>CM038670.1:443523913-448323913 GCA_021605145.1 Aegilops bicornis
CTGACGATCTGGAAACCCTAGTGATTCGTAGTAGCAAGCCTCGCACTCCGAAAACTCTATTGTGATTAAACAATAGCATACATAAGCACTCAAACATAAGATGCAAAGATAAAACTCCAAAGAAAAGATCTAAACAGAAAGTACAAGTGAAGATCTTGATTTGCAAAAGAATCAATCGAATCAGACTATGAAACTCAAAGCTGCGATCAAGAAGTTAATTCAAACCTGCTTGAAACCAAATTTTAGATTATCAAAACCATATTGAAGTTGATTATCTGAACAGAGGAGAACAAGACGAATATTTTTGGCGTTGGTTTCACTGGATTTGGTTAAACAAGCAAAAAGTAACGAGGGTTTAAAGATCAGGGACTAAACTGTAAGAAAAGTATTCACGAAAATGTCCCTGGCCGAAAAATAAACAAAAAAAGGAAAATATACGGAACGAACGTTCGCTAACAAAACTAAATGAACGAATTAGTTCGTTAAAAGATCTAAACGGGTGAACGTTCATTAATTAACGAACCCTAAATTAAAAACGGATCTAAACGGAATAAACCGAATAAATCGAGAAAACCTAAAAAATCCGGGCTGGGTTCGGCGGTTATACCGGTTCTTGAAAAAAAACCGGCCGACGGAGATTCCGGCGAGGCTGCGATGTCGGCAGCTCGCATGGTGGCTTGACAAGCGCGGTGGCAGCCTTGGCCAGCAAGCAAGCCAGTGTCGCTTCGCCTTGAGGCGAGGCGGCTGGCGATGTGAGTTGAGGAGAGAGGCTCGGCTTTTAAAGGCGAAAGCCAACTTGGGACAGTCGGGCGGCGGCTCGGACTCCTTCTTTGGAGTCCGGCTTGAGCACGCAACCTTGAGGGAAAAGCGGCCTTGTGGCCGGTGAGCCTTGACCCGATTCGGTCGAAAAGACTTTTTATAATACTTTAAATGCGAATGGAAAAATCCAAATAAAATATAAAAAATTCTGAAAATCCCAGAAACAATTTTCACCGTCCAAACCTAATATTTAGGACAAGACGAACATTTTTCTGGACTAAGATGCAATTTTGAAAAATACAATTTTCCCTAATTTACTCCAATAAAATTCAAATAAAAATGTATTTTTATTTAAAATTAAATTTCCAAAATTTCCTCTGTTTTGAAGAATTCATATTATATTCTCTCATTATTTTATTTTGAAAATATTTGGAAAAATAATTTCAAATAAAAATTCACTTTGATCCAATTACCAATTTTGAAAATTCAAAGGTGGAATTCTTATGACACCTCCAACTCTCTCAAATGGTCCTTGAGTTGCTTAAAATTTCTAGGATCAAAATGCTCAAATAAAAACAAATAAAAATGCAAAGAGCATGAATGCATATGATGACCTAGTGATAACATCCAAATTGAAAATTGGGATGTTACACCTCCCTCGAAACAAATGTACCGCCTATACCGAATAGTGGTTGAAAGACCTTTTCCTCGTTTCACCTTATCTTTTCTGATACAGAATCCACGACCTTTGGCGTAGTTATTGTAGAACATGTAAGCCTCCCATTGTGATGCAAATGTCATACCCATAACCTTCAACTGTGTCTCCAGTATGCGTTCTTTGGATTTCAGCCTCCTCAATGTCCATATTAGCTGCATCCTCATGCTCATAGCCATCATCACCACTCCAACCATCGAAGTTAGCCTACAATATTACATATAAGCAAGTGTAAGTTGTCATTAACAAGTTTTTATTATTGTATGACATCTAAAAGTTTGGACCGAACCTGACTTATGTTATCCGCGAAAGATTCAACACCATGATTTTCCTCGTCCTGGACGTCAATATCCTCCTGCACATAAAAAAATCATATGCACATGTAAGTACCCATATGGTTCTTCGTCCGATGAAATAATGCACACGTCACTTATGTTTTCACTACAAGCATCCTCCTCCTTTTAAAAAATCCTCCTCAGGTAAATTATCGTACAACGACTAGGATTCATTGTTGCTGCTATCATCATCATTTTTACTTTCATTATCATTAAATACGATCAACACTTTATCGCTACCATACCACTCACTGCGTCTCCAAGAACGCATTAAATAAATCCAGTTTCTTTATCCATTGAATGACCTCACTACCAACATTGCAACATTTAAAATAAAAATTGATCTATCAATTTGAAATCAAATTAAATGTACAACAGTCATACCGATGAATAGTTCATAACAAACAAGTGATTGCAGATAATTATTTGCAGCTACAATTTTTTCACAAACTAGGCGACTTAGATATGGCAAACCTAGGCGGCTTTGGTTGTGGACGGCGAGGGCGTTCCGGAGAGGTTGATCACGCCCGTTGCGAGCGGCGGCAGCGTCGCGTAGGCCCACGTCATCGCGGACGACACTGCGGAGGCCAAATCGCGTACGGCGGCGACTCCAACAACGTCCACGGTGGCCAGATCCCGGATGAAGACAGGGAGAATGGTCGACGATCGGCGGGGAAAGGCCGCGTTCGGCCGGCCGGGGAGACGTTGGAATTGGCAGCGTGATCGCGGCTAGATCGACGGGGAAGGGTGGTGATCGGCCGGACGGGGCAACGTTGGAATGGGTCGTGTGATCAACGCTAGGTCGTGGGTCTTTTTTTCGCGCGACGGGAGGGGGTAGATGCGAGCCGGCCGTATCGGCTCGAACCATGCGCTTGGCTCTACCTGTATGGGCACGCCGCATACGGCGCGGGCACGCCGCATATGGCGTGGGATACGTTAAGCACCGTATGTCCAAAATGTCCTTATACGTTAGGGGGGGTGTACCGAAGCAAGGCTCATTGGTTATTCAATGAAATGCTTTTTTACGGTTGGCATCGAGCTCAACCAGTTAAGAAAATTGTTTTTGTTGTATATATATTAGATTATCGTGTAAACTATTTTCATGTTAGTGAGCACATAATATTATATTACTTTTACACGTTGCAACGCAAGTCCGCAAGATTGCAAGTACATCGTCGCCTCCTACTTTGACAGAAGTTCACCCATTGTCACCTCCATCGACTTTGCCGAAAAACAAGGCGTCGTCCGACAATATCTGTCCATTGTCGCCTCCGCCTACTTCACTGGAAGACTTCTCATTGTCGCCTCCTCGGACTTAGACAGATAACAAGCCAGCGTCCGACAGTGATCCACTATTCGCCTGAACTTCGACGGTCGGTTCTACACTTGAGGTACGTGGAAAAGGAAGCTTGAAATTATGGTCTTTGGTTCTCCGGCAACCTGCAGTTCATTGCTTCAAATATGTCTGCAACCTCTTTTCCTCCCCAACTTGCTTTGACTTGTTGACTGCATCTCAATTTGATCTGATCTATTTTTTTTATTGCTTGGCTTCTACTAATATCTCTTTGCACGTATTTATTGGCACTAATTAACCTTGGTGAGATAGCAATTTTTCTTACTGGAGAGATCCATGCATCTACAATGCATTTTTACAGTCAGCAGTTCCTAGGACTAGCACAAAACATGCTCAATGGCCCTGAAGTAAAATCAGATTACTAACTGAAGTGCACTAGGGCAAGCAACTAGATTTTGGATGAGAACACAGTTCAATTCCTTATACCAGTCTGCAGCCCATGAATAGAGCACAATTACACTTCTAAAAAATTAGCCCCGGTCATGGTCGCTGCCCCAAGCAATGGTACAGTCAGTCAATTGACAGAAAGCTATTGCCTTTCCTGTGTTGAAGTATTTTCCTTTTTGGCTAGAATTATTCCAATACAATCAATGATGTTGCAAGATCTAAAAACAAATTTTGACAATGCTAACGGCGTCCCTCTGCAGAGAGAAAATGAAGAACATGAACATATTCTCAAGTCAAAGTTTCCAGCGATGAGAAAGGGCTAGTCGACATCGCTCAGCTGCTGAAATTGTGCAATCTTGGTTTAGTTATTCATGGTAGAAATTCCAAATTAAATAATTTATTTCGCCAGATTGAGAAATTGCATAAGCACCTTCGTTAATGCACAATTGAACAGCCGTCAGGTGCTGATGAGAGGACTACTAAAGCAGGGAAAACATACAAGTTTGTTATCCACAGTTTCTTCAGAAGCTAAGTATCAGTGGCATCACAAGTGAGCTTCCTCATTTAATCCAAAAGACCCTTGAAGCCCGTTACTTTATTGAGTAACTAGGGACATGATATTTTCTTCTCCCGACGGGCATATATACTAGTATTGCTAAAAGTTTTTTTTTTGCGAGGGAGTATTACTAAAAGTTAACCCACTCCTCCTACTTACTCACTTCCCATCTCTCCTCCCATCCCATCCCTCCTTAAAAAAAATCTCCTCTCCTCCCCGGCCGACCAAAATCGCCGTCCCGGCCACGATTCCGGCGGATTCGTACGGCGCAAGGTCGGCATGCGGTGCCAACCGCAACTCCGCGCCAAAATCCGCCTCCTCGACCCACCCGCGCTTCCCTCCACCGCCTGCGACGCCGGCCTCCGCGCGCTGGGCCTCCTCGACTTCGTCCGCCTCAACCTCTGCTTCTCCGGCGCGTTGTGCCGCCAACACGTCGCAGATCTCATCGCCAACTACAATGCGGAACACGGGCGGAGCTTCACCCAGAATGGCCGCATCTATGTCTGCTGCCGTACCTTCGCCAAGGCGCTCTGCCTCCCGCCCCCTGGGGCTGCGGCTGCGAGGACCGCGTCCTCCGAAGTGGACTCGGCCGCCGTCGCCTTCGCCGCGACGGAGTTCATCAAGGCCTACATCCTGACGCCGTTAGAGGCAGGCAGCGGCTGGAATAGCAGGGCCCGCACGAGGGCACAGATGGTGGTGATGGATGGGAAGGCACATACTTTTGACTGGACCGCGCTAATCTGGAGCCTCGTGGAGGAAGAGATGTTGGAGCTTAGGAAAGGGACGAGGTCTCACTCGGCATGCTACTACGGCGCCTACTTGCAGAAGCTCGTCTTGGTGAAGTGGCCGACTCTTTTCCGGCCGCCGCCCAAGTCGTCATTGGGTGCGCAACACAAGAAGCCCTCCGCAATAAGCGGGAGAAACAACCGATTAACAACCAGTGAGCTGGATTCCAAGTCCAAGATGCAAAAACTTTTTGGTGCGAGATCTATGCAGACAGAGACTCCAGCGCTAGCTACCTTAAACAAGCTTGATAGTACAAAGAACCTTGAGCAAGACAAAGAAAAGTTGCGTTCGACGAAGTCACTCAACGATGCTGTAGTTACCCCAAAAGAAAAAACAACGATGAGTTGCAGCACCCAGAGCTGGATCCCGAGATGAAAAAGGATCTCGATGCAAAATCAATGCAGCCCGAAGCAAGATCTGCGGAGTTTGATGCGAGACCCATGCAGACAGAGCTTGCACCGCTAGCTACCCTGAAAGAGCTCGATAGAAGAAACCTTGAGCAAGACAATGAAAACTTGCATTCAACAAAGTCGCTCAACAGGGCTGTAGTTACCCAAAAAGAAAATTAAACGATGAGTTGCAGCACGCAGAGCTGGATCCCAAGATGAATAAGGATCTTGATGCAAAATCCATGCAGCCCGAAGCAAGACCTGCGGAGTTTGATGTGAGACCCATGCAGACAGAGCTTGCACCACTAAAAGAGCTTGATAGGAAAAACCTTGAGCAAGACAATGGAAACTTGTATTCAGCCAAGTCGCTCAACGAGGCTTAGTTACCCAAAAAAGAAAAAGGAACGATGAGTTGCAACACTCAGAGCTGGATCCCAAGATGAAAATGGATCTTGATGCAAAATCCATGCAGCCCGAAGCAAGATCCAAACAACTTGACGCCAGGGACAAGCAGCCTCAGTCATGGTCTATGGATCTGGAAGCGAAATCAAAGATGTTGGATGGAAAATCCAAGATGATTGACGCAAGATGCAAGAAGATTGAAGCAAGATCAGCAGAGTTTGACGTGAGATCCAAGCAACTTGATGCCAGACACTTGCAGTTTGAGGCAAGATCTATGGAGCTAGAAGTGAAATCCAGGAGGCTTGAAACGAGATCAAAGGAGCTTAAAGCTCTACATGCATAAAATGAGTGTGAGAGGATGCACCTTGCGCAATACAAGAAAAAGTTACATCGTAAGATGCACACAGTTGAGTCTTTTAACCAGGCTTTAGTAACCCAGCAAAGAAAAGGAAATGATGAGTTGGAGTGTCTAAGGAAGCGAGTAGCACAGTTACAGAATGAACTGGAAGCAATGGAGTCGCTCAATCGTGTTCTACTAACCAAGGAAGTAGGCAGCAACAATGAGTTGCAAGTTGCGCGGAAAAGGCTGAAAGATGTAAGTGAGGAGCTGGTTCCAACAATGTCCGGCATATATAAATTTGGGGCTTTTGTGCATTTCATTATATGACAATGTCACCACTTATTGCCACTGTACTTTATCTGTTCCAACACTTCCTGGCATGTATTCGTGTGGTACTTTTGCATATATGGTTATATTATCACTATTATCCTTGTGATCCCATCTTCGTGTTTGTAGGGGCTGCAGAAGTTTACAAATGGACGGGCGAATATAGGGGTCAAGAGAATGGGCGAGCTTGACATGAAAGCATTTGCGAATGCTTGCAAACAAGATTTATCACAAGAAGATGCCCAAGTTGATTCTGTTTTTCTTTGTTCAAAGTGGCAAGCTGAAATTACAAACTCAGAGTGGCACCCTTTTAAGATCGTCATGGTTGATGGTAAAGAGATGGTATGGAGTGTCCCTGCTATTTCTTTTACTTTTACATGTATTATTCCTAGTTTTCAAGCTCAGGTAGCTTTCTTGCAGCTGAATGGTGGTGCGAGCATTCCTATCTTTTTACAAGCATCACGAATTTCCGTGATTCCATCTGACAGTACATACATGATCTCACTATTTGGTGTAGGAAATTCTCTTAGCGGATGATGACAAGCTGCGGAAGTTGAAGGAAGAACATGATGAAGAAATATGCACTTTGGTAACGAGTGCACTGCTTGAAATCAATGAGTACAACCCCAGTGGCCGTTATGTTGTACCAGAACTGTGGAACTATAAGGATGGCCGGAAAGCAACGCTGGAAGAAGGCATCGAGTTCATCGTGAAACAGTGGCAATCACATAAGAAGAAGCGCTGAACCTGGGACGAAGCCAGGTTTCACGAATAGAGGGGGCGAGTTTGCTCATGGAGAGGGCCAAGCTTTCATGGAGCGAGAAAATTTGGCAGCAGCAGCCACTACCATTGAAGAAGAAGCAGATGCTGAGGGAATTTGTCCCTGCGCTGAACCCCATTTATCTGCAGGCTTCATGTGCTGCTTTTGCTTTCATATCTTCCACTTTTAACTAGACATAGTGTGAGTTTAATGTTTTAGTGTATTAGGTAGAGGTTTGTAGTGGCTCATTGGTTGATACTGATTGTACAACTATATTAACCGTCATCGCCTTTCATCTTACTATTAGTTAGATCCTCTTATTGTAGAATTGGCATGTACTACTCGTCTAAAATGTAGATTGCCTCTTATCTTCACATATGTGATGTTTACCCTTAAGATCTGCTACATGTATGCTCTTGTGTGCTTGTGGTGGAAAGCTTCTGTGTTAAAAAGGTCGAACTGCCTCATGGACCTTCAACTGAATATGCAGAAGCAGCACCATATAGATAGAATGCAGTTCCTGTGCTGGCACATGAGCTTGATGTAGAAATTGCAGTGTGGTGGAAGTGAAACCGCCTATTGTTGTGCAATTGAACCCTGAACTGTTTTGTACAGCTAAAACATTGTGAGATGATCTGCGCGTTCTTATGCTGTTCAGTTTTGGACTGCTGCAAGTATAAGCTTTTCTGGTTCCTGCTAATGTGGTTCTCAAATCAATTGGGGCTTCAGGCTTGCATTACAGGTATCTATTTTGTGTATATGTGCTTTTGTACAGATCTGGTTGCTGTATGCCACTCTTCCATTGATGTACATGCTACTTTCTGACGGTGATTTCATCTGTTCTGTCTAACTAACATGGAGAGTAGATAGTACACCAGGAGCATTTAAGCTCGAGCTGATAGGAAACCAACAGAAATTGAAGTAGATGCCATCACATGAAGAATGCCAGATACGAAACCAACTGAATTGACCGTAACTACCGCAAAGCATATAGCTGGCCTTTTGTTTTCACGTGAAAATCCAACTTCCTCTGGACAAAGATACATGAATGAGCTTCTTTTTTAAATACGCCAACACTTTAAAAAAATGCATGAACATTGTTATAAAATTCGTGAACACTTCTAAAAAGTAGATGAACCTTTTCAAGGAAGTGTACAAAAATTTATGTTTTATATGTGCAATTTTTTTATGATACACAGTTACTTATTTATTTCTATATTTATTATATGTATATATATATTAGTAAGACAAAATAATTAAAAATATTAAAGCTTTCTTTTTTTGCGAAAAGGATCAGATCTATCATAAAGTTCATCGGAAGTACAAAGCAACTCAAACATAATAAAAATTACATCGAGCTTCTGAGACCACCGAACGACCACTACTGCTGCCAGAACGAGCCGCCGATACGCCGCTGTCGCTGCTCCCCTATCGGAGCCGGCTTGACCTTACCGATGACAGCCGGGAACTCTTCGTGCACATGCCCCAAAGGACCAGCGCTCTGGAGTCGCAGTCGTCGACGTTGAACCATTGCATAGATCTGAAACACCTGATGTCAAATCTCGTCACATGATAAGAAACCCTAACCTCACGGCCCCAAGGAGGTGGCAGGAATGTCTGCGGAGCTTCATCGACGATGTCTAGACGGACGGACTCGAGGAGAATCAGAGCCTGGAAGACAAACTCAAAGAAGAAGCGTCCCCATCAGCCTGAGCGTCGCACCTGCGAGAACTATAAAACCTAACCTAAACTACTAACCGGAGCGGAGGCACCGGGATTCCCCTCCCTACCACCGGCCGAACAGCAAGGCGGGAGGAGGCGAATCCACAGGCTCACGGGTGAAGCCTGGAGGGGAGAGTTTGTCCTAGCCGCCTAGGATTAGGGGAGAAAAAGAGAGGAGACATGTCAGCATTTTTAGAGCTCACACACGTCGGGTAGGTCGTGGTGCTTTAGGGGTGGGGGTTGTTTAGTGGGTTGGCTCAGTGCTTGTCCCTATAGGCAAGGCGAACTTCTCACTTGCTAGTTACTATGAGTCGTATGGGATCGTATAACCCATACTACATACCCATGTATCCATATAAAATCTGACAAGTATGACTATCTCTACACTTTGTCATGAATTTGTGATCACAAAATGTATGACTATATATTGCTATTTATAACTATGTGATATTGTTTTGATGTGTTGTTTTTTACGAAAAAGTGATGTTCTTTATTAAATGTGTTGTTATTTATAAGTATGTGTTGCCGTTATAATGTGTTGGTGTTTATAAATTGTGATTACATGTTGCTTTTTATGACCGTGAGTTGTCAAAATTGATGCTATGCATACGTGGGTAATTTTACCCGCAGGTACCCATCTACCATGTCGGGTAACGGGTATGGGAAAAATTTGTACCCACTGACGGGTATGGGTAAGGGTGATGTGTAAGCTCAAGAAGGTGGGTAAGGGTATGTGGTGGCTCCACCCATACCCAAACCCTGCGGGTGCCATCCCTAGCTATGACCTACCTACAAGCGAGTATATTGACACAACCTCGGTTGGTCGTTGTGGCTCGAGCTTGTCGGTCCCCGATGACATATTTCTTCTTAAAGAGTGGACAATCTATTTTTTTAGGTGAACTAGGGTCTTTATTAAAAACTCAACAGTCTTCGGAATACAGATGATTTTTGGACTGAACCCTGTATGATTCACTATTGAGATGACAAAAGAATCAAATTGTCTTTCATGGATGATTAAAGCCCACATGGCCATACTCCCCTATTTAATACTCCCTCACAATATAAGACGTTTTTGCAAGCTATTCTTATATTGTGAGATGGAGGGAGCATTAGTATATAAAGTGTATTCTAGTACGTTAAATTTGTGTCAATAGATTAAGATATACCTTATATTTTATGACAACTTTTTAATTCTAAAACTGCCCCTAATGCAACTCCCACATTAAGCTAAATCATCCTAAAAAGAAATCTCTTTGGATTATATGGAGGATCCATCAAGAATGTTAGATCTTGACAGTTGGGAACTTATGAATAGTCATGTCCTTTGGTTAAAAGATACATCCCTTAGTGAAAAAAGGGCTCTTCATGAAAAGACACATCCTTTAATAAAATCATGTCTTTTCGGAGAAAGACATATTGAAAATAATGAGAAAGAGCACAATAATTATCAGATTAACATATTCAAAACTTTAATTTGTAACTTCCGAAAAGATACAACCACAAATTGTGTTTGTTAGATTAACCATAAATTGTGTTAACTATGCCAGAATGTACCAAAATAACATTTCAAATTGTTTATGCATTTGAACAAAATTTAAACTTTGCAACGCTATATTTAAAGAATATAAATTTATATAGAAGTGTTTGAATATAAACTTACTTAATATATGTCTTGTAATACCTGCAGCAAAGCGTGGTAGTAGAGAGCATCATGTTGTCAATTATTGAAGCCACCTGAATATCATGTCCATGAGTCCACAGTCCTAGCTTATGGTAATGTATTAGATTAGTTCTAAGCATAACATGCCATCATGTTAAAATCCCTTAAATTTTCAAATGAAGATTAATTCAAACCTCATGTTAAAGGACTAAAACCCTAAAAAGAATCTGTGTATCCAAAATGCCCTCAAACTCTAAGATTTTGGGAAGAGCTTCATGTCATCCCAATGGACTCGCTGCAAATTTTAATGAATTAAAAGAATTATTTTTGGGCTTTGGCAATTAAATCATAATGTATTATAGTTTATTTATATTTTCAGAATAAAAATATAAACCTTAAAATCCTGAAAATGATGGTGTAGGCTAGGAAGGGTCTAGAGCGGTTGCACTTAAATTTTCAGAAGATTTGGTGCTATTTTGAATCCTCAAAATATTCAAAATAGCAGCAAATAGATAAAAACATAAATAAAAAGAAAGGCCACTTACCTGTCGGGCCGCTACAGTAGCTGACCCAACCCACCCCACCAAGGGCACCCTCATCTTTCTCCTTTGATTTTTTTTATCCTGTGCTATGACTTTTTTGAAGAATTCAGGCCACTCTCCATAGAGGAATCAAATGGTAGGAGAATCCTTAAAGAGCATCTTTTGCAGCTAATTGAGCATCAGAGAATTTATTGGAAACAGAGAGCCACCATTAGGAAAATCCAGATGGGAGAGGCCAACACCAAATACTTCCAAGCCAAGGCCACAATCAAATACAGAAACAATTGTATTGCTATGCTCAGAGATGAAACAGATACTAAACATCATGATCACCAGGCTAAAGCTGCTATTCTTTTCAGAGCTTTCAAAGACAGACTGGGCACATGCATCCCATCTCACAATCCTCTCAATCTACATGATCTCCTGCATGCTTCTATTGATCTATCTGAGTTGGAAGTTCCTTTCACCAACAAGGAGATTGATGAGGTGGTTAAACAGATGCCTTCAGATAAATCACCTGGCCCAGATGGATTTAATGTTGCTTTCCTCAAGACATGTTGGGATATTATTGCCAATGATTTTCTGAGACTCATTCATGACTTCTACTATGGCAATGTCAATATTCAAAGCATCAACTACTCCTTCATTACTCTAATCCCCAAAATTGATGCTGCAACTAGGCCAGCTGAGTTCAGACCTATATCCCTGCTCAATTGCACTCTCAAGATCATCACCAAGCTGTTGGCAAATAGATTACAGAAAGTCATCCTCGAATTGGTTCACACCAACCAGTATGGTTTTTTGAATAATAGATGCGTCCAAGATTGCCTTGCTTGGTCCTATGAATACATCCATCAGTGCTTCCAAAGCAAAAAAAGAAATGGTTTTATTGAAGCTAGATTTTGAGAAGGCATTTGATATGCTTAATCATGAGACCATCATTCAGATCATGAGAGCCAAGGGATTTGGTCCAAGATGGATTCAGTGGATCAAAATGATCTCTGAGGCCGGGTTTTCTTGAGTTCTTCTCAGCAGTGCCGGAAAACAGTTTCTATGTAAGAAGGGTGTAAGACAAGTTGATCCTCTATCACCTCTCATTTTTGTGATTGTTCTTGATCTACTTCAAACCATGATGAATGAAGCCATGCACAACAACTTGATCCAATCACCATTGACACACCAATCTTGCACTGACTACCCCATCATACGGTATCTTTGATGATACTATCACAGTTGCTAATCTTGACGATGAGCAAGCTGGAACATATCAAAAATCTTCTGCTACACTATGCTGCATACACTGGGCTCAAAGTTAACTACTCAAAGTCAACTCTCATTGCAATCAATACCCCTTTGGACAAGATGGAAATACTTTCATAGTTATTGGGCTGTAAGATTGGTGTTCTGCCTCACAAATACTTGGGTCTTCCATTGTGTCATACTAAGCCAAAGATTGTGGATTTTCTCCCTATATTAAAAAGAATTGAAACAAGGCTTCTGAGCTGCTCCACTCTGCTTTCCACTGGAGACAAATTGACCCTCATTAAATCTGTCTTCACTAGCATGCCCACATTTTTCATGTGTACACTCTGGATCCCCAAGGCAGTGGTCAAGCAGATCAATACCTACCTTATGAACTGTTTCTGGAGGAAATTTGGTACTCAGGATAGAGGAGCTGTACTGGTTTCGTGGAAGAAGGTTTGTCGACCCAAATCACATGGAGGCTTGGGAATTTTAGATATCCATAAACACAATCAGGCTCTTCTTATGGAATTCTTGCATAAGTTATTCAATAAGGCTGACACACCTTGGGTCAAGATTATTTGGGAAACCTACTATCAAGATTGTCTTCCAAGTGACAAAATGTTGGGCTCATTCTGGTGGAAAGGTATACTAAAGACCTTGCCTAACTTCAAGATGCATGCCATATGCAAACCAGGAAAGGGAGACACTACCCTGTTCTGGCATGATAATTGGTCAGATATGCCTCTAAAACAAAAGGTACCTGAACTCTTCTCCTTTGCCATCAACAAAGAATGCACCCTGAATCGGATTCAAGAACAACAGGAGCTTGCGATCTGTTTCCACAGACCACTATCACAACAAGCATTCAATCAATTCAACCTCCTACAAGACCAAAGAGAGTAAAGGGGGCGGGAAAGGGGACAATGAGTCCAACGCATCACCGAGAAACCTACCATAGGTGCTCGTCATCGAAACGCCCTCTATAGGACGAAAACTCGACGACACCAAACTAACCTACCATTAGTTCAAGGCTCATGCAGGAGCAAGAGGTTCATCATTCACGCATGAGAATATATAGCACGACGACATTACAAAACAAACACATAGCTAATATAGACCCTCGGGCAGAAACCGAGCAACTCAAACGATATTGCAACCAGACAAATTCAACATCCAGCTCGTCTCAACCACGCATGTACTCCTCAAGCTCCTAGTTGGATGGAGCACCTTCTCGCGAAGCCACACAATCTGAGCATCATGCCTGCAACCTGCTTATTTATACGCCGACCCCAACGCTGGATGACCCGGTGTACTACAATGCTTTCATGGAGGAGACAATCAATGAGGGTGTCCTGGGGTATGATGCTGACATGAATTGTAGCTTCATTTTGCATTATACTAACTATGTTTAATGTTGAAAATGCGTTTGTTGTAAAAAAACAGCGAGGCAGACCAAATGGTGTTGGCTAGTTGGGCGTAATGGCAAGATTGGCGCGGACAAGGGCGGGCGGCGGCCAAACTGGCGAAACCGATAAAAAACGGACAAAAATAATGCCCGTTTGGGTCGGCACATTGGAGTTGGACTAACATAACCGATATCCTTCTAAAACTTTGAAGTATATGAGCTCACAGGGGTGGTAATGCAAGACGATGCATTATTTTTGTGTTTTACATTATTTTTCAGTAACTCTTTGTTCACAAAGCGACAATGAGAAAAGAATATAGCTTTAGCCTAAAATGTAAGAAGAGTGTTGGGGATATAACTATTTGTGTAAGCCGGCCAGGAGGGTCCGGGTTACGCAAAGAAGACTCGCCAGATAGAAGCCTGAGATCAAGCATGAAGATGGCGGTTCAATAAAGGGCTTAAGGCCCACAGGCGACTTAAGGCCCGTTGTAACAAACCGCCACAATGGCATGACTTGTATCATAAGGTAGAGTTAATTAGTCACCGAGCCGGACACTGTTTATAAGCCAGCCGGGACTCTGTAAGCCATGACGTCAACCCGTGTATATAAGGGGCGACACTTTGGCGGGATAGAACGAAAACAACTCCACGAGAGCCGGGCATAGCGTATCTCGCTCCCTGGTTATCAAAACATCAAGCAATACCAACCCAACTAGACGTAGGCCTTACCTTCATCGTAAGGGGCCGAACTAGTATAAACTCTCTCGCGTCCTTTGTCCCGATTAACCCCTTTAAGCTTCCTAGTTGCGATGGCTCCACGACTAAGTCCTTGCAAGAGGACATCTGCTGTGACAATTCCACGACAGTTGGTACCCACCGTGGGGCCAGCGCACGGTGAATTTGAGTTCTTGAAGGGCAGCTTCGAAGGCCTCAAGGGATACGCAGTGGCCCGGATGACCAAGAGTCGTCGCGGCAAGATCTACATCGACAACGAAGGCTGGGGCCCGGCAACCGACTCAATTGAGTCTGGTGCAGGTCCCCTTTGGCAGAATCCACGTCTTCATCGGCCGGATCGGTGAGCCGGGCCCTGAGCCGGACAACTTCACCGACCTCGTCGAGACGGCTCAGCGTGCGATACCCGCCCGAGCTCAACCTGTCGTGAAGCGTGCCTTCGTGGGTTGCGTCCATGGAGAAGAACTTCCTCAAGGATCTAAAGATGGTGGTGAGACGGACGTCCCCTCGGATGATGATTCGTCCGCCGGTTCAACAGATTCTTTATATCAAGTCCAAGAGGGCATGCTTGGGGGCTGTTCTGGCGGCTCTAGTACTCCGGACTTCTATGAGCCGCCAAGCTGGGCAGGAGTCTTCATGGCTGGTACTCAACACGGTCAAAACTCAACGACTGCAACAGCAATAACGTCCGGGTCGAGAGGCGGCCGGGCGGGAGGCCTGTGCACCCGCCCGGCCAGTCTTGATGGATCTTATGGATAAGTATCGGCCACATTAACCGCCACGGTTATTCCTGCAAATCAAGATGAGCATAACACGGAGGTGGCGAGGGTGCATGAGGAGATAGCCCGGGCCAAGGAGGCCTTGGCAGCTGAGGATACCAGGTTAGCTACAGAGCGGGCGGCTTTGGACGCCTGGCACAAGAACTCCGGTCGAGGCTTTCCGGCTTAATATGAGCACGAACGCATCTAATGAGGTGATGAGGAGGAGACATCGAAAACCAGTCCGTTTGCCTCCGGTTTTAACCCTCGGAATCTTTTCACTACACCGGTGCGGTCCTAGCAACCCGCCCGAAGCCAATCAGTTTATGACACTTTCGGGCGGGAGGACCGGCTCGACCTCGAGAGATGGTACCTCCTCGAGTATGGCCCCGCCCACTATGTACCAATACCACTGTGTCACTTCTCCAACCCCATGGAGAACTTGATAGCAGCGTCGGCGCGTTTGGCGGCTCTCCCGGTGGGCGGTGATGACCCGACAGCGGTGGAGACCGGAGGTCGAGATCTTATTCAGACGGCCTGGCGCGACAAGAGACCTATTCTTACGGTAGGGACAGGATTCATTCAACTCCTCCGCCTTGGCTAGCACCGCCTCGTCAAAACCGAGTCCGAAGTTACAGCAGCACATGGAGTCGGAAGCTTTGTCAAGCAATGCCCAGCATCATAACTAGCCGGTGGCTATAACCCGGTGCAAGACCGAATCGTCGGGGAGGGCGGCGGGCGGCTCGGCTAAGCGGCTCAAGAAAGGCATATCAAGATCTCCTAGAGTATCCGACGACTTCTATTGGAGCAGGAGTGGCTACCAGAACCGGCGGAGTTCCTTGTTTGGTGTCGGCTCTGCGGGATGTACGTCTACCCAAGGACTTCAAGGGACCTTGAAAGGTGCCGAATTATACGACCGACTTACAGCCCGGAGCATGGATTGAAAGTTACGAGATGTCCATGGAGCTACTGGAGGTCGGCGACGCAGCAATGGCTAAATACTTCACCATGATGTTAGACGGAACGGCCCGGTCTTGGCTAAAGGGTTTTCCGCCCAATTCCATTAGCTCATGGGCAGAGCTAAAGGCCCGTTTTATTCAGAACTTCAAGGACACTTGCAAGCAATCTATGTCAATTGTGGACTTGACTAATTGTAAGCAGGAGGAGGGTGAATCCACAACTCATTGGGTGCGCCGGGTCAAGGAAATAATACATTCATCTGATAAGATGGATGCCGGCTCTGCAGTACTCATGTTGGAGAAGAATTGCCGCTTTGAGCCACTAAGGTAGAAACTGGGGCGCCTTAAGCGTGATTGCAATGATATGGGTACGTTGATGGCGGCCTTAGTCAAATACGTCGATTCTGATAGTACCAAGGATCCCGCGTCTGATGAGGAAAAGACAGGGAAGGGAAAGAAGAACGGTAATGGAAAGGGTCAGCAGCATAACCCGGCAAATCAAGGAGGCAACAAGCGTAAGGCGGAAGGTAACCCGGAGTTTGTGGTTACGAGAGCCACCCGAAGCAGCTGAATGGTGGGCAGTACCATGTGTTTACCACTAATTTGTGCAAACGTGATCAGAAGGTCCATAAGAGGGCCGTGAATTCTGTTGAACCGGCAGTTCCCCGTTATTTGAGGTGGTCAGAACAGCCCATCATATGGAGCAGGGAAGATCACCCGCCCGGGTTGATAATCCGGGTCGATTAGCCTTAGTGGTGGCACCTCGGTCGGTGGATATAAATTTACCAAGGTACTCATGGGCGGGGTAGCGATATCAACATCCTCTATTACGAGACCTTTAAATGCATGGGTTTAACTGACAAGGATTTAAGGACGTCCAACACTGTCTTTCATGGAGTGGTACCTGGCAAGTCGGCGTACCCAGTTGGCAAGATTGAACTGGAAGTGGCCTTTGGAGATGAATATGATTCCAGGGCTGAGAAATTGACATTTGAGGTAGTCAAAATCAAGAGCCCATATCATGCTCTATTTGGACGGCCGGCTTATGCCAAGTTCATGGCACGACCGTGTTATGTTTATCTGCAGCTCAAGATGTCGAGTCACAAGGGCACCATCACTGTACATGGGAGTCGAAAGGTAGCCTTGGAGTGTGAAGAAGGCGATGCGGCTTATCTTTGAAGTCTGTTTGTGCAGCGGAGGAGCTGAAATTTTATCAAAATAATGTTGACCCGGCGGATATGACCTCTTTAAAGAAGCCAACTACAGAGCATGACCCGGCGTTGAAGTTTCAATCGGCCGATGAGACAAAGCTTGTTGACTTTACTCCAGGCGACTCTTCCAAGCAGTTCAGCGTCAGTGCCAACTTGGATCCTAAATAGGAAAGCGCGCTCATCGAGTTCATCCGTGAGAACCGGGGCATCTTTGCATGGAAACCTTCTGACATGCCGGGTGTCCCGAGAGAACTCGCTGAGCACACTCTTAATATTGATCCAAAGTATAAGCCGGTCAGGCAATTTCTTCGACGGTTCAATGAGGAAAGACGGAAAGCTATTGGGGAAGAGGTCGCCCGGCTCTTAGCGGCTGGGTTCATCGTGGAAGTTTTTCACCCGGAGTGGTTGGCTAACCCGGTGCTGGTACTCAAGAAGAACGACACTTGGCGGATGTGTGTGGATTACACAGACTTAAATAAAGCTTGTCCGGCTGATCCCTTTGCTCTACCCCGTATTGATCAAATCATTGATGCTACGGCGGGTTGCGAGCGTTTGAGCTTCTTGGATGCTTACTCTGGTTATCATCAGATCAAAATGGCAGTTAAGGACCAGGAGAAGACGGCTTTTATTACTCCATTTGGAGCCTTCTGCTATGTATCTATGCCATTTGGGCTCAAGAGTGCCCAGGAGACTTATCAGCGGTGTGTACAGAACTGTCTCCACGATCAGATTGGGTGCAATGTTCATGCTTATGTGGATGACATCGTGGTGAAGTCCAGAGAGAAGGAAACCTTGATATCTGATTTGAAGGAAACCTTTGATAATCTCCGGATTTATAAGATGATGCTTAACCGGATAAGTGTGTATTTGGTGTACTGCAGGCAAACTTTTAGGATTCACGGTCTCGAGCAGGGCATTGAAGCTAACCCGGAGAAGATCAAGGCGATTACCTCTTTGGCTAAACCGGCGTGCATCAATGATGTTCAGCGATTGGCAGGTCGTGTTGCTGCTCTAAGCTGGTTCATAAGCCAGTTGGGTGAGAAGGCCTTACCACTGTATCAGATGATGAAGAAAACGGACACTTTTATGCAGGTGATGTCTTTGATATCGCCTTTGAAGATTTAAAGAGGCGGTTATGCGAGCCGCGGTCCTTGCGGCTCCCATTGATAAAGAGCCGTTGTTGTTATATGTCGCTGCTAACTCACGAGCTGTCAGTGTTGCCATCCTGGTGGAGCGTAAGGAGGCTGGCAAGGATCATCCGGTTCAACGACCGGTTTACTACATCAGTGAGGTGCTCATTGAGTCCAAGCAAAGGTATCCACATTGGCAGAAACTTGTTTATGGAGTGTTTATGGCAAGCCGGAAGCTGAAACAGTACTTCCAAGGTCATCCTATCACTGTGGTAAGCTCTGCCCCCTTAGGAGATATCATACAGAATAGAGAGGCCACAGGACGAGTCGCCAAGTGGGCCATTGAGCTTGGACCCCATGGTTTGAAATACATGCCTCGGACTGCTATCAAGTCTCAAGCCACAGTGGACTTTATCAATGATTGGACAGAATTGCGAGCACACGAGGAGAAGCCGGATAACACATATTGGACTATTCACTTTGATGGGTCCAGGCAGTTGGAAGGCTCGGGGGCTGGAGTCGTTTTAACTTCCCCCCGAGGTGACAAATTTTGTTATGTGCTCCGGCTTATGTTTCCCTGTACTAACAATGCAACTGAGTATGAGGCTTTGCTCCATGGTCTCTGGATGGACAAAGAGATGAATTTGAGCCAGGTAAGGTGCTTGGGCGACTCAGACCTCGTCGCTCAACAGGTGTCAGGCACGTGGGACTCCAAGGATCCCCTGATGGCGGCTTATCATCGTGAAGTTGATGCGGTGGCTGGACACTTCAAAGGTTATCAAGTGGAGCACATTGATTGGAGGAAGAATGAGGTGGCTGATGCTTTAAGCCGGCTAGGGTCTCAGCGTAAGCCGGTGCCGCCTAACACCTTTCTTGATGTTTTGCATAACCCTTACATCAAGGTGCCTCTGAGAGGAAGAACTAGCGATTGCAGACCGGAGGCACGGTGGTGGCAGCTCTCCACGCTATCCCAGATTGGACAGTCCGTGTTGGCCTAAATGACCCGGGGAGAGTTGCACGAGGGCGAGACCTTGGCAAGACAAATCATCGACGGTCCAAATCTATGACAATTGTGCATGGTGAATTGCATCACCCTTGGCGTTCTTGAGGCGTTTCAACGATGTGTGTCGCTGCGGAGGGTCGAGATACTTCGTGAGATCCATGAAGGAGATTGTGGTCATCATGCAGGCTCAAAATCTCTGGTGGCCAAGGCTTTCCGTCATGGTTTCTATTGGTTGTGACTCATCTTGATGCGAGAGGATCTGGTCAACAAATAAGACAGATGTCAAAAATTCTCACAGCGGGCTCATGTGCGGCTCAAGAATTGAGGATGATTCCAATTACTTGAGTCGTTTGCGATGCAGGGGCTTGACATGGTTGGACCTTTCAAAAGGTCTAAGGATAAGAAGACACACCTTTTGGTGGCGGTGGATAAATTCACCAAGTGGGTTGAAGCGAGCCGGTCGATAAGTGTGATGCAGCCACGGCGGTTCAGTTCATGAAAAAGGTGATCTTTCGTTTTGGCTTTCCGCACAGCATTATAAATGATAATGGTACTAATCTCTCCAAGGGTGCCATGGAAGAGTTCTGTCAACGAGAACATATCCGTCTTGATGTTTCAGCTGTTGCTCACCCTCAATCTAATGATCAAGCAGAGAGAGCTAATCAAGAGATCTTGAAGGGTATCAAACCCCGGCTCTTGGTCCCCTTACAGCGAACTCCAGGTTGTTGGGTGGAGGAGCTACCCTCTGTGCTATGGAGCATCAACACAACGCCTAACAGATCTATGGGTTATACACCTTTCTGTTGGAAATATGCCCTAGAGGCAATAATAAATTAGTTATTATTATTATATTTCCTTGTTCATGATAATCGTTTATTATCCATGCTATAATTGTATTGATAGGAAACTCAAATACATGTGTGGATACATAGACAACACCATGTCCCTAGCAAGCCTCTATTGGCTAGCTCGTTGATCAATAGATGATTACGGTTTCCTAACCATGGACATTGGATGTCATTGATAAAGGGATCACATCATTAGTAGAATGATGTGATGGACAAGACAATCCTAAGCCTAGCACAAAGATCGTAGTTCGTATGCTAAAGCTTTTCTAATGTCAAGTATCATTTCCTTAGACCATGAGATTGTGCAACTCCCGGATACCGTAGGAATGCTTTGGGTGTACCAAGCGTCCACAACGTAATCGGGTGACTATAAAGGTGCACTATGTATCTCCGAAAGTGCCTGTGGGGTTGGCACGAATCGAGACTGGGATTTGTCACTCCGTGTACACGGAGAGGTATCTCTGGGCCCACTCGGTAGGACATCATCCGAATGTGCACAATGTGACCAAGGGGTTGATCACGGGATGATGTGTTACGGAACGAGTAAAGAGACTTGCCGAACGAGATTGAACAAGGTATCGGGATACCGACGATCGAATCTCGGGCAAGTACAATACCGCTAGACAAAGGGAATTGTATCTGAGGATCGATTGAGTCCTTGACATCGTGGTTCATCCGATGAGATCATCATGGAACATGTGGGAGCCAACATGGGTATCCAGATCCGCTGTTGGTTATTGACCGGAGAACGTCTCGGTCATGTCTCATGGTTCCCGAACCCGTAGGGTCTACACATAAGGTTCGATGGCGCTAGGGTTATAAAGGAAGCTTGTATGTGGTTACCGAATGTTGTTGAGTCCCGTATGAGATCCCGGACGTCACGAGGAGTTAGGAATGGTCCGGAGGTAAAGATTTATATATGGGAAGTCCTGTTTTGGTAACCGGAAAAGTTTGAGGCGATATCGGTAATGTCTGGGACCACGGGAGGGTCCCGGGTCCACCAAGTGGGGCCACCTGCCCCGAAGGCTGCGTGGGCCAAGTGTGGGAGGGACCAGCCCCTAGGAGGGCTGGTGCTTCCCCACAAGGGCCCAAGGCGCAAGGATGAGTGGGAGGGGCAAACCCTAGTCGAGATGGGCCCTAAGGCCCATCTAGTGGGCGCCTCCTCTCCCTTCCCTCTTGGCCGCCTCCCCAAGCCCCATCTAGGGCTGGCCGCACCCCTTGGGGGTGGAAACCCTAGATGGGGGCGCAGCCCTCCCCTTCCCCTATATATATGAGGCCAAGGGGCTGCCCAAGACACGCAATTCTATCTCTCGTTGGTGCAGCCCTGCGTCTCTTCTTTCTCCTCCTCTCCCATGGTGCTTGGCGAAGCCCTGCGGGATTGCCACGCTCCTCCATCACCACCATGCCGTTGTGCTGCTGCTGGATGGAGTCTTCCTCAACCTCTCCCTCTCTCCTTGCTGGATCAAGGCATGGGAGGCGTCACCGGGCTGTACGTGTGTTGAGCAGCGGAGGTGCCGTCCGTTCGGCACTCGGATCTCCGGTGATTTGGATCCACGAGTCTGACTCCTTCAACCCCGTTCTCTTGAACGCTTCCGCTTAGCGATCTACAAGGGTATGTAGATGCACTCTCCTTCCCTCGTTGCTAGTTTCTCCATAGATAGATCTTGGTGACACGTAGGAAAATTTTGAATTTACGCTCGTTCCCCAACAAAGGCATCATGAGCTAGGTCTATTGCGTAGATTCTTTGCACGAGTAGAACACAAAGTAGTTGTGGGCGTTGATTTTTGTTCAATATGCTTACCGTTACTAGTCCAATCTTGTTTCGACGGTATTGTGGGATGAAGCGGCCGGACCGACCTTACGTACTCTTACGTGAGGCGGGTTCCACCGGTGACATGCACTTGGTGCATAAGGTGGCTAGCGGGTGCCGATCTCTCCACTTTAGTCGGAACGGATTCGATGAAAAGGGTCCTTATGAAGGGTAAATAGCAATTGGCATATCACGTTGTGGTTTTGCGTAGGTAAGAAAGCGTTCTTGCTAGAAACCCAAAGCAGCCACGTAAAACATGCAAACAACAATTAGAGGGCGTCTAACTTGTTTTTGCGGGTATGCTATGTGATGTGATATGGCCAAGAAGAATGTGATGAATGATATGTGATGTATGAGATTGATCATGTTCTTGTAATAGGATTCACGACTTGCATGTCGATGAGTATGACAACCGGCGAGCCATAGGAGTTGTCTTTATTTATTGTATGACCTGCGTGTCATTAAACAACGCCATGTAATTACTTTACTTTATTGCTAACGGTAGCCATAGTAGTAGAAGTAATAGTTGGCGAGACAACTTCATGAAGACACGATGATGGAGATCATGATGATGGAGATCATGGTGTCATGCGGTGACGATGATGATCATGGAGCCCGAAGATGGAGATCAATGGAGCTATATGATATTGGCCATATCATGTCACTACTATATAATTGCATGTGATGTTTATTATGTTTATGCATCTTGTTTACTTAGAACGACGGTAGTAAATAAGATGATCCCTTACCTAAATTTCAAGAAGTGTTCTCCCCACTGCACCGTTGCTACAGTTCGTCACTTCTAAGCACCACGTGATGATCGGGTGTGATGGATTCTTACGTTCACATACAACGGGTGTAAGACAGATTTACACAGCAAAAACACTTGGGGTTAACTTGACGAGCCTAGCATGTACAGTACATGGCCTCGGAACACAGAGACCGAAAGGTCGAGCATGAGTCGTATGGTAGATACGATCAACATGAAGATGTTCACCGATGTTGACTAGTCCGTCTCACGTGATGATCGGACACAGCCTAGTTGACTCGGATCATGTAATCACTTAGATGAACAGAGGGATGTCTATCTGAGTGGGAGTTCATAAGATGAACTTAATTATCTTGAACATAGTCAAAAGACCTTTTGCAAATTATGTAAATGGCTCGCGCTTTAGTTCCACTTTGTTTAGATATGTTCCTAGAGAAAATATAGTTGAAAGTTGACATGGCGATTATGCGGACGATGAGATAGCTTATGTCCTTAATGCACCGCTCGGTGTCTTTGAACCCCAAACGTCGTCTGTGGATGTTGCGAACATCGGACATACACGTTTTGATAACTACATGATAGTTCGGTTAAGCGGTTTAGAGTTGAGGCACCAAAGGCGTTTTGAAACGTCGCAGAACATATGAGATGTTTGAGGGCTGAAATTGGGATTTCAAGCTCGTGCCCCGTCAAGAGGTATAAGACCTCCGACGATTTCTTAGCCTGCAAACTAAGGGAGAAAAGCTCAATCGTTGAGCTTGTGCTCAGATTGTCTCGAGTGCAACAATCACTTGAATCGAGTGGGAGTTGATCTTCCGGTGAGATAGTGATGTTTCTCCAAAGTCATTGCCACCAAGCTACTAGAGCTTCGTGATGAACTATAACATATCGGGGATAGATATGATGATCCTTGAGGTATTCACGATGTTTGACACATGAAAGTAGAAATCAAGAAGGAGCATCAATTGTTGATGGTTGGTGAAACCACTAGTTTCAAGAAGGGCAAGAAGGGACACTTCATGAAGCGGCAAATCGATTCTTTGCTCCGATGAAGAAACCCAAGGTTGAACCCAAACCCGAGACTAAGTGCTTACGTAATAAGGGGAACAGCCTTTGGAGCGGAACCACCCTAGATACTTGGTAGATGAGAAGGCTGGCAAGGTCAATAGAAGTATATTTGATACACATTAAGTTATTGTGTATTTTACTAGTACTCCTAGTAGCACCGAGGTATTAGATACCGGTTCGGTTGCTAAGTGTTAGTAACTCGAAATAAAAGCTACGGCATAAGCGGAGACTAGCTAAAGGAGAGCTGACGATATGTGTTGGAAGTGTTTCCAATTTCGATGTGATCAAACATCGCACGCTCCCTCTACCATCAAGATTAGTATTAAACCAGAATAATTATCATTTGGTGTTTGCGTTGAGCATAGACATGATTGGATTATGTCTATCGCAATACTGATTTATTCATTTAAGGAAAATAATGGTTACTCTATTTATTTGAATAATACCTTCGATGGTCTTGCACCTAAATAAATGGTTTATTGAATCTCGATCGTAGTGATACACATTTTCATGCCAAAAGTATAAGATAGTAATGATAGTACCACTTACTTGTGGCACCGCCATGTAAGTCATATTGGTGTAAAAGCATGAAGAAGCTCCATGTTGATGGATCTTTGGACTCACTCGTTTTTGAAAAGTTTGAGACATGCAAACCATGTACATTTGGTGAATACGCATGATGAAACTCCATGCAGATGGATCGTTTGGACTCACTTGATTTTGAATCACTTGAGATATGCAAAACATACCACATGGGCAAGATAACTGAAAAGCCTCGGTTTCAGATAGCAACTTGTGGAAGTAACACATTTTGATGTGTGCAGTCCAATGAGTGCTGAGGCATGCAGTGAATACCGTTATGTTCTTACTTCACAGATGATTCGAGTAGATGTTGAGTATATTTACTTGATGAAAAACAAGTCTGAAATACTGAATGGTTCAAGTAATTTCAGAGTGAAGTTGAAGATCATCGTGACAAGAGGATAAAATGTCTATGATATGATCATAGAGATGAGTATCTGAGTTACGAGCTTTGTACGCAATTAAGACATTATGGAAATTGTTTCATAAATAATACCGCCTGGAACACCATAGTTTGATGGTGTGTCCGAACATCATAGTTGCACCCTATTAGATATGGTGCGTACCATGATGTCTCTTATCAAATTACCACTATCGTTCATGGGTTAGGCATTAGAGACAACCACATTCACTTTAATAGGGCACCACGTAATTCCGTTGAGGCGACACCGTTTGAACTATGGTTTGGAGAAACCTAAGTTGTCGTTTCTTGAAAGTTTGGGGCTGCGGCGCTTATGTGGAAAAGTTTCAGGTTGATAAGCTCGAACCCAAAGCGGATAAAATGCATCTTCATAGGACACCCAAAACAGTTGGGTATACCTCCTAATTCAGATCCGAAAGCAATAGGGATTGTTTCTTGAATCGGGTCCTTTCTCGAGGAAAAGTTCGTCTCGAAAAGTTGAGTGGGAGGATGGTGGAGACTTGATGAGGTTATTGAACCGTCACTTCAACTAGTGTGTAGCAGGGCACAGGAAGTTGTTCCTGTGGCGCCTACACCAATTGAAGTAGAAGCTTATGATAGTGATCATGAAGTTTCGGATCAAGTCACTACCGTACCTCGTGGGGTGACAAGGATGCGTACTGCTTCAGAGTGGTACGGTGATCCTGTCCTGAAGGTCATGTTGCTAGACAACAATGAACCTACGAGCTATGGAGAAGCGATGGTGGGCCCAAATTCCGACAAATGGTTAGAAGCCATGAAATCCGAGATAGGATCCATGCATCAGAACAAAGCTTGGACTTTGGTGGACTTGCCCGATGATCGGCAAGCCATTGAAATAAATGGATCTTTAAGAAGAAGACGGACATGGACGGTAATGTCACCGTCTATGAAGCTCGACTTGTGGCGAAGAGTTTTTCACAAGTTCAAGGAGTTGACTACGATGAGATTCTCTCATTCGTAGCGATGCTTAAGTCCGTCGGAATCATGTTAGCATAAGCTGCATTTATGAAATCTGGCGGGTGGATGTCAAAATGAGTTTCCTTACCAGTTTTCGTAAGGAAAGGTTGTATGTGATACAATCGAAAAAGTTTTGTCGATCCTAAGGATGCTAAAAGGTATGCTGGCTCCGGCGATCCTTCTAAGGACTGGAGTAAGCATCTCGGAGTTGGAATGTGCGCTTTGATGAGATGATCAAAGATTTTGGGTTTATACAAAGTTTATAAGAAACTTGTATTTCCAAAGAAGTGAGTGGGAGCACTATAGAATTTCTCGATGAGTATATGTTGTTGACATATTGATGATCGTAAATGATGTAGAATTTCTGGAAAGCATATAGGGTTATTTGAAAGATGTTTTTCAATAAGAAACCTGGATTAAGCTACTTGAACATTGAGCATCAAGATCTATAAGGATAGATCAAAAATGCTTAATGGTACTTTCAAATGAGCATATGCCTTGACATGATCTTGAAAGTGTTCAAGATGGATCAGTCAAAGAAGGAGTTCTTGCCTGAGATGTAAGGTATGAAGTTAAGAGTTAAAGCTCGACCACGGCAGAAGAGAGAGAAAGGACGAAGGTCGTCCCCTATGCTTCAGACGTAGGCTCTACAAAGATGCTATGTTATGTACCGCATCGAAGTGTGCCTTGCCATGAGTCGGTCAAGGGGTACAAGAATGATCCAAGAATGGATCATTGGACGTGATCAAAATTGTCCTTGGAGTAAATAAGGACATGTTTCTCGATTATGGAGGTGATAAAGAGTTCGGCGTAAAGGGTTACGTCGATGCAAGCTTTAACACCTATCCGAGGTGACTCGAGTAGCAAACCGGATACGTATAGTGGAGCAACCATTTGGAATAGCTTCAAGTGGAGCGTGGAAGCAGCATTTATAATATGACACGGAAATTTGCAAAGCACACATGGATCTGAAAGGTTCGGACCCGTTGACTAAAACCCGTTGACTAAAACCTCTCTCACAAGCAAAACATGATCAAACCTCGAAATCATTGAGTCTAAATCACATAATGATGTGAACTAGTTCTACGTACACTAGTAAACTCTTTGGGTGTTGGTCACATGGCGATGTGACCTATCGCTGTTAATCACATGACGATGTGAACTAGATTATTGACTCTAGTGCAAGTGGGAGACTGTTGGAAATATGCCCTAGAGGCAATAATAAATTAGTTATTATTATTATATTTCCTTGTTCATGATAATCGTTTATTATCCATGCTATAATTGTATTGATAGGAAACTCAAATACATGTGTGGATACATAGACAACACCATGTCCCTAGCAAGCCTCTATTGGCTAGCTCGTTGATCAATAGATGATTACGGTTTCCTAACCATGGACATTGGATGTCATTGATAACGGGATCACATCATTAGTAGAATGATGTGATGGACAAGACCCAATCCTAAGCCTAGCACAAAGATCGTAGTTCGTATGCTAAAGCTTTTCTAATGTCAAGTATCATTTCCTTAGACCATGAGATTGTGCAACTCCCGGATACCGTAGGAATGCTTTGGGTGTACCAAAGCGTCCTGGCGTAATCGGGTGACTATAAAGGTGCACTCTGGTATCTCCGAAAGTGTACATTGGGTTGGCACGAATCGAGGCGGGATTTGTCACTCCGTGTGACGGAGAGGTATCTCTGGGCCCACTCGGTAGGACATCATCATAATGTGCACAATGTGACCAAGGGGTTGATCACGGGATGATGTGTTACGGAGCGAGTAAAGAGACTTGCTTAAACGAGATTGAACAAGGTATCGGGATACCGACGATCGAATCTCGGGCAAGTACAATACCGCTAGACAAAGGGAATTGTATCACGGGATCGATTGAGTCCTTGACATCGTGGTTCATCTGATGAGATCATCGTGGAACATGTGGGAGCCAACATGGGTATCCAGATCCCGCTGTTGGTTATTGACGGAGAACGTCTCGGTCATGTCTGCATGGTTCCCGAACCCGTAGGGTCTACACATAAGGTTCGATGGCGCTAGGGTTATAAAGGAAGCTTGTATGTGGTTACCTAATGTTGTTGAGTCCGGATGAGATCCCGGACGTCACGAGGAGTTCGGAATGGTCCGGAGGTAAAGATTTATATATGGGAAGTCCTGTTTTGGTAACCGAAAAGTTTGAGGCGATATCGGTAATGTCTGGGACCACGGGAGGTCCCGAGGTCCACCAAGTGGGGCCACCTGCCCCGAGAAGGCTGCGTGGGCCAAGTGTGGGAGGGACCAGCCCCTAGGAGGGCTAGTCGCCCCCACAAGGGGCCCAAGGCGCAAGGATGAGTGGGAGGGCAAACCCTAGTCCAGATGGGCCCTAAGGCCCATCTAGTGGCGCCTCCCTCTCCCTCCCTCTTGGCCGCCTCCCCAAGCCCCATCTAGGGCTGGCCGCACCCCTTGGGGTGGAAACCCTAGATGGGCGCAGCCCTCCCTTCCCCTATATATATGAGGCCAAGGGCTGCCCAAGACACGCAATTCCATCTCTCGTTGGTGCAGCCCTGCGTCTCTTCTTTCTCCTCCTCTCCCATGGTGCTTGGCGAAGCCCTGCGGGATTGCCACGCTCCTCCATCACCACCATGCCGTTGTGCTGCTGCTGGATGGAGTCTTCCTCAACCTCTCCCTCTCTCCTTGCTGGATCAAGGCATGGGAGGCGTCACCGGGCTGTCGTGTGTTGAGCAGCGGAGGTGCCGTCCGTTCGGCACTCGGATCTCCGGTGATTTGGATCACGGCAATCGACTCCTTCAACCCCGTTCTCTTGAACGCTTCCGCTTAGCGATCTACAAGGGTATGTAGATGCACTCTCCTTCCCTCGTTGCTAGTTTCTCCATAGATAGATCTTGGTGACACGTAGGAAAATTTTGAATTTCTGCTACGTTCCCCAACACTTTCTTCATGGTGTATGGAGCGAGCAGGCGGTTACATAAGTGACATCCCAAGCACGACTCACCCCAGTGGCAGCTTACGTTGAGGCTGATAATGAAAAGGCTCGTCGGGATGCACTTGACTTGTTGGATGAGGAGCGAGACTTGGCAATAGCCCGCTCGGCGATTTACCGGCAAGACCTCATATTTGCTATCACAGCCGCCGGGTTAGAAGCAGAGCTTTTCAGGAAGGTGACTTAGTGCTCCGACTCATCCAGGATCAGTCTAATATGCACAAGCTATCCCCTCCTTGGGAAGGCCCCTTTTTGGTCAGCAAAAATCTGAACAACGGGTCATACTACCTTATCGATGTTCGAGAGCACAAAGACTCACGTAAGTCGGAGGAAGAGACCCGCCGGCCGTGGAACATAGCTCATCTTCGGCCTTACTATACTTGAACCACCGGCTCTCAGGATATATATATTTTTTTCTTTTTTAGCAATGTATATATTATATAAAGCAATAAAGCAGGACCTCTTTTTCTTTCCACCCTCAAAGGTTTATATATCTTCTTTATCAGGTGGTGGAAACAACCAACGAGGCCGGATCATATCTGAATCCGGCTTTCCCTTTGGTCCGCTTATGATCATATCTGAATCTAGACATGGTCACTTGGGGGCTTCTGTTCAAACATAGGTCGTATTCGAACCAAAGAGAACATATATCGATACCCAATTGATCGGCATATTGCCAAACCCACTTGGGGGCTTCTTGGTCATATTTGAATCATAGCTTAACCCCTTTGGGTCTGACGTGGATCGTATTCAAATCAGCGTCATTAAACAACTCTCATGGTCACTTGGGGGCTTCCTGTTCAAACATAGGTCGTATTCAAACCAAAGAGAACATAGTAGCCGATACCCACTTGATTGGCATCGCCAAAGCCACTGAGGGGCTATATGATCGTATTCGAATCTTAAGCTTAACCCCTTTGGAGCGGTTCACCGATCGTATTCGAATCGAGAGGCCTTTGAAATTAAGTTTACTATTCATTATACTCTGTAAGTATAAATGTTATTAAGGGCCGTAAACATTATATGTGCCAATTGTCGAGTTAAATTAACTCTCGATTTGGGTCACATATGCTTGCGTGATATATACCAAATAAGATCGCAGGTATGCTATTGTGATCATAATCATAAACCGGCCTTTATATGATGTTTTGGTTCATACTCCGGGTTATCAATACTTTATGTGACCCCGGATGCGATAAGTCGCCAAGGGAATTCTATTTTGTTTTATACACAGGATAAAGCAAGAAGAATTTTGACATCAAGGAAAGATCAACATAAGCTGGAAGTATATAAACGATGGCGGCTTATGAAAATATTAAGCGCCACAAACATGCGCGAAGGCATGACAAAGTTAAGAGGTTTTTTCGACCCTATTACAAGACTCCCCGAGTCTGAATAATGAAGCATTATTTTTTGCAAAGTCATAACGCCTGGCGGTTCACTCCTTTGGTGGGCTTGACAGTTCCAGGTTATCCTTCTCCGCCTCTCCGTTGGTTGCTTTGTCTTGGAAGGTTGACGAGGCCCAGTCAATGCCACTCAAGGCTTCAAACTCAGCTTCATCATCTATTAAACCGGCTGGGTCCACTTCAGGGGCAAAAGTATGCTTACGCGTTGGAGGGATCGGGTTAACTTGATCATATGGAGTGTTTGGAATTCTCCGGTTCTCACTATCATAGCCCGGAGAGTACTTGGAGAGGTCAGTATCATTCCCAATAAGGGTAGCCACGGGACGTATGACTTTGACGCAGGCGATGAAATCATGATCATCAAATATGGTACCATCCTCCTTCAGACTCGGGTATCCAAGAGCAAGGTCGGCCGGGTCTAGTTCTGGAATCCATGCTTTTGCCCGGCTCAATGCGGCTACGGCCCCGGCTCTTGAAGATGCCCGCCTTAAATCCTGGATCCGCTGAGGTAGCACAGAAGACACTTCAAAGACGTCTTGCGTAAGGTGGGGAGTGGTATTTGATAAGGCTACAACAGCCAAAAGCGTTGTGACCCGGTGTACTGACTGCTCCACTAGAGTGTAAACCGCCTTAAGTTTGACAAGCATGTTACGCTTGAGGTTGGTGCTCACAGGGCTGTGTGTTCACAAACATAAAGGTGAGCGGAGATAACGATTACGGCAATAATCAAAGGAAGGATTGCAATGTTTGGGGTTATGAACAATAACTTCAAGATGGCTAAGACCATTTGAGATATATGGCGCTTTAAGTCGGACAGCTCGGTTGTTGCTTCGCAAGTGAAGCCTCTGCCGTCTCAGCCCGGGTCACCAGTGAAGCCTTCTCATCAGCCCAGATTTTCTTCTCTGACTCAAAATTCTTCTTCAACTTCTCTTGTTCAGAAACGCTGAATTCAAATTTGGAGTTGGCTTTTTGAGTTTCAAGCTCTTGAGTTGTCAGACGGTTCTTTAGCAATCTTCGACTCAAATTGATTTATGGTGACCTACATTGGTACCGAGTTATGGTAAGAATCATGGTAAGATAATATTAAGTCCCAAGTACTTTGCAAGCAAAGGTTCTTGACACTTGGGGGCTAATGTATGCTGAAGAACTTTTAATCTACCATGCCGGGTTATGCATATTAAGTCTCAAGCACTTTACAAGTAAAGATACTTGACACTTGGGGGCTAATGTGTATCGCAAGTTCAAAACTATCATGCTATAACCGGGTTAAATATATTCTCTTTAAACCGGACAAACCAACGATGGCAGATTTCTAAGTCTCTGACATATTTATTCATAAGCAGTAGACTTGGGGGCTGGTACAGTAAGTAAGATTCAGGAAAATAGTATTTGTTTCACCATGTCAATTTCCAGGTCACGGCTATTATGCACTTGATTCAGATAGCCCGAGACTATATCACCAATGCTTAAGTGAGTATAATCAGTAATGTCCTGCTTGGCCTTTCGGCGTTCGACAAGTTCTTCCTTGGCAGTACATTTGGCAAGGAAAGTAGGCCGCCCCGGTTCAACAAACTGGCTTTTCAAAACTTCAACTTCCGGGTTAGTCGTCTTGACCAGGCTAGGAGCTTCCGGGTTATCGGAGCTGTTGAGAGTATTTTCGACGAAGTCGAGAGGTTGGCACCGAATGTCGGAAAGCCGATTCCACCTTGACTAATGGGTGGAGCTATGCGGAAGCGAGACATATCGGCGCTTGATTCCGATTACAATCGGGTCTTGGGACGGCTTATTCTTCTTTGCCCTCTTCTTTGGATTTCACTTGCATCTTTGTTAACAAAGGTAGAAGGATGAATACTAAAGCATGAGTAAGGTAAAGCCTAAAGTAACTAAAGTTACTGATGCAGGGAGCAGTTTTGAAAGCCGGCATGTTTGATTGCATAGACTTCATGGGAGGAAGGAGAGGTATCCTGATAATTGGAGTCGGAGGAATTGAGAGGTTGGCGAATTAAACCCGCCAAAGGTAAAAGCGAGCGTAAATCGGAGATAACCTCGGTCCGACGCTTCCTAGTTACGTCGGGTAAGCGGAGGAAATCTTGCATCCTTGTTGGTCCGGGTCTGCCTCCGGTTTTCAAGCTGTTGTTGCTTCAAAAGAAATTGAGGATCTTGATAAGCTAGAGGATGTGAAAATCTTACTTTCCGGGTCACCCTTCGTATTTTTTGCTTGGGCAAAGGCTCTGAGTCGGAGGAAATTATAGTTACCTCTTCGCCAACCGCTTGTTTGTTCCCCGTATCCTCCTGAAAGGATGACATGTCAATAAAATAATGACAAGGGAGTTAAGAGAATCAGGGAATACCTCTTCATCATCCGAAGAAGTGTCATCCAATTTGAGTAAATCGGAAGCGCTGGGTTTCTTCTTATTTGAAGTTCCCGTTTTGGCGGCTTTCCTTTCGGTCTTCTTGGTTGTCCTGGCTTGTTTAGCAGCCTCATAGTCATACTGGACCTTCCAAAAGTTGTCATCGGCCTGTGAAAAAAGATAAGAAATTATGAGTACAAGTAAGGTGTGACAAGGCTAGGAATATTTATTAAGGTTGATGACTCACTGCAGGGGTCGGGTTCTTCTTGCAGAAGGGAAGTAAGCCGAAGGCGTTACTAGTTACTGTGCCCTCCTTCAGCAGCGACTGGGTCGTAGATTCCACCACATCATCTGGTAAGTCGTCAGGGCTATGACGCAGTGGATCATCCTTTTACTTTGAATAAGTACACATTAAGCACAGACGATGGCTTAATGTAAGTACTATCGCCAAGCGACCCAAACTCGGACCAGATCAATGCCGTTTAGGCCATTTCCCAAAAGAGCTTTGATCTTTTTGATGGTGGGATTGAGAGGCAGACGCTAAATAGCAGTTAGCTTGTCCGCTAGCGGATGGTTGGACTCAAGGCGCAGAGCGCGGAAGCCGGGCAGAGGGCTCTCGTTAGCCGGGGAAGTGTCCCGCAATAGAACCACGTCTGATTCCAATCTTTCAATGACTCGGCGATTCAAAGATAAGGAAAAAGCAGTCTCTCCGCCGCTGAATTGAGATACCGCCAAGTTCAAAGGCGGGACCGTTGGCACGTTCATTCTGCCGGTTCAAATAGAAAAGCTCTCTGAACAAAAGCAGATTTGGCTCCTCTCCCAGGTACACCTCGCAGAAGACTTGGAAATTGCAGATATTTGACATGGAATTGGGTCCAATATCTTGAGGTCTAAGGTCAAAGAAATTCAAAACCTCCCTAAAGAATTTTGAGCCAGGAGGGGCAAATCCCCGGCTCATGTGATCCGTAAAAACTACCACCTCCCCTTCTTTGGGTTGAGGCCTTTCTTCAGACGGGTCAGGGGCACGATAAGACATGACCTCCTTCTTAGGCAGATGGCCAGACTTCACAAATTCAGACAGTTTACTCCTCGTGACTGTGGATGGGACCCAATTACAGGTCACAGGAGCCTTGGCCGCTTTAGGTGCCATGACAAAAATTGAGGCCTATGACAAAATAAGAGGTTCCGGTTCAAATTTAACCCGGAGTAAAATATTTAAAACTATTCAAGATGGCGGCTTAAGAAGGGGCCTAATGATATATGGATGACTATGCGATAAATATTAAGCCGCTACATGTGTCAATGAGCAGTTAAACATATTCGATAGAGGCAGTTCTTCACTTCCGGGTGGAACAAACTGTTGGGGAACGTAGTAATTTCGAAAATTTTCCTACGATCACGCAAGACCATGGTGATGGCATAGCAACGAGAGGGAAGAGTGTCCGTCCACGTACCCTCGTAGACCGAAAGCGGAAGCGTTATAACAACGCGGTTGATGTAGTCGTACGTCTTAGATCCGACCGATCCAAGCACCGAACGTACGGCACCTCCGAGTTACGCACACGTTCAGCTCGATGGCGATCCCGGACTCGATCCAGCAAAGTGTCGAGGATGAGTTTGTCGACCTGACGGCGTGATGACGATGTTGATGCTCCACCGACGAGGGCTTCGCCTAAGCACTGCGACGATATGACTTCTCCGGCGCAGGCTTCGCCTAAGCTCTCTGACGATATATGACCGAAGTGGAATATGGTGGAAGGGGCACCGCACACGGCTAAGGAAAGATCCGTAGATCAACTTGTGTGTCATGGGGTGCCCCCTGCCCCGTGATATAAAGGAGCCAAGGGGAGGTGGCCGGCCCAAGGGAGGGCGCGCAAAGGAGTCCTACTCCTCCGGGAGTAGGACTCCTCCTCCAATCCTAGTTGGATTAGGATTCCGGGAGAAAGAGAGAGGGGCGGCCCACCTTTCCTAGTCCTAATAGGACTAGGGGAAGGGGGGGCGACCACCTAGGGCTGCCCTTCTCCTTTCCTCCAAGGCCCACTATGGGCCCATGTAGTTCCGGGGGTTCCGGTAACCTCCGGTACTCCGATAAATTCGATTTCACTCGGAACCTTTCCGATGTCCAAATGTAGGCTTCCAATATATCAATCTTTATGTCTCGACCATTTCGAGACTCCTCGTCATGTCCGTGATCACATCCGGGACTCGAACAACCTTGATTGCATCAATACTTATAAACTCATTATGAACTGTCGCCGAAGCGTTAAGCGTGCGAGACCCTACGAGTTCGAGAACTATGTAGACATGACCTAGAACCATTCTCGGTCAATAACCAATAAGCGGAACCTGGATGCCCATATTGGTTCCTACATATTCTCTGAAGATCTTTATCGGTCAAACCGCGCATAACGACATACGTTGTTCCCTTTGTCATCGGTATGTTACTTACCCGAGATTCGATCGTCGGTATCCAATACCTAGTTCAATCTCGTTGCAGTAAGTCTCTTTACTCGTTCCGTAATACATCATCTCACAACTAACTCATTAGTTGTAATGCTTGCAAGGCTTAAGTGATGTGTATCACCGAGAAGGCCTAGAGATACCTCTCCGACAATCGGAGTGACAAAACCTAATCTCGAAATACGCCAACCCAACAAGTACCTTTGGAGACACCTGTAGTACTCCTTTATAATCACCCGATTACGTTGTGACGTTTGGTAGCACCAAAGTGTTCCTCCGGTAAGCAGGAGTTGCATAATCTCATAGTTACGAGGAACATGTATGGGTCATGAAGAAAGCATTAACATACTAAGCGATCAAGTGTTAAGCTAACGGAATGGGTCATGTCAATCAGATCATTCTACTAATGATGTGACCTTGTTAATCAAATAACAACTCCTTGTTCATGGTTAGGAAACATAACCATCTTTGATTAACAAGCTAGTCAAATAGAGGCATACTAGTGACATACCGTTTGTCTATATATTCACACATGTATTATGTTTCCGGTTAATACAATTCTAGCATGAATAATAAACATTTATCATGATATAAGGAAATAAATAATAACTTTATTATTGCCTCTAGGGCATATTTCCTTGATCTCCCACTTGCACTAGAGTCAATAATCTAGATTACAAAGTAATGATCCTAACACCCATGGAGTCTTGGTGCTGATCATGTTTTGCTTTCGTGGAAGAGGCTTAGTTAGCAGTCCGCAACATTCAGATTCGTATGTATTTTGCAGATCTCTATGTCTCCCACTTGGACTTGGTCCCGAATGGAATTGAAGCGTCTCTTGATGTGCTTGGTCCTCTTGTGAAATCTGGATTCCTTTGCCAAGGCAATTGCACCGATATTGTCACGGAAGATCTTCATCGGTCCCGATGCACTAGGTATAACACCTAGATCGGAAATGAACTCTTTCATCCAGACTCCTTCATTTTTGCTGCTTCCAAGCAGCTATGTACTCCGCTTCACATGTAGATCCCGCCACGACGCTTTGTTTAGAACTGCACCAACTGACAGCTCCACCGTTTAATAAAAAACACGTATCCGGTTTGCGATTTAGAATCGTCCGGATCAGTGTCAAAGCTTGCATCGACGTAACCATTTACGACTAGCTCTTTGTCACCTCCATATACGAGAAACATATCCTTAGTCCTTTTCGTGTATTTCGGGATGTTCTTGACGCTGTCGATGATCCATTCCTGGATTACTTTGGTACCTTCCTGCCAAGCTTACGACTAAGCATACATCGTGTCCGTACATGACATTGCATACATGATAGAGCCTATGGCTGAAGCATAGGGAACATCTTTCATTTTCTCTCTATCTTCTGCTGTGGTCGGGCATTGAGTCTGACTCAATTTTACACCTTGCAACACAGGCAAGAAACCTTTCTTTGCCTGATCCATTTTGAACCTTTTTCAAAATTTTATCAAGGTATGTGCTTTGTGAAAGTCCAATTAAGCGTCTTGATCTATCTCTATAGATCTTGATGCCCAATATGTAAGCAGCTTCACCGAGGTCTTTCATTGAAAAACTTTTATTCAAGTATCCTTTTATGCTATCCAGAAATTCTATATCATTTCCAATTAATAATATGTCGTCCACATATAATATCGTAAATGCTACTGAGCTCCCACTCACTTTCTTGTAAATACAGGCTTCTCCAAAAGTCATGTAAACCCATATGCTTTGATCACACTATCAAAGCGTTTATTCCAACTCCGAGAGGCTTGCACTGCACCATAAATTGATCGTTGGAGCTTGCACACTTTGTTAGCTCCTTTTGGATCGACAAAACCTTCTCGTTGCATCATATACAACTCTTCTTCTAGAAATCCATTCAAGAATGCAGTTTTTACATCCATTTGCCAAATTTCATAATCATAAAATGCGGCAATTGCTAACATGATTCGGACAGACTTAAGCATCGCTTCTGGTGAGAAAGTCTCATCGTAGTCAACCCCTTGAACTTGTCGAAAACCTTTCGCAACAAGTCGAGCTTTGTAGACAGTTATATTACCATCGGCGTCAGTCTTCTTCTTAAAGATCCATTTATTTTCAATGGCTTGCCGATCATCAGGCAAGTCAACCAAAGTCCATACTTTGTTCTCATACATGGATCCCATCTCAGATTTCATGGCTTCCAGCCATTTTGCGGAATCTGGGCTCACCATCGCTTCTTCATAGTTTGTAGGTTCGCCATGGTCAAGTAACATGACTTCCGTAATAGGATTACCGTACCACTGCAGTGCGTATTTTATTCTGGTCGACCTCTGAGGTTCGAGAGTAACTTGATCTGAAGTTTCATGATCATCATCATTAGTTTCTTCACTAATTGGTGTAGTTGTCACAGAACCATTTCTTGTGATGAACTACTTTCCAATAAGGGAGCAGATACAGATTATCTCATCAAGTTCTACTTTCCTCCCACTCACTTCTTTCGAGAGAAACTCTTTCTCTAGAAAGGACCCGAATTAGCAACGAAAATCTTGCCTTCAGATCTGTGATAGAAGGTGTACCCAACAGTCTCCTTTGGGTATCCTATGAAGACACATTTTTCCGATTTGGGTTCGAGCTTATCTGGTTGAAGTTTCTTTACATAAGCATCGCAGCCCCAAACTTTAAGAAAGCGACAACTTTGGTTTCTTGCCAAACCACAGTTCATAAGGCGTCGTCTCAACGGATTTTGACGGTGTCCTATTTAACGTGAATGCGGCCGTCTCTAAAGCATAACCCCAAAGCGATAGCGGTAAATCGGAAATAGACATCATTGATCGCACCATATCTAGTAAAAGTACGATTCTGACGTTCGGACACACCATTTCTCCGTGGTGTTCGGGTGGCGTGAGTTGCGTAAACTATTCCACATTGTTTCAAATGTAAACCAAACTCGTAACTCAAATATTCTCCTCCACGATCAGATCGTAGAAACTTTATTTTCTTGTTACGATGATTTTCTACTTCACTCTGAAATTCTTTGAACTTTTCAAATGTTTCAGATTTGTGTTTCATTAAGTAGATATACCCATATCTGCTCAAATCATCTGTGAAGGTGAGAAAATAACGATACCCGCGCGTGCCTCAACATTCATTGGACCACAAACATCGGTATGTATGATTTCCAATAAATCAGTTGCTCGCTCCATAGTTCCGGAGAACGGCGTTTTGGTCATCTTGCCCATGAGGCACGGTTACGCAAGTACCAAGTGATTCATAATCAAGTGATTCCGAAGCCCATCAAGATGGAGTTTCTTCATGCGTTTTATACCGATATGACCTAAGCGGCGATTGCCACAAATAAGTTGCACTATCATTATCAACTCTGCATCTTTTGGTTTCAACATTATGAATATGTGTATCACTACTGTCGAGATTCAACAAGAATAGACCATTCTTCAAGGGTGCATGACCATAAAAGATATTATTCATATAAATAGAACAACCATTATTCTATGATTTAAATGAATAACCGTCTCGCATTAAACAAGATCCAGATATAATGTTCATGCTCAACGCGGCACCAAATAACAATTATTTAGGTCTAAAACTAATCCGAAGGTAGATGTAGAGGTAGCGTGCCGACCGCGATCACATTGACTTTGGAACCATTTCCCACGCATCGTCACCTCGTCCTTTGCTTGCTCGTCTATTCCGTAGTCCCCTGCTTCGAGTTGCAAATATTAGCAACAGAACCAGATCAAATACCCAGTGCTACTACGAGCTCTAGTAAGGTACACATCAATAACATGTATATCACATATACCTTTGTTCACCTTGCCATCCTTTTTATCCGCCAAATACTTGGGGCAGTTCCGCTTCCGATGTCCGTGCGCTTGCGGTAAAAACACTCGATTTCGGGCTTAGGTCCAGACTTGGGTTTCTTCTCTTGATTAGCAACTTTCTTGCTGTTCTTTTTGAAGTTTCCTTCTTCTTCCCTTTGCCCTTTTCTTGAAACTAGTGGTCTTGTTGACCATTAACACTTGATGCTCTTTCTTGATTTCTACCTCCATGACTTTTAGCATTGCGAAGAGCTCAGGAATTGTCTTAGTCATCCCTTGCATATTATAGTTCATCACGAAGCTCTTGTAGCTTGGTGGCGATGATTGAGTATTCATCAATGATACTATCATCCGGAAGATTAACTCCCAGCTGAATTAAGTGATTGTTATACCCGGACATTTTGAGTATGTGCTCACTTGTGAACTATTCTCTTCCATCTTGCAGCTATAGAACTTATTGGAGACTTCATATCTCTCAATCCGGGCATTTGCTTGAAATATTAACTTCAACTCCTGGAACATCTCATATGCTCCATGACGTTCAAAACGTCGTTGAAGACCGGTTCTAAGCCGTAAAGCATGGCACCTTGAACTATAGAGTAGTCATCAGCTACGCTTTGCCGACGTTCATAACTTCCGCTCGGCATCTGCAGCAGAACTGTCACCCACGGTGCTTCGGGGCGTAATTTTTACGTGCAGCAATGAGGATAATCCTCAAATTACGGACCCGATCCGTGTAATTGCTACCATCATCTTTCAACTTTGCTTTCTCAAGGAACGCATTAAAATTCAACGGAACAACAGACGAGCCATCTATCTACAGTAAACATAGACAAGCAAAATACTATCGGTACTAAGTTCATGATAAATTTAAGTTCAATTAATCATATTAAAAACTCCCACTTAGACGGACATCTCTCTAGTCATCTAAGTGATCACGTGATCCATATCAACTAAACCGTGTCCGATCATCACGTGAGACGGAGTAGTTTCAACGGTGAACATCACTATGTTGATCATATCTACTATATGATTCACGTTCGACCTTCGGTCTCCGTGTTCCGAGGCCATATCTGTTATATGCTAGGCTCGTCAAGTTTAACCCGAGTATTCGCGTGTGCAACTGTTTTGCACCCGTTGTAGATGGACGTAGAACTTATCACACCCGATCATCACGTGGTGTCCGGGTACTACGAACTTTGGCAACGGTGCATACTCGAGAGAACACTTCTTGATAATTTTTAGTGAGAGATCATCTTATAATGCTACCGTCAATCAAAGCAAGATAAGATGCATAAAGGATAAACATCACATGCAATCAATATAAGTGATATGATATGGTCATCATCATCTTGTGCTTGTGATCTCCATCGCCAAGCACCGTCATGATCACCATCGCCACCGGGCGCCGACACCTTGATCTCCATCGTAGCATCGTTGTCGTCTCGCCAATCTTATGCTTCCACGACTATCACTACCGCTTAGTAATAAAGTAAAGCATTACATCGCGATTGCATTGCATACAATAAAGCGACAACCATATGGCTCCTGCCAGTTGCCGATAACTCGGTTACAAAACATGATCATCTCATACAATAAAATATAGCATCACGTCTTGACCATATCACATCACAACATGCCCTGCAAAAACAAGTCAGACGTTCTCTACTTTGTTGTTGCAAGTTTTACGTGGCTGCTACGGGCTGAGCAAGAACCGTTCTTACCTACGCATCAAAACCACAACGATAGTTTGTCAAATAGACTCCGTTTAACCTTCTCAAGGACCGGGCGTAGCCACACCAGTTCAACTAAAGTTGGAGAGACAGTCTTCCATAAGCCATCTATGTGCAAAGCACGCCGAGGAACCGGTCTCACAGAAGAGTACGCGTAATGTTGGTCCGGATCGTCTCGTCCAACAATACCGCTGAACCAAAGTATGACATGCTGGTAGGCGGTATGACTTGTATCGTCCACAACTCACTTGTGTTCTACTCGTGCATATGACATCAACGCATAAAACCAGGCTCGGATGCCACTTTGTTGGGGAACGTAGTAATTTCGAAAATTTTCCTACGATCACGCCAAGACCATGGTGATGGCATAGCAACGAGAGGGAAGAGTGTCCGTCCACGTACCCTCGTGACCGAAAGCGGAAGCGTTATAACAACGCGGTTGATGTAGTCAAATGCGTCTTCGCGATCCGACCGATCCAAGCACCGAACGTACGGCACCTCCGAGTTACGCACACGTTCAGCTCGATGGCGATCCCGGACTCCGATCCAAAGAAAGTGTCGGATGAGTTTCACGTCGACGACGGCGTGATGACGATGTTGATGCTCCACCGACGCGGGGCTTCGCCTAAGCACTGCGACGATATGACTTCTCCGGCGCAGGCTTCGCCTAAGCTCTCTGACGATATGACGAAGTGGAATATGGTGGAAGGGGCACCGCTGCGGCTAAGGAAAGATCCGTAGATCAACTTGTGTGTCATGGGGTGCCCCTGCCCCGTGATATAAAGGAGCCAAGGGAGGTGGCGGCCCAAGGGAGGAGCGCGCAAGGGAGTCCTACTCCCTCAGGAGTAGGACTCCTCCTCCAATCCTAGTTGGATTAGGATTCCCGGAGAAAGAGAGAGAGGGGCGGCCCACCTTTCCTAGTCCTAATAGGACTAGGGGAAGGGGGCGCGACCACCTAGGGCTGCCCTTCTCCTTTCCTCCAAGGCCCACTATGGGCCCATGTAGTTCCCGGGGGTTCGGTAACCTCCGGTACTCGATAAATTCCCGATTTCACTCGGAACCTTTCCGATGTCCAAATGTAGGCTTCCAATATATCAATCTTTATGTCTCGACCATTTCGAGACTCCTCGTCATGTCCGTGATCACATCCGGGACTCGAACAACCTTGATTGCATCAATACTTATAAACTCATTATGAAATGTCATCGAAGCGTTAAGCGTGCGGACCCTACGGGTTCGAGAACTATGTAGACATGACCTAGAACCATTCTCGGTCAATAACCAATAGCGGAACCTGGATGCCCATATTGGTTCCTACATATTCTCTGAAGATCTTTATCGGTCAAACCGCATAACGACATACGTTGTTCCCTTTGTCATCGGTATGTTACTTACCCGAGATTCGATCGTCGGTATCCAATACCTAGTTCAATCTCGTTACGGTAAGTCTCTTTACTCGTTCCGTAATACATCATCTCACAACTAACTCATTAGTTGTAATGCTTGCAAGGCTTAAGTGATGTGTATCACCGAGAAGGCCTAGAGATACCTCTCCGACAATCGGAGTGACAAAACCTAATCTCGAAATCGCCAACCCAACAAGTACCTTTGGAGACACCTGTAGTACTCCTTTATAATCACCCGATTACGTTGTGACGTTTGGTAGCACCAAAGTGTTCCTCCGGTAAACGGAGTTGCATAATCTCATAGTTACAGGAACATGTATGGGTCATGAAGAAAGCATTAACATACTAAGCGATCAAGTGTTAAGCTAACGGAATGGGTCATGTCAATCAGATCATTCTACTAATGATGTGACCTTGTTAATCAAATAACAACTCCTTGTTCATGGTTAGGAAACATAACCATCTTTGATTAACAAGCTAGTCAAGTAGAGGCATACTAGTGACATACTGTTTGTCTATATATTCACACATGTATTATGTTTCCGGTTAATACAATTCTAGCATGAATAATAAACATTTATCATGATATAAGGAAATAAATAATAACTTTATTATTGCCTCTAGGGCATATTTCCTTCACAAACAAGTTTCACAAGTTGTTGTTATCATTTTGGATCAAACAGCTGTTCTAAAAAGAACATTTTCTAGACCTAGAACTGGCGCAGATGAAGCTCAAGGGTTCAAATGGGGCCTCTGTGTGACATAAAGGGATCTATTTGCATTCAAAATAGGTGCGGAATATCTACTGCATCAGTTTTTACCATCTTCAAGATCAAGAAGAGTGGAGGTGATGAAATCGATGGAAGGATCCTGATGAACAACGAAGAACGCGAAGAACTCGAAGGTCCTAGTGTGGATCTACGAAGTAGGGAAGAGGAGACTTACAGATGCAGGATTGCAGCGGAGGGTCGTTGCATTTTTTTCTGGTCAAACCAAGTTGATGCAGCGGCCGGAGTTGGTGAAGACGAAGAGATCTGCGACGGCGTCGGCGGCGGAGCTCGGGCGACAGAGAAGCAACGAGAGGAAGAGGATGACTGGAAGGAGGAGAATGGGAAGACCTAGGTCGCGCCTATTTATAAGGAAAGGATAGCTGAGACGGCGTGAGAAACGAGGAGATAAAAGTTATTATCCAGCGGCCCCGACGCCTCGGTTTTCGGAACAGTCAGTAAAGGCAAAGATCCGTTGGAGGATACGATGAAATAAAGAATGAATTTAAGTAAGGATGACGTCACAGCGGGTTAACGCGACTCCAAAGGATGACGTCATGGCGGGTTAAAGAAAACCTTTGCACAGCCAGAAGATTGAAGATTTACTTCTTAAGGTATTTTAAGATTGACATGAACAGGTTCAATCAATCTGGGGCCTAATGTTGGGGATATAACTATTTGTGTAAGCCGCCTAGGAGGGGCCGGGTTACGCAAAGAAGACTCGCCAGATAGAAGCCTGAGATCAAGCATGAAGATGGCTGTTCAATAAAGGGCTTAAGGCCCACAGGCGACTTAAGGCCTGTTGTAACAAACCGCCACAATGGCATGACTTGTATCATAAGGTAGAGTTAATTAGTCACCGAGCCGGACACTGTTTATAAGCCGGTCGGGACTCTGTAAGCCGCAGGGCGTCAACCCGTGTATATAAGAGGACGACTTGCTGGCGGGATAGGGGCAAGAAACAACTCCACGAGAGGCGGGCATAGCGTATCTTGCTCCCTGGTTATGGAAATATCAAGCAATACCAACCCAACTAGACGTAGGCCTTACCTTCATCGTAAGGGGCCGAACTAGTATAAACTCTCTCGCGTCCTTTGTCTCGATTAACCCCTTTAAGCTTCCTAGTTGCGATGGCTCCACGACTAAGTCTTTGCAAGAGGACATCTGCCGTGACAATTCCACGACAAAGAGAGATTTGACTAAATGGCTAAATATCTTGACTTGACTCTTCAGTTGTTTAGGACCCACAATTAGTTGTATTTCTAGGTTGTTCGTGAATCGTGGGCAGGGACTAGAAGCCACCAGATTTTGACACAATTGCTCCTTTTGTCAAATGAGAACTGTTGTTTTCTTATATCTTAATTGATGGTGCTAATGGCTAATGTAGTCTTCATGTTTCTCACTCTACATAAATTTTCAAAAGGAAAAAAACACATACGACTTATGCATCATCAACGAGTTTCCTCATTCCGCCTCCAATTGTCCGGATCAAACTCCCTGGATCAAAATGGCTCTCCAATAGACTACATAAATGTCCAAACTATGTATGTTCAAACGTTAGAGAAAAAAATGGTGGATAGGCTGGTTGTGCTAGCACCAGTGAATGAAAGCCTGTTTCGAGAGCACCCACTGGGTGTCCGTGGACAATTAGGAGTTGTCCGTTGAGGATTTGTCCAAAATCAGTATGACACTACAAACCACACCGTCTATGCTAAGCCTAAGGTGCAGCACATCCCTTTGATATGAATCAGACACTTGACATCGTACGTAACAAAGCAAACGCTTTAAAGTTGGACCGTTTCACACACGTTTTAAACATGGTCAGCTAACCATTCCACACACGCAGCCTGATCTTGTGGCATCATTGTGCACGTTAGTTTCACCATGCACTGCGGTTTTTTTACCCTTTTTCGAAACTTGATCGAGATCTGACTTTGCCTTACAAAAATTTTGAGATCTGCTTCTTTTCTTACTATCAGGGTCCATAAAAATAGGGTATAACAGCCTACCGTCAAGGTCCCTGACAGTAAGAATGCACATTCTATCGAATTTTTTTCCTAAGTATGAAACACAGTGCATGCTCGCACCTACCGCTGGACACCTTGACGGTAGAGTTGTACAACCTACCGCCAACCTGTTTGGCGGTAGGAGTGTTTTCTATCGACAAGGTCCTTGGTGGTAGGCTGTTACACCGTACCTTCAGAGGCCCTGGCGGTAGCAAAAGAGCCAGATCCCGAAATTTTTACAAACTGGGGTCAGATCTCGATTAACTTACAGAAAAGGTCAAAACACGAAATTTTGCCACGGGCACACACTTTAAAGTTGCAAACACCTCACGAGTCTAGCCTGATCAGCTAGCTTCGTGTCACTTGCCTCGTCAAAAAACAAAAAAGGTAGCTTCGTGTCGCGTACTGGGCCGCGGGATGGGCTCCCGTGAACATTGGACTGGCGTGCGTGGCAGGGGACGCAGCGAGAATAGTCTTCTTTCTCCAAAAAAAAGGAGAATAGACATACCTGAGAGTCAGGCTGCAGGTGGGACAATACATGGACGTCCCACCTCCAATCCACCTGATCCCACTAGGTTTAGTGGGAGTAACTGGACACCCATGAGAACATGTATAAATTATATGGGCTCAAGTGGGATCCCACTTAGCAAACGGAGGATTGAAACATAGTACTCCAGTACGCACTAGTTTAGCATCCATCTACCGAGTCCACATTACAGTGTCACCCTTGGGGCATCTTCATCGCGAGGCGCTAATCAGGCGCTTGACTAGGAGTAAAAAAAGGATTTTTCTCCTAGTCCAGGCGTGCAATGCTCAAAGCTAGCGTACGGGCGGTACGCGCAAAAAATAGTACGGGCAGCTCGTTTAGCGCCGGGTGAATCTTATGGCATCGACGCTAACCAAATTTCAGGATTTGGACGGGATTAGTAGGAAACGGCCAGGATCCTAACCCTAGCGCCTGGCTTTAGAGTCTGCATTGTAGATGCCCTTACACTATAAGAATAGAAGGCCAAGGTTCTCTATAATTTTGCTTCTTTTGTTTTAGTTAGCACTGCACGAGCCCACGATACTATGTGTACGCGCCATGCAACGGTGCAAGTCAGCATCGACAATCGCAGTGCAGGTTGTTGGGAACGTAGTATTTTAAAAAAATTACATATGATCACGCAAGATCTATCTATGTGATGCATAACAACGAGCGGGAGAGTGTGTCCACGTACCCTCGTAGACCTAAAGCGAAAGTGTTAAGTAACGCGGTTGATGTAGTCGAACGTCTTCGCGATCCAACCGATCAAGTACCGAATACACGGCACCTTCGTGATCTGCACACGTTCAGCTCGGTGTTGTCCCTCGTACTCTTGATCCAGCTGAGGCCGAGGGAGAGTTTCGTCAGCACGACGGCGTGATGACGATGATGATGAAGTTACCGACGCAGGGCTTCGCCTAAGCACTACAACGATATAACCGAGGTGGAAATCTGTGGAGGGGGCACCGCACACGGCTATGACAAGTGTCAACTTGTGTGTCTATGGGGTGCCCCCCTCCCCCGTATATAAAGGAGTGGAGGAGGGGAGGGCCGACCCTCTCTATGGCGCGCCAAAGGGGAGGAGTCCTACTCCAAGTAGGAGTAGGTTTCTCCCCTTCCCTAGTTGGAGTAGGAGAAGAAGGAAGAGGAAGAGGGAGAGAAGGAAAGGGGTCCGACCCCCCACCCTAATTCGGATTGGGCTTGGGGGGGGGCGCCCTCCACCTGGCCGCCTCCTCCTCTCTTCCACTAAGGCCCAATAAGGCCCATTGATTCCCCGGGGGTTTCCGGTAACCTCCCGGTACTCCGAAAAATGCCCAAACTCATCCGGAAAAATTCCGGTGTCCAATCATAGCCTTTCAATATATCGATCTTTATGTCTCGACCATTCTGAGACTCCTCGTCATGCCCGTGATCACATTCGGGACTCCGAACTACCTTCGATACATCAAAACACATAATATCGATCGTAATTGAACGTTAAGCGTGCGGACCCTACGGGTTCGAGAACTATGTAGACATGACCGAGACTCATCTCTGGTCGATAACCAATAGCGGAACCTGGATGCTCATATTAGCTCCTACATATTCTACGAAGACCTTTATCGGTCAAACCGCATAACAACATACGTTGTTCCCTTTGTCATCGGTATGTTACCTGCCCGAGATTCGATCGTGGTATCATCATACCTAGTTCAATCTCGTTACTGGCAAGTCTCTTTACTCGTTTCGTAATGCATCATCCCGTAACTAACACATTAGTCGCATTGCTTGCAAGGCTTATAGTGATGTGCATTACCGAGAGGGCCCAGAGATACCTCTCCGACAATCGGAGTGACAAATCCTATCTCGATCTATGCGAACTCAACAAACACCATCGAAGACACAGAGAGCATCTTTATAGTCACCCGATTACGTTGTGACGTTTGATATACGTAAGGTGTTCCTCCAAAGATTCGGGAGTTGCATAATCTCATAGTCAGAGGAACATGTATAAGTCATGAAGAAAGTGTTTGGGAACGTAGTAATTTCAAAAAAAATCCTACGCACACGCAAGATCATGGTGATGCATAGCAACAAGAGGAGAGAGTGTTGTCTACGTACCCTCGTGGACCGAAAGTGGAAGCGTTAGCATAAGCAGTTGATGTAGTCATACGTCTTCACGATCCGACTGATCAAGTACCGAACGTACGGCACCTCCGAGTCCAGTACATGTTCAGCCGGATGACGTCCCTCGAACTCCGATCCAGACGAGTGTTGAGGGAGAGTTTCGTCAGCACGACGGCGTGGTGACGATGTTGATGTTCTACCGACGCAGGGCTTCGCCTTAGCACCGCTACAGTATTATTGAGGTGGATTATGATGGAGGGGGGCACCACACACGGCTAAGAGATCAAGAAATGAATTGTTGTGTCTATGGGGTGCCCCCTGCCCCGTATATAAAGGAGCAAGGGGGGAGGCGGTCGGCCAAGGAGGAGGGCGCGCCAAGGGGGGAGTCCTACTCCCACCGGGAGTAGGACTCCTATTTTCCTTGTTGGAGTAGGAGAGAAGGAAAGAGGAGGAGAGGGAGAAGGAAAAGGGGGCTGCACCCCTTGTCCAATTCGGACCAGAGGGGGCGAGGCCTCCTTCCTTTGGCCTCTCTCCTCTATTCTGTATGGCCCAATAAGGCCCATATACTCCCCGGCGAATTCCGTAACTCTCCGATACTCAAATACCCGAATCACTCGGAACCTTTCCGAAGTCCGAATATAGTCGTCCAATATATCGATCTTTACGTCTCGACCATTCCGAGACTCCTCGTCATGTCCCCGATCTCATCCGGGACTCCGAACTCCTTCGGTACATAAAAACTCATAAACTCATAATATAACCGTCATCGAACTTTAAGCGTGCGGAACCTACGGGTTCAAGAACTATGTAGACATGACCGAGACACATCTCCAGTCAATAACCAATAGCGGAACCTGGATGCTCATATTGGCTCCCATATATTCTACAAAGATCTTTATCGGTCAAACCGCATAACAACATACATTGTTCCCTTTGTCATCGGTATGTTACTTGCCCGAGATTCGATCGTCGGTATCTCAATACCTAGTTCAATCTCGTTACGGCAAGTCTCTTTACTCGTTCGTAATACATCATCCCGCAACTAACTTATTAGTTGCAATGCTTGCAAGGCTTATAGTGATGTACATTACCGAAAGTGGGCCCAAAGATACCTCTCCGACAATCGGAGTGACAAATCCTAATCTCGAAATCGCCAACCCAACAAGTACCTTCGGAGACACCAGAGAGCACCTTTATAATCACCCAGTTACGTTGTGACGTTTGATAGCACACAAAGTGTTCCGCCGGTAAACGGGAGTTGCATAATCTCATAGTCATAGGAACATGTATAAGTCATGAAGAAAGCAATAGCAACATACTAAACGATCATCGTGCTAAGCTAACGGATGGGTCTTGTCAATCACATCATTCTCTAATGATGTGATCCCGTTAATCAAATGACAACTCTTTGTCCATGGATAGGAAAGATAACCATCTTTGATCACCGAGCTAGTCAAGTAGAGGCATACTAGTGACACTCTGTTTGTCTATGTATTCACACATGTATAATGTTTCCAGTTAATACAATTCTAGCATGAATTATAAACATTTATCATGAAATAAGGAAATAAATAATAACTTTATTATTGCCTCTAGGGCATATTTCCTTGATCTCCCACTTGCACTAGAGTCAATAATCTAGATCACATCGCCATGTGATTTAATATCAATAGTTCACATCACCATGTGATTAATACCCATAGTTCACATCGTCATGTGACCAACACCCAAAGGGTTTACTAGAGTCAATAATCTAGTTCACATCCTTATGTGATTAACACCCAAAGAGTACTAAGGTGTGATCATGTTTTGCTTGTGAGAGAAGTTTAGTCAGCGGTGCATCACATTCAGAGCCGTATGTAGTTTGCAAATATTCTATGTCTACAATGCTCATGCGGAGCTACTCTAGCTAATTGCTCCCACTTTCAATATGTATCCGGATGAAGGCTTAGAGTCATCCGGATCGATTATAAAACTTGTATCGACGTAACCTTTTTACGACGAACCTTTTTTCACCTCCATAATCGAGAAACTTATCCTTATTCCACTAAGGATAATTTTGAGCGATGTCCAGTGATCTACTACTAGATCACTATTGTACTCCCTTGCCAAAATCAGTGTAGGGTATACAATAGATCTGGTACATAGCATGGCATACTTTATAGAACCTATGGCTGAGGCATAGGGAATGACTTTCATTCTCTTTCTATCTTCTGCCGTGGTCGGGTTTTGAGTCTTACTCAATTTCACACCTTGTAACACAGGCAAGAAACTCTTTCTTTGACTGTTTCGTTTTGAACTACTTCAAAATCTTCTCAAGGTATGTACTCATTGGAAAAAACTTATCAAGCATCTTTATCTATCTCAATAGATCTTGATGCTCAATATGTAAGCAAGTTCACCGAGGTCTTTCTTTGAAAAACTCCTTTCAAACACTCCTTTATGCTTTGCAGAATAATTCTACATTATTTCCGATCAACAATATGTCATACACATATACTTATCAGAAATGTTGTAGTGCTCCCACTCACTTTCTTGTAAATATAGGTTTCACCGCAAGTCTGTATAAAACTATATGCTTTAATCAACTTATCAAAGCGTGTATTCCAACTCCGAGATGCTTGCACCAGTCCATAGATGGACCGCTGGAGCTTGAATAATTTGTAAGAACCTTTAGGATTTACAAAACCATATTGATGCATCATATACAACTCTTCTTTAATAAATCCATTAAGGAATGCAGTTTTGTTTATCCATTTGCCAGATTTCATAAAATGCGGCAATTGCTAACATGATTCGGACAGACTTAAGCATAGATACGAGTGAGAAACTCTCATCGTAGTCAACACCTTGAACTTGTCGAAAACCTTTTGCGGCAATTCTAGCTTTGTAGATAGTAACGTTACTATCAGCGTCCGTCTCCCTCTTGAAGATCCATTTATTCTTAATGGCTTGCCGATCATCGAGCAAGTCCACCAAAGTCCACACTTTGTTCTCATTCATGGATCCCATCACAGATTTCATGGCCTCAAGCCATTTAGCGGAATCTGGGCTCATCATCGCTTCCTCATAGTTCGTAGGTTTGTCATGGTCAAGTAACATGACCTCCAGAATAGGATTATCGTACCACTCTGTTGCGGATCTTACTCTGGTTTACCTACGAGGTTCGGTAGTAACTTGATCTGAAGTTACATGATCATCATCATTAGCTTCCTCACTAATTGGTGTAGTAGTCACAGGAACACATTTCTGTGATGAAGTACTTTCCAATAAGGGAGCAGGTACAGTTACCTTATAAAGTTCTACTTTCCTCCCACTCACTTCTTTCGAGAGAAACTCCTTCTCTAGAAAGGATCCATTCTTGGCAACGAATGTCTTGCCTTCGGATCTGTGATAGAAGGTGTTCCCAACATTTTGGGTATCCTATGAAGACGCACTTCTCCGATTTGGATTCAAGCTTATCATGTTGAAACTTTTTCACATAAGCATCGCAACTCCAAACTTTAAGAAATGATGACTTAGGTTTATTCCTAAACCATAGTTCATACGGTGTCGTCTCAACGGATTTTGATGGTGCCCTATTTAAAGTGAATGCAGCTGTCTCTAATGCATAATCCCAAAACGATAGTGGTAAATCGGTAAGATATATCATAGATCGCACCATATCTAATAAAGTACGGATACAACATTCAGACACACCATTACACTGTGGTGTTCCAGGTGGCGTGAGTAGTGAAACTATTTCACATTGTTTTAACTGAAGGTCAAACTCGTAACTCAAATATTTTACTTCTGCGATCATATCGTAGAAACTTTTATTTTTGTTACGATGATTCTCCACTTCACTCTGAAATTCTTTGAACTTTTCAAATGTTTCAGACCTGTGTTTCATCAAGTAGATATACTCATATATGCTCAAATCATCTGTGAAGATCAGAAAATAATGACACCTGCCACGAGCCTCAATATTCATCGGACCACATACATCAGTATGTATGATTTCCAATAAATCTGTTGCTCGCTCCATTGTTCGGAGAACGGAGTCTTAGTCATCTTGCCCATGAGGCGTGGTTCGCAAGCATCAACTGATTCATAATCAAGTGATTCCAAAAGCCCATCAGCATGGAGATTCTTCATGCGCTTTACATAATGCGGTGCCAAAAATAAGTTGCACTATCATTATTAACTTTGCATCTTTTGGCATCAATATTATGAATATGTGTATCACTACGATCGAGATCCAACAAACTATTTTCATTGGGTGTATGACCATTGAAGGTTTTATTCATGTAAACAGAACAACAATTATTCTCTGACTTTAAATGAATAACCATATTGCAATAAACATGATCAAATCATATTCATGCTCAAGGCAAACGCAAAAATAACATTTATTTAGGTTTAACACTAATCCCGAAAGTATAGGGAGTGTGCGATGATGATCATATCAATCTTGGAACTATTTCCAACACTCATCGTCACTTCCCCTCAACTAGTCTCTGTTTATTATGTAACTCCTGTTTTGAGTTACTAATCTTAGGAACCGAACAAGTATCAAATACTCGGGGCTACTATAAACACTAGTAAGGCACACATAAATAACACAGATATCAAATATACCCTTGTTCACTTTGCCATCCTTCATATCCACCAAATATTCAGGGCATTTCCGCTTTCAGTGACCATTTCCTTTTGCAGTGTAAGCACTCAGTTTTAGGCTTTGGTCCAGCTTTGAGCTTCTTCGCGGGAGTGACAACTTGCTTGTCATTCTACTTGAAGTTCCCTTTCTTTCCCTTTGCCCTTTTCTTGAAACTAGTGGTCTTGTCAATCATCAACACTTGATGCTCTTTTCTTGATTTCTACCTTCGTTGATTTCAACATCGCGAAGAGCTCGGGAATCGTTTTCGTCATCCTTTGCATATTATAGTTCATCACGAAGTTCTACTAACTTGGTGATGCTGACTAGAGAACTCTGTCAATCACTATCTTATCTGGAAGATTAACTCCCACTTGATTCAAGTGATTGTAGTACCCAAACAATTTGAGCACATGCTCACTAGTTGAGCAATTCTCCTCCATCTTTTAGCTATAGAACTTGTTGGAGACTTCATATCTCTCAACTCGGGTATTTGCTTGAAATATTAACTTCAACTCTTGGAACATCTCATATGGCCCATGACGTTCAAAACGTCTTTGAAGTCCCAATTCTAAGCCGTTAAGTATGATGCACTTAACTATCAAGTAGTCATCATATTGAGCTAGCCAAACGTTCATAACGTCTGCATCTGCTCCTGCAATAGGTCCGTCACCTAGCGGTGCATCAAGGACATAATTCTTCTATGCAGCAATGAGGACAATCCTTAGATCACGGATCCAATCCGCATCATTGCTACTAACATCTTTCAACACGGTTTCTCTAGGAACATATCAAAATAAACATATGAAAGCAACAACGCGAGCTATTGATCTACAACATAATTTGCAAAATACTACCAGGACTAAGTTCATGATAAATTTAAGTTCAATTAATCATATTACTTAAGAACTCCCACTTAGATAGACATCCCTCTAATCCTCTAAGTGATCACGTGATCCAAATCAACTAAACCATGTTCGATCATCACGTGAGATGGAGTAGTTTCAATGGTGAACATCACTATGTTGATCATATCTACAATATGATTCACGCTCGACCTTTCGTTCTCCGTGTTCCGAGGCCATATACATTATATGCTAGGCTCGTCAAGTTTAATCTGAGTATTCGCGTGTGCAACTGTTTTGCACCCGTTGTATTTGAACGTAGAGCCTATCACACCCGATCATCACGTGGTGTCTCAAAGACGAAGAACTTTCGCAATGGTGCATACTCAGGGAGAACACTTATACTTTGATAATTTAGTGAGGGATCATCTTATAATGCTACCGTCAATCAAAGCAAGATAAGATGCACAAAAGATAAACATCACATGCAATCAATATAAGTGATATGATATGGCCATCATCATCTTGTGCTTGTGATCTCCATCTCCGAAGCACCGTCATGATCACAATCATCACCGGAGCGACACCTTGATCTCCATCGTAGCATCGTTGTCGTCTCGCCAATCTTATGCTTCTACGACTATCGCTACCTGTAGCGACCCGACCTCCGACGGTCAAGCCTCTGTGTTTCTATGCCATCCCTGGATCAGTATGCTGGCACACACAGTACATCAATGTATATATCAAAGTACACCACATGTATAAATAACGTAAAACTGATATATACCTCATAAGTATCAGCGGAAATAAGTAATCGGGTGTGGAGTCCCATCAACGCCATCGGCAGGTTGAGTGTAGACCGTAACCCTGTACCGTACTCTTACTCGTCGGAAGAAAAATATCTGCAACATGATACGTTGCAGCCGTGTAGGTCGAGACATTGAATGTACCGGCAAGATCACAACATGAGAAAACAGATGATCAAACTATACTATATGCAATATGGCTTTGTGGCTCTGGGTCTGAGTTTTGTTGGCGTAAAAGCTGGTTTTATTTTCCCTATATCAAAGGGATAAATGAAGTCTATACTATGGAGTTTTCTATCATGACATGGTTCCGCCAACCGATGTCTCATAGCCCAAAATCATCATAAGTTGCCCACAATTAAGTTATCAGTCCGGTGTTGAGAGTTCCGAGATAGATCCAAGTCCAGATGCTCAAATTGTCCGTAACTGGGGACACGGCTAATCGATTAGGTTTTAACCCTCTGCAGAGGTTTGTACACTTTACCCGCAAGATTCGATCCCTCTTTTACGTTCTCGCACTTCGTGGTGTTTGAGAACAAGACGACCAAACATGGTCTTCCGAAGAGTTCCTCGACCACCGTCCGGTGCTCATCCAATCCTATCGTAGTTCTACATCTGCTAGCACCGTCCTAGCTGTGGTCACAACTAAGGTCAACCAAGCCGAGCCCATAGTGACTTGCGGTTGCACAGGTAAGCTTCCGGGCATGAAGTATTCTTCCGTCTCTTTGAGTCTGGGTGAAGCTTTCCGCAAGATGTCATGGCGCTTCTCCATGCATCCCGGCCATCCTTTGGTTTCTCCAGGTGCCCGTCAACCATCCTTCACCCAGAGTGTGTATTGAATTCTTGTCTCGAGTCTTGAAGTCTTGAGGCCTTGAAGATGCAGATCCTTGCAGATTCCATCATGGAGTTGTCGTCATTGACGTAGATCCTCCATTCTCACACCACTCCCGAGCACTCATACCAACCCGTCTACTATAGCGTAGCATTAAAATAAATAACGTCCGGGCTTGGTAACAGGGTGATGGGTTCCTACCTCATGCATACTACTCAACTACAAGGATTCAATATCATTCTTTGGAGGGATTGTTGCGAAGATGACACTAGATGCAATAAAACACATAGGTATGAAAAACATGGTCAAAGTGAACTTGCACGGTACGTTGATGAAGATAACAACACTCTCACAAAATTTGATAGAACTATTCGTCACTCTCAAGAAAATCTATACAAGTCAAACATAGCATTCACATAAGCAATCACTCTAGCAAGCAATACTAACACTCAAAATAACAATTAAAACAAAAAAACTCAATAATAAAACTCCAACAAAGTCCAAAGAAGCTTCAAATAAAACTAGAAAGAAAAACTACTAACGAAAATCTATGACTTTGCTACAAGCATCTAACATAGTTTTGCCCTAAGTAAAAAAAACTTAACAGCAATTAAAACACTAAACTAATAATTTAACAGAAAATAAAAATTAAAACAACTAAGTTAACAGAAAGTATATTTTCATAAAATTTTATTTGCAAAAAGAAACAAATAAAAAGCTTTTATAAAACTCTAACTATGACCTATAGAAGGTTTCATACAAAACTAAGGAAAATAAATTTTTAAAATAAAAATAAATTTTTCTCCTGTTGTCTAACAGAAACACAACTAATTTTGTCAAAAGTGACAAAAAGAAATAATTTAAAACTAATAAAAACAATAAAGAAAAAGCTAAAACAGAACTAATAATAAAACAGTATTGTTTTGCTAAAAACCTAATTTAAATTAACCTAGAAATAAAATACTAAATACTACTGGATAAACAAAGGTCCTAGAGACCAGGAGCAAAAAGAATCGGTCAAAAATAATATTCCTAACTCAAAATAGCTCAAATCTAGTGATTTGAGAAAATTCATATAAACACAAATTTAAACTGCTCAAATGTGAAATAAATTTGAACTAACAGAAACTTCATAAAATTTGTGATCCAAGGCAGTTGGAATCACTCAAAAATACCTCGTAGATAATTAACTATGGATTTTACAAGATTGAAACTATTCTGTTTTAAAAACAGAACGAAAAAAAAAGTAGGTCGGGATTTACTGTAGCAGTTCCGATGATGGGGTTCTGGTGGAGCTCCGGCGACGTCCTCCGGTGGCCCTCTGGCGTCGGGGAAGGGATGGTCGGGGGCGGCAGAGCGGGGCGGAGGCGGCTGGTGGGTCTGTTGGTGGCGGGATGGCGGAGGTGGCGGGACGGGGCGGCAATGGCGGTGGTGGTCCGGCGAACTCCGGCGAGGTGGCGCGGCGACGTGGGGTGAGGAGAGGAGGGACTAGGGGGGGAAATGGGTGCGGGAGATGGCCGGGATTTCGCGAATCCCGCGATTCCGGCGATGCTCCGGCGGTGGCTGGAGATCTGGAAAGAGATGATTCGGCACGGATCGGGCCGGATTTGGCCCCAAAAAAACAGTACCTTCCTTTTTTTAATAACCCGCGAAGAAGAATCATTTTAGGAAATAAAATGAAAATAAAATATATGAGTATTATATATCAAAATGATCAGAAAAATAAGCCCAGTTTAATGGGATAGTTTGCAGGGGCAAATAAAATACTTTTTGAAAAATCATTTTTTTAAATTCAAACAAAAATCAAAATGACTCTCAAAACTCTATGGAAAATTTATTCCAACATTTTTGGGGTGTCATGTTACTCCCTCTCAACACTTTTGTTAAAGTGTTCTTTGTCAGAAAAGTTTTTGAATAAAACTCAAATGCCACTTTGAGTTAAAAACAAATTTTAAAATGACAAATTCAAAATGAAATTTTTCTTTACTTCCCACTCTCTTTCATTGAAGAAATCATGAGGATCATTGAGTGGCATGAAGTTTGAAATATTTCCAAATTCAAATATTCCCTCTCAACAAAACTTCAAAAGTTTAAAATTCCAATCAATTTCACGCAATCGATCACTCAACAATCAATCAAACAATCATATATTTTAATTATTATAACATTTCAAAATTTAGAATTTTGGGATGTTACAAACTACCACACTTAAAATGAATCTCGTCCTCGAGATTCGAAGAGGCTAGCAAGAAAAGGTTGGGGTTTGGAGGTCTTCCAGCAAATCCATCGATCGGAATGGTCTAGTGTGCTACCACACTTAAAAGCAGGGTTACGGTTCCGACAAAATTCATGTACTCCATCCTTTGGGTTGATGGTGTCGGTCTTCTCATATTCTCTGGAATAACTCCTTCACTGAGGCTCTTCCGATAGGGTCACAAACTTTTCCTCAAACACGTGTCCTTTCATCCTGGCGAGGTTCTTCCGAGACTGGGTCTTCATATCTGACAGGTCTGTCGCCAATTCTAATTAATTAGTGAAATCTCATGGTGGTCAACAATTAATGGTTTCTCCTACAGAAAAGGGTCTGGGTTGAATCTCACCGTATATCCTACGATTGGCAATGGATGCCTATCAGGGTCCATCGTTCTACCATTCTATTGTTTAAACAAGGTTTGATATATCGTCTCTCTACTATGGGTAAGTCACTCAGATTTACCATTCCAAATAGCAAGAGCGAATGACCGTAGTAAGTCGGTATGGTGATCAATCCATTCCGCACTCCAAATCATTACTCAGATAAGGTTTAGCGAATCTCGCATTTCTAACACTCGGGAGTTCTCACAAGCATTGCAAAATTTCTCTTGTCGATTTAACTTAGTTCGGATAATTCCATTGATTACGCATCTTTGAATGAAACATATATCGTTACTTCACAACTCTACGGGTTTCAGAGCCTCCTAAGGAACGCCCGCTCATCAAATCACATCTTCTTCCATAATTTCTTCTTGCAGGAGTACTTGATCCTTATTAATTCCTGGGCATGTGGGTTGTGGGCCCACTTCAATACTTGCATAGCTTTAACTCATCATTGGGGCTACAATTGTTCCATATTTCAAAATTACATCTCATTTAAATCCAATATTACTTTATTCCTTCATACTCCTGAGGTAACCAAAATATTAGAATACAACTCATACTTATTTTGTCCAAACTCCAATCTTTGGGACACATTTCGCTTTCCATAAATTAGGTGTTCTCACAGGTATCGCCACCCTTAAAGTGAAATGCACAATTTTATCCATAGACCATATTTCTCATATCCTCGAAAATGGTCAACATACGTGTTCATAGCATAACAACTCATACAATTCAACATATGGAAATTATGACACTTTAACTTTATTGATTTCATGAACTCATTACAATCTCTGAGACTCTAATTACATAAATTCAACTCCATAGCCTTATGGAAACAATTGCTTCCTACTACACTTATTACAAATATCAAAATTCCATCTACTCAGCTCCAGCTTTCATCTTGTCGGGACATTTAGTAGCATAATGTCCTGCTTACATGCAGAGAAAACAAATGACTTCCGACAAGTCTTGGGGCGTCTTTGTGATTATGTAGGCTCCTTGGATTCTTGGCTTCTTTTACGGACATTTACTAGCGTAATGACCTAAATCCTTGCACCTGTAACAAGTGATATGACTCAGGTCCTTCTCTTGCAAAAATTGCGTTGTTCTCGGGTTGCCTTCTTTTTCTCTTCCTGGATTTCTCTGTAATGATCAGAGCTTCTATTTCCGAGGGTCAAACTTCACTTCATTGCCGGGAAATCTACGAGATATTCTTCTCTTTCCTTGGTACAATACTGGGAAAAATGTCCTTCTTCTCCACATGAATAACAAGCGTTGGAGTAGAATCTGATTAGGCCTTCTCCATCGGGGTCTTCAACATCTTCCTTCATCCCAGGTTCTTCTAGACCTTCCTTGAGGTCTTCTTTCATTCCTTCTTCACTGCTTCTAATAGTTTGTTGCACCGTGGGGTAAATGTGACATCACCGGGTAGTGGGTGGTTCCTTCACACAAGAAACAACTAACTTGCCCGGTCGGGCATGCTTCGTCAAGGGTGATTCTCCTCACAATGTGGGCATCCCTCCTTGTGTTCCTCCCGGTGTGTCCTATTTCTCCGCAAATCTTGCAAGCACAAGGTTTCTTCTTGAGTTATCGTAGTGCTTCCGGATAAGACGGACCTCAAGAGAGTCTTCTTGAATTCCTCCCAAGTTTTTGCTCCGTTGCATCCTTGTATGGCTTGATGCATTTTCCACCAAGTTGCAGCACTCTCGGTAAAATAATCAAGAGCATATTGAACCTCATACTTCCTTGCAATCATTTTCTTCTCAAGTGATCCTCCATGTTTTGAATCCATAGCTCTGACTCCAACTGAGTCATCGGTCTAGAGAATACCGGTCCAACTTCATTCATCATCTATGGGGTCCAAAGGTTTTGGATGAGTTACGAGAGAAGAATGGAGGGATATACACACAATACAAACAATAGTTTAAAAAAATGTTTTTTTTATTTTGTGGCTGTCGGAAAAACACCAAACAAAATGACAGCTCACAAATCGTCGCATCTAACGTAAGTATATAATAAGGGTTTGGTCTTCTAAAGGTCAAATAATTCTTCAGATTCTTCAAATTCTTCTAGTCTTCGGAGTCTTCAATTGTTGCAGCTTCAACTCTTATAATGCATGGTGAAATCCTTGTTACTTTGAAGAGGTCATCAGCTGTCCGATATCTTTCTTGGAGCGGCTTTAGTTGATCCTTCATGTGGTCAAAAGGGAAAAGGGGTATATTCCAACTATTTGAGGTGACAGGGACTACTTGATAAAATCAAAAAAAGATGAGAAGTAAGAGTGTTTTTGAAAATAAGGTTTTAGAAATTTCCTGTCCTAGGGGCTTTCCGATTTCTAGGGTCACGTTCTCTGATCAACATGTGCTCGATACCATATCTCAGAGCGACCCGACCTCAGACGGTCAAGCCTCTGTGTTTCTATGCCATCCTCGGATCAGTATCTTTGGCACACACAAGACATCAATGTATATATCAAAGTACAATCACATGTATAAATAACGTAAAACTGATATATACCTCATAAGTATCGTGAAACAAGTAATCGGTGTGGAGTCCCATCAACGCCATCGGCAGGTTGAGTGTAGACCGTAACCCTGTATCGTACTCTTACTCGTCGGAAGAAAAATATCTGCAACATGATACGTTGCAGCCGTGTAGGTCAGTACATTGAATGTACCGGCAAGATCACAACATGAGAAAACAGATGATAAAACTATACTATATGCAATATGGCTTTGTGGCTCTGGGTCTGAGTTTTGTTTGCGTAAAAGCTGGTTTTATTTTCCCTATATCAAAGGGATAAATGAAGTCTATACTATGGAGTTTTCTATCATGACATGGTTCCGCCAACCGATGTCTCATAGCCCAAAATCATCATAAGTTGCCCACAATTAAGTTATCAGTCCGGTGTTGAGAGTTCCGAGATAGATCCAAGTCCAGATGCTCAAATTGTCCATAACCGGGGACACGGCTAATCGATTAGGTTTTAACCCTCTGCAGAGGTTTGTACACTTTACCCGCAAGATTCGATCCCTCTTTTTACGTTCTCGCACTTCAGGGTGTTTGAGAACAAGACGACCGTAACATGGTCTTCCGAAGAGTTCCTCTGACCACTGTCCGGTGCTCATCCAATCCTTATCGCAGTTCTACATCTGCTAGCACCGTCCTAGCCAGAGTCACAACTAAGGTCAACCAAGACAGAGCCCATAGTGACTTGCGGTTGCACAGGTAAGCTTCCGGGCATGAAGTATTCTTCCATCTCTTTGAGTCTGGGTGAAGCTTTCTGCAAGATGTCATGGCGCTTCTCCATGCATCCCGGCCATCCTTTGGTTTCTCCAGGTGCCCGTCAACCATCCTTCACCCAAGAGTGTGTATTGAATTCTTGTCTCGAGTCTTGAAGTCTTGAGGCCTTGAAGATGCAGTCCTTGCAGATTCCATCATGGAGTTGTCGTCATTGGCGTAGATCCTCCATTCTCACACCACTCCCGAGCACTCATACCAACCCGTCTACTATAGCGTAGCATTAAAATAAATAACGTCCGGGCTTGGTAACAGGGTGATGGGTTCCTACCTCATGCATACTACTCAACTACAAGGATTCAATATCACTACTGGAGGGATTGTTGCGAAGATGACACTAGATGCAATAAAACACATAGGTATGAAAAACATGATCAAAGTGAACTTGCACAGTGCGTTGATGAAGATAACAACACTCTCACAAAATTTGATAGAACTATTCGTCACTCTCCAAGAAAATCTATACAAGTCAAACATAGCATTCACATAAGCAATCACTCTAGCAAGCAATACTAACACTCAAAATAACAATTAAAACAAAAAAACTCAATAATAAAACTCCAACAAAGTCCAAAGAAGCTTCAAATAAAACTAGAAAGAAAAACTACTAACGAAAATCTATGACTTTGCTACAAGCATCTAACATAGTTTTGCCCTAAGTAAAAAAAAACTTAACAACAATTAAAACACTAAACTAATAATTTAACAGAAAATAAAAATTAAAACAACTAAGTTAACAGAAAGTATATTTTCATAAAATTTTATTTGCAAAAAGAAACAAATAAAAAGCTTTTATAAAACTCTAACTATGACCTATAGAAGGTTTCATACAAAACTAAGGAAAATAATTTTTTAAAATAAAAATAAATTTTTCTCCTATTGTCTAACAGAAACACAATTAATTTTGTCAAAAGTGACAAAAAGAAATAATTTAAAACTAATAAAAACAATAAAGAAAAAGCTAAAACAGAACTAATAATAAAACAGTACTGTTTTGCTAAAAACCTAATTTAAATTAACCTAGAAATAAAATACTAAATACTACTGGATAACCAAAGGTTCTAGTGACCAGGAGCAAAAAGAATCGGTCAAAAATAATATTCCTAACTCAAAATAGCTCAAATCTAGTGATTTGAGAAAATTCATACAAACACAAATTTAAACTGCTCAAATGTGAAATAAAATTGAACTAACAGAAACTTCATAAAATTTGTGATCCAAGGCAGTTGGAATCACTCAAAAATACCTCGTAGATAATTAACTATGGATTTTACAAGATTGAAACTATTCTGTTTTAAAAACAGAACGAAAAAAAAAGTAGGTCGGGATTTACTGTAGCAGTTCCGATGATGGGGTTCTGGTGGAGCTCCGGCGACGTCCTCCGATGGCCCTCTGGCGTCGGGAAGGGATGGTCGGGGCGGCAGAGCGGGCGGAGCGGCTGGTGGGGTCTGTTGGTGGCGGGATGGCCGGAGGTGGCGGAGACGGGCGGCAATGGCGGCGGTGGTCCGGCGAACTCCGGCGAGGTGGCGCGGCGACGTGGGGTGAGGAGAGGAGGGACTAGGGGGGAAATGGGTGCGGGAGATGGCCGGGATTTCGCGAATCCCGCGATTCCGGCGATGCTCCGGCGGTGGCTGGAGATCTGGAGCATCTCGTCGGGAGGAAAGAGATGAGTCGGTACGGATCGGACCGGATTTGGCCCCAAAAAATACAGTACCTTCCTTTTTTTAATAACCCGGGAAGAAGAATCATTTTAGGAAATAAAATGAAAATAAAATATATGAGTATTATATATCAAAATGATCAGAAAAATAAGCCCAACTTAATGGGATAGTTTGCAGGGGCAAATAAAATACTTTTTGAAAAATCATTTTTTTTAAATTCAAACAAAAAGCAAAATGACTCTCAAAACTCTATGCAAAATTTATTCCAACATTTTTGGGGTGTCATGTTACTCCCTCTCAACACTTTTTTTAAAGTGTTCTTTGTCAGAAAAGTTTTTGAATAAAACTCAAATGCCACTTTGAGTTAAAAACAAAATTTAAAATGACAAATTCAAAATGAAATTTTTCTTTACTTCCCACTCTCTTTCATTGAAGAAATCATGAGGATCATTGAGTGGCATGAAGTTGGAAATATTTCCAAATTCAAATATTCCCTCTCAACAAAACTTCAAAAGTTTAAAATTCCAATCAATTTCACGCAATCGATCACTCAACAATCAATCAAACAATCATATATTTTAATTATTATAACATTTCAAAATTTAGAATTTTGGGATGTTACACTACCGCTTAGTGATAAAGTAAAGCATTACAGGACAATTGCATTGCATACAGTAAAGCGACAACCATATGGCTCCTGCCAGTTGTCGATAACTCGGTTACAAAACATGATCATCTCATACAATAAAATGTAGCATCACGTCTTGACCATATCACATCACAACATGCCCTGCAAAAACAAGTTAGACGTCCTCTACTTTGTTGTTGCAAGTTTTATGTGGCTGCTACGGGCTTAGCAAGAACTGTTCTTACCTACGCATCAAAACCACAATGATAGTTTGTTAAGTTGATGCTGTTTTAACCTTCGCAAGGACCGGGCGTAGCCACACTCGGTTCAACTAAAGTTGGAGAAACTGACACCCGCTAGCCACCTCTGTGCAAAGCACGTCAGAAGAACCGGTCTCGCGTAAGCATACGCGTAATGTCGGTCCGGGCCGCTTTGTCCAACAATACCGCCGACCCAAAGTATGACATGCTGGTAAGCAGTATGACTTATATCGCCCACAACTCACTTGTGTTCTACTCGTGCATATGACATCTACGCATAAAACCTAGGCTCTGATACCACTGTTGGGGAACGTATTAATTTCAAAAAAAATTCTACGCACATGCAAGATCATGGTGATGCATAGCAACGAGAGGGGAGAGTGTTGTCTACGTACCCTCGTAGACCAAAAGCGGAAGCGTTAGCACAACGCGGTTGATGTAGTCGTACGTCTTCATGATCCGACCGATCAAGTACCGAACGTGCGGCACCTCCAAGTTCAGCACACGTTCAGCCCGATGACATCCCTCAAACTCCGATCCAGCCGAGTGTTGAGGGAGAGTTTCGTCAGCACGACTGCGTGGTGATGATGTTGATGTTCTACCGACGCAGGGCTTCGCCTAAGCACCGCTACAGTATTTATCAAGGTGGACTATGGTGGAGGGGGGCACCGCACACGGCTAAGAGATCAAGAGATCAATTGTTGTGTCTATGGGGTACCCCCTGCCCCCGTATATAAAGGAGCAAGGGGGTAGGCGGCCGGTGGCCGGCCAAGGAGGAGGGCGCGCCAAGGGGTAGGACTCCTCCTTTCCTTGTTGGAGTAGGAGAGAAGGAAAGAGGAGGAGAGGGAGAAGGAAAAGGGGGCTGCACCCCTTGTCCAATTCGGACCAGAGGGGGGGGCGCAGGCCTCCTTCCTTTTGGCCTATCTCCTCTATTCCTGTATGGCCCAATAAGGCCTATATACTCCCCGGCGAATTCTCGTAACTCTCCGGTACTCCGAAAAATACCCGAATCACTCGGAACCTTTCCGAAGTCCGAATATAGTCGTCCAATATATCGTTCTTTACGTCTCGACCATTTCGAGACTCTTTGTCATGTCCCCGATCTCATCCGGGACTCCGAACTCCTTCGGTACATCAAAACTCATAAACTCATAATATAACCGTCATCGAACTTTAAGCATGCGGAACCTACGGGTTCGAGAACTATGTAGACATGACCGAGGAACATCTCCGGTCAATAACCAATAGCGGAACCTGGATGCTCATATTGGCTCCCACATATTCTACGAAGATCTTTATCGGTCAAACCGCATAACAACATACGTTGTTCCCTTTATCATCGGTATGTTACTTGCCCGAGATTCGATCGTCGGTATCTCAATACCTAGTTCAATCTCGTTACCGGCAAATCTCTTTACTCGTCCCGTAATACATCATCCCGCAAGTAACTCATTAGTTGCAATGCTTGCAAGGCTTATAGTGATGTGCATTACCGAGTGGGCCCTGAGATACCTCTCCGACAATCAAAGTGACAAATCCTAATCTCGAAATACGCCAAACCAACAAGTACCTTCGGAGACACCTGTAGAGCACCTTTATAATCACCCGATTCGTTGTGACGTTTGGTAGCACACAAAGGGTTCCTCCGTAAACGGAGTTGCATAATCTCATAGTCATAGGAACATGTATAAGTCATGAAGAAAGCAATAGCAACATACTAAACGATCAAGTGCTAAGCTAACGGAATGGGTCAAGTCAAGCACATCATTCTCCTAATGATGTGATCCCATTAATCAAATGACAACTCTTTGTCCATGGCTAGGAAACATAACCATCTTTGATCACCGAGCTAGTCAAGTAGAGGCATACTAGTGACACTCTGTTTGTCTATGTATTCACACATGTATCATATTTCCAGTTAATACAATTCTAGCATGAATAATAAACATTTATCATGAAATAAGGAAATAAATAATAACTTTATTATTGCCTCTAGGGAATATTTCCTTCAGAAAGCAATAACAATAAAACTCAACGATCATAATGCTAAGCTAATGGATGGGTCTTGTCCATCTCATCATTCTCTAATGATGTGATCCCGTTCATCAAATGACAACACATGTCTATGGTCAGGAAACATAACCATCTTTGGATTAACGAGCTAGTCAAGTAGAGGCATATTAGGGACACTCTGTTTTGTCTATGTATTCACACATGTACTAAGTTTCCGGTTAATACAATTCCAACATGAATAATAAACATTTATCATAAAATAAGGAAATATAAGTAACAACTTTATTATTTCCTCTAGGGCATATTTCCTTCAGTCTCCCACTTGCACTAGAGTCAATAATCTAGTTCACATCACCATGCGATTTAACACCAATAGTTCACATCACCATGTGATTAGTTCACATAGTCATGTGACTAATACCCAAAGGGTTTTACTAGAGTAATAATCTAGTTCACATCGCTATGTGATTAACACCCAAAGAGTACTAAGGCGTGATCATGTTTTGCTTGTGAGAGAAGCTTAGTCAATGGGTATGTCATATTCAGAGTCGTATGTATTTTGCAAATTTTCTATGTCTGCAATGCTCTGCATGGAGCTACTCTAGCTAATTGCTCCCACTTTCAATATGTATCCAGATTGAGACTCGGAGCCATTCGGATCGGTGTAAAAGCTTGCATCGGCGTAACTCTTTACGATGAACTTTTTATCACCTCCATAACCGAGAAATATCTCCTTAGTCTTCTAAGGATAATTTTGACCGCTGTCAAGTGATCCACTCCTGGATCAATATCGTACCCCTTTGCCAAACTCATGGCAAGGTACACAAAAAGTTTGGTACACAGCATAGCATACTTCATAGAACCAATGGCTGAGGCATAGGGAATGACTTTCATTATCTCTATATTTTCTGCCGTGGTCGTGTTTTGAGTCTTACTAAACTTTACACCTTGCAATACAAGCAAGAACTCCTTCTTTGACTGCTCCATCTTGAACTACTTCAAAAATCTTTTCAAGGTATGTACTCATTGAAAAATCTTATCAACTTCTTGATTTATCTCTATAGATTTTGATGCCCAATATGTAAGCAGCTTCACCGAGGTCTTTCTTTGAAAAACTCCTTTCAAACACTCCTTTATGCTTTTCAGAAAATTCTACATCATTTCTGATACATTATATGTCATTCACATGTACTTATCAGAAAGGCTATAGTGCTCCCACTCACTTTCTTGTAAATATAGGCTTCACTGCAAGTCTGTATAAAACTATATGCTTTGATCAACTTATCAAAGCGTATATTCCAACTCCGAGGTGCTTGCACCAGTCCATAGATGGATCGTTGGAGCTTGCACATTTTGTTAGCAACTTTAGGATTGACAAAACCTTCTATTTGTATCATATACAACTCTTCTTTAAGAAATCCATTAAGGAATGTAGTTTTGACATCCATTTGCCAGATTTCACAAAATACGGCAATTGCTAACATGATTCGGACAGATTTAAGCATCGCTACGAGTGAGAAAATCTCATCGTAGTCAACACCTTGAACTTGTCGAAAACCTTTTGCAACAAGTCGAGCTTTATAGATAGTAACTCTACCATCAGCGTCCGTCTTCCTCTTGAAGATCCATTTATTCTTAATGGCCACCAAAGTCCACACTTTGTTCTCATACATGGATCCTATCTCAAATTTCATGGCCTCAAGCCATTTATCAGAATCTGGGCTCATCATCGCTTCCTCATAGTTCGTAGGTACGCCATGGTCAAGTAACATGACCTCCAGAACAGTATTGCCGTACCACTCTGGTGCGGACCTTACTCTGGTTGACCTACGAGGTTCGGTAGTAAATTGATCTAAATTTCATGATCATCATCATTAGCTTCCTCACTAATTGGTGTAGGCATCACCGGAACTGATTTCTGTGATGAACTACTTTCCAACTCGAGAGAAGGTACAATTACCTCATCAAGTTCTACTTTCCTCCCACTCACTTCTTTCGAGAGAAACTCCTTCTCTAGAAAGGATCCATTCTAAGAAACGAATATCTTGCTTTCGGATCTGTGATAGAAGGTGTACCCAACAGTTTCCTTTGGGTATCCTATGAAGATTTCTCCGATTTGGGTTCGAGCTTACCAGGTTGAAACTTTTTGACATAAGCATCGCCGCCTCAAACTTTTAAGAAACGACAGCTTAGGTTTCTTGCCAAACCACAGTTCATTTGGTGTCGTCTCAACGGATTTAGATGGTGCCCTATTTAACGTGAATGCATCTGTCTCTAATGCATAACCCCAAAACGATAGTGGTAAATCAGTAAGAGACATCATAGATCGCACCATATCTAATAAAGTACGGTTATGACGTTCAGACACACCATTACGCTGTGGTGTTCCAGGTGGCATGAGTTGCAAAACTATTTCACATTGTTTCAAATGAAGACAAACTCTTAACTCAAATATTCGCCTCCACGATCAGATTGTAGAAACTTTATTTTCTTGTTACGATGATTTTCCACTTCACTCTGAAATTCTTTGAACTTTTCAAATGTTTCAGACTTTATGTTTCATCAAGTAGATATACCCATATCTGCTCAACTCATCTGTGAAGGTTAGAAAATAACGATACCCGCCACGAGCCTCAACACTCATCGGACCGCATACATCAGGATGTATTATTTCCAAAAAGTCTGTTGCTCGCTCCATTGTTCTGGAGAACAGAGTCTTAGTCATCTTGCCCATGAGGCATGGTTCGCAAGCATCAAGTGATTACAAAAGCCCATCAACATGGAGTTTCTTCATGCGCTTTACACCAATATGACCTAAACGGCAGTGCCACAAATATGTTGCACTATCATTATCAACTTTGCATCATTTGGCATCAATATTATGAATATGTATATCATTACTATCGAGATTCAATAAACCATTTATATTAAGTGTATCACTATAGAAGGTTTATTCATGTAAACAGAACAACAATTATTGCTTGACTTAAATGAATAACCGTATTGCAATAAACATGATCCAATCATATTCATGCTCAGCGCAAACACCAAATAACATTTATTTTGGTCCAACACTAATCTCGAAGGTAGAGGGGGTGTGCGATGGTGATCTTATTGATAACCCACAAGTATAGGGGATCGCAACAGTTTTCGAGGGTAGAGTATTCAACCCAAATTTATTGATTCGACACAAGGGGAGCCAAAGAATATTCTCAAGTATTAGCAGCTGAGTTGTCAATTCAACCACACCTGGAAACTTAGTATCTGCAACAAAGTGTTTAGTAGCAAAGTAATATGATAGTGGTGGTAAAGGTAACAAAAGTAAAGACAGCAAAAGTAATGTTTTTGGTATTTTTGTAGTGATTGTAACAGAGTAACGGAAAAGTAAATAAGCGTAAACCAGATATGGAAAACTCCTAGGCACCGGATCAGTGATGGATAATTATGCCAGATGCGGTTCGTCATGTAACAGTCATAACATAGGGTGACACAGAACTAGCTCCAATTCATCAATGTAATGTAGGCATGTATTCCGTAAATAGTCATACGTGCTTATGGAAAAGAACTTGCATAACACCTTTTGTCCTACCCTCCCGTGGCAGCGGGGTCCTATTGGAAACTAAGGGATATTAAGGCCTCCTTTAAATAGAGAACCGGAACAAAGCATTAGCACATAGTGAATACATGAACTCCTCAAACTATGGTCATCACCGAGAAGTATCCCGATTATTGTCACTTCGGGGTTGTCGGATCATAACACATAATAGGTGACTATAGACTTGCAAGATAGGATCAAGAACACATATATATTCATGAAAATATAATAGGTTCAGATCTGAATTCATGGCACTCAGGCCCAAGTGATAAGCATTAAGCATAGCAAAGTCATAGCAACATCAATCTCAGAACATAGTGGATACTAGGGATCAAACCCTAACAAAACTAACTCGATTACATGATAAATCTCATCCAACCCATCACCGTCCAGCAAGCCTACGATGGAATTACTCACGCCGGCGGTGAGCATCATGAAATTGGTGATGGGGGAAGGTTGATGATGACGACGGCGATGGATTACCCTCTCCGGAGCCCCGAACGGACTCCAGATCAGCCCTCCCGAGAGAGATTAGGGCTTGGCGGCGTCTCCGTATCGTAAAACGCGATGATTTCTTCTCTCTGATTTTTTTCTCCCCGAAAGCCAATATATGGAGTTGAACTTGGCGTCGGAGGGTCTCCAGGGGGCCCACGCGATAGGGAGGCGCGCCCAGGAGGGGGAGGGCACCCCCCACCCTCGTGGAAAGGGTGTGGGCCCCCTGGTCTTCATCTTTGGCGAGGATTTTTTATTATTTATTCTAAGATATTCCGTGGAGTTTCAGGTCATTCCGAGAACTTTTGTTTTCTGCACATAAAACAACATCATGGCAATTCTGCTGAAAACAGTGTCAGTCCGGGTTAGTTCCATTCAAATCATACAAGTTAGAGTCCAAAACAAGGGCAAAAGTGTTTGGAAAAGTAGATACGACGGAGACGTATCAACTCCCCCAAGCTTAAACCCTTGCTTGTCCTCAAGAAATTCAGTTGACAAACTGAAAGAGAAAAATAAAACTTTTACAAACTCTGTTTGCTCTTGTTGTTGTACCTATGTCAAGCCAGCATTTAGGTTTTCAGCAAAGATCATAACTAACCACATTTTCTATAATTCTCGGGTCTCTTGTTTACTCATATCAATGGCATAATCAACTAGCGAGTCATAATAATAAATCTCGGATGACAACACTTTCTCAAAACAATCATAATATGATATAACAAGATGGTATCTCGCTAGCCCTTTCTGAGACTGCAAAACATAAATGCAGAGCACCTTCAAAGATCAAGGACTGACTAGACATTGTAATTCATGGTAAAAGAGATCCAATCATAGTCATACCCGATATAAATTATTAGTAATGAATGCAAATGACAGTTGTTCTCTCCAGCTAGTGCTTTTAATAAGAGGGTGATGACTCAACATGAAAGTAAATAGATAGGCCCTTCGCAGAGGGAAGCAGGGATTTGTAGAGGTGCCAGAGCTTGATTTTGAAATAGAGATAAATTGTATTTTGAGCGGCATACTTTCATTGTCAACATAACAACTAAGAGATGACGATATCTTCCATGCTAAACAAATTATAGGCGGTTCCCAAACAGAATGGTAAAGTTTATACTCCCCCTCCTCCACAAGCATCAATCCATGGCTTGCTCGAAACAACAAGTGCCTCCAACATTCAACGGGTCCCAGGGGGAGTTTTGTTTGCAATTATTTTGATTTAGTTTGCATAAAGCATGGGACTGGGCATCCCGGTGACCAGCCATTTTCTCGTGAGTGAGGAGCGGAGTTCACTCCTCTTGAGAATAACCCGCTTAACACGGAAGATAATGGCTGCCTTAGAGTATATATGAGCTATTCGAGCATGCAAATCAGAATGTTTATTTGAAGGTTTAGAGTTTGGCACATACATATTTACTTGGAACAACAGGTAGATACCGCATATAGGAAGGTATAGTGGACTCATATGGAATAACTTTGGGGTTTAAGGGATTGGATGCACAAGCGGTATTCCGCTTAGTACAAGTGAAGGCTAGCAAAAAGGCGAAGCGACCAACTAGAGAGTGACAACAGTCATGAACATGCATTAAAATTAATAAACATTGAATACAAGCATGAGTAGGATATAATCCACCATGAACATAAATATCGTGAAGGCTATGTTGATTTGTTTCAACTACATGCGTGAACATGTGCCAAGTCAAGTCACTTAAATCATTCAAAGGAGGATACCACCCAATCATACCACATCACAATCACTTTAATAGCATGTTGGCACGCAAGGTAAACCATTATAACTCGTAGCTAATCAAGCATGGCACAAGCAACTATGATCTCTAATTGTCATTGCAAACATGTTTATTCATAATCAGCTGAATCAAGAACGATGAACTCATCATATTTACAAAAACAAAAGAGGTCGAGTTCATACCAGCTTTTCCCATCTCAGTCAGTCCATCATATATCATCATGATTGCCTTTCACTTGCACGACCGAACAATGTGAATAACAATAAGAGTGCACGTGCATTGGACTAAGCTGGAATCTGCAAGCATTCAATAAACAGGAGAAGACAAGGCAATATGGACTCTTGGTTAAATCAACAATGATGCATATAAGAGCCACTACAACAGTTTAATCATGGTCTTCTCCTACTGACCCCCAAAGAAAAGAAAAGAAAAGAAATAAAAACTATTTACACGGGAAAGCTCCCAACAAGCAAAAGAAGAACGGGAAATATTTTTTTTTGTTTTTCTTTTTAACTACTACTACTACAGCAGGAAAAATAAACTACTACTAATTTTTTTGTTTTTTCTTAAGGTTTATTAAACACACAAGAAGAAAGCAGGAAAAAGAAAATAAACTAGCATGGATATTACAGTGAAAGAGTATGAGCACCGACATCTAGCAATGAGTGTGTGTGAACATAAATGTGATGTCGGTGAGAAATACGTACTCCCCCAAGCTTAGGCTTTTGGCCTAAGTTGGTCTATTTCCAGGGATAGCCTGGCGGATACCCGTAGGTGTAGCTGGGGCCGTACTGCGATGCAGCTGCTATCGCCTCCTGAGCTACAGCGTGGCGTCGAGACGCCTCCGCTCTCCTCTCGTACTCATCTGCCTTCTTTCTGGTAATAATATATCTTCCTCTCGTTTGAAAATCAAAGAAGGAAGGAGCAGGAAGAGTAACATGGACAACATGCCGTTTGTTAAAGATTAGTCGATACTGGAGAGGTGGTTCAGTCCTCTCAACAAATTGGTGGGAAACCATAGAATCAAAATCTAAATAAGTTGGTGTCGGAGGGTCTCCAGGGGGCCCACGAGGTAGGGGGACGCGCCCAGGAGGGGGGCGCGCCCCCCACCCTCGTGGACAGGGTGTGGGCCCCCTGGTCTTCATCTTTGGCGAGGACTTTTTATTATTTATTCTAAGATATTCTATAGAGTTTCAGGTCATTCCGAGAACTTTTGTTTTCTGCACATAAAACAACATCATGGCAATTCTGCTGAAAACAGCGTCAGTCCGGGTTAGTTCCATTCAAATCATACAAGTTAGAGTCCAAAACAAGGGCAAAAGTGTTTGGAAAAGTATATACGACGGAGACGTATCACTTATCAACCTTGGAATCATTTCCAACACACATCAGCACTTTGCCCATAACTAGTATGTGTTCATTCTGCAACTCCTGTTTTTAGTTACTACTCTTAGCAACTAAATCAGTATGAAATACTTAGGGGTTGCTATAAACACTAGTAAAGTACACATCAATAACATGTATATCAAATATACTTTTGTTCACTTTGCCATCCTTCTTATCCGCCAAGTATCTAGGGCAGTTCCACTTTCCAGTGACCATTTCCTTTGCAGTAGAAGCACTCAGTTCCAGGCTTGGGTCTAGCTTTTGGTATTGGAGAACGTAGTATTTCAAAAAAAATCCTACGATCATGCAAGATCTATCTAGGAGAAGCATAGCAACGAGTAGGGAGAGTGTGTCCACGTACCCTCGTAGACCTAGTAAAGCGGTTGATGTAGTCGAACGTCTTCGCGATCCAACCGATCAAGTACCGAACGCATGGCACCTCCGCGATCTGCACACGTTCATCTCGGTGACGTCCCTCGAACTCTTGATCCAGTTGAGGCCGAGGGAGAGTTTCTTCAGCACGACGGCGTGGTGACGGTGATGATGAAGTTACCAACGCAGGGCGTTGCCTAAGCACTACGACGATATGACCGAGGTGTTGAACTGTGGAGGGGACACCGCACACGACTAAGAGATTGTCTGTTGTGCCTTTGGGGTCCCTCTTTGCCCCCATATATAAATGAGGGAAGGAGGAGGCCAGCCAACAAGGGGCGTTCCAGGGAGAGGGGAGTCCTACTAGGACTCCAGTCCTAGTAGGATTTGGCCCCACCCTTTTTTCCTTTCTACCGGAGGGGAAAAGGGGAAGGAGAGGGAGTAGGAGAAGGAAAGGGGAGTGGCGCCCCCTTCCCAAGTCCAATTCGGCCTCCTCCCTTGTGTGGGGTGCACCAGCCCCTTGTGGGCTGGTTAGCCTCCCTCCTATGGCCCATAAGGCCCATATCTTTCCCCGGGGGGTTCCGGTAACCTCCCGATACTCCGAAAAAATGCCCGAATCACTCGGAACCATTCTGATGCCCAAATGCAACCTTCCAATATATGAATCTTTACCTCTCGAACATTTCGAGACTCCTCGTCATGTCGGTGATCTCATCCGGGACTCCGAACAAACTTCGGTACATCAAATCACATAACTCATAATACAAATCGTCATCGAACGTTAAGCGTGCGGACCCTACGGGTTCGAGAACTATGTAGACATGACAGAGACACATCTCCAGTTAATAACCAATAGTGGAACCTGGATGCTCATATTGGCTCCTACGTATTCTACGATGATCTTTATCGGTCAGACCACATAACAACATATGTTGTTCCCTTTGTCATCGGTATGTTACTTGCCCGAGATTCATCGTCGGTATCACCATACCTAGTTCAATCTCGTTACCGGCAAGTCTCTTTAATCGTTCCATAATGCATCATCCCGCAACTAACTCATTAGTCACATTTCTTGCAAGGCTTATAGTGATGTGCATTACCGAGAGGGACCAGAGATACCTCTCCGACAATCGGAGTGACAAATCCTAATCTCGATCTATGCCAACTCAACAAACACCATCGGAGACACCTATAGAGCATCTTTATAATCACCCGATTCGTTGTGACGTTTGATAGCACACTAAGTGTTCCTCCGGTATTCGGGAGTTGCATAATGTCATAGTCATAGGAACATGTATAAGTCATGAAGAAAGCAATAGCAATAAACTAAACGATCATAGTGCTAAGCTAACGGATGGATCTTGTCCATCACATCATTCTCTAATGATGTGATCACGTTCATCAAATGACAACACATTTCTATGGTTAGGAAACTTAACCATCTTTGATTAACGAGCTAGTCAAGTAGAGGCATACTAGGGACACTCTGTTTGTCTATGTCTTCACACATGTACTAAGTTTCCGGTTAATACAATTCTAGCATGAATAATAAACATCTGTCATGATATAAGAAAATATAAATAACATCTTTATTATTGCCTCTAGGACATATTTCCTTCAGTCTCCCACTTGCACTAGAGTCAATAATCTAGTTCACATCGCCATGTGATTTAACACCAATAGTTCACATTGTTATGTGATTTAACACTCTATAGTTCACATCGTCATGTGACCAATACCCAAAGGGTTTACTAGTCAATAATCTAGTTCACATAGCTATGTGATTAACACCCAAAGAGTACTAAGATGTGATCATGTTTTGCTTGTGAGAGATGTTTAGTCAACGGGTCTGCCACATTCAGATCCGTATGTATTTTGCAAATTTCTATGTCTATAATACTCTGCACGGAGCTACTCTAACTAATTGCTCCCACTTTCAATATGTATCTAGATCGAGACTTAGAGTCATCTAGATCGATGTCAAAGCTTGCATCGACGTAACTCTTTACGATGAACTCTTTGTCACCTCCATAAACGAGAAACATTTCTTTATTCCATTAAGGATAATTTTGACCGTTGTACAGTGATCCACTCCTGGATCACTATTGTACCCTCTTGCCAAAATCATGGTGAGGTACACAATAGGTCTGGTACACAGCACAGCATACTTTATAGAACCTATAACTGAGGCATAGGGAATGACTTTTCATTCTCTTTCTATTTTCTGCCATGGTCGGGTTTTGAGTCTTTACTCAACTTCACACCTTGCAAACATAGGTAAGAACTCCTTCTTTGACTGTTCCATTTTGAACTACTTCAAAAACATGTCAAGGTATGTACCCATTGAAAAAATTATCAAGCCTCTTGATCTATCTCTATAGATCTTGATGCTCAATATGTAAGCAGCTTCACCGAGGTATTTCTTTGAAAAACTCCTTTCAAACACTCATTTATGCTTTTCAGAAAATTCTACATTATTTCCAATCAACAATATGTCATTCACATATACTTATCAGAAATGTTGTAGTGCTCCATCTCACTTTCTTGTAAATACAGGCTTCACCGTAAATTTGTATAAAACCATATGCTTTGATCACTTTATCAAAGCATATATTCCAACTCCGAGATGCTTGCACCAGTCCGTAGATGGATCGCTGGAACTTGCACATTTTGTTAGAACCTTTAGGATTGACAAAACCTTCTTGTTGCATCATATACAACTCTTCTTTTAAGAAATCCATTAAGGAATGTAGTTTCGACATCCATTTGGCAGATTTCATAAAATGTGGCAATTGCTAACATGATTCGGACAGACTTAAGCATCGCTACGAGTGAGAAATCTTATCATAGTCAACACCTTGAACTTGTCGAAAACTTTTTTGCGACAATTCGAGCTTTGTAGATAGTAACACTACTTATCATCGTCCGTCTTCCTCTTGAAGATCCATTTATTCTCAATGGCTCGCCGATCATCGGGCAAGTCAATCAAAGTCCACATTTTGTTCTCATACATGGATCCCATCTCAGATTTCATGGCCTAAAGCCATTTTGCGGAATCTGGGCTCATCATCGCTTCCTCACAGTTCGTAGGTTCGTCATGGTCAAGTAACATGACCTCCAGAACAGGATTACCATACCACTCTGGTGCGGATCTTACTCTGGTTGACCTACGAGGTTTAGTAATAACTTGATCAGAAGTTTCATGATCATCATCATTAGCTTCCTTACTAATTGATGTAGGAATCACTGGAACTGATTTCTGTGATGAACTCTTTACTCCTTTAAAAGAGCCAGTTGGTGTTGATGGTCCGCCCTCTTTGATGGGATAGGGATAAAAAAATATGCAGCAGCAAGAGGAACCGCCATCCTGCCTCTCCATTACGTGAAGCCACCTCGAACTAAAAAAAGAATCCTAATCAAGTACTACTATTCTCCCGAAGCACCTGCGAGCACCGGCCTTTCTCCCCCAAAATCTGTCCGCCTCGTCTCTCCCATCGCCTGCTCTCATGGCCTCCCCAGATCCCGTATCTCTTGCTGCCTCTCACCTCCCCCAATCCCGTATCTCTTGCGGCCTCTCTCCTCCAATCCCACTCCCCGTTCTTCAGCTCCACCCCTCCCTTCAAAATTCAAACTGTCGATGCCGCACCACCATGCATATTACTCCCGGGGTTCCCCATCCCTTATGCTCGTTGTTTTCTTCCCTGCCTCCCGGAATACTCAATTTCCGCTGCCTTGCTCGCTCGCCGTCGCCGGCACTGCCGAGTCGCCCGCTCACCTCGCCGAAATGAGGAAACTGCAACCCCTGTCGGCGTGTTCGCTCGCCGTGCCAGGATTGCATGGAGGCCGCTTACCCTGCCGGCACGCCCGCTCGCCGTCTTCGACCGCTTCGAGGTCGCACCCCTGTGAACAAGCTCGGTCGGGAACTGCGGCGCCCGCCTCACGATCGCTGAGCAGTTCGTCTTGGTCTGCGCTGCCTTTTCCCCTTCCATCCGAGCACATCGGCCTCTTGAGACTCCTTTCTCATGCGTCTCCACAAGGGACACCATGTTGGTTCTGAATCAGTTTGTTTATAGCTTAGTAGTAAAAATTGCAGTTTATTGTTGAAATTGAACACATCCGCAAATCTACCGGGCAGGCTTACGACAGACTCGAGCCACGCCGCTACCGAGCCACCGTCCACTCGCCACGCCGTAAAGACGCCCTTGAACTCTCCCGAAAGCTTTTGGGTCCTTATATTACTGCAGATGCCGGCATTTTGAGCTTCTCGTTTCGTCCTAATCTTGATAGATTTAGGCATTATCTTCAAGTATTTCGGCTGTTACTTTATACCTTCGTCAATTTTGTAATTTTGTTGATCTGGTATGACCAGGGACTGGACTGGGTATGACATTGGCCTATGATTGAGTATTCAGAAGACCAATATGGCTAAATTATGTATAATTCAGAATTTCAAATGCTGCTACAGTGTCTATTATTGTCAGATAATGCTTGGAAAAAAGTCTATAAACATGCTCTTTCCACCTATTATAGCAACTGACATGTGTACCAATTCCGCAGGCTGTTGCAAATGGGGGCACTAGAAAGTTAGAAACTAGCAAAGTTGCCAAAGATCACTGATTCAGATATTACATTAACCAAAAGAACTTCTAGAGGGAGGAGGCCACACCAAAAGAACAATTAATGAGTTGAGAAATGTGAATGAGCGCTTGATCCCATTGTTCCCTGCGTTTATTCCTTTTGACAGAGTTTGGGAGTTCACCCTAGACAATGATACATATGTTGGTAAGTGCTTCAGTTTTCTTTTGTTCGTTCTAACTGTTCTTTTATAACAAATTAACTATTAATATTTTTCTGTTCAAATGTTAGATGTTATTGGCATGGTTTTATTTGTAAGTTCTATGGGATATAAAGACGGTTTCTACAATCGGAGGATCCCAGTGAGAAATATTATTCTGCTAGATGACATGTATGTGTATCTTAGGATTTTCAGTTATCGAAATGATTCAAAGTTCTTACATTTCTCTTCCATATTAATTGATTTTGTAGCTATAATATTGTCAAGTTAGTTGTATGGGACAAGTTGGTTACTAATAATCTAAGTGCACGGGAAAAACTCGCCGAGGAGAGTGCTATTGTCGTGGCAACAATGTTACGTGCAGAGCGCATCGGTAAGTCCAAGTCCATGCATTTTTCTATGCATATAATTATAACATGAAAATAATGTTTGCTAATATATTGATGTTTTGTCTCTAATTAACTAGATCATGGCCTTCATACTACACACTTAAGTAGGATGCACTTTAACCCGAACATCACAGCAGTGCGTGAATTAAGGCATAGGTAATTGGAAATTTGGTTGAAATTATCCACTATTTGCTTTATACGGTATATTAAATATTTACAAATAATTTTCTATGGGATCAACAATGATCTTCCTGGACAATCACTTCCATGAATCAAAAGAAGATGAAGAATGGAGTCGTGAAGCAAAAGTGAAGTCTTAGAATAATAGGATAATGCGTTACTTAAGCTAGGTTGAGCTACTTTTGAACCGTGTTACTTCACTTTGCTTAATTTTGGGTGTACGGTGCCGTGGACAATGATGGGAAGTGCTTTTGTGATCCATGTTGTAACTGAATCTGAGTTTAACTTATGAAGTGAAATCTTAAGGTAGTGTAATGCCAAGACCACTTGAACAACATATCAAGTTGGTGTGATCTCCGGTAAGGTAAAATGTAACAACTTGGAGGCATGTTGAGTCGCAAATAGTTGTTCACATGTGTTAGCTAAGGGTAGATGTAATCAAAATGAAATGGTGTGTGTGGCTCCATGTAACTATCTGATGTTTGTAGCGTCGTCGAACAAAGACTTTCTTGATATGCCTAAACACTAACCTTCTCTTGACGAAAATCATAGTACTACATATTTGGGCTTGTACTTTTGTGATTCCAATTTATTTCATGTGATTCCATAGCATAGCACATGCATCTTATTAGTACTTTCCAATAAGGAAGTAGGTACAATTACCTCATCAAGTTCTACTTTCCTCCCACTCACTTCTTTCGAGAGAATTCCTTCTCTAGAAAGGATCCATTCTTAGCAACGAATATCTTGCCTTCGAATATATGATAGAAGGTGTACCCAACAGTCTCCTTTGGGTATCCTATGAAGACATATTTCTCCAATTTGGGTTCGAGCTTATCAGGTTGAAGCTTTTTCACATAAGCATCGCAGCCCCAAACTTTAAGAAACGACAACTTAGGTTTCTTGCTAAACCACAGTTCATACGATGTCGTCTCAACAGATTTAGATGGTGCCCAATTTAACGTGAATGCAGCTGTCTCTAATGCATAACCCCAAAACGATAGTGGTAAATCGGTAAGAGACATCATATATCGCATCATATCTAATAAAGTACGGTTATGACGTTCGGACACACCATTATGCTGTGGTGTTCCAGGTGGCCTGAGTTGCAAAACTATTCCACATTTTTTCAAATGAAGACCAAACTCATAACTCAAATATTTACCTCCACGATCAGATTGTAGAAACCTTATTTTCTTGTTACGATGATTTTCTACTTCACTCTGAAATTCTTTGAACTTTTCAAATGTTTCAGACTTATGTTTCATCAAGCAGATATACCCATATCTGCTCAAATCATCGGTGAAGGTCAGAAAATAATGATTCCCACCGGAAGCCTCAACACTCATCGGACCGCATACATTAGCATGTATTATTTCCAATAAGTCAGTTGCTCGCTCCATTGTTCCGGAGAACGGAGTCTTAGTCATCTTGCCCATGAGGCATGGTTCGCAAGCATCAAGTGATTTCAAAAGTCCATCAGCATGGAGTTTCTTTATGCGCTTTACACCAATATGACCTAAACGGTAGTGCCACATATAAGTTGCACTATCATTATTAACTTTGCATCTTTTGGCTTCAATATTATAAATATGTGTATCACTACGATCGATATTCAATAAACCATTTATACTGAGTGTATGACCATAGAAGGTTTTATTCATGTAAATAGAACAACCATTATTCTTTGACTTAAATGAATAACTGTATTGCAATAAACACGATCCAATCATATTTATGCTCAACGCAAACACCAAATAACATTTATTTTTAGGTTCAACACTAATCCTGAAGGTAAAGGGAGTGTTCTATGGTGATCTTATCAACCTTGGAATCACTTCCAACTGACATCATTACCTCGCCCTTAACTAGTCTCTGTTTATTTTGCAACTCATGTTTCGAGTTACTACTCTTAGCAACTGAACCAGTATCAAATACCGAGGGGTTTCTATAAAAACTAGTAAAGTACACATCAATAACATGTATATCAAATATACCTTTCTTCACTTTGTCATCCTTCTTATCCGCCAAGTATCTACGGTAGTTCCACTTCCAATGACCATTTCCTTATAGTATAAGCACTCAGTTGTAGGCTTGGGTCTAGCTTTGGGCTTCTTCATGGGAGTGGCAACTTGCTTGCCATTCTTCTTGAAGTTTCCTTTCTTTCCCTTGCCCTTTTACTTGAAACTAGTGGTCTTGTCAACCATCAACACTTGATGCTTTTCTTGATTTCTACCTTTCGCTGATTTTAGCATCACGAAGAGCTCGGGGAATCATTTTCGCCATCCCTTGCATATTATAGTTCATCACGAAGTTCCATTAACTTGGTGATAGTGACTAGAGAACTCTGTCAATCAATATCTTATCTGGAAGATTAACTCCCACTTGATTCAAGCGATTGTAGTACTCAGACATTCTGAGCACATGCTCACTGGTTGAGTTATTCTCCTCCATCTTGTAGGCAAAATACTTTGTCAAAGGTCTCGTACCTCTCGACTCGGGAATGAGTCTGAAATACAAATTTTAGCTCTTGGAACATCTTATATGTTTCTTGGCGTTCAAAACGTTTTTGAAGCCCCGGTTCTAAGCCGTAAAGCATGGTGCACTTAAACTATCAAGTAGTCATCATACCGAGCTTTGTCAAACGTTCATAACATCTGCATCTGCTCCTGCAATAGGTCTGTCACCTAGCGGTGCATCAAGGACATAATTCTTCTGTGCAGCAATGAGGATAATCCTCAGACCACGGACCTAGTCCGCATCATTGCTACTATCATCTTTCAACTTATTTTTCTCTAGGAACATATCAAAAACAAAACAGGGGAGCTATACACGAGCTATTGATCTACAACATAGATATGCAAATACTAACAGGACTAAGTTTATGATAAATTAAAGTACAATTAATCATATTACTTAAGAACTTCCACTTAGATAGACATCCCTCTAATCATCTAAGTGATCACATGATCCAATCAACTAAACCATGTCCGATCATCACGTGAGATGGAGTAGTTTTCAATGGTGAACATCACTATGTTGATCATATCTACTATATGATTCACGCTTGACATTTCAGTCTCAGTGTTCTGAGGCCATATTTGCATATGCTAGGCTCGTCAAGTTTAACCCGAGTATTCTGCGTGTGCAAAACTGGCTTGCAACTGTTGTATGTGAACGTAGAGCTTATCACACCCGATCATCACGTGGTGTCTCGACGATTTAACCGTCGCATAGCGGTGCATACTCAGGGAGAACACTTATACCTTGAAATTTAGTGAGAGATCATCTTATAATGCTACCTCCGAACTAATCAAAATAAGATTCATAGAAGATAAACATCACATGCAATCAAATAGGTGATATGATATGGCCATCATCATCTTGTACCTTTGATCTCCATCTCCAAAGCACCGTCATAATCACCACCGTCACCGGCTTGACACCTTGATCTCCATCGTAGTATCATTGTCGTCTCGCCAACTATTGCTTCTACGACTATCGCCACCACTTAGTGATAAAGTAAAGCAATTACATGGCGATTGCATTTCATACAATAAAGCGACAACCATATGGCTCCTATCGGTTGCCGATAACTGTTACAAAATATTATCATCTCATACAACAATTTATATATCATCACGTCTTGACCATATCACATCACAGCAAGCCCTGCCAAAACAAGTTAGACGTCCTCTACTTTGTTGTGGCAAGTTTTACGTGGCTGCTACGGGCTTCTAGCAAGAACCGTTCTTACCTACGCATCAAAACCACAACGATTTTTCGTCAAGTGTGTTGTTTTAACCTTCAACAAGGACCGGGCGTAGTCACACTCGATTCAACTAAAGTTGGAGAAACAGACACCCACTAGCCACCTGTGTGCGAAGCACGGCGGTAGAACCAGTCTCATGAACGCGGTCATGTAATATCGGTCTGGGCCGCTTCATCCAACAATACCGCCGAATCAAAGTATAACATTGCTGGTAAGCAGTATGACTATTATCGCCCACAACTCTTTGTGTTCTACTCATGCATATAACATCTACGCATAGACCTGGTTGTGATGCCACTATTGGGGAACGTAGTGTTTCAAAAAAATTCCTAGGATCACGCAAGATCTATCTAGGAGAAGCATAGCAACGAATAGGGAGAGTGTGTCCACGTACCCTCGTAAACCGAAAGCGCAAGCGTTTAGTAATGCGGTTGATGTAGTCGAACGTCTTCGTGATCCAACCGATCAAGTAGCGAACACATGGAACCTCCGCGATCTGCACACGTTCAGCTCGGTGACGTCCCTCGAACTCTTGATCCAGTTGAGGCCGAGGGAGAGCTTCGTCAGCACGACGGCATGGTGACAGTGATGATGAAGTTACAGACGCAGGGCTTTGCCTAAGCACTATGACGATATGACCGAGGTGTTGAACTATGGAGGGGGGCACCGCACACGGCTAAGAGATTGTCTGTAGTGCCTTTGGGGTGCCCCCTTGCCCCCGTATATAAAGGAGGGAAGGAGGAGGCCAGCCAACAAGGGGCGCGCCAGGGAGAGGGGAGTCCTACTAGGACTCCAGTCCTAGTAGGATTCGGCCCCATCCTTTTTTCCATTCTACCGGAGGGGGGGAAGGGAAGGAGAGGGAGTAGGAGAAGGAAAGGGGAGTGGCGCCCCCTGCCCAAGTCCAATTCGGCCTCCTCCCTTGTGGGGGTGCACCAGCCACTTGTGGGCTGGTTAGCCTCCCTCCTATGGCCCATAAGGTCCATATCTTTCCCCGGGGGGTTCCGGTAACCTCCCGGTACTCCGGAAAAATGCCCGAACCACTCGGAACCATTCCGAATTCCGAATGCAACCTTCCAATATATGAATCTTTATCTCTCGACCATTTCGAGACTCCTCATCATGTCCGTGATCTCATCCGGGACTCCAAACAAACTTCGGTACATCAAATCACATAACTCATAATACAAATCCCATCGAACGTTAAGCGTGCGGACCCTACGGGTTCGAGAACTATGTAGACATGACCGAGACACATCTCCGGTCAATAACCAATAGCGAAACCTGGATGCTCATATTGGCTCCTACATATTCTATGAAGATCTTTATCGGTCAAACCACATAACGACATATGTTGTTCCCTTTGTCTTCGATCGTCGGTATCACCATACCTAGTTCAATATCGTTACCGGCAAGTCTCTTTACTCGTTCCGTAATGCATCATCCCGCAACTAGCTCATTAGTCACATTTCTTGCAAGGCTTATAGTGATGTGCATTACCGAGAGGGCCCAGAGATACCTCTCCGACAATCGGAGTGACAAATCCTAATCTCGATCTATGCTAACTCAACAAACACCATCGGAGACACCTGTAGAGCATATTTATAATCACTCAGTTACTTGTGACGCTTGATAGCACACTAAGTGTTCCTCCGGTATTCGGGAGTTGCATAATCTCATAGTCATAGGAACATGTATAGGTCATGAAGAAAGCAATAGCAATAAACTAAATATCATAGTGCTAAGCTAACGGATGAGTCTTGTCCATCACATCATTCTCTAATGATGTGATCCCGTTCATCAAATGACAACACATGTCTATGGTTAGGAAACTTAACCATCTTTGATTAACGAGCTAGTCAAGTAGAGGCATACTAGGGACACTCTGTTTGTCTATGTATTCACACATGTACTAAGTTTCCGGTTAATACAATTCTAGCATGACTAATAAACATTTATCATGATATAAGGAAATATAAATAACATCTTTATTATTGCCTCTAGGGCATATTTCCTTCATTGGGCTTCTTCATGGGAGCAGCAACTTTCTTGCTATTCTTCTTTGAAGTTCCTCTTTCTTTCCCTTTGCCCTTTTCTAGAAACTAGTGGTCTTGTTAACCATCAACACTTGATACTATTTCTTGATTTCTAGCTTCGCCGATTTCAGCATCGCAAAGAGCTTGGGAATTACTTTCGTCATCCCTTGCATATTATAGTTCATCACTAAGTTCTAGTAACTTGGTGATAGTGACTATAGAGAACTTTATCAATTACTATCTTATCTGGAAGATTAACTTCCACTTGATTCAAGAAATTGTAGTACCCAGACAATCTGAGCACATGCTCACTGGTTGAGTTATTCTCCTCCATCTTGTACACAGGCAGAGGTCTCATACCTCTCGACTCGGGCATGAGTCTGAAATACAAATTTCAGCTCTTGGAACATCTTATATGTTCTGTGGCATTCAAAACATTTTTGAAGTCCCGGTTTGAAAGGACATGCGGTGCCCCCATGTGTGGTTCTGGTAATTGATGACATTCTCTATGGACTAATGGTTGCATTCAGTTATATTTGAAGGATTTATCCATAGGCATTTCTTGAAGTCCATGTGTTGGTTTCAAGGAGTTTATGTGTTGACCAAGGTGCTATTAAGGAATTATCCAAAGATTGGTCACGTGAGTGTTGAGCTTATTGCAAGCATGTCTTGAAGAAGAAGATTGTGTGATCATTCATGTTTACCTTCAAGACATCATCCAAACGAATAGAGTTGGAAAGATTCAAGGTTGATCAAGACTAAGTCAAGAGTGAATCAAGTTGATCAACTCACAAAGCGTAGAAGATGTACCGAGAGGGATCAAGTGATCCCATGGTATGGTTAGCATTATCCATTGCACTTTGTGTACTAACCCATGGTCTATGTGAGAGTCTATGTGGGGTTAGGTACGTGTCCATGGGCTTGCGTCAAGAGGAATATATCATACAACCCATGGAAAGGATGACATCAGGTGGTGATCGTCATCAAGATTGCCGTGTGCAAGTTCAAGTGGAGCATCACGAAGAGATCAAGTGCTTGAAGCTTGCCATCCATTGTGGTGTCAATGGACTTGTGAAGATGTGTCAAGAGTGGCTCACCCATAGTGGAGTATGGGGGAGCAATCATCTAGTCTCCATCGACCCAACACAATCAAGAAAGGTGGTCATCTTGAGGAGGACAAGATCGTCATCATCTAGCTCAAGTGGATCATGTGCAAGGCAAAGGTTTGCCCTTGATAGTTTTTCTATTTTACCGGTCTCATGGTGGTAGTTGGGAGACCGGGTTATAGGATCGATAGCCGTACTATCATGGGGGCTCTCAAGTGAGTAGCTTGATCGTGTCGTTCGTCCAGAGCTCAAACCATTGCATCCTTGCATCATGTTTCTTGGTTCTTGTTTGGTTCTATTTTTGAGTCTTAGAACTTATGGTCATCTTTATGACAAGCTTGAGTTCATCGAAAACGGAGTTTGCATGCGTCTTCTATGATGTTTTCGGTGTTGGAGGTTTACCGGTCTTTTCCGAGGAAGGGTTCTCACCATTTTCTTTTGGGCCTTTTCTCATTTGCTTATTATTGGTATTTCTCTCAATATTGTGTTAGCCCTTGTCCCTAGCTTTCCAACAAACTTGGTTTCGTCGAATTCGGAGTCCGGATGCAGAAGTTACGGTAGTTTTGGTGTTCTGAAAAGGCTGCAGCGATACTACCGCGGGTAGGAGCGGAAGTAATTTTTACTACCGCCCTTGGGAGCGGTACTACCGCTCTTGGGAGCGGTACTACCGCTTGGAGCAGTACTACGTGGCTACTTCCGCTCGGGACCAAAAACTTCGTCACAAGTCCAGCGGTGGTAGGCACGGATGTAATTTTTAGTACCGTTATAGCGATAGTACCGCTACCCTTAGCGATAATACCGCTACCCCTAGCGATAATCGTGATGCCGGCGGTACTACCGCTCGGTCTTGAGTTGTGAGCATAACGATTGGATTTCTCCCCACCTATAAAAGGGGGTCTTCTTCCCCATTGAACCTCATCCTTTGAGCTCGTGTTCTTCCCCATTGTTGACCTTCTTCGAGCTTGCTAACTCTCAATCCCTCCATGGATTCTTGCTAGTTTTTGAGGGAAAAGAGAGAGGAGATCTAGATCCACATTTCCACCAATCACTTTCTCCTTTATGTGAGGGGAACCCCTTGGATCTAGATCTTGGAGTTCTTGGTGTTCTCCTTCTTGTTCTTCCTCTCATTTCCTTCCCTAGCATTAGTTGCTTCGATGGGATTTGAGAGAGAAGGACTTGGGCACTCCGTGTGCCCTTGCCATTGCATTTGGTGCATCGGTTTGAGTTCTCCACGGTGATATGTGGAAGTTACAAGTTGAGAAGCTTATTACTCTTGGGTGCTTGGTGCCCTTGAGCTTGTTCCTCTTGGGTGCTTGGGCGCCCTAGGCAGTTGGTGGTGTTAGAGCTCAATCATTGTGGTGTAAAGCTCCGGTCAAGCGTCGGGTCTCCAATTAGGTTGTGGAGATCGCCCCGAGCAATTTGACGGGTACCGGTGACCGCCCCCAAGGGTTGCCAAAGTGTACGGATTCGGTGACCGCCCCCAAGGGTTGCCATTTGTACGGGTTCGGTGACCGCCCTCAAGGGTCCCTTAGTGGAATCACGGCATATTGCATTGTCTTGGCGTGAGGAGATTACGGTGGCCCTAGTGGCTTCTTGGGGAGGCGTTGTGCCTCCGCACCGCTCCAAACGGAGATTAGCATCCACAAGGGTGTGAACTTGGGATACATCGTCATCTCCGCGTGCCTCGGTTATCTCTTACCCGAGCCCTTTACTTATGCACTTTACTTTGTGATAGCCATATTGTTTCTTGTCATATATCTTCCTATCACCTAAGTAGTTTTTCTTGCTTAGCATAAGTTGTTGGTGCACATAGGTGAGCCTAGTTGTTTTAGGTTTTGTGCTTGACAAATTAACCGCTAGGTTTATTCCGCATTTGTTCAAGCCTCAACCGTAATTATTTTAAAGCGCCTATTCACCCCCCCCCTCTAGGCGACATCCACGATCTTTCAATTGGTATCAGAGCCTCGTCTCTCTTTGTTAGGCTTAACCGCCTAGAGAGTAAAGATGTCGACTAGGGGATTAGGATTCTCAGAAACACATAGTTTCGATGGCACAAATTTTGATGGTTGGGTAATTCGCATGCTTAATCTCTTTAGGGTCATGGACCCAAATTTAGAGCGAATTGTAGATATGGGTTTTTCTCCTCCGAAGGATCCCCAAAGATTATCTTTAGAGGATGAGAAAAACTCTTATCTCAATGCTCAAGCTTCTAATGTGCTTTTCGATGCTTTGGGCAATTTAGTTATATTTCAATTCATGCCGTTCCGGGATGCTCATGAGTTGTGGACAAAGCTTCAAGATAAATATAGTGTGTCCAAGATTTGTGGGGATGATTGTTCTCCCTCCACCTCCGGCCGTGTTGCCTTCTCAACTTCTTCTACTTCACCTACATGTGGATTGCCACAAGGTAATGCTAGGGTGAGTAGTGGTGGTCATTGCAATGATGATAGTGTGCTTGTTCTTGGTGATTCTTCATCACTATCTTATTGCAATGGTCCTTCTTTGGACTTTAACACTTCGAGCACCTTACATGTTTCACATGCTCGTGTTGGTAGTCCTTGCATATCATGTAGAAATTGCTTGCTCAAATCTCATGATGATATGCTTGCTATATCTTGTTGCCATGATAAAAATGCATGTATTTCCTCGAGTTGTTGTGCTAACAATGTAGATGAAACCCAACACTCCATGGAACAAGATGTGGTCTTGAATGGTGCTTCAAGGGATCCTATATCATCATCTATTACATTTTGCCTTATGGCAAGGCTTCAAAGGTATCTCCCACTTTGAATCCCAATATATCTTGTGATGATATTGATGATGGCAAGAGTGATGATGATGTTGATTATGATGAAGAGAGTGATGATGTTGCCTCCTTAAAAATTAAGGGTGAAATGATTTTTAAAGCTCTTCTTAAGAGTGAAATTGCTCGTTCCAACTTCATGGAAATCATGTCCATTGCTATTGAGGGCAAGAAATATATTGATGAGTTGGAATCTCGTCTTGAGGAGCATGAGGTCACCATTGATAAAATGGAAGGTCATGAGCGTGATTACGCTAATGAGATTGCGGACCTCTCTCAAGCTCTGGAACTTGAACAAACCACCAAGGAATCTCTTGAGGAGACTTTTGCTCTAGAATTATCTAGAGTGAGGGAATCTCGTGATAGAGCTCTTGAGGTGGCCAATGATTTTGAAACTAAAAATGAGGAGCTTGAAGTTGTGCATGCTAAACTCCTTGAGGACTTTGAGCACCTCGAAAATGGCTCAAGGGTCTTTAAGAGTGAGCTCATCAAAATCACCGAGTCTCATGCTCAACTTAAAGCTTCATATTCAAAAGAGCTTGCCAAGTTGTCTTCTCCTCTTGTTGCTGATGATGATGCTTGTGCTACTAACTCTATCTCTTGTGAAGCATCCATTTTGAAGGAGAATGTTGAGCTACGGGCTCAACTTGAGTTGCTATCTAGCAATTATGTGAAATTGGAAGAAAGCCATGAAAAGCTCTCAAGCTCTCATGACGATCTTCTAGTATCCCATAATGTGCTAAAGATAGCTCATGAGGCCATGCTTGCTAAGGTAACATCTAGTGAGCCTCATGTGGATACTAGCACTACTTCTAGTCAAAATGCTATATTGATACGTGCTAGTGCTTGTAATTCATCTACACACAATGTTGGTACATCTTGTGATGAATTGCTTTCCTTGCCTTGTTGCTCTAACAATGAAGCTTATACTTCCTCTAGTACTTGTACTGAGACTAACCATGTAGAGGAAATCAAAGAGCTCAAGGCCCAAGTCACTTCTTTGAAGAAAGACTTGGAAAAGAGTCATGAAGGAAATCCACACTCAACAATATCTTGAGTGTGCAAAAATCCCCCAATGACAAAGGTGGACTTGGATTCAACTCCAATAAGAAGAATAAGTCCAAGATGAACAAAAAGAAGGGCCAGGAACAAGTCAAGAAATCGGACAAGATTGTTTGCTTCAAGTGCAAAGTAGAAGGGCATCATGTTAGATCTTGCCCATTGAAGAAGAAGGCCATTAGTGTCAACAAGGGAAGAGGGCACAAGTTCAATATCATGCTCAACCTCAAGTTGAAGAAAGGCCACTTCCCAAGAAGACTCAAGTTAATGCTTCTCTTGTTAAGAAATCAAGTGAGAAGAAAGTGAAGAGTAGACGTTGCTACTTATGTCGTGAGAAAGGCCACGTCGCTTCTTCATGCACTAGTGGTAACTTATCCAACCCAATTATTATTGATGATGTCTATTCTCTTGGGAAGGATAAGGTTGGCAATGTGTTTGCCAAGTTTGTTGGTACTCAAAGTGGTGTCAAGAAAAGAACCATTTGGGTGGCCAAGCCTATTGTGACTAACCTCTTAGGACCCAACTTGGTTGGGGACCAACTAGCTCAAACTTGATCAATAGGTGTTGTTGGAGGTCATTGGAGACTTATGAATATTTAAGGGGTCCTCATCATTCATATTGTGTCAAGCCAAGTCATTCGGATTATATTTCTATCATATATCCAATGTTCCTCCTTGCGGTAACTCGTGCTTAAATTGCTTACATTAAAAGTTACTTGTCCCTTAGCATGTTGTGGTTTTGTATCTTGCATGTGCTTGCATATGTTGTGCTTCCAAATTGCTTATCTTGAGAAATCAAGTATGTGCATGTTGGTTTGCACATCATGTACATGTGTGTTGTGTGTTGAGCCTTTTTGCATCTTGTTTATTTCTTAGTTAGCTCTTGTGAGAGATTAATGGAATATCCCATTATGGGGGAGTGATGTGCTTTGTGCACCTCACAATCCTATAAATGTGTGTACATGAGTAATACCATCTAGTATTGATATTTCAAGATTATCTAGTCTCTAGGTGGTATATATCTAATGAGAAATTCAAATTCTAAATTGTCCATTAATTATCTCTTGTTGGATCCTTTTAATTGCCTCTTGTCTATCTTTAATTGGTATCACATTATGGGGGAGTAATATGCTATGTGTGTATTACTAGCCTAGAAAATGTGTACATTTGAGATATTGTCACATAGAATTGATATTGTAAATTATCTTGTTCCTAGGTGGCATGATAGCTCTACAAGTTGCAATTTGCTTGTGTTTGGTGTGAAGATGATGTCGGATATCCTTGCTATCTACCACCGGGAATTATTTCCAAATACTTCTTGTCTTTTGACAATTGGTACTCACTTATGTGTGGTAGAATTTATTGATCATCTATACATTGGCTTTTATTTTTATTTTCCTTTTCTCTTGCCAAGGTTTGGGTCAACTCCCATTGTCTTCCCTACCACTTGTGGATCTTGTTTGTTTCTCGTTCTTGTCTAGTGCTTTCTAGATATAGTGAAAGTGGTGATCCCACCTTGTGTAGTTTGTATTCAAATGAAAATCCTATATAATGCACAACTCGTGGGGGAGCTATCCTATTTTCTTTAGAACACTCTTCTTGTGATCCTTATCAAGTGTGTGTTGGTGGAAGGCAAGCCGTTTTCGTTTTGGTACTTTGTGCCATCATGAAACTTTGTAGAGAGCTTGGTTTGTTTGGAACCATCCTCTCTTTTGGGAGTTTGATATCTTTTATTTTGAGTGTATCAATGGATATCTCATTCCTTGATGTATCTTTTATGGATATCCTCCAAGTGATGTTTTATTCATTTGGTATCCTTTTCACTTGGCATTTCTTTATCTTTTGGTTTTGGGTTTTGAAGTCTTGAGCATGCATGTTTTCTTCATGTATTTTATTTGGCATGTTTTCTTTCTTTGACTCAATATATGGGAGAAACTCCACCTAGTCTCAATTTGGATGAGATGCGCATGATATTCATTTTCATATCTATATGCACATATTTATGTGGAGTCTGTCCTATGTATTGGTGTTTCTAACTATTTGGTCCCGATGAGTTTGGGTACAGTTTAGTTTGTGTTGTTCTTATAGGAACAGTTGGAGATGCATTGGATGCTCGGCTCACTCACAAGGAAGGTGTTTTCACCATGTGCATATTGGAGTCAAGCTAGGATGATCAATGAACTACTATCTACCTTCAATTGGTATCTACTACATCCTTCCAATGGTATCTCGGTAATAAGTATCATCATCTACTACATGCACACATTAGTTGCATCAACCTTGTGTAGGTTGTATCATGGCATGTATTTCATTCTTTCCTGTGATACTTGTTTCCTTTCTCAAAGCATCTCAACGATGATCTCATGTTGCTAGTTGTGATGTCTTTGATGTTCATGCGTTAGGAATTCATTTATATACAATAAGACCATATCTAGCCAAGTGCTATGCTTTCAAGCAAATATCTTATTGGTATATTTATGACTTCCTTGTGGATATCTTGTTCCTTCATATTGTAACTATTTTGGGTGTACATCCCTCTTTGTAGATATATATCATCATGATTTTGTCTACCTAGAACCTTATACACTTGAGAGAAATTACATCTCTAGTTGATATCTTTTCTTTCATGTCCACCTTGTCTTTCTTATGTTATTTCTTTGGTGGCTCCGTGAAAGCTTTTGCCATGAGTGAGTGTCATCTATCGTTGCATCTTGTTGCACTCTTGTGTGGTGAAGATTATTTTCCTCTTGCTTATCTTACGAGGCTTTTGCCATCTTAATTGGTACCCCTCGTCTTGATGAGCCTCTCATCGTCTATCTTCACCACGGGTTGTCACAAGCACAAGTTCTCTTTTTTCTTATTAGTAATCTTGTGAACCCATTTGCTAGTTGTGTGTGAGAATGAAAGGCTTTGCACCGTGTATCTCATTCATTCGAGACTATGTTAATGCTTATGCTCATCCGTATATTAGTCTTCTCATGTGCTTTGCCATGACTCACACACATCATTTTGGTTGAGCCTATTCTTAAGTTGCCTCTTTTACAATGTTGCTCAACCATGTGCTTGTTGCAAGCGCTAGGCTTAGTTTCCTATATGCTCTCTTGCACTTGTTGTTAGTTTCTGTTGACTTTGGGGGAGCTATGATCCTATTTTGTGCACTTTGTATCCAAATACAAAAATTCTTGATGTGCACAAATCATGGGGAGCTTCTCTAGTTTCTTTAGAACAATCCTCTGCTCATATCATAATATATTTTTCATGTGGCTCGTAGGATCTTTGGTCTAGTTGGTTCAGTTGATATCTTTTGATAGCTTGCTTCAATTGGTATCTTTTGATTGCTTGATTGCTTGTTTCTCTCTTTGTTATGTCTTTGTGGCATATCATTCTTTTGCAATCTTGGTGCCTCAATATAGTTGGTCTTCCTTCAAGTATTACCTTTGGATATGTGTATGGCATTCCACTCTCTTGTTGAGAAATACACAACTTTTGGAGGAACACCTTTTATATTGGTCTTCTTAGCTTTTAAGCCCATTTGTGGCAATCGATGCCAATGGGGGAGAAGTTTCAGAGAGTTTTATGGAGAAGTCTTGAGTTTTCTCCTTGCTTTGGTTTTGTTCCTAAGCATTTGCATCTCATACGCATGCATTATTGGTTGTTGCATTGCATGGTGATGCATAATTCCTTATATAAACTCTCTTGAAAGTGATTGTCATCAATTACCAAAATGGGGGAGATTGAAAGGACATGCGGTGCCCCCATGTGTGGTTTTGGTAATTGATGACATTCTCTATGGACTAATGGATGCATTCAGTTATATTTGAAGGATTTGTCCATAGGCATTTCTTGAAGTCCATGTGTTGGTTTCAAGGAGTTTATGTGTTGACCAAGGTGCTATTAAGGAATTATCCAAAGATTGGTCATGTGAGTGTTGATCTTATTGCAAGCATGTCTTGAAGAAGAAGATTGTGTGATCATTCATGTTTACCTTCAAGACATCATCCAAGCGAATAGAGTTGGAAAGATTCAAGGTTGTTCAAGACTAAGTCTAGAGTGTCTCAAGTTGATCAACTCACAAAGCGTAGAAGATGTCACGAGCGGGATCAAGTGATCCCATGGTATGGTAAGCATTATCCTTTGCACTTTGTGTACTAACCCATGGTCTATGTGAGAGTCTATGTGGGGTTAGATGCGTGTCCATGGGCTTGCGTCAAGAGGAAGATATCATACAACCCATGGAAAGGATGACATCAAGTGGTGATCGTCATCAAGATTGCCGTGTGCAAGTTCAAGTGGAGCATCACGAAGAGATCAAGTGCTTGAAGCTTGCCATCCATTGTGGTGCCAATGGACTTGTGAAGATGTGCCGAAGAGTGGCTCACCCATAGTGGAGTATGGGGGAGCAATCATCTAGTCTCCATCGACCCAACACAATCAAGAAAGGTGGTCCATCTTGAGGAGGACAAGATCGTCATCATCTAGCTCAAGTGGATCATGTGCAAGGCAAAGGTTTTCCCTTGATAGTTTTTCTATTTTACCGGTCTCATGGTGGTAGTTGGGAGACCGGGTTATAGGATCGATAGCCGTACTATCAAGGGGGGCTCTCAAGTGAGTAGCTTGATCGTATCGTTCATCGAGAGCTCAAACCATTGCATCCTTGCATCATGTTTCTTGGTTCTTGTTTGGTTCTATTTTTGAGTCTTAGAGCTTATGGTCATCTTTATGACAAGCTTGAGTTCATCGAAAACGGAGTTTGCATGCGTCTTCTATGATGTTTTCGGTGTTGGAGGTTTACCGGTCTTTTCCGAGGAAGGGTTCTCACCATTTTCTTTTGGGCCTTTTCTCATTTGCTTATTATTGGTATTTCTCTCAAGATTGTGTTAGCCCTTGTCCCTAGCTTTCCAACAAACTTGGTTTCGTCGAATTCGGAGTCTGAATGCTGAAGTTATGGTAGTTTTGGTGTTACGAAAAGGCTGCAGCGGTACTACCCTTGGTAGGAGCGGAAGTAATTTTTACTACCGCCCTTGGGAGCGGTACTACCGCTTGAGCGGTACTTCATGACTACTTCCGCTCGGGACCAAAAACTCGTCACAAGTCCAGCGGTGGTAGGCACGGATGTAATTTTTAGTACCGTTTAGCGGTAGTACCGCTACCCTTAGCGATAGTACCGCTTCGCCTAGCGATAATCTTAGTGATGCCGAAGCGGTACTACCGCTCAGTCTTGAGTTGTGAGCATAACGGTTGGATTTCTCCCCACCTATAAAAGGGGTCTTCTTCCCCATTGAACCTCATCCTTTGAGCTCGTGTTCTTCCCCATTGTTGACCTTCTTGAGCTTGCTAACTCTCAATCCCTCCATGGATTCTTGCTAGTTTTTGAGGGAAAAGAGAGGAGATCTAGATCCACATTTCCACCAATCACTTTCTCCTCTATGTGAGGGAACCCCTTGGATCTAGATCTTGGAGTTCTTGGTGTTCTCCTTCTTGTTCTTCCTCTCATTTTCTTCCCTAGCATTAGTTGCTTGATTGGGATTTGAGAGAGAAGGACTTAGGCACTCCGTGTGCCCTTGCCATTGCATTTGGTGCATCGGTTTGAGTTCTCCACGGTGATATGTGGAAGTTACAAGTTGAGAAGCTTATTACTCTTGGGCGCTTGGTGCCCTTGAGCTTGTTCCTCTTGGGTGCTTAGGCGCCCTAGGCAGTTGGTGGTGTTCGGATCTCAATCATTGTGGTGTAAAGCTCCGGGCAAGCGTTGGGGTCTCCAATTAGGTTGTGGAGATCGCCCTGAGCAATTTGACGGGTACCGATGACCGCCCCCAAGGGTTGCCAAAGTGTACGAGTTCGGTGACCGCCCCCAAGGGTTGCCATTTGTACGGGATCGGTTACCGCCCTCAAGGGTCCCTTAGTGGAATCACGGCATCTTGCATTGTGCGAGGGCATGAGGAGATTACAATGGCCCTAGTGGCTTCTTGGGGAGCACTGTGCCTCCACACCGCTCCAAACAGAGATTAGCATCCGCAAGGGTGTGAACTTGGGATACATCGTCATCTCCGCGTGCCTCGGTTATCTCTTACCCGAGCCCTTTACTTATGCACTTTACTTTGTGATAGCCATATTGTTTCTTGTCATATATCTTGCTATCACCTAAGTAGTTTTTCTTGCTTAGCATAAGTTGTTGGTGCACATAGGTGAGCCTAGTTGTTGTAGGTTTTGTGCTTGACAAATTAACCGCTAGGTTTATTCCGCATTTGTTCAAGCCTCAACCGTAATTATTTTAAAGCGCCTATTCACCCCCCCCCCTCTAGGCGACATCCACGATCTTTCAATTGGTATCAGAGCCTCGTATCTCTTTGTTAGGCTTAACCGCCTAGAGAGTAAAGATGTCGACTAGGGGATTAGGATTCTCTGACACTCTTAGTTTCGATGGCACAAATTTTGATGGTTGGGTAATTCGCATGCTTAATCTCTTTAGGGTCATGGACCCAAATTTAGAGCGAATTGTAGATATGGGTTTTTCTCCTCCAAAGGATCCCCAAAGATTATCTTTAGAGGATGAGAAAAACTCTTATCTCAATGCTCAAGCTTCTAATGTGCTTTTCGATGCTTTGGGCAATTTAGTTATATTTCAACTCATGTCGTTCCGGGATGCTCATGAGTTGTGGACAAAGCTTCAAGATAAATATAGTGTGTCCAAGATTTGTGGGGATGATTGTTCTCCCTCCACCTCCGGCCGTGTTGCCTTCTCAACTTCTTCTACTTCACCTACATGTGGATTGCCACAAGGTAATGCTAGGGTGAGTAGTGGTGGTCATTGCAATGATGATAGTGTGCTTGTACTTGGTGATTCTTCATCACTATCTTATTGCAATGGTCCTTCTTTGGACTTTAACACTTCGAGCACCTTACATGTTTCACATGCTCGTGTTGGTAGTCCTTGCATATCATGTAGAAATTGTTTGCTCAAATCTCATGATGATATGCTTGCTATATATTGTTGCCATGATAAAAATGCATGTATTTCCTCGAGTTGTTGTGCTAACAATGTAGATGAAACCCAACACTCCATGGAACAAGATGTGGTCTTGAATGGTGCTTCAAGGGATCCTATATCATCATCTATTGCATTTTGCCTTATGGCCAAGGCTTCAAAGGTATCTCCCACTTTGAATCCCAATATATCTTGTGATGATATTGATGATGGCAAGAGTGATGATGATGTTGATTATGATGAAGAGAGTGATGATGTTGCCTCCTTAAAAATTAAGGGCGAAATGATTTTTAAAGCTCTTCTTAAGAATAAAATTGCTCGTTCCAACTTCATGGAGATTATGTCCATTGCTATTGAGGGCAAGAAATATATTGATGAGTTGGAATCTCGTCTTGAGGAGCATGAGGTCACCATTGATAAAATGGAAGGTCATGAGCGTGATTACGCTAATGAGATTGCGGACCTCTCTCAAGCTCTTGAACTTGAACAAACCACCAAGGAATCTCTTGAGGAGACTTTTGCTCTAGAATTATCTAGAGTGAGGGAATCTCCCACTTAGATAGACATCCCTCTAATCATCTAAGTGATCACGTGATCCATATCAACTAAACCATGCCCGATCATCACGTGAGATGGAGTAGTTTTCAATGGTGAACATCACTATGTTAACCTGATTTGCGTGTGCAAAACTGGTTTGCACCCGTTGTATGTGAATGTAGAGCTTATCACACCCGATCATCACGTGGTGTCACGGCACGACGAACTGTCGCAATGGTGCATACTCAGGGAGAACATTTATACCTTGAAATTTAGTGAGAGATCATCTTATAATGCTACCACCGTACTAAGCAAAATAAGATGCATAAAGGATAAACATCACATGCAATCAATATAAGTGATATGATATGGCCATCATCATCTTATGCCTTTGATCTCCATCTCCAAAGCACCGTCATAATCACCATCGTCACCGGCTTTACACCTTGATCTCCATTGAAGCATCATTTTCGTCTCGCCAACTATTGCTTCTACGACTATCGCTACCGCTTAGTGATAAAGTAAAGCAATTACATGGCGATTGCATTTCATACAATAAAGCGACAACCATATGGCTCCTGCCAGTTGCCGATAAATGTTACAAAACATGATCATCTCATACAACAATTTATATATCATCATGTCCTGACCATATCACATCACAGCAAGCCCTGCAAAAACAAGTTAAACGTCATCTACTTTGTTGTTGCAAGTTTTTAGGTGGCTGCTACGGACTTAGCAAGAACCATTCTTACCTACGCATCAAAACCACAACGATTTTTCATCAAGCGTGTTGTTTAACCTTCAACAAGGACCGGGCATAGTCACACTCGATTCAACTAAAGTTGGAGAAACAGACGCCCACTAGCCACCTGTGTGCAAAGCACGGCAGTAGGACCAGTCTCATGAACGCGGTCATGTAATGTCGGTCTGGGCCGCTTCCTCCAACAATACCGCCAAATCAAAGTATGACATGCTGGTAAGCAGTATGACTATTATCGCCCACAACTCTTTGTGTTCTACTCATGCATATAACATCTACGCATAAACTTGGCTCTGATACCACTGTTGGGGAACATAGTATTTCAAAAAAAATACCTACGATCACGCAAAATCTATCTATGTGATGCATAGCAATGAGCGGGAGAGTGTGTCCACATACCTTCGTAGACCGAAAGCGGAGGCGTTAAGTAACGCGGTTGATGTAGTCGAACGTCTTCGCGAGCCAACCGATCAAGTACCGAACGGACGGCACCTCCGCGATGTCCACACATTCAGCTCGGTGACGTCCCTCGTACTCTTGATTCAGCTGAGGCCGAGGGAGAGTTTCGTCAGCACGACGGCGTGATGACGGTGATGATGAAGTTACCGACACAGGGCTTCGCCTAAGCACTACAATGATATGACCGAGGTGGAAATCTGTGGAGGGGGGCACCGCACATGGCTAAGACAACTGTCAACTTGTGTGTCTATGGGGTGCCCCCTCCCCCGTATATAAAGGAGTGGAGGAGGGGAGGGCCAGCCCTCTCTATGGCGCGCCCAAGGGGCGGAGTCCTACTCCCAGTAGGAGTAGGTTTCCCCCCTTCCCTAGTTGGAGTAGGAGAAGAAGGAAGAGGGAGAGGGGGAGAAGGAAAGGGGGGCCGGCCCTGTTGGGGAACGTAGCAGAAATTCAAAATTTTCCTACGAGTCACCAAGATCTATCTATGGAGAGACTACCAACGAGAGAGAGGGGAGTGCATCTACATACCCTTGTAGATCGCTAAGCGGAAGCGTTCCAGAGAACGGGGATGAAGGAGTCGTACTCGCAGCGATTCAGATCGCGGTTGATTTTGATCTAAGCACCGAACAATGGTGCCTCCGCGTTCAACACACGTACAGCCTGGGGACATCTCCTCGTTCTTGATCCAGCAAGGGGAGAGGAGAAGTTGAGGGAGAACTCCAACAGCACGACGACATGGTGGTGATGGAGCTCGTGGTTCTCCGGCAGGGCTTCGCCAAGCACTACGGAGGAGGAGGAGGTGTTGGAGGAGGGAGAGGGCTGCGCCAGGGGAAGGGTGCGGCTGCCCTCTCTCTCTCACTATATATAGGGGGAAGGGAGGAGGGGGAGGCGCCCTAGGGTTCCCTAGGGGAGGGGCGGCGGCCATAGGGAAACCCTAGATGGGTTTTGGCGCCCCCACCCCCTAGGAAACTTGCCCCCCAAGCCGGGAGGGGCGGCTGCCCTAGGGGTGGCGCCCCCACCTCTCCAGGTTACGTGAGATGGGGTGGGAGGGGCCCTCAGCCCCTTAGTGGGCTGATGTTCCCTCTCCCCTTGGCCCATAAGGCCCCCCAAAGCTTGTCGGGGCCTCCGAAACCCCTTTCGGACATCACCGGTCATCACACAGTACCCCGGAACAATTCTCGACTCCAATACCCTTCGTCCAATATACCGATCTTCACCTCCGGACCATTCTGGAGCTCCTCGTCATGTCCGAGATCTCATCCGGGACTCCGAACAACCTTCGGTAACCACATACTATTTCCCATAACAACTCTAGCGTCACTGAACCTTAAGTGTGTAGACCCTACGGGTTCGAGAACCATGCAGACATGACCGAGACGTTCTCCGATCAATAACCAACAGTGGGATCTGGATACCCATGTTGGCTCCCACATGTTCCACGATGATCTCATCGGATGAACCACGATGTCAAGGATTCAAGCAATCCTGTATGCAATTCCCTTTGTCTACTGGTATAGTACTTGCCCGAGATTCGATCGTCGGTATCCCGATACCTTGTTCAATCTCGTTACCGGCAAGTCTCTTTACTCGTTCTGTAACACATCATTCCGTGATCAACCCCTTGGTCACATTGTGCACATTATGATGATGTCCTACCGAGTGGGCCCAGAGATACCTCTCCGTCACACGGAGTGACAAATCCCAGTCTCGATTCGTGCCAACCCAATGCAGACACTTTCGGAGATACCCGTAGTGCACCTTTATAGCCACCCGATTACGTTGTGGACGTTTGGTACACCCAAAGCATTCCTACGGTATCCGGAGTTGCACAATCTCATGGTCTAAGGAAATGATACTTGACATTAGAAAAGCTTTAGCATACGAACTACACGATCTTTGTGCTAGGCTTAGGATTGGGTCTTGTCCATCACATCATTCTCCTAATGATGTGATCCCATTATCAACGACATCCAATGTCCATGGTCAGGAAACCGTAACCATCTATTGATCAACGAGCTAGTCAACTAGAGGCTTACTAGGGACTTGGTGTTGTCTATGTACCCACACATGTATCTCGAAGTTTCCTATCAATACAATTATAGCATGGATAATAAACGATTATCATGAACAAGGAAATATAATAATAACTAATTTATTATTGCCTCTAGGGCATATTTCCAACAGTCTCCCACTTGCACTAGAGTCAATAATCTAGTTCACATCGCCATGTGATTAACACTCACAGGTCACATCGCCATGTGACCAACATCCAAAGAGTTTATTAGTGTCTAAACTAGTTCACATCATTATGTGATTAAGACTCAATGAGTTCTGGGGTTTGATCATGTTTTGCTTGTGAGAGAGGTTTTTGTCAACAGGTATGCAACATTCAGATCCGTATGTACTTCGCAAATCTCTGTGTCATATTGTAAATGCTGCTTCCACGCTCCACTTGGAGCTATTCCAAATGGTTGCTCCACTATACGTATCCGGTTTGCTACTCAGAGTCATTCGGATAGGTGTTAAAGCTTGCATCAACGTAACCCTTTACGCCGAACTCTTTATCACCTCCATAATCGAGAAACATGTCCTTATTTACTCCAAGGACAATTTTGACCGATGTCCAATGATCCATTCCTGGATCACTCTTGTACCCCCTTGCCAGACTCATGGCAAGGCACACTTCCAGTGCGGTACACAGCATAGCATACTACAGAGCCTATGTCTGAAGCATAGGGGACGACCTTCGTCCTTTCTCTCTCTTCTGCCGTGGTCGAGCTTTAAGTCTTAACTTCGTACCTTACATCTCAGGCAAGAACTCCTTCTTTGATCGATCCATCTTGAACACCTTCAAGATCATGTCAAGGTATGCGCTCATTTGAAAGTACCATTTAGCGTTTTGATCTATCCTCATAGATCTTGATGCTCAATGTTCAAGCAGCTTAATCGAGTTTTCTATTGAAAACACTTTTCAAATAACCCTATATGCTTTCCAGAAATTCTACATCATTTCTGATCAACAATATGTCAACAACATATACTCATCGAAATTCTATAGTGCTCCCACTCACTTCTTTGGAAATACAAGTTTCTCATAAACTTTGTATAAACCCAAAATCTTTGATCATCTCATCAAAGCGTACATTCCAACTCCAAGATGCTTACTCCAGTCCTTAGAAGGATTGCTGGAGCTTTGCATACTTGTTAGCGTCTTTCAGGATTGACAAAACCTTCTGGTTGTATCACATACAACCTTTCCTCAAGGATATCGCCAAGGAAACAATGTTTTTGACATCCTATCTGCAAGATTTCATAAATCATGCAGTCATTGCTAATATAATTCCAACAGACTCTTAGCATCGCTACGAGTGAGAAAGTCTCATCGTAGTCAACTCCTTGAACTTGTCGGAAAACATCTTAACGACAAGTCGAGCTTTCTTAATGCTGATACTTACCATCATTGTTTGTCTTCCTTTTAAAATCCATCTGTACCTAACAGCCTTACAACCATCAAGTAGTTCTTCCAAAGTCTACACTTTGTTTTCATACATGGATCTTCTCTCAGATTTTATGGCCTCGAGCCATTCGTCGGAATCCGGGCCCACCATCGCTTCTCCATAGCTCGTAGGTTCATTGTTGTCTAGCAACATGACCTTCAAGACATGATTACGATTACCACTCTGAAGTAGTACGCATCCTTGTCACCCTACGAGGTTCGGTAGTGACTTGATCTGAAGTTTCATGATCACCATCATCAACTTCCACTTCAATTGATGTAGGTGCCACAGGAACAACTTCCTGTGCCCTGTTACACACTGGTTGAAGTGATGGTTCAATAACCTCATCAAGTCTCCACCATCCTCCCACTCAATTTCTTTCGAGAGAAACTTTTCATCAAGAAAGGACCCGTTACTAGAAACAATCCCTTTTGCTTCCGGATCTGAGATAGGAGGTATACCCAACTATTTTTGGGTGTCCTATGAAGATGCATTTATCCGCTTTGGGTTCGAGCTTATCAACCTGAAACTTTTTCACATAAGCGTCGTAGCCCCAAACTTTCAAGGAACGACAGCTTAGGTTTCTCCAAACCATAGTTCATACGGTGTCTTCTCAACGGAATTACGTGGTGCCCTATTTAAAGTGAGTGCAGTTGTCTCTAATGCCTAACCCATGAACGATAGTGGTAATTCGATAAGAGACATCATGGTATGCGCCATGTCCAATGGGGTGCAGCTATGATGTTCGGACACACCATCACACTATGGTGTTCCAAGCGGCGTTAGTTGAGAAACAATTTCCACAATGTCTCAATAGTGTACCAAACTCGCAACTCATATACTCATCTCTATGATCATATCATATACATTTTATCCTCTTGTCACGACGATCTTCAACTTCACTCTGAAATTACTTGAACCATTCAATAATTCAGACTTGTGTTTCATCAAGTAAATATACTCAGTATCTACTCAAATCATCTGTGAAGTAAGAACATAACGATATCCACTGAGTGCCTCAACACTCATTGGACTGCACACATCAAAATGTATTACTTCCAACAAGTTGCTTTCTTGTTCCATTTTACTGAAAATGAGGCTTTCAGTCATATTGACCATGTGGTATGATTTGCATGTCTCAAGTGATTCAAAATCAAGTGAGTCCAAATGATCCATCTGCATGGAGTTTCTTCATGCGTTTTATACCAATGTGACTCAATGGCAGTGCCACAAGTAGGTTGTACTATCATTACTATCTTATATCTTTTGGCATGAACATGTGTATCACTATGATCGAGATTCAATAAACCATTCATTTTAGGTGTAAGACCATTGAAGGTATTATTCAAATAAACAGAGTAACTATTATTCTCCTTAAATGAACGATCAGTATTGCGATAGACATAATCCAATCATGTCTATGCTCAACGCAAACACCAAATAACAATTATTTTAGGTTTATCACCAATCTCGATGGTAGAGGGAGTATGCGATGCTTGATCACATCAACCTTTGGAAACACTTCCAACACACATCGTCATCTCACCTTTAGCTAGTCTCCGTTTATTCCGTAGCTCTTTTATTTCGAGTTACTAACACTTAGCAACCGAACCGGTATCTAATACCATGGTGCTACTAGGAGTGCTAGTAAAGTACACATTAACATAATGTATATCCAATATACTTCTATCGACCTTGCCACCTTCTCATCTACCAAGTATCTAGGGTAATTATGCTCCGATTGGTTGTTCCCTTATTACAGAAGCACTTAGTATCGGGTTTGGGTTCAACCTTGGGTTTCTTCACTAGAGCAGCAGCTGATTTGCCATTTCATGAAGTATCCCTTCTTGCCCTTGCCCTTCTTGAAACTAGTGGTTTCACCAACCATCAACAATTTGATGCTCCTTGTTGATTTCTACATTCGCGGTGTCGAACATTGCGAATAGCTCAAGGATCATCATATATGTCCATGTTATGTTATAGTTCATCACGAAGCTCTAGTAGCTTGGTGGCAATGTCTTTGGAGAAACATCACTACCTCATCTGGAAGATTAACTCCCACTCGATTCAAGTGATTGTTGCACCCAGACAATCTGAGTATAAGCTCAACGATTGAGATCTTCTCCCTTAGTTTGTAGGCTAGAAAACTCGTCGGAGGTCGCATACCTCTTGACGTGGGCACGAGCCTGAAATCCCGATTTTAGATCTTGGAACATCTCATATGTTCTGCGACATTTCAAAAATGTCCTTGGTGCCTCAATTCTAAACCATTTAACATTACCAAAATATCATGTAGTCATCAAAACGTGTATGTCAGATGTTCGCAACATCCATGCACCACGCTCGAGGTCCAAAGACACCGAAAGCGTGCATTAAGGACATAAGCCTTCTAATGTTCGCATAATTGCTACTGTCAACTTTCAACTATATTTTCTCTAGGAACATACCTAAAACAGTAGAACTAGAGCGCGAGCTATGACATAATTTGCAAAGACCTTTTGACTATGTTCAGGATAATTAAGTTCATCTTATGAACTCCCACTCAGATAGACATCCCTCTTAGTCATCTAAGTGATTACATGATCCGAGTCAACTAGGCCGTGCCCGATCATCACGTGAGACGGACTAGTCATCGTCGGTGAACATCTTCATGTTGATCGTATCTACTATACGACTCATGCTCGACCTTTCGGTCTCTTGTGCTCCGAGGCCATGTATGTACATGCTAGGCTCATCAAGCCAACCTAAGTGTTTCGCGTGTGTAAATCTGGCTTACACCCGTTGTATGTGAACGTTGGAATCTATCACACCCGATCATCACGTGGTGCTTCGAAACAACGAACCTCCATAGCGGTGCCTGATTAGGGGAACACTTTCTTGAAATTTTAATGAGGATCATCTTATTTACTATAAATGCGTTCTAAGAAAATAAGATGTAAAACATGATAAACATCACATGCAATCAAATAGTGACATGATATGGCCAATATCATTTTGCTCCTTTGATCTCCATCTTCGGGCTCCATGATCATCATCGTCACCGCATGACACCATGATCTCCATCATCATGATCTCCATCATCGTGTCTCCATGAAGTTGTCTCGCCAACTATTACTTCTACTACTATGGCTAACGGTTTAGCAATAAAGTAAAGTAATTACATGGCGTTATTCATTAACACGCAGGTCATACAATAAATTAAGACAACTCCTATGGCTCCTGCCGGTTGTCATACTCATCGACATGCAAGTCGTGATTCCTATTACAAGAACATGATCAATCTCATACATCACATATCATTCATCACATTCTTTTGGCCATATCACATCACATAGTTAGACGTCCTCTAATTGTTGTTTGCATGTTTTACATGGCTGCTATGGGTTTCTAGCAAGAACGTTTCTTACCTACGTAAAAGCCACAACGTGATATGCCAATTGCTATTTACCCTTCATAAGGACCCTTTTCATCGAATCCGATCCGACTAAAGTGGGAGGCGGCACCCGCTAGCCACCTTATGCAACAAGTGCATGTCGATTCGGTGGAACCTGTCTCACGTGGAAATGCGTGTAAGGTCGGTCTGGGCCGCTTCATACCACAATACCGTCGAAACAAGATTGGACTAGTAGCGGTAAGCATATTGAACAAAATCAACGCCCACAACAACTTGTGTTCTACTCGTGCATAGAAACTACGCATAGACCTAGCTCATGATGCCACTGTTGGGGAACGTAGCGGAAATTCAAAATTTTCTACGCATCACCAAGACCAATCTATGGAGATTCTAGCAACAACAGAGAGGGGAGTGCATCTACATACCCTTGTAGATCGCTAAGCGGAAGCGTTCAAGAGAACGGGGATGAAGGAGTCGTACTCGCAGCGATTCAGATCGCGGTTGATTCCGATCTAAGCACCGAACAACGGTGCCTCCGCGTTCAACACACGTACAGCCCGGAGACGTCTCCTCGTTCTTGATCCAGTAAGGGGAGAGGAGAAGTTGAGGGAGAACTCCGACAACCTGACGGCATGGTGGTGATGGAGCTCATGGTTCTCCGGCGAGGCTTCGCCCAAGCACTACGGAGGAGGAGGAGGTGTTGGAGGAGGGAGAGGGCTGCGCCAGGGAAGGTGCGGCTGCCCTCTCTCTCTCACTATATATAGGGGAAGGGAGGAGGAGGCGCCCTAGGGTTCCCTAGGGAGGGGTGGCGGCCATAGGGGAAACCCTAGATGGGTTTTGGCGCCCCACCCCTAGGAAACTTGTCCCCCCACGCGGGGTGGGGGGGCTGCCCTTGGGGTGGCGCCCCCCCCTCTCCAGGTTACATGGGATGGGGTGGGAGGGGCGCTCAGCCCCTTAGTGGGCTGATGTTCCCTCTTCCCTTGGCCCATAAGGCCCCCCAAAGCTTGCCGGGGCCTCCGAAACCCCTTTCGGACACGCTCGTCATCACCTGGTACCCCCGGAACAATTCCGGACTCCAATACCCTTCGTCCAATATACCGATCTTCACCTCCGGACCATTCCGGAGCTCCTCCTCATGTTCGGATCTCATCCGGGACTCCGAACAACCTTCGGTAACCACATACTATTTCCCATAACAACTCTAAGCGTCCTTTGAACCTTAAGTGTGTAGACCCTACGGGTTTGGGAACCATGCGTACATGACCGAGAGGCGTTCTCCCATTAATAACCAACAACGGGATTTGGATACCCATGTTGGCTCCCACATGTTCCACGATGATCTCATCGGATGAACCACGATGTCAAGGATTCAAGCAATCCCGTATGCAATTCCCTTTGTCTATTGGTATAGTACTTGTCCGAGATTCAATCGTCGGTATCCCGATACCTTGTTCAATCTCGTTACCGGCAAGTCTCTTTACTCGTTCCGTAACACATCATCACGTGATCAACCCCTTGGTCACATTGTGCACATTATGATGATGTCCTACCGAGTGGGCCCAGAGATACCTCTCCGTCTGCGGAGTGACAAATCCGATCTCGATTCGTGCCAACCCATGAGACACTTTCGGAGATACCCGTAGTGCACCTTTATAGCCACCTAGTTACGTTGTGACGTTTGGTACACCCAAAGCATTCCTACGGTATCCGGAAGCTGCACAATCTCATGGTCTAAGGAAATGATACTTGACATTAGAAAAGCTTTAGCATACGAACTACACGATCTTTGTGCTAAGCTTAGGATTGGGTCTTGTCCATCACATCATTCTCCTAATGATGTGATCCCGTTATCAACGACATCCAATGTCCATGGTCAGGAAACCGTAACCATCTGTTGATCAACGAGCTAGTCAACTAGAGGCTTACTAGGGACATAGTGTTGTCTATGTACCCACACATGTATCTGAGTTTCCTATCAATACAATTATAGCATGGATAATAAACGATTATCATGAACAAGGAAATATAATAATAACTAATTTATTATTGCCTCTAGAGCATATTTCCAACAGGCCCCCCACCCCAATTCGGATTGGGCTTGGGGGGCGCGCCGTCCACCTGGCCGCCTCCTCCTCTCTTCCACTAAGGCCAATAAGGCCCATTTACTCCCCGGGGGTTTCCGGTAATCTCCCGGTACACCGGAAAATGCCTGAACTCATCTGGAACCATTCCGATGTACAAACATAGCCTTCCAATATATCGATCTTTATGTCTCGACCATTCTGAGGCTCCTAGTCATGTCCATGATCACATCCGGGACTCCGAACTACCTTCGGTACATCAAAACACATAAACTCATAATACCGATCGCCATCGAACGTTAAGCGTGCGGACCCTACGGGTTCGAGAACTATGTAGACATGACCGAGACTCATCTCTGGTCAATAACCAATAGCGGAACCTGGATGCTTATATTGTCTCCTACATATTCTATGAAGATCTTTATCGGTCAAACCGCATAACAACATATGTTGTTCCCTTTGCCTTCGGTATGTTACTTGCCCGAGATTCGATCGTCGGTATCGTCATACCTAGTTCAATCTCGTTACCGGCAAGTCTCTTTACTCGTCCCGTAATGCATCATCCCATAACTAACACATTAGTCACATTGCTTGCTAGGCTTATAGTGATGTGCATTACCGAGAGGGCCCAGAGATACCTCTCCGACAATCGGAGTGACAAATCCTATCTCGATCTATGCCAACTCAAAAAACACCATTGGAGACACATGTAGAGCATCTTTATAATCACCCAGTTACGTTGTGACGTTTGATAGCACACAAGGTGTTCCTCCGGTATTCGGGAGTTGCATAATCTCATGGTCAGAGGAACATGTATAAGTCATGAAGAAAGCAATAGCAATAAAACTCAACGATCATAATGCTAAGCTAACGGGTAGGTCTTGTCCATCACATCATTCTCTAATGATGTGATCCCGTTCATCAAATGACAACACATGTCTATAGTCAGGAAACATAAGCATATTTTGATTAACGAGCTAGTCAAGTAGAGGCATACTAGGGACACTCTGTTTTTTCTATGTATTCACACATGTACTAAGTTTCCGGTTAATACAATTCTAGCATGAATAATAAACATTTATCATGATATAAGGAAATATAAGTAACAACTTTATTATTGCCTCTAGGGCATATTTCCTTCACAGGCATGCAGTCCGGCCGTGACTAGCTCTCTCTTTCCATTGGTGTTGAAACTAGAAGTAGAGAAGAAAATATTGCAGCATGTTTAGAGATGCGAGAAACACACGACTTGTCTGTTCTTCATGTGTGTGAGAGTTGAGGCCTGACATGGCCCGACACTTCAGACCTGCGATGCGCCTTCCACGGCCAGCGACCGACCATGGAGCAACACATGACGTTCCTCTTGGCGGCCATAACCAATCAGCAGACCTGCCTGCAGCCCGACATTTGCTAGATCTCGCTCCCATGGCCAAGAAGCGGCTCACTAATCCATGCGGCGTGGTGCCAGGAAGAAGAACCAGGGGTGCAGCGGCCGCGACGGCCATCAATCGGCGGCAGCGGTGGAAGCATGTTGCGGCACCGCGCTCTACTGTGTAGTTGGCTAGCTTAATACGGCAAGGTGGGATCCCAACGGACTAAGTGGGATAACCCGATTAATTTTTTTCTGTCCAATGGGATCCCATTAAAAGCAATTTAAGTGGGTGGGATAGTTAATCCCACTTAAATCCACTTCCACCTGCATCCTGACCTGAGAGGGACGAGCAGTCCATGCCTCCCCGACCCGACGTCAGCTTTGTTCCTCTTGCATGTATATCTCCGGATTTCCCATCCCCGGGCCGCGCGTTGGGCACACGACTGCCGCATCCAGTAATCCGGACGGACATAGACCCATTGTCACTCCCAAATGGACGAAAAGCGGAAGAACCGAACGTCCGTTTGGGATTGGAAGTTGGCCTAAGGTGCAGCACATCCCTTTGATATAAATCGGACACTTACATCGGACGCAACAGAGCAAACGCTTTAAAGTTGGACCGTTCCACACACGATTTAAAAAGGCAAGAGCACTAGAGACCCACAAACTTGTGTTGAATGTGATGGTTTAGTCCACAAAGTTGCAAAAGATGATCAACTCATCCAGAAACTTGAAATGCATGGATGATTTAGTCCACAACCAATCAAAAGCTTACAATTGGCGCCATGCTGGCAGCTTCGTGGCACAGCACACTCGGCCCAGCGTTTTTGTGAAAAGCCCCTCCATATTTATGAAAATCACTCCCGCGGTAAATGCCTGGGCTGCCTCTTGGTTATTTAATGATACGGCGCTTGGTCGCAAAGTAGCGTGCGCACCCTCGTCACGCCGTGTGGCTGCTCGCGTGGGCTTTGGACCACTTTTTGGACGGACACGATGCAAGAAACCAATCTAATTCACTTGCAATCCGACACCTTGGTACGCTGCTCTCTACTACAGGAATGCGCTACAGTTTGCTATAGCCTACGCCTAAGCCGGCTAGGCTGCTACAGTGCACTACACCTCTATTGTGCCTCTGCAGACATGCACGTGCTATTATTCTTCATGCATGGGACTAGTTGCATTTTTTTTTTCCTTTTTGCAACAGCCACACAGTCCTCTCAAGCAGCATGTAATCTAGGATTACAAAGGTAAATTGGTAGCCGAGTACTTTGATCTGGGAAAATATGCACAAGTATATGTGATCTAGTAAATGTGTTCTTTCTAACTGGCAACTGAATACATGAAACTGACAACCAAACTTTCTGGAAATTGGCAAACAATTACTTTCATAATCTGGCAATTAAGTGTGTTTAACTTTCTAACAAGTACTTCTATAATCTGGCAATTAAGTGTGTTTATTTTTGGCAACAAAGTACTATATAATCTGGTGACTAAGCATGTTTAATTTTGGCAATGCATGATATACACGCTCTTGTGCATATTCTAGAAAAAAAAATTAGCAACTAAGTAGTAACACATAATCTGGTGATTAGGCATGTTTAATTATGACAACTAAGTACTTGTTATCCTATAATCTAGCAGTTAAAGCTTTTTTTTGTGGGGATTAGTAATTAAGCATGGTAAAATCTGACAACTAAGCACTCGTACTCAGTCAACTAGTATTTTATAATTTGAAAACTAATCAATTTTAAACTTGATATATCGTGGGTATAAAGTTTGACGCCGTATATCTTCTACCAAAAAGTTAACAACATAAGAGCATCTACAACCGGGTGCTCTAATTCCACCTCATACGTCTGGGCGGGCCCCCCGGTCATTGACTGGTCGCAAGATTTCAACCATGACGGGCGCCTCAAACGGGCCTCAAACTCCCGGATTGACCGACACCTCTCATTCTTATATAGTCATATCCAACCAAGATATGGAGCGGGTATGGGGGCGCTCGGATACGCCCGCCATGTCGAACCCAACCCACATATACTTCTCCCCATCCGTTCATCAGACCAAACTCTAACCACTTCACTCTACTCCCTTCACTCCCCTCCGCCGCCCAAACTCACCTCTGGCGATCTCCGACCGTCCCGGCATGGGGGCAGCGGATCTGAATCCTTGACCTCCAGATCATCGATCCCGACGCTAGGTATGCTGCCGCTGCCTCACCGGAGGCGGTGCGGTCCGTCTGGCATCCAAACACGGTGACGGACGCGCAACCCCTCCGTTCATGCGTCGAGACCATCGACGCGCCATGGGCGTCGCCGAACAAAAACATGGAGTGGCGTGTCCGCTGTGTGGGGCAGCGGGCGCGGGAGGCAGGGACAGCCCTCGCGGTGGTGGACGTCGACGAGGCAGAGTCGCATTCTCTGGCACCCATATGGTGTAGCAGTCCGGGCGTCGCAACCGCGTCATGGTGGATGTCGGCGGCCCGTCCCAGGACTGATCCATCATCAATCTGACGTCCATCGGCACCGTTCGGGTTCTGGGCTCCGACGAGGAAAAGTAGGGTATAGGAGACGGCGGCGCCTTGATCCCGTGAGCCGGCTCGTGTCTCATGCCCTACTCTACTTTATCGACGACCGAACCAACACTCTATGGAGCACAGCCGGCTGCCGGACATGGTCATGGAGGAACTAGGCGAGCTCCGCTTACATTAGCTTTCACGTTGCATGTAATAATATGAATTTAAGGTATCCGATTGTAGAATCAAATATTTGAGACGTGATCGGTCACTGTCTACAGACGTATCCTGTCGCGTCCATGGCGTTTGAGGGGTTAGATTTGGGCGCCCGGTTGTAGGTCACCTAAATCACTAGAACATGAAGGCGCGCGTTGCAGCGCCCATTAGTTTTCAGAATCGAGGCATCTTTTTTTGCTTGCTCTGGAACAAAATTTCTTTCATTTTACATCGGATACTAATATCAGTATAATCAGGTTATTTATGAAAACCATACTTCTTCATGATTTCTCGTATCCATCTTTCAAATATGATGACTTCCAATATCCTATGATAGGATGTTTTATCTATAACAGGACAAAGGAAAAATAAGTTTAAACCAGAACACCACTATTTACTTGGGATTGTGAGACGTTAGTCTGATAGTTTTTTTTGTCGTATTAATTGATCTCCTCCTTCTCTCACATGTTTCACTTTCTCAAGTTTGGGAACTTCATCACTTTGACTGCCAAGTGAGTAATAGAAAATTCTCCTCCGGCTAACTATCTACAATCATCGACCATCTTTTTGTTTCACTTACGTGTTGTTTTACAATAACTAACATGCTTTAGTCGGGATGAATAAAGCTAATCAATTTCCATCAGAGTAAACCCAAGACTCACAATTACTTGTCTACTAAGTAGTTCATCTAATCACGTACACATCTGACTCTGAGTATCATCTCACGAAGTTTAAAGTTTGATTCTAATATATGGTATGAGTTCGTGTGGACCTGTGGATCGAAGATCGGCCTCATAATAAGTAAAGGAGGGATTTGGTTGGAACTCTACTTGTCTTGGAAGATCGGCAGGAGCCAATTAGCCACTGAATTGAGTAAACCCAAGACTCACAATTCTGAACAAATAATAGATGTGTGATCGGTGTTTTACATCATCGTGGTGAGATCGGGCTGGTCACATCTGGCTCAATCACCTGCAATAAGTTCACATGAAGGGATGGAGTGCCATGACCAATGAGGCTGGAGGCGTCCACTCCCGGCCCCTCATGCTGCCGCTGCAGACCAAGAGAAAACAAAGCAGGCTGACCCAAGCTGATCAAATATTGAAGAGACAGATCAAGGTGAGGCATCTCACACGCCAAATTAATCTAGCCCGAACGAAGCAATTCATACCACTGAACCTGACAATTCCTGCATCAAGAACAACCAAAGAGACGGAGGGGTGAAGGCCAGATGGAAAGAAGGGAAGCGGCGGGGAAGTGTTATATAATGAGGAGAAGAAGGCAGGCGGGAAGTAACGCACCTCTACTCCAAGCAATAGTAACGGAAGGGAGACTGCCGAGCTTCCTCGTCATTACTCCGCCGCCGCATGCTGAACTGATCGTCTTCGTAGCGAATGGTCTCATTTTCTTTATTTTCTTTTTTATGAGGGTGAATGGTCTCATTTTCTGTTTCGAGAGAAAGGGAACGGCCTAGTATAAACGGGAGCCCATTAAAAAGAATTTCGTGGAGCGGCTAAATTTGCCCGGTTAACGAGAAGGCACACAGGTCAGTTATCGAAGCAGCGGCCCGATAACAGGTGGGCTGGCCAGAATATCCTTGTTGGTACGGTAAAAGGGATGACCAAACATTGTGAGACGTCCAACCACATGATCGGATGGCTGAGAATGTCAAATCGTTGTAGGAGGGCGTAGCTAGCTGAGTCTTACTGTTTTGTAATATTGTGATTTGTGAATAGTGGTTGCCTACCCCTGACTAGCCACCAGTGCTTGTAGCTAATTTTTCCAGCAAAAGAAATACTTGTAACTAGTTTTTTTCTGAATAAGGATGCATGCGCTGCTCTCTCCTTTTATTTTTGGACCATGCCTTGTATGCATGTATGTTGCGCTGCCGGTCCACGTGTTTCATTTTCTGCAGGAAATCTGGATGCACGAGCATCTTTGCATGCGAAAGAAGCGGGTTTGACGAGCCGCAGCATGGCAAGACCAGCATGCGGCGTGGCTTGTCGTGGAAATTATCTCATTTGTCCCACCCCATATCAATAAATAACTAAGGAGCAGCCCATGTATGTACCACAGGCATAATTTTCATAAACATGGAGGGGTTTTTCGCAAAAACCCCATACCGAGCGGTTGTTCTACGAAGCTGTCAGTGAGGCGCCATTTGAATCATCTCATGTGTTTTAAGTTTGTGGATGAGTTGATCATTTTTTGTAACTTTGTGAACTAAATCATCGAAGATCTTCAATACAAGAACGCTACCGCATAAAAAGCACATTTGGCGCTACGCCGTCATTTGATTTTACGGCGGCAGTCACTGGCTCCAAAGCAGACGTTAAAATTGAGCGTACAGAGTCTCCGTCAGCTTAAACATTACGTACATTTTTTTAATAAAACGATAAATAAAATTCATAGATAAAAAATGATACATAGATATTTTACATAGTTCCATAGCATAGATAGATAAAAACTATTCCCTCCGTCCCGAAATACTTGTCGGAGAAATGGATAAAATTGGGTGTATCAATAACTAAAATACGTCTAGATTCATCCATTTCTCCGACAAGTATTTCCGGACGGAGGGAGTACTAGATAGTGCAACTACATACGCAACTACAGCCTCCTCCCAGTCGTCGTCGTCATCGTCATCGTCGCCATCCTCGCTGGTCTGGTCCGGGGTATCGATCCACATGTCCAACCAACGTTCGTCATCAGACGAAAAGATCGACTACCCACCATTTTGAATGATTTCGCGCTGCAATATCGCCAGAGTCTTTCGTCGACGCCTATCCAACCGCTTGTCGCTGCGCCTTTGCGTGTCCTCCTCGCGGCGCCTTGCCCAGTAGGCTTGCTCGTAGGTGATGTCCTCCGGGTGGCGCCGGCGCCACTCCGCCATGGTCCGCTCGTCCTCTTGGGCGACGAGGAGGCGGCGATGCCGCTCAGCGTGCTACGCACGGTCTTGTGCCGTGTGAAGACGAGGCGGCGGGGCGACGTCCAGCGCATGCTGGAGCGTGTGGACGTCGTGGAAGTTCATCTGCGGGCGTGGCCTGCTTAGGCGCCACGCCGCCGCGTCGTACGCGCAGGCGGCCTCGTGCGCCGTCTCGAAGGTGCCGAGGCCAAGCCGGAGTTGGCCGGACCGTATCTCGGCGTAGAACCCGCCGTTGGGGCGCTGGCGAATGCCACGATAGCCCGACGCTCCTCGGCGGCGCGGCGGCATGGTGGCGCGTCGGTGCGGGGTGCTGGAGCGGTGGCGCGCGTGGCAGCGGAAGCAACCGAGGAAGCGGTGAAGGCGCGCGTGGCAGCGGAAGAGGAAGGGAAGTGTGTGGAATAGGCACGTGGCGAGCGCCGCATTTTATAGGCGCGCCGGAAGCGATGCGCTAAAAATAGCGCGCAACATGCCGCCTTTTCCCCGGCGCACGCAAACGGTTCCCGCTCTCACATCCAATGCAAGCTTATGGGTCTCTGTTACTCTTACCTCCGATTTAAACATGGTCAGCTGACCATTCCACACACGCAGCTTGACCTGTGGCATCACCGCGCATGTCAGTTGCACCGTGGACACACACTTTAAAGTTGCAAATACCTCACGAGTCCAGCTTGATCAGCTAGCTTCGTGTCACTCGTATGTCGCAAAAAAAAAAAACATCGTGTCACTCAAGGACTTTTTTTTTATCAGTGTGTCACTCAAGGACTTGCCTCGTCAGAAAACAAAAAAGCTACTCTAGCTTCGTGTCACGTGGCCCCGAGATGGGCTTCGGTGGACATTGGACTGGCGTGCGCGGCAGGAACGCGGCGAGGAGAATAGTCTTCTTTCTCCAAAAAGGAAGAGCAGAATAGTCATACTACCTGACTACCTGAGAGGGACGACCACTCTTCTTCCCTCCTGCCTGTATATCTCCGGATTTCCAATCCCCAGTGAGAGATTGCTTCCGTCTACCTCCCGAGCCCCAGCTTCCCTCTCCACTCCGCCTTCTCCGTGTGATTTATGAGCTAGTACTAGGTTCACCGCAGAAACAACAATGGAGATGGGTAGCTTCCCCTTCTTCTACGTCGCCGCCATCACCTTTCTCACCGCCCTTTTGCTCCGCTCCTTCCTCACCAAGAAGCGGCGACGGCTGCCACCCGGCCCGGCGCTGGCGGTCCCGTTCCTTGGCCACCTCCCCTTCCTCAAGAAGCCGCTGCACGCCACGCTCGCGCGCCTCGCCGCGCGCCACGGCCCAGTCTTCTCCCTCCGCCTCGGCTCGCGCCCCGCCGTCGTCGTCACCTCGGCGGAGCTCGCCAGGGAGTGCTTCTCCTCCGACCTCGACGCCACGCTCGCCAACCGCCCGCACTTCCCGTCCGTGCGGGAGGTCTCCTTCGACTACACCGTGCTCACCCTCGCCAACTACGGCGCCCACTGGCGCGCCGCGCGCCGCGTCGCCGTCGTGCACCTCCTCTCCGCGCGCCGCGTCGACCTCATGTCCGACGCCGTCGTCGCCCGCGAGCTGCGCGCCCTGGTGCGCCGCCTCGCGCGCCTTACCGCCGGCGGTGCCGCGGCCAGGGTGGAGCTCAAGCGGCGGCTGTTCGACCTCTCCCACAGCGTCCTCATGGAGGCCCTCGCGCGGAGCAGGAACACCTACTCCGACGACGGAGCGGACATGTCCCAGGAGGCGAGGGAGATGAAGGACGTCGTGGACGCCATCGTGCCGCTCGTCGGTGTCGCCAACCTGTGGGACTACCTACCGGTGCTACGCTGGTTCGACTGGCGAGGCGTCGGGCGGCAGCTGGCGGACACAACCAGCCGGAGGAACGCCTTCATCTACAAGCTCATCGACAGGGAGAGGCAGAAGCAGCAGGCCGCCGCCGACAAGCAGGAGGAGGAGCAAGGCATGATCGGCGTCATGCTCTCGCTGCAGAAGTCAGAGCCCGACCTGTACACGGACACTTTCATCGCCGCCCTCGTCGCCGTGAGTCTTTCATCGCTTCCATTCAGCTCTCTCACCGTTCATGCTCCGGTTATTTGAGAGACACTAACTTTCTGGTGTTTGAACCGAAGAATCTTCTTGGCGTCGGGACAGAGACGACGTCAACGACGACGGAATGGGCGATGGCGCTCCTGCTGAACCACCCGGCGGTGCTAAAGAAGGCACAGGAAGAGATCGACGCGCACCTCAGCGGCGAGCCGAGCCGCCTCCTCGACAAGAAGGACCTGCCCCACCTTCCTTACCTCCACTGCATCATCAGCGAGACGCTGCGGCTGTGCCCGGCCGCGCCGCTGTTGCTACCGCACGAGGCCGCCGCCGACTGCCAGCTCCACGGGTACGACGTCGCCGCGGGCACCATCGTGCTCGTCAACGCGTACGCCATCCACCGCGACCCGGCTGAGTGGGGACCGGCGCCCGAGGAGTTCAGGCCGGAGAGGTTCGAGCATGGCGGCGCCGAGGGGAAGCTCATGATGTCCTTCGGGATGGGAAGGCGCAAGTGCCCCGGGGAGAGCCTCGCCATGAGGACCATGGGTATGGTTCTTGGCACGCTCATCCAGTGCTTCGATTGGAAAAGGGTCGGGGATGAAGAGGTCGACATGGCCGCCAGTTCCGGGATCGTCATGTTCAAGGCCGTCGCTCTGGAAGCTCTCTGCACACCGCGAGCCGGCATGGAAACTCTTCTTCACAAGCTCTAAACTGAAAATGGTTAAAGGAAGCAGAAAATAATTGGAACAAAAGAGTACACACACTAGTAGAAATATAAATAACTACTACTGTATAGTGTAATTAAGTCTTTATTAACTCCACAGTATGTACACATTGCATAGTTTGTACTACCTTTAACAGCAATGTTCTTGTGAATATATCTCCGCAGATGCACATTGTATAGCATCCCTAAATTATTTCACAATTTTTGGAAACTCAAAAAACATGAGGTGTGAGAATATGAGTTGCACATGCAATTAGTTGCCACATTACTTTCCCGTGGTTTCAATGACCAACAAAGGAACCACTTACCGAAAGTACAACGTTATTCATGAAAAGAGTGGCATATTGCAATGGCTGGCAAATTAGCAACTTAATGGTAAAAAAAGTAGTAGTTCAAAATTAAGGAGTGTGGCGATTCGGTGCCTGGTCATGAACAGTAAAATCAAATAAAATACCAAACAACTTCAAAAAAATCTGAATTTTTTTGGCATCTAAGATGCCCGAATGAGTGATGTGAGTGCAAAACTTCGTGTGTGTTTGGACATTTGAGGAGGTTGTGGCAAAAAAAAAAAAAAAAAAAAGGCTTCAAAAGAAACTTCGAAAAAGAGCAGTATTTGGATCTGAATTTTATTTTGGTCTAAGGTCCTAGAATGTCCAAACACCGCAAACATTTGCATGCTCCTCGAGCACCTGAGCGTCTTCGATGATTCTTTTTACTATTTTTTACTATTTACTGTTCATCAAAGTGAGATGAGCCCGGGCTCATACGCGTATTACCAAAAATTAAGCAACTTAATAGTAGTTCAAAATGACATGCTAATGCTGGAACAAACTCAAGGGCTTAACTTAGTAGTAGTTAAATAGTAAAGCCACATTCAGGATCGTAACTGATGTATCCAAATTAAAAATGAGTTTACAGCTGCGTAAGATCAAATGCAAAAAAGACGCGAGTAGAAACATGTAAGCATACGCAACTGATTCATCTGTACAACACACCACTCCAGTCTATTATCAGCTCAAACACATACCATGCATATCCTTCATTGTATCAGGTGAACTGGATTGCTTTTCCAAAATCCACTCTGTAGTGAAAAGAGAGCGAAATGTAATCAACACTCCAAACTCCAAGTAAGTGTCACCGCTTGGAATAAACGGTTAGCTATCTCAAAAACAATCAACAACTAAAAAAATAAAACTCCAAGTAAGTGTCTTTACAAAAGAATGCGGTTCCGCTGTCTTTACAAAATCTGATGGTTCGCTCATCAAGGGCAAGATATTCTCTGTGTGCCGAAACACCCCTCGGCAATTTTAATTGCCCTTCAACTTCTCCCCGAGGATTTTGTTCAATAAAACAGGACTTGCTTTACCTTTCGATGCTTTCATCACCTGGAATCAATTTAAATAATATGATCAGCTATCAGGACTGCAGGGGCAAAAGAATATAGTGAGGGGAACACAGCTCCAGATTCAAAAATATCACAAACCTGGCCAGCAAAAAATCCCTGCAACCTAGTTTTCCCAGCCCGATACTGCTCAAGTTGCTTCGGATTCTCGGCGAGTACTTTATCTACCATGGTCTCAATTTCTGCTGGATCTGCTATCTGTCATATCCAGTAGTACAGTTTTTCACTCAGAAAAAACCCAGGCAGAAATTTAAGGCACTGAAATCTCATCTGCTACAGTAGAAGTAATATAGTAAATCAGAAGGAAGCATCGATTTTTTTTTCTCATTAGCTTCACGATGTTTGTTACTACTTGATTATTCCTCAGCACAGCAGAGCCGCAGTGATCATAATATCTGACGACATTCAAACTACTGTGATTCGAAATGGTTCTAGTGTGACCACGTTACCTGAACCAAATCTTTCTCCTCTATCACCGACTTAACAGTTCCACCTTTGGTAATGAGCTCAACAAGAATCTGCAAGGGCAGAATCGGAAATGGTATTAAACTAACTATGACTAATGGTACTAAAACCTAACAAGACTGCAAGTTTTTATAACAGAAAGTGTCAGGAAGGCATGCAAAATATTTCAGAATAACTGAAGTACTAAAGTTCATTCTTGTGCAATCTGCAAAAAATTCCCCAGAGGCAGCAGCGGAAACAAATAGTGTTTTCCTTTCCTATTTTGAAACTTTTGCCCACGGCCAGGCAAGAGGGAAGGGATTTCCTTCTTAATTCTTGCTTGATTAGATCGATACATCTCCTCTCTTTATATAGAGAGGTTTACTTGACTCCCAAGCAAGGCTTTACTTGACCCCTAAGCAAGCGACACTTATCTCTAATTAACCCTAAGACTAACGGGCTATACCGCCAGCCCAGGCCCATTAGACCCATTACGTACTCTAACACTACACCCCACCTGGACATGCAGCTTGTCCTCGAGCTGCAGCCTAACCAACTTATAACCATGACTCGACGCAACACAAACCTAACACTTAAAAACAAGCCTTTTACATCTCGGCTTGTTTTATTACTCTCAACCTGAAATGGACTGGGACGATTTCTTTTGGACCCCTTAACAAAAAGTGGACACCATCCGCATATCGGACATGCACGTGTACAGCCACCTGGATCCCATGGACACCATCTGAACAAAAGGAGTGCATGTGTATGGCCACCTGGAAGTGGTCGCAAGAGCGACCAGCAGAGACGCCCTCGCGGCGGCCAGCGGAATGCGGTGGTGCTACGCGGCGCGCTCCTGTTGGTGACACCCTGCCTTCTCCCCACCGGACGGCTGTTGGTCTGCACCGCACAGAGAAGAGTGGAGGGCTTGCGATGGAGAATGACGAGGAGGGGTGCGCCCCCCCAACCGCCGATGTCACAGACTTTGAGGTCGCTGCTCGCAGGGAAAACAGTATGCCCAAGATCCCCGACGCAGCGGACGAAATCGAGGTCCTTTGCGCAGCTGGGAGGAGCGGCAGCTGCAGACCACGCATCTCCCGCACACGCCGACGTGCTAGGAGGCCGCGCGCAGCAGCCTGCAGCCTCACCGCCGCCGACACGTAACGGGTAGTGATCCAAGCCGGAAGCGGTGACGGCGATGGCAGGAACTTGATCTGCTGGATGGGGACGCCCTGTGGAAGCGGTAATGGCGACGGCGGGAACTTGATCTGGTGGATCGGGACTCCCGCCGCCGGCCGATCAAGAGGCCGGAGCTGACCGGACGGTGGCTGCCGAAGCGGAGCGTCGGGCGCGAGGAGGCCGCCGAAGCGGCGGCTGCCATCGTAGCTGTGGCAGGCGTGGGCGGTGGATGGCAGCGGCCTGGGGCAGCGGCAAGCCTGCGGCGAGCGCCGGGCGCGCAGAGGCCGCCAGAGCGGTTGCCATCGCAGCTGTGGCGGGCGGTGGATGGCAGCTGCAGCCTGCCAGCCAGCGGAGGCCGCTAGGCAGCGGTTGCCACGGGCGGCGGCAGCGATGGTCGGCGAATCGGTGCGGCCCGTAGGACCCGACCAAGAACAAAGCGGATCTCCACAGGTTAGGTCCATAGCGCCCGGACACCTCCTCCAGGGTGAGGACGGCGGGGGCGGGCGCGACGGAGGATCCCGGCAGCGGAAGAGACGTGTTGGGCGATGGTGAAGACATGATCGAACCGAAGCTAGCTAATACCAAATTGTTATGTGGCTGCTAGAAGGAGGGCACAAGAGGGGCGGCCGGGGGCCTTTTGCCCACGGCTGGGCAAGAGGGAAGGGATTTCCTTCTTAATTCTTGCTTGATTAAATTGATACATCTCCTCTCTTTATATAGAGAGGTTTACTTGACCCCTAAGCAAGCGACCCTTATCTCTAATTAACCCTAAGACTAACGGGCTATACCGCCAGCCCAGGCCCATTAGACCCATTACGTACTCTAACACCACCCAACTATGCAAATCTTATTTCTTTTCAGTAACTGAAAACTATGCAAATCTTCAGACTGACATAGTGCAAAAGAAACTGTCAAAATTCAAGTTTTGGCCATCATAATCAGTGCAGCACCATCAAATGGAAGAGACTGCAAACAACCCAGAAGTGCTTCAACCAAATCAAAGTCCAAAAGGCGTGACACACAAACAACAATACTTAAGAATAGTTACCTCCTTGCCAATCTTCCCACTGATAGTACCATTCTTTATGAATGCAATCAGTTCAGACAGCTCAAGAGGTGTTAGTTTAATTTCATCAATAGAGAGCTTTTCATTCTTCAAATAAGCCGTAATGTCACCCATGATCCAATTAGCAGCCAGCTTTGCATCAGCACCATGCTCAAGTGTAGAATCGAAGAAATGAGCAACCTGGGAGGAACATACACATATCACACTTTGGAATACACTTCAGTAACATAACATGCATGACAAAGTAAAAATGAGAGTAGTACAGAAGATAATTACAATATCGTCATTAGCAAGGAAAATAACATCTTGCATGCTGAGCCCCATGTTCTCATAACGCCTACGCTTTGCCTCTGGAAGCTCCGGCATTGAATTACGAATTTCATCAATGTAATCACTAGTCAGAACAACTTCAGGAAGATCAGGCTCAGGAAAATATCTGTAGTCGGCAAGTCCCTCCTTTTTCCGCATTGTAAAAAGTTTTCTGAGTGCAGACAATGAAACGAATTTAAAGATGGTAGAAAAGACCAATAGGTGAAAACAAAAGTCAACCAGCAAGGTGAGGCAACAACCTGAGAAGATTCATCCCATAGACGGGTTTCCTGTACAATTTTGTCAGCCTGGCTTTCTTTGTGAAGAAGAATCTGTCGGGATATCTCATAATCTATTGCCCTACTTATTTCAGAAAATGAGTTCATATTCTTTATTTCAACCTGTCAGAAATTAGAATTGAAAGAAGCATGTGACGCCACATTGTCATCTTACAATAGCTACAAAAACTCAGAAATTATCGCCTTTTAAAATAATGGTCCCGTTGTAATGTCCATGGTTGCTAAGATTTCCTGATCTGTGCCAACGGAATTAGCGGCATAGTTTAGTGTAGTTCATGACTCTCTGGCCACTTCTTTTAAGACAAGATTTATTTATCTCGAACACACATCTGAACGCTGTAATGTTGTAACTAGAAGACCACCAAAATAGTGGGAAACACAACATGTCCAAGGCACGAAAACAAAGACCAGAAAAATATAAGAAATAGGAGCCAAAAACTAACTACTAAAAGAAGAGAAATGCAAGAAAACAGGGGACTCAGCAAAGCCTCAGCAACCGCAGCTTTGGCAGGTTGAGCAGGCATGGCTGCCATCAAGTGGCCATGCGTGCAGACGCAGCTCCCATAGACAACAGCCCCTGCCTGTTTCCATATTTCAGACTCATCAAGGATGGATTCAACCAGCGTTGCACAATACAAGCGCGCTTGATCGAACAGACAGTCATTGCAGCATGCATGAAGGATTTTCATCAAGGATGAATTCAACCAATGACAAGACAGGACATTTTGAAGGCAAAGAAAAATAACTCAGGATAATAAGGGAAAATATCTACAATTTTTACAAGCATACATGATTTTCTTATCCTATACAAAGAAGTGAACCTCTAAAAAAATTGAGATATTTCATGCATTCATCAAATGGCTAACCAAATAACTTCTGTTTCTACCTATATAACATGCAATGTCAGTTTTATATGATGTACTGAAAATATCTGAGAAAATCATAAAGGGATTTTATTGTTTAAACTGTAACTTTGCAAGAAATCTAGGCTTTAATGGCCTAGCATGTGCTCCGGACATAAGTGTATTGACGAATCATCAGATCATAACACTGATGCAAAAGTTGTCGGCATGTAATATATTAATACAGAATAAAAACAGTTGAGGAAGTCTAAAGTTTTGATGGTTACCTTTGTGCAATTCTGATTGTCCAATAGGCCGGACAGATACATTCACATCACAGCGGAGGGAACCTTCCTGCATGTTGCCATTGCCCACTCCCAGGTATCTAACAACCCTTTGTATCTCAGCACCATACTCAGCAGCCTCTATGCCTGTCCTCATATCTGGCTCTGAGACAATCTCTAGCAAAGGGACGCCTTGGCTCTATTTGGGTCAACCTAGCCAACCAGAATAGCAACCACTTTAATGACTTTAAAGTTGTAGCTATCAGTACAATGAGCCAGTACATAATTGTTTGATGCTGAATTTGCTCTATTTTATTACTTCTTCTCTCTATCTATGATTTTCTATCAAAGATTGGAGGAGCTAGTGCACAAGCACATTGTCTAGGGATGCTTTCACATAACCACACATGTAATGACACCTTGTTACAGATTGCCCAAACCTCATGTTCTTGTATCAGATTTTAGAAGGCCTCTTTGCTTCTATGAAAGGCAAAGATCTAAACACAGTGATCTAACATCAAGTGGAATTAAGCTGCTCTTGCCCCATGATGTGTAGGATTTGAATTTATGTTTGATATGAGATTGGTACTTACCTTCTGTATGACAGAAAGTACAGTTTCCTCTTATTATATGCCCCCTCTAGCATCAAATGTACAAGAAACACAATTCCCTGTATTACTTGATCTTCTTAGTTACAGTCCAATGTGTCAGAGAGTTTGTCTCTTAAGTAAATTCCACGACTCCTCATCTTTAGCATTTATATGCATTGGTTTAGAAATGTACTGTTGCGCTGTGGTGAATGTCAACTTTTCCATGATTCCAGGGCCATATCACAGAGCATCACAGAATAGAATGAGAATAAAATATAACAGAAAACAGGTACTTAGTTAGGAAATAACAAGGAAAACCTGAGAAAAACTCCCGGATTCAGAGTGAAGCAGCTTGCCAGCATCTTCTTCCATATGAACCCGCGTGACCCCAAATCGCCTGTGACCACCACCAAACTCCATTGGAATATCCAAATCAAGGTAACCCTTCTCAGCAATCGGAATGTCAAACTGCGAAATCTGGTATCCCTTGGGCAGATCTGGGTAGAAGTACTGCTTTCGATCAAACTTGGATGTCATGGAAATCTCACAGTTGAGAGCGAGGCCTAGCTTGACAGCACATTCAACAACCTTTGTGTTCAGAACCGGCAATGTCCCGGGGTGGCCCATGCAGGTGGGGCAAACGGTGCTGTTTGGCTGGGAGCCATAGTCGTATGGGCAGGAGCAAAATGCCTTTGTGATGGTTGAGAGCTGAACATGGGTCTCAATGCCGATCACCGCTTCAAAACCGTGTGTCTTCTGCTCCACTGCCTCCTTGGTAGCCTGTTGAATTGATTTGCGCACTGATTTGGGCTCACTAGTCTGCACACTCTCCACCCTAGCTGTGAAGTGGGCTAGCGGAGGACGTCGAGTGGTACAGAACAGCCCTGCATTTGCTCCAGATAAGGTTTGTGTTCTGATCCCTCGTAGGAGCGTTAGAGCCATTGTGGCCAATGTGCCTCTCGTCTACTGCAATTCACAATCTACTGGATGGGCAACAAACAGCCTGCAACAGGAAGAGAACAAAAAACTTGAATACAGACAGATTTCAGGATAACATGACAAACCAATTCACAATTTAGCAGGCATTGTTTTCACTGAGTTTAGGTGTCTACACAAATGATAAATCGGTCCAATCCTCTCATGGCGATTCTCACCAAAGATGAATCAAGCCATGCTTGCTCTCCAGATGAATCGGAAAAAATAATCCTACTGTTTTCTAGTACCAGAGTTGATTGCTGGTAACTCTGAAATTAATCTATGAACCTTTTACCAAATACAAAACCACCATCAAGTCAGACATACTCAACCTAGTATGAATGCAGTATCGTCGCAATATTTGCTGAGTAGTACTCCCTCCGTTCCTAAATACAAGTCTTTTCAGATATTTCAATACGGACTACATACAAAGCAAAATGAGTGAATCTACACTCTAAAATATGTCTATATACATCCGTATGTAGTTATTATTGAAATCTCTAAAAAGACTTATACTTAGAACAGAGGAAGTACTCACGAGATGAGCTATTACGGAGTTTGTTGAATACTTAGAAAACTACGCCAGTAACCGATGAGATATTACCAAGTTGGCATACGAGTGAGTCCATTGCTAGGGAAGGGGAAGTGGAAGGGGGAGCGGGGAGGGGAGCTATACCACGGCAGCTGCGACAGCGGGTAGGCCCGCCGGTAGACAGAGATCAACGGCGGGGAGGTGCAGAGCAAGGCGCGCCAGAAGGAAGGGAGAAAGGAGAGGCAGTGGAGAGGGCTTGTTTAGGATGATTTTCCTTTCCAGACTAATCATCAATCACCACCAGAGGGCGAGCTGGGCCCGAGAAACGAAAACAGTCCCATTCATTTCTCTCTCCCTGCAGGCCCAGCCCAGCCAAACTCAGCCCAGTGAGAGCATTACTAGTAGAACCCTCAAACCCTCAAACCCTTATAGCAGTTTAAGGGTTGAGAAGTGCCAGTTTTTAACATTTTTAAGGGTTGAAAAACAGAGGCAAATACTAGAACCTTCAAACCCAACCCGTAAACTGCTTTAAAGGTTGGATTTGAGGGTTCTAGTCTTTGCCTCAACCCCAACCTTTAAAACTGTCATTTCATATAGCACACATTTCATCACATTTCATCATATGGCATATCACAAATTCCATCACAATTGACATAAAACAATAATCATTCTAGTTATTATTACAACACCGAATAAAACAATAATCATTCAAATTATTACAACAATGTTTGAGCAAATTACACTAATTGTTCAAATCAAATAGGACATAGAAAAGTAAAACAAAGATACATCATGGGCCAATGCGCCGCCCATCCAACTGCCCCATCTTCGACCCTCTCCTCTAATCCATCAGCTTCACGCGGATTTCAAAGGATTGCACGTCGATGAGGAGGCTCATCATCTCGACGTCATCGTCTTGCAACAACTCATCGATGTCCGAATCGTCGGATGACGACCAACCCGACGAATCGGACAACGAGTCCATGTCGTTGTTGTTCACCTCCATCTACACAATACAACAAACAATAAATTGTGAGTGCCAACAATGAATCAAAAAGGAAAAAATAAAACAAAAAGAAAGAAAGGAAAGCATACCGCGGGAGTTCGGGCGGCGCGCTGGCTCGCCTGGCTCCGCGCGGCCGAGGAGGCCTCGAGGCGGAGGCGGCTGGGCGGGGCCGGGGCCCGACGGCCGAGGCGGGCGGCGGCGGGTATGGAGGCGGCGCAGAGGTCGGCGGATGCCGGGCCGAGGCGGCGGGCGGGCGGCCGGGCGGACGCCGCCGGAGGCGGCTGGCGGGCGGCGGGTCGGGCGGGCCGGGGCGTGCTCACGAGGGTGGGCGGAGGCATGAACGGCGATCCGGGCGTGAGCGGGCGCAGGGCGGACGGGCGGGCGGCGAGGGGAGGCGGGCCGGCCGAATTTGGGGCGACGGCTGCGTGAGTGAGGAAGCGGGAGGTTGGGAGGAAACTTCCCTCCCGCTGACGGGGAAGGGAGCGAGTGGGATCGAGCGCCCCCCCTCCAACCCTCACTTCTACGGTTTGAAATTGGGTTTGAGGGTTGGACCCTTTTTTTTTTTTTTTTTGAGGGGTTGGGGGGTTAGGGGTTCTAGTCTTTGTGTTTTTTTTTTGTTGCAACCTGTAAAAAAACGGTTATTTTTTAGGGTTTGAGGGTTTAGGGGTACTACTAGTAATGCTATGAGAGAGAAGCTGGGCCATTAATCCCTGTCTGCCTCGCTATAGGCTCTAACTGGCAAAGACTTCTTCAACTCCAAAAAAAAAAAAAAAAACTTGCAAAGACTTCTTTTTTTTAGCTCAAAAGAAACTGGCAAAGACTTGAAATATGCTTGACACGACAGTGCAAGTATACATGGTAAAGGAACTGGAGACGTCCGGAGCTCAAACTGAACTCTGCAATTTCAACTTATTCACATTGATGTTCACATTTAAAACTTTTTTCTGCACAGTATTATGCTCTACAGACTTTTGAAACGGTTAGGGAACAATATTGTACCTTTTCTCAGCTACGAGACCTGCCTGCGATGCGACCATGCGTTGGAGGACCGCAACCATCTGTTCTTCACCTGCCCGGCGGCTCGCAGGGTTTGGAGTACAACCGGTATTCGCCCTCGGTTCAACCCTACCACCGAGTTCTTCAGCACGTCGATCCATGTTATGTTACCATCATCAGTTCGTCCCTTCATGCTTCTGCTCATCCTTTGGAAAATATGGGATGCCAGGAACAAGAAAGTCTTCCAAAATCTAGAGATTGATGCTGATAGCACTGTAAAAGCTATCCTTGATGATCTTGTTGTATGGGCTCACCGTCTCAAGACGGAGACACTGATGAAACACGGCCGGGCATGATTTCCTCTCTTCACGCAATGCGTTACCTCTGTAAAGTCCAAACCGTTCTGAAATATATTCAGGTGGGGAGTCCATACAACAAGATCAATCCAACAATACAATTAAACGATTAGGGAATCATCAGATCTCCCAAGCTTCAATCAGATATAGTCCATTATCCTCTTCTTATATTTGAAAGCACAACTCAATCCAACAAATAGATTGACTTCAGGGAGGGACACCCCACGCAGACCACTAAATGCAAATAAGCTACAGTATTTCCTTGTATCTATCTAAATAAAGGCTTGATACTGCAAAACCTGTGCTAGCAAATTTTCTCCAAGTGAATTCGACCAGACCATGGCTTGGGCTCCTGAGGAAATAACAGGACCCCCAAAATGAAACACTTCTGATTGCTCCGACTTAAAAGAGAATAGTTTGATCTTTCCACCAGTTCCTTTTGTACTTGATCTTCACAATTAAATCTAGACTATCAGCAGCAAGGACATGTAAGATCATCTGATGAAGGTAAGCATGACGGCTTGGTCCACACTTAAGTACTGCTACAAAAATACAAAAATGGATGTTCTAAAGAAACCAGCTCAACAAAAATTACATCATCCTGCTATCAGGCCTATCACTTACCCTGTGTTGGGTGGAAAGGGAAAGAAAATATCAACAAAGTGCTTTACAAACCAACAGAACAGGACTAGGCAGCAACTTAACCGAATATGGAACTGATGTTTTAAACACGTGATTCTAATACAGCCGTTCCCTCAGTACTTACAAGAATACCTTCTTGCTAAAGGGCTTTCTCATGCAAATAGATGTTCCAAGAGAACAATACACGGCTTGCCGCCTGAATCAGTATTCTTCACAAGTTCTACAACTGCAAAGGAAGTCTCTTCTGATTGGCCCAGTCCAATTTAAGGATGCAGCTATAACTTCACATACTTGTCAACATAACCCTGAAGAAATGAAATAAATCGATTGGTACATACATATCCAAACATAATTATGCTGAACACAAGTAAAGAGCGTGTGAAACGCTACATATATGTAAAACTTAGAATTATTTGCACCCATGCATAGCTGTTCTTCCAATTTGTTCACTTTTTTCTCAGAAAACGGTAAGGGAGTTCCCTGCTGAAACATATTAATAGATAAAACAAATTTACTACTGTAACAGACTGCAAGGCTTCTGATAGGAACTTGTACCCTACCAGGCCTGGGGCGTAAGCAGTAAGGGAAGGAGGGAGCTGGGCGAGGCGATGAGCGGCCGCGCCGGCGGTTGGGCGCCGGCGCGGGAGAGGAGGGAGATGGCGGCGGCTTAGGGTTAGAGGCGGCTAGGGTTCCGGCTCCTCTGGGAGCCGGGCAATAGAGATAATAATCTTCTTATTGCTTGATTCCAAAAAGAGTCTTACAGCCTATATTTATAACCTAGATAACTTGCATAAGAATTAACCTAAGATAACTTGCATAAGAATTAACCTAAGATAACTTGTGGGCTAAGATTGCCTGGTGGGCCTAGCTAAACCGGCCATAACACTTCTCCCCGCCTGCACAAACAGCTCGTCCTCGAGCTGTAAGGTGGGGAAGCGCTTGCGGAACTCCTCGAGGCGATCAACCAGCGTCAAACACCTTCTCGACAGCTGGGGTGACCAGGTCGGCGGCGACGGCGTCCTCCGGAATGTAGTCTGCAACCTCCAGGTAGAAGAGTCGCGGGCAGGCATGGCCGGGCGTGTAGGGCTCGTCGCAGGTGAAGCACAACCCTTGCGGCGACGCTCGAGTAGCTTCGCCGAGGTGACCCGGCGAGCAGGCGCGCCGCGATGGCGGCGAGGGTGCCAGGAAAGTGAGCCAATCCTGCGCGGAATCCGGCCCGGGTAGCGACCCAGCGGTCCGGAACGGTGATTCCTGCTGGATGGCCACCACGCGGCGCTCGAACGCGCGGGCGTAGTACACGGCCGACTGGAGATCCTGGGGTCCCCGAAGCTCCATGTCCACGCGGATGTGATCCGGAAGTCCACCGACAAAGAGGTCGGCCCGCTGCTGCACCGTCACACCCGACGCATGGCATGCCAGGGCCTAGAAACGGTCGGCGTAGTCCTGCACCGTGGAGGTGAAGGGAAGGCAGCCGAGCTCCGCCAGCGGCTCCAGCGCCGGAGGCCCAAAGCGAAGGAGGCGAGCTCGCGAAGCGCTCCCTGGCATGGTGCCCTCGCCCCGCCGAGGGCGTAATGCCAGTCTCAGACAAGGCCATGAGGTGGTACGAGGCAGCTGTGCACGCCCGATGCGAGGGTGCGCTGCCCGCGAAGAATCGTCGCACCGTTGAGCTGGATTGAGGGGTCTCCGTGCCGCCATAGGTGGCGAAGTCGATCTTGGCGAACATGGCGGTGTCTGTCTTGGGGCGCCGTGTTGAACTGGCTCGGAGGAGCGGAGCAGGGCGGCAGGTGGTGCCTGGTCGGGGTACTCCGGGTAGGGACCGGCGGAACCGGATGACCCACCGAACTGCGGGAACGGAGTCGGCTGTTCAGGGGCCGTGGTGTAGACCGGCGATGGCAAAGACCCAGCCGCCCTGCCGAAAGTGGCGACGGGAGGGCGGAAACCGGACTGATGGATCGGGAGGCGGTCGGCGAGGTACCCTCGAAGTGGGCAGGCGGCGCCCGGTGGGTGCGGCAGAAGGGCTGGGGCGAAGGCGGCTGCCGGGGGCAACAGCAGTGCAGGTGCCGAGGCCGTCGATGGTGGCGGCGGATGCCACAGCCATGGCGGCGGTGGTGATCATTGGAGTTCCCGTCTGAACGGCAACAATGAGGGCCCGCCGCTGGTGCGCCCGAAACAGCCACGGCCTTGAGGTGGCCATAGGTGGCGATCAGCGCCTGGCCAGCGGGGCGGTCTGCGCTTTGCCATGTCTTGGTGGTCTTTGGTGCATGTCGAGCCTTGACGGCCGTCACGAAAGCCGCAACGTCCGGGTCATCTGCTCCGGCGTGAAGACGGCGCGGGCGGCGGCGCTGAAGTGATGGGGGCGGCGGTGGTGAGAGCCCGCGGTGGTGACCGGCTCGACAATGGGGCCCGTGAGTGGTCATCGGGCGGACGTCGTCAGTGCCAGTGGTCATCGGCGCGAGGTGGAGACGGCAACAAGCGGCGATGGTGTTGACGAAGACATGATCGGACCCAAGTCTCTGGATACCAAATTGGTAGGAACTTGTACCCTACCAGTCAGCGTGATAAGGGAAGGAGAGGCTGGGCGGCGATGGCGGCAATGATTGGGCGCCGGCCCAGGAGAGGAGGAGATGGCGCGGCTTAGGGTTAGAGGCGGCTAGGGTTCGGCTCCTCTGGGAGCCGCAATAGAGATAATAATCTTCTTATTGCTTGATTCCAAAAAGAGTCTTCTGACCTATATTTATAACCTAGATAACTTGCATAAGAATTAACCTAAGATAACTTGCATAAGAATTAACCTAAGATAACTTGTGGGCTAAGATTGCCCGATGGGCCTAGCTAAACCGGCCATAACACTTCTCCCCGCCTGCATAAACAGCTCGTCCTCGAGCTTTAAGGTGAGAAGCGCTATGAACTCCTCGAGGCGATCAACCAGCGTCGAACACCTTCTCGGCAATTTGGGGTGACAGTCGTGACGGCAGCGTCTCCGGAATGTAGTCTGCAACCTCCAGAGAAGAGTCGCGGGCGCGGCGTGGCGGGCGTGTAGGGCTCGTCGCGGTGAAGCACAACCCTTGCGGGCGACGCCGAGTAGCTCGGCCGAGGTGACCCGGCGGGCGCGCTGCCATGATCGCGGCGAGGGTGCCTTGAAGCTTCTTGCAGCCAACCTCGCGGAATCCGGCCGGTAGCGACCAGTCCGGAGCAGTGATTCCTGGATGGCCACCACGCGCGCCGAACGCTACGGGCGTAGTACACGGCCGACGGAGATCCTGGGTCCCCGGCTCCATGTCCACGCCGGATGTGATCCGGAAGTCCACCGACAAAGAGGTCGGCCCGCTGCTGCACCGTCACACCCGACGCATGGCATGCCAGGGCCTAGAAACGGTCGGCGTAGTCCTGCACCGTGGAGGTGAAGGGAAGGCAGCCGAGCTCCGCCAGGCGGCTCCCACGCACCGGAGGCCCAAAGCGGCGAGGCGTAGCTCGCGAAGCGCTCCCAAGGGGCATGGTGCCCTCGCCCCGCCGAGGGCGTAATGCCAGTCTGTAGCCGCGAGGTGGTACGAGGCGCAGCCAGTGTACGCCCGATGCGAGGTGCGCCGCCGAAAAGAATCGTCGCACGGTTGAGCCGATTGAGGGTCCTCCGTGCGTCATAGGTGGCGAAATCGATCTTGGCGAACCGCGGTGTCTGTCTTAGGGCGCCGTGTTGAACTGGCTCGGAGGAGCGGAGCAGGGCGGCGGGTGGTGCCTGGTCAGGGTACTCCGGGTAGGGACCGGCGGAACCGGATGGCCCACCGAACTGTGGGAACGGAGTCGGCTGTTCGGGGACCGTGGTGTAGACCGGCGATGGCGAAGACCAGCCACGCCGGAAGTGGCGACAGGGCGGAAACCGGACTGATGGATCGGGAGGCGGTCGGCGAGGTACCCTCGGTAGGCGGCGCGCCGTTAGGTCTGCATCGGGCGGCCGGTGGGTGCGGCCAGCGGGTTGACGGGGCAAGCGGCTGACTGCCGGGTCTGCAAACGGTGCAGTGCAGAAGCGCCGTCGATGGTGGCGGCAGCGGATGCCACAGTTCGCGGCGATCGGTGGTGGCCCATTGAGTTCCCGTCTGGAGCAACGGCAATGAGCCCGCCCGCCTGTCGTCGCCGGAAATAGCCACGGTGCAGGGTGGCCGTAGGTGGCGATCGGCGCAGCCGGCGGGAAACGTCTGGCGCGCCATGTCTTGGTGGTCTTGGTGCATGTGGAGCCCTTGACGCCGCCACGAAGCTGCCAACGTCTTTGGTCATCTGTTCGGCGTGAAGACGGCCGGCGGGCGCGGAAGTGATGGGGGCGGCGGTGGTGAGAGCCAGCGGTGGTGACGAACTGACAGCTGGGGCCCCGGCGGTGGTCATCGGGCGGACGTCGTCGGCGCAGTGGTCATCGGCGCGGAGACGGGCAACAAGGCGGCGATGGTGTTAGCGAAGACATGATCGGACCCAAGTCTCTGGATACCAAATTGGTAGGAACTTGTACCCTACCAGTCCGGGCGCGTAAGATAAAGGGAAGGAGGGAGGCTGAGGCGATGGCCAGCCTGTGGTTGGGCGCCGTCATGGGAGAGAGGAGGAGATGGCGGCGCTTAGGGTTAGAAAGCGGCTAGGGTTCCGGCTCCTCTGGGAGCCAAGCAATAGAGATAATAATCTTCTTATTGCTTGATTCCAAAAAGAGTCTTACAGCCTATATTTATAACCTAGATAACTTGCATAAGAATTAACCTAAGATAACTTGCATAAGAATTAACCTAAGATAACTTGTGGGCTAAGATTGCCCGGTGGGCCTAGCTAAACCGGCCATAACAGCTTCATTGCCATAAGAAGCCTACACAATCTGGAAACTAAAATAACCAACACCTAAAACTGAAACCAGCAACCAAAATAAGAACGCTAGAAGAACAAAAGGTGCACAAGAATGCCTTTATTCATCCTAAATAAACTCAACATCTCAGCCAATTAGATAAAGCATCAGCAAACTGTTGAAAAACTATAGCCTTCCAACTGTTCCTTCTTGTCAAAACATTCCAACAATTCAATGTAAACGGTTCAATAAATAAAACTTGCTTGCCTCCAGGTTGTTATTTATCTAATTTAAGCATTCAAAACTTAAGATGAATCCCAGCCTCCCAAACATAACACTGTAAACTAGAATTACATGATGCTAAATTCATACCCAATTACCAAAGAATTCTCAGACATCTCCATTCACAAAATCAAAGTTTAAGAACTGAATAGCATGAAGACAAGAAAATATGTTGTGTTTCACACTATAAGTGGCATAGCATATTTTCCATGGGTGTTTAGATATTTAAACAACCATGTAAGATGACCATATACTACAGCATGGTAAATACTGGAAACTGTAAAGTAAACATATTGCCAGAAAGAGTATTGGCAGATTCAGTACATAACCAGTATGCTGGTAGCAGTGTAGACATACCATTACTAGTTTGGTCACTTTCCTTTGAGAAGACTGGACATACTGTCTAATCTTGGCTGGTGTTTTCGGTATATGATTGCCAGGAACTGAACTAGAGACCTTATCAACTGTTTTCTTAACAATCATTTTGAAAGCCTCTCTGCTCATGTTTCCCTGCCTCCATGATGGCTTAAGAACTTCTTTAACGAAATCTGCAATAGCAACCTTAAAAGCTTCATTGATCTGGAGTCCTTACTCTTCTTACTTACATCCAATGACTGGTCATTGTCGATATCACCAGGAATATCTGAGCTATAGTCTTTAGCACCCAAGGGCTCAGGACTTACATTCTCCACCACACCTGTTTCAGTATCTGCTGCCACCTCTCCAAGTTCTACAACTTCTGATTCGGCAACAAGCCCGAGTCCGTGCATATTTTTACTCTAAACTTCTATGTTCACAAGTTTTGATGCATTGCGACTACCAGTGGCACTCAGATTCGCCTCTTGACCAAGATCCATCTTGTTGATTGAATTGCTTGAGGGTTCAATACTATCCAGAAGTGGATCATAGGGACCCATAGGAGTAAAGCCAGGACAAGGTTGTTTCTGCCGACTGGGCACAGCTTCTGCAGAACTTTCATTGAAACGAGTTCCAGATCCAGGAACAGACTGACCAAAAGGACTAATTGTATTCATGAGCTCTACTGCTTTTGCTGAAGCAGACTCAACTGCATTTGGACTTTGAATAGGACTAATATCAAGAGTCGGATCTGTTTCAAAGGTAGATGCAAATGGGTTGTAGTGTGGCTTGATAGACGATTTAGGCAGAACAATGTCAGATATATGTACAGGACCCAAGTCGCTACTTCCTGGCAGATTTGATGGAAATGTCTGGAAAGATGGGTAAGCTATGTTAGCTCCCGAAGCCAAACTGCCAGAAGGAGGCTGTTGCTGGTTATATGAAGATTGATGACTTGAATAAGACAGGCCTACACCAGCAGAAAACTCTGGCCGTCCATCTGGAAGAAGAACTGGTGCATTGTCGAGGGAAAAAGGGCTCTTAAACTCATCATTGTGGAAGGCAGCAGGCTGCTGTTGAGAAGGAAGAACTGGCTGGGGAGCATGAGGATGGAAATCCAATTGCCTAGGATGAGAAAGATCTGGTGCAGGATAGGTTCTTATCTGATTCTGCAGGAAATCATTTGATGGTGCCATAGCATTTGGCTGAAACTGCATCTGGGGTTCTGAACTTGCAACTAGTTGTTGTCCTGGTAGCAAACTCACATGGTGTGGTGATTTGCTCTGATGAAGATTAGCCCGCTTAGCAAGTGGTAACCTGCTTTGCCTTTCATGTGATGAACTGAAACAAGAAAAAACGCATTCTTAGAAATCCAGAAGGGGACCTAATAATAAACTAGATGGCATGTAAAACGAATTAGAGGCAAAAAAAGGCTTCCAATTTATGGAGATAAGCGGATGCATTTTTTAGTGAACGATACAAGGTCCGGTACCTTTGGGATGGACTGTGCTTGTTTTCTCCAGAAAGGCTACAGCTCCTCCTTGCTATAGGTGACTGGCTACGGATTCGTTTTGTCTGGATCCTCCCATGCCTTTCACTATGTTGCCTTCCAGCAGACTCACTGCCACTCAAACTTTCTGTGACTGGCTGCCCTGGCTCATCTGAGTTGTGATTTATTGGGCTTCTCTCATCCTTATGCTGATGCATTCTAGGCTCATAATTCTGCTGAAGGCAAGGAGCTGCATTCACATTTTCCTCTGCATTAGTAACCTGCTGATGACCAATTTCAGTGTTTATATCACTTGATTGATTCGGCTCATTATCTTCAGGCAGCACAGGGTTGCTGGAAGCACGAGTATGCTCCTCCTCGTCCTCGCTATCATCTGAGGCATAGTCTTGTTGTATTAACTGCAACTGGCTCCCAGCTTCGACAGACACATTTCCAGTTTTAGTCTTCCCACTGCTGCCAGGTGCCAAATCACTGCCAAGGTTGGACATGTCATTAACAGCCTTTGGCACATTAACATTATTATTATCTCCAGAGCATTCAGCAGCAGCAGGCGAAGAATTGACAACGGTCAGATGAACCCTTGATGGTGAGTCCTCATCTCCTGAAATTTAACTTCAGAAAGTAAATTTACAGAAATAAACTAGCTCAAGAATGAAGCTGAATGCAGTGTTATATCAATCCAGAAGTCTGAGTAGTAGTACATTGGTAGAGAAGGAGATAGATATATTGATAGTTAGCCATCATATAGATTGCTATTCAGATGGACAAGGTTGATGATCATAGAACTGTACAGAAATAGAAGAGAACATACTGGACCACTATCAGGTAAAATGGGCAGGATACCAAATAAACCCACAGAGTAATTAACAACTTGCACCATAAGATGTGCCAAGCTGAATGTTACGATACAACCCCGCAAAAAAGGAATGCTATGATACACAATGTGGAGAGTGGGGAGGATCCACTCACCACCCATATCCATATCCGAGTCATCAGACACAATTAATTCAGTTGCTTCTTTCTCACTTTTGCCTTCATGACCACCATCTGGGGCACCTTCCTTTCCTTCTGTCTCTGCACATGACTCTGCAGTTGCTGGAGCAGCTGGTGGTGACGGAGGCATGAGAGGGGGAGAAGATGGTGGCGGGGGTGGAGGTGGCAGGTTATCTGGAGCAATGCTTGGTGGCCGCGGTGGTGGTGGAGGGAGAGGCACTGGCATGGGATACTGTGGAGGGGGCTGATACATGGCTTGCGGCGGCCCAGGCATTTGCATATGCCCAAAACCCCTCTGATGTGGGAGCATTGGCATGTGGTGCATCTGACCGAGATGGGCATAGGGATAGGCCTGATTTTGATGTGGCAGCATGCCATGCTGGTACTGCCCAGGCGGTGGACGCATTGCTGGGGGCTGCGGGTACTGCGCCAACGGCGGTGGCGGTGGTAGCGACTGCTGGGGGAAGCCAGCCGTCACCCCAGCTTGTGGTCGAGGCGGTGGCGGCGGCAGCGGTTGCTGCGACAGCGGCGGAGGCGGCGGTGGTGCGGCATGACGGAAGTGTGGATTAAAGCCCCCTCCCTGTCCGTACATCCCCGGCTCGGAGTCCAAACCTTGAAGAAACCTCCTGCAAAATAGTAGAGAGCTGCTGGTTATTACTCCACAAAACGAACTAATCGAACAGGAGATGGGGAACAATCAAACACCCAACAACGCGATTAACCCACCAGAAGCACCCCCATTACGCGAACCACAAACCCTAGATCGAATCATGCAAGGATCGAAACGACCGTAGCAACCGCACCACGAACCGAGAGTCGATGAATGCGCGGAGGGGGGGCTCGAAAATTACCTCCCGCGAGGTGGGTTCGAGTTGGAATCGAAGCGAAATCTCTGGGGGGTCGTCGAGGGTTCGCGACGGGCGGCAGTCGCCGGCGGTTGGCTTCTGACCTCGGACGAACGGGCGGGGCCGGCGGCGCGCGGCGGGGTTCGGATGCGACCGGCGAGGTTGGGAGTGGGAGCGGATGGATTGGGGGAGAACGAACCGGCTCGGGCTGGGTTGGGTGGATGGGCTCAGGTCGGTCAGGTCGGCTTGGCGATCGTACGGGTGTGGTTCTCAGCAAGTTCGTGCTCTGTTCAAGGTTCAAAAGGCTTTTGCGTAAGGGCGGTGATAGGCGCCGGTCAACCGGCCGAATTTCGGCCGGTCACTGCGCGACCATTCGATTGGGAGTCCCTGCACCGTGCGATCTGTTCCTTTCTTTTCCTAAATCTCACTTTCGCCATCTGAAAAAAACAAAAGCAGGCTCCATGCACAGCGTGGCTGCCCGCCCGCCTCCGCCGTCTTCGGCCATCCTTCCCGATCCACTTCCTCGCCTCCGCCGTCTGCCACTGCCATGGCTGGAAGCATCTGTGTTGCGGGTTTGCAGCAAATTTTTTGGCTGGTTGTAGCCACCTTCTCACCCCCACCTCGCCATGGCTCGTCGTCTTTGCCGGTTGCATCTCGCCGCCGGAAAAAAAAAACCGATGCAACTCCCATCTGTTGGTCGCCATCGCTGTTGAAGCAAAAAAAAGGTGTCGGTCGCAGCTATCCTCATTGCCGGTTCCAGCAAAAGGTTGACGATGCATCTCCCCATCATGCAGCTACAATCCCTGATTTGTAGCAAAAAAATACATGGGTTCCACCAAAACAAAAAACGGTAGTAGCGATACATTGCGAAACAATATGGACGCCGTCACCAACAAAAATTCAAAAACTTCGGTGGTAGCAAAAAGTCAAACTCGTTCCAGGAAAACAAGACGCCACTGGTAGCAAAACTTGCGAATTTGGGCGCTGGTTCCAGCAAATCAAAATGCCGGTGGTAGCAAAAAAAGTGCTGGTTCCAGCAAAGAAAAATAGCGGTCACCATGCTGTAGCATTGCCGGTCGTGGTTCACCCACTTCGTCGCCCTGTCGTTTGCAACTCCTGGTGTGGTCGCTTGCAGCTCCCGCGTAGCCAGATGTAGCTTTTCCATCCACCGTTTGCAGCTCCCAGCGTGCTTCCTCCCTCTATCCCCGCCGTCTCGTGGGTCATCTCTGGTCTCTGTCGCAACAGGGGGCGTTGAGCAGCAGGAAGGGGAAAGGCTGATGAGCTATACAAGATAAAAAGGAGAAAATATCATGGGAGAGGGACGAAAAGACGAGCAGATGGGGGTCCACCGGTGGCAGCCTCGCCGGAGAAGCCACGGAGCTCGCCGGAGCCAGGACACAGAGAGAGACAGAGAGGTTGCGGAGACGGGGATGAGGGCGAGAGGATAAGATGTGTATATGATACGATGGGTGTGGACCGTGGAGCAGAGGATAAGAAAAAGAAGTATGCGTGTAGGCCCTTGTGCTGCGTGGCGCGTCTGCGTGGCCGAGCGACCGGCTGAGCGTTCGGCCGGTCAGCCGGTGGCAAACGTTTCCCTTTGCGTAAGGCCGATAAACGGGTAGGTCAACCGATCCTAACCCAGAATCGGTCGCCTCCTGTCCGTTCCATCATGATGCCCCGGCAGTACAATCACTTTCTACCCCAATCCAGTTGCACGCGTAGTCACCCTTCACAAACATACAATGTGTTTTTTGTCTCCTGCCGATCGTCCTTCCCGCCACCGCTTCGGCGGCCGTTGCTTATCGCCTCGCCATCGTTCGCAGGTCATCATCCTCGCCGCTTGTTGCAACTCGTCCTCATCGTCGCCGCCCTTGCACTGTTGTCGCGGTAGGTGGCTCATTGTAGCATCGCCCGTCGCCCATTGCAGCAGCTCGACTTGGTGGTGTAGCTCGTCGTCGCACGAGCGCCCTCCGCCACATGGAGCAGCACCGTCGCATCACCACCTGTTAGGGCATATCTCTCTCTAAGTAGTTTTGGTGATTGATGACAATGCCTCTTGCGGACTAATCGTGTGCTTTGAGTATTTCAAAGATTCATTCTTTGGCACGAGACGATTCTTTCCCCTCGAAGCTTTACGTGAAGACGGTGTATTCTCTTTCATTTCGGTTTGGTGGACTTGAGTCGTAGGAGACACCGTACTATCAAGAGGGGGTCCGCATTGGAAAGGCTAGGTGGAATCAAAGACGTAGACATCTTTGTTGCACCCCAGCTCCTTTCCTCATCTTGGAGCTTGATGTTTTAATGTAGTGGAAATCGTGAGGAGAAAGCGGTAGTACTGCCGCCAGAGCGGTAGTACCGCCTATGGTCCTCAAGCGGCGCGATCGTTGTCCTTCAATGCAGAGAATCGCCGGGGCATAGGTGGCGATTGCCCTGGTACGACAACGCTACCGCCTCGATTCGAGGATGCTTTTTCTCGTGTCGGGTTGTGCGGCAGTAGTAGCGGCAGTGGCAGCGGTAGTACCGCCCTTGAGCGGTATTACCGTGGCTACCACCGCTACTAGTGACGCCCATACCCCCTCTCTCTCTCTCGTTCTCCCTCTGCTTCTACTAAGCTCAGTCTATGTGGTAGTACCGCTGGTGGTCGTGATAGTACCGCTGCGACTAGCGGTAGTACCGCTCTACTGAGCAGTAGTACCGCTCTGTGCGGGCTGAAGAGGGGGGTAAGGGTTGGATTGGTTCCCCCACTATAAAAGGAGGATTCTTCTCCAAGTTGACTCACCTCTTTTTCCCCAAGCTTCATTGTTGCTCCAAAGCTCATTTTCGCCCGATCTCTCTCCCTAGCCAATCAAACTTGTTGATTCTTTAGAGATTGGTTGAGAAGGCCCGGATCTACAATTCCACCAAGAGAAATTTGATCCCCCCCACTAATCCTTCACGGATCTTGTTACTCTTGGGTGTTTGAACACCCTAGACGGTTGAGGTCATCTCGGAGCCACATTCCATTGTGGTGAAGCTCCATGGTATCATTGGGAGCCTCCAATTGAGTTGTGGAGATAGCCCCAACCTTGTTTGTAAAGGTTCGGTCGCCGCCTCCAAGGGCACCAAATAGTGGAATCATGGCATCTCGCATTGTATGAGGGCGTGAGGAGAATACGGTGGCCCTAGTGGCTTCTTGGGGGGCATTGTGCCTCCACACCGCTCCAACGGAGACGTACTTCCTCTTAAAGGGAAGGAACTTTGGTAACAAATCCTCGTCTTCACCGGCTCCACTTTTGGTTATCTCTTACCTTTACTTGTGCAAGCTTATATTGTGTTGTATCATTTGTTTGCTTGTGTCCTTGTTGTTGTTGCATCATATAGGCTGCTCACCTAGTTGCATATCTAGACAACCTACTTTGATGCAAACTTTAAATCGGTAAAGAAAAGTTAAAAATTGTTAGTTGCCTATTCACCCCCCTAGTCAACTATATCGATCCTTTCACTACCGCTCGTCCCCCGTCACACACCACTCACAGTATCGTCATCGATGATTGTAGTAGTGTCGCTGCCGGTTGCAGATTTATCTTGGCCTATTGCAGCTCTGCCCCTTGCCAGTCGCAAATGGTTGGTTGTAGCTATGCTCGCAGGCAGGGGAAGCTCGGTGCACCACAGGGCGCAGCGCCGGTGTCATCACACACCATCCATTGTCTCCCTAGGTGGCTCGGCTGGCAGCATACGCATGCACCCCTCGCAGCACCGCGCGAACTAGCTCGTGAGTGGAGCATGTTGTCGATGCCAAAATCGGCGGATCTCGGGTAGGGGGTCCCTAGCTGTGGATCTTGGACCAATGGGGAACAAGGGACGAAGGACACAATGTTTACCTGTGCAGGTCCTCTCTAAGAGGTAAAACCCTACGTCATGCTTGATTATATTGAAGTGTATAGGATGGTTACAGAGTCGATCTACCACGAGATCAGATGAACTAAACCCTAGGCTAGTAGGATAATGGTTATTGTTCTAGCCTCTATGGACCAAACCCTCTGGTTTATACAGACACCAGGGGTACTAGGGTTACACATGGTTGGTTACAACAAGGGAAATAAACAAGTTGAATCTTCCATCTTGACTTGGAGGACACACCAATAATTCGAGGGTTTCCTGTCCGGACACGGAGTCGCCTTGTAGCTCGGTCTCGTAGTAGTCATACTGCGGGCCACCTGCCGTCCCATAAGAAGTAGGTCGGCGGCCCGAGGACCCCCTAGTCCAAGACTCCCTCAGTAGCCCCCGAACTAGCCTCCAACACTGGCGTCTTATAACTCCTGAATCTGCAGTCTCCAACTTGCGGGCGAGTTCTTCTCTCCCCGTGTGTTCGGAATAATCTTCCTCGGTTGAATCTCCAAAAAAAACATCTGGTCAAGTTCGGTCATGCACTCCATTAAGTAGTATCCGGAATCCGGATTGTCGGTCTTACTTAGCCTCAAGTGTGGACAGTGCCTTCGCCTGATAACTTTCGGCGAAGGGTCATGTCCGGTCATAAACACCAAACCGTTGTGTGTACTTGATGCGCGGTTCGAGCCAGCCCCTTCATAGGTACGTCTCATCGAGGTGGGGATCGTGCCCCGCATTTTGGGGATATGATCAATGATTTTGATCATCCCACTCGCGCATAACGTTACGAGTATATCGAGAAGTGGAGAGACTTGTGGCGCAGTTAAAGGACCTTTGGTATTTCGGCAGCCTATAAAAGGGGAACGGCCACCGCTATCGGTGTATGCCTTCTCCTTCCTCTCACCATCACTTTCCCAATCTTCGGAGCTCCAACGTGGATATGTCTCCAACGTATCTACAATTTTTTATTGTTCCATGCTATTATATTATCATTCTTGAATATTTTACAATCATTTTATAGCAACTTTATATCATTTTTTGGGACTAACCTATTGACATAGTGCCCAGTGCCACTTGTTGTTTTTTGCTTGTTTTTACTTCGCATAAAATCAATACCAAACGCAGCGAAACTTTTTGGAGATTTTTTCTGGACCATAAGACAGAAGATGGGCCAAAGAAGTACCAGAGGGGTGCCCCGAGGGGGGCACAACCCACCTGGGCGCGCCTAGAGGCGCAGACGCGCCCTGGTGGGTTGTGCCCACCTCGGTGGCCTCCCGCACCGCCTCTTCGCCCTATAAATTCTCAAATATTCTAGAAACCCTAGGGGAGTCGACGAAACACAATTCCAGCCGCCGCAACTTCCAGAACCACGAGATCCAATCTGGACACTATCACAGAGGGGTTCATCATCCTCATTGGTGCCTCTCCGATGATGCGTGAGTAGTTCATCGTAGACCTACGGGTCCGTAGGCAGTAGCTAGATGGCTTATTCTCTCTTTTTGATTCTCAATACAATGGTCTCTTGGAGATCTATTTGATGTAACTCTTTTTGCGGTGTGTTTGTTGGGATCCGATGAACTTTGAGTTTATAATCAGATCTATTTTATCCATTAAAGTTATTTGAGTTTTGGTCTCTTATATGCATGATTACTTATAGCCTCGTATTTCTTCTTTGAATCTTTTGTTTATTTAGGCTGACTAGATCGATTTTTCTTGCCATGGGAAGAGGTGCTTTGTGATGGGTTCGATCTTGTGGTGTTCTTTCCCAGTGACAGAAGGGGCAGCAAGACACGTATTGATCGTTGCCATTAAGGATAACAAGGTGGGGTCTATTCCTACATGAATAGATCTTGTCTACGGCATGTCATCATTCTTATTGCATTACTCCGTTTCTCCATGAACTTAATACACTAGATGCATGCTGAATAGCGGTCGATATGTGGAGTGACAGTAGTATATGCAGGTAGGAGTCGGTCTACTAATCTTGGACATGATGCCTATGTAATGATCTTTGCCTGGATAAATTATTTGAAGTTCTATCAATTGCCCAACAGTAATTTGTTTACCCGCCGTATGCTATTTTCTCGAGAGAAGCCACTAGTGAAATCTACGCCCGGGTTTATTCTTTATCATATTTGCTTTGAGATCTATTTTTATTTGCTTTTGTTTTCAGATCTATAATTCTAAAAACCCAAAAATACCTTGCTGCACTTTTTCTTTATTTAATTTATTTTATTTTGTCGAGAGATCTATTTATCCAAAATCATACAAATCAATCTATCTTTTTACCCAAGAGGGATTGGCAACCCCTCTTACGCGTCGGGTTGCAAGTATTTGTTCTTTGTGTGCAGGTACCGTTTACATAGTGTTGCTTGGTTCTCCTAATAGTTCGATAACCTTGGTTTCATCACTGAGGGAAATACCTACCGTAGTTGTACTACATCATCCCTTCCTCTTCGGGGGAAAACTGTCGCGTACACGAGCCATCAAGAAAGGATTTCTGGCGCCGTTGCCAAGGAGACATCATCAACATCTATCAGGTTCCTAATCACAAATCTCATCTCCTTACAATTTATATTATTTGCCATTTCCCTCTCGTTTTCATCTCCAACACTTCACAAAAATTTGTCGTTTTATTCGCCTCCTTTTTCGTTTGCCTTTTCTCGTTAGATCTCTTGTTTGCTATGTTTGCTTTGCGTCGCCATGTGCCTTCTATTTTATTGCATCTTTGCTTGCTAAAAATCTATTGATATGGATCGTCATCCACTTGCCAATATTTTCAAGAGATCCAATTATGATGAACCAATTGCTAGTGAATTGAGTTCACTAGATTATCTTTATGAAGTTTTGCTTGAGATTTATGAATCCAAAAATTGTGATGACGTGTTAAACGAAGAAATTTATAAAGTGATTCATGATAGCTCCTTGAATGAAAAAGCATGATTGTAATGATGTTATTATAAATTCTATTAATGTCAATTGTGTTAGTGATATGCAAAACCCCAAGCTTGGGGATGCTTGTTTTGCTATGGCCACTACTTATTGCAATGATCACGATTGGGGTGATAATGATTCTTATGATCTTGAAAATTTATTTAAACCTCATGATGAATATGCTTGCGATAATAGTAAAAGTGGGTTTGGAAGAGAGTCCACTTTAGCTAGAAGGCGTCCCGATAATTCGGAGGGTGAAAATCTTGTTGAGAAATTTGATAAAAGTGGTTTGGAGAGGTCAAAACTTTAACTAGTGATGTGCCCACTCTTTTGGATTACAAAGACTTTAATTATGATAATTGCTCTTTAATTGATTGTATTTCTTTTGTTGCAATCCATGACTAATTCAACTCATGCCTGTGAACAAAATAAATCTTTTACTAAACATATTGTAGAGTCCATGATGAAAGCTTTGGAAGAAAAATTGGAATTAGAGATCTCAATTCCTAGAAAATTACATGATGAATGGGAACCTACTATCAAAGTCAAGATTAAAAATTATGAGTGTTTTGCCTTGTGTGATTTGGGTGCTAGTGTTTCCACAGTTTCCGAAATCTTTATGTGATGTGCTTGGTCTTACAGATATTGAAGAATGTTCTCTTAATTTGCACTTAGCAGATTCTACTATTAAAAAGCATATGGGAAGAATTAATGACGTTCTTATTCTTGCAAATGATTTTATTGTTCTTGATATTGATTGCAATCCGTCTTGTCCAATTATACTTGGTAGACCATTTTTACGCACTATAGGTGTTGAATATATGAGAAAATTACTATGAGATTTAATCCAAGTAAATAGTAATTAAATCATGACGACGGAAACAGAGATTAAACTAATCATGCGGACTATCATAGTAGAAGAACAGACCATATCCAGGGCACATACTAGAACTAAGAATTCTAGCACGATCTCGAACAAAGAGGACAAGATCACATACGGTGCAGCGGGAGCAGAACCGCCGGCGTTGATGTTGTCACCCATGTCGTTGAGGAAGAGGTTGTCGAGGTCGGGGAAGAAGTCGTCGTTGACGAAGTCGTCGCTGCCAGTAGTCGCGCGGGTGTGCTCCCCAAAAACCTGATCGCCCCTCTCCCGTACAGGATCACGAGAGGCGGGGTTCCGGAGGCCTGCTATCCCTTCTCACGGTGCACGCCTAAAAGAGGAATGGAGAAGACTTGCATGGCGTTGCAATGATCTGGAACGGTGGTGCGAAACCATATGATGTGGCGGCAGCTAGGGTAGACGTATGCCTGACTATATAGCGGGTCGGGTAGGGCGTGGAGAAAAACCCACGTCCAAGTAACAGCCCAACGATCCAACGGATCGAAATGTCTGAGTAATTAACGCATCCATTAATTATTAATTAATGACATATTAATTTTTCCCGAGCAGCAAAAATATATACAACGTGCATAGCTCTGTCCTCGGCTTGGCTCATTCCCACAACCGGCGGCGCGTCGTGACGAGGCGTGGTGTGGCGAGGCGAGCGAGGAGGAGGGGCGCGCGTGTAGGTCTCCTCTTCTCATGCTCATACAAGTGGTAGAAGAGCTCACCTTATAAAGAGGTGCAAGTCTCACTCAACTTCCGGGGTGGGCTAAACTTTAGTCCCACTCACATCACTCACATGTGTGCATGAATGGGCCAAGAAAATTTCAGAATTTTAGTTGGGCTTTGGGCCAAAGGCCCACTAGCAAATTCCAACAATCCCCCACAAAGTCTCATTGGCACATCTCATCATTGTTTATATACTGGTGCTTAGTGGAGACTGTGAAGTTGAACTTCCACTTAGAGTTTTATGCTACACTAGATCACATCTTGAATAGTGGACTATGCCTTAAACTACAAGTTTTCTACAAGACATGTTTCATACAAATTATTGACCGATACTGGGTGATACGTCTCCAACGTATCTATAATTTCTTATTGTTCCATGTTGTTATATTATCATTTTTGGATTTTTTACAATCATTTTATATCATTTTTTGGGACTAACCTATTGACATAGTGCCCAGTGCCCGTTGATGTTTTCTGCTTGTTTTTTACATCACAGGAAATCAATACCAAACGGAGTCCAAACGTAGCAAAACTTTTTGTGGATTTTTTCTGGACCAGAATACACAAGATGGGCCAAAAAAGTACTAGAGGGGTGCTCCGAGGGGAGCACAACCCACCAGGGCGTGCCTGGGGGGCTAGGCGCGCCCAGGTGGGTTGTGCCCACCTCGGTGGCTTCTCGCACCGCCTCTTTGCTCTATAAATACCCCAATATTCCAGAAACCCTAGGGGAGTCGACGAAAATCAACTCTAGCCGCCGCAAGTTCCAGAACCACCAGATTCAATCTAGACACCATCACAGAGGGGTTCATCATCCTCATTGGTGCCTCTCCGATGATGCGTGAGTAGTTCATTATAGACCTACGGGTTCGTAGTTAGTAGCTAGATGGCTTCCTCTCTCTCTCTCTCTTTTGATTCTCAATACAATTGTCTCTTGGAGATCTACTTGATGTAACTCTTTTTGCGTTGTGTTTGTTGGGATCCGATGAACTTTGAGTTTATGATCAGATCTATGTTTTTATCCATGAAAGTTATTTGAGTCTTTTGATCTCTTATATGCATGATTACTTATAGCCTCATATTTCTTCTCCGATATTTGGGTTTTGTTTGGCAACTTGATCTATTTATCTTGCAATGGGAAGAGGTGCTTTGTGATGGGCTCGATCTTACGGTGCTTGATCCTAGTGACACAAGGGGAACCGACACGTATGTATCATTGCTATTAAGGATAACAAGATGGGTGTCTGATGTAGGGTGAGACCCTAAACGGCCGATCTTTCATGAAAGGAGCGGACCCGGTCCAAGAACACGAAGAACACGAGGGGGAAACGAGGGAAAACACAAGAGAAATCACTAAACCAACAAGATATAGTCACACATGTGCTAGATCCTCGAAACACAAGTGCGGATACATGATCCAAAGTCAACAATGGACGATACAAAGGGTAACCGGTTCTTCTCCGTAAGGAGGTCTTGATGGGGCCACCCGAGAGGGGGTCTTGAATCCAAGGGGATCTTCTCCGAAGAGGGGTCGCGGTCTCTCTCGAGGAGATGATCCGTATGGATGAGCAAAAGCTATCCTCACATATGAGCTAAACCAATGCTAACCCTAGAAAGAGGTGGAGGAGTCATATATATAGAGGTTGGGGGCGAAGGGGTACATGGGTCTCGGCCCAACATCATGCGCACATGCACTGTTCGGGTGATCCGTATGTTGGTCCGGATGATCCGGCCTTCGGGAGCCCGGATGATCCGGGTCGGTGTCCGGATGGTCCGGCCGTGTCGTGGTCACCGCGGGAGGTCTGGATGTCCGGGTCCTGGTCCGGACGTCCGGGTGTGGCCGGATGATCCGGGGCTGGGTCCGGATGATTTGGCTTCGTGGTGAAGCTTCGGGTGTCCCTGGGCGTGGTAGCCGGATCGTCCGGGCAGGGGTCCAGATTGTCCGGGCTGGGGCCAGATCGTCCGGGCTTCTGCTAACTTTGCCCTTCTTCTTGTCCGTCTTCACGCCCATCTTCCTCTTCGGATTCTCCTTACTCCTTAGCGTCTCCATGGCTAACTCCTTGATACCTGAGTATGCACAATGTCTCTGTTTGAGTTAGTAGCCATGTCTCATGTTTATCGAAGTGGAATTGTGAGAGGAGAGATGTCACCTCTGTTCTGAGAGCTCTTGCACGTGCTCGTGTCATGGGTCCATTAGGCACTTGGTGAGACGATGGTAGGTCCATGGGGATGACCTTGGGATGCTCCGCATCATCTCCCCTCCCTTGGGAAAGATCCGATCTCGGATTGAAATCCTCATCACCATGGCACCGAGAGAGATCTTTGACGTTGAAGATGTCGCTCACGGAGTACTTGTCGCATGGGATGTTGATCTTGTATGCGTTGTTGTTGTAGTGTGCAAGCACCTTGAAGGGTCCATCGGCTCGCGGTAGAAGTTTGGACTTGCGTTCGTTGGGGAAGCGGTCCTTGCGAAGGTGTAGCCACACAAGATCTCCGATGTTGAATATCATGGGTTGCTTGTTGACATTGAGCTTGGTCGCGAGTCGTTGTACTTGGCGCTCGATGGTGTGCCTTGTATCTTCATGCATCTTCTTGAGGTGATTGACTCGGGCACTCGCGTCCATGTTTGTGCGCTCTTGTAGTGGTAGAGGTAGAATGTCCAATGGGGACAACGGGTTGAAGCCGTAGACGACCTCGAAGGGGGACTTGCCGGTAGTCTTATGTCTTGCACGGTTGTAGGCGTACTCGGCGATAGGTAGGCACTCCTCCCACTCCTTGATGTTCTACTTTATCAACACGTGTAGTAGAGTGGATAGCATGCGGTTTGTCACCTCCGTTTGGCCGTCGGTTTGTGGATGATATGCCGTGGAGAATAGTAGCTTGATTCCGAGCTTGGCGCATAAGGTCTTCCAAAAGTAACTCAAGAACTTGACGTCGCGGTCCGAGACAATCGTCTTTGGCACTCCATGTAGACGCAATATTTCCCTACAAAAGAGATTGGCAACATGTGAAGCATCGTCTATCTTGTTGCAAGGAATGAAATGAGCCATTTTGGAGAATCGGTCCACAACAACAAAAACAGAATCCTTGCCATTTCTAGTTCTAGGCAAACCAAGCACAAAATCCATGCTAATATCTTCCCATGGTTGATACGAAATTGGAGGAGGCATATATAGTCCATGAGATTGAGCTTTAGACTTAGCTTTGCGACATGTAGAGCATCGTTTGGTGAAGCGGTTGACGTCGCGGAACATCTTAGGCCAAAAGTAGTTCTTGGAGAGCATAGCAAGGGTCTTGTCGCATCCAAAATGTCCCATTAGTCCTCCATGAGATTCTTGCAAAAGCAACAAACGAAGAGAAGACTCGGGGATGCAAAGTTTGTTAGCTCTCATAAGATATCCATCTTTGATGTAATAGCATTCCCAAGATGTATGCGTCAAACATTTAGCATAAGGGATGGCAAAAGTAGGATCATGCTCATACAAGTCTTTTATGTGTTCAAAACCAATGACACTCAATTCAAGTTGAGTGACAAGCATGCATATACGGGAAAGCGCATCCGCCACAACATTTTCCTTACCTTTAATATACTTGATGACATAAGGAAAAGACTCAATAAATTCACTTCACTTAGCATGACGCTTGTTCAGCTTAGTTTGACCCTTAAGATATTTAAGTGTTTCATGATCGGTATGGATGATGAATTCATGAGGGCGGAGGTAATGTTCCCATTCACGCAAAACTCGCACTAAAGCATATAGCTCTTTGTCATAGATGGGGTAATTGAGTTGCGCTCCGGAAAGTTTCTCACTAAAATATGCTATGGGGCGCTTCTCTTGCGTTAACACACCTCCTATGCCATTACCACTAGCATCGCAATGAATTTCAAAAGGTTTGTCAAAGTTTGGTAATGCAAGCACGTGAGCTCATTGAATGCGCTATCTTGAGATGGTCCCCAAACAAAGGGTTCATTCTTCTTCCTCAAAGCATGTAAAGGTGAAGCAATGGTGCTAAAATCCTTCACAAATCTACGGTAGAAACCGGCTAAACCAAGAAAACTACGCACTTGTTGCAAATCTTTTGGTTGGGGCCAAGTTTTAATAGCATTGATCTTAGATTCATCAACATGAACACCCTTAGAAGATACTACAAAACCCAAGAAAACAAGCTTATCAACACCAAAAAGGCATTTTTCCATATTAGCATAAAGTTGCTCTTTTCGAAGAGTTTGTAGCACGGTGTGAAGGTGGGTGACATGCTCTTTGAGAGATTTGCTAAAACAAGGATATCGACAACAAATTCACCAATATAAGGGCGAAACACATAATGCATAAGACACATGAAAGTACCCGGTGCTTCCGATAAACCCATAGGCATGACTAACCACTCATACAAACCAAACTTTGTTTTGAAAGCGGTTTTCCATTCATCACCCTCTTGTATGCGTATTTGATAGTAACCACTTTTAAGATCAATTTTGGAAAAGATAGTGGCACCGCTAAGTTCATCTAGCATATCGTCGAGACGTGGAATGGGGTACCTATAGCAGACGGTGATAGCATTGATGGGTCTACAATCGAAACACATGCGAAAGCTACCGTCTCGTTGTGGCACAAGAATGACTGGTACGACACAAGGACTCAAACTTTCGCGCACATGTCCATGGTCTATGAGATGCTTTACTTGCCTTTGTATTTCTTTGGTTTCTTCGGGGTTGACTCGGTAGGGAGCCTTGTTTGGAAGCGGCGCTCCGGGGATGTGGTCGATGCGGTGCTCAATGCCTCGTAGTGGAGGTAGACCCGGAGGTAGCTCATCGGGAAAAACATCTTGGAATTCCTGCAATAAAGAAGATAACACCAAAGGTAGATTGTGAGAGGTGTTAGTTTTTGGTGCCTCGTCCTTGCATAATAGGACATAGTGTAGGACACTTGATGGGTTCTCACACACTTCTCTCATCTCATGTTTGGTGGCAAATAGAACTAAGTTTTTCTTGTCGCTCATCGTGGAGGCACTCAATTTGGGCTTGTGGCGCTCACTCTCTTTTTGGTGGCACGCTCTCTCACTATTCTATCCAGATGGGTTGCTTGCTTGTCGGCGATCACTTGGCTTGGAGATATAGGTCGTAGCATATATTCATGTCCTTTCATCTTGAAGCTATAGTGGTTTGTACACCCATTGTGGATGACACCTCGGTCATATTGCCATGGCCGTCCAAGAAGGAGGTGGCACACGGTCATCGGGATGACATCACACTCCAAAGTGTCTTCGTAAGCTCCAATCTTGAAAGAAACTTGTACTCTATGCTCGACTTGGATTGTGCCGATGTCGCTTAGCCACTGAACCTTGTATGGGTGCCGGTGCTTCATCTTGACCAATTGAAGCTTGGAGCATAGTTCTTCACTTGCAAGGTTATGGCAACTCGCTCCATCGATGATGACCTTGACGGACCTTCCATTGATGCCGGCCTTGGTGTGGAAGATATGGCATCTTTGGTCTTCGTCTTGTTGATGTTGAAGAGTCAAGACCTTGGAGACAACAAGAGCGGGGCTTGAATCTTCGTCACAAAAGATTTGATCATCTTCATCTTCATTGTTCACTTGCCGGTGCATGGCCACTTGCTCAAGGGCATCCATTTCTCCTTCACTCATTGAGTCATAGGTTCCGTCGTCGTTGAGGATCATGGTGCGCTTGTTGGTGCACTCAAAGGACTTGTGGCCTCGGCCGCCGCATGTAAAGCATTTGAAGGAACTTGTCTTGATGGTCTCATCGGTTTGGGTAGATGATGAAGAAGCTCTCGGATTGAAGTTGCTTGTAGTAGGAGGACGACTTGAGGTTGTCGAAGTTTTCTTGTAGCTTGACTTGTCGCCGTTGCTTGTAGATGGCTTGGTTGAGGTAGAAGTTGGTGGAGTCATTGAAGCTTTGGTGTTGGAGAAGCCATAGGACTTGGATGAGAACTTGGCATACTTGAAGTCGTCTTGTACTTGCCGATCCGCTTTGGTAGCTTGATGCACTAGCTCGATGAGGTTCGAGTATGGTTGAAAGTCGGCAATCTTCTTGATAGGGTGATTGAGTCCATTCAAGAAACGTGCCGTAGTTTGCTCATCATCTTCCGTGACATTGGCTCTTATCATGGCAATCTCCATTTCCTTGTAGTACTCTTCAATGCTCTTGGTTCCTTGCTTGAGGAGTTGGAGTTTCTTGAAGAGGTCGAGGTTGTAGTAGTTTGGCACGAATCGTGCTCTCATGACATCCTTCATTTTGCGCCCAAGTAGTGATGGGTGGTTCACCTCTTGCCTATCGGTGCTCAATGACTTGTTCCCACCAAATGAGGATGTAGTCTTGGAATTCAAGGGATGCCATCGTGATCTTCTTCTCTTCTTCGTAGTTGTGCAAGCGGAAGATTTTGTCAACCTTCAATGCCCATGATATGTACTCTTCGGGGTCATTGCTTCCGGTGAACTTGGGCATGGTGAACTTTAGCTTGTCGTATCGTTCTCTTCATTGTGTTGGGGTCGAGGATGATGACGCCCAAGTCGTTGAGGCTGACAAACTCATGTTGCTCTTGGCGAGGAGGGTTGTCGAATTCATGCTTCTCTTGTCTTGGAGGAGGCCATTGTCTTCATGCTCTCGATGAACTTGATGTTCTTGTCTAGCTTGTGGAGGAGCTTGTCGAGCTTGAGGAGGAGCTTGTCGATGCACACGTGCTTGGAAAATCCTCTCTTGAGTTTCATCGCGAAGCGCTTCTTGGTGGAGACGAGCTTGTCGGCCTCGGTTGGCTATGGCATAACTTGAATCTCGAAGGGCACGTTGCGCCTCAAGTGCTTGAGCTTCACGGAGTTATTGTTCTTGTCGTTGTGCCTCGGCATCTTGTGCATCTTGGTGTTGTCGCGGTCGCTCCTCTTGTTCTTGTTGGCGTTGACATTGCCGTTCTTGTGCTTGTGCAAATGTAGCTTGGTTTTGACGACATCGGTGCTCTTGAGAGTCGGTGTCGTGTACAGGATTGCAGTTGGCTTGACGATCTTGATGCGCGGCACGACGAATAGTATTCGATGTCGAGGTACTTGAGCCGGAGATGGTGTCGTCGGAGTGTCTACTCGAGCGGCTCCGTCTTGAGTAGGACGAAGTTGTGGAAGAGCGGTTGACCAACAAGGCATGAATCTCATCCATTCTTGCGTCATTCTCGTGCTTGTGTTCATCGAGCTTGTTGTCGAAGTAGTCTCTTGTTTGTTTCTAGGAGAGTCGCAAGTCGGTGGCGAGGTTGTCGATGCGGTCACTCATTGCTAGTTGCTCTTCATGCAAGGCTCGTTGTGCACCAAAGAGGTGTAGCTTGGTGACATAGTTGTTCGGATCGTTGTCTTGCTCGAGGAAGAGTGGGTTGGTAGAAGTACTTGGCCTATCCATCAATGAACAAAATATGTGAGCGGGAGAAATAGAAGAACTTATACCAAATGTACCTTGACCGATGTTGAAGACGGATCAATGATCACTCAATGTGTAACAAGGAAACAACACAATTGGTACCAATTCTTGTCGGTTTCTCACACCTACACAAGTAAAAGCTTATGGTGGAGCTTGGTCAGGATGGTGGCACAATTTTTTTGATGTGACAGTAAGCAAGACTCAATAATGTTGGAAAAGATTCACAAGCTGTAAATGCAACAAGTAGACCAATAGCAAGATATGGTACGCGGAAACACACACGCAAATAGATAAATGGGGTCGTGCAACCAAGGGTGAGCCAAAATGTGGAATCCACGAAAATGCTCTTGTTGCACGACACTAGAGAGACGCTAGCACGATTGCACAATAGGCGGATACGAACTTGTGCACAACCTACTAAGCAAAAATGCAACGACTTCTATCCCAAGTATGCTCTATGTATGATGTTCTGATGATATGATCCAAGATGATCGAGTATGACAATCTTAATTTTGTATGATGCTATGGTTCTTGCTTATAAGCTCTTTGCTTATCTTTCCCTTTTGCTTAAAAGCTTGTTTGACTCCTTGTTGTTTGAGCTCTTTTCTCATGCAAAGCTTCACGAACCAATATAGCAATTGTGTATGCGAAGACAACCTTGTGACACAAGAGATGATACCGAGATATACAACTCGATGATATGATATGTATGCGATGGGAAGTATGATCACTAATGTGCACAAGTCACGTTGCCGGCAATACTCAAAGGCTAGTCTCGATGGGTAAGTGACGCAAAAGTAAGGCTATGGGGTTATCAATGCAAATGCAAGAAAGTATGATGATATCATGATACCAAGATGATACCAAGGTGAAGTTAATACCACAATGGTGTAGCCATTCGTAGTAGTCCTTGGCGAAGATGAGCGGTGGTGATGTTGATGTCGGACCATCCCTAAGTAGCCGAAACACGTTAGGAAACGGTGAGCCACAACTCAAATTCTCAAAACCAAATGCGGCAAAAAGTGTCATAGTTGGTAGCGGTCAAGTGGTGGTAGGGCTTGGGTTTGCGGAAGTTAGATGGTGGTGGTCGAAGGGGGGATGCGGAGGCGTAGGTGGTGGTGGGTAAAACTGCGAAAATGCGCTTTGACAAAGAAGCGGATCATCCGGGCCAGAGCCGGATGATCCGGTGGGAAATCGGATGATCCGGCGGGTCAACTGCGCTCGGGGATGGCTCGGGATGAACTCGAAAACGGGGTCGAATTCGATGATTTCGCGGATTTTGGATGGATTGCGAGGTGGAGATGGTGGGGGAAGGTAAGATCCACTTGCAACACAAAAATTCACGGATCAAAACCAGCAAAACATCATCAAAACTCACAAATCACAAGAAAAAATTTTGGGGCTATTTTTGTGGGTATTTCCGAGTAGGATGAAAAACAACAAAATCAAGCTAGAAAACTAAGAGGGGAGGCTCCGAAATCATGATCAACCTGGCTCATGATACCAAGATGATGTAGGGTGAGACCCTAAACGGCTGATCTTTCACGAAAGGAGCGGATCCCGTCCAAGAACACGAAGAACACGAGGGGAAAACGAGGGAAAACACAAGAGAAATCACTAAACCAACAATATATAGTCACACATGTGCTAGATCCTCGAAACACAAGTGCGGATACACGATCCAAAGTCAACAACGGACGATACAAAGGGTAACCGGTTCTTCTCCGTAAGGAGGTCTTGATGGTGCCACCCGAGAGGGGATCTTGAATCCAAGGGGATCTTCTCCGAAGAGGGGCCGCGGTCTCTCTCGAGGAGATGATCTGTATGGATGAGCAAAAGCTATCCTCACATATGAGCTAAACCAATGCTAACCCTAGAAAGATGTGGAGGAGTCATATATATATAGAGAGGTTGGGGGCGAAGGGGTACATGGGCCTCGGCCTAACATCATGCGCGCAGGCACTGTCCGGATGATCCGGATGTTGGTCCGGATGATCTGGCCTTCGGGAGCCCAGATGATCCAGGTCGGCGTTCGGATGGTCCGGCCATGTCGTGGTCGCTGCGGGAGGTCCGGATGTCCGAGTCCTGGTCCGGACGTCTGGGTGTGGCCGGATGATCCGGGGCTGGGTCTGGATGATCCGGCTTCGTGGTGAAGCTTCGGGTGTCCCTGGGCGTGGTAGCCGGATCGTCCGGGCAAGGGTCCGGATCGTCTGGGCTAGGGCCGGATCGTCCGGACGGCGGTCCGGATCGTCCGGGCTTCTGGTGACTCTGCCCTTCTTCTTCTCCATCTTCACATCCATCTTCCTCTTTGGATTCTCCTTGCTCCTTAGCGTCTCCATGGCTAACTCCTTGATACGTGAGTATGCACAATGTCTCTGTTTGAGGTAGTAGCCATGTCTCATGTTCATCGAAGTGGAATTGTGAGAGGAGAGATGTCACCTCGGTTCTGAGAGCTCTTGCACGTGCTCGTGTCATGGGTCCATTAGGCACTGGTGAGACGATGGTAGGTCCATGGGGATGACCTTGGGATGCTCCGCATAAGTGTCGGTGTCAAAACCGGCAGATCTCGGGTAAGGGGTCCCGAGATGTGTGTCATGGATCGATGGGTAATAGGAGACAGGGGACATGATGTTTACCCAGGTTCGGGCCCTCTTAGTGGAGGTAATACCCTACTTCCTGCTTGATTGATCTTGATGAATATAGAGATTACAAGAGTTGATCTACCTCGAGATCATATGTTGTCGTCTAAACCCTAGGGGTATGATGATTAATGTCATAATGATCTATCGACTAGCCTGGCCTTGGCTTATATAATGCACCAGAGGCCTAGGATAACAAGAGTCCTAGCCGAATACGTTGGTGGAGAGGAGTCCTTGTCTTCATCACCAAGTCTTGTGGAATACTCCTTGTATGCGGCATGGGCTACCCTAAGTGGCCCATGAATGAACCGCCATGGGGGTCCTCGGCCCGATCCACCTGGTCGGGAGACGATGTGGTGAGTACCCCCTAGTCCAGGACACCGTCAGTAGCCCCCTGAACCGGTCTTCAAGTTGGGGACGCTCCTCGTTCCTTCCGAACTGTTCTTCATCTTCGATCGTCGGTCTTGAAAACTGGTTCAATAAATCTTCTCATCTTTTATCTTGAGGATCGTCGAAGTAAATCCGAGGAGTTTACACGTCGGGTATCCGAGGAGCCCCTTTAAGTTAATGGCCTTTATCAATGCCTTGTCATTTTTTATGCCACACCTCGGGTTTGAAGTGCTTTTGTGCGGCGGTGTCCTTTTGTATCCGAGCTCCAACGCCGGACTGCATTCGAGGTATGTTTCATAGACGAGCACCAACGTCGGATGCTTCCGAGCTCCAACAGCGGAATGCATCCGAGCTCCAACGCCAGACTATGTCCAAGCTCCAACGCCGGACTGTATCCGACCTCCAACACCGGACTATATCCGAGGTGTCATAGATCACCTTGGTTCAAAAGTTGAAGGAGTTTAGCCGAGCTTAATGCTGGAAATGCCCTCTATGGAGCCAACCACTTGCATCCGAGCTATATCCCGAAATGCTTTTGTGACGCCCGGATAATTAAGCTACAGTAATCCTCTGGTAATGGTGCCTTGTCATCACATCATTGTTGCTAATCCTCGCTTGATCCAGATCTTAATTCAAATTCAAGTTCAAACTAAAGTCCATAATTCAAATTTCTCCAACACGCAAAATATAATGTTCAAAGTGTGGAAAATAATCCCTCGATATTTGTCATGTTGGAACCAACCTCTTTTGGATTCCCAAAGTGCCCATGGAATTTTATTTAGTGGTCCAACAACAATTAAATTGGCCTTTTCAGTTTCTAAAAATGAAGAAAACAAAAGAAAGGGAGAAAAGCCCCACCATCTTTTCCCTATGGACCCAAACCTACAGCCCACCCCTGTCCCATTGGGCCTTGGCCAAGCTAGCAACAAAAACAAGTCCAGCCCACACCCCAGTCCTCTCCCTCCTCACGCTACAGAAGCAGGGGGCATCGTGGCGGCCATCCCATGGCGCCCCTGTCCCGTGGCGGCCATCCCGCGCCTCTCCGCCGTTCCCCCCGTGCGTATAAGACCTCCTCGGCCTCCTCGACGAACCATAGATCCTCAGTTCCCCCTCTCCTTCCTCCTCTGCTCGCAGCCGAGCTCACGCCCGTCGCCGCGCACCACCGTCAACGCGGCCACCGGCCTCCCCTCTCCACACTGACGGGCCCAGGAGGACCGCCGCCGTCCACTCCGTCGTCCACGCCCACGCCAGGAGCTGGGAGCCCCTTCATCGCCGGGCCAACCCTTCTTCCTCCGCTCCGGCCACCGCGAGCTCGCCAAGACTCCGGCCACCTCGACTCTCCCTCGGGCCTTCCCAGCAACGGCGGTGAGCACCACGTGCTCCCCCTCGTCCTACCCCTTGTTTTCTGTGCCCGTAGCTCGCCGCTTCTGCCATGGCCGAACAGAGCGCCACCGTCGAGCTCCTCGTCGTGGCCACGCTCGCCGATGAGCTCGTCCGAACTCGCAGTCGTGCTCAGCACGCGCGTAGGGCCCCATAGCGCTAGCTAGCTCGCTCCGCCGTGCCGTGTATCGCCGGATCCGCCCATGCCCGAACTCCGGCGCCGCCTCCGTCGCTCGCTGTCGCCGTCTCCGGTCGTTCCCGGTCAAGCCGCCGCCGCAGCTCACATCACCGGCGCGCGTGCCCCGCCCTGCTCCCCCCACACGCCTGCCACATCCCGCATCGGCCCTGAGTGCCTCATCGCTGCCAAGAACCCCACCCCGCCTACCCACCTCCTCCTGCTAAGCGCCCGCTCACGCTGTCGCGCCTCGCTACGCCGCCGCAATTCTCGCGGCGGTTAAATCCCTCGGTCGCGCCAAGGCCGGCCTCATTGCCTCGTCGAGGTGTGGCCTCGCCTCGGCGTAAGCGCCTTAGGCACGGGCGCCACATTAACCCGCCCCGGCCCACTGGCCTTGTGCCACTGGCCTATGGGCCCCAGCGCCCTGGCCCCAAAAAAAGAATTAAAATTAGTTAAATAGATTAATTAATTAACTTAATTAATTTAGATTAATTAACATAACTTAATTAACCTGTCTAATTAAGCTAGCTAACATTCTATGACAATGGAAACCCCTCTCAGTTTGACTGGTCAACAGGTCAAAGTTGACTGCTGACATCACTCTGACCTCATGCTGACATAATTATTCATTTTCTGTAGAATTTAATAATTGATAATAATTTCAAAAAATGGCTAAAACAATAATAAATCATAGAAAATAATCCGTAGCTTGGATGAAAAAGTTTTATACATGAAAGTTACTCAGAAAAATATGACGAATTGGTATATGCTCTCCGTTCATCTGTCACCTGCCCAGTGCATAGAGAATATCAAACTTTTCCCCTCCGATTCGTCTGTCCGAAAATGCCTAACTCTGGGAAAACTTTCCGGACGTTATCCCCCTTCTCCGGTATCGTGTAACACTTCGTTAGAACACCCCTAGCTCTGCGTATTGTCATGTTATACACGTGTTTGCTCTGTAATTACTGTTTCTTCCCCCTCTTCTCTTAGGTAGACCCCGTGACAGCTGCCGATGCTGCCGTGATCGACTACGTCACCGACGACCCCGCCTTCTTGTCTGAGCAACCAAGCAAGCCCCCCCCTTTGATCATCCCAATATCGCCCATTCCATTCTCTCATGCTTGTATTAGATTTTGCTACTGTTATTGATTGCTCCTATTCTGATGCATAGCCTGCTTTTGTAACCTGCTATTGTACCTTACCTGCTTATCCTAAACTGCTTAGTATAAGTTGGTTAGTGATCCATCAGTGACCCCCACTTGTCCTTGTTGCCCCTGCTTCATCATCGATGCCTCGATCAACGTGATCGATGACCAGAGCCCGACACCTCACATCACATCACACCCCTTTTGTTTCTCGACTCTGTAGAGCTACTATCGAGTGCCGAGAGTGATCCCTCATAATGCACTCCTGATGATAATTCTGTAGTGTAGCTATTCGGTCGTGGTCATCGAGGGTGATTTCCTCTTTCACCATTCCCGATACGGCTCTGTCAAGCAACGCCTCAAGTGTGAACCTCGAGGGTGGTCCCTCTTACGTTCACCTTGATGATTACGTTGAGTGGAATCCACCGGGGGTGATTCCTCGGGTTTTCCCTTGATGTTTGGACACACGGTTACCGGGACTTTACTTGAGGTCATTGGTGAAGTCGGGTCGGCCCTGAGGGGTACTGCTACCTCTTGAGCTTGTGTTGGATTTCCCCGAAGAGGAGAGGATAATGCAGCAGAGTAGCGTAAGTATTTCCCTCAGTTTTTGAGGACCAAGGTATCAATCCAGTAGGAGGCCACGCGCAAGTCCCTCGTACCTACACAAAACAAATAGCTCAACGCAACCAACGCAATTAGGGGTTGTCAATCCCTTCACGGTCACTTACGAGAGTGAGATCTGAAAGACATGATAGATACTATTTTTGGTATTTTTGGCATAAAGATGCAAAGTAAAATAAAAAGCAAAGTAAAAAAGCAAAGCAATAATAAAGTATTTTATGGTGGGTGAACGAATTACTGTTGAGCAATTGACAGAATTGAGCATAGTTATGAGAGTATCTAGGTATGATCATGTATATAGGCATCACGTCCGAGACAAGTAGACCGACTCCTGCCTGCATCTACTACTATTACTCCACTCATCGACCGCTATCCAAAGATGCATCTAGAGTATTAAGTTCATGAAAAGCGAGTAACGCCTTAAGCAAGATGACATGATGTAGAGGATAAATTCATGCAATATGATAAAAACCCCATCTTGTTATCCTCGATGGCAACAATACAATACGTGCCTTGCTGCCCCTTCACATCCTGGAAAGGGCACCGCAAGATTGAACCTAAAGCTAAGCACTTCTCCCATTGCAAGAACTACCAATCTAGTTGGCCAAACCAAGCGGATAATTCGAAGAGACTTGCAAAGATAACCAATCATACATAAAAGAATTCAGAGAAGATTCAAATATTGCTCATAGATAATCTTGATCATAAACCCACAACTCATCGATCTCAACAAACACACCGCAAAAAGAAGATTACATCGAATAGATCTCCACGAGAGGGGAGAACATTGTATTGAGATACAAAAAGAGAGAAGAAGCCATCTAGCTACTAACTATGGACCCGAAGGTCTGAGTTAAACTACTCACACTTCATCGGAGAGGCTATGATGATGTAGAAGCCCTCCATGGTGGATTCCTTCCATGAGCTCCTAACAGGCCCCAAGATGGGATCTCGTGGATACGTAAAGTTGCGGCGGTGGAATTAGGTTTTGGCTCCGTGTCGATCGTTCGGGGCGTAGGTATATATAGGAGGAAGAAATGCGTTGGTGGAGCAACAGGGGGCCCACGAGGGTGGAGGGCGCGCACGGGAGGCGCACCCCTACCTCGTGCCTTCCTGGTTGCTTGACGTAGGGTCCAAGTCTCTGGATCATGTTCGGTGAGAAAATCACGTTCTGGAGGTTTCATTCCGTTTGGACTCCGTTTGATATTCCGCTTTCTTGAAACACTGAAATAGGCAAAAAACAAGAATTACGGGCTGGGCCTCCGGTTAATACGTTAGTCCCAAAAATAATATAAAAGTGGGTAATAAAGCCCAATATGGTCCAAAACAGTAGATAATATAGCATGGAGCAATAAAAAATTATAGATACGTTGGAGACGTATCACGTACCCACGAGTTGATGTGAAAGTCGGGTGGGCCCGTGGAGCACCCGCGAGTTTTCTACATGGCACGGCCGGGCAGTCTGGGCCCTTGCCGTAAGTGTTGGGGAACGTAGTAATTTCAAAAAATTTCCTACGCACACGCAAGATCATGGTGATGCATAGCAACGAGAGGGGAGAGTGTATGTCCACGTACCCTCGTAGACCGTAAGCAGAAGCGTTATAACAACGCGGTTGATGTAGTCGTACGTCTTCACGATCCGACCGATCCAAGTACCGAACGTCACGGCACCTCCGAGTTACGCACACGTTCAGTTTCGATGGCGATCCCGGACTCCGATCCAAAGAAAGTGTCGGGATGAGTTCCGTCAAGACGACGGCGGCGTGGTGGCGATCTTGATGTTCTACCGACGCAGGCTTCGCCTAAGCACCGCTACGATATGACCGAGGTGGAATATAGTGGAGGGGGCACCGCACACGCTAAGAGATCCAAGAGATCAATTGTTGTGTCTTTGGTGCTAGCCCTGCCCTCTATTTATATGTTGAGCCCGGTCGAAACTTGGAGCAAAAGCCTCCTCAAAGTCGGTTTTGCCCGAAGGCAAGAGTCCCACTCGGACTCCGGGACCAAACGCCACAAACCTTGGCGTGCGCCCAGACGCCATGGGCCTCGGCGTCTAGCCCGAGGGCCAGACGCCAGGTCTCCGGCGTTTGGCCCCACAACCTCCATAAAACTCCTTTTGCACCAACCTAAAGCCTCATGGGCTTGACCCTTAGCCTAAACATATCATCCAATATATGAATCTTTACGTCTCGACCATTTCGAGACTCCTCGTCATGTCCCCGATCTCATCCGGGACTCCGAACTCCTTCGGTACATCAAAACATGTAAACTCATAATATAAGCATCGCCGAAACCTTAAGCGTGCGGACCCTACGGGTTCGAGAACTATGTAGACATGACCTAGAACTATTCTCGGTCAATAACCAATAGCGGGACCTGGATGCCCATATTGGCTCCTACATATTCTACGAAGATCTTTATCGGTCGAACCGCATAACAACATACGTTGTTCCCTTTGTCATCGGTATGTTACTTGCTCGAGATTCGATCGTCGGTATCCAATACCTAGTTCAATCTCGTTACCGGCAAGTCTCTTTACTCGTTACGTAATGCATCATTTCGTAACTAACTCATTAGCTACATTGCTTGCAAGGCTTATAGTGATGTGCATTACCGAGAGGGCCCAGAGATACCTCTCCGACAATCGGAGTGACAAAACCTAATCTCGAAATACGCCAACCCAACATGTACCTTTGGAGACACTGTAGTACTCCTTTATAATCACCCGATTCGTTGTGACGTTTGGTAGCACCAAAGTGTTCCTCCGTAAGCAGGAGTTGCATAATCTCATAGTTACAGGAACATGTATAAGTCATGAAGAAAGCAATAGCAACATACTAAACGATCAAGTGCTAGGCTAACGGAATGGGTCATGTCAATCACATCATTCTCCTAATGATGTGATCCCGTTAATCAAATGACAACTCATGTCTATGGCTAGGAAACTTAACCATCTTTGATTCAACGAGCTAGTCAAGTAGAGGCATACTAGTGACACTGTGTTTGTATATGTATTCACACATGTATTATGTTTCTGGTTAATACAATTCTAGCATGAATAATAAACATTTATCATGAAATAAGGAAATAAATAATAACTTTATTATTGCCTCTAGGGCATATTTCCTTGATCTCCCACTTGCACTAGAGTCAATAATCTAGTTCACATTGCCATGTGATTTAACATCAATAGTTCACATCTATATGTGGTTAACACCCATAGTTCACATCGACATGTGACCAACACCCAAAGGGTTTACTAGAGTCGATAATCTAGTTCACATCGCTATGTGATTAACACCCAAAGATTACTAAGGTGTGATCATGTTTTGCTTGTGAGATAATTTTAGTCAACGGTTACATCACATTCAGAGCCGTAAGTATTTTGCAAATTTCTATGTCTACAATGCTCTTGCGGAGCTACTCTAGCTAATTGCTCCCACTTTCAATATGTATCCAGTTGAGACTCGAGTCATCTAGATTAGTTTCAAAACTTGCATCGGCGTAACCCTTTACGACGAACCTTTTTCACTTCCATAATCGAGAAACATATCCTTATTCCACTAAGGATAATTTTGACCATTGTCCATTGATCTACTCCTAGATCACTATTGCACTCCTTGCCAAGCTTAGTGGTAGGGTATGCAATAGATCCGTACACAAGATGACATACTTTATAGAACCTATGGGCGATGCATAGGGAATGACTTTCATTCTCTTTCTATCTTCTGCCGTGGTCGGGTTTTGAGTCTTACTCAATCTCACACCTTGTAACACAGGCAAGAACTCTTTCTTTGACTGCTCCATTTTGAACTACTTCAAAATCTTGTCAAGGTATGCGCTTATTGAAAAAACTTATCAAGTGTCTTGATCTATCTCAATAGATCTTGATGCTCAATATGTAAGTAGCTTCACCGAGGTCTTTCTTTGAAAAACTCCTTTCAAATACTCCTTTATGCTTTGCGTAATAATTCTACATTATTTCCGATCAACAATATGTCATTCACATATACTTATCGAAATCTTTGTAGTGCTCCCACTCACTTTCTTGTAAATACATGCTTCTCCAAAAGTCATATAAAACCATATGCTTTGATCACACTAACAAAGCGTTTATTCCAACTCCGAGATGCTTGCACCAGTCCATATATGGATCGCTGGAGCTTGCACATTTTGATAGCTCCTTTAGTATTGACAAAACCTTCAGGTTGCATCATATACAACTCTTCTTTAATAAATCCATTAAAGAATGCAGTTTTGACATCCATTTGCCGATTTCATAAAATGTGGCAATTGCTAACATGATTCGGACAGACTTAAGCATCGCTCTGATTGAGAAAATCTCATTGTAGTCAACACCTTGAATTTGTCGAAAACGCTTTTTTGCGACAAGTCGAGCTTTGTAGATAGTAACACTACTATCGGTGTCCGTCTTCCTCTTGAAGATCCATTTATTTAACATGGCTTGCTGATCATCGAGCAAGTTAATCAAAGTCCATACTTTGTTCTCATACATGGATCCTATCTCGATTTCATGGCCTCAAGCCATTTCGCGGAATCTGGGCTCATCATCGCTTCCTCATAGTTCGTAGGTTCATCATGGTCTAGTAACATGACTTCCGAACATGATTACCGTACCACTACAGTGCGGATCTTACTCTGGAAGACCTACGAGGTTTGGTAGCAACTTGATCTGAAGTTTCATGATCATCATCATTAACTTCCTCACTAATTGGTGTAGGAATCACGGAACTGATTTCTGTGATGAACTACTTTCCAATAAGGGAGAAGGTACAATTACCTCATCAAGTTCTACTTTCCTCCCACTCACTTCTTTGAGAGAAACTTCTTCTCTAGAAAGGATCCACCTTAACAACGAATAACTTGCCTTGGATCTGTGATAGAAGGTGTACCCAATAGTTACCTTTGGGTATTCTATGAAGACACACTTCTCGATTTGGGTTCGAGCTTATCGGTGAAAACTTTTTCACATAAGCATCACAACTTCCAAACTTTAAGAAACGACGACTTAGGTTCTTTGTTAAACCATAGTTCATACGGTGTCGCCTCAGCAGATTTAGATGGTGCCCTATTAAGCGTGAATGCAATTGTCTCTAATGCATAACCCCAAAGCGATAGTGGTAAACCGATAAGAGACATCATAGATCGCACCATATCCAATAAAGTGCGGTTACGACTTTCGGACACACCATTATGTTGTGGTGTTCCATATGGCGTGAGTTGCGAAACTATTTCACATTGTTTCAAATGAAGACCAAACTCGTAACTCAAATATTTATCTCCATGATCAGATCGCAGAAACTTTCTTTTCTTGTTACGATGATTTTCCACTTCACTCTGAAATTCTTTGAACTTCTCAATTATTTCAGACTTATGTTTCATCAAGTAGATATACCCATATCTTCTCAAATCATCTTGTGAAGGTCAGAAAATAACGATACTTGCCACGAGCATCAACACTCATTGAATCGCATACATCGGTATGTATTATTTCCAATAAGTCGGTAGCTTGTTCCATTGTTAGGAGAAGCGGAGTTTTAGTCATCTTGCCCAAAAGGCACGGTTACGCAAGCATCAAATGATTCATAATCAAGTGATTCCAAAAGTCCATCGACATGGAGTTTTCTTCAAGCACTTTACACCAATATGACCTAAGCGGCAAGCCACAAATAAGTTGCACTATCATTATTAACTTTGCATCTTTTGGTTTCAATATTATGAATATGTGTATCACTATGATCGAGATCCAATGAACCATTTTCATTGGGTGTGTAACCATATAAGGTTTTATTCATGTAAGCGAACAACAATTTATTCTCTTACTTAAATGAATAACCGTATTGCAATAAACATGATCAAATCATATTTATGCTCAACACCAAATAACACTTATTTAGGTTCCACACTAATCCCGAAAGTATAGGGTATGCGATGATGATCATATCAATCTTGGAACTACTTCCAACACTCATCGTCACTTCCCTTCAACTAGTTTTTGTTCATTCTCGCAACTCCGTTTCAAGTTACTACTCTTAGCAACTGAACCCAGTATCAAATACCGAGGGGTTGTGCGAACACTAGTAAAATACACATCAATAATCTGTATATCAAATATACCTTTGTTCACTTTGCCATCCTTCTTATCCGCCAAATACTTGGGGTAGTTCCGCTTCTAGTGACCGGTTCCATTGCAAGAAAAGCACTTAGTCTCGTGCTTAGGTCCGGACTTGGGCTTCTTCACTCGAGCAACAACTTGCTTGCCGTTCTTCTTGAAGTTCCCCTTCTTTTCCCTTTGCCCTTTTCTTGAAACTAGTGGTCTTGTCAATCATCAACACTTGACGCTCTTTTCTTGATTTCTACCTTCGTCGATTTCAGCATCACGAAGAGCTTGGGATTTACTTTTGTTATCCCTTGCATATTATAGTTCATCACGAAGTTCTACTAACTTGGTGATGGTGACTAGAGAATTACATCAATCACTATCTTATCTGGAAGATTAACTCCCACTTGATTTCAAGCGATTGAAGTACCCGGACAATCTGAGAACATGCTCACTAGTTGAGCGATTCTCCTCCATCTTTTAGCTATAGAACTTGTTGGAGACTTCATATCTCTCAACTCGGGTATTTGCTTGAAATATTAACTTCAACTCCTGGAACATCTCATATGGTCCATGACGTTCAAAACGTCTTTGAAGTCCCGATTCTAAGCCGTTAAGTATGGCTCACTAAACTATCAAGTAGTCATCATATTGAGCCGACCAAACGTTCATAACGCCCGCATTTGCTCCTGCAATAGTATGTCACCTAGCGGTGCATTAAGGACATAATTCTTACGTGCGACAATGAGGATAAACCTCAGATCACGGATCCAATCCGCATCATTGCTACTAATATTTTTCAATACAATTTTCTCTAGGAACATATCAAAACAAACATATGAAAGCAACAACGCAAGCTATTGATCTACAACATAATTTGCAAAATACTACCGGGACTAAGTTCATGATAAATTTAAGTTCAATTAATCATATTACTTTAAGAACTCCCACTTAGACAGACATCTCTCTAGTCATCTAAGTGATCACGTGATCCAAATCAACTAAACCATAACCGATCATCACGTGAGATGGAGTAGTTTTCAATGGTGAACATCACTATGTTGATCATATCTACTATATGATTCACGCTCGACCTTTCGGTCTCCGTGTTAGAGGCCATATCTGCATATGCTAGGCTCGTCAAGTATAACTCGAGTATTCTGCGTGTGCAAAACTGGCTTGCACCCGTTGTAGATGGACGTGGAAGCTTATCACACCCGATCATCACGTGGTGTCTCGGCACGACGAACTTTGGCAACGGTGCATACTCGAGGAACACTACTTGATAATTTTAGTGAGAGATCATCTTAAAATGCTACCGTCAATCAAAGCAAAATAAGATGCATAAAGGATAAACATCACATGCAATCAATATAAGTGATATGATATGGCCATCATCATCTTGTGCTTGTGATCTCCATCTCAAGCACCGTCGTGATCACCATAAATCGCCGTAGCGACACCTTGATCTCCATCGTAGCATCGTTGTCGTTTACGCCATCTATTGCTTCTCGACTATCGCTACCGCTTAGTGATAAAGTAAAGCAATTACATGCGTTTGCATTTCATACAATAAAGCGACAACCATATGGCTCCGACCGATTGCCGATAACCCGGTTACAAAACATGATCATCTCATACAATAAAATATAGCATCACGTCTTGACCATATCACATCACAACATGCCCTGCAAAAACAAGTTAGACGTCCTCTACTTTGTTGTTGCAAATTTTACGTGGCTGCTACGGGCTTAAGCAAGAACCAATCTCACCTACGCATCAAGACCACAACGATACTTCGTCAAATAGACTCCGTTTAACCTTCTCAAGGACCGGGCGTAGCCGCACTCAGTTCAACTAAAGTGAGAGAGACAGACACCCGCCAGCCACCTTTAAGCACGAGTGCTCATAGCAGTGAAACCAGTCTCGGCGTAAGCGTCTGGCGTAATGTCGGTCCGGGCGCTTCATCTCACAATACCGCTGAACCAAAGTATGACATGCCGGTAGGCGGTATGACTTGTATCGCCCACAACTCACTTGTGTTCTACTCGTGCAAAACATCAAACCATAAAAACCTAGGCTCGGATGCCCTTTGTTGGGGAACGTCGTAAATTCAAAAAAATTCCCACGCACACGCAAGATCATGGTGATGCATAGCAACGAGAGGGGAGAGTGTATGTCCACGTACCCTCGTAGACCGTAAGCGGAAGCGTTATAACAACGCGAGTACCGAACGTACGGCACCTCCGAGTTCTGCACACGTTCAGCTCGATGACGATCCCCGGACTCCGATCCAGCAAAGTGTCGGGGATGAGTTCCACAAGACGACGGCGTGGTGGACGATCTTGATGTTCTACCGACGCAGGCTTCGCCTAAGCACCGCTACGATATGACCGAGGTGGAATATAGTGGAGGGGCACCGCACACGGCTAAGAGATCCAAGAGATCAATTGTTGTGTCTTTGGTGCTAGCCCTGCCCTCTATTTATATGTTGAGCCGGGTCGAAACTTGGAGCAAAAGCCTCCTCAAAGTCGGTTTTGCCCGAAAGGCAAGAGTCCCACTCGGACTCCAGGACCAAACGCCACAATCCTTGGCGTCTGGCCCAAACGCCATGGGCCTCGGCGTCTGGCCCAGGGCCAGACGCCAGGGTCTCCGGCGTTTGGCCCCCTGGCCTCCGCAAAACTCCTTTTGCACCGACCTAAAGCCTCATGGGCTTGACCCTTAGCCTAAACATATCATCCAATATATGAATCTTTACGTCTCGACCATTTCGAGACTCCTCGTCATGTCCCCGATCTCATCCGGGACTCCGAACTCCTTCGGTACATCAAAACATGTAAACTCATAATATAAGCATCGCCGAAACCTTAAGCGTGCGGACCCTACGGGTTCGAGAACTATGTAGACATGACCTAGAACTATTCTCGGTCAATAACCAATAGCGGGACCTGGATGCCCATATTGGCTCCTACATATTCTCTGAAGATCTTTATCGGTCAAACCGCATAACAACATACGTTGTTCCCTTTGTCATCGGTATGTTACTTGCTCGAGATTCGATCGTCGGTATCCAATACCTAGTTCAATCTCGTTACGGCAAGTCTCTTTACTCGTTCGTAATGCATCATTTCGTAACTAACTCATTAGCTACATTGCTTGCAAGGCTTATAGTGATGTGCATTACCGAGAGGGCCCAGAGATACCTCTCCGAGCAATCGGAGTGACAAAACCTAATCTCGAAATCGCCAACCCAACATGTACCTTTGGAGACACCTGTAGTACTCCTTTATAATCACCCGATTACGTTGTGACGTTTGGTAGCACCCAAAGTGTTCCTCCGGTGGCAGGAGTTGCATAATCTCATAGTTACAGGAACATGTATAAGTCATGAAGAAAGCAATAGCAACATACTAACCGATCAAGTGCTAGGCTAACGGAATGGGTCATGTCAATCACATCATTCTCCTAATGATGTGATCCCGTTAATCAAATGACAACTCATGTCTATGGCTAGGAAACTTAACCATCTTTGATTCAACGAGCTAGTCAAGTAGAGGCATACTAGTGACACCGGTGTTTGTATATGTATTCACACATGTATTATGTTTCCGGTTAATACAATTCTAGCATGAATAATAAACATTTATCATGAAATAAGGAAATAAATAATAACTTTATTATTGCCTCTAGGGCATATTTCCTTCAGTAAGTCCATGAGACGGGGCGACGGGGTCACATTATCGTGAGTCTCTGCTTGTCTCCGCGAGCCTCCACTGCACTAACAGGTTTGGGTATTTGTTCTGAGTTGGCCTCTGGCCTTTACGCACTAACCACCACGCGAGAATACATATGGGCCTCGACGTCACAGTATCAGCCGAAGCTTTGTCGGGCGTCGATTCGCATTATGCGGCCGGGCCGGCACCATCCTGTAGTGGTGGAGCCTGGTCCGCCTGCTGCATAGCGACCCGGAGTGCAGGCGATGGGCCCCACCCGAGTGCTTAGTATGTAGACAGGCGGGGACCTCTCTGCTGAGCCTAGGTAGGGCTACGATGTGTTGATCTTCCGAGGCCGGGCATTGACCCCAGAAAGGTGTGTCCGGCCAGAGTGATCGAGCGTGTTGGGTAACGTGGTGCACCCCTATAGGGAAGATATATATTCGAATACCGTGTCCACGTAATGGACGTTCAGACTTGTATCCGGATCTTATATGACTAGAAATGGATACTTGAGATATGTTGCTCCGAGATTGCTTTCTTGCAGGGAGTCGAGGAAGGATCTCTGGTCCTTAATGTTACAACATGCTTGTTAAATATAAACTGCTATTCTTTACTCTTCTACATGCTGCAAGATGCTTGGAACTACTTGAAGATGCTAGTCTTTGATAGGCTAGGCCTTCCCCTCTATTCTGGCATTCTGCAGTTCAGTCCACAGATACAACCCTTCCATTGATACCAATGCATACTTAATATAGATCTGATGCTTGCGAGTACTTTGGATGAGTACTCACGGTTGCTTTGCTACCCCTTTTCCCCCTTCTTTCTTCTTTCCAATTGATGCAACCAGATGGTGGATCCTTGGAGCCAGGTGCCACCGCCGACGGATGCTACTACGTGGAGACCGCCAACGACCAGGAGTAGTTAGGAGGTCCTAGGCAGGAGGCCTTGCATCTTCGATCGTTGTTGCTTTTGTGTTTGCCTTCTTAAGGCAGTCTTGTTTAACTAATGTCTGTACTCAGATATTGTTGCTTCCGCTGACTCTTGTATATCGAGCTTGTATTCGAGCCCTCGAGGGCCCTGGCTTGTAATACAAAGCTTGTATTGTTTTAATTTGTGTCTAGAGTTGTGTTGTGATATCTTCCCGTGAGTCCCTGATCTTGATCGTACACGTTTGCGTGTATGATTAGTGTATGATTGAATCGGGGGCGTCACAAGTTGGTATTAGAGCCGACTGCCTGTAGGAACCCCCTTTCCAACTCCTTGGTCAAAGTTGAGTCTAGTCTTTGAAAAACTGTTTTACTAACATGGCTGTGTGGCTTACGGGCCCACGTCGCCAAATGGATGGTATTAGGATCTTTTATTCCTTGTCTATACTCTGGTACTTTGATCTCTCCTCTATTCGGATTAAATGATTTTGCTAACTCTGTCCTAGGTTCTCGTGATCACATCCACCCGGAGATTTATATTACGCCTTTCTCGAATTGAGGGCCAACTTCTGCCACACAATATTCACTGACCACAGGATCCTCTTATCGAGGGCACCCTCCGTCGTCACTTGCAAATTCCTCGCTCCAGGGGTTATCTTCGACGTTGATGTAGCCTTTGCTATGTCCCGTTCTGGTATCCCTCCATCACGTGCATGCGTGCTGCCTAGTATGTCTATGATGTTTCTCTTGTCCGAACTAATACGAACAACATGTAATTGGCTCTATACATGCATCGGTATGTCTTCAATGACTGCTGCTTTGTACATACTGCACATTTACTCACTGTTCAAGTTACCTCATGAATGACTCCATACACTGGCTCCAACCTTTGCTGAACTACCCCTTGTTGCATTTAAGCAGGATGGTTAGACCCACTAGTTGTGGTCGTGGTGGCGACAATCCACCACCTCCTGAATACATTGCCTGAATGATACAACAGTTTGATGTTGAATCGCCAGTTCATGGTACAAGTCATGGCTCAGTTTCTGCGTCCCAATATGAATCAGCAACCCGCCCTAGTAACTCTGCAAGACTTTGCGCGTCTCAACCCTGTCATCTACAACAGCTTAACTCAGCCCCTTGATGCTAATGACTGGCTCCATGACATCACTTTTAAGTTGAAGTCTGTTGATGTAGCCCCTACCAGCTATGTCACCTTCGCGGCCTATTACTTGAAAGGTCCCGCTGCTCAATCGTAAGACAGCCACAGGCGTTCCTTACCTGTTGGAACCGCCATCACTTGACCAGAATTTCAAGCTGCATTCCGCGGGCCAATGTCAAACCACCATGGTTAGTCACAACGTCCCCGTTGAAATTGAAGTGTTGGAATTTCATGTTTCCCCCATTATTTTGAAGTCATCCGATATCGACCTCATTCTGGGAATGGAATGGTAGAAAAAACATATCGTTTCTATCATTTCTGCCACTAGAACCGTCCATCTACTACATCATTCAAATGAGATAGTGAGCTACCATGCTCCTCTTGTTTGAAATTCCGAAGCATGGATTTATCTCTTGAATGCGTGGAACGTTTCTCCTTTTGTGAGAATTCAAAACTTTACATCAAATTAAAAGCCTACATGCAGTGCGCATTCTTGTTCAAGCTAAACATCGCTTTGCGTCGAGGGGTCAAATTTCAAAAGTTCGATTGGTCAAATCCTTTTGAAGATGAAGCCACTTGGGACGCGAGGATCGTCTTTGTGATGAATACCTCGCTTTTGTTTCCTTCTACCTCATAAAATCTCGGGACGAGATTTCTTGTAGTGGAGGAGAATTGTGACGCCCGGATAATTAAGCTACAGTAATCCTCTGGTAATGGTGCCTTGTCATCACATTACTGTTTCTAATCCTCGCTTGATCGAGATCTTAATTCAAATTCAAGTTCAAACTAAAGTCCATAATTCAAATTTCTCCAACACGCAAAATAAAATGTTCAAAGTATGGCAAATATCCCTAGATATTTGTCATGTTGGAACCAACCTCTTTTGGATTCCCAAAGTGCCCTTGGAATTTTATTTAGTGGTCCAACAACAATTAAATTGGCCTTTTCAGTTTCTAAAAATGGTTAGACAACTCCTTTTGAGCCCAAACTTCTTGTGCCATCTAAGAATATTGTCTAGTATTTATATGACATGTTTCACGTTTTACTAAAGGTTGTTTGGTGGAACAACTAAATGCAAAACATGGGCAAAAAACTAAAACAAAAAAGTTTAAGAAGAAAACAAAAGAAAAGGAGAAAATCCCCACCATCTTTTCCCTATGGACCCAAACCTACAGCCCTCCCCCTGTCCCACTGGGCCTTGGCCGAGCTAGCAACAAAAACAAGCCTAGCCCACACCCCAGTCCTCTCCCTCCTCATGCTACAGAAGCAGGGGGCATCGTGGCGGCCATCCCATGGCGCCCCTGTCCTGTGGCGGCCATCCCGCGCCTCTATGTCGTTCACCCCGCGCGTATAAGACCGCCTCGGCCTCCTCGACGAACCCTAGATCCTCAGTTCCCCCTCTCCTTCCTCCTCTGCTCGCAGCTAAGCTAACGGCCGTCGACGCGGCCACCGGCCTGTCCTCTCTACGCCGAGGGCCCAGGAGGACCGCCGCCGTCCACTCCGTCGTCCACACCCACGCGCAGGAGCTGGAAGCCCCTTCATCGCCGGGCCAAACCTTCTTCCTCCACTCCGGCCACTGTGAGCTCGTCAACGACTCCGGCCACCTCGACTCTCCCTCGGGACTTCCCAGCAATGGCGGTGAGCACCACATGCCCCCCCCTTGTCCTACCCCTCGTTTTCTGCGCCCGTAGCTCGCCGCTTCTGCCATGGCCGAACACAACGCCACCGTCGAGCTCCTCGTCGTGGCCATGCTCGCCGATGAGCTCGTCCGAACTAGCGATGCGTGCTCGACGCTGTAGCGGCCTCAGCTCTAGCTAGCTCGCTCCGCCGTGCCGTGTATCGCCGGATCCGCCCATGCCCGAACTCCGGTGCCGCCTCCGCCGCTCGCCTCGCCGTGTCCGATCGTTCCCGGTCAAGCCGCCGCCGCAGCTCACATCGCCGACGCGTGTGCCCCGCCCTGCTCCCCCCACACGCCTGCCACATCCCGCATCGGCCCGGCGTGCCTCGCTGCATCGCCGCGCGCACAGCCCCACCCCGCGCCTACCCACCTCCTACTGCTAGCGCCGCTTGCGCTCGTCGCGCCTCGCTTCGCCCGCACTTCTCGCGGCGTTCGTCAAATCGCCGGAGCCTAAACCCAGCGCCACCTGTCAGCCCAGCCTCGTCGAGGCCATGGCCTCGCCCGGGCGTGGCGCCCCTCGAACGCAGTGCCCGCCGTTAACCGCCTGGCCCGCGGCCTTGTGCCACTAGCCTATGGGCCCCAAATACAGCCCAAAAAAAGAATTAAAATTAGTTAAATAGATTTACTAATTAATAAACGAATTAATTAACTGAATTAATTTAGATTAATTAACATAACTTAATTAACCTGTCTAATTAAGCTAGCTAACATTCTATGACAATGGTACCCCGTGTCAGTTTGACTGGTCAACAGGTCAAAGTTGACTGCTGACATCACTCTCACCTCATGCTAACATAATTATTGATTTTCTGTCGAATTTGATAATTGATAATAATTTCAGAAAATGGCTAAAACAATAATAAATCATAGAAAATAATCCGTAGCTTGGATGAAAAAGTTTTATACATGAAAGTTGCTCAGAAAAATATGACGAATCGATATATGCTCTCCGTTCATCTGTCACGTGCCCATAGCATAGCGAACATCGAACTTTTCCCCTCCGGTTCGTCTGTCCGAAAATGCTTAACTCCGGGAAAACTTTTCGGACGTGATCCCCCTTCGCCGGTATCGTGTAACACGGTGTTAGAACACCCCTAGCTCTGCGTATTGTCATGTTATACACTTGTTTGCTCTGTATTTACTGTTTCTTCCCCCTCTTCTCTTCGGTAGAGCCCGTGCCGGCTGCCGATGCCGCTGTGATCGACTACGTCACCGACGACCCCTCCTTCTTGTCTGAGCAACCAGGCAAGCCCCCCCTTTGATCATCCCGATATCGCCCATTCCATTCTCTCATGCTTGCATTAGATTTTGCTACTATTATTGATTGCTCCTATTCTGATGCATAGCCTGCTTTTGTAACATGCTGTTGTACCTTACCTGCTTATCCTAAGCAGCTTAGTATAGGTTGGTTAGTGATCCATCAGTGACCCCCACTTGTCCTTGTTGCCCCTTCTTCATCATCGACGCCTCGATCAACATGATCGACGACCAGAGCCCGACACCTCACATCACATCACGCCCCTTTTGTTGCTCGACTCTACAGAGCTACTACCGAGTGCCGAGGGTGATCCCTCTTAAAGCACTCCTGATGATAATTCTGTAGTGTAGCTATTCGGTCGTGGTCATCGAGGGTGATTTCCTCTTTCACCATTCCCGATACGGCTCTGTCGTGCAACACCTCAAGTGTGAACCTCGAGGGTGGTCCCTCTTACGTTCACCTTGATGATTACGTTGAGTGGAATCCACCGGGGGTGATTCCTCGGGTTTTTCCCTTGATGTTTGGACACACGGTTACCGGGACTTTACTTGAGACCATTGTTGAAGTCGGGTCGGCCCTGAGGGGTACCCGCGAGTTGATGTGAAAGTCGGGCGGGCCCGTGGAGCACCTAAGAGGTTTCTACGTGGCACGGCCGGGCAGTCTGGGCCCTTGCCGTAAGTCCATGAGACGGGGTGATGGGGTCACATTATCGCGAGTCTCTGCTCGTCTCCGCGAGCCCCCAATGCACTAACAGGTTTGGGTATTTGTTCTGAGTTGGCCTCTGGCCTTTACGCACTAACCACCACACGAGAATAGATATGGGCCTTCATGTAACAGTATCAGTCGAAGCTTTGTCAGACATCCAGTTCAGCATTGTGGCACGGCTGGGCCGGCACCATCCTGTAGTGGTGGAGCCTGGTCCGCCCTGCTCGCAATGACCCGGAGTGCAACGGGCGATGGGCCCAGACCCCATAGTGCTTAGGATGTAGACCGACAGGGACCTCTCTGCTGAGCCTAGGTAGGGCTACGACGTGTTGATCTTCCGAGGCCGGGCATTGACCCCAGAAAGGTGTGTCCGGCCAGAGTGATCGAGCGTGTTGGGTAACGTAGTGCACCCCTGCAGGGAAGATATATATTCGAATACCGTGTCCACGGTAATGGACGTTCAGACTTGTATCCGGTTCTTATATGACTAGAAATGGATACTTGAGATATGTTGCTCCGAGATTGCTTTGTCGCAGGGAGTCGAGGAAGGATCTCTGGTCCTTAATGTTACAACATGCTTGTTAAATATAAACTGCTATTCTTTACTCTTCTACATGCTGCAAGATGCTTGGAGCTGCTTGAAGATGCTAGTGTTTGATAGGCTAGGCCTTCCCCTCTATTCTGGCATTCTCCAGTTCAGTCCACAGATACAGCCCTTCCATTGATACCAATGCATACTTAGTATAGATCTGATGCTTGCGAGTACTTTGGATGAGTACTCACGGTTGCTTTGCTGCCCCTTTTCCCCCTTCCTTCTTCTTTCCGATTGATGCAACCAGATGGTGGATCCTTGGAGCCAGATGCCACTGCCGACGGATGCTACTACGTGGAGACCGCCGACGACCAGGAGTAGTTAGGAGGTCCCAGGAAGGAGGCCTTGCCTCTTCGATCGTTGTTGCTTTTGTGTTTGCCTTCATAAGGAAGTCTTGTTTAACTACTGTCTGTACCTAGATATTGTTGCTTCCGCTGACTCTTGTATATCGAGCTTGTATTCGAGCCCTCGAGGCTCGTGGCTTGTAATATGAAGCTTGTATTGTTTTGATTTGTGTCTAGAGTTGTGTTGTGATATCTTCCCGTGAGTCCCTGAACTTGATCGTACATGTTTGCGTGTATGATTAGTGTACAATTGAATCAGGGGCGTCACAAGTTGGTATCAGAGCTGACTACCTGTAGGAACCCCGTTTCCAACTCCTTGGCCGAAGTTGAGTCTAGTCTTTGAAAAACTATTTTACTAACATGGCTGTGTGGCTTACGGGCCCACGTCGCCAAATGGATGGTATTAGGATCTTTTATTCCTCATCTATACTCTGGTACTCTGATCTCTCCTCTATTCGGGTTAAATGATTTAGCTAACTCTGTCCTAGGTTCTCGTGATCACATCCACCTAGAGATTTGTATTACGCCTTTCTCAAATTGAGGGCCAAGTTCTGCCACACAATATTCACTGACCGCAGGATCCTCTTATCTAGGTCACCCTCTGTCGTCACTTGCAAATTCCTCGCTCCAGGGGTTATATTTGACGTTGATGTAGCCTTTGCTATGTCCCGTTCTGGTATCCCTCCATCGCGTGCATGCGTGCTGCCTAGTATGTCTATGTTGTTTCTCTTGATCGACTTCTTTCGCCTATATATGTCCATATACCCTAAATACATCGAGGAGCACAATACATCGGGAGTTCCGCCGCCGCAAGCCTCTGTACCCACCAAAAACAATTGGGACCCTGTTCCGGCACCCTGCCGGAGGGGGGAACCCTCACCGGTGGCCATCTTCATCATCCCGGCGCTCTCCATGACGAGGAGGGAGTAGTTCACCCTCGGGGCTAAGGGTATGTACCAGTAGCTATGTGTTTGATCTCTCTCTCTCTCTCTCTCTCTCTCTCTTGTTCTTGATTTGGCATGATCTTGATGTATCGCGAGCTTTGCTATTATAGTTGGATCTTATGATGTTTCTCCCCCTCTACTCTCTTGTAATGGATTGAGTTTTCCCTTTGAAGTTATCTTATCGGATTGAGTATTTAAGGATTTGATAATACTTGATGTATGTTTTGGTGATCAACTTGCGGGTTCCGTAACCTCGTGAATCTATGCATAGGGGTTGGCACACGTTTTTGTCTTGACTCTCCGGTAGAAACTTTGAGGCACTCTTTGAGGTTCTATGTGCTGGTTGAATAGATGAATCTGAGATTGTGTGATGCATACCGTATAATCATACGGACGGATACTTGAGGTGACATTGGAGTATCTAGGTGACATTAGGGTTTTGGTTGATTTGTCTCTTAAGGTGTTATTCTAGTACGAAGTCTATGATAGGTCGAACGTAAATAATAGCTTCATTTTATTTTTACTATGGACTCTTGAATAGATCGATCAGAAAGGATAACTTTTAGGTGGTTTCGTACCCTACCATAATCTCTTCGTTTGTTATCCTTTGTTAGTGACTTTGGAGTGACTCTTTGTTGCATGTTGAGGGATAGTTATAAGATCCAATTATGTTATTATTGTTGAGTGAACTTGCACTAGTGAAAGTATGAACCTAGGCCTTGTTCCTAGCATTGCAATATCGTTTACGCTCATTTTTATCGCTTGCTACCTTGCTGCTTTTATATTTTCAGATTACAAAAACCTATATCTACCATCCATATTGCACTTGTATCACCATCTCTTCGCCGAACTAGTGCACCTATACAATTCACCATTGTATTGGGTGTGTTGGGGACACAAGAGACTCTTTGTTATTTGGTTGCAGGGTTGTTTGAGAGAGACTATCTTCATCCTACACCTCCCACGGATTGATAAACCTTAGGTCATCCACTTGAGGAAATTTGCTACTGTCCTACAAACCTCTGCACTTGGAGGCCCAACAATGTCTACAAGAAGAAGGTTGCGTAGTAGACATCAAGCAGTTTCTGGCGCCGTTGCCGGGGAGGTGAGTGCTTGAAGGTATATATTTAGATCTTGCAATCGAATCTTTTAGTTTCTTGTTTTATCACTAGTTTAGTTTATAAAAGAAAACTATAAAAAAATGGAACTGAGGGTGCCTCATATGCTTCATATTTTTAATATCTTTCATGAGAATAAGGATTCCGATAATTGTGCTCAATTGCTAGAGTAAGAGTGCATTAGAATGTTTGGCACTAAATCTTTGAATGATGAGCATGATTGCAATGTTGTTAGTATGAATTATTTGAATACCCATGATGCTAATGATATGCAAAGCCACAAGCTTTGGGATGCTATGTTTGATGAAGATGATATGTTTTGTCCCCCAAGTCTCGATGAGCAAATTTATTATGATGAAAGCATGCCTCCTATTTATGATGATTATATTGATGAAAGTGGGTTTGGAAGAGTGTCAACTTTAGGAAGTAATGATCCCACTATTTTGGAGGATGTTGAATATTATTGTGATAATCATGAAAGTGGATTTGGAGATGTCATGACTTCATTTAGTGATGAATCCACTATTTCGGAAGAGGTTCCAATTGATTATGAGAATAAGGTTGCTATCTATGATGATTATTTGTGATGAATGTATGCTATAAAGAATAATTATAACAAGGAAACTTGTCATCATGATTTTAGTTTTCAATTGGATTATGCCTCACATGATAATTATTTTGTTGAGTTTGCTCCCACTATTATTCATGAGAATAATTTTGCTTATGTGGAGAGTAGTAAATTTTCTATGCTTGCAGATCATGAAAAGAATGCTTTATGTGATGGTTATATTGTTGAATTCATTCATGATGCTACTGAAAAATATTATGAGGGAGGAATTTATGCTTGTAGGAATTGCAATAATACCAAGTTTCCTCTCTATGTGCTTAAAGTTTTGAAGTTATGCTTGTTTTGCCTTCCTATGCTATTTGATTATTGTTCCCATAAGTTGTTTGCTCAAAAAATCCCTATGCATAGGAAGTGGGTTAGACTTAAATGTGCTAGTCATATTCGTCATGATGCTCTCTTTATGTTTCAATTCTTATCTTTTATGTGAGCATCAATGAAATCATTATGCCTAGCTAGGTGCATTAAACGTTAGCGCTTGTTGGGAGACAACCCAATTTTATTTTTGTTCTTTACTTTTTGCTCCTATTTAGTAATAAATAATTAATCTAGCCTATGGTTAGGTGTGGTTTTATGTTTTAATTAGTGTTTGTGCCAAGTAGAACCTTTGGGAAGACTTGGGTGAAGTCTTTATGATCTTGCTGTAAAAAACAGAAACTTTAGCGCTCACGAGATTAGCTGCCATTTTTTACTGGGAGTGCTTTTAGGTTGATTCTATTTGCAGATGATTAATAGACAAATTCCACAGGTCCACCAATTTATTTTAGAATTTTTGGAGTTCCAGAAGTATACGTTTGATACAGATTACTACAGACTGTTCTGTTTTTGACAGATTCTGTTTTCTATGTGTTGTTTGCTTATTTTGATGAATCTATGAGTAGTATCGGAGGTTATGAACCATAGAGAAGTTGGAATACAGTAGATATTACACCAATATGAATTTAGAATGATTTCACAACAGTATCTAAGTGGTGATTTATTTTCTTATACTAACGGAGCTTACGAGTTTTCTGTTGAGTTTTGTGTTGTGAAGTTTTGGGTAAGTTTTCGGAGTGAAGCACTAGAGCAAAAAGGATATAAGTTGTGAAGTTTTGTGTTGTTGAGTTTTGTGTTGTGAAGTTTTCGGAGTAGTTTTCACTTTGGTTCGGCGGTATTGTTGGATGAAGCGGCCCGGACCGACATTACGCGTACGCTTACGCGAGACTGGTTCTACCGACGTGCTTTGCACACAGGTGGCTGGCGGGTGTTAGTTTCTCCAAATTTAGTTGAACCGAGTGTGGCTACGCCCGATCCTTGCGAAGGTTTAAACAACACAAACTTGACAAACTATCGTTGTGGTTTTGATGCGTAGGTAAGAACGGTTACGGCTAAGCCCGATGGCGACCACGTAAAACTTGCAACAACAAAGTAGAGGACGTCTAACTTGTTTTTTGCGGGGCATGTTGTGATGTGATATGGTCAAGACATGATGCTAAATTTTATTGTATGAGATGATCATGTTTTGTAATCGAGTTATCGACCAATCGGCGGGAGCCATATGGTTGTCGCTTTATTGTATGCAATGCAATCGCCCTATAATGCTTTACTTTATCACTAAGCGGTAGGGATAGTCGTAGAAAGCATAAGATTGGCGAGACGACAACGATGCTACGATGGAGATCAAGGTGTCGCGCCGGTGACGATGGTGATCATGACGGTGCTTGAGATGGAGATCACAAGCACAAGATGATGATGGCCATATCATATCACTTATATTGATTGCATGTGATGTTTATCTTTTATGCATGTTATCTTGCTTTGATTGACGGTAGCATTATCAGATGATCTCTCACTAAATTTCAAGATAAAAGTGTTCTCCTTGAGTATGCACCGTTGCCAAAGTTCGTCGTGCCCAGACACCACGTGATGATCGGGTGTGATAAGCTCTACGTCCATCTAGAACGGGTGCAAGCCAGTTTTGCACACGCGGAATACTCAGGTTAAACTTGACGAGCCTAGCATATGCAGATATAGCCTCGGAACACTGAGACTGAAAGGTCGAGCGTGAATCATAAAGTAGATATGATCAACATAGTGATGTTCACCATGCAAAGCTACTCCATTTCACGTGATGATCGGTTATGGTTTAGTTGATTTGGATCACGTGATCACTTAGAGGATTAGAGGGATGTATATCTAAGTGGGAGTTCTTAAGTAATTTGATTAATTGAACTTTAATTTATCATGAACTTAGTCCCGTAGTATTAGCATATCTATGTTGTAGATCAATGATCGTCTCCAACGTATCTATAATTTTTGATTGCTCCATGCTACTTTATCTCTTGTTTTAGGCAATATTGGGCTTTATTATCCACTTTTATATTATTTTTGGGACTAACCTATTAACCGGAGGCCCAGCCCAGATTTGCTGTTTTATGCCTATTTCAGTGTTTCGAGGAAAAGGAATATCAGACGGAGTCAAAACGGAACGAAATCAACTGGAGAAGTTATTTTTGGAAGGAAACCCACGTGATGGACTTGGACCCCACGTCAGAAGATACGGGAGGTGCTCACGAGGGTGGGGGCGCGCCCCTGCCTCGTGGGGCCCCCGTAGCTCCACTGACGTTCTCCTTTCACCCATATATACCTACGTACCCTAAAACTTCTAGAACAGAAGATAGATCGGGAGTTCCGCCGCCGCAAGCCTCCAGAACCACCAAAAACTAATCGGGACCCCTTTCTGGTACCACTGGGAGGGATCCATCTCCGGTGGCCATCTTCATCATCCCGGCGCTCTCCATGACGAGGAGGGAGTAGTTCACCCTCGGGGCTGAGGGTATGTACCAGTAGCTATGTGTTTGATGTCTCTCTCTCTCTCTCTCGTGTTCCAATCTATGGCACGATCATAATGTATCCCGAGCTTTGCTATTGTAGTTGGATCTTATGATGTTTCTCCCCCTCTACTCTCTTGTGATGAATTGAGTTTCCCCTTTGAAGTTATCTTATCGGATTGAGTCTTGTATGAGAAAACTTGATGTATGTCTTGGTGATCAACTTGCGGGTTTCGTGACATTGGGAACCTATGCATAGGGGTTGGCACACGTTCTTGATTCTCCGGTAGAAACTTTGGGGCACTCTTTGAAGTACTTTTATGTTGGTTGGATGAATCTGAGATTGTGTGATGCATATCGTATAATCATGCCCACGGATACTTGAGGTGACAATGGAGTATCTAGGTGAGATTAGGGTTTTGGTTGATTTGTATCTTAAGGTGTTATTCTAGTACGAACTCTAGGGCTGTTTGTGACACTTATAGGAATAGCCCACCGTATTGATTGGAAAGAATAACTTTGAGGTGGTTTCGTACCCTACCATAATCTCTACGTTTGTTCTCCGCTATTAGTGGCTTTGGAGTGACTCTTTGTTGCATGTTGAGGGTTTGTTATATGATCTATCTATGTTATTATTGTTGAGAGAACTTACACTAGTGAAAGTATGGACCCTAGGCCTTGTTTCCTACCATTGCAATACCGTTTACGCTCACTTTTATCACTTGTTACCTTGCTGTTTTTATATTTTCAGTTTACAAAAACCTTTATCTACCATCCATATTGCACTTGTATCTTCGTCTCTTCACGAACTAGTGCACCTATACAATTACCATTGTATTGGGTGTGTTGGGGACACAAGAGACTCTTTGTTATTTGGTTGCAGGGTTGCTTGAGAGAGACCATCTTCATCCCACGCCCACGGATTGATAAACCTTAGGTCATCCACTTGAGGGAAATTTGCTCTTGTCCTACAAACCTGTGCTCTTGCAGTCCCAACAACGTCTACAAGAAGAAGGTTGTGTAGTAGACATCAAGCACTTTTCTGGCGCCGTTGCCGGGGAGGCTAGGTAAGTGAAGGTATATCTTTAGATCTTGCAATCGAATCTTTTTGTTTCTTGTTTTAGCACTAGTTAGTCTATAAAAGAAAATTACAAAAAAATTGAATTGAGTTTGTCTCATACGCTTCACCTTTTATTATCTTTCGTGAGAATGATGGAAAGGAAAATTGTGCCAAAGTGTTAGAAGAAGAATGCATTAAAATGTTTGGCATAAAATATGTGAATGATGAGCATGATTGCAATGTTGTTAGTATGAATTCCTTGAATATCCATGATGCTAATGATATGCAAAGCCACAAACTTGGGGAAGCTATGTTTGATGAATATGATATTTTTTGTCCCCAAGCTTTGATGAGAAAATTTACTATGATGAAAGCATGACTCCTATCTATGATGATTATTGTGATGACACGTATGCTTTAAAGAATAATGATAACCATGAAACTTGTCATCTTGATTTTAATTTCCAATCATATGATAGTTATTTTGTTGAGTTTGCTCCCACTATTCCGAATGAGAAGAAATTTGCTTATGTGGAGAGTAGTAAATTTTCTATGCTTGTAGATCATGAAAAGAATGCTTTAGGTGCTGGTTATATTGTTGAATTCATTCATGATGCTACTGGAAATTATTATGAGGGAGGAACATATGCTTGTAGGAATTGTAATAATGTCAAGTTTCCTCCCTATGTGCTTGAAATCTTGAAGCTATGCTTGTTTTTCCTTCCTATGCAAGTTGATTATTGTTCCCATAAGTTGTTTGCTCACAAAATACCTATGCATAGGAAGTGGGTTAGACTTAAATGTGCTAGTCATATTCTTCATGATGCTCTCTTTATGTTTCAGTTCCTATCTTTTTGTGAGCATCATTGAAATCATCATGCCTAGCTAGGGGTGTTAAACAATAGCGCTTGTTGGGAGGCAACCCAATTTTATTTTAGTTTCTTGCTTTTTGGTTATGTTTAGTAATAAATAATCCATCTAGCCTCTGTTTATATGTGGTTTTATGTTTTAATTAGTGTTTGTGCCAAGTAGAACCTTTGGGAAGACTTGGGTGAAGTCTTTATGATCATGCTGTAAAAAAACAGAAACTTTAGCGCTCACGAGATTAGCTATAAATTTTTACTGGAGAGTGCTATTTAGTTGATTATTTTTTCAGATGATTACTAGACAAATTCCTCAGGTCCACCAATTTATTTTAGAATTTTTGGAGTTCCATAAGTTTGCGTTAGTTACAGATTACTACAGACTGTTCTGTTTTTGACAGATTCTGTTTTTAGGTGTGTTGTTTGCTTATTTGGATGAATCTATGGCTAGTAAAATAGTTTATAAACCATAGAGAAGTTGTAATACAGTAGGTTTAACACCAATATAAATAAATAATGAGTTCATTATAGTACCTTGAAGTTGTGTTTTGTTTTCTTTCGCTAACGAAGCTCACGAGTTTTCTGTTAAGTTTTGTGTTGTGAAGTTTTCAAGTTTTGGGTAAAAATTCAATGGACTATGGAATAAGGAGTGGCAAGAGCCTAAGCTTGGGTATGCCCGAGGAACCCCATGGTAATATTCAAGGACAACCAAGAGCCTAATCTTGGGGATTCCCCGGAAGGCATCCCCTCTTTCGTCTTTGTTCATTGGTAACTTTACTTGGAGCTATATTTTTATTCACCACATGATATGTGTTTTGCTTGGAGCGTCAATTTATTTTGTTAGCATTTGCTTGCTGTTATTTAGAACAATGTTTTGCATCTTTTATTTCAATAAAAGTGGCATTGATAGCCTTTACTATGCCTATTTTACAAGTCTTCATGTTGCTGTTTGAAAACAGAAAGTTTACCGTTGTTGCAAAAATTCCCTAGAAACATCAGAATGTGATAAAATGTTTAAACATTTTGCATAATAAGCTCTGATAAATTTACTACAGTGGGAATTTTCTTTCATAATTATTGGAGCTAGGGAAGTATGGATCTTGCTGCATTCTTTACAGACTGTCCTATTTAGGCAGATTGCTGTTATGTTTGCATTGTTTGCATATGTTTGCTTGTTAATGATTCTATTTGAGGATAGGACTATTAAATATGCAGATGCATTTAGTATGCAATGTTCAATAATAATTTTAGTGATTTGCTACAGTATAGTATGATAAGGTTTTTGCATTGGTTTATACTAACTTATCTCATGAGTCTTTGTTGAGTTTTGTGTGGATGAAGCTTTTCAGATTTAGGGAGACCGTGATATGAGAGGAATTAAGGAGACACAAAAGCTCAAGCTTGGGGATGCCCAAGGCATCCCAAGATAATATTTCAAGAAGCCTCAAGCGTCTAAGCTTGGGGATGCCCCGGTTGGCATCCCACCTTTCTTCTTCAACAACTATCGGTTAGTATCGGTTGATCCTAAGTTTTTGCTTCTTCACGTGATGTTTGCTATTCTTAGAATGCCATTTTATTTTGTTTTGCTTGTTGTTTGAATAAAGTATCAAGATCTGAAATTATTAAATGGGAGAGTCTTCACATAGCTAAATAATTATTTAACTACTCATTGATCTTCATTTATATCTTTTTGGAGTAGTTTGTCATTTACTCGTGTGCTTCACTTATATCCTATGAGTAAATGGTTGAATGAATTGAATATAATAAATCTGAAATTATATATGTTTTATATGCTTATCCCATGGGGAGTAATGACTTCACATATAAGAAGTAGAGGTGGTAAATTTATTGAAGGTTAGCAAACATTGTATTGGTCACTTGAACAATTCATGAAAGAATATTGAGGGAAGAGAAATTTCACATATAAATATAATACCTTGGACATCTTTTGCAATTGTGAGCACACATTAAAATATGACATGCTAAAAGGTTGATATTGGACAAGGAAGACAACGTAATGGGTTATGTTTTCTTATATCCGAAATAAAGTATATTGTCATGGATTATTCAACATGCTGAGCTTGCCTTTCTCCCTCATGCTAGCCAATTCTTTGCACCAAGTAGAGATACTACTTGTGCTTCCAAACATCCCTTAAACCAATATTGCCATGAGAGTCCACCATACCTACTTATGGATTGAGTAAGATCCTTCAAGTCAGTTGTCATCGGTGCATGCAATAAAAATTTCTCTATAAATATGTATGATCTATTAGTGTGGAGAAAATAAGCTTTATACGATCTTGTGATGTGGAAGCAATAAAAGCGATGGACTGCATAATAAAGGTCCCTATCACAAGTGGCAATGTAAAGTGACGTTCTTTCGCATTAAGATTTTGTGCATCCAACTATAAAAGCGCATGACAACCTCTGCTTCCCTCTGCGAAGGGCCTAGCTTTTATTCTTGTCTTATACCTTATGCAAGAGCCATTGTGATCTTCACCTTTCCTTTTTACATTTTATCCTTTGACTAATAACACGGTTTGTTAGTTTTCAAGAAAGTTTATGATCTATACTTTAACATGTGAATAGTTAGTTACTTGATCATGAAAAGTTTTATGAGATGAGCTACTGTTATGACATATGATGATGCTAGAAAAGGTGATTTAAATTATCATTGATCAAACTTGTGCACCTGCTAGCATTCACACTTCATAAATTCTTTCTTTTATCATTTACCTACTCGAGGACAAGCAGGAATTAAGCTTGGGGATGTTGATACGTCTCCAACGTATCTATAATTTATGAAGTATTCATGCTATTATATTCTCTGTTTTGGATGTTTATGGGCTTTACTGAACACTTTTATATTATTTTTGGGACTAACCTATTAACCGGAGGCCCAGCCTAAATTGTTGTTTTCTTGCCTATTTCAGTGTTTCGAAGAAAAGGAATATCAAACGGAGTCCAAACGGAATGAAACCTCCGGGAGAGTTATTTTTGGAATGGAAGCAATCCAGGAGACTTGGAGTAGACGTCAGGGAAGATTCGAGGAAGCCACGAGACAGGGAGGCACGCCCCCACCCTCGTGGGCCCCTCATGGCTCCCCTGGCCGACTTCTTTCGCCTATATATGTCCATATACCCTAAAAACATCGAGGAGCACAATAGATCAGGAGTTTCGCCGCCGCAAGCCTTTGTAGCCACCAAAAACCAATCAGGACCCTGTTCCGGCACCCTGCCGGATGGGGGAACCCTCACCGGTGGCCATCTTCATCATCCCGACGCTCTCCATGACGAGGAGGGAGTAGTTCACCCTCGGGGCTGAGGGTATGTACCAGTAGCTATGTGTTTGATCTCTCTCTCTCTCTCTCTCTCTCTCGTGTTCTTGATTCGGCACGATCTTGATGTATCGCGAGCTTTGCTATTATAGTTGGATCTTATGATGTTTCTCCCCCTCTACTCTCTTTTAATAGATTGATTTTTCCCTTTGAAGTTATCTTATCGGATTGAGTCTTTAAGGATTTGAGAATACTTGATGTATGTTTTGGTGATCAACTTGCGGGTTCCGTAACCTCGTGAATCTATGCATAGGGGTTGGCACACGTTTTCGTCTTGACTCTTCGGTAGAAACTTTGGGGCACTCTTTGAGGTTCTATGTGTTGGTTGAGTAGATGAATCTGAGATTGTGTGATGCATATCGTATAATCATACCCACGGATACTTGAGGTGACATTGGAGTATCTAGGTGACATTAGGGTTTTGGTTGATTTGTGTCTTAAGATGTTATTCTAGTACGAACTCTATTATAGATCGAACGTAAAGAATAACTTTATGTTATTTTACTATGGACTCTTGAATAGATCGATCAGAAAGGATAACTTTGAGGTGGTTTCATACCCTACCATAGTCTCTTCGTTTGTTCTCCTCTATTAGTGACTTTGGAGTGACTCTTTGTTGCATGTTGAGGGATAGTTATATGACCCAATTATGTTATTATTGTTGAGAGAACTTGCACTAGTGAAAGTATGAACCTAGGCCTTGTTTCCTAGCATTGCAATATCGTTTACGCTCATTTTTATCGCTTGCTACCTTGCTGTTTTTATATTTTCAGATTACAAAAACCTATATCTACCATCCATATTGCACTTGTATCACCATCTCTTCACCGAACTAGTGCACCTATTCAATTCACCATTGTATTGGGTGTGTTGGGGACACAAGAGACTCTTTGTTATTTGGTTGCAGGGTTGTTTGAGAGAGACTATCTTCATCCTACGCCTCCCACGGATTGATAAACCTTAGGTAATCCACTTGAGGGAAATTTGCTACTGTCCTACAAACCTCTGCACTTGGAGGCCCAACAACGTCTACAAGAAGAAGGTTGCGTAGTAGACATCAGGCTGATTGTTTGCAGATTTTATTTCCAATGCGTGTAAATTTATTTGATGTCAATATGTATGACCAGTAGCCCTCAAGGTGTGTGTCAGTCTAAAACCCGAGATGCACATGAAGGAAAACCTGAAAACCGCTGATCCTAGTAGCCCCTGAGACTCAGGTCGATTCATGAAATTGGCCTGAGGATCAACTCCTAGCTCGGCAGCATAAGTAGGAATAGAAACACAGTGTAATATATAAGAGGTAATAGTGATCGGCGGACGGGCCCCTGAGAGGGGGTCGTGAGAAGTCGTCGTGATATATTAGCTTGAAGCCGGATAAGTCCCAGATGGTACTTATTGTTGTCCGGGGATGCACTTGTCCATAGTTCGGTCATGCCGAATACTGAGCACTTTGAATTTTCTGCATTGAATAGGTAATGCAGTGGCCCCCGAGCCACTGGTCAGGTGGCAACACCAGATCAGGGGATCGATGTGCCCCTTTAATATTTATAAATAATGAGCACGAAGCCCAGTAGCCCCCGAGCCTTAATGTGTGCACGAGTGGCCGAATTAATGATCGATATCCATTTGACAGAAAAATTTGTTGTGTTTAGCACAAACTTCTCAGAAAGAGAATAAAGATCTCTTGAAGGAGCTTACAGCTGGTCGAAATCCGAGCTCGCCAATGTAGGCCCCAAGGGGTTTAAAAGATGGATTGCAGTAAATGAATTTTACTCGCAATTTTTATGTGTGATGATTCTATGTATCCAAGTACTCTACATCATTAATGCTTGGATCCGCATTGTACCAAACTTTGTTGACCGACCATCGGCTTCAACCTCTTCGGCCAGTAGACGAGGAGTGTTTTCCTACTTTATAAAATCGTTATAAGGGCAAAGATTTATGGAAAACAAGGCAATCCGACCATACGGTTGTATAAACAAAGGTACACAGAGAGATATAAAACATCTTCCAAAGAAAATAATCCCGCCATCGGCTCCTTTCTTTGGGTTGTCATGCTGATCATGATCATGAAACCTCACCTTCGATCAATGTGGGAGGAAAATATTGAGGATTTAGTTCAGGGAAAGTTCCTGAACTCTATGGTATTAATGAACCTGATGAGGACATCAATACCATTATTACACCCACAACCCCTACTGTTACATATAATGGACCAATTACTAGAGCTCGCGCATGCCAATTAAATTACCAGGTACTTTCGTTTCTTGGTAATGATTCTAATGTTCATGAGAATATGATGCTGCCTAAATTGGATACATTTGTTTTGCTTACAAATGAAGGGCCTAGCTTGGAGAAGGATGAACATTGGAGCAAGAACAAGCATGGAGTTGATGGCATGCATAGCAGGAACAAGAACGGAGTTACAAGTGATGATTTTAGGATTTTGAAGCCACCATAAGGAGTGAATGAAGCCTTGGACGAAATATACAAGATGCCACTTCATAAATTTCGTCCGGAGGCTATTCTAGGTCTTCACGTCACCTTATTATTGGGCCAGGCCCATGTAATTTCGAAATACATAAGTATAGGCTGTTTTTAGAGTCCGTATGTGTGGGGAAACAAGAGATAGGGTTGGTTTCGGACCCCTTCCCCAAGGGCCACGAAACCCCCTCTTCCTCCATATATACAGCCCTTAGTGCACCGTTTAGACTTTGGGATTTGTTTAGTTAAAAGTTAGCCATTGCAACTTCGTGTACTTCGTTTGTGTCCAACGACCGGACCAAGGTCGCTTACGGATCCCCACCATTATCAATACTTCATATATATTCGCAATATTCAGATTGCTTTATCATATTCTTGCTCGTTCTTCGATTGCGTGCAGGAATAGACCTTCGTGGTCAGGCTGATTGTGCTTCCAGCATCTCCAGCAACCTCGGGAGATTGGTTTAGCGATTGCTAAGGCACAACGTCGTGCATGTTTGTAGTCGGATCGTCAAAGTCATCTCCACCAAATCGATAGTTATCATCTCATCGAAAGATCGGGACACCCCCGCCTCTATCAGAACCAAAAATTTCACTTCCATCATTGCTGACCAATTATATTCTTTAAGATCCCTAGATTTCGGCTTCACCAGTCCGAGGTACTAACTCGGATGACCCGGTAGTAACAATCACAGAGGTGCTCCCTTTACCGCCTAGCCGAACAATCGGGAACGTAGGGTAAGCACAGGAGCCACGCAACCCAGCTTGGCCAAAATCTTAAGTCAAATTGATGCATATGTATGGCTTTATAACGATGATTACAGAAGGCAACCCTTGTATATTAAATACAAATGCCGATGATATTTTATTTTGACTCTGTTGCGATCGTTTATCAGTTGAGAGTGGCCCATCGTCGGCTTCCACCCCATTGTAGATGCCACGCAGGGTGTTTCCGCAATAACAAACAACCCTTAGCCGACGTCTCGATGCCCGAAGGCGGTTGTGTTAGCGGAAACGAGGCAATCAGATATGCGGGCTTTATAACTTTCACTTAGTCATAGGAGCTTAAAGTTGGGATGCCAAATATTAAACCCCGGTTAATGTTCGGTGACAGCCGAGGTCAATCCGTTAACACTTCGGCCAATATTATGAACGACCCGTCGCTTAACACGGGGTGACCTCCATCGATTTTATAGTTTAACACAGTCATCAGATCGCTGACCAATTTACGCCCATTGTGACAGTTAGTTTTTGACTTTCTCCACTGAGGTGCTTAACCATTTGAGCTGGAAGCATAATCGCAGTGGTTCTCCCTTTGCACACCTAGCCAAACAAAGCGGAACATAGGAGGCAAGCACATGAGCCAGGCAACCCAACTATTGACCGAAGACACAATTCGAAACCAATGCATATATAGCAATATCCGAGAATGTTTTTGCCGAATCTCTAAAGGTGTCCGGCGTTGCAATGCGAGACTTATGCTGGAAACACACAAATAGTTTAAAAGTGCCATAGGCTTGGAAAGCCAAAAAACTTCAGTGAAAACTTGACGTCCGAACTAGATCAAGTGTTGGTGCCAATCCAAAATTGGTCTTAGGAAAAATTGTGCTACATGGGTGCTTTAACATGACACATCCTATCTCAAGACTTCAAAGGGTCACCTATGGCCTCAACCTCCTATCCTCAAGGCGGAGTACTTCTCGTTAGGCAGATTAGCAAACGAAACTCTAGCGGCTTTGAGAGAGAAATTAGGCTCATCGGCTATTGACCACACACTCGCGTCGAAAAAAGGAGTGATAGAAAAAGACTTTGCAACGACCAAGAAGAAAACACATTATTATAGAACGGCTCGCGTAAATTTTAAGAGCCCCCAGTTATCATGGGCAAATGGAGTTTCTTTTAACAAACAACGTATGTGAGCATGGTCGAAACGAACACAATTTAGAAATTTAAAACTTTGAGCATGAAAGCAACTTAGCTGGTTAATGTGTTCGGCATCGATGACGCGGTCAGAGCTGACGGCGGGACGAGGTCCCAGCCCCTGAGCCGGTCCCAAAGTGGCGGAGCGAAGAGCTCGACACTCCAAAGTGGCGACATAACACAACCAAATTGGCGAGGTGGAACCCCCAGTCCGTCCGAGGCGACGGAGCAGGCCAGTAGTATGACACCGAAGTTCCCGGCATGGGTTAATGAAGTGATGACGAAGCCCCCGGTCCAGCCGAGGTGACATGATACGTCAGTACGCCGAGGTGACAGCGCTGCCCAACCCGTATAATTTACCCTCTCGATGATGCCGAAGTCCCCGAGGCAACCGAACATGTCAGTATAGCAATTCGACCAACAAGGTGATCATACGAGCCGATTTACGCCGTTTGGGACGACCACGTCGGCTTGCTGAAGTGACCGCGTGACGCAGTTGAAGTCGATTACCTACACACATAAAATAGTGCGGTCCAAAAAATAATAATATAAATATATATAAAATCCTTGCATAATTGCTTTACGCAAAAATAATTTATTGAAAGAGATGTGGCTTGGCGATGAAGCCAATGTCGATGCAGGGCATCGGCGTGACGCAGTGAAGGCGTGACAAAGCCTGAATTTGCAGGGTGGTCCGGGCTCTAGATGCGGCGTTCACCGAACTGCGGACGGGAAACAGACCGAACCATCACGCAACCATCGTTAATGCGGCCATCATTTGACAGACCTGTGTATAGATGATGGAACAAATTAGAGTAATAATTTTTTGGAAAAATAAACCCAAGCAAGAAAAAATTACTAGGATTAATAGCACCTGTTTATCTGTTGTAGCAATCTGAAAAAAGGTTACTCCCAAAATTGGGACTTGATCTGCACACCCATTGCTTGATGAGCGATGAAGCGGCGGCATGGCGATGCTGGCAAAGGTTGGCTTGCCGAGGCAAAGCCCCCGGTCCAGCTAATGTGACGAAGCTGGTCGGCGGGTGACGTCGAAGTCTCCGGAGTAGGTTGATGAAGAGATGGTGAAGCCCCCGGCCTAGCCGAGGTGACGGAGTGGGTCGGTAAGGAGACGTTGCAGCTGCCATGTCAGCCGATGTGTTGAAGTAGTTCGACATGATGGACATCGGCTTGAAGAAGCAACAATGCGGTCATGCCGACACTGGTCATAACTTGTGACGGGGTCAAAGTCGGATTGATGAAGTGACCGAACGGCGATGCCGGTGTGCCCGTTCCATGTAATCCGTGGGGCGGCATTGTTGGTGATGATTTATCGCAATGCCGAACTCTTTTTTGGCTCGCCGAGATCATGATCCAAAGAAGATGAGCTCGGCTCAACAAAGCAACAACGTGTCTAGCGCAGGTCCGCAGCCGTGGAGCAATGTTACCGGACTGGTTTGACACTAGCGTGATGGTGAAGAGTACCTCAGAGAAGGCTTAAAAATTTATGGGCACGCGTTAAGATTAACGCACAATACCCTAGAAGAAAATTTCTTTAAAAAGGTTGTGCAATATCTCGTTCACAAAGAAACATGAATTCGGGTCGAATCCGTATTCGCGCAGAAAACAGATCAGAAAATTGGTCCACTCACCGGAAGGTTCCCGGAGTTTGAACCGTCGGATCGAGCTGAAATTTTAAGGGGTGGTAGATATGGAAATTACGCAGCAGATGAACGGTTGGATCTTCCAAAGGACCTCCGAGCTTGGCTCTAGAGACCACACCATAAACTCGTCCAGATCCCCGTCCAGACTTGACATGGCTCCGGTATATCGTAGATTGCCAGAGATTCCTCCATCGGAACTCGACAAAATTTTGCATGGTTGTTGTAGACTTAATTCCGCACAATTCCACCGAAGCAATCATTAAAATGACACTCGAGGAGGTGGTGGCGGTGGATACAAGTTCGTTGTCCAGAAAAACAACACGATCGCTCAAGGGCAATGTTGTTGAGCCCCCGGGCTCCATGAATGATTCCTCCATGATCTTGAGAGAGATCGGAGTTGATGTTGATGTAGGTCATTGTCCTAACATGACGATCTGACGCAGAATGCAGTCCTCGGTCGAGCCAAGGTGACCAGTCGAGCCGGTGACGAAGATTTCGATGTCACAGTTAATCTGTAGACGAGTCATCAATCCTTCGTTGATCTCACAGCGGAACTCTCAATGAAAGCACCATTGTCGGTGTCAAAACCGGCAGATCTCGGGTAGGGGGTCTCGAGCTGTGTGTCATGGATCGATGGGTAACAGGAGATATGGGACATGATGTTTACCCAGGTTCGGGCCCTCTTAATGGAGGTAATACCCTACTTCCTGCTTGATTGATCTTGATGTATATAGAGATTACAAGAGTTGATCTACCTCGAGATCATATGTTGTGGTCCAAACCCTAGGGGTATGATGATTAATGTCATAATGATCTATCGACTAGCCTAGCCTTCGCTTATATAATGCACCAGAGGCCTAGGATAACAAGAGTCCTAGCCGAATACATTGGTGGAGAGGAGTCCTTGTCTTGATCACCAAGTCTTGTGGAATACTCCTTGTATGCGGCATGGGCTACCTGTAGTGGCCCATGAATGAACCGCCATGGGGGTCCTCGGCCCGATCCACCTAGTCGGGAGACGATGTGGTGAGTACCCCCTAGTCCAGGACACCGTCATGAAGGAGGTTGCTTTTTATGCGAGGCAACGGATATGACCCATTGAGCGCCAGTGTATAACTGTTCCACCAAGGTGTATGCAGCTTTGAGTTTTTTGCGCATGTCTTGCCCAAGGTTGGAGCTTCTGGAGCCTGCGTCAACAAATGTGATTGATAACCCGATAAGGATTTATATATGTTGAGAAGGCGTAGTTGAAAAACAGTATTGCTTACCAAAGATGGCAACTGTCGTGATACTGATCTGACCTTTTAAGCCGGACAATTCCTCAGTCATCGATTTAAGGGCAGCTTCAGCTTCTTCCGCTCTTTTTAATAGAGCCGCCTTCTCAGTGTCCCAGCTGTTCCTATCGGCTTTGAAGTCCTTCTTCAATTTCTCCATCTCTTCCAAGGAGGTTTTCAGTTCTGTCTGAGCCTGGGAAGTTGCAGTTTGTTGAGTGGAGATGTTCTGGCGAAGATCAGCAATTTGGGATTCTTTCATGTTTAGCTCAGCCTGCCAATATAACAGATAGGTTGTATTATAATCATCTCGTTTGAAGTCCCAAGCACAATACAAGTATTTCACTTGGCACTTGGGGGCTAATGCATATTGCTCTTTTTTGACGACAATTCTATGATGACCCGGCTATGCTACTATGACTATAGCCGACTCATGGGGGCTACGTAACTCGATTTTATTCACAGTAATGGTGATAAGTCCCAGCTTTTTCATGATGATTAAGCCGGCCCTTGGGGGCTACATGTGCAAACTTGATCGTTATTATTTGAAGTTCTGGCTTAACTTGTCAGTTTAAGCCGGCCCTGGCAAGCCATATATGTAAAATTAAAAGCTATATTTTGAAGACCGGCTTTAGCTATACAGCTGAAGCCGGCCCTTGGGGGCTACTTGTTGATTCTGCAGTTCTAGCAAGCTTATATGATAATGTTTACCTCAAAGCGCTCCTTCATCAGGTTGACCAGGCCGGCTTCAAAGTCACGGCGGGTGTGAAGGCGGTTTAAATAACCGAAGTGAATCTCTTGGGCGCTGAAGTGGGCATAGCTTTCAAAGTCAGCCTTCCACTTGCCTTTATCAACAACAACAAATTCTTCTTTGGCGCTGTGCTTGGATAAGGCAGTAGGGTTGCCCGATGCCGTATAACCAAGCCCAGTAATGACGACATCGTCAGCCTTCTCTTCGGCAGTTTGATGGGACTTGGCGGCTTAGTGGTGGCCGGCTACACATCCATATGGTCTATGGTGATGTCGTGATCTTCCGGTGGCGGGTCATCAATGGTGGCCTCAGCTGCTTGGAGAGAAGTTTCTGTTGTTTGCTTCTCCTGTTCATTGAGATTTGAATCTTCAGTTGTTTTGGTCACCTTCAGTTTCTTGTTGGGCTTTGCCATAGCGCTGAAAATGAAGCACAAGACAGAGTTAATATGACAATTAAGTGCATGATTCAAAGCGGATAGACTTAACATGCTCACCCGGGCACAGTCTTGAAGACTGGGATTTGGGTCCCAGTTGAGTCATCGGAGGAGGAATGAGATGTTCCACGGTAATATGAGTCAAAAGGGTTAAGAGGCTGTCGAAAAAGACCCACCTTGGGATAAGCTAAATCGGAAGTCTGTGAAACCCCTGGACGGCGCTTGCGAGGAGCTGGTGTGTTTGGTAAGACGGAGGAGAGAATCACGTCGCCACTATTCCGGGTCGTGCGGCGAGCTTCATGTTTTTGCTTCTTCAAAATAAAGTTGGGATCCAAATAAGCTAAAGGATGAGAAAACCTTACTTTCCGGCTCGCTTGACGAACTTTCTGTCTTGGCAGAGGTTCTGAGTTGGAGGAAAGGATAGTTACCTCTTCGCCATCTGCGTGGTTGCCTTCCGCGTCATCCTGATAGTGATCATTGTCAATAAGATGTACAAAAAATGAGCCAAGGGAGTCAAGTTCTACCTCCGACTCAATGTCATCCAAGTCAAACAGGTAGGAGGTGTTGGTTTTCTTCGTCGCATGCTTTTTCTGAGCCTTGTTCTTCGTACGAGTCTTTTTGTCCTGCTTATCCTACAGCTTCCTATTCCAAAAAGGAGAATCGGCCTACAAAAATCAAGTGGATATAAGATGACAGTTTAATTGAAGAAATGGTTAAACCGGAAATTATTTAAAAGCTTACAGCTGACGGCTTGTTGAGAGTGCAGAAAGGATTCAGCCCAGTTTTGCTACAATCTGCTAGGCTCTCGTTCAGAAGAGACTTGGTCATATCATTGATGTCATCATCAGTTAACTGAATCTGACAATGCTGTTGTGGATCTTTCAAGTCGCCGGTGTACTCGCACATTAATCCGGGACGGTGGCTTAAGGGCAAAACTCTCCAAGCGACCCAGTATCGGACCAGATCGATTCCGGTTAAACCGTTGGCCATTAAAGCTCTGGTCTTCGAAAAGATGGGCATATATTTGGCCCTTTTGGCTGTGCTAATTTTATCGGGGAGGGGGTTCCTGTTGCTGAGCCGGCTCTCATGATAACCCGGCAGAGGATTTTCCCCTTCTAGAGAGGTGTCTTGACAGTAAAACCATGTTTGATTCTAGTCCTTGGGGCGACTGGATAGCTTGGCGGCAGGTGGCGTCTTTCCGCCTCTAGATTGAAATGCCGCCTAATTCTAGGCTCGGCCCATCCGTAAATTCAGTTTGGTGGTTTAAATAATAGAACTCTCTGAATAGTTCTATAGTGGGCTCTTGTTGAAGATATACTTCGCAAAATACTTGAAAATTGCAAATATTTGTGACGGAATTGGGTCCGATATCTTGAGGATGGAGTTGGAAAAAGTGCAATACGTCACGGAAATTTTTTGAGCCGGGCGGAGTGAAACCCCGGAGCATAGGATCGGTGAAGACGACCACTTCACCCTCCTTGGGTTCAGGGACGTTTTCTGTTCCTGGGGCTCTCCAATGAATGATGCTCTTTGCGGCTAAAACGCCTACTTGAACATGCTCGTTCAATGTTTGTTCGGTAACCCGGGAAGCGACCCAGTTGCAGGAGGTGAAAGTCTTGGTCATTTTTCAAGATCTAAAAAGGAAATATTGCCAGTTTAAAATTATGTCATTAAGCCGACCATTGATTCAAAAGTAAGTGATATAAGAGCCAACGTGTTAAGTCAGAAGATAATACTGAGTTATGTAGATGCATGAATTGACGGCTTAAAAGGGGACTAATGGTACATGGTGGGTTATGGTTTATCAGTTAAGCCGCCCGAACAGTTGCCATATTACAAATCTATGAGTGAGGATTTGCTAAGTGATGACAAAGAGATTCTGCAGATCGGTGCTATAAGTTTGGATCTACGGCAGTTTGGAAATAAAACAAATTCAAGACGTAAAGCAAAGGCAGTGGAAGAACTCATGTGTTCGGATGGATCTTATGCAGAAAAAGGGTCTACTACGATTGGAAAAAAGATGCTAAAACTACTAACATGCGTCTTCAGCGTTAGGTTCAGATTCAACTACAAGATCTAGGGAAGAACAAAGAAGAACGGAGATGACTCTGGTGAACTGGGGCAAACCCTAATGGAGATCTTCTATAAGAAAGGAGGAGTACCTGCTGGGGCTGCTGGACAGCGGAGGTGCGCCGCGGTGCTCTGGTTCATTCAGGTCGATGCAGCGGCCGGAGTTGAGGCAGTTGACGAGGTCGATAGCGGCGGAGCTCGGGCACGCGTGGGCGTTGCAAGGAAGAAGACGAAGACGAGGAGGCAGGGGGGAAATGAAAAGGAACCATGTCCCTATTTATAAGGGGACGATAACAGGCATGCACGGGGATCAAGGAGGCCAAAAAATGATTATGTGGCGGCACGGGCGCCTCGAATTTCGGGAAGTCCATTAAAGATAAAGATCTGTTGAGATGTTCTAGGCTTCGTGCGAAGTTAATGCAAGATAACGTCATGGCGGGTTAACGAGATTCTGTGAGCTGACGTCATGGCGGGTTATAGCAAATTCATGAAAATTGACGATACAAAATTGTACAAAGTTAAGCACTGAAGATTGATGTGAACAAGTTCAAATCAACATGGGGCCTAATGTTGGGGATATAACTATTGGGTATGACCCGCCCAGGAGGGGTCGGATCATGCCACTGGCGATTTAAGGATGAAGATGGCGGGTTACAAAGCAAGCCTATTGAAGGCCCAAGACCTAGAGGTGACTTGAGGCCCAAGAGGATAAACCGCCATATGTGTAACTTGTATTGTAAGGCAAGTCTTGTTAGTCACCGAGTCGGACACGTTGTGTATGAGCCGACCGGGACTCTGTAAGCCGCAGGGCATCAACCTGTGTATATAAAGGGGTGACCCGGCGGAGGGTTGAGACGAGAAACAAGATATCGAGAACTCGGTCAAGCGTATTCGCTCCCTGGTAATCGAACCCAAGCAATACAACCCCAAACTGGAGCAAGCCTTACCTCGTTGCGAGGGGCCAAACCAGTATAAACTCTCTGTGTCCTTTGTCCCGATTAACCCCTTCAAGCTAACCTTATTGCGATGGCTCCACACCTAAGTCCTTTCGTTAGGGCATCTGCCATGTTAAGTCCATGACAGATGACGAGGGAGGGGGAATCATCACCGGTGGCCATCTTCATCATCCCGGCGGCCACCAGGATGATGAGGGAGTGGTTCACCCTCGGGGCTGAGGGTTTGTACCAGTAGCCATGTGTTTAATATCTCTCTCTATCTCTATCTCTCTCTCTCTCTCTCTCTCTCTCTCTCTTTCTCTCTCTCTCTCGTGTTCTTGAGATGTCACGATCTTGATGTATCGCGGGCTTTGTTAATATAGTCGGATCATATGATGTTTTCCCCTCTCTATCTTGTTGTGGTGAATTGAGTTTTCCCTTTGAGATTTTGTTCTATTGTATTGAATACTTTTATGGATTTGAGAGCACTTGATATATGTCTTGCATATGAATACTCGTGGTGACAATGGGGTATCATATTGATTCACTTGATATATGTTTTGGCACTCAACTTGTGGATTCCCGAGGTGACATTGGGGTAATCTATGCATAGGGGTCTATGCACATTCTTATCTTTGTTTCTCCGGTAGAAATCTTGGGGCACTCTTTGAGGTTCTTTGTGTTGGATTGAGTATTATGAATATGAAATTATTTGGTGTTAGTTTAGTATGAACTCTTGGATAGATCGATCGGAAAGAATAGCTTCGAGGTGGTTTCGTACCCTACAAACAATTTCTTGTTATGTTCTCCGCTAGATAGGAACTTTGGAGTGATTCTTCATCGCATGTTGAGGGATGGTTGTATGATCCAATTATATTAGCATTGTTGAGAGATTGCACGGTGAAAGTCTGGACCCTAGGCCTTGTTTTCAAGCATTGCAATACCATTTGTGCTCCATTTTATCAATGGCTACCTTGCTGTTTTTATTTATTCAGATTATAAAAATATATTTCAACCATCCATATTACACTTCTATCACCATCTCTTCGCTGAACTAGTGCACCTATACAATTTGCCATTGTATTGGGTGTGTTGGGGACACAAGAGATTTCTTGTATTTGGTTGTAGGGTTGTTTGAGAGAGGCCATCTTCATCCTACGCCTCCCAGGATATATAAACCTTAGGTCACCCACTTGAGGGAAAATTGCTACTGTCCTACAAAACTCTGCGCTTGGAGGCCCAACACGAGTCTACAAGAATAAAGTTGCGTAGTAGACATTACCACCATACCTACCTATTATGGCATTTCCATAGCCATTCCGAGATATATTGCCATGCAACTTCCACCGTTCCGTTTTATTATGACACGCTTCATCATTGTCATATTGCTTTGCATGATCATGTAGTTGACATCGTATTTGTGGCAAAGCCACCGTTCCTAATTCTTTCATACATGTCACTCTTGATTCACTGCACATCCTGCATACATCACGGAGGCATTCATATAGTGTCATATTTTGTTCTAAGTATCGAGTTGTAATTCTTGAGTGGTAAGTAAATAAAAGTGTGATGATCTTCATTATTAGAGCATTGTACCATGTGAGGAAAGGATGATGGAGACTATGATTCCCCCACAAGTCGGGATGAGACTCCGGACGAAAAAAGAGGCCAAAAAAAGAGAGAAGGCCCAACATAAAAAAAAGAGAGAGAAAAGAGAGAAGGGGCAATGTTACTATCCTTTTACCAGACTTGTGCTTCAAAGTAGCTCCATGATATTCATGATGGAGAGTCTCCTATTTTGTCACTTTCATATACTAGTGGGAATTTTTCATTATAGAATTTGGCTTGTATATTCCAATGATGGGCTTCCTCAAATTCCCTAGGTCTTTATGAGCAAGCAAGTTGGATGCACACCCGCTTAGTTTGTTTTTGAGCTTTAATACACTTATAGCTCTAGTGCATCCGTTGCATGGCAATCCCTACTCACTCACATTGATATCTATAGATGGGCATCTCCATAGCCCGTTGATACACCGAGTTGATGTGAGACTATCTCCTTTTTTTTGTCTTCCCCACAACCACCATATTATATTCCACCTATAGTGCTATGTCCATGGCTCACGCTCATGTATTGCGTGAAAGTTGAAAAGGTTTGAGAACATCAAAAGTATGAAATAATTGCTTGGCTTGTCATTGGGGTTGTTGATACGTCTCCAACGTATCTATAATTTTTGATTGCTCCATGCTATATTATCTACTGTTTTGGACATTATTGGGCTTTATTATTCACTTTTATATTATTTTTGGGACTAACCTATTAACCGGAGGCCCAGCTCAGAATTGCTGTTTTTTTTTGCCTATTTCAGAGTTTCGCAGAAAAGGAATATCAAACGGAGTCTAAACGGAATGAAACCTTTGGGAACGTGATTTTTAGGAAGATTATGATCCGGGAGACTTGGACCCTACGTCAAGAAACAAAGGAGGAGGCCACGAGGTAGGGGGCGCGCCTACCCCCCAGGGCGCGCCCTCCATACTCGTGGGCCCCCTGTTGCTCCACCGACGTACTCCTTCCTCCTATATATACCTCGCATTCCCAAATGATCGACACGGAGCTAAAACCCTAATTCCACCGCCGCAACCTTCTGCACTCCACGAGATCCCATCTTGGGCTCATTAGGAGCTCGCAGAGAGGGCATCCATCACGGAGGGCTTCTACATCAACACCATAGCCTCTCCGATGAAGTGTGAGTAGTTTACTTGCACCTTCGTGTCCATAGTTAGTAGCTAGATGGCTTCTTCTCTTTTTGTATCTCAATACAATGTTCCCCCCCTCTCTCGTGGAGATCTATTTGATGTAATCTTCTTTTTGCGGTGTGTTTGTTGAGACCGATGAATTGTGGGTTTATGATCAAGATTATCTATGAACAATATTTGAATCTTCTCTGAATTCTTTTATGTATGATTGGTTATCTTTGCAAGCCTCTTAGAATCATCAATTTGGTTTGGCCTACTAGATTGATCTTTCTTGCAATGGGAGAAGTGCTGAGCTTTGGGTTCAATCTTGCGGTGTCCTTTCCCGGTGTGATGGGGCAGCAAGGCACGTATTGTATTGTTGCCATCGAGGATAACAAGATGGTTTTTTATCATATTGCATGAATTTATCCCTCTACATCATGTCATCTTGCTTAAGGCATTACTCTGTTTTCATGAACTTAATACTCTAGATGCATGTGGCTAGCGGTCGATGAGTGGAGTAATAGTAGTAGATGCAGGTGAGTCGGTCTACTTGTCTCGAACGTGATGCCTATATACATGATCATACCTAGATATTCTCATAACTATGCTCAATTCATCAATTGCTCAACAAGAATTCGTTCACCCAATCGTAAAATACTTATGCTCTTGAGAGAAGCCACTAGTGAAATCTATGGCCCCCAGGTCTATCTTCATCATATTAATCTTCCAACACTTATTTATTTCCTTTGCTTTTACTTTACCTTGCGTCTTTATCACAAAAGTACCAAAAATCTTATCCTATCATATCTATCAGATCTCACTCTCGTAATTGACCGTGAAGGGATTGACAACCCCTTATCCCGTTGGTTGCGAGGATTTATTTGTTTTGTGTAGGTGCGAGGGACTCGCGCGTAGCCTCCTACTGGATTGATACCTTGGTTCTCAAAAACTGAGGGAAATACTTACGCTACTTTGCTGCATCACCCTTTCCTCTTCAAGGAAAACCAACGCAATGCTCTAGAGGTAGCAAGAAGGATTTCTGGCGCCGTTCTTGGGAGGTCTCTACATAAAGTCAACATACCAAGTACCCATCACAATCCCTTATCTCCGCATTACATTATTTGCTATTTGCCTCTCGCTTTTCCTCTCCCCCACTTCACCCTTGCCGTTTTATTCGCCCTCTCTTTTTAAATGCCTCTTTTTCGCTTGCTTTTTGTTTGCTCGTGTGTTGGATTGCTTGTTTGTCACGATGGCTCAAGATAATACCAAATTATGTGACTCTACCAATACCAACAATAATGATTTCCTTAGCACTCCGATTGCTCCTCTTACCGATACTGAATCTTGTGAAATCAATGCTGCTTTGTTGAATCTTGTCATGAAAGATCAATTCGCCGGCCTCCTAGTGAAGATGCCGCTACTCATCTAAATAGCTTCATTGATTTGTGTGATATGCAAAATAAGAAAGATGTTGATAACGATATTGTTAAACTGAAGCTATTTCCTTTTTCGCTTAGAGATCGTGCTAAAGCTTGGTTTTCGTCTTTGCCTAAAAATAGTATTGATTCTTGGAACAAGTGCAAAGATGCTTTTATCTCTAAGTATTTTCCTCCCGCTAAGATCATCTCTCTTTGAAACGATATTATGAATTTTAAGCAACTTGATCATGAACATGTTACACAAGCTTGGGAGAGGATGAAATTAATGATACGTAATTGCCCTACTCATGGTTTGAATTTGTGGATGATTATACAAATTTTTATGCCGGATTGAATTTTGCTTCTAGAAATCTTTTAGATTCGCGGGAGGCACTTTTATGGAAATCACTTTAGGAGACGCTACTAAACTCCTAGATAATATTATGGTTAATTATTCTCAATGGCACACTGAAAGATCTACTAATAAAAAAGTGCATGCGATAGAAGAAATTAATGTTTTGAGTGGAAAGATGGATGAACTTATGAAATTATTTGCTAGTAGGAGTGTTTCTTCTGATCCTAATGATATGCCTTTGTCCACTTTGATTGAGAATAATAATGAATCTATGGATGTGAATTTTGTTGGTAGGAATAATTTTGGTAACAACGCGTTTAGGGGAAACTTTAATCCTAGGCTTTATCCTAGTAATTCCTCTAATAATTATGGTAATTCCTACAACAACTCTTATGGAAATTTTAATAAGATGCCCTCTAAATTTGAGACTAGTGTTAAAGAGTTTATGAATTCACAAAAGAATTTCAATGCTTTGCTTGAAGAGAAATTGCTTAAAGTTGATGAATTGTCTAGGAACGTTGATAGAATTTATCTTGATGTTGATTCTTTAAAATTTAGATCTATTCCTCCTAAGCATGATATCAATGAGTCTCTCAAAGCCATGAGAATTTCCATTGATGAGTGCAAAGAAAGAACCGCTAGAATGCGTGCTAAGAAAGATTGCTTTTATAAAAGCGTGTTCTTCAAATTCCTATGAAAATAAAGATGAAGATCTAAAAGTTATTGATGTGTCCCCTATTAAATCTTTGTTTTGCAATATGAATCTTGATAATTATGGGACTGAATATGATCCACCTTTACCTAGAAGGTGTTCCAAAAATTCGGAGTTTTTAGATCTTGATGCTAAAATTGACAAAAGTGGGATTGAAGAAATCAAAACCCTAGATGTTAACCCACTATTATTGATTTCAAGGAATTTAATTATGAAAATTGCGCTTTGATAGATTGTATTTCCTTGTTGCAATTCGTGCTAAATTCTCCTCATGCTTATAGTCAAAATAAAGCGTTTACTAAACATATCTTTGATGCCTTGATGCAATCTTATGAAGAAAAGCTTGAGTTGGAAGTTTCTATCCCTAGAAAACTTTATGATGAGTGGGAACCTACTATTAAATTAATATTAAGGATCATGAGTTCTATGCTTTATGTGATTTGGGTGCTAGTGTTTCCACTATTCCCAAAACTTTGTGCGATTTGCTAGATTTCCGTGATTTTGATGATTGCTCTCTAAACTTGCACCTTGCAGTTCTACTATTAAGAAACCTATGGGAAGAATTAATGATGTTCTTATTGTTGCAAATAGGAATTATGTGCCCGTAGATTTTATTGTTCTTGATATAGATTGCAATCCTTCATGTCCTATTATTCTTGGTAGACCTTTCCTTAGAATGATTGGTGCAATTATTGATATGAAGGAAGGGAATATTAGATTCCAATTTCCATTAAAGAAAGGCATGAAACACTTCCCTAGGAATAAAACAAAATTACCATATGAATCTATCATGAGAGCCACTTATGGATTGCCTACCAAAGATGGCAATACCTAGATCTATCCTTGCTTTTATGACTAGCTAGGGGCGTTAAACGATAGCGCTTGTTGGGAGGCAACCCAATTTTATTTTTAGTTTTTTTTTTTGCTTTTTACTTCTGTTTAGGAATAAATATTTGTTCTAGCCTCTGGTTAGATGTGTTTTTGTGTTTTATTTAGTGTTTGTGCCAAGTTAAACCTATAGGATCTTCTTGAATGATAGTTATTTGATCTTGCAGAAATTTCCAGAAACTTTCTGTTCACGAAAATAATTGTTAAAAATCACCAGAACGTGATAAAATAGTGATTCCAATTGATACTGATCAATAAACAAATTGTCTAGGTCGTCCTATTTTGGATGATTTTTTGGAGTTCCATAAGTTTGCGTTTAGTTACAGATTACTACAGACTGTTCTGTTTTTGACAGATTCTTTTTTTCGTGTGTTGTTTGCTTATTTTGATGAATCTATGGCTAGTAAAATAATTTATAAACCATAGAGAAGTTGGAATACAGTAGGTTTAACACCAATATAAATAAAGAATGATTTCATTACAGTACCTTGAAGTGGTCTTTTGTTTTCTTTCGCTAACGGAGCTCATGAGATTTTCTGTTAAGTTTTGTGTTGTGAAGTTTTCAAGTTTTGGGTGAAAGATTTTGATGGATTATGGAACAAGGAGTGGCAAGAGCCTAAGCTTGGGTATGCCTATGGCACCCCCAAGATAATCTAAGGACACCATAAAGCCAAAGCTTGGGGATGCCCCGGAAGGCATCCCCTCTTTCGTCTACTTCCATTGGTAACTTTACTTAGAGCTATATTTTTATTCACCACATGATATGTGTTTTACTTGGAGCGTCTTGTATGATTTGAGTCTTTGATTTTCCACAATCATCCTTGCTGTACACACCTTTTGAGAGATCCTTACATGATTTGGAATTTGTTAGAATACTCTATGTGCTTCACTTATATCTTTTGAGTTATATAGTTTTGCTCTAGTGCTTCACTTATATCTTTTAGAGCACGATGGTGGATTTGTTTTATAGAAACTATTGATCTCTCATGCTTCACTTAGATTATTTTGAGAGTCTTAAATAGCATGGTAATTTGTTTAAATAATCCTAATATGCTTGGTATTCAAGATTAGTAAAAACTTTCTTATGAGTGTGTTGAATCTTTGAGAAAAGTTTGATGCTTGATAATTGTTTTGAGATATAAAGATGGTGATATTAGAGTCATGCTAGTTGAGTAGTTGTGAATTTGAGAAATACTTGTGTTAAAGTTTGTGATTCCCGTAGCATGCATTATGGTGAACCGTTATGTGATGAAGTCGGAGCATGATTTATTTATTGATTGTCTTCCTTATGAGTGGCGGTCGGGGAAGAGCGATGGTCTTTTCCTACCAATCTATCCCCTAGGAGCATGTGCGTAATACTTTGCTTTGATAACTTGTAGATTTTTGCAATAAGTATATGAGTTCTTTATGACTAATGTTGAGTCCATGGACTATATGCACCCTTCTTCCTTCCACCATTGCTAGCCTCTCTAATACCGCCACTACAAAAAAAATACACTTCCGTGATGATACGCGTTTGTCACAGTAGGTCGCGTTTTTTGTCATGCATGTACATCCATGGCGATTTTATGACAGAATCAAGATAGTCATACTTGTGCTGTCGTAGAAGTGCTTTCATCAAGGGTGACCGACATGTGGCATCCACCGTAACGGAACGGCGTCAAGCTATCGGGTCGGGTTTTGGATCCGCTAACCCGTTATCAGCCCCGACCAATGGGGATTTTCCACGTGTAAAATCATCATTGGCTTGAGGAAACACGTGTCGGCTCGTCGTTGGGACAGATGTCATCCACTCATTGGACAGAAGCCGCCTATGATAGGTCGACACGTGGCACGGCTGTGATGGCCCATTCCGGTGAAAAAGGCGGCCCGAAAAAAGTGTGAGCTGGCCCATATAAGGCCTACTTGTGTCAGTTCCATTTAAGCCCACGGCCCATACGAGATGTGCCAATTCGGCCCGTCAACGGCCCGTTAAAGATTTGACACCATTGCAGCCCATCGTCAGTTCGAGCCCGTTAACAGCCCGCTATATAATTGGACTCAATATCGGCCCGATGAGATTTCGGCCTGTTAACGGCCCATTTAATGGATGGGCCAATTTTCAGGATGTACATCTTTCGGCCTTTTAGCGACCCATTTAAATGTTGGGCTAATTTCCTGCCTGGTGTGTCTTCGACTGTTGTTGACGGCCCATAAATCTGATGGGCCATTTGTAGTCGGACCTGAGTTTGACCTTTTAGCGGCCCATTTAAGTGTTGGGCCAATTTTCGGCCGGTGTCACTTTCAGCTTGTTGACAGCCCATAAATCAGTTGGGCCATTTGTAGTCGGACCTGAGTTTTGGCCTTTTAGCGACCCATTTAAGTGTTGGGCCAATTCCGCCCTGTGCCTTCGGCCCGTTAACGGACCATAAATGAGTTGGGCCATTTGTAGTCGACCTTAGTTTTGGCCTTTTAACGGCCCATGCCCTTCATGGTCCAATACCATCCCGATTTCTCTTCGGCTGCTAAAGGCCCACAACCTGATTGGGCCATTTACAATAGGACCTGACTTTCGGCCTCTTAGCGGCCCATGCTCTTCATGGTCCAGTACAAGCCCGCTGTCTCTTTCGGCCTGCTAAAGGCCTACATTATAGTTGGACCATATGTAGCCCAAACTTAGTAACATCCTGTTAATGACCCGTGAAATAAATTGGGGCAACCTGTTGACCGCTTCGATGTCGGCCTGTTAATGACCCGGGAGGTAAGAGGCCCGACCATTAACTTTCGGCCTAGTAACGGCCCATTAACTTAATGGGCCCACTAAAGTTCGTACATGTCTTTAGGCCAAATTAGATAATTTGAGCCCATTACGACGAGCAATTATGCACAGGACCAAAACCGATCAAGCAAAGGTACGGCATACAGAGAATAATGTTGCACATCCAGCATATATTACAGAAAATTACATCCACTCGACAATCAAAGATTGATGCGAGTGCAAATAAATGAGCAGAACCTAACCATCTACGACGTCACAATCTGCAACCTCAGCACATATGACGCCCATAAGCATGTGGGCAAGTTCTTGCTGCTTTGCTACACTGTCTCTGAAAACATTGATCAGTTGTTGTGTCGCATCACTCTGCACCTCTGATTCATCTACCATTTCCATCATTGCTTTAGCCATTAATTGGTTCACAAACATACATTTATTCCGTTGCATTCGAGGCAGAGGATCTTTGAGCAGATTCTCGATGGCGATTTTGGCGGGCTTGTATTATTGATAGTGGAGAGTGTCTCGACCACTGCATCATAACATAAATTAGGATGGGAACCAAACAGATTAATCATGAGTTATTGCCATATTACGGCCTAGATTTCTTTGGAAAGAAACAATGGGGTTGCCTTGCGTTTTCGAGTTTGTCTTCTTATCTTCAAGACTGCACAAAATTAACACACTAGCATTGCTATCATTGGCCAAGTCGGATAATAGGAAAGCAACATTGACACAACGAACGTTTGGGCAACTAGCCTACACCAAATTAACATAATATGGCACAGCTATCATCGGCCCGTAAGGTAGTACGAAAGCAACATTGACACAATGAATGAATGGGCCACCAGAGAAGCACTACAATTCAGTAATGTGCGTGATTTGAGATAGTACATTCATGCATTTCGAGATGCAAAACTACCGAGCAGTTTTCCTTACAAAAATCAACATTGGCGCCTTTAACATTTTGCTACAACTAATTTTAGATCGGATAAAGGATAGATTCACGCCGATTAACAAAATACATGTTGATGTAAAAATATAGTGATATACAACAGTACTTACATCAGCATTGGAGCACGAATTCCATAAGATATTTTCCTCGAATCTGATCCCAATGGAGGAAGTATTCTATCGTTTAACCTTATTTTCTAAAAGAGAGATGGGTAAGAAACATGTAGAAAATATGATCGTAATGCTACAAAATTTCATGATGCGAGGATACACACGCTTCTTAGAATGGAGTTGATATTCTTTTTACGGACTGGAAGCAGACTAGTTCTTTGGCCACCGGAATCTGCTTATTATCGATTGGGAGTTGGGTTTCTCTGTCTTTGGAGCAGTATCTATGAAAAATGGAGTTGGTTTATTATCTCCTGGCGTTTGGATCTTTTGCAAAGACCTGGTTTGTAACCCTTGATTCTAACATAGCCGTCTTCCTTGCATGCCTTATATAGAAGAATGGTGATTCAGTTATAAAACATGCTACAACAGAGATGGAATAGGCACTGAAGAATATAAAGGCATGACATACTGACATGTATCCCTCCATCCGGAAATAAATGGATGGGTCTAGGCGTATTTCAATTCTAGATACATCCAGCTTTATCCATTTCTGCGACATTTAATCCGGACGGAGGAGTATGATGTAAGAGCTAGGGATCTGACAGACAACACGGTAAAAAAACACCGAAAAACCCAACTGCAGAACCAAAGTATTCAAACCCACCGATATGAGATAGTACACTCATGCAGCTCGGGATGCAAAACTACCGAGCAGTTTTCCTTACAAAATCAACATTGTGGCCTTTAATCATACATTTTGCTACAACTAAATTTAGATCGAGATAAAGGTTGGATTCAGGCCGATTAACAAAATACATGCTGATGTAAAAATATAGTGATATAGAACAGTACTTACATCTACATTGGAGCACGTAGATTTCTGCAAGAATCTTTCCTCATAAACGATACCATTGCAGTAAATTCTTCTATCTGTTAAGCTTATTTTCTAAAGAGAGATGGGTAAGAAACATGTAGAAAATATGATCAGCATGCTATAAAATTTCATGATGCAAGGATACGCACACGCTTCTTAGAATTGAGTTGACATATTTTTGCCGGAGTCGGAGCGGACTAGTTCTTTGTACTTTGGAATCGCTTATTATCAGTAGGAGTTGGGTTTCTCTGTGCTAGAGCAGTATCTATAAAAACTGGACTTGGTTTATTATCTCCTGGTGTTTGGATCTTTTGCGAAGGCCTTGTTTGTAACCCTTCAGATTCTAACATAGTCGTCTTCCCCTTGCATGCCTTGTATAGAAGAATGATGCTTTAATTATAAAACATGCGACAGCAGAGAGATGGAATAGGTACTGAAGAATAGAAAGGCATGACATATTGACATGTATTCCCTCCATCTGGAAAAAAATGGATGTGTCTAGGCGTATTTCAGTTCTAGATACATCCTTTTTATCCATTTCGCAACATGTAATCCGGACGGAGGGAGTATGGTGCAAGAGCTAGGGATACGACAGACAACACGACAAAAAAAACACTAGTTGAATGTAAAACTATATGCTAGCGGAATACGTGAGAAATAACTAAGGCAACATACATGTGTATGATTGGGAAAATAAGATGCAATTGCAGCAGAGCACTAGAACAACACTTCAATGTAAAAAAACATGGTATGGCGTATGATGAAGTACATCTTGATGAATAACAATGCATAAGATATTCGAAGCATGATGTCCAAATTAAGCAGATGGCATTGCGATAGAGTAGAATGACAAGATTTGAATTTGAAAACATGTTATCATGAATGGAATAGGTCTTGAAAATCAGGAAGGCATGACATATTTACATGCATGATCAGCATGCTAAGCACATGGCATTGCAACATAGTAGATACACTCCAGGACATTATATGCATGTTGTACCCATATCGCAGGCCAAGTTAGAGCAAGGACCTTGTGGGGTGAAGAGGATTCATCATCTTTCTGCAAGTCTTCTGAAGAACTGCCTTTACATGTTCCATCATATTGGGTATCATTGACATCAAGTTTATTGGCCTTTACATTGCTCGTGAGGTTCTTGTGGATATATCAGTGTGTGCAATTATATCAGACATGCATGGAAGACAACTAGTAGTTAGATTTATGTAATGAGTGCCTGTAGGAGACGACATAAATAGTAGGACTGGGGTTAACTAGCAGCCACAGGTCTCATAAACTAAAGGGAGAACATAGATGAAAGCTACAGAATATGTATCGTTTGTAATCGAGATTAACTAGATGGCACACAAAAGTATTAAAGAACAACATAGGTAATACTAGAAGTGGTATAATACTATAATCACCAGCCTGTGGGATAGCATTGGGCGATGGATGATAACTATGGAACATCGTTACCTAAAGAACAAGTATCTTAGCTGAACTATGGAACAACGTGAACTCTGAACAAGACCCGTAAGAGATCAGCATGAATATACAGTGAAATGTGATGATCTATTTTCCATGCTTAGATGAATAACAAAGCCATAAATGTTCCACACAAGTAAGATGAGGGTACAACCTATCTGGCTGCCATCCATAGGAGTGAGCATCATGTGCTGGCTTGTCGATGGCCCTGCATTTGTTGTGGCTATCCATGTCGAACGCAGCGCATTCGATGCGAGGAAGCTGTTGAGTGGGGACTATAGCTCCCTTCTGGTGTATGCTTCCCTTGTTGGAGCAGCTGCGGTGAGTCGGAAGACGGTGTGTTTGAAGATGCAGATAACGCATAATGTTAAGAACGACATATATCTTTGGTCTGAAGAAATACACTAAGAGATCAACAACAAGGTACGAGAGTGGTCACACGTCTGTTGACTGAAGACTAAATTGGGGTCACACGATTTTATTTTATTTTGGTACTGTCCGATCTACGCCGGATGGGTTGATGGCCGTCTTGTGCCTCCCGGCTGACACTATTCGGAATCTTCCCCGAAGAGCCAACGACCAACGACAGAGCAGCCTGCCTCCGCCGTCCGTGGCCCCGGCCAAAACCCCGCTCCCCGCCCCACCGCCGCCAGGTTGCGCCGCCCCCGGGCCAATCCACAAAGACTCCCCGCCATCCAGATCTGGCGGCGACGGTACCTTCAACCCACGCAACTCTAAAAGATAGCCATCTAAGCGCTGCTTCCGCGGCGAACTTGCGGCCCCGCACCCTTACGTTAGACACCAGCCAACCGGCAGCCTAGGAGCTCCGCCGCCTCGAGGGGTGCTGCTTCCCATTGGGAATCGATTGGCCCAGAATAAAAATTCAGAGAACTGACGCCTAAATAAAGTGATTTGAGATGAGGGTGCAGCCTATCTGGCGGCATGGTGAAGTAGGCAGGTCCAGCTGCCGAGTCGGTGAGGCCGGCGCGGTTGCGGTGGCGACCGGCAGTAGGGAAAGAGCGATGTCGCGACGGTCGACGGCTACGCGGAAGCAGCGCCAGGACTCTGGACGAACCCGAAGTTGCAGCCGCTCCGGCGCCGTGAATAACGGCGGGGGTGAATCGGCTCCGGTACGGTTCATGCGGCCGTCATCGAGGCAACACCAGCAGCACGGAGTAAGAGGCACACGACCCAGTGCACGACGGCAAATGGACAGCGTCTCCGGCATTAGGGAGGAGGGCGGCTATGAAATTGGTGCGGTGGGGGGCGCCATGGAGGTGGGGCTGAGGTTTCGTGGCTCGGGACAAGGGAGCTTCCCGGGGAGAAGGTGATTTGGTGCCCACGAGGTATGAATGGGGGGGGGGCGGGCGGGGGGGGGGGGGGGGAATTGGGACGGGAGTGGAACCATGTATTACGGACGCATTTGTATGTAATGTGAGGTGGAGTTAAAGTTAAAACCGTGCCTATAGGCTTATCGGGTTGGGTCTGTCTTTGAGGGTCGGGAATAGTAGAGTAACTTTGCTTCTCCCCAAATAGTGGGCGGGAGCGATTTGGCGAGGAGGCGTGTTTTGAACTATAGTGGGCGCGAACGATTTCAAAGCGAGGAGGCGTGTTTTCAAATAGTGGCGCGAGCTATTTGAGCGTGGAGAGCGTGTTTTGCCGACCATGGTTTATGAATTATTCGGCACATGTCATTTCGGCCGAGGAGAAGGCGCGCTTGGATGAAGTTACGAACCTACCCTCGATGTACAACATGCCAATTGATGTGTGTCCCACATAGGACGGTAATTTCGCGTCTCCCATTTATTTGCTCGGGCGAATTCCACCGAGCAGAGAGGATGTTTAACGGTTCGTTCAAATTTTGGGAGAACGAGCATCCACGTCTACCTTACCAAGTCGATTCGAATCAAATTTTGAAATATTAGCTTGCCACTTCTTTTTTAGATGGAGAGATGATGCTCGGGAGTAATGTGTTTTACACCTTTCGTTGCTAGCGATTTACTATATGACAAATAGTTGACCCACTCAAAAACGCGAATCAAACCCAAAATGAAATATCTTGATTCAATGAAATAGCTCGTTCAGTAGGTCAAAATAGTGAACTAAATCCAAAATTGAACACCTCAATTGAGTAGCATGTTGTACAGTATTATAGTACTCCATGAACATGTTGACAGTCAAATTAATGAACTTATTTGATATACGCATATATCCATTCATGTGTGGATTGCAGACAACATGTTCTCCAATTTAAATATTTGAATGCAAGTTTATATCGAAACATGGTTTATATCAGTCTTTGATGCATAAAACGCGACCTCCCCTCTCCGCACTCCTGTTCTCTCTCTCTACGACAATCTTCAATTACATGCATACGCTTCCGACACAAAAACCTTGTTGGTCCCTCTCCCTTTCTCTCCATCTCTCTCTCTCTCTCTCTCTCTCTCTCTCTCTCTCTCTCTTTGTGTGTGTGTGTTGGGGGGGGGCTCTTTCTAGTTCGCATGCATATATACACCATCTATAGGTCTCTCTCACACACTATGTATGACACTCTAGCTAGTCCAAGCTAGATATCTTGGGTGCACTCATCGTACGCACACAAATTCCTTGGCTCTTTGCCCGTAACTCTCTCACGCACCACTATGTCGTCTCGGAGCTCTCCCTCCCCCTCTCTCAAACTCTCCATCCACAGGTCACACATACACATGCATATCTCACTACTTTTCGATAGGCCCATCTAAAACTCTATCTCTCTCCCTCGTTCTCTCTCCATATCACACGCACACACACACAATCTCATGCCCAGCTAGCCAAGTATGATGGTCTCTCACTCAATTGTAGGCACACGCAGTTCCCCCTATATGTATATGACTAGCTAATCTTAGTCTCCATCACAAACATGTGCATGGTCTATCTCGATTTCTCTCGGGGCATCTTTATATTGCGCACACACTCCCTCGATCTCCCACCCATATAGTCCCCTCACGATCTCGAGGGGATCTCTCTATCACAAACACACCCTCTCTCCCTCCCCATGCGTCCATGCCATCCATGTGTCCCTCTCGACCTTTTTCCTTGTTGGCCAGACCTCTATTGGACATGTTCTACTGTGGTGTCTCTCTCTGTTGCAAACAATCACACACTAGCTATCTTCATGTATCTCCTCGCCTCGCTTTTCCATCTCGGAGATGCATGCGTGATATGTTCGCATAAGAAACAAAGAAAGACACTCTCTCTCTCTAATTTATCGTTTGTTGTCACTTTCTCTTTCACACACATACTCTTTTTGCACACTTACTCATTCTCCTTCACACGCACTTGATCTGTCTCGACCGAGGCACTCTCCTCGGTCCATAGCATATAGATTTATTGAAAAGTCAAACATCACAAAGTTTGACCATGTACGTGGAGAAAAAGAATTACATCTAGTACGGCAAACATATACCATTAGATTCACCATGAGATGTAGTTTTGTATGATGTATCTTTGGTATTGTAGATATAAATAACATTTGCGTAAACCTGATCAAAATTTCCAAAGTTTGACTTCTAAAAAATTTACATACCTTTGCATTATCGAGTGGATGGAATATCTCTTTCCCCTCTCAGCTATCTCGGCGCACCACTCAGCCTTATCGGGGCTCCTCAATTTCTCTCAAACTTTATTGGTCGGTTTGGTTTGTGACTGACCCTCATGCCTTGATGGCGGTCTTTGCTGGTGTGGACGTGAAATGTAAAATATTTCTGCTGGCCGGGCTTGTGTGGTCTTGAAGTGTTTGGTTCATGCACAGGCCGGGCAAAGCATCAACGTTCCATCAATCAATCCATGCATCAATTATGTAATGCTAATATCCATCCATGTTCTTTGTTAGCCTCGTGGCATACGCCTGACGAGGCACGACCGAACATTCGAAATCGATTACGCTGGGCGAGCTACTTGCGATGTCGAGTTCAGCCAAAGCTAATTAAAGTGCAAGGGAATCCAGGCCAGGCAGGCTTTCTTTTCTGCATGAAATCCAGCCACAACCCCAGGCCAGGCAAAAGATGCTCAGGACACAAGCCGAACTTGCCTTATATCTCCTTGGTTCACACATACACATGTCTCGCTCGCGCTATACATATAGACCCATCCAACACTCTCCGCCCTTGTTCTCTCTCCATGTGACACGCACCCCCCTAAGTACCATAATCCCTCACTCCATCATAGGCTCTGTTTGGATCCATGGGTTAGAGTTAGTTTGGGTTAGTTTGGAGTCAACTAACCCAAAAAGATCCAAACAGGAGGGTTAGTTTGGGTTAGATGCATCTAACCCATCCAAAATTCTAACCCATCCTTGTGGTGCTCATTTGGGTTAGTTCTTCTCGGGACCTCTAATAAACACTTTTTCTCTCGCTCTCCCCAGCAGATCCTCCCCACTTCCTCGAAGCTTCTCGTCCTCTCCCTCCCTCCCTCCCTCTCGCACCGCCCATGAAGGTGTCTCGCCGTATCCGCGCTCCATCTAACCCTGCCATCCAAACACCTCTTTACTTAGAGTTAGTTTAGGGTTAGTTCAAAGTTAGAATCTAACTCTAACCTCTAACTGAGTTAGAGTATCCAAACAGGGCCATAGGCGCAAGCACTCCCCCCCCCTCCTAAGTATGATTATCTCTTACTAGCCATCAGGAACACACATATTGTCTCCTTCCATCCATACGTCTATCTTGATATCTCTCGGGGCATCTTCTATCAAGCACACACCTTGTCACTCGATCTCCCACCCATATAATCCCATCACGATCTCCAGGGGATCTCTCTATGACAAACATACACTCTCTCCTCCCCATGTCTGCATTTTCTCCGTACGTCTCTCTCGACCTCTCTCCCTTGTTTGTCAGACCCCTCTTGGCCACTTGCTAGGGGTCTTGCTCTCTCGGTTCCAAACAACCACACACTATCCCCTCACCGTGCCTCCGTTGTCGAAGATGCATGTGTGATATGTTTGCATAAGACACGCATGCTTTTTCTCTACTTTTATCGTGTGCTGTCCATGTCTCTTTCACACACGCACACACACTTTTTTCACTCTCTCTCTCTCTCTCTCTCTCTCTAGTTAGGGACTCTGTCACGTCCATAAGCATATGGATGTTTTTAAAAGTCAAACCTCAGAAAAGTTTGAACAGGTATATGTGGAGAAAAACATTTACATCTGGAACGATCATTAGATTCATCACAACATGTACTTACTTCATACTATCATTTATCTTTGGTATTGTAGATATAAGTAATTTCTTTATAAACTTGGTCAAAGTTTCAAAAGTTTGACTTAAAAAAATGTTGGAACTACATTATCGAACGGAGGGAGTAGCTCTTTCTCTCTCTCTCTGCTATCTCTCACGGGCCTCCCCTCTCACTCGAACTCTCTATACCGACGGATTATACGCTCACTATGTCAGCGTATAGCTCCGTATATTGTTTAGTTGACCGGTCAACCAATCCACGTGTTGCCTTGTCAGCTCGTGTTCTGTATCTTCGTGTGCTGGCCCATGTGGCAGTGGGTGAAAATAAGTAAACTAGAGGCCCATCTGACACGCGATGAAGTAAACAAAGTTGAAACCACTCGGGGTAGCACCCCGCACGCTAGTAAATTGAGGGCGTATTGAGGACAAACTTCTTGCGCCACGAAGGGCCTTTTCGCGCACAATTCACCATCGCGGCGGAATGCACGAGAAGGATGCACTTTCGCGCACACCCAAAGACGCAACACACACCGGCTGCGTGTACACCGGTGTCGCCGCCGGTTGAGATGGACGGCGAGGCAGCCAACAAGCGGAGGCGGCTCGAGCCAAAACCGCATTCGGCGAGCCTGGGTTTCATCAGCAGCCTCCACGATGACATGCTGCTCGTCATCATCGGCCTCCTCCCCACCAAATCTGCCATGCGGACCGCCCTGCTCTCCCGGTGGTGGCGCCCCCTCTGGCGCTGCGTCCCCCTCAACCTCACCGTCGTCACTGCCTGCAGCGGCGGGGATTGCAAACGCATGGCGCGGTCTCTAAGATCCTTTCATCGCACCACAGGCCAGCGGACGCCTTGATATCCGCATGTTCAGTACCAACCGCAAGGTCCAACCTAAGTTCGACGAGTGGTTCTTATCCCGCCCTAGACCAGCTCGAGGAGCTCAGCTTTGAAGCTGGGCGATGTAAGCTCTCTGCCGCCGTCCGCGCTCCGCCTCACGCCAACGGCTGCGCCACGCCCAGCTTCAGCTCTGCTATCTTCCCCAGTTAATGCCGTGCCGCCCTTCTTCTCCCTCAACTCAAGCAGCTCGACCTCTTTGGCGTTGTCATCTCGAAGAAGGCTATGGAGCACCTGCTCCGCGCACTTATCTTTAGCTCAAGTACCTTCGTCTTGAGCAGATCCACGAGTTCATTAGCCTCCACATCGCCTCGATGAATCTATGATGGATTTATGTGTCTTCTTGGCCCGCAACAAGACATCAATTGGGAAGAGATCACTCCAGCTGTTCCATGTTATGGTCATTGAGAATGAGCCTTTCCTTGAGAGATTGCTTGTATCGGATCTAGAAGGTCTAACAAAAATCAAAGTCATTGACGCGCCGAAATTGACAGCGTTGGTGTACTCGTCTGCCAAATTCTCCGAACTCTTTATTGGATCCGTAATCGTTCAGGTACAACACTCATCTTCTTCTCCGTCTTCTTGAAATTCACATTTTTAAATTTCTTCTTGATGTATTTACGATCGTCTTCTAGAAAATTATTCACACAAGCTAGAACCAGTCCATGCTTGCGGTGAAGATCTTAGCACTAAAATCTATCGGCCCCAATCTGGATCAAGTTGTTGGATTCCTTACATGCTTTCCGTGCACGGAGAAGTTACTCATCGAGGTGAAACTTCTTTCCTATAAGTAAACGGTAATCACAACGTAGCTCAATTTTTTCATAATTTTCCAAAATTATGATGACAAGGGCAGTGTTCAAAACTGCATCTACGCACTGCACCGAAAGAAATGTTTTTAGTATTTTTTCTCACGTGATCACCTGCATCATTTTTATGTTGTACTACTATAGTAGCCTTGGTTAGTCATAGTGGAAAGTAACTTAGACTACTCCAGTAACTCTATGGTTGCCCTAAGAGCAAGTACTACCTCCGTCCTGGTTTACTCTTCCAATTTTGTAGTATCAAAATTTGACCATAGATTTAATCGACAAAATGTTAATGCATGTCACTAAGTACTATATCGTTGGATTCGTATTTGAACATAATTTCAAATGGTGTAATTTTTAGTGACATGCATTGGCATTTTCTTAGGTAAATCTATGGTCAAAATTTTATACTAAATCTGAGTAGTATTCCCTCCGTCCCAAAATTCTTGTCTTACATTTGTTTAGATACAGATGTATCTAACACTAAAATGTAACTAGATACATCCATACTTAGACAAATTTAAGACGAGAATTTTGGGACGGAGGGAGTACAAAAGTGGGCTATGTAGGCAAAAACATGTGCCAAATTCACTTCTGATGAATTTGGCATCGATGCCCCTCCATTGCTCACCTGGTGCCCCAATCTGGATCACCTACTTTGCTCTGGTGCCAAATTAACTCACGCAATGAAAAAACACTGCGTGGGAGAGAGAGAGAGAGAGGACTGAGGCAATAAAAAAACACTTGTTTGGGAGAGTGAGAGGCTGGTGTAGTTGGTTTGATTGATTTGTTTATACATGTGGGTCTGTGTACATAGCGGTGCCAACTCTCTCACATCACGAGAGCGGTGCCAAAATCTTTTGATTTGACATCGATGCGTATTATGTGGCATACTTTTGCGAATATAGTGGAAGGCAACAAATGCCCAAGCTCTTCACGTGCTCCTAGTTAAATGAGAGGAAACAGAAAGAGAGAGAGAGAGAGAGAGAGAGAGAGAGAGAGAGAGAAAATATCACTAGCCAGCCAACCCTATCGTATGAGCGAATGATATTGGTACCTCTTGATGACACGACAATCTTATGCAGCCAGATGCTCTAATATGTTCTCTTCTTTTGCAGATAAAAAAAGACCCGAAAGTGAAAAATGTACTGCACTATAACAATCTCATCGAATGCCTTGATCTCCATCTTACAGAAATTGATTTGATCGACTATCGAGGCAGCACATCTGAGATTAAATTGGCCAGGTTCTTTGTTCTAGAGACAAGTGTGCTCAAGGTAATGAGGTTTGGCGTTCTCCGCGCAACAATGAATGGTGTCTTTGATCACATAGCGTCTAAGCCTAAATGACAAAGTCTCCATGAAGCTGAATTTGTTTTGAAACATCAAGTGGCGGAGACTCGAAAACTTATTTGCCCATTAGTGACTTGTCGAGGCGGTGGATTTTAGTTTGTACGATAATGTTGCATCCACAAATGTAACAAAAGTTCTTACATAAACTTCCTAGTAATTCCCTCTTCGTAGGTGCAGCAGTACTCCTAACATTTGTAATATCAGTTTGAAACTTGTAATATTGCCATGTCCTATTCCTGCGTTTTCAAAATCCTGTGAATCAAATAGTTCCTGAGTTGGTGATGATGTTGTGCCTTCCATCTTTCACCAATAGCCGTCGGATCTAGATCTGACGCATACAAACCAAGCTTCTCCATTTTTGCAAAAATATGGCCGCACTTGTTCCCTATTTACAAACAACTCCTTATCTCTCACAATCAGCACTCGTTCCAAGGCCGTGGAAAAATTTGGCGCGATGGTCGCTGCCGGAGCCGTCCACCCCCAATCTTGGTGTTCCATGCAATGCTCGGGCATCTACACATGGGAAATTATGTCGAATAGGGCTAGTTGTAAGCAGGCTAGCTCTACAGCCATTATGATACTGATTGCAGACGGTGAGGATGACTATGGTATGCCGAACACGGCGCCTATACTCAGGTGTCATCTCCGGCGCAGGGTCTTGTCACTTCACTGTGAGGAGCAACACGTAATAATTTGACCAACGGGTGATGCGAGTGCTAGTACTCCTACTACTACATTGGTAGTACTACTACTAGTACTAGTAGCACCAACGTCTGGATTTAGGAGTACTACCACGTCCATCTGGATTTTAGTATTTGACTAGCAATATCTAGTACTACTCCCTCGTAAATAAATACATGGTGTTTTATTCCTATCGTGAGAGAACTTAATGTTTTTTGCTAACTAGAGTACTAATAGGATTACATGCAATGAACTAAACACTGCATGTCATGTTTGGTAGTCTCAAGTCATTGAAAGCATGCACGGCCCACATCTCTCATTGGTTGATATGTCACGAAATAAGAAACAAGGAGGGAGTTAATGCACCATGCCTAAGTGTTTTGGGATTATTTGGTTTTAAAGGTGACTTACACAACATTTTTGTTTACATGCATTAACATTTTATTAGTTAGATCAAAGGTCAAAACTTGGCGCCAAAATGCAAAGGGACCAATAAACCAAGAACATGAAACTTCTCTCGTTTGGCCCCAACTAGAGGTCAGTGAGATGACTATCTTTGCCAAGACGGAGGGGGACGCAGCTTCATTGACTTCTTACGGCAACTGCCTTTGGTTGAATGACATGTGGGCCCAGGGGGTGGCTGGCCCACCTATCATACAGCCAAAGGCAGGTGCAATAGAGGGCCGAGGAGTAGTACGAAATCCTACGCACCTACGCATGCTAACCAAGGGCAAGAGTGATCACTCGAATCTCTAGATCAGTTGACTAGAAGCTAAGCTAGACCCATGGAGGCGATGAGCGCGAGCATCAGCCGGCTGTGCCAGATGGTCCATGACGCCCCTGCTGCCCAAAGACCGAGGAACGTCTCGGGTAGTATTGCTTGAGGCCGCCCGAGGCGAGGGCGCTTGGATGGCAACCGTCTCCTTGTTCGACGAGGTCCTCGTCGGTTTCCTCGACAAGTTCATCGTCGTCAAGAAGCTCGCGGGACGACTTTGACGTAAGCCTCCAGCCGACGCGCCCATGCATGAACGGCGCCAGAACCAAACTTCTCATTACTCTAGGCAAAATTGTTATTTTCTATCTATCGGTCACGCCATGGAGCAGAACCAAATTTTACAAGTTACGAGTTCAAAAGGAAAAGCCTGCCGCATTCGCGTCACACCACCACACGGTTGGTACGGCACACCGCTCAAGCGGGAATGCGTGCGGTGTTGCATTTTCACTTACAAGTGGGACCGCAGTTGAGCAAACCGACTATCGGCAAACCCCCACCCCGCCCACCGCGCGATGGCTGAGAAAACAGGAGGGAGAAGAGATGGGTGTAGCACGGACTCCAAGAAAATTGGTGTCGGATGGGACTCGTGTGGGTGGCGTGTGCGTACCGCTAGACGTGAATGCTAGTTATGGCCCATGCCACCCCACTATATCGAGCCTAGATCGAGGTACGTAGAACAAATTTCCTGCAGTCCGTGCTCAGCCCTCCTCTATCTCTCTTCTCAGCAAGCCAACGGACGCGCGGAGCCCATCGTCTGTTTGCTCACATGCGGCTCCACATGTCAATGAAAATGCAAGAGGACCCACTGAACCTGCAGATCTTTCGCCTCGACGTGCTGGTGATGAAAAACAAATCCAATAAAGATCTTCGGTGGCCGCTTTTGGAGTTACTCAAGAGTAGTAAGATTCTATTTACAGTTTAACCCAAGATGCACATCTCGTGGCTTCAACTACCACTCTATTTTCTTTCATGATACGACCTGGATGCTGGATGTCCCACGTGTCGGCAAAAGGAGGAAGAACCCGACCAAATCTTCGGTTGTGCTCTCGGATTAGACTATTGTGCTAACTTAAATTTTTTATTGTGTACTCCCTCCGTTCCAAAATACTTTACTTCCATTTGTCCAAAAACGGATGTACCTATATACTAAAACATGTCTAGGTACATATATATTTTGACAAATAGAAGGCATGTATTGTGCAACGGAGGGAGTAGAATGGATGCATGTTTTTGTATTGCAAAGAAGAGTACATCCATATATTGATAGAGCGCAATTTAGTAGATGTTCTATCACTTTTAGCTAGTACAGAGGCTAGAGATGAGATTAGTGCACTTGTTGATACTCCTACTAGAATAGAGGCTAGACATGAGACTAGATGCGAGGAAGCAACGTCTACTTCTTTACACTCGAAGAAGAAAGAAGCACGCAAGATCGAGCCTCCATGAGATCAACAATGAATGCATCGAGAAGGCACTAATCCTACTTACAGGAGTAGTAAAATGTATTCTTGTGGTTCTTGTTTTCTTTGGTCTTGCTTTTCTAGTCAAAATTATCGTTGGAGTTAAATGCAAAGCGGAGGTCCGTTTGGGGTTGTGCGTTGGAGTTGGCCTTACAAGTGGGACCGCAGATTAAGGAAACCGACTATCGGCAAACCCCCACCTACTTTGCCCGCGATGGCTGAAGTTAGAGAAGCGATGAGGTTGAATAGATTGCTCTAGCACGGACTCCAAGAAATAATATGGTGTCGAGATGGAAGTCGTCTTTGGTTGCGTGTGTCGTACTCACAGGCGTGAATGCTTGTTCTGGCCCATGCCACCCTACTACTCCTACTACTTACTCCTACTATGTAGTACTAGTATCAAGGATTCGAGGTGTTGGTTACGTACAGTGAACACATTAACATATGGCTACAGTAAAAACACCCGCCCAACGCGCGAAGCATGTGAAGCTAGTACAAATAGTGTACTACTATTGTTGATTGGCCTCATCCAATAATCTATTGCAATGCACGTACAATTATGTATATGGAAAATAATTTTTTGCCTCGTCGCACCACTCACTCGGAGAAGCGACTAAAAGCCATTCATAAATTTAGTAAGTTTATCACATGCATATCATTTTATTACATACAACAGGTCCTCAACCCACATCGACAACGAGGATACATTATAAATACTAAAGTTTTCACCACACAACAAATAACAAGCAATGAAATGAACTTCAACTCAACCATTCCTCGGCGTTGGAAACGCTTGCTTTGAACCACAAGTGATTCTGCGGGACGGGCCATCCATTGTCGATATGGAGACCAATGCAGACTGATCATCCGGTGAAGCGGCCTACTATATCGATGCAGGTAAGGAACCACCCAAATGTCCGAGGTATAGACACGGTTGCTTCTCATAAATGGTAGCAACGTTGTGTCAACAGCAGTTGGATCGCATTTCACCATCATTGGATAGTTTTGTCCAAGGAAGAGCGAGTTTTCTCCAAGACTATCAATTACATGCGAGGAGAAGGAGTTAGCGCTAGCACACTAGTATCCATCCCGAATACCATGCAGCGGGTGTTGGAATAGGTCCGGAGAGTGCGACCATGGGAGACTACACCTTCCTTAGCAGTAACATCATCAATGGGCTGTATACACACAAGAAGAGGTGATCCATCGGAATTAGTTGCCAGGCACCAAAGAGTATATGGGCGCTGCTCGTCCTAATGCTCGTGATCATCAACATCATCATCTCCCCCTTGGTTATATAATTTTTAAAGTATATGTGGTGGAATGTTCACAGGTCCTTGGAAACACAAGAAGAAGGTTAATTAGTAAAGGGAAACTTGCTAACCGCATGCATATGGATGAAACAATTATAATTACGGTGGAAGACAAATGTCTAAACTACGAGGATGCCATGCAAAAAGCGATTGCCACACAGTGGTGGCAGCAAACACAAGGCCCTCGTATTGAATTGCATCACAGTACTCATCCGTGTCTGTAAACTGATTTTTGAGCAATATCCATCGAAGTCAAACCACCAAGGGCGGCAACAAGCTTGTCGAAGATAGCAACAACTTCATAGTTGTTGTAATTCCAAGAGCGATTGGGAACTCGACAAATTGCTATCTTCCGTAGAAGACAGTCACCATGATTGTATTTGAGCGTCGTACAATACCGGTGTGCTCAACCTCTGCCTTGATCTGCTGAGATTTTTGGAAGTGGAACCCGGTCACGAATGTACACATTCACAAGTTCCCACTCGTAGTTGGACCCGATGTAAACAACCCAATCTCCATTTGGGCATGCCCAAGCCTTGCCCTCAAGCGGTGGCATGTTAACATCATACGTATCATTATCAAGCGGCATCAACTTGCACAGGGCGAGGCCTCCGTCGTGACGACGTCAGTCATCAGGGTCACGGTGAAGAAGATAGGGGAGATCAAACCGCTCTTTGACTCTTGGGTTCCTTGTAATGATGTTATTAGTTGAGTCGAGAATGGGCTTGAACGAACCTGCCATGCTAGCCGAGGTGATGACGTCAAGAGCCGATCAATGAGTTCCTCCACCACGTCATCTTTCAGATTGGGGCAAGAATAACGGAGTCGTTTCCGGCCTGTTCCCTCCATGGATAAGACGATCGAACAATGGCAGAAGAAAGGGTGAAGGGCTGAAGGAAAATGGAGGAGGGAGAGGAAGAGCGTGCGACAGTAGTTCCAAATTGAGAGGGAAAGGCGAAGAGTCGGTGGACGATTGCCAGTCTGCCACGGTTCACGAAGAGGCGCCCCGGCCTACACGTCCGTTCGGAAGTACTCCTACTACTCGCCGTCATCTCATTGGTATGTTGGAACGGGACCACATGTCAACGAAACATGGTGTGTAATTTCTCGTGCAAAATGCGATCTGGCCGCGTTGGCCCGAGGTGCCGCATTAGTTATCGACCTTTATTTTTTTAATGGCGTGCCGTTCAGTTTTGAAGCACGACTAACTGATGCTGTCGTAGAGAAAATATAAACTACTCTACCACTAGTCCACCTCCCGACTAGTAGTATAAAAAAGATATATAGGCTGGAGCTTCAGCGCTTTCTTGCCAAAGGCTGCCCACTTGCTTCTCACACTACCACCCTCTCTCCAGATCTAAAAAAGACGGCCCCTCTCTCCCTCCTCACCGGTGATCACAGATCCGCCGAGGAAGAAAAGGATGTGCAGAGTTGACGCACTCATCGTCGGCGAGCGAGGTCACGCAGTGACGACAAGGCCGTCCTCTCAGACCTAGCGCCCGCACGGGATGGCCTCCGTCCCCAAGCTCGCTATCGTAGTGTGTGCGGAGGATGACGACCACGAGCGAAGCCACTTCCCGCCGACCCTCAGGTATGCTACCTCTTTTCAAACCATACCCTTGTTTTGTTGCCCCATCTGCCACGTCGTTGCATGTGGATCTTTTTCCACTCCACCATCCTCTGCTCTGCTGGCCACGCAGACGAAAACCATAATTTGCACTATTAATGGAAACCCTACTTCATGCAGACTAATCCATGTCTGGGTTGAATAAAGAAATGAAGGGAGACTGTACTGTCCAAGAGAGTAGGCATCGAACCTGCATCTAGGTTGAAAAGGGGAAAATCAGTAGCTAAGGAACGAGCCTCGTGTCTCTTGGTTGAAGAAGGGTAGAAAGGCATGACAATGCAATAGAGAATGACCAGGTCGATCGGTTTGTTGTCCTCACATAGGAAAATGGTGGCTAAAGAGAACAAAAATGGGACATAATCCACATATGATGCCTGGATATTTGTTGCTCTGGGCAACCATACCTCCCTCACCACTCTGCGTGCGTGGAGGTACATCGTCTTTGGTGCGCCCATCGTCCTAATGGGCCTCCCATGCTCTTATTGCCACTTTTTTGCTGTTTGTATAACGCCAAGTCAAGTCAAGCAATGCTACTTTCGCTAAAGTGATGCCACATTTAACTAATGCCGCTCTCGGTCTAATGCCACCGATAAATTTAAGCAATGCCATTTAATGTCCTTTGGATTGTTTTGGGGTTATTTGTTGATTGTGGATGTATTAAACATTTTTGGCTCGAGTGAGCTCTTTTTCACTTTTTTCGCTTGGAGACTTTGAGACCTTGTTGGAACCTATTTATTTGGTTTAATAAGATGGTCGTATGCATCGCTCTGATGCAGAGGCCGGGGAGATCCCCCTTTTCAAAAAAAGGCATTCTAATGCTGTTGCACAGCCAGTATACCAACGATGAAACTTGTTACTACCTTCAGATTTTTGCACTGTTAATGCTTATAGATTACATACCTCACTTTCATGAGATAAGTTCATTTTTTTGTACAGTGTCACCAAAATGCCAAGGCGCCGATGTCATTTTATTTTGGTTAAACCGCATGCATAATTATGAAGACAAGAGGAAAGGTCAAGAGTGGGCACCTCCTCCTCCAGTTGTTCTCTTGATTCGTTCAATCAAGTTTTTATGTTTGATCGATTATCAAGATTGGAATATCAATTTTTAAGGTCCCCCCGAGTTCGAAATGATATTTACCTTGGAGGTACATGGTTTGCAATTTTTTATACTGTCATTAGTTAATAATGCTAGTTACCTTCAGAATTTTGTATTTGGTTTAATGCTCATGCACAGCTAGTATACCAATCCTGAAACTTGTTACCTTTACATTTTGTATTGTTAATTTATATAGAAACCTTCTAGTGCTAGAGTTTATTGAAATCTGTTCAAGAAAACCATTGTCTTGTACCACTGTAATAAACTAACTACTCTCTTTGTTGCACTAGCCTTTGGATTAGTGTAGATTTGTAGTATTCGAATGGTGTTGCATTAAGCGTATGGACATAAATAAAGTGTGGCAAGCTTTCCCGGATATGTGCTCAAGAAAACTACTACCTGTTTTCTAAATAGTAGACGTTTGGGTACTTTAAATTGAACCGCAACGTCTTATATTAAGGAACAGAGGGTGTAGAGTTCACTCAAATTATCCCGGTAAAGCTAGTCACACCTTTGTTAAAATTAATGTTCATTATGTTATCGGAGGAGGTCTCAGTATGTTTGTCTCTAATGCCCGCCGACTACATACCGACATCATGATGTAATGTTAAGTCATTTCCTTTTGTACAGTGTCACCTTTGAATTGTCATGGCGGTGATGGCATTTTATTTTAGTAGAACTGCACAAAATTTGCTTAAAAGAAAAGGAAAGGTTAGGAATGGCTCGATTTTTGAGAAAAAACTATGTATGCCTTCGACATCAGTGATGTTGCTTTATTTATTCCTTCAAACAGGTGGTTAGAAACAGTCTTGCTACCTTTTCCCATTAAGAAATTGGAATGCTTATATTTGTGAGTCTATGCTTCAACTAGTGCCACTTTTATAGTAATCACACTTCCAATATCTATGCAAACAGGGATGCTCGATTTTAGTGAAACTGCACAAAAAGTCCAACTGGTTTAACATTAGGAGCATGTTTTTTCCAAACCTTTATATCCAATTGGTGGCACTATGAGCTGTTCATTATGAAGGTACATGGTTTGCTACTATCTTGCTACTCTTTTTGTACTGTCATTAGATAGTAAAACTAGTGGTTTGCATGTGAATTTATTGGCAGGGTGGACCTACATTGGAGGTGGAGGACAGGATTCAATGATTGGATGCTCAGTTTTGGTTGTATCGATTTCACCTCTTCCATCACTGCGAACATGGTGTGGTATATGTTTACTAGCTGCTTGATATTTGTGCGCATGGAGATGTCTGCCCGTTGCTATTTTGGTTGAACTGCACAAGAGAATAGTATAGTCATCGCATGCGGTGCCATTTGAAAATAGACACAAAGATTGGATAGTCACTTCATGGACTATAGAAAAGTAATCTTGTACTATTTATCGGCCAACACTAGGTGCTTCATTGCTTTGGTCTTATTATACAATGGGCATCATTTTGCCTAAGTTAAAGTTTGTATTCGAAAATAGTCTCAGCGGTGTGATCGAGAGAAGACCAAATCATATTGCAAAGGATGTTCCTCCATCATGTGTGGTTCATTCTCATGGTTCCGGTGATGGTGAAACCACTTACGCTTGCAAGAGGAATTGTAGACTTCACAAACAAATTTGTCTTTCGATCTGTCTTGAATGTTGGCCAAGAGAAGCATCCATGTTAGTAGGAAGAATAGTTGTTTTTTCTAGATCTTTGCTTTTGGAGCTACATATTTGTATATGATCTGTGAATCATTGAGATGCATTAACGTGTTGATCTTATGTATGGGAATCGTACTAGTTAGTTTTAGTTGCGACGCAAGATCCGAAGTGGCTGATCTTTGCTTTTGGAGCTACATATTTGTATATGATCTGTGAACCATTGAGATGCATTAACAGTTACTTATTTCTGTTTGCTCAGTGTTTACAAGTTCTTGATCGATCACTAGCTAGCCTACAAATGCGCTCTGGCAGTTTTATTTGCGGCGCAAGATGCGAAGTGGCAGTTTTTGAATAAAAATGCCTACCTCAAGAAACCGACAAGCTACACTATCGCTCCTACACGGAGAAAAATGCCTACCTGCAGAAACTGACAAGCTACACTATCGATCCTACACGGATAAATAGCGGATCACGCACGTACTACCTCCTTTCCGGTTTGCAGGGCTCAATTCAAGAAACGACCTACTCGATCCTACACGAATAAATAGCAGATCACGCACGTACTAGTACCTCCTTTCCGGTTTGCAGGGCTTAATTCAAACCTCTCACCAACCAAGGTACTCCCTCCGTCCGGGTTTATTAGTCCCGTGAGTAAAGCATCAAGACCAAGGCATGGCAATAATTAACGGCATGCAGAAGTTTAAGCCTAATTAATTCTAGTGATTTAAGTGGCTACATGCGTGCCCTCGGCTGTGACTCGTTGCATGTCGCTTCAGCGTCATGCGGCGATTCTCGAGTGTCCGCATGCAGCCGGTCGTAATTAAGGCAGCTAATCGATGCGAAAAAGATACGCTTTTAATTGTTGCGGGCTTTTTAAATCCGTGGAATCATTATTGACAAGGAGGAGATGATTCGAGTGCACTCGTTTGACTAGCCATCTTTGGCGTCGACCAGACGGGGCGGGGACGACCACGATCATAATTTCAGTTTTCCTAGTTTTCCACGGCAAGCTGGCGCTAAGCCATTATGCATTGAATTCCGATGACCGTCGCGCTACCTTCCCCTATAAGTACTGTTTCCGGCCTTCTCCGGTGCCACTGTGACCCAACTCGCCATATCCTCATAAGCCCCCACCGGCCCGACGTCGCTCGCCACGTCCGCCATGCCCCCGCCCGTCCGCGGTAGGCGGCGTCGGAGGCGGTCACCGCCGGAACTAATGTTCGGTTTTTCACCGGAAGGCAGACGGAGGGAGGAGGCATTCTATCTGTCTTTAGATGGCAATGCGCAGATCGAGGAGTTGTTGGAGCGCAACCGCATGGCGGAGGAGCAGGAGTTGTTGGAGCGCGACCGCTTGGCGGAAGGAGCAGCGTATCACCGATTTGCGCCGCCATGGACATGGAGCAGCAGTGCACCGACGCTCTGAGTCGCGAAAGCGAGCGCCCGCATAGGCCGACCACGTGGAGGCCGGCGCCCGCAATAGCCACGGAGGCTGTCGGGCACGCATGCGTTCGCGACGCCGATTTTTACTACCAGCTCGTCAAGTGGGTTTCCGCTTGGAAGTCGGCTTTGTGGACCACGCCGGCATGGAAAGGGCCAACGCGCGCGAGCAACGCGCCCTATCGCACCTCTGGCAAGTCCGAGGCGAGGTGCAGGACGCCGGTGCCGGCTTTTAGCGTGTACCACAGATGGTGGCTGGCATCGTCTAGTTAGCTAAGAGTAAGTTAGTACTTGTACGCTACTAGAGTATTAGTGGGAGTAGATAGTTAACTTGGCTATGATGGTTGTCAACGTGGAAGTTCAGTACTCTATATGTGGATCAGACCTGTTACTTTGCTCTGAATGTTGAACTTTCCGTTTGAACGTATGGAATGGGCTGTTATTTTTTTAAATGGGTTGTATTTGTCCTCCACGGGTTTAGAGGCTGACTTGTGGGCCTAGCAAGTTGACGCGTACACAATCAGGAGATGATTGTACACGGAGAGGATGACAGCAGGGACCCACTAAGGTCATGGCAGTACGCAAGCAAGTGCCTCCTTATTTCAAGCCAATAAAAAAAAGGCTCCTCCTAGTGGATTTCTGACATCTGGGCTCTAGGTTAATAGGTTAGTCCCAAAAATAATATAAAATAGCATATTAATGCTATAAAACATCCAAAACAAATAATATAATAACATGGAATAGTAAAAAATTATGGATACGTTGGAGATGTATCGGGTATGAACTCTGATATTCTTCAGGCACCTGTTTCATCAATCTTCTGTTGATAACACCTGCGCAGCCCACCGCGCGCCCACCTCACTGACCAAACCTTAGAGGGGAATTCTCCGCTGGCCGAACTGGCGGAGAGCGGGTCTGTATCATGCTCTACGCCTCCCCCGGTCATCGGGGAGACCGGGGAGGTGTTGTCCCGAAGGACCCCTCTCGGCCCGGATATGCAAGGTGGTGGGGACGAGATCATGGCCGAGGCCAACACCTCGATCGCCGAAGACCAGGAGGATGGTTCCCTCCTAGTGAACAAAGTGGGGGAACTTGGCCAGTTTGAGCCCTCCCAAAAGACAATTCCGGAGCCCCCAAGGCCCTCGGAGGCGTCAATTACACCCTCCACCGAGGGGGAAGACAGGGCCCCGCCGCCAGTGCTGAACACCGACGATCGGGCTGCGGCAGGATGGCCAGATGTGATGGAGGAGGTGGTTAACAACTCCTCCACCATTGCAGAACACCGTGTCATGATGGGCAAGGTTTTACAGACTATTCGGTCCGTTAACAGCGGACTAAAGGAAGCCTTCGGCGAACTCCTGATGGGCTTCGAGGTAAGCCATGTAATATTCTTTCCATAGAGCGGATTTGGCTAACAAAGATTGAGCAGTCGTTGTATATAGCATCCCTCGAGACTTTGTTAGGATCGAGAATCCTGACGGAGGATAAAAATAATTGAATCAAGAGTTTTAAATGATGTGATTCTTTTAGTATTGCGGGCCTCATCCTTGGCAGTGACTACTAATGCCGCGGCGCTGGATGAGATGAATCGGAAGCTCAAGAGCTCTGACGAGCAGCTCGGCCTTCTCAACAGGCGTTTCGACAAAGCACAAGGTTAGCCCGATCAAGATTTTACAGTTCTCATGTCAAGCAAAGTGGAGGTGCGGGGCACCCGAGAAGAGCTCCGCCAAGTGAGGCAAATTGTTGATGGTAAGACGTATTTACTGAAGAGTGTCTTTGGAGGCAACAGGTTAGCATTGCTCACACGGCTCTAGCATTCCTCAGGCGCATTTGCTAAGCTCCCAAGGAGTACGACGGATGTGGCGAGACACTACGCGGCTCGAGAGGGTGACATCAAACACAAGCTGCTCTGGGCATAGTTCCAGGCACCCGAACACCCTCCCCTCCTAAGCAACCAGATGAAGCAGCTGATGGAGGTACATCGGATGGCTGAGCCAGCCATGAAGGACCTTTGTGTCCGGCTGTGGCCCCCAGATCCAATACCGAGCAATTACTTCGGCCTGGTGCAAAAGTTGCACGACGCGCCCTCCCGTGTTGATGTTGTGAAGCGCTCCGCGTGCATCGAAGGAGCTCGGATGTCGGTGTACAAAAGTAGGGTCCCTTTTTGCACCCTTTTACTTGTGCGCGGGCATTCGCATCCCCATGCCCCTGGCCACGCTTGGCGGGGTAGAGGAAGCAAAGGCACAAGACAACCCGACCAACGCCAAGCCGGAAACACAAAGAGCAGAAGGGCGGGGTGGACTCCCCTGGCAAGGCCCTTGCCGGGGCGGCCTCCACAACCCCGGCAAGAGCCTTGCTGGGGCAACTTGCCCAACACTAGCAGGGCTGCCACCCTCGAGCCTGAGAGTTCTGACGCCCTCGACCACATTGGAACCAAGGCTCGGGAGGCACCTCCATGGTGGCATGCAGATCCTTGTGAAGACCAGAAGCATACAAGATCAGGTGAGAATCAGAAGACGACGATCCTCGACAAGATCCTTGCCGAGGATACCCACGAGACCCCCGGCAAGATCCTTGCCGGGGACGACCACGACGCCACGGCAAGACCCTTGCTGGGCCCCCGGCAAGACTCTTGCCGAAGACATCCACGGGGCTGCAGCCAGGCCCACATCTGCCAAAGCTCCGCCACCGTTCCCATGCAGCTGCCAGCCCACCAACTAGGCGAACACCTGCGTGGCGACGTGCGGCCTCTAGGACAACTCAGCAAACACCTGCGTGGTGGCATGTAGATCTTCCTGAAGACCCCGCCACCACGCCAACTGAGCAGCCTGCCAGCTTACGTGGCGCTGGATGCCTCGTTGGCCTGGACACGTGCCGGAGCAAGGCGAAGCGGCGACGGGCGGGACGGGCCTCGTGACAGCCCCCGATAAAGCAAGTGGACACCTAAGTAGCGCATTTAATGCACTTTGTCCTGTAATGACAAGCGATAAGCTTGTACACTGTGTAGCTTTCCACCTCCTGTGTGCCACTGTGGCAGCCCCTTTGTCTTTAAAAGGAGGCCCGCGGCGTACCGGGGTAGGATTCAGATCTTTTGGACGACCCAGGCATCGTAGCTAGTTCAAAAGCTCAAGAACACTCAAATATACACCAAAGCAGTACTAGGGTATTACGCATCCTCGCGGCTCGAACCTGGGTAAATGATCTTTGTGCTGGATTCTAGACCCGCTCTTTGCACAACCTCGTGCCCGCCAACCGTAGAAGGGATTCCAGTGATCCCATAGGTGACGTTTCCCCCGACATCTTTGGCGCGCTAGGTAGGGGGCGCAGTTGTGAAAATCCGGCCTAGAAGCTAGTTTGGCGGTTCTTCGTCGCCATGGGTTCCAAGGAAGAAGATGACCAAGCGAGCGACATCATCTACAGACACAGCAACCACCCGTATGGCAATAGAGAAGCTAAGTCGTGCGAAATTTTGAATAATTTCTTTATGTATAAGGTTATTCTCCTCGGAGACCTTGCTCTTTGTATGGGAAACCTGCACGCAATGGGGCCCTTCCACTATCGGCAATGCCTTTGTTTTGTTTCGAGCCCGCTCAACAGTTCGAACGGCCGCGTCGAGATCGGCAGGGTGGCCTTTCCGCTACTGCCAACGCTCTTGCCCTGTTTAGAGTCCGCTCAACAGTTCAAGCAGCCTCGCTGAGAGCGGTAAGGTGGTTTGCCTAGCAGCAAGCACACCCAGCAGGCTATTGAGGATCCGTCCTCAAGGTGCCGCGGCTTGGGTTTACGCGCTGGCAAGCCTATCTAATTAAACGTAGGGTGGACATACAAAGAGAAATTGAACAAGGGAACATGCATCGTTTCAAAGTACTACAGAGTCATATTACACCAATTGTTGTTGTGGTTCTAACTAAAGATAAAAATTGTCTTGGTCTTGAACTCGCAGCGGCGGTAAGAAACAGGGTGCCTAGTCCCGGCGCTGGCCCTCTATCCTCCGAACTCAGTCGATGCTGCTGATGATGGGCTTGATACGCTCCTCGAGCGTCGCGAGGTACACATCCTCCGGCAAGCTCTCCAAATACAAGCGTCAAGTCGAGGTTGGGGTTCCAAAGACGCCACCTTGGTGAGGACCTTGGTCAGGGCACCCGGCATAGCTTCCGGGCCTCATTGGCCAGAGAGGTCGCTCTGTTGGAGCGAAACTGCTCCAGGGCTCCAAGAACACCCTCAAAGAACAGGGTCAGTTTGCCATTGGGACTCACGTTCGGCTGCGAGGCGTATTTCACGTTCAGCATCCCCAAGGTAGCCAGCTTCATGGTGATCCTGCCGGCGACGTCAGCGAGGCGGCTGATCCAGAGGTTTTCACCCGCCACGCAATCCTCGTGGTTGGCGGCGTCGTTCCTCCGCAGCTGCTTGTCGTCCTCCAGGGCCTTGGTCAGGGTCTCTTCCCGGGCCCTGACCTCCGAAAGCGTCCCCTCAAGACCCTCAAGCTTCAGCTTCAGGTCTTTGACGGAGTCGTTGGCCTTGGAGAGCTGCTCAGCCTTGCCGAGGACCATGGCCTGCGCCTCCACCAAAGCTTCGTTGAGCGTGTCCTTCTCCTTCGCCAGCCCCAGGACCTGTTCCTTCAACCCATCTCACTCCACCTCTAGCTCCTTCACCTTGCCGGCATGGACTTGGGCCTGAGCATTGAGTGCCTCCTTATGCCTCTACTCCAGCTCCTGGGTCCGCTGCGCGGCAAGCTTCTTGACCACCTCGTCCTTGGCGCAGAGGGTGGCGGCGAGCGCCTCCTCACAAGCGGCAAGGTCCTCCTCCTGGGAGTTCAGCTCAGCCTGGTGCTGGTGCAGAGCGCCCTCGTCCTTGGCAACCTGATCCTTCGCCGCCTCCTGGGTTTTCTCGACATCGGCCTACAGCAGGATAAGCTCATGTTTGCACTCAGCCAGCAGATCCTGGGCAACCTTCAGTTCCACATGGGCCTGGCGGAACCAGGCCTGCGTCTCGGCAACGCGCCCCGCGAGATCCACCTACGCCTTGTCCACCGCCGCCATCCTGGACTTTGCCTTGTCCAGGCGGGCACGATGAAGCGCCTGGAGCTTCTGGAAGTTGGCGCTCATGCCCCAAATGAGCTGCTCCTCCCGGGAACCGCCGCCACCGGTGCTCGGTTCGTCAAAAACCTCAAGCCCGGCGGCGGCGAGCACCTCATCATCGAACACCTCCCCCTCGGTGGGCTCCCTGGTGCTCGCCGTCCTTGGGAGGTGGACGAACAAGTCGTCGCTCACCTTCAGGTATTTTCCTAAGCCGGAGGCAGCAGAGGAGGAAGGTTGGTCATTGAGCGCCCCCTCCTCGACAGCGTCCTTGCCAGCCTCCCGGCAGGTCCCTTGCCAGCCTCCCCGGCAGGCCCCTTGGCGGTGTCCTCATTGGAGGTCTTGGCGTCCTCCTCAGAGCCGATCTTGTTGGCCTCGGCCTCGGCGTCCCTGGCGACCTCCTCGATGACGGTGTCAATGTCCTCCTGGTCCGCCGAGGAAGGGCCTGGATACCAAGAAGGGGAATGAGACGGAGCCAAGGTCAAGGCTCAAGAAGAAGAAGGAAGAACAGGGATGGGAAGTAAGCAAACTTACCAACACCGGGCTGGGAAGAAGTGGCACCCTCCCCGACAACGTTCGTTGCCGGGGTGGAACCACCGGCATCCAAGTTCGTCTCCTCCTCCTCCATAGGTGTGGGCTCAGCGGTGGATGCCCTTGCCGGGGACGCCCCTCGGGGCGGCGTAGTCGAGAGGGGCGGCGTGTTGGGAGTGGCCCTTGGCGGCTCCTCCTGCTGCCGTTCTTCTCCTGCAAACCCGGCAAGATCGGCATCAAGGATTCACACCCCAAAGTTCATCAATGGAGGAGTAAGTGATGGACTCACGTTGGGGGCTGAAGCGGGGGCTGCGTCGGGGGCTGCTGTCCGGGCTGCTCTCCACCACCAGCGGCATACTCGAAGTACCCATTGGGGGCTTGTCGCCCGTCGAGGCCTTGGCCCTCTTTGCCACCCTCTGCGCCAGCGTCTCCGTGTCCCTGTGAAGACAATATAAAATCAAAGAAAGATGACACAGGAGTAAAGTCAGGAGATAATGTCGGGGGGGGGGGGGGGAGGGGGGAGCGAGATACTTACTCTTCCTCCACCTCCTCCTCCACTAGCTTCCTCTTTCTCCTTGGGCTGAGAGACCCAAAATCAAAGACGATCTCCATGTCGACATCTGCGGGAGGAGGGGAAGGGGATGGAGTCCGGCGACGCTTGGACGAAGAAGAGGCGGTCGCTTTATTCTTCGCCACCCAGGCCTTCACCGCCCCACGCATGACCCCCATGTCACGCACGACCCTCACGTCGTGCATTCAACGCGGGTCGTGGGGAAGCGCAAGCGAGCGAGTGAGTTACTGCAGTAAAAACTACGCCACACGCACGCCCGCGCACCATTCTGGGCCTGGCCCAATAACGCCCCGCGCTTATATGTGGCCCAGGCCCGGGGGCTCCTGTCGGCGTACAAAAGTAGGGGTCCCTTTTTGCACCCCTTTACTTATGCGCGGGCAGTCACAGCCCCACACCCCTGGCCACACTTTGGCGGGGCAGAGGAAGCAACACAAAGAGCAGAAGGGTGGGGTGGACTCCCCCGGCAAGGCCCTTGCCGGGGCGGCCTCCACAACCCCGGCAAGAGCCTTGCTGGGGCAACTTGCCCAACACCAGCAGGGCTGCCACCCTCGAGCCTGAGAGTTCCGACGCCCTCAACCACATTGGAACCAAGGCTTGGGAGGCACCACCATGGTGGCATGCATATCTTTGTGAAGACCAGAAGCATACAAGATCAGGTGAGAATCAGAAGACGACGATCCTCAGCAAGAACCTTGCCGAGGATACCCACGAGACCCCCGGCAAGATCCTTGCCGGGGACAACCACGACGCCACGACAAGACCCTTGCCGGAACCCCGGCAAGACTCTTGCCGAAGACATCCGCGGGGCCGCAGCCAGGCCCACATCTGCTGAAGCTCCGCCGCCGTTCCCATGCAGCTGCCAGCCCACCAACTAGGCGAACACCTGCGTGGCGACGTGCAGCCTCTAGGACAACTCAGCAAGCACCTGCGAGGTGGCATGCAGATCTTCATGAAGACCCTACCACCACGCCAACTCAGCAGCCTGCCAGCCTATGTGGCGTTGCATGCCTCGTTCACCTGGACATGTGCCGGAGCAAGGCGCAGCGGCGACGGGCCTCGTGACTGCCCCCGATAAAGCAAGTGGACACCTAAGTAGCGCATTTAATGCACTTTGTCTTGTAATGACAGGCGATAAGCTTGTACACTGTGTAGCTTTCCACCTCATGTGCGCCACTGTGGCAGCTCCTTTGTCTATAAAAGGAGGCCCGCAGCGTACTGGGGGAGGATTCGGATCTTTTGGATGATGCAGGCACCGTAGCTAGTTCAAAAGCTCAAGAACACTCAAATATACACCAAAGCAGGACTAGGGTATTACGCATCCTCGCGGCCCGAACCTGGGTAAACGATCTTTGTGCTGGCTTCTAGACCCGCTCTTTGCACAACCTCGCGCCCGCCAACCGTAGAAGGGATTCCAGTGATCCCATAGGTGTCGTCTCCGCCGACATCGGATGGCCTTCGCAAAGACCATGGTGCACTAGCCTAAGATCAAGCCAGTAGAGATGGCTACCGGTCCCCCGCCTACTGGAAAGGAGCATCATCGTCCCGAGCAGTATTTCCCCATCGTTATGGATGGTGCTTGGGCGATTGAGGACCAGTGTCCCAAAGATGTAATCCTTGACTAAATTATTGAGTATTGAATGACAATTAGAACCTTTGCTTTATAGTGCGGCCCTTTGTCTGGCTTATCAGATATGAATCCATATTGATTTTTATTTTGACTCTTGTGTAGCCGTTTTGAATCTGAAAGTTACCGGTCGTCGGCTTCAGCCCCCATGTAGATACTACGAGGGGTGTTTCATCCCCGAATTGTTACCCTTAGCAGACGTCTCGGTGCCCGGAGGCGGTAGTGCATGAGAGAAACTAGGCAATCGGACTATGCGGTTTTATTACCTTCACCTCGCCATAGGAGCTTGACTGCGGGGGCTAGTGACTAGCCCTCAGTGTTTTGTGATGTTCGGGAAAGCCAAGGCATATGTCTTTTATCGCATGGTTTGTGCAAAGACTAACCCTTCATATAACACGGGATAATCGCTATTGATTTTGAGTTTAACACTTATCATGGGACCGCCGGCCAGTTATCACATATTATGACAGTCAGTTTTCGGCTTTCTCCACTAAGGTACTTAACTAGGCTAGCCAGAAGTACAATCACAGTGATTCTCCCTTTACCTTCTTAGCCGAACGTGCGGAACATAAGGAGGCAAACACAGGAGCCGGGCAACCCAAGTATTGACCCAAGACATAATTCGAAACTAATTCATATAGTGCAATATCCATGACGCCGAACACACACACATAGAGAGAGAGAGAGAGTGGTGCCGGACTTCATGTGTAGGGCGGGTAGTAAAATTGAGCCCTCGGTCTATTAGCCTATTGCATTGTAGAAAAAATGTGTGCCGAGCTAGTCGAAGAACGGAAAGAAGAAGAAGGGCAGTATAAATGACTACCTGAATACCGTAAAAGGTGGTCTTTATTTCCAATGAGCTCGGGACGTATATCCGTATAATTCGAGCTGCTAAGGCATCTATTACAGGTACTTTATATAAAAAGGATGGTTTTTATAGATAAAAGGTTTACACAGGGCCTTGATGCGTGGGTTGATGCCTCTATTTTGCCCTGCTGCACGTCTGCGCCTTTGCTTCTGCTGGGGGGGGGGGGGACTCCGTAGAGAGGGAGGAGAAATCGACGGATAGGCCCTTGACTAGGAGCCTTGAGAGGTAGCCGTGATGTTCTATCTTAATGCTGGATAGGTCTTGAATGGTACATGTTGTCGTCCGACGACGTGTGTGACCACGGTTCAGTTAAGCCGAACACTTGTCATTTTGAGTTTAGGCCCCATGGTAGCCCATGGTATCTTGAGCACAAAATTGTGCTGGCGAGGCACGTAGTGTGCGACTGGGGTGGGCGTGCCATGGGGGTCGTATCCCTAGCTACGTCAAACATAGGGAGGCTCCTCAAACAGAGACAGAGCTCAGGACCGCTTCCTCTCTTCCTGTGCCTTGATGGCGGGCTGGTACTTGGGCCCTTCGATATTGGTTTGGACTTCGGCAGCTAGGGCCGCTGTGTGTTCCTCGGTCGGAAGTGAACGTTCTGTATTGCCAATTACTGTGATGACGCCCTTCGTTCCAGGCATTTTTAACTTTAGGTATGCGTAATGGGGACGACATTGAAACGAGTGAACGTTGTTCGGCCCAGAAGTGTGTGATGGCCGTTGCGAAAGGGGACAATGTCGAAGATCAAGTCTTCCCTATGGAATTTGTCTAGCAAGCCGAACAGCACTTCCAAAGTCAGGGTGCCCGAGCAGCGGGCCTCCACGCCTAGGATTACCCCCTTAAAGGTGGTGTTAGTGTTACTGGGTTTGATCCTTGACGGGTCAATGCCCATTCTCCTCATTGTATCTGAGTAAATCAGATTGAGGCTACTACCTCCGTCCATGAGGACTCTAGTGAGGTGGTACCCATCAATAATGGGGTCGAGAACCAGGGCCGCTGACCCTCCTTGACGGATACTGGTCGGATGATCCCTGCGGTCGAATGTGATCGGGCACGCTAACCATAGGTTAAATTTCGGGGCTCCATGCTCCACGGTGTAGACGTCCCGAAGTGCGCGTTTTCGCTCCTTCTTGGGTATATGGATGGTATAGATCATATTCGCCGTCTTTACCTCGGGAGGGAATTTTTCTGGTCCCCCATTGTTCGGCCTGCGAGGTTCCTCGTTGTGCTCACTGCGGGGGACTTTGCCTGTGTCCTTGGCTGTGAGCTTGCCGGCCTGTTTGATCACCCAACAGTTAAGGTTTGTGTAGTTGGCGAGCTTGTCAGATGTGTCGTGGATCTGGCAGGTCATGTCCAGAATTGTGTCCAACTTGGTGGGTCCATCCCGGTTCCCTTTAGAAGATTTCTTCCGCAGTCTTGGTTTGGAATTGCAGAATCCAGCGTTTACTGCCGTGTCTTCGGCTTCACTTTCATTGTAGTGATGCTTATTTCTGTTGCACTGTGGTTTCTCGTTTCCGTCCTAGACTTATGAGGTGCCGGGGTCTTCGGGGTTGGTGTTTCTGACAGCCAACCAGCTATCTCCTCCCGCACAAAAGTGGGTCATGAGAGAGGTGAGTGTCTACATCGTACTCGGCTTATCTTAGCCTAGTTGGCGTGCGAGCCATTCGTCCCGGATACTATATTTGAACGCGGTTATAGCTTTGGTGTCTGGGCAGCTGACGATTTTGTTCTTTTTGGTCAAAAACCGGTTCCAAAATTGCCGGGCTGATTCTTCGGGATGTTGGACCACATGGCTCAGGTCATCGGCGTCTGGAGGCTGGACATAAGTGCCTTGAAAGTTAGCTCGAAAAGCATCCTTGAGCTCTTCCCAGCTTCCTATGGAGTTTTCAGGGAGGCTATTGAGCCAATGCATGGCCGGTCCGTTGAGCTTAAGTGGTAGATATTTTATGGCATGGAGATTGTCTCCTCGAGCCATATGAATGTGGAGAAGAAAATCTTCGATCCATATTGTCGGGTCTGTTGTCCCATAGTATTGTTTGATGTTTACGGGTTAAACCCTTCTGGGAACTGATGCTGCATTACCTCATCCGTGAAGCACATCGGATGAGCGGCGCCCCTGACCCGGGCTACATTGCATCGGAGATCAGCTGCCATGTCGCCCGGTGCTGCTCACGTACTCTATCATTTCGGTCATGCCAACTTTGGTATCCGTCCCTTCCTGCAGGGGCGTAATCTCAAGATCCATAGACGGGTCTTGTCTGTCCTGCTCAGATGGCTAGGTCATGATGGAGATCATATCGGTATTCTGGCTGTGCCGCCTCCTTGCCTTTACGGCGAGGGGGCGGGTGGGTATTCGGCCTCTCCACCCGGCTTGTCCCTTCCTCGAGGAGGGTGATCGGGCTGGTCTGCCTGTGTGTATCTTGGTGGCGTGGATGGAAGGGCCTCGTCGTCGAATTGTGGCAGCAGTTTTCGCTTTGGGTAGCTTCTGGTTTGCTATTGGTAGCCGTACCCCTCTTCGGCTGCCAGGAATTTTTTTTCCATCTATCGTTGAGGGTGTTTTTCTCGGCCTTCAATTGCTGCTGCTTCTTCTTCAAGCTTCGTGTGGTGGCTATGAGCTGCTACTTGAACCGCTCTTGGTCCAATGGAACCTCCGAAACGATGAAGTCTTCAGCTCCGAGGCTGACGTCCTCTTCGGAGAGAGGCGTGTAGTTACTATCTTCGGAGTCGTTGGGGTCCTTGGGGTTATACTGAGCCCCAGGACGTTCTGAGCCGTCAGGATGTTGCTCGGGGGCGGGTTCTCCGAGGTCCTCCGCATTGTTCGGGGTGTCGTCCTCTCCGGTGCCCGTGTTGCTTTCCCTTCCTCGGCGCCCCTTGGATATTCGGCGTTGCATCCGGCGTTTGGGCGGCTCCTCGCCAGGCTTGTTACTGTCTCTCCTGGGGGTGTCATCCCCGTTATTAGTGCCATCGTCATTGTCCTTGGGGGTGTCCACCATCTGGACGTCGTAGGTGGAGGTGGTCGTCCATCGGCCGATGACGGGAGGGGTGGTGTCAGCATGGGCCATGGCTTTGTTGTCGTCGTCCATGTCGTCGGTGATGACCCACAAGTATAGGGGATCTATCGTAGTCCTTTCAATAAGTAAGAGTGTCAAACCCAACAAGGAGCAGAAGGAAGTGAAAAGCGGTTTTCAGCAAGGTATTCTCTGCAAGCACTGAAATTATCGGTAACAGATAGTTTTGTGATAAGGTAATTTGTAACGGGTAACAAGTAATGAAAGTAAATAAGGTGCAGCAAGATGGACCAATCCTTTTTGTAGCAAAGGACAAGCCTGGACAAACTCTTATATAGAGAAAAGTGCTCCCGAGGACACATGGGAATTATCGTCAAGCTAGTTTTCATCATGCTCATATGATTCGCGTTCGTTACTTCGATAATTTGGTACGTGGGTGGACTGGTGCTTGGGTGTTGTCCTTTCTTGGACAAGCATCCCACTTATGATTAACCCCTATTGCAAGCATCTGCTACTACAAAAGAAGTATTAAGGTAAACCTAACCATAGCATGAAACATGTGGATCCAAATCAGCCCCTTACGAAGCAACTCATAAACTAGGGTTTAAGCTTACATCACTCTAGCAACCCATCATCTACTTATTACTTCCCATGCCTTCCTCTAGGCCCAAATAATGGTGAAGTGTCATGTAGTCGACGTTCACATAACACCACTATAGGAAAGACAACATACATCTCATCAAAATAATGAACGGATACCAAATTCACATGACTACTTATAGCAAGACTTCTCCCATGTCCTCAGGAACAAACGTAACTACTCACAAATCATATTCACGTTCATAATCAGAGGGGTATTAATATGCATAAAGGATCTGAACATATGATCTTCCACCAAATAAACCAACTAGCATCAACTACAAGGAGTAATCAACACTACTAGCAACCCACAGTACCAACTGAGGCTTTGGGACAAAGATTGGATACAAGAGATGAACTATGGTTTGAGAGGAGATGGTGCAGGTGAAGATGTTGATGGAGATTGACCCCCTCCGGTGAGAGGATCGTTGGTTATGACGATGGCGATGATTTCCTCCCGAGGGAAGTTTCCCGTAACAGCTCTGCCGGAGCACTAGATTGGTTCCGCCTCGTGGCGGCGGAGTTTCTTCCCGAAAGCTTGCTTATTATTTTTTCTCCGACGAAAGACTTCATATAGCAGAAGATGGGCACTGGAGGCCTGCCAGGGGGCCCACGAGGCAGGGGGCGCGCCCAGGGGGGTAGGGCGCGCCCCCACCCTTGTGGCCAGGGTGTGGGCCCCCTCTGGTGGATTCTTTCGCGAGTATTTTTTATTAATTCCAAAAATAACTTCCGTGAAGTTTCGGGACTTTTGGAGCTGTGTAGAATAGGTCTCTATATTTGCTCCTTTTCCAAATTTAGAATTCCAAATTTGCATTCTCCCTCTTTATGTAAACCTTGTAAAATAAGAGAGAATAGGCATAGGTATTGTGACATTACGTGTAATAATAGCCCATAGAGCAATAAATATCGATATAAAAGCATGATGCAAAATGGACGTATCAACTCCCCCAAGCTTAGACCTCGCTTGTCCTCAAGCGGAAGCCGATAACGAAAAATATGTCCACATGTTTAGAGATAGAGGTGTCGATAAAATAAAATACGGACATGAAGGCATCATGATCATTCTTATAACAGCAACATATATATATATTGTCATATGATTTCTTATGCTCCAGTAATAATCTATTCACAATGTAAAGTATGAATCAGAAACTTCATTGAGAACTAACAAACTATGATCTCAGTCATTGAAGCAATTGCAATTTATCGTAACATCGAAAAGAGTCAATACAAGAGCTTTTCAGCAAGTCCACATACTCAACTATCATTTAGTCTTTCACAATTGCTAACACTCACGCAATACTTATGGGTATGGAGTTTTAATTGGACATAGAGAAAGATAGGGGCTTATAGTGTTGCCTCCCAACCTTTTACCTAAAGGGTAATGTCAACAATAATAATTCATGCTAACTTACATCCAATTGGATATATATATCAGGATCTTTCCAACACAATGTGCTCGCCAAAGGATAAAATATAAAAAGGACAGGTGAAAATCACCATGACTCTTGCATAAGGTAAAAATAAAAGATAGGCCCTTTGCAGAGGGAAGCAGAGGTTGTCATGTGCTTTTGTGGTTGGATGCATGAAATCTTAATGCAAAAGAACGTCACTTTATATTGCCACTTGTGATATGGACCTTTATTCTGCAGTTCGTCACTTTTATTGCTTCCATATCACAAGATCGTATAAAGTTTATTTTCTCCAACTAATAGATCATACATATTTAGGAAACAATTTTTATTGCAAGCAACATGACAACTTACTTGAAGGATCTTACTCAATCCATAGGTAGGTATGGTGGACTCTCAATGCAAAACTGGGTTTTAAGGGTATTCGGAAGCACAAGTAGTATCTCTACTTGGTGCAAAGAATTTGGCTAGCATGAGAGGGAAAGGCAAGCTCAACATGTTGGATGATCCATGACAATATACTTTATTTCAGATATAAGAAAACGTAACCCATTACGTTGTCTTCCTTGTCCAACATCAAATCTTTAGCATGTCATACTTTAGTGAGTGCTCACAATCATAAAAGATGTCCAAGATAGTGTATTTATATGTGAAAACCTCTCTTTCTTTATTACTTCCTATTAATTGCAATGATGCCCAGAACTATGTTTGTCAACTCTCAACAACTTTTATTCATCATACTCTTTATATGTGAAGTCATTACTCTCCATAAGATCAATATGATCTCTTTACTTCTTTTTATTCTTTCTTTTTCTTCAATTCCCTCATGATCATAGCAAAATAATCAAGCCCTTGACTCAACACTAATCTTTATTGTAGCTCACGGACTCGATTACATAGAAGGATCATAAAGCAAAACTCAAAACTAAATCATACTAATGCTTTTATTCTACTAGATCAAGATATTACCAAAAGGATCGAACTAAGAAAAACGGTAAAGATAGGAGTGTGATGGTGATACGATACTGCGGCACCTCCCCCAAGCTTGGCAGTTGCCAAGGGGAGTGCCCATACCCGTGTGATTATATCTCTTTCTTTGGAGGTGAAGATGTGATATTTTTGGCTATGATACCCCTCAGGATACGATTCTCCTCCTCGAGCTTGTTGACTTGCCGCTTAAGATCCATTATTTCCTTACGGACCTTACCTATGACGGTTAAAGCCCCTTGCACCCATGTATGCTGCATAGCTGCGGGAGAACAAGTAACACTCTTTTTCATATTTTCATAAGAGAAAAATTTAACATTGGAGGGGATGACCGAGTTTGGGATAGCTGAGCTCTGTAGTTCCCCCATCATGAATCCTGCCCGGAAACGAGAAGTAACTTCTTGATCCTCCTCCATGGCATATATCTTTTTCAAGTCAGCTTCCATCTCTTCCTCCGTTGAGGGCCCAAAGTGATAGGCATCACTGTTTGTCCCTGGACCTGGTGTCGGATGAGACACCCGACTCTCCCCGACTGACTCTTGAGAAGACATCTTGCTCTAATCTGCGGCAGAAATAGCTCGAAACAAAAACAGAGGATATTTGCGTGATACGGTGGTCAAAACCTTCGGGAGATTATATAATGACTTTTTACCGACCAAAAGAAGTATCGTGCAAGAAAGCGGAGTACAGAGAGTGCACGAGGTGCCCACGAGGCAGGGGCGCGCCCAGGGGGTAGGGCGCGCCTCCCACCTCGTGTCCTTCCCGGACTACTTCTTATTTTCCTATTTTCTTAAATATTCCAAAACGGAGAAAAAATGCCATTAGAACTGTTTTGGAGTCGGTTTACTTACCGTACCACATACCTATTCCTTTTAGGGGTCTGAAGCGTTCTGGAAAGTGTCCCTTATGTATTCCTCCGGGGTTATGGTTTCAATACATTGGTTTCAACATTTATAGGGTTACCTGAGATATAATGTTTGATTCTTTGACCGTTCACCACCTTCGGATTTGTGCCTTCGAAGTTGTTGAATTTTATGGCACCAGAACGATAGACCTCCTCGATAATGAAGGACCTTCCCATTTAGAGAGAAGTTTTCCTGCAAAAAAATCTTAAACGAGAGTTGAATAGGAATACATAATAACCTACATTAAACTCACGCTTTTGTATCCTTTTGTTGGGCCATCTTTTAAACTTTTCTTTAAACAGTTTGGCATTCTCATAAGCCTGGGTTCTCCATTCATCAAGTGAGCTAATGTCAAGTAACCTCTTCTCACCGGCAAGTTTGAAATCATAATTGAGCTCTTTAATGGCCCAATATGCCTTATGTTCTAGTTCGAGAGGTAAGTGACATGCTTTTCCATAAACCATTTTATACGGAGACATACCCATGGGATTTTTATATGCAGTTCTATAGGCCCATAATGCATCATCAAGTTTCTTGGACCAATTCTTTCTAGACCTATTAACAGTCTTTTGCAAAATTAATTTGAGCTCTCTATTACTCAATTCTACTTGACCACTAGACTGTGGGTGATATGGAGATGCAATTCTATGATTAACATCATACTTATCAAGCATTTTACGAAAGGCACCATGAATAAAATGTGAACCACCATCAGTCATTAAATATCTAGGGACTCCAAACCTTGGAAAAATAACTTATTTAAGCATCTTAATAGAGGTGTTATGATCAACACTACTAGTTGGAATAGCTTCTACCCACTTAGTAACGTAATCAACAAAGAACTAAAATATGTGTATACCCATTAGAGGAAGGAAATGGTCCCATATAATCAAATCCCCAAACATCAAATGGTTCAATAACAAGTGAATAATTCATAGGCATTTCTTGACGTCTACCTAATATTACCAATTCTTTGACATTCATCACAAGACAAGACAAACTTACGGGCATCTTTGAAGAGAGTAGGCCAATAAAAAATGTATTGCAATACCTTATGTGCAGTTCTATCTCCTGCGTGCTGTCCTCCATAAGCTTCGGAGTGACACTTGCGTAGGATCATTCTGCTCATGCTCGTATACAACGTCTAATAATACCATCTACTCCTTCTTTATAAAGGTGTGGGTCATCCCGAGTAATGTCTTAAATCATAGAAAAACTTTTTCTTTTGCCGGTATGTGAAACTAGGTGGTATAAATTTAGCAACAATGTAATTAGCATAATCAGCATACCATGGAGCAAAGACGAGAAGCATTTATGACATTTAATTGTTCATCGGAAAGCTATCATCAATAGGTAGTGGGTCATCAAGAACATTCTCTAACCTAGACAAGTTATGCAAGCAGGTTCTCAGCTCCCTTTCTATCAATAATATGCAAATCAAATTCTTGTAGTAGGAGAACCCATCTAATAAGTCTAGGTTTAGCATCTTTCTTTTCCATAATATATTTAATAGCAGCACGATCAGTGTGAATAGTTACTTTAGAATCAACAATATAAGGTCTAAACTTATCACAAGCAAATACAACTGCTAAGAATTCATTTTCAGTAGTGGCATAGTTTCTCTGGGCATTGTCTAGAGTTTTGCTAGCACATTGAATAACATTTAATTGCTTATCAACTCTTTGTCCTATAACAGCACCTACAACATAATCACTGGCATCACACATAATTTCAAAGGGTAAATTCCAATCAGGTGGCTGAACAATAGGTGCAGAAATCAATGCCTTCTTAAGTATTTCAAATGCTTCCACACAATCATCATCAAAGACAAAAGGTATATATTTTTGTAATAGGTTAGTCAGAGGCCGGGAATTTTTGAGAAGTCCTTAATGAACCTTCTATAAAAACCAGCATGACCAAGGAAACTTCTTATACCTTTAATGTCCTTAGGACACGGCATCTTTTCAATAGCATCAACTTTAGCTTTGTCAACTTCAATACCTCTTTAAGAAATTTTATGCCCCAAGACAATACCTTCATTAACCATAAAGTGGCACTTCTCCAAATTCAAGACAAGGTTAGTTTCTTCACATATCTGCAAAACTCGATCAAGGTTGCTCAAGCAATCATCAAAAGAGGATCTATAAGTAGATAAATCATCCATGAAAACCTCACAAATCTTTTCACAAAAGTCGGAAAATATAGCCATCATGCATCTTTTAAAGGTAGCAGGTGCATTACATAAACCAAAAGGCATACGTCTATAAGAAAAGGTACCGAAAGGGCAAGTAAAAATGGTCTTTTCTTGATCATCAGCTGACACAGGTATTTGAGAGAAACCAGAGTAACCATCTAGAAAGCAAAAATGTGTATGTTTGGATAATCTTTCTAGCATTTGATCAATGAAAGGCAAAGGGTAGTGGTCCTTTTTAGTAGCTTTATTTAATTTACAGAAATCAATTACCATCCTATAACCTGTAATAATTCTTTGCGGAATCAATTCATCTTTATCATTAGGAATGACAGTTATACCTCCCTTCTTAGAGACACAATGGACATGCCTTACCCACTGACTATCAGCAAAGGAATAAATTATACCTGCCTCAAGGAGCTTTAATATTTCCTTTCTTACCACTTCTTTCATCTTAGGATTTAGCCGTCGTTGGTGATCAATAATTGGTTTGGCGTCTTTCTCCAAATTTATTTTGTGTTGACATAGAGTGGGACTAATGCCCTTAAGATCATCAAGAGTATATCCAATAGCAAAGATAGTGCTTCTTCAGAGTTTTCAATAATTTCTCTTCTTCATGCTCTGAAAGGTTAGCACTAATAATAACAGGATATATCTTCTTTTCATCTAGATAAGAATATTTGAGAGTATCAGGTAACGATTTAAGCTCAAACACGGGATCACCCTTGGGTGGAGGAGGACCCCCTAGGATTTCAACAAGAAAGTTGTGTTTCAGAATAGGTCCCTGTTTAAAGAATACTTCGTCTATTTCCCTTCTTTCATTCATAAACGTATCATTTTCATGGTCTAGCAAATATTGTTCTAAAGGATCACTAGGAGGCACGACAATAGAAGCAAGACCAATAATTTCATCTTTACTAGGCAATTCCTCATCACGGGGTTGTCTGCTAAATTTAGCAAAATTAAACTCATGAGACATATCACCCAAACCAATAGTAACAACATATTTTTCGCAATCTATCCTAGCATTAACAGTGTTCAAGAAGGGTCTACCAAATATAATGGGACAAAAGCTATCTTGTGGGGAACCAAGAACAAGAAAATCAGCAGGATATTTAACCTTCCCACACAAGACTTCAACATCTCTAACAATCCCAATCGGTGAAATAGTATCTCTATTGGCAAGTTTAATAGTAACATCGATATCTTCTATCTCAAAGAAAGTGCAATATCATGCATAATTTCTTCAGATAAAGAATGAGGTATTGCACTAGCACTAGCACCCATATCACACAAGCCCTGACAACAAGGATCTCCTCGTTTAACAGACATAACAGGCATGCCTACAACAGGGCTATGTTTATTTTTAGCATCCGGTCTAGCAATGCTAGCAGCTTCATTGCGTATAAATAACATGCCCATCAATATTATCGGCCAAGACATCTTTAACCATAGCAATTTTAGGTTCAACTTTAACTTGCTCAGGGGGTTTGTGTGTCCTAATATTACTTTTGTTGACTACAGTTGAAGCTTTAGCATGATCCTTTATTCTAACAGGGAAAGGTGCCTTCTCAATATAAGCAGTAGGAACAACAGGATCATCATAAGTGATAGTCTTTTCTTCAACTTTAATAGGTGCAACTACTTTTACTTCAATGGGAGGCTTATATTTGAACCACTTCCCCTTAGGGAGATCAACATGAGTACCAAAGGATTCATAGAAATAAGCTACTATCTCAGAGTCAAGTCCATATTTAGTGCTAAATTCACAGAAACATCGGTATCCATAAAACATTTAACACAATCAAATTTAGGGGTTATACCTGACTCCTTACCTTCGTCGAGGTCCCAATCTTCAGAGTGGTGTTTAATTCTTTCCAATAAATCCCATTTGAATTCAATAGTCTTCATCATAGAAGATCCAATACAAGAAGTATCGAGCATGGAGCGATTATTGAGAGAAAGCCGAGCATAAATTTTTTGAATAATCATTTCTCTTGAGAGCTCATGATTGGGGCATGAATATAACATTGACTTAAGCCTCCCCCAAGCTTGAGCGATGCTTTCTCCTTCGCGAGGCCAAAAGTTATATATATAATTACGATCACGATGAACAAGATGCATAGGATAAAACTTCTGATGAAATTCCAAGTTCAATCGTTTGTAGTTCCATGATCCCATATCATCACATAGCCTATACCATGTCAATGCCTCTCCCTTCAAAGATAAAGGGAAGACCTTCTTCTTGATAACATCATCGGGCATACCTGCAATCTTAAATAATCCACAAACTTCATCCACATAGATTAGGTGTAAATCGGGATGCAATGTTCCATCTCCTGCAAAAGGATTAGCTAGCAGTTTCTCTATCATACCTGAAGGAATTTCAAAGTAAACATTTTCAGTAGGTTCAGTAGGTTGAGGAGCAACTCTTTGCTCTACTGTTCAGGGTGAATATACCCCGAACAAGCCCCTCAGAGGATTACTTTCCATAGTAACAAGTGACAGTAAATTTCAGCACACTATATAAATTTTTCCTTACCAAATTCCACCTACCAAAGGCGCTTCACTCCCCGGCAACGGCACTGAAAAAGGGTCTTGATGACCCACGAGTATAGGGGATCTATCGTAGTCCTTTCGATAAGTAAGAGTGTCGAACCCAACGAGGAGCGTATGAAATGATAAGCGGTTTTCAGCAAGGTATTCTCTGCAAGCACTGAAATTATCGGTAACAGATAGTTTTGTAATAAGGTAATTTGTAACGGGTGACAAGTAATGAAAGTAAATAAGGTGCAGCAAGATGGCCCAATCCTTTTTCTAGCAAAGGACAAGCCTGGACAAACTCTTATATAGAGAAAAGCGCTCCCGAGGAACATGGGAATTATCGTCAAGCTAGTTTTCATCATGCTCATATGATTCGCGTTCGTTACTTTGATAATTTGGTACATGGGTGGACCGGTGCTTGGGTGCTATCCTTTCTTGGACAAGCATCCCAATTATGATTAACCCCTATTGCAAGCAACCGCAACTACAAAACAAGTATTAAGGTAAACCTAACCATAGCATGAAACATGTGGATCCAAATCAGCCCCTTACGGGATAGTGCATAAACTAGGGTTTAAGCTTCTGTCACTCTAGCAACCCAACATCTACTTATTACTTCCCAATGCCTTCCTCTAGGCCCAAATAATGGTGAAGTGTTATGTAGTCGACGTTCACATAACACCACTAGAGGAAAAGCAACATACATCTCATCAAAATATCGAACGAATACCAAATTCACATGACTACTTATAGCAAGACTTCTCCCATGTCCTCAGGAACAAACGTAACTACTCACAAATCATATTCATGTTCATAATCAGAGGGGTATTAATATGCATAAAGGATCTGAACATATGATCTTCCACCAAATAAACCAACTAGCATAGGAGTAATCAACACTACTAGCAACCCACAGGTACCAATCTGAGGCTTTGGGACAAAGATTGGATACAAGAGATGAACTAGGGTTTGAGAGGAGATGGTGCTGGTGAAGATGTTGATGGAGATTGACCCCTTCCCAATGAGAGGATCGTTGGTGATGACGATGGCGATGATTTCCCGCTCCCGGAGGGAAGTTTCCCCGGCATAGCAGCTCTGCCGGAGCCCTAGATTGGTTCCGCCAAGGTTCCGCCTCGTGGCGGCGGAGTTTCTTCCCGAAAGCTTGCTTATTATTTTCTCTCGGATGAAAGACTTCATATAGCAGAAGATGGGCACCGGAGGCCTGCCAGGGGCTCACGAGGCGGGCGTGCCGGTAGGGCGCCCCCACCCTCGTGGCCGGGGTGTGGGCCCCTCCGTGGATTCTTTCACTAGTATTTTTATTAATTCCAAAATAACTTCCATGAAATTTCAGGACTTTTGGAGTCAGCGAGAATAGGTCTCTAATATTTGCTCCTTTTCCATTCAGAATTCCATTTGGCATTCTCCCTCTTCATGTAAACCTTGTAAAATTAGAGAGAATAGGCATAAGTATTGTGACATAACGTGTAATAACAGCCCATAAAGGAATAAATATCGATATAAAAGCATGATGCAAAATGGACGTATCAGTCGGCATTCTCAGAGGCGTAGTCCAGCATGTCGGTTAAGTCCTCGATAGTGGCTACTAAGTGGGTGGTGGGTGGGGCGTGAAATTCCCTGTGGTCCGCCTCAAGGCCCCGCTGAGCGTAAGCCCAGGATGGGCCATCCAAGATAGTCATCATCTGGATCCGGTGTAGCACCTCATTCATTAGGGCGAGAGTAGCCGGGTCAGAGCATGAGGTTTCTTCGGAGTTGACCTCCGATGTGATGGTGCGGCGAGGGGTGAGTCCGGCCAGGGCTGACTCCCAGTCTTCGGACGCCAAACTTATATCAAGGTTCGAAGCCGGTCCACCGCAAGGAGGAAGAGTCTGGCCGGGGTTAACCCCGGGTCTTCGGACACGGAAGTTGCCTCAAGGCTCAAAGCCAGGTCCGTGGTAAGGAGGGAGGGTCTGGACGGGGTTGACTCCTGGTCTTCGGACGCGATAGTCGTATCCAGGCTCGAAGCCGAGTGCGAGGTGAGATTTGATCTGGAGATCGGGACCGGAAGATGTCCCAAAGTCGATGCTTCAGGGTCCGTGGGCGCCTCACACGAGGTTGAAAAGTCGATGAAGATCAGATCGCCCCGAGTGTCAGTGACATACTCTAGGTTACCAAACCTGATTTGATGCTCAGGGGCGAAACTATCGACCTGGTCCAGATGACCGGCCGAGTCGGTGTGCAGAACGATGCTACCGAACGCAAAAAGCTGGTCGGGGACGAAGATGTCCCCGGTACTGATGCCATCTTCGATGATCAGGCGAGCCATCGGTCCTTCGGCGATCCAACAACGGAACTCTAAATGAAAACACCAATGTCGGTGTCAAAATCGGCGGATCTCGGGTAGGGGTCCCGAGCTGTGGATCTTGGACCAATAGGGAACATGGGACGAAGGACACAATGTTTACCCAGGTTTGGGACCTCTCTAACAAGTAAAACCCTACGTCCTCCTCGATTATATTAAAGTGTATAGGATGGTTACAGAGTCGATCGACCACGAGACCAGATGAACTAAACCCTAGGCTAGTAGGATGATGATTGTTGTTCTAGCCTCTATGGACCAAACCCTCTGGTTTATATAGACACTAGGGGTACTAGGGTTACACATGGTCAGTTACAATAAGGGAAATATACATGTGGAATCTTCCATCTTGACTTGGAAGACACACCAAGACTTCAAGGGTTTCCTGTTCGGATACGGAGTCGCCTTGTAGCTCGGTCTCGTATTAGTCATACCGCTGACACAGGGACCCCTAGTCCAGGACTCCCTCACATGTGGTGAGAGGCAGTTGAACCGTAACGCTGGCAATCTCCCCCTGCAGTGTCGAAGTTGCCCGTGTTGTTGCTCACAATAGAGGTGCCGACCAGCTCTCGACCACCCATTGCAGCTGCTTTGGAGAAAAAACAGGGGATGGGTATGGCTATGGACGTCACTAGCTGGAGCAGCCTTGAGGGAAGATCGGGGTTGGCGAAGGTGGGGCGAAACGAGTCATGTGAATGTACCGATTTGGGGAGAAAACTGGAGGAAGAACATATGTTCAAATGAGCGAAGTGATAAGGAAAATACGGTGGCATGTTGTGGGCGGGGCCACAAGAGAGACGCTGTCGTATGCGTTGGAGATCGATCGACATCGCAATAGGTCGGATAATGTCGAGCATTTGCCTTTGCGTAATTGTGTTTGCACTATAAATTTGAATTATGGCTCCACTAGTGTTTCAAATCCAAAAGCAGCTTTGGCAGTACCCATGCTCAAAATATGCCATAAAACGTGTATGTGTGTGAGAGAGAGAGACTACCTGATGTGGAGCATCCTACGAACAACACCATGTCAAGAGTCCGTTTGGCAAGTGACATATGTGGCACCTACTTCACATATATAAAGGTGAATCATCTCCTTTACACGTGTTCACTTAACCCCTTCGAGGATGGTATACTACTTGACACCCCTCTTGTGTGCGCATAGGTATTACCGGAGCTTCACCATCGACGAAGAGGAGTGTGAGCATATGTGTACGCCTACACCATTCGCGAAGGAAGCGTGGAAGAGAAGTCGGAAGAAAGGAGAAGAAGATGGAGTGGCTACTAGACCCAAGCTGGATGTCCGGACCTCCTCCCGGACATCCGGGCATCGGTTGGATCATCTGCATGCCCTCCCGGATCATCTGGCTATGGTAGTCGAAGACACTTGAAAGCCATCCCTGGAGTCGGATCATCCGGCCCCCCTTCCGGATCATCCGGGCATCTTCCGGATCGTCCGGGCCTCCTTCCGGATCACCCCGTTTCCTGCACGCAGAATAGGCCTAGTGGCCATGTAACTTTGCCACTTTGCCCCCCTCACTTACCCCTTCGCGACTAGCCTATAAATACCTCTCTCCCACCTCCTTTATAGGGATAGCTAAGATTAGAACCACACATTAGAGCTTAGCTCATGTATCTGCCCTTGTGGGATTCCTCCTATGGGAGATGAACCATCTATGATCATCAAGGCCTCCTAAGGGAGAAGGATTCACAAGTGAATCATCAAGACGTCCTAAAGGGGAAGGATTCCCCAAGTGAATCATCAAGACCTCATCTCCTCTTGGATTTGGGATGAACTCTACCTTGTATCTTGTTCCCTTTGATTGTTCATGTACCTTATGCATCTTGTGTGTTTGTTAGTCTAGTGAATGTGTGATTGAACTTGTTCTTGAGTGCTCCTCTTGTGATTTCTCCCCACTTCCCATCGTGCTCTTCGTTTTCTTCATGTTCTTCCTCGTATCCACCTTAAATTCATGAACATCAGAACAAATAGCGGCACTTTGGCCTATGCCCTACATTACTACGGTCTAAATCCAATTCATTCAATTCGTTCAAAATTTTGGTTATGGAAAAAATGATTTTTTTTATTCTATCTTATTGATCAACCAAACAAAGTAGGTCGAATTGAAGAAGTGAACACAAAATCAAGCATATATGTTGTTACCGAAGTTAATTCAAGTTTTTATGCAATCTTTTGCTTCACTTATACAACTTCACGTTCTACCATCATTCCAGTGACGAAGCGACAAGAGAGTAAGCACACAGGGGCTAGAGTACAACTTGAAGGTTTTCAAAAAGTTGTACAAGCTACATGTCCTAGTCGGTGAAAAAAGTAATATGGCGGGAGACGAATGGTGATCCCCTTACGTGGGCTATCCTGCCATTTGAGTCACTGGCATGTGGGTCCCACCAAGCATGGGGCCCATATGTCAGTGACCGGAAGGCAACGTAAGACAAGGATAGCTACGTCAGAGCATCCATGTCCGGCGGGAGGCATATCCCTTGCCAAACAAGTTATTCCACCGATGATTTGTTGCCATACTGCCATAAAAGAATGATATATAACACTCGACCAAGACACACTTAATACTACCACCAAAAAAGGTGAAACCGTGAGTTAAAAAAAAGGTGAAATAGTGAGTCATCGTTCCGCAAGGGCAAAACACTTATGCTTTATGGTACCACTATTGGTCAAAGTAGCCGCGTGTGTTGAACTTTTGTGCCATGAATGGCATGATCATGGGTAGTAATAGAGATGTTGAACTTTTATGCCATCAACGTCAGCTTTGTTGTTGAGACACTATCGCCATAGACACAACAAACTGACATAGTATATATTAAAGCCACACTCCAACGGTAAAATACATGGTCCCCCTCCTTTTGGCGATGAAGCAACACCTAAAGACAAAAACAAAAGGAAACATATTTGAAGCAAGGATGAAAAAACTCCCCTCCATTGGCTAGGATTAGGACATGTACAACAATATCTACTTCATTGTTTGTTAAAGTTGTCACATATGGATTTAAGTGATGTGGTGTAAAGAGAGCAAAGAGAGAATATGTTGTATGTTTACATACAACTTAGATGGTGATTGTGTTATTGTACATGTCCCGATGTTTTTGCTATCGCACATGCCCTTACGATATCGGACCTCCTACTTGGTTAACCCCTTGGAGCATCTCCATCAATTCCTCAATAAATCATCCCAAACACTATGTTATTAGGAACGCCAATAACAATGCAGATCCCAATAAACACATAATGTTTTTTTCTTTGTCTCTACATTTACATATGAAGGCATACACATGTCCATTTTACCATCATAATAATTCAAATAATTATATTTCAAACACACAATAATTCAATGTCATTTCAAATCCACATCTTATGAAACTTAAATGCAAACCCAAACGTAAACATGTAGAAGTTTATTGTCCCTAGAGCTCCCACAAATATTCAACAAGGCCATCACGAAGCTGTTCAAGTGGTCTTAGAAGCAATCTACGGTCTTGTTGTTTTTCTCTGAGGATTGACAAATGGTATATAAAATTTTCCATCATTCTTATAGTGGAAGTCTTCCTAGTGGTCTCGCTCATCCTTAGTTATCATGTTTTGCATGACCACACACGTTGACATGATGGACACACAGGACTTCGGTCCAAGTATCATTAAGACCTCGAATAATGGCAAACTGAGCTTGCATTACTTCCAAATGCCCGTGTGACACCCTTTCTACATGCTTCTTGACGCCTGGCAAAGTGAGCTCTTTTGTCGTTTAGGGTTTGATGTTCGACTTCACAAACGTAGACCAAGGAGGATATATGCCAATAACGATATAGTAACCCATGTTGCATTGATGGGCATTGATTTGAAAGTCACCGGTGGTGCCTTCCGTGACAGTTAGGCTTGCAAACAAAGAGCTTTGCAAGACATCTAGGTCATTTTGAGATCATGGCAAACCAAAATGTGATTACCAAATTAATAGATCATCTGATACAACAACTTCAAGAATTATTGTTGGTTGCATCACGATAATGGCCTTTGAAATGCCCATGCCATGCTCTAGGGCATTTCTCCCATCTCCAGTGTATACAATCGATGCTTACCAAATCAATTGATGCACCCACCTGCAAAAGCCTTATTGTCTACTTCGACCTTCATAAATTTCTTCACTCTTTACGGTAATCCAGTCGTCATCAGAATCAGTTGGACAATTATATACTCCCTCCGTCCCGAAATTCTTGTCTTAGATTTCTTTAAATATGGATGTATCTAGTTACCTTTTAGTGTTGGATACATCCATATCTAGACAAATCTAAGATAAGAATTTTGAGACGAAGGGAGTACAAGCATACGCACCGACCCCGCAAACTGCTTTGAAGCACTATGACCAGTTGCGTTCCCTCGACATTCAAAACCTTCTCCAAAAGTCAGACCGACCAATGGAGCTCATCCAATTACCATGGCGTTCAACAACTCCCCGGGAGCTGGAATTTCTACACACATGGTAGATGCAACTTGCAACTTGGAAATTATTGGGTGAGATGCAACTTCCCCTGTACACGGGGATGGGATAGGAGTTTTTTGAAGATGCTTATCATGAAAAACTGGGACTGGAATACTGTAGAATCATTTGCTTCGAGTTTGATTAGTACTAGGCAAGGATCAGTTTATACCTTATCCATGCTCGCGAAATCAATATGCCAGTCGAGAGGTCGCTATACCAACAGTTCGGGGTTTGGGTTTCTACACGATGATTAAGATTACGACCAAAAGAGGGTCATCTCCTCGGGTGTGGATTCCAACTAGCAAACACATCGCGTATTTTTAGGCACCGACATACCTCTCGAGAAAATCCGCCAACATAGCATCAACCCAGATACATAACTAACCCAAATGATGACCAAAATTTCTAAACTACTCTTCTCCAACTACAATAAAACCAGAAAATGCAGCAGAGAGTCGAACCACAAATAACCCAAACCAATTCATTCATAGAGATAGGGCAGATGAGCAAACCGGAATCTAAGTTCCAGCCACCACTCAGTTCCAATTCCAAAGGGTATTATAATAGAGATAGATAGATAGATAACAAAGTACTAGCAGCACCTCGAGCATTCGGTGTAAAAAACACACAAATCTGGATCAAACTTGTTTCACCCAACAGATATCTTGATGCCTATGTATGTGTATCTCAAACACCCAGAAGCACTAGATACCAAGTATCGCAGGTAGGCAACCGCACACAGCTGCTTACTTGCCACCACCGATTTCCTTCACAGCGCAGATCTGCTCTTCACCCATGGCGGACATCACAGACAGGATCAGGTCCTTTCCATCAGCAAATCCAGTCTTGATCTGCATTTCACAGAGCAAAGAAACATCAAAAGTGTGCAACGGGCAGATATGATGTGCCGCATAACAAGTTTCAACAGCAAGAGCACAGACCTGGCCAAGCAGAACATCATCAGTAGGAAGCTTCAGGTCATCCTTAGTGTTGCCACTCTCAGTGAGAAGGCTGACCTGTAGAAAGCCATTAGTAAGTTAGAAACAAGGGTAATGCTTTGCCCATAAATGGAAAAGGACAGATTGAAAATCAAACATACATATCCATCATCAGTTATGTCAATCAGCTGATAATCTTGGCGGTCAACATGGGGGACCTGAACAAATACAACAACAGAGAAAGCTAAATAAGATCTGCTGAATGAATAGCAAGAAACCAACAAAATGAAGCATCTACATGTAGCTTACGTCACAGTTGTGGGATGAAGGAACGATATCCTCAAGCTTCTTTCCATTAAAGATGTCAATGGCAACAAAGTGACACTTTGCGTGACCATGCTTCCCAGTCTTGGAGGTGGAGACCTCAACAACCTAGCACAAAGATTAAACCAAAATGATTCTTCAGACATGCTGGACCACAAAGCAATTTCTGATGGCAGGCAGGAATTATTGAGTTTGGAGCAGCAATTAGACAATCAGATGCGCATAGTAAAACAAAGCAACAATAACCCAACAGGACACAGCTTTAAACTGATACAAGACCAACAGCTCCTGCGTGGTAGTAGGTACATAACCAGAAATAGTTATACTACTTAAATCAATGTCTGAAAACTGAATAAATAGCATGCCTCAGCAAACTATGACAACTATGCCAACTACTAATTAAACAGTTTGCAAATTCCCTGTAAAACGGACATCGCATTTAATTAGCACCTTGCCAAATCTAGCAGCGTTTTAAGTACTGAAACAGGATTCCTAAAATTAATTCAGGAGTGAGGACACAGTCAGAGCTAATGAAGAGATCCTAAGCCATAGCGATGGATATAGGAAATCAAGGTAAATTTGTTATCATGAACCCGTGTATATCCATCCACATCTACAGCAAAGCCTGGTACTTGGACTTGTAGATCTAACAAGTTGCAAATCTGCACCCGACTAGCACAGATCGCCGCAGCAAATTCAGAGACGCATCCATCAACAAACCAGACATAAAATATTTCCTATGGTAATAAGAACAGATCGGGAAAGGCACAGACCTTGCAGGGACGGGCCTTGATGACGATGTGTCCACCCTTGCGGATGGCGCCGGCCTGCTGCGGGTAGGTCTTGGAGGCGCCGGAGTCGGCCTTGGACTCGAAGTGGTGCTCATCGGTGTCCGACATCTCCGACGATCCTCCTGAGTCCTGGAACAACAACGAGGAGGTCAACGGAAACAGGAGGGTGAGAAGGGCAAACTCGAAATCGACTGGATTTTACGGCGGATCTGGACTAGCAAGGGGGCGCTGCTCACCGGGGGCAAGTGGGATGGTGGAGACGAGACGCAGCGGCAGCGAGGGGCGGATGGATGGATCCGGAGGCTAGGGTTCTTGGTTCGCCTCACCTCCCAGCTTTTTATGCGATGGGGATAGCCGCCGCCGGATAGGGCGTTGCTTCTATTGGGCCGTATGTCACATCAGTACGTACTGGGCCTCCCACCGCTCGATATGGATTTGGTCTCCCTTTGGCCCATGAACAAGACATGGAGAGTGCGGGAAATATATTCAGCCCACGACCCAGAGTGGGCCGTTTTATTTTTCGTTCTTCACAGGAGATAAAAAATAAGGGAGCATGTGATTCGGGAAAAACAAAGCTGATGGTAGTAAAGCAATAGGCCAGATGCTGTGGACAGATAGATTTGAGCGAAGCTTTGCTAGCCGACGGTACGGCGATCATGGCTGTAATTGTAAAGAGACCAAGGCAGTAGACGTGACAAAGGTGCACCGGTTGTTGCTGTACATAACACAAGATCGACCTGAGTGGCCACTGCTGGACTCGAGTGGCAATGTCGGCTCGGAGAGAGGGAAAAAAGGAGCATGTGGGGTGGCATCCCCTCACATGTCACATGGCTCTCCTCTTTCTTCATTTCTTTCATTTTACGCATTTTCCATTTTCATTTATAATAACCCAGGATTCCCCGTTTATAGAAAAACAAGTATTAATTGTTTCTCCAAAACCATGGTTTCCATAAACTGGTCGTATACTGACATAAAAATAGGCAACACACATACGTAAAAAGGGTCAACTCACATGGAAATAGGAATAGGATGGATTGTGTCCAAAGAAGAAACTCCATGTAGCGGTTTTAGGGCCAGTTCTTTTGAGCTATGATATAGAAATAAGCTCCTGTGAAAATAATCTCCGGATAAGCTCATGTGGAAATAAACTTCAGAAAATAAGCTAGCCAGTTCTTTTCGGTGCCTGTTTTTTCAGCTTATCTGTGGTATGGCTAGTGAAAAGAATGTAATGCCCTTGGACTATATTGTGTACATTGAAAAATATCAAGGAAAAGCTGAGAATTTTGTTCATATACATTGAAACAACCTCACTGCCAATTCAAAAGATACTACCACAATACTGTATGTATAGTTTCAGCCACATTATTCAGAAATTACGCACAAGTGTAGGAATGGCTCAAAGTGCAATCGCGTGTATTAGATCATTGGTTCAGACAACCGTAGGCACTTATGGGAGAAATCTTACTGCATCTAATCTGAGGAAAAAGAAAGAATCTAGGTGACAGAAGGCAGAGGACACCGGGCATTGCTGCTCGAACGAGCTCCTGTTCGGACTGAAGGGCAGCGCCTGGGGGAAGAGGAACGGGGAGTCCACACAGCTGGATCCGGCGTAGTTCGCTGGTGTGGGGCAGCCGCCGGACTGAGGTGCAGCGGCGCCCTCCATGTCCGCGACACCGGAGGAAGGGGAGTCGGGCAGGGCAGCTGACAGGACGGTCGGCGGCGGCTGATGGGAGCCTACGGTAGTAGCGGCTCCTGATGGGAGCCGCCGGCGGCGGCTGCTGATGGGGGCCGGCGGCGGCGTGCAGAGTGACGAGGAACCCTAGCTATCGCCCGTGCGCGTGGACGAACGCGAGGCAGAGGAGCGTGAAAGTTTTTTTTCCTTGGCCTGGGTCGGGTTGGGCAAAGGGATGGGGCGCGGTGGCATTCTCACTGTAAATTGTGTGACAAATAGGGGCATTTCGATGTACCCCTTCGATTGTCAGTGGGCTTCTGCGGGAAGTTGCCCTCACCCCAGCTTTTTTCCATTGTGAAGAAAGTGGAGATGGAAATAAGCTAAGACCGGTCTCTCTAAATGAGTTCTTTTGGGCTTCTAGCTTATTTTCACCAAAAGCTGCCAAAAGCCATAAAAGAACTGGCCCTTACACTTTCCTAACACAAGAATAATTTTCTGTACAACGATTATCACAAAAAAGTTACTAAAACTGGTTTTACTAAAAAAATCAGCTGTATACTCATTTCTATAAACCTGTAGCTAATATCCACTATCCAAACAACCACATAAAGCATCTTCAACGGTTCTTGTACCCATAAAATAACCGTTGTTTAGGGAAGTAGGACCAAAAAGGCTCTCCAATAGTTCCTCGTAAACGTGCAATTTTTTTACAGGATACCGTTAAACTCTTCAAAACTTCCTCTCCATTTATGAGAAGATGGCTCTTCCCATAAAAGTGCCACGCCAGCCAACCGTCACTGGAGTCCTTCGTGCCGCTCTCGCCGATCACCATTCCCACCGCCGCCGATCACCGCCACGCCATCGACCATCATCGGTGCACCGCTCGCCTGTCGACCTACCGTCGTCGGAGTTCGCCGTCACCGTCACACCACCACCAAGATCCACTTTCCTAGGAGTTTAATTGAACTGGGAAAACACCTCACCTGCCAACTTTCCCTAAATTGTACAGACATCTAGTAAAACCACCTTTTTACAGGAATTGTTGGAGATGCTCTTAGTTTTAGCAGGTCCTTATTTTCCTTATGTTTTGATTTCCTAGCGACGTTGACCATGTGGTGGTGATGATAGCGCAATGGAATAAGGTTTTTCCGATCTATCCCTACCGCGACGACAATCCATCTAATGCCCGATGTAGGGCATGTGAGGGTACGTGTCATCAGATTTGTTGCTCTCTTTAAATCTTGACAGTTTGTGTATCGATCAAGGGAATCAACCAATGTTCCTTCCTTCAGTTATTACTAGATCTCATTTCTAACATGAGTGGCTATTACAGTCTTAAAAGTCTGATATGAGACGAGTGTATGTATGTTCCTTTTTTCATTAATGTCATTTAATACAATTTTTTTAGCTCCAAGGGACACATACAATCGAAAAGAAAGGTACAAACAATATAGCTTCCAATGTAAAAAAACATTGTTGGTTTTTTTGTGTCCCTTCGTCTTTCTATCGTGCAAGCTTCTATTTTCCTTCATAATTATCAAATATAAGATGCCTTTTGATTGTATTTTCTAAAAAAACTCATCCATTCCAAGCATAGTTTTAAAAGTCGGACCGATGACCGAACTTGTGTGTGCTTCATTTCAGGTTTTCACTGATTCTGCGCTTGTTTTTTTTGGTTCGATCATGTTTAAAGAAGGTATAAATTTTCAACTTTCACCATCCAACCGTTGGCTTTTTTGTTCAACCACGCTTCGAAAAAAATGTATAATAGTATCTAACTTGTATTAATACACAACAACCCAACTCGGCCGTGTGTCTTCTTCACGTTTAGGCACTAGTACACCACTAGAAGCGGTGGCGCGCCTTGCCACGCCGTTTCACTTATAGGGTTCCTTGGGGGGTGGGGGTCTCACGTTCACGGTGCTCAAGTGCATGTGCATGGACTCCAGATCACACCACCAACCCTAAAACTGACACACATTAAGATCACATGTCAACAAACAAAAGGCAAATATGAAGAACAAAGCCATTGCGTCAAAACTAAAGAGACCACATAGACAATCATATCACTGATATGTTTGGAGTATTCCCTACCAAAAATTTGCATGCCGAAAATATTATAGGCTTTGGTTGTTTTGACCGTAGCCTAGTACTTGCCACTATTTTTTCAAAAATCACAGGCTTCCATTTGGTTTGGACCAAATAACTTGCTAGACATTGGTAAGATAGACTGGCCAGTATTTGGTTTGGCTCCAAAATTCAAAGTTCTAGCAAGAAGCTCACATACGAAATAATCCTCCACCAGACCTATCCCTGAGATAAAATAAAGTCCACTCAATTACCTCATCAGTCTAGTTTTATATAGCGGGTTGCCTTCTACCTCCACATGTAGTAGTAATTATAATGCTATCGATTGATGTAGTAAAATAAAACAAGAATCATTGACGGTGCACAATACCGCTAGATCCCACAGTAGGGGTCCAAGCACAGCTGGAAGTCTCAGATCGGATGTCACACGAGAGTTTTACCCAGGTTCGGGCCTCTGAGGACTAATACCCTACATCTCGCTTGCTTTTGTTATTCATGGTAGAGGGATACCTCGTGCGAGGAGTTACAATAGTGTATGAGATTACTATCGAGAGTTTCTATCTCAGAATAGATGGGAATGAGAGTGTAACATCCCAAATTTTCAATTTGGAATGTTATACATTAGGTCATCATGCATATCATATTTTCTCGCATTTTTCCGATCCTAGAAAATTTCAAGCAACTCAAGGACCCTCGGAGAGTTGGAAGTTTCATTATTTTCATATTTGGGATTTCTCAAATTTTGAAAATAGGATCATTGGATTTATTTAATTATCTTCATAAAGTTTTTCCTATAAAAACTTAAGAGAGGGAATAATATGACTTTCCCAATATTTAGGAAAAATGAAGATATTATAAATAAATCAAAATTTGGTTTTGGAAGATTTGTTTTGCTTAGGCAAAAATGAGCATTTTAAAAATTTATGCATGTTTGCCGTTTTTAAAGTTCATTTTGTTCGACTCATTTTTAGGAGTCGGGAAAATTATTTTATTAAAATCGGAGTTCGTTTGGTATTTTTTTAATCCGTTTTGTTTTGTTTTAAATAAAAATCGCGCCCCCACAGGCCAAGGCCCAGCCAATGCACGCCCGGCCCAGCCCGCCTCACTCTCTCCCTCGCCACGCCGCCCTTGTGAACCCGCCGCCGCCTGTCCGGGTCGGACCGTCGCCTGGCCCCTTCCCCAAGCCCGGCCAAACCCCTTCTATTTATACACAGACCCCCTCTCTCCTCACCTCGAGCCGCCGCCCGCCCTCCCGAGCCGCCCGCCGCCCACCGCCACCACCGCCCTCACGCCGGAGCCCCTCGCCGCCCCTCCCGACCCGCCGAGCCCGGAGCCTTGGGCCGCCGTGACCAGCCGAGGTAGCCGCCGCCGCCCCGTCCCGATCCGGTTTTCTCTAAGAAAACCCGATCCGTTTTTTTTAAGATGTTCGGGTTTTTTTCAAAAACCTAGACGGTTTTATTTTTTTTCGGTTTTCTTAATTAACGAACGTTCACCGACCCGTTCGTTTCAATGAATGTGTTCGTTGGATTAGTTACATTAACGAACGTCCGTTATTTAATCCGTTAAATCGTTTTCTTTTAATCGGATTTAATCCGTTATTTTTCGATTCGATTTCCGATCCGATTTTCAAACCTGTTTTATTTCTTGCTCGTTTATCTAATCGGTGATTCAAGCGCTGGAGTTTCGCTTCTGAAACCGCCGTTCGACTAACCTACTTACACGAGTTTTGCTACTGTATAATTTTGGCTTAGTTTCAGATTTGCTAAACCGAGTCGTTCTCTCTCGAGTTCCGACTTTCGATGCTTTATTTGATTCGATTCTTTTGCAACTGTGGTTCTTAAGTTGAACTATCTGGTTAGATCTTTTATTCGAGATTTCCCGTGCATTAGATGGGTACTTATTGTATGCTTGTTGTTTGTCTACGTTAGATCACCCGAGTCGCCGCTTGTTACTTGAATCTCTAGGACTCATGGACCATCGCCAAGGCAAGTAACACTTGATCATACCTTTTCTACTACCAGTTTTATTGCATTAGATCAAACCCTCAAACACTTGCATGGTTAGGATCTAATTAAATTGTGGGATGGGAAGTAGATGAGGTAGTACCTATTACTGCTTTTACTTATGAAACCTTTGGGAGTTACTTCTACGTTTGCTTATTATGCTATGCTATGCTAGTAGACGTGGATTGGGTGAGTGATATCCATGATGTATGTGAGATTGTTAATTTAATGGTTTATCTAAGGTGGCAACCTAAACACACATCTGGGTGGATTGAGGCACTGGTTTCTATCGAGACTTGCTCAGATTTCTTCGGACCGCCACCCGGGCTCTAAGGGATCATAAGATTATTCAAACTAGAAACTTCCGTGTGCAGCCACAAGCCATTATGGGCTCGCATAGTTGACTAAGTTGTGCGAACTCTTACGGGTAGACTAGCGGATGTAGGGGAAAGTAGGTGTACCGGTCTACCCACAAGTAAGGTGCTAAGCGCTTACGAAAGATCGTGTCTCGGTCATCCGTCTCTCAAACACCATGTAGTGCGAGAACCAAACGGAGGCGATCGAGTCTTGTGGGGAAAAGTCATAAACCTCTGCAGAGTGTAAAAACTAATCATGATTAGCCGTGTCCACGGTTATGGACAATCTTGAGTATCTAGTACTTGAATATCATGTGAATCTCAACATGTTACTTCTAATAAATGTTATTGGGTTTTAATGAGTACTTTTAATTGGGATTGAGGATCTTTGTCAACCATTCTCAATGTTTAACAACCACCATGATAGTTAAATAAAATTATTCCTTTGATGTAGGGAAAAACCAGCTTTATGCAAAAATGTAAATCAGAGAGCCTTACCACCAGCCATATATGCATGTAGTATAGGCTTGTTGCTTCATTGCTCTCTATGTGTTACATTGCCGGATATTCCATGTCTTGACCGTTTTGGGGCTGCAACTTTCACGCTATGCACTTTTCAATCGACGAGTAAGGTGTTAGGTCGTGGTTCTATACTCGGTGATGCCGATGGAGTTGATGGACTCACTTATCTTCCAAGCCTTCCAGTTATTATTAGATGGCCTTAAGCCATATTATTGTATTAAGTTCCCTTGTGGACAACGATGTAATAAGTGTGTGATTGCTACTCTGTTATAAATCCTTCAAGTACTGTGGTGTCGGCATTCTTGATCCAGGATGACACTGAGCACGAGCATTGGATCCATTCAGTGCAGGTCGCCATGAGAGAATGGTATCGAGCACACGACTTTAGGACACGACCACTAAGATAAAGCCATAGATCACTATTCTCTTCCCATTTTCTAACTCCTCATCTTTTCTACTCTCTTTAGGATGAAGGACGCCAAGATCAAGTACACCCAACCGGATGAAGGCACACCTTTTGGATTTCACTTGAAGGAAGTTACCAAGTACACGAACATTGGACTACCCACTTCACCGGGACTTTCAACGCCACTCTGCTCAAGAGGAGCGCTGGAAGATTCAAGCTCACGTTCCAGAAGGACATTCGCCCCAATCACCAAGCCTATAGATAGTGTTTTCAGTGCACCAACTTGGAGTCTGGGAAAGAGCATGGCAGCTCATGTCACCATGGGACGCATTGGAGAAGTTTATCAAGAAGACCTCAAGGACACTATCTACCAGATTTGCGGACGCCGAGATGACAAATGGGACGTCGTCAAGACCGGGAAGGATAGATCCATTGCAGCATTCATCCAGAGTTAAACCAAAGACATTCGACGCCAGAGAACCGGATGTGCAATGATATGTTGGAGTTGCGAATGCAAAGGGAAGGATCATCGAACTTGAAGGAGAACTAAAGACAACTCGCAAGGACTATATGGACGAGATCGTAGCTCTAGCAAGACACAATAACGATCTTAAGTACGAGATTGAAGAACTCAAGAAGAAGTTGGCGCTCGGGAATGAAGACCAAGATGTCGATTGCCCAAGCGACTACATCAACATCGACGACACCGATTCGGATCCAAGTGAACCCGACTTTGAAGACGAAGTCGAGCGGACATTATGGAGTCTTCAACCGGTTCAAATTAGTAGAAGTCCACCACATATTAGTAGTATTTACACCCCATGTAAACATTATAGTACACGCACTTTTGCGATAGTTAGATCGTTGTAAGCCCTTGTTTGATTGAATGAAGTGATTTTGTGTGTATTTGCTCATGTGCAATTGGGTAGTGATTCCCCTTAGACCTCATTCTATTCTAAATTCTCATCTTTTCTAAACCCATCAGATGCCTCCGAGACGCGACCCGGATTTGTTTTCCCGCCAGAGATCACCCAACCGATCCAAAGAAGAATACCCTGATTCAAACATTGGTGCGTAACTGTGGCAACAACAACAACAACAACAACAACCCACCACCACCACCACTGCGGATCATCCGACTTGTTTCCTTAGACTAAACCCGCCGGTGTATTCCAAAGAGCACCGAGCCAATTGTAGCAGTATGACCGGCTCCGCAAGATAGGAAGGAGCTGACCACTGCAGGATGCACAGATGGAGAAAGAGTGAAGTTTGCAAGACATCGACTTGAAGGACCCGCAAGAAGATGGTGGGAGAATTTCACAGCCACTTACCTCAGACACCGGCCACATGGGATCAATTTCAGCAAGCTTCCAGACCGCCCATGTTTCAAAGAGGAGCTATGGCCATGAAGAAGCGTGAGTTTCGCAACTTACGCCAAGGAGGAAGGATCATTGGCGATGCGTGGATGACTTTAGTAAATTAGCACGTTATGCCCCGGATGACGTTGCTACCGATGCAGCTAAACAGGAGAAGTTCCCGGAAGGACTGAATGATGAGTTCAAGATGCCGTTGATGGTAGCGCTTCAATAACTACCAGGAGTTAGTAGACCGAGCCCTCATGATTGAAGGAAAGCAAAGAAGAAATTGAGAACCGTAAGCGGAAGTATGGGCAAGGGAAGTATAACTCGAGCTCAAAGAAACCTCGTTATACCCCTAAATCAGGAATTCGGCCAAAGATACCCATGGAGGAGGTAATTCGCATAACCATAATAAAGACCAAGAATGGGAACGGAATGGAGGAAGCAAGCAATGTAATCGCACCAACCCGTCAACACCATCCAAAGTAGACCTGAGTCATATTACTTGCTTTAAGTGCCGCAAGATCGGGCATTATGCCAATGATCGCCTGTATAGGCGTAATGGAATTGGCAATGGAAGCTCTGGAAAAAAGCCCAACCCTTTCAATAGGGGACAGGTGAACCACATTGAAGTGGAGGAGGTTGAAGATCAGCCCGATGCAGTAATCGGTAAGTTTTTGGTTAAGTCATTTACTGCATTAGTTCTTTTTGATACCGGTGCATTGCATTCATACATATCAAGGGGATTTGTGGAGAAGTATAGCCTACCTACTCGGATTCTTAAAACCCCTTTGCTAGTAAGCTCACCAGGAGCGGAGTATATGGCCGCATAAGGATGTTTTCAAGTGCCATTAGGTATAGGAAGGCATGTATTCCCGACGGATTTGATCATTACGGAATCGCAAGGATTTGATGTAATTCTCGGTATGGATTGGTCATCGATGTATGGAGGAAACATCGATTGCGCAAGTAAGACGATTTTTCTCACAACACCGGAAGGAAGAAGGATTAAGTATGTATCACGGCATCACCGAGAAGAGCGCAAGTTAATTGCCTATCGTGAGTGGTGCGGGAAGAAGTACCCGGTGGTGAAGGATTTTCCCGATGTATTTCCTAAGAGTTGCCAGAATGCCACCGGATAGAGACATTGAGTTTTGATAGAACTTTTGCCGAGAACAGGCCCAATATCGAAGCGACCATATAGGATGCCCGCATGTGATTTGGCGGAAATCAAGAAGCGATTAAAGAGCTTTTGGATAAAGGTTTTATACGCCCAAGTTCTTCACCTTGGGGATCACCCGTTTTGCTAGTGGAGAAGAAGGATGGATCGTTAAGAATGGTTGTTGATTATCGTGGATTGAATGAAGTAACAATCAAGAACAAGTACCCACTACCTATGATAAATGATCTGTTTGATCGCTTGCAAGGAGCCAAAGTGTTTTCCAAGATCGACTTGCGATCGTGGTACCATCGATTGAAGATTCGGGAGCAGGACATACCCAAGACAGCATTTACCACGAGATATGGACTATACGAGTATACCGTTATGTCATTTGGACTGACTAACGCACCAGCCTATTTCATGAACCTGATGAACAAAGTGTTTATGGAGTTTTTGGATAAGTTCGTCGTGGTGTTCATTGATGACATTTTGATTTTCTCGAAGAATGAAGAGGAACACAAGGAACCTTGCGATTGGTTCTCGAGAAACCGAGGAACACGGTTGTATGCCAAGTTCAAGAAATGTGAGTTTTGGCTAAAGGAAGTTGGATTTCTCGGACATGTTATATCCGGAGAAGGGATAGCGATTGACCCCACTAAGGTTGAGACCGTAACCAAATGGGAAGCACCAACGACAGTTGGAGAGATTCGAGTTTCCTTGGACTCGCAGGATACTACCGAAGGTTCATTGAGAATTTCTCAAGGATTGCTAAGCCTATGGCGTAATTGTTGAAAAAGGAAAACAAATTTATATGGACCGAGGACCGTGAGGCAAGTTTTCAGGAGTTGAAGAAAAGATTGGTCACCTCACCGGTCTTGATATTGCCAGATCGGACTAAGGATTATGAGGTGTATTGCGGCGCTTCACGCCGAGGACTTGGAGCGATGCTTATGCAGAAGGAAGAGTTGTTTCAGATGCTTCACGACAACTTAAGCCCCATGAGTTGAATTATGCCACTCATGATTTGGAGCTAGCAGCCGTTGTGCATGCCTTGAAGACGTGGAGACATTTTCTCATTGGAAACCATTGTGAAGTATATACGGATCACAAGAGTTTGAAGTACATTTTCACACGTATGAATTGAATCTCGACAAAGGAGATGGTTAGAGCTTATCAAGGATTATGACATGAGATTGCATTATCACCCTGAAAGGCTAATGTCGTAGCGGCGCATTGAGCCGTAAGAGCCACGTCAATACCCTAATGATGGGAGGAATACCCAATGAGTTAGCCGAGGACCTTCGAGAGCTATGTTTGGAAATAGTTCCGAGAGGCTATGTAGCGACATTGGAAATTCAATCGACATCGATGGACAAAATCGTAGAAGCCCAAAAGGCGGATAAGGAAGTTGCCTCTATAAAGGAGAAAATGAGCAAAGGAAAAGCTAAAGGATTTCGTGAGGATGAGCACGATACCCTATGGTTTGAGGACCGTGTTTATGTGCCCAATGACCCGTAGATCGTGAAGCTGATTTTACAAGAAGCTCATGATTCACCCTATTCGATTCACCCAGAAATACCAAGATGTATTTGGATTTGAAGAACACTTTACGGTGGACCTGAATGAAGAAGGATATTGCGGAGTATGTAGCAGTTTGTGACGTATGTCGAAAGTAAAGGCGTAACATCGTAAGCCAGCAGGATTGTTACAACCATTGCCGATACCCGAATGGAAGTGGGATAAACTAGGCGGGGATTTTATCAGGATTGCCAAAGACTCGTTCGTGATATGACTCGATTTGGGTTATAGTCGACCGTTTAAGAAAGGTAGCTCATTTCATTCGATCAAGACCACCTATAGCGATTGCTAAGTTGGCAAAGATATACATGACCAGAATTGTGTGCTTACACGGAGTTCCGAGGAGCATCGTATCGAGATAGAGGAACCCGGTTTACCTTGAAATTTTGGAACCGGTTGCACGAAACATTGGGAACCCGATTGGAATTGATACTTTCCACCCAGACCGATGGATGCATCGAGAGAGTCAATCAGATTTTGGAGGACATCTTTGAGAGCTTGTGCCCTAGATTACGGATCTAGCTGGGATGATAATTTGCCATATGCAGAATTTTCCTACAAAACAGTTACCAAACCAGCTTGAAGATGGCACCTTTCGAGGCTCAGATGGAAGAAGGTGCAGGACACCGTTGTTATGGGACTAAACCGGAGATCGTCGATTGTTTGGACCAGATTTGATTAAGGAGTCTGAGCAGAGAGTTAAGTTGATTCGAGATGTGCTCAAGGTAGCCCAGTCCGGACAAAAGAGCTATGCCGATCTCAAGCGCCAGCGATTGAGTATGAAGTTGGAGACAGAGTATATCTCGAGTATCCCCGCTTGAGGAGTTAAGCGTTTTGGAGTTAAAGGAAAGTTAGCACCTGCTTCGTTGGACCGTATAAGATTTTGCAACGCATGGGAGAAGTTGCTTATAAGTTGGAATTACCGGAAGGACTGTCGGGGAGTTCATGATGTATTCCATGTTTCTCGATTGAAGAAATGTCACCCCGAGATGGCAGAGGTACCGCTAAGAGACACGGTACACCGGAAGCAATTCAGTTGAAGGATGACTTGACATATGAGGAAAACCGTTAAGATTCTAGATTATGCCAGCAGAGTTACCCGCAAGAAGGTTATCAAGTTTTGCAAAGTTCGATTGGAGCCACCACACCGAGGATGAAGCCACACAGGAAAGAGAGGAAGTTTTGCTCAAGGACCACCCTCACCTATTTTCTAGCCAACCCGAATCTCGAGGGCGAGATTCATGTTAAGAGGTAGGTTTGTAACATCCCAAATTTTCAATTTGGAATGTTATACATTAGGTCATCATGCATATCATATTTTCGCATTTTTCCGATCCTAGAAAATTTCACGCAACTCAAGGACCCTCGGAGAGAGTTGGAAGTTTCATTATTTTCATATTTGGGATTTCTCAAATTTTGAAAATAGGATCATTATTTATTTAATTATCTTCATAAAGTATTTCCTATAAAAACTTAAGAGAGGGAATAATATGACTTTCCCAATATTTAGGAAAAATGAAGATATTATAAATAAATCAAAATTTGGTTTTGGAAGATTTGTTTTGCTTAGGCAAAATGAGCATTTTAAAAATTTATGCATGTTTGCCGTTTTAAAGTTCATTTTGTTCGACTCATTTTTAGGAGTCGGGAAAATTAATTTTATTAAAATCGGAGTTCGTTTGGTATTTTTTTAATCCGTTTTGTTTTGTTTTAAATAAATAAAAATCGCCCCCACAGGCCAGGCCCGGCCCAAACCAGCCGCCTTGCCCAGCCTCCGCCTCCTCTCTCCCTCACAAGCCCTTGCCTTGTGAGCCCACCGCCGCATGCCGCCGCCGCCGCCCGTGTCCCGGGTCGGACACGCCGTCGCCGCCGCCCAGCCCCTTCCCAAGCCAGCCCTTCTATTTATACCACGACCCCCCCTCTCTCCTCACCTCGAGCCGCCTTGCCCTCCCGAGCCGCCGCCATGCTTGAAAGGCCCGCCGTCATCGAGCCACCCGCCCCTCGGCCGTCGGAGCCCTCGCCGCCCCTCCGACCCGCCCGACCCAGCGGAGCCCAGGAGCCAGCCCGGCGACCACGAGGTAGCCGCCGCCACCCGTCCGATCCGGTTTCTCTAAGAAAACCCGATCCGTTTTTTTGAAGATGTTCGGTTTTTTTTTCAAAAACCTAGACGGTTTTATTTTTTTCGGTTTTCTTAATTAACGAACGTTCACCGACCCGTTCGTTTCAATGAATGTGTTCGTTGGATTAGTTCTGTTAACGAACGTCCGTTATTTAATCCGTTCGTCGTTTTCTTTTAATCGGATTTAATCCGTTATTTTTCGATTCGATTTCGATCCGATTTTCAAACCTGTTTTATTTCTTGCTCGTTTATCTAATCAGTGATTCAAGCGCACGGAGTTTCGTTCTGAAACCGCCGTTCGACTAACCTACTTACACAGAGTTTTGCTACTGTATAATTTTGGCTTAGTTTCAGATTTGCTAAACCGAGTCGTTCTCTCTCGAGTTCCGACTTTCGATGCTTTATTTGATTCGATTCTTTTGCAACTGTGGTTCTTAAGTTGAACTATCTGGTTAGATCTTTTATTCGAGATTTCCCGTGCATTAGATGGGTACTTATTGTATGCTTGTTGTTTGTCTACGTTAGATCACCCGGAGTGCGCCGCTTGTTACTTGAATCTCTAGGACTCATGGACCATCGGCCAAGGCAAGTAACACTTGATCATACCTTTTCTACTACCCGGTTTTATTGCATTAGATCAAACCCTCAAACACTTGCATGGTTAGGATCTAATTAAATTGTGGGATGGGAAGTAGATGAGGTAGTACCTATTACTGTTTTACTTATGAAACCTTTGGGAGTTACTTCTACGTTTGCTTATTATGCTATGCTATGCTAGTAGACGTGGATTGGGTGAGTGATATCCATGACAGATGTGAGATTGTTAATTTAATGGTTTATCTAAGGTGGCAACCTAAACACACATCTGGGTGGATTGAGGCACCTGGTTTCTATCGAGACTTGCCTGTATTTCTTCTGGACCGCCACCTGTGCTCTAAGGGATCATAAGATTATTCAAACTAGAAACTTCCGTGTGCAGCCACAAGCCATTATGGGCTCTGGCATAGTTGACTAAGTTGTGCGAACTCTTACGGGTAGACTAGCGAGATGTAGGGGAAAGTAGGTGTCTTGGTCTACCCACAAGTAAGGTGCTAAGCGCTTACGAAGACTGTGTCTCGGTCATCCGTCTCTCAAACACCATGTAGTGCGAGAACCAAACGGAGGCGATCGAGTCTTGTGGGGAAAAGTGCGCAAACCTCTGCAGAGTGTAAAAACTAATCATGATTAGCCGTGTCCACGGTTATGGACAATCTTGAGTATCTAGTACTTGAATATCATGTGAATCTCAACATGTTACTTCTAATAAATGTTATTGGGTTTTAATGAGTACTTTTAATTGGGATTGAGGATGCTGTCAACCATTCTCAATGTTTAACAACCACCATGATAGTTAAATAAAATTATTCCTTTGATGTAGGGAAAAACCAGCTTTATGCAAAAATGTAACCGTAGAGCCTTACCACCAGCCATATATGCATGTAGTATAGGCTTGTTGCTTCATTGTTCTCTATGTGTTACATTGCCAACATATTCCATGTGCTGACCCGTTTTCGGGCTGCAACTTTTCACGCTATGCACTTTTCGCATTTACGACGAGTAAGGTGTTAGGTCGTGGTTCTATACTCGATGATGCCGATGGAGTTGATGGACTCACTTATCTTCCAAGCCTTCATTGTTATTATTAGATGGCCTTAAGCCATATTATTGTATTAAGTTCCCTTGTGGACAACGATGTAATAAGTGTGTGATTGCTACTCATATAAATCCTTGAAAGTACTTGTGTGGTGTCGACATTCGATCCGGGGATGACACCGAGCACGTAGCACCGGATCCATTCGTGCAGTCGCTCTGAGAGAGTCCCCTAGCCTCCCCTTATATACACGATGGAGGCTAGGGTTTACATGAAGGTAGATGCGAACTTGGCCATCGCTTGATAACCCACAAGTATAGGGGATATTTTGTGGCCTTTTTGATAAATAAGAGTGTCAAACCCAGCGAGGAGCTAAAGGTAGGGTTTATATTCTCTTTAAGTTCTATCGACCACCGATACAACTGTACGCACACTAATGTTTGCTTTACCTAGAATAAGAAATAAAACTACGTTGCGAGGATAAAACTAGAAGTACTTTGCGAGATAATAAAAGTTAATTGTTTAGTAGAGAGTTTTTGGAGAACAATGAGAAGGATTTGTCCCTAGGCAATTGATAACTAGATCGATAATCATTATTGCAGTTTTATATGAGGGAGAGGCATAAGCTAACATACTTTACTTGCTTGGATCACATGCACTTATGATTGGAACGCTAGCAAGCATCCGCAACTACTAAAGACCATTAAGATAAAACCCAACCATAGCATTAAGTGTAAAGTCCTCTTTAATCCCATACACAATGACCAACTAACCTGAATTTGTGTTTCTATCGCTCACCCAACCCAGTCAGTAAGCAAATTATGAACATATTGCAACGCCCTGCTGATGACCCACAAGTATAGGGGATCAATCATAGCCCTTTTGATAAGTAAGAGTGCTGAACCCAACGAGGAGTAGAAGTAAATGATAAGCGGCTTTCAACAAGGTATTATCTGCAAGTACTGAAAGTAGCGGTAACAGATAGTTTTGTAGCAAGGTAACTCGTAACAAGTAACAATAGTAACCAAGGTGTGGCAATGTGGCCCAATCCTTTTTATAGCAAAGGACAAGCCGGAAAGTTCTCTTGTAGTAGGCAAACCGTTCTCAAGGACACATGGGAATTGCCGTCTAGTCACGTTCATCATATTTAGTTGATTTGCATTTGCTACTTTGATAATTTGATATGTGGGTGGACCGGTGCTAGGGTGTTGTTCTTACTTGAACAAGCAACCCTCTTATGATTACCCCCTCTCGCAAGCATCCACAACTACGAAACAAGAATTAAGATAAATCTTACCATAGCATGAAACATATGGATCCAAATCATCCCCTTACAAAATAACACATAAACTAGGGTTTAAGCTTCTGTCACTCTCGCAACCCAACATCTACTTATTACTCCCCAATGACTTCCCTTAGGCCCAAGTATGGTGAAGTGTCATGTAGTCGATGTTCACATGACACGACTAAAGTAAGAACAACATACATATCATCAAAATATCAAACGAATACCAACTTCACATGATTACTTATAACAAGACTTCTCCCATGTCCTCAGGAACAAAAGTAACTACTCACGTATCATACTCATGTTCCAGATCAGAGGTGTATTGAATATGCTTAATGATCTTAACATATAACCTTCCATCAAATAAACCAACTAGCATCAACTACAAGATGTAATCAACACTACTAGCAACCCACATGTACCAATCCGAGGTTTTGGGACAAAGATTGAATACAAGAGATGAACTAGGGTTTGAGAGGAGATGGTGCTAGTGAAGATGTTGATGAAGATTAGTCCTCCCACAATGAGAGGATAGTTGGTGATGTCGACGACTTTGATTTCCCCCTCCCGGAAGTTTCCTCGGCGGAATCAACATCTTGGGAGAGCAAAAGTGCTCCTGCCCAGGTTCTGCCTCGAGATGGCAGTGTTTCGTCCTAAAAGTCTTCTTCTGATTTTTTTCCAGGGCAAATAGCGTCACATAGGAGCCGATGGGCCCCAGAGGCCTTCTGGCTGAGCCACGAGCTCACTAGGCGCGCCCTAGGGGGCGGCGCCCCCTGAGCTCGTGACTCTCTGGTAGCCCCCTCCTGGTATTTCTTCCGCCAATATTTTTTATATATTTCAATATAACTCTCCGTAAATTTTCAGGTCATTTGGGGCTGTGGAGAATATCTATCTGTTGTAGCTTTTTTCAGTCCAAAATTCCAAATTACCGCAATCTCCCTCTTCGTGTGGAACTTGCAAAATAAGACAGAAAATGCAGTAGAATTGCATCATAAAGTGAAATAATGACCCAAACGTAATAAATAACCGTAGGAAAACATGATGCAAAATGGACATATGAACTCCCCCAAGCTTAGACCTCGCTTGTCCACAAGAGAATACCGAACTCGATAACCATGACCACATGCATATAGAGAGAGGCATCGATAAAACAAAATACAAACATGAAAGCATCATGATCATTATCATAACGGAATATATAATCATAAAACTTCTCATGATCAAGTAACAATTCACTTAAAAGCTAAAGTATGAACCATAAACTTCATTGAAAACTAGCAAACTATAATCTCAGTCATTGAAACAATTGCATTTTATCATATTTTTAGGAAGAGTCTATGTAAGAGCTTGTTTAGCAAGTTCACATAGTCAACTATCATTTAGTCTTCCATGATTTCTAACACTCACGGTATATTTATGGAGAAAAAGTTTCAGTCAAGCACATAGGAAGATGGGGGTTTATAGTTTTCACCACCCAACTTATTTATCTCGAGGATAATGTCAACAATAATAACTCATGATTACCTACATCCAATTGGATATATGTGCTTGGATCTTTCCCTACCACATGATGCTTGCCAAGTGGAGAATAAATAAGAATGGAATAGGGTTGATCATTATTGACTCTTGCATAAAAGTAAATACTAAAAAGTAAAAGATAGGCCCTTAGCAGAGGGAAGCAGAGGTTGTCATGCACTTTTTATTTTAGGATGTGCAAACTCTTACTCAAAAGGAACATCACTTGATATTGCCCCTTGTGATAGCAAACTTTATTATGTAGTCTATCGCTTTTATTTCTTTACCATCACAAGTTCGTATAAAGCTTATTTTCCCTTAAAATAAAAGATCATACATATTGAGGAGCAATTTTTATTGCTTTATGCACCGATGAAAACTTACTTGAAGGATCTTATTCAACCATAGGTAGATATGGTGGACTCTCCTGGCAAGAAACTGGGTTCCGGTTTTTTTTGGATACACAAGTAGTATCTCTACTTAGTACGAATTTTAGGTAGCAAAAGATTATGGGCAAGCACCACATGTTAGAGGATTCATGACAATATAACTTCTACGTGAATATAAGCAAACATGACCTATTACGTTCTCTTCTTTGTCCAACATTAACTATTTGATCAAGCATAGAATATTTGATGGGAGCTCACAATCATAAAAGATGTCCAAGATAGTATACTTATATGTGAGACCTCTCTTCCTTTATTACTTTTCATGAATTGCATCAATGACCAATGCTATGTTTGTTAACTTTCTACGAATTTTGTCAATTATACTTCTTTTATGTTAAGTCATCACTTCCCATGGGATTAGCACATGATCCTCTTGTCCTTTTTATCGCTAAGATTGAAGCAAGAAGGTAAAGCATGACAACTCAAACTACTATTTATTATATAACTCCAACACTCAATTACATAGATAGATAGATCATGAAACAAGCACTCAGACTAAATCATACTAAAACTTTATTCTTCTAAATCACGAATAACTAGTGACCGAACTAAAATAGATAATGATGGTAAAAGTGATGGTGATACGATACTGGGGCACCTCCCCCGATCTTGGAACAAGCCAAGGGTGGTGCCCATACCCGTGTACTCAAGTGTCTTTCTTCATAGATGGTGATGATGAAGTAGTAGACTTGTTCCCCAAGATATTAATCAGGATCTCCCCTAAACTCTAGATTTCTCGGAGTACATGTTGGATCATCTCCGCATTCTTTTGAACTTCAACCATAATGTGCTTATTCTCTGGCCCCCAAGCATTCTTTCCTGCATCACTTTCACTTGGATGGGAGACTCCCAATTGGAAGGTATGTGCAAATAGGAAGTATTCTAAACTCCATAATTGTGAACCAAATTATGAAAATTATTCCTATGTAACCTATGTAGGGGCCTCCTAGGGGTAGGTCCCTCTGGTAACTCTTGGCTTCCCTGGCTCATCTCATCCTCATGGCTTGATGGGGTTTGGATTAGTGGAGATACCAGCTAGAGTACCTCTCTCTGAAGCCAGAGGGTGGATTTCCAGCGAATCTCCCGCCTCTTCTTCCATGGTGACCCCCTCGCTTTCCTCTCTCTCGAGTTCCATATGCAGCGACCAAGCGTCATTTCCTACTTTGTTGGATGAGGAAGAAGACATGATGCGTGACCTTGAAATTTTGACAAAAAATAGCCCAAAACAAGAACGGAGAAGAAACTTTCAATACAGTTGTCAAAATAGCGAGGAGTATATATAATGAATTTTTCCTGTGCGGTACAAGCAATCTGGGAGAAAACGGAGCCGGGAAAGTCCACGGGGGAGTTACGAGCTCACACGGCTCACCCCAGGGGGGTGGGCTCGCCCCCTGAGCTCGTCGCTCCCTGGTGCCCTTTCCTGATTGTTTATTATTTTCCTAAACTTTTATATGTTCTGAAACAAACAAAAAGTATTTTTACGGAACTTTTATAGTCGGTTTACTTACCATATCACATACCTATTCCCTTTCAGGGTTCTGGAGCATTTCAGAAGGTCTCTTTTATGTGTTCCTCCAGTGTCATGGCTTGAATAATATTAGTTTCAATATTAATGGGCGTACCTGAGATATAATGTTTAATTATTTGCCCATTAATCACTCTCAGATTAGTGCCCTCGGCATTGTTGATCTTGATAGCTCCGTAGCGATAGACTTCTTTGACGATATATGGTCCTTCCCATTTAAAGAGAAGTTTTCCTCCAAAGAATCTGAAACAGGAGTTATACAATAGAACTTGGTCACCTACTTTAAATTCCCGTTTTTGAATTCTTTTGTCATGCCAACTTTTAACTTTTTCTTTAAACAACTTGGCATTTTCATAAGCATGTGTCCTCCATTCATCTAGAAAAGTAATATCAAGTAACCTCTTTTCACCGGCAAGTTTGAAATTATAGTTAAGTTCTTTAATTGCCCAATAAGCTTTATGTTCCAACTCAAGAGGTAAATGCCATGCCTTTCCATATACCATTTTGTATGAAGACATACCCATATGGTTTTTGTAAGCAGTTCTATAAGCCCATAATGCATCATCAAGTTTCTTAGACCAATTATTTCTAGATCTATTAATGGTCTTTTGCAATATTAATTTTATTTCCCTGTTGCTTAATTCAACTTGCCCACTAGACTAAGGATGATAAAGTGATGCAATTCTATGGTTGACATCATACTTGGCTAGAAGTTTATGGAATGCACCATGAATAATATGTGAACCACCATCGGTCATTAAATATCTAAGGACTCCAAACCTCGGAAAGATAACTTCTTTAAGCACTTTAGAGGAAGGAAAAGATCCCATATAATCAAAGCCCCAACCATCAAATGGTTCAATAACAAGTGAATAATTCATAGGCATTTCGTGACGTCTATCAATATTACCAATTCTTTGACATTCATCACAAGAAAGGACAAACTACGTGAATCCTTGAAAAGAGTAGGCCAATAAAAACCAGACTGTAGGACCTTATGTGAAGGTCTATCTCCCGCATGGTGCCCTCGGTATGCTTCGGAATGACACTTTCGTAGGATTTGTTCTCGTTCATGCTAAGGTACACATCTTCTGATAGCACCATCTACTCCTTGTTTATATAAATGTGGGTCATCCCAAAAGTATGTCTTAAATCGAAGAAGAAATTTTTCTTTTGTTGGTATGTGTATATAGGAGGTATATATTTAGCAACAATGAAATTAGCATAGTCTGCATACCAAGGATTACTGCAGGAAGTAGAAGCATTTATAATAGCTAATTTCTCATCAAGAAAATTATCATCAATAGGCAGTGGGTCACCAAGAACATTTTCCATCCTAGACAAGTTATCTCCTACATGATTTTCAGCTCCTTTTCTATCAACAATATGCAAATCAAACTCTTGTAATAAAAGAACCCACCTAATTAGTCTAGGTTTAGCATCTTTCTTTTCCATAAGATATTTAATAGCAACATGATCAGTGTGAACAGTAACTTTAGAATCAACCATATAAGGTCTGAATTTATCACATGCAAACACAACTGCTAAAAATTCATTCTCACTAGTAGCATAATTTCTTTGAGCACTATCAAAGGTCTTACTAGCATAATGAATAACATTCAATTTCTTATCAACTCTTTGACCTAGAACAACACCAATAGCTGATATGTCTCCAGTGTATCTATAACTTTTGATTGTTCCATGTTGTTATATTATCATCTTGGATGTTTTATATTCATTTTATAGAAACTTTATATCATTTTTTGGGACTAACCTATTGACATAGTGCCCACTGCCAGTTGTTGTTTTTTACTTCACAGCTACCAAACGGAGTCCAGATGCAACGAAACTTGTTGGAGATTTGTTTTGGACCAGAAGACAACTTGGGAGCCAAGGAAGCACCTAGGGGGAGGCCCGTGGGGCCCACAAGACACCAGGGCGCGCTAGAGGCCCCTGGCGCGCCCTGATGGGTTGTGGGGCCCACGGGGGTCTCCTCCACCGCCTCTCAACTCTATAAATACCCAAATATTCCAGAAACCCTAGAAGTCGATTTAAACACAATTCCAGCAGCCGCAAGTTCCAGAACCACGAGATCCAATCTAGAGCCCTATTCCGACACTCTGCCGGAGGGGAACACAATCACGGAGGGGTTCATCATCCTCATTGGTGCTTCTCTGATGATGTGTTAGTAGTTCACCATAGACCTGCGCAATAGCTAGATGGCTTCTTCCCTCTTTTTTATTCTCAATACAATGGTCTCTTGGAGATCTATTTGATGTAATGAATTTTTGCGGTGTGTTTATTGGGATACGATGAGGTTCGAGTTTATGATCAGATCTATATCCATGAATATTATTTGAGTCTTATTTGATCTTTTATATGCATGATTATTTATAGCCATGTATTTCTTCTTCGAATATTTGGTTTAGTTATACCAACTAGATTGATTTTTCTTGCAATGGGAAGAGGTGCTTTGTGATGGGTTCGATCTTGCGGTGTCCTCACCCAGTAACATAAGGGGTAGCGAGGCACACATGTATCATTGCTATTAAGGATAAAAAGATGGGGTCTATTCTTACATGAATAGATCTTGTCTACATCATGTCATCGTTCTTATTGCACTACTCCGTTTCTCCATGAACTTAATACACTAGATGGATGTTGGATATATAGCGATCGATGTGTGGAGTAATAGTAGTTGATGCAGGCAGGAGTCGGTCTACTAATCTTGGATGTGATGCCTATATTCATGATCATTGCCTTGGATATAGTCATAATTATTTGTTCTTCTATCAATTGCCCAACAGTAATTTGTTTACCCACCGTGTGCTATTTTCTCTGGAGAATCCACTAGTGAAATCTACGGCCCCCGGGTCAATCTTTCATCATGTTTGCTTTCTGATCTATCTGTTGCCATATTTTTCAGATCTATATTTCCAAAAACCCAAAAATACCTTGCCGCACTTGATTTATTTATTTCATTTCAAGTTTATCAAGATCTATTTATCCAAACTACCACAAATCAATCTATCTTTTTACCATGGAGGGATTGACAACACCCTTACGCGTCGGGTTGCAAGTATTTGTTTTTGTGTGTAGGTACCATTTACATAGTGTTGCTTGGTTTTCCTACTAGATTGATAACCTTGGTTTCATAACTGAGGGAAATACCTACCGTAGGTGTGTACTGCATCATCCCTTCCTCTTTGGGGAAATACCGACGCAATTTCAAGATGCATCAAAAGGAATTTCCGGCGTCGTTGTCGGGGAGACATTATCTCCTTGCAATTTACATTATTTGCCATTTGCCTCTCGTTTTTCATCTCCCCCACTTCATAAAATGTGCCTTTTTATTCGCCTTCTTTTTCGTTTGCCTTTTTCTCGTCAGATCTATCTTTTTGCTTGCAATCTTGTTTGCCTACCCTGTTGCTATGGCTAGCATGACTACTCCTCCTTTGTCGCCAGATTTTGAAGTTTTATACTTCAAGCAGAAACAAGGAGAAAATTTGAAAGATGCTTGGTATAGGTTAATGGAATCCTATCGCATTTGTAATCTAAAAGGGGATGCAAAGATTTTTCTTCGTAATTTTTACATAGGATTAGCTTTGCATCATAGACAACTCTTGGATTTCGCCGCAAAAGGGAACTTTATTAACCTTGATGCTAATGCTGCTTATGAAATCCTAGAGGGAATATTGGGAGTTCCACCACCAAAAAAGGTGTTCTCTTTTACACAAGAAGGGGTTCAAATTTTAGACAAAATGGGTGATTTACATAAAAATTTGGTCGAGTTGCAAAAATATAATGAACCTCTCAAACATATTAGTGGAAATCTCAATCGCATGAATACTTTGATTACTCTTTGTAATAAGCGGTTGGATATTTTAGATCTCAAGATGGTCTCTTTTCCTGAGAATTTGGGGAAGCGTAAAGAGCCTCCCGGGTTTGAAATGGCCCTCACTAAGGTGGCGAAAGCTAAAGATGACAATACTTGAATCTATGCATTATGTGTAGCTAGGGGCATAAAACGATAGCGCTTGTTGGGAGGCAACCCAATGAATTTTTTTCTTTTTCTTTCTGTTCTTGAGTGTTTGCACAATTATGCTACTATTATGATTGTGTTTTTTATGTTTTAATTAGTTTTTCTGCCAAGTAAAGCCTTTGGGATCATGTTTGGTGATATTTGTTTTGATCTTGTTGAAAAACAGAAACTTTTGCGCCCACTAGTAGAATTGTTAAAAATCACAGAAGCGTGATAAAATTCTGATATTTTTTACAAAATATTGATATACAAATTGCCTCCGTTGTTATAATTTTTCAGAATTTTTGGAGTTACAAAAGTATGGACAAAGTACTTAGAGTAGTGATTTGCTTTATTATAAATAAGCACAGTACTTAGAGTAGTGATTTGCTTTATTATACTAATGGATCTCACAAAAGTTTTGTGTGATTGAAGTTTTCAAGTTTTGGTGAGATCACGATGGATGAAGGAATAAGGAGTGAAAAGAGCCTAAGCTTGGAGATGCCCATGTCACCCCAAGTTAATATTCAAGGAGAACCAGGCAACTAAGCTTGGGGATGCCCCGGAAGGCATCCCCTCTTTCTTCTAACGACCATCGGTAATTTTACTTGGAGCTATATTTTTTTCGTCACATATCATGAGTTTTGGTTGGAACGTCTTGTATTATATGAGCCTTTGCTTGTTTTGCTTTTTAGTTTGTCTCATCTATCCTTGCTGGACACACCTATTTGAGAGAGCCAAAATTATGCTATGATCTGCTTGAATCGCTCTATGTGCTTCACTTAAAAAAATTGAGCTATGGAATTGCTCTAGTGCTTCACTTATATCTTTTTGAGCATGGTGTGCTTTAATATTTTTGGCGAAATACTCTCATGCTTCACTTAGATTTATTTGAGAGTTAGTAAATTCTTGAAGAGATTCTCTCATGCTTGACTTATACTATTTTGAGAGATGAAAATTTATATGCTCATGTTCTTCACTTAAATTTGTTTGAGCTCATCAAAAAGCAATTGCAATATATGAAATTAGTCCCAAAGTGATAGACATTCAAGAGGGATATAATAAAAACTTTCATGAAGATATTGGACAAAATAAACTTGATTCCTTGTAATAGTTTTGAGATATGATGATAGTAATATGTGAGTCATGTTGGTGAGTAATTATGCTTTAGTAAGAATATTGGTGTTAACGTTTGTGATTCCCTATGCAAGCCTGAAAGTCAATCGTTATGCAACAAAATTACATCCTACTTGTGGTGCATTATTCGGTGTTAGTTATGCTTAATGCTTGTTTATGTGAATTTTTGTTTTTTGGTTGGATGCTTCTCAATCTATTTGCTAGCCTTCATTTGTACTAAGTAGAAATACTACTTGTGCATCCAAAATCCTTAAAACCAGTTTTGTCATATGAGTCCACCATACCTACCTATATGCGGTATTTCCGTGCCATTCTAAGTAAATTTGTATGTGCCATCTCTAAATTTCAAAATGAATTTCCCTTTTGTGTGCTCGTACCGCTCATGAAGTGACAGGGGGTGACCAATATTTTCCATGCTAGATGTGTTATTCTCAAGGTGAGTGTTTATTCACTTGTAATTGCACGAGAGTACGGCGGTAATAGGTATGCCCAGTTCCGAAATGAAAAAGAAATTTACTTTATGTTGTCAAATAATAAATTCCTTGGAAAGCGTTGGTATGGACGGTACCCGTGGATACGTCTAGCCATGGAATGTGAAAGTATGGTGGAAAAAAGGAATAAACTATATTTTATGTTTGGGAACCGCCTATGATATATCTAGCATGGAAAGTGTTGGGAATTACTCGGTCGTTTCCGTTGACGGGAAAAGTATGCCTCTCAAAATGTATTTTTCTCTCTCAATTTAAGCTTCGAGCCCTGGCACTTCTACAAATCTCTGCTTCCCTCTGTGAAGGGCCTATCTATTTACTTTTACGCAATTTTTTTTATTGAGTCTCCATCTTCTCTTATAAAGCACCAAATACGGATCACTATGATCGTACTTGAGCATTGGATGTAGCTAATATTCGAGTGTGCTTCATGAATGGATCAATGATTAAGCATGATGGGCTAGGGACAACTTTCTTTAGTGTTGATATTTTGAAAGACATGGTTGCTTGTTGATATGCTTAAGTATTGAAGTCTTCGTGTCAAAACTGGACTACTGCTTTGAACCATCTAAAAGTCCAAATGTCCATGCTACAAAACAAAAGAATATGTGGTGAACATGTTAGGCAGCATTCCACATCAAAAAATTTGCTTTTATCATTTACCTACTCGAGGACGAGCAAGAATTAAGCTTGGGGATGCTGATACGTCTCCAATGTATCTATAATTTTTTTTATTGTTCCATGCTGTTATATTATCAATCTAGGATGTTTTATATTCATTTTATAGCAACTTTATATCATTTTTTGGGAGTAACCTATTGACATAGTGCCCAGTGCAAGTTGTTGTTTTTCGCTTGTTTTTTACTTTGCAGAATATCCCTACCAAACGGAGTCCAAACGCAACGAAACTTTTTGGAGCTTTTTTTGGACCAAAAGACAACTTTGGAGCCAAGGAAGCACACACAGGCGTGGGGCCCACAAGACACCAGGGCACGCCAGAAGCCCCTAGCGCACCCTGATCGGTTGTGAGGCCCATGGGGGTCCCCTCCGCCAACTCTCAACTCTATAAATACCGAAATATTCCAAAAAACCTAGGGGAGTCGATGAAACACAATTCCAGCCGCCGCAAGTTCCAGAACCACGAGATCCAATCTAGAGCCCTATTTCGGCACTCTGCCGGAGGGGAACACAATCACGGAGGGGTTCATCATCCTCATTGGTGCTTCTTCGATGATGCATGAGTAGTTCACTATAGACCTACGGGTCCGTAGGCATGCAGTAGCTAGATGGCTTCTTCTCTCTTTTTGATTCTCAATACAATGGTCTCTTGGAGATCTATTTGATGTAGTGACTTTTTGCGTTGTGTTTGTTGGGATCCGATGAAAGTTCGAGTTTATGATCAGATCTATATCCATGAATATTATTTGAGTCTTCTTTGATCTTTTATATACATGATTATTTATAGCCTTATATTTCTCTTCCGAATCTTTGGTTTAGTTTTGCCAACTAGATTGATTTTCTTGCAACGGGAAGAGGTGCTTTGTGATGGGTTCGATCTTGCGGTGTCCTCACCCAGTAACAGAAGGGGTAGAGAGGCACGCATGTATCATTGCTATTAAGGATAAAAAGATGGGGTCTATTCCTACATGAATAGATCTTGTCTACATCATGTCATTGTTCTTATTGCACCACTCCGTTTCTCCATGAACTTAATACACTAGATGCATGCTGGATGGCGGTCGATGTGTGGAGTAATAGTAGTAGATGTAGGTAGGAGTCGTTCTACTAATCTTGGACGTGATGCCTATATAATGATAATTGCCTGGATATCGTCATAATTATTTGAAGTTCTATCAATTGCCTAACAGTAATTTGTTTACCCATCGTATGCTATTTTCTCGAGAGAAGCCACTAGTGAAATCTACGGCCCCGGGTCTATTTTCTCATCATATATTTTCGGATCTATATTGCTATTTGCCCTTTTTCTTTATTTGCATATTTTATTTTCAAATCCATATTATCAAAACCCCAAAAATACCTCGCTGAATTTTATTTGCAATTATTATTTGCATCTACCAAATTATATCTTTACCAATCTTTTACCCGGGAGGGATTGACAACCCCTCTTACGTGTCGGGTTGCAAGTATTTGTTCTTTGTGTGCAGGCACCGTTTACATAGTGTTGCTTGGTTCTCCTACTGGTTCGATAACCTTGGTTTCATCTCCGAGGAAAATACCTACCGTAGCTGTGCTGCATCATCCCTTCCTCTTTGGGGACATGTATATAAGCATAAGTTCCCATAAGGACAAGTAAAGGTGGTTTTTTCTTGACCATCTTTTGATACAGGTATTTGAGAAAAACCAGAATATCCATCAAGGAAACAAATGTGTATATGCTTAGATAACCTTTCTAGCACTTGATCAATAAAAGGCTAGGGGCAATGATCTTTTCTAGTAGCTTTCTTTAATTTCTTGAAATCAATTACCATCCTATAACCAGTTACAATTCTTTGTGGGATAAGTTCTTCTTTATCATTAGGGACAACAGTAATGCCTCCTTTATTGGGAACACAATGAGCATCACTTACTCATCTACTATCATCTATAGGATAAATTATACCTATCTCCAGTAGCTTTAATATTTTAGTTCTTACCACGTCCTTCATTTAGGATTCAAACGACATTGATGATCAACCATGGGTTTAGCATCAGGCTCCATATTAATCTTGTGCTAGCTAAAGTGGGACCAATGCCCTTAAGATCATCAAGAGTATATCCAATAGTAGCACAGTGCTTCCCCGGAGTTTTAAATAATATATTTTCTTCATGCTCTGAAAGGTTAGCATTGATAATAACAAGATATATCTTATTTTCATGAAGATAAGCATATTTTCGTGTATCAAGCAGTTTCTTTAATTCAAACATAGGGCCACTCTTAGGTAGTGGAGGATCTCCCAAAGTTTCAACATGCAAATTGTGTTTAAGGATAGGTGCATGTCTAAAGAATATTTCATCTATTTCATTTCTTTCATTCATATGCATGTCATTTTCATGGTCTAGCAGGTATTGTTCTAAAGGGTGGTAGGAGGAACAACAATAGAAGCAACTCCAATAGTTTCATATTTTTAGTCAATTCTTTATCATGAGATTGTCTACGAAACTTAGAGAAATTAAATTCATGCGATACATCACCAAAACTAAAACGGACTGTTTCCCTATTACAATCAATTTTTGCATGAACCGTATTCAAGAAGGGTCTACCAAATATAATGGGACAAAAATCATCTTGTGGTCATCCAATAACTATAAAAACAGCAGGGTATTTAATCTTACCACCGAAGATTTCAACATCTCTAACAATCCTAAGTGGTGAAATAGTATCTCTGTTTGCAAGCTTAATAGTAACATCAATATCTTCCATCTCAGTAGGTGCAGTGTCATGATGTCTACTACGCAACCTTCTTCTTGTAGACGTTGTTGGGCCTGCAAGTGCACATGTTTGTAGGACAGTAGCAAATTTCTCTCAAGTGGATGACCTAAGGTTTATCAATCCGTGGGAGGCGTAGGATGAAGATGGTCTCTCTCAAGCAACCCTGCAACCAAATAACAAAGAGTCTCTTGTGTACCCAACACTCCCAATACAATGGTAATTTGTATAGGTGCACTAGTTCGCGAAGAGATGGTGATACAAGTGCAATATGGATGGTAGATATAGGTTTTTGTAATCTGAAAATATAAAAACAGCAAGGTAACTAATGATAAAAGTGAGCGTAAACGGTATTGCAATGATAGAAACAAGGCCTAGGGTTCATACTTTCACTAGTGCAAGTTCTCTCAACAATAATAACATAGATAGATCATATAACAATCCCTCAACATGCAACAAAGAGTCATTCCAAAGCCATTAATAGCGGAGAACAAATGTAGAGATTATGGTAGGGTACGAAACCACCTCAAAGTTATTCTTTCGGATCAATCTATTCAAGAGTTCCTACTAGAATAACACCTTAAGACACAAATCAACCAAAACCCTAATGTCACCTAGATACTCCATTGTCACCTCAAGTATCCGTGGGCATGATTATACGATATGCATCACACAATCTCAGATTCATCCAACCAACATAAAAAGTACTTCAAAGAGTGCCCCAAAGTTTCTACCGGAGAGTCAAGAAAAGCGTGTGCCAACCCCTATGCATAGGTTCATGGGCGGAACCCGCAAGTTGGTCACCAAAACATACATCAAGTGGCACGTGATATCCCATTGTCACCACAGATAAACACGGCAAGACATACGTCAAGTGTTCTCAAATCAAAGACTCAATCCGATAAGATAACTTCAAGAGGGAAACTCAATTCATCACAAGAGAGTTGTAAGGGCATATTTATCCCGTAAGTGTTTTGGTGATTGATGACGATACTTTTGCGGACTAATCGTATGCTTTGAGTTCCTCAGATGGTTCATCTCTAGGCTCGAGACGATTCGTGCCCCTCGGAGACTATTGAAGACGGCGTGCGTCCTCGTTTCTTTTTGGTGGATTTGAGTCGTAGGAGAGTCGTACTATTAAGAGGGGGTCCGCATCGGAAAGGTTAGGGCGGAATCAACACGTACACTTGTCCCTCCTTTCCCTGCACTTTGGAGCTTCCCTTCATTATCTTGGTTGTGCGGGAATCTGACAATTGCCACTGTACTTGCAGTAGTACCGCAGGTACCTTGTAGTAATGCTGGGTGCCACAGTAGTACCGCTCCTCGGGAGCGGTAGTACCGCGGCTCCCGAACCTAGTGCCGCTCGGTGCGGTAGTAGGGCGGATGTAATTTTTACATCCGCCCGCCACGGTAGTTCCGCTCGTCGGTAGCGGTAGTACTGCTGGGGCCCACGGTAGTATCGCTCCCTATGAGCCGTAGTACCGTGGCCCTCCTACCGAAATACCGTAGTTTCACGGTAGTAGGCACGCCACACGGTAGTACCACTCCTAAGGAGGCGGTAGTACCGCGTCGGGTTTTTGCACTACCACGGTTTAGCGGAAGTTGGCACGGATGTAATTTATTTCATCCGCGCCCTTCTCGTGTCGTGACTCCCCCTTGCGGTAGTACCGCAAGGGGAGCGACAATGCAGCATAGCGGTAGTACTGCCCTTAGTCGAGCTAGTCCCGACCGTGCTGCCTGTGATAGTACCGTGGTCCGCCACGGTAGTACCGCTGTGACCTCATGATAATACTGCGCCCGAGCGGTAGTACCGCGCGTTCCCGGGCTGACTAAGTGGATAACGGTTGGATTTTTTCCACGACTATATAAGGGGCTTCTTCAACCTCTAGTTGACTACCTCTTCTCTCTCTAAGCTCCATTGTTGCTCCAAGCTCTATTTTGGCCCGATCTCTCTCCCTAGCCAATCAAACTTGTTGATTTACTCGGGATTGGGTGACAAGGGCCCGATCTACACTTCCACCACGAGATATTTGATTCCCCCCACTTATCCCTTGCGGATCTTGTTACTCTTGGGTGTTTGAGCATCCTAGACGGTTGAGGTCACTGTGGAGCCATATTCCATTGTGGTGAAGCTTCGTGGTGTTGTTGGGAGCCTCCAATTAAGTTGTGGAGATTACCCGAACCTTGTTTGTAAAGGTTCGGACTCCGCCTTCAAGGGCACCAATAGTGTAATCACTACTCTTGCATTGTTCGAGGGCGTGAGGAGATTACGGTGGCCCTAGTGGCTTCTTGGGAGCATTGTGCCTCCACACCGCTCTAACGGAGACGTACTTCCCTTCAAAAGGAAGGAACTTCGTAACACATCCTCGTCTCCACCGGCTCCACTCTTGGTTATCTTATCCCTTTACTTGTGCAAGCTTATTTGTGTTCCTATCCTTGTTTGCTCGTGTGCTTGTGTTGTTGCATCATATAGGTTGTCCACCTAGTTGCACATCTAGACAACCTTTATTATTGCAAAGTTTAAATTGGTAACGAAAAGCTTAAAAATTGTTAGTTGCCTATTCACCCCCCTAGTCAACTATATCGATCCTTTCAATTGGTATCGAGCCTCGTCTCTTTTTAAGGACTTTACCGCCTCAAGAGTATGGTTGACGTCGTAGATGATGTGGGGAGCACTCCGGTCTTGAATCCGACATCATCTACGGAGATAGAGTACCTCGATCTCTCGTGAGGAATTCAATGTGGCGTTGGACACATTGAAAAACTCCATGACGGCGAGGTCAAGGACATGTTTAAGGAATTCCTAGAAGGGCTTAAACTTTCCACCGCACCCGTGAAAGTGGGTGATCCCGCCAACACGGAACGGATGCTAACTCCGATAAGGGGAAGCTACTAGTGAGAAAGCCCCTCGTCTAGTGGTAAGAATGGCACGGCATCTTCGCCCATGTGCAACCTCCCGTTTATGGTGGACCGATTGCTTCCACTCATGTGAATCATGCCGGTCCACCACCTAAGATTGATAAAAAGGAGGATTTTGATTCTTGGGTTTATCCTTTTAAGCGTCATTTAAATCATGTGAACACTAACCTTTGGAGAATCATTTAAGAAGGTTTCTATCCGCATGATCCGAGCAACTTTTCTCCTAGAGAGGTCGTGGACCATCAATTCAATGAGAATGCTCTCTTCATCATCCAAGAAGCAATCCTTCCGAAGACCTCCCTCATCTCCGGCCTTACTCCCGTGCCAAAGATGCTTGGCTCAAGGTGGTTTCCATGTATCGAGGAAGCGCAAGCATTCAACGCTTCAATTATGAAGTGGTCCAAGATGAAGCCGATGAGTTTGCAATGAAGGAAGAAGAAGAACCTCGTGAGCTCTATCGAGAGTGACCAAGCTTGCTGTCTCCCTCGGGATCATGGAAGTAAGGACAACGATGACAACTAGATCAAGCGCAAATTTCTCAAGGCAATGATGCCCTACCACAAAGCCATGTCCTCCGTCATCCGTCAATGACCGGACTTCCACACCTTGTCCTCAAGTGATGTGTTGGATGAGTTTGTGGCTGGGACAAGACCGCCGACAATGCGGTGCTTCGCTCCCAAAGAGCAAAGAAGCCCAACCTCGCTTTGAAGGCCAAGATTTGTGTCGAAGAAGATGGAGAGGAGGAAGAAGAAGAGAGCAACCTCGAAGATACTAAGTATGATTATCATGAACACATGGCCCTTGCTTCAAGACAATTTTGGAGCAAGAAGAACTCAAGGCCCAACTTCAACAAGAGAAATTCAAGTGGCTCTAAGGGCAAGCAACGAGTGAGGACGTGTTTCAATTGTGGCAATGTGAGTCACTTTGTTGCGGAGTGTCCATATGAGAAGAGGGAAGACAATGGTGGCAAGCTCATCCGTAAGGACAAGGCCAAGTCTTTCCCCAACAAGAGCAACTTCCCAAAGAAGACTCCTCACAAAGCCTTGGTGGTTCAAGAAGAGTACAATGAGGATGATGATGATTATGAGGATGGTGAATCGGTTGCCATGGCCTCCGTGGCCATTGCAATGACTCCTCGGGTGTCTCTCTTGGTTCACCCAATGAAAGCATCACCGCTAAGTGCCTCATGGCTAAAGCCACCAACAAGGTAACCCCCAACATCAAAACTACCATCATCAATCATTCTTCTTTGACGGATTGCATTGATGAACATGAGGGGACTAATGTAGAGGAAAATGAATTTGAGATCTTTATGAGTAAACTCAAGGGGAAATCCAAGAAGCACTTCGTGGCTCTCTTGGAACAACTTGGTGAAGCCAATGTCATGATCGAGACTCATGAAGGAACCATCTCTAAGATGGAAGGGCATAGTCGTGACTATGCTGATGAGATTTCGGATCTTTCCAATGCTCTTGAGTAAGAGCGTGGTCTTCGTTTGGCTCTTGAGGAGTCACACAACGATGATCACGCTAAATTAAAGAAAGACCTTGATCATGCTCTTGTTGTGTCTCGTGTGCTTAGTTCGAGAAGGCAAAGCTTGGAGTTGATCTTGCTAGACTCAACGAGGACTTTGACACTCTCGACAAGGCTCACAAAGTCTTGAAGGGTGCTCATGCTAGTCTCAAAGAGTCTCATGATCAACTCCAAGTGAAGCTAACCAAGGAGAAAGCCACCTTTCCTCATATGATATTGATTGATAATGCAAATGCTACTAACCCTTGGTGTGAGCATGTGCATCTTGTTGAGGAGAATGCTAAGTTGAAGGAGCAACTTGAAAAGGGCCTTGTAACATGCATTCAAGGTGAGAAGAACCTTAACGACCTTTTGAGTAATCAAAAGGAAGTTGTGGCCAAGGAGGGTATTGGGTTCGCGCCCAAGCCCAAGAGCAAGAAGAAGAATGACAAGACCAAGCAACCTCCCCCTCTCAAGCAAACGTTTGTGAGGGAGGGAGAGGGTGCTTCCAAGAAGAAGAAGAACCTTGCAAATGGTGGCAATGTCAAGAAGGACATCGTCATCCACTTGTTCTTAGCCGGTGACTTTATCCCATCTTATTTGTTGTGCCGTGCTTGTGTTGGGCATGTTTATGCTAAATTTTTTGGTTCTTCTTATGTGTACATTGAATGGTCTATTTGGGTTCCTAAGACCCTCGTTACTAACATCAAAGGACCCATTACCAAATGGGTACCTAAAACCAAGCATTGATCTCTTGTAGGGGTTTGCTTCCTGGGGGATCATGGTTGCTCGATAGTGGAGCAACAAATCATATGACCGGAGCAAGGACATGGTGGTGGACGTGCAAGAGATTCCATCTATGCCCACCGATGTCGAGTGGGGTGATGCATCACATTCTAAGGTATTGGGTCTCGGCAAGGTTGTCATTTCTCATGATCTTACGATCGAGAAAGTCATGCTTGTTGAGTCCCTTGCATACAATTTGCTTTCCGTTAGTCAACATGCAGACATGGGTTTTGCTACTTTCTTTGACATTGATACCGTGGCCCTCTTGTGGAGCAAGACTCTTAAAGTAGCCTTTGTTGGGCATGTCTAAAACGGTCTCTATGTGATTAACTTTTCGGAGCGACCCACTAAGACCGCGACATGCCTAATGGCTAAAGTTGACGTGGGATGGCTTTGGCATCGTCGTTTAGCCCATGTCAATATGAGATCTTTGCAAAGTCTTCTCAAGGGGGACCATGTCCGTGGACTAACAAATGTTAGTTTTGCCAAAGACCGTGCTTGCGATTGCTTGTATTGAAGGAAAGCTTCATGAGAAGGCTCACCCTCCCACGACTATCATATACTCAAAGAGACCCTTGGAGATCCTTCACATGGATCTCTTTGGGCCACCATCATTTGATAGTCTTGGAGGAAGAAAGTATTGCTTGGTGATTGTGGATGACTATTCGAGATACACTTGGGTATATTTCTTCAAGAGGAAGAGTGAGACTCAACAAACCGTCATCGACTTTGCAAATGAAGCTCAACATCAACATAATGCAAAGATCTTGACTATAAGAAGTGACAACGGCACCGAGTTCAAGAACTACACCTTGGATGAGTTTCTTAGTGATGAGGGAATCAAGCATCAATATTCTGCACCATATACCCCTCAACAAAATGGTGTTGCGGAGAGAAAGAACCGGACGTTGATGGATGCGGCAAGGACCATGATGGCGGAGTTCAAGTCTCCATACAACTTTTGGGCCGAAGCCATCAACACCACTTGTCATGCATCCAATCGGCTCTATCTCCGCAAAGGCTTGAACAAGAATCCTTATGAGATACTCACCGGCAACAAGCCCGTACTTCCGGGTGTTCGGGTGTAAGTGTTTTATTCTCAAGAAAGGTGTTCGTTTGTCTAAATTTGAAGCTAGAGCTCATGAGGGCATATTTGTTGGTTATGCTACAAACTCTCATGCTTACTGTGTCCTCAATAAATCCACGGGACTTATTGAGGAGACGTGTAACGTGGAGTTTGATGAGAATAACGGCTCCCAAGTGGAGCAAAGTGGCACTTGTGATGTAGGTGATGAAATTCCTCCCCAAGCCATAATAAGAATGGGAGTTGGCTTTATTCTACCCATTGAGGAACCCCTTGTGGCCGAAGGAGAAGGACAATGCTCCACTCAAGTGGAGCCATCACCAACCCAAGGCCCACACGCTTCCGAAGAACAAAGTGAAGGCCCTCAACCTCATGAACAAGACCAAGGGCAAGATCGTGCTCAAGACGATGATATCACCTTAAATGATGCCCAAGGTCAAGTTCTCTCCCCCGAGCATGCTCAAGATGAACATCATGCTCAAGACGGCGCTCAAGATGATCAAGTGACCCCTCCTCACCTCACCTCTGAGGAGGAATTAGAGCGTCGTGCCGCCAAGATTGCTTCCAAACTCACCACCAAAGGCCATCTCATGGAGAATGTGGTTGGAAGCCTAAGAAAAGGGTAAGCACTCAGAGACAATTGGCAAACTATTGTGAACATCATGCGTTTGTCTCTTGTGTTGAACCTCAAAAGGTCTATGAGGCGCTCGAAGACTCGGATTGGCTCAATGCCATGCATGAAGAACTCAACAACTTTGAGTACAACAAGGTGTGGAGATTGGTGCCAAGGCCATCGGAGAACCACAACGTCATTGGAACCAAGTGGATTTTCAAGAACAAGCAAGATGCTCATGGGAACATCATTCGCAACAAGGCAAGATTGGTAGCACAAGGCTACTCCCAAGTCGAGGGTATCGACTACGGTGAAACCTTTGCTCCCGTTGCCCGTCTTGAATCCATTCGTTTGTTGATTGCTTATGCTTCCCATCACAACTTTAAGTTGCAACAAATGGATGTAAAAAGTGCTTTTCTTAAGGGTTCCATTAATGAGTTGGTCTATGTCAAGCAACCCCCTGGGTTCGAGGACCCCTACTTCCCGGATCATGTGTATCAACTCGATAAAGCACTCTATGGCCTTAAACAAGCCCCACGTGCATGGTATGACCACCTTACCGAGTTGTTACAAGATCGTGGTTTTGAAGTGGGGCAAATTGATCCCACTCTTTTACTAAGAAGGTCAATGGGGAGTTGTTTGTATGCCAACTATATGTTGATGATATTATCTTTGGTTCTCCTAACAAAGCTTTCAATGAGGAATTTGCCGCTCTCATGACCTCCAAGTTCAAGATGTCTTCGATGGGAGAGTTGAAGTTCTTCCTTGGTTTCGATATCAAACAAAGAAGAGAAGGAACCTTCATCAACCAAGCCAAATACACTCAAGACATGCTCAAAAGATTCAAGCTAAGTGATGTCAAGCCGGCTACTACACCAATGCCCACCAAGTGCCAACTTGACATTGATCCCAATGGTAAAGCGGTGGATCAAAAGGTATATCGCTCCATGATTGGATCCTTGCTTTACCTTTGTGCATCTAGACCGGATATCATGTTGAGTGTGGGAAGGTGTGCACGGTTTCAAGCCGCACCAAGGAAAGTCACTATGTGGCGGTCAAGCTTAATCTTTTGATATTTGGCTCATACCCCAAACTTTGGCTTATGGTACCCAAGAGGAGCAAACTTCAAGCTTGAAGGATTTACGGATTCCGATTAGGCGGAGACAAAGTGGATAGGAAGTCCACTTCTGGAGGGTGCCAATTTCTTGGTTGCTCTTTGGTAAGTTGGTCTTCCAAGAAGCAAAGTTGTGTGTCTCTCTCGTCCACCGAAGCGGAATATGTGGCGGCCGTTAGTTGTTGTGCCCAACTCCTATGGATGAGGCAAACTTTAAAGGAGTACGGTGTCATTTGTGACAAAGTGCCTCTTTGGTGTGATAATGAAAGTGTCATCAAGATTTCTCTCAACCCGGTGCAACACTTCAAGACGAAGCACATCGAGATTCGTATCATTTCATCCTGGATCACATTCGGCGAGGGGAGATCGAGCTCAAGTATGTCAACACTTAGGATAACCTTGCAGATATATTCACGAAGCCCTTAGATGAAGCAAGATTTCGCGAGTTAAGGCATGAGCTAAATATCATTGATTTGAGCAATGTGACTTGAGCCGTGCACTCCCACCACACTCAACTTGCTGTCTAGTTTAGGTGTAGGCATGGACATAGGGGAGTATTGTTCTCTCAATGAACTCTCCCTCCCCATTATGCATAAATCGATCACCTCTTTCACATTAGCCATTTTGATGGTACTTGTGTTCCAAAGACGAGTTTTGGTCATGGGCCCAAGGATAATTCTTCGCGGTGCCATACCATCCTACTCAAACATAGGTGGCTTCGGCCACCACCCTCTCTCCTTGAGAGGCCTTGTCGTTTGGTGGTTTCTTGTTGTCTTTTGCCTCTGGTTTGTGCTAGAGTTTGTGGTTTCTTGTGTGTGAAAAGTTCCATTGCAAAGGCCCTCTTTTCGTTTTTGAAACATGCGGTAACTTGAGTTTCATGGTACTACCGCGGCCAGCTGCGGTACTACCACAGCCAGCCATGGTACTACCGCTTGCGGGAGCACGGTACTACCGCAACCTCACGACAGTGATTTTTTACTGCCGCCCGGTTGAGCGGTACTACCGCCTCGGTGCGGAACTTCCGCCCGAGCGGTACTACCGCGATGATCTGGCAGTACTACATGACGGTTCATGCGTGGGGATAAGGACGGGCAGGGGGAGTTCTAACTCCCCATACCCATTCGCTGCCTTCTCCCCCCCATCGCCTCCTTCTCTCCTTTGCTCAAGAACGGAGCCGGCGTCTCTCGCCGGATCTCCTCCACCGGCTGCCCTCCCGTGATTCCGACCGGTGGGATCGTTCCCCACCACGTGCTCTTGCTATGGACCCAGGTTTTTCCCCAATTCCCTCTCCTTGTTGTTGGTGTTTGGCGTTTCTAGGTTTTGGGGAGGCTTGTGTGTTCTTGAGATTGATAGGCCTAATCTCTGCAAGAATAGGATGAAGGAGTGTAGTATTGCATACGATTTATATGTGTATTGCTGTCATGCGCTAGATCTGATCACTGTAGCACCGCCGTTGTTTCGCGGTTCTTTTCAGATTCAAATCGATAGTTGGATCCGCTGCGACGCGGTACTACCGCTTGCACGGTACTACCGCCCCCCGGGTGCGGTACTACCGCGCTCTGTGCGGCACTACAGCTCTACTTCCGCTCCAACCACGGTACTACCGTGACCTCGCACGGTACTACCGCGTTTGGAGCAAGATTACCGCCTAGTATCGCAGGCGGCAGTCCCCACCGTGCCTCACACCTATCGCATGCCAACTTTCTCATCCGTGTCCTCTGTGTTTCTTGTGCTATTTCGTGGCCTTTGGATTGATCTTCTTTGCGTCTTTGGTGCTTTGCGTGTGTGGTTCAGGTGGTGGCTCTCGCCGGTCCAATCCCAGCCGTGACACCGCTCTCCAAGCGTCTGCGCAACCCGGTGAAGCACCGTAGGGCTCCTCTTACGCCCCCAAGCGCCATGTCAAGACAAGCGCCACCAAGTTCAAGGAGCCCGCCAAGAGCATGGATGAGATGCCCCATTACGACTACGTCCGTCTCGGGAACATTGATCCGTCGTGACCCCTCGTTCCTCAGTCAGGGGCTGTGAGCTGTTCTGGAACAAGCATCAAACCAACGTCTATCTGGACGTCATCAAGAACAAGCAGAATACCTATGTGGATGTGAAGTGGATTGACATGCATCACTTGAGGAAGGAGAAGTTCCGTGCCTACTTTGGAGAGGCTCTGGACTTGGTGGGGGCGATTTGGCATTGAGCATATAATCTCTTTTCACCTTGACTATGATCCACGAGCTCATTGGTGGGTTCTTTGCTTCGCCTACTTTCACCCCAATGAGGAGAGGAGGATGACCTGGATGACAAATGGTCGTGGTCGACCGCTACCTAGAAGGAGTTCATGGATCTGCTCCAAGTTCCTGATCACGGGCTTGACTCCCCCGTGGGTGTTCGTCCCCATGCCAACCCTGACTCTGCCAACAAGGACATGCTTGCACCATTCTATGTTGAGAAAACACTTCCAAGTGGCAAGATAGGATTGGTGCTCAACTCCTTTTTGGATATCATGTACCGCATCTTCCGTAACTCCTTGTTCCCCCGCATTGGTGACAAGGACAAGGTTCATGCCTATATGGTGGATATGATGCTCATCTGCGAGGAGGCTCGTGTGTCTCAGACTCAGCCACTTGATATCTCACACATCATGTGGTGTGAGCTTCGATTCTGTGTTCAACCGCAAGGTGCCTATATCTGGTCCGTGTCTGTTTCACGATCTCGAGGACTTGGGAGAAGATGTTCCTGGTGAGGAGTTCCTTGCCCTCGACTGGATTCGCCATGACCCCATCTGCATGCGTGTCAAACCCAACTGGGCCAACACTACTACTCGTCTTTGAGGCGTCTGCTGCTAGGGCTGCTTTGTTGGAGAGGAGGATCTTTGGCCTTGAGCATGTTGATGAGGGCCATGCTGCTAGGCCTTCCAGAGCTCCTCTATGCCTTCTTGGGCCACGGGTCAAGGACAAGATGAAGGCTCTTTTCGCATGCAAGCCAAGGGGCGACAGACTCATGTGGCATCCAAGGAGAGTCGCCGGAGACGGGAAGATCTTGAAGCTCTATTGTGAGGATGTGTCTGGCGGCTCGAGGAGCACATCACTCCAGGCCGAGTGGATGGCGAAGCAAGGCTACAAGTGGACTGATTCTGAGGAGGACGTCGAGGAGTCCATCCCTGCTGCTGAGGAGTCCGACGGAGAGGGTTGGGACGAGTTCCCTTCTACTTGAGCCACCGCTTGTGTGTAGGTGTCCTCTCTGCCTTTTTGGCGTCTCGATGCCAAAGGGGGAGAGAGCGTAGGGATTTGCGAGTCTTGTGTTCATGTTTGGTGTGTTTATTGCGTTTTCGGTTGAACCTTGTTTGAATCGTTTGAACCTCGTTTTAGTTGCTTTTCCTTCTTATGGTGTAAGACATATGCACTCTATCTATCTTAGCAAGCTTATGTTATATCGTGCTATATGGTGCTTAGATGTTTTTCTTCGGACCTTTGTCTCTAAAATATAGGGGGAGTGGTGATCCTAGTTCGTGTGCTATGCAGTCCAAAGCATTCATCCAGAGTGCACACATCTAGGGGGAGCCTTGGAGAGGAGGGGTTTGCTCTTGCTCTATATTATTGTATCTTTGTGCAAATCCCGTATTGTCATCAATCCACCAAAAAGGGGGCGATTGTAAGGGCATATTTATCCCGTAAGTGTTTTGGTGATTGATGACGATACTTTTGCGGACTAATCGTATGCTTTGAGTTCCTTAGATGGTTCATCTCTAGGATCGAGACGATTCGTGCCCCTCGGAGACTATTGAAGACGGCGTCGTCCTACGTTTCTTTTTGGTGGATTTGAGTCGTAGGAGAGCCGTACTATTAAGAGGGGGTCCGCGTCGGAAAGGTTAGGGCGGAATCAACACGTACACTTGTCCCTCCTCTCCCTGCACTTTGGAGCTTCCCTTCGTTATCTTGGTTGTGCGGAAATCTGACAATTGCCCCTGTACTTGCGGTAGTACCGCAGGTACACGCGGTAGTACCGCGGGGTGCCACGGTAGTACCGCTCCTCAGGAGCGGTAGTACCGCTGCTCCCGTGCCTAGTGCCGCTCGGTCTTGGTAGTAGGGCGGATGTAATTTTTACATCCGCGCTACCGCCACCAGTACCGCTTTCGTAGCCGTAGTAGTACCATGGGGCCCACGGTAATCTTGCTCCCTATGAGCCGTAGTACCGTGGCCCTCCTACCGAAAGTACCGTAGTTTCACGGTAGTAGGCACGCCACGGTAGTACCGCTCCTAAGGAGCGGTAGTACCGCGTCGAATTTTGCACTACCATAGTTTCAATGAAGTTGGCACGGATGTAATTTATTTCATCCGCGCCCTTCTCAATCGTGACTCCTGCCTTGCGGTAGTACCGCAAAGGATGATAATCGTGCAAGCGGTAATCGCCCTTAGTCGAGCTAGTCCGGCTTTGTCTTTGCTGCAGCGTACCGTGGTCCGCCAGTAGTACCTTGCAGACCTCATGATAATCTGACCGTGCCCCTGAGCGGTAGTACCCGGCAGCGTCGTGGTGACTAAGTAGATAACGGTTGGATTTTTCCACGACTATATAAGGGGCTTCTTCAACCTCTAGTTGACTACCTCTTCTCTCTCTAAGCTCCATTGTTGCTCCAAGCTCTATTTTGGCCCGATCTCTCTCCCTAGCCAATCAAACTTGTTGATTTGCTAGGGAATGGGTGACAAGGGCCCGATCTACACTTCCACCACGAGATATTTGATTCCCCCCACTTATCCCTTGCGGATCTTGTTACTCTTGGGTGTTTGAGCATCCTAGATGGTTGAGGTCATCGTGGAGCCATATTCCATTGTGGTGAAGCTTCGTGGTGTTGTTGGGAGCCTCCAATTAAGTTGTGGAGATTGCCCCAACCTTGTTTTTAAAGGTTCGGTCGCCGCCTTCAAGGGCACCAATAGTGGAATCACGGCTCTTGCATTGTGCGAGGGCGTGAGGAGATTACGGTGGCCCTAGTGGCTTCTTGGGGAGCATTGTGCCTCCACACCGCTCTAACGGAGACGTACTTCCCTTCAAAAGGAAGGAACTTCGGTAACACATCCTCGTCTCCACCGGCTCCACTCTTGGTTATCTTATCCCTTTACTTGTGCAAGCTTATTTGTGTTCCTATCCTTGTTTGCTCGTGTGCTTGTGTTGTTGCATCATATAGGTTGTCCACCTAGTTGCACATCTAGACAACCTTTATTATTGCAAAGTTTAAATTGGTAACGAAAAGCTTAAAAATTGTTAGTTGCCTATTCACCCCCCCTCTAGTCAACTAGATCGATCCTTTCAAGAGTAGAGGGGGAGAAACATCATAAGATCCAACTATAATAACAAAGCTCGCGATACATCAAGATCGTGCCATAGAGGGAACACGAGAGAGAACACGAGAGAGAGAGAGAGATAGATCAAACACATAGCTACTAGTACATACCCTCAGCCCCGAGGGTGAACTACTCCCTCCTCGTCATGGAGAGCGCCGGATGATGAAGATGGCCACCGGTGATGGGTTCCCCCTCCGGCAGGGTGCCGGAACGGACTCCCGAGAGGTTTTTGGTGGCTACAGAGGCTTGCGGCGGCGGAACTCCCGATCTATCTTGATATTCGATGTTTTTAGGGTACGTAGGCTTATATAGGCGAAAGAAGTCGGTCGGGAGGTGCTCGAGGGGCCCACGAGATGTGCGCGCCTCAGGGGCGCCTCCTATCTCGTGGCTGCCTCGAGGATCTTCGACGTGAACTCCAAGTCTCGAGGATGATATTCTTCCCAAAAATAACGCTGCCAAGGTTTCATTCCGTTTGGACTCTGTTTGATATTCCTTTTCCTCGAAATACTTTGAAACAGTGCAATAAAACAGCAATATAAATTTGGGCCTCTAGTTAATAGGTTAGTCCCAAAAGTAATATAAAAGTGAATAATAAAGCACGTAAACATCCAAAACACATAATATAATAGCATGGAATAATCAAAAATTATAGATATGTTGGAGACGTATCAGCATCCCCAAGCTTAATTCCTGCTCGTCCTCGAGTAGGTAAATGATAAAAAGATAATTTTTGATGTGGAGTGCTAGTTGGCATAATTTCATTGTAATTCTTCTTAATTGTGGTATGAATATTTAGATCCGAAAGATTCAAGACAAAAGTTTAATATTGACATAAAAATAATAATACTTCAAGCATACTAACAAAGCAATCATGTCTTCTCAAAATAACATGGCCAAAGAAAGTTATCCCTACAAAATCATATAGTATTGATATGCTCTATCTTCACCACACAAAGTATTTAAATCATGCACAACCCCGATGACAAGCCAAGCAATTGTTTCATACTTTCGACATTCTCAAACCTTTTCAATCTTCACGCAATACATGAGCGTGAGCCATGGATATAGCACTATGGGTGGAATAGAAGGGTGGTTGTGGAGAAGACAAAAGGAGAAGATAGTCTCACATCAACTAGGCGTATCAGCGGGCTATGGAGATGCCCATCAATAGATATCAATGTGAGTGAGTAGGGATTGCCATGCAACGGATGCACTAGAGCTATAAATATATGAAAGCTCAACAAAAGAAACTAAGTGGGTGTGCATCCAACTCGCTTGCTCATGAAGACCTAGGGCATTTTGAGGAAGCCCATCATTGAAATATACAAGCCAAGTTCTATAATGAAAAATTCCCACTAGTATATGAAAGTGACAACATATGAGACTCTCTAACATGAAGATCATGGTGCTATCTTGAAGCACAAGTGTGGAAAAAGAGATAGTAGCATTGTCCCTTCTCTCTTTTTCTCTCATTTTATTTTTTCTTCTTTTCTTTTTCTTCTTTTTTTTCTTTTTTTTCTTTGGCGTTCTCTTTTTTTCGTTTTTTTGGCCTTTCTCTTTTTTTTTTCTTTTCTTTTTGTAAAGTCCGAAGTCTCATCCCGACTTGTGGGGGAATCATAGCCTTCACCATCCTTTCCTCACTAGGACAATGCTCTAATAATGAAGATCATCACACTTTTATGGATTTACAACTCAAAGCTAGAACAAGATATGACTCTATATGAATGCCTCCGGCGGTGTACCGGGATGTGCAATGAATCAAGAGCGACATGTATGAAAATTATGAAGGTGGCCTTGCCACAAATACAATGTCAACTACATGATCATGCAAAAATCAATATGACAAAAGTAATATCGTGTCATATGAACGGAACGGTGGAAAGTTGCATGGCAATATATCTCGGAATGGCTATGTAAATGCCATGATAGGTAGGTATGGTGGCTGTTTTGAGGAAGGTAAATGGTGGGTGTACGGTACTGGCGAAAGTTGCACGGTGCAAGAGAGGCTAGCAATGGTGGAAGGGTGAAAGAGTGCGTATAATCCATGGACTCAACATTAATCAAAAGAACTCATATACTTGTTGCAAAAATTTAGAAGTCATCAAAACTCAAAGCACTACGCGCATGCTCCTAGGGGGATAGATTGGTAGGAAAAGACCATCGCTCGTCCCCGACTGCCACTCATAAGGAAGACAATCAATAAATAAAATTGTGCTCCAACTTCATCACAAAGCGGTTCACCATACGTGCATGCTACGGGAATCACAAACTTTAACACCAGTATTTCTCAAATTCACAACTACTCAATTAGCATGACCCTCATATCACCATCCTCATATCTCAAAACAATTATCAAGCATCAAACTTCTCTTAGTATTCAACACACTCATAAGAATTCTTACAAATCTTGTATGCCTAGCATATTAGGATTATTTAAGCAAATTACCATGCTATTTAAGTCTCTCAAAATAATCTAAGTGAAGCATGAGAGTTCATCTATTTCTTCAAAATAAAACCACCATTGTGCTCTAAAAGATATAAGTGAAGTACTAGAGCAAACAACAAACTACTCCAAAAGATATAAGTGAAGATCAATGAGTAGTTGTATAATTATACAACTATGTGAAGACTCTCTAACATTTAATAATTTAAGATCTTGGTATTTTATTCAAATAGCAAGCAAATCTAAAGAAAATGACATGACGCTCCAAGCAAAACACATATCATGTGGCGAATAAAAATATAGCTCCAAGTACAGTTACCGATGAACGAAGATGAAAGAGGGGATGCCCCGGGGCATCCCCAAGCTTAGACACTTGGTTATCCTTGAATATTACCTTGGGCTGCCTTGGTCATCCCCAAGCTTAGGCTCTTGCCACTCCTTATTCCATAGTCCATCGAATCTTTACCCAAAACTTGAAAACTTCACAACACAAAACTTAACAGAAATCTCGTGAGCTCCGTTAGCGAAAGAAAAAAAACACCACTTCAAGGTGCTGTAATGAACTCATACTTTATTTACATTTGTGTTAAACCTACTGTATTCCAACTTCTCTATGGTTTATAAACTATTTTACTAGCCATAGATTCATCAAAATAAGCAAACAACACACGAAAAACAGAATCTGTCAAAAACAGAACAGTCTGTAGTAATCTGTAACTAAGGCAAACTTCTGGAACTCTAAAAATTCTAAAATAAATTTCTGGACCTGAGGAATTTGACTAGTAATAATCTGCAAAAATAATCAACTAAATAGCACTCTCCAGTAAAAAGTTCTAGCTAATCTTGTGAGCGCTAAAGTTTCTATTTTTTTTTTACAGCATGATCATAAAGACTTTACCCAAGTCTTCCCAAAGGTTCTACTTGGCACAAACACTAATTAAAACATAAAACCACATCTAAACAGAAGATAGATGGATTATTTATTCCTAAACAGAACCAAAAAGCAAGAAACTAAAATAAAATTGGGTTGCCTCCCAACAAGCGCTATCGTTTAACGCCCCTAGCTAGGCATGATGATTTGAATGATGCTCACATAAGACATAAGAATTGAAACATAAAGAGAGCATCATGAAGAAAATGACTAGCACATTTAAGTCTAACCCACTTCCTATGCATAGGGATTTTGTGAGCAACCAACTTATGGGAACAATAATCAACTAGCATAGGAAGGTAAAACAAGCATAGCTTCAAGATTTTAAGCACATAGAGAGGAAACTTGATATTATTGCAATTCCTACAAGCATATATTCCTCCCTCATAATAATTTTCAGTAGCATCATGAATGAATTCAACAATATAACCAGCACCTAAAGCATTCTTTTCATGATCTACAAGCATAGAAAAATTACTACTCTCCACATAAGCAAAATTCTTCTCATTCGGAATAGTGGGAGTATCATAAGAGACATGAACACTAAAAATTGTATCCACACTAAAAGAGTAATGTTCAGAAAAGGGTAATCGTAATCATGACAAGATTTGTAAATATAATCATCACTACTTTTTATAGCATAAGTTTCATCACAATAATCATCATAAGTAGCAAATTCGTTCTCATCATAATCGATTGAAACCTCTCCCAAGATAGTGGAATCACTAAATAAAGTTGACACTCTTCCAAATCCACTTTCATATTCATCACAATAAGATTCAAGATCCTCAAAAATAGTGGGATCACTACTTCCTAAAGTTGACACTCTTCCAAACCCACTTTCATCAATATAATCATCATACGTAGGAGGCATGCTATCATCATAACAACTTTGCATATCAAAACTTGGGATGCTAAAAATATCATCTTCATTAAACATAGCATCCCAAAGCTTGGGACAAACATTAATTTCAGCAAATATATTCTCAAATATTTCATCCTCATCAAACATAGCTTCCCCAAGCTTGGGCCCTTTCATATCATAAGCATAATCACTCTCATCATTAAAAATATGGATAGCACCAATGTAAAGCAATTATCATCATCACAATGAGTAGTAGGAGCAACATCATTTGGGAGGGATACCTTTCTACCTTTGTTGCTCCTTCTTTTCTTTTTCTTGTTCACATTATGTGTGGGTTCAACCTTCCTCTTTGAGCTCATTATTGATGAGATTGGTTGAATAGAAAGCTCCTCCTCGTTACCTGATTCATCATAAGAAATAATAGGAGGATAATGGGAAGTCTCTTCCCTTTCATTAGTATTCTCATCGTCTTCTATTTGCTTTATTTTCTTTAGGTAATTGGCAATATAAGGATTTTCAATGCAATTCACCGCACATTACAAATAAATCTTCTCTAGATCAATATCAAGGAATTTCTTTTGGGCAAATTCTGGAAGGTCCTTAAGTAAACGTTTCAATTCTTCATAACCCAAAAGCAAACTAAGTTCATTGTAATGAGCAAGGGAGATCAAATCATCACAATTTTTGGACACGATTTGATCATGAAACAATTTGCATAGGAGATGTAGATGACAACGTTCATTGCAAAGTTCACAAGTACGGCAAAGGAAATTTAAATTTTCAGCACTCACATTTAGCCTTTCTTGAAACCATTTAGTTTCTAAATGCTTATGCCTCTTGCAATATCTATCTTCTCTATTTGGTGTGTTCATGCAAACATGCACTCAACAAAAGTTGACATGCTCATAAGGGATATTTTCATCATGACTAGAGCAATCATCATTAGTACTATGGATATTCAAGGAGTTTATACTAACAACATTGCAATCATGCTCATCATTTAAAGATTCAGTACCAAGCATTTTAATGCACTCTTCTTCTAGCACTTGAGCACAATTTTCCTTTCCATGAAACTCACGAAAGATATTAAAAAGATGAAGCGTGTGAGGTAGACTCAATTCCATTTTTTTGTAGTTTTCTTTTATAAACTAGTGATAAAACAAGAAACAAAAAGATTCGATTGCAAGATCTAAAGATATACCTTCAAGCACTCACCTCCCCGGCAACGGCGCCAGAAAAGAGCTTAGTTGACGGGGTGTGAGTGAGTGCCGCTTACCTAGCCTCCCCGGCAACGGCGCCAGAAAAGAGCTTGATGTCTACTACGCAACCTTCTTCTTCTAGACGTTGTTGGGCCTGCAAGTGCACAGGTTTGTAGGACAGTAGCAAATTTCCCTCAAGTGGATGACCTAAGGTTTATCAATCCGTGGGAGGCATAGGATGAAGATGGTCTCTCTCAAACAACCCTGCAACCAAATAACAAAGAGTCTTTTGTGTCCCCAACACACCCAATACAATGGTAATTTGTATAGGTGCACTAGTTCGGCGAAGAGATGGTGATACAAGTGCAATATGGATGGTAGATATAGGTCTTTGTAATCTGAAAATCTAAAAACAACAAGGTAACTAATGATAAAAGTGAGCGTAAATGGTATTGCAATGATAGGAAACAAGGCCTAGGGTTCATACTTTCACTAGTGCAAGTTCTCTCAACAATAATAACATAGATAGATCATATAACAATCCCTCAACATGCAACAAAGAGTCATTCCAAAGCCATTAATAGCGGAGAACAAATGTAGAGATTATGGTAGGGTACGAAACCACCTCAAAGTTATTCTTTCGGATCAATCTATTCAAGAGTTCGTACTAAAATAACACCTTAAGACACAAATCAACCAAAACCCTAATGTCACCTAGATACTCCATTGTCACCTCAAGTATCCGTGGGCATGATTATACGATATGCATCACACAATCTCAGATTCATCCAACCAACATAAAAGTACTTCAAAGAGTGCCCCAAAGTTTCTCTGGGAGAGTCAAGAAAACGCGTGCCAACCCCTATGCATAGGTTCATGGGCGGAACCCGCAAGTTGGTCACCAAAACATACATCAAGTGGCACGTGATATCCCATTGTCACCACAGATAAACACGGCAAGACATACATCAAGTGTTCTCAAATCAAAGACTCAATCCGATAAGATAACTTCAAGAGGGAAACTCAATTCATCACAAGAGAGTAGAGGGGGAGAAACATCATAAGATCCAACTACAATAACAAAGCTCGTGATACATCAAGATCGTGCCATAGAGGGAACACGAGAGAGAACACGAGAGAGAGAGAGAGAGATCAAACACATAGCTACTGGTACATACCCTCAGCCCGAGGGTGAACTACTCCTCCTCCTCGTCATGGAGAGCGCCGGGAGGATGAAGATGTCCACCGGTGATGGGTTCCCCCTCCGGCAGGGTGCCTAAACGGACTCCCGAGAGGTTTTTGGTGGCTACAGAGGCTTGCGGCAGCGGAACTCCCGATCTATCTTGATATTCGATGTTTTTAGGGTACGTAAGCTTATATAGGCGAAAGAAGTCGGTCGGGCGGTACTCGAGGGGCCCACGAGACAGGGGGGCGCGCCCTACACGGGGGGCGCCCTCCTATCTCGTGGCTGCCTCGAGGATCTTCTGACATGAACTCCAAGTCTCCAGGATGATATTCTTCCCAAAAATAACGCTGCCGAAGGTTTCATTCCGTTTGGACTCCGTTTGATATTCCTTTTCCTCGAAATACTGAAACAGGCAATAAAACAGCAATATGGGTTGGGCCTCTGGTTAATAGGTTAGTCCCAAAAGTAATATAAAAGTGAATAATAAAGCACGTAAACATCCAAAACACATAATATAATAGCATGGAACTATCAAAAATTATAGATACGTTGGAGACGTATCATGTCATTCGTGACTTCTTGATATTAAGTAAATGGAATAGCACTTACGCTAGCACCCATATCACATAAACCATGATAACAATGATCTCCAACTTTAACATACACAAGAGGCATGCCAACAACATATTTGTTTTTATCTGATGCATCTTACTTAGCAATCCTAGTTGCTTCCTCACAAAAATATATGACATGTCCATCAATATTATCAACCAAAAGATCTTTTATCATTGCAACATTAGGTTCCACTCTAATTTGTTCAGAGGGTTTAAGTGATTTAGCATTACTCTTACTAGTAGAATGCCCATGCGCTGCTACGGGCTATAATGCATATAAATAAAACTGACAAATAATTAAAGTTGTATTAAAGGTCGAAGCTCATTTCTCCCTCATACGTCCTAATGTGTGCTACCTCTTGAGCACTGCGTTGGATTTCCCCGAAGAGGAAGGGATGATGCAGCAAAGTAGCGTAAGTATTTCCCTCAGTTTTTGAGAACCAAGGTATCAATCCAGTAGGAGGCCACGCGCAAGTCCCTCGTACCTACACAAAACAAATAGCTCAACGCAACCAACGCGATTAGGGGTTGTCAATCCCTTCACGGTCACTTACGAGAGTGAGATCTGATAGAGATGATAGATAATATTTTTGGTATTTTTAGTATAAAGATGCAAAGTAAAATAAAAGGCAAAGTAAAAAGCAAAGCAATAATAAAGTGATGGAAGATTAATATGATAGAGAATAGACCCGGGGGCCATAGATTTCACTAGTGGCTTCTCTCAAGAGCATAAGTATTCTACGGTGGGTGAACAAATTACTGTTGAGCAATTGATGTAATTGAGCATAGTTATGAGAGTATCTAGGTATGATCATGTATATAGGCATCACGTCCGAGACAAGTAGACCGACTCACCGCATCTACTACTATTACTCCACTCATCGACCGCTATCCAAAGATGCATCTAGAGTATTAAGTTAATGAAAAGAGTAACGCCTTCAAAGAAGATGACATGATGTAGAGGGATAAATTCATGCAATATGATAAAAACCCCATCTTGTTATCCTCGATGGCAACAATACAATACGTGCCTTGCTGCCCTAGCATCCTTTGGGAAAGGACATCGCAAGATTGGACCCAAAGCTAAGCATTTCTCCCATTGCAAGAACTACCAATCTAGTTGGCCAAACCAAACGGATAATTCGAAGAGACTTGCAAAGATAACCAATCATACATAAAAGAATTCGGAGAAGATTCAAATATTGCTCATAGATAATCTTGATCATAAACCCACAATTCATCGGTCTCAACAAACACACCGCAAAAAGAAGATACATCGAATAGATCTCCACGAGAGAGGGGGAGAACATTGTATTGAGATCCAAAAGAGAGAAGAAGCCATCTAGCTACTAACTATGGACCCGAAGGTCTCGAGGTAAACTACTCACACTTCATCGTGAGAGGCTATGATGATGTAGAAGCCCTCCGTGGTGGATTCCCTTCCATGGAACTCGGAACAAGCCCCAAGATGGGATCTCGTGGATACAGAAAGTTGCGGCGGTTGAATTAGGTTTTTGGTTCCGTATCTGATCGCTTGGGGGTAAGTAGGTATATATAGGAGGAAGAAGTACGTCGGTGGAGCAACAGGGGGCCCACGAGGGTGGAGGGTGCGCTGGGGGGGCGCGCCCCCTACCTCGTGCCTTCCCTGTTGGTTGCTTGACGTAGGGTCCAAGTCTCGTGGATCATGTTCGGTGAGAAAATCACGTTCCCGAAGGTTTCATTCCATTTGGACTCCGTTTGATATTCCGTTTCTTCGAAACACTGAAATAGGCAAAAAACAACAATTCTGGGCTGGGCCTCCTGTTAATAGGTTAGTCCCAAAAGTAATATAAAAGTGGAAAATAAAGCCCAATATGGATAATATAGCATGGAGCAATCAAAAATTATAGATATGTTGGAGACGTATCAATGTGTGCAGACATCAAAGGGGCGCCCAGTGGGCTCCCCAAAATCCAACCATGACAGTCCATGCTCCTCCAATTCTTCCATGTTATCTCTAACATGCAGTCCCACAAAAATCCTCCCTTCCCCTTCAGTTCCCCTGGAGCCCTCTCCTTTAAAACCAGATGACACCCACCTCATGTCCGGCATGGAGCCCTCTCTCCTCCACACCATACTAACCCATGACCTGCCAAAGAGGAGTCCCCCCCCTCAACTGCCGCCTCTCCACACTGATCCCCTCCAAACGCCTCATCTAGCTAAATGCCTGATACGTCTCCGACATATCTATAATTTATGAAGTATTCATGTTGTTTTATTATCATTCTTGGATGTTTTAAAATCATTTTATATCAAAATTTATATCATTTTTTGGGACTAACCTATTGACCCAATGCCCAATGTTAGTTGTTATTTTTTGCTTGTTTTTTACATCGTAGGAAATCAATATCAAACAGAGTCCAAACACTGCGAAACTTTTTGTGGAATTTTTATGGACCAGAGGACATCAAGTGGGCCAGAGAAGCATCTGGGGGGTGCCCCGAGGGGGGCACAACCCACTAGGGCGCGCCTGGGGGCCGAGGCGCGCCCAGGTGGGTTGTGCCCACCTCGGTGGCCTCCCGCACCCCCTCTTTGCCCTATAAATTCCCAAATATTCCAAAACCCTTGGGGGTTAACCTAGATCAGAAGTTCCGCCGCCGCAAGGCTCTGTAGCCACCGAAAACTAATCTAGAGTTGGGGAACGTAGTAATTTCAAAATTTTCCTACGCACACGCAAGATCATGGTGATGCATAGCAACGGGAGGGGAGAGTGTTGTCTACATACCCTCATAGACCGAAAGCGGAAGCGTTAGCACAACACGGTTGATGTAGTCGTACGTCTTCACGATCCGACCGATCAAGTACCGAACGTACGGCACCTCCGAGTTTAGCACACGTTCAGCTCGATGACGTCCCTTGAACTCCGATTCAGCCGAGTGATGAGGGAGAGTTTCGTCAGCATGACGGCGTGGTGACGATGATGATGCTCTACCAACGCAGGGCTTCGCCTAAGCACCGCTACAGTATTATCGAGGTGGACTATGATGGAGGTGGGCACCGCACACGGCTAAAAGATCAAACGATCAATTGTTGTCCCTTTGGGGTGCCCCCTGCCCCCGTATGTAAAGGAGCAAGGGGGGAGGCGGCCGGCCAGGAGGAGGGCGCGCCAAGGGGGGAGTCCTACTCCCACCGGGAGTAGGACTCCTCCTTTCCTTGTTGGAGTAGGAGAAGGGAAGGGAGAAGGAGAAGGAAGGAAGGGGGCGCCCCCCCTCCCTAGTCCAATTCGAACTAGTCCATGGGGAGGGGTGCGGCCACCCTTTAGGGCCTTTCTCTCCTTTCCCGTATGGCCCATTAAGGACCAATACGAATTCCCGTAACTCTCCGGTACTCCGAAAAATACCCGAATCACTCGGAACCTTTCCGATGTCCGAATATAGTCGTCCAATATATCGATCTTTACGTTTCGACCATTTTGAGACTCCTCGTCATGTCCCCGATCTCATCCGGGACTCCAAACTCCTTCGGTACATCAAAACACATAAACTCATAATAAAATTGTCATCGAAACTTTAAGCGTGCGGACCCTACGGGTTCGAGAACTATGTAGACATGACCGAGACACGTCTCCGGTCAATAACCAATAGCGGAACCTGGATGCTCATATTGGCTCCACATATTCTACGAAGATCTTTATCGGTCAGACCCATAACAACATACGTTGTTCCCTTTGTCATCGGTATGTTACTTGCCCGAGATTCGATCATCGGTATCTCAATACCTAGTTCAATCTCGTTACCGGCAAGTCTCTTTACTCGTTCCGTAATACATCATCCCGCAACTAACTCATTAGTTGCTATGCTTGCAAGGCTTAAGTGATGTGCATTACCGAGAGGGCCCGTAGATACCTCTCCGACAATCGAGTGACAAATCCTAATCTCGAAATACGCCAACCCAACAAGTACCTTCGGAGACACCAGAGAGCACCTTTATAATCACCCAGTTACATTGTGACGTTTGGTAGCACACAAAGTGTTCCTCCGGTAAACAGGAGTTGCATAATCTCATAGTCATAGGAACATGTATAAGTCATGAAGAAAGAAATAGCAACATACTAAACGATCGAGTGCTAAGCTAACGGAATGGGTCAAGTCAATCACATTATCCTCCTAATGATGTGATCCCGTTAATCAAATGACAACTCATGTCAATGGTTAGGAAACAGAACCATCTTTGATTAACGAGCTAGTTAAGTAGAGGCATACTAGTGACACTGCTTGTCTATGTATCCACACATGTATTATGTTTCCTGTTAATACAATTCTAGCATGAATAATAAACATTTATCATGATATAAGGAAATAAATAATAACTTTATTATTGCCTCTAGGGCATATTTCCTTCATCTCCCACTTGCACTAGAGTCAATAATCTAGTTCACATCGCCATGTGATTTAACACCAATAATTCACATCACCATGTGATTAACACCCATAGTTCACATCGTCATGTGACCAACACCCAAATGGTTTACTAGAGTCAATAATATAGTTCACATTGCTATGTGTTTAATACCCAAAGAGTACTAAGGTGTGATCATGTTTTGCTTGTGAGATAATTTTAGTCATCGGGTCTGTCACATTCATATCCGTAAGTATTTTGCAAATTCTATGTCTACAATGCTCTGCACGGAGCTACTCTAGCTAATAGCTCCCACTTTCAATATGTATCCAGATCTAGACTTAGAGTCATCTGGATCGGTGTCAAAACTTGCATCGACGTAACCCTTTATGACGAACCTTTTGTCACCTCCATAATCGAGAAACATATCCTTATTCCAGTGAGGATAATCTTGACCGCTGTCCAGTGATCTACTCCTAGATCTCTATTGTACTCCCTTGCAAAACTCAGTGTAGGGTATACAATAGATCTGGTACACAATATGGCATACTTTATAGAACCTATGGCTAGGGCATAGGGAATGACTTTCATTCTCTTTCTATCTTCTGCCGTGGTCGGGCTTTGAGTCTTACTCCATTTCACACCTTGTAACACAGGCAAGAACTCTTTCTTTGACTGTTCCATTTTGAACTACTTCAAAATCTTGTCAAGGTATGTATTCATTGAAAAACTTATCAAGCGTCTTGATCTATCTCTATAGATCTTGATGCTCAATATGTAAGCAGCTTCATCGAGGTCTTTCTTTGAAAACATCCTTTCAAACACTCCTTTAGAATAATTCTACATTATTTCCGATCAACAATATGTCATTCACATATACTTATCAGAAATGTTGTAGTGCTCCCACTCACTTTCTTGTAAATACAGGCTTCACCGCAAGTTCAGAGAAACTATATGCTTTGATCAACTCATCAAAGCATATATTCCAACTCCGAGATGCTTGCACCAAGTCCATAAATGGATCATCGGAGCTTGCACATTTTGTTAACACCTTTAGGATCGACAAAACCTTCTCGTTGCATCATATACAACTCTTCTTTAATAAATCCATTAAGGAATGCAGTTTTGTTTATCCATTTGCCGATTTCATAAAATGCGGCAATTGCTAACATGATTCGGACAGACTTAAGCATAGATACGAGTGAGAAACCTCATCATAGTCAACACCTTGAACTTGTCGAAAACCTTTTGCGACAATTCTAGCTTTGTAGATAGTAACACTACTATCAGCGTCCGTCTTGCTCTTGAAGATCCATTTAATCTCAATGGCTCGCCAATCATTTGGGCAAGTCAATCAAAGTCCATACTTTGTTCTCATACATGGATCCCATCTCGGATTTCATGGCCTCAAACCATTTTGCGGAATCTGGGCTCATCATCGCTTCCTCATAGTTCGTAGGTTCGTCATGGTCAAGTAACATGACCTCTAGAATAGGATTACCGTACCACTCTGGTGCGGATCTCACTCTGGTTGACCTACGAGGTTCGGTAGTAACTTGATCTGAAGTTACATGATCATCATCATTAGCTTCCTCATTAATTGGTGTAGGAGTCACAGGAACAGATTTCTGTGATGAACTACTTTCCAATAAGGGAGCAGGTAGAATTACCTCATCAAGATCTACTTTCCTCCCACTCACTTCTTTTGAGAGAAACTCCTTCTCTAGAAAGGATCCATTCTTAGCAACAAATATCTTGCCTTCGGATCTGTGATAGAAGGTGTACCCAACAGTAACTTTTGGGTATCCTATGAAGACACATTTCTCCGATTTGGGTTCAAGCTTATCATGTTGAAACTTTTTCACATAAGCATCTCAACCCCAAACTTTAAGAAACGACAACTTTGGTTTCTTTCCAAACCACAATTCATAAGGTGTCATCTTAACAGATTTAGATGGTGCCCTTTTAACGTGAATGCAGTTGTCTCCAATGCATAACCTGTAACATCCCAAAATTCTAAATTTTGGAATGTTATATTAAATAAAAAATTCTGATTGTTTGTTTGATTGTTGAGTGATTGCTTGTGTGAAATTGAGTGAAATTTGAATCTTTCTGAAAGTTGAATGAGAGGGAATGAAATGATTTTTCCCAAACTTCCACCTTGCATTTATGATCTCCATGAATTCAAATTCATTTCATCACAAAACCCTAGAGTGAAGATGATATGACTCTTCCATTTAAATAAATGAAAAGGGTTTTGAAAAGATTTGAATTCCATCTGAAGATATTTCAAATTTTAGAAACTTTATGCAACTCAATGATTTTCATGAGAGAAGATAAAATGACTTCTTAAATGATATGAAATATGAGTTGGAGGTTAAAAAGAATCAAATTGAAAGTCATTTGAAAGTATTTTGAAACTCCCTTTCAAATTTGGAATTATTTGGATTTTATTCAAATTATTTTTCTCCTAAAAATAAATAAATAAAAATAAGGGTAAAATGATTCCCTTCAATGGAAAATTAGGAGAAAATAATTTTGAAATCATTTTGGTATTTTTAAAATGATTTTTATTGGATTTTATTAGAGCGAAACACTCTTTGTTTTATTTGAATTTTTGTGTATTTTATTTGAAGTCGGAATAAAGTTCGTCGTGTAGGAAATATTTTTCTGAAAATTTTGATATATATATGTCCTATATAAAAATATATATATTATATATATATTCCCCCTCTCCCTAATTCAAAAAAAAGAAAAAAAAGGACCCCCAGTGCGCCCGGCCAAATACCCAGCCGGCCATTGACCGACACCCAATGAGCCCGAGCCTTGAGCCAGCTTACGCCGCCACGCCGAACCCCTTTCCTCGGTGCATCGAACCCCTCCTCTCTCTCGACGCCGTCCCACCCTCTCCTTCCCTCGCCCACGCCACGCCCTTGAACCACCACACGCCCCGGAGATCTAGGGATCCTCTCCCGATCCGCCTCCTCCAAGCTGGCCGCCTATAAATACCGCGCCCTTGACCCGTTCCCCACTTCCTCGCCTAACCCTCCACCTCGCCAATCCCTCGCCGGAGTTCGACGCCGCCGCGCCATTGCCCTTGCCCGGCCGCCTCCGACCCCCGAGCTCCACCGACTCCACCTCGACCTCCCTCGCTCCGTCGCACCACGGACGCCTCCGCCATCTTCCCCGACCACCGGAGCCACCGCACTGTTGCCGCCTCGAGCCGTCGACCGACGCTGTTGCCGCCACTGATGAGTCGCCGAACTCCCACCACCGTCCGATCTATAATCTAGGGTTTATATTAGATCTAGCGAAGGGGTACGGTTTATTTTAAATAAAGCCCGGTTTAGTTTCGGTTTATTTGGTTTAGTTAGCGGTTAGTTAGACCGGCCCGAATCGGTTTATTCTCTCGGGCGCGTTTTAGTTATTTGTCGCCCGAGCATTAGATAGGCCCGTTAGCGCCAGTTTTTTTTAGTTTTATTTTTCGTTTCTGTTTTTAACAGAATAGTTTCACTTTTGTAAAATCCATATCTTTTAGGTTACTTAATATTTTTAGTTGATTCTTTTTTTGTTAGTTTGAAAATTTGTTGTATTTTCTGTAGAAAATATGTTTAGTCATGTTTAAATTATTAGAAATTGTTTTATTTCAGTTTTAGACAGATTAGTATTTCTGCTACAAAATGAGTTAGGATTATTTTATTTTAGTGATTCTTTTTGTCACTACTTTGTTTTGTCCTTGCCGACCCGTAGGAATTTTTTTGGGTGTTTTAGATTTTTTAATATTAATAGTTTTTATCAGTATCTTGTTATTCCTTTTTATTTATCTAGCTACTGTTTTCCTATTGTTTTATTTAGTAAATAATTTTATTTTACCTATGTCATAGTTTATTTTAGATTAGTTTCTGTAGTTTAAGAACATGAACTTTTATTTACAGTAGAATAAAATTATTAATTTATTTTTCCTTGCTAGGATTGTTCTAGGCCTAATAGGAGTTCTATAATAGCTTTTGATGTGATTCTTTTTGCCCCTAGTTTGTATGATGTTTTCCCTTCTGTTAGTTAGCAAAACCCATGCTTAGGTTCTGTTAAGAAAAGTTTTAGTTGTGTAAAATTATTTCTTAGTTGATGCTTGATGTGGTGAAAACCTTGATTTGTTTTCTCCGAGTTTTCTTTGGTAGTTTTGTTGTGTAGTTTTCCTTTGTTTTATTTGGTGTCCCTTGATTTGCATTTTTATTTGTTGGTTTTATTATGAGTGTTAGAATTGTTTGCTACGATGTTTGCTTATATGAATGCTATGACTATATAGATTTTCAACGGAGTGACGAATAGTTCTACCAAGTCATTATTCGAGAGTGTTGTTATCTTCATCAACTTACCAGGCAAGTTCACTTTGACCATGTTTTTCATACCTATGTGTTTTATTGCATCCAGTGTCATCTTTGCAACAATCCCTCCAGTAGTGACATTGAATCCTTGTAGTTGAGTAGTATGCATGAGGTAGGAACCCATCACCCTGTTACCAAGCTCGGGACGTTATTTATTTTAATGCTATGCTATAGTAGACGGGGTTGGTATGAGTGCTCGGGAGTGGCGTGAGAATGGAGGATCTACGTCAATGACGACAACTCCATGATGGAATCTGCAAGGACTGCATCTTCAAGGCCTCAAGACTTCAAGACTCGAGACAAGAATTCAATACACACTACTGGGTGAAGGATGGTTGACGGGCACCTGGAGAATCCAAAGGTTGGCCGGGATGCATGGAGAAGCGCCATGACATCTTGCGGAAAGCTTCACCCGCACTCAAAGAGACGGAAGAATACTTCATGCCCGGAAGCTTACCTGCAACCGCAAGTCACTATGGGCTCGGCTTGGTTGACCTTAGTTGTCACTCCGCTAGGACGGTGCTAGCAGATGTAGAACTACGGTAGGATTGGATGAGCACCGGACAAGGTCGTGGGAACTCTTCTAAGACCATGTTTCGGTCATCTTGTTCTCAAACACCTCAAGTGCGAGAACGTAAAAGAGGGATCGAATCTTGCGGGTAAAGTGTACAAACCTCTGCAGAGGGTTAAAACCTAATCGATTAGCCGTGTCCCGATTACGGACAATTTGAGCATCCGGACTTGGATCTATCTCTAACTCTCAACACCGGACGATAACTTAATTGTGGGCCACTTATGATGATTTGGGCTATGAGACATCGGTTAAGGAACCATGTCATGATAGAAAACTCCATAGTACAGACTCGAGTTATTCCTTTGATGTAGGGAAAATAAATCAGCTTTTACGCAAAACAAAACTCATACACGTAGCCACAAAGCCATATTGCATATAGTATAGTTTTTATCATATGTTTTCTCATGTTGTGATCTTGCGGTACATTCAATGTAACGACCTACACGGCTGCAACTTATCATGTTGCGTATATTTTACTTCCGACGAGTAAGAGTACGATGCAGGTTACGGTCTACACTCAACTCGCCGATGGCGTTGATGGGACTCCACACCCGACTATTTGTTTCATTGTGAATTATGAGGTATATATCAGTTTTACGTTAATTATACATGTGATTGCACTTTGATATATACATTGATGTACTGTGTGTGCCAAAGATCTTGATCCGAGGATGGCACGTAAACACGGAAGGCTTGACCGTCGAGGTCGGGTCGCTCTGAGATATGGTATCGAGCACATGTTGACCGTAGAACGTGACCCTAGAATTGAAAAGCCCCTAGGACCGAAAATCTCTAAAACTTTATTTTCAAAAGACTCTTACTTCTCATCTGCTCGATTTTATCAAATAGACACTCTCACCTCAAATAGTTAGAATATACCCTTTTCCCTTTTGATCACATGAAGAATCAATCAAGCCGCCCAAGAAGGACAAGATATCGGATAACTGATGGCCTCTTCGTAGTAAAGAGGATTTGACCATGCATTAGAAGAGTTGAAGCTGCAACAGTTGAAGACTCCGATGACTTGAAGGATCTGAAGAATTATTTGACCTTTAGAAGACCAAACCCCTGTTACACACTTACGTTAGATGCGGCGATTTGTGAGCTGTCATTTGTTTGATGTTTTCCGACAGCCACAAAGTAAAACCCGTTTCTTCAAAAACTATTGTTTGTATTGTGTGTATATCCCACCCCACCTCTCTCATATCTCATCCCAAAACTTTTGGACCCCATAGATGATGAATGAAGTTGGAATGATATTCTCTGGGCCGAAAACCCAGCCGGAGGCAGAGCTATGGATTCAGAACATGGAGAATAACTTCGGGAGCAATTTGGTTTCAAGGAAGAATGAAGTATCTTACGCTCTTCAGTACTTTGAAGGAAGTGCTGCAACATGGTGGCAGATGCATCAAGCTATACAGGATGGAATGGAGCAAAGACTTGGGAAGAATTCAAGAAGACTCGACAAGATCTCGCCTTATCCGGAAGCACCATGATACACCAAGAAATAAACCTTGTGCCTGCAAGATTTATGGAGAAATAGGACACACCTGTGAGGAACACAAGGATGGATGCCCTCATTGTGAGGAGAAACACCCAGCTGAGGAATGCCCAACTAGTCAGGTGACTTGTTTCTTGTGTGAAGGAACCGCCCACTACCCGACTTAGTGTCACATTTATCCCATGGTGCAACAAACTATTCAGGAGCAGGAAGAAGGAATGAAAGAAGCCCTCCGAGAAGTTATGAAAGAACTCGTGATGAAGGAATGTGTTGAAGACCCCGATGGAGAAGGCCTCAACAGATTTTACTCCAATGCCTGCTATTCATGTGGAGAAGAAGGACATTTTTCACAGTATTGCACCAAGGAAAGAAAAGAGTATCTGGGATACTTCCCGACGGAAGCAATAGAGTTTGATCCACATGGAATAAAAGGTTTGATCAGAACGAAGAAACCCCGGAAGAGAAAACAAAGACACCCTCAGAACAACCCAATTTCTGCAAAGAGGGACAAGAGTCATATTACCTGTTTTGAATGTTAGGACGCCGGGCATTATGCCAATCATTGTCTCGAAAGGAAGCAAGGAACTCAAGGAGCGTGCACCATCTCCAAGAAGCCCAAAGACTTATCGAAAGTTATGTGTTTTCATTGCAAGGAAGCAGGACATTATGCTACTAAATGTCCCGACAAGATGAAAAGTCGGAGTTGAGTAGTTGGAATTTTGATATTGGAAACAAGAAAGCAATTTCATTTTCATGAGTTCGATGAGTTGAGTTATGTAATGGGTGCTCAGAGATTGTAATGAATGCATGAATCAATAAAGTTAAGGTGACATGTTTTCATATGTTTAATTGTATGAGTTGTTACTCTGTGAACAAAGATTTTGACCATTTTCGAGGATATGAGAAATATGGTCTATGGATGGATTTGTGAATTTCATTTTAAGGGTGGTAGTACCGTGAAGAAGACTAGACTAATGGATAAGAAAATATATATTCCACTAACTGTAGTTTGAAGGAAAAAAAAGTTGGAGTTTTGCTTTTGATATGATGGTATGAAGAAACAGAGTACTACTGGATTTAAAGGAGGTGTAATATGGAACAAGAGAGCTACTCCAAGGATGAGTTAAAGCTGCATTAGTGTTGAAGTGGGCCATAACCCACAGGCCCAAGATTTTGAAAAGGAACAGATGTAACCTTGATGAAGGAAGAAATTATGGAAGAAGATGTGACTTGATGAGCAGACGTTCCTTAGGAGGTTACGAAACCCAGAGAGTTGTGAAGTAACGATATATGTTTCATTCAAAGATGCAGAATCAATGGAATTATCCGAACTAAGTTCGTCGACAAGAGAAATTTTGCAATGCTTGTGAGAATTCCCGAGTGTTAGAAATGCGAGATTCGCTAAACCTTATACAGAGTAATGATTTGGGTGCGGAATGGATTGATCACCATACCGACTTACTCTGGTCATTCGCTCTTGTTATTTGGATTGGTAAATCTGAGACTTACCCATAGTAAAGTGACGACGCTCGTTGAAGCCTTGCTTAAGCCTTAGAATGGTATGATGATAAACCCATGTACATGACAGTTGTTGCCAATCATAGATTATACGGTGAGAATGAAGCCAAGGCCCTTTTTCTGCAGAAACCATTAATGGTAGACCACCATGAGTATTTCGATAGTTGTCTAGAATGGACACAGACCTGTCAGCTCAGAAGACCAAGTCTCGGAAGGAACTCACCATGAATGAAAGGACACGTATTTGAGGAAAAGGTTTTGACCCTACCGGAAGAGCCCTAGCGTAGGAGTTACTTTGAAGTTGTGAGAAGACCGATAGTGTTCACCCTAAGGATGGAGTACATAAGATCTGTTGGAACCATAACCCTGCTTTTAAGTGTGGTAGCACACTAGACCATTCCGATTGATGGATTTGCTGGAAGACCCCCAAACCCTAACCTTTTCTTGCTAGCCTCATCGAATCTCGAGGACGAGATTCATTTTAAGTGTGGTAGATTTGTAACATCCCAAAATTCTAAATTTTGGAATGTTATATTAAATAAAAATTCTGATTGTTTGTTTGATTGTTGAGTGATTTCTTGTGTGAAATTGAGTGAAATTTGAATCTTTCTGAAAGTTGAATGAGAGGGAATGAAATGATTTTTCCCAAACTTCCACCTTGCATTTATTATCTCCATGAATTCAAATTCATTTCATCACAAAACCCTAGAGTGAAGATGATATGACTCTTCCATTTAAATAAATGAAAAGGGTTTTGAAAAGATTTGAATTCCATCTCAAGATATTTCAAATTTTAGAAACTTTATGCAACTCAATGATTTTCATGAGAGAAGATAAAATGACTTCTTAAATGATATGAAATATGAGTTGGAGGTTAAAAAGAATCAAATTGAAAGTCATTTGAAAGTATTTTGAAACTCCCTTTCAAATTTGGAATTATTTGGATTTTATTCAAATTATTTTTCTCCTAAAAAATAAATAAATAAAAATAAGGGTAAAATGATTCCCTTCAATGGAAAATTAGGAGAAAATAATTTTGAAATCATTTTGGTATTTTTAAAATGATTTTTATTGGATTTTATTAGAGCAGAAACACTCTTTGTTTTATTTGAATTTTTGTGTATTTTAGTTGAAGCTGGAATAAAGTTCATCGTGTAGGAAATATTTTTCTGAAAATTTTGATATATATATGTCCTATATAAAAATATATATATTATATATATATTCCCCCTCTCCCTAATTCAAAAAAAAAATTGAAAAAAAGGACCCCCGAGGCGCCAGTCAAGCCCAGACCCGGCCAGCCCACCACCGGCCACCGAGCCGCCCTTGAGGCAGCCGCTGAACCCCTTTCCTCGGTCGCCCGTGAACCCCTCCTCTCTCTCTCGGCCTTGCCGGTCCCACCCTCTCCTTCCCTCGCCCCCCACGCCACGCCTTGAACCACCGCGCCGCCCGCACCATGGGAGATCTAGGGATCCTCTCCCCGATCCGCCTCCTCCAAGCTGGCCGCCTATAAATACCGCGCCCCCTCGACCCGTTCCCCACTTTCCTCGCCTAACCCTCCACCTCGCCGCAATCCTCGCCGAGCCCGCCGCCCGCCGCCATTGCCACCGCCGGCCGCCTCCGACCCCCGAGCTCCACCGACTCCACCTCGACCTCCCCTCGCTCAAGACTCACGGACGCCTCCGCCCGCCTTCCCGACCATCGGAGCCACCGCACTGTCGTCGCCTCGAGTCAGCCGACCGACGCTGTCGTCGCCACCGCGATGAGTCGCTGGAACTCCCCACCACCGTCCGATCTATAATCTAGGGTTTAGATTAGATCTAGCGAAGGGGAATGCAGTTTATTTTAAATAAAGCCCGGTTTAGTTTCGGTTTATTTGGTTTAGTTAGTGGTTAGTTAGACCGGCCCGAATCGGTTTATTCCCTCGGGCGCGTTTTAGTTATTTGTCGCCCGAGCGTTAGATAGGCCCGTTAGCGCCAGTTTTTTTTAGTTTTATTTTTTGTTTCTGTTTTTAACAGAATAGTTTCAGTTTTGTAAAATCCATATCTTTTAGGTTACTTAATATTTTTAGTTGATTCTTTTTTTGTTAGTTTGAAAATTTGTTGTAGTTTCTGTAGAAAATATGTTTGGTCATGTTTAAATTATTAGAAATTGTTTTATTTTAGTTTTAGACAGATTAGTATTTCTGCTACAAAATGAGTTAGGATTATTTTATTTTAGTGATTCTTTTTGTCACTACTTTGTTTTGACCTTGCCTAACCGTAGGAATTTATTTGGGTATTTTAGATTTAATAAAAAAAGTTTTAATCAAAATCATGTGTTTCTTATTTATTTAACTAGCTACTGTTTTCCTATTGTTTTATTTAGTAAATAATTTTATTTTACCTATGTCATAGTTTATTTTAGATTAGTTTCTATAGTTTAAGAACATGAACTTTTATTTACAGTAGAATAAAATTTTTATTTTATATTTCCTTGCTAGGATTGTTCTAGGCCTAATAGGAGTTCTATAATAGCTTTTGATGTGATTCTTTTTGCCCCTAGTTTGTATGATGTTTTCCCTTCTGTTAGTTAGCAAAACCCATGCTTAGGTTCTGTTAAGAAAAGTTTTAGTTGTGTAAAACTATTTCTTAGTTGATGCTTGATGTGGTGAAAACCTTGATTGGTTTTCTCCGAGTTTTTTTTGGTAGTTTTGTTGTGTAGTTTTCCTTTGTTTTATTTGGTGTCCCTTGATTTGCATTTTTATTTGTTGGTTTTATTATGAGTGTTAGAATTGTTTGCTAGGATGTTTGCTTATATGAATGCTATGACTATATAGATTTTCAACGGAGTGACGAATAGTTCTACCAAGTCATTATTCGAGAGTGTTGTTATCTTCATCAACTTACCGTGCAAGTTCACTTTGACCATGTTTTTCATACCTATGTGTTTTATTGCATCTAGTGTTATCTTCGCAACAATCCCTCCAGAGTGACATTGAATCCTTGTAGTTGAGTAGTATGCATGAGGTAGGAACCCATCACCCTGCTACCAAGCCCGGGACGTTATTTATTTTAATGCTACGCTATAGTAGACGGGGTTGGTATGAGTGCTCGGGAGTGGTGTGAGAATGGAGGATCTACGTCAATGACGACAACTCCATGATGGAATCTTCAAGGACTGCATCTTTAAGGCCTCAAGACTTCAAGAGTCGAGACAAGAATTCAATACACACTACTGGGTGAAGGATGGTTGACGGGCACCCTGGAGAATCCAGTGGTTGGCCGGGATGCATGGAGAAGCTCAATGACATCTTGCGGAAAGCTTCACCTGCACTCAAAGAGACGGAAGAATACTTCATGCCCTAAGCTTACCTGCAACCGCAAGTCACTATGGGCTCTGGCTTGGTTGACCTTAGTTGTCACTCTGGCTAGGACGGTGCTAGCAGATGTAGAACTACGGTAGGATTGGATGAGCATCGGACGGTGGTCGGGGAACTCTTCTAAGACCATGTTTCGGTCATCTTGTTCTCAAACACCCTGAAGTGCGAGAACGTAAAAGAGGGATCGAATCTTGCGGGTAAAGTGTACAAACCTCTGCAGAGGGTTAAAACCTAATCGATTAGCCGTGTCCCGGTTATGAACAATTTGAGCATCCGGACTTGGATCTATCTCGAACTCTCAACACCGGACCGATAACTTAATTGTGGGCCACTTATGATGATTTGGGCTATGAGACATCGGTTGGCGGAACCATGTCATGATAGAAAACTCCATAGTACAGACTCCAGTTATTCCTTTGATGTAGGGAAAATAAATCAGCTTTTACGCAAAACAAAACTCAGACACAGAGCCACAAAGCCATATTACATATAGTATAGTTTTTATCATATGTTTTCTCATGTTGTGATCTTGCCGGTACATTCAATGTACTGACCTACACGGCTGCAACTTATCATGTTGCGTATATTTTACTTCCAACGAGTAAGAGTACTGCAGTGGTTACGGTCTACACTCAACCCGCCGATGGCGTTGATGGGACTCCACACCGACTATTTGTTTCATTGTGAATTATGAGGTATATATCAGTTTTACGTTAATTATACATGTGATTGCACTTTGATATATACATTGATGTACTGTGTGTGCCAGCATACTGATCCAGGGATGGCACAGAAACACAGAGGCTTGACCGTCTGAGGTCGGGTCGCTACATAACCCCAAAACGATAATGGTAAACGGTAAGAGACATCATAGATTGCACTATATCCAATAAAGTACGGTTATGACGTTCGGACACACCATTACGCTGTGGTGTTCCAGGTGGCATGAGTTTGTGAAACTATTCCACATTGTTTTAATTGAAGACCAAACTCGTAACTCAAATATTTGTCTCTGCGATCAGATCAGAGAAACCTTATTTTATTGTCACGATGATTTTCCACTACTCTGAAATTCTTTGAACTTTTCAAATGTTTCAGACTTATGTTTCATCAAGTAGATATACCCATATCTGCTCAAATCATCTGTGAAGGTCAGAAAATAACGATACCCGCCGCGAGCCTCAACACTCATCGAATCGCATACATCAGTATGTATTATTTCCAATAAGTCAGTTGCTCGCTCCATTGTTCCGGAGAACAGAGTCTTAGTCATCTTGCCCATAAGGCATGGTTCGCAAGCATCAAGTAATTCATAATCAAGTGATTCCAAAAGCCCATGAACATGGAGTTTCTTCATGCGCTTTACACCAATATGACCTAAACGGCAGTGCCACAAATAAGTTGCACTATCATAATTAACTTTGCATCTTTTGGTTTCAATATTATGAATATGTGTATCACTATGATCGAGATCCAATGAACCATTTTCATTGGGTGTATAACCATAGAAGGTTTTATTCATGTAAATAGAACAACAATTATTCTCTAACTTAAATGAATAACCAGATTGCAATAAACATGATCAAATCATATTCATGCTCAACGCAAACACCAAATAACATTTATTTAGGTTCAACACTAATCCCGAAAATATAGGGAGTGTGCGATGATGATCATATCAATCTTGGAACCACTTCCAACACACATCATTACTTCACCCTTAACTAGTCTCTGTTTATTTTGCAACTCCCGTTTCGAGTTACTACTCTTAGCAACTGAACCAGTATCAAATACTGAGGGGTTGCAATAAACACTAGTAAAGTACACATCAATAACATGTATATCAAATATACATTTGTTTACTTTGCCATCCTTTCTTATCCGCCAAATACTTGGGGTAGTTCCGCTTCCAGTGACCAATCCCTTTGCAGTAGAAGCACTTAGCTCAGGCTTAGGTCCAGACTTGGGCTTCTTCACTTGAGCATCAACTTGCTTGCCGTTCTTCTTGAAGTTCCCCTTCTTCCCTTTGCCCTTTTCTTGAAACTAGTGGTCTTGTCAACCATCAACACTTGATGCTTTTCTTGATTTCTACCTTCGTCGATTTCAGCATCACGAAGAGCTTGGGAATCGCTTCGTTATCCCTTGCATATTATAGTTCATCATGAAGTTCTAGTAACTTGGTGATAGTGACTAGAGAACTCTGTCAATCACTATCTTATCTGGAAGATTAACTCCCACTTGATTCAAGTAATTGTAGCACCCAGACAATCTGAGCACATGCTCACTAGCTGAGCAATTCTCCTCCATCTTGTAGGCAAAGTGCTTGTCAAAGGTCTCATACCTTTCGACATGGGCATGAGTCTGAAATACCAATTTCAACTCTTGGAACATCTCATATGCTCTGTATGCGTTCAAAACGTCTTTGAAGCCCCGATTCTAAGCCGTAAAGCATGGTGCACTAAACTATCAAGTAGTCATCATATCAAGCTTTGTCAAACGTTCATAACGTCTGCATCTGCTCCTGCAATCGGTCTGTCACCTAGTGGTGCATCAAGGACATAATTCTTCTGTGCAGCAATGAGGATAATCCTCAGATCACGAATCCAATCCGCATCATTGCTACTAACATCTTTCAACTTAGTTTTCTATAGGAACACATATAAAACATAGGGAAGCAACAATGCGAGCTATTGATCTACAACATAGATATGCTAATACTACCAGGACTAAGTTCATGATAAATTAAAGTCCAATTAATCATATTACTTAAGAACTCCCACTTAGATAGACATCTCTCTAATCCTCTAAGTGATCACGTGATCCAAATCAACTAAACCATGTCCGATCATCACGTGAGATGGAGTAGTTTCAATGGTGAACATCAATATGTTGATCATATCTACTATATGATTCACGCTCGACCTTTCGATCTCCGTGTTCCGAGGCCATATCTATTATATGCTAGGCTCGTCAAGTTTAACCTGAGTATTCCGCGTGTGCAACTGTTTTGCACCCATTGTATTTGAACGTAGAGCCTATCACACCCGATCATCACGTGGTGTCGTCTTATAATGCTACCGTCAATCAAAGCAAGATAAGATGCATAAAAGATAAACATCACATGCAATCAATATAAGTGATATGATATGGCCATCATCATCTTGTGCTTGTGATCTCCATCTCCGAAGCACTGTCATGATCACCATCCTCACCGGCGCGACACCTTGATCTCCATCGTAGCGTCGTTCTCGTCTGCCAATCTTATGCTTCTACGACTATCGCTACCGCTTAGTGATAAAGTAAAGCATTACAGGGCGATTGCATTGCAAACAATAAAGCGACAACCATATGGCTCCTGCCAGTTGCCGATAACTCGGTTACAAAACATGATCATCTCATACAATAAAATTTAGCATCATGTCTTGACCATATCACATCACAACAAGCCTTGCAAAAACAAGTTAGACGTCCTCTACTTTGTTGTTACAAGTTTTACGTGGCTGCTACGGGCTTAGCAAGAACCGTTCTTACCTACGCATCAAAACCACAACGATAGTTTGTCAAGTTGGTGCTGTTTTAACCTTCACAAGGACCTGGCGTAGCCACACTCGGTTCAACTAAAGTGAGAGAGACAGACACCCGCCGGTCACCTTTAAGCAACGAGTGCTCGCATAGCGGTGAAACCAGTCTCGCGTAAGCGTACGCGTAATGTCGGTCCGGGCCGCTTCATCTCACAATATCGCCGAACCAAAGTATGACATGCTGGTAAGCAGTTTGACTTATATCGCCCACAACTCACTTGTGTTCTACTCGTGCATATGACATCTACGCATAAAACCTGGCTCGGATGCCAATGTTGGGGAACGTAGTAATTTCAAAATTTTCCTACGCACACGCAAGATCATGGTGATGCATAGCAACGAGAGGGGAGAGTGTTGTCTACGTACCCTCGTAGACCGAAAGCGGAAGCGTTAACTGCTTAGCGGTTGATGTAGTCGTACGTCTTCACGATCCGACCGATCAAGTACCGAACGTACGGCACCTCCGAGTTCAGCACACGTTCAGCTCGATGACGTCCCTCGAACTCCGATCCAGCCGAGTGTTGAGGGAGAGTTTTGTCAGCACGACGGTGTGGTGACGATGATGATGTTCTACCGACGCAGGGCTTCGCCTAAGCACCGCTTCTGATATCGAGATGGACTATGGTGGAGGGGCACCGCACACGGCTAAAAGATCAAACGATCAATTGTTGTCCTTTGGGGTGCCCCCGCCTCAGATATAAAGGAGCAAGGGGAGGCGGCCTGCCTAGGAGGAGGGTGCGCCAGGGGGAGTCCTACTCCCACCGGAGTAGGACTCCTCCTTTCCTTGTTGGAGTAGGAAAAGGGAAGGGAGAAGGAGAAAGAAGGAAGGGCCCCCCCTCCCTAGTCCAATTCGGACTAGTCCATGGGGAGGGGTGCGGCCACCCTTTGGGGCCTTTCTCTCCTTTCCCGTATGGCCCATTAAGGCCCAATACGAATTCCCGTAACTCTCCGGTACTCCGAAAAATACCCGAATCACTCGAAACCTTTCCGATGTCCGAATATAGTCATCCAATATATCGATCTTTACGTCTCGACCATTTCGAGACTCCTCGTCATGTCCCCGATCTCATCCGGGACTCAGAACTCCTTAGGTACACCAAAACACATAAACTCATAACATAACTGTCATCGAAACTTTAAGCGTGCGGACCCTACGGGTTCGAGAACTATGTAGACATGACCGAGACACATCTCCGGTGAATAACCAATAGCGGAACCTGGATGCTCATATTGGCTCCCACATATTCTACGAAGATCTTTATCGGTCAGACCGCATAACAAAGATACGTTGTTCCCTTTGTCATCGGTATGTTACTTGCCCGAGATTCGATCATCGGTATCTCAATACCTAGTTCAATCTCGTTCTTGGCAAGTCTCTTTACTCGTTCCGTAATACATCATCCCGCAACTAACTCATTAGTTGCTATGCTTGCAAGGCTTAAGTTTTGTGTATTACCGAGAGGGCCGAGAGATACCTCTTCGACATTCTGAGTGACAAATCCTAATCTCGAAATACGCCAACCCAACAAGTTCCTTCGGAGACACCTGTAGAGCACCTTTATAATCACCCGATTACGTTGTGGCGTTTGGTAGCACACAAAGCGTTCCTCCGGTAAACGGGAGTTGCATAATCTCATAGTCATAGGAACATGTATAAGTCATGAAGAAAGCAATAGCAACATACTAAACGATCGAGTGCTAAGCTAACGGAATGGGTCAAGTCAATCACATTATCCTCCTAATGATGTGATCCCGTTAATCAAATGACAACTCATGTCAATGGTTAGGAAACAGAACCATCTTTGATTAACGAGCTAGTTAAGTAGAGGCATACTAGTGACACTCTGTTTGTCTATGTATCCACACATGTATTATGTTTTCTGTTAATACAATTCTAGCATGAATAATAAACATTTATCATGATATAAGGAAATAAATAATAACTTTATTATTGCCTCTAGGGCATATTTCCTTCATCTAGACCCTATTTCGGCACTCCACCGGAGGGGGAGATAATCACTGGTGGCCATCTTCATCATCCCGGCGGCCACCACGATGAGGAGGGAGTAGTCCACTCTCGGGGCTGAGGGTTTGTACCAGTAGCTATGTGTTTAATCTCTCTTTCTCTCTCTCCCGTGTTCTTGAGATGTCACGTTCTTAATGTATTGCGGGCTTTGTTAATATAGTCGGATCATATGGTGTTTTCCCCCTCTCTATCTTGTTGTGATGAATTGAGTTTTTCCCTTTGAGATTTCGTTGTTATCGGATTGAATACTTCTATGGATTTGAGAGCTCTTGATATATGTCTTGCATATGAATACTCGTGGTAACAATGGGGTATCATATTGATTCACTTGATATGTGTTTTGGCATTCAACTCGCGGATTCCCGCGGTGAAATTGGGGTAATCTATGCATCGGTATTGATGCACGTTCTCGTCTTTTATTTCTCCGGTAGAAATCTTGGGGCACTCTTTGAGGTTCTTTGTGTTGGATTGAGTATTATTAATATGAAATTATTTGGTGTTATTTTAGTACAAACTCTTGGATAGATCAATCGGAAAGAATAGCTTCGAGGTGGTTTCATACCCTACAAATAATTTCTTCTTATGTTCTCCGCTAGATAGGAACTTTGGAGTGATTCTTCATCGCACTTTGAGGGGTGTTTATATGATCCAATTATATTAGCACTGTTGAGGGATTGCACTAGCGAAAGTACGGACCCTAGGCCTCATTTTCAAGCATTGCAATACCGTTTTTGCTCCGTTTTATCAATTGCTACCTTGCTGTTTTTATTTATTCAGATTATAAAAATAATTTTCTACCATCAATATTACACTTTTATTACCGTATCTTCGCCGAACTAGTGCACCTATACAATTTGCCATTGTATTGGGTGTGTTGGGGACACAAGAGATTTCTTGTATTTTGTTGCAGGGTTGTTTAAGAGAGACCATCTTAACCTACACCTCCCACGGATTGATAAACCTTAGGTCATCCACTTGAGAAAAAATTGCTACTGTCCTACAAACTCTGCGCTTGGAGGCCCAACACGAGTCTACAAGAATAAAGTTGCGTAGTATACATCAATACCCGTGCATAACTACGGGCGACTAAATTTGTTACCAAAACCAGCTCAACCTGAAATAGTTGTGATGTACAATTCTTTGCATTGTTGTGATGTTCTAACATCCAATGTTTTTATACAAACTATTTTTTCTCATGCTTGTATATATCCATTTTCTCTAAGTATAGTCTTTCTTGATTGTTTTATGAGCATTAAGATCAAGGTTTATGCCAGGAAATATCACACGTGATGCTCTTCGGGCTTGTTACAAATTTATGGTCTTGATGCTGACATAGTTGCACAAAATTCTTGTTCAATCGTATGTCTCAATTGACTACACCTGCGAATTATCCGGATTCCTAACAACTGCAAGAAAGCTAATCTTTAAGTGTAGTACTCCCTGCGTAACATGATATAAGACATTTTATTACATTATGACAGTGTCAAAAAGCGTCTTGTGTTACGTTAAGAGGGAGTACAAATCAAGCATGTTATCAAAAGATATCACCTAATTAAGAAAAAAAATCCAACGTGGAAGTACTTCCATCTTCACAAGTTTCACATGTGGATCTTTTTTTCTTAGGACTCAAAATCCATCAAATTCCAAACAAATCATCCGACCAGCATGTTCAGATTTTAAACACAGACTACAGGCAACAATGAACAACAGGAAAAATACACAGACAACATGAACACCATCGTCGGTTTGGATGCTGATCTCCAGCAGAGAGATGTCCTTAGAAGAGATGGTCATCTGCCGACGACACATATGACCCCTGATACAAAATAATTCATACATGGCAATGAATATTCACTCAATATGCTAATCCTTCAAATTGATGGTCACTGATGTACAATGAGTAAAGCCGAGCATGGCAAGACTGAACTACAACATCCACGATTATCTTCAACAAATGCTTGAAAGGCACAAGAAGACATGAGCAAGCTCGGGGTACCTCGACCGGATCTCGTTCTCCATCTCCATGGCATATAAATCTGCCTTCCGTTTAGATATGTTATGACACAGCGTCGTGGAACATCGGTGGCTCACCTTCTTCATACATGCAGACCTTGAACAACTTCTCCATCTCCAAGTAACCCCTACCAAAAAGAGTAAACATTTATTATTTTCAGCAATGCTGCAGTTGAGTTCCCACCCAAAATAAGCTAGTCAGATCAATCTTTCCAATACTATCCCTCAGCCATTTCTTGCCCTAATATTAAAATATTTAATGGAAAAGGAATTCCTGTACCTGAGAATTGCACAAGCATTCATGTACACCGGTCCAACCGGTACGGTTAGTGGATGCCGATTGTCCTTGTCTAGATAGCCTCCTTCATCATTGAACGATGTTTGGCAAGACCAAGTTCTAATCTCTGCAGTTTTACATCCCTCCTCCTTTAAATTAGTTGAGTTGCCTCCGAGATAGTAGAATTGTCATAGCTGCTTTCGTAGAATACACAAAACAGATCTAAGTAACTTGAAGAGTCCAGTATATTAAGTTAACCATGCTCTATACAAAAAGAAGTGTGACATAACTGTTTGGAAACATACTACAGAAACTCTACTTTTCTGAAGATTGAAGCCCCATTGACAACTCTAGATCACACACACATAACAGGCATATATGCAGGGATCTCGGTTTAAAGTTTCGACTTTGCAACTGTACATTGTAAAAATTATGTTCGATCCCCAAATTCTGTTTGTGATATGCATCCAGGGGTGATCAACACTGTTCTCTGGACATCATGGTGAACTAACCTTGTGAAGGAATTTGACATGGAGCAGAAGGGCAAGTATTGCCGATTTAGATCGAATCGTCAGTTCCGCACCAGCGGCAGCCACGGATGGAGAAGTTCGAGCTCTCGGAGTGAAACTCATATTTGGCTGTCTCGCAACATTTCCATGTGCGCTGATCACCTGCTAAGAGCAAGAACATGATGAGAAATCTTGAGTAATTTCTAAGTAGTAAATTTATACAAGGATCAATATCTATACTTTGGAAAGATTACTTAAGAATCTGTTGGATGAATTCTACTAAACATCTATGATGAAATATATCATTAGTCACACGTACAATTCTTAAGATGAAATATATGAAGTATTAGTACTGCGAGCCAAAAATTATAGGAAAGCAATTCAAAATATTAGGGGTAATGAAAGCTTCCATTTTCTAAATAACCTACTTGGGGGATATCTTGGTAGTTTACGATATATATGTGGCAAGAACTGCGTGTTTAACATGAAATCACCTATCAACAGTTGCCTGGTGACGATAGAAAAATATGATCATTTCAGGGATGTTAATTTGTCAAGATTTATATGACATCATGCTGAATTTTGCATAACTTATGAAAACTTATGAACAATTGCCACTGTTCTTTATGCTATCATTTTCATATTAGTGAACTAAAAATAATAGCATATCATCTGCTATTATTATGCTTAAATTGCCACTGTTCACGTTTAAATTGGCAAAACCAAACATAAATTAGATTAGCGAAAACATTGCAAAAGCCTGTAACTGGAGAGAATTAATACACAAGTACAACATGTTTTCTTATTACGTTAGCAAAAAAAATTGCTGAGCATGTTTTATTATTCGTTCCCTAACTAAAATTCCTAGTAATGAGAAGACAGGGGCACCCCACCATACCTGAAAGCATGAAACTCTTGTGTTAGTGTAAAAGAAAAAGAACATATACACATATAACAATTTCTTAACAATAAAAATGGCATGAGATAGTAGAAGAAAACTAGCTTGATGTGTAGCCCACTGATCTGTAACCAATTATGTGTATTCTGTAGCATAATAGTACAGCTTAGCAGGAAAACTGTTAATTTGTATGCACTTTCTATTAAAATCAATGACCCAATCATATTTATGTTCATACCAATGTACTTGTCCATTATCTTCCTTGAATCTTTCTCTGAAGGTCTAAGGCCTAGCTATTAGACATTTTGGAGAGAGATTCCCCTTCATATACATTTACCATAATAATTATACCAACATATTGATGTAAAATCCCCGTTGCTACAGCTTGCATCAGAGCATCTAGAAAATTACAACTTTCATGCTACCAATTCTTGCTACAGACCGACTGATCTTTTCTTAAGTTGCATCGATATGTACTGGGCAAGATACACCATGTCGTATCTTGCAAATAAATACAAAATAACAAGAATTCAAAGAAACAATAGTCATAAAAAATAAACGAATCATAAAAAAGATGGATACCACATCAAGCAAGTATCCATGCTACAGCAATGGTGAATCTTTCTAAATATAGTTGCCCAGTTTACATAGCAGACACTTTCTAAATATAGTGTAAATAACTTAAAACAGATATAAATAAACCTTTGCCACTTTTTAATTTCCCAATTGATGAAGATATGAAATTCGGAGTGGTAGAATTCAGACCAGATCGCTTCATGTAATTGTCACTCAATTCCAAAACATGTGTGTGCATACAGAGGAGCAGCTAACTGACGGCAGCAGCAAAGAGGTACTCCCTCCGTAAAGAAATATAAGAGCATTTAGATCACTATTTAGTGATCTAAATGCTCTTATATTTCTTTACAGAGGGAGTAGCAAGCTAAGAGGGAGACATGTGCTCGTGGTTGACATCGTAGGGCAGGTTGCCGACGTACACCTTGGCCTCCACCGGCAGCTCCACGTAATCCATGACCCCTTCACCTCCTCCTCCTCGTCCTCCGTATCTCCTTCCAGTGTGACGCCTTCCCCATCCCCCTCATCTCCTCCTCCTCCTCGTCCTCCGTATCTCCTTCCAGCGTGACGCCTTCCCCGTCCCCCTCATCTCCTCCTCCCTAGGTCTCTGTTCTGACTCTGGCCATGGTTCACCACGACCTCAATGGCTGCTCCGTCTGCTCGCACGAAATCTCCACCCACCTCCTTTTGTCTCCGGTGGAGGAGGGATAGAGGGCGGCGGCCGGAGCATAGGTGAGGAGCAGCGCCGCTCTGAGTCATCGCTGCCACCTGATGAGAGACGAATATGGGGAGGGGAGGTGGAGACCCCACGCACGATGGGGTGGGCGCATCGGCGACCTCGGCCATGGGTCTCAGATCGATCTGCCACATGTGGGAAGGCCTCGTACGCCGTTGCGGAGGTGAAGATCGTGGGGCGGCTGCAACGCAAGGGAAGCAGTGGCACAAGGAGAGAAGGATCGTCGAGGTTGCGGCTGGCAAGACGTCCATCGGTGCAGTGGCGCACAGGTCTGGAGGAGGCGTGCATCCTCCTCTCCCTCATCTCCTCCCTCGACCGTGTTCCATCTAGATTAGACGAAGGCGAGGGGCAAAAGCGTAGACATGCGGCGGCTAGGGTTTCAACGGCGGTTTATTCCCACCATTTTTTCGGTCATACTACCAACCGGGGGTGGGGTATCGGTCTGGACCAAGAAAAATCGATGGGCACGATGGGAAAACTTGAGGCTGGTGGGGCTCGATTGAGGGAAGGGTGGGGAACGAACAAAACTACGTACTTACCGAGACTTTAGGAGTATAGAGATTAACTACAGTTGTAGCTTTAGCACATTCCTTAATCCTAATAGGAAAATGAGGTTTCTTAATATAAGCAGTAGGCACAACTAGATCAACATTATAAACGATTGTTTCTTTTTTAGCTATAACAGGTTCCCTACAATTTTCTTTAATTGGTGGATGAAATTTAAACCACTTCTCCTCAGGGAGATTAACATGAGCAACAAATGATTCACAGAAAGTAGCTACTATTTCAGAGTCAAGTCCATATTTTGCACTAAACTTATAAAAAGCATCAGTTTCATAAAAGATTTAACAAAATAAAACTCAAGATTTATACCCGACTCATTACCTTCATCGATTTCCCAATCTCCAGAGTTGAGTTTAATTCTTTCCAGAAGATCCCATTTGAATACAATAGTTTTCTTCAAAAATGATCAAGTAGAAGAAGTATCGAGCATGGATTGATCATTATGAGAAAGACGAGCATAAAAGTTCTGTATAATTATATCTCTTGAGAGATCATGATTGGGGCATGTGCGCATCATATATAAGCCTCCCCGAGCTTGAGCTATACTTTCTACGTCACAAGGACAAATAAATAAATATATAATTCTGATCACGATGAACCAAATGCATAGGATACATTTTTTGATGAAATTCCAACTTCAACCGGTTCTAATCCCATGTTCAAGTATCATCCAATGGCCTATACGATGTCAATGCCTTCCCCCCAAAGATAAAGGGAATACTTTCTTCTTAACTCCATCCTCGGACAAACCTGCAAGCTTAAACAATCCACAAAATTCATCTATATAGATCAAGTGCATATCAGTATGTATTGTTCCATCTCCTGCATAAAGATTAGCTACCAGTTTCTCTAACATACCCGAGGGAATTTCATAATAAATATTTTTAGTAGGTTCAGTAGGTTCAGGAGCAACTCTTATTGCTTCCGGTCAAGGTGAAGATGCCCCGAACAAGCCCCTCAATGGATTATTTTCCATAGTGACAAGTGACTGTAAATTTTAACACGTAATAAATATATTTCCTTACCAAAGGTGTTTCACTCCCCGGCAACGGCACCAGAAAAGAGTCTTGATGATCCATAAGTATAGGGGATCAATCATAGTCCTCTCAATAAATAAAAGTGTCGAACCCAATAAGGAGCAGAAGGAATTGATAAGCAGTTTTCACCAAGGTATTATCTACAAGTAATGAAAGTAGCGGTAATAGATAGTTTTGTAGCAAGGTAATTGATAACAAGTAACAATAGTAACCAAGATGCAACAAGGTGGCCAAATCATTTTTATAGAAAAGGAAAAGTCGGAAAGTTCTCTTCTAGTAAGCAAAGCGTTCTCGAGGACACATGGGAATTATCGTCTAGTCATGTTCATCATATTTAGTTGATTCGCGTTCGCTAATTTGATAATTTGATGTGTGGGTGGACCGGTGCTAGATTTTTTTCCTTACTTGAACAAACAACCCTCTTATGATTACCCCCTCTTGCAAGGATCTGCAACTACGGTAGAAGAATTAAGATAAATCTAACCATAGCATGAAACATATGGATCCAAATTAGCCCCTTACGGAATAACGCATAAACTAGGGTTTAAGCTTATGTCGCTCTTGCAACCCATCATCTACTTATCACCCCCCAATTCCTTCCCTTAGGCCCAAATATGGTGAAGTGTCAAGTAGTCGATGTTCACATGACACCACTAAAGTAAGAACAACATACATATCATCAATATTGAATGAATACTAACTTCATACAATTACTTATAACAAGACTTCTCCCATGTCCTGAAGAACAAAAATAACTACTCACAAATCATATTCATGTTCAAGATCAGAGGTGTATTGAATATGCTTAAGGATCTGAACATATAATCTTTCACCAAATAAACCAACTAGCATCAACTACAAGATGTAATCAACACTACTAGCAACCCAATAGGTACCAATCAGAGGTTTTGGGACAAAGATTGAGTACAAGAGATGAACTAGGGTTTGAGAGGAGATGGTGCTGGTGAAGATGTTGATGAAGCGTAGTCCTCCCATGATGAGAGCATCGTTGGTGACGTCGATGGCTTTGATTCACCTACCCGGAGGGAAGTATCCCTGGTGAAATCGCTCCGCCGGAGAGCAAAAGTGTTCGTGCCCAGGTTCCGCCTCGAGACGGCGGTGTTTCCTCCCAAAAGTTTTCTTCTGATTTTTCTAGGACAAATAACATCATATATGAGAAAATGGGCCCCAGAGGCCTACTGGCTGAGCCACGAGCTCACCAAGCGCGCCCTGGGGGGGGGGCGTCCCTGCACTAAAAAAACACTTCCATGATGATACTTGTTTGTCATAGTAGGTCACATTTTATGTGATGCATCTATATCCATGACGATTGTATGATAGGGTCAAGATAGTCATACCAGTGCTGTCGTAGAAGTGTTCCATGACAATACTGAAATTATCATCACGGAAGTGTCCACTTCCATGATGATAAATGCCGTGTCATGGAAGTGTTTTCGTCAAGGGTAACTGACACGTGGTTTCCACTATAACGGGTCGCCGTTAAGCTATTGGGTTCTGGGTTGGATCTGATAACCTGTTAACAACCGAGACCAATGGTGATTTTCCTTGTGTAAAATTCTCATTCGCCACCAGATCCACATGTCAGCTGAGTGTCGCGACAAATGTCATTCGTCCAATGGATGGGAGGCGCCTATGATACTTCGGCGCGTGGAACAACCCAACAATGGCCCATTTAGGTTAAAAAGGCCGGCCCATTTGACTTGGTCAAAAGTTAGCGGGCCCGCCCATGGAAAGCCTTTAACAGCCTGTAAGCATATAGTCCATTTATGGCCCGGGACCTCACGGCCCGTTATGTCCTTCCCGAATTTTGCCAAGTAGCATCATCTGGGCCGTCCAATATGATTCTAGCCCATTGTCACTTTCAACCCATACATGGCACGTGACGTCATTCGGCCCATATGAGGCCTTGATAACCCACAAGTATAGGAGATCACAACAGTTTTCGAGGATAGAGTATTCAACCCAAATTTATTGATTCGACACAAGGGGAGCCAAAGAATATTTGCAAGTATTAGCAGTTGAGTTGTCAATTCAACCACACCTGGAAACTAAATATCTGCAGCAAAGTAATCAGTAGCACATTAGTATGATAGTTTGATAGCAATAGCAACAGTAGTAGCAGAAATAGTAACAGTAACAGTAGTAGCAATAATTTTGTAGCAGTTGTAACAGTAGTGGTAACTTAGCAAGAACAATATGTAAAAATCTTGTAGGCATTTGGATCGGTGATTTCATTGGATGATATTCATCATATAACAGTTATAACCTAGGGCGACACAAAACTAGCTCCCGTTCATCAATATAATGTAGGCATGTATTCCGTAAATAGTCATACGTGCTGATGGAAAAGAACTTGCATGACATCTTTTGTCCTACCCTCCCGTGGCAGCGGGGTCCATAAGGAAACTAAGGGATATTAAGGCCTCCCTTTAATAGAGAACCGGAACAAAGCATTAACACATAGTGAAAATGAACTCCTCAAACTACGGTCATCACCAGAAAGTATCCCAATTATTGTCACCTTGAGGTTTACGGATCATAACTCGTAATAGGTGCATATAACTTGCAAGATCGGATCAAGAACATAGATATAATGGTGAAAACATAAATGGTTCAGATCTGAAATCATGGCACTCGGGTCCTAGTGACAAGCATTAAGCATAGCAAAGTCATAACAACATTAATCCCAGAACATAGTGGATACTAGGGATCAGGCCCTAACCAAACTAACTCGATTACATGATGAATCTCATCCAACCCATGACCGTCCAGCAAGCCCACGAAGAAATAACTCACTCCTGGCGGTGAGCATCATGAAATTGGTGATGAAGGATGGTTGATGATGACGAATATGGAAGATCCCCCCTCTCCAGAGCCCCGAACGGACTCCAGATCCGGCCTCCCGATGAAGAATAAGAGGTGGCGGCGGCTCCGTATCGTAAAATGCGATGAAACTTCCTCTCTTATTTTCCCTCCAAAAATAGGAATTTATAGAGTTGGAATTAGGGTCAACGAAGCCTCGTGGGCCCCACTACCCACCAGTGCGCGCTAGAGGGGGGTGGCGCGCCCTGGTGCCCAGTGGGCAGCTACCCCCCCTCCAGTGGGTCTTGGTTCTAGTATTTTTTATTTGTTCCAAAATAATTCTCCAAAAAGTTTTGTCCAATTCCGATAACTTTTATTTCTGCAAAAAAAATAACACCATGGTAGTTCTGCTGAAAACATCCTTAGTCTGGGTTATTTTCATTCAAATCATGCAAATTAGAGTCCAAAACAAGATCAAAAGCGTTAGGAAAAGTAGACACGATGGAGACGTATTAGGCCTTCTGTCTCTCTAGGACCTTTAACGGCCCCTACTGATTCTGGCCCATAATGAATACTACATTGCTTTGGAACCATTAACGACCCATGATTCAGTTGGGCCATTTCCAGCCTGTGTTACCTTTCGACATTCTAAGGGCCCATAAATTCTTGGGCTCATTTCTAGCCCTCGATTACTTATGGCCCATTATTGGCATGTTCAGCTAATGGGCCAAATTCAGCCGTGGTTATAATCGGCCCATTTGTGGCATGTTAACCCATTGGGCCGTTTCCATCCTGTCATGTATACCGGCGCATTAACGTCCCGTTATGCCTGTCGGGAGAATTAAGCCTTTGTTGCCTTCCGACCTGTTAATGGCCCGTTATGGTGCGGGCCCATAAACGGAACGTTACCATTTGGCCTGTTTACGACCCATATTGAAGCCCGGTTTTGGCCCACAAAAAGTAGGGCCCATGTGTGGCCCATTAATCCTACGGCCTATAGGAGGCCCATTGATCCTACGGCCCCTAGATGGCCCATGGTCACTACAGCAAGTAGCAGGGCCATGGTTACCATGGTCCGTGTGTGGCCCATGGTTATTCCGGCCACTAGCAAACCGAGGAAAACAAAGACTGAGGAAATAAATGAGCAAGCAACTAACACTCAGCTATTACCGCGATTGCACAGATTACATCCACTGGGCATGAAAGTTTGCCACGAGTGCAAATATAGGGAATGCCCTACACTATACAAAAATGGCTTGCGGTTTTCTTCAGCCAGCCGCTGCCCGTTAAGAACAAATGTTTTATCGCAACAAAACAAATTGTAGCTATATAACAAAAGGAGGGTTGGCATAAAGTTAACAGTCCGGCAGATAAACACACCATTAGAAGTTCAAAAACTCAGTTCATTTGACCTTACCGTTATGTTTTCATGATGTAGTATTTGATAGAGCACCATAATCTTCAACTTCATTTTTCCTAGGCTCCTGAAAAACATAGCAAATCTTTGATAGTCTGGTTTTAAAACCATGCATATCTTGATGACATCAAACAATGGATGTACTTGTTTCACAAAGGGTCTTTGTTAGGGATTGGACTTTGATACGTCCATTTTGCATCATGTTTTCTAACTATTATTTATAATGTTTTATGCATAATAATGATTTATGGAGTAATTCTAATGCCTTTTCTCTCATAATATGCAAGTTTACACAAAGATGGAGAATGTCGGCAGCTGGAATTCTGGACCTGAAAAAGCTACGCCAGAGTCACCTTTTCTGCACATCTCCAAATGAGCTGAAAATTTACGGAGAATTGTCTTGGAACATATGAAAAATAATGGAGCAAATAACTACCAGAGGGGGGCCCACCAGGTGGGCACAACCCACCTGGGCGCACCAGGCAGCCCAGGCGTGCCCTGGTGGGTTGTGCCCTCCTCGGCCACCTTCGGTGCCCATCCTCTGGTATATAAGTCATTTTGACCTAGAAAAAAATAAGGAGAGGGCTTTCGGGACGGAGCGCCGCCGTCTCGAGGCGGAACTTGGGCAGGAGCACTTTTGCCCTCCGCGGAGAGATTCCGCCGGGGGACCTTCCCTGAGGGGGAAATCATCATCACCATCACCACCAACAACCCTCTCATCTTTGGGAGGGAAATCTCCATCAACATCTTCAATATCACCATCAACTCTCAAACCCTAGTTCATCTCTTGTGGTCAATCTTTGTACCGGAACCTTAGATTGGTACTTGTGGGTGACTAGTAGTGTTGATTACATCTTGTAGTTGATTACTATATGGTTTATTTGGTGGAAGATTATATGTTCAGATCCATTATGCTATTTAATACCCCTCTGATCTTGAGCATGATTATCATTTGTGAGTAGTTACTTTCGTTCCCGAGGTCACGGGAGAAATCTTGTTGCAAGTAATCATGTGAACTTGATATGTGTTTGATATTTTGATGATATGTCTGTTGTGATTCCCTTAGTGGTGTCATGTGAACATCGACTACATGGAACTTCACATATATGGGCCTAAGGGAATGCATTGTGGAGTAGTTATTAGATGATGGGTTGCTAGAGTGACAGAAGCTTAAACCCTAGTTTATGCGCTACTTCGTAAGGGACCGATTTGGATCCAAAAGTTTAATGCTATGGTTAGATTTTATCTTAATACTTTTCTCGTAGTTGCGGATGCTTGCGAGGGGGTTAATCATAAGTAGGATGTTTTCTCAAGTAAGAACAACAACTAAGCACCGGTCCACCCACATATCAAATTATCAAAGTAGCGAGCACGAATCAAACCAACATGATGAAAGTGACTAGATGAAATTCCCGTGTACCCTCAAGAAGGCTTTGCTTATCATAAGAGACCGTTTTGGCCTGTACTTTGCTACAAAAGTGTGACGCCCCCGATTTGACCGTACACTAATCATGCACGCAAATGTGTACGACCAAGATCAGGGACTCACGGGAAGATATCACAACACAAATCTAAAAATAGAATAGGTCATATAAGCTTTAATACTACAAGCCAGGGGCCTCGAGGGTTCGAATACAAGTGCTCGATCATAGACGAGTCAGCGGAAGCAACAATATCTGAGTACAGACATAAGTTAAACAAGCTGCCATAAGATGGCTAGCACAAACTGGGATACAGATCAAAAGAGGCGCATGCCTCCTACCTGGGATCCTCCTAAACTACTCCTGGTCGTCGGCGGCCTGAATGTAGTAGTAGGCACCCTCGGTGTAGTAGGGGTTGCCGTCAACGGTGGCGCCTGGCTCCTGGGCTCCAACTCTGGTTGCGATATTCGAGAAGAAGAGGAAAAGGGGGAAAAGAGGGAGCAAAGCAACCATGAGTACTCATCCAAAGTACTCGCAAGCAAGGATCTACACTACATATGCATGGGTATCTGTGTAAAGGGGCAATATCGATGGACTGAACTGCAGAATGCCAGAATAAGAGGGGGATAGCTAGTCCTGTTGAAGACTACGCTTCTGGTAGCCTCCATCTTGCAGCATGTTGAAGAGAGTAGATGGTAAGTGACGGTGTCCTGGATTAGGGGGTACTCACCACGTCATCTCCCGATCTGTTAAATTGGGCCAAGGACCCCCATGGCCGTATACTCATGGGCCAGTCCGAACAGCTGCCGCGTACAAGAAAGATTCCGCAAGACTTGGCGATCAAGACAAGGACTCCTCGCCCACCGGCGTATTCGGCTAGGACTCTTGTTATCCTAGGCTCTGGTGCATTATATAAACCGAGGCCAGGCTAGTCGATAGGGATATGTACAACAATCATACCATAGGCTAGCTTCTAGGGTTTAGCCTCTCTGATCTCGTGGTAGATCTACTCTTGTACTACCCATATCATCAATATTAATCAAGCAGGAGTAGGGTTTTACCTCCATCGAGAGGGCCCGAACACAGGTAAAAACATCATGTCCCTTGTCTCCTGTTACCATCCGCCTAGACGCACGATTCGGGACCCCTACCCGAGATCCGCTGGTTTTGACACCGACATTGGTGCTTTCATTGAGAGTTCCGCTGTGTGTTCGACAAAAGGTCAATGGCTCGCCTGCAGATCAACTGCGACTTGGCATCTTCGTCACCAGCTCATTTGGTCACCTTGGTTCGACCAAGGACTGCGCCCTACCTCTGATCGTCATGTTCGGATGAGGGCCTTCATCAACATCAGCTCCGATCTCTATCAAGATCATGGAGGAATCATCCAGGGAGCCCGGGGGCTCAACGTCAACATTGCTCTCGCGCGACCGTGTTGTTTTTCTGGACAGCGAACTTGTATTTGCCGTCACCGCCTCCTCGAGCGTCGGTTTTACGATTGCTTCGGTGGAATAGTGCGGAATTACATCTACAATAGCCACGCTAAATTTTGTCGAGTTCCGATGGAGGAATCTCCGACAATCTCTGATATACCGGAGCCTGTCACAACTGGACGAGAATCGGGCGAGTTTAGGCCGTGGTGTCCAGCTTCTAGCCCGCTTCGCCGGCTCACGCCTCGGCCGCCTCCCGCGCCCGACGCCCGCCAGCTTCGCCGGCCGGCCCGCCTCCTCTCCGCCGCCCCGCCTCTCCTCCCGACCGACTCCGGCGAGCCGCGCCGCCCGCCTCGGTTCATGACGAACCGGGCCAGATCCAGATCCGGTTGACTTCTCTTCCCCCAGTCTTTTTCTGTGATTATATTGTTGCATTTCCATCGCACCATAACTTTGCACCCGTGGCTCCGTTTCGCGCGTGTAATATGCCGAATTGTTCGCCTCGAAGAGTAGATCATTTCTTCTCATTGCGTCATTTTCATTTGAGCTCATCGTGTTGCCCGAAATGCTGTTAGAAGAGGGCTATGTGATGTTAGTTTCTGTTTCTTAACAGAACATGCACTTTTGTCATTTTTGCCATGATTGATGTGTGCATCCTATGAACTTGAGTCCTACATGTGTTTTGTAATATGCCATGCCATCTTTCCAGGGGTGTATGCCATGTATTTTTGTGATCTCTGTGGTGACTAGCACAAGCATGCAAACTAGGCTTCCTGATGTTGCTGATTTCAGCCCCTGTTTTGCTGATATTTTTATGCCATGTTAACTTGATGCTACCGAGAGATCCATGCATATTTTGATATACTTCAGTAAGGATGTTTTGAAAATATGGTTATGCTCTATCCAGCCATGCCCTTGTTTGCAATTATGGAGTGCCATAGCTTGAGTCAATCAAGCTCTCCTTTTGCTATAAAATGTTTCCTGGCAGATTGTTTACATGTTATTCAATTTTGCCAAGGTTGTTGTAGTTGATCCGTGTATGCTATGATGTTGTTCTTGCCATGTATATCTTCTATGCGATGTCTTCGTCATGGATGTATGCTTAGTTTATCATGAAATTCTCTGTAGTGAGTGCATCGAGCTCGCAAACATGCCTACTTGTTATCTGTTTTTGTCATGCCCTGTTGCTGAATCTGTTAACAAAACTTTCTATATTAACATGGGCGTTATTATATTTTCTGATCCTTTTTGGCTTATGGTCAGTAAGGGACTTTTGTTCTATGCTTTGAGTAGATTCATGCCATGCCTTGTTTTGCTATTATAAGTTCTCTTAGCATGTCGTTTTCTTGCTCTAAACATTGCTTCCTGATGCTGATTCTGCCATGTTCAGTATTTTCACCAAGTCTGTGCAGCTGATATATTTTGCACTTTTGCCATGCTTGTTTGGACCTGTTATGTTGTGATTTAGCCGTAGCTCATTGTTCATATTTTGTCAAGAATCTTGAGTAGATCACTGCCATATGATTTTATGGTACGTTTGGGTGCAGTAGCTTAATTTCTTGTTGCTTGCTATGTGGCATCATGCTGTTAATGGCAGATTTGTGCCATTCTTGTTTTGCTTGTCATTTGCAAACCGTGCATCCGATTCCGGTGATCTTTATATCGATTTCAACCGAAATCATCTCATCTTTCCAGAAGCATGCTTGGTTTGCCAAGTTGATGCCTGGTTCATCATTTTCCTTCCGGAGCACGCATACGCATTGCATATCACATCTCGCATATCATGTCATGTTTTGCATCATGTTGCTTGTGCATTGCACCGTGATTTATTGTGGTTCCTTTGCTTGTGTTCTTGCTTTGGATAGAGCCGGGAGACGAGTTCGTGAACGAGGAACCTGTTGAGAACGCTTACGAGGATCAAGCTTTCGACAACTCTGAGAACTTTGCAGGCAAGAGGACCATACCCTCGAAATCACTTCTATCTTCGCTATGCTAGATGCTCGCTCTTTTGCTATGCCTATGCTACGATGCCTATCACTTGCTATATCATGCCACCCATATTGCCATGTCAAACCTCTAACCATCCTTTCCTAGCGAACCGTTGATTGGCTATGTTACCGCTTTGCTCAGCCCCTCTTATAGCGTTGCTAGTTGCGGTGAAGATGAAGTTTGTTCCTTATCGAACATGGAGATGTTGTTCCTTGTTGGAACATGTTTACTTGTTGGGGATATCACAATATATCTGCTATAATTAATGCATCTATATACTTGGTAAAGGGTGGAAGGCTCGGCCTTATGCCTGGTGTTTTGTTCCACTCTTGCCACCCTAGTTCCGTCATACCGGTGTTATGTTCCTTGATTTCGCATTCCTTATACGGTTGGGTGATTTATGGGACCCCCTTGACAGTTCGCTTTGAATAAGACTCCTCCAGCAAGGCCCAACTTTGGTTTTACCATTTGCCACCTAAGCCTTTTTCCCCGGGTTTTCGCGAGCCCGAGGGTCATCTTTATTTTAACCCCGGGCAGTTCTCCTTCGAAAAGTCTTTGGTCCAACTTGAGCGATGTTGGCGCCCCTTGAGCAATCAGGGTCTATGCCAACCCGACGTCTGCTCATCCGTGTGCCCCGAGAACGAGATATGTGCAGCTCCTATCGGGATTTGTCGGCACATTCGGGCGGCTTTTTGGTCTTGTTTTATGGCTGTCGAAATGTCTTGTAGTCCGGATTCCGAGATCGATCGGGTCTTCCGGTAGAAGGAATATCCTTCGTTGACCGTGAGAGCTTATAATGGGCTAAGTTGGGACACCCCTGCAGGGTATTATCTTTCAAAGCCGTGCCCATGATTTATGAGGCAGATGGGAATTTGTTAATGTCCGGTTGTAGAAAACCCGAAGTTGACCTTAATTAATACACATCAACCGCGTGTGTAACCGTGATGGTCTCTTCTCGGCTTAGTCCGGGAAGTGAACACGGTGTTGGAGTTATGTTTGACGTAAGTAGTTCAGGATCACTTCTTGATCGCTACTAGCTTCACGACCGTGCTTTGCTTCTCTTCTCGCTCTCTTTTGCGAATGTAGCCACCATATATGCTAGACGCTTGCTGCAGCTCCACCTCACAACTCTGTCCTTCCTATAAGCTTAAATAGTCTTGATCTCGCGGGTGTGAGATTGCTGAGTCCCGTGACTCACAGATTCTACCAAAACAGTTGCAGGTGCCGACGATGCCGGTCAAGGTGGCGAACCGAGCTCAAGTGGGAGTTCGATGAGGAACGTGGTCGTTACTATGTGTCTTTTCACGATGATCGATGAGTGGAGCCAGCTTGGGACGATCGGGGATCTGTGTAGCATTTGGGGTATCTTCTTTTATTTTGGTTCCGTAGTCGGACCTTGAGTGTAGTCTGAATGATGGATGTTTATTTATGTATTGTGTGAAGTGGCATTTGTAAGCCAACTATGTATCTCTTTCCCTTATGTATTACATGGGTTGTGTGAAGATTACCTCACTTGCGACATTGCTTTCAATGCGGTTATGCCTCTAAGTCGTGCTTCGACACGTGGGAGATATAGCCGCATCGAGGGCGTAACAAGTTGGTAATCGAGCCTTCCCGACTTAGGAGCCCCCCTTGATTGTTTCTTTGGCGTTGTTGAGTCTAGAACAAAAATGTTTTGAGTCTTAGGATTATATATATCGGGAGTAGGATTCTTTTTACTCCCGGTCCCTTCGTCGCTCTGGTGAGGTCTCTGACGTAGAAGTTTTGACTCTCCTCTTCTCAAATTTCACTAAATTTTTTTTAGGATCACGCTGGTATCTTGGAATCGTTCGATGGTTTTGTGGCGAACATTGTTCTTGGTGCCTCCTGACATTTTGGGGTTGTGGCAGTGTCCCGGGGAGTTGAGCTCCGAGGTGTTGTCGTCACAATTTTATCGTTGCAGTTCTGGAATACCAGAGATTTGCCGACATCGAAATCTCTTTTGTGCAGTTGTTGGTGAGATAACCCCGATAACCCAAAGATCTTGGGCGAGCTCGAGTATTGCCATGACTCATTATAACGGATGCTTTTCAAGGTCGGTACCACGATTTCAAGGTTTCTTGGTTATGTGTTGACGGATGGATACAATTGGATCTAGGTATTGTTAGTTTGGGTGATATATTTTGTGTCCCTGTATCCCCAACACCAGATTGCATAACCGTAAAGTTTCGAGTTTATAGGTGGGATTCAAGTAGCTCCTAGCATTTCTTCCCGCAGATATTTGGTTTGTGATTGGGTAATCCTTACCACTTATTTGTTCCAGTCTTACCTTGTTTTTTTTTTCATCAACCCTTAATCAAGTGGCTTCTCACCTTAATGGACGTGTGATGTTAGCTTTTGGAATTCATTCGTTCACCCTTGTTCGAATGTTTATTGTGAAGACTACATGTTGCAATTTCTATCCGTTGATTCAACTTGTCTATCTGTCTATCAAAGTGCTAACGGATGTCACCCTCTTCAGGATGGCTCCGCCAACGCGTCTGAATCCGGATCGCAATGATGAGAGTCACGAACCCTCCACCTCCACCTCCGCCTCCCGGAGGCATGGCAAGCTATCATGGCAGCCACCAATGCCAATGCTCAGATGATTTTGCAACTCTTGCAAGAGCATACCCAAGGGCAAGGCAATCAAGGAAATCAAGGTCAAGGCAACAACCAGCCGCACTTTGCTACCCTCAATCAGTTCCTCGCTAATCAGCCGAAGTCTTTCAGTTTCTGTGTCGAGGCCACAGACGCCGACGATTGGCTTGTGGACATCTGCAAACATTTTGAATGTAGCAATGTCGGACACGAGGACTTTGTCAAGTTTGCTTCGTTTCAACTCAAGGACCAAGCTGCTGAGTGGTTCCAAGAATACAAAGATTCGAGAGGAGGTCGTGTCATTACACAGGATGAGTTCCGCCGAGACTTCGTGAGCTCACCACATTACGAAAAGTGTTGTTGAGAGCAAGCGTGAGGAGTTCCGCAATCTCAAGCAAGGCAACATGTCCGTGTATCAATACAATATCTAGTTCGAACTTCGCCGCTTTGCTAAGCAAGACGTCCACGATGAAAAGAGTATGATCTATCAATTCAGAGGTGGTCTCGGAGAAGATCTGCAATTAGCTCTCGTGCTTTTTGAGCCGTAAAAGTATGATGAATTCTACAACATGGCATGAAGCAAGAAGCTGCCCAGCTTAAATGTGAGGCTTCTAAGAAAAGAATCAGGGATGCAGTTCAGTCTTCTTCTTCCTCTCAAGTGGCAGCTAAGCAGCAAAAGTTCTACCTTCCTCCTCCTCCGTCCCGTCATCCTTATCAGCAGAAGAACTCAAGTGGTCGTGGATCTTCCCACCCACCCAACCCAAAGCTATCGTAACAAGTCTAATTCTCAAGCTCCAAGGTCAAATGCTCCTTATCACCGTCCGCTCTCGTGAGGTGACTTGCAACAAATGTCGTGAAAGGTCACTATGCGAACAAGTGCTTCAACCAAAGGCGCCTTCCGCCTCCTCCTCTGTGAAATCTTCCAAAGAATGCGGTGGTCAAGCATAATCCCAAGTCTGCGAAGGTGTACATGATGAATGCAAGCGCAAGCGGAAGGATTCTTCGATGTGATTATGGGTAATCTTCCAGTTAATGATATTCCTGCAAAAGTCTTATTTGATACTGGTGCATCGCATTCTTTCATTTCAAGACCTTTTGCATCTAAGCATGAGTTGGTTTTTCAAGATTTGCCTAAACCGTTATTGGTTGTCTCTCCGGGTAAATTCATGCATGCAAGCTCCTTGGTTCCGGATGTTTCTATCAAGATGGGCGATTATAGATTTCTGGCTAAACCAATTGTCCTTGGTGACTCGGATATTGATCTTATTCTTGGGATGGACTGGCTTTCTCAGCACAAAGCTCAGCTTTTATTGTGCTGCCAGGGAAATTCAATTGACTCACTCTTCTAATGATGTGATCATCTATGCCGCTCGTGATGAAACCATTCGGTTGTTTTCTCTCAATGAGAAGGGCGAGTTGGATGCTATCTCTCAGATTCCAGTCGTTTGTGAGTACCAAGATGTCTTTCCGTAAGAGCTTCCAGAATGCCTCCTCACCGGCCGATTGAGTTCGTTATCGATCTTGAGCCCGCATCGAACTCTGTTTGCAAGCGTCCATACAAGCTTGGACCTAATGAGCTGAAGGAATTGAAGAAGCAGCTCGATGAACAAGAGCGTCTGGGTTTGATCGCACCGAGTTCATCTCCTTGGGGTTGTGGTGTTCTTTTTGTCCGGAAGAAGGATGGCACGGACCGACTTTGTGTCGATTACCGTCCATTGAATAAGAAGACTATCAAGAACAAGTATCCACTTCCCAACATCAATGAGCTTTTCGAGCAACTCAAAGGTGCTAAAGTGTTCTCCAAGCTTGACCTCCGTATGGGTTATCATCAGATTCGCATTCGTGAACAAGATATTCCCAAGACATCATTCAGAACAAGCTTTGGTTCTTATGAATATCTTGTCATGTCTTTCGGCCTTGTCAATGCTCCTCCAACATTCTCTCGAATGATGAACTTCATCTTCAACCCCTACACCAATGAATTCGTCTTGGTCTATCTTGATGATATTTTGGTCTTCTCCAAGAATAAGAAGGATCATGCCAAACATTTGCGATTGGTGCTCGACAAGCTCAGAGAGTATCAATTCTATGCGAAGTTCTCCAAATGTGAATTTTGGCTTGATGAAGTGCTTTACCTTGGTCATATCATCTCCGCCAAGGGCATCGCTGTTAATCCCGAGAAGGTGTCCGCAGTTGTGAATTGGGAACCTCCTCAGAATGTCAAGCAGCTCATGATTTTCTTGGTCTTGCAAGCTATTGTCAAGATTCGTTGAGAACTTCTCCAAGATTGCAAAGCCTCTTTCCAACCTTCTCCGTAAGCACATGAAGTATGTCCGGTCTCCCCGAGTGTGACATTGCTTTCAATACTCTCAAAGAGAAACTCGTCACAGCTCCTGTCTTGACTCCTCCGATGAATCCAAGCCATTCAAGTTTTTTACGTGATGCTTCTCTTCAAGGTCTCGGTCTTTGTGTTAATGCAAGAGAAGAGGGTTGTGGCCTATACCTCTCGCCATTGAAGCCCAACGAAAAGAACTACCCCACTCACGATCTTGAGTTGGCGGCTTGTCCATGCTTTGATAACATGGAGACATCTCTTGTTGGGAAGGAAAGTGGACATATTCACCGATCACAAGAGTCTCAAGTATATCTTCACTCAACCCAACCTCAACCTCGTGCAAACTCGATGGGTCGAAATGATTCAAGAGTACAACCCAAGTATTGAATATACTCAGGGAAAGGCCAAAGTCATTGAAGATGCTTTGAGCAGGAAGGCTTACTGCAACAGCTTAATCCTCAAGCCTTTCCAACCGGATCTCTGTGAAGCTTTCCGCAAGCTGAATCTTCAAGTTGTTCCTCAAGTATTTCTTGCCAACCTCATAGTCTCTCCTACTTTGGAAGATCAGATTCGTGAGGCTCAACTCCTGGATACCATGGTGAAAAAGGTGAAACGTGGTATCGACAAGGGCATTTCCAAATACAAGTGCTTCCACATTGATGACAAAGATACTCTTTTCTTCGAGGACCGGATTGTGGTTCCAAAGGGTGATCTACGTAAAGTCATTATGAATGAGGCGCACAATTCCCTTCTATCCATTCATCCCGAAGTACGAAGATGTACCATGACCTCAAGCAGTCATATTGGTGGACTCGAATGAAGCGAGAAATTGCTCAATTCGTGAATGAGTGTGATGTCTGCAGAAGAGTGAAAGCAGAACACCAAAGACCAGCTGGTCTCCTCCAACCTCTTGCTATTCAGAATGGAAGTTTGATCATATTGAAATGGACTTCGTGACTAGTTTTCCTAAGTCCAAGCGTGGAAATGATGCTATCTTCGTTGTCATTGACAAGCTTACTAAAGTGGCTCATTTTCTTCCTATCAAAGAGTCTATCACAGCAGCTCGATTGGCGAGAGCTATACACCTCCAGATTGTCTCCTTGCACGGCATTCCACAATTGATATCTTCGCACCGTGGTAGCATCTTTACCTCCAAGTTTTGGGATTCTTTTGAAGGCCATGGGCACCAACATTCGTTTCAAAGACAGCTTTCCATCCTCAAACAAGTGTCCAAGTCGAGCGAGTCAATCAAATCCTCGAAGATATGCTCGTGGCTTGTGTCATTTCCTTCGGTATGAAGTGGGAAGATTGTCTTCCATATGCCGAAGTTCTCCTACAACAACAGCTTCCAAGCAAGTTCGCAAGGCCCCATTCGAAATTCTCTATGGCGAGAAAGTGTCGTACTCCTCTCAATTGGTCCGACACGGTGAACGCCAACTTCTTGGCAACGACTTGATCACGAAGCCAAGAAATGTGCAAAGTCATTCATGAGAATCTCAAAGCCGCCAAGAATCGCTACCAAGAGCTATTATGATGACAAGCACCGTGATGTGGCTTTTGAAATCGGAGACCATGTCTACCTCCGTCTCTCCAATGAAAGGCACTGCGTCCGCCGGTATCAAAGGGAAGCTTGCCCCTAGATACGTGGGTCCTTTCAACATCATTGGCAAAAGAGGCGATCTTGCCTATCAACTTGAGCTTCCGTCCAACTTCGCGAACGTGCACGATGTGTTTCATGTGTCACAGCTTCGCAAGTGCTTCAAGACACCTGAACGCACTATCAACTTCGAAGAAATTGACCTTCAAGAAGATCTCTCTTATCACGAGCACCCCGTTGCTATTCTTGAAGAAACCGAGCGCAAGACTCGCAACAAGTCAATCAAATTCCTGAAAGTGAAGTGGTCACACCATTCCAACCGAGAAGCCACCTGGGAGCGCGAGGATCACCTCCGTTCGAATATCCGGAGTTCTTTCAGTCCTAGATCTCGGACGAGATCCTCTTGTAGTGGTGGAGTGTTGTAACACCCCGGATGTAACTTTCCATATTTGTAACTCCAACTCTTGCCATTTTCGGCATTGTGATATGATATTCCCTCCGTGGTTGGGTTTTCTTCATTTTTGCTTTTTGTCCATGTCATGCATTTCATATCATGTCATCATGTGCATCGCATTTGCATACGTGTTCGTCTCATGATTCCGAGCATTTTCCCGTTGTCCGCTTTTGCAATCCGCACTCCTATGTCCCCGGCGTCCCCTTTTACGTTTTTCCGTGAGCGGGTACTAAACTTTCTCGAACGGACCGAGGTTTGTCAAGTGGCCTTGGTATACCACCAGTAGACCACTGTCAAGTTTGGTCATTTGGAGCTCGTTTGGTACTCCAACGGTTAACCGCACTCTCATGAAGGCCTCTTTTGAGTTGCAGCCCAACACCCCCTCAAAACAGCCCAATAACCCATCTAAGTCACTTCCATGCTCTCCGTCGTCGGATCACGATCGTGTAGGCGAAAACTACACCTCATTTGAAGCTTCCTAGCTCCTTCTACCTATAAATATGCATCTCCCCCTCCAAATCCCGGATCAATTCCCCCGAAACCCTAGACGAAATCCCCTCCGCGTCGCCGGACACGTCCGCCGCCGCGCCCGCAGCCAACCAGGGGCTGCCACGTGGGCACCCGCGCCCCACATCGCCGCCGACCCCGCGGGCCCGCGAGGCCCATCAGAGCCCTCCGGCAGCCGCCGCCGCCTCCCGTCGGCCCCCGCCTTCAGCTCACGCCCGGCGCCTCGCGCCCGGCCACCGCCAGCGCCCGCCCGGCCGGCCCGCCTCCTCTCCGCCGCCCGCCCGCCTCTCCTCCCGACCGACTCCGGCGAGCATGCGCCGCCTCGATTCATGCGACGAACCGGGCCAGATCCAGATCCGGTTGACTTCTCCTCCCCCCGATTCCCTCTAAGTCTTTTTCTGTGATTATATTGTTGCATTTTCATCGCACCATAACTTTGCACCCGTGGCTCCGTTTCGCGCGTGTAATATGTAAAAATGTTCGCCTCGAAGAGTAGATCATTTCCTATCATTGCGTCATTTTCATTTGAGCTCATCGTGTTGCCCGAAATGCTGTTAGAAGAGGGCTATGTGATGTTAGTTTCTGTTTCTTAACAGAACATGCACTTTTGTCATTTTTTCCATGATTGATGTGTGCATCCTATGAACTTGAGTCCTACATGTGTTTTGTAATATGCCATGCCATATTTCCAGGGGTGTATGCCATGTATTTGTGTGATCTCTGTGGTGACTAGCACAAGCATGCAAACTAGGCTTCCTGATGTTGCTGATTTCAGCCCCTGTTTTGCTGATATTTTTATGCCATGTTAACTTGATGCTACCGAGAGATCCATGCATATTTTGAGATACTTCAGTAAGGATGTTTTGAATATATGGTTATTCTATATCCATCCATGCCCTTTTTTGCAATTATGGAGTGCCATAGCTTGAGTCAGTCGAGCTCTACTTTTGCTATAAAATGTTTCCTGGCAGATTGTTTGCATGTTATTCAAGTTTGCCAAGGTTGTTGTAGTTGATCCGTGTATGCTATGATGTTGTTCTTGCCATGTATATCTTCTATGCCATGTCTTCGTCATGGATGTATGCTTAGTTTATCATGAAATTCTCTGTAGTGAGTGCATCGAGCTCGCAAACATGCCTACTTGTTATCTGTTTTTGTCATGCCCTGTTGCTGAATCTGTTAACAAAACTTTCTATATTAACATGGGCGTTATTATATTTTCTGATCCTTTTTGGCTTATGGTCAGTAAGGGACTTTTGTTCTATGCTTTGAGTAGATTCATGCCATGCCTTGTTTTGCTATTATAAGTTCTCTTAGCATGTTGTTTTCTTGCTCTAAACATTGCTTCCTGATGCTGATTCTGCCATGTTCAGTATTTTCACCAAGTCTGTGCAGCTGATATATTTTGCACTTTTGCCATGCTTGTTTGGACCTGTTATGGTGTGATTTAGCCGTAGCTCATTGTTCATATTTTGTCAAGAATCTTGAGTAGATCACTGCCATATGCTTTTATGGTACGTTTGGGTGCAGTAGCTTAATTTCTTGTTGCTTGCTATGTGGCATCATGCTGTTAATGGCAGATTTGTGCCATTCTTGTTTTGCTTGTCATTTGCAAACCGTGCATCCGATTCCGGTGATCTTTATATCGATTTCAACCGAAATCATCTCATCTTTCCAGAAGCATGCTTGGTTTGCTAAGTTGATGCCTGGTTCATCATTTTCCTTCCGAGCACGCATACGCATTGCATATCACATCTCGCATATCATGTCATGTTTTGCATCATGTTGCTTGTGCATTGCACCGTGATTTATTGTGGTTCCTTTGCTTGTGTTCTTGCTTTGGATAGAGCCGGGAGACGAGTTCGTGAACGAGGAACCTGTTGAGAACGCCACGAGGATCAAGCTTTCGACAACTCCGAGAACTTTGCAGTCAAGAGGACCATACCCTCGAAATCACTTCTATCTTCGCTATGCTAGATGCTCGCTCTTTTGCTATGCCTATGCTACGATGCCTATCACTTGCTATATCATGCCACCCATATTGCCATGTCAAACCTCTAACCATCCTTTCCTAGCGAACCGTTGATTGGCTATGTTACCGCTTTGCTCAGCCCCTCTTATAGCGTTGCTAGTTGCAGGTGAAGATGAAGTTTGTTCTTTGTTGGAACATGGAGATGTTGTTCCTTGTTGGAACATGTTTACTTGTTGGGGATATCACAATATATCTGCTATAATTAATGCATCTATATACTTGGTAAAGGGTGGAAGGCTCGGCCTTATGCCCGGTGTTTTGTTCCACTCTTGCCACCTAATTTCCGTCATACCGGGTGTTATGTTCCTTGATTTCGCGTTCCTTACACGGTTGGGTGATTTATGGGACCCCTTGACAGTTCGCTTTGAATAAGACTCCTCCAAAGAAGGCCCAACTTTGGTTTTACCATTTGCCACCTAAGCCTTTTTCCCCGGGTTTTCGCGAGCCCGAGGGTCATCTTTATTTTAACCCCGGCCAGTTCTCCTTCGAAAGTGCCGGGTCCAACTTGAGCGATGTCCGCGCCTTGAGCAATCAGGGTCTATGCCAACCCGACGTCTGGCTCATCCGGTGTGCCCTGAGAACGAGATATGTGCAGCTCCTATCGGGATTTGTCGGCACATTCGGGCGGCTTTTCTGGTCTTGTTTTATGGCTGTCGAAATGTCTTGTAGTCCGGGATTCCGAGACTGATCGGGTCTTCCCGGTAGAAGGAATATCCTTCGTTGACCGTGAGAGCTTATAATGGGCTAAGTTGGGACACCCCTGCAGGGTATTATCTTTCGAAAGTCGTGCCCGCGGTTATGAGGTAGATGGGAATTTGTTAATGTCCGGTTGTAGAAAATCCGAAGTTGACCTTAATTAAAATACACATCAACCGCGTGTGTAACCGTGATGGTCTCTTCTCGGTGGAGTCCGGGAAGTGAACACGGTGTTGGAGTTATGTTTGACGTAAGTAGTTCAGGATCACTTCTTGATCGCTACTAGCTTCACGACCGTGCTTTGCTTCTCTTCTCGCTCTCTTTTGCGAATGTAGCCACCATATATGCTAGACGCTTGCTGCAGCTCCACCTCACAACTCTGTCCTTCCTATAAGCTTAAATAGTCTTGATCTCGCGGGTGTGAGATTGCCGAGTCCCCGTGACTCACAGATTCTACCAAAAAAGTTGCAGGTGCCGACGATGCGGTGTGACGCAACCGAGCTCAAGTGGGAGTTCGATGAGGAACGTGGTCGTTACTATGTGTCTTTTCACGATGATCAGTAGTGGAGCCAGCTTGGGACGATCGGGATCTGTGTAGCATTTGGGGTATCTTCTTTTATTTTGGTTCCGTAGTCGGACCTTGAGTGTAGTCTGAATGATGGATGTTTATTTATGTATTGTGTGAAGTGGCGATCGTAAGCCAACTATGTATCTCTTTCCCTTATGTATTACATGGGTTGTGTGAAGATTACCTCACTTGTGACATTGCTTTCAATGCGGTTATGCCTCTAAGTCGTGCTTCGACACGTGGGAGATATAGCCGCATCGAGGGCGTAACACATTTTTGCTTTCTTGATGGATATTCTCGTTTTTCTCAAATACCTGTTTCACAACCTGATCAAGGGAAAACCACTTTTACTTGTCCTTTTGGAACCTATGCTTATAGACGTATGCCTTTTGGTTTATGCAATGCACCTGCTACCTTTCAAAGATGTATGACTGCTATATTCTCTGATTTTTGTGAAAAGATTGTTGAGATTTTCATGGATGATTTTTGTTTATGGAACTTCTTTTGATTATTTCTTAGGCAACCTTGATCGAGTTTAGAAAGATATGAGCAAACTAATCTTGTCTTGAATTGGGAGAAGTGCCACTTTGTGGTTAATGAAGGTATTGTCCTGGGGCATAAAATTTCTGAACAAGGTATTGAGGTCGATAAAGCTAAAGTTGATGCAATTGAGAAAATGCCATGTCCTAGAGATATTAAAGGTATTCGTAGTTTTCTCGGTCATGCTGATTTCTATAGGAGGTTTATTAAAGACTTCTATACAATTTCTAGGACTCTTACAAATCTTTTAAAGAAGGATGTTCCATTTGTTTTTGATGATTGTGTAGAAGCCTTTGAAACACTTAAGAAAGCCTTAACTTCTGCACCTATTGGAACTTGCCTTTTGAAATTATGTGTGATGCTAGTGATTATGCTGTTGGTGCTGTTCTAGGACAAAGAGTTGATAAGAAATTAAATGTTATCCATTTTGCCAGTAAAACTCTAGACAGTGCCCAAAGAAATTATGCTACTACTGAAAAGTAATTTTTAGCGGTTGTGTTCGCTTGTGATAAATTCATATCCTATATTATTGATTCCAAAGTATTTGTTCACACTTATCATGCTGCTATAAAATTATCTTATGGAAAAGAAAGATGCTAAACCTAGATTCATTAGGTGGGTTCTCTTGCTACAAGAATTTGATTTACATATTACTGATAGAAAAGGAGCTGAGAGCCCCGTAGCTGATAACTTGTCTAGGTTAGAAAATATTCTTGATGACTCACTACCTATTGATGATAGTTTTCCTGATGAGCAACTAGCTGCAATAAATGTTTCTCATAACACTCCTTGGTATGCTGACTATGCTAATTATATTGTTGCTAAATACATACCACCTAGTTTCAATTACCAACAAAAGAAAAATTTCTTTTATGATTTAAGACATTACTTTTAGGATGACCCACATCTTTATAAAGAAGGAGTAGATGGTATTATTAGACGTTGTGTACCTGAGCATGAACAGGGACAAATCCTACGGAAATGTCATTCCGAAGCTTATGGAGGACATCATGCGGGAGGTAGAACTGCTCACAAGGTATTGCAATATGGTTTTTATTGGCCTACTCTCTTCAAGGATGCCCGTAAGTTTGGTTTATCTTGTGATGAATGTCAAAGAATTGTTAATACCGGTAAGCGTCAAGAAATGCCTATGAATTATTCTCTTGCTATTGAACCATTTGATGTTTGGGGTTTTGATTATATGGGACCTTTTCCTTCCTCTAATGGGTATACACATATTTTGGTTGCTGTTGATTATGAGTGGGTAGAAGTTATTCCAACTAGGAGTGTTGATCATAACACTTCCATTAAAATGCTTAAAGAGTTTATTTTCCCAAGGTTTGGAGTCCCTAGATATTTAATGACTTATGGTGGTTCACACTTTATTTATGGTGCTTTCCGTAAAATGCTTTCTAAATATGATGTTAACCATAGAATTGCATCACTCTATCATCCTCAATCCAGTGATCAAGTTGAACTTCGCAATAGAGAAATAAAACTAATTTACAAAAGACTGTTAATAGGCCCCGAAAGAATTGGTCTAAGAATTAGATGATGCACTTTGGGCCTACAGGACAACTTATAAAAATCTGATGGGTATGTCTCCTTATAAAATGGTTTATGGAAAAGCTTGTCATTTGCCTCTTGAGTTAGAACATAAAGCATATTGGGCAATTAAAGAACTCAACTATGATTTCAAACTTGCTGGTGAAAAGAGGTTATTTGATATTAGCTCACTAGATGAATGGAGAACCCAAGCTTATGAAAATGCCAAGCTATTCAAAGAAAAAGTAAAAAGATGGCAAGACAAAAGAATCCAAAAGCGGAATTCAAAAATTGGAAGGACCATATATTATCGAAGAGGTATATCGTTCTGGAGCCATCAAAATAAATAATTCCGAAGGTACTAACCCGAAGGTGGTCAATGGGCAAAGAACTAAACACTATATCTTAGGTATGCCTATTAATGTTGACACCGAAGGAACACATAAAAGAAACCTTCCGGAACACTCCAGAATCATGAAAAAAGAGGAGGTATGTGATACAGTAAGTAAATGGACTCCAAAAAATCCGCAACAATATTTTCTGTCAGTTTTGGAATTTTACAAAAATTAGGAAAATAAGAAACAGCCAGGAAGGCAACCCTGGTGGGCTCGCCCAGGTGGGTTGTGCCCACCTCGGGCACCTTCCCGACTCAGTTTTCCCCTCGTTTTGCTTGTTTCCCAAGATAAAAAAAATCTTTATATACCCTCCGAATGTATTGACCATCGTATCATGGAGAAATCTTTTGTTCTTCTTTCTTGCTGTTTTTCTGGCAGATCTAAAATATGTCGTCTCAAGATTCTGAGGAGGAGAGCCCTGTTTCTCACCAGCCTCTAGATCCAAATGTCTTTAATAAGACCTTCCCATATTTTTGGTTCTCATATGAGGAGGAAGACACCGATTCGGAGGATATCCCTCCCTGATTTTGGCAGGACATCAAGGCAGCCTTATGCAAGAAGATCTTGAAGCTTGAACTGGAGAATGAGGATCTCAGGGACGATAACTTCAGCCTCCCACGCAAGTTGGAGAAAAAGAAGTTTAGACCTGCTAATGGACCAAGATGATTATAGGCCGTGTTTTGGCCCATATGAGTAACGGGCGGCTCAAGACCGACAACACCGAGATCCACCGAACCTTCCGCCTAAATTACAAGATCTTGACCAAGAATAAACCTAGACTATACAACAAAGAAATTACAGCATATTACATCCCCTCGTCATCAAAGTTCGGCGCTAGTGATAATAAAGGGCAACCAGACAGCAGATTACATAAACTGGGCAGGTCGCCATCAGTGGAAGTTAACAGGCGGACAAAATAATATACAGAACCGACAACACTTCAACATAGTTCAAGAAAGGTTAGCCCGGCCTAGGAGCTGCAACGCAAGCAGCTTAGCAACCTGATGAGACTGCGCTTCTTTGGTGCTCATATCCACCAACTTAAGCTGCATAGCATCAATAAACGTCCTGTACTTACGGTTAATCTTGCATAGAGATTGGAGTTCCAATCGTATTTGAGCGGAAGCATGTATTTTTGCTTGAATTTCAGACTGAAGAAGTCGAACAGATTCAGGCGGCGACTTCATCAAGCTTGTGTCACTCAGTAAGTTTGACACGACATCAAGATGTGACTTCGTGGTTGTATCCCTACCCTCAATATGTGTTGCCTTCTCCTCTGAAATATGTGTTAGAGGGACAAACAATGGGTTCGTCTCACTATCATTGTGGCAGTTCTTCCTAGCAGCAGTGTTGTCACCCTGAAAGAGAAACAAGTAGGCAGATAACAAGTTTTGCACGTATAAGCATCAACTCTGTCAATTCATCTAATTTCTTTGTTAGAAATAAAGAGACATGGTTTAAAATAGCATTAACATAATAGGCATTGTTCATAGTTAAGACAGCAGGAAATGGCATTGTGCAGGAGCGGCCAGCTTCACTGCACTAATCGGATTACGTATCAAGAACACAAGCATAGATGTAGTTCTAAACAACGTATAAGCATGAATGGTGAGTGCACTGTCAATTTATACCATTTCAGATTGGTAAATAAAGAGACATGATTTAAATAACATTAATATAATATGGCATTGTTCATATTTGAGACATAGTAGGATATGACATTGCGTTGTTGTTGGTAGTCTCACCACACCACTGGATTACAAATCAAGAACACAAGCATGCAGATAGTGCTAAAGAAGATAACTTGCTATGTTTAGTTTAATTTACATGGTACGAATAAGGAACTAGATTGTACAACTAAAGACTGAAATTGAGAAGGACAAACTTATGTTTATGTACTTCTACTTTATAAACTTTGAACAAACAATTTGATGCAGACGACACAAACACCATTTGCACTCATAGCTATCCAAACATAAACAACAAAGTTTGAAGGCTCGAGGAGGACAAACTTACATTAGTAGTGAAGACAGGCTCTATAAAGGCCTTGTCCATATTTATGGGGGAGGGGGGGGGGCAATTCAAGAAGTTTACCGCACACTCTTCTTCAAGAGTGTTGCCTTTATTCTACATTTTGTTAAGAGTAAATATAGATTTGAAAATATAGGAACAAATGGCGATTATTTAACTTAATATTCAGAGTACAAATGTAAATACAACATACAAAAGTGTATAATCGACAAGAGCAATGCGGAGCTAAACTTCTTCAGTAACATTGGTTTTATTCAATATTTTGGCAAGAGTAAATGTAGATTTGATGTGTAGAAAAATGGAGGACAAGGGAAAATATGTTGCAAAGTGTACATGAAGAACTAGCTGACAAATATAGGTACAGTGATGAAGGACAACAAATACTTACAAGAACAATGCAGAACTAAATTTCTTCATAGGCAGTGGGTTTATTCTACATTAATTTAAGCATTAATATAGATCTGATAATTTGGAGCGAACAGTTGATAAGCAAGCTATAATGCACAATGATGTCACATAATCCACCAGGTATGAATGTAAGGATAGCGATAGGACAATAGGTACTCACAAGAGCAAAGCAGCGACCAGCATAGTTGCGATACCCTAGGTTTTGCGGTGTTGGTTCGATCGCCAATATACGTCGGGTGCTATGTGATTTCTCCGGTAGCACCACCTTTTTCAAGGACTTTGCTTGTACTCCTTTAGGTTTTGCAATCACCCTCTTCCTTTTGGATGTATGAAACACAAGAACAACATTTGAATGAAAAAACATGGTATGACGACAAATGGAATAGGTGTTGATAATGGATGGGCATGGCATGTTCACATATATCATGAGTAAACTAAGAAAATGGCGGTGCAACGAACCAAAAGAAATGCAAGACACCTTATGCAAGATTTGTGCAACCAATAAAACCTTGCCAAATTAGAACAGGTACCTTATTGGGTGAACAGGATAAGCCATCTGCCTTTGACTCCTTGAGCTCAGAATAGTCATTAGGATCATATTCTGAATACGAATCTATAGGTCGGGAGCATGTGGGTTTCATTGCATCCACAATGGACCTCAATCCCTTGATGCCAAGTTTATTACCCATTGAACTGTTCTGCAATATTCTTCTGATGTGGGCATTCTTATATTCATTGTGATTACGTACAATATCTGTAAAGCATGAAGACACAAATAGTAGTGAGATTATCTTTGTAATGCAGAGGATATTGTAATATAATAGAGGCTCCCTATAAACCCTTGTGTGCTATCACTGGATTCTGATGAGAGAGCCCATGTGTGCTGTAATATGGTGAGTAGATTAATATAATCTGGCACAAGTACACAAAAAATAAGCACCTGTTGGGGCCCCCCAGATGTAAGGATAATTCGCAGACGATAGGTTCATAATATACCGTATATAAAGTTTATTGCCAAACCATGATAACGAGAGCGCAGAGCCAGTAGGAAGATCATAGTTAGATAATAGGGGTACACCATAACCACCATAACTAAATCGGGAAAGCGGAACTGGCTGGAAAACATAGGGTTTTGCCGCTAATAATATGCAGCCTATCGATCACCTACAGGCCAGCTCTATTCATCTGAAGGCGCACATCTGTTACTACCAGTTTAATCTATCAAAGACCGCGCGGCTCCCACCATTTCCGGGGCATTATGGCAGACCAATTGGAAGTGTGAAATCATTTAGCAGAACTGGCCCAATAGAGGTGTCGACTGCAGATGTCCCTGCTCCCCTTCCTGACAAGGAACATATTGTGCTTACTAAAGAAGAACAGAAGAAGAACATGTTAAAGCACAGAAGAGGAAGCATATTCTGCATGTCTACATGCAAGTCGCGTGACTTTTGTCATTTGGGCTACCGACCATTTCAAAGCGGTTGGATGAAGATCCTACGTCTCCTAACCCTTCTTCTTCCTCGTCTCTGATTCGTCCCATACAGAACACTGCACGGGCCGCCGGCCGAACCACCGACCCCCACCACATGTGTTCCTCCACCACCCCCGCCCCCACCCCCGCCCCCACCCGCGTCGAGTTTTCTTCGTTCGACGAGGCCCCACCACCGCCCCCACAACCACCGTCCCCACCCGAGCCCCTTCCTTTGCACTTGCGAACTCCGGTGAGCTCTCAAAAATTAACTGACCCAATTTTGAAATTTAGTCTACTATCATTTAACTAGTGTGGAATATAAAGGGGATAACCATAAGCATTGGGAGTATAGTGTTGAGCGTGCCATGGTGGATCTGAAGGTGCAAACCAGACAAAGGCAATTATGCAACCAATGTTTGCTTCCAACTAGCAAGTAAGTGATGGACAAGAAATCAGAGTAAAGCAGTGGCGATCTATTTTCTTGCTGCTATAAATAAGTTAAGCAGATACCAAAGAGTACCGCCTCTGGTGAGGCGCCGTGTATGCATCTGCTGAGAATTTGACGGTGCTACGGTAGCGATGGCCGTCGGCGGCGTGGAAGCAGATCTAGGAGGGTAGATGGTGGCGGCGGGGCGCGGTGGACGAGACAGTCGTAGGAGCAGCACCGACAAGGTGGAGACGGCGGGGATGAAGCGAGATGACGGGATGCAAGGATCCCGGTCTGAAGCTGTGGATGAGAGAGGTTGACCTCTTGTAATGGCCGACGGCGTCGGGGTATCAGCTCCGGCATGGTGGAGGAGGACGGTGGTGGATGGGGTGGCGGAGGGAGGAGGTCGTGGTGGAGAGGGTGTTTTGGCGCCCACGGAGTACCAATGGGGAAATGGAGGGAGAGAGGAAGGGGGAACCATGTCTTCAGGGCGCGCTTGTCTCAAATGCAAGGAAATTTACAAACTTAGCCCCCGTTTAAAATTTCCTACATCACAACAATATTAGTCGGTTGGGGATAGGACGGTAATCTCGCATACACCGAATATTTGCCGATTTAGAGTTTGTTTTTGGCGCCCACCATGTATGAATCGGGGAGGGAGTCGATTTCGGCCGAGGAGACACTGTGTTTTGGCGTCCACCGTGTATGAATCCGGGTGAGAGGTGGTTATGTCACGTTTGAGTGAAAATACAAACCTACCCCTATCGAAACCTATAGAAATCGAGCCGATAGGCTTTGCGTGTCAGGGATAGGCAATAATTTCCATCTCGCATATTTTGGTTTCGGGCGGTTACTGCGACTTTCCCCGCTTCGTTCAAATTTTTGCACAGCAAGAGTGCATGTTTACCGTGCCAACTCAATTCGAATCCAGTTTGTATTCTATTTTTGTTCGGGCAGGATCCATTTGCGATAGGAATAAAATTCTATATACATCATTTTTTATATATACTTTCAAAAGCACAACACCCTTTTTTACAAATGGCATGATCTCAGATTCATAAGGCTGTATCCATCTTAATTTGGATTTCCAAATATTTGAAACCACTTTATGTTGAAATCCAATGTATGCATTCCTCGCTAACTGTCTCTAATTAATGTGTGTTTCATGCGTTTTTTTTTACTTCTCAAACATGTATAATGTGTTTCACACATGCAACATATAGTGTAATCCCATTTAGACATTAATTGCATATAAATCATGCATTGTCTCTAATTAAAGAATATATGGATCACTAATATTGATAAACTATATAACATTACACGTGTCCCCAAATTCAAATGAATATGCATGTTTCATACACCAATTTATGCTATGATATTATCAATGTCGTGATCTCCAGTTTAAATATTTGAATCCCCTTTAATCCAAATATTCGTCTCATATAGCTATCACTCATGCTTATATATGAGTATCTCTCTAGACCTATACGCGTTTATCGTCTCTCGTGTATCTCTCGTGCTACCTGTATGTCAACAATGATCTTTTATCTTTGCAACACACTGACGGTACTCTCTCCCTCGACCTTCATCACTCTATCTCTCTCTAAGTATATCTCGCTCCCTGCTATGTGTCTCTAACTATGTTTCTCCATGTGAAATCTCTTTCTCTCACACAAACACAAACTTCATCTCCCGGGGTCTCATTTCTCTCTACTATTCCCCTGTGTGCCACTCGCACACCCCCTCTCACACAGAGATGTCTCCCGCTCCTTAGATATGAGAAGCTACGACTCTTCCTCTTAAATATCTCTTTCTCACACAGAAACACAAACTCTGTCTCCCAGGGTCTCATATCTCTCCGCCATTCTCTTGTATGTCGCTCACACACACACTCTCTCTCCCTAGAGATATCTTGCGTTCCCTCATATGTCTCTCTAGCTATCACTCTCGTTGTGAAATATCTTTCTCTCTCGCAGACACAAAACTCCGCCTCGGGATCTCATTTCTCTCTGATATTTGTTTGTATGTGACTCACATGCACACTCTCTCTATCTCTCTCACACCCACACACATAACTCAGCCTTCTGATCCACTCGACTCCTATCTCTAACACACACGAGCTAGCATTTGTATCTTTCTATTTATCTGTTTCTCCATCAACCTTCTTTCTTGCCCTCACTCTTGCTTCCTATCACGCACACTATATATGTTTCTCTCTGCATGCAGTCAAGTGCCCTCTTTTTATCTTTCTCCCACACACACATAACTTCACCCTCTGAACCACCCGACGGTCATCTCCAACACTCAAACTAGCCGATGTCCCTTTATCTAGCATCTCTATCTCTGTATCTATCTGTAGTTTCTCCGTCAACATTTCTTTCTTGCACGCACTCTTGCTTCCTATCACCCACACTATATATGGCTCTCCGCACATGCATTCATAGGTTGATCTCTTTTGCACAATCTTTGTGTCCCGCTCCCTCTGCTCGCCATAGATGCATGCTCCAGCCCACGCCACTATCTCTTAAAGACAAAAACACATGCTCAATTATCGAGCCTTCTTCCCTGCACTCTCACATGCATGCATATTGTCATACCGATCTCTCCCATATCGTTGATCTTATGACTTATGTCTTCTTTCTTTTATCTCGATCATGCTCGCGCGCACATACACACATCCCACGTATACATGTATACATCTCGCACATGCACGTTCAAGGTATCCTATGTCTCCATAATAGTTAATTACCATCAACCCTAACGCCATATCGAATCGTTCTCTTCTTGTGTGCACATAACTTCCACCTGGATGGGTAAAACACGCACTCACACTTAACAATCTCCTTCTAGCTACCCCCCTCTCTCACTCTTCCCTATATCCCCGAAAACAATAAGACCATCCCTTCGTTTAATTCCCGCCTACATGCACCATCGATATATAGTAGTCTTCCTCGGTGTCTCTCGAACAAACACGTTCTCTCGATGTCGACTCCTCTCACGCGCACACGCCTTCTCTTCCCTCTCTACGGGCCTTTTCTCTCTCGCACCCCCTCGTTGGTGGCCCCTGTCATACACTATGATGAAGCCACGTACACTTAAATTACATCCGCCACCCAGGACCCCGCGTCACACACACACACGCACCCACCCCACCCCCCCACTCACACACTAAGACTCCATCTCACACACACATGCTCTAGGCAGAGCATTTGTTCCTACCACCCTTCGTCCAACCTTACCCGTATCATAAGCAATCACCTTAATTTATTTGTATAACATGGACAAATTCCACTTTACTTTAGTAGTTAGCAAACTTATCATCTCTACTCTTATAAAAAAACGAGTTGGTGATGATGGTGTGCCTGCCATCTTGTAATATAGACCGTCCGATCTATATCTGACGGATAGAAAGCAAACTATGAAAATTTTACAAAAGATACCCGCACCTCTCTCCACATTTACAGACAAGGCCTTGCCTCGTTCATTGTCCTTATCTCCCACAACCTCATTGCTGAGCAATTAAAAAAGGAAGTCTCTGGAACAATCTAGCATGGTGGCCGCTACCGCCTGCCGGTGCCGTCCATGCTCAGTCCGACCACCAGTCACCACCATGCTCCACTCCTCCTCACCTTATCTCTCATCTTTCATTTTTTCGATGAAATTGTCAAGATACTAGCTTTCCGATAAAATTCTCGAGATATCATTAGTTTTTACACATGGGATTACTCCTGCATGGGTCAATCACAACAGGTGTTTTGTAAAAAAATGCATATTGATGTTCCGTGCAATGCACGAGCATCTTGCTAGTAATTGTATAACACAAATCACGAGCAGGAAATGACATTTTTTTACACAACCACGTTAACATGGCCACGTAAATCACTAGCTAAAGTGTAATACCATTATACTTATATCCCGATGCAAAAGGTTGAGTACATGTCCGAAGAGTGGAGTCGCACACATGCACTCTGTCTCTCAGAATCTCACACACACACCAGTTACGTGACGCCCACTTAAGCAGACACGTATGTTACAATTTGTGCACCTGCGGGTACACGTGATGGTGCACATTTATTTAAACCAGACGGCGAAACCAAACAGTAGCTGCATTCATTCCCCTCCTGCCGCCTCTTCTCTGGTCACCGTAGCCCGGTAGCCATGGCCCGACCGAAGGTAACGACATACGCCATACTCCCGCCGGAGCGGCGCTTTAATCTGGAAATTTTAGTGGCCATGCATGCATCTTTTTGTGCTAGCACTCCTGTATAAGGGTTGACCGGTCGCTTCCCGCGGACATGCGCGGGCGGTGGAAGAGGAAGGAGAAGGGAAGCCTGCTGTGGCGTAACGTTTTCTTACCACATTTTCTTAGGAAACTGAGTGCAATAATTGAGTAGTTTTGCAAACTACCAGTACTACACCTGAAATGGTTCAAAATCAATACCACCACCACGCCTGCGTCTGACCGCCCTGGCTGACCCAACCCCCTCCCTTGCCGGCACATGCTTCCCGCGTGAAACGGTCAGCATTGCCCCAAAACGTCAGTGCCGCATTAATGCCTGGCCAGAGCGGAGGATACCTCTTACTAGTGCCGGCTTTGAAGCAGTGCGACAGATGAGAGAGCGCCGCTTCCCGGTGCATGCGACTGCTCCGCATCGAGGCTGGCCATAGTTTGGATGAGTCTCCATCGTGGGGAGCCACACTAACTGCGATGATATGGACTCCCGTTGTCCACAGTTATGGATCGTTCCATCTATGAAGAACACGTGGGACTAGAACTACGAGACGAACATGTACCCAGGAGTGGACATACGAACCTGAGTAATATAGCGCAGTAAGTGAAGTAGAAAGGCACAAAGAGTATGAACATGCGTGGCATATAGGCATTTGTTTCTTACTACCACTAAATGTTGTACGTGCAATGCCCGGTGATGTTATGGAGTACGTGCCTAAGTACTCTACTACTACTACTATATTAATTGGAGGCACATATTAGGTTTTATATTTGTTTACGTGTATGCCCCGAGACCTTCCAACTAGACGTGTCTTTCTCTCCGGGTCGCACTTTGTATCGTTCATACCACTAGTACTATTACGTGTTGTCTCCGACCAAGAAGTGGAGACGCTCTACCACGCTGTTCATGTCCCACTCCTTTCGCTGACGTGTGGGACATCCATCACGTGCCGTGTTTGGCACTCCTTTGTCGTAAGAGTTGAAACGCTAGCATTCATCAGAAATAAAAATAAATACAAATCAGCAGTGATACTATACCACGCGGTTTCCTTGCTCCTCGCTTTCAGAAAGAATACTTCCGTTCACCAACATGTGGGACATCGACCATCCTGGTCCACTTGCCATGCCCGCAGAACTCCAAGGGAGAGTCACCCCGGTTGTCGCGCCGCAGTAATTACTAATGAGCCGTCAAACCACAGGCCCAACCTTTCCCACTATGAAGTTGCTCGGATGAAGGAACCATCATGACTTCGTTGAATTCCGCTTCTTGAAGAAAACTACTGTACCAGCAATACTGCTAGCTACAGTAGTTACTCCAGTTGAGGCCTCCTTTGGTTCATAGGATAGGAATTTTATAGGAATATGAGAATCATAGGAAGTGAGATGACATGAATCTCAATTCCTATAGAGAAAGAGATGCCATTTGATGCATAGGATAGGAATTTTTCCATTGAGTCTAGGAAAATGTACTGGTAATTTGCTCTAAAACTACAGTAGTAACTTGTAGTACTGGTACATGCTCGTAATCAATTAAACAAACGTACGGGTGACACAGACACACACACTAACTACTAGTACTACTACTTCTCACATGCTGGCCAGACGACGTCGTTCTCCTTCCCGGCTTGGTCGGCGACTCCCCACCGTGCTTGGATCTCCGCCGACCTCTCCACAGCAGCGCGTCCGTCCTCTTCTTTCTTGCAGTGGCGGGCCTCTCTTTCATTGAGTGCTTTCTGACTTTTCCGCTCCCTCTATGCGGCTTTGGCCGCCTCTTGCTCTACCGCCCATTCAAATTCCGCCCACATAGGTGTGAGGTCGCGAGCGGCAATGAACTCGGCATAGCGGGATGCCATCGCGTCGCTACCATTCTGTGTGTGGTCATCCGCGGCGAGGAACTCGGCGCGGCGGGATGCCATCTCTTCCTTACCAGTTAGTGTGCGGCGCGGTGGCATCAACGACGCTTGGTGACAGCTCTGGGGTGGAGTGGCCGGACAACCGTAAAGTGCATTGGTTTGTCAAGATCTCAAGGACAGAAGACGAAGGAAATTTGGATTCCCCTTCAATCCTGGTCATTTATTATCAAGTAAAATGCATTGGCGGTCATTTAACTTTTCTTGATAGCTCACTTTGATCATTGTATATGAGATATGGTGATTATACGGTCACTGGCTCAGCGTATAGCTCCGTATTTGTGTGGTTGACCAGTCAAACACTCCGCATGCGCCTCATCAGCTCGTGTTATTTATCTATCTATCTATCTATGCGGGCCTACCTGTCAGTGGAGAAAGAAATAAAAACCAAAATTATGTGTATGTGAGGAATCAAACCACAGACTCGTCGCTGCAACGCACACTCGTCAGCCAAATGAGAATGAAATACTTTGCGTCAAATGTACAAACGGATTTTTTTATATTATACGTGATGCACACATTAGCGCACACCGTCCATAGAGGCAAGTAGCATGTAAGCATGCAGACAACAAGACACTCACACTCACGCTGTCAAACCATGATAATGCATGCACTTCGCCCTCCAATCAAAGTCCTACTCATGGCGCAACGCAAATGGCGAGCCCGTCACCTGCGCGCCCGGCGGTGGGTGACATTACTCTTTAGACGTTTGCTGGAGGCCTCCGCGAACACTGAGCATGTATTCACCTCGCTCAACACCAACGCTCATACTCGTGACTCGGCGCCTTGCTCATGCATATCGTCCATCACAATGACATTCTATAAAACAGCCTAGCTAGAGAGGGTACTATGGTACGGAGTATGTACAATCATGAGCAACCGATCATAGTGCCACTGCACACGAGTGTGTGTCTGACCGATTCGTCCATTATTCGTAAGTTATGCATGGTTGTGTGGTGTCTAATGGTGGTCGTCAAGGCTAGTCGGGCGACAAGAGCGGTTGCATGGACGCCTGGTTGTCAATACGTGCCGCATATGCTTCAAAGGCTCGTCATCCATGAGTTCACATTTTACCACCACGCCAGCGTCTGACCACCCTGGCCTACCGAAACCCCTTCCGTCGCTAGCGTGCGCTTCCCGCCTAAAACAGTCACCGTCTCTCCAGAACGTCAATGCCACATTCACCAAACTTAACTGCAGGTGCAGTTGGTGTGTCACTGACATGCGGGCCAGATGCCCGTTGGGACCACATGTCAGTGATCCAACACACCCGCGGTTAAGTCACTGAAGCAACGTCCGCATTCACGCTCGACACAACCTCTCACTGGCGCCGGCATTGCAGCAGCGCGACGGCCGAGAGAGTGCCACCCGCGCGGCATCCCGGTGCAAGCGACTGTTCGGCGTTAACGACACCACGGCTATCCTTCCGTCTGCCGCCCATATTAATGACACGCGGCTGCCGACGAACCTACTCCGGTGCCAACCGTCCATCCGTTTGTCGCGGCTCATTGCTATTCGCCCGCTATATTAACTTGAGCCCCAGCTCCCAGCCATAGCCAAAGACCCACACTCATTCTCCTCCGGTCCCTTCCTTCTGTCGGCACCACTCCAACCATGGCCTCCTGGCGCTCCAAAGCTCTCTTGGACATACTATCGCAGGAGCGCACGGCGACATCGACGGCTCCGCTCTGGCGCGCTTCCAAAGCTCTCTTGGACGATCACTGTGAGCGCATTTAAGGAGATCGCTGGTCCCCACCGCCTCCGCCGCCATTTAACGGGCCGGGCGTATGCAGCGCGTTAACCGGCAGCGAGGAAGAGTAGTACACAGTAGGTTGCCACCGCTCTGGTCCCAGGAAGGCCACCGCTCCTCCACTCAGTGGATGCCAAGCTTTGTGGGATAAACAACGGCGGCCGATTAGCCGCTTGACGGCGACGTGGAGGCGGAAATCTTCCGAACCTTGTGCTTTGGAGGAGGAGGTTATCGAGGCGGATGAGGAGGAGGCAAAGGCAATGGCCGGCTTTCTCGGGTTCATGGCCAGACATGGTGGTTGGGTGCTGGCGATCGTTTAGATTAGGTTTACAGTAGGTATTACTATGGTTTGTGCGAAATATGTAATTAATTTCGTCCAGTTTATAGGAAAAGTTTTCGAAATGTAATGAATTTCATCTGGTTAATTTGAAATTTGCTTTGTTTGCACGAATTTCGTCCGATTAGTTCATATAGTTTCCAAAAGGTATGCGGGCAAAATTGGATGGCATCCATCAGTGTCCTCGGGCAGATGTCGGTGTAAATTTGAGGGCCAGCGCTGGAGATGCCCTTACTATCATGCTATAATCGCTAACAGTACCGCTCCACTATTTCACAGGGAACAATTAATCCTCGATCAAAATCAGGTTCGCCGTGTTTCGCACTCCTCCCACGTAAGAGTGTAGACTCTTGCTTACATAAAAATGGAGCAAGTGGACGCCACTGTAGCACGTCATATCACTCAAACTAGCCCGCCTACTGCGTGGGAAAGCACCGCCCTTGTCATTTTGTTCTAGATTTCTATGATCGATCGCACGTTACGCTTTGCAAGTTCAAAAGGAAAAGGCGGCACACTTACAACTCGTACGTGTCGCACCCCCGACAGTTCGGCTCGCACGCCGCTCACCAGGGGGGACACACATTGTCTTGCATTTTCACTGACATGTGGGACTGCAATTGAATAAACCGCCGATAGCCGAAATCTAATCGCTCGGCGGGTGTCGGCTGAGAAGAGAGAGACGGGGGAGGGAGAAGAGATCGCCCGCCCGCCATGCACGGACTCCAAGAAATGTATGGTGATAATGCTTCCAAGCCCGCTTCTGACTGCCCTGGCCCACCAGAACCCCCCCACCCCACTACCTCCCCGCGCGCGCTCCCCCCCTCAGACGCCAGCTGCCCGCATTCATAGCAAGTAGTACCAGTAATATTCTGGGCTATAAGGGCATGTACAATGGTTGATAAGATAGTCTTATCATAAGCCTTGCATGTAATTTAGAGATGACAAAAAATGTGTACAATGGATCATCAATTAGCCTTATCTTCAATAACTAGTTATTCCTAAAAACATGGTGAAACATATTGTGCTAAGAGATCATCTCTTGTCTTCTCTTAAATAAGAGAAGACAAGCCTTTTCTTATGATTTCTATTTCCTCCACCTCATCATTTATCCTATGTGGCATCCCTACAATAGAACCATTGTACATGTCGCCTGCTTATGTGGAGGAGAGAGAGGCATTGACAAAGTCAAGGAGTGGGATCTGCAGGGGCCCGTCTCTGCACGTGCTCCTAGGTATAAAAAACTAATTCTAGAAAAAAGAGGCATAAAAAACAATTGTGTCTAAAAAAGAAAGGTAAAATTTTTTGAGAGGAAATAGATAGAGAGAAAGTGAGAAAAAGCTGTAAACTTATAGCCAAACTTATAGTCAACACTATGGTAGTATTACATGAGGAAGGAGGGAGTGGTGCACATGCCAAGTTCACTGGCTGTCAGTGTTTCACACTCCTTCGTCAGAATAAAGGAGACAATAGCTTTAATCAAAAATAAACAATGAATAGTCGTTGCTCATCCACTATATCGGAAAGAATACTTTCATTCGCCGACATGTGGGACGTCGACCATCCTGGTCCACCTGCCATGCACAAAATTATCCTGGTCCACCCCGGTCGTAGAGCAGGCCCAACCTTTCCCACTATAAGTTGGTCGGACGAAGGAACCATCATGACTTCGTTGAATTCCGCTTCTTCAAGAAAACTTACTGTACTCCACAAGATCGCTACCACACGCAAAGATCGGATTTACACTGTACCACGTCATATCACCGAAACCCACTAGGCCAAACTAGCCCGCCTAGGATTTGTACTCCCTCCGTTTCAAAGTTAGTAGTACAAAGTTGAGTCATCTATTTTGGAATGGAGGGAGTACGTCTCTGTACTTTTGCTACAATTTTCCTACCCTATGAACCAAATGAGGCCTGAATGTATCCGTGTCGACTATTGTTTGATCGATCGCTAAGCCTACAATTTTAGGAGCTTGGGCTATTGGCCGATCGACGACGGATCAGTATAAGCGTACCATGAGCTCATCAGCCCCAACGTTTCTCTTCGTTGAGTGTTTTGCAAGTACTATAGCTCGCATAGTAGCTAGCCTACTAACACCAAGAATCATCAAACGAGCCCTGCTAATATGATAAATAGTTCAAACTTACATCTAAGCATGCCATATATTAGATCAAAAGCTGGAGAGGATACATCTGTTTCTACAACTCAGAGAGGGTCTTCATGATTCACTATCAAACAAAAGTAGCAAGTACCACCCACACAAGACAGTGCACTAGCCCTAAGATGGTTTGATAACACGCATCAATCTGGTAATTAAACACAATGCAAACTACCCTGAAGGATTATCGCGACCAACTATTTCTTGCCATCGATCTCTCGGGCAATGAGCACAACATGAACAACGGCATGGGAAACGATCTCCGGGGCGATGTTCCCCGCGACATCGGAATCGATCTCTGGGGCGATGTTAGCGGCATCGGAATCGATCTCCGGGGCGATGTCAACAGGACAGACCGCGACATCAAAAACGATCTATGGGGCGTTGCCCACAGGACGGGTCGCGACATCGGAATCATCAAGGACGTCCACCAAGACTGCACAACCCTAACAGATTAGCAAGCACATTGCAAATAATCAAAAACCACAACTATGGTAAGCCATTATTTTTTACCTTGTGCAGCTCACTGGGGGATCCCAGCCCTCCAGGGGTCATCTCCTCTTCCTCGATGGGGGCCATCACCTTGCCAGGGGAATACTGCTTCTCAACGGTGATTATCTCCTAAACTCGGCCTTGAGCCTCGCATAGGTGGCCATTAGAGTTTCTGGGGTAGGCACAGTGGGGCCCTTGCTATTCTTCCAACTTTCTTTGAGGAGTTCATCCGCCAACGTCGTCAATTCTTTGGCCAGTGCTTGTTTCTTGGAGTTCTTCGTCTCCATGGGTTGGCCCGCCAACATGGTCAACTCGTTGGTCGGTGCTCGCTTCCTGGAGAGCGCTGTCTCCAGTGGGTTGTCCGCCGGCAACTCTTTGCCTAGTGCTCCAAGATCCATCAATGAACTGACAAACAAAAAGCAATCGAAAGGAAACCACAATCGCAATGAAAACGGGAAAAGAATAGGCTGTTAGAATCGGTCGGTGCTTCGCAAAAATAAGATTCTTGGAATGAAAATGTAGTAGCATCACTGATTTGCCCACCTTTCCTTCGCCGGGCATGTAAGAAAAATGGCGTAAGTGAGTAGCCTGGAGTGAGGTTTTCTTCAAGAAAGGGGAGAAAGGGCTTCAACGAGCTGCCCAAAGGAAATGATGGTTGCTTCGTCCAGTCCAACTTCGAGGCCACTTCGAGGCCACTTTACCACTGCTAGTAAAGGTGTGGGTTTTGTGATATGATGGGTCATGACGGCCACACCGGAGTGACCGGTGAGTCTCGACTATAGCACCTCGCTGTGATTTGGTGGATGGCACGCGGGCCCAGATGCTCTGTGATATGCTTTGATGCTTTGATGTTTGGTAGGGTGTATGAAGGGTGCATGAGTCCACACTAGCTTAACACAAATACACTAGGAGCATGCATGAGAAGAGCATGCATGAAGAGGGGTGCTGGGATGAGCATGCAAGAAGAGGGAACAACTATGTTGAGATGAGAATGCAACCAAACACACTGTGTCGAGCATTCGCAACTGCCACGTTCGGGTTGCGCTTGGCTCTTTGCCTCTTCGAGAAGAGAAACAATGATGTTACTACTACTTCTACAGTACTATATTTGCTGCAACCTCTAACATTTACCCCACCACAAATTAAAATATATATTCCTGTTTTGACCAGATGAGCGTGCAAACTAGAATCACCAGGATGAAAGGTAGGGCCAGAAGATTATTTTAATAAAAAAATTATGGAGCCGACCCAACGATTTTAAGCTTACAGGCACGGTACACGCTATCCTAGACTACTCTACACATTAAACTGCCACGCGAGCGTCCGGGCGGCGCTTGGCTCTTCGCCTCTTCGGGAAGTCGAATAATGATGGAGTACTACTGCAGTGGAGGAGTACTATAGTATGGTTCTGGCCATCTGACGCCGATTGAACAATTGCATGTCCACCGCGTGCGGGAGGGAGAGCGTGTAGCGAAGGAAAGCTTCTCCTAGTCCTGCCAGCCATCACGCTCATGGGCGAGGGAGGGACGCAGCTTCATTAACTTACTGCTCCTGCATTTGCGTGCATGACAGGTGGCCCAATAGGTGGGTGGCCCACCTGTCATGCAGCCAAAGGCAGGTGCGCGAGGGAGAGGGCGTTGTAGTAATCAAACTTCTCGGTCTTGTATGAGTTGACGCGACACATCAAAGCACTGCACTTGATATATTTCAATAATTTGCGTCTACCGATGCATTATTACAATGCATGCATGCATGCTGTGACTCTCCTTTTGATACTTGCATGTGTTGATTTAATGCACCTTGCCAAATTTTGACTATAAATTTAACTAACCAAATGTTCATGCATGTCACAAAAAATTACATAATTGAAAACTATGTTCAAATACGAATCAAACGATATAATTTTTGTTAACATGCACTAACATTTTGTCAGTTTAATCTTTGGTCAAAATTTAGCACCAATTACAAATGGGCCCAATAAATATTGTACTCTCACATTTTGTTTTGAGGATACTCCCACATAGAAAATATAAATAATAATGCATGTTCGGGCAGCCCACGTTTCTGATAATTTTAGCCGTGGGCTTGTTCACAAATTTTACGAGGGGGTAGTTGTTCATTTAATGGAGGGTCTTGTACCAGACTTGAAAGATACAAAGTGCGACCTAGCACACTGTAACACCACTTGGAATAAGAGGGTAGCTATCTCAAAAAACAATCAACAACTAAAAAAACGGCGACCTGGCACGTACACAATTTTAAACTATTGTTTTGATGGAGTGAAAAAGGAAAACTACCCCACTACGTATATATAGGCCGGAGTCTCCGCGCTTGCTTGCTAGGGTTTGTCTATTCACACACTCTCATCCTCTCCAAATCTAAACAAGATAGCGGTGGTACCACTGTCTTTCTCCCTTCAAAAAACACTGTCTTTCTATCCTCACCGCTGGTTACAGATCCGGGCGTATCCCCCTCCGCCGGTGAAGGGGAGGAGGGGCAGCATTTAGGCTGTCCTCGACAGCGAGGGAGGATACCCACTGCCGGCCGCACCGTTATCTCTGGCCGAGCGCCGACGCAGGAGGTCCTTCGAACCTTTCGTCGTTGCCCTAGTGTGGACGGATTCGGCCTCCCGCCGCCCACCTATCCACATCCCGACGACCTTCAGGTATATCTTCCTTCGAAACCGCCCTAGCTCTACTTCCCCAGCTTGCTATGTCACTGCATGTGCATCATTTTCGACCTCTCAGCCCCTCTCGATTAGATGGTCAGACGACACATATTTTTTTCTTCTATTGTTAGAGGTAAAGCTACTTCATGGAGTCGAATCTTGTACTTGGTTCAAACAAGAAATAAAGTGTGGGTGGGGGAATTTAGTATGTACATCGGACTTGGTACAAACAGGAAGGATAGGGGGTGAAAGTAGTACAGACTGGTCATCCAACCGGTCTCTTGTCGAAAAGGGAAATGTAGGGGAAACGCAGTACACAATGGTATGACCAGGACTAGATTTGCTATCCACACATAAGATGGCTGCATGCATCATTATGATGCAGAGGCCGGGGGCACACCTCCATTTCCAAAAGAACATAGGAGTAGGTGGTTAGAGTGAAGAAAAATGGGACCAACCCAGATACGTTTCTTATATGTTTGTTTCTCGGGGAAACAAACTCTGAACCACCACTTTATGCCCCGGTTTAGGTACATGGTGCTAGACTTCTGGTGCACCCACTGTCCTATGCCCTTATACCAAATTTTTAGCTGTTCTTAATCTAATGCCCCTGGTAAAATGAAGCCATGCCACTGTTATAAGCCATGACAAGTTTAGCCAAATGTTTTTGCATATAAATGTTTGAGACTCTGACTGTTTCCTCTGTATCTATTTGTGCAAACAAGGATATCCATTTCACCTGGTTGCTGTTGTGACCTTTTTGTGCACTGCACAAAACACTTCTTAAAAGAAGTGACTTTTGTGATGTTTAACTGGAATGTCAGAATGGAACAGTTGGTTCATTTCGGTGGAACTGCACAAAGGGAGATCTGTGTTCCAATCCTCATAATTCATATTGGCACCATAACCTTCCTTTAGGTAAGAATGATATTTAATGCATGTGTTCATCTCTATTTTGCGAGTGCCATGAGAAAATAATGTTATTGTTTACTAGTACACTTGTACTCCCTCACTAACAAAACCAATTCTGAAATAGAAGACCAATCATGTACTTGGTTTCACCAACTGGTGAGGAGAAAGAGAAACAGAGCATGAAGAGGAGGAAGAAGAAGAATAAACAGTGCCAAGGTGATATTGCTGAAGCCGAGGCCTCGATCGAGGCCATTCATGGGCTCGACAGCGTCTACCTTACATGTGAGACGATCCTCCAGGGAGCCCTTCCACTTCACAGTATTGTCCATGATGAATTTGATGATACTGTTAGAGTAATATGCTAATGTCTTTCTATCCTTTCTCACTAAGCTAATGAAGGTTTCACCTTGTTCCTACTTGTGCAAATAGGGATCATGTTGTGTCAATCATATATTTTAGTGGAACTACACAAGACAACACAATGAACTGTATCCCAGCCAGTGCTTTAACACTGCTGGAAGTGCTTTAACTCCTTTATCTTTGCACGTTAAAGTTTTGCAACCTATGATACATGGCAATGCTTTGATTGTTGAGCTAATTGTCACTGATTAAATGAACTAATACCTCTCTTTAAGCAAGACTACTGTGTTGCTAACTTTACCCAATAAGATAATGAGGGCGCTTCTATTTGTTAGTGTATGTTTCATCAACTAGTCCCACTATTACAGTAATCCCACTCTCTCAATATATGTGCCAATAGGGATGCTCGATTTTGGTGGAACTGCACAAAAACTTTGGGTCCTTCATTGCCTCGCCAGCTTCTTTCCTTTCCTGTCAGTCGCTAATATGGGCTTGCTTCCTTCCTTTGCTGTCAGTCGCTTGGCTTATCTCGGCTTCTAGTCAAAGGAAATAGTAATTGATATGCTACGTCACACAGGTTGGTACTGGTCTTTATCCTGATTATTGTGCTTGTCATATGTATTGGTAATTTGGTATTGTGCTACTGTTTGCCGATTTCATAAAGGAGTAACTTGGAGCCTGAACTCGCAGGCAGATCATTACATTGGGTGATCTCAGTAGAACTGCACAAAAGATCAGATGGATGTGTACTTATGTCAGCTGCTATGTACTTCAAAGTTCACTCGCATAAGCATCGATGTTAACAAGAAGAAGTGCCTATATTCATTCGAGTATCAACTGGCGTCAACCAGTTGTCAAACTCCAAGTATTAGGAGAGTGAACGCCAAAAATATTGCTTGGTGCATAGCCCAGAAAAACGCAGTCCAGTCTATGGTCCCAACTTGTGCCTTTTGGTTATCGACACATACGGTAGAGAACTGTATGGCATGGAGTCTAAAGATTCCAGACAAGTTGGTTGACACGTATATTCATCTAGCACTTAATCAGTCTCCTTTCTTGTCAGCACAAAAAATTTGGGTGGTTCATTTTCTCAACCGCCTACTTTCTTGTCTGCAATGTAGAATTTTAGCGAAGCTCTGAGGACCAAGATGAGCCAAGAACTAGTTGGATGAAAGTAGTCGCCAAGTTGCTCAAACCTCCCTCGGCACGAGGCCACTATTTGAGGATAAACCTACAAGCAAAGTTCATATTGTGTGTGCCGCCTCTTATGTACTCGAAAGTTTACTCGTACAAGCATTAATTTTTAGCAAGAAGTACCTCCGACTGAACACCATTTACCAGTATGTACCCTAGGTAATTAAAGTTCGCCCATGGATGATATTGGCTGTGATCTCAATCATTTGGTTGCATAAACTTACTGAACATGTGTATATCTGAATCTATTTGTGAATTATCTATGAATATTGTCCTGTGATCTATCAATCATTTGGATGCATAGACATGCTAAACTTGTGTATATATGAATCTTTTGAGTTGTTGATTGTGAATGTTGGCTATGAATATGAATGCATCCTGTGAACCTGAGTTTGATAGAATGTTTACCTGTTCTGTTGTACTTGTGTGTGAACTTGTTAGTATGTCTACTGTGGGATTTGTGACGTGTGGGTATCAACAGCACACCTTCTTCCCAAGAGGAATTGCACCTGCTTTGTTAGGGTAGCAACGACGCATCAACTCTTTTTAATATTTTTGCACTGTCTTCCCCCTCCCCCGCTCAACCCCTGCCGTAATGTTTTCAGCCTCAAAACAAGCATAGTACTGCGTTGTTTTTGGGGCTCGATGAAAAATCGAGTGCTGGTTTCTATAGGTTGGCCCGCCCAGCAAATGGGCTGCTGGTCCACCATGGACTGGGAGGCTAAAAATAAAAGTTGTATGGTGAAGAGGCAAGTAAAAAAACGCAATCGAGAGCCATCCACTGAAGAAAAAATCGCGTCTGATGTGCTTCTTCAGTCGCGCCGCTGTAAGTGCATCTAGTGCCCCTTAGTGATTTTGGTGTATTGAAGACTTATAGGTTAAGAGACTAATGTGTTTATGAGTGTACACAGGTCTATAAGTCTATGAGAAGTTTGATATTTACAGAGAAACTCGACCCCTAAAAATGAAGTTCTTGGACCAAGACTTGGATTTCAAGACTTTCAAGACTTTGAAAGTGAAGAAATTGGTGTGACCTTGAAGACTTGGTATTCATTCGAGGAACACGAAGCGTGAAGACTTTTGTTTTCGTAGTTTTATTTTCTCTTTCTTGAGTCATAGGAAACACCGTACTGTTAAAGGGGGTCGAGGAAATACTAAGGAAAAATTTCCAAGTGATGCTCAACTCAAAATCCTACACCTACCAATCCCTTTGAGTGAAGCCATTGGAAATCTCATTCAGATTCAGTCATATTCTTCAAAGGATGTGAGACGAAGTTCTTCCGGTCTATGAGGAATTTGTTCGACCGAGGAGTTAGGAATTCGCCAAACGGATTGCCTACACAAAGGAGGAACATGATAGCCCTGAGGAATTTGAGCCTCAAATTTCCGACCGTTGCTGTGCTGCGCGCCAGCTGTCCCAAAATATCTTATCCACCTAACGATCATATCATTGAAGGGCATTTATGTCTTATCATGTCGGGCTGCTCCCTAGGCTATAAATAGCCGCCCCTACAACCACTAGCTGGTTGGTTGCTCAGAGAGAAACTGACACTTGTCATTTGAGAGCATCCCATCCTCCGAGGACTTTGAGCGAAAATCATCGAGTGAGGAAAACCCAAACCCAAACACCTACGAACCCAAAGTGATTGAGCATCACTAAAGAGATTGATCCTGTGTGGATCTGACGCTTGTTACCTTTGAAGATCAGGCTTCTTCCAGACGGTTAGGCGTCATGGTCTAGAGCATCCAAGAGGAATTGTGGATCGCCGAGTGACCGAAGTTTGTGAAGGTTCTAAGTCACCAAGACTTACCACGAGTGATTGGGCGAGGTCTGTGTGTCCTTAGCTCAAGGAGAATACGGTGAGGATTGTGTGTCCTCGTGTTTAAATACCTAGCCGCTTCCAACCAGATGTACAACCGAGACAAAGAATTGAACTGGTCTACCAAATCATTGTCTTCACCAAGCCTACTGGTTCTATTTCCTCAACTCTTCCATTTCCTCATTACAGTTGTTGTGTGCTTGTCCATATCTGTGTTTGAAGACTTTGACTGAAGACTTTCTCAATTTCCTCAGTTCAATTTCTTCAGTCTGTTTGTCTTCATCCTGTGTTATCCTGTGATTACGCTTTTTGTACTCTGTGCTTGTCTTCATTTCATCATGATGACCATGCTTGTGTTCTATTATGTTTACTTCTGAGTACCTATTCTGCTGCAAGTAGTTCTTCGCTAAGGAATTTCCTCACCCACAAATTCCTCAGTGCAGAATTCATAAAAAATGCCTATTCACCCCCCTCTAGTCGATATAACGCACTTTCAATTGGTATCAGAGCAAGGTACTCCCTTGTTCTGTGTGATTTTGGTTAAACCGCCTGGAGTTTTAGTTATGTCGACCACAGGAATGAAGACAGTGTCATACCCTATCTTTGACGGTCACGAGTATCCCAAGTGGAAGGCCATGATGAAGAAGCGCCTCATGACGATGAACATCGAGCTGTGGACTGTCACTGAGATTGGTCTGACCGATCTATGCAAGATGGCAGAAGCTGATGACATTCGCAAGTACACTCAGAAGACTCTTCAGAGTGTACACTCAGAAGACTCTTCAGAGTGTACATATGTTGGGTGAAGAAATGGATCAGTCGAAAGCTTTGGCTGAGAGTCTTCAGAGACTTCAGACTAGGTTTGACAACCTTCAAGGTCATCATAACACTCTCTTATCTGATCGTGAGAAGCTCTCTTATGAATTTCTTCAGGGAAAGCAAGATCTTGAGAAGATAAGAGTGAGTTATGAAGATCTTCAGAAGGAGCGCGATTCATTACTTGCTCAACAAATCAGTTCTTCTCAGGAAGAATTTGTTCCTCCATGTTTGAAATGCATTGAAGGCGAATCTGCTAATTCTTCACCTGAATGTTCAAATGCTTCTAATGCTACAAATTCTTCAACTATCTCTGCTATCACTAATTTCTCATCTAAGGACATTGCTAGTATCACTTATGATGCAGGGCTGAAGGAATTGTAAATGACAGGCATGTACAAAAGCCTCAAAGCGCATCAGACTCTTTGTGATGTGCTTAAAAACAGATCCTCAACAGGAACCCTAGGAAAGAGGGTATTGCCTTTGAGAGGAAACTCAATGCTGATGGTACATATTGGAAGCCTGAGCAGTACCCCAAAACCTCATGGGTTGCTATAAAGGGACCTCCAGTTGATCCATCCAATTTATCTGGCTTTACATGAGAATCTCCTCATTCTTCTGATGAGTCATTTGACTCCAACTATAAACTGTTCAAAAATCAGAATGGTGAAGTATTTGCTAGATATGTTGGCACTAACTGCAGGAATGGTTTCCCTATGAAGAAAATCTGGGTTCCCAAAAGGTGCCTTGAAAGTCTTCAGGTGAATGTCCTCATGACACCACCTGTGAAGAATAGGAACCCCGGGTCAAATTCTTCATATGGACCAAATTCTTCATATGGATCCAAGTCCTCATACGGACCAAATTCCTCACGTGGATCAAATTCCTCAAAAGGATCAAAGTCCTCATATGATTATCATCATGCTAACAACTCTGTTTCACAGGGAAGAGCAAACGGCTATGAATATGAGCATTATTCTTCTAATCATTATGTTCATAAGTCCTCAAAGAATTTCTCTGCTTATTCATATGCTTATCCTAACTCCTCTTATGTGAAACAAAATGGGCTGGCCTCTATGCCACCTTTCTCATATGGAGCTCGCAGAGTGCTGAACTCTTTGCCACCCCTTCATATGTGGGTGGTGAAGAAAAAGAACTAATCTCTTCTGCAGGGTCAAGTCTCCAGATGTGCTCAAACGTATGAAGAATTTGCTGGAGACCTGAAATTGCCTGAAAGGACGCAGGCTAATCATGAAGAAATGAACTTTCATTTCTCACGCCCTTATACTGCTTTACCTGTTTTATTGCTTGATGAAATTGATCTGATGAATTGATGTCATATTCTTCACTGATGAAGTATATGAGTTTGTAAGCTGCACTAATTCATCTGCAGAATGATCAACCCAAAGCCACAGAGTGGGTCCTCGATAGTGGATGTACAAATCACATGACTGGTGACAAGAACCTATTGATGGATGCTCCCTTATCTCCATCACATCTGAAGCATATCATCTTCACGACAAAGGCAAAAGTCGTATTGGGTCTAGGTAAGGTTGCGATCTCAAAGGATCGACACATGGACAAAGTCATGCTTGTCGAGTCCTTAGGATACAACCTCATGTCGGTCTCAATGCTTTGCGATCTTGATATGGTTGTTGTCTTTGGCAAGTATCGTTGTGTTGTGATCATGGAAGCTGAAAATTCCAAAGTCTTCGAAGGCTTTAGGAGAGGAGACTTGTATATTGTTGATTTCTCTACAGGACCACAACCAGCCGTGTGCCTACTTGCAAAAGCTTCAGAAGGCTTGCTCTGGCATCGACGACTTGGTCATGCAGGCATGAGGAATTTGCACACGCTTGCAAAGAAGAAGCATGTCATTGGCATTGAAAATGTCAAATTCCTCAAGGATCACTTATGCGGAGCCTGTGAAGCTGGGAAGATGACAAAGGCTAAGCATCCAGCGAAGACTATCATGTCCACTACTCGACCATTTGAATTGCTTCACATGGATCTCTTTGGTCCTAATAATTATTCTGCAGTTTCAAATGAAGCATCTCAATATGGCTTTGCTATTGTTGATGATTACTCTCGTTACACATGGGTACACATTGTTACTTACAAACATGAAGTGCAGGAAGTCTTCAAATGATTTTCCTCGAGGGCTTCAACCAACTTTGGTGTGAAGATCAAGCACATCAGAAGTGACAATGGAACTGAGTTCAAGAACTCTGGTCTTGATGACTATCTTGATGAACTTGGTATTACTCATGAGTTATCTGCTCCTTATACTCCTCAGCAGAATGGCATCATGGAGCTCAAGAACAGGACTCTTGCTGAGATGGCTTGCACTATGCTTGATGAATAAAAAACGCCTCGTTGTTTCTGGATTGATGCAATTGATACTGCGTGCCACATCATCGACAGAGTATATCTTCACAAATTCTTCAAGAAGACTGCCTATGAAATCCTCACTGACAAGAAACCCGATGTAAGTTATTTCAAAGTCTTCGGTGCTAAATGCTGGATTAGAGATCCTCATCACAACTCTAAATTTGCACCGAAAGCACACGAAGGTTTCATGCTTGGTTACGGAAAGGACTCAAGACACCTACAGAGTCTTCAACAACGTTCTTCACAAGGTTGTTGAAACTGTGGATGTGCGGTTCGATGAAACTAATGGCTCGCAAAGAGAGCACCTACCTTCTGTGATAGATGAACCAGCACCTAAGGAATCTATCAAGTTCAAGGCTACTGAGAATGTCATTCCTACCGAAGAATCTGCTGAAGAATTCATTCCCGAACGTGAAGAACGTCAAACTAATACACCTGAAGAAAATGGTGCTGAAGAAAATGGTGATCAGTTTTCGCGACGACAACCAGCTCATCCTCGTGTTGCAAAAGAATTGAAAATTGAGAAGATCATCAATGACATTGAAGCACCAGGTCCTCTCACACGCTCAAGAGCTTCACATTTATCTAACTTTTGTGGGCACTTTGCTTTTATCTCTATCACAGAGCCCACTAAGGTAGATGAAGCATTTCGGGAGCCTGAGTGGATTCAGGCCATGCAAGAATAATTACATCAGTTCGAGCTCAACAACGTCTGGGAACTGGTCAAACGTCCAGATCCTCACAAGCACAATATCATTGGCAAAAAGTGGATCTACCACAACAAGCAAGATGAAAATGGCCTTGTGGTGAGGAATAAGGCACGACTTGTAGCTCAAGGCTACACACAGGTTGAAGGAATTGATTTCGATGAAACTTTTGCACCTGTTGATAGACTTGAGGCTATTCACATATTACTTGATTATGCTAACCATCATGATATCACTTTATATCAAATGGATGTGAAAAGTGCATTCCTCAATGGTAAGCTTGAGGAAGAAGTATATGTTGCTCAACCCCGGGTTTTGAAGATCCAAAGCATCCTGACAAAGTCTTCAGACTCAATAAGGCCCTCTATGGCCTCAAGCAGGCCCCTTGGGCGTGGTATGATACTTTGAAGGAATTCCTCACGAAGAAAGGCTTCAAACCCGGTTCACTTGATCCTACTCTTTTCACTAAATATTATGATGGTGAATTGTTTGCGTGCCAAATATATGTTGATGATATTATCTTTGGTTGTACTGACCAACGTTATAGTGATGAATTCGCCTATATGATGAGTGAAGAATATCAAATGTCTATAATGGGAGAATTAAAATTCTTCTTAGGTCTTCAAATTCGTCAACAGCGCAATGGCATATTCATATCTCGGGAGAAATACCTCAAGGATGTACTGAGAAATTCGGCATGCAAGAATTGAAAAGGCGTCAAAATTCCCATGCCCACAAATGGCCATCTGTGCACTGATGAAAATGGTATCGACTTCGATCAAAAATTATACCGCTCCATGATTGGTTCTTTATTGTACTTATGTGCATCTAGGCCACACATTATGCTTAGTGTTTGTGCCCTATTTCAAGCTACACCGAAGGAATCACACCATAAGGCTGTGAAGCATATTCTTCGATATCTAGCTCACACACCAACACTTGGATTATGGTACCCCAAGGGATCGGCTTTTGATCTCATTGGATATTCTGACTCTGACTATGCTGGTGATCGTGTGGACCGCAAGTCAACATCTGGTACTTGTCATTTCATCGGACGATCTTTGGTCTGTTGGTCCTCGAAGAAACAGAATCGTATCACCGTCTCATCGCTGAAGCTGAGTACATTGATGCTGGTTCTTGCTGTGCTCAATTGCTGTGGATGAAGCAAACTCTGCAGGACTACGGCGTCAACGTGAAGAATGTGCCTCTCTTCTTTGAAAATGAGAGTGCCATCAAGATTGCTCACAACCCAGTTCAGCACTCGAAGACAAAGCACATTCAGATTCGTCATCATTTTCTTCATGATCATGTGTTGAAGGGCGACATTTCTATTGAGCATGTGAAGACTGAAGAACAGCTGGCCGATATCTTCACAAAGCCCTTGGATGAGAAGAGATTTAGCAAGTTGCGGTGTGAGCTAAATATCTTAGAATCTCCGAATGTTCTTTGAAAAGGACACTCATCCTAACACTTATGCAGAATTGATGACTTAGATGTGCAACACATGAAGAAACATTTTTCTTCAGTCAATGAAGACTAACACTCTAAGTGTGAAGAAATTAACGAAGAATTTGATTCTCAGAGCCCTACGACAATTGTACGCGGTGTCTGAAATCATCATTCTTATACAGTGGGTCACGCCACCACCGAAGTTGAAAATCTTAAATTTGAGGTTTTCCTCACTTTTGAAATTCCTCAATTGTTCATGTTCTTCAACTTTGCATTGTCTTCACTTTTTCCGTCATTTTTCTTCGTTGTATATGAGTTTATGTCCTCTACAACATTCACTTATTGCTAATTCTTCAAGTTGCTATTTCTGCTAAGTGAATGTGATCGGACCCTTCCCCCTCTATGCTAAACTCAACCATTCTATTCACAAATTCTTCATGTGCGTTCTATTTGAAACTCGTTCAAAATCTTCACTATGTCCTTGTCAGCTGAAGAATTTGCGAATGGAACATTTGACTTATCTTATCCAAATTTTTGGCTTTGCCGCTCAAACACCGTTCCGCATCCCACGAAATACTTATCTATTCACCCACGATCTCACATGATCTCCAATTCTCAGCACGTGGGTGACACATGTCAAGCGAATGAAAAGGGTCAGGGGCACGTTCGTCCAAATTCTTCGGACGGACAGTTTTTCACCGTGGCTATAAATACCCCTCCCCTTCCTCACTTCTCTTTTACTCCGCTCGACCTCACTCCAGCTCGAGCTTCTCAAACCCTAGCACCACCGCTACTTCATCGTTGCCGGTGAGGAAGAGCTTCACTGCCTCGACCTCGTCGCCGCCGTACTCGCGCCGACCGCGGATTTCTTCACTCCACCGCCGCCGTAGCTGTCTTCATCAGCCGAGTTAGGGCGTGGAAGATCTGCACTGACGAACTTCACATCTACACTTCCCAGTTCGTCGTGTTCTTCTTCCAGGGTAATTAAAAGTTACTTTTACTGCCCTCTTTGATTCAAATGATTTCTACAAAATCTTCAAAGGTGTTTTTCTTCAAATTCTCACACACTAAAACACCTCACATGTCATCTGTTCTTGATTCATTTCTCTAAGCTATATTTTTCTTCAAGATTCCTCAATTGTGTGGATTTTTGATCTATATAAGTCTGGAACATAAGGCAAAGAACACTTAGCGACATTCTTCAGGACTCATCTGGTCAAATTCCTCAAACTTGTTCTTTTTACAAAACCTTCTGAGAACGCATATGACCTCTCCAAATTCCTTGAAACTATACTCTGTTCATAGGTACTCATGTCCGCTGCTGAATCACTAGGTTCTCATCAACTTAACTCATTTGCAGCGTTCCTCGAAGAAAAGTTGCATACATCTTCAGAGAATTCCATTGTTTAAATTCCTCAGCTGAAGAAAATGGCTGATGGAAAGAGGCCACAGAAAGGAGGAAAGAGGCCTGAAATCAATACTGCCTTTGAGATCCCTGATGACATATACAAAGACTATTGCACTCCTGATGAGGCCAACTTTGGTAAGGAGGACAAGAATCAGCGCAAGGTGCGCATACAGAGGATAGAGAGGAGATGGGCAAGAGAGTGGAGGGAGTACAGGTATGTTACTCCCAAATACATAAAAAAATTCGCACTCAATCCTCCATGCCCAAGACCTCCATTGGCACCTGGCCAAGAAGCAGATCCCACCAGCCTCAAGCGCGGTGAGGATTATCCTGATGAATGGGCCAAGCGCCAGGCCAAGTTGGCTAGACAAGCCAGAGAAGCAGTGAGGAAATTCAACAAAGACTCTGCTATTGATGCTGCTGCTGAGGCCTCTGTAAAACCGAAGAAGGCCATGTCAAAGAAGCCTGCTCACAAGCCAAGTGCTTCTTCTTCAATGCCCTCACGGCCAAGTTCCTCAGCTATTCCCTCACGGCCAGAATCCTCAATGCCATCACGGCCAATTCCTCACGCTCGTCCTGCTCCTCCAAAATCCTCAGCTCCTCCGCTCAAGTCCTCAGCTGCTCCGACCAAATCCTCTGCAACTGTGTATCTTGCCACGTGCCAAAGGACTACAGACATCTCTATTGCCTCAGGAGCTTTTGCTAGTTCCTCAGCTGCACCGAATTCTTCAACTGGCCCATCTCTACTGAAGACAAAGGCCATCTTTGGACGAGGTTCTCGCCCAAGTCCTCACAAGAAGCGTGTCGCCTTCCAAGTGCCATCTGATGAAGACGAAGCTGATGATGAGGAACTTGCCGAAATCATCAGAGACAGGCAAGTCAGGGCCGCTAGAGCCAAGGGCACAAATGTGCCTCTGCTTTTGGATCCAAAGCTGATCCTCGACTACATTGATCTCTGGCACAAGGACCCAAACACTCCTATGCCTGATTTCAAGTTGACTCCTGGCCAAAGTCATATGCTGACTGCCTTCATCCAAGAAAAAAAATGGAAATATGAGAAGGCCAGGCAGCTCAAGAAAGCGCAGTACAAGAAGGAGCATTTTCTGAAGAAACACGTTATCTCTATGACAACTGAAGAACTTGTCAATATTCAATCTGAGATCAAGAAACTCAGTGATGAATTTGACGTATACCGCGCTGACTGGCTTGGAGCCAAAGTCCGTTTTGTGAAGTTGACAGAAAAGTTCACTCCAAATTTTGCAGCTCAATCGCAACCAGATATACCTTAGGCTGAAGTATCTGCTCAGCCGACTGAAGAACATGCCAGCACCGCTGATGACATTCAGGCTGCTGAAGAAAATGTGAGTTCTAGGGCTGATGACTGCATTCCTGCCGTTGATGAAATTGCCAGGGCATCCACTAGTGGTGTGCCTGAAGAAAATGAAGACGTTAGGGCAACTGCATCAGTTGTGCCTGAAGAAACTCAACCAAATTCCTCTGCTCCTCCTGCGCCTACCCCAACTCCGATCCTTCCATCTGCTTCAGATGTGAAGAAGACTAAGGCTGCAGAGCGTGCAACAGTGAAGAAAAGGAAGGCATCAACTGCATCAGATTCTTCAGCTTCAAAGAAGATGAAGTCTTTGACCAGCTCGTTTGCAAACCCCATTGATGTTGTTCCTATCTCAACCATGCCATCAAAGGACCTTGTTCCTTATGATGATGAATATGTGATTCCTAGCAAATCCGATGAAGAAAATCCTTCTGCTGCTTCGTCAGAGCAGTTGGATGAAGAAATTGAAGTGGATGCAATCCCTTCAACTCCAGTTGTTTCCTCGCCTATGCCTCAGTTTACTGCTGAAGAGGCCGACATCGAAGAAATGGAAGATGAGGATGTGGACATTGGCTATACCACACATGTGTTGAATGATGACTTTTGGGAAAGTCAGCACCCCAACTCTCCACTATTCACACCGTTGCAACAGATTCCTCAGTCCCCAGTAACTACAGTTCAAATGGGATCTGATGAACCACATGCCACACCGTCTGTCCATGAAGAAATTCCAGCCACTAGTGCTGAAGAAAATGTAAATGAAGAATTGAAGACCCAGGCTGTCACTGAAGAAGAAGCTGAAATTCCTCAGCCTTTGGAGCCTGAGATTGTGATTCCTAAGGTAATAATGCAATTGACTGACACTCCTCAGCCCAAACCAAAGGATCCATTCCCAAAGAAGCAGAAATTCAAGGCTGATGACTTCTTCGGTGAGCACGTGTTCTTCACTGACTACAATCCCTATGATTCTGCTCGTCTTAGAAGGAAGCCCTTCTAGACTGCCAGCCAAGGCAACTTCTATTCTTTACTGCTCTTCAACAAGGACAAAGTCTTCGACCACGAGCATATTCCTCATGTGGACATGGAATCACTGCCATGCTTCACACTTGTCCTCAGTGTGCTTCATGACACAGGCCTCCTCAAGTTTTGCACAGACATAGTTGATTGGAATGAAGAGCTCATTCTTCAATTCTTTGCAACACTGCACATCACAAGAGATGCTGACAAATGTGAACTCCTGGGTTTTGGACTGGATGACCGAAAACACTCACTACAAAGCACCGGCCTCTGAATTACTTCACGCCCTGCCCATCAGTCCTCCACCTGAAGGAGCTCGTTGCATGTACCAAGAGCCTGAGCTTACAGATCACTATATGCAAGTGCTGATGAAGCCATTGAAACCTGGTCAAGCCTCAAGGACAAAATTCCTCATGAAGGAATTTCAGTATGTACCAAGGACAGTCTATTGCATTCTGACGAAGACTATGAGTCTAATCAAAGGCCACGACTCATCTGATGAGGAAATTGTTGGCATCATGAAGAATTTGGTATTCAACATCATTCATGGAATACCCGTTAACTATCATGATTTCTTCATGAGGACTCTGGCAAATGTTGCACTTTCTCCATTTGAGCTGAAGCCTTATGCACCTTGGATTATGAGATTCCTCAGGACAAGGTCTTCGCTCAACTACAAGGCTGATTTTCAGAATCACCTCAGCTACTTGCCCCCGATTGAAGTCCTCAAGCGGACCTTTTCCTCAGCTGATGAAAAGGGCAAGGCACCAGCTGTTATTGATGAAGGCAATCGTCCATTGGATGGCCAGTTTCGCAAAGCTGCATCTTATTCCACCAATGATGAATCTGCCACTCATGATTCTGCTGCCCATGCCTGCAAGCCAAATCCTCAAGCCACTGCTCCTCGTGTGATGACTGACCATGAGCTTCTGCTAAGTCTTCACCAGAAGGTGGATCAGAACCATAAATGGGTTAAGCGTCAATTTGGTTCAATTCTTCACAACATGAATGCTACACACAATGCAGTGAAGAAAAACCATTACTACCTCCATGAAGTCTTGATGCACTTTGGGCTATTCATCACATGTATATGGTGAAGAAGATCTGAAGCAAATGGGTCTCAAGGAGGACTTTGACTGGTCTGCACCTCCACCGAAGAAATACAAGAAGGTCAAGGTTCCTTCCTTGGAGGCTAGCTCCTATTCTTCATTGCACGACACCGACGAGCATGAAGACTTGACGATTTCTTGGCAGGCCCTACATCAACAAACGACCCCAACAACGCTGGCGCTCCGTCATCAACTTGATATTCTTCAGGGGCGTTAGTCCTCATTTTTCGATCCTTTTGGTCATTCGATGACAAAGGGGAGAAATTTGAGTTAGTCTTCAAGCGGGTCTATCTTATATGGGTGTTTTTTTCTAAGTTACAACTCTCATTCTTTTGATGAATTTGCTGGATCGAGTTGTAAACTTAAACTCTATGGTGGCCTGATACTTTTGCTGTAATTTTCTGCATGCTTTTTCCTCATATATGTTAATGCACGCATGCTGAATTACATCAGTCACCATATTTCATCATGCATTTCAAATTCTTCATATTATAAGTCAAATGCGTGTATGAATTAGAAGATATAGGGGAAGATCTCCATGATTCTACTCTTCAAGTGTGCATTGCTTCAAAAGCAAATTCCTCAATATGCACATCTTCAGGGGGAGTTCTTCTATATCTTGCAATCAAATTCCTCAATATCAGTATTTACACTTCATATGTTTATCCCCGTTGAAAACTTAACCTATATTGTCATCAATCACTAAAAAGGGGGAGATTCTAAGTGCATCTAGTGCCCCTTAGTGATTATGGTGTATTGAAGACCTGTAGGTTAAGAGACTAATGTGTTTATGAGTGTACACAGGTCTATAAGTCTATGAGAAGTTTGATATTTACAGAGAAAGTCGACCCCTAAAGTTGAAGTTCTTCGACTGAAGACTTTGGATTTCTGAAGACTTTCTGAAGACTTTGAAAGTGAAGAAATTGGTGTGACCTTGAAGACTTGGTATTCATTCGAGGAACACGAAGCGTGAAGACTTTTGTTTTCGTAGTTTCATTTTCTCTTTCTTGAGTCATAGGAAACACCGTACTGTTAAAGGGGTTGAGGGAGTCCTGGATTAGGGGGTGTCTGGATAGCCGGACTATAAACTTTGGCCGGACTCCTGGACTATGAAGATACAAGATTGAAGACTTCGTCACGTGTCCGGATGGGACTTTCCTTGGCGTGGAAGGCAAGCTTGGCAATACGGATATGTAGATCTCGTCCCATTGTAACCGACTCTGTGTAACCCTAGCCCTCTCCGGTGTCTATATAAACCGGAGGGTTTTAGTCCATAGGACGAACAACAATTATACCATAGGCTAGCTTCTAGGGTTTAACCTCTCTGATCTCGTGGTAGATCTACTCTTGTACTACCCATATCATCAATATTAATCAAGCAGGAGTAGGGTTTTACCTACATCGAGAGGGCCCGAACCTGGGTAAAAACATCATGTCCCTTGTCTCCTGTTACCATCCGCCTAGACGCACAGTTAGGGACCCCCTACCCGAGATCCGCCGGTTTTGACACCGACATTGGTGCTTTCATTGAGAGTTCCTCTGTGTCGTCATCTTTAGGCCCGATGGCTCCTCCGATCATCAATAATGATGCGGTCCAGGGTGAGACTTTTCTCCCCGGACAGATCTTCGTATTCGGCGGCTTTGCACTGCGGGCCAATTCGCTTGGCCATCTGGAGCAGATTGAAAGCTACGCCCCTGGCCATCAGGTCAGATTTGGAAGTTTGAACTACACGGCCGGCGTCGCGGAGACTTGATCTTCGATGGGTTCAAGCCACACCGAAGCGCGCCCGCCTTCACGATGGGCATGATCTAGCTACGCCACGAGCGATTGCCACAGGCCGCACCCATGTCCGCTCTGACTCTTAGCTCGGAGCCGATTGCGCCAATCGAGGACGGGTGGCTGGACACCGCCTCGGGGGCTGCAATCTCTACGGCGATCGAGCCGAACACCAGCCTTGTCCTCTGCGAAGCTCGTGACTCCAGGGTGCCGGACTCCTCTCTGGACTCTGGACCTTTCGCGCCCCTGCCGATCGAATCCGATTGGGCGCCGATCATGGAGTTCACCGCCGGGGACATCTTTCAGCACTCGCCCTTCGGCGACATTCTGAATTCACTAAAGTCTCTCTCTTTATCAGGAGAGCCTGGCGGACTATGGTCGGCAAGGTTGGGATACGGAAGACGGAGAAATTCAAAGCCCACCCACCACCCACTTCAGTAGCCACTGCCGATGATTTAACCGACATGCTCGACTTCGACTCGAAGACATCGACGGTATGGACGCCCGATGCAGGAGAGCGACCAGAACCAGTGCCTATAGGGCACTTTGGAAGGCCACCTCGTCATATGACATATACATGGTGGACACCCCAAAAGAAGGAAGGGCGATGGAACAACGGAGAATGACCCTCCAAGAAGCAGCCTAAGCGCCAAGGCGTCGTGGCGCCGCTCTAAATCCCGCCAAAGCAAAAGCGGAGATTCCGCACGGAGATAATAACACCACAGGGCGGTCGAAGACAACCCCTCTAGCGAGGATTCAAGACAGAGGATGGAGAAGCCAACCCTCACGAGAGAGCGGTAGACAGAGAGGTAGAGGACGATAATTACATGCCTCCCTCCGAAGACGAGGCAAGCCTCGACGACAACGAATTTGTCGTGCCTGAGGATCCCATCAAACAAGAGCGTTTCAAACGCAGGCTTATGGCAACGGCGAGCAGCCTCAAGAAAAAACAGCAACAGCTTAGAGCTGACCAAGACTTGCTAGTCGACAGATGGACTGAAGTCCTTGCGGCGAAAATGCGAACTCGAACGCCCCTCCAAGAGCTACCCAAAGCGCAGGCTGCTACCCGATTAGAGGAAGAAGCACCTAAACCTACATCACCAGCCAAGACGACGGCCGACCGGCCACTTAGCGTGGTCAGCGACGAAGAGGCCTCTCGGCCCTCCACTCAAGCCGCACCCGTCGTCGCTCAAAAAATACCAAGGCACGGGAAATGCGCCCGGACACATGAGATATATTGGAGGACAAGGGCAAGGCAAACAAGATCGATCTACGGATCGCGTGGGCGCCCACGACACGTGGCGATAACCGTCATGCCGGATATGGCAAATCCGGCGGGCGAACCACGATGAACAAAGCTCATTTGAGCTACGTCGTGATATAGCCCGATGCAGGCGCCGCACACCCACTATGCTTCACAGATGAAGTAATGGATCATCAAATCCCTGAGGGTTTCAAACCCGTAAACATCGAATCATACGATGGCACAACAGATCCTGCGGTATGGATTGAGGACTATCTCCTTCATATCCACATGGCCCACGGGGATGATCTACATGCCATCAAATACCTCCCACTCAAGCTTAAAGGACCAGCTCGGCATTGGCTTAACAGCTTGCCAGAAGTCAATTGGTTGTTGGGAGGACACGGAAGCCGCATTCCTCGACAATTTCAGGCACCTATGTGCGACCACCGACGCCGATGACCTAAGCCACATAATCCAGCAGCCAGAGGAATCGGCCAGACAATTCTGGACACGGTTCCTAACCAAGAAAAATCAAATAGTCGACTGTCCGGACGCAGAGGCCCTCGCAGCCTTCAAACATAACATCCGCGATGAGTGGCTTGCCAGGCAACTAGGACAGGAAAAGCCGAAATCCATGGCAGCCCTCACAACACTCATGACCCGCTTTAATTTTAGGTTTAGGTCATATGTGGATGTGAGAAAGTAGTGGACGGTTTTGGAGCATATCACTAAGCACATGAAGCAAGAGGCTCATTAAGCAACACCTCATCCCTCCCTTATAGTATTGGCTTTTCCTATAGACTCAATGTGATCTTGGATCACTAAAATTTAAAATGAAGAGTCTTGAGCTTGAAGCTTGAGCCAATCCTTTGTCCTTAGCACCTTGAAGGAGTTCCCACATCCTTTTGTCCATGCCACTCCATTGTTGAACTTGTCTGAAACATACTAGATAAAAGTGTTAGTCCAACAAGAGATATGTTGACATTAATTACCAAAACCACCTAGGGAGCACTTGTGCTTTCACGCCTCCAGGACCACCTCCTCCTGGCTTGGACCCTTTTGGGACTCCACCTCGGCATCATCCGTAGGGCAAGGGGAGGTAGCGGTCGGAAGCGAATTCACATCCGACGAATCTAGGAGCCGCTCAAAGAAGCGTCGAGCCGGGCCTTGGGTGGACTGCATGATTATATCCGGCGTGAGGGAAAGCTGTGCAATAAAAGAACACTGTGAATCACTCTGGTGTCCGAACACTTACGACTTCGCCAGGGGCTTGGCCCTGGGCGGCAACTCCTCCTCTTTGTCGGCGAAGTTGGTGGAGTAATCCGGGGGAAGGGTTCTTCCCTTCTTGGACCCTCCGGCCTCCCCAGTTGGGGCGGCTTTCCTTTTATTTTCTTCCCCTGCTGGAGAAGAAACCTCTCTTTCCTCCTCCTTGTTTTCGTGGGAGGAGTGCGCCTCGGAGTCATCAGACGACGAGTCCGGCTCCATCGGGCGCCGGGAGCTCTTCCGGGTTCCCACGGCCTTCTTCTTGGCCTTCTTCTCCGGCACCACGTAAGGTGCCGGGACCAGCAGCTTCGCCAAGCGGGCATCTGCTGGGCCTTCGGGCAAAGGAGCCGGACAGTCAATCTGTCCGGTCTTCTTCTGCCAGTCCTGTCAAAGGAACGGGAGCTTAGACCCTGCATAGAGTCAAACTATGAAAAACAAGTATCCCGTAAAGGGTAAAACAAGCTTACTACGCTGGCTTGGCGCTTCGCGCAGAATCCGCGATCCTCGGTAATGGGAGGGGGAACCTCCCCGCCCTTGAATAGCACCTTCCAAGCATCCTCGTGCGTTGTGTCAAAGAGCCTGGTCAGAGTTTGGTGTTGGGCCGGGTCGAACTCCCACAAGTTAAAAGCCCGTCGTTGACACGGGAGGATCCGGCGGATAAGCATGACCTGGACTACGTTGACAAGTTTAACCTTCTTGTCCACCAAGTTTTGGACGCAGGTTTGGAGTCCGGTCAGCTCTCCCGAATTACAACATGACAGGCCCTTCTCTTGCCAGGAGGTGAGCCGTGTGGGGATGCCAGATCGGAATTCGGGGGCCGCTGGCCATTCAGGGTCACGCGGCTCGGTGATGTAGAACCACCCCGATTGCCACCCCTTGATGGTTTCCACGAAGGAGCCCTCGAGCCATATAATGTTGGGCATCTTTCCCACCATGGCGCCTCCGCACTTCGCTTGCTGGCTGCACACCACCTTCGGTTTGACGTTGAAGGTCTTCAGCCATAAGCCGAAGTGGGGCTTGATGCGGAGGAAAGCCTCGCACACGACGATAAACGCCGAGACGTAGAGGATGAAGTTCGGGTCCAGATCATGGAAATCCAGGCCGTAGTAGAACATGAGCCCCCGGACAAATGGGTGGAGTGGGAAGCCTAGTCCGCGGAGGAAATGGGTGAGGAACACCACCCTCTCATGGGGCCTGGGGGTGGGGATGAGCTGCCCCTCGTCTGAGAGCTGGTGCGCGATGTCATTGGACAAGTATCCGGCTTTCCTCAGCTTCTTGATGTGTCCCTCCATGACGGAGGAGACCATCCACTTGCCTCCCGCTCCGGACATGGCTGGAGAAGGTTGAGGTGGGGTGTGCGGACTTGGGCGCTGGAGCTCGAGTCTTGTGAAAATGGATAAGCAAAGGAGGAAGAAGGCGTAGATGAAAAAGATGGATCCTTATCCCCTTATATGGGCGGACGAAACTATGTGCCCCCACCAGCCTGGTAAAACTCGCTTATCTCCCAAGCACCGTAATTAATGGCACGGTTGGGTTACCCACGCCGTATTGATGAGAATCCGGAATAAGGGGACACGATCTCTGCTTCGACAAGGCGTGCCAAGGAAACCGCCTCGCTTAAATGCTGTTGAGGTGGGGATAGTAAAAACGATTCGAATAAAGGCTTGGCCGTGGTGTGATGTCACGTTGCGGAATACGTCGGCGGGTCGGATTTGTGTAAATATTATTCTCTCTACGGTGGTATGTGGAACTTATTTTGCAGAGTCGGACACTATCCTTGTGTTCAAAATCTTCTATGAAGTATTCGGAGGAACCCGCCTTGCAATGTCGAAGACAATCTGCTACCGGACTCGTCGTAATTGAAGCCCTGGTTCGGGGCTACTAAGGAGTCCTGGATTACGGGTGTCCGGATAGCGGACTATAACCTTTGGCGGACTCTGGAATATGAATATACAAGATTTAAGACTTCGTCCCGTGTCCGGATGGGACTTTCCTTGGCGTGGAAGGCAAGCTTGGCAATACGGATATGTAGATCTCCTCCCATTGTAACCGACTCTGGGTAACCCTAGCACTCTCCAGTGTCTATATAAACCAGAGGGTTTTAGTCCGTAGGACGAACAACAATCATACCATAGGCTAGCTTCTAAAGTTTAGCCTCTCTGATCTCGTGGTAGATCTACTCTTGTACTACCCATATCATCAATATTAATCAAGCAGGAGTAAGATTTTAGCTCCATCGAGAGGGCTCGAACCTGGGTAAAAACATCATGTCCCTTGTCTCCTGTTACCATCCGCCTAGACGCACAGTTCGGGACCCCCTATCCGAGATCCGCCGGTTTTGACACCGACAGGGGTCGAGGAAATACTAAGGAAAAATTTCCAGGTGATGCTCAACTCAAAATCCTACACCTACCAATCCCTTCGAGTGAAGCCATTGGAAATCTCATACAGTTCAGTCATATTCTTGATGACAAATCTGAAGTTCTTCTGGTCTCTGAGGAATTTGTTACGGCGAGGAGTTAGGAATTCGCCATTGCGGATTGCCTACGATGAGGAACATGATAGCCCCGAGGAATTTGAGCGTCAAATTTCCGATTTATTCTTGTACGCTGGCCAGTTGTCCCAAAATATCTTATCCACCTAATGGTCATATCATTGAAGGGCACTTATGTCTTATCATGTCGGGCTGCTCCCTAGGCTATAAATATCCGCCCCCTACAACCACTAGCTGGTTGGCTGCTCCGAGAGAAACTGACACTTGTCATTTGAGAGCATCCCATCCTCCGATGACTTTGAGCAAAAATCATCGAGTGAGGCAAACCCAAACCCAAACACCTACAAACCCAAAGTGATTGAGCATCACTGAAGAGCTTGATCTTGTGTGGATCTGACGCTTGTTACCTTTGAAGACTGTGCTTCTTCCAGACGGTTAGGCGTCATGGTCTAGAGCATCCAAGAGGAATTGTGCCGCCGAGTGACCGAGTTTGTGAAGTTTCGGAAGTCACCTGAAGACTTACCATGAGTGATTGGGCGAGGTCTCTGTGACCTTAGCTCAAGGAGAATACGGTGAGGACTGTGTGTCTGGGACTGTGTGTCCTCGGGTTTAAATACCTAGCCGCTCCAACCAGATGTACAACTGAGACAGCAGTTGGAACTGGTCTACCAAATCATTGTCTTCACTAAGCCTACTGGTTCTATTTCTCCAACTCTTTCATTTCCTCATTATAGTTGTTGTGTGCTTGTTCATATCTGTGTTTGAAGACTTTGACTGAAGACTTTCTAAATTTCCTCAGTTCAATTTCTTCAGTCTGTTTGTCTTCATCCTGAGTTATCATGTGATTACGCTTTTTGCACTCCGTGCTTGTCTTCATTTCATCATGATGACCATGCTTGTGTTCTGTTATGTTTACTTCTGAGTACTTATTCCGCTGCAAGTAGTTCTTCACTAAGGAATTTCCTCACCCACAAATTCCTCAGTGAAGAATTCATAAAAATCGCCTATTCAACCCCCCCTCTAGTCGATATAACACACTTTCAGCCGCCAGCCCCCTCTTTAATCCAGTTCGCTCGGGGATCTAGCTGGTACTATCATTTTTTCCATAGGGCGATCAAGTATCAGCTAGGACTAGGTACGCGTAGCCCACGACATACGAAGACAGTGGTTTCAACTTATTTTTTGAGGTCCATACCGGCCTATGGGCCTCCCAGCGTAGGTTTTACTTTTTCTTTAAGATCGACAACCCAATGTATTTTCTTAATAAAACGCAGATCTCTGTTCTATTTATCTATATATAAGAATAATAATGCTGTGTTCAATTTATGTTTTCCCTTCTAACCACATTATATATATTTATATTATTACTATTATCGTATATTTTATAGAGACTTATATATACATTATAAAAACATCCCACGTGTTATCAACTTATAAAACTAAATGTTTAACAGAAGTTGGCAAGGAAAATCCTGGTTGTTTTTGACCCACTGGTAGGAAAATCCTGGTGATTGCGTACAAAAGCTTGCGAAGATTTTAAGGACCAATGTAATAATAATGCGCTCATTTTTATTTTGAGCAATAACTCGCTAATTTGTTAATTTTATATATAAAAATGTGTCGCAATGGTTTATTTTTTGATATTAATTGCTCCTTCTAACCTAACATTATATATAGAACGAGCCCAGCTAATTCGTGTATTTCAAGAAAGTGCAAATGGGTTGGGATTTCTTAGAAAATATTAAATGGGCCGCATTGACACGAAATTATTTGTTCTCCCAACCCAACAAATGGAATGTACATTCTGGAAACATGCGTTAAATATATGCCACATTTTTCCAGGCTGACATCTGGGCTAATAGGTCGAAGCCTACGCAGGGCGTTGTCAACTTGGTCAACAAATGATTATGACATCCACAACCATTGGATTTATATCCAACGGCCGGCATGCACCTTCAATCTCTCGTCTTCTTCCTCCAGCGTCGCCGGGACCGCCTGGTCCGGCCTCCGGCGGCTAGCGGCTCTGCTTAGCATGCATCGCTGTGAAGCGCTACCCCACTGCCGGCCAGGCTATCCTCCACCCCTCCACACCTCTTGTTATTCTACATCGACTGCAGCCCCACGCCGCACCAGAACCACTTATAACCCTTGTACTCCTCTCAATCTGCGACTCGACTGCCGCGTCTTCCCATCTCCGGGTCGTTCCCGTCTGGGGCCTCACCGTCGTCCACCGCCTCGCTGCGCTCGGCACGGCATGGTCAACAAACGAGAGTCATCAGAAGAGGACTGTACGTGGAGAGCCTGACGGCTGGGACCCACGAGGTCCATCATCGCACGCAGGAAAGTTCCTCCTTATTAAGCTGAAAAAATGTTTCCTCCCCCTGACAGCTAGGACCCACCGCCTGTATCTTCACACGAAAGGAAGTGCCTCCTTGTTATGCGAAAAAAACTATTCCTCCCGTTGACAGCTAGGACCCGTCAGATTTGGTGGCTGGCTTGTGGGCCTACTAAGCGGACGTGTACGCAGGGATTTGTCAACTTAATCAACAAATGATTCTAGCAGTTGGATCATTGGATGTTAATCCAACAACCGTTCTCATTCTTCAACCTCTGTTCTTGCTCCTGTCTCCCATGGGCGGCAGTGCTGCCGCGCACCCGAACCAGTCAAGTTTCCCACTCCTCTCCATCTGCGACTCCACTGCCGCGTCTTCCCCATCTCCGGGTCGTTCCAGTCTGGGGCCTCGCCGTCGTCCACCGGCCTTGGTGCGCTCTGCACGGTGTTTTCAACGTGGTCAACAAACGAGAGTCATCGGAAGATGACTGTACGTGAGAGGCTGACAGTGGGGACGCACCACGCCCATGGATGCATGCATGCAACTGCATCCTTTTTACCCTGAAAATAATGTTTTCTCCCCTTGACTACTGGGACCCACCAGCTACATCTTCGCACGCAAGGAAGTGCGTCCTTATTACGCCAAAAAGAATGAATACTACCGCTGACAGCTCGGACCCACCAGCTTTATCTTCGCACGCAAGGAAGTGCCTCCTTATTACGCACAAAAAAAATGAATACCCCTGCTAGCTGGGACCCACCATAGTGGGAGGCTGACTTGTGGGCCTACTAAGTTGATGCGGACGGAGGGCTTTGTCAACTTAGTCAATATGAACGATTCTAGCTCTAGTGACTGTACGATGTCCATTCAACGGCCGTAGTGCTTCTTCAACCTATGGTCTTCTTGCTCCAGCCGCCCAAACAAGCGTCGGCCGTGCCGCCTGCTCCTGCCTCTCGTGTCCAGCTGTGCTGCCACCCGCTGCCCATGCCATCCCTCTATACTCACCCACACCTCCTGTTATTCTCCAGCGACGACAACCTCAACCGCAGCCGAAGCAGTCAACCCACATACTCCCTTCCGCGTGGGCATGCACTGCTGCGTCTTCCCCGGCTTCACGTCGTCCCATCCCTAGGCCTCGCCGTCGTCCACCGCCCTGGTGCTCTCGGCGTGCGTGGTCAATGTGGTCAATGAACCACTTCCATCAGAAGAGTACTATACGTGGAGAGGTTGACAGCTGGGTCCACGGCTGCAGCAAGGAAGTGCCTCCTTATTATGCGCAAAATAATTATTCCTCCACCTGACAGCAGGGACCCACCGGACGGGCCACCGTATTTTGCGGAAAAGATGTTTCCCCCCTGACTGCTGGGACCCACCAGCTACATCTCCCCACGCAAGAAAGTTCCTGACAGTCGGGACCCACCTGGTCGAAGCGTATGTAGTGTTGTCATTCTGGTGGCGAACGTGTACGTACATACTGGTCGATCGGTCTGTCTGCAGGCTGCAGTGATGAACCGTGCCCGAGTAAGGAAGGCCACGTGTCGTAGTAGAGGCGCGCACGTAGCATGTACACGTATATACAGCGGCCAGGGTGCAAGAAAGTAAATACGGCCACGTACGTACATACGGGCGGGGCCTCGAACGCCTACTCGTGCATACGTACGGCCAGGGCTCGTCTACATGGCTGGGTCAGAACGGAGAAGCTGCGCTGTCGTCGTGATCATGGGGAGGCAACCGGTTGGGTCGGAATAGAATGCGTCGTCGTGTTCACCGGGAGCCAACCGGCTTGGATGGAATAGCCGATGGAAATGAGGCCTGGCGTACCGCAGAACGGAGGAAACGGCCTTGTGTTTGACTGGCCACGGTCGAAACGGGATCCTGTTCATCGGGAGGGGTCTGGCGTACCCCAAAACAGAGGAAACGGACCTCCTATGGTCGTAATGGGGTCCTGTTGAACGGGGGGGGGGGGTGTGGCGTACCACAAAACGAAGGAAACGGACTTGTGTTGGAGCGCTACGGTCAAAACGGGGGTCCTGTCCATCGGGAGGGGTGTGGCGTACCGCAAAATGGGACCCCACGGGATACTGTTCATCTCCACTGTCGACTGCCCCCACGGGCTACTGTTCATCCACCGTCGACCTCCTCCAGCCTCCACCTGTGAATGCTCATCCACGGGCTCCTGTTCATCCAGTCTCCACCACGCGCTCCTCCACCAGCTACTATTCAACCAACCCTCTCCACGGGGTCCTGTTCAACAACCCCTCCACGGGCTACTGTTCATCCAACCCTCCACCGGCTACTGTTCAACTAGCCCTCCACGGGGTCGTCCTGTTCATCCAGCCCTCCACGGGGTCCTATTCATCTACCCCTCCACCGATTCAATCGATCGGGGTCCTGTTCATCCAGCGGTAACACCACGGGTTCCTGTTCATCCAACCCCCCACCGGGAACTGTTCATCCAACCCCCCCCCCCCCCCAACAATGTTCACTGTTCATCAAGAGGCACCAGGTTCAATCGGCTTCAGTTAGCAGCAGTAGCAAAGGAATCGCTCGATCGGGTTCGATTAATGTACATCGATCGATCGCCGGGTTCGATGATCGCATAGCTGCGGTAATCGCCGGGTTCGATGTCGAACGCCTCGCTCGGGTTCAGTTAGAGCCCAATGCCTCGCACCCACGGGCGTACGTGTACGAGATAAATGCGCATCGCTCGGCCCCCGACCACCCACCGTAACCGGGAACTCCCCGATATTTTACGCGCCCTCGCTTCTACCACGGTTTATTCTGTCATGGACGGCCCAAAGAATGTCATGCAGCTACGTCTCCGGTCCGCCCAGGACGAAAAGCCCATTTTCTGTCATGATTTTTTGTCATAGAAGTAGGAGCCCACCACATTATGATGATACCGGTTTTTGTCACAATTACCGTCATAGAAGTGTCATAAGCATGATAAAAAAATAATTTCGTTCGGCCAAAAATGTCACGGATATGTCTTTTTTTGTAGTGTTTGTGAGAAGCTTATACCCTAACCTGCCCCAAATGGGATAAATTTTTACCACAGCATGTTGGTGCCATTCCAAGATAGCATGCCAAGTTTCATGAGTTTTGGATTTACTAGAATTCCAAAACCAAGTATCTCAAAGTTTGCCGGCAAGCCACGGTGCCGAGGTGTTTTATAATTCATTCCCATTTCTTGCATGGGACATAAGAATCCACCCATGGACACATAGATGATTTTACAACCCATTTTGGTGCACCGGAGCATGTGCATGTAGTTTAATATTAAATTATTCACCTTAAATGCCTAGAAATTCAGTTAAAGAAAAAAATGTCCAAACAAACCCTGAATAATTCCAAATTTTTTGACGACACTCTTATTGTTGCATGTTCATTGCAGATAAAAGTTCTAGCAATTCAAACACCCTCCTTTGCCGGTGTGACCCCATTATGTATTTCAAATCAAGACGAAAAATCAAGTAGATCACACACAGTTTATTATCACCAACCATGTGAGATGTAGTACAAAATATATTGGAGCATTCTCGGAGTAGTATATGGCTTACGTGAGAAGGTTCGTCGGCTAGAGTCCACATCCGACGCTTCAAGCACGCTAGCTTGCTCCCCAAATATCATTTCACTATTCAATTGTCGCTGGTCAAAGATGGGGACATGGACCCACGTCGTGAGGGCAACTTCGACGGCCCACTCCGGCAAGAGCGCGGCCGCAGCCACATTGAGCGTGCTAACAACCCGCATGAGCGCGCCACAATCTGCGACCGGGCGGCCAAGGCACCCCAAACGGGCACTGTTGCTGCTCAGGTGTGATACATCTCCAACGTATCTATAATTTATGAAGTATTCATGCCATGTTTACAATAATTTTATATGGTTTTGGTATGATATGAATGGAACTAACCTGGACTGACGCTATTGTCAGCAGAACTCCTGTGGTGTTGTTTTCTGTGCAGAAATAAAAGTTCTCGGAATTGGACGAAACTTTTTGGAGATTTTTTATGGAACAAATGAAGAATATTGAATTAAAGAACCACTGGAGGGGGGCCCTGCTGCTCACTAGGCACCAAGGCGCGCCACCCTCCCCCTCTGGCGCGCCCTGGTGGGTAGTGGGCCCCTCGAGGCCATCTCAGCGTGAGACCGACGCCAAAAAATACTATAAATACATAAACCCCAAGAAATAACCCTAGATCAGAAGTTCCGCCGCCGCAAGCCTCTGTAGCCATGAAAAATCAATCTAGACCCTGTTCCGGCACCCTGCGGAGGGGGAAATCATCACCGGAGGCCATGTTCATCATCCCAACGGCCACCATGATGAGGAGGGACTTGTCCACCCTCGGGATTGAGGGTTTGTACTAGTAGCTATGTGTTTAATCTCTCTCTCTCTCTCTCTCTCCCTCTCTCTCTCAGGTTCTTGATTTGGCACAATCTTGATGTACCGTGAGCTTTGTTAATATAGTTGGATCATATGTTGTTTCTCCCTCTCTATCTTGGTGAGATGGATTTAGTTTTACCTTTGAGATTTCGGTGTTAGTGGATTGAATACTTTTATGGATTTGAGAGCACTTGATGTATGCTTTGGCACTCAACTGGCGGATTCCCGAGGTACATTGGGGTAATCTATGCATAGGGGTTGATGCACGTTCTCGTCCTTGTTTCTTTGGTCGAAATCTTGGGTCACTCTTTGAGGTTCTTTGTGTTGGGTTGAGTATTACGAATCTGAAAATGTTTGACGCATATTTTATACTCAACTCACGGATACTCATGGTGACATTGGAGTATCTAGGTGACATTAGAGTTTGTTGATGTGTATCATATGGTGTTATTTTAGTACGCACTCTTGGGCTGTTTGTGACACTTATTGGGATAGCTCGATAAATCGATCCGAAAGGATAACTTTGAGGTGGTTCCGTACCCTACAGACAATTTCGTCTTATGTTATCCGCTAAATAAGAACTTTGGAGTGATACTTCATCACACGTCGAGGGATTGTTATATGATCCAATTATATTAGCATTGTTGAGAGATTGCGCTAGTGAAAATATTAACCCTAGGCCTCATTTTTAAGCATTGCAATACCGTTTGTGCTCACTTTTGTTACTTGCTACCTTGCTTTTTTGTATTGTTCCTATTACAAAAATCAATATCTACTATGATTACTACACTTGTATCACCATCTCTTTGCCGAACTAGTGCACCTATACAATTTACCATTGTATTAGGTGTGTTGGGGACACAAGAGGCTCTTTGTTATTTGGTTGAGGGGTTGTTTGAGAGAGACCATCTTCATCCTACGCCTCCCACAGATTGATAAACCTTAGGTCATCCACTTGAGGGAAATTTTCTACTGTCCTACAAAACTGTGCGCTTGGGCGCCCAACACGAGTCGATAAGAACAAGTTGTGTAGTAGACATCAAGGTAGCGGCAACAACATCTATGACGGGAATAGAAACTGGCGAGAGTGGCACAACAACTGTCTATTCCACAGCGACCGCCTTAGCCCTGATGGAGGCCGCCCACGACCATGTCGAGGCCGCCCACGCCCAGCTCCTGGCGGTCACCGCACAAATCGCACGAAGCTTCTCTGACGGCGATCGGCAAGCCATGGCCGAAGAGTTGGCAATCGCCGGGAGCGTTCGAGCAGCCGTCCGTTCGTTCACGGCATACCTTGCCACGGTGGAGCCTGTCCAAGCCTAGGACCGCGGCCGCCGATGCCCAGTTCATGGCGGCCTTTTCTAAAGAGATGGCGGACACGGACGACGAGATGCTTGCCGAGTATGGTGTGATGGATGCCATGGAGCCCCTTCCCCAGCAGATCGTCGGGCGCGAGCTGGACATGGACGAGGCGGCGGAGATCGACAAGCGTCTGCCAGAGTAGTACTCTTTGTTTAGAGCATAGGTCTTTAATTTGTTAGAGTAATGTTTAGGTCAGCTAGCTCTGTTTACTTGCTGAACTTGCTCGATTAAGAAGTGTGGGTGTGTTGTAGGCTCTTTTGTGTACCCAAATTATGCAATGACGTGGATGACCACTGTAACTGGGGAAATTCAGACCAAAATTAGCACGTTCAAACTCATCACACACGGGGTAAGCTGTATGAATCATTTGTGATGTTCACATATCATACACAATGCTGAATAAGGGACCGTGTCTGATGACACTTTGCGCGCCAGTTTTTCGCTACACCGAGCCAAATTTTTCGGCTTCCGTTGAAATATCTACCTCCTCACCCCTCCCCCTGACCAAAAGCCACAATCTCCCTGTTTCCACTCCCTTTCCAAGTTCAAACCTGCACTGCTTCCTTGCAGCGCCTCCTCTTCGCTGGTGACCCTCCCTCCCGCTGCTTGGCCTCGTCGATCTAGGCAGGTAATCCACACCCGACCCCCATCCTCCTCCTCCTTTTACATCCCACATGCCCCGACCACCGGTGCGACATCTTCCACCCAAATCACCGACCCATCCCCCAAATAAGCGCTGTTCTAAGCCATGGTACACGCAGTATAGCCAGGAGCTCAAGGAGCATTGGCAGCGGAGAAGCAAATCGCGACCGCACGCGCGGATGATGTCGCTATGGCTGCCATTCGTGCCAACCCCCAGATCATGGAGGAGCACCTCGCCGTCGAGGCCACCGTCAACGCCTCACGTGTCGCCACCGCCACGTGGTTAGCTGTTTTAGTGACAGTTCATGGTGTTTTCTTGGGGCCATCTTCGGTGTCTTCGATGAAGACTACGAGGTGTTTTCTCAGCGTGCCTGTGCTTACCTCAACTTGAGAGCCAACAGGTTGGTGCCCGGAGTGCCTTAGGCAACTCATCACCCATGATGTGGAGGCCTCGCCCTCTTCCAAGTCCAAGGAGCCAATTGTCATTGATATCTCCGACGTTGAGGAGTAGCTTGTCTTATTAGCTCACTATAAGGACCTATGTTCAGTTAGCAAGCTATGCCGGTTAAGGACGTTGAGGAGCATGCTCGGTTTACCCGTTGCATGTGCTGCTCCTGCCTTTCCTTAACAAATTCTAGTGAATTGTCCTATATAATTTTACCATGCAATCTGACCCTCTAGTATATATGTTCTATATGTCGTGCAATGTGGTGCTCACTTATGAACCGTTTGGTTAATTTGTTGTCGTGTTCAGTTAACTGTTTGCTTCAATTCTGCAATGTGATGTTCAATTCCTATGGGTGCAATTTTGTATTGTCTTCCATGTGAGACATAAATCGAATTCAGTTGTACAGAATACATGAGAAACAAATACAATTTCTATATTTCCAAGTTGTCATGCATGCTTGGTTTGGTTAACTGTCTGATCTTCTAGTATGTTATATATTGTGCAATGTGGTGCTCAGTTAATGTTTGGTTCATTTCTTGTGGTGTTTAGTTAACTGTTTGGTTCAATTCTGCAATGCGATGTTCAATTGTTGTGGGTGCATTTTTTTATTGTCTTCCATGTGAGAAATAAATCAAATTTGGCTGTACTAAATACATGAGAAACAAATAAAATTGTTATATTCCAAGTTGTTAAGCATGCTTGGTTTGGTTAACTGTGTAATCTTCTATTAGGAGTATGTTATATTGTGCAATGTGCTGCTCAGTTAATGTTTGGTTCATTTGTTGTGGTGTTTAGTTAATTGTTTGGTTCAATTCTGCAATGCGATGTTCAATTATTGTCGGTACAATTTTGTATTGTTATGCCTGTGAGGAATAAATTGAATTTGGTTGTACTAAATACATGAGAAACATATACAATTGCTATATTTCCTAGTTCTTAATCATGCTTGGTTTGGATAAATGGCTTTTTCATGTGGCTCGAATTAGTCTGCTGAATCTGCAATGTGTTTATTTTTCATTAACATATTTTTACTGATAGTATGCCAACCCTCACTTAACCTGATCAATAACTACCTTATATGTGTTCCAGGGAAACAATGGGAAGCACTGAGGTTTACAATCGAGGTTTGCACATGCATGGTCCTTTGTCTAATAGCACATTATTGTGCAATTGCAGCAAACATTCTAATATTTAAGTTTTTAACAATTTGGTCTTGCACATGTAGGTCCTACTGTCAGAGGTTTTGACCCACTATTCGACCCATTTTGCATATCAGGAAACGAGTTGTCCATAAAAATCAGTCAAGTCAAGAAACTAGCAACGTAAAAAACAAGATCTTTGTCTCCACAATGAAGAAGACATCAGTGCACTAGAGGATGGTATTAACTAGTATACCTTACCTTTTTTATTCCTTTGCGCCATTTCCAAATTTAGAGAAGATATTTATGCATATCTTTGTTTTCAGGCCTTTCCAAAGCAGGTCACTAATGATTACCTCTCAAAACACATGTATGGTCAGGAGGCGAGGAAGGTATTCATACAACACCTATGGTACAATATTGAAGTCTTCCTCAAGAGAACGAAGGATGGACGGTCAATCATCCACAAGCAGTGGCCTAAAGTTTCAAGGACCTTCAACGTCAATGAAGTCTCAATATTTGCCTTCCGCTTCTGCAGTTTTCCAAATGAGATTCATCTTTCTATCTACCGTCTATGATGCGCATTTCCAAAGGTTATAGATGTTGCATGTGAAACTTGGTGCTGGTGCAGTTGTGTAACGGGGTAGCTAGCTATATGCCTATGTGGTGTAATTGAGTGCTGAAGCTATATGATGTTCTACTCGGATGTATTTCAATTGTGAAATCCTGGTTCTGTAATACGAAAATGAAATATATTGTGTGCTTAATATGAAATGTCAATTTGATTAATAAATGGATTATTAATAATAGGCCAATTAGCCTACTTATTGGGTTTTTCTATTGCAAACGGTTGTTGATACAACACCATGGGCCATGACCTCAGGCAAACCACATAGTTTCTAGGAAGAAAATGTGTTGGATCAATGAACAATCATACATGACTTCCTCTTGAAAATTGTTTGCGTTAAGCCACCTTGCGCAAATGTTTTCCACATAAAAAGTGTGTGTGATGGACAGCCTATGCCACACAATTTCTTCTATGCACCGTGCGTGATGCATTAAATAACGCAAACTATAAAATTCTTAATATCGTTTGCAATGGCAATGCTATCACAGATGGTTTGATGGGGAAAATTGTGTGCGATGTACGTGTGAACAGAAACATTTGTGTGGGATGTACATATGAACGAAAATATACTTATGGGATTGACTGTGTGGGATGTACATGCGAACATAAAGGTATTCCTTGGATTGACTGTGTGGGATGTACATACAAAGGGAAACGTTTCTCTGGGATTCACTATGTGGGATGTACTTACGAACGGAAATGATGTGGCCTGTATAATTCTATGCGATGGCTAGCCCGATCGCACATGAGCACATTTTGCCCAGCGTGTGTGACCAGAGGGCCTATCCCCGACGGTTTCTGGGTCGTGTGGGAAGGACCCCCCTATCACACACACTAGCAGGGCGGTAGTTGATGTCTACTACGCAAGTTATTATCGTAGACTCGTGTTGGGCCTCCAAGCGTAGAGTTTTGTAGGACAGTAGCAATTTTCCCTCAAGTGGATGACCTAAGGTTTATCAATCCGTGGAAGGTGTAGGATGAAGATGGTCTCTCTCAAACAACCCTGCAACCAAATAACAAAGAGTCTCTTGTGTCCCCAACACACCAGATACAATGGTAAATTGTATAGGTGCACTAGTTCGGCGGAGAGATGGTGATACAAGTGTAGTAATGATAGTAGATATTGATTGTTGTAATAGGAACAGTAAAAAACAGCAAGGTAGCAAGTAACAAAAGTGAGCACAAACGGTATTGCAATGCTTGAAAACAAGGCCTAGGGTTCATACTTTCACTAGTGCAATCTCTCAACAATGCTAATATAATTGGATCATATAACCATCCTTCAGCGTGCGATGAAGAATCACTCCAAAGTTTTTATCTAGCGGAGAACATAAGACGAAATTGTTTGCAGGGTACGAAACCACCTCAAAGTTATCCTTTCAGATCGATCTATCCAAGAGTTCATACTAAAATAACACCAAGTTATCCTTTCCGATCGATCTATCTAAGAGTTCGTACTAAAATAACACCATACGATACACATCAACCAACTCTAATGTCACCTCGATACTCCAATGTCACCGCGAGTATCCGTGAGTTGATTATACAATATGCATCAAACAATTTCAGATTCATAATACTCAATCCAACGCAGCGAACCTCAAAGAGTGCCCCAAGATTTCTACCGAAGAAACAAGGACGAAAACGTGCATCAACCCCTATGCATATATTACCCCAATGTCACCTCAGGAATCGCGAGTTGAGTGCCAAAACATATATCAAGTGAATCAATATGATACCCCATTGTCACCACGGGTATTCATAGCAAGACATACATCAAGTGCTCTGAAATCCATAAAAGTATTCAATCCAATAATAACGAAATCTCAAAGGAAAAACTCAATTCATCACAACAAGATAGAGAGGGAGAAACACCATATGATCCAACTATATTAACAAAGCCCGCGATACATCAATATCGTGCCAAATCAAGAAAACGAGAGAGACAGAGAGAGGAGAGAGAGAGAGAGAGAGATTAAACACATAGCTACTGGTACAAACCCTCAGCCCCGAGGGTGGACTACTCCCTCCTCATCATGGTGGCCACCGGGATGATGAAGATGGCTTCCGTTGATGATTCCCCCCTCCGGGAGAGTGTCGGAATAGGGTCCAAACTGGTTTTTTATGGCTACAAAGGCTTGCAGCGGCGGAACTTCTGATCTAGGGTTATTTCTGTTTTTTTCTATTTATAGGATTTTTTGGTGTTGGTTTCACGGTAAGATGGGCCTCAGGGGGCCCACCACCCACCTGGGCGCGCCATTGGGGGCTGGCGCGCCCTGGTTTCTTGTGGGCAGCAGTGCCCCCCCCCCCCTCTGGTGGTTCTTTGCACCATTATTTCTCTTTTCTTCCAAAAAATCATGAAACAGTCGTCCAATTCCGAGAACTTTTATTTCCGCACGAAAAACAACATCAGGTAGTTCTGCTGAAAACAACGTCAGTCCAGGTTAGTTCCATTCAAATCATACCAAAACCATATAAAATTGTTGTAGAGATGGCATGAATACTTCATAAATTGTAGATATGCTTGAGACGTATCAACGGTTTAAAATGCCGTCGCGAAAAGGGGTTAAAAACCTTTGTATAGCATCTCGTTGTACCAGTGGTTCCTTAATGCTAACAAGAAAAGGAGGTTTATCAATATAAGCAGTTGGCACAACTGGATCAACATTGTGAATGATAGTTTCATCTTTAACTATAATGGGTTCCTCAATATTTTCTTTGATAGGGGGATGATATTTAAACCACTTCTCCTTAGGGAGATCAACATGAGTAGCAAATGATTCACAGAAAGAGGCTACTATCTCAGAGTCAAGTCCATATTTAGTGCTAAACGTATGAAAAGCATCGATGTCCATAAAATATTTAGCACAATCAAACTCAAGTTTTATACCTGACTCTTTACCTTTGCCGAGTTCCTAATCTTCAGAGTTGCGTTTAATTCTTTCCAAAAGATCCCATTTGTATTCAATAGTTTTCTTCATAAAGGAATTAGTAGAAGAATCGAGCATGGTTTGATCATTATGAGAAAGCCGAGCATAAAAATTATGTATGATAATTTCTCTTGCAAGGTCATGATTGGGGCATGTGCACATCATGTACTTAAGCCTCCCCCAAGCTTCAGCGATAGTTTCTCCTTCACGAGGCCAAAAATTATATATAATTTTCCTATCACGATGAACCAGATGCATAGGGTAAAACTTCTGATGAAATTCCAATTTCAATCGGTTCCAATCCCACGTTCCATCATCACATAGCCTATACCAAGTCAATGCCTTTCCCTCCAAAGATCAATGGAAAACCTTCTTTTTAACTCCATCCTCGGATAAACCTACAAGCTTAAATAATCCTCAAACTTCATCCACATAGATTAGGTGCATATTAGGATGTATTGTTCCATCTCCTGCATAAGGATTAGCTAACAGTTTCTCTATCATACCCGAAGGAATCTCATAATAGATATTTTCAGTAGGTGCAGTAGGTTGAGGGGAAACTCTTTGTGCCTCCGTTCGAGGTGAAGATACCCCGAACAAACCCCTCAAAGGATTACTTACCATAGTAACAAGTGACAGTAAATTTCAGCATGTAATATAAATGTTTCCTTACCAAACTCCACTCACCAAAGGCGCTTCACTCCCCGGCAACGGCGCCAGAAAAGAGTCTTTATGACCCACAAGTATAGGAGATCAATCATAGTTCTTTCGGTAAGTAAGAGTGTCAAACCCAACAAGGATTAGAAGGAAATGACAAGCGGTTTTCAACAAGTTATTGTGTGCAATCACTGAAATTATCGATAACGGATAGTTTGATAACAAAGTAGTTTGTAACAAGAAACAAGTAGTAACAGTAAAAAAGGTGCAGCAAGGTAGCCCAATCCTTTTTGTAGCAAAGGATAGGCCGGAACGAACTCTTATAGTAAGCAAAGCTTCTTGAGGACACACGAGAATTTCGTCTAGTCACATTCATCATGTTTGTTTGACTCGCGTTTGCTACTTTGATAATTGGATATGTGGGTGGACCGATGATTGGGTGCTATTCTTACTTGAACAAGACTTTCACTTATGATTACCCCCTCTCGCAAGCATCCGCAACTATGAAAAAAGATTTAAGATAAATCTAACCATAGCATGAAACATATGGATCCAAATCAGCCCCTTACGGGATAATGCATAAACTAGGGTTTAAGCTTTTGTCACTCTAGCAACCCATCATCTAATTACTACTCCATAATGCCTTCCCTTAGGCCCAAGTATGGTGAAGTGTCATGTAGTCGACGTTCACACGACACCACTGAGGGAAACAACAACATACATATCATCAAAATATCGAATGAATACCAAATTCACATGATTACTTATGAAAAGACTTCTCCAATGTCCTCAAGAACAAAAGTAACTACTCACAAATTATATTCATGTTCAAGATCAGAGGGGTACTGAATATCATCAAGGATATGAACATATAATCTTCCACCAAATAAACTAACTAGCATCAACTACAAGATGTAATCAACACTACTAGCAACCCACATGTACCAATCTGAGGTTTTGAGACAAAGATTGAATACAAGAGATGAACTAGGGTTTGAGATGAGATGCTGCTGGTGAAGATGTTGATGAAGATTGGTCCTCCCATGATGAGAGGGTTGTTGGTGATGTCGATTGCTTCAATTTCCCACTCTTGGAGGGAAGTATCCTCGCCGGAATCGGTTCGCCGGAGAGCAAAAGTGCTCCTGCCCAGGTTCCGCCTCGAGACGGGGGTGCTTCGTCCCAAAAGTCCTCTCTTGATTTTTTTTTCTAGGGAAAATGGCTTCATATAGCAGAAGATGGGTCTCGGAGGATGGCCAGGGGCCCCACGAGCCACCTGGGCGTGCCCAGGTGCCTCGTGGGCACCTGGTGGACCTCCTCTGGTATTTCTTTTCTCCAATATTTTTTATATACTCCAAAATAATCCTTCGTGATATTTCATCTCATTTGGAGTTGTGTAGAATAGGTATCTCTGACATAGCTTTTTTAAGTCCAGAATTCCAACTGCCAGAAATCTCCCTCTTCATGTAAATCTCGCAAATTAAGAGACAAAAGGCATTAGAATTGCACCACAAAGTATTATATTGATAAAAAACATCATAAATAATAGTAGGAAAACATGATGCAAAATGGATGTATCAAGTTAGAGAATAAAATCACAATTGGTTGCTTAAATAGTGATCAGTTAGTCAGAAAAAATACCCCGATTTTGCTTAGTAATATGCCAACAGGGAGAAAGTTGAAAGAACACTAACTTCGATCAGACTGTGATTGGCTGATGACATTGGGGAAGTAAACATCCATGTTAACTAGACCAAGCTGTGGTCGCACTGGAATTTTATTGCCAACATTCAGTTCAAAAAACTTAGAAGTTTTTCTCCAAAGGTCCGTATCAAAATAGGAGTGACCATCTTGATCAATTTTTACCCTAACTATCATTGTAAATCCATGTTGCGTTGTCAATATGACATCCATAGGGTCATCAACAAAGTAAAGGCCAAGATTTCCTTCTACACGTGTTCTTGCAAAGCAAGGGATGTACTACTTGAAATGATAATTAAGATCGTTACATATATTGAAATAAGAGAGCAACATGCAAATATGGGAGTAGTTGAGAGAACAGAATAATATATAGCTGAAAGCAAATTAAAAAAATATATAATTAAAAAGATAATGTAACAAAGATTTCATGCAAATATGAGAGTAACCCAAAGAAAAATACATCATTAATTTTCCTAATTTAGAAAAAAATCATCTTCGACATCTAGGCTGCATGTGGCACCATACCTTTTATCCAAATGTAGCAATATACGGTATATGTTCATAAATTTAGGCCATGCTAACCGTGGCAGGGTAAGATTGAACATACCGAACACTCCCTAAATTCATCTGGTATAGTGAAATAGAACCTCGTTTCCGACTGGCCGCGACCATACTAGCATGATTTGTGCTTGCGTTGTGGACACTTGAATGAAAACCCTCGAATTAGCTAGAACAAAAATGAATCCATGGCGATTTCTGCCAGTTTACTAACAGGGACAGATAGACTTTGATAAGAGGTGAGAGAATATTTTGCTAAATAAACCGTCTCCATGAAAAATCCCCGGCCCAAGCCGGCAGAAAATCCTGCAGAAAACCCCAATCGACCAGAGTCCAGAGAGTCGATGCAAGTCGGTGTAGATAGGCGGCAAGCGGTACGGGTGAAATCCCGTGTCGTTTGGAGCGCGCCCGCCGCCCGCAGACAATATTTGTCGAGCTTAGGGGTGGTCGCCGCGATAGAAGTTGATGACGTGCAGAGTTGCGAAGGAGTGCGCGGTGAGTGAGTGGGGACGAAGTGGGCAGGGGGTGAGGGTTTTCTTTTTTCGTTTTTGAAGTATGGGTGAACGCACACAGTTCGCAGAGGCGACGTAGATTAACCATGTGCGATAATAAATCACCAAGACTGAAGGGGAATCCAAATTTGCTTCGTCCTTTGTCCTTGAGTTCTGTTCTACGATCAACATACACCCTGCAAATTACCGTGTTCAAATTTGGCACTTTTCCAGGCTCATTTACCATATTTAGGCGATTATGTTCATTTTCTAGTCATTAATGCACATAATTCAAATTCAGACAATCGATGCATGAATAAGTGCACAAAAATGGTCTGGAAAACCATGCTCGTGGTACTTAGTAAATTTTTCACGCCTTTTACAAGCAATGGGCAGAGATTTCAAGGATATGTGTGGCAATAGTAAACCACAAACGTGTCATTTATTGATTTTTCAAATATAGAAAAATGTAAGACATGCTTGAAAAACATGACGCCTGGCATGGTGCCATGGTATGACCTCACCATGCCCTGGTAAAAATTTGAGAAGGTTTGGCTTATGTCGTCATGCACGCTCTTCATAAATCAAACCATCACCAGGAAGTTTCGTGGTTTCCAGAGGGAAATCACCAAGATTGAAGGGGAATCCAAATTTCCTTCGTCCTTGAGTTTTTATCTACTAGCAACATACACCCTAAAAATCACTGTATCCAAATTTGGCACTTTTCTGGACTCATTTGCCATATTTAGGTGATTATGTGCATTTTCTAGACATTAATGCGCATAATTCAAATTCAGACAACCGGTGCATGAAAAAGTGCACAAAACGGTCTGGAAAACCATGCTCGTGGTATTTAGTAAATTTTTCATGCCTTTTACAAGGAATGGGCGGAGATTTCAAGGATATGTGTGGCAGGAGTCAATCACAAATGTGTCATTTATTGGTTTTTCAACTATAGAAAAATGAAAGACATGCTTGAAAAACATGACGCCTGGCATGGTGCCATGGGATGGCTTCACCATGCCCTGGTAAAAAATTGAGAAGGTTTGGCTTATGTCGTCATGCATGCTCTTCATAAATTGAACACCGAGGAAGTTTCGTGGTTTCGAGAGGGAAATCACCAAGATTGAAGGGGAATCCAAATTTCCTTTGTCCTTTGCCCTTGAGTTTTTTTTCTATGATCAACATATACCCTACAAATCACCGTGTTCAAATTTGGCACTTTTCTGGGCTCATTTACCATATTTAGGCGATTGTGCGCATTTTCTAAACATTAATGCACATAATTCAAACTCAGACAACCGGTGCATGAAAAAGTGCATAAAACGGTCTGGAAAACCATGCTCGTGGTATTTGGTAAATTTTCATTCCTTTTACAAGGAATTGGTAGATATTTTAAGGATATGTGTGGCAAGAGTCAACCACAAACGTGTCGTTTATTCGTTTTTCAAATATAAAAAATGAAAGACCTGCTTGAAAAACATGACGCCTAGCATGGTGTCATGGTATGCCCTCACCATGCCCTGATAAAAATTTGAGAAGGTTTGGCATATGTAGTCATGCACGCTCTTCATAAATCGAACCATCATCGAGGAAGTTTCGTGGTTTTGAGAGGGAAATCACCAAGATTGAAGGGAAATACAAATTTCCGTCGGCCTTGAGTTTTTTTATACGATAGACATACACCCTACAAATCACCGTGTTCAAATTTGACACTTTTCCAGGCTCATTTACATATTTAGGTGATTATGTGCATTTTCTAGACATTTAGCACAGATACATGAAATCATAGCTACAACTACACGGGTGTGATGAGAGGGACATGGATTGTCATTCGATCACGGTGCATCCTACGGTGCACACGCGCGATCCACGTGGCTGGGGTTCCGGCCAATCAGAACACAATCCACAATAGGGTGAGCACACACAGTTTCCAGAGGCGACAGAGATGAAACGTGTGTGATAATAAATGACCAAGATTGTGGGGGAATCCAAACTTCCTTCGGTGTTTGTCCTTGAGCTCTAAAAAACCACCGCACTGTACGGTTGTCTGGCACTCTGCCCTAGAGCTCTCTCCAAGCGTCGTTCATGCCACCGTGCCGCACACTAACTGGTAAGGAAGCAATGGCATCCCGCCGCGCCGAGTTCCTCGCCGCCCGCGACTGCACACTAAATGTGTTGGGGATGTTCCCCACGACCAAGACCTGGCTGAAGATATGACCCGGCCAAGAGCATGGAGGCTCCATGGATCATTTTGCTTTCTGGGTCATTGTGACGTTAAGGAGGGTCCAAGGCCGAGGGGGAGACCCAGCAGTAGGCCAGCTAATGGTGGGCTGGCTTGACGTAGAGGGCCCAGACAAAAGATTCTCCTGACTTGGGAGGCAAGGCGAATAAGAGTTAGAGTATGATACGTGTGAGCAGTACAACCCGGAATCTGTTGCAAATCCAGGGACTCGACCTATTATATAAAGGGGAGCCCCTAGGATGAAAATACTAAGTTGCAATCTCTCGAGAGCTAGATTAGCGAATCCGCATCCTTGTACTCGGGATCTCTAGCAATATCAATCAAGCAGGAAGTAGGTCTTTACCTCCACCATGAGGGGCCGAACATGGGTAAACTTGCGTCCTTCGTTCCCGATCAACCCTGTTCAAGCGACCACCTAGTTGCGATGGCCTCCAGACTTAGTCCTTTCACGAGGACATCTGCCGTCACAAAACCATGACAGTTGGCGCCCACCGTGGGGCCTATGCACGGTGGTGTCGAGTTCTTGGAGGGCGCTCTACCAGGGATCGAGGGATACGCAATCGGCCGGATGATGAAGAGTGGCCGAGGCAAGCTCTACATCCATGATTCAGGTTGGGACCCCGAGGCCGACTCGATCGAATACGGGTACCGGGTCCCCTTTGGCAAGACCCACATCTTCATTAGCATACTCAGCGAATATAGCCCCAAGCTGGACATATCCTCAAACATCGTCGAGCCGGCTCGCCGTGCCAGCTCATGCCAGGCTCACGTCTTCGTCAGTTTCACTCATGGATTTGATCTAGCGGGTAATTCTGCATCTGGCGGTGACACTCTCGTCTACTCTGATGGTAAGTCCTCGGTTGGCGATATTGAGTCGAGTTTTCTGCTTTTTGATGGTAAGCTTGGGGGCTATTCCGATGACGAGATTGGTTTGAGGCCTTCGAGCCACCGCGTTGCGCATCGGTCTACATGGCAGGGAACCAAAACCAAAACATGGCCACACAGCCGGCTAAAAGCTCCATGGCGGCTGGTGTTGTGATAAGGACTGTTACTTCAGCGTCGGCTCCTGATGCGACCGGCACAAGCCATACGCCGGCTCAAGTTCTAGGAGAAATAATGAATGCTCTAGGAACTCTCTTGGCCGCTCTAGTAACTGCAGAGAACCAGGCCAAATGCAACGCTGAAGTAGTGAAGCTTCTCAGCAGATGGCCAAGGTCCAGGAAGATATCAACGCCGAAAACACTCATATGGCGGAGGTACATGCTCACACCCTTAGGGAAACCGAGCACTTGAAGGCAGAGACACTCCACCTCAATTTCCATCAGCAAGGGTCGGATGCGGTACATCAGAGGAGGCATCAGAGCCGCCTACCTCCTAGTTTCATGAGTACATTGTTGTTTGATACACCGCAGGATGCATCCTTCCCAAGGGCAGGAACTGGTCACTACAAAAAAAAGACACATCCGTGACATTTTGGGCCGAACGAATTTTTTTGCTATCATGCTTATGACACTTCTATGACGATAATTGTGACAAAAGCACGTATCATCATAGATGTGGTGGACTCCTACTTCTATGACAAAAAATCATGACAAAAAATGGGCTTTTCATCCCGGGCGGGCCGGGGACGCACCTGCATGACGCTCTTTGGGCCGTCCATGACAGGAAAAATCATGGTAGAAGCGAGGGCGAGGACAATATCGGGGAGTTCCCGGTTACTGTGGGTGGTCGGGGCCGAGCGATGCATGGAGGTTTGCGCGTTTCTCTTGTATACGACGCACGTGTGTGTGAGGCGTTGGGCTCTAACTGAACCTGAGCAAGGCATTCGCTTACTGAACCCGAGTGATTGCACTAGCTATGCGTTACTGAACCCGAGCGATCGATCGATCCCTTGCTATTAACTAAACCCGGGCAATTCGTTCACTACAGCTGCTACTGAAGCCGATCGAAACTGCTGCCTCTTGATGAACAGTGACCATTGTTGGGGGTTGGATGAAAAGTTCCCGTTGGGGGTTGGATGAACAGGACCCCCATGGTAGTAGTAGTAGGCCGTTGCCACTGGACGAACATGACCCCGATCGAGGAGGCTGCCACACCCGAGCCGATTGGGGTGGATGAACAGGACCCCGTGGAGGGCTGGTTGAACAGTAGTCGGTGGTGGCTAGATGAACAGGACCCCGTGGATGAACAGTAGCTGGTGGAGGCAGGATGAAGGTTGCGGTGGATGGACAATAGCAGGTGGAGGCTGGAGGAAGTCAACGGTGCATGAACAGTAGCTTGTGGAGGCTGGAGGAAGTCAACGGTGGATGAACAGTAGCCCGAGGAGGCTGGAGCGAGGCAGTAGATGGTGGATGAACAGTAGCCTGTGGAGTCCCCTGAACAGGACCCTGTTTCGACCATAGGCGCTCCAACACAAGTCCGTTTCCTCCATTTTGTGGTACGCCACAGCCCTCCCGATCAACAGGACCCCGTTTTGACCGTAGCCAGTCGAACAGAAGGTCGTTTCCTCCGTACTGTGGTACGCCAAACCCCTGTTTCGACTGTTCCCTCCAAGCAGATTGGCTCCCGATGAACACAATGCATTCCATTGCATCCCGATGAACACGATGCAGTTGTCCGTCCCGACTCAGCCGGTTGGCTTCCGACGAACAGGATGCCGTTGCTGCCGTCCGTTGCCTCTCCATGTACACGAGCCCTGGCCATACGTATGCATGAGTAGGCACTCAAGACCCCGCCCGTATGTACATACATGGCCGTATTTTTGGCATGTGGATGTACGTATGTGTACACGGTTTAGAAGGGACTGCCTAAACTGCTGCGTCGGGGGCTCTACTACTACACGTGCTGCTGCTTGCTCGGCCACGGTTCATCGTTGTAGAGAGACAGCTCGACCGGTATGTATTTACACGTTCGCGACCAGACAGACAACGCTAGTATGCTTCGACTGGGTGGGTCCCAGCTGTCAGGGAGGATAAAGGCCTCACTTCCTTGCGTGCGAAGATATAGCTGGTGGGTCCCGACTGTAACACCCTGGTTTTTGGCCCTTTTTTGATTTATTGGCTTTTGCTCTCATTTTTCTTTTTGGAGTGGATCTGTGGCCTTGCAACCTGGGAGATCATCACCATTTCTTCTCCCTAGTGGTTCATCATCCTCAAACTCATTCCAAGATCATGTCATTTCCATTCTAACCCAACCCTAAAATTTATTTCTAAGGAATATTCCTTTTTCTATTAAAGGAATAGTCATGTTTGCCCTAGGTTGTGAAGCAACCTATATGTCTGTCCATCCAAAAATTCCCAAATAATTCTCATAAATTGTTTGGGTCATATCTTGCTCAAATATGTAAAAATCCTTCCTTCGCTAGTTCAAAAATAATTCCCCGATATTCCTTCTTCTATTCTGTCCTAAATGGCATTTTGTGAAGGAAGTGCCATTTATCCTATTTTTTTTGCTCCCTAACTTTTTGGGCATGATTTTACATCCAAATCATTGCCTCATGAAAAATTCAACTTCATTTGCCTAGCCAGTCTTCCTTAGTGATTTTTAAAGTTTCTGTCCAAATAGAAGCTTTGTGAAGCAAGTACTAGCTAGGAGTATCCAAATGAGTTGAAATTTTGCACACCTCTTCTGAAGAGCAATTGGCAGATATCTTCACAAAGCCCTTGGATGAGAAAAGGTTTTGCAAGTTGCTGTGTGAGCTAAATATCCTAGAATCCTCAAATGTCCTATGATTGGACACACATCCTAACGCTGATGCATGTTGATGACTTAGATGTGCAACACACGAAGTAACATATATCTTCAATCAATGAAGACATACATTCTAAGTGTGAATAAATTAACGCGGAATTTGACTTCGAAGCACCAGATAATTGTGCGCCATGTCTGGGTCTAATACTTCCTATACGGTGGGTAACGCCACCACCAAACTCTTGTTTGAAGTGTTTTTATTGGCGTCACATTTGCATAATCTTCGTATTTGGTTTGTCTTCAACATTGATTTGTCTTCGCGTTTATCTTCACAAGGTTGAGTTGGTCTTATGCTGATATATATACATATATTCGAGTTCTGTCCTCTATAGCATTCACTTATAGCTATGTCTTCGTGTTTGCATTTTCTTGATCTAAGTGAATGTGATCGGACCCTAACCTCTTATGTGCTTCTACCTCAAATTATGTCTATCCAAATCATATGCATTCTATTGAAACCTGTCTATTGTCTTCTCTGAATCTTTGTCAGCAGAAGACAAAGTGACAAAAGTTTAATCTGTTTTTATTGCCATATCCTGATTGCCTGAATACCGGAGAAGCCGGAACTACCGCCCGACAATCCAGGCGTGCGTGGGAACATGGAACAACTTTCAATGTGTTGCATGCAGGCCACGTATCCTTCAAATGTGAACCGCTAGGGGCACCTGCGTAATTACGTTGTGCTGTCCCTTTCCTTATAAATACACAACTCACCGTGGTCACAATTTCTCCTTCCACCTCACCACCACGCACAAACCCTAGCGCCTCCGCTAGCTCTCGACGACACCGGAGATGAAGGGCTTAGCTGCCGCAACTTCTTCGACGTCGTCCTCACGCCCGCCGCGGACCTCGTCCTCTCCGCCGCCGCCGTAGGTGTCTTCCGCCACCAAGTTAAGGCACGGGAAATTGAACTGCTCGTCCTCTCTCTTCGCCTCGTGTCGTGGAATTGTCACGTCAGATGTCCTAGTGTAAGGACTTAGTCGTGAGGCCAACGCATTTATGTGGTAGCTTGATGGGGTTGAGCGGAATCGAGAGATGCAACACACAAGACGAGGATTTAGACAGCTTCGGGCCCCGGGAAACATCATCCGGTAAAAACCCTACATGCTGTTTGAGGCTAGGTCTCATTATCATCATGAGGGAGTCGCCGTAAAACGGCTCTCCTCTTTGTTTCTAGCCCTAAGATTGTTTCTTCTTGCTTGTAACTTGTCCCTCTTTAGGGAGCCCTACCCCTCCTTATATATGTTGAAGGGGCGGTTTACATGACTAGTCCTAATTGCATTAGGATTACTATATTACAAGTGGAGTCCTAGTCTTGCTTCCTTTGTAGGAGAATAGTCCTTACACTTTCCTCATAAACCGGCCCACCATTAAACGTGAACCGGACTTCTGGGCCTTGGGCCTTGTCATCCGTCTGTCCCGTATGCCGGATCACCAATGAGTCATAATGACCAAGTGGGTTGCTTGTAAACCGCCAGGTCAGGGCGGGTCGCCAGTGAATCGCCAAGTGTCAGCCGGATCTCAAGTAAACCGCCAAGTCCGACTGGGTTATACTTCCGGCCGGTTTACGCCGCGGGGTATATCCCTGACATTAGCCCCCAGTTTAATTTGGGTTTGTCCATGTTAAACTGATCTGCAACATAAACACAACAACAGATTTGGCGGGTTGTGCTCCGGGTTAAGAATTCTTGTAGACCGACACCTAATCATCCTTAAGTCCTTGTCATTCCCTCCTTCTAGAAAATCCGGATCAATAACCCGCTTCATACTTCAAATTGCTGACGTTGGTTTCTCATATAAAAATATTGTGAAGAATAATCCACTTGAGTCGGCTTCCAAAACGCCGGCTTAAGAAATTTTGGTCTTGAAATACTCATCTGATATCCGGGCGGTTTGAAGATGTAAAACTTGCCGCTTTAATATTACCAAAATTACCGGGTTATAAAAACTGATAATTCCGGGTCATGATTGTTGCTAACGCCGGTTCATGATTGTTGCCAACGCCGGTTCATGATTATTGATGATGCCGGGTTGCAGACACAGGGTCATAATAATTGGTGACACCGGGTCAATCTGGTTTGCTCAAAACTAAGAATTTGAATGTATTTCTCTGATAATAATATAATACTTGTAGCCCCCAAGTCTTGAGCAGAACAAAGTGATGGCTTAAGACTTGCTTCAATATAAATACTGTCATTTTCGAAGAAATCCATGTTGTTCATCCTAGTCATTAGTAAAAGCTGAATACTCCATATTATGTAGCCCCCAAGTGCCGGGTTGTCATGCTTGCAGCAACCTGGGACTTGTAATTGACTGACGCCGATAAAACTTCAACCAATGTAGCCCCCAAGGGTCGGGTCATTATGCAATAATGGGCAGGGACTTTATAAATATGATCACGTAGACTTGAGCAACGATGTGTAGCCCCCAAGGGCCGGCTCATTATGATATGATGAGTCGGGTCTTCAATAAGGCCAATAAAAATGACTTTGCATTAGCCCCCAAGTGTCATGGTGCATGCTTGTAGCGACATGAGACTTACATGTAATCTCAATTTGAATAATGTAGCCCCCAAGTGCCGGGTCGTAAGCCTGCAGCGACTCGGGACTATTCCTTCCATTGTAGAATAAATCATATCCTTTGATAAAATAATAGCCATTGTGCTAAAGCGACTTTGAAAACCTCAATAATACCGGTTATTAAAAACCATAATAAAATCCAGCCATGTTGGCTACTCAAGATAATATAATCCGGTATGAAAACATTATTCATTCAATATCATAATGAAAATTCAGCCAAGTTTGGCTATTTGAATAATATAAACCAATGATTTATAAGCGCATGATTCCAATGGCGCAATCCAAATATATAATGGCGACTTATAGTCCCCAGCCAGGCCGGCTTAATAAACACCGGATAATTTATCATCATATACTGGCGACTTATCGTCTTAAAGCCAGGCCGGTTTAATAAACGCCGGCGATTTATAATCATGCTTTATTCAACCTGTTTCTGCATACAACAAGTTTAACGTGTCCTGGCGGTTTACCGTCGGAAGGGTCATAATGCCCAACATATAACCCAGGTTTATAACCAAGGCTGCACTTAAGAATAATCAAATATGAAATATATCGTACCTGTGACATTGAATCACATTGTTGGTTTTACCAACGTTTTGTAGTAAGGGTGATAACCCCAATCTTGAGTAATGATAACTCCTTTCATACTTTGCCGGTTTATGATAAAACCGTACCGGGTTGTGACCAACACCGGTTTATTCCATAATAAGATGGTAACAGAAAATCAGACCGGGCAGATAGTCTCCGGATTAAGATTTGACCGTGTTCCGTCAATTTGTAATTGACCGTTGAACCGGATTAACAATGTCGGTTTAAAACGGAACAAAAGAAAAAGGTCTTTAGCAAAAAGAACAGAATTCAAGCAAAGGCAAAGATAAAACCTTTTGCAAATGAGGCTTTGAGCCGATCAAGAGGCATTACCATGGTCGGACACGACCAAGCCCCCAAAAGGCGTAGCTATGGTTCGAGTCAGCCAGGTCCCCAAATGATGCGTTGGCATTACGCCGATCAAGAGGTGTAGCGATGGTTCGGGTTCGACCAAAGCCCCCAAGTGATGTTGTGGCACTAGGCCGATCAAGAGGCGTGACTATGGTTCAGACTTGACCAAGTCCCCAAGTGATGTTGTGGCATTGAGCCGATTAAGAGGTGTGACTATGGTTCGGATACGACCAAAGCCCCCAAGTGATGTTGTGGCATTGCGCCGATCAAGAGGTGTAGCTATGGTTCGGATACGACCAAGCCCCCAAGTGATGTTGTGGCATTGCGCCGATCAAAAGGTGTAGCTATGGTTCGGATACGACCAAGCCCCCAAGTGATCAATAATATGATAAGCCAATAAGGCAGAATACCCATGTTCGAACTGCGCATCATGGCAACATGTCCTCTTCGGCAACCTTTAACTTTTTGCAAGAGATAAATTCTTCTTGAACCGGGATTTTGAACCAGATATTGAGAGCTTCAAAGCTTTGTGGGAGACATCTTTCTCTTGAACCGGATTGTAAACTGAAACTTCATTTTCAGCCGAAAATTTTCTGACGGCCTTTAAACTCGAACTTGCGAGAAGTTAATTCCTTTTTGAACCGGAAATTCTTAAACCGGATTTGAGAGCTTCAGTAAGACTGACTTCCCTTGAGCCGGATTTTAAACCGGAATCCTTTCTGATAATCCGGAACTTCTTCATTGAGCCGGGATTTTGTAACTGTCATGTACTTTCTAAGCCGGAAATTTTCTGACGGCCTTCAAATAACAGTAGCCTCCTGGACCGGGTTATCTTTCCCTCCATCGTCCTGGGGTTCTTAAATTTGCTGAAACTAGCAAGATTTGCTGAGTCATGTCATCGTAGCCCCCGAGTCTCAAGGTGACTCGAGGAGTTGGCTTGAAACTCTCCATACTTGACCGTGATATAAACCGGCATAACTTGTATATCATTGGTGTTGATAGCATGATGTGAATCTACAGAAGGTTGAGGTGATCAAGCGGGTTATAAACGATCCCGTATGAGCCGTGTCAGCAACTCGGCCAATGGTTCCTTCCAACTGGCGATTTGAATTTAACCAAACTTAAGTGGCGGCGACTTGTGCGCCTGCCCATTGAGCCATCCAGTGCAGACGACGGTCGATAGTATATGATAATTTGCCTCCAATTTGTTGAAAGAAAAACCGGGCTACCCAAGCTGTGACTTGCTCATACTTAATAAACAGCTCGTGCAGACAGGTGCGGCCCTGTATGTTGATGTAGATCAGGCCGCGATAGATGGACGATGGAAGACGACCGCAGATTCAGAGGCGGTAGAGACAGATGAGTCGGCCGTGGCGTTGTAAGCCGGGGCGGGCGGGCGAGTTAACCACATTACCGCGGCGTAAACCGGTCTGCAGAATGGAAGCTTGCACATATATTCATCGAGCTTGATGACATGGTAAGATACTTAGCGCATTATAATGGGGCGCGAGTTATACATCCATGACATAGCCATCGCTTTTTGAAGTGAACAATTGTCCTACATAAACAATATTGCAGACCAAGACAAAGATAAACTGCTCTTTGAAAATAATATGTGCTGATAAAATATATTTTAGATGGATATCACCTGATGTGTTTAGGCCGGAAATAACCTGCCATGAAGTTGATGATCACTAGGTGAAACTGAAATCACTCACGGGTGAATCGGCCGCGGGAGCAGACAGACGAGTTGGCTCGGTGTTGTAAGCCGGTGCGGACGAGCAACCGTGTTTGTAAACCAATGCGGACGTATGAACCGGCGGCGAAGGCGGACGGGCGAGTCATCCGTGGCATTGTAAGGTAGTGCGAACGGGCGAGTCGGCCGGCGCGTTGATGTAACCGGACCGCAGGGGCGACGACTGCATATAACAACACTATAGGGCAGAGTGGTTGTTTTCCAAAAAATTAATAAGTACTGATAAAAGTAAACTGGATGGATATTACCTGATGTATTTGAACATCATACATGAAATGTCTGCTAGAATCTGTCCAGGATGTCTTGTACTGCGATTTCAACCTTTGAACAGACAAAGTACTACCAGTACTTGGCCTTATGTGGGATGCAGTAGTAACTTGGAACGGAGATGAACCGGCAACAGCGGCATGTGGCGGAGCTCGTCTGAAGTGGCACAAGGCCGTGGCGGGTCGCGGCCACGATGACAGGCTACAGCTGAAGCGAGCGTTGAGACAGTAGAGACCCAGGTAATTACTGTAGCAACGGCGGGTTGAGAATAGTGCTGCAAAGGGGCGGCAAGTGCGGCCCGGCAAAACGGGCGGCTCTGCGGCTGAGAGACACAGGCCAAGACCACCTTGGTGGCGGGTCAGAGCCCGCGTGTAAGCGGGGAAGTGGAGCAGACCCGGTAGTAGCCGGCGCACACGGGTCCGGTAGGGGTGGCGAGATGGTGGCGCGGCGCGGCAGCCGTGACAGCGGGTCGCGGGCGGAGGCTACTTGCTGGTAGTGGTGGTGGCAAGGCTGGCCACAGAGGCGACGGCTCAAGGCCGTGGGGACGGCGCGAGGCAGAGCCGGCCCGGGGCGGTTTGGAAACTGATACGGCCAAAGGGCACCGGCGAGGCGAACGATAGCAGCGGAGAACCGACGATGTGAGGATCCAAAAGGAGGGGCTCGGTGACTCGCCAGAGTAGTCGCACTGGAAGGCGCAAGAGACGGGGCGGCTCAGGGCCGGCCCTAACAGAAGCAGTAGAGGCCATTGGAGACAAACGGCAGCAGGCGACTTGTCGGGCACAAAGTAGACGAGGTGGAGCGCGTGCGGCGAGTCCGACGGAGGCAAAGCGCAGGAGGCCAGTACGGCGGAGTCTGACGGAGCCAAGGTGTTGTCAATATTTGTCAGGTCTGGAAGAATTCATTTTTTCACAGAGTATGGGCTGACTGATTTGCCCTTGTATGCATGTACTTCTTCCGGTTTCAGATTCCCCTTAGCTGCCCTTCCCTTTTTCTTTTTTATTGATCAACCGGGAGGAACCTCAGCTGGACACACATCTATCAGATTAAGTAGAACTAGGAACGGCCGACGGATTTGCGACAGAGGCGGAGCGAAGTCAGCCGCAGGTTGTGGTTGGTTTGGACGGATCCACATCTGCGTCCCTTTTTTTAACGGGCTGAGCAACTTTTTACTAGTGCCTTCACACGTCACCGAGGATAATGGAGTAATAGTTGATGGGTTGATTTTGGTCTTCACGCGCAAAGCAGCAGCGGCAGATTTGATGTTTGCCTCAGGACTTGATTCCCTCGTGAGAGGCAGCCACTATTGACGCTACGGCAACTCGGCGGAACAACAAGGACTAGTGCGGCTGCGGCAACTCGGCGGAATCGTTGGTCGGACGGATCGTTTGAACTCCAGTTGGCCTCGGAGTAGTAACGTGGCAGATAAATCACCTTTTACAGAAGATCTCATCTCGGACTCGACGGATTGAGACGACACGACGGCGACGCATACAGCCCGGCTCTTTTCATCCAGAAATTTGCGAGCTCCTCGACCCTTAGGAGAGATCGCTCCAAGAACTCAACACCACCGTGCGTAGGCCCCACGATGGGCGCCAACTGTCGTGGAATTGTCACGTCAGATGTCCTAGTGTAAGGACTTAGTCGCGAGGCCAACGCATTTATGTGGTAGCTTGATGGGGTTGAGCGGAATCGAGAGACGCAACACACAAGACGAGGATTTAGACAGCTTCGGGCCCCGGGAAACATCATCCGGTAAAAACCCTACATGCTGTTTGAGGCTAGGTCTCATTATCATCATGAGGGAGTCGCCGTAAACCGGCTCTCCTATTTGTGTCTAGCCCTAAGATTGTTTCTTCTTGCTTGTAACTTGTCCCTCTTTGGGGAGCCCTGCCCTCCTTATATATGTTGAAGGGCGGCTTACATGACTAGTCCTAGTTGGATTAGGATTACTCTATTACAAGTGGAGTCCTAGTCTTGCTTCCTTTGTAGGAGAATAGTCCTTACACTTTCCTCATAAACCGCCCACCATTAAACGTGAACCGCCTTCGGGCCTTGGGCCTTGTCATCCGTCTGTCTCCGTATGCGGATCACCGGTGAGTCATAATGACCAGGTGGGTTGCTTGTAAACCGCCAGTCGTATGGTCGCCAGTGAATCGCCAAGTGTCAGCCGGATCTCAAGTAAACCGCCAAGTCCAACTGGGTTATACTTCCGGCCGGTTTACGCCGCAGGGTATATCCGGATCAATAACCAGCTTCATACTTTAAATTGCTGACGTTGGTTTCTCATATAAAAATATTGTGAAGAATAATCCACTTGAGTCGGCTTCCAAAACGCCGGCTTAAGAAATTTTGGTCTTGAAACACTCATCTGATATCCGGCCGGTTTGAAGATGTAAAACTTGCTGCTTTAATATTACCAAAATTACCGGGTTATAAAACTGATAATTCGGTCATGATTGTTGCTAACGCCGGTTCATGATTGTTGCCAACGCCGGTTCATGATTATTGATGATGCGGGTTGCGCATATTGTGGTCATAATAATTGGTGACACCGGGTCAATCTGGTTTGCTCAAAACTGAGATTTTGAAAGTATTTCTCTGATAATAATATAAAACTTGTAGCCCCCAAGTCTCGAGAAGAACAAAGTGATGGCTTAAGACTTGCTTCAATATAAATACTGTCATTTTCGAAGAAATCCATGTTGTTCATCCTAGTCATTAGTAAAAGCTGAATACTCCATATTATGTAGCCCCCAAGTGCCGGGTTGTCATGCTTGCGACAACTCGACTTGTAATTGACTAACGTCGATAAAACTTCAACCAATGTAGCCCCCAAGGGTCGGGTCATTATGCAATAATGAGCAGGGACTTTATAAATATGATCACGTAGACTTGAGCAGCGATGTGTAGCCCCCAAGGGCCGGCTCATTATGATATGATGAGTCGGATCTTCAATAAGGCCAATAAAAATGACTTTGCATTAGCCCCCAAGTGTCATGGTGCATGCTTGCAGCGACATGAGACTTACATGTAATCTCAATTTGAATAATGTAGCCCCCAAGTGCCGGGTCGTAAGCCTGCAGCGACTCGGGACTATTCCTTCCATTGTAGAATAAATCATATCCTTTGATAAAATAATAGCCATTGTGCTAAAGCGACTTTGAAAACCTCAATAATACCGGTTATTAATAACCATAATAAAATCCAGCCATGTTGGATACTCAAGATAATATAATCCGGTATGAAAACCTTATTCATTCAATATCATAATGAAAATTCAGCCAAGTTTGGCTATTTGAATAAGATAAACCAATGATTTATAAGCGCATGATTCCAATGGCGCAATCCAAATATATACTGGCGACTTATAGTCCCCAGCCAGGCCGACTGTAACACCCTGGTTTTTGGCCCTTTTTTGATTTATTGGCTTTTGCTCTCATTTTTCTTTTTGGAGTGGATCTGTGGCCTTGCAACCTGGGAGATCATCACCATTTCTTCTCCCTAGTGGTTCATCATCCTCAAACTCATTCCAAGATCATGTCATTTCCATTCTAACCCAACCCTAAAATTTATTTCTAAGGAATATTCCTTTTTCTATTAAAGGAATAGTCATGTTTGCCCTAGGTTGTGAAGCAACCTATATTTCTGTCCATCCAAAAATTCCCAAATAATTCTCATAAATTGTTTGGGTCATATCTTGCTCTAATATGTAAAAAATCCTTCCTTTTCTAGTTCAAAAATAATTCCCCGATATTCCTTCTTCTATTCTGTCCTAAATGGCATTTTGTGAAGGAAGTACCATTTATCCTATTTTTTTTGCTGCCTAACTTTTTGGGCATGATTTTACATCCAAATCATTGCCTCATGAAAAATTCAACTTCATTTTCCTAGCCAGTCTTCCTTAGTGATTTTTAAAGTTTCTTTCCAAATAGAAGCTTTGTGAAGGAAGTACTAGCTAGGAGTATCCAAATGAGTTGAAATTTTGCACACCTCTTCTGAGGAGCAATTGGCAGATATCTTCACAAAGCCCTTGGATGAGAAAAGGTTTTGCAAGTTGGTGTGTGAGCTAAATATCCTAGAATCCTCAAATGTCCTATGATTGGACACACATCCTACGCTGATGCATGTTGATGACTTAGATGTGCAACACACGAAGTAACATATATCTTCAATCAATGAAGACACACATTCCAAGTGTGAATAAATTAACGCGGAATTTGACTTCGAAGCGCCAGATAATTGTGCGCCATGTCTGGGTCTAATACTTCCTATATGGTGGGTAACGCCACCACCAAACTCTTGTTTGAAGTGTTTTTATTGGCGTAACATTTGCATAATCTTCGCATTTGGTTTGTCTTCAACATTGATTTGTCTTCGCGTTTATCTTCACAAGGTTGAGTTGGTCTTATGCTGATATATATACATATATTCGAGTTCTGTCCTCTATAGCATTCACTTATAGCTATGTCTTCATGTTTGCATTTTCTTGATCTAAGTGAATGTGATCGGACCCTAACCTCTTCTGTGCTTCTACCTCAAATTATATCTATCCAAATCATATGCATTCTATTGAAACCTGTCAATTGTCTTCTCTGAATCTTTGTCAGCAGAAGACAAAGTGACAAAAGTTTAATGTGTTTTTATTGCCATATCCTGATTGCCTGAATACCGAAGAAGCCGGAACTACCGCCCGACAATCCAGGCGTGCGTGGGAACATGGAACAACTTTCAATGTGTTGCATGCAGGCCACGTGTCCTTCAGATGTGAACCGCCAGGGGCACTTGCGTAATTACGCTGTGCTGTCCCTTTCCTTATAAATACACAACTCACCGTGGTCACAATCTCTCCTTCCACCTCACCACCACGCACAAACCCTAGCGCCTCCGCTAGCTCTCGACGACGCCGGAGATGAAGGGCTTAGCTGCCGCAACTTCTTCGACGTCGTCCTCACGCCGGCCGCGGACCTCGTCCTCTCCGCCACCGCCGTAGTTGTCTTCCGCCACCAAGTTAAGGCATGGGAAATTTAACTGCTCGTCCTCTCTCTTCGCCTCGTGTCGTGGAATTGTCACGTCAGATGTCCTAGTGTAAGGACTTAGTCGCGAGGCCAACGCATTTATGTGGTAGCTTGATGGGGTTGAGAGGAATCGAGAGACGCAACACACAAGACGAGGATTTAGACAGCTTCGGGCCCCGGGAAACATCATCCGGTAAAAACCCTACATGCTGTTTGAGGCTAGGTCTCATTATCATCATGAGGGAGTCGCTGTAAACCGGCTCTCCTCTTTGTGTCTAGCCCTAAGATCGTTTCTTCTTGCTTGTAACTTGTCCCTCTTTGGGGAGCCCTACCCCTCCTTATATATGTTGAAGGGGCGGTTTACATGACTAGTCCTAGTTGGATTAGGATTACTCTATTACAAGTGGAGTCCTAGTCTTGCTTCCTTTGTAGGAGAATAGTCCTTACACTTTCCTCATAAACCGGCCCACCATTAAACGTGAACCGGCCTTCTGGGCCTTGGGCCTTGTCATCCGTCTGTCCCGTATGCCGGATCACCAATGAGTCATAATGACCAGGTGGGTTGCTTGTCAACCGCCAGGTCAGGGCGGGTCGCCGGTGAATCGCCAAGTGTCAGCCGGATCTCAAGTAAACTGTCAAGTCCGGCCGGGTTATACTTCCGGCCGGTTTACGCTGTGGGGTATATCCCCGACACCTCGTCTAGCAGTTCGTCAAGCGGTGCCTTTTTGATCTGTCAGATCCATCCACTTGAACCAAAAGTGGTTTCTTAAACTTCCAAATCTGGATCTTTCTTGTTCTGTATCTCATATCATGCCAAGTATATTCACTTATGCTTCACAACTAGTTAGATTCCTCACTTGTACTTATTCATGGATTCGTACAAATCTGGAACCAACTCTCATCGAATAAATGAATGTCTTCGCACTATGAGGTTAATGTCTTCAAACTAATTTATCTTCAAAATCTTCTCAGAATGCATATGACCTCTTCCCCTTCCCTCGCACCTCTAATGTTGTCACAGGTACATGTCCATGGGAGAATCCCTTGGTTCTCATAGTCTGCATTCATTTGCAGAATTCTTACAGCACCACATCAACTCTCCTGAAGCCAGTTCCTGTCTGACCAGCAAAAGGAAGCCATTCACAGTCTTGAAGCCATTCAGACTGAATATAATGGCAACTGAGAAGTCAGCTATTAAGGGCGGCAGGCAGCACCGTGGAGATACAGCTAAGGATTTGCATCCAGATCTGTTTGAGCTATACAAGTCAGATCCCGAGGAAAGCTACAACCAGCCCAAGACTCGAATCCAATGGATTCGAAGGTATTGGGTGGAAGAATGGTTCAAGTACAGATTTGTAACTGCTGAATATGCTGAAAAGAATGCCATCAAGCGACCATGGGGAGTTATTATCTACAGAGGTCTGCAGCCCAAGTCCCAGTCTGAGGCCATTGCTCAAGGCTTCTATCCTTGCATGGTCCGAGGACCACAGCCAGAGAATGCCGACCCATCATCACTGTTATGGTGTCGTGAAGATAATCTCTTCAAGCGCAATTATAAATTTGCCAAGGAGTCTGCTGTCAAGAACAAGAAGGACCTGAGACTCGACTTCAACCCTGGTCCATCTGCTCCAAGGGCTGATGGCACCCACGATGCAAATCCAAATGTCATCGGCCCCTTCTATAACCTCGATGGCCTTATCACTCACATAGTTGTACAGGGGGGCACCGTGGAGCACTCAGCTGACGAGGCAGATTCTGATGAAGCGCCAGCTCCACCTAAGTCGCGGAAGCAGAAGAAATCAAAGGCTTCAAAGCCCTCTGCCGCACCGAAAGCTTCACGTGTGAAGCCAATGGCAACTGCACCTCCTGAACTCAGTGTGCAATCTGAAGATCTTTCTCGTGTCTCCAAGAAGATGGAGAAGCCCAAGAAGAAGAAGCCCATGAAGATTTATGGGCATGAACTTACTCTAGCTGCCGTTCTGAGGAACGAAGATGAAACCATTGATCTCTCCAGTGATGAAGATCTTGGTCATGATGCCCTTGAGCTGTTGATCAAGAGAAAGCAAGAGGCAGAGATCTTCAACGATCTGCCCCTCTTTGACGTGGACATTCTGAACAACTTCATCGACGAGTGGTTTGAAAATCCAAGCCTCAGCACTGATGATCTTCAGCTGCCAGTGGACATCAACGTCACCTTCCATGGAGCCATTTCAAATGAATTGGCCTTGGCTTAGAAGATTGTTGAGCTAAAAAACAAAATCGATTATGAGAAGGCTCACTTCAAGAAGAACATGGACAAGATCAGTGTGGCTGATGTTCAAGTCTTCAAGGAAACAATGCATGAGCTCAAAGAACAATTTCACAAGAAACGTGAAGAAGCAAAAGGTTCAAGAGCGTGGATGAAATACTTCGCAGAAAAATGTGTTCAAGCACACAATGAGGCAGATAAGCACAAGGCACTTGGGCGTCCTGGCATTGACCCCAAGATGGCTGCCGAACAGAAGAAGAAGCCTACTGTGGCCCAAGCTGAAGCATCAAGGCAGGAAGCACCTCGCATTGTCTTCCCTGCCAGCATGACAGGCTCAAAGCCTAAGGTCCCCACAACAGCTTCAAAACTCAAAAAGACAAGGGCAGCTGAAGCCGAAGCCAAGAGGCGCAAGCACAAGAATGTTTCTAATGATGCTCCATCAAAGAAAAACTGAAAAAGTCTTCAAAGAAAGAGCGTGTTGCGGCCTTTGAGCCTCTTGTTGTCGAGCCCATTTCTATTGCTCGTCCTGCCTCCACCAATCAAGAGCGTCAATTTGTGATCCACGAGCCTGCTTTCACGGAGGCTCCTGAAAATGAAGAAGTACCAGCTGTTGACCCCATCATAGCTGAAGACATTGGTCGTGAAGACAATATAGATGATGATGAAGTCCTTACTCAACTCGAGCACCAACCGGTATCATTGCATGTTCTTACGAACAACAAACTCATCAGCATTGGTCGTCCTCTGACGCCAATTGCTCAGGATGATTCGTGGATGGATCGCCTCCAACAAGACACCCCCGTTCATGATGAAACTCCCAGAACTCCAACACCTCAAGTCACCACTCCAGTGCTTGACGACGACTACATGGTGCAGACCACTCCATCACCACAGGCATTGCCCGCATTCCGCAGGCTTTGCAAAGGCCCTAGGCCACAGGTCACCATGTCGAGCGTTCCAGAAGGAGAAGTGCAACAAATCTCAGTAGCACGCCAAGTGTTTCCTGAAGCCACTCCTACCGCGAATGTCTCTGAGTCTGAATCAAAAGTTGCTGAAGACATTCTGGCTGCATCATCCGAAGAAAATCAAAAACCAAGACAAGAAGAAGAAAGAGTTTCCACACCCCCTGCCACTGAAGAAGTCACTCTCGAGGAGAATGTGACTGTGCCCGACCCTCCTGTCATTGAAGACATGGAGGTTGAGAACACTGAGGCTGCCACCAACAATGATACTGAAGCCAATGGCGTTGTCATGGCTGAAGATAACATGGAGCCTGAAGCCAATGTTGTGCCTGAAGCTCATGTGCAACCTGAAGCCCATGTGGATGCTGATGCCACTGTTCTAGCCCCAAGGCCTCATACAATTAAACAGGCCTATAATCGTGGTGAACTCGTCACATTTCGGTGGCCCACCATGGTGCCTCCCACTGCTCCTGGACCTCAATATGACTATCATGTGGAGTAGAGGCCACAAGTTCAGAAGCCAAAGCCCAGGCTACCAAGGCTTCCAGTGTGCAACCTCCCAGACTGTTCAGTGTGAACAGCCTTGAGCCCACAACACCTTCTTTGCCAGCGCCAAGAATCCTTACTCAAAGCCAAAGATCTCTTCTGATCGCTTCTGGAGCTATCAGCAGCGTAGCGACTACTCTTGCATCCTATACAATCAAAAGCGAATATTTCCATGCATGCGTCTTGATTGTGAAGCTATTACTGGGCTGCCCTGTCTGGAAGAAGCTCTTGACTGCTTCAGGGAGGTTGGTCTTCTACAGTTCGTCACTAACAAAGAACACTGGAATGAAGAGCTCCTGCTGCAGTTCTACGCCACACTTCACATTCGTGGCTACAACAGGGATTCGAACATGGGTCCTTGAGTGGGTCAGGCGATGTGCACCATGAAGCCAAATCTCAAGACATTATTGAGCTTACTTCCCTGCCCACTCCAGGTGAACTCTATGATCTTGGTTGTCAGCTACACCAAAATGAACTGCAGAGTATCTTCCAACGGCCTGAACCAAACATGAGTCAGATGCTTAGCATGATGAAGCCATTGCCTCAAGATGTTGATTATCCCAAGGAATTCTTCGTCAAGGACCTTCAGTACTTGCCCCACACAGTCTATCATATTCTGAGGCGTACTCTCTGGCCCATCAAGGGACACTCAGCTGAAGCCAAACTTGAAGGAGCCATGAAGACTTTGGTGTTCTATATTTTCAATGGCATCATATTCAATTCCCAGGATTTCTTCATCAGACAACTCGCTGCATCTGGGATTTATCTGTTTGGCTTGAAGTTTTTTGCTCCATGGGTGATGCGCTTAATCAAGCTTCACTCTTCTGTCGACTATCAGCCCTCAGTGCGCAACCATCTTGTCTTTTTTCCTGAGGTTGATCTATCAGTTCAAGCCATCTACCCTGAGCCTGCCAAGGAGCCACTTTATCTTCATAATGCTGATCACCAAAGCTTCTCGCAACCAATGGAGGGTGTTCTTGCTGCAACTCGAGTCTATCCTCTTGCTGGAAATATGTGTGCACGTCATCGTGCAAACACTGAAGCCACTGAAAGCACCATTGCTCAAAGGCCTCGGAAGCGATCTCGTGTACTCATTGACCGAGAGCTTCTTGTGGCCTTACATCAGAAACAAGATAGGCACCATGACTGGCTTAAGCGTCAGATGCAGAGCATCTTGGTGGATGTCAATCGCATTCGCAATCTTGCCACCAAGAACTCATTCATAGCTCATGAAGCATGTCAGTGGTCTTGGAAGAGTCTCACACTGCTATGCTCTAAAGACAATCTTTGCGAAGACAGCTTCACAGAGGGCTTCAAATTTGATTTGAAGCCTCCCCAGAATGCAAGCTGGCATCGGACTCCTTCCGTTGAAGACTCTGAGTATCCATCTTCAGCTGTAATTGTTGTTGCGAGAGTCGTCGATGAAGAAGACGATGCCACTTCACCAACCATGGCTTCACCGCGTCTCGACACTGCACTAGGCCCCTCTGCACCACTGAACTCCAATGTCGACCCTGCACCCGCATCTACTCCTGATGGGAACGAGTAGATACTCTATGTCTTCAAACCTTTTTGGTCCTTACTGACAAAAGGGGGAGAAGCATATGAGTTGATAGTCTTCAAGCGGGTCCTTTATGGGTGGTTGCTATATTTTGCCAAGTGTTTACAGCTCTCTTCTTTTGATACATTTGCCTCTTTGGGTTGTAACACTTAAACTTGATGGTCATCTGCTACATTTGTCTGCTACTCTGTGATGCGATGATAAATTCTGCATGAAGTCATTCCGCGGACGTCCATTTTTCATTATGCATGTCATAATCTTCGTTATACGTTTATATGCATGATGAATTGTCTTCATAAGTTGAAGAGGATCCCCACAAAGTAAAACCTGCCGTGTGCATTTGCATTCAAAAGCAAACTACTTATATGCACATCTTCAGGGGGAGCCTTTGCCACTTATGAAGACAATGCTTTAATCCTTAAACTTTCACATACTTTTACCCCCGTTGAAAACTTCAAAAAGTTTGTCATCAATCACCAAAAAGGGGGAGATTGTAAGTGCATCTAGTGCCACCCCTAGTTGGTTTTGGTGTATTGACGACAAACTTGGTTGAGGGACTAATGTGTTTGTGAGAATTGCAGGATAACACAGATAGTAGTCCCTCATTGATTTGGTTTACCTACCAGAGATGACCCCTAAAAATGTGTGAAGACATTGAAGACAATGGTGGTCCGTGAATATATTCACAATGAAGATTATGACTCGAGAAGACATTCACGTGAAGAATATGGAGTACGAAGACATAGTTGTTTCGTAGTTTCCTTTTCTTCTGTGTTGAGTCATAGGAACCACCGCACTGTTAAGTGGGGTCCAAGTGAAGAAAGTTAAAATGACTAAAGTGATGCTCAACCAAATCCTATGTCTTCGGGCGAAGACAATGAGAGCAAATCTAATCCAGAGCTGGATGAGTCAGCTTTACTTGTAGTAGTAGTCAACCTGCCACGTGTGTTTGAAATCTGATCATTGGACACATGTCAGTTCCTTAGTGACCCAGGGTCATTTCGGACAAATCAGGTCGGGTTGCCTCCTGGCTATAAATAGCCCATCCCCTACACCATAAATTGGTGGCTGCTCAGAGTTAGTGCACGGCTTTTGTCGTTTGAGAGCAACCCACCTCCGAAGCATTTGAGAGAGAGATCCTTGTGAGGACAAAGCCCAAAACACCCAGAGCCAAAGAGTGTTAGGCATCACTGAAGTCTTTCTGTCCGCGTGATCTGAAGACTTGTTACACTTGAGGACTATGAATCCTCCAGCCGGTTAGGCGTCGAGTTCTGAGCATCCAAGAGTCATTGTGGATCGCCAGTGAATAAAGTCTGTGAAGGTTTGGAAGTCTACCTTGAAGACTTACCTGAGTGATTGGGCGAGGACTAAGTGTCCTTAGCTCAAGGGGAATAAGGTGAAGACGCGGTCTTCTGAGTTGAATCTCAGCCTCCCTAACCAGACGTACAGTTGTCACAGCAACTGGAACTGGTCCAACAAATCCTTGCCCTCACCAAGCAACTGGTTCTATCTCTTACCTCTCTTTACTTACAGTTTGTCTTCGTGAAGTCATTGCCTGATTGCATGATCTGATTGGCTTCACTGTGTGAAGACTGTTGTTGTTTGGCTTCATACTATCTTCCATCCTGATCCATACTGCCTAGCTGCTAATAGTCTTCGTGCTTTCACTTCATTGCTTACTTGACTATGGCTTGTCTACTGTAGTCTACCTTCCGCTGCATATCAATAGGTTCATTTCTACTGTTTGTCTTCGAAACCACCATGTATTGAAGATGTTCATTAAAATCGCCTATTCACCCCCACCCCCCTCTAGTCGATAACTAGCACTTTCAGTAACTACCTTATATGTGTTGCAGGGAAACAATGGGAAGCACTGAGGTTTACAATCTAGGTTTGCACATGCATGGTCCTTTGTCTAATAGCACATTATTGTGCAATTGCAGGACCATTCTAATATTTAGGTTTTTAACAATTTGGTCTTGCACATGTAGGTCCTGCTGTCAGGGTTTTGACCCATTGTTCGACCGTTTTTGCATATGGGGAAATGAGTTGTCCATGAATATTAGTCAAGTCAAGAAACTCAGAAAGATTGTTAGGATAAAGAAATTAGCGACAAAAAACAACAAGATCTTTGTCTGCACAATGAAGAAGACATCAGTTCACTACAGGATGGTACTAACTATTATACCTTGCCTTTTTTATTCCTTTGCCTCATTTCCAATATAGAGAAGATATTTGTGCAAATCCTTGTTTTCAGGCCATTCCAAAGAAGTTCACTGATGATTACCTCTCAAACCACCTGTATGGTTAGGAGGCGATGAAGGTATTCATACAACACCCACGGTTCAATATTAAAGTGTTCCTGAAGAGGACGAAGGATGGATGGTCAATCATCCACGAGCACCGCCTAAAGTTGCAAAGACCTTCAACATCAATGAAGGCTCAATATTCGCTTCGCTTTAGTAGTTTTCCGGATGAGATACATCTGTCTATGTACCGCCTATGATGCTAATTTGAAAGGTTATAGATGTTGCGTGTGAAACTTGGTGCTGGTGTATTTGTGTAATGGGGTAGCTGAGTCTTTGAAGCTATATGATGTTGTACTCTGATGTATTTCAATTATGAAAATGAAATATATTGTGTGCTTAATATGAAATGTCAATTAGATTAATAAATGGATTATTAATAATAGGATAATTAGCCTGCTAATTGGGTTTTTCTATTGCAAACGGTTATTGTGAAAACACCTTGTGTGATGCATTCAATAACGCAACAGTTTCTAGGAATAAACCGTGTTAGATTAATGAACAATCACACACGACATCCTCTTGAAAACTGTTTCTGTTAGGCCACCTGGCGCAAACGTTTACGACATAAAAACTCTGTGTGATGGACAGCCTTTGCCACATAGTTTCTTCTACGCACCGTGTGTGATGCATTCAATAACGCAAACGATAAAATTGTTAATACCGTGTGCAATGGAAACACTATCACAAACGATTTAACGGGGAAAATTGTGTGTGATGTACTTGCGAAGAGAAACGCTTTCCTTGGAGCGACTGTGTGGGATGTATATATGAACGGAAACGTTTAGCGGGGACTGACTGTGTGGGATGTACTTATGACCGAAAATGATTTCGCCTGTATAATTGTATTTTTTTAGCACTACTGTACGTATAACCGTATTTGGTCGCTCGCCGGTCGCACACGACCTCATTTTGCCGAGCGTGTGTGCCAGGAGGGCATATCCCCGACGGTTTCTGGGTCATGTGGGAAGGACCCCCCTATCGCCCACACTCACTAGGTGACGGTTCCAAATGCCATCACGGAAAGGGGTTAAAAACCGTTTGTATAGCACCTCGATGTACTGTTGCATGCATAAAAGAATTCAGAGGAGATTCAAATAATATTCATAGATAAGTTGATCATAAATCCACAATTCATCGGATCTCGACAAACGCACCGCAAAAGAAGATTACATCGGATAGATCTTCAAGAACATCGAGGAGAACATAGTATTGAGAATCAAAGAGAGAGAAGAAGACATCTAGCTACTAGATATGGACCCGTAGGTCCGTGGTAAACTACTCACGCTTCATCGGAAGGGCAATAGAGTTGATGTAGAAGCCCTCCGTGATCGAATCCCCCTCCGACAGGATGCCGAAAAAGGCCCCAAGATGGGATCTCACGGGAACAGAAGGTTGCGGCGGTGGAAAAGTGTTTTCGTGGATGCTTCTGGTGGTTTGGGAATATATGTGAATATATAGGAGGAAGATCTAGGTCAGGGGGTCACCAAGGGGCCTACAAGGTAGGGGGCGTGCCCTACCCCCCTGGGCGCACCCTCCACCCTTGTCGCCGCCTCGTGGCTCTTCTGACTTGCACTCCAAGTCTCCTGGGTGTCTTCTGGTTCATGGAAAATCATCGTGAAGTTTTATTCCATTTGGACTCCGTTTAGTATTCCTTTTCTGTCAAGCTTCAAAAATAAGGAAAAGACAGAAACTGGCACTGGGCTCTACGTTAATAGGTTAGTCCAAAAATAATATAAAATAGCATATTATGCATATAAAACATCCAAAACAGATAATACAATAACATGGAACAATAAAAAAATATAGATACGTTGGAGACGTATCACGCCCCCCTCCAGGCGCGCCCAGGTGGGTTGTGCCCATTTGGTGGCCCCACAGACCCTGATTCCAACTCTATAAAATCCCATATTTGGAGAAAAAAATCAGGGAGAAAGAATTATCGTGTTTCATGATACGAAGCCGCCGCCACCTCCTGTTCTTCATCGGGAAGCTAGAAATGGAGTCCGTTCAGGGCTCCGGAGAGGGGGATCTTCGATCTTCGTTATCACCAACCCTTCTCCATCGCCAATTCCATGATGCTCCCCGTCGGGAGTGAGTAATTCCTTCGTAGGCCCGTTGTTCGGTAGATGAGATTCATCATGTAATCGAGTTAGTTTTGTTAGGGCTTGATCCCTAGTATCCATTATGTTCTGAGATTGATGTTGTTATGACTTTGCCATGCTTACTGCTTGTCACTTTGGGCCCGGGTGCCATGATTTCATATCTAAACCGTTTATGTTTTCACCATTATATCTATGTTTTAGATCCGATATTGCAAGTCATATTCACCTATTGCGTGTTATGATCCGTAAGCCCCGGAGTGACAATAGTCGGGATACTTTCTAGTGATGACCATAGTTTGAGGAGTTCATATATTCACTATGTGTTAATGCTTTGTTCCGGTTCTCTATTAAAAGGAGGCCTTAATATCCCTTAGTTTTCTTATGGACCCCACTGCCACGAGAGGGTAGGACAAAAGATGTCATGCAAGTTCTTTCCATAAGCACATATGACTATTGAAGAAATACATACCTACATTCTATTTATGAATAGGAGCTAGTTTTGTATCGCCCTAGGTTATGACTGTTATATGATGAATATCATCCAACGAATCCACCGATCTAATGCCGACGAATTTCCTACATATTTTTCTTGCTAAGTTACTATTGCTACTACTGCTGTTACTGTTTCACTTGCTACAAAATCATTGCTATCACTGTTACCGTTACTATTGTTGCTACCACTATTTATCAAAACTATCATATTACTGTGCTACTGATCACTTTGCTGCAGATAATTAATCTCTGGGTGTGGTTGAATTGAAAACTCCGTTGCTAATACTTGCAAATATTCTTTGGCTCAGCTTTCCCCTTGCGGTAGGTCGCCAAAAGCAGAAGAAGATCTGATCCATGACTGGTCTCATGGCGCCGCCTGCATTCTGGCGTGCTAACCGAAAGCGAATTCTCGTCAGATCCCTCGATAGGGGTCCAAGCGCAGCTGGAAGTCATGGATCGAAGGTCACACGAGGGGCTAGTCTAGGTTTGGGCCTCCGGAGAGTAATACCCTATGCCATGGTGGTTTTGATGCTTCATAGTGGAGGGATACCTCGTGCGAGGGGTCACAATGGTGTATGAGATTGCTACCTAGAGTTCCCTTATCTGAGGATAGATGATCAATGAGTATCCTAGACCTCCCTTTATATAGATAGGAGAGGTCTAGGGTTTACATGTCACATGCGATCTGGGGTGCTGCCGCCCTCCAGTCTTGAGCCTCAAGAAGGTCGTCTTGCCTCTTAGGGTTCGCACCGTGTCCTGGGCATGTTGGTCCCCCTTGTGGTTGACGTGGACGGGCTCCTGGGTGTTAGTCACCCCCGATACATGACCCGTCAATTCTCACTTAAGACACATGGTAAGTATGTGTACTACCTTGTTGCAAAAGCTTTATGTTGGATTACTATATTGCTTGCGGTATTAATGCTTACCAATCGATAAATCTGATATAAGCCTAAGTACAACATTGATAATCAATCCGGTGGAGACTTTCTTGAGCGTACGTGTACTACAAAGAAAGATCATACATTGAGTCCGACTGCGCAAAAACAAATTGTATGTACTCCCTAATTTGTAGGCTTCAAAGTATAGTCTGACCATAATTATTCAAACTATCAAACACTGCTTTAACGGTACTATCAATGATATTGCAAAATGAATCGAGGATGAAACGTACACCATCAAAACAGCTTGATACGACATCAATACCTGATGTAGAAATCATTGAGGAAAACAGCCCCCCAAGCACGTTACCTTCGAGCATGGGCATCTCGTCCTCCTCCGAGAAGAATCCATCCTCTCGTGAACATATCCATGAGCTAGAACACATCATTGCAACTCAGGAAGCAGATACAAAAAGGCAAGTGATATGTTTCATGAAGAGCTGAATGAAATACTTTTTGCCCAGATAGTAGAAATTAAAGAACTCAATAAGAAGCATCTAGAAGAGATTGAAGATTTCAAGATGGATCAGCAGAAGAAATCCACTGTCTTTGAAAAAGACAAAGACATATAGAGGCAATGCTCAGTCACCTCTAAGGAAGTCCACACAGTGAGCACAAGAAAACGTCTAAAAACACCGATGGCCTCATGCTTATAGTCAACTTAATTTTCCTTTATCCAAGACAATGTCCTATGCTTCTCCTTGTAAAATGACAGGTTTCACTTATAATGAAAATCTGTTGGCAATGTTTCTCATATTACAGCAATTCAAATTTTGAATCTTTTTTTCCTGAAAGTACAAGAAATACACATTCGCCAGCAAAATTAATAATATATGAATCACAACTTTTTTCTACATCGTACAATAATTGTGACGTAAATGCATGTCGTCACCAATGTCCGGTCCCACATGTAAGCAACCACGTTAGCATCTTCTCAGCCCATATATCAGCAGCATTGACCGATCAAAACTAACACCGACTTGTTACTGACGGGACCGTTGGCGATAATACCCATGGCGGACCCACATGAAAGAAGCCACGTCAGCAACTATTGGGCCCACCTGTCAGAATCTTTGACCGGTCAAACCCGCGGACCGAACACTGGGGATGTACTATCATCACCAAAAAGATCTTAGGCGACGGATTGGGCTATCATAGGTGACATTCTGGCCGTCACCGAAAACAACCATTTTTTGGTTCGTCACCTAAAATGCATCTTGCGTGGCGAAAAAATGATGCAGTCAATTTTTTTTTTTTTATCATGGCGCTTCGGTGACGGTGGGGGTGACGGCCGGAATACGTAACCGGTGTATTTTCTGTGATGAAAAACGGTTATAGGTGACACAAGTGAAACATCGCAAAATAGAGCAAATTTTGTAATACAAGTATTCCGCTAGATGAATTACCTCAAAGTATTCCCTGTATTGTTGCTCCTCGAATTAATTAAACCCCAGTAAATAACTTACTACTAGTCGGTAAACGTAGACAGTTTAATGTTAAATTTTCATTATCGTTGGTGTTTCCCTCTCCGTGAGTTGCAACTAGCGGGTTTTTTTTTTCCTGAAAAAGTTGCAATTAGGCGTTGCATTCTGAATTGGAACGAGGAATAATTTATTCCACAACCACTAGTAGTTAGCTTATAAAAGCTCTTTGCTTCACTACAAAGGGAACTTGAGAGTCTTCGCTTATCAAATAGAAAATGCCCAATGATAAACCATGATACAAAGAAAGAAGTTTGCTTTGTACCGGACAATAAACCTAAAATGAACAATGATAGATGATGCATCCCACCCATACAAGGATCCCATAAACCATGCATCATACAAGTCCTGAGATCCCCCCTGCCATAAAGCACACAATGATTAGACCAAACAGCAATCGCCCAGCAAAGAAATGAAATGCTAAACCAGATTTAAATATTTAGCAATCTAGCAGCTCGACCTAGGCACGAATCATGATTTTCGTTGTAAAATGAAGTGCATTCTTTAGCAAATAATACTACAGAGTCAGGAGCTAAATTCATACGAGTTAGTTGATTAATGTGCATTAGATCAGTACAGCCTAGGTAGATTTATGTGCAGTTATGCAAGCTCTGGAGAATCATAATGGATGCATGGCTCTGCTGTACTTTGTAGCAAGAAAAATTACCACCAGATCTTACAGGCCAGGCAGATGAATCTTCAGTGCAACTGTGCAAGGAATCCTTCAGACAGTGGTACAGTACACCAGCGTGACAGACAAGAACGCCGACCGACGACGGTCCCATTCTTCATCTTCACCTTGAGCCACCAACAACCTCACCCCCTCACTCACTCCCCACCCGTAATATAGACTAACTACTTGGAGCGAAGTCCAGCACACTCCTATCCCACATCCCAAGACAAGAAGCGCCTGGAGCTTGCCATGGCAGCCAATCCAGATCGGGAGGTGTGCCACCGGGCAGGGAGAGGAGGGAAGATGCTGCTGCCGGTGATGGCCGTCTTGGTGGCGGCGGTGCTGGCGTCGCTGCCGTCGGCGGCGGTGGCGACCAACTACACGGTGGGCGACGAGAAGGGGTGGAACCCCAAGGTGGACTACACCTCCTGGGTGAAGAAGCACCGCCCCTTCTACAAGGGCGACTGGCTCCGTAAGCTCACACTTCACATTTCTCCTCCCTCCCGATCTGCTTCAGCCACGTACGCACCATTGATGGGGGAAGAAGCTAACTGAGCTTGGTTGGTTGGTTGGGTGCAGTGTTCGAGTACCAGAATGGGCGGTCGGACGTGGTGCAGGTGGACGAGGTCGGGTACGACAACTGCGACAAGGAGAGCGCCATCAGCAGCCACAGCAAGGGGACCAGCTACGCGTTCCAGCTCAAGGAGGCCAAGGACTACTTCTTCATCTGCAGCTACGGCTACTGCTACTCCGGCATGAAGCTCGCCGTCACCGCCAAGAAGGGCCCCGCCTCTTCCTCCCCCGACTCCGGCTCATCCTCCTCCTCCTCGCCGGCCGCCAAGTCATCCTCCAAATCCGCCGCCGCCCCCATCGCCGCCCGCAACGCCGCCGCCCTCGCCGCCGCCGTGGGCGCCGCCTCCATGCTACTCAGGTTGCTCTGATCAGTTGATCTGGCTAGCAATTCCGTTCTCCATTAAGTCCAGTTTGGCTCAGATCTTGTCAGATTTTCTTTTCTCTGTTAATTTATTCCTCCCCCTCCTCCTTGGTTAAGCTTAAACATTGGTTCTTGTGCGCTTGATTGTTCCATTTTCCATTTTCTTATTTTGTCGATTTGATTCCGAACGGTGTCTGGTCGATGGTTGTAGTCGAGGTGTCAAAGATTATAAGTGTGAATTGAACAAGAACTCCCCGGGTGCCCTGGTTGATGATTTGTTGATTGATTGTACTTTTTTTTTTTTTGAAGTTTTGATTGATTGTACTTATATTGTATTTGTCCACGCATGTGATGGTCGAGGTAGTAACATGGATGCCCATGTGGCCATTCGTGGTTCCAGTTAAGCAAGCTCTTGTACATCTTGCCTTTGCGTCTCCGCTACTCCACGGCCGCTCCTGCAAGGGTAGGGTATGGTTTGCCACCATGTCCACACTACTCTTTCGCTCTTTTGCTTTTTGATGATGATGAAACTTCACATGCTACAGTACATATAGGCATTCCTCTCTGAATTTCAAGGTAGACCATGCAGTATTTATTCGTATAAATGGGAAAACAGACATACAGATTGCACTACATTTGGCGACGAAAATCCCTGATAGGTTGAGATGTATCCAAATCCAAACAGTACAGATTTTAGCTGCAACTTTTGCTACAGTGCGGTGAATGGGTGTGAATGGCTTTTGCAATGGACGAGCATTTCACGGCTACTAGTTACTCGAAGGAGAGGGTGGATCTCTCCGCGCATACCTCGCACTGAACATCGATTGAGTGCACTAACGCGCGCACGTTTCTATATCTATACTACTACTTCCTCCGTTCCTAAATACTTGTTTTTCTAGAGATTTCAAATGGTCATCACATACCAATGTATATAGACATATTTTAGAGTGTAGATTCATTCATTTTGTTTCGTATGTAGTCACCATTTGAAACCTCTAAAAAGACAAGTATTTAAGAACGGATGAAGTATTAAACAAGCAAACATTTTCTTTCCTAACCGCACCCCACCTAACGTACACAACAAAGCAATTAGAGTCTCATGATTAGGCCCAGTGATTTACATCTAACCGTCAATTATAACTAATGACCACGTGAAAGTAGGTTTAGCAATTTGTGGAGCCAGACGAAAACTCTGCCCTCCGCGTCGTACCTGTTCAGCTAAGGAAAAGTCACCCCGCCCTATGCGCCCGGCAAATCTTCCCCAATCTTCTTCGCCCATCGCGCTCATTGCCGCCGACACCTCCTTCGCTCAAATCACCGGGAGCTCGGCCCGGCGCTCAGACCACGGATCGTCGACTCCTCTCGCGCCCTCATGGCGGCCATTATCGCCATTGGCCGTCCTCATCGGAACACCAAGGAGCACCTCGAGGAGTACCGCCTGCAGCGATGCGTTGGTGTGCATGCCGACGCCCGCTTTGCTCACATGCCTCGCTTTGCCCTCTCCTCGGCCCGAGCCCAACCTCACCGGCAAGCCCGTGCTTAAGTACAACGGCGTCGTGCGGCACCCTCAAGACTGGTCGTGGCAAGCCCAAGACCGGCTACCACAACTGGGAGAACGAGGTGGCCTTCACTATCTACCGATTCTTTAATCACAGTCGCGTGTCGTCTTAGCTTCTCACCTGCCTGAGCAACCGGATCCAATCGAAGGACTGGGCGGCGGCGGTGGCGAGAGGATACTGGAGCAGATCTGGAAGCTACTTGATCAAGGACCTGCGACTGATGGCCGGATCTACAGCCAGCTCGCGATATGGCCGTGCTTGAAGGCACCGACGCTTCCTTCTGCTTCTGATCCAGATCGAGCCCCGTTGCTCGCTGCGAATACCACGAGAGATATCAAGAAGCTGGTGCCGTGTGTCATCGGCTTCGAGGTGGACCCCAAAGGCGGGCCGAGGGCGCAGGAGATGGCCATGAGGCTGTACCATGACCGGAGGCGCGGGAAGGCGAGGACGCCCGTAAGATCGAGCTGCTGCAGGCTTTCCAGTCCGTGTAGGCGGCCGTCCGGAGCTTCTTCTTCATGTACCGGCAGGTCGTGGCGGCAGTGTGTGGCATGGCGGAGGCGTCGGCCAACTAGGCCGTGTTCGTGCCGGCGGAGGGGACGGACCCCTTGTCGCAGATGTTCCTCCACCTTGCTTTAATGCCATTGCTTATCCTTGCTATAGTGTACGGCCCTGAATTAATTTATACTTCTGCTAATGTTAACCTTTTGGGGCTCATTTTGTATGTTCCAATTGTCCTTTTTTGTTCCATTGTTCCAAGTTTGTGTCTTTACCATATCCATTTGTACGATGCTTAATTGTATCAAAACTCCTATAAAGTTTTCATTATAAAATAGAGACATTCTGGAATATTTTATTACATTTTTACTATACATAACTAAATAATTTATGCTCATATGCTCTATGGAGAAGTTTATCCAGTTTTTTTTTAATGCAAGGGGTTGGTAGAAGTTCACCCAGTTTTACCTACGATATTTGCTTTTGAAGACTTGCGTCCTATCCTAACGTCAACTTTAGGTATTCTTCTATCCGAAGAGTACATTGAATGTAAAAAAATGGCTAAGTTTCTGATGATTAACATGTTTAAAGCTAATCTCCTGAAGTCCAGGCAAAAAGAGGTACTCTTTCTACAACTATATTAGTATTAGTACTAATATACTTTAAATGGAAAATATCTAATGTAAAATTTATGTGTGAATGTTACATTTTCATAATAACAATGTGCATGGTCCGGTCTGCTAATTATGAACTGATGAGTTTATCTGGTTTATATTTTATTTATTGTAAGGGTTTATAGAAATTCATCCAGCCAATTGGCTTTGATGTGTGACATACACATACAAAGAGAGAAATTGATTGGCTTTGATATGTGGCATACACATACAAAGGGAGAAATTGCTCTGTATGATTATTCATGCGTTGCACATACATGATTACTAGTGGTCAAGAAAAAAACGTTTTCTCACCGCACAAAATGAATTCCAACTTGTCTCCAACTAACATGTGGACATGACCCGTGGTACAATTCTTGCCAGTTTGAGCTACCGACAACAACTATGCTGCGTAGATGCGCTAGCGATGTTCCCCTTTTTTGGGGTCAAAGTTAGTGGTGCCTAAGGATTAGTTTTTTTCTTTTTCGCTTTTTAACATGCAAAGGATTAGGGCATGCATAATGGTTGATAGGACATTCTTATTTTAATTGTGCCACATAACCTAAAGTTTGACAAAAAAAACAATGGGTAGTCTCTTAATTTTATCTCTGTTTCGTAAAATGTGGTGAGAGATTTGTTGTTAAGAAATCATCTCTTGAATAAAAGAAAGCAAAGCCTTTTAATTGGTTTCTCTTTCCTTCACCCCATCATCTATCCTATGTGACACTGTTAAGAGCATCTCCAGCCGCGCCCCCAACAGGCCCTTCCCAGGCATTTTTGCTGCGCCGGCGCCGAATAAACGGCCCAGTCGCCCCTTCAGAAGCCCGTTTTCGCCGGCTCGGGCCGAAACTAGTGCCAACGGACCCAGCAGAACCAGCGCCACAGGGGATGCACAGGCGCCCGGCTGCCGAAAAGGACGTGGGTCCGCCATACATCGGCGAAGTCGGCGCCTCTTCCCGCCGTTTCTTCCCGCTTTTCCCCCACTTCCCTCCCATTTTCTCCTTTCCTCCCGCCAATCGCCCTCCCGCTCGCCTCCCAGCCGGCCACCATGCCACCAAAGAAGTACGTCGTCCCCCGCGCCACGGCAACCGCAACCGCCTCCATCGCCCAGCCGAAGCAGAGGAAGCCGAGGGCGCCGCCGTCCAAGCCACCGGGCATATGCCAAACGCCGAGTGGAGGCGGAAGTTCAAGAACGGAGGTCGCTATCGCCGACCGGGCGGAACAGGCCATCGCCAAGAAGGCTCGTGACAACGCAAGACGCGACGATCGCTGTTGCCGCTTCGGCGGACCAAGCCGAGGCCGAGGCGACTCGCGCGGGGATGATGAATCCACCCGGCAGCCACGCCCAGTACGCTCCCTGGGGCCAGCAAAGCGTCGGCTCTCCGTCGCCGCAGCCATGGGGATCGCCCTCGCGGGGCTACACCGACGGGGACGCGCACGGTGGGTTCAACCCAAACGTCAGCCAGCGTGCAGTACCCTCCATACAACTACTCGCCGCCCGCCTACGCGTCCTCCCCGACGCCCCCTCTTTGCCGTTGCGCGCTGCCCTTCTCGCACCTCGGCGACACCGACGAGAACGAGGGCGACATGGACGACATCATCGCGGCAGGTTCGGCCGCGGCCGCCGCGTCTCCCGGGTTCGTCACCCTGGACGAGATGGTGGATCTCAGCGGCGGCATGGACGGCGAGCTCGGCTACGTCTATGGCGAGGAGGAGCAGGAGGAGCAGGAGCAGGAGGAGGAGGACGACGACGACGAGGAGGAGGAGGAGCCGGCGACTGTTTCGTTGAAGAGGCGTAAGAAGAAGAAGCGGGTGGCCAGGTCAGGCGAGCCACGCATCAAGTGGGCGTCCAAGGAGGAGGAATGCCTCACCGAAGCATGGAAAGTCGTCTGCCTCGACCCGACCAACGGCACGAACCAGAGCATCGAGACATACTGGGAGCGCATCAGGGCCGAGTTCGACGAGCGCAAGCTCGTCGACCCCTACTTCAAAGGCGTCTACATGCAGCGCGGCTCCAAGGCGATGGCGAACCATTGGAGGCGTATCAAGGGGGTGTGCAACAAATGGCATGGGATCGTCGAGGAGGTCGCGGCTCGCCTGGAGAGCGGCGCTAGCGTTGAGGATCAGGTATGCCATGCCGGTCTCCCGCCTCTCTTCGCCGTGTGCACCTGCCAACTGTTTGTTCCTCTGCGCGATTCTTTGCGCATGTTCGCCTGTATAAGCGAGCAACAGCAATGACGCCGAATTCAAGTACCTCCACGTTTACAAGCGCATTGACAAGTGCGAGAAGGGGGCGGAAGTCCGGCGCACCCTCGACAAGGCCAAGGAGACCTACAAGCCGGACGCGCCGACTCCTGGCGCGTCAGAAGGGCGGCCGGACGGTAACAAAGGTGCCAAGAAGTGGAAACATGCCGACGCGGCTACCGCTCGAGTGCAGGAGTCCATCGAGCACTGCCTCGCCGACGCGCAGGCCCGGGCCGTCCTTCGTGAAGAGAAGACCGAGGCGCGGTGGTCGGGGTTGATGTCGAGCAGCGCCGTCAAGCTCGACCTACTCCAGACCAACGTCGCCGCAAAGAAGAGAAACACCGACCTGGCTTTCCTGCTGGGCGGGGCAGACATGCTCCAGAGCACCGACGAGGCGGTCAAGGTGTGGTACTTGGTGGAGCGCGGCCTCATCCTGAACCAGCTTCCCTCGACGACGCCGCCGCCAAGGAGCGATGATGCCGCCGAGACTCCCCGCAGCATAGAAGCCACGCCGACGCCGCCAAGCACAGAGACCCCGCCAAGCCCGCGCACGCCGACTGCGCCGACGCCAGAGGCCAACCTCGCCGTCTGATGCGCACGCGCGTCCTTTCTGCTTTTTGTACGCCAAACTTTTCATTCGATCGCCGAACTTGTGGCCGTTTGATCGCCGAATTTGTGGCGTCTATTTTGTGAGCGGGAATGAACTACGTTTTAATTTGACGCGGCTGGGGGGCGGCGCCTGGGGGCGTGGAGGTAGGTCGCCCCCAGGGGCCAATCTAGCGCTGGTTCGCCCCCAGGCCGCTCTTTTTCGGCGCCCTGGGGGCTGAACGGCTGGAGATGCTCTAAGATAGCACCATTGTACATGAGTTTAGTTTGTTGAGGCTGATATGAATGTGAGCTCGCAAAGGATCACTTTTTTCCTTTTCTTTTTTTGAACTGGCAAAGGATTACTTTTTTTTAGAAGAAGGAAAGGATGGCTTGAACGTTTACTTCTTTTTCTTGCGGGTAGTGAATGTTTACTTCTACTATTGTCCTTCAGCCCAATATCGAAGAGAGGCCAGTAGTCTGCTGGACTTTGAACCCACAAAATAAAAATAAAGAAGTTTGTTGGACTTTGAGGCGCTGGATGGAGCTTGTGAACTATAGCCTATTATAGGCCCAGTAAGACGTGAAGGGGGCCGTTGTTCTTCGATCGGATTCTTAAAAAAGAAAGTTGTTCTTCAACCCCTCGAAAAAAGTTTCTAAGTTGTTCTTCGTGTGATTCAGGTCACTCCTCTCGTCAGCAGAAAATAAGCTCACAACCAAGGCTCAACTCCTCTGGGATGTCGTAATCATGGCATCATTTTTCAAAGTATTTCCTGAGATCATTCTGAAAAAATTGTATTTCCTCGAATGAAAATGTTCTAAAGGAGGGGTTTCCCGAAATTATTTTCAAAGAAACAAGTTATGCGAGATGGCATTCAATTCGTATCTTTCTCACATTTTTCTTCTAGATTTATAATAACATGGTTTTTCAAATTTTACCGTACTTAAAATTTATAGCTCTCATGGAATTCAAGGATTGGGAGGGATTTAAATTTTGGACAACAATAACAAGCCGGCCTCCCCTCAGGAAGGCCGCCCGAGCGAACAAACATTCCCTACAAGAGACTCATTTGAGCAAACGAACGTTCCATATAGGAGGCTCGTTTGAGCAAACGCATCATGAGAGAGTGTTTCCTCAAAAAATCATAGTTAGCGGACACTCAGAAATTGCCATGCTATAACAGATATATTTGCCATGAAAGAAAAAATAACCATGCTAGCAAAAAAATGTCAGGAATTTTTCACGTTGCACCACAGTAAATTGCAATATAGAGAATTGCAAGCTAAAAAGGAAAAAATTCACTCACATGTTCAAGAATTTGCCATGCTACATAGAGGAGCTGTCATACATGCTTCTAAGTAATTGGCATACTACATCATATGGTGCCATTGCTATACATGGAGTCCTTCCCACTGGATGGTGTATGAGAGCAAACATTTGGGTCGTTCCCTCGGGAGGGTGCATATGATCGAACATGAATTGCCACGTGTGTCACTTTGAGATTCACACATGAGAATTGGACGTACTAGAGAGCTAGAGTTCCCTAGAAAAAACACTCCTAGAGAACCTCAACACAATAGATTTTCCGTAAATTTTATGTCATGTTCGATTTTTCGCACTTGACAAACAGATGATTTTTTCAATCATTGTTATACTGATTGTAACCGTTTTTATACCAACTAGAGGTACAATCATGTCTTGTGGTGAATCAGAGAGTGCCTTGACACCATAACCTAGAGCCTAGCCCGGACAACGAAATTGTGGTTGAAATAACTCTAATTTCAAAAACTGGTCACCATGAACACAATATATTAAGCACATTTTATAGTTAAGTGCAAAAAATTGGCTATGATACATGACGCCGAAGACGTTCATCACATTCGTATCCCCTCTAAATCAATGGATGATTGCATCGATTGGCAGTATGAACAATCTGGGTTGTTCTCTGAAAAAATAGGCTCACCAATCAGCTAAAAGAGAGAGATAACTCCCCAACATCAAGCTCATCGAACCAAGCAAATGACATAAGCATATAAGATGTTATCTGAAATCTATGGCGCCACGGGGTTAAGCCCTTTACTTGGAGGGTTGCAATTTGCTCAATAGCAACTAAGAAAATAAGAAGGCAAGAACACTAGAAATTAGTGAGGTCTGCTCAATATGTGGTAATGGTACAGAGAATAAATTTTGTGCAGTGGTAGAATGGTTTAATAGAGATTTATGTTAGGAATTAATAGAGATTTGGCACCTTCCCTCTGGAAACGCCTTTAGATATACTAGAATAAACTGGTTGCAATGCTTGTTGGCACCTTGCTCGGAGGAGATTCGTCTTAAATTATGTTGATATCCCGGAGGGCATGGTACCTTAGGAATAATGTTGTACACGAGGAAGACAAAGCGTTTGTGACAGTATCCAAAAACTTCCCAATCAAATACACAGAGGAAATTCGCCAGGCACTAGCACCGAAGGGAGATGAGTGAGAAAAGAAAGCAAGGTTCCCATGCAGAATTCATGTGCATGCTGCGGATGTCATTGATGACAATTAGTGGTTGCTGCCGAAATTAGGAGCCTGGAAGCTAAGGGTCTGTTTGGATGGTAGCCGAGTGCTGCCATGCCAATATTTCGGCGTCGACCACCAGCCTAGGAGGGCATTTGGGTTGGTGCCAGCGTTTTCTTACCGTGCCAATGTTTTGGTCACTAGTACACCTCCTCTTTACTTTTTGCGCCCATGCTTTGGCTTGACAGCGGTGGTAGAATCCTACGCTAAAAATTGGCACGCCCTCAATTTGGCAGGGTAGTCCTGGGCGCTAACCAAACAACCGTTAAACGCAGATGCGTCCTTTATTCATGAGATAGGCCAAGCTAGTGCAGGGATTGTGGTCAGGAATATGAGAGGAACGTTGCATTGTCAATCTGCAAACGCATGTCGTGCTACCAGGTTGTTGAGGAGGTTGAAGCTATTTCAGTGTAGAATGGTTTTTCGGAACTGATGCGTGTATACCGAGGTCCTATATGCATTGGGACTAACTGCTCCCAAGTTATCTCGCTAATAAATTATAATGTTCCAAATAGATTTTCTTTCTTTGAAATTGTTGCTGACATAAAAAACAAGATGGATGATGACCCACAAGTATAGGGGACCAGTCTTAGTCCTTTCGATAAGTAAGAGTGTCGAACCCAACGAGTAGCAAATGGAATTGACAAGCAATTTTAAGCAAGGTTTCAATTCAAGTGTTGTAAGATGTGCCCTAGCTATTGCACATCTAATTGACTCGATCAAACTAGAAAAAAATAGAAAAAGGACAAAAGAAAATGCTTGTACGAATCTTAGCGTAAAATCAATGACATTGGACTTAGATGTGCAATAGTTAGAGCACATCTAGATGTGCTTTAGCAAAACTATTTTGATAAATAGTTTGATAGCAAGATAATTTGTAACAAGGTAACAAGTAACAATAGTAAAAAAATGCAGCAACTGGTCAAATCCCTAATTATGCTAAGAACAAGCGAAGGTGTTTCTTATAGTGACTAAAATGCTCTTGAGGACACGCGGGAGTTTCACCAAGTTTCACCATGATTTATTGATTTAACTTTCATTGTCTTGGTAAGTGTTACGTGGGTGGACCGGAGCTAAGGTACTTTCCTAACCTGAACAAGTAGCTACTTAGGATTATACTCTCAAAGTCTCCATGTAAGCACCCACAACTATTAGAGAAGTAATTAACACAAATCTAGTCATAGCATTAAGCAATTGGATCCAAAACAGCACCTTACGCAATAATTCACTGACTAGAGATTAGGTTTCTATCACTCCCTTAACTCATCATCTACAAACTAATTTCACAAGCTTTCTCCTAGGCCGAAAGACGACGAAGTGTTATGTAGTCGATGTTCACATAGCACCGCTAGAAGAAGAATAACACAACATAATATCAAAACCTTGAACAAGAATCAACTTCACATGATTACTAGTATAACAAGACTTTTCTCATGTCCTCATGAACTAATGAAACTACTCACAACTCATCATATGGACCATGATCAGTGGGTATAAACATATGATTAACAATAAGAGCACCACAATTTTTCACCAATTAAACCAACTAGCCTCAACTACAAGATGTAATCAACACTACAGGCACTCCTGGGTACCAATCCAAGGTTAGACACAAAGATTAAGCACAAGATAAGAACTATGGTTTGGAGATGAGATGGTCCTGGTGAAGATATTGATGAGGATGATGATCCCCACGGTGAACGGAGTGTTGATGATGATGAAGACTTTCTCTTCTATTGCATTTTCGGGTCAGATTGCAGCTGTCCGTAATTCGCCTCTCTTTTTATATCTTGCATTTTAAAAGAGAAAATACATTAGAATTGCATCGTATTATGAAATACTCCCTCCGTTCCTAAATATATGTCTTTTTAGAGATTCCACTACAAATTACATACAGATGTATATAGACATATTTTAGAGTGTAGATTCACTCATTTTGCTCCGTATATAGTTTATAATGAAATCTCTGAAATGACTTACATTTAGGAACGAAGAGAGTATAAAATTGAAATAGGGTAAATTATAGTAACAAATAATGATGCAAAATGGATGTATCAATAGACAACTTTCAGGTGATCACGCTTATGTCGGCTAGAAGGGGCAACAAAATACTTGCCCATAAGTTTGCGACGCATGCGAGGAAATATGAAAATCTGATGACGCTTGCTGATGTCCCTTCCTAAATCTGGTAATCAATCAAATTATAGTAGATGGTAAACATACAAGTGTTAAAATCGTAGCGCATAAATAGTTCCTCCATCCCATAATATAAGATGTTTTTTGATTGGTGTCAGAAAAGTCTTATATTATGGGATGGAGGGAGTACACGTTAACAGAAATCGAAAAAGAATGTAGAATCCACTTCGTTAGAAATACTATAAAATCCTATTTTTCTCCGAGAGAAAAGAAAACTCAAATCTCATCGTAGTTTTGTATGCCAGTGCATTGTACTTTTCTCCTACAGAAACATTGATCATAGATGTCACTTTTTTCTGTCAAACAAAAGGCTCCCATCGAAGCATCAGATGCACGATCTCAGGGTAAGTCCTTTTTTTTAGATTGATCTCAGGGTAGGTCGGTGGTACAAGGCGGGGTGGTGGTGCCAACTGGCAACTGGCCAATCCATCCGGTAAACTGCCTAGCATTCCTCTTGCCTTTGCCTGACCCGACTCAAATTTCCCCTCTTCCAAACCCTCGCGTCTTCCCCGGCCCATCTAAAACCCCAGCGAGCGACGCAGGACGAAACCCCACCCCCACGTCACCGCCATGGACGCCACCCCCGTCGCCACACGCCTCCGCCGCTCCACCCCCGAGCACGACGCCTACACCGTCCGCGTCGCCGACCGCCGCCTCGTCGCCCTCGCCACCGGCCATCCGGCCGACGCGCGCCGCTGGATCTACACCACCCGCTGGCTCCACGAGGCCCTCCTCCGCTCCGGCCGCCTCGTCGTCGGCCTCGGCGTCCAGTGGACCCCCGTCCGCGGCCGCGGGGAAGGGCCGCAGACGCCGCCGCCGGCCACCCTGCAGCTCTGCGCGGGCCACCGCTGCCTCGTCTTCCACCTCGCCCAGGTCGACGCCGAAGCCGTCCCCGCCGTGCTCTACCGCTTCCTCGCCGACCCGCGCGTCGTCTTCGTGGGCTACGGCTCCTCGTACGACCGCCGGATGCTGTGGGATCACTACGGCCTGGACGTCGCGTCCGCGTGCGACCTGCGCGCGCTCACCGGCATGGGTAACGCCTCCGTGGAGCTAATGGCGCAGCGCTTCCTCGGCTACCGCGGGATCAGCAAGCCCAGGGACGTGGCCATGAGCGCGTGGCACGCTCCCAGGCTCTCCGCCGAGCAGGTGGAGTACGCCTGCGTTGACGCCTACCTCGCCTTCCGCCTCGGCCTCCTCCTCTGCCCCGGCGGCTACCAGCCCGTACAGCGCGGCCCTGCTTTTCCCCGCGCGCCTCCACGCGCTCCGGTGATCGCCCACGCGCCTCCTCCCGCCCCCGCGTTCCTCGAGCTCCACCGCGCGCCGGGTCCTGCTCTGGTGCGCCCCGCGCACCGCCTCCCGCCCCACGCGCTCCGGTGCGCCCCGCGCGCCTCCTCCCGCACCGCGCGCTCTCATGATCCCGCGCGCTCAGCCTCCCGCCCCACGCGCTCCGGTGCGCCCCGCGCGCCCCCTCCCGCACGGCGCGCCATCATGGTCCCGCGCGCTCCGCCTCCCGCTCCACGCGCTCCGTTGACCCCGTGCTTGCTGTCTCCCACCCGACGCGCAGCCGTGAACCCCCACACTCCCGAGCCGCACCTGGCGTTGGCGCCGACGGCGGTGGCTGTGGACACGGCCGAGAGCAGTAGCAAGGTCGCGGCCCTCCCCGGATTCACTGGATCGGACACGGATGCAGAGCTCGGCGGCGTCAGTTTGGTCCGTTCGAACTACGTCTACGCTTCTGATGACGACGACGATCTCTCTTCAGATGGGTACGAGGTCGTGGGACGTGGAGCTGTCACCGACGAGGATGAGGAAGAGGAGGATGTCTACGACTACGTCGCCAGGACCGGACTTCTCAGTGACGGTGACTACGTCGTCGGGCCAGGAATTCAGAGCGACGAGGACGAGGAGGATGGCTACGAAGGCTACTTCCTCGGCACCGGAACTCTCAATGCTGAAGACGTCGGAGAGCAGGGCTACGCCTACAAGGAGTACGCCGGGATTGGAATTCTCACCGTCGAGGAGGGCCACAATGAGTACACCGGCATCCTCACCGTTGGCAACGAGGCGGCGGCTTACGAGGATGAAGTGTTCGTCAGCAACCTACATGCCACGGTTGTGGAGGTGGAGGTGGAGGAAAGTGGCCTGCAGCTGGATGTTTACCAAGAACCACCGGAGTGCTACGACAACAGCATCGAGGCGTTCCAGGACGGCGATGATGGGTATGGCCAGGACGACGGCGGCGACTGGTATGATCAGGGGGACGACGGGTATGTGCAGGATGATGATAGCTATGATGCGTTCTACTAGTTGCTAGCTTTGGTTTCATGTCGATTGAACGATCATTCCGCTGTTTTGGAAGAAACTAGTCGTAGCCCTTGTGCCTGACCGAGTTTGCTTAATTTACAATCCCGCACCGAAGCCTGATTAAGTTCTAGGCGATCTTGGTTATCGTTGTTATCCATGCCTTCTGTTTAGCTCGTAGCACCGGTTGAATACCAGGCTAGCTGTTCTTGGATGAAATTCTGCTGTGAAGTTGGGATAATTATGAGCTTGGGTTAATTTTCGTTCAGCTCAGCGATGCCATTTCAGTTTGGTGGCGTCTCTTCATTTCTCATGTATACTATACTTGATTTGCATGTTGACGTTGGCTCAGGTGTATGAGCACTTAATTTGCATGCAAGGTTCATTGATCCCTACATCTTTTTTTTAGGATCATTGATCCCTACATCTTTGGGGGTTGATTGATACAGTTTGCATTTTGCCGTTCCTTTGACGCAATAGACAAGATGTTGAAGATAATCTACTACTACCTCTCTCTTAGTTTACAGGGCGTGTGCGTACCTCTAGGTCGTCAATTTGACCAACGTAATACAAGTCATATATTACAAAAAATATACCAACATAAACTTCAGAGTTTCTACTTTCAAAAGATATATTTTTTGTGTTATATAGTTTATATTAAGGTGATAAAGTTGGCAACCTAGGTATACGCGTAGGACTTGTCAAGGTAGTGTTTAATAACTTCATTGACTGCCGTATGATTCAAATTTAGTAGTATAATTAATGAGGGTACTTGATTAGTATAGTGCTTATGCAACATTAACATAGCACATGTCTATTCATACAGGGGGAGCTCCTTTGTCATGTGTATATTGCATTTCAAGTATATTTGAATATGGACGCCGATAAATGTCACACGTGTGGCACTTCACAATGGACACCCGACCACACGACTCGTCCGGCACACGTTCGGGCGCAGCTACGACGGCCCACACGGACCTGTGTGGCAACTGCTCACCTCCACCCCGTGAGTGTGAATACGTGTGTAATTAACTTTAGTTCCATGCGTAATTAACTATAGTTACCATGTCTAATTACTAGTTACCATGTCTAATTACTATAGTTGTCATGTGTGATTAACTTTAGTTGGCATGTATCATTAAATATAGTTGTCATGTGTAACTAATTGGAGTTGCCACGTCTGGTTAAACCATAGTTGTCATGTATGGTCAATCATAGTTGTCGTGTCTGATTAACTAGTTGCCACATATGCATAACTTTAGTTGCCATCTATCATCGTGCGAGTGTCGTGTGGGCGAAGAGTAGTTTCACCCACACGTTCGGGTGAGCGTCATGTGTCCGTTCGGGCGAGGAGTGCCCACACGTGTGGCACTAAATGATAACGCCCACATGACGCCAGGTGCTTACGTGGCTCTCGACCCAGATGGCAATTGTTGCAATATTCATGCAAATGAATCGAACGGCATCGACTGCGTTTGGGCCATGTTGATAAGTGTCACACGTGTGGGCATTGTCATTTAGGTTGAATATATGCACACATCAAGGGGGAGATCCTTGTATTAGTAGAGCTGCATGGCATAATTCATTAATTATTCTTATTGTCAAGGGCTAACCATATTGTCATCAATTCATCAAAAAGGGAAGGAGGGGGGGGGGGGTTGAAAGTGCTTTAGTCCCTAATGGTATTTTGGTGTCATGACGTGACACCCCTGATTCAATCATACACTAATCATGCACGTAAACGTGTACGATCAAGATCAGGGACTCACGGAACTTCGTAGGTCAACCAGAGTGAGATCCGCACCAGAGTGACACGGTAATCCTATTCTGAAAGTCATGTTACTTGACCATGGCGAACCTACGAACTATGAGGAAGCGATGATGAGCCCAGATTCCGCAAAATGGCTTGAGGCCATGAAATCTGAGATGGGATCCATGTATGAGAACAAAGTATGGACTTTGGTTGACTTGCCCGATGATCGGCAAGCCATCAAGAATAAATGGATCTTCAAGAAGAAGACCGACGCCGATGGTAATGTAATCGTCTACAAAGCTTGACTTGTTGCGAAAGGTTTTCGACAAGTTCAAGGGGTTGACTACGATGAGACTTTCTCACCCGTAGCGATGCTTAAGTCTGTCCGAATCATGTTAGCAATTGCCGCATTTTATGATTACGAAATATGGCAAATGGATGTCAAAGCTGCATTCCTGAATGGATTTCTAGAAGAAGAGTTGTATATGATGCAACCGGAAGGTTTTGTCGATCCAAAAGGTGCTAACAAAGTGTGCAAGCTCCAGCGATCCATTTATGGACTGGTGCAAGCCTCTCGGAGTTGGAATAAACGCTTTGATAGTGTGATCAAAGCATATGGTTTTATCTGAGACTTTTGGAGAAGCTTGTATTTACAAGAAAGTGAGTGGGAGCTCTGTAGCATTTCTGAAATTATATGTAGATGACATATTATTAATTGGAAATGATATAGAATTTCTGGATAGCATAAAGGGATACTTGAATAAAAGTTTTTCAATGAAAGACCTCGGTGAAGCTGCTTACATATTAGGCATCAAGATCTATAGAGATAGATCAAGACGCTTAATTGGACTTTCACAAAACACATACCTTGATAAAGTTTTGAAAAAGTTCAAAATGGATCAGGCAAAGAAAGGGTTCTTGCCTGTATTACAAGGTGTGAAGTTGAGTCAGACTCAATGCCCGACCACAATAGAAGATAGAGAGAAAATGAAAGATGTTCCCTATGCTTCAGCCATATGCTCTATCATGTATGCAATGTCGTGTACGGACACTGACGTATGCTTAGCAATAAGTTTGGTAGGGAGGTACCAAAGTAATCCAGGAGTGGATCACTGGACAGCGGTCAAGAATATCCTGAAATACCTGAAAAGGACTAAGGATATGTTTCTCAATTATGGAGGTGACAAAAGGTTCGTCGTAAAGGGTTACCTCGATACAAGTTTTGGCACTGATCCAGATGACTCTAAGTCTTAATCTGGACACATATTGAAAGTGGGAGCAATTAGCTAGAGTATCTCCGTGCAGAGCATTGTAGACATGGAATATTTGTAAAATACATACGACTCTGAATATGACAGACCCGTTGACTAAACTTCTCTCACAAGCAAAACATGATCATACCTTAGTACTCTTTGGGTGTTAATCACATAGCGATGTGAACTAGATAATTGACTCTAGTAAACCCTTTGGGTGTTGATCACATGATGATGTGAACTATGGGTATTAATCACATACAGATGTGAATATTGGTGTTAAATCACATGGCGATGTGAACTAGATTATTGACTCTAGTGCAAGTGGGAGACTGAAGGAAATATGCCCTAGAGGCAATAATAAAGTTATTATTTATTTCCTTATATCATGATAAATGTTTATTAATTAATGCTAGAATTGTATTAACCGGAAACATAATACATGTGTGAATACATAGACAAACAGAGTGTGACTAGTATGCCTCTACTTGACTAGCTCGTTAATCAAAGATGGTTAAGTTTCCTAACCATAGACATGAGTTGTCATTTGATTAACGGGATCACATCATTAGGAGAATGATATGATTGACTTGACACATTCCGTTAGCTTAGCATTTGATCGTTTAGTATGTTGATATTGCTTTCTTCATGACTTATACATGTTCCTATGACTATGAGATTATGCAACTCCCGTTTATCGGAGGAACACTTTGTGTGCTACCAAACGTCACAACGTAACTGGGTGATTATAAAGGATCTCTACTGGTGTCTCCGAAGGTACATGTTGAGTTGGCGTATTTCGAGATTAGGATTTGTCACTCCGATTGTCGGAGAGGTATCTCTGGGCCATCTCGGTAATGCACATCACTATAAGCCTTGCAAGCAATGTAGCTAATGAGTTGGTTACGGAATGATGCATTACGTAACGAGTAAAGAGACTTGCCGGTAACGGGATTGAACTAGGTATTGAGATACCGACAATCAAATCTCGGGCAAGTAACATACCGATGACAAAGGGAACAACTTATGTTGTTATGCGGTTTGACCGATAAAGATCTTCGTAGAATATGTAGGAGCCAATATGAGCATCCAGGTTCCGCTATTGGTTATTGACCGGAATGGTTCTCGGTCATGTCTACATAGTTCTCGAACCCGTAGGGTCTGCACGCTTAAGGTTTCGATGTGATAATATTATGAGTTTATGAGTTTTGATGTACCAAGTTTTTTCGAGTCCCGGATGTGATTACGGACATGACGAGGAGTCTCGAAAAGGCCGAGACATCAATATTGATATATTGGACGACAATATTCGGACACCAGAAGTGTTCCGGAGAAGTTTCGGATAAAACAGGAGTGCCGAGGGTTATCGGAACCCCGGGGAACTAATGGGCCTCGATGGGCCTTAGTGGAGAGAGAGAGGCGGCGGGGCAGGCCGCGTGCCCCCTCCCCTCTGGTCCGAATTGGACTAGAGAGGGGGCGGCGCCTCTTCCTTCTCCCTCTCCCTCTCCTTCCTTCCCCTCTCTCCCTTTAGGTGGAAACCTACTAGGACTTGGAGTCCTAGTAGGATTCCCCTCTTGGGGGCGCGCCATAGAGGGCCGGCCGGCCTCCCCTTGCTCCTTTATATACAGGGGCAGGGGGGCACCCCAAAGACACAACAATTGATCCTTGAGATCTCCTAGCCGTGTGCGGTGCCCCCCTCCACCATAGTTCTCCTCGATAATATTGTAGCGGTGCTTAGGCGAAGCCCTGCGATGGTAGAACATCAAGATCGTCACCACGCCGTCGTCTTGTGAAACTCTTCCCCGACATTCTGCCGGATCGTAGTCCGGAGATCGTCATCGAGCTGAACGTGTGCTAGAACTCGGAGGTGCCGTAGTTTCGATTGCTTGATCGGTCGGGCCGTGAAGACGTACGACTACATCAACCGCGTTGTTATAACGCTTCCGCTTTCGGTCTACGAGGGTACGTGGACAACACTCTCCCCTCTCGTTGCTATGCATCACTATGATCTTTTGTGTGCGTAGGAATTTTTTTGAAATTACTACGTTCCCCAACAGTGGCATCCGAGCCTGGTTTTATGCGTAGATGTTATATGCATGAGTAGACACAAGTGAGTTGTGGGCGATACAAGTCATACTGCTTACCAACATGTCATACTTTGGTTCGGCGGTATTGTTGGATGAAGCGCCCGCATCGACATTACGGTACGCCACGCTGCGTGACCGGTTCTCCCGACGTGCTTTGCACAGAGGTGGCTAGCGGGTGTCAGTTTCTCCAACTTTAGTTGAACCGAGTGTGGCTACGCCCGGTCCTTGCGAAGGTTAAAACATCACTAACTTGACGAACTATCGTTATGGTTTTGATGCGTAGGTAAGAACGGTTCTTGCTCAGTCCGTAGCAGCCACGTAAAATTTGCAACAACAAAGTAGAGGACGTCTAACTTGTTTTTGCAGGGCATGTTGTGATGTGATATGGTCAAGACGTGATGCTAAATTTTATTGTATGAGATGATCATGTTTTGTAACCGGTTATCGGCAACGGGCAGAGCCATATGGTTGTCGCTTTATTGTATGAAATGCAAACGCCCTGTAATTGCTTTACTTTATCACTAAGCGGTAGCGATAGTCGTAGAAGTAATAGATGGCGTAAACGACAACGATGCTACGATGGAGATCAAGGTGTCACGCCGGTGACGATGGTGATCATGACGGTGCTTCGGAGATGGAGATCACAAGCAAAAGATGATGATGGCCATATCATATCACTTATAATGATTGCATGTGATGTTTATCCTTTATGCATCTTATCTTGCTTTGATTGATGGTAGCATTTTAAAATGATCTCTCACTAATTATCAAGAAGTGTTCTCCCTGAGTATGCACCGTTGTGAAAGTTCTTCGTGCTGAGACACCACGTGATGATCGGGTGTAATAGACTCTACGTTCAAATACAACGGGTGCAAAACAGTTGCACATGCAGAATACTCAGGTTAAACTTGATGAGCCTAGCATATACAGATATGGCCTCGGAACACGGAGACCGAAAGGTCGAACGTGAATCATATAGTAGATATGATCAACGTAGTGATGTTCACCATTGAAACTACTCCATCTCACGTGATGATCGGACATGGTTTAGTTAATTTGGATCACGTGATCACTTAGATGACCAGAGAGATGTCTGTCTAAGTGGGAGTTCTTAAGTAATATGATTAATTGAACTTAAATTTATCATGAACTTAGTACCTGATAGTATTTTGCTTGTCTATGTTTGTTGTAGATAGATGGCTAGTGCTGTTGTTCCGTTGAATTTTAATGCGTTCCTTGAGAAAGCTAAGTTGAAAGATGATGGTAGCAATTACACGGACTGGGTCCATAACTTGAGGATTATCCTCATTGTCTGCCTGGAAGAATTACGTCACTGGAAGCACCGCTGGGTGCCGTGCTGCGAGATGCAAATCGACGGCGTTAAGAACGCGTCTAGCGTAGCAAAGCCGATGACTACTCGATAGTTCGATGTGCCATGCTTTACGGCTTAGAACCGGGTCTTCAACGACGTTTTGAGCGTCATGGAGCATATGAGATGTTCCAGGAGTTGAAGTTAATATTTCAAGCAAATGCCGGATTGAGAGATATGAAGTCTCCAATAAGTTCTATAGCTGTAAGATGGAGGATAATAGTTCACGGTGAACATATACTCAAAATGTCTGGGTACAATAATCACTTGATTCAACTGGAGTTAATCTTCCCGATGATAGTGTCATTGATGTAATTCTTCAATCATCGCCACCAAGCTACAAGAGCTTCGTGATGAACTATAATATGCAAGGGATGGACAAGACTATTCCCGAGCTCTTCGCAATGCTAAAGGCTGCGGAGGTAGAGATCAAGAAGGAGCATCAAGTGTTGATGGTCAATAAGACCACCAGTTTCAAGAAAAAGGGTAAAGGGAAGAAGAAGGGGAACTTCAAGAAGAACAGCAAGCAATTTGCTGTTCAAGAGAAGAAACCCAAATCTGGACCTAAGCCTGAGACTGAGTGCTTCTACTGCAAGCAGACTGGACACTAGAAGCGGAACTGCCCCGAGTATTTGGCGGATAAGAAGGATGGCAAGGTGAACAAAGGTATATGTGATATACATGTTATTGATGTGTACCTTACTAGTGTTTATAGTAGCCCCTGAGTATTTGATACTTGTTCGGTTGCTAAAAATTAGTAACTGGAAACAGGAGTTACAGAATAAACACAAACTAGTTGAGGGTGAAGTGACGATGTGTGTTGGAAGTGGTTCCAAGATTGATATGATCATCATCGCACACTCCCTATACTTTCGAGATTAGTGTTAAACCTAAATAAATGTTATTTGGCGTTTGCGTTGAGCATGAATATGATTTAATCATGTTTATTGCAATAGGGTTATTCATTTAAAGTCAGAGAATAATTATTGTTCTGTTTACATGAATAAAACCTTCTATGGTCATACACACCAACGAAAATGGTTTGTTGGATCTCGATCGTAGTGATACACATATTCATAATATTGAAGCCAAAAGATGCAAAGTTAATAATGATAGTGCAAATTATTTGTGGCACTGCCATTTAGGTCATATTGGTGTAAAGCGCATGAAGAAACTCCATGTTGATGGGATTTTGGAATCACTTGATTATGAATCACTTGATGCTTGCAAACCATGCCTTATGGGCAAGATGACTAAAACTATGTTCTCTGGAACAATGGAGCAAGCAACTCGCTTATTGGAAATAATACATACTGATGTATGTGAACCGATGAGTGTTGATGCTCACGGCGGATATCGTTATTTTCTGACCTTCACAAATGATTTGAGCAGATATGGGTATATCTACTTGATGAAACATAAGTCTGAAACATTTGAAAAGTTCAAAGAATTTCAGAGTGAAGTGGAAAATCATCGTAACAAGAAAATAAAAGTTTCTACGATCTGATCGCGGAGACAAATATTTGAGTTACGAGTTTGGTCTTCAATTAAAACAATGTGGAATAGCTTCACAAATTCGTGCCACCTGGAACACCACAGTGTAATGGTATGTCCGGACGTCGTAACCGTACTTTATTAGATGTGGTGCGATCTATGATGTCTCTTACCGATCTACCACTATAGTTTTGGGGTTATGCATTAGAGACAGCTGCATTCACGTTAAATAGGGCACCATTAAAATCCGTTGAGACGACGCCTTATGAACTGTGGTTTGGCAAGAAACCAAAGTTGTCGTTTCTTAAAGTTTGGGGCTATGATACCTATGTGAAAAAGTTTCATCCTGATAAGCTCAAACCCAAATCGGAGAAATGTGTCTTCATAGGATAGCCAAAGGAGACAGTTGGGTACACCTTCTATCACAGATCCGAAAGGCAAGATATTCGTTGCTAAGAATGGATCCTTTCTAGAGAAGGAGTTTCTCTCAAAAGAAGTGAGTGGGAGGAAAGTAGAACTTGATGAGGTAACCATACCTACTCCCTTATTGGAAAGTAGTTCATCACAAGAACCGGTTCTTGTGACGACTACACCAATCAGTGAGGAAGCTAATGATAATGATCATGAAACTTTGGATCAAGTTACTACCGAACTTCGTAGGAACTTCGTAGGTCAACCAGAGTGAGATCCGCACCAGAGTGGTACGGTAATCCTATTCTGGAAGTCATGTTACTTGACCATGGCGAACCTACGAACTTTGAGGAAGCGATGATGAGCCCAGATTCCGCAAAATGGCTTGAGGCCATGAAATCTGAGATGGGATCCATGTATGAGAACAAAGTATGGACTTTGGTTGACTTGCCGATGATCGGCAAGCCATCGAGAATAAATGGATCTTCAAGAAGAAGACTGGCGCTGATGGTAATGTAACAGTCTACAAAGCTCGACTTGTTGCGAAAGGTTTTCGACAAGTTCAAGGGGTAGACTATGATGAGACTTTCTCACCCGTAGCGATGCTTAAGTCTGTCCGAATCATGTTAGCAATTGCCACATTTTATGGTTATGAAATGGCAAATGGATGTCAAAACTGCATTCCTGAATGGATTTCTAGAAGAAGAGTTGTATATGATGCAACCGGAAGGTTTTGTTGATCCAAAAGGTGCTAACAAAGTGTGCAAGCTCCAGCGATCCATTTATGGACTGGTGCAAGCCTCTCGGAGTTGGAATAAATGCTTTGATAGTGTGATCAAAGCATATGGTTTTATACAGACTTTTGGAGAAGCCTGTATTTACAAGAAAGTGAGTGGGAGCTCTGTAGCATTTCTGATTTTATATGTAGATGACATATTATTAATTGGAAATGATATAGAATTTCTTGATAGCATAAAGGGATACTTGAATAAAAGTTTTTCAATGAAAAACCTCGGTGAAGCTGCTTACATATTAGGCATCAAGATCTATAGAGATAGATCAAGACGCTTAATTGGACTTTCACAAAGCATATACCTTGATAAAGTTTTGAAAAAGTTCAAAATGGATCAGGAAAAGAAAGGGTTCTTTCCTGTATTACAAGGTGTGAAGTTGAGTCAGACTCAATGCCCGACCACAGCAGAAGATAGAGAGAAAATGAAAGATGTTCCCTATGCTTCAGCCATATGCTCTATCATGTATGCAATGCTGTGTACCAGACCTGACGTATGCTTAGCAATAAGTTTGGCAGGGAGGTACCAAAGTAATCCAGGAGTGGATCACTGGACAGCGGTCAAGAATATCCTGAAATACCTGAAAAGGACTAAGGATATGTTTCTTGATTATGGAGGTGAGAAAAGGTTCGTCGTAAAGGGTTACGTCGATACAAGTTTTGGCATTGATCCAGATGACTCTAAGTCTTAATCTGGACACATATTGAAAGTGGGAGCAATTAGCTAGAGTAGCTCCGTGCAGAGCATTGTAGACATGGAATATTTGCAAAATACATATGACTCTAAATATGACAGACCCGTTGACTAAACTTCTCTCGCAAGCAAAACATGATCATACCTTAGTACTCTTTGGGTGTTAATCAAAGAGCAATGTGAACTGGATTATTGACTCTAGTAAACCCTTTGAGTGTTGATCACATGACGATGTGAACTATGGGTATTAATCACATATAGATGTGAATATTGGTGTTAAATCACATGGCGATGTGAACTAGATTATTGACTCTAGTGCAAGTGGGAGACTGAAGGAAATATGCCCTAGAGGCAATAATAAAGTTATTATTTATTTCCTTATATCATGATAAATGTTTATTATTCATGCTAGAATTGTATTAACCGGAAACATAATACATGTGTGAATACATAGAAACAGAGTGTCACTAGTATGCCTCTACTTGAGTAGCTCGTTAATCAAAGATGGTTAAGTTTCCTAACCATAGACATGAGTTGTCATTTGATTAACGGGATCACGTCATTAGGAGAATGATGTGATTCAATTGACCCATTCCGTTAGCTTAGCATTTGATCGTTTAGTATGTTGCTATTGCTTTCTTCATGACTTATACATGTTCCTATGACTGAGATTATGCAACTCCCGTTTACCGGAGGAACACTTTGTGTGCTACCAAACGTCACAACATAACTGAGTGATTATAAAGGAGCTCTACAGGTGTCTCCGAAGGTACATGTTGAGTTGGCGTATTTCGAGATTAGGATTTGTCACTCCGATTGTCGGAGAGGTATCTCTGGGCCCTCTCGGTAATGCACATCACCATAAGCCTTGCAAGCAATGTAGCTAATGAGTTGGTTACGGAATGATGCATTATGTAACGAGTAAAGAGACTTGCCGGTAACGGGATTGAACTAGGTATTGAGATACCGACGGTCGAATCTCGGGCAAGTAACATACCGATGACAAAGGGAACAACATATGTTGTTATGCGGTTTGACCGATAAAGATCTTCGTAGAATATGTAGGAGCCCATATGAGCATCCAGGTTCCGCTATTGGTTATTGACCCAGAATGGTTCTCGGTCATGTCTACATAGTTCTCGAACCCGTAGGGTCCGCACGCTTAAGGTATCGATGACAGTTATATTATGAGTTTATGAGTTTTGATGTACCGAAGTTTTTTTAGAGTCCCGGATGTGATTACGGACATGACAAGGAGTCTCGAAATGGTCGAGACATGAAGATTGATATATTGGACGACTATATTCGGACACCGGAATTGTTCCGGAGAAGTTTCGGATAAAACCGGAGTGACGGAGGGTTATCGGAACCCCCGGGGGAACTAATGGGCCTCGATGGGCCTTAGTGGAAAGATAGAGAGGGGCGGCCAGGGCAGGCCGCGCCCCCCTCCCCCTCTAGTATGAATTGGACAAGGAGAGGGGGGGGGGGGCGGCGCCCCCCTTTCCTTCTCCCTCTCCCTCTCCTTCCTTCTCCCCCTCTCCCTTTAGGTGGAAACCTACTAGGACTTGGAGTCCTAGTAGGATTCCCCTCTTGGGGGCGCGCCATAGAGGGCCAGCCGGCCTCCCCCTTGCTCCTTTATATACGGGGGCAGGGGGGCACCCCAAAGACACAACAATTGATCCTTGAGATCTCCTAGCTGTGTGCGGTGCCCCCCTCCACCATAGTTCTCCTCGATAATATTTTAGCGGTGCTTAGGCGAAGCCCTGCGACGGTAGAACATCAAGATCGTCACCACGCCGTCGTGCTGACGGAACTCTACCCCGACATTCTGCTGGATCGGAGTCCGGGGATCGTCATCGAGCTGAACGTGTGCTAGAACTCGGAGGTGCCGTAGTTTCGGTGCTTGATCGGTCGGGCTGTGAAGACGTACGACTACAACAACCGCGTTGTTATAACGCTTCCGCTTTCGGTCTACGAGGGTACGTGGACAACACTCTCCTCTCTTGTTGCTATGCATCACCATGATCTTGCATGTGCGTAGGAATTTTTTTGAAATTACTACGTTCCCCAACATCCTCGTCGCCCTGTGTGAGAGCGATCACCGTGTTATATCTGGCACTTGGAAGGGTGTGTTTTGTTAAGTATCCGGTTCTAGTTGTCATAAGGACAAGGTACAACTCCAAGTCGTCCTGTTACCGAAGATCACGGCTATTCGAATAGATAAACTTCCCTGCAGGGGTGCACCACATTACCCAACACGCTCGATCCCCTTTGGTCGGACACACTTTCCTGGGTCATGCCCGGCCTCGGAAGATCAACACGTCGCAGCCCCACCTAGGCACAACAAAGAGGTCAGCACAAAGAGGTCAGCAATGGGCGATGGGCCCAGACCCCCGCACGCAGGAATGCTCTCTTCATCATCCAAGGATCGATATGGTTGACTAGAGGGGGGGGTGAATAGGCAACTAACAATTTTTAAGCTTTTCTTTACCAATTTAAACTTTGCAATAATAAAGGTTGTCTAGATGTGCAACTAGGTGGACAACCTATATGATGCAACAACACTAACACACGAGCAAGCAAGGATAAGAACACAAATAAGCTTGCACAAGTAAAGGGATGAGATAACCAAGAGTGGAGCCGGTGGAGAGGAGGATGTGTTACCGAAGTTCCTTCCTTTTGAGGGAAGTACGTCTCCGTTAGAGCGGTGTGGAGGCACAATGCTCCCCACGAAGCCACTAGGGCCACCAGATTCTCCTCACGCCTCACACAATGCGAGATGCCGTGATTCCACTATTGGTGCCCTTGAAGGAGGCGACCGAACCTTTACAAGCAAGGTTGGGGCAAACTCCACAACAACCGGAGGCTCCCAACACAACAACACCACGAAGCTTCACCACAGTGGAGTATGGCTTCGAGGTGACCTCAACCGTCTAGGGTGCTCAACACCCAAGAGTAACAAGATCCGCAAGGGATAAGTGGGGAATCAAATTTCTCTTGGTGGAAGTGTAGATCTGGGCCTTCTCAACTAATCCCGAGCAAATCAACAAGTTTGATTGGCTAGGAGAGAGATCGGGCGAAAATGGAGCTTTGAGCAACAATGGAGCTTTGGGGGAAAGAGGTGGGTCAACAAGGAAGAAGACGACCCCTTTATATAGTGGGGGAACACATCCAACCGTTACCCCACTAAACAGCCCCGCACAGCGGTACTACCGCTAAGGAAGGGCGGTACTACCGCTGAGGGCGGTACTACCGCTCCCTACCGAGCGGTACTACCGCTTAAAGAGAGAGGCAGGCCATCGCCACAGAGCGGTACTATGGGAGTAGAGCGGTACTACCGCCAGGCGGTACTACCGCTCCTATCGCCGCAACTAGTGCCGCAAAACCCACACGAGAAAACATCGTCTCGAATCGAGGCGGTAGTAGGCGCAGTACTACGAGGTAGTATAGTCGAAGTTCCAGCGGTACTATCAGCTCATCGGAGCGGTACTACCGCTGAGCATACTACCGCTCTTTGGAGCGGCATTACTGCTTGGGGGCCAGGTACTATCAGCAGGTCGCAGTACTACCGCACAGGCGAAACCGAACGAACGAGAGAGGGCAGCTCCAAAGATGCGAAAGGAAAACGATGGGTGATAAGGATGTGCGTGTTGATTCCACCCTAGTCTTACCAAAGCGGATCCCCTCTTAATAGTACGATGACTCCTACGAAACTAGTCCACCAACAACGAACCGCAGAAGCTACACCGTCTTGAATAAAAACACCGAGGGGAGGAAATCGTCTCGTGCCAATGGATGATCTTCCAAAGAACTTAACGCACACGATTAGTCCGCAAAAGCATTGTCATCAATCACCAAAACCACTAGGGAATAAATATGCCCTTACAATCTCCCCTTTTGGTGGATTGATGACAATACGGGATTTGCATAAACACGATATATAGTAAGCATACAAACCCGACGGTCCTAACATGTAGTTGGGCTCCCCTCGATGTGTGCTATTTAGATAAGTGCTTTGACTGCACAACACACATACTCGGATCAAAGCTCCCCTACATTTTAGAGACCAAAAATCTAAGCATGGTGAATGAGAGCAAGATAGATGAAATAACAAGAAAAGCACGCAACTCATGAGCTAGATAGACATAGATAATGATATCAAGGGGTAGGGTAGCATATGTCTCACACCATATGACTCGAACTTAAGTCTCACAGACAAACCAACCAAAGCAAGCCAACTAAAACACGAATAAGACAAGCCACACGAAACGAAAAGAGACACAACTCAAATCCTTTAAGCTCTCTCCCCTTTGGCATCGAGACACCAAAAGGAGAGGGAGCGCTACACGCCCTGTGTGAGAGCAAATGAGGGACACACGACGTGAGCCCAGCCAGAATCATTGGCACCACCGTCGTCGATCTGGAAGTGCTCGGTCTCAGAATCGGTCCATGGGCAAGGTCTTCTTTGAATCCACTCCTCCTCCTCGCAAGCTGGTCCTCGATCCACTCTGGATCAGAAGCGCCTAACCGACGATGAGCTCCTTGTGACGACCTCGGGCCTTCTTCTCAGCCACGTGAGCCATGTAATCGACCGTGAGACTCCATGCGTAAGAGCTTCTTTACCTTGGCCTTGAGCTTGGGCCCAAGATGGCTCTGTCCCGGAGGGCACGTAGTCATCATCCTCATCCTCACCTCACCTCCTCTTGATCTCCATAGCAGCAGCAGATGACGGAACACCAGTCTTAGGGGCTTGAGTGCCCAGCTTATCCTTCTTCCTCGGGCAGCTTGACATCGTGAGAAACCAAGTCTCCAAGCTCCGGTGCCACCTTGGGATAGACATGATCCTGTGCCTTCTCAATGAGCGGCATAATGAATGCACCATAAATCGGGCACTTGCGCTCGAGATCGCAGAAACTAGCTCAGACCACATAACATGAGAGATATCCAAGGACTCTCCGTGCTCTGCCCCTTCTCCCGTGACGTAAGATAAGCATGTCCACAAGATAAGAGTGAACCTGGTCCAGATTCCCGATGCGAGGGAAAAGAGTCTCTCTCAAGATACGGTGAAGTATATCCAGATAGGCAGGCAGCTCATAAGTCTCCTTCTTTGTATCGTGGTTGATCTTCAGAGTGCAAGAGGGCCACGAGCTTGCTTGTGAGTGGCCGTGGCTCGACGGTGGGGGCGAAATCCGACAGCAGACTCAAGTCCAAGATCTTGCACCCCAATCAACTACATGAAAGCTTTCCACTTGATCGATAGCAACTTCCCATTTGTCATCCGTGTCGTAGTCCTGTCCTCATCAGTCCCAAGGTGAACCGTGGCATAGAATCGAGCCACAACATCAACATCATAGTCCTTGTTGAATTGCATGATCCCGAGAATGTTCAAATTTGAGTGCACATCTCAAGAGCTTCGCCAAAGTAGTCGTGGATCACTCTTCATATGCTCGATGTCGATGGAGTGCACGTTGACATAGAGATTCTTCTTGGCCTTGAGAACATCAAAGTAGGTGGCAAATCGAACTCGTTTCAGAATCAGACGGTTGACCAAAGTGGGATCTTGGTCAACCTCATAGGGTTGCGCTTGCCTTGCCCGTAACTCCTTAGGTGGCATATTTGGCACAGTTTGCCCGGCTTTGACTTGGCCCTGTGCTTCTTCTCGCATTTGGGGAGGAGGTGGAGCACTAGAAGATCCTCCGGCAGGCTCGATTGGTGCGGTAGCGCTTGGGACGTAGCACGACCGGGTTGACACGACGAGCTTGAGGCTCGGGAACCTCATCACCGGAACCACACACACAAAACACGCAAAACAACCGGAAGAAACGAGTATAAGCCACAAAACGAACAAAGAGGATCACGAAGAGGTAGGAGTAAGATGGAATTTGGTAGAGGCGGTAGTACTGCGTGACCATTGAGCGGTAGTACCGCTCGCAATGCGGTAGTAATACGGGCAGAGCGGTAGTACCGCTGGGCGGGAAACAGCCGTTTCCTACTACCGTGGTCAGATCCGTACTTCCGCCCTACCAAATTCAAAAATACTCCAACCAAACACTAATCCAAACTGCCTAGAAGCCTTCTCCATCCTACTCAAGCCTAGATTTGGCCAAAAATCTAAGGATGCAACCGCTAATGCCCCTAAGAAGCTAGATTGAAAACCTAGACAAAATGAACAAGAGAACGGGGCAATACCGCATCCATGGCAAGAGGACGAGGTGGGGATCGACTCCACCGAAGGGAATGGAGAGGGACGGCCCGAGAGGGAGATCCACGGAGCCCTCCAAGGGCGCTTCTTTGGAGAGAGACAATGAGGGGCGAGCGAATGAGTATGGGGGAGAAGAAACTCCCCCTGCCCCCGCAATAACCCCCGCCCACGCCTCCAGCGGTAGTACCGCGCTGGAGGGCGGTAGTACCGCTTGGAGCGGTAGTACCGCTTACCAAAGAGCAGTAGTACCGCCAAAGAACCAAAAGAGAGGCCTCTTAGGCAAACAAAAGGAAGAAAATACACCGAAAGGAACAGGAAGCTAATGACAAGAGAGAGACCAGCAAAACAAAACACACGAAACACGAACCGGAACCCACTCCTTCAAAGCAAACAACACAAAAAGGAGTAAGCTCAGGCCTCTCTCAAGAGAGGGCGGTGGCGGAGCCACCTATGTTTGAGTCAATTGATATGGCACCGCCAAGAATTATCCTTGGGTCCATGACCAAAACTCCTCTTTGAAGCACAAGCGCCATCAACAATGGCTAAAGTGAAAGAGTTGATCGTTTTATGCATAAAGGGGAGGAGAGTTCATTAAGAGAACAACACTCCCCTATGTCCATGCCTACACCTAAACTAGACATCACATTGAGTGTGGTGGAAGTTGCACGGTTCAAGTCACATTGCTCAAATCAATGATATTTAGCTCATGCCTTAACTCATGAAATCTTGCTTCATCCAAGGGCTTCGTGAAAATATCTGCAAGGTTATCATGAGTGTTGACATACTTGAGCCTCGATCTCCCTGCGCCTAATGTGATCCCGGATGAAGTGATACCGAATCTCAATGTGCTTCGTCTTGAAGTGTTGCACCGGGTTGAGAGAAATCTTGATGGCACTTTCATTATCACACCAAAGAGGCACTTTGTCACAATTGACACCGTACTCCTTTAAAGTTTGCCTCATCCATAGGAGTTGAGCACAACAACTACCCGCTGCCACATACTCCGCTTTGGTGGACGAGAGACACACAACTTTGCTTTTTGGAAGACCAACTCACCAAAGAGCAACCAAGAAATTGGCACCCTCCTAAGTGGACTTCCTATCCACTTTGTCTCCCGCCCAATCGAATCCGTACATCCTTCAAGCTTGAAGTTTGCTCCTCTTGGGTACCATAAGCCAAAGTTTGGGGTATGAGCCAAATATCAAAAGATTCGCTTGACCGCCACATAGTGACTTTCCTTCGGTGCGGCTTGAAACCGTGCACACATACCCACACTCAACATAATATCCGGTCTAGATGCACAAAGGTAAAGCAAAGATCCAATCATGGAGCGATATACCTTTTGATCCACCGCTTTACCATTGGGATCAATGTCAAGTTGGCACTTGGTAGGCATTGGTGTAGTAGCCGGCTTGACATCACTTAGCTTGAATATTTTGAGCATGTCTTGAGTGTATTTGGCTTGGTTGATGAAGTTTCCTTCTCTTCTTTGTTTGATGTCGAAACCAAGGAAGAACTTCAACTCTCCCATCGAAGACATCTTGAACTTGGAGGTCATGAGAGCGGCAAATTCCTCATTGAAAGCTTTGTTAGGAGAACCAAAGATAATATCATCAACATATAGTTGGCATACAAACAACTCCCAATTGACCTTCTTAGTAAAAAGAGTGGGATCGATTTGCCCCACTTCAAAGCCACGATCTTGTAGCAACTCGGTAAGGTGGTCATACCACGCACGTGGGGCTTGTTTAAGGCCATAGAGTGCCTTATCGAGTTGATACACATGATCCGGAAAGTAGGGGTCCTCGAACCCGGGGGGTTGCTTGACATATACCAACTCATTAATGGGACCATTAAGAAAAGCACTTTTCACATCCATTTGTTGCAACTTAAAGTTGTGATGGGAAGCATAAGCAATCAACAAACGAATGGATTCAAGACGAGCAACGGGAGCAAAGGTTTCACCGTAGTCGATACCCTCGACTTGGGAGTAGCCTTGTGCTACCAATCTTGCCTTGTTGCGAATGATGTTCCCATGAGCATCTTGCTTGTTCTTGAAAATCCACTTGGTTCCAATGACGTTGTGGTTCTCCGATGGCCTTGGCACCAATCTCCACACCTTGTTGTACTCAAAGTTGTTGAGTTCTTCATGCATGGCATTGAGCCAATCCGAGTCTTCAAGCGCCTCATAGACCTTTTGAGGTTCAACACAAGAGACAAACGCGTGATGTTCACAATAGTTTGCCAATTTTCTACGATCGCTTACCCTTTTCTTAGGCTTCCAACCACATTCTCCATGAGATGGCCTTTGGTTGTGAGTTTGGAAGCAATCTTGGCGGCACGACGCTCTAATTCCTCCTCAGAGGTGAGATGAGGAGGGGTGACTTGATCATCTTGAGCGCCGTCTTGAGCATGAACTTCATCTTGAGCATCCTCGGGGGAGAGAACTTGACCTTGGGCATCATTTAAGGTGATATCATTGTCTTGAGCACGATCTTGCCCTTGGCCTTGTTCTTGAGGTTGAGGGCCTTCACTTTGTTCTTCGGAAGCGCAGGGCCTTGGGTTGGTGATGGCTCCACTTGAGTGGAGCATTGTCCTTCTCCTTCGGCCACAAGGGGTTCCTCAATGGGTAGGATGAAGCCAACTCCCATTCTTCTTATGGCTTGGGAGGAATTTCATCACCTACATCACAAGTGCCACTTTGCTCTACTTGGGAGCCGTTATTCTCATCAAACTCCACGTTACACGCCTCCTCAATAAGTCCCGTGGATTTATTGAGGACACGGTAAGCATGAGAGTTTGTAGCATAACCAACAAATATGCCCTCATGAGCTCTAGCTTCAAATTTAGACAAACGAACACCTTTCTTGAGAATGAAACACTTACACCCGAACACCGGAAGTACTTGAGGTTGGGCTTGTTGCGGTGAGTATCTCATAAGGAGTATTGTTCAAGCCTTTATGAGATAGAGCCGATTGGATGCATGACAAGCGGTGTTGATGGCTTCGCCCAAAAGTTGTATGGAGACTTGAACTCCGCCATCATGGTCCTCGCCGCATCCATCAACGTCCGGTTCTTTCTCTCCGCCACACCATTTTGTTGAGGGGTATATGGTGCAGAATATTGATGCTTGATTCCCTCATCACTAAGAAACTCATCCAAGGTGTAGTTCTTGAACTCGGTGCCGTTGTCACTTCTTATAGTCAAGATCTTTGCATTATGTTGACGTTGAGCTTCATTTGCAAAGTCTATGACGGTTTGTTGGGTCTCACTCTTCCTCTTGAAGAAATATACCCAAGTGTATCTTGAATAGTCATCCACGATCACCAAGCAATACTTTCTTCCTCCAAGACTATCAAATGATGGTGGCCCAAAGAGATCCATGTGAAGGAGCTCCAAGGGTCTCTTTGAGTATATGATAGTTGTGGGAGGGTGAGCCTTCTCATGAAGCTTTCCTTCAATACAAGCACTGCAAGCACGGTCTTTGGCAAAACTAACATTTGTTAGTCCACGAACATGGTCCCCCTTGAGAAGACTTTGCAAAGATCTCATATTGACATGGGCTAAACGACGATGCCAAAGCCATCCCACGTCAACTTTAGCCATTAGGCATGTCGCGGTCTTAGTGGGTCGCTCCGAAAAGTTAATCACATAGAGACCGTTTTCGACATGCCCAACAAAGGCTACTTTAAGAGTCTTGCTCCACAAGAGGGCCACGGTATCAATGTCAAAGAAAGTAGCAAAACCCATGACTGCAAGTTGACGAACGGAAAGCAAATTGTATGCAAGGGACTCAACAAGCATGACTTTCTCGATCGTAAGATCATGAGAAATGACGACCTTGCCGAGACCCAATACCTTAGAATGTGATGCATCACCCCACTCGACATCGGTGGGCATAGATGGAATCTCTTGCACGTCCACCACCATGTCCTTGCTTCCGGTCATATGATTTGTTGCTCCACTATCAAGCAACCATGATCCACCACCTAAGCAAACCCCTACAAGAGATCAATGCTTGGTTTTAGGTACCCATTTGGTAATGGGTCCTTTGATGTTAGTAACGAGGGTCTTAGGAACCCAAATAGACCATTCAATGTACTCATAAGAAGAACCAACAAATTTAGCATAAACATGCCCATCACTAGCACGGCACAACACATAAGAGGGGTTAAAGTCGCCGGGCTATGTTCGTGGGAATGACGTTGTCCTTCTTGACATTGCCACCCTTTGCACGGTTCTTCTTCTTCTTGAAACACCTCTCCCTCCCTCACAAAAGTTTGCTTGAGAGGGGAGGTTGCTTGGTCTTGTCATTCTTCTTCTTGTTCTTGGGCTTGGTATGAACCCAATCCCTCCTTGGCCACTACTTCCTTTTGATTACTCAAAAGGTCGTTAAGGTTCTTCTCACCTTGAATGCATGTGGCAAGGCCCTTTCAAGTTGCTCCTTCAACTTGGCATTCTCCTCAACAAGATGCACATGCTCGCAACAAGGGTTAGTAGCATTTGCATTATCAATCAATATCATATGAGGAAAGGTGGCTTTCTCCTGGTTAGCTTCACTTGGAGTTGATCATGAGACTCTTTGAGACTAGCATGAGCACCCTTCAAGACTTTGTGAGCCTTGTCAAGAGTGTCAAAGTCCTCGTTGAGTCTAGCAAGATCAACTCCAAGCTTTGCCTTCTCGGAACTAAGCACACGAGACACAACAAGAGCATGATCAAGGTCTTTCTTTAATTTAGCGTGATCATCGTTGTGTGACTCCTCAAGAGCCAAACGAAGGCCACGCTCTTCCTCAAGAGCATTGGAAAGATCCGAAATCTCATCGGCATAGTCACGACTATGCCCTTCCATCTTAAAGATGGTTTCTTCATGAGTCTCGATCATGACATTGGCTTCACTAAGTTGTTCCAAGAGAGCAACGGCGCTTCTTGGATTTGCCCTTGAGTTTACTCATAAAGATCTCAAATTCATTTTCCTCTACATTAGTCCCTCATGTTCATCAATGCAATCCGTCAAAGAAGAATGATTGATGATGGTAGTTTCGATGTTGGGGGTTACCTTGTTGGTGGCTTTAGCCATGAGGCACTTAAGCGGTGATGTTTTCATTGGGTGAACCAAGAGAGACACCCGAGGAGTCATTGCAATAGCCACGGAGGCCATGGCAACCGGGTTCACCATCCGCATCATCATCATCATCCTCATTGTACTCTTCTTGAACCACCAAGGCTTTGTGAGGAGTCTTCTTTGGAAAGTTGCTCTTGTTGGGGAAAGACTTGGCCTTGTCCTTACGGATGAACTTGCCACCATTGTCTTCCCTCTTCTCATATGGACATTCCGCAACAAAGTGACTCACATTGCCACAATTGAAACACGTCCTTACTCGTTGCTTGCCCTTAGGGCCACTTGAGTTGCTCTTGTTGAAGTTGGGCCTTGAGTTCTTCTTGCTCCAAAATTGTCTTGAAGCAAGGGCCATGTGTTCATGATAATCATACTTAGTATCTTCGAGGTTGCTCTCTTCTTCTTCCTCCTCTCCATCTTCTTCGACACAAATCTTGGCCTTCAAAGCGAGGTTGGGCTTATTTGCTCTTTGGGAGCGAAGCACCGCATTGTCGGCAGTCTTGTCCAATATGCTCATAGCCACAAACTCATCCAACACATCACTTGAGGACAAGGTGTGGAAGTCCGGTCGTTGACGGATGACGGAGGACATGGCTTTGTGGTATGGCATCATTGCCTTGAGAAATTTGCGCTTGATCCAATTGTCATCAGTGTCCTTACTTCCATAATCCCGGAGGGAGAAGGCAAGCTTGGTTACTCTCCGATAGAGCTCACGAGGTTCTTCTTCTTCCTTCATTGCAAACTCATCGGCTTCGTCTTGGACCACTTCATAATTGGAACGTTGAATGCTTGCGCTTCCTCGATACATGGAAACCACCTTGAGCCAAGCATCTTCGGCACGGATGTAAGGCCGGAGATGAGGGAGGTCTTCGGGAAGGATTTCTTCTTGGATGATGAAGAGAGCATTCTCATTGAATTGATGGTCCACGACCTCTCTTGGAGAAAAGTTGCTCGGATCATGCGGATAGAAACCTTCTTCAATGATTCTCCAAAGGTTAGTGTTCACATGATTTAAATGACGCTTAAAACGATAAACCCAAGAATCAAAATCCTCCTTTTTATCAATCTTAGGTGGTGGACCGGCATGATTCAAATGAGTGGAAGGAATCGGTCCACCATAAACGGGAGGATGCACATGGGCAAAGATGCCGGTGCCATTCTTACCACTAGACGAGGGGGCTTTCTCACTAGTAGCTTCCCCCTTATCGGAGTTAGCATCCGCTCTCGTGTTGGCGGGATCACCCACTTTCACGGGTGCTGTGGAAAGTTTAAGCCCTTCTAGGAAATCCTTAAACATGTCCTTGACCTCGCTCGTCATGGAGGTTTTCAATGTGTCCAACGCCACATTGAATTCCTCACGAGATCGAGGTACTCCATCTCTCGTAGATGATGTCGGATTCAAGACCGGAGTGCTCCCCCACATCATCTACGACGTAAACCATACTCTTCGAACGGTAAAGTCCCTAAAAAGAGACGAGGCTCTGATACCAATTGAAAGGATCGATATGGTTGACTAGAGGGGGGGGGGGGTGAATAGACAACTAACAATTTTTAAGCTTTTCTTTACCAATTTAAACTTTGCAATAATAAAGGTTGTCTATATGTGCAACTAGGTGGACAACCTATATGATGCAACAACACTAGAACACGAGCAAGCAAGGATAAGAACACAAATAAGCTTGCACAAGTAAAGGGATGAGATAACCAAGAGTGGAGCCGGTGGAGACGAGGATGTGTTACCAAAGTTCCTTCCTTTTGAGGGAAATGCGTCTCAGGTTAGAGCGGTGTGGAGGCACAATGCTCCCCAAGAAGCCACTAGGGCCACCAGATTCTCCTCACGCCCTCACACAATGCGAGATGCCGTGATTCCACTATTGGTGCCCTTGAAGGCGGCGACCGAACCTTTACAAGCAAGGTTGGGGCAAACTCCACAACAACCGGAGGCTCCCAACACAACAACACCACGAAGCTTCACCACAATGGAGTATGGCTTCGAGGTGACCTCAACCGTCTAGGGTGCTCAACACCCAAGAGTAACAAGATCCGCAAGGGATAAGTGGGGGGAATCAAATTTCTCTTGGTGGAAGTGTAGATCTGGGCCTTCTCAACCAATCCCGAGCAAATCAACAAGTTTGATTGGCTAGGGAGAGAGATCGGGCGAAAATGGAGCTTTGAGCAACAATGGAGCTTGGGGGAAAGAGGTGGGTCAACAAGGAAGAAGATTTACCCCTTTATATAGTGGGGAACACATCCAACCGTTACCCCACTAAACAGCCTCAAGACAGAAGCGGTACTACCGCTAAGGAAGGGTGGTACTATCACGAGGGCGGTACTACCGCTCCCTACCTAGCGGTACTACCGTGCTAAAGAGAGAGGCAGGCCATCGCCACAGAAAGCAAGATTATCAAGGAGTAGAGCGGTACTACCGCTCAGAGCGGTACAAACGCTACAACTGCCGCAACTAGTGCCGCAAAACCCGACACGAGAAAACATCGTCTCGAATCGAGGCGGTAGTAGGCGCGGTACTACTGAGGTAGTATAGTCGAAGCCCGCGAGCGGTACTACCGCTCATCGGAGCGGTACTACCGCTGGGAGCGGTACTACCGCTCTTTTGTACCGACCCGACCTCAGACGGTCAAGCCTCTGTGTATCTGTGCCATCCTCGGATCGAATCTTTGGCACACAGTACATCAATGTATATATCAAAGTGCAATCACATGTATAAATAACGTAAAATGATATATACCTCATAATACTCAGCGGAAACAATCAAACGGGTGTGGAGTCCCATCAACGCCATCGGCGGGTTGAGTGTAGACCGTAACCTGTATCGTAACTCTTACTCGTCGAGGAAATATACGCAACATGATACGTTGCAGCCGTGTAGGTCGATTACATTGCATGTACCGGCAAGATCACAACATGAGAAAACAGATGATAAAACTATACTATATGCAATATGGCTTTGTGGCTCGTGTCTGAAGTTTTGTTTGCGTAAAAGCTGATTTATTTTCCCTACATCAAAAGAATAAATGAAGTCTGTACTATGGAGTTTTCTATCATGACATGGTTCCGCCAACCGATGTCTCATAGCCCAAAATCATCATATGTTGCCCACAATTAAGTTATCAATCCGGTGTTGAGAGTTCCGAGATAGATCCAAGTCCAGAGGCTCAAATTGTCCGTGAATCGGGACACGGCTAATCGATTAGGTTTAAACCCTCTGCAGAGGTTTGTACACTTTACCCGCAAGATTCGATCCCTCTCTTTACGTTCTCGCACTTCGTGGTGTTTGAGAACAAGATGACCGAAACATGGTCTTCAAGAGTTCCTCGACCACCGTCAGGTGCTCATCCAATCCTACCGTAGTTCTACATCTGCTAGCACCGTCCCAGCCAGAGTCACAACTAAGGTCAACCAAGCCGAGCCCATATTGACTTGCGGTTGCAGGTAAGCTTCCGGGCATGAAGTATTCTTCCGTCTCTTTGAGTGCAGGTGAAGCTTTCCGCAAGATGTCATGGCGCTTCTCCATGCATCCCGACCAACCACTGGTTTCTCCAGGTGCCCGTCAACCATCCTTCACCCAGTGGTGTGTATTGAATTCTTGTCTTGAGTCTTGAAGTCTTGAGGCCTTGAAGATGCAGTCCTTGCAGATTCCCTCATGGAGTTGTCGTCATTGACGTAGATCCTCCATTCTCACACCACTCCGTGCACTCATACCAACCCGTCTACTATAGCGTAGCATTAAAATAAATAACGTCCGGGCTTGGTAACAGGGTGATGGGTTCCTACCTCATGCATACTACTCAACTACAAGGATTCAATGTCACTCTTGGAGGGATTATTGCGAAGATGACACTAAATGCGATAAAACATAGGTATGAAAGCATGGTCAAAGTGAACTTGCACAGTAAGTTGATGAAGATAACAACACTCTCGAATAATGACTTGGTAGAACTATTCGTCACTCCGCTGAAAAATCTATATAGTCATAGCATTCATATAAGAAAACATCCTAGCAAACAATTCTAACACTCATAATAAAACCAACAAATAAAAAATGCAAATCAAGGGACACCAAATAAAAACAAAGGAAAACTACACAACAAAACTACCAAAGAAAAACTCGGAGAAAAAAATTTAAGGTTTTCACCACATCAAGCATCAACTAAGAAATAGTTTTACATAACTAAACCTTTTCTTAACAGAACCTAAGCATGGGTTTTTGCTAACTAACAGAAAGGAATTCATCATGCAAACTAGGAGCAAAAAGAATCACCTTAAAAGCTATTATAAACTCCTGTTATGCCTAAAACAATCCTAGCAAGTAAAAATAAAATAAAAGTTTTATTTATTATAAATAAAAGTTCATGTTCTAAAGTTACGGAAACTAACCTAGAATAATCTATCACATAGGAAAAATAAATTTATTTGCTAATTAAAACAATAGGAAGCTAGTTAAATAATTAGGAATAACATGATTCTGATTAAAACTATTTTTTTATTAATTCTAAAATGCCCAAATAAATACCTACGGTTAGGTAAGGTCAAAACAAAGTTGTTACAAAAAGAATCACTAAAAAATAATATTCCTAACTCACTTTATAGCAGAATTACTATTCTGTCTAAATCTAAAATAAAACAATTTTAAATAATTTTAACATGACTAATTATATTTTCTACAGAAACTACAACAAATTTGCAAACTAACAAAAAAAGAATCAATTAAAAATATTAAGTAGACTAAAAGATATGGATTTTACAAAACTGAAACTATTCTGTTAAATACAGAAACGAAAAAATTTAACTAAAAAGAAAAACTGGGCTAATGGGCCTATCTAACGCTTCGGGCGTTAAATAACTAAATCGTTCCGAGGCTTTAAACCGAGTCGGGCCGGTCTAACTAAACCCTAATAAAACCGGAACTAAACCGGAACTAAAACCGGTTCTTTTAAAAATAAACCTAACGCTTCTGGGATCTAATCTAGACCCTACGATCTAGATCTAACGGTGGGGGGTGATCTCGGCGACTCACCATGGGAAGACGCCCGGCGACGGTCGACGGCGGCTCGAGGCGGCGTTAGTGCAGGCTCCGGTGCTCGAGGGCAGCAGCGGAGGCCTCCCGTAGTCTTGGCGTGGCGAGGAAGCTCGAGGTGGAGTCAGGCGAGATCGGGGTGGCGGGGTGGGTCGGGGAGAGGCTAATGGCGGCGGCGGCGCTCGGGTGCTCCGGCGGGCGCGGGCGGTGAGAGGGAGAGGTCGGGCGAGGGGGCGAGGGGGGGAACGGGGTGAGGGGGGGTATATATAGGGGGAAGGGGTCGGCTTGGACGAGGGGGCGAACGCGGCGAGGAGATCGCGGAGGATCCCGGATCTCGCGGGATTCTGGCGAGGCGACGCGGTGGCGCTGGCGGGGGGAGGAAGAAGGTGGCGGGGTCCACCCGTCAGCGGGAGAGGGGAGGGGCGTTCGGTCGGGCGACCGTGGCTAGGGGTTCGGCTCGGGCGCCACTCGGGCGTGGGCTCGGTCGGCTGGTCAGCTGGCTGCCGGGCTGGCTCAAGGCCGGGTCAGGCTGGCCCGTGGGTGGGCCTCTCAATGGTCGGGCTGGGGCTTGGTTGGTGGCGCCCGGGTCCCTTTTTTTTTTCTTTTTCTAATTTTTTTCAATTTAAGAGAGAGGAAATATAATTAAATATAAATATTTTATATAGGACATATATATATCAAAATGATCAGAATATTCCTATAATTTGAACATTTTTCCGAGGCAAAACACAAACTTTATAAAAAATCATTTTCTAAAATTTCAAATAGAATTCAGATTTGAATTCAAATTTTGGCAATGTTTCTTCTGACATATTTGGAGTGTCATGTTACTCCTCTCATACTTTTTCTCAAGTATTTGTCATGCATGGTTTTTGAAATAATTTTCAACTGCCAAACTTTGAATTCAAATTCCAACAACTCAAAAACTTCTGAAACTTCAAATGCCACTCAAATTTCAAACAAAATGCATAGATGCTTAGCTATAATTGTAAAACATTCCAAATAAGAAATTTGGGATGTTACAAATCTACCACACTTAAAATGAATCTCGTCCTCGAGATTCAAGAAACTAACAAGAAAAGTTTAGGGGTTGGGGGTCTTCTAGCAAATCCATTGATCTGTATGGTCTAGTGTGCTACCACACTTAGAAGCATGGTTATGGTTCCATCAAAACTTATATACTCCATCCTTACCGTTGACAGTGTCGGTCTTCTCAAATCGTAAGGATAATTCCTTCTCCGGGCTCTTCCGGTGGTGGCATGACCTTTTCCTCAATTCTTTTGTCCTTTTTCCTCTTGGTAAGGTTATTCCGAGACTGGGTCTTCATAGCTGATAGGTCTGTGTCCATTCTAGACAACTATCGAAATACTCATGGTGGTCTACCATTAATGGTTTTTCCTGCAGAAAAAGCAGTGCAGGTTGAACCTCACCGTATAACCTACGATTGGCAGCGGTTGCCTGTAAAGGGTTCCATCGTCCTACCATTCTATGGTTTTATGGCTTATCGCGTCGACACTCTTCTAAGGTTTTCGAGGCTCTCAGATTTTCCATCAACATATGATAGTTCATGATAGAAGTCTCCGATATGGGGGCCAATCCATCCCGTACTTGAATCATTACCACATACGTAAATATCGAATGACGTATTCTAACACTTGGGCATACTCACAAGCATTGCAGAATTTCTCTTGTTCTCGAACTGGGTTCGAGTAAGTCCTTTGGTTGACAAGCCAAACAAAACATCTATCGTTACTTCACCACTCTCGGGTTTTTTCGTAACCTCCTACGAAGCGTATCTTTGATTGAATCACCGATTCTTCCAAATTTCTTCCTTCATCAAGGTTACATCTGTTCCTTTTCAAAATCTTGGGCACATGGGTTATGGCCCACTTCAATTCTTGTACAAGTTTAATTCATCCTTCCTAGGATTATCATTCCATATTCCAACATTACATCTCCTGTAAATCCAATAGTACTTCTTCCTTCATACCCTTGTGGTGATGATCATACAAAACTCCAACTTATTTTGTCCAGCCTCCTTCTATGGACCGTCATGAATAACACATTTGTTTCTTCATTGATCATGTGGCTTTACGGAGTACTACGACACCAAAAGAATGCACTAGTTTATCCATAAATCTCATTATTTTCATATCGATCTTTTATTACATCCTTAACCATTTTTCGTGAATCCAAATTCCAAAAGTTTATTACAAATGCTGCCACCCACATGGTTCGGTATGGTCAGACATTGATTCCAACTTTATTTATGTATCCTCCTCGAGGATTCTTTTAGTCCCATTGGAATTGTGCGACATGCGCCTTGAAGTCTTCAATCTTCCGTTTCATCGTGGTGGCCTTGAGCTTTACCTCCACCATTTCTGCATGCACTTCTCTTAGGTATTCCCGAGTATAACGGAGTCTTGCTTCAAGTATTTCTCCGATCTGGCGTGTATGGCTTCCATGGCTGCTTCACGAACAAGATCGAAGAAAGTTGCTTGTGGCACACGTGAGATGAAAAAGTACTGCCCCATCATCTTTGGGCAAACTCCTTTCGAGCGGTGGAGGTGTACCTCCACATACCAAAGTTCCACTCCCTTTTGCATGAAGGGGTAGCCTTTGTAGACCGTGCATCTCCTTCAAGGTGAATATGCTTCATCATGTCCTTCAGATCTTGGGTAATCATGATCACTCGTCGAGTCATGATTGTTTCCGGACCTTTAAGGAAGGACTCATAAAGGGTTGTCATCTGCATGTGTAGGATAAGAGGGTGCTCGTAACAAGGAATGTATCTCCATGGGGAAATTGCAATTTTCTCGAGAAAAGTTTGGTGTTCAGTTGTCCATGGGTTCAAGATTTCGAGTCTGGTTGAGATAGAAAGAGAAAGCAAACACCCACCCATCAACAAAAGAATCCTAGCTCAAAAGTACCGTTTGTAATGGGCCGTTCTACTATGGTTTCGTTTCTAAGTCCTCATTTCTTCAGGTCTTCAATGATCGGGAGTTTCCAATTCCTGATGCTTTTCCCATATGAAGGCCTTCTACCATTCTTCCGTAACTTACGTCTCTCATGGTTGAAATAAATACAAGCCTACGAATATCGCATCTATCCAACCATTCAATAAACACAAAAAATAATAGCAACCAAGCATTCATTTATTCAATCAATTCTACAGTATCGCCACCCACATAAATTGGTATGGTCAGATACTTAAATCGAGAAGGCGTTCATATTTATTTCTCTCATGGTGGGATACTACTAAGCTAATTTATTAGGAACTTGATCATTGTCCCCACCGGGCTTCTTCGTGTGGACTTGATCTCCTCCGGTTTTCGGCTAGATTTTCCCCTGTCGACACGGAGTTTCTTGTGACGACCACTGTATGTCCTGAAGTTGTTCCTTGAGCTTACGGATTTCAACGTCCTTGGCATGAGACATGGTCCTGCTGCTTTTCAGTTCTGGCGCATTCTCGAGATCTCGAGGTTCTCCTCCTCCAGCTTGTTTACCTTGACCTCTGAGTCTTGACCTCTTCTCGTAGTGCTTCATTGTCAAACAGGGCTTCCGGAGGTCCATCGAAGATTCTTGACGTATTGTTCTAGATCCTGATTGTACACTAAAAGTGGGGAGAACTTCATCTTTTGCGCTTCCGTCAAGGCAATAGTTGCTCCATCAAACTTCTGCCATCCAATCCTTCCAAAGAAGTGTGGGTTTAGTGCAGACGATGATGATAGCATAAGCGTGCAATAGCATCATGGACGGCGGTGTTGATGCCCATATCCACGATCACCATTTATGGTGCGAAGCTGATGTCTGCAGTCTTGGGGTCTTCTTCTGACGGCCAAAAACTTGGGTCTTGACTCCCCATGATCTAGACGTCCTCTTAGTTGCCTTGATCTCCTATCGGTAACTTCAGCAGCCTGACTAGCTCCACAAGGAAGGGGCCTCCAAGAACCTTCTCGTAGTGTTCTCTTTTGTTTAGAATGTAGCTCTCCATCTATAGTTTGAAATAAGTAAGGTTCAGTAAAAGGAATCAGGTGTTACGAGAGTAGTAACAATAACAAACGTCGTTCCTCTTGGGGTCTTCATATTACTAAGTCATTTCCTAGGGTCACGTCCTCTGATCAACATGTGCTCGATACCATTTACATGGCGACCCGACCTCGAACGGTCAAGCCTCGTGTATCTGTGTCATCCACAGATCGATTATCTTTGGCACACATTACATCAATGTATATATCAAAGTGCAATCACATGTATAAATAACGTAAAATGATATATACCTCATAATACTCAGCGGAAACAATCAAGCGGGTGTGGAGTCCCATCAACGCCATCGGCGGGTTGAGTGTAGACCGTAACCTGTATCGTAACTCTTACTCGTCGAGGAAATATCTGCAACATGATACGTTGCAGCCGTGTAGGTCAAGACATTGAATGTACCGCGAGATCACAACATCGAGAAAACAGATGATAAAACTATACTATATGCAATATGGCTTTGTGGCTCACGTATGCGAGTTTTGTTTATGTAAAACCTGATTTATTTTCCCTACATCAAAGGAATAAATGAAGTCTGTACTATGGAGTTTTCTATCATGACATGGTTCCGCCAACCGATGTCTCATAGCCCAAAATCATCATATGTTGCCCACAATTAAGTTATCAATCGGGTGTTGAGAGTTCGAGATAGATCCAAGTCCGAGGCTCAAATTGTCCGTAATCGGGACACGGCTAATCGATTAGGTTTAAACCCTCTGCGGAGGTTTGTACACTTTACTCACAAGATTCGATCCCTCTCTTTACGTTCTCGCACTTGAGGTGTTTGAGAACAAGATGACCGAAACATGGTCTTAGAAGAGTTCCTCGACCACCGTCCGGTGCTCATCCAATCCTACCGTAGTTCTACATCTGCTAGCACCGTCCAGCCAGAGTCACAACTAAGGTCAACCAAGCGAGCCCATATTGACTTGCGGTTGCAGGTAAGCTTCCGGCATGAAGTATTCTTCCGTCTCTTTGAGTGCAGGTGAAGCTTTCCGCCAAGATGTCATTGCGCTTCTCCATGCATCCCGTCCAACCAATTTATTATCCAGTGTGCCCGTAAAACGTACTTCAACAAGTAGTGTGTATTGAATTCTTGTCTTGATTCTTTAAGTATTGATGCCTTGAAGATGCAGTCCTTGCAGATTCCCTCATGGAGTTGTCGTCATTGACGTAGATCCTCCATTCTCACACCACTCCCGTGCACTCATACCAACCCGTCTACTATAGCGTAGCATTAAAATAAATAACGTCCGGGCTTGGTAACAGGTGATGGGTTCCTACCTCATGCATACTACTCAACTACAAGGATTCAATGTCACTCTTTGGAGGGATTGTTGCGAAGATGACACTAAATGCGATAAAACATAGGTATGAAAGCATGGTCAAAGTGAACTTGCCTGGTAAGTTGATGAAGATAACAACACTCTCGAATAATGACTTGGTAGAACTATTCGTCACTCCGTTGAAAAATCTATATAGTCATAGCATTCATATAAGAAAACATCCTAGCAAACAATTCTAACACTCATAATAAAACCAACAAATAAAAAATGCAAATCAAGGGACACCAAATAAAAACAAAGGAAAACTACACAACAAAACTACCAAAGAAAAACTCGGAGAAAAAAATTTAAGGTTTTCACCACATCAAGCATCAACTAAGAAATAGTTTTACATAACTAAACCTTTTCTTAACAGAACCTAAGCATGGGTTTTTGCTAACTAACGAGAAAGGAATTCATCATGCAAACTAGGAGCAAAAAGAATCACCTTAAAAGCTATTATAAACTCTGTTATGCCTAAAACAATCCTAGCAAGTAAAAATAAAATAAAAGTTTTATTTATTATAAATAAAAGTTCATGTTCTAAAGTTACAGAAACTAACCTAGAATAATCTATCACATAGGAAAAATAAATTTATTTGCTAATTAAAACAATTGGAAGCTAGTTAAATAATTAGGAATAACATGATTCTTATTTAAACTATTTTTTTATTAATTCTAAAATGCCCAAATAAATACCTACGGTTAGGTAAGGTCAAAACAAAGTTGTTACAAAAAGAATCACTAAAAATAATATTCCTAACTCACTTTATACCAGAATTACTATTCTGTCTAAATCTAAAATAAAACAATTTTAAATAATTTTAACATGACTAATTATATTTTCTACAGAAACTACAACAAATTTGCAAACTAACAAAAAAAGAATCAATTAAAAATATTAAGTAGATTAAAAGATATGGATTTTACAAAACTGAAACTATTCTGTTAAAAACAGAAACGAAAAAATTTAACTAAAAAGAAAAACTGGGCTAATGGGCCTATCTAACGCATCGGGTGTTAAATAACTAAATCGTGCCGAGGCTTTAAACCGAGTCGGGCCGGTCTAACTAAACCCTAATAAAACCGGAACTAAACCGGAACTAAAACCGGTTCTTTTAAAAATAAACCTAACGCTTCGGGGATCTAATCTAGACCCTACGATCTAGATCTAACGGTGGGGGTGATCTCCGGCGACTCATCATGGGAAGACGCCGGCGACGGTCGACGGCGGCTCGAGGCGGCGTTGGTGCGAGGCTCCGGTGCTCGAGGGACGACGGAGGCCTCCGGAGTCTTGGCGTGGCGAGGAAGCTCGGGGTGGAGTCAGGCGAGATCGTGGTGGCCGGGTGGGTCGGGAGAGGCTAATGGCGGCGGGCGGCGCTCGGGTGCTCGGCGCGCGTCAGTGAGAGGGAGAGGTCGGGCGAGGCGAGGGGGAACGGGGTGAGGGGGGGTATATATAGGGTGAAGGGTCGGCTTGGGCGAGGGGCGACGGCGAGGAGATCGCGGAGGATCCCGGATCTCATGGGATTCCGGAGGCGACGCAGTGGCGCCGGGCGTGGGGAGGAAGAAGGTGGCGGGGTCCACCGTCAGGAGAGGGAGGGGCGTTCGGTCAGGCGGCCGTGGCTAGGGGTTCGGCTCGGCCTGGCTCGGGCGTGGGCTCGATCGAGGCTGGTCATGCTGGCTGGGCCCTTGGCTCTTGGCTGCCTGCCCGTGGGTGGAGCCTCGGCTGGGCCGATTAGCTGTGAGCGCCTGGGTCCCTTTTTTTTTTCTTTTTCTAATTTTTTTTAATTTAAGAGAGAGAGGAAATATAATTAAATATAAATATTTTATATAGGACATATATATAACAAAATGATCAGGAATATTCCTATAATTTGAACATTTTTCGAGGCAAAACACAAACTTTATAAAAATCATTTTTCTAAAATTTCAAATAGAATTCAGATTTGAATTCAAATTTTTGGCAATGTTTCTTCGACATATTTGGAGTGTCATGTTACTCCTCTCATACTTTTTCTCAAGTATTTGTCGGGCATGGTTTTTGAAATAATTTTCAACTGCCAAACTTTGAATTCAAATTCCAACAACTCAAAAACTTCTGAAACTTCAAATGCCACTCAAATTTCAAACAAAATGCATAGATGCTTAGCTATAATTGTAAAACATTCCAAATAGGAAATTTGGGATGTTACATCTTTGGAGCGGTACTACCGCTTGGGGGCTTCAGTACTACATTTGTGAGTCATGATACTACATTGTAGGTCGCAGTACTACCCGGCACAGGCGAAACCGCAGCGAGCGAGAGAGGGCAGCTCAAAGATCTGAAAGGAAAAGCGATGGGTGATAAGGATGTGTGCGTGTTGATTCCACCTAGTCTTACCAAAGCGGATCCCCTCTTAATAGTACGGTGACTCCTCTGAAACTAGTCCACCAACAACGAACCGCGAAGCTACACCGTCTTGAATAAAAACACCGAGGAGGAAATGCGTCTCGTGCCAATGGATGATCTTCTGAAAGAACTTAACGCACACGATTAGTCCGCAAAAGCATTGTCATCAATCACCAAAACCACTAGGGAATAAATATGCCCTTACAGCTTCGGCTGATACCACGACGTCGAGTGCCCATAACTGTTCCCGCGTAGTTGGTTAGTGCGTATAGGCCAGTGGCCAGACTCAGATCAAATACCAAGAACTCGTTAAGCGTGTTAATTGAAGTATCCGCGAACGCCGACCAGGGCCAGGCCCACCTCTCACCTAGGTGGTCTCAACCTGGCCTGTCGCTCCGCCACAAAGTAACAGTTGGGGGCTGTCAGGAACCCATGCCCACCTCTACCAGGATGGAGCCACCTGTCCTTTCAGCCCCCACATCGGAATCACTTGCGGGTACTCTACGAGCCGACCCGACCTTAGTCACTACCTGTATAGTATGTATGTAAATATGTATATACCCGTGATCACCTCCCGAGTGATCACGGCCCGGTAGTATAGCATGGCAGATGGACAAGAATGTTGGGCCACTGATGGAATACTAGCATCATATACTAATCATTTAGGATTGCAGGTAAGGGTAACAACTGTAGCAACAATGACAGGCTATGCAGCAGAATAGGATTAACCGAAAGCAGTAACATGCTATACTACTCTAATGCAAGCAGTAGAGAGAAGGAATAGGCGATATCTGGTGATCAAGGGGGGGGGGCTTGCCTGGTTGCTCTGGCAAGGAGGGGTCGTCAACACCGTAGTCGTACTGGGTAGCAGCGGCGTCGGTCTCGGTGTCTAGCGAGAGAAGAGGGGGAAGAAACAATAAATATAAAGGAAACATATGCATGATAATGCATGACATGACAATAAGCGTTGCTAGGTGTGCCCTAACGCGGTACGAGGTGATACCGACGAAGGGGGAAAACATCCGGTGTTTCGCGTTTTCGGACAGATGAACCGGAGGGAGAAAGTTGTGTGTTGGATATGCTAGGGATGTGTGGCGGATGAACGGGCTACGTATACAGATTCGTCTCGTCGTTCTGAGCAACTTTCCTGTACAAAGTATTTTCATCCGAGTTACGGATTATTTTATATTAATTTCTAAAGATTTAAAACATTTTTAGGATCTATTCAATTATTTTAGTTAAAAATTAAATGTTAAATTGCTATGAGTACACGGAAGTGTACCAACAGATGGGATTGTGTGGCTGACCAGTAGGCCCAGTTGACTTGGTCAACTGCCTAGTCAGCAGAGGCTGACTGATGGGGTCGGTCAAAGTCAACAGCCCAGTCAGCATTGACCGTTGAGTGGTCAAATTGACCAGTGGGTCCCATCTGTCATGGACTGATTAATTAACTAACATTTAATTAGGTTAATTAGTGATTAGGTTAATCTAATTAGGTTTAATTAAATTAATTAATTCTTTACTTAATTATTATATTAATTATTTATTCTTTTTTAAAATCATTCCAGGGGGTTGGCCCCACGTGTTAGTGGCTCATCAGGGGGGTTGGTAGCGCAATTAGCGCTAATGGCCTATTAGGCCGGTGATTTAAGCGCCGGTGGCTTTGAGCCAAGGCGGAGGCACGCCGGATGGCTGCTATGGGCGGCGACTCGAGTCGCGGAGGCCACTGGGGGCGAGCTCACGCTCGCGCGCTTCCAGTGGAAGCAGAGGGAGGCCGCAGGGTGAAGGAAGGAGGGCCATGGCGGAGCTGGGCGGTGTCGGTGCGGCGGATGCGTGCGGGGAGGCAGGGGAGGGCGCGGGTGAGCAAAGGCGGCCGCGACAGACAGGGGAGCGGCGCGCGTCACACGCGTGCGCGCGAGGCGTAGGCGTGCATGCAGGTGGTGGTAGGAGCATGATAACCCACAAGTATAGGGGATCGCAACAGTTTTCGAGGGTAGAGTATTCAACCCAAATTTATTGATTCGACACAAGGGGAGCCAAAGAATAATCTCAAGTATTAGCAGTTGAGTTGTCAATTCAACCACACACAGATAACTTAGTATCTGCATCAAAGTATTTAGTAGCAAAGTAATATGGACGTATGATAACGGTAGCAAAAGTAATATTTTGGGTTTTGTAGTGATTGTAACAGTTGCAACAGAAAAGTAAATAAGCGAAGAACAATATGTGAAAAGCTCGTAGGCATTGGATCGGTGATGGAGAATTATGCCGGATGCGATTATTCATGCAACAGTCATAACATAGGGTGAAACAGAACTAGCTTCAATTCATCAATGTAATGTAGGCATGTATTCCAAATATAGTCATACATGCTTATGGAAAAGAACTTGCATGACATCTTTTGTCCTACCCTCCCGTGGCAGCAGGGTCCTAATGGAAACTAAGGGATATTAAGGCCTCCTTTTAATAGAGTACCGGACCAAAGCATTAACACATAGTGAATACATGAACTCCTCAAACTACGGTCATCACCGGGAGTGGTCCCGATTATTGTCATTTCGGGGTTACCGAATCATAACACATAGTAGGTGACTATAGACTTGCAAGATAGGATCAAGAACTCACATATATTCATGAAAACATAATAGGTTCAGATCTGAAATCATGGCACTCGGGCCCTAGTGACAAGCATTAAGCATAGCAAAGTCATAGCAACACCAATCTCAGAACATAGTGGATACTAGGGATCAAACCCTAACAAAACTAACTCGATTACATGATAAATCTCATCCAACCCAACACAGTCCAGCAAGCCTACGATGGAATTACTCACGCACTGCGGTGAGCATCATGAAATTGGTGATGGAGGATGGTTGATGATGACGATGGCGACGGATTCCCCTCTCCGGAGCACCGAACGGACTCCAGATCAGCCCTCCCGAGAGAGTTTTGGGCTTGGCAGCGGCTCCATATCGTAAAATGCGATGAATCTTTCTCTCTGATTTTTTTCTCCCCGAACACGAATATATGGAGTTGGAGTTGAGGTCGATGGAGCTCTAGGGGGCCCACGAGGCAGGGCGCGTCGAGGGGGGTGATACGCCTCCAACGTATCTATAATTTTTGATTGCTCCATGCTATATTATCTACTGTTTTGGACTATATTGGACTTTATTTTCCACTTTTATATTACTTTTGGGACTAACCTATTAACCGGAGGCCCAGCCCAGATTTCTTTGTTTTTGCCTATTTCAGTGTTTCAAGAAAGCAGAATATCAAACGAGTCCAAATGGAATGAAACCTTCGGGGCGTGATTTTCTCACGAATATGATCCAGAGACTTGGACACCCGTCAAGAAAGAAAGGAGGTGGCCACGAGGGTGGGCGCCCCCTAGGCGCGCCCACCTCGTGGGCCCCTTTGCTCCACCGAGGTACTCCTTCCTCCTATATATACCTACATACCCCCAAGCGATGGAATCTGAGCCAAAAACCTAATTCCACCGCCGCAACTTTCTCAGATCCATGAGATCCCATCTTGGGGCCTGTTAGGAGCTCATGGGAAGGGAATCCACCACGCAGGGCTTATACATCATCACCATAGCCCCTCCGATGAAGTGTGAGTAGTTTACCTCTGACCTTCGGGTCCATTGTTAGTAGCTAGATGGCTTCTTCTCTCTTTTTGGATCTCAATACAATGTTCTCCCCCTCTCTCGTGGAGATCTATTCGATGTAATCTTCTTTTTGCGGTGTGTTTGTTGAGACCAATGAATTGTGGGTTTATGATCAAGTTTATCTATGAACAATATATGAATCTTCTTTGAATTCTTTTATGTATGATTGGTTATCTTTGCAAGTCTCTTCGAATTATCAGTTTGGTTTGGCCTACTAGATTGGTTTTTCTTGCAATGGGAGAAGTGCTTACCTTAGGGTCCAATCTTGCGGTGTCCTTTCCCGGTGTGATGAGGGGCAGCAAGGCACGTGTTGCATTGTTGCCATCGAGGATAACAAGATGGGGTTTTTATCATATTGCATGAATTTATCCCTCTACATCATGTCATCTTGCTTAAGGCGTTACTCTATTTTCATTAACTTAATACTCTAGATGCATCTTTGGATAGCGGTCGATGAGTGGAGTAATAGTAGTAGATGCGGTGAGTCGGTCTACTTGTCTCGGACGTGATGCCTATATACATGATCATACCTAGATATTCTCATAACTATGCTCAATTCTGTCCATTGCTCAACAGTAATTTGTTCACCCACCGTAGAATACTTATGCTCTTGAGAGAAGCCACTAGTGAAATCTATGGCCCCCGGGTCTATTCTCATCATATCAATCTTCCATCACTTTATTATTGCTTTGCTTTTTTACTTTGCCTTTTATTTTACTTTGCATCTTTATTACAAAAATACCAAAAATATTATCTAACATCTCTATCAGATCTCACTCTCGTAAGTGACCGTGAAGGGATTGACAACCCCTAATCAAGTTGGTTGCGTGGAGCTATTTGTTTTGTGTAGGTACGAGGGACTTGCGTGTAGCCTCCTACTGGATTGATACCTTGGTTCTCAAAAACTGAGGGAAATACTTACTCTACTCTGTTGCATCACCCTTTCCTCTTCAAGGAAATCCAACGCAGTGCTCAAGAGGTAGCAGGAAGATTTACAGCCGCGTTCTTGGGAGTCTACGCAAAAGTTAGCATACCAAGTACCCATCACAATCCCTTATCTCTCGCATTAAATTATTTGCTATTTGTCTCTCATTTTCCTCTCCCCCACTTCACCCTTATCGTTTTATTCGCCCTCTCTTTTCCATTTGTCTTTTTCTTCACTTGTTTGTCGTTATAGCTAGTCCTCTATCTTCTCCGTTATCTCCCGAGAATGAAGTTCTAAATTTTAAGCAAAGGGAGGGAGAAAATCTGAAAGATGCTTGGTATAGAATTTGCAATGCTCAAAATAGATCTACCAGGAAGCAATCTACTTCAGTTCTTCTTCGCAATTTTTATGTAGGTGCCAATCCTTGGTATAGATATATCCTTGATACCATTACCGGAGGAAATTTCTTGGGTAGCCATATTTTTGATTCTTATAATGCTATGATAGATTTGTTTGGCTCACCCCCTCTTTTGGTTAATGGAACTATGGTAACTTTGGAACACGTAATGCAAAGACTTGAAATTATTGAAAACAAAGTTGCTACCGTAGAGTTGATTGAAAATCTAGATAAAAAGATCCACAATCAAATTACACAATGTGGATCTAAGGTAGGAGTAACTTTGAAAAATATTAAGGAGAAGGAACCCATAGTTAATGAGAGAATAAATCTAGATTCTACAAGAATCGATAAACTTGAGGGTATCATTACCAATTTGGGAACCGCTTTTTCTTCCGTAAAAATTACTCCTAGTCCTCCCACTAAAGTTGCCAAACTTATGTATGTTCCTAAAAATAAGGCTGAATCCTCTAGTAAGGAAACTGTGGATCTTAAATCTATAAGTATTCATCCCAACCTTTTTGCTATCATTAAGGAACCATTTGCTACAAATAAATTTTTCGATTTTGTGCCTATAAGTTTGATAATTACTAAAAAGAAAGAAAATCCTAAGGAAGATAGATGCCTCATTGAAGAATTGCCTACCAAAGATGGCAATACCTAGATCTATCCTTGCTTTTATGCCTAGCTAAGGGCGTTAAACGATAGCGCTTGTTGGGAGGCAACCCAATTTTATTTTAGATTTTTGCTTTTTGCTTCTGTTTAGGAATAAGTGTTTGTTCTAGCCTCTGGTCAGATGTGTTCTATGTTTTAATTAGTGTTTGTGCCAAGTTAAACCTATAGGATCTTCTTGGATGATAGTTATTTGATCTTGCTGTAATTTCCAGAAACTTTCTGTTCACGAAAACAATTGTTAAAAATCACCAGAACGTGATAAAATAGTGATTCCAATTGCTGCTGGTCAATAAACAAATTGCCCAGGTCTTCCTATTTTGGCTATTTTTTGGAGTTCCATAAGTTTGCGTTAGTTACAGATTAGTACAGACTGTTCTGTTTGTGACAGATTCTGTTTTTCGTGTGTTGTTTGCTTATTTTGATGAATCTATGGCTAGTAAAATAGTTTATAAACCATAGAGAAGTTGGAATACAGTAGGTTTAACACCAATATAAATAAAGAATGAGTTCATTACAGTACCTTGAAGTGTTCTTTTGTTTTCTTTCGCTAACGGAGTTCACGAGATTTCTGTTGAGTTTTGTGTTGTGAAGTTTTCAAGTTTTGGGTGAAATCTTTTGATGGATTATGGAACAAGGAGTGGCAAGAGCCCAAGATTGGGGATGCCCATGGCACCCCCAAGATAATATAAGTACACCAAAAATTCAAAGCTTGGGGATGCCCCCGGAAGGCATCCCCTCTTTCGTCTACTTCCATCGGTAACTTTACTTGGAGCTATAATTATTATTCACCACATGATATGTGTTTTGTTTGGAGCGTCTTGTATGATTTGAGTCTTTGATTTTTAGTTTACCACAATCATCCTTGCTGTACACAACTTTTGGGAGAGCCATACATGAATTGGAATTTGTTAGAATACTCTATGTGCTTCACTTATATCTTTTGAGCTTTATAGTTTTGCTCTAGTGCTTCACTTATATCTTTTAGAGCACGGTGGTGGATTTGTTTTATAGAAACTATTGATCTCTGATGCTTCACTTAGATTATTTTGAGAGTCTTAAATAGCATGGTAATTTGCTTAAAAATCTTAATATGCTTGGTAATCAAGATTTGTAAAACTTTCTTTTGAGTGAGTTGAATACTAAGAAAAGTTTGACGCTTGATAATTGTTTTGAGACATGGAGGTGATAATATCAAAGTCGTGCTAGTCGAGTAGTTGTGAATTTGAGAAATACTTGTGTTGAAGTTTGCAAGTCTCGTAGCATGCACGTATGGTAAACGTTATGTAACAAATTTGTAACATGAGGTGTTATTTAATTGTCCTCCTTATGAGTGGCGGTCGGGGACGAGCGATGGTCTTGTCCTACCAATCTATCCCCCTAGGAGCATGCCCGTAGTGCTTTGGTTTTTGATGGCTTGTAGATTTTTGCAATAAGTATATGAGTTCTTTATGACTAATGTTGAGTCCATGGATTATACGCACTCTCACCCTTCCATCATTGCTAGCCTCTTCGGTACCGTGCATTGCCCTTTCTCACATTGAGAGTTAGTGCAAACTTCGCCGGTGCATCCAAACCCCGTGATATGATATGCTCTTTCACACATAAACCTCCTTATATCTTCCTCAAAACAGCCACCATACCTACCTATTATGGCATTTCCATAGCCATTCCGAGATATATTGCCATGCAACTTTCCACCATTCCGTTTATCATGACACTTTCATCATTGTCATATTGCTAGCATGATCATGTAGTTGACATATTATTTGTGGCAAAGCCACCATTCATAATTCTTTCATACATGTCACTCTTGACTCATTGCATATCCCGGTACACCGCCGGAGGCATTCATATAGAGTCATACTTTGTTCTAGTATCGAGTTGTAAACATTGAGTTGTAAATAAATAGAAGTGTGATGATCATCATTTAATAGAGCATTGTCCCAATAAAAAAAGAGAAAGGCCAAAGAAAAAAAAGGAGGCCCAAAAAAAGGGGGCAATGTTACTATCCTTTTTTCCACACTTGTGCTTCAAATTAGCACCATAATCTTCATGATAGAGAGTCTCTTGTTTTGTCATTTTCATATACTAGTGGGAATTTTTCATTATAGAACTTGGCTTGTATATTCCAACGATGGTCTTCCTCAAATGCCCTAGGTCTTCGTGAGAAAGCAAGTTGGATGCACACCCACTTAGTTTCTTTTGTTGAGCTTTCATACATTTATAGCTCTAGTGCATCCGTTGCATGGCAATCCCTACTCCTTGCATTAACATCAATCGATGGGCATCTCCATAGCCCATTGATTAGCCTCGTTGATGTGAGATCTTCTCCCTTTTGTCTTCTCCACATAACCCCATCATCATATTATATTCCACCCATAGTGCTATATCCATGGCTCACGCTCATGTATTGCGTGAAGGTTTATAAAGTTTGAGATTACTAAAGTATGAAACAATTGCTTGGCTTCTCATCGGGGTTGTGCATGATGAGAGCATTCTTGTGTGACAAAAATGGAGCATGACTAAACTATATGATTTTGTAGGGATGAACTTTCTTTGGCCATGTTATTTTGAGAATACATAATTTCTTAGTTAGTATGCTTGTAGTATTATTATTTTTATGTCAATATGAACTTTTGTCTTGAATCTTTCGGATCTGAATATTCATACCACAATTAAGAAGAATTACATTGAAATTACGCCAAGTAGCACTCCGCATCAAAAATTCTCTTTTTATCATTTACCTACTCGAGGACGAGCAGGAATTAAGCTTGGGGATGCCTGATACGTCTCCAACGTATCTATAATTTTGATTGCTCCATGCTATATTATCTACTGTTTTGGACCATATTTGGGCTTTATTTTCCACTTTTATATTACTTTTGGGACTAACCTATTAGCCGGAGGCCCAGCCCAGAATTGCTGTTTTTTGCCTATTTCAGTGTCTCGAAGAAACGAAATATCAAACAGAGTCCAAACGGAATGAAACCTTCGGGAACGTGATTTTCTCACCGAACATGATCCAGGAGACATGGCCCCACGTCAAGAAAGAAGGGAGGCGGCCACGAGGGTGGGGGGCGCGCCCCCTACCTCGTGGGCCCCCCTTTGCTCCACGCACGTACTCCTTCCTCCTATATATACCAACATACCCCCAAGCGATCGAATCTGGAGCCAAAACCTAATTCCACCGCGCAACTTTCTCAGATCCACGAGATCCCATCTTGGGGCCTGTTAGAGCTCATGGAAGGAATCCACCACGGAGGGCTTCTACATCATCACCATAGCCCTCCGATGAAGTGTGAGTAGTTTACCTCAGACCTTCGGGTCCATAGTTAGTAGCTAGATGGCTTCTTCTCTCTTTTTGGATATCAATACAATGTTCTCCCCCTCTCTCGTGGAGATCTATTTGATGTAATCTTCTTTTTGTGGTGTGTTTGTTGAGACCGATGAATTGTGGGTTTATGATCAAGTTTATCTATGAACAATATTTGAATCTTCTCTGAATTATTTTATGTATGATTGGTTATCTTTGCAAGTCTCTTCGAATTATCGGTTTGGTTTGGCCTACTAGATTGGTTTTTCTTGCAATGGGAGAAGTGCTTAGCTTTGGGTTCAATCTTGCGGTGTCCTTTCCCAGTGTGATGAGGGGCAGCAAGGCACGTATTGTATTGTTGCCATCGAGGATAACAAGATGGGGTTTTATCATATTGCATGAATTTATCCCTCTACATCATGTCATCTTGCTTAAAGGCGTTACTCTGTTTTCATTAACTTAATACTCTAGATGCATGCTGGATAGCGGTTGATGAGTGGAGTAATAGTAGTAGATGCAGGCAGGAGTCGGTCTACTTGTCTCGGGCGTGATGCCTATATACATGACAATACCTAGATATTCTCATAACTGTGCTCAATTCTGTCAATTTCTCAAAAGTAATTTGTACACCCACCGTAGAATACTTATGCTCTTGAGAGAAGCAACTAGTGAAATCTATGGCCCCCGGGTCTATTCTCATCATATCAATCTTCCATCACTTTATTATTGCTTTGCTTTTTTACTTTCCTTTTATTTTACTTTGCATCTTTATTCCAAAAATACCAAAAATATTATCTATCATCTCTATCAGATCTTACTCTCGTAAGTGACCGTGAAGGGATTGACAACCCCTAATCGCGTTGGTTGCATGGAGCTATTTGTTTTGTGTAGGTACGAGGGACTTGCGTGTAGCCTCCTACTGGATTGATACCTTGGTCCTCAAAAACTGAAGGAAATACTTACTCTACTCTGATGCATCACACTTTCCTCTTCAAGGAAATCCAACGCAGTGATCAAGAGGTAGCAGGGGGGCAGGCGCGCCCCCACCCTCGTGGAAAGGGTGTGGGCCCCCTAGCCTTGATTCTTTTGCCATTATTTTTTATTATTTCCAAAAATCATCTCCGTGAAGTTTCAGGTCATTCCGACAACTTTTGTTTCTGCACATAAATAACACCATGGCAATTCTTTGAAAATAGCGTCGATCCGGGTTAGCTCCATTCAAATCATGCAAGTTAGAGTCCAAAACAAGGGTAAAAGCGTTTGGAAAAGTAGATACGACGGAGAGATATCAACTCCCCCAAGCTTAAACATTTGCTTTTTCTCAAGCAATTCAGTTGATAAACTGAAAGTGATAAAGAAAAACTTTTACAAACTCTGTTTGCTCTTGTTGTTGCAAATATGTAAAGCCAACATTCAAGTTTTCAGCAAAGATTATAAACTAACCATATTCACAATAACACTTAGGTCTCATGTTTACTCATATCAATGGCATAATCAACTAGCGAGCATTAATAATAAATCTCGGATGACAGCACTTTCTCAAAACAATTATGATATGATATAACAAGATGGTATCTCGCTAGCCCTTTCTAAAACCGCAAAATATAAATGCAGAGCACGTTTAAAGATCAAGGACTGACTAAACATTGTCATTCATGGTAAAAGAGATCCAATCATAGTCATACCCAATATAAATTAACATTAATGAATGCAAATGACAGCGGTGCTCTCCAGCTGGTGCTTTTTAATAAGAGGGTGATGACTCGACATAAAAGTAAATAGATAGGCCCTTCGCAGAGGGAAGCATGGATTTGTAGAGGTGCCAGAGCTCGATTTTAAAGCAGAGATAAATAATATTTTGAGCGGCATACTTTCATTGTCAACATAACAACCGAGAGATGGCGATATCTTCCATGCTACACACATTATAGGCGGTTCCCAAACAGAATGGTAAAGTTTATACTCCCCTCCACCAACAAGCATCAATCCATGGCTTGCTCGAAACAACTAGTGCCACCAACTAACAACAGTCCCGGGGGAGTTTTGTTTGCAATTATTTTTATTTGATTTGCATAAAGCATGGGACTGGGCATCCTGGTGACCAACCATTTTCTCCTGAGTGAGGAGCGGAGTCCACTCCTCTTGAGAATAACCAGCCTAACATGGAAGATACGGACAACTATAGTTGATACATGAGCTATTCGAGCATACAAAACAGAATTTCATTTGAAGGTTTAGAGTTTGGCACATACAAATTTACTTGGAACGGCAGGTAGATACCGCATATAGGACAGTATAGTGGACTCATATGGAATAACTTTGGGGTTTAAGTGATTGGATGCATAAGCGATATTCCCGCTTAGTACAAGTGAAGGCTAGCAAAAGGCGGGAAGCGACCAACTAGGGAGGCGACACCGATCATGAACATGCATTAAAATTAATGAACATTGAGTGCAAGCATGAGTAGGATATAATCCACCATGAACATAAATATCGTGAAGGCTATGTTGATTTGTTTCAACTACATGTGTGAACATGTGCCAAGTCAAGTCACTTGAATCATTCAAAGGAGGATACCACCCCATCATACCACATCACCACCATTTTAATAGCATGTTGGCACGCAAGGTAAACCATTATAAACTCCTAGCTAATTAAGCATGACATAAGTAACTATAATCTCTAATTGTCATTGCAAACATGTTTATTCATAATAGGCTGAATCGGGAATGATGAACTAATCGTATTTACAAAAACAAGAGAGGTCGAGTTCATACCAGCTTCTCTCATCTCAATCAGTCCATCATATATCGCCATAATTGCCTTTCACTTGCACGACCGAACGATGTGAATAATAATAATGCACGTGAATTGGACTAAGTTGGAATCTGCGAGCATTCAATAAACAGGAGAAGACAAGGCAATATGCGCTCTTGGTTAAATCAACAATAATGCATATAAGAGCCACTTCAACAATTTAATCATGGTCTTCTCCTATCGACCCCCAAAGAAAAGAAAATAAATAAAACTATTTACATGGGAAAGCTCCCAACAAGCAAAAGAAGAACATGAAATCTTTTTGGGTTTTCTTTTTAAGTACTACTACTACAACAGGAAAATAAACTGGCTAAATGCTACAACTAATTTTTTTTGGTTTTCTTAAGATTTATCAAACACGCAAGAAGAAAGCATAAAAATAAAATAAACTAGCATGGATATTACAGTGAAAAAGTATGAACACCGACATCTAGCAATGAGTGTGTCAACATGAATGTAATGTCGGTGAGAGATACGTACTCCCCCAAGCTTAGGCTTTTGGCCTAAGTTGGTCTATTGCCACGGCTGGCCTGGCGGATATCCAAAGTTGTAGTTGGGGTCGTTCTGTGAAGAAGCCTCGGATTGCCACTGGATGGCAATTGCCTCCGGATCCCATTGGTAATTAGACTGTCGTGGAGGATCAAATTGTGTTTCCGGCTCTGGCTCTGGCTCTGTAGGGTTCCGGTAAGCGTGGATGGCCGTCAGCGAAACGAGATACTGGCCTGCAGATAAATCAAACAAGGAAGGAGCAGGCAAGATTATAGTCTCAGGGTGATTCTTATCAAATAACAGTTTGTATTTAAGTGCCCTCTCCCTATTTTTAACAATAAAATCATGTGCTACCATACTCTTATAATCTAGATAAATAGTAGGCAACATTTTTCTTGTTTTTCATAGTGCCTAATAGGTATGTTATAGTATGCAGCGAGGCGTGAGGTGAAGATGCCTCCCAAGATGGGGCCCTTAGTGCGGTTAAGACTTAACCGCTTTGCAACAATAGCGCCCATACTAAATGTGTCATCACGAAACAAGGCATGGCACAAAATAATAATATTAGGGACACTCAGGTTTCCACAGTTTCCGCGACCAATTAAGCACCTACTAGCAAATATAGCAAAGTAACGTAGAACAGGGAAATGTATGCTAGTGATTCGTGCGTCGGAAACCTTCCTCGTTTCCCCTACAACAATTGTATCAATAAATCCCTCCACATCGTTACGATGTGGTTACTCTATGAAACCCGGAAAAGGTGACTTGCAAACCTCATAGAATTCACGAAGGGTCATCTCCTTATACTCATCATATAAATAAAAATCCACCGTAGGTGGTGACCTCCTAGAATGGAAATGAAAATTTTACACAAAGGTATTGGTGAGTAAGAGATCTTTCATTAGCGTTGGTCGCGGAGGAAGTCGGTGAGGCCTACATTCTCAGCCAACTCATAAAAATCATCATAAATCCCGGCTGCTCTCAAGAAATCATCGCAAGGCCATTCACACGGCCGAACCTCCGTGGTGCGAGGCAGATTATATTTGGGCCTTTCTTCTTCTTCACTTTGCTTATCCTTCGAGCTTCAGCTCGAAGAGCCCCTCAAAAATCGCTTCATCATTTTCTGAAAATTTCTGAAATTTTTAGTAACTTCAAATAAAAGTGAACCAAGCTCAACAAAATTGGTAGCAACTACTCCTACAAGTGCCTAGAGACTATATCATGCATTAGAACTACTTGGAACCATATAAATTTGACATGCAAGCTCAAGAACATGGTCACCTAGGCAGCACAAATTTGCAATGAATAAAACACTAGAAAAAAAACTAATTGGACCATTGGAGGAGTCACATACCAAGGAACAATTCCCCAAAGCAGTTTTGTGAGAGGTGCTTTCAGCAAGGAGATCAAAAATCGCAGCAAAATGAGCTAGAACTCGTGCTTGAGCTGGTTGGTGATTTTTTGGGAGGAAGAAGGAGTGTGTGGGTGCGGGAATAAGTGGAGGGGAGCCACAGTGGGCCCACGAGGCAGGGGGCGCGCCCAGGGGGGTGGGCACGCCTTGGACCCTCGTGGCCAGGTGCCAGATCCCCCTGATGTGTTCTCAGTGCCATATATTCTCAAATATTCTAGAAAAAATCATATTTCAATTTCGGGGCATTTGGAGAACTTTCATTTTTGGGGTATTTTTTATTGCACGAATAATTTAGAAAACAAACAGAAAATACTAATTTTACTTTATTTCAACTAAATAACAGAAAGTAAAAGGAAGGTACAGAAGGTTGTGCTTTCTAACTTCATCCATCTCATGCTCATCAAAAGGAATCCACTAACAAGGTTGATCAAGTCTTGTTAACAAACTCATTCTGAATAACATGGAACCAGAGAAATTTCGAATAGAACTATGTTACCTTAACGGGGATATGCACGTCCCCAACAATAAGAATATCATATTTCTTCTTGACAGTAGGAAGAGGAAATTCAAAACCTCCAAAAATAATCGATGGAATTTTTCCAATAGAATTGATACTGTGGACTTGAGGTTGTTTCCTTGGAAAGTGTACCGTATGCTCATTACCATTAACATGAAAAGTGACATTGCCTTTGTTGCAATCAATAACAGCCCCTGCAGTACTCAAAAAGGGTCTTCCAAGAATAATAGACATACTATTGTCCTCGGGAATATCAAGTATAACAAAGTCCGTTAAAATAGTAACATTTGCAACCACAACAGGCACATCCTCACAAATACCGATAGGTATAGCGATCGATTATCAGCCATTTGCAAAGATATTTCAAGTAGGTGTCAACTTATACAAATCAAGTCTACGATATAAAGAGAGAGGCATAACACTAACACCGGCTCCAAGATCACATAAAGCAGTTCTAACACAATTTCTTTTAATGGAGCATGGTATAGTTGGTACTCCTGGATCTCCTAGTTTCTTATGTATTCCACCTTGAAAGTGTAATTAGCATGCATGGTGGAAATTTCAGCTTCCAGTATCTTTCTTTTATTTGTAACAATTTCTTTCATGTACTTAGCATAAGGATTCATTTTGAGCATATCAGTTAATCGCATATGCAAGAAGATAGGTCTAATCATTTCAGCAAAGCGCTCAAAATCCTCATCATCCTTTTTCTTGGATGGTTTGGGAGGAAAAGGCATGGGTTTCTGAACCCATGGTTCTCTTTCTTTTCTGTGCTTCCTAGCAACAAAGTCTCTCTTACCATAACGTTGATTCTTTGATTGTGGGTTATCAAGATCAACAACAGGTTCAATCTCTACATCATTATCATTTCTAGGTTGAGCATCAACATGAACATCATCATTAACATTATCCCTAGGTTCATGTTCACCACCAGATTGTGTTTCAGCATCAGAAATAGAAATTTCATTTGGATTCTCAGGTGTGTCTATAACAGGTTCACTAGAAGCATGCAAAGTCCTATCATATTTCTTTTTCTTCTTTTTAGAAGGACTAGGTGCATCAACATTAGTTCTTTGAGAATCTTGCTCAATTCTCTTAGGGTGACCTTCAGGATACAAAGGTTCCTGAGTCATTTTACCCCCTCTAGTCACAACTCTAACAACATTATCATTCTTCTTATTATTCAATTCATTGAGCAAATCATTCTGAGCTTTAAGTACTTGTTCTACTTGAGTGGTAACCATAGAAGCATGTTTACTAATGAATTTAAGTTCACCTATAATTCTAGACATATAATCACTCAAGTGTTCAATCATATAAGCATTTTGTTTTAATTGTCTACCAAAATAAGCATTGAAATCTTCTTGCTTAACCATAAAATTATCAAAATCATCCAAACATTGGCTAGCAAACTTAGTAGGCAGGATTTCAGCTTTATCATATCTATAGAGAGAATTTACCTTCACTACTTGTGTCGGGCTATCAAGACCATGTGTTTGTTCAATAGGTGATGAATTAAGACCATATATTTCTTCAACAGGCGGTAAATTAAGACCATGTATTTCTTCAATAGGAGGTAAATTCTTTACATCTTCAGCTTTAATACCTTTTCCTTTCATAGATTTCTTTGCCTCTTGCATATCTTCAGGACTGAGAAATAGAACACCCCTTTCCTTCGGAGTTGGCTTAGGATTTGGTTCAGGAAGTGTCCAATTATTTTCATTGGTCAACATATTATTCAATAGAATTTCAGCTTCATCTGGTGTTCTTTCCCTGAAAACAGAACCGGCACAACTATCCAGGTGGTGTCTGGAAGCATCGGTTAGTCCATTGTAAAAGATATCAAGTATTTCATTTTTCTTGAGAGGATGATTAGGCAAAGCATTAAATAATTGGAGAAGCCTCCCCCAAGCTTGTGGGAGACTCTCTTCTTCAATTTGCACAAAATTATATATTTACCTTAAAGCAGCTTGTTTCTTATGAGTAGGGAAATATTTAGCAGAGAAGTAATAAATCATATCCTGGGGACTACGCACACAACCAGGATCAAGAGAATTAAACCATATCTTAGCATCACCCTTTAATGAGAGCGGAAATATCTTAAGGATATAATAGTAGCGAGTTTTCTCATCATTAGTGAACAGGGGGGCTATATCATTTAATTTAGTAAGATGTGCCACAACAGTTTCAGATTCATAACCATCAAAAGGATCAGATTCAACCAAAGTAATTATATCAGGATCAACAGAGAATTCATAATCCTTATCAGTAACAAAGATAGGTGAAGTAGCATAAGCAGGATCATATTTCATTCTAGCATTCAGAATTTTTTGTTTCAGCTTAGCTAATAATTTCTTAAGATCACTTCTATCATTGCAAGCAAGAAAGTCTCTAGCAGTTTCTTCATCCATAACATAGCCCTCAGGCACAACAAGCAATTCATATCAAGGGTGAGAATCTTCATCATCATTTTCATCAATATTAGCAGGTTCAATAATTTCATTTACTCTAGCCCTAGCAAGTTGATCATCAAGAAATTCACCAAGTGGCACAGTAGTATCAAGCATAGAAGTAGTTTCATCATAAGTATCATGCATAGCAGAAGTGGCATCATCAATAACATGCGACATCTTAGAATTAATAGCAGAAGCAGGTTTAGGTGTCGCAAGCTTACTCAAAACAGAAGGTGAATCAAGTGCAGAGCTAGATGGCATTTCCTTACCTCCCCTCGTAGTTGAGGGATAAATTTTTGTTTTCGCGTCTTTCAAGTTCTTCATAGTGACCAGCAGATATAAATCCCAAGTGACTCAAAGAATAGAGCTATGTTCCCCGGTAACGGCGCCAGAAAATAGTCTTCATAACCCACAAGTATAGGGGATCACAACAGTTTTCGAGGGTAGAGTATTCAACCCAAATTTATTGATTCGACACAAGGGGAGCCAAAGAATATTCTCAAGTATTAGCAGTTGAGTTGTCAATTCAACCACACCTGGATAACTTAGTATCTGCAGCAAAGTATTTAGTAGCAAAGTAATATGGAAGTAACTGTAACGGTAGAAAAAGTAATATTTTTGGGTTTTGTAGTGATTGTAACAGTAGCAACGGAAAAGTAAATAAGCGAAGAACAATATGTGAAAAGCTCGTAGGCATTGGATCGGTGATGGAGAATTATGCCGGATGCAATTATTCATGCAACAGTCATAGCATAGGGTGACACAGAACTAGCTCCAATTCATCAATGTAATGTAGGCATGTATTCCAAATATAGCCATACGTGCTTATGGAAAAGAACTTGCATGACATCTTTTGTCCTACCCTCCCGTGGCAGCGGGGTCCTAATGGAAACTAAGGGATATTAAGGCCTCCTTTTAAAAGAGTACCGGACCAAAGCATTAACACATAGTGAATACATGAACTCCTCAAACTACGGTCATCACCGAGAGTAGTCCCGATTATTGTCACTTCGGGGTTGCTAGATCATAACACATAGTAGGTGACTATAGACTTGCAAGACAGGATCAAGAACTCACATATATTCATGAAAACATAATAGGTTCAGATCTGAAATCATGGCACTCGGGCCCTAGTGACAAGCATTAAGCATAGCAACGTCATAGCAACATCACTCTCAGAACATAGTGGATCCTAGGGATCAAACCCTAACAAAACTAACTCGATTACATGATAAATCTCATCAAACCCATCACCGTCCAGCAAGCCTACGATGGAATTACTCACGCACGGCGGTGAGCATCATGAAATTGGTGATGGAGGATGGTTGTTGATGACGATGGCGATGGACTCCCCTCTCCGGAGCCCCGAGCGGACTCCAGATCAGCCCTCCCGAGAGAGTTTAGGGCCTGGCGGCGGCTCTGTATCGTAAAACGTGATGAATCTTTCTCTATGATTTTTCTCCCCAAACACGAATATATGGAGTTGGAGTTGAGGTCGGTGGAGCTCGAGGGGGCCCATGAGGCAGGGGGCGCGCCCCCACCCTCGTGGAAAGGGTGTGGGCCCCCTGGCCTTGATTCTTTTGCAAGTATTTTTTATTATTTCCAAAAATAATCTCCATGAAGTTTCAGGTCATTCTGAGAACTTTTGTTTTTGCACATAAATAACACCATGGCAATTCCGCTGAAAACAGCGTCAGTCCGTGTGACGCCCCCAATTCGACCGTACACTAATCATACACAAAAATGTGTACGATCAAGATCAGGGACTCGCGGGAAGATATCACAACACAACTCTAGACACAAATCAAAATAATACAAGCTTTATATTACAAGCCAGGGGCCTCGAGGGCTCGAATACAAGCTCGATACAGAAGAGTCAGCGGAAGCAACAATATCTGACTACAGACATAAGTTAAACAAGGATGCCTTTAGAAGGCTAGCACAAATATCAACGATCGAAGAGGCAATGCCTCCTGCCTGGGACCTCCTAACTACTCCTGGTCGTCGACGGGCTCCACGTAGCAGTATCCGTCGGCGGTGGCATCTGGCTCCTGGGATCCACCATCTGGTTGCAACAACCAGAAGGAAGAAAGAAGGGGGAGTGGAGCAAAGCAACCGTGAGTACTCATCCAAAGTACTCGCAAGCATCAGATCTATACTAAGTATGCAATGGTATCAAATGGAAGGGTTGTATCTGTGGACTGAACTGCAGAATGCCAGAATAGAGGGGAAGGCCTAGCCTATCAAAGACTAGCATCTTCAAGAAGCTCCAATCATCTTGCAGCATAAAGAAGAGTAAAGAAAATAATAGTTTAATTATCAAGCATGTTGTAGCAATAATGCTCAGAGATCCTTCCTCGACTCCCTGCGAGAAAGCAATCCCGGAGCCACATAACTTAAGTATCCATTTCTAGTTGTATTAGATCAAGATATAAGTTTGAACGTCCATTACCGTGGTCACGGTATTCGAATATATGTCTTCCCTGCACGGGTGCACCATGTTTTCCAAGACGCTCGGTCACTCTGGCCGGACACACCTTTCTAGGGTCAATACCCGGCCTCGGAATATCAACATGTCGCAGCCCGACCTAGGCTCATCATGTCCCCGCCGGTCTACATCCTAAGCACTCTGGTCCCATCGCTCTTTGCACTTCGGATCGTTGCCCGTAGCGCGATACAGGCCACCTCCACTGGGGCGCTGACCAGGCCGTGCCGCAATGCTGAACTGGACGTCTGACAAAGCTTCGGCTGATGCCACGACGTCGAGGCCCATAACTATTCTCGCATGGTGGTTAGTGCGTAAAGGCCAAAGGCTAATTCAGAACAAATACCCAGACCATAGTGTATTATTAGCTTGCGGAGACGAGCAGAGACTCACGATGATGTGACCCCGTCGCCCCGTCTCGAGGAAATACAGGAAGGGCTAGCCCAGCCCACTCGGGGGCGGCCTGCCGGCCCGGTCGTGCCTCATAACCATCTTGCGGGTGCTCTCCGGGCCCGCCCGACTTTCCCAAGGGCCTCAAGTAAAGTCAAGGTAACCGTGTGTTCAAACATCAGGGGGAAAGTCCAAGGAATCACCCACGGAGGATTCCATGTGATGTAATCATCAAGGTGAACGTAAGAGGGACCGCCCTCGAGGTTCACACTTGAGGTGTTGAACGACAGAGCCGTATCGGGAATGGTGAAAGAGGAAATCACCCTCGATGATCACGACTGAGTAGCTACACTATAGAATTATCATCAGGAGTGCGTCATGAGGGATCACCCTCGGCACTCGATAGTAGCTCTGCAGAGTCGAGCAACAAAAGGGGCGTGATGTGATGTGAGGCGTCGAGCTCTGGTCGTCGATCACATTGATCAAGTCGTCGATGATGAAGCAGGGCAACAAGGACAAGGTGGAGGTCACTGATGGATCACTATCCAACCTATACTAAGCAGTTTAGGATAAGTAGGTAGGTACCAATAGCAGGTACAAAAGCAAGCTATGCATCAGAATAGGAGCAAACAATAATAGTAGCAAAATCTAATGCAAGCGTGAGAGAATGGAATGGGCGATATTGAGATGATCAAAGGGGGGTGTCGGTGTCAAAACCGGCGGATCTCGGGTAGGGGGTCCCGAACTATGTGTCTAGGCGGATGGTAACAGGAGACAACGGACGCGATGTTTTTACCCAGGTTCGGGCCCTCTCGATGGAGGTAATACCCTACTCCTGCTTGATTAATATTGATGATATGGGTAGTACAAGAGTAGATCTACCATGAGATCAAGGAGGCTAAACCCTAGAAGCTAGCCTATGGTATGATTGTTGTTCGTCCTATGGACTAATACCCTCCGGTTTATATAGACACTGGTTAGGTTAGGGTTACACAGAGTCGGTTACAATGGTAGGAGATCTACATATCCGTATCTCCAAGCTTGCCTTCCACGCCAAGGAAAGTCCCATCCGGACACGCGAGGAAGTCTTCAATCTTGTATCTTCATAGTCTTGGAGTCCGGCCGTGATGATAGTTCGGCTATCCGGACACCCCCTAGTCCAGGACTCCCTCAGTAGCCCCTAAACTAGGCTTCAATGACGGCGAGTCCGACGCGCATAGTCTTCGGCATTGCAAGGCGGGTTCCTCCTCCGAATACTTCATAGAAGGTTTTGAACACCAGGATAGTGTCCGGCTCTGCAAAACAAGTTCCACATAACACCGTAGAGAGAATAATTTTTGCACAGATCTACTGACGTATTCCGCGGCGTGACATCACACCACGGCCAGGCCTTTATATGAATCTTTTTTACCGTTCCACCTTAGCGCGTTTAGCGAGTCGGTTTCCTTGGCATGTCTTATCAAAGCATAGATCGTGCCCTTATTCCGGGATTCTCATCAATACGGACGTGGGTAACCCATCCGCACCATTGATTACAGTGCTTGGGAGATAAGCGAGTTTTACCAGGCTGGTGAGGAACGCATAACTTCGCCCGTCCATATAAGGGGATAAGGATCCACCTTTTCACCTACGCCTTCTTCCTCCTTTGCTCATCCATTTCCGCACACTCGAGCTCCAGCGCCCAAGTCCGCACATCCCACCTCAACCTTCTCCAACCATGTCAGGAGCGGGAGGCAGGTGGATGGCCTCCTCCATCACGGAGGGGCACATCACAAGAATGCGGGAGGCCGGATATTTGTCCGGTGACATCGCACACAGGCTGCCCGACGCGGGGCAGCTCATTCCAACCCCCAGGCCCCATGAGAGGGTGGTGTTTCTCGCCCACTTCCTCCACGGACTAGGTTTTCCACTTCACCCATTTGTTCGGGGGCTCATGTTCTACTACGGCCTGGACTTCCACGACATGGCCCTGAATTTTATCCTCAACATCTCGGCGTTTATCGTCGTGTGCAAGGCCTTCCTCTACATCCAGCCCCACTTCGGCCTATGGCTGAAGATCTTCAACGTCAGGCCGAAGGTTGTGGGCGGCCGTCAAGCGGAGTGCGGAGGCGCCATGGTTGGCAAGATGGCCAATGTCCTATGGCTCGAGGGCTCCTTTGTGGAGACAATAAAGGGGTGGCAATCGGGGTGGTTCTATATCACCGAGCCACGCGACCCCAAATGGGTGGCGGCCCCCGAATTCAGATCTGGCTTCCCCACACGGCTCTCGTCATGGAAAGAGACGGGCCTGACGTGGGGGAATTCGGACGAGACATCCGGACTCCAAACATGCATCTGAAACCTGGTGGACCAGAATCTCAGGCTTGTCAACGTGATCCAGGTGATGCTCATCCGCCGGATTCTCCCATGCCAACAACGGGCCTTTAATTTGTGGGAGTTCGATCCGGCACAGCACCGAACCTTGAGCCGGCTCTTCGACACTACGTACGAAGATGCCTGGAAGGTGCTGTTCAAGGGCGCTGAAGCCCAGCATCCGCTACCAAAGATTGTGGATACAGCTCGCGGCGTCCAGCCGGCGAGGTAAGTTATTTTACCCTTTACGGGACTCTTTTTTCATAGATTGACTCTATGTGGGATGTAAAACTCCCTAATCTTTGGACAGATCGGTTGAAGACGTCCGGACAGATTAACTGTCTGCTCCTTTGCCGGAAGACCAGCCAATGGACGCCCGATTGATTTGGAAAGGCTGCTTGGCTCCGGTACCCATGTGGTGCCGGAGAAGAAGGCCAAGAAGGAGGCCACGGGAACTCGAAGGAGCTCCGACGCCAGTCTTGTCGATTCTGAAGCGAATCTTCTCCCGAGGACGAGGAGGAGGAAAAAAGCTTCTCCCAGCGGGGAGGAGAGGAAAAGGAAGGCCGCCCCAACCGGGAGGCCGGAGGGTCCAAGAAGGGAAGAACCCTTCCTCCGGACTTCTCCACCAACGTCGACAACGACGAGGAGGATTGGCCAACAAGGGCCAAGCCCCTGGCGAGATCGTAAGTGTCCGGATACCCATGGCTTTTTTTTATCATTGCATAGTGTTCTCTAATGCCGAACAATCATGCAGCCCGCCCAAGGGCGAGTTCGCCACTGGCCGAAGGGTCCCTGAATTCGGCGGAAAGGGAGAGTACTTCACTTCCGACCGCCTCCTCACCTCACGCTGTGGACGACGCCAAGGTGGTGCCCAAAGGGGGGCCTGGTCAAGAGGAGGTGGCGCAGGAGGCGCCACAAGGCAACCTCCCAGACTCAGCGGCGTGGGGGCAAGACCCCGAGGCTCTAAGCCCGACCCTTGTCCGGACCCCATGCCGGAACCTTCAGCGATTCCGAGTCCGGCAAGCGGTCCCTTCATAAGAAGGTAAGACGCGGTGTCCTCCGTCCAACCGAGGCACCGGATAAGCATTGGAGGCGCTAACAGCCTCCATCGAGGAGGAGCACCGCGATTATGAGTGCGGTGATCCGGACATTCGATCCGCCAAGAGCGGTGACCGAATCTCGTATCAGCCTTCTAACGGGCTTTGAGGTAAGTTTAGAATATGTAAAAATATTACCGCATAGACAAGTAGCCCTCGATGCTTAGTTCGGTGTTCGGAAAGAAAAGCCGGACTAAGGATCTAAAAGATATACGCAGGAGTCTAACATAAGTATGCCAATATGGGAATGCAGGCTGCTGCCGACCTCTGCCGCCAGACCGAAAAGCGGAGGTCAATGCATTGAAGCAGAGCCTCGAGCGGTCCGAGAACGAGCTCGGCCAAGCCAAGAAGCAGCTCAAGGACAAGGAAGGTAAGTAGTACCTTATTAAAGAAATACCTTATAGAAAGGTTTCGGTTGCAAAAAATAACAGGAATAAAATGGGTACTGCAGGGGCCACGAACGAGGTGGCGACCCTGAAGGAAGCGGTGTCCGTGGCCGAAAACAAAGCGGCTGCGGAACACACCGAGCGAGAAAAGGGGGAGGCGCAGCTGGCCAAGGTACGACTAGAGCTCCAAGCGCTCGTGGAAAAACACAAGAGTTTGGAGCGTGACTCGAAGACTCGAGAGTCCGAGCTCGCCTCGACTCTTGAGAGTGCCAAAGCTGCTAAGGCCGAGGCCCAAAAAGCCCTCCAAGAAATTGAATCATTAAAGGAGATAGCGGCGGGTAAGGCATTCTTTATGCAAAGCAAGCATGTGAAAGTGAATTACCTATTACTTACCCGGATTCGGAGCTCTCCAGGAGCATTCGCAGATTTGCCACGTAGTGTGTCTAATACTGCCGCATTCTACCACGCCAAGGAGGGGAGCTCGACGGAAAAGGTGTTCTGGTCTCAGTATGCTGAGGCCGGACATCCGGTGCCCCTGAGCGACCAACTGAAGCAGCTGGTCGAGCTCCACAAGGTCGCCGAACAGGCCATGAAGGGCCTTATAGTGCGGCTGTGGCCATTGGAAGCCATGCCTGGGAGCTACTTCAGCTTAGTCCAGCGGCTGGTGGACGCCTGTCCACGGATTGAAGTCATCAAGCGCTCCATCTGCATTGAAGGTGTCCGTCGGGACCTTGCCCGTGCTAAAGTGCACTGGGGCAAGCTGGATGCGGAGAAGCTTGTGACGGACGGGCCACCTAAGGGCAAGGAGCATCGTACGCCCGAAATGTACTATGAGGGCCTCCTGAAGGGTGCCCGCCGAATAGCGGATGAGTGCTCCAAAGATGTAATTTTTTAATAGACTCGCATTTGTTATTCGGTACGCTGAAAACTTGTGCATATGCGCTAAGCAACGCTTGTTAATTTAAAATATTACCTTCTGTGCGGCCGTTTATCGAATTTGAGAGATGGCAAGTCGTTGGCTTCAGCCCCCATGCCACGAGTGCTGGGGTGTTCGAGATAAACTCGAGCACTATTGTTCCCATTCTTGGGTCCATCTAGGGAGGCGCTCAACGCAATGAACAAGGCAACCGGACTTATAATGCTTGAACACTCTCACTTAGCCATAGAATTCTATAATTTTAAATTTCGGTGAAGCCCCTAGTATTCGAAGACCGAAGTTCGGGCGCTATCCACGCCTTTGGCGGACAATTCCGGTTCCTCGCTCTAAGTGGCATAAGTCTTTAGGGACCCGAAAATACCTCTCGAACAGCGATCGGCTCTCGCCTCTATCATGACGGTCAGTTTTAGCTTTCTCCATCGAGGTGCTCGACCCAGCTCAAGCTGGGCACAATCGCAGTGGTTCTCCGGTGCTACCTTAGCCGATATAACGGAACGTAAGGTACCAAAACACGGGGCAGGCAAACCCAACTATTGACCCAAGACATGATTCGGAGCCGATTCATATAATGCTATAAGTTCGGGGTGCTGCACTTGTGAAAGTGTTCGGACTTATCACACCATAATTTTGGGGTACTTAAGCCCCTGGTGTATTGGCCGTACCAAAGTATACGAGTGCGTAGTGTCATGAAATGAACATATATATAGATGAAGAAAAGAGTGCAATAATAGGCAAAAGCTATGTATTGTTTATATCAAAAAGGTACTGCAATGAAAGCAGAACGATACAAATAGTGCGATAAGCAAGGGATGGGACTATCTAACATGTGCCCCTCCAGGGGTAAGCTGATTTATGGTATGTAAAACATGTATAATGCTCGTAATAGAGACCACCTGAACACTCGACGTTGCTTTCTGCTTCCCTGGCTATTGCATCGTGAGTTCGGCGATTCTAGTGCCGGGCAGGACTTCTGGAAAACGGAGTCCTGAAACTGAGAAAAAAGAAAAAAGAAAAAGAATGACACAATCGGGAGCCCCTGGTGCGGTCGAGCCGCATTCTTGGCGTGTCGTGGTCGTGCCCCTCCCCATATGCCCGTGGTATCTCCAGAGCGTAATTATGTACGCGTAATACTAGCTTCGCAATTTCGCGAGGGCTGGGGTTGGGGCCGGATTGCTACGCGTGCTTGAATCATGCAGGCGGTCTTGTTGTAGGTTACTCCGGGCGCGCTTGACAGTGTCCGGACGCTTAGTGGCCGGACTTGAGACTTGCCATGAGAGGCTGCTTTGCACCTCCGCCGCGAGGGCCGCCGTGTGCTCCTCCGTTCGGAGAGAGCGTTCGGTGTTTCCATTGACCGTGATTACTCCTCGAGGGCCTGGCATCTTGAGCTTGAGGTATGCATAGTGCGGCACCGCATTGAACTTTGCAAATGCGGTTCATCCGAGCAGTGCATGATAGCCGCTGCAGAACGGGACGATGTCGAAGATTAACTCTTCGCTTCGGAAGTTATCCGGGGATCCGAAGACCACTTCGAGTGTAATCGAGCCCGCATAACCGGCCTCTACACCGGTATGACGCCTTTAAAGGTCGTCTTTGTAGGTTTAATCCTTGAGGGTCTATGCCCATTTTGCGACCGTATCCCGATAAAGCAGGTTCAGGGCTGCCGCCGCCCATCGTGACTCTTGTCGTGAAATCCGTCAATAATTGGGTCAAGAACCAATGCGCAAAACTGCCGTGGACGAATGCTAGTGGGTGGTCCCTTGATCGAAGGTGATCGGGCAGGAAGACCATGGGTTGAACTTTGGGGTGGTGGCTCCATCGCAAATATGTCCCTTAGTGCACGCTTCGGCACCCTTTTGGGTATGTGGGTTGCGTATATCATGTTCACCGTCCGCACTTGTGTGGGAAAACCATTCTGTCCTCTATTGTTGGGAGACCGGGACTCTTACACGTCAACGCTATGCAGCCCCTAGTCATTGAGTTCGCACTTCACTTGCCTGCTTGTTTGAACACCCAACAATCCCTGTTGGTGTGATTGGCTGGTTTCGGGGTGCCATGTATCCGCACAAGCGATCGAGTATTCGGTCCAAGTTGGACGGGCCCTGGGTATTTCTTTTGAATGGCTTCTTCGCTGACGGGTTTAGAGCCTCTGAATCCGGCATTGACGGCCGTATCTTCAGCATTATCACCGTTAATGCGGCGCTTTGTTCTTGTTGCGACGCCGACTTGCCATTGCTGTCCTTGGTATCCGAACTATCGTGGTGTTTGGCCAAGTTGTTGCTTCGAGCTACCCAGTTGTCCTCTCCCGCACAAAAGCGGGTCATGAGTGTTGTGAGGGCTGCCATGGATTTCGCTTTCCCTGTCCTAGGTGCCGGGCAAGCCATTCGTCATGGATGTTATGTTTGAAGGCTGCGAGGGCCTCTGCATCCGGACGATCAACGATTTGATTTTTCTTTGTTAGGAACCGTGTCCGTAATTGTCCGCCGATTCTTTCGCTGCTGAATTATGTGGCTAAGGTCATCGGCGTCTGGTGGTCGCACATATGTGCCCTGGAAGTTATCAAGGAATGCGACTTCGTGTCCTCCCAACAACCAATTGATTCTTTGGCAAGCTGTTGAGCTAATGCCGAGCTGGTCCTTTAAGCTTGAGTGGGAGGTATTTGATGGCATGTAGATCATCACCGCGGGCCATGTGGATATGGAGGAGATAGTCCTCGATCCGCATCAGGATCTGTGGTACCATCGTATGATTCGATGTTTACGGGTTTGAATCCCTCGTGATTTGATGATCCATTACTTCATCCGTGAAGCATATTGGGTGTCTGGCGCCTCAGATTGGGCTATATCACGACGTAGCTCATATGAGCTTTGTCTACTATGTTCGCCCGGCCGGGTTTGTCATATCCGGCGTGACGGTAATCATCCCGTCGTTACGCGCCCGCCGATCCGTAGATCGATCTTGTATGTTTTGCCTTATCCTCCCATATATCTCGCAAGTTCGGCGCGTTTTCCCGTGCCTTGGTACTTTTTGAGCGGCGCCGGGTGTGGCTTGAGCGGAGGGCCGAGAGGCTTCTGCTATGCCACGAGGTGGCCGGTCTGCCATGTCGTCGCTGGTGACTCGGGTGCTTCCTCCTCGACGAGGCAACGGCCCGCGTTGGGGTAGCTTTTGGAGGCGTTCGAGTTCATACTCTTCGCCGCAAGGACTTCATCCATCCGTCACCGCAGTCTTGGTCAGCTCTAAGTTGTTGCTGCTTTTCTTGAGGTTGCTTGACGTGGCTATAAGCCTGCGTTTGAAACGCCCTGTTCGGCGGGATCCTCGTGCACGACAAATTAAATCGTCGTCGAGGCTTGCCTCATCTTCGGAGGGAGGCGATAATTATCGCCCTCGACCTCTCTTTCTGCCGACCGTCAGGCGGACTTGCTTCTCCTCCTCTGCGCTGGGTCCTGCTGGAGGGTTGTCTTCGCACCTTTGTCCGGGTGTTATTATCTCCGTGCGAAATCACCGCTTTTGCCGTGGCGGGATTTAGAGCGGCGCCACCGACGCCGGGCGCTTTGGTTGCTTCTTGGAGGGGCCATCCTCTGTTGTTCCATCGCCGTTCCCGTCTTTTGGGATGTCCACCATGTATATGTCATATGATGAGGTGGCCTTCCAGTGCCCTGTAGGCACTGGGCCTTGGTCGTCTCCGCATCGCCGTCCATACCGCCGATGTCTTGAGTCGAAGTCGAGCATGTCGGTTAAATCATCGGCGGTGGCTACAAAGTGGGTGGTGGGTGGGCGTTGAATTTCTTCGTCATCCGCATCCCAACCTTCCCGTCCGTAGTCCGCCAGGCTCTCCGGATAAAGAGAGAGACTTTAGTGAATTCAGGATGTCGCCAAAGGGCGAGTGCCGAAGATGTCCGGCGATGAACTCCATAACCGGCGCCCAATCGGATTCGATTGGCGGTGGGCATGGAGGGTTCGAGTCCGGAGAGGAGTCCGGCACCACGAGTCAAGGCCTTCGCAAGGACAAGGATGGAGTCCGCTCAATCGCCAGTGAGATCGTAGCCCCGAGGCGGTGTCCAACCACTCGTCCTCGATCGGGGAATCCGGCCCGGATTAAGGGTCGGAGCGGATGCCGGTACGGCCTCCGTGGCACTTTGCTCGCAGAGCTAGATCATGCCCATCGAGACAGTGCAGCACGCTTGGCTGCGGCTCGAATCCGTCAAAGATCAAGTCTCCGCGGACAACGGCCGTATAGTTCAAACTTCCAAATCTAACCTAATGGCCAGGGGCGTAGCTTTCGATCTGCTCCAGATGGCTGCTTAATTGCCCGCAGCAAAGCCGCCCGAATACGAAGATCTGTCCGGGAGAAAAGTCTCACCCTGGACCGCGTCGTTGTTGATGATCGAAGGAGCCATCGGGCCTATCGGTGACGGCATACGTAGGAACTCTCAATGAAAGCACCAATGTCGGTGTCAAAACCGGCGGATCTCGGTAGGGGGTCCCGAACTGCGCGTCTAGGCGGATGGTAACAGGAGACAAGGGACACGATGTTTTACCCAGGTGCAGGCCCTCTCGATGGAGGTAATACCCTACTCCCGCTTGATTAATATTGATGATATGGGTAGTACAAGAGTAGATCTACCACGAGATCAAGGAGGCTAAACCCTAGAAGCTAGCCTATGGTATGATTGTTGTTCGTCCTCTGGACTAAAGCCCTCCGGTTTATATAGACACCGGATAGGTTAGGGTTACACAGAGTCGGTTACAATGGTAGGAGATCTACATATCCGTATCGCCAAGCTTGCCTTCCACGCCAATGAAAGTCCCATCCGGACACGGGTCGAAGTCTTCAATCTTGTATCTTCATAGTCTTGGAGTCCGGCCGTGATGATAGTTCGGCTATCCGGACACCCCCTAGTCCAAGACTCCCTCAGGGGGGCTTTCCTGGAAGCTCCGCTGAAAGGGAAGAAGGGGTCGTCGTTGACGTAGTCGATCACAGTGGCATCTGCAATGGTCTTGGGGTCTACTGGAGAGAAGAGGGGGAAGAAACAGTAAATACATAGCAAGCAAGAGCATAACAGGACGACAAGCAGAGCTAGACGTGTTCTAACACGGTGCTACACAATACGGGCAAAGGGGGAAAACATCCGGAAAAGCTTTCCAGAAGTTTGGCATTTTCGGACAGATGAAATGGAGGGGGGAAGTTGCATGTTCGCTATGCTAGGATCATGTGACAGATGAACGAAAAGCGTATTCGGATTCGTCTCGTCGTTCTGAGCAACTTTCATGTATAAAACTTTTTCATCCGAGCTACGGATTATTTTCTAAGTTTTTTCAAAGTTTTTAAAATCATTTTGTAATTAACAGAATTAAATAAAAGGAAAACAGGGTTATGACAACATCATGACATCGGCATGATTTCAGCAATTAACAAGGCTGTTGACTGGGTCAAACTTACATGTGGGTCCTGCTATCATTGTCATATTTTAACTAACAGGTAATTAGCAGGTTAATTGTCATCATTAATTAAGTTAAATAACTCTTTAATTAATTAATTAATATTTAATTATTTTTAACTAATTTTAATTTCATTTCTAGTTTTTTTAACTACTGTGGCGTGGGCCCCATCTGTCAGATGCCGAGGGGGCCATAGTGGGTGCGGGCTAATCTGCTGCCATGTGGGCGCCGTCGTGTACGAGGCCACCAGGGCGCCGCCACGGCCGGGTCAGTAGGGCGGCGCGCGAAAGTGCCGCAGAGGGCACGCGAAGCGGAAGACGAGCCAAGCAAAGAAGGCTTAGGGCGGCAGCGGTAGAGCATGCGCGGAAGACCACGGTGCGGGAAGGGTGTTTGAAGCGAAGGCCGCGGCATGGCAAAGGCGACGTTGAGCGTGAGCGCGCGAGGAAGAAGGCGCGGGGTGACCACGGCGAGCAGCGACCGCCGGGACCACGGGGCGTGCACGGCGGTGACAGTGGTAAGGGAGAGACAGGAGGGGTTATCACCCCCATTGTAGATGAACAGGGGGCCGACGAGGCTTGACGGAGCCGACGAGGGAGAGATGAGGAGGCGAGGCGACGGCGAGCGGCTCCGGCGAGCGGCGTCCGTCGGCGAGGTCGGGCGGGGAGGCCCTTCCGGATCCAGGAATGGGGAGGAGGATGGGGCCGCGAGGATGACGACGACGGGACAGCGCTAGGCGGCGGCGACGAGGTGGCGCCGACGTGGTGGCGCCGGGGAAGGGCAGGGGCGTCAGGGGCGCGGAGCAACGCGGGATCTGGATCTTCTTCCCCGATCCAGATGGGAGAAGGGGAGAGAGGCGTGGGCGGGATCGAGGGGAGTGGGGGAGATCATGCGGGGGAGAGTAGCGGTTTAGGTCACGGGAGTGGGAGGGGTTATACAGGGGCGCCGGGTGGGCCTGGTGGGCCGTCCGGCTGGGCCAAGATCCAGTGAGAGGCGGGGGCCTCTCCCATTTTCTTTTTTTCTCCGTTGCCTTCTCCTTTTCTTTTATTTGCTTTTGCCTTTTCTTTTTACTTATTTTAAACGTTGAAATTGGAACCGACTTTGAATTAGTGCGAACTTAACAACAGTAAAATCGATGACATTGCACCATTAAAGTTGGTTTACTGTAGCATAATTATCCGGGTGTTACAATACTCCTCCACTACAAGAAATCTCGTCCCGAGATTTAGAGGTAGCAGGAAACAAAGCGGGGTATTCATCACGCAGGCGATCCTCGCGGTCCCAAGTGGCTTCGTCTTCAGAGTGATGCGACCACTGGACCTTGAGGAACTTGATCGCCTTCTGACGTGTGCGACGTTCAGTTTGGTTGAGAATGCAGACCGAATGCTCTTTATAGGAGAGGTCATGTTGCCACTCGAGCACTTCATGATCCACTGCTCGGATTGGGTCCTTGAAGCAGCGGCGGAGTTGTGACACGTGGAACACATCATGAACCTGAGAAAGGTTCGACGGAAGTTCCAACTGATAGGCCACTTTTCCACGCATCTAGAGAATAATGAATGGACCAATATAGCGAGGAGCTAGCTTGCTCTTGATCCCGAAGCGGTGTGCACCCTTCATTGGTGTGACTCGAAGATAAGCCTTTTCGCCAGGTTGATAGACCATGTCTTTGTGATGACGATCATAATTACTCTTTGACGCGGATCGAGCAGTCTTGAGATTCTCGCGAATGACGCGGACTTGTTCTTCGGCGTGTTGGATAATATCCGGACCGAAGAGTGGACGCTCCCGCTTCGACTAGTTCGTAGGGGTTCGCACTTTCGTCCATATAACACTTCGAAGGGGCCATCTTCAGACTAGCTTGATAGCTATTGTTGTAAGAGAACTCAGCATATGGGAGAGATTCCTCCCATTTCTTGCCGAAGGAAATGACACAAGCTCGAAGCATGTCTTCGAGAACTTGATTGACGCGTTCAACCTGTCCCTGCGACTGAGGGTGAAAAGCAGTGCTAAAAGACAGATGAGTTCCCATAGCTTCTTGGAAACTTGCCCAGAATCTTGAAGTGAATAAGCTGCCGCGGTCTGAGCTGATAACCAATGGAATACCATGGAGTGAAACAATTCTGGACATGTAGAGGGTTGCCAGCTGACTAGCAGTGATCGTTTCTTTGACAGCCAGAAAGTGTGCAACTTTAGAAAGCCGGTCAATGACGACAAGAATAGCATCATTACCTTTCTGCGATTTGGGAAAACCAGTGACAAAGTCCATTTCAACATGGTCCCATTTCCATTCAGGAATAGAGATAGGTTGCAGATTTCCAGCAGGCCTGTGATGTTCTGCTTTGATACGACAGCAAATGTCACATTCAGCAACATAGCGAGCAATGTCTTGCTTCATATTTGACCACCAGAATCTCTGACAAATGTCTTGGTACATCTTGGTGCTACCGGGATGAATAGACAAAGGTGTATCATGAGCTTCTTTCGTAACCTCCTTAGTCATGTCCAGGTTGTCTTTTGAAGGAACCACTAGGCGACCTTTGAAGAACAAAGCGCCATCATTATCAACAGTGAAGAATGACGGCCTTCCTTCTGCGAGGTAGCATTTAATCTTCTCAACTTGAGAGTCATATCCCTGAATTCTCTTGATGGAGTCCAAGAGATCTGGTTCGATAGCTAGGGTATTGAGGGAACCCTGGGAAACAACATGAAGGTTCATCTTGCGGAATTCTGGAGGAGGGGATGCAAGTACACCAGGAGGAACAATATGGAGGTTCAAATTTTCAATTCTTCAACAAGTTTAGGATGAACTTTTCGAACCTCGAGGTGATTGCAATATGACTTGTAGCTCAAAGCATTAGCCATTACATTAGCCTTGCCTGGTGTATAGGAAATACCCAAGTCAAAATCTGCTACCATCTCTATCCATCTCTGCTGACGGAGGTTCAGGTCTGGCTGGGTAAATAGATACTTCAGACTTTGGTGGTCGGTGAAGATCTCACAACGATTACCGAGGAGGTAATGTTGCCACTGTTTGAGTGCATGTATGACAGTGGCAAGCTCGAGATCATGAACTTGGTAGTTCTCTTCGTGAGGGCGCAACTGACGAGAGGCATAAGCAATCACTCTGCACTCTTGCATTAGGACAGAGCCTAATCCTTGTCGTGAAGCGTCACAGTAAATGACGAAATTCTTCTTAGTATCTGGCGGAGCAAGCACCGCGTAAGTCAGCTTGTCTTTGAGTGCTTGGAAACTTTCCCGACACTTTTCAAATTCAACCAAACTTGGCGCCTTGTGAAGCGCATCAGTCGAGGCTTGGCAATCTTGGAGAAGTTCTCGACAAATCGACGGCAATAGCTGGAGAGTCCGAGAAAACTTCTGACTTGCTTGACATTCTTCGGAGGAGTCCAACCGATAATAGCCTGAACTCGTTCGGGGTTGACGGCAATACCATCCTTGGAGATGACATGCCCAAGGTAGGTCACTTCGGGAAGCTAGAATTCACACTTGGAATACTTAGCATATAGTTGATGATCTCGAAGCTTTTCCAGAACAAGTTGAAGATGTTCAGCATGTTCTTCTTTGTTCTTGGAATATACGAGGATATCATCCAGATAAACCACAACGAACTTGTCGAGGTATTCCATGAATATATAGTTCATCAGACGAGAGAATGTCGCTGGAGCATTTGTCAAACCAAAGGACATGACGGTGTACTCGTATGAACCATAGCGAGTAACGAAGGCGGTCTTGGGAATATCCTCTTCACGAACCCGAATCTGGTGGTAACCCAACCTCAAATCAAGTTTTGAGAATACTGAGGACCAGCAAGCTGATCATACAGAACGTTGATTCTGGGAAGCGAACACTTGTTCTGAATTGTTGCCTGGTTGATAGGACGGTAATCTTGGACCAAACGATTAGTTCGATCCTTCTTCTTGACAAAGAGAGAAGGTGCTCCCCAAGCAGAGGAACTTGGATGGATAAAACCCTGACGAAGTGAAGTGTCGATTTCCTCCTTGAGCTCAAGGAGTTCATGCGGCGGCATCTTGTAGGGTCGCTTGGCAATAGGAGTTGTGTCCGGTTTCAAGTCTATGACGAATTCGACAGCTCTAGCAGGGGGTATTCCTGGAAGTTCTTCTGGAAAGACATCTTAAAAATCACGAACGACTGGAATGTTCTCTATTCCTTCGAGAGGTGAAGCATTCAATGCATGTAGAACATATATCTGATTCTCGGCATCCTGAGCTGCTCGGGCTGAGTATTGGACTGACTGGCCAGAAGGGTGAGTGAGCTGGACTGCATCGGTAGCACAGTCAATCAGAGCATTATGGGCTGTCAACCAATCCATACCAAGAATGATGTCTATGTTGGAAGGTCCAAGTACAATGAGAGAAGCCGGAAAAAGTAGACCTCCAATCTCGATTTGGTTGCGAGGGCTTATCATTGTGGTTTGCCACTTGGATCCCGGAGATTGAACCGCTAAAGGAGTGGACAAATTTTCCATATCTAACCCATGCAACTGAGTAAATTGTTGGGACACAAAAGCATGTGATGCTCCTGAATCAAAGAGAACAGAAGCTGGCACTGAATTAACGCGAAGGGTACCCATCACAATTTCTGGGGACTCACGAGCTTCTTCGATCTTGACATGGGTGACTTGACCAGCACTCATAGCAGGCGGTCCGACACTACAACTTTCGGTATGATGGGTTCGACGGCCCTTCTTACGACCAACAGGAGGACGTGAAGCATTTAGTGGCTGACCAGGGCGACAGTTGATAGCAAGGTGCCCTGGCTGTCCACACTTGCGGCATAAACCATCATTATGGGGAGGAGCTACAACATTGGACTGTCCACCCTGAATATTTAGTTGTCTCGGCGGCGGAGAAAGACGAGGTGCAACATAAGACGGCCTTGGTGTTGGAGCAGGTCGGTGATGAACATTGTGTGGGATCCAGACTCAACGTTTCTGAGCAGGCTGACTCGAGGATGAGCCAACATCTCGAGCACGCTTGAGCCACTCCTGGTACTAAGTTAGACCAGTTTTAGTTCGGAAAGCTTGGCTGACAAGCGTTGCAAAGTCCACGCAATCATGAGCAACAAGTGTGAGCTTTATATCGGCACGCAGTCCTTCGCGGAATTTCTCCTGCTTGCGAGCGTCAGTGCAGACATCATCCGCATCATAGCGAGATAATTCATGGATTTTTCTCTGATATTCATCCACAGTCATTGTGCCCTGTGAGAGTTTGCGAAACTCCTTCTTATTTTGGTCCATCAGACCTTGAGGAATATGCCGTGCACGGAAGGCTAACTGAAATTCCTACCAAGTGGTTACAGATTATGCAGGCAGCATACCCCTGTGGCTTTCCCACCATTGAGCAGTTGAACCCTTCAGGTGAAATGTCGCAAAGGTGACATAACTGGCAGGGGGAACATTAGCCGACTCCATCTCAAACATGATGTCACGAGGCCAATCATCAGTATCCATAGGATTGGTGGAGTTCCGGAAAATGGACGGGTTGAGGCGCACAAATTCTGGCAGTGTTATTGGGGCAGGTTGTTGATGAGCATTCTGGTTTGGAAACTGAGCCATTACTCTAGTCATAAACTGACGATTCAGCTCAAACTGCTGCATCATTCCGGCAATATAGGGTGGAGGTGGAGGATCGTCAGCCATCCTGCTAGAAACATCAGGGAGCCGTTTAACAAGGGGTGGAGCAGGTGTATGGAGTCATTCATGATGTAACGTGAACAATGAGCAAATGCGCAGTATGTACAAAGCAGTAGTCATTAAAGACATACATATACATATATAGAGCCATTTACACGTTGTTAGTATGAGTTCGGATAAGAGAATCATCCTAGACATACTAGGCGGTACGCTTGCACGTGATGGAGGGATACAACAATGGGACATAGCAAAGGCTACATCAGCGTCGGAGAAAACCACTAGAACAAAGAATCTGCAGGGGACGATGCAGGGTGCCCTCGGTAAAAGGATCCTGCGGCCCGTGAACAATGTGAAGCAGATCCTGGCTCCCAATTCAAGAAAGGCGTAATACAAATCTCCGGATGGATGTGATCACGATAACCTAGGATAGAGTTAGCAAAAACATTTAACCCGAATAGAAGAGAAATCAGAGTCCCAGAGTATAGGCGGGGAATAAAAGATCCTAATACCACCCAATTGGCGACGTGGGCCCGTAAGCCACACAGCCATGTTAGTAAAACCGTTTTTCATTGACTAGACTCAACTTCGGCCACGGAGTTGGAAAGGGGGATCCTACAGGCAGTCGGCTCTGATACCAACTTGTGACGCCCCCAATTCGACTGTACACTAATCATACACGCAAATGTGTACGATCAAGATCGTGGACTCACGGAAGATATCACAATGTAACTCTAGACACAAATCAAAATAATACAAGCTTTATATTACAAGCCGAGGCCTCGAGGGCTCGAATACAAGCTCGAGACACAAGAGTCGGGAAGCAACAATATCTCGAAAGTACAGATATAAGTTAAACAAGGATGCCTTAAGAAGGCTAGCACAAACATCAATGATCGAAGAGGCAAGGCCTCCTGCCTGGGACCTCCTAACTACTCCTGGTCGTCGACGGGCTCCACGTAGCAGTATCCGTCGGCTGTGGCATCTGGCTCATGGGATCCACCATCTGGTTGCAACAACCAGAAGGAAGAAAGAAGGGGGGAAAAGGGGAGCAAAGCAACTGTGAGTACTCATCCAAAGTACTCGCAAGCATCAGATCTATACTAAGTATGCAATGGTATCAAATGGAAGGGTTGTATCTGTGGACTGAACTGCAGAATGCCAGAATAGAGGGGAAGGCCTAGCCTATCAAATACTAGCATCTTCAAGCAGCTCCAAGCATCTTGCAGCATAAAGAAGAGTAAAGAATAACAGTTTAATTATCAAGCATGTTGTAGCAATAATGCCCAGAGATCCTTCCTCGACTCCCTGCGAGAAAGCAATCTCGGAGCCACATAACTTAAGTATCCATTTCTAGTTGTATTAGATCAAGATATAAGTCTGAACGTCCATTACCGTGGACACGGTATTCGAATATATGTCTTCCCTGCAGGGGTGCACCATGTTTTACAACACGCTCGATCACTCTGGCTGGACACACCTTTCTGGGGTCAATGCCCGGCCTCGGAAGATCAACATGTCGCAGCCCGACCTAGGCTCAACAGAGAGGTCCCCGCCGGTCTACATCCTAAGAACTCCGGGGTCTAGGCCCATCGCCCGTTGCACTCCGGATCGTTGCGCGCAGGACGATACAGGCCACCTCCACAGGGGCGCCGACCAGGCCGCGGCCGCAATGCTGAATCGACGCCCGACAAAGCTTCGGCTGATACCACGACGTCGAGGCCCATAACTATTCTCACGTGGTGGTTAGTGCGTAAAGGCCAAAGGCCAATTCAGAACAAATACCCAAACCATAGTGTATTATTAGCTTGCGGAGACGAGCAGAGACTCACGATGATGTGACCTCGTCGCCCCGTCTCGAGGCAATATAGCAAGGCCTAGCCCAGCCCACTTGGGGGCGGCTTGCCGGCCCGGCTGTGCCTTGTAACCATCTTGCGGGTGCTCTCCGGGCCCGCCCGACTTTCCCAAGGGCCTCAGGTAAAGTCAAGGTAACCGTGTGTTCTAACATCAAGGGGAAAACCCGAGGAATCACCCACGGAGGATTCCACTCGATGTAATCATCAAGGTGAACGTAAGAGGGACCACCCTCGAGGTTCACACTTGAGGTGTTGAACGACAGAGCCGTATCGGGAATGGTGAAAGAGGAAATCACCCTCGATGACCACGACCGAATAGCTACACTACAGAATTATCATCAGGAGTGCGTTATGAGCGATCACTCTCGGCACTCGATAGTAACTCTGCAGAGTCGAGCAACAAAAGGGGCGTGATGTGATGTGAGGTGTCGGGCTCTGGTCGTCGATCACGTTGATCGAGTCGTCTATGATGAAGCAGGGGCAATGATACGTCTCCAACGTATCTATAATTTTTGATTGTTTCATGCTATTATATTATCCATCTTGGATGTTTATGGGCTTTATTATGCACTTTTATATTACTTTTGGGACTAACCTATTAACCCAGAGCCCAGTGCCAGTTTCTGTTTTTTTTCCTTGTTTCAGTGTTTCGCAGAAAAGGAATATCAAACGGAGTCCAAACGGAATGAAACCTTCGGGAGAGTTATTTTTGGAATGGAAGCAATCCAGGGGACTTGGAGTGCATGTCAGGGAAGCAACGAGGGAGGCACGAGGCAGGGGGGCGTGCCCACCCCCCCTGGGCGTGCCCTCCACCCTCGTGGGCCCCTCGTGGCTCCCCTGACCGACTTCTTTCGCCTATATATATCAATATACCCTCAAAACCTTCGAGAGCAGAATAGATCGGGAGTTCCGCCACTGCAAGCCTCTGTAGCCACCAAAAACCAATCGGGACCCTGTTCCGGCACCCTGCCGGAGGGGGAAATCATCACCGGTGGCCATCTTCATCATCCCGGTGCTCTCCATGACGAGGAGGGAGTAGTTCACCCTCGGGGCTGAGGGTATGTACCAGTAGCTATGTGTTTGATCTCTCTCTCTCGTGTTCTTGAGGTGATACGATCTTGATGTATCGCGAGCTTTGCTATTATAGTTGGATCTTATGATGTTTCTCCCCCTCTACTCTCTTGTAATGGATTGAGTTTTCCCTTTGAAGTTATCTTATCGGACTGAGTCTTTAATGATTTGAGAACACTTGATGTATGTCTTGCCGTGCGTATTTGTGGTGACAATGGGATATCACGTGATTCACTTGATGTATGTTTTGGTGATCAACTTGCGGGTTCTGCCCATGAACCTATCCATAGGGGATGGCACAAGTTTTCGTCTTGACTCTCCGGTAGAAACTTTGGGGCACTCTTTGAAGTTATTTGTGTTGGTTTGAATAGATGAATCTGAGATTGTGTGATGCATATCATATAATCATACCCAAAGATACTTGAGGTGACATTGGAGTATCTAGGTGACATTAGGGTTTTGGTTGATTTGTGTCTTAAGGTGTTATTCTAGTACGAACTCTTGAATAGATCAATCCGAAAGAATAACTTTGAGGTGGTTTCGTACCCTACAATAATCTCTTCGTTTGTTCTCCGCTATTAGTGACTTTGGAGTGACTCTTTGTTGCATGTTGAGGGATAGTTATATGATCCAATTATGTTATTATTGTTGAGAGAACTTGCAGTAGTGAAAGTATGAACCCTAGACCTTGTTTCCTATCATTGCAATATCGTTTATGCTCACTTTTATGATTAGTTACCTTGCTGTTTTTATATTTCAGATTACAAAAACCTATATCTACCATCCATATTGCACTTGTATCACCATCTCTTCGCCGAACTAGTGCACCTAGACAATTTACCATTGTATTGGGTGTGTTGGGGACACAAGAGACTCTTTGTTATTTGGTTGCAGGGTTGCTTGAGAGAGACCATATTCATTCTACGCCTCCCACGGGTTGATAGACCTTAGGTCATCCACTTGAGGGAAATTTGCTACTGTCCTACAAACCTCTGCACTTGGAGGCCCAACAACGTCTACAAGAAGAAGGTTGCGTAGTAGACATCAGGCAACAAGGACAAGGTGGAGGTCACTCATGGATCACTATCCAACCTATACTAAGCAGTTTAGGATAAGCAGGTAGGTAACAATAGCAGGTACAAAAGCAGGCTATGCATCAGAATAGGAGCAAACAAGAACAGTAGCAAAATCTAATGCAAGCATGAGAGAATGGAATGGGCGATATCGGGATGATCAAAGGGCGGGCTTGCCTGGAAGCTCCGCTGAAAGGGAAGAAGGGGTCGTCGTCGACGTAGTCGATCACAGGGGCATCAGCAACCGTCTCGGGGTCTACAGGAGAGAAGAGGGGGAAGAAATAGTAAATACATAGCAAGCAAGAGCATAACAGGACAACAAGCAGAGCTAGACGTGTTCTAACGCGGTGCTACACAATACCAGCAAAGGGGGAAAACATCCGGAAAAGCTTTCCCGAAGTTTGGCATTTTCGTACAGATGAAATGGAGGGGGAAAGTTGCATGTTCGCTATGCTAGGTTCATGCGACAGATGAACGAAGAGCGTATTCGGATTCGTCTCGTCGTTCTGAGAAACTTTCATGTATAAAACTTTTTCATTTGAGCTACGGATTATTTTCTAAGTTTTTTCAAAGTTTTTTAAATCATTTTGGAATTAACAGAATTAAATAAAAGGAAAACAGGGTTATGACAACATCATGACATCGGCATGATGTCAGCAGTTAACAAGGCTGTTGACTCGGTCAAACTTACATGTGGGTCCCGTTGTCATTGTCATAGTTTAATTAACACGTAATTAGCAGGTTAATTGTCATGATTAATTAAGTTAAATAACTCTTTAATTAATTAATTAATTAATTAATTAATATTTAATTAATTTTAACTAATTTTAATTTCGTTTTCTCTTTTTTTAACTACTGGGGCGTGGGCCCCATCTGTCATCTGCCCAGGGGGCCAAAGCGGGTGCGGGCTAACGGCGTGATTGTGGGCGCCCGTTCGGTGTACGAGGCCACCAGCGGCATCGGCCACGACGGCTGGCCGAAGTAGGGCGGCGCGGCGAGTGCCGCAGAGGCATCGGCGAAGCGGCGCGAAAGCCAGCAGCGCTTAGGCGGCAGCGGCGTAGCATGCGCGGACGACCACTGCAAGGGAAGGTGCCTAGCACGCCATGGCATGGCGGTGCGACGTTGAGCGCGAGCGCGCGAGGAAGAAGGCGCGGGGTGACCACGATGAGCAGCGACAGCCGGGACCGCGGGGCGTGCACGGCGGTGACAGGGGTAAGGGAGAGACAGGAGGGGTTCTCACCCCCGTTGTAGATGAACACGGGGCCGGCGAGGCTTGACGAAGACGACGAGGGAGAGATGAGGAGGCAAGGCGACGGCGAGCGGCTCCGGCGAGCGGTGTCCGTCGGCGAGGTTGGTGCGGGGAGGCCCTTCCGGATCCAGGAACGGGGAGGAGGATGGGGCCGCGAGGATGATGACGACGGGGCAGCGGTAGGCGGCGTCGGCGAGGTGGCTGAGGGAATCCTGGATTAGGGGGTCCTCGGACAGCCGGACTATATCCTTCGGTCGGACTGTTGGACAATGAAGATACAAGATTGAAGACTTTGTCCCGTGTCCAGATGGGACTCTCCTTGGCGTGGAAGGCAAGCTTGGCAATACGGATATGTAGATCTCCTCCCTTGTAACCGACTCTGTGTAACCCTAGCCCCCTCCGGTGTCTATATAAACCGGAGGGTTTAGTCCGTAGGACAACAACAATCATACCATAGGCTAGCTTCTAGGGTTTAGCCTCTACGATCTCGTGGTAGATAAACTCTTGTAATACTCATATCATCAAGATCCATCAAGCAGGAAGTAGGGTATTACCTCCATCGAGAGGGCCCGAACTTGGGTAAACATTGTTTCCCTCGTCTCCTGTTACCATCCGCCTTAGACGCACAGTCCAGGACCCCCTACCCGAGAGCCGCCAGTTTTGACACCGACATTGGTACTTTCATTGAGAGTTCCACTGTGTCGTCATCATAAGGTTGGATGGCTCGCCTCGTTGTCAAGGACAACATCACTATTGGGGGAGCCCTGGTGTAGGCCAAACTCTCCGACTAGGCGGTTTCATCATGACCGCCCTGTGTGGCCGCTGCGCCGACGATGACTTCTCGGGTCATCGAAAACAGCCTCCACGTTAGCTCGGGACTCGCCGAGCAGTTGGATCCAATAGAACTCTCTTCTTTGAACGAGCTCTTAGATTGCATCGCCGCTTTGGGAGTCACTACAGATTATGATCAGATCGGGCTTAAACCCGACCAAAGGGAGATTAACTCCCCGCCGGTCACCCATCAGATAGCGGTGGTGGAGGAGCAATGCGGCAATTCTTCCAATATGTTGAGGACAAATATGTCCGGATTCCCGAGCTCTCTGAGCCGGATACCCGTCTACGGAGGACACCGCCCGAACCCTGAACCTAGAATCAGGCAGCGGGCCAAACCTATCGGGCAACATCCCGGAGCCCGAACTTCCAAGATCGGAAACTCCTCCGCCCCTGGGTCTCAGATCGGGTCAAGGTTCAGACTCAAATCCACCCACCCACCCAGATATAAATGATCTTTCCCACATTAGACAAGAGCCCCAGGAGACAGTACACCACTATTGGGCCAGATTCCTCCTTGTAATGAACAAGGTCAAGGACTATCGAGGAAGACGCAATTTCATTCTTTTGCAATAATTGCACGGACAAGGGAATCCTCAACGCCATAAGTCGCCGTGACATAGCACACTTCGCTGACTTGGCGGCCATAGTACGGAAATACTGTGCGATGGAAAGCGCCTGGAAAACCCAAACAAAATTTTGGGATGCGCCGGCTCTGACAAAACCCCCAGTCCGAACTAAAAGGGTGCACTCTCCCAAGTCGCCCGACCCAAGTACAAAGAAGCAAAAGCCCACTACAGGGCGTGGAACCGTATTAGAGGGATGGCTTAATGGGCCATGCAATATTCACAGTACAACGGATAACATACCAACACACAGCCTTAGAGCATGTTGGGTACTCCGACAGGTGGCCAAGAGCGGTGAGGATCTCCTCACTAAAAATACCGCAGAGCACCATCCCGTGGATAACAGCAATACAGTATTGACAGTCTTCGAGACCTTTGCCTCAAATAATAGGCGTAAGCGAGCACTCCGCAGCCTTGCCGAAGTCTGCCACGTGGCAGCAATAAATCCATGGAGCGACACGGCTATCACCTTCAATGCCAAAGGATTTAACCTAAATTCCGAACAGCCCGAGCACTAGCCGCTTTGGTCCTTAGTCCAATTGTGGACGGCTTTCGGCTTAATAAAGTGCTCATGGACAGCGGCAGCGGATTAAACCTCATCTATGAGGAGACTCTTCAAAAAATGGAAATAGACAGAAACCGCATTGAGCAAAGCAGCACAACCTTCATAGGAATCATCCCTAGTCGGGAGGCACGATGCGCTGGGAAAATCACACTAGATGTGGTATTCGGCACGCCGGAGAATTATAGGTCCGGAGAAATCACATTCCAAGTGGCCCGTTCAGTAGCGGATACCACGCCCTTCTAGGGCGGGAGGCATTCATGATCTTCCAAGCCATACCCCATTACGGATACATGAAGCTCAAAATGCACGGGCCTAATGGAACCATCACTCTAGCTAGTGATCCGGACATAGCACTCCGTGCCGAAAACAAAACAGCCGCACTGGCCCTCGAGGCATTATCCAAAGCCCTCGCGGCCGAGGAATTAACTGTGTTGCGCTCCACAGTGGATAGGGACGACATGATACTCGACAAAAGATCCAAGTCCGCCTCTTTTAAACCAGCGGATGAAATATTCAAATTCCAAGTCCACCCAACAGACCCTACAAAAACAGCATCCGTCGGGGCACAGTTAAACCCCGCTATAGACGCCGCACTACGGGAGTTCCTGCGCGAGAATTGGGACATATTCGCCTGGCATCCTTCTGACATGCCAGGAATCCCACGCAGGCTGGCTGAGCATAGCCTTAACATTCTAGAGGGATTCAAGTCGGTCAAGCAGACTCTTTGGCGTTTCTCTGAACCTAAGCAACAAGCCATGGGAGAGGAGCTAGCCAAGTTACCGGAGGCCGGATTCATAAGAGAAATAAAACATCCGCACTGGCTAGCAAACCTGGTGATGGTACCAAAGAAGGATAAATCCTAGCGCCTATGTGTCGATTTCAAGGACCTTAACAAGGCTTGCCCAAAGGATCCCTTCCCCCTCCCCCGCATCGATCAAATTATCGACGCTACTGCAGGACACGACTCATTGTGTTTCCTCGACGCATACTCCGGATACCATCAAATTAAGATGGCGGAGTCCGACCAAGCCGCAACGGCATTTATCACCCCATACGGCCCCTTCTGTTTTAACACCATGCCTTTCGGGCTTAAGAACGCCGGTGCAACGTATCAATGCATGATTCAGACATGCCTGGAAAAACATATCAGCAAAACAGTGGAGGCATACATAGATGATGTGGTCGTTAAAACCAGACACGTCGAATCCTTAATAGACGACTTGAGGCTCACGTTCGACAATCTCCGAACATACGACATCAAGTTCAATCCGGAAAAATGTGTTTTCAGCATGCCCGCCGGAAAGCTCCTGGGCTTCATCGTCTCCAGTAGAGGAATTGAAGCAAATCCGGCTAAAATCCGAAGTTCGCCACAGCTTGGCTATCCCAACCGACCTCAAGAAAATCCAGAAATTAATCGGATGTGTGGCGGTTTAAGCCGCTTTATCTCCGATTAGGAGAAAAGGCACTACCCTTTATCGCCTTCTTTCTACAAGACCGAACACTTCGAGTGGATTTGATGTGCCACGGCCGGATTGGAAGAAATAATAGCCATATTGGCCGCCAACCCAATCTTGGCCGTGCCAAATGTCAGCGAACCAATGTTGTTATATATAGCGGCAAATCACCAAGTTGTAAGCGCAGTGCTTGTCGTCGAACGAGAGACGGATGGACATAAATTCCCACTTCAAAAGCCGGTATATTATGTATCCACTGTCCTCACTCCATGCAAATCACGGTACCCGCATTATCAAAAGATAGCATACGCGGTATTTATGGCATCCCAGAAATTACGACACTAGTTTCAAGAGTGTTCAATTACGGTGGCCTCAGAAGTACCACTCAACGACATAATAAACAACCGCGATGCCACGGGCCGGATTGCCAAATGGGCTATCGAGATCCTCCCGTTCGACATAACATATAGACCACGGCGAGCCATTAAGTCGCAAGTACTAGCCGATTTTGTCACCGAGTTGACAGAAGCTGAACTCCCTAAAGAATATGGCGCATACTCCAATTGGATCATGCACTTTGACGGCTCTAAAATGCTGGCTGGTCTGGGGGCTGGCGTCGTCCCTGACGTCCCCCACCAGAGATACAATCCAATACGTACTCCAAATACTATACATGCATTCTAACAGCGCAATAATACGAGGCCCTGTTACATGGTCTCCGGATGGCAGTTTCCATGGGCATTCAACGCCTGGAGGTGCGTGGGGACTCGAACCTTGCAATATCCCAAATAATGGAGACTTCGATGCCAAGGATCCGAAAATGGCGACTTATCGCAACGCCATCCTCAAAATGTCAGCTCGGTTTGAGGGGCTTGAATTCCACCATGTGGCTCGGGAAAACAATCAGGCGACGGATATCCTCGCCCATATCGGTGCTAAGCGCGACCCCGTCCCACCTAACATCTTCTTGGAAAGGCTGTTTAAGCCATCCGTGGTATGGGAAGGGGACACCGGTAACAATAGTCCGGACCCGGCCACAATACCAGATACCAAACACTCTGACGCAATCGGAGGCTCTACCACCGAAATAACACCTTCAGCCCACGTGATAATGGTCGTCATCGCCCCATGGACAGAATCATTCCTGGCCTACGTAATTAGGCAGGAACTACCCGAGGACCAAAATGAGGCATGCTACATAGTGTAGCGGTCTAAAGCCTACAAGGTCCACGAGGGAGAGTGTCGGTGTCAAAACCGGAGGATCTCGGGTAGGGGGTCCCGAACTGTGCGTCTAGGTGGATGGTAACAGGAGACAAGGGACACGATGTTTTTACCCAGGTTCGGGCCCTCTCGATGGAGGTAAAACCTTACTCCTGCTTGATTAATATTGATGATATGGGTAGTACAAGAGTAGATCTACCAAGAGATCGTAGAGGCTAAACCCTAGAAGCTAGCCTATGGTATCATTGTTGTTCATCCTCACGGACTAAAACCCTCCGGTTTATATAGACACCGGAGAGGGTTAGGGTTACACAGTCGGTTACAATGGTAGAAGATCTACATATCTGTATCGCCAAGCTTGCCTTCCACGCCAAGGAAAGTCCCATCCGGACACGGGACGAAGTCTTCAATCTTGTATCTTCATAGTCCAGAGTCCGCCAAAGGTTATAGTCCGCTATCCGGACACCCCTAATCAAAGACTCCTCAAGAACCCCGAACCAGGCTTCAATGACGATGAGTCCGGCGCGCAGATTGTCTTCGGCATTGCAAGGCGGGTTCTTCTCCAAATTCTGTGTACCTGTTGAATAGTGTCCGGCTTCTCGTGAATATTGCACTCCTTGGCTTCCACGCCCAATAATGGACGTCTTCCACGTGTCAAACGAATGCGAAAAGCCAGGGTGTTTTTACATTTACCCTCCTAGCTGCGCAAATGAGCTGCCTATAAAAGAGACGAGAGTTTAGATCCGAACCACACCATCTTCCCTTCGCGAGCATTCATCGGAGCGCATCCGACAGAGATCCATTCCATCATGGCGGTCGTCAGCTCCTCCTCTCGCCTCCCAGCCCCCACTGGAGATTGGGAGAGATGTTCCGTCCCCACCAACTGAGCTAGTGACGCTCCAAACCAAGGGATTCCTTCCCCCAGCCTTCATGGTCCCGGTTCGAGCCGGACTTGCCACCTATAATGGCGGAGAGCAAGCGGAGAGCGTCCCCAATCCCTCCAAAGGAGAGAGGGTATGCCTTGTCCCTTATTTGATAAGAGGGCTCGGATTTCCAATTCATCCGTTTTTCCAGGGGCTCCTGGAGTTCTACTTGACTCGGTTGCACAACCTTATGCCCGCCTCCATATTGCATATTGCGGGCTTCAGAGCCCTTCTTTGCGAGCTGTTCTTGGGCGTCGAGGCTCATTTCACGCTGTGGAAGAAGCTGTTCTGCCTTGTGCCCCGTTCTCAGGAGGGTCGATATATCAAGTGGGCGGAGCCGAACTATGGCGCATCACCGGGACCGGATATCTATCTGGAACCCCGAGGAAGGCGTCCGAAGACTGGCCTTCAAAATGGTTTTATATAGAAGATGTCCCCTTGCCGGACCCTGTTCGGATCGGCCTCCCCGAGTTCGATAATGTTCCTTTGAAGAAGCGCCTAAGCTGGCGTCCACGGAGCCCTCAGAGGGAAAATGACAACGACGTCCTTTACCTGATGAGCCGGATAAGGTTGTTAGCTCATTTCGGACTGACCATGATCGGGGTCATGGCCACATGCATTATGCGGGGGGTGCAACCGCTTCAGTATAGAGGCCACCCCATGTGGGATTTCAACGGGGAGGATGATGCCACCCGCTGCGCCCGTAAGGGGCCGAGATCGGTTGCCGCTCGTGAAGATCTTGTCCGCATTGTACAAGGGAGAAGAGGAGGAGTTCCTCCGCGTCAATCCACAGGGCGGATTTTCTATGAACAATCCTCCAAGCAGGGTAAGCGGACACTTCTTTTTGCCCATTCGTTCCATATTCCCATAGTTAAGTACCTTATCTTGTCATTTCGACACAGGAATTGCGCCAGGCCGTAAAGGATATAACCAGCCCTCCTCCACCACCCGAGGATCCGGAACGGTCCCTCGATCCGGCCTCCGAAGAGGATCCGGACATATCCGTGGAGCTGATCGATGGGGTATTTCACCAACTGAGCATCGACAATGCCTTGGTGGCTATTACAGCCGATTATCCTGGACTGCTCCCCGCCTCACAAGTAATTGAGACCGAAGTCCTCATACTTCGAAGATGATCCATCCGTGCTTATTTTTGATCACCGTATACCAATGGTGTTTCGCAGGGGAGGATCTCGAGGCGGAATGCCGAGCCTGCGGTGACTAGCCAAAAGGGGACCGCGAGGGCGGGTAGGCTAAAGAGACACGCAGTCCGGGTCGAGACACCGGCGCAGCAGTAAGGCGCTCTGCCTTATTCCAAGGTACTATTCTTATGATGCATACTAACGCCCGTGCTCTCCCTTTTTTTAGGAAAAAGAGGGCTCGCCGGACTATATCCAGAGAGATTGCCAATCGAGCCTCCACCAGCCAGGCTCCAAAGCCAGGCCCAGAAGCAGAGGCGAACACGAGGCGTGCATTGGATGCTCCTCCGACAGAGGATGCTGACAGACTGTCCGCCACCAATTCCGAGGTGGAGAGTGCCATGAATCACAAGCGTCGCCGGACAGTTCTTCGTGACGCTTGTTTCTCCCAAGAGGCATTGGATGCCTTCAATTCAGGAGATGCGTACCTCTGTGCCGCTCAAAATGGTCTAGCCAGAGCCACGGAGCAGTATGTGAATGACATACGGGTGAGAAAATTTGATGGTTATATATGTCAGTAGCCCCCGAGACTTGAAACAGTTAGAATAACTGATTTAAGGATCACTTGTTATGCAGGATCTTACAAAAAAGAATACCCAACTGTCCCAGAGCCGAAGAGTGCAAAGCCCAACTTGAGGCCGCAGATTAGCCGCCAGGCAGGGAGGCCAAGGAGACCCCTCCGTAATATACGCTTCGAAAGATAAGTATGTTGTGAAGTGCGGCATGTGTGCAACTCTGACAATATCATTGCAGATGGCGCCGGAGTAGATCCGGACAAGCAACAACTCTTGCGCCGGTTAAAGGCCGACGAGAGCGTGCTTACGAGGGTGAGGCAGGAGAAGAATAATCTCTGAGATGCCAACACCCAGCTGGACGAGGAACTAAAGGATGTTCATGCCCAACCGTCGGACTCCGTGAAGGAGAATCGACGGCTTCGACGCGGCATTTTTAGTAAGTGCTTGAACGAACTTTGAAAAAGGGTTCGGCGAGGAAGTCGACTAACAGAGTTATGTCTCAGAGGTATGCTCACGTGTCGTCTGCAGAGGAAATGCTCGGTTCTCTGGTGACCTTCTTCCCGAAGCTCAGATAACCGAATCTAACGAAGTTCGACAGGTGATGAAAGGCGTCGCCTAGGCCTTGTGGCCATCTGTCTCCATGCCCGAAGGCCTTGGAGAGCTTGCAGAGAGGCTTAAGGGAGCGCGGCGGCGCTTCTGATTATGGAAGATATAGGCCTGCCGTCAAGGTGCCAGGGAGGCCTGGGCCATGGTGAAGACGCGGTACATGAAGGCTGACCCAAACCACATGGCCGAGGTCGGACCTGTGGGGATCCCTGTGAGCTTAGTGTACGGCCAAGTAGAGTTGGCCGCCAAATATTCCCAAGAGGACTGTAAACTAGACAGCATGTTGGATGGTATTGAAGAGGAATATGCTCAGTCAAATTGACTATGTAATTTAAGATGACATGTAAAATGCCTTCTAGCCGGATTGTAGATCGTTTGTCATGGCGGACCTTTTCATTTCAACCTCGGGACCCGATAGTCCGGAGTGTGTCCGAATACCCTCTCGGTTATGTAAGAACGGGCATGCACAGAGACCAGGCGTAGGGGTCATTAGTGCTTGAAATGACATAAGTGCCCAACTAGTTATGTTATATTACATGATTAGTAAGAAACATCTTCTAGGGAGAATAGTTCCGTTAGGGGTTCCTTTCCCTGGGAGGCATGCCCTAAAGTGCATGTACGGACTGCAAATTAAGTAGAAAAGCATCTAGGGGCAGATAAATAAACAAGTGAGAAATCATCTTTAGTTCACCGACCGAATATTCCCTTAAGAACGCTAGCTTTCGGCTTCACCCAGTCTGAGGTACACATTCGGTGACCGACAAAGAACAATCGCAGAGGTCCTCCCTTTACCGCCTAGCCGGACAATCGGGAACGTAGGGGTAAGCACAGGAGCCAGGCAACCCAGCTTGGCCAAAACTTAAGTCATATCGATGCATATAATGGTGAATAAAAGGCACATGCAGAAGTGTGACACATGTGTTGGGCGTGAAGCCCACATAAATAAGCTTCTGTTAAGGAAGCCCCCAGGTATAACGAGCCTTGGATAAGCGGCGTCAATTGTGTGCGAACAAGGCGCGAACGAGCCCTTAAAGGCTGTAAGAGGAAGGGAGGGAGAAGGAGAGAAATATAAGACAACTAATGTGGAAAAAATAGACAGAGGAAGGAGACGAACACAGAGTCCGGCGCTAGGCGTAGAATCTTCGGAGACGGGCTGCGTTCCATGGGTTCGGCTTGAGTCAGTTATCCGATGCATCTGGCAAGACGGTATGCTCCACCAGTCAGGACTTGGTCAATAATAAAGGGACCTTCCCATTTGGGCTTGAGTTTGTCCTTTTTCTTGTCCGGCAGGCGTAGAACTAACTCGCCAACATTGTAAGTTTTGGCCCGTACTTCTACTGCTTTGATATGTTTGAGCCTGCTTTGTTGATAGAATGCGGGCGGGCTTTTGCCACGTCACGCTCCTCCTCCAAGGCGTCCAAACTATCATGCCGATCGAGTTCGGCTTCTCTTTCTTTGTACATGCGCACGCGAGGTGAGTCATGAATTATGTCGCAGGGCAGAACTGCCTCTGCGCCGTATACCATAAAGAATGGCGTGAATCTGGTGGTGCGATTCGGCGTGGTCCGCAGCCCCCAGAGTATGGAGTCGAGCTCCTCTACCCAGTGCATGTTAGATTCCTTGAGGGACCGCACTAATCTGGGTTTAATGCCGCTCATAATTAGACCATTTGCTCGCTCTACTTGACCGTTAGTTTGTGGGTGATAGACTGAAGCATAGTCGAGCTTGATGCCCATGTTTTTGCACCAAAGTTTGACCTCGTCGGCCGTAAAGTTCGTGCCGTTATCAGTGATGATGCTGTGGGGACGCCAGAACGTGTATACGACCCACGATATGAAGTCTATCACGGTCCGGATTCGGCCGTCTTAACGAGCTTGGCCTCTATCCATTTGGTGAATTTATCCACCATGACCCGAGGGTATTTTTGCTTGTGGGTTCCTCCTTTAAGGGGTCCAACCATGTCAAGCCCCCAGACCGCAAAGGGCCAGGTGATGGGTATAGTTTGGAGGGCGGTGGGTGGCATGTGGCTTTGGTTAGCAAAGAGCTGGCAGCCGGCGCATCGTTGGACTAAGTCCTGAGCATCTACCCGGGCCGTCGGCCAATAAAATCCTGTACGGAAGGCCTTGCTTACAAGGGCCCGGGCTGCGGCATGGTGCCCGCCGAGTCTGGCATGAATTTCAGCCAGGAGATTCCGCCCTTCCTCTTTGGAGATACACCTTTGAAGGACTCTGGTGGTGCTTTTATTATAAAGCTCTCCCTAATGGACTTTATAGGCTTTAGATCGCCGCACTATGCAGCGTGCCTCGTTTTGGTCCTCGGAAGTTCCTGCACCGATTAGGTAGGCTAGGAATGGTTACATCCACGGGCAATGACTGCCATTATTACGTGGGCTAAAGATGTTACTTCGATGGCACAGCCTTCCGTTGCGTCAGAATGTTCGGTGTCGGGCAGTGCGGTTGGGTCCGGGCTGTTATTTCCGGATCCCCTTCCCATAGTACGAATAGCTTGAACAGCCTCTCTAGGAAGATGTTGGGGGGGACGGCATCGCGCTTTGCGCCAATGCGTGCCAACACGTATGCTGCCTGATTGTTTTCCCGGGCTATATGGTGAAATCCGAGCCCCTCAAACCGAGCTGACATTTTTAGGACGGCGTTGCGATAAGCTGCCATTTTTGGATCCTTGGCATCAAAGTCTCCATTTATTTGGGATACCGCGAGGTTCGAATCCCCGCGCACCTCTAGGCGTTGGATGCCCATGGAGACTGTCATCCGGAGACCATGTAGAAGGGCCTCATATTCGGCTGCATTGTTGGAGTCCGTATACATTATCTGGAGTACATATTGAACTATATCTCCTGTTGGGGACGTCAGAACGACGCCAGCCCCCAGACCGGCCAACATTTTGGAGCCGTCGAAGTGCCTGATCCAGTTGGAATATGTGTCGTACTCTTTAGGGAGTTCGGCTTCAGTCCATTCGGTGACGAAGTCCGCCAAAACTTGCGACTTAATAGCTCGCCGTGGCTTATAGGTTATGTCGAACGGGAGGAGCTCAATGGCCCATTTGGCAATCCGCCCGTCAGCGTCGCGGTTGTTAATAATATCGTTAAGAGGTACTCCGGAGGCAACTGTTATCGAACACTCTTGAAAGTAGTGTCGCAGCTTCTGGGATGCCATAAACACCGCGTACGCTATCTTTTGATAATGCGGGTACCGTGACTTGCACGGAGTGAGGACAGTGGACACGTAGTAAACTGGTTTTTGAAGGGGGAATTTGTGTCCGTCTGTTTCTCGTTCGACGACGAGCACTGCGCTTACAACTTGATGAGTTGCCGCGATGTATAATAGCATTGGTTCGCCGATGTTAGGCGCGGCCAGGACCGGGTTTGTTGCCAATATGGCTTTCATTTCTTCGAGTCCGGCCGTGGCGGCATCCGTCCACTCGAAGTTATCGGTGCGCCGGAGGAGTCGATAAAGGGGTAATGCCTTTTCTCCCAAGCGGGAGATAAAGCGGCTTAGAGCCGCCACGCATCCGGTCAATTTTTGTATTTGTTTGAGGTCCTTTGGGATATCCAATTGTGACAGAGCTCGGATCTTGGCTGGGTTTGCTTCAATTCCTCTACCGGATACAATAAAGCCCAAGAGCTTTCCGGCTAGTACGCCGAAAACGCATTTTTCCGGGTTAATCTTGATGTCATATGTTCGGAGGTTATCGAATGTGTCGTGGTTTTGTCATGGCAGAAGTCCTCGTGAAAGGACTTAGTCATGGAGCCATCGCTACGGGTTAACTTGAAGGGGTTAAAGCGGACGCAAAGACATAAGGGTGTATACTAGTTCGGCCCCTTCGATGAAAGTAAAAGCCTACGTCTAGTTGTGATGGGATTGATGTGGTTTCGATGACTAGGGAGCAAATAAGCTTCGCCTAGGCCTCGAGTTGTTGTTGTCTGTCCTGAACCGCCGCCGGGTCGTCCCTTTATATACACAAAGGTTGGCCTTGGCCGGTCTACAGACTCCTGAGCCGACCTATACAAAGTGTTCGGCTCGGTCTCTCTCCTTTCTAACTTATATTACAAGTTTACATAATCATGGCGGTTTACCACTACGGGCCCTAATCCGCCTTCGGGCCGTGGGCTTCCAAGCTTTACTAGTTGAACGCCATCTTCAAGACCTTCATGGGCTTCAAAGACGATCTAAAAGGTGAACCGGGCCCTCCTGGCCGGTTTATACTCAGTAGCTCTATCCTCAACATTAGGCCCCGGATTGATTTGAATTTATTCATGTCAATCTTCAACACTAAAAATATCTTGTAAACATCCTCTTGTATTTTCGTAAACCGCCATATTGACTTCTCCTGTGAATTTTTGTAAACCGTGACGTCATCTTCAGAGCACCGCAACAGTCCGTCATGACATCATCTCTGCATAAAAGGATTAAAAAGATTCCCTTCTCATTAATGATTATCTCGAAAATCGAGGCGACAGGCGCGCCCACTCGGCCGCTTCGGACGCCTTAATTCTCGCTCCTGCCATTTACTCTTTACCTTATAAATAAAGCCCGAGTGCTCCTTTTTCTCTCTCTTCTGCATCTTCTTCTTCCTCGCGACGCCCTCAGCTCTGAAGCTCCGCCGCCGTCCGCGACCTTCGGGAACTGCACCAACCAAGGCCACTGCATCAACCTGAATTAGGTCGAGGCTCATCGCCCCTCCACCGTAATCTGGAGCGGTAAGCTTCTTCTGTTCTTCGTCCTTAGATATGCATTAGGTTTTACAAGCTCATCCGCATAGCTCTCCATTTTCCTCTTCATCCTACCTTCTGCCACGGTAGTTTTGATCCAAAAATGATATAGATCTCCTACGGTAGTCTTTCCGCATCTGTTTTTAATACTAGCAGCCCTTCCTTTTCTTCTGGTAGAGTATGCATCCTTCTCTGTTTTACTTGAACGCCTTTTAAAGAACGCAGTAAAAACTGCTTTATAGATGTGCGGTAGATCCAAATAGATTTGAACATTGTGTGAAACCTGTTTACATCAACACTTAGCGAGAAATTTTGAATCTGGGCCTTTTACGCCTATGGGCGGTTTAATCCTTGATGGCCAATCCGCCATATGTCATTAGCCCTCTCTTAAACCGCCAACTTGACCTTGCATTGTATTTTCAACGGTTTAACACTGAATTTTTCACTTACAAACCGTGGACAAGTAAACCGCACCTGTTTGATTTTCTTTCAGCTCCCCTTCCGAATGGCGAAACAATTTATCGCTTGCAATTGGGTTCCGTCCGGATCACGGAAACACAACTCAATGGCTACGTCACCACCGCATTTTGGCCTCAAAAATGTTCTCCATCGGCGAGTTCCGAATCGGAATGTCCACCTGAACCTCAAGAAGGAGAAGTGATTGTTTTTATGCAACACCTAGACCGGGGATTCAGCCCGCCCGGATCAAAAAATTTCCGGGATGTCCTCGCAAGCTTCCAACTCCGTCCACAAGATATTGGTCCGAACTCTATGTCCAATATATGCAACTTTCAAGTATTCTGCGAAGTCTATCTTCAAGAAGAACCAACCGTGGAGTCATTTCGAGATTTCTTTCATTTGAACCGCCGTACAGAGTTCTCGGACGGCCCTAACACAGAACTTGGCGGCGTTTCAATCCAGAAAAGGAAGGACGTGGACTGCCCTCATGCCAAACATCATAGCCATCCTAAAGATTGGAATCAAACCTGGTTCTACTGCGGAACACTGCTTCCTAACGGAGAAAATCCCTTGCCGGGTTATCGCCCTCACCGCTTAGCAACAGCCACCCATTTCCTTCGCTTGACCGCCGCAGACGAAGAACTTTGCACCTCAAATTACCAAGCTCCGGCTCGATGGCCAACGGTTTAACCGGTATTGACCTTGTCCGCCATCGGGTTTCTTGGGGCATCTTGCCATTAAGCCGCCGCCCCGGATTGATGCACGAATATACTGGTGACGTCAAAGATCCTCAACGTCATCACGAACTATCAATAACTGAGCTTGAAGTTACCGAAACAGTGAAGAAAATGCTTGATGAACCGATCTCCGCATGCAGCCAAACCGGGTTGGCTCCATTCTGCCTCTCCAACAAACCGCCCGCGGTAAGGTTCCTCTCCTTACTCTAATGACTTTGATTCCATATTGATTGTATTAATCCCTATGTATTAATTTTCAGGCCAACAACTCCTTTTGGAAACGAACTAAACCGGACCGGGTTCCTCGTGCAAAGACCAAGACCACCAAGAAAACTGGCAAGAAGAAAACCGCCGAGTCTTCTGAACCGCCAGAAGATGAAGAATCGAGATCTTTGAGGTAGAGCTTGACTCACTTGGTTCCTTTTTCATTCATTTTATTGACGATTACAATTCCCAAAGATGACGCCGAGGCTACCATGCGTAACTCGTTGAGGTAATCCTTCTTTCTTCTGATTCTGATCTTGTACCGGTTAAAAGAATTTGCCGCACAGTCCGGAAAGTGAAACAATCTCGCTCTTATGCTCATTTGAATCCAAAACTTTCTTTGAAGACACAATAAATCAAGAACGCCAGACGACCCGGCATATCGGTCAACAAATTACGTCGTCCGGTTTAGCCGACACACCAACCCGGAAACGCCGTGACTTGTTCTCCTGGCGTTATCCTTTGAAAGGTTTCTTCCGATGCCCTCTCAATCTATCGACCCGAATTACCAGGCTTCTTCCAACTCGTCTGGCGGTTCATCAACCACTCAACCGCCTCCTCTCAAAGTTGCTACTTTGGGTAAGTATATTACTCCTTAATTTGTTCCTTGTATTTGTCGGTTTATCATATTCTAACCCTTGATGTTGTAGCACCAAGGCTCGACTTAGTAAAAAGGCCAAGACCCTCGACCCTCATGGATGTTGATCCGGAGAAGACTCGAGCATCATGGTGAAAATCGAAGTTGCTAAAGACAACTCTGCTGGGAAAATCAAGATGCCAATGCTAATCCGCCGGAGGTTGAACCGGATGTCCAAGTTGAGACTTCACATCCTCCTGCTCCTCCGAGTCCTGCAGCGTAACAACGGGACTCAATCAGCTGATCCGCCAAGCCCGGGTATGAAAGCGCCAAGCCCAGTTGAAAATGCTAATCCGCCAGCCCGACCAAAGATGATGATGTCGTGATTACGGGCACCGCATATACCGCCCTGCAATCCGGTTGCTCTATCAAAGCACTGCGCTAAGGGCGAATTTATCGCCATGAGCAAAGGGAAGGAGAAAACTGATCTGTTAGCTTATAACAATCTTCTACCAAGACCTTCACTCTGGCTTCTGAACCGGCTCTACACAAGCCGTGATTATGAAGCCGGTTTAGTAAATCTTATGAAGGAGCGCTTATGAGGTAAATAGTTGTGCCCTTCTCTTGTACCTTCATTGCATAGTAGCCCCCAAGGGCCGATTTGTCCCTAGAAAGTCAAACCGGGACTTTGCATAATTCATAGTACTTTGCCTTGTATATTTCTGATCAAACACACATTAGCCCCCAAGTGCCATGATTAACACTTGTATTAATCCATGGGACTTCAATAATCAGTATAAAAAATGATCCGCATTAGCCCCCAAGTGCCAAGTGTATGACTGGTTATGCGCTTGGGACTTTTAATGAAGATATTAACGTGCTCTCTTTTTGTTGCAGAGTGAGATACGCCAACAAGTCTCACAAATCAATGATCTTCAAGAAAATCTGAAATCTCAACAAGCAGAAACCTCCAAGGCCAAGGATGAGCTGAAAACCGCCTTGACTACCATGGAGCAGCTCAAGGAGTGGTTCAAGTCTGAGCGGGCCGGTGGGATCTTGAAAAGGGGGCTTGCTAAAACGGGCGGAAGATCTTTGAAGCATCTCATAAACCGGAGACTTAAGAGCTCACTGGATTAAAGCGCCAAATCAATGCCATGACCTCTGCAATATTTGGTAAGCAACGTTTCACCAAGGTTGTGATGAATATTCCGCTTTGAAATTTCCTCCTGTTTAACCTGAACTTTCTTAAAACGGTACAGGTAGGCGCATTGCTCATCCGGGGCTCGACATGCGGAAGAAACTCAAGGTCACAGATACGCTAATTGAACAGCTGTATACCGGCACCCAGCGAGTTATTTGCGCCACTTCTTATGATAATGCAGCTCCGACACTGATCAAGGACACACTGGACCGACTATCTATGATACCAGCACAGATAGAAGACTTGAAACAATCCGCTGCACGGGCTGGCACCTTATTGGCACTAACTCGCGCCAAAGCATGGATAGCTGACCTTGATCCAGCTGACATAGCCAAAGGCTTCCCCAGTGCTCAAGAAAATGGCGAAGTATTTGATAATGATGCTCTCAAACGGGTAACAAGGGAGATGCGTCCTCTGGCGAGTCAACTGGCAGCAGAGGCCAACCTGACGGTTCACCGCTCCTTCTATGATGCGAACAACAAACGGGTTGAAGCTGTTATTCCGGAAGTGTAGAACCTTGTTCCACCAACCCGTAAGCATACTTACGCCCCTGACGTTGATCTGACTGAGCTTATAAGTGAAGAGGCTGTCTTTCAGGCTTTAACCCAGATTGACTGGACCACCAATGACTTTCGGCCATTGGATGGTGAGGAGGAAGAAGTTGAACCGACGCCAGACGACCCATCTACTTCACGTCAACCCGGCAATGAAGCTTAATCCGTCAAGTCGGTTGATACGTCAGAAACTGCCTGTTATGAAGCAATTCCAAATTTTGGGCCTCTGAATGCCTTGTAATAGGATAGCCAACACTTTTGCTTTTAATATGCCTTCGTGCATGCGTTTTGCAATTTATGCCTCCGTTTGATTTGCCAATGATAAGCTATTACCTGCAGCAAAAATCTTAAACCGCCACGGCGGTTTGTGCCGCCAGCTGTGCCGGGGCAGGCTGATCTGGCCCATGAACACCTATGGGACCGGCGGACCGAGCCCCTTTCGGTTCGGCGGGGAGCGGAGGTCGCACGAAGAGCAGATCGAGGCGTAGCACACGAGAGGTTTACCCAGCTTCGGAGCTCTCCGGAGAGATAACACTCCTACTGCTGCATGTCTAGGTGTATTGCGTTCTTGCTCAGGAGCGCTGAGTGCTACAGTACACACGAGCTGCTAACGAGACTGAGCGTGGGGGGGATCCGACCCTCTCTACGTTGCGCATGGGCCTCCTTTTATATGCTCAAGGGGTCTCCGACAGGTGGCAACGTAGACAAGGGTACAAATGGAAAAGTAGTGGTTGGTACACCTACTTGTACAGTGTACAGTGTATCATACCTAACCACGGACGGCGGGGACAAAGGCATTAAATGCCCGTCTATGTCGCCCTAACAAAGGCAAACAGGGACCGTGGGGCGCCACCGCTTGCCACGATGGCAATCTTGTCGGCGCCGCTTGCCACACTCGCACCGCTGGCTGCCTGACCTCTACGCCACGCGCGCCTGGAAAGGTCCCAGGGCGACACGTTAGCAAATGTGCTGGAGCGTAGGTACAGAGTGGTGGTCTGCCGCGGCAAGCGCCTTGCCGCTGTTGTTGTCTTGTCGCGCCCGGAAGCTTGTTGCTCACCGGGCCTTCCTGGCAAGCTCCTCTTGCCGGGGCCTTGTCTCCTAGGTGCCTTGGGTGGCCTTCCCGGCAAGCTCCTCTTGTCGGGGCCTTGTCTCCTAGGCTTGAATACTTTGTTCTTGAATGGCTCCAAAGGAACCACGGAGGACCTTGGTGGTCACCCGGTAAGCCTTGCCGCGGAGGGCTGCAACTGCCCGTGCACAAGTTCGGGATACTAGGGTACCCCTACTCTAGTACACAGCAGAGCCCCCTGCCTGGGCCACACACGGTGCCGAAGCGCTGTTGGGCCAGGCCCAAAACAGGCACGGGCACACGCGCCCGGGTCACGCCAAGAGTTCACCTCGGACCCACCACGCCCTCCACGAACGGCAGCCGCGTCAGCGTCTGGCGTCGTGTGAGAGATCGTCTTGTGAGATCGTGGGGGTTTCTTTATTCGAAAAAAGCGGGCGTCCGCCCCCCTCCTCTTTATAAGCGGGGAAAGCAGGGCAGGTCGCTCACCTTGCCGCTTGTTGTCCAATCTCGAGAAAACCACCGCTGCTCCCCCTTTCTTCCCAAAGGTGAAGAGAGCAGCGCTCCACCCCCATCGCCACCGGATCATCAACGCCGCCGACCTCCTCCACCGCCTCCGCCATGGCTCGAAAGCCGACAAGGGAAGGCCATGAAGTCGGCCGAGGCGCAGCGTTGGCGGCGCTGCGGAAGGAGCGGGCCATCTTTCCCCCTCATTTCGCCGCGAGGAGCTGAAGGAGAACTACTACCTCTTACGTCGACGGAGACGCGAGCGCATCCACGTCTGAAGGTACTCCCCGCTGCTTCGGAATTGGCCCTGACTGGGTATCCCTTCTTCGCGCTCTTCTTCTACTGCGGACTCTGCCCGCCTTTCTCTGAATTCTTCTGTGACATCATGAACACCTACGGGTTCCGCCTCCTTGATTTCACCCCCAATGCTGTTTTGACCATGGCAGTTTTCACACATCTCTGCGAAAACTTTGTCGGAGTCCACCCAAATGTAGCCCTTTTCCGCCACTTCTTTATATCCCGAGTTGAGAGAGGGGAGCCTCTTGCCGGAGGAATCGCTTGGATCTCGAGGGTCGGCAAGAAGGAAGCCTCTCTGGAGGGCGAGCTCCGTAGCAAATGGGAGGAATGGAGGCGGATTGGTGCTGGATTGTCGAGGAGAACCGCAGCCATTTACCGCCAACCAAACCCCGATGAGTCTTGTGACAACGATTGGAGCAATCTGCCCCGGAAGACGCTTAGGCTGAAGATTGCGATCACCCGAATCCTTCGCCTTAGACTTGCCGGGCTTACCGTAGGCACCGTTGGCGCGGACTTTCTTCACCGCCAGACGCCCCTTGCAGGAGAGGAGGAGACCTGCCTGGGAGTTTCAGAACACGGCAGATATCATGAGGCTGCGCCCAGGCCTCAACTTCAACTTCACCGTCTTGGAGCTTGACGCAATGCTCTTGGAGCTGTTCAAGCCCGATCTTGATCATCCATAAATGTTTAGGTTGCCGAGGGGCATCGTTCCGCTGTGCAACAATTCCTCGCTTGACCGCATCCGTGCAATGATGCCGTTGTGCGACTCGCATGGAATTGTCCCAACTTGGCAAGAGCCTACAGATGACGTCGTGCGACAGTTCTTTGACAATCTGGTAGAAATGCCGGCCCGCCCCGATGAACAGAGGGGCCTCACCCGTGACACCACCGACGATGAGATGCAGCGCATCGCCACCAGGCTGGAAGAGGCGGCAGCAGCCGCTGCCGCGGGCGAGTTTGGCTTCACCGTGGAGGAGGCAGAGGCGGCAAGCCTTGTCGAGCGAAAGGAGTTTGCCGGCGAGGAAGAGCTTGCCGAGCCTGAAGCCGAGTCGAGCGAGCCCGCCGAGGGCGCATCCTTCCCACCTTCAAGCAGCTTGCCGCGAGCGGAGCCCCCAGCTCCACCAAGACGGCGTCTTCGCAAGGCCGGAGACGAAGGGGCGGGCAGACGGGCCAACAGCCGCAGACTGCGGCGACGCGCTTCCATCATGGCAAGCACTATTGTGCCGGGAGCACCTCATGCCGCTTCTGCGGCAAGCCGGAGCGGGGCCCTCGCACCACCGGTTCCGCTCCCGCCAAGCGTCCAAGGAACCCCACTCCTCCGCCTTCGTCGTCTTTTGGCGGGCTGACTTGATCTCTCCGCGCTCAGCTCCGACGAGGAAGAAGAAGAGTAAGATTCTTTGCTGTACTTGTAATTCTTTGATTTGTTGCTTTGTCTTGTATCTGATTTGCTTTTACTCTGAACCCATTCCTTTTCAGGACGCTGGCCCAGAGAGTGTCGAAGAGGGCCAAGACCCCAGTGGTTGTCGTCGAGGACGAACCCACTGCGACAGCAGGAGGCGTGTCCGAGACCACCTTGCCGGATGCGGCAACTCTTCTTCAAAGCAGCCCCCAGCGCAGCCCCCAGCGTAAGTATATGGTCTACTTCTTGCTGTTCAGCGTGCATGGGTGCTCTTTCTTTGCTGATATCTGACTGTTGATTTGTGTAGGAGCAGAGCAGCCTCCTTCTGCTTCGACTACGCCGCCAAGGGAGGATTCCCTGGCAAGGGAGCGTTCTCCGACAAGAGAGACTTCTCCTGCAAGGGGCAGTTCTCCGCAAGGGCAGCTCCAATGACCCTTGGCGGCGGAGACCATGACCGCAGACCACAGCATGTAATCTTCTTGCTGAAAACTTCCCTTGTGTTCTTCTTCTTGATTTTGTTTTTGAATATTTGCTTGACTTTTCTTCATCCATCCACTCTGAGCCAATGGAGACCGAGGTCGCCGCGAGGAGGACGGCGCTGAAACACCGGCGACGCCGCTGCCATCGAAGAAGAAGCCGGCGCCGATGAGCCCGGCCGCGGCGAAGAGGCCGCCAGAGCTGCCGCCGTCGGGCGAGGGGTCCGGCGACGACCGACGGCCCCGAGGCCGCAGGAGCGCCAGCGCCACGCCGACCGCCGATCTCTTCCGCTGCCGCCGCAGGCTGGGCTCAAGAGCCCTAGCCCGGGCGCCTATTTGAAGGCGGCGATGGCGTCTTCATCAAGCTTCCATGGGAGTCGATCTCTGTGGCCCGGCGAAGGAGAAACTTTGATGAAGAGCTGCTCGCCTCCGCCATCGACGCTTAGTCGACGCCAGCAAAAGCAGCGCGAAACTGAGGACGAAAGCAGCCGGCGAGCTTTGAGGACGAGCAGTACCGCGAAGCTGTTGGCGCTCTATCGCGCCCGACAAGCCAAACTGGAATCCCGGGAAGCGCTTGTCGCGAAGGCGGGAGCAGACATCGAGAAGCGCGCGGAGGAGCTCTGGGGCCTCAACCAGGAAGCTCTCCGGTCTTTGGCGGAGGAGCGGGAGTGGCTTGCCGAGGAGCACAAAGCCTTCCTCCTCGAGAAGGCTGAAGCTGAGGAGCAACAGTGGCTTGCTGCCGAGAAGCTGTCTGCGCAGGAAGGCGAGTTGGCGCAGCGGAAGGTTAATCTTGACAGCCACGAGGAGGATCTTGCCATGCGCGAGCAAACATTTGGCGGGGCTCTCAAGGAAGCAAAGGATGCTGCCGCGCAGCTGCCGAGGCCGCCAAGAAGGAGCCGGAGACGAAGGTGGCGCAGCTTGGAGGCCGATCTCAAGGAGAGCGGCGAGGAGCTTGCTGCACTCAAGCACGAAGCGAGAAGGACGCCTACACTCTTGGTGAGCTGCAGGCTGCCTCGCCGAGGAGCAAGGAGCTCAGCGCCGCCAAGGACTCCAATGCAGATCTTGAGTTGAAGCTAACTACTTTGACTCGAATGGGACGGGCGCCAGGGAGCAGTGAGGTGGCCTTGAAGGAGAAGATCAAGGCCGGCCAGGCGCTATTTGGCGTCTTGCCGCCAGAGTGCCTTGAGGGAGAATGTGGAGCCTTGGACCGAGGGTCTCGTGAATGTTGCTGCAGCCATCGACGAGGAGCCGGGTGGGGATGGTGGATCTTGGATATTCCTCCGACGAGCACCTCCAACCCAGCGCCAAGCTTAGCTTGTTCTTCAAGGGCGTGGTGACGACCCTCCAGCGACTCCGGGAAGAAGTCCCAAAGCAGCTGGCCGAGGAGTCGCGCCAGATCTGCGCGGGAGCTCTTCAAAAGGTGCTAACGAAGGTGGCCTTCCGCAATCAGTGCCTCAACCTCACCAACGTCCTCAAGTCCTCGCCGCCGGATGTCGATGTTGAGGCGCTCAAGACCCTTATGTCGCACCCATCGTGGGACAGGGTGTGCGGAATCAAGAGGGTTGAGGGCGATCACGTAGATTAGGCCGCCTGTTTTCTCTTTCTCTTGCCGCTGCTGGTCATGTCATAAGAACAATCCATTAGAGCTGCGGCAAGCTATCTTGTAATATAACTCTATCTTGGGGAACACTTGCCATGGTATGTCCTTTACTAGATTCCTTCCTTTGTATGTTTTTGCCCTCCGCTTTGAGGGACCTTGTCGGCGCTGAACCTGAGCCATGGCCGAGTCTTTGGACGTCGGCAACTTTGGCGGTGCCGCTCCGACAAGTAACCTTGTCGCAACTAGTCACAGCTCACTTAAGTTGTTGAGAAGACTTCGAGAAGCAAAGTAAAGGAGCAACTAGCTACTGAGTTGGTTCCTCTCAAGACATGTGTTTTCCATACAAAATCTGGTCATTCGAGGAAGATAACTTAAAAAATTTAAAACTGATTGCTCAAACTTTAGCAACTTAGCTTTTACATTGTTTGCTTCCCGGTAAGGATAGACTTCCTTGAGCGACGCTTGGTCCACACCATTATCTTCTCCTTTCCCCGGCAAACTTGTGTGCGAGGGAACCTTCCTTTCTTTGAGAAAGAGAAAGAAGAGAAAATAAAGATATGGAGCCTTATGGCTCCTTATCACTTACCAGGGGTAGGTGCTGCACAAAGTGTCAGATAAGGCATGCAAAATAGAAGTAAAAAGCATGAAATTGACAAGATGTGCGAAGCACGCTAGCTTTACTTATGCAAGTCTGCGCCCGGCTTTGTACAAAGGATTACATGCAACAGCGGCAAGACTTGTACAAAAGGTGGTTGCTTGAACAGGTTCTGCAACCGCGCCTCTGAGTAAAACTTACGAAGATGCTCAATGTTCCAGAGTTGCTCACCGAATGCCATCTTCGGTCTCAAGCGACAACGGCCAGCCTAGTGACTCGTTTCACCCGGTAAGGGCCTTCCCACTTCAGCGTCAACTTGTTGGAATTCTTGGCGGACTGAACGCCCGAAGAACAAGGTTGCCTTCCTCGAGACTTCTGGCATTAACTGCGGCTATGGTAGCGGCGCAAAGCTTGCTTCGGTATCGAGCAGCTCGTCTGGCCACACGAAGACGATCCTCCTCAAGGAGCAAGCGCGTCATCTTGTCGCAGCTGCTCTTGCTCAAGCTCATCATAAGCGAGCACTCGAGGCGATCCGTGATCTGAGTTCCATGAGGAGAACTGCCTCTGCTCCATAGACTAGAGCGAAAGGTGTTCGGCGGTGGCTCGATTTGGCGTCGTCTGATCGACCAAAGAACCACCGCAGCTCCTCAATCCAGCTTCTTCCGCACTTGTGCAGCACCGTCGAAAGTTCTGGTCTTGAGCCCGCGCAACACTTCAGATTTGCCCTCTCCGGCTGACCGTTGCTTCTCGGATGAGCAACGAAGCGAAGCAGAACCTTGGCGCCAAGATCTTGGACGTCTTGCATGAAGGTGCGGCTCGTGAATTGGCGTGCCGCTTTCGGTGATGATCCCGTTAGGGATTCGAAATGGCAAACAATTGACTGAAAGAACTTGACCGCTAACTGTCTTGTCACCTTCCTCATCGCTTCCACTTCCGCCACTTTGTGAACTTGTCGATTGCAACGCATAAGTACTCAAAGCCCCGACAGCTTCGGGGAAAGGGGCCGAGGATGTCGAGCCCCGCACCGAAAAATGGCCAAGATAAAGGGATCGTCTGGAGAGCTTGAGCTGGCCGGTGTATCTGCTGGAATGGAACTGCACGCTTCACACTTGGTTACTTGTGCGGTTGCATCTGGAGGGTCACGGCCAAAAGAAACCTTCTTAGGAATGCTTTTGCTTAAGAGTGCTCTAGCCAATGTGGTGACCACATATGCCTCCATGTATCTCTCGCCAACAGCTTTGTCCGTCTTCTCGGTGAATACACTTCAATTTCACACCGTTGAGTCTTCTTCATGCAGTGTGTTGTCGACAAAGCTGGTACATACTTGACCGCCGGGCTACTCTTTCCGCTTCTTGTTGCTCTTCGAAGTTCTCCTGTCTCAAGGAAATGGACAATCTGCTGTGCCCATCTTTGGAGCTTGCGGCTCAACAACAAGGACTAAAGGCACATCTGCTTTCTTGCGGGAACATCCGCTTCTCTGGCGAGAACATGTGGCTCGGGACGGAAGCTTGACGTTCCCGGCAAGCTTGCCGGAGCAAAACTTGTCGGGAGCGTCGCTTCAACGGAACAAACCCTAGGGCTTGTCGAGCAGACCGCCTCAAAGATCGGCCGGTGTTGATCTTGGGGACCTTCTTGGCGGCGGCTTCGAAGCTCCATGAAAATAGTCACCGTAAATCAACTTCCTCTTCTTGCTCTGTCCGCTTGATGGCGTTCTGAGACGGTTGAGTCAGCTTGAGAACAAAAATCCACGGTTCCATTGTGTAACTTAAGTCTGGCGCACTTGACGAACCATCGGCAATGTCGTTACGAGCTCTTGGAATATATTCCATCTGTAGGCCGTCAAAGTGCTCTTCTAGCTTTCTCACTTCATCAACATAAGCTTCCATCAACGGACTCGATAACTCTTGTTTACTTGGCGATGACAAGTCGTGAGTCACCCCCGACAATGAGCTTCTTGATCCCAAGGTCTCTGCGATCTCGAGACCGCAAGCGACCTTCATACTCTGCAGTATTGTTCGTTGCTTGCTCCTTGGGAAAGTGCATCTGGACTACGTGCTTGAGGTGCTCTCCGGTGGAGTGCGACAAGTAGCACGCCTGCACCGGGCGCCTTGCAGCGAGAAGGCACCATCAAAGTAGATCAGCCACTCTTTGCTTGCCTCCTTGACGGGATGCTCGTTTCGAATTTCTTCATCCGTGTTGGCGCCCACTGCTATGAACTCCGCCAATGCTCGCTTTGGATAGTTGAAGTGCTCTCAAACTTGAGGCTAAAGCTTGACAGTTCCGGTGCTCCACTCGACAATCCTGCTGTTGCCTCTGGATTTTGCAAGATCCTCTTCAGCGGAAAACGAGTGACGATCGTGATCTCATGCGCTGGAAGTAATGGCGCAGCTTTCTCGAGGCCATGAGGAGGCCGAAAAGCAATTTCTGCACACCGTAGTACCTTGACCTAGCCCTCAGAGAAGGGAACTGCAAAGTAAACTGGCGCCGCACCATTCTTTTTTTCGCATCTTTTCATGCGTCTGCGCAGATCCGTCCTTGTCGGGACCAGAGCTTGCCGGTGAAGCCCCCTGCTTGTCGCTGGATGCATCTGCTATGGTTGCTAGCTCATCATCCGCCTCCCTCTCCGCTACTAACGCGGCACTAACCACTTGATTGGTTGCTGCTATATATAGCAGCAACTTCTCTTGTGGCTTAGGTGCGACAAGTGTTGGAGTGGAGGGCGATGTATCTCTTCAAGTCCTGCAGTGCAGCCTCCGCTTCAAGTCCATTGCATCGGACCTGCCTTTTTCAAAATTTTGAAAAATGGCGGTAGCCTTCAGCAGAACCTAGAGATAAACCTGCCGAGAGCAGCTACGCAACCGCAAGCCTTCATACATCCTTGACGCGCTTTGGTGCTTCAATCTGCTCAATGGCCTTGATCTTGTCGGGATTGGCTTCAATTCCCCGAGACACGAAAAACCGAGAAGCTTGCGGAAGGGACTCCAAACACACACTTCTCAGGGTTGAGCTTGAGGTTGATCTTGCGCAGATTTGCAAAGGTTTCGTCTAAATCTTGGATCAGAGTCTCCTTGTCCTTGCTTTTGACCACTATGTCATCCATGTAGGCTTCCACATTATTGTGCATTTGCGGCTCAAAAGCGTCATGGACTACTCTTGCAAATGTTGAACCAGCATACTTTAATCCGAAGGGCATCCGTACAAAACAGTATGTGCCACATGGGGTGATGAATGCGGTCTTCTCCTCATCCTCTTACGCCATGAAGATTTGATGATATCCTCGAGTATGCATCCGTAAATGAAAGCAAATCACATCCGGCCGTGGAGTCAACAATCTGGTCAATGCGCCGCAAGGGAAATGGGTCTTTGGGACGGGCTTTATTGACATCGGTAAAGTCGATACAAAGCCTCCATTTCCGTTAGCCTTGGCGCATAACCATGGATTGGCCAACCACGTAGGATGGAGCACTCCTCGACAAGGCCTGCCGCTTCCAGCTTCTTGATTTCTTCGCAATGAACTCTTGGCGCTCCACCGCCTGCTTTCCTCGACTTTCGCTTGACGGGCCGCTACCGAGGACAAACGGCAAGATGGTGCTCAATTACTTTCACAGGAACACCGGAGATGTCGACGGTTGCCACGCAAACACGCCGACGTTCGCCGCAGGAAAGCAACGAAGCGCTTCCTATTTAGGGTCGAGAGGCACTGATGGTGAAGGTACCACCGGTTGCCGTCCTCATTGGAGGACACCTTCTTGGTCTCTGGTGGAGCTGCCATCGTCTTCTTACACTTGCCGGTGGAGCTCGATGGTGCGTCCTCGACGGTAGCGCAGCACTCCGAGGAGGTGCGCTTGCCGGAGTGGGCATCAGAGCTCTTGCCGGACTTGATCTTCTTCTTCCCCCGGGAGCTTCAGCGGCAAGTGGCTTGCAATCTGTCGCAGCTGCTGCCTCCCGGTAGATCTTGTCGGCGCAGATAAGAGCATCCTTCTTGTCGCCAGGGACAGAGATGACGCTTATCGGGCCTGGCATCTTCAGCAGGTTGTATGCATAGTGAGAGGCTGCCATGAATTTGGCGAGTCTTTGACGGCCAAGTATCCCATTGTAAGGCAATGGAAAGTCGACAACGTCAAAGTGACCCTCTCGATCCTGAAGTTCAATTCACGCCAAATGTCACCGCAACGTGACCTTTCCCTTCGCTTGCTCCTTCCGGATTGATCCCTTGAATGTGCCGCCTCTTCGAGCTCGCCATCAGGATCCGGAGTTTCGGAGCACCGCGGAGGACATCAGATTCAAGCCCGGCCCGCCGTCAACTAACATCTTGGTGACCTTGAGGTTGCGGATAGTTGGTGAAACCAACATCGGCAAGCACCCGACCGCGATTCACGTGATCGTGGTGGTCCTCAATATCAAAGATGATAGGCGTGCTGGACCATTTCAGAGGCCTGCGTGACTCGACGGATGGTTCTGCCGCATTGACTTCCCGCATCCACTACTTGAGTTGGCGGTGTGAAGTATGCAGAGAGGCACCACCGTCAACGCACAGGACCTCTGTGGCTTTCTGGAACTCCTGCTCGTCGGTCTCGTCATCATCCATGTCTTCATCATCGTCGTCGTCTTCATCCTTGTCGCGGCCGCGGGGAGGTCTGTCTCCTTGCCGCTGCTTGGCCTTGCCGCGGCGTCCTCCTCGGCCGGGACGTTTCTTGCTAACTCCTCCAGCACCTTCCTGGGCCTTCTCCTTGTCGCGTCGTTCGTATTCAGCCTTCTGCTGCTCGACAAGCTGCTCGACCTTCTTGCAGCTCTGAAGATCATGACCCTTGGTGCGGTGGATCTTGCAAGATCTTGTTTGTTGGAGCTGTCACCTTGTCGGCGACCGCCACAGCCTGGCAGTTGGTGCCAGCGGCAACCTCCTTGCCGGAGCTACCAGCCTTGGCTTTCTTGGCGCCACCTCCGTTGCCGGACTGCTCAACAACTAGCACATCTTTGCCTTTCTTCTTCCTATTGTTCTGCCGCTGGTTTTTCCTTGCCAGGGCGGTCTCCTCACTATCAGATCCTCCTGCTTCAGTATTCTCTCCGGTGAGTCTCCTCCCTTCCTCAGCACGTGCACACTTGGTGGCTAGGGCATAAAGCTCACTGACGTCTCTGATCTTGCACATCGCCATCTCCTCCCGCATCCTGCGGTTTCGCACGTTCTGATGGAACGCGCTGATTATCATGGCGTGGTGGACATCTGGGATGTTGTGCTGCACGCGGCTGAATCTCTGAATGTATTTGTGTAGGGGCTCTCCTTCCTTCTGGGCGAGCAGATGAAGGTCGCTTTCTTGGCCATGGGGCTTGTGGCCACCTGTAAAGGCGCCGACAAACTGATGGCATAGATCTGCCCAAGAGGATATGGAGTTGTCCGGCAAGTGCATGAGCCAGATCTCGACATTGGGCTTGAGCACCGCCGGAAGTAGTTGGCAAGGATCTTGTCATCTCGCCCCGGCAGCTTGCACCGCGATGGTGTAGATGCCGAGGAACTCCGACGGATGCGTCTTGCCATCGTACTTCTCTCGCACGTCGGCTTGAAGTTTTCTTCTTTGGGCCACTTTGGACTTGCCGCAGCTCACGAAAGTGAACGCAGGGCAACCTACAGCGTCTGACAAAGTCGCCTGGTTCCTCTGGCGCTTGCATGTCGACAAAGGGCCCAGCGCGCTTGTCGGATTGACGCCGCGCTTCTCTTCGGTGCTCGGTGCGAGTTCGAGCGTCCTCTTGCTGTCGTTCGTGAAGAACTTGGCACTGATCGCGACGAGCTCGTGGATCCGATGATGCGGTGGAGTCACTGTCGAGGTGGATCCGGCGAGTCGGCGATCTTGGCCTTCGGGGCGGAGAGTGCATGGTGGTTGCACCCCCACCGGTCTCGTCGCCACCGGCTCGTGTTTGGCAGTCCTGCCGCGGCAACGAAGCACTCGGTTGCCGCGGAGCGTCGCCGTTGGCGAAGCCGATGAGACTCTGAATGGTGGCCCTCCATTCGTCGACCTTGTCGGCTGTTGGAGGGTAATCTAAGAGCAATTGTGCTCTTGCCAAAGCTTCTGCTGGAGTAGTGGGTGGCAGTGGCGAACGGCGCGAGGAGCGGGATATGCTCGGACTTCTAACTATGTTAGAAGGAGCAGTATCCCGTCCAGGCGACCGTGCCTCGCTCGCGCCAGCACGTTGGCGTGCATGCTGGTCTTGAGCATCCCGAGATCCTCCAGCTCGATCTTGGTCCAACAAGCGTATGGCATTGTGAATACCATGACGCTGTCGGTCCCGCGCCTCCTGAGACGGGCGCGGTGCATGTACGGACGCCGAGGTCTGCGCAGCCTTGTCCTTGGACTTGGCAGCACCATGAGCTCCCCCGTCGTCGTCCATTCTTCGCCGCGGCGTCTACCCCACCACCCGCTTGCTCCGGTGGCGGTGGGCTCGACGCAGACGGGCTTCTGCCGAAGCCTTCTTCTTCGGTGGCATGTTGATGAAGATGATGAAGATCTAGCTCGCGTGACGCCGGATCAGGTTCACACAACCTCGACGCCTACCTACAGCACGCCAAATATGTGGGGGCAGGCTGATCGGCCCACGAACACCTATGGGACCGGCGGACCGAGCCCTTTCGGTTCAAGGGAGCGGAGGTCGCCACGAAGAGCGTATCGAGGCGAAGCACCACGAGAGGTTTACCCAGCGGAGCTCTCCGGAGAGATAACACTCCTCTGCCGCATGTCTAGGTGTATTGCGTTCTTGCTCAGAGCGCTGAGTGCTCTGATACACACGAGCTGCTAACGAGACTGGCGTGGGGGATCCGACCCTCTCACGCTAAGCATGGGCCTCCTTTTATATGCTCAAGGGTCTCCGACAGTGGCAACGTAGACAAGGGTACAAATGGAAAAGTAGTGGTTGGTACACCTACTTGTACAAAGGTACGATGTATCATACCTAACCACGACGGCAGGGGACAAAGGCATTAAATGCCCGTCACGCCGCCCTAACAGTGCAAACAAGGACCGTCGGGCGCCACCGCTTGCCACGATGGCAATTTTGTCGGCCGCTTGCCACCTCGCCGGCTGGCTGCCTGACCTCTCGCCACGCAGCGCTGGAAAGGTCAGGCGACACGTTAGCGGATGTGCCGGAGCATAGGTACAGTGGTGGTCTGCCTGACAAGCGCCGTCTTGCTGATTGTTGTCTTGTCGCGCCGAAGCTTGTCGCTCATCGGCCTTCCCGCAAGCTCCTCTTGCCGGGCCTTGTCTCCTAGGTGCCTTGGGTGGCCTTCCCGCAAGCTCCTCTTGCCGGGCCTTGTCTCCTAGGCTTGAATACTTTGTTCTTGAATGGCTCCAAAGGAACCACGGAGGACCTTGGCGGTCACCCGTAAGCCTTGCCATGAGGGTCAGCAATCGCCCGTAACAAGTTCGGGATACTAGGGTACCCCTACTCTAGTACACCGACAAGCTGGCTTGTGACGTGCATATATATATGCAATGAAATATTGAGGTATATGATCAAAATTTGTGATACAAAATACCTGTCATCGCTGGGCATGAAGTTGGCTTAGCCAATCTCGAAGCGGAGGTTGTATAAACCATTACCATCAAAGGAGAAAACAGCTCATGTGTTTATAATGCCGATTTACCATGTAAACCGTGCCGGGTCATAACAAGCCCCCTGTTACTCCATAATGGGATGTTAACAGAAAAAGTCAAACCGGAAAAATTATCTCCGGATTAAAAATGGACCGAATTCCGTCAATTGACAGTTTGAACCGGTTTAAAAATGTTATCGGTTTAAAAAATACAACAAAAATCAATTAACAGTTATGAGAAAAACATGGAAGCAAAGGCAATGATAAACCGTTTGCAAAAAGAGGCTTTACTGAGCCGATCAGATGGTGTTACCATGGTCGGACACGACCAAGCTCCCTATAAGGTGTAGCCATGGTTCAAGTCAGCCAGTCCCCAATCAAACCGTGGCATTATGCCAATCAAGTGGCGTGGCAATGGTTCTGTTCGACCAAGCCCCAAGTGACTCTATGGCCTTAGGCCGATCAAGAGGCGTGATCGGGTTCAGACTTGACCATGTCCCCAAGTGATCTGGTGGCTTTTACTTATCAAAAGGTGTTGCATTGGTTCGGACACGACCAAGCCCCCAAGTGATATCATAAATCTTTTGAAAAGCAAACTCGGGGGTAAACCGAGGCCGCTTTAAGACGTAACAACTCCATGTAACCACACATGATGATGTACAGTAACGTATACCCCGCTTTAGCCGAGGCTCCGGTTTATTACTTTATTCATAATATATACACCGCCATAATATGTACATAAGTAGAGCCGATGGCTCAGGTATAATAAGGCCGAAGATGAGCTATGTTCCCCGGCCTGTTGGTCTCCTCCTCTGACGTGCGTGAGTCTTTATGCTCTCAAATATCGATCAGATAGTACGACCCGTTGTGTAGATTCTTGCTGACCACGAAAGGTCCCTCCCAAGGTGGGGATAACTTGTGCATATCAGTCTGGTCTTGGATGAGCCGAAGCACCAAATCTCCTTCTTGAAAAGTTCTGGTTCTGACCCGGCGACTATGGTAACGACGAAGATCCTGTTGGTAAATCGCCGAGCAGGCAGCTGCTATATCACGCTCCTCATCCAACCGGTCCATAGCGTCTTGCCGTGCCGTCTCGTTGTCCGCTTCAACATAAGCTGCCACACGAGGTGAGTCATGACGGATGTCACTGGGGAGAACCGCCTCCGCTCCATAGACCATAAAAAACGGTGTGTATCCTGTGGATCTGTTGGGCGTAGTGTTAATACTCCATAACACAGATGGTAGCTCTTCTACCCAACAACCCGATGTCCTCTGCAAAGGGACCATAAGCCGGGGCTTGATGCCTCTCAAGATCTCTTGATTAGCCCTTTCCGCTTGACCATCGGACTGTGGGTGGGCTACTGAAGAAACGTCAAGCCGGATGTGTTCACGTCATAGAACTCTTTCATGGCACCTTTGGACAAATTGGTACCATTATCCGTGATGATACCGTGGAAAGCCAAACCGAAAAATCACCTTTTGATGAACTGAACCGCCGTGGCGCCACACTTGCTAATGTGTTCGCCTCTACCCACTTTGTAAACTTGTCCACCGCCACCAGAGGTGGGTCTTTGTCCTTGGACCTTTTGAAAGGTCCAACCATATCCAAATTTCAGGTTGCAAACGGCCAAGTAATTGGAATCATCCTCAATTCTTGGGCCGGTACATGAGCACGTCTCGAAAACTTTTGGCAACCATCACATCGTTCGACCAGATCTTCCGCCACAAGATGAGCGATCAACCAATAGAACCGTGGCGGAACGCTTTAGCCACCAAGGATTTTGAACCGGCGTGGTGACCACAATCCTTCGTGGATCTCACGCAATATTTCACAGCCTTCCTCAGGGGACACACAGCGTTGAAACGCCCCTGACACGCTGCAATGATGCAATTCGCCATTAACAATGGTCATAGACTTGGATCGCCGGATTATCAGCCGGGCCAACGTCTCATCTTGTGGTAACTCGCCGCGGCTCATGTACGCAAGATAAGGAAGCGTCCAATCCGGAGTGACATGAAGAGCTGCCACCAATTGAGCCTCCGGATCAGGAATAGCCAAATCCGCTTCACCAGGGAGCTTGACCGACGGGTTGTGCAGCATGTCCAGAAAAACATTGGGCGGGACCGGTTTACGTTGAGAGCCCAACCGGCTTAAAGCGTCCTCTGCTTCATTCTTCCGACGGTCCACGTGGTCCACCTGATAGCCCTTGAAATGACCTGCAACAATATCTACCTCACGACGATATGCATCCATGAGTGGGTCCTTTGAATCCCAAGTGCGAGACACCTGTTGAGCTACTAGGTCCGAGTCACCGAAGCATTTAACCCGGCTTAGATTCATCTCCTTAGCCATCCGGAGACCATGGAGCAAGGCTTCATACTCAAATTTGCATTGTTAGTACAAGGGAACATTAAGCGGAGAACGAATGTAACTTGTCACCTCGTGGGGAAGTTAATACGACTCCAGCCCCGAGCCCTCCAATTGCCAGGATCCGTCAAAATGGATGGTCCAATATGTGTGATCCGGCTGTTCTTCAGGTGTTTGCAACTCCGTCCAATCATTAATGAAATCCACAAGTGCTTGAGACTTCACCGCCGTCCGAGGCACATACTTCGCATCGCGGCGGCCCAAGCTCTATAGCCCACTTGGCAATCCGCCGCCGCTTCCGATTCTCGTATGATATCGCCTAAAGGAGCGTAATCGACCACCGTGATGGGGTGCCCTTGGAAATATCGTCAGCTTCGGCTTGCCATAAAAACTCCATATACTAGCTTCGCCAATGCGGATACCTTTGCTTAGATTCAATAAGTACCTCGCTGATATAATAAATCGGACGTTGAACCGGATGCTCCTTCCCCGCCTCCTTCCGCTTCCACCACAATGGCTACGCCGACCGCTTCGGGCGTTAGCGCAACATATAGCGTAAGCGGCTCCTTGTCAATGGGAGCAGCGAAAGCATGTGGGTTGGCTAATTGCCGCTTTAAGTCCTCCAACGCTTCATCGGCGGCCGGACTCCGCATAAACCGACCGGTTTTTTCAAAGATCTGGTACAAAGGATGGCCTTCTCTCCGAGGCGGCCGATAAAGCGGCTCGGTAGCGGCAATCCGCCTGCCAAACGCCGGACATCGTTAATACACTTCGGTTTAGCCAGGAGGTAATAGCCGTAATCTTCTCCGGATTAGCTTCAATTCCCACTGTTGGACATGAGAAAACCCAATAACTTGCTCGCCGAACACCAAAGACACATTTGGCCGGGTTGAGCATCATCTTGTAAACCCGCAGGTTGTCAAAGGTTTCCTTCAAATCGTCAATCAGTGTCTCCTTCTCCCTTGACTTGACCACAATATCATCAACATAGGCGTGCACATTACGCCGATCTGTTTATGTAGGCAATTTTGTACACAGCGTTGATAAGTTGCTTGGGCGCTCTTGAGCCCAAAAGGCATAGATACATAGCAGAAGGCTCCAAAGGGAGTGATAAACGTTGTTTTCTCCTGGTCCTTAACTGCCATCTTGATCTGATGATACCCAGAATACGCATCCAAAAAGCTCAAGTGCTCACAACCCGCAGTAGCATCAATAATCTGGTCAATGCGGGGGAGGGCAAAAGGATCTATTTGGACAAGCCTTGTTAAGATCTCGGTAATCCACACATGCGCCAAGTGCCGGTTTTCTTAAGAACCAGCACCGGATTAGCAAGCCACTCTGGATGGAAGACTTCAACGATAAAACCAGCTGCTAAGAGCCTGGCCACCTCCTCTCCAATGGCCTTGCGCCTTTCTTCGTTAAACCGGCGGAGAAACTGCTTCACCGGTTTGTGCTTGGGATCAACATTAAGAGTTTTCTCAGCGAGTTGCCTCGATACACCTGGCATGTCAGAAGGCTTCCATGCAAAAATGTCCCGATTCTCACAGATGAACTCGATGAGCGCGCTTTCCTATTTCGGATCCAAGTTGGCACTGATGCTGAACTGCTTGGACTAATCGCCGAACACGAAGTCAACAAGCTTAGTCTCACCGCCGATTTGAATTTCAGGCCAGATCATGCTCTGTAGTTGGCTTCTTCAATGGAGTCATGTCCGCCGAATCAACATTGTCCTTATAGTACTTCAGCTCCTCGGTGGCACAAACCGACTCTGCGTAAGCTACATCACCTTCCTCACATTCCAAAGCGATCTTGCGGCTCCCATGAACCGTTATTGTCCCCTTGTGACCCGGCATCTTGAGCTGCAAATAGATATAACAAGGCCGTGCCATGAACTTGGCATAAGCCGGTCGCCTGAACAGGCATGATATGGACTTTGATTTTTACCACTTCAAACGTCAATGTTTCCGATCCGAGTCATATTCATCACCAAAGGCCACTTCGAGCTATTTTACCAACAGGATATGCCGACTTGCTGTGTACCACACCATGGAACAATGTATTGGACGGTTTGAGATGTTTATCCGTTAGCCCCATACGACGGAAGGTCTCATAGTACGTGATGTTAATGCTGCTCCCTCCATCCATGAGTACCTTGGTGAACTTATAACCTCCCACCGAGGTGCCACCACCGAGCTAGCTAACCCGGATTGTTGACCCGGGAGGATGATCCTCTCTACTCCATATAATGGGCTGCTCCGACCAGCGTGAGGTAATGGGCACGGCCGGTTCAACAGCGTTATCGCCGCTTTTGAACCTTCCGGTCTCGCTTGTCTAAGCTAGTGGTGAAGACATGGTACTACCCACTATTCAACCGCTTTGGGTTGCTCGATAACCCGATCGTTGTCAAGCATCGTTGTAACCACCTTGGTTACTCGATTGTTCCGATTGTTATGTCCGCCCGGATTACCATTAAATCATGAACCGGAATTTCCTCCACCAGAATCTGCCCGGATCCTGAACCGCCGCCAGAGCCGTGATCATACCGGAAAGCATTAGAACTCTTGAACTCCTGCATAATGTAGCAGTCCTTCCAAAGGTGGTTGGCCGGCATCTTCTTCGTCCCGTGCTTTGGACAAGGCTGATTCAATAAATAATTTAAGCGATCCGGGTTAGGATTCGGAGCCCCACCACGATTCGCCGCCTTACCTCTGCGTCGCTGACCCTTGTCCTACGCGTTGGTATTAGCTACAAAGTCCATGTTGCCATCCGCTTTATGGTTGCCATTACCTACTGAGTGATGTTGCTGGCCCTTGGAGTTGTTGTTCTTCCTTCCCTTCCCTGTCTTGTCATCGTCAGACTCGGGATCCTTGGTACTATCAGAATCAGCATACTTCACTAAAGCGCCCATGAGAGTTCCCATGTCATTACAAAATCGCTTCATGCGCCCCAACTTTAACTTCAGAGGCTGAAACCGGCGATTTGCCCTCCGTGGTTAAGATCGCAGAGTCGGCGTTAATCCGTCCGACGAAAGTGCAAGATTTCCGAAACGCGGCGTACCCATTGGGTTGTTGACTCCCCCCTGGACACAGGCCGCCAAGTCCACTACGGACATGGGCTGCTTACACGTATCTTTGAAATTCTGGATAAACCGGGTCCGCAACTGGGCCCATGAATTGATAGAATTGGGTGGCAAGCTCTTCAACCAAAATGCAGGCCGTGCCCTCAAGCATCATGGTGAAGTACTTTGCACACGCGGCCTCATCCACATCCAGCATCTCCATGGCCATCTCATAGCTTTCTATCCATGCTTCTGGAGATAAATCGGCAGTGTAATTTGGCACCTTGCACGGACCCTTGAAATCTTTGGGCAAGTGCACATTGCGTAAAGCGGGGACGAGGCAAGGCACCCCCAAAGAGCTAGAGGTAACCCCAGGCTCGACCGAGATGGTCGGACGAACCGGCGTAAGCTGATGAGCCCGATCTTTGTCTTGCTAATTCGGCCTCCCTGGCGCCGGGCCGGTCCACCACCTCCTGGCGTTATCGACACCACTGCCGGGTTGTTGCCACGGGCGCACCACGCCGTGCATTACTTGATACGGCCGGTTCATCCACGTGCTGCTATAGCTCCGGCTTGGGCGAGGTAGAGTGGATCCGATCGGCGGCTATCTGAATCGCTTCTGTTGGACCAAAGCTGTCCTAAGGAGCTCCTTGACCCAAGCGCGTCTCTATCGCCTGTGGTGAATCACCTTCAATTGGAATAGCCTCCAGCCGTGCCACCGCTGCAACAAGGTTATCCATCGGGTTGGAGTAGTGACCCGGAGGTGTTTGCACAGCCTGAGGAACACTGGCGTTATGGCGAGGTAGATCTATTAAGCGGGGCTGGACCGGCGCGCCCGTCCCAGGTGCTTCCGCCCGGTTTACCACTGGAAGATTACTAGTTCCCGCTCCGGGGGTGTTGAAGAGGTCTCTGGCTTCGAAAACTGAATGCAAACGGGATCTGTATTTCCTCTTCATGACTTCATGTGACGTGTTCTGATCCAACATGAGCCTATAAGCCTGCGCATCTAAAGCGGCCCACTCTACCGTCATCCTGGCGTCTGCAGCTGCTAGATCCGCTTTAGCCTGAGTGATTTGTTCCTTCACATTCGCAATCTCTGCGTTATGAGCGTCCTGATCCGCCGGGTTAGGCTCTGCCATGAGCGCAGCCAACACATCGAACAGATCTGATAAAACTTGAGCCGGCGGGCGCACAGGGCCTCCTGCCCTGGCAGCCATCGCCGTTGTTGAACCGGAGATCATTGCCGCAGCAGTCGAAGAGTGAAGCGCTGCTTGTGTACCGGCCATGAATATTCCAACCCGGTTGGGCAGATCGGAGGGGTCCGGAATACTGTCACCATCAGAGCAGCCCCCAATCCAGCCATCTTGTAACTGATATAAAGATTCAGTTTCTCCGGTTGACGACTCGTCGCCAGAGTAGACGACGGTCTCACCACCAGATTCTGGTCCGTCCTCATAACTTCCTCCGTGGATGACTCCCACAAAGGCACGCTTCACGCCGATTTAACTGGCAGATCTCAGACGCCGAGCCGTCTCGACGAGGTCGGTGCGGATGTCCGCTCAGCCCTGCTCACCAATCTTGCCGATGAAAACGTGTATGCCACCAAAGGGGACCCGGTATCCGTACTCGATTTAGCCGGCCTCGGGGCCCCATCCGGCGTCGTTGATATAGAGTTTGCCACGACGACTCTTGGTCATCCGGCCCACAGCATAGCCTTCGAGTCCTTCGAACTTGCCCTCCAAGATCATCAAACCATCGTGTGATAGCCCCACGGTGGGCGCCAACTGTCGTGGTTTTGTCACGGCAGAAGTCCTCGTGAAAGGACTTAGTCGTGGAGCCATCGCTACGGTTAACTTGAAGGGGTTAAAGCGGACGCAAAGACACAAGGGTTTATACTAGTTCGGCCCCTTCGATGAAGGTAAAAGCCTATGTCTAGTTGTGATGGTATTGATGTGGTTTCGATGACTAGGGAGCAAATAAGCTTCGCCTAGGCCTCGAGTTGTTGTTGTTCTGTCTGAACGCCGCCGGTCGTCCCTTTATATACACAGGTTGGCCTTGCCGGTCTACAGAGTCCCGAGCCGACCTATACAAAGTGTCCGGCTCGGTCTCTCTCCTTTCTAACTTATATTACAAGTTTACATAATCATGGCGGTAATCCGCCTTCGGGCCGTGGGCTTCCAAGCTTTACTAGTTGAACGCCATCTTCAAGACCTTCATGGGCTTCAGCACAGTCTAAGGTGAACCGGGCCCTCCTGGCCGGTTTATACTTAGTAGCTATATCCTCAACAGAATGTGAAACTCAAGTCGTCTACTAGAGTTTCGACATGCTTGGTTTTGACGACCACATCGTCTACGTATGCCTCCACTGTTTTGCTGATCTGGTTTGCGGACATATGTCGAATCATGCGTTGATATGTTGCGCCGGCATTTTTGAGCCTGAAGGGCATTGTGTTGAAGCAGAATGGGCCGTATGGGGTGATGAATGCCGTTGCGGCTTGGTCAGGCTCTGCCATCTTAATTTGATGGTAGTCGGAGTATGCGTCGAGGAAACACAATGAATCGTGTCCTGCGGTAGCGTCGATAATTTGATCAATGCGGGGGAGGGGGAAGGGATCCTTTGGGCAAGCCTTGTTGAGGTCCTTGAAATCGACGCTTAGGCGCCAGGATTTGTCCTTCTTTGGTACCATCACCAGGTTTGATAGCCAGTCCGGATGTTTTATATCTCTGGTGAATCCGGCCTCCAATAGTTTGGCTAGCTCCTCTCCCATGGCTTGTCTCTTAGGTTCGAGAAACGCCAAGAGCCTGCTTGATAGCTTGAATCCTTTTAGGATGTTTAGGCTGTGCTCGGCCAGCCGTGGCGTGATTCCTGGCATGTCTGAAGGGTGCCAGGCAAAAATGTCCCAATTTTCGCATAGGAATTCTTGTAGTGCGGCGTCTACATCAGGGTTTAATTGCGCCCCAATGGAGGCCGTTTTGTAGGGTCCGTTGGATGGACTTGGAATTTGACTATTTCATCCGCCGGTTTAAAGGAGGTGGACTTGGATCTTTTATCGAGTATCACGTCGTCCCTGTTCACCGTGGAACGCAGTGCAGTCAGTTCCTCGGCCGCTAGGGCTTCGGATAGTGCCTCAAGGGCCAGTGCGGCTGTCTTATTTTTGGTGCGCAGTGCTATGTCCGGGTCACTAGCAAGAGTGATGATTCCATTGGGCCCAGGCATTTTGAGCTTCATGTACCCGTAATGGGGTATTGCTTGAGAAATTGTGAATGCCTCTCGCCCTAATAGAGCGTGGTATCTGCTGCTAAACGGGGCCACTTGGAACATGACCTCCTCGGACCTGTAATTATCCAGCGTGCCGAACACCACATCCGGTGTGATTTTTCTGCAAAGACGCTTCGGTGAGGATTATTCCTCTAAAGGTTGTTGTCGGTGTCAAAACCGGCGGATCTCGGGTAGGGGGTCCCGAACTGTGCATCTGGGCGGATGGTAACAGGAGACAAGGGACACGATGTTTTTACCCAGGTTCGGGCCCTCTCGATGGAGGTAAAACCCTACTCTTGCTTGATTAATATTGATGATATGGGTAGTACAAGAGTGGATCTACCACGAGATCAGAGAGACTAAACCCTAGAAGCTAGCCTATGGTATGATTGTTGTTCGTCCTACGGACTAAAACCCTCCGGTTTATATAGACACCGGATAAGGTTAGGGTTACACAGAGTCGATTACAACGGTAGGAGATCTACATATCTGTATCGCCAAGCTTGCCTTCCACGCCAAGGAAAGTCCCATCCGGACACGGGACGAAGTCTTCAATCTTGTATCTTCATAGTCCAGAGTCCGCCAGCGGTGATAGTTCGCTATCAGGACACCCCTAATCCAGGACTCCCTCGGTAACCACGAACCAGGCTTCAATGACGACGAATCCAGCGCATATTGTCTTCGGCATTGCAAGGCGGGTTCCTCCTCCGAATACTTCATAGAAGATTTTGAACACAAGGATCGTGTCCGGCTCTGCAAAACAAGTTCCACATACCACCGTAGAGAGAATAACCTTTGCACAGATCTGCTGACGTATTCTGCGGCGTGACATCACACCACAGCCAGGCCTTTATACAAATCATTTTACTGTTCCACCTCAGCGCGTTTAGCAAGGTGGTTTCCTTGGCACGTCTTATCAGAGCGGAGATCGAGCCCCCTTATTCCGGGATTCCCATCAATACGGACGTGGGTAACCCAACCGCGCCATTGATTACGGCGCTTGGGAGATAAGTGAGTTTTACCAGGCTGGCGAGGGATGCATAGCTTCGTCCGTCTATATAAGGGGATAAGGATCCACCTTTTAACCTACGCCTTCTTCCTTCTTTGCTCACCCATTTCCACTTTTCGAGCTCCAGCCCAAGTCCGCACATCCCACCTCAACCTTCTCCAACCATGTCTGGAGCGGGAGGCAAGTGGATGGCCTCCTCCGTCACGGAGGGGCACATCAAAAAGCTGTGGAAAGCCGGATACTTGTCCGGCAACATCGCGTGTCGGCTCCCCAACAAGGGGAAGCTCATCCCCACCCCCAGGCCCCATGAGAGGGTAGTGTTCCTCCCCCACTTCCTCCGCGGACTAGGGTTTCCACTTCACCCATTCGTCGGGGGCTCATGTTCTACTACGGCCTAGATTTTCACGATCTGGCCCCGAATTTCATCCTCAACATCTCAGCGTTTATCATCATGTGCGAGGCCTTCCTCTTCATCCAGCCCCACTTCTGCTTATGGCTGAAGACCTTCAATGTCAAGCCGAAGGTAGTGGGCGGCCGCCAAGCGTAGTGCGGAGGTGCCATGCTGGGCAGGATGGCCAACGTCCTATGGCTCGAGGGCTCCTTTGTGGAGACCATAAAGGGGTGGCAATCGGGGTGGTTCTACATCACCGAACCGCGCGACTCTCAATGGGCGGCGGCCCCCGAATTCCGATATGGCTTCCCCACATGGCTCACATCATGGAAAGAGACGGGCCTGACGTGGGGTGATTCGGAAGAGCTGTCCGGACTCCAAACCTGCGTCCGAAACCTGGTGGACAAGAATATCAAGCTTGTCAACGTAATCCAGGTGATGCTCATCCGCCGGATTCTCCCATGCCAGCAACGGGCCTTCAATTTGTGGGAGTTTGATCCAGCACAGCACCGAACCTTGAGCCGGCTCTTCGACACTACGTACGAAGATGCCTGGAAGGTACCGTTCAAGGGCGCCGAAGCTCCCGCATCCGCTACCGAAGATCGCGGATTCAGCTCGCAGCGTCAAGCCAGCGAGGTAAGTTATTTTACCCTTTATGGGACTCTTTTTTCATAGTTTGACTCTATGCGGGATCTAAAACTCCCTAACCTTTGACAGGACTGGTTGAAGACGTTCAGACAGATTGACTGTCCGGCCCCCTTGCCAGAAGACCCAGCGGACGCCCGATTGACGGGGCTGCTGGCTCCGGCACCTCACGTGGTGCCGGAGAAGAAGGCCACGGGAACTCATCGTCCGACGACTCTGAGGAGGAATCCTCCCCTAAGGACGAGGAGGAGGAAAAAGAAGCCTCTCCCCCAGCAGGGGGAGAGAAGAAAAGGAAGGTCGCCCCGACTGGGGAGGCCGGAGGGTCCAAGAAAGGAAGGACCCTTCCTCCGGACTTCTCCACCAACGCCGACAACGACAAGGAGGAGTGGCCACCAAGGGCCAAGCCCCTAGCGAGATCGTAAGTGTCCGGACTCCGGAATAGCTCATGAATTTTTATTTGTTGCATAGTGTCTTCTAATGCCGAATATAACCATGTAGCCCGCCCAAGGATGAGCTCGCCGCTTCGTCGAGCGGCTCCCTGGATTCGTCGGATGTGAATAGCACTTCACTTCCGACCGCCTCCTCTCCTCATGACGCAGACGACACTACGCTGGAGTCCCAAAAGGGGCCCAGCCAGGAGGAGGTGGTCCTGGAGGCGCCGCAAGGCGACCTCCCGGACTCCGGGCGCAAAGGGGGCGAATCCCGGAGGGCTCTAAGTCCGCCTCATGTGGGACTCCGTCTCGAACCTACAGTGGTTCCGAAGTCCGCAAGCGGCCCCTTCGTAAGAAGGGCAAGACTACGACGCCGGTGACCTCCGTCCATCTGGAGGCACCGGATAGCTTGCTGGAGGCGCTTAACGGCGCCTCCATCGACGAGGAGCACCGCTGTTATGAGTGTGGTGATCCGAAAGTTCGATCCGCCAAGAGCGGGCTAATCAAGCTTTGTACCAGCCTTCTAACTGGCTTTGAGGTAAGTTTAGAATATGTAAAAATATTACCGCATAGACAAGAGCCCTGATGCTTAGTTCGGTGTTCGGAAAGAAAAGCCGGATGAGGATCTAAAAAGATATACGCAGGAGTCTAACATAAGTATGTCAATATGGGAATGCAGGCTGCTGCTGACCTCTGCCCGCCTTGAATCACGGAGGTCAATGCATTGAAGCGAGCCTCGGCGGTCCGAGAACGAGCTTGGCCTTGCCAAGAAGCAGCTCGAGGACAAGGAAGGTAAGTAATACCTTATTAAAGTAATACCTTATAGAAAGGATTTGGTTGCAAAAATGACAGGACTAACGTGGGTATTGTAGGGGCCACGAGCAGGCGGCGACCACTGAAGGAAGCGGTGTCCACGGCCGAAAGCAAAGCGCCATGAGCGCCTGAGCGAGAGAAGCAGGAGGCGCGGTGTGGCGGAGGTGCGGCAACAGCTCCAGTGCTCTCATGGAAAAACACGAGAGTTTGGAGCTTGACTCAAAGACTCGAGAGTCCGAGCTAGCCTCGGCTCTTGAGAGTGCCAAAGCCGCTAAGGCCGAAGCCCAAAAAGCCCTCCAGGAAATTGAATCATTAAAGAAGATAGCGGCGGGTAAGGCATTCTTTATGCAAAGCAAGCATGTGAAAGTGAATTATCTATTACTTACCCGAATCCAGAGCTCTCCAGGAGCATTCGCAGATCTGCCCCGTAGTGTGTCTGATGCTGCCGCGTTCTACCGCCGAGGAGGGGAGCTCGACGGAAAAGGTGTTCTGGTCTCGATATCTTTGAGGTAGGACATCTAGTGCCCCAAGCGGTGGTCGAGCTCCACAAGGTCGCCGAACAGGCCATGAAGGGCCTCATAGTTTGGCTGTGGCCTCACGGAAGCCATGCACTGGAGCTACTTCGGGCTAGTCACGGCAGTGGTGGGCCTTTGTCCATGGATTGAAGTCATCACGCCGCACCATCTGCATTGAAGGTGCCGTTGGCCCTTGCCCTTGCTAAAGTGCACTGGGGCAAGATGGATGCTGAGAAGCTTGTGACGGACGGGCCACCGCCGGGCAAGGAGCATCGCAAGCCCGAAATGTACTATGATGGCGTCCTGAAGGGTGCCCGCCTTATAGTGGGTGAATGCTCCAAAGATGTAATTTTTGAATAGACTTGCATTTGTTATCCTGTACGCTGAAAACTTGTTCATATGCGCTAAGCAACGCTTGTGAATTTAAAATATTACCTTCTCTACGGCTGTTTACCAAAATTTGAGAGATGGCAAGTCGTTGGTTTCAGCCCCCATGCCACGAGTGCTGGGGTGTTCGGGATAAACTTGAGCGCTCTTGTTCCCATTCTTGGGTCCTTCGAGGGAGGCGCTCAACGCAATCTAACAAGGCAACCGGACTATAGTGCTTGAACACTCTCACTTAGCCATAGAATTCTATAATTTTAAATTTCGGCAAAGCCCCTAGTATTCGGAAGACCGAGTTCGGGGCGCTATCCACGCCTTGGCCGGACAATGCCGACTCCTCGCTCTAAATGGCATAAGTCTTTAGGGACCCGAAAAAACCTCTCGAACAGCGACCGGCTCTCGCCCTATCATGACGATCAGTTTTAGCTTTCTCCACTGAGGTGCTCAACCCAGCTCAACCGGGCACAATCGCAGTGGTTCTCCCAAATACTACCTTAGCCGATATAACGGAACGTAAGGTACCAAAACATGGGAGCCGGGCAAACCCAACTATTGACCCAAGACATGATTCGGAGCCGATGCATATAATGCTATAAGTTCGGGGTGCCGCACTTGTGAAAGTGTTCGGACTTATCACACCATATTTTTGGGGTACTTAAGCCCCTGCTGTATTGGCCGTACCAAAGTGTACGGGTGCAACATGTCCTGAATTAACATATATATAGATAAAGAAAGGAGTGTAATAATAGGCAAAAGCTATGTATTGTTTATTCAAAAAGGTACTGCAATGAAAGCGGAACGATACAAATAGTGCGATAAGCAAGGGATGGGACTATTTAACATGTCCCCCTCCAAGGGTAAGCTGCGGGATGGTATGTAAAACAGGTATAATGCTTGTAGTAGAGACCACCTGGACACTCGGCGTAACTACGCTTCCTGGATGTTGCATCGTGAGTTCGGCAATTCTAGTGCCGCAGGGCTTACGGAAAACGGAGTCCTGAAAGTAAGAAAAAAAGAAAGAAAAAGATCGACACAATCGGAGCCCCCGTGCGGTTGAGCCGCATTCTCTGGGCTGCCGTGGTCGTGCCCTCCCTTATGCCCATGGTATCTCCAGGCGTAGTTATGTACGCTTAGTACCGCTTCGCAATTTCGCGAGGGCTGGGGTTGGGGCGGATTGCTTCTGGCGTGCTCGGATCGTGCCAGGCGGTCTTGTTGTAGGTTACTCCGGGTGCGCTTGACGGTGTCCGGACGTTTAGTAGCCAGACTTGAGAATTGCTGTGAGAGGCAGCTTTGCACCTCCGCCGCGAGGGCCGCCGTATGCTCCTCAGTTCGGAGAGAGCGTTCGATGTTTCCATTGACCGTGATTACTCCTCTAGGGCCTGGCATATTGAGCTTGAGGTATGCGTAGTGCGGCACCGCATTGAACTTTGCAAATGCGGTTCATCCAAGCAGTGCGTGATAGCCGCTGCGGAACGGGACTATGTCGAAGATTAACTCTTCGCTTCGGAAGTTATCCGGGATCCGAAGACCACTTCGAGTGTAACTGAGCCTGTACAATTGGCCTCTACACCTGGTATGACGCCTTTAAAGGTCGTCTTTGTGGGTTTAATCCTTGAGGGGTCTATGCCCATTTTGCAAACTGTATCCTGATAGAGCAGGTTCAGGCTGCTACCGCCGTCCATCAGGACTCTAGTGAGGTGAAATCCGTCGATGATTGGGTCAAGAACCAATGCGGCGAATCCGCCGTGGTGGATGCTAGTGGGGTGGTCCCTTTGATCAAAGGTGATCGGGCAGGAGGACCATGGGTTGAACTTTGGGGCGACTGGCTCCATTGCATATACGTCCCTTAGTGCACGCTTCCGCTCCCTTTTGGGTATGTGGGTTGCGTATATCATGTTCACCGTCCGCACTTGTGGGGGGAAGCCCTTCTGTCCTCTATTGTTCGGTGGCCGGGGCTCCTCCTCGTCATCGCTATGCAGCCCCTTGTCATTGAGTTCGGCGTTTAACTTGCCTGCCTGTTTGAAGACCCAACAATCCATGTTGGTGTGGTTGGCTATTTTTTTGGGGGTGCCATGTATTTGGCACGAGCGATCGAGTATTCGGTCCAGATTGGACGGGCCTTGAGTATTTCTTTTGAACAGCTTTTTCCGCTGACCGGGTTTAGAGCCTCTGAATCCGGCATTGACTGTCGTATCTTCAGCATTATCGCCGTTAATGCGGCGCTTGTGCTTGTTGAGACGCGACCTGCCATTGTTGTCCTTGGTATCTGAATTACCAGGGTTTTTGGTCAAGTTGTTACTACGAGCTAGCCATTGTCCTCTCCGCCGCAAAAGCGGGTCATGAGTGTTGTGAGGGCTGCCATGGATTTCGCTTTTCCTGTCCTAGGTGCCGGGCAAGCCACTCGTCATGGATGTTATGTTTGAAGGCTGCAAGGGCCTCTGCATCCGCATACGAACGATTTGATTTTTCTTGGTTAGGAACCGTGTCCGAATTGTCCGGCCGATTCTCCCGGTGCTGAATTATGTGGCTGAGGTCATCGGCGTCTGGTTGTCGCACATATGTGCCCCGGAAGTTATCAAGGAATGCGGCTTCGTGTCCTCCCAACAACCAATTGATTCTCCTGGCAAGCTGTTAAGCCAATGCCGAGCCGGTCCTTTAAGCTTGAGTGGGAGGTATTTGATGGCGTGTAGATCATCACCGCGGGCCATGTGGATATGGAGGAGGTAGTCCTCGATCCAAACCGCAGGATCTGTTGTCCATCGTATGATTCGATGTTTACGGGTTTGAAACCCTCGGGGATTTGATGATCCATAGTGGGTGTGCGGCGCCTCTGTATTGAGCTATATCACGACGCAGCTCAAATGAGCTTTGTCTACTGTGTTCGGCCCGGCCGGAATTGCTGTATCCGGCGTGACGGTTATCATCACGTGTCATGGGGCGCCCACGCGATCCGTAGATCGATCTTGTTTGCCTTGCCTTGTCCTCCAATATGTCTCGCAGGTCTGGCGCGTTTCCCCGTGCCTTGGTACTTTTCGAGCGATGCCGGGGTGCGGCTTGAATGGAGGGCCTAGAGGTCTCTCTGTCGCAACCCACGGGTGGCCGGTCGGCTGCATCATGCGCTGGTGATGTAGGTTTGGGTGCTTCCTCCTCTAATTGGGGTAGCAGCCCGCGTTTTGGGTATCTCTTGGAGGGGCGTTCGAGTTCTGGTGTCAAAACCGGCGGATCTCGGGTAGGGGGTCCCGAACTGTGCGTCTAGGCGGATGGTAACAGGAGACAAGGGACACGATGTTTTTACCCAGGTTCGGGCCCTCTCTATAATGCGGCTTTGAGAATTTTTCATTTAACTAGTATGCTGGAGGAGGTTGTCTTCGGCTGCAAGGACTTCAGTCCATCTGTCAGCTAGCAAGTCTTGGTCAGCTCTAAGCTGCTGCTGCTTTTTCTTGAGGCTGCTTGCCATGGCCATAAGCCTGCGTTTGAAACGCTCCTGTTCGGCGGGATCCTCAGGCACGACAAATTCGTCATCGTTGAGGCTTGCCTCATCTTCGGAGGGAGGCATATAATTATCGTCCTCCACCTCCCTGTCTGCCGCTCTATCATGAGGGTTGGCTTCTCCCTCCTCCTGTGCTGAATCCTGCTGGAGGAGGTTGTCTTCAACCTTTGTCGGGGTGTTATTATCTCCGTGCGGAATCACCGCTTTTTTGTGGCGGGATTTAGAGCGGCGCCACTGACGCCGGCGCTTGGGCCGTTTCTTGGAGGGGTCATCCTCCGATGTTCCATCGCCATTCCCATCTTTTGGGATGTCCACCATGTATATGTCGTATGATGAGGTGGCCTTCCGATTGCCTCAGAGGCGCTGGTTCTTGGTCGCCTCCGCGCATCGTCGTCCATACCGTCGATGTCTTCGGATTCGAAGTCGAGCATGTCGGTTAAATCATCGACAGTGGCTACAAAGTGGGTGGTGGGCGGGCGTTGAATTTCTTTGTCGTCCGCATCCCAACCTTCCTAACCGTAGTCCGGCCAGGGCTCTCCTGATAAAGAGAGAGACTTCAGAGAATTCAGGATGTCGCCAAAGTGCGAGTGCTGAAAGATGTCCGCGGCAGTGAACTCGATAACCGGCGCCCAATTGGATTCGATTGGCAGGGGCACGGAGGGTTCGAAGTCCATAGAGGAGTCCGGCACCTTGGAGTCACGGTCTTCGCAAAGGACAGGGATGGAGTTCGGCTCAATCGCCATAGAGATCGTAGCCCCCGAGGCGATGTCCAACCACTCGTCCTCGATCGGCGGAGTCGGCTCCGAGTTAAGGGTCGGAGCGACGCCGGTGCGGCCTCCGAGGCACTGCTCGGGCGGCAGAGCTAGATCGTGCCCATCGAGACAAGATGGGCGCTTGGTTGTGGCTCGAATCCGTCGAAGATCAAGTCTCCGCGGATGTCGGCCGTGTAGTTCAAACTCCCAAATCTGACCTGATGGCCAGGGGCGTAGCTTTCGATCTGCTCCAGATGGCCAAGTGAATTGGCCCGTAGTGCAAAGCCGCCGAATACGAAGATCTGTCCGGGGAGAAAAGTCTCACCCTGGACCACGTCGTTGTTGATGAACAAAGGAGCCATCGGGCCTAAGGATGACGACACAGAGGAACTCTCAATGAAAGCACCAATGTCGATTGTCAAACCGGCGGATCTCGGGTAGGGGGTCTCGAATCGCGCGTCTAGGCGGATGGTAACAGGAGACAAGGGACACGATGTTTTGCCCGAGTTCGGGCCCTCTCGATGGAGGTAAAACCCTACTCCTGCTTGATTAATATTGATGATATGGGTAGTATAAGAGTGGATCTACCACGAGATCGTAGAGGCTAAACCCTAGAAGCTAGCCTATGGTATGATTGTTGTTCGTCCTACGGACTAAAACCCTCCGGTTTATATAGACACCGGATAGGGTTAGGGCTACACAGAGTCGGTTACAACGGTAGGAGATCTACATATCCGTATCGCCAAGCTTGCCTTCCACACCAAGGGAAGTCCCATCCGGACACGGGACAAAGTCTTCAATCTTGTATCTTCATAGTCCAGGAGTCCAGCCAACGGTGATAGTTCGGCTATCCGGACACACCCTAATCGAGGACTCCCTCGGTTGTCTTTGCTTGGCTCAATGCGGCTCCAGTCTATTTTCATTTTTCAAGGGTTTCCTCGTAAATGAGGTTCAATCCACTGCCACCGTCCATGAGTACCTTGGTAAAGGCGAGAGCCGTCCACTATTGGACCGAGGACCAATGCGGCCGGTGCTCGGGCTGTTCGAATTTAGGTTAAATCGGGCATTAAAGGTAATAGCCGTGTCACTCCATGGGTTTATCGTTGCTACTTGGTAGACTTCGGCAAGGCTGCGGAGTGTTTGTTTCCGCATATTATTTGATGCGAAAGTCTCGAAGACTGTTCATACCGTACTAGTATCCCTGGGCTGGTGCTCTATGGATTCTGGGGTTAGAAGCTCTTCACCACTTTTGGCCACCTGCTGGAGTATCCAACATGCTCTAAGGCTATGAGTTGGTGTGGCGCCCTCTGTACTATGAATTTTACAGGTCCATTGAGCCATCTCTCCAGTATGGTTCCATGCCCGTAGGGGTTTTTGTTTTTGGTGTTTAACCCGGGTGATCGCGATAATGCACCCTTTTATTTCGGACTAGGTTTGTATTCAGGGCCGGATTGTCCCAAAATCTTACTTCGGTTTTCCAGGCGCTTTTCATCGCACAGTACTTTCGTACTATGGACGCCAAGTCAGCAAAGCGTGTAATTTCACGGCGACCTATGGCGTTGAGGATTCCCTTATCCGTGCAATTATCGCAGAAGAATGAAATTGCGTCTCCCTCGCGGCAGTCCTTTATCCTGTTCATAACCAGGAGGAATCTGGCCCAGTAATGATGTACTATTTCCTCGGGCTCTTGCCTAATTTTGGATAGATCGCATATGTTCGGGTGGGTGGGTGGAATTAAATTCGAAACCTCACCCAATCTGAGACTCAAGGGCCAAGGAGTTTCCGAACTCGGAAGTATGGATTCTTGGATGTTGTCCAATGAATCTAGCCCGTTTCCTGACTCTAAGTTCAGGTCTTGAGTGACGTCCTCCCCTCCGCGGGTATCCGGCTTGGAGGGATCGGGAATCCGAAAATAGCTAGTCCTTAAGATAGATGAAGGGTCACCGCATTGTTCCTCCACCACAAAGAACGTGATGGGTGACACTGGGAGAGTTAATCTCTCTCGGATCGGGTTTAGGCCCAATCGATCGTAGTCCATGGCGACTCCTGTGGCGGCGATGCGATCCAGAGCTCGTTTAAAGAAGAGAGCTCCGTCGGATCTAACTGCTTCGGCGAAGTTCCGAGTTGACGTGAAGATTGCTTTCGATGGCCGAGAAGTCATCGTCGGTAGCGGCGGCCGAACAAAGCGGTCATAAGAAAACTGCCTAGCCGGAGAGTTTGGCCGATTGCCAAAGCTCCTTTAGCAATGATGTCGTCTTTTAAAGACGGATGAGGCATCCTTCCCGATGGCGGCGGCATAGAGGAACTCTCAATGAAAGCACCAATGTCGATGTCAAAACCGGCGGATCTCGGGTAGGGGGTCCCGAATCGTGCGTCTAGGTGGATGGTAAGAGGAGACAAGGGACACGATGTTTTACCCAGGTTCGGGCCCTCTTGATGGAGGTAAAACCCTACTCCTGCTTGATTAATATTGATGATATGGGTAGTACAAGAGTAGATCTACCACGAGATCAGAGAGGCTAAACCCTAGAAGCTAGCCTATGGTATCATTGTTGTTCGTCCTACGAACTAAAACCCTCCGGTTTATATAGACACCGGAGAGGGTTAGGGTTACACAGAGTCGGTTACAATGGTAGAAGATCTACATATCCTTATCGCCAAGCTTGCCTTCCACGCCAAGGAAAGTCCCATACGGACACGGGACGAAGTCTTCAATCTTGTATCTTCATAGTCCAGGAGTCCGGCCAAAGGTTATAGTCCGGCTATCCGGACACCCCCTAATCTAGGACTCCCTCAGAGAGCTTTATAAGAAAAGCACTACCGGAGTCCTTCAAAGGTGCATCTCTGAAGAGGAAGGGTGGAAGCTTTTGGCAGAAATCCATGCCGGACTCGGCAGCCACCACGCCACAGCCCGGGCCCTTGTAGGCAAGGCCTTCCGTACAGGTTTCTATTGGCCGACGGCCCGAGCAGACGCACAGGACCTTGTTCAATGTTGCGTCGGTTGCCAGCTTTTTGCAAACCAAAGCCATATGCCGCCTACCGCTTTACAAACAATCCCCATTACTTGGCCCTTTGCGGTCTGGGGGCTTGATATGGTCGGACCCCTCAAAGGGGGAACCCATAAGAAAAAATACCTATTGGTCATGGTGGACAAATTCACCAAATGGATAGAAGCCAAACCAGTCAAAACGGCTGAATCCGGACCAGTGATAGACTTCATATCTGGGGTTGTACACCGTTATGGCGTCTCCCACAACATCATCACCGACAACGGCTCAAACTTTACAGCCGACGAGGTAAAACTGTGGTGTAGAAACATGGGCATCAAGCTCGATTATGCTTCTGTCTATCACCCGCAAACTAACGGTCAAGTCGAGCGAGCAAATGGTCTTATCATGAGCGGCATTAAACCCAGATTAGTGCGGTCCTTAAAGGAATCAAACACGCACTGGGTAGAGGAGCTCGACTCCGTACTATGGGGGCTGCGGACCACGCGGAATCGCACTACCGGATACACACCGTTTTTTATGGTGTACAGCGCAGAGGCGGTACTGCCCTGCGACATAATTCATGACTCACCTCGAGTGCGCATGTATGAAGAAAAAGAGGCCGAGCTCGATCGGCAGGAAAGTTTGGACGCCCTGGAGGAGGAGCGTGACGTGGCAAAAGCCTGTTCCGAATTCTATCAGCAACAGGCTCGAAGGTATCAAAGCAGAGAAGTACGGCCAAAACTTATAACATTGGCGAACTCGTTCTACGCCTACCAGAGAAGAAAAAGAACAAGCTTAAGCCCAAATGGGAAGGTCCCTTCATTATTGACCGTGTTCGACCGTGGAGCGTACTGCCCACGGATGCATCGGATAATCGACTCAAGCCAAACCCATGGAACGCAGCCAGACTCCAAAGGGTCTACGCCTAGTGCCGGACTCTATGTTCGTCTACTTACCCCCATCAATTTTTTACATATCCGTTATCTGTCTTTTCTCTCTTTCCTTTTTTTCCTTTTCTTCAAGGCCTTAAAATGCTAAATTTATCTTGACCACACAATCTTGACGCGCTAACCGCGCTCATTATACCTGGGGGCTTCTTATACATAAGCTTAATATAACTATTTTTCGGGCTTTATGCCCCACACATGTGTTATTCTTCCACATGTACCTTTTTTCGCCATTATATGCATCGATATGACTTAAGTTTTGGCCAAGCTGGGTTGCCTGGCTCTTGTGTTTATGCCCTACGTTCTCGTTAATTTGGTTAGGGCATAAGGGGAGCACCTCTGTGATTGTTACTGCCGGGTCAGCCGGATGTGTACCTCAGACTGGGTGAAGCCGAAAGCTAGCGTTCTTAAGGGAATACTCGGTCGGTGAACAAAAGATACTTTTATTTATTTTAATACATGCCCCCAGATGTTTATAGCCTGCGTCTCTTTTCACAGTTCAGACATGCACATTAGGGCATGCGTACCCAGGGAAAGGAACCCTTAACAGAACTATTCTCCCTGGAAGATGTTTCTTACTATCCATGTAATATAACATAGCTAGTTGGGTACTTGTCTGTTCAAGCACTTATGACCCCTACGCCTGGTCTCCACGCGTACCCCGGTTTTTACATAACTGAGCGGGTATTCGGATACACTCCGGACTATTGGGTCCAGAGGTCGAAGCGAAAAGGTCCGCCATGACAAATGATTTACAATCTTGCTAGGGACAATATATGTCACTTGAAGTACACAGTCACTTAGACTGACTAAATTCTTCTTCTATACCATCCAACATGCTGTCTAGCCTAGAATCCTGTTGGGAATACTTTGCAGCTAATTCTACTTGGTCATACACCAAACTGACAGGGATCTCCTTCCCGTTAGGCCCCATAGGTCCGACCTCGGCCATGTGGTTAGGGTCAGCCTTGGTATACCGCGTCTTCACCATGGCCCAGGCTTACCTCGCACCTTGTCGGCAGGCTGATATCTTCCATAACCGCAAGCGCCACCGCGCTCCCTTGAGCTTCTCTACAAGCTCCCCCATGCCCCCTGGCAGGGAGACGGGTGGCCACAAGGCTTGGGCAATGCCCTGCATCACCTGCCGAACTTGTTCGTGCAATTGTGAGAGCTCTGGCAGAAGATCACTCATGACCCGGCATCTCCTCCTCGACGACCACAAGATACCTGCAGATATGAATCTGTTAGCCGGTTTCTTCACCGAACTCTTTAAAAGTTCGTTCAAGCACATACTAAAAATGCCGCATCGAAGCCTCTTATTCTCCTTTACGGAGTCAGCAAGCTGGGCCCAAACATCCTTCAGTTCCACGCCCAGCTGGATATTGGCATCTTGGAGATTATTTTTCTCCTGCCTAACCTTTTTAAGCACGCGCTCACCAGCCTTTAGTTGTCGTTGGGCATGCGGCTCATTCCCTATCACGACCTCCGGATTCACTCCGGAGTCATCTGCAGAATCTATTGTTAGATTTACATGCATGCCGCATACTATCTGGTACCTGTCATTCTTCACAATAGAGACAAGTGTTACCAGAGGGGGCCTTCTCGGACTCCTTCAGCGCGGCAACTGCGGTCCGTAGTTGGGCTTTGCACTCTTCCAGCTCTTGAGACAATTGGGTATTCTTCTCTGTAAGAACCTGCACAAATAATGATCCTTAAATTAGTTGTGTCAACTATTTCAAGTCTCAGGGGCTACTGATATATATATAATCATCAGATTTTCTTACCTGTATATCCTTTACATACTGGTCTGTGGCTCTGGCAAGACCATTTTGAGCAGCATGGATGTACGCGTCTCCTGAGTTGAAGGCATCAAACGCCTCTTGGGAGAAACAAGCGTCACGGAGTACGGCCCGACAACGCCTGTGATTCATGGCGCTCTCCACTTCAGAATTTGTAGCGGATAGTCTATCTGCATGCTCTGTAGGAGGAGCATCCGGCGTTCGCCCCGTGTTAGCTTCCGCCTCTATGTCCGGCCCTAGAGCCCGACTGGTGGAGGCGTGATCGGCAACCTCTCCGGATATAGTCCCGCGAGCGTTTTTCCTACCAGGAAACGTGGACGTTATTATATTTTAAAAAGACGACAACCACGGAGCGAGGTTCTGTATCATACCTCTGTGACAGCGTTTCAGTCCTGACCGCCTTCCTTTTTAGCCTACCCGGCTTCGGTGCCCCTTGTTGGCAAGTCGCTGCGGGTTCGGCATGGCGTCCCGAGGGCCTTCCCTGTAAGACACCATAGGTGTACGGTAGGTGAAGTGCATAAAAGGGGATCCTTTTCGGAAGTCGGGACTCCGGTTTTTCTTACATGCGATGCAGGGAGTAGCCCAGGATAGTCGGCTATGATGGCCACCATGGCATCATCTCAGCTCTATTGATAGAATGTCCTGTCGATCAGCTCCACAAATATGACCGGATCCTCTTCGAGTCCGGGATCGAGGGCCCGGTCGAGGTCCTCCGGTTGTGGAGGCGGGCTGTAGACCTCCCTTACAGCTTTTCGCAGTTCCTGCCATAAAACGGAAAGGTAAGTACTTATGACGAAGAATGCGGCAAGGTTGGGAGTAAAAGGTGACAGCTCACCCAGCTCGGAGGGTTGTACATGGAGAATCCATCCCGTGGCTTAATGCGGATGAACTCCTCTTCCTCTCCCTTGTACAAATCAGACAGGATTTTTGCTGGAGCAGCAACTGAGTCCGGTCCCTTACGCCCGCAGTGGGTGGCATCATCTTCCCCGTTAAAGTGCCACATGGGGTTCCCTCGATATTGAAGTGGATGTACCCCCCGCATTATACATATTGACATAACCTCGATTATTGTCAATCCTGATTGAGCCAGCACTTTTATCCGGCCCATCAGGTAAATGACTTCTCTGTTTTCTTCCTCCTGAGGGCTCCGAGGGCGCCAGCTACGGCGTTTCTTCAGGGGAGCGTTGTCGAACTCAGGGAGGCCCATCCGAATAGGGTCCAGAAGGGGGACGTCCTCCATATAAAACCACTCCGAAGGCCAGTCCTCGGATGTCTTCTTGGGAGTATCGGACAGGTCTCCAGTCCCGGCGATGCGCCATATTTCGGCTCCGCCCACTTGGTACAGTGACCCCCCTGTGTACGGGGTACGAGACAGAATAACCTCTTCCATAGCTTGAAATGAGCTTCGCAGCCTAGAAACAGCTCACAAAGGGCGACATAGCCAGCAATGTGTAATATGGAGGCGGGAGTGAAATTGTGCAGCTGGAGGCCATAGAACTCCAGGAGCCCGTGGAGGAACGGATGAATTGGAAATCCGAGCCCTCTTAATAAGTAAGGAACGAGGCATACCCGCTCCCCCATGGATGGGCTGGGAAAGATCTCCGCTTGCTCCCCACTGTTATAGGTGGCAAGCCCGGCTCGAACGGTGACCATATACACTGAGGGAGAAACCCCTAGGTCTGTAACTCTACTAATTGGTTGTGAGGGACGAAACACTTCTTCCAATTGTCGGGCCTAGGGCTACGGGGGCGAGAGGAGGAGCTGCGTCGACCGGCCATGTTGGAATGGATTTTTTCCGGGCATGCTCCGATGGATACTCGCTGTGGGAGGATGGTGTGATCTGGATCTGAGAATCCCCGTCTCTTTAATAGACGATTTACCCACATGGCTAGGGTGGCAATTGTAAAAATGCCCCGAATTCTCGCATTCGCTCGACGCGTGGATAATATCCATTATTAGGCGCGGAAGCCAAGGAGTGCAACATTTATGGGAAGACGGACACTACTCAAACAAGTATTCAGAATTTGGAGAAGAACCCGCCTTGCAATGCCGAAGACAATCTGCGTGCCGGACTCATCATCATTGAAGCCTGGTTCAGGGGCTACTGAGGGAGTCCTGGATTAGGGGGTCCTCGGACAGCTGGACTATATCCTTCGGCCGGACTGTTGGACTATGAAGATACAAGATTGAAGACTTCGTCCCGTGTCCGGATGGGACTCTCCTTGGCGTGGAAGGCAAGCTTGGCGATACGGATATGTAGATCTCCTCCCTTGTAACCGAATCTATGTAACCCTAGCCCCCTCCGGCGTCTATATAAACCGGAGGGTTTAATCCGTAGGACAACAACAATCATACCATAGGCTAGCTTCTAGGGTTTAGCCTCTACGATCTTGTGGTAGATCAACTCTTGTAATACTCATATCATCAAGATCCATCAAGCAGGAAGTAGGGTATTACCTCCATCGAGAGGGCCCGAACCTGGGTAAACATTGTGTCCCTCGCCTCTTGTTACCATCCGCCTTAGACGCACAGTTCGGGACCCCCTACCCGAGATCCGCCGGTTTGACACCACAGTGGCGCCGACGTGGTGGCGCCGGGGAAGGGCAGCAGCGTCAGGGGCGCGGAGCAATGTGGGATCTGGCTCCTCTTCCCTGATCCAAATGGGGGAAGGGGAGAGAGGCATGGGGGGATCGAGGGGAGTGGGGCAGATCATGCGGGGGGGAGTGGGGGGGGGGGCTAGCGGTTTAGGTCACGGGAGTGGGAGGGGTTATACAGGGGCACCGGGTGGGCCGACCAGTGATACGTCCATTTTGCATCATGCTTTTATATCAATATTTATTGCATTATGGGCTGTTATTACACATTATGTCACAATACTTATGCCTATTCTTTCTTATTTTACAAGGTTTACATAAGGAGGGAGAATGCCTCAATCGGAATTACAATTTGGAAAAGGAGAAAATATTAGAGACCTATTCTGCACAACTCCAAAAGTCCTGAAACTCCACGAAAATTGTTTTTGGAAATAATAAAAAATACTGAGCGGAAGAAATACCAGAGGGGGCCCACACCCTGGCCACGAGGGTGGGGGGCGCGCCCTACCCCCCTGGGCGCACCCCCTGCCTTGTGGGCCCCCTGTTGGCCCTCCGGTGCCCATCTTCTGCTATATGAAGTCTTTCATCCGAACAAAAATAATAACCAAGCTTTGGGGCGAGACTCACGCCACGAGGCGGAACCAATCTAGGGCTCCGCAGAGCTGTTCTCACGGGGACACTTCCTCCCGAGAGGGGAAATCATCGCCATCGTCATCACCAACGCTCCTCTCATCGGGAGAGGGCAATCTCCATCAACATCTTCACCAGCACCATCTCCTCTCAAACCCTAGTTTATCTCTTATATCCAATTCTTGTTTCTAAAGTCCGGGATTGGTACCTGTAGGTTGCTAGTAGTGTTGATTACTCCTTGTAGTTGATGCTAGTTGGTTTATTTGGTGGAAGATCATATGTTCAGATCCTATATGCATATTAATACTCCTATGATTATGAACATGAATATGCTTTGTGAGTAGTTACGTTTGTTCCCGAGGACATGGGAGAAGTCTTGCTATTAGTAGTCATGTGAATTTGGTATTCATTCGATATTTTGATGAGATGTAAGTTGTCTCTCCTCTAGTGGTGTTATGTGAACGTCAACTACATGACACTTCACCATTATTTGGGCCTAGAGGAAGGCATTGAGAAGTAATAAGTAGATGATGGGTTGCTAGAGTGACAGAATCTTAAACCCTAGTTTATGCGTTGCTTCGTAAGGGGCTGATTTGGATCCACTTGTTTCATGCTATGTGATACGTCTCCAAAGTATCTATAATTTTTGATTGCTCCATGCTATATTATCTACTGTTTTGGACATTATTGGGCGTTATTATTCACTTTTATATTACTTTTGGGACTAACCTATTAACCGGAGGCCCAACCCAGAATTGCTGTTTTTTTGCCTATTTCAGAGTTTCACAGAAAAGGAATATCAAACAGAGTCCAAACGGAATGAAACCTTCGGGAACGTGATTTTTAGGAAGATTATGATCCAGGAGACTTGGACCCTACATCAAGAAACAAAATAGGAGGCCACGAAGTAGGGGGGCGCGCCCACCCCCCAGGGCACGCCCTCCACCCTCGTGGCCCCCTGTTGCTCCACCGACGTACTCCTTCCTCCTATATATACCTACGTACCCCAAACGATCAGATACGGAGCCAAAAACCTAATTCCACCGCCGCAACCTTCCATACACGAGATCCCATCTTGGGGCCTGTTCGGAGCTCACGGAGGGGGCACCCATCACGGAGGGCTTCTACATCATCATCATAGCCTCTCCGATGAAGTGTGAGTAGTTTACCTCAGACCTTCGGGTCCATAGTTAGTATCTAGATGGCTTCTTCTCTCTTTTTGGATCTCAATACAATGTTCTCCCCCTCTCTCGTGGAGATCTATTCGATGTAATCTTCTTTTTGCGGTGTGTTTGTTGAGAACAATGAGTAGTGGGTTTATGGTCAAGATTATCTATGAACAATATTTGTATCTTCTCTGAATTCTTTTATGTATGATTGGTTATCTTTGCAACTCTCTTCGAATTATCAGTTTGGTTTGGCCTACTAGATTGATCTTTCTTGCAATGGGAGAAGTGCTTAGCTTTGGGTTCAATCTTGTGTGTCCTTTCCCAAAGGATGAGGGGCAGCAAGGCACATATTGTATTGTTGCCATCGAGGATAACAAGATGGGGTTTTTATCATATTGCATGAATTTATCCCTCTACATCATGTCATCTTGCTTAAAGGCGTTACTCTGTTTCCATGAACTTAATACTCTAGATGCATCTTTGGATATCGATTGAGTGGAGTAATAGTAGTAGATGCGCAGGAGTCGGTCTACTTGTCTCGGACGTGATGCCTATATACATGATCATACCTAGATATTCTAATAACTATGCTCAATTCTGTCAATTGCTCAACAGTAATTCGATCACCCACCGTAAAATACTTATGCTCTTGAGAGAAGCCACTAGTGAAACCTATGGCCCCGGGTCTATCTTCATCATATTAATCTTCCAAAGACTTAGTTATTTACTTTTCTTTTTTTTTACTTTGCATCTTTATCACAAAAATATTATCCTATCATATCTATCAGATCTCACTCTCGCAAGTGGCCGTGAAGGGATTGACAACCCCTTATCGCGTTGGTTGCGAGGATTTATTTGTTTTGTGTAGGTGTGAGGGACTCGCGCATAGCCTCCTACTGGATTGATACCTTGGTTCTCAAAAACTGAGGGAAATACTTGCGCTACTTTGCTGCATCACCCTTTCCTCTTCAAGGGAAAACCAACGCAGTGCTCAAGAGGTAGCACTATGGTTAGATTTACCTTAATACTTCTTTTGTAGTTGCGCATGCTTGCAATAGGGGTTAATCATAAGTGGGATGCTTGTCCAAGTAAGGACAGCAACCAAGCACTGGTCCACCCACATATCAAATTATCAAAGTATCGAACGCAATCATATGAACGTGATGAAAACTAGCTTGACGATAATTCCCATGTGTCCTCGGGAGCCCTTTTCTCTATATAAGAGTTTGTCCAGGCTTGTACTTTGCTACAAAAAGGATTGGACCACCTTGCTGCACTTTATTTACTTTTGTTACTTGTTGCTCGTTACCAATTATCTTATCATAAAACTATATGTTACCTATAATTTCAGTGCTTGCAGAGAATACCTTGCTGAAAACCGCTTATCATTTCCTTCTGCTCCTGTTGGGTTCGACACTCTTACTTATCAAAAGGACTACGATAGATCCCCTATACTTGTGGGTCATCAGCCAGCTGGGCCAAGATCCAGTGAGAGGCGGGGGCCTCTCCCCTTTCCTTTTCTTTTTCTCTGTTGCCTTCTCCTTTTCTTTTATTTGCTTTTGCCTTTTCTTTTTACTTATTTTAAACGTTGAAATTGGAACCGACTTTGAATCAGTGCGAACTTAACAACAGTAAAATCGATGACATGGCACCATTAAAGTTGGTTTGTTGTAGCATAATTATCCGAGTGTTACAGTCCGGGTTAGTTCCATTCAAATCATGCAAGTTAGAGTCCAAAACAAGTGCAAAAGCATTTGGAAAACTAGATACGACGGAGACGACGTATCACACTCGGCTGCCGCTAAGCCTAGGGCGCAGCGATTAGCGTAGCAAAGGCAGCGTCGTGGGCGTGGCAACACGGTTCGAGCGACGCTGCGTGCGTGGTCGAGCGGGCGCGGTCGGGGCCGTGGTGGCCGCGAAAGCACGGTAGTGCGGCGCGCCGGCGTGGAGCTGCGGGACACGGCCGGGCGTGATACGTCTCCAACGTATCTATAATTTTTTATTGTTCCATGCTATTATAATATCTGTTTTGGATGTTTATGGGCTTTATTTTACACTTTTATATTATTTTTGGAACTAACCTATTAACCCAGAGCCCAGTGCATGTTCCTGTTTTTCCCCTTGTTTCAGTGTTTCGAAGAAAAGGAATATCAAACGGAGTCCAAACAGAATGAAACCTTCGGGAGAGTTATTTTTGGAAACAAAGCAATCCGGGAGACTTGGAGTGCACGTCACGGGATCAACGAGGAGAGCACGAGGCAGGGGGCGCGCCCTCCACCCTCGTGGCTCCCCTAACCGACTTCTTTCGCCTATATATATCCATATACCCTAAAACCATCGTGGAACATAATAGATCGGGAGTTCCGCCACTGCAAGCCTCTGTAGCCACCAAAAACCAATCGGGGCCCTGTTCTGGCACCCTGCCGGAGGGGGGGATTCCTCACCGGTGGCCATCTTCATCATCTCGGCGCTCTCCATGACGAGGAGGGAGTAGTTCACCCTCAGGGCTGAGGGTATGTACCAGTAGCTATGTGTTTGATCTCTCTCTCTCTCTCTCGTGTTCTTGAGGTGGTACGATCTTGATGTATCGCGAGCTTTGCTATTATAGTTGGATCTTATGATGTTTCTCCCCCTCTACTCTCTTGTAATGGATTGAGTTTTCCCTTTTGAGTTATCTTATCGGATTGAGTCTTTAAGGATTTGAGAACACTTGATGTATGTCTTGCCGTGCGTACCTGTGGTGACAATGGGATATCACGTGATCCACATGATGTATGTTTTGGTGATCAACTTGCGGGTTCAACTTGCGGGTTCCGCCCATGAACCTGTGCATAGGGGTTGGCACACGTTTTCGTCTTGACTCTCCGGTAGAAACTTTGGGGCACTCTTTGAAGTACTTTGTGTTGGTTTGAATAGATGAATCTGAGATTGTGTGATGCATATCATATAATCATACCCAAGGATACCTGAGGTGACATTGGAGTATCTAGGTGACATTAGGGTTTTGGTTGATTTGTGTCTTAAGGTGTTATTCTTGTACGAACTCGATGATAGATTGAACGGAAATGATATCTTCGTGTTATTTTACTACAGACTCTTGAATAGATCGATCAGAAAGGATAACTTTGAGGTGGTTTCGTACCCTACCATAATCTCTTCGTTTGTTCAACGCTATTGGTTACTTTGGAGTGACTCTTTGTTGCATGTTGAGGGATAGTTATATGATCCAATTATGTTATTATTGTTGAGAGAACTTGCACTAGTGAAAGTATGAACCCCAGACCTTGTTTCCTAGCATTGCAATACCGTTTACGCCCACTTTTATCATTAGTTACCTTGCTGTTTTTATAATTTCAGATTACAAAAACCTATATCTACCATCCATATTGCACTTGTATCACCATCTCTTCGCCGAACTAGTGCACCTATACAATTTACCATTGTATTGGGTGTGTTGGGGACACAAGAGACTCTTTGTTATTTGGTTGCTGGGTTGCTTGAGAGAGACCATCTTCATCCTACTCCTCCCACAGATTGATAAACCTTAGGTCATCCACTTGAGGGAAATTTGCTACTGTCCTACAAACCTCTGCACTTGGAGGCCCAACAACGTCTACAAGAAGAAGGTTGTGTGGTAGACATCAAGCTCTTTTCTGGCGCCGTTGCCGGGGAGGTGAGTGCTTGAAGGTATATCTTTAGATCTTGCAATTGAATCTTTTTGTTTCTTGTTTTAGCACTAGTTTAAAAGAAAACTACAAAAAATGGAATTGAGTTTGCCTCATACGCTTCATCTTTTTAATATCTTTCGTGAGAATGATGGGAAGGAAAATTGTGCTCAAGTGCTAGAAGAAGGATTACATAGAATGCTTGGCATAAAATATGTGAATGTTTAGCATGATTGCAATGTTGTTAGTATGAATTCCTTGAATATCCATGATGCTAATGATATGCAAAGCCACAAGCTTGGGGATGCTATGTTTGATGAAGATGATATGTTTAGTCCCCCAAGTTTTGATGAGCAAATTTATTATGATGAAAGAATGCCTCCTATTTATGATGATTATTGTGATCCTAACCATGAAACTAGTCATCATGATTTTAGTTTTCAATTGGATTATGCTTCACATGATAGTTATTTTGTTGAGTTTGCTCCCACCACTATTCATGAGAATAAATTTGCTTATGTGGAGAGTAATAAAATTTCTATGCTTGTAGATCATGAAAAGAATGATTTATGTGATGGTTATATTGTTGAATTCATTCATAATGCTACTGAAAATTATTATGAGGGAGGAACATATGCTTGTAGGAATTGCAATAATATCAAGTTTCCTCTCTATGTGCTTAAAGTTTTGAAGTTATGCTTGTTTTGCCTTCCTATGCTAGTTGATTATTGTTTCCATAAGTTGTTTGCTCACAAAATCCCTATGCATAGGAAGTGGGTTAGACTTAAATGTGCTAGCCATATCCTTCATGATGCTCTCTTTATGTTTCGATTCTTATCTCTTATGTGAGCATCATTGAAATCATCATGCCTAGCTAGGGGCGTTAAACGTTAGCGCTTGTTGGGAGGCAACCCAATTTTATTTTAGTTTATTGATTTTTAGTTCTGTTCAGGAATAAATAATCCATCTAGCTTCTGTTTAGATGTGGTTTCGTGTTTTAATTAGTGTTTGTGCCAAGTAGAACCTTTGGGAAGACTTGGGTGAAGTCTTTATGATCATGCTATAAAAAAACAGAAACTTTAGCGCTCACGAGATTAGCGAAAACTTTTTACTGGAGAGTGATATTTAGTTGATTCTTTTTTCATATGATAACTCGACAAATTCCTCAGGTCCACCAATTTATTTTAGAATTTTTGGAGTTCCAGAAGTTTGCGTTAGTTACATATTACTACAGACTGTTCTGTTTTTGACAGATTCTGTTTTTCGTGTGTTGTTTGCTTATTTTGATGAATCTATGGCTAGTAAAATAGTTTATAAATCATAGAGAAGTTGGAATACAGTAGTTTTAACACCAATACAAATAAATAATGAGTTCATTAGAGTACCTTGAAGTGGCATTTTGTTTTCTTTCGCTAACGGAGCTTACGAGTTTTCTGTTAAGTTTTGTGTTGTGAAGTTTTCAAGTTTTGGGTAAAGATTCGATGGACTATGGAATAAGGTGAAGGAAATATGCCCTAGAGGCAATAATAAAGTTATTATTTATTTCCTTAGATCATGATAAATGTTTATTATTCATGCTAGAATTGTATTAACCGGAAACATAATACATGTGTGAATATATAGACAAACAAGATGTCACTAGTATGCCTCTACTTGACTAGCTTGTTAATCAAAGATGGTTATGTTTCCTAACCATGAACAAGGAGTTGTTATTTGATTAACAAGGTCACATCATTAGTTGAATGATCTGATTGACATGACCCATTCCGTTAGCTTAACACTTGATCGCTTAGTATGTTAATGCTTTCTTCATGACCCATACATGTTCCCAGAACTATGAGATTATGCAACTCCGTTTACCGGAGGAACACTTTGGGTGCTACCAAACGTCACAACGTAATCGGGTGATTATAAAGGAGTACTACAGGTGTCTCCAAAGGTACTTGTTGGGTTGGCGTATTTCGAGATTAGGTTTTGTCACTCCGATTGTCGGAGAGGTATCTCTAGGCCTTCTCGGTGATACACATCACTTAAAGCCTTGCAAGCATTGCAACTAATGAGTTAGTTGTGAGATGATGTATTACGGAACGAGTAAAGAGACTTACGATAGCGAGATTGAACTAGGTATTGGATACCGACGATCAAATCTCGGGTAAGTAACATACCGATGACAAAGGGAACAACGTATGTCGTTATGCGGTTTGACCGATAAAGATCTTCGTAGAATATGTAGGAACCAATATGGGCATCCAGGTTCCGCTATTGGTTATTGACCGAGAATGGTTCTAGGTCATGTCTACATAGTTCTCGAACCCGTAGGGTCCTTGCACGCTTAACGCTTCGATGACAGTTCATAATGAGTTTATAAGTATTGATGCAATCAAGGTTGTTCGAGTCCCGGATGTGATCAAGGACATGACGAGGAGTCTCGAAATGGTCGAGACATAAAGATTGATATATTGGAAGCCTATGTTTGGACTTGGAATGGTTCCGAGTGAAAACAGGATATTACCGAACAGGGGTTACGGAACCCCGAGGGTATATGGGCCTCATGGGCCTTGAGGGAGAAGGAGAAGGGCCGGCCAGGTGGGCTGCGCGCCCCCTCCCCTTCCAGTCCGAATAGGACAAGGAGAGGCGGCGCCTTCCCCTTTCCTCCCAATCTCTACTCCAACTAGGAGAAGGGGGGGAGTCCTACTCGGTGGGAGTAGGACTCCTCCTGGTGCGCCTCCTATAGGGCCGCCACCTCCCCTTGTCTCCTTTATATCTGAGGCGGGGGCACCCCAATACACACAAGTTGATCTCTGGATCTTTCCTTAGCCGTGTGCGGTGCCCCTTCCACCATATTCCACTTCGGTCATATCGTCGTAGAGCTTAGGCGAAGCCTGCGCCGGAGAAGTCATATCGTCATGAGCTTAGGCGGCCCTGCGTCGGTGGAGCATCAACATCGTCACCACGCCGTCGTCTTGTGGAACTCATCCCGACACTTTGCTGGATCGAGTCCGGGATCGCCATCGAGCTGAGCGTGTGCAGAACTTCGGAGGTGCCGTCGTTCGGTGCTTGGATCGGTCGGATCGTGAAGACGTGCGACTACATCAACAGCGTTGTTATAACGCTTCCGCTTTCGGTCTCACGAGTGCGTGGGCGGACACTCTCCCTCTCGTTGCTATGCCATCACCATGGTCTTGCATGATCGTAGGAAATTTTTGAAATTACTACGTTCCCCCAGCGATGGCATCCGAGCCTGGTTTTATGCGTTGATGTCATATGCACGAGTAGAACACAAGTGAGTTGTGGACGATACAAGTCATACCGCCTACCAAAGATGTCATACTTTGGTTCAGCGGTATTGTTGGGACGAGACGATCCGGACCAACATTACGCGTGCTCTTCTGTGAGACCGGTTCCCTCGGCGTGCTTTGCACATAGATGGCTTGCGGAAGACCTGTCTCTCCAACTTTAGTTGAACTGAAGTGTGCTACGCCCGGTCCTTGAGAAGGTTAAAAGCGGAGTCTATTTGACAAACTATCGTTGTGGTTTTGATGCGTAGGTAAGAACGGTTCTTGCTCAGCCCGTAGCAGCCACGTAAAACTTGCAACAACAAAGTAGAGGACGTCTAACTTGTTTTTGCAGGGCATGTTGTGATGTGATATGGTCAAGACGTGATGCTATATTTTATTGTATGAGATGATCATGTTTTGTAACCGAGTTATCGACAATCGGCGAGAGCCATATGGTTGTCGCTTTATTGTATGCAATGCAATCGCGATGTAATGCTTTACTTTATTACTAAGCGGTAGTGATAGTCGTGGAAGCATAAGATTGGCGAGGCGACAACGATGCTACGATGGAGATCAAGGTGTCGCGCCCGGTGGCGATGGTGATCATGGCGGTGCTTGGCGATGGAGATCACAAGCACAAGATGATGATGACCATATCATATCACTTATATTGATTGCATGTGATGTTTATCCTTTATGCATCTTATCTTGCTTTGATTGGACGGTAGCATTATAAGATGATCTCTCACTAAAAATTATCAAGAAGTGTTCTCCTCGAGTATGCACCGTTGCCAAAGTTCGTAGTACCCGGACACCACGTGATGATCGGGTGTGATAAGTTCTACGTCCATCTACAACGGGTGCAAAAGCAGTTGCACACGCGGAATACTCGGGTTAAACTTGACGAGCCTAGCATATAACAGATATGGCCTCGGAACACTGGAGACCGAAAGGTCGAGCGTGAATCATATAGTAGATATGATCAACATAGTGATGTTCACCATTGAAAACTACTCCATTTCACGTGATGATCGGTTATGGTTTAGTTGATTTGGATCATGTGATCACTTAGATGACTAGAGATGTCTATCTAAGTGGGAGTTCTTAAGTAATATGATTAATTGAACTTAAATTTATCATGAACTTAGTCCTGGTAGTATTTTGCAAATTATGTTGTAGATCAATAGCTCGCGTTGTTGCTTTCATATGTTTTTATATGTGTTCCTAGAGAAAATTGTATTGAAAAATGTTAGTAGCAATGTTGCGGATTGGATCCGTGATCTGAGGTTTATCCTCATTGCTGCACAGAAGCATTATGTCCTTGATGCACCGCTAGGTGACAGACCTATTGCGAGGAGCGTATGCACGTTATGAACGTTTGGCTAGCTCAATATGATGACTACTTGATAGTTTAGTGCACCATACTTAACGGCTTAGAATCGGGACTTCAAAGGCGTTTTGAGCGTCATGGAACATATAAGATGTTCCAGGAATTGAAGTTAATATTTCAAGCAAATACCGAGTTGAGAGATATGAAGTCTCCAACAAGTTCTATAGCTAAAAGATGGAGGAGAATCGCTCAACTAGTGAGCATGTGCTCAGATTATGCAGGTACTTCAATCGCTTGAATCAAGTGGGAGTTAATCTTCCAGATAAGATAGCGATTGACAGAATTCTCTAGTCGCCATCACTAAGTTACTAGAACTTCGTGATGAACTATAGTATGCAAGGGATGACGAAAACGATTCTCAAGCTCTTCGTGATGTTGAAATCGTGAAGGTAGAAATCAAGAAAGAACATCAAGTGTTGATGATTGACAAGACCACTAGTCTCAAGGAAAAGGGCAAAGGAAAGAAAGGGAACTTCAAGAAGAACGGCAAGCAAGTTGCTGCTCGAGTAAAGAAGCCCAAGTCCGACCTAAGCACGAGACTAAGTACTTTTGCTGCAATGGAACTGGTCACTAGAAACGGAACTACCCCAAGTATTTGGCGGATAAGAAGGATGGCAAAGTGAACAAAAGGTATATTTGATATACAGATCATTGATGTGTATTTCACTAGTGTTCGTAGTAACCCCTCGGTATTTGATAATCTTGGTTCAGTTGCTAAGAGTAGTAACTTGAAAGCAGGAGTTGCAGAATGAATGAAACTAGTTGAAGGGAAGTGACGATGAGTGTTGGAAGTAGTTCCAAGATTGATTTGATCATCATCACACACTCCCTATACTTTCGGGATTAGTGTGGAACCTAAATAAGTGTTATTTGGTGTTGAGCATAAATATGATTTGATCATGTTTATTGCAATACGGTTATTCATTTAAGTAAGAGAATAAATTGTTGTTTCTGTTTACATGAATAAAACCTTATATGGTTACACACCCAATGAAAATGGTTCATTGGATCTCGATCATAGTGATACACATATTCATAATATTGAAACCAAAAGATGCAAAGTTAATAATGATAGTGCAACTTATTTGTGGCACTTTGCCGTTTAGGTCATATTGGTGTAAAGCGCATGAAGAAAACTCCATCTTTGATGGACTTTCGGAATCACTTGGTTATGAATCATTTGATGCTTGCGAACCGTGCCGTTTGGGCAAGATGACTAAAACTCCGTTCTCGAACAATGGAACAAGCTCTTGACTTATTGGAAATAATACATACCGATGTATGCGATCCAATGAGTGTTGATGCTCGTGGCAAGTATCGTTATTTTTCGACCTTCACAAGATGATTTGAGCAGATATGGGTGTATCTACTTGATGAAACATAAATCTGAAATAGTTGAAAGGTTCAAAGAATTTCAGAGTGAAGTGGAAAAATCATCGTAACAAGAAAATAAAGTTTCTGCGATCTGATCGCGAGGACGAATAATTGAGTTACGAGTTTGGTCTTCAATTAAAATAATGTGGAAAAGTTTCACAGCTCACGCCACCTGGAACACCACAATGTTATGGTGTGTCCGAACGTCGTAACCGCACTTTATTGGATATGGTGCGATCTATGATGTCTCTTATCGGTTTACCACTATCATTTTGGGGTTATGCATTAGACAGCTGCATTCACGTTTAATAGGGCACCATCTAAATCCGTTGAGACGACACCATATGAACTATGGTTTAACAAGAAACCTAAGCTGTCGTTTCTTAAAAGTTTGGGGTTGTGATGCTTATGTGAAAAAGTTTTCACCGATAAGCTCAAACCCAAATCGGAGAAGTGCGTCTTCATAGAATACCCAAAGGTAACTATTGGGTACACCTTCTATCCACAGATCCAAAGGCAAGTTTTTCGTTGCTAAGATGGATCCTTTCTAGAGAAGAAAGTTTCTCTCGAAAGAAGTGAGTGGGAGGAAAGTAGAACTTGATGAGGTAATTGTACCTTCTCCCTTATTGGAAAGTAGTTCATCACGTAAATCAGTTCCAAAGTGATTCCTACACCAATTAGTGAGGAAGTTAATGATGATGATCATGAAACTTCAGATCAAGTTGCTACCAAACCTCGTAGGTCTTCCGAGCAAAACCCGCACTGCAGTGGTATGGTAATCGTGTTCGGAAGTCATGTTACTAGACCATGATGAACCTCACGGACTATGAGGAAGCGATGATGAGCCCAGATTCATGAAATGGCTTGAGGCCATGAAATCTGAGATAGGATCCATGTATGAGAACAAAGTATGGACTTTGATTGACTTGCTCGATGATCAGCAAGCCATGTTAAATAAATGGATCTTCAAGAGGAAGACGGACATTGATAGTAGTGTTACTATCTACAAAGCTCGACTTGTCACAAAAAGGTTTTCGACAAGTTCAAGGTGTTGACTACAATAAGATTTTCTCAAACTGTAGCGATTCTTAAGTCTGTCCGAATCATGTTAGCAATTGCCACATTTTATGAAATCTGGCAAATGGATGTCAAAACTACATTCTTTAATGGATTTATTAAAGAAGAGTTGTATATGATGCAACCGTAAGGTTTTTTCAATCCTAAAGGAGCTAACAAAATATGCAAGCTCCAACGATACATCTATGGACAGGTGCAAGCATCTCGGAGTTGGAATAAACGCTTTGATAGTGTGATAAAAGCATATGGTTTTATAAAGACTATTGGAGAAGCCAGTATTTACAATAAAGAGAGTGGGAGCACTACAACATTTATGATAAGTATATGTGAATGACATATTGTTAATCGGAAATAATGTAGAATTATTCTCGCAAAGCATAAAGGAGTATTTGAAAGAAGTTTTTCAAAGAAGGATCTCAGTGAAGCTGCTTACATATTGAGCATCAAGATCTATAGAGATAGATCAAGACGCTTGATAAGTTTTTCAATAAGTACATACCTTGTCAAGATTTTGAAGTAGTTCAAAATGAAACAGTCGAGAAAAGTTCTTGCTGTGTTGCAAAAGCGTATGAAATTGAGTAAGACTCAAATCCCGACCACGGCAGAAAATAGAAAAGAGAATGAAAGTCATTCCCTATGCCTCGATCATAGGTTCTATGAAGTATGCTATGCTATGTACCGGACCTATTATATACCTTGCTCTGAATTTGGCAAGGAGTACAATAGTGATCTAGGAGTAGATCCTTTGGACATTGGTCAAGAACATCCTTAGTGAGGAATAAGGAAATATTTCTCGATTATGGAGGTGATAAAAGAGCCCGTCGTAAAGAGTTACATCGATGCAAGCTTTTTACACAGATCCAGATGACTCTAAGACTCAATCTGGATACATATTGAAAGTGGGAGCAATTAGCTAGAGTAGCTCCGTGCGAGCATTGTAGACATAGAGTATTTGCAAAATACATACGGCTCTGAATGTGATGAGACCCGTTGACTAAGCTTCTCTCACGAGCAAAACATGATCATACCTTAGTACTCTTTGGGTGTTAATCACATAGCGATGTGAACTAGATTATTGACTCTAGTAAACCCTTTGGGTGTTGGTCACATGACGATGTGAACTATGTGTGTTAATCACATACAGATGTGAATATTAGTGTTGAATCACATGATGATGTGAACTAGATTATTGACTCTAGTGCAAGTGGGAGACTGAAGGAAATATGCCCTAGAGGCAATAATAAAGTTATTATTTATTTCCTTAGATCATGATAAATGTTTATTATTCATGCTAGAATTGTATTAACCGGAAACATAATACATGTGTGAATATATAGACAAACAAGATGTCACTAGTATGCCTCTACTTGACTAGCTTGTTAATCAAAGATGGTTATGTTTCCTAACCATGAACAAGGAGTTGTTATTTGATTAACAAGGTCACATCATTAGTTGAATGATCGATTGACATGACCCATTCCGTTAGCTTAACACTTGATCGTTTAGTATGTTAATGCTTTCTTCATGACCCATACATGTTCACTGTAACTATGAGATTATGCAACTCCCGTTTGCGGAGGAACACTTTGGGTGCTACCAAAGCGTCACAACGTAATCGGGTGATTATAAAGGAGTACTACAGGTGTCTCCAAAGGTACTTGTTGGGTTGGCGTATTTCGAGATTAGGTTTTGTCACTCCGATTGTCGGAGAGGTATCTCTAGGCCTTCTCGGTGATACACATCACTTAAAGCCTTGCAAGCATTGCAACTAATGAGTTAGTTGTGAGATGATGTATTACAGAACGAGTAAAGAGACTTACCGGTAACGAGATTGAACTAGGTATTGGATACCGACGATCAAATCTCTAAGTAACATACCGATGACAAAGGGAACAACGTATGTCGTTATGCGGTTTGACCGATAAAGATCTTCGTAGAATATGTAGGAACCAATATGGGCATCCAGGTTCCGCTATTGGTTATTGACCGAGAATGGTTCTAGGTCATGTCTACATAGTTCTCGAACCCGTAGGGTCCGCACGCTTAACGTTCGATGACAGTTCATAATGAGTTTATAAGTATTGATGCACCGAAGGTTGTTGAGTCCCGGATGTGATCAAGGACATGACGAGGAGTCTCGAAATGGTCGAGACATAAAGATTGATATATTGGAAGCCTATGTTTGGACTTGAATGGTTCCGAGTGAAAACGAGGATATTACCGGAACAGGGGGTTACTGGAACCCCGGGGGTATATGGGCCCTCATGGGCCTTGAGGGAGAAGGAGAAGGGCCGGCCAGGTGGGCTGCGCCCCCTCCCCTTCCAGTCCGAATAGGACAAGGAGAGAGGCGGCGCCTTCCCCTTTCCCCTCCCCAATCCTACTCCAACTAGGAGAAGGGGGAGTCCTACTCCGGTGGGAGTAGGACTCCTCCTTAGTGCGCCTCCTATAGGGCCGGCCACCTCCCCTTGTCTCCTTTATATCTGAGGCGGGGCACCCCAATACACACAAGTTGATCTACGGATCTTTCCTTAGCTGCAGCGGTGCCCCTTCCACCATATTCCACTTCGGTCATATCGTCAGAGAGCTTAGGCGAAGCCCTCACGGAGAAGTCATATCGTCATGAGCTTAGGCGAAGCCCTCGTCGGTGGAGCATCAACATCGTCACCACGCCGTCGTCTTGTGGAACTCATCCCGACACTTTGCTGGATCGGAGTCCGGGATCGCCATCGAAATTTGAGCGTGTGCGTAACTCGGAGGTGCCGTCGTTCGGTGCTTGGATCGGTCGGATCGTGAAGGCGTCTGACTACATCAACCGCGTTGTTATAACGCTTCCGCTTTCGGTCTACGAGGGTACGTGGACGGACACTCTCCCCTCTCGTTGCTATGCCATCACCATGGTCTTGCATGATCGTAGGAAATTTTTTGAAATTACTACGTTCCCCAACATAAGGAGTGGCAAGAGCCTAAGCTTGGGGGTGACAAAGGCACCCCAAGTTAATATTCAAGGATAACCAAGCACCTAAGCTTGGGGATGCCCCGGATGGCATCCCCTCTTTCGTCTTCATTCATCGGTAACTTTACTTGGAGCTATATTTTTATTCACCACATGATATGTGTTTTGCTTGGAGCGTCATTTTATTTTCTTTAGATTTGCTTGCTGTTTTAATAAAATACTAAGATCTGAAATTCTTAAATGAGAGAGAGTCTTCACATAGCTAATTAATTATTAACTACTCGTTGATCTTTACTTATATCTTTCAGAGTAGTTTGTTGTTTGCTCTAGTGCTTCACTTATATCTTTTAGAGCACGGCGGTGGATCTATTTTGAAGAAATAGATGAACTCTCATGCTTCACTTATATTATTTTGAGAGTCTTGAGAACAACATGGTAATTTGCTTGGGTTATGAATTTAGTCCTAATATGATGGGCATCCAAGAGGGATATAATAAAAAACTTTCATATAAAGTGCATTGAATACTATGAGAAGTTTGATTCTTTATGATTGTTTTGAGATATGAGGATGGTAATATTAGAGTCATGCTAGCGAGTAGTTGTGAATTTGAGAGATACTTGTGTTAAAGTTTGTGATTCCCGTATCATGCATTATGGTGAACCGTTATGTGATGAAGTCGGAGCATGATTTATTATTGATTGTCTTCCTTATGAGTGGCGGTCGGGGAGACGGCGATGGTCTTTACTACCAATCTATCCCCTGTGAGCATGCGCATAGTACTTTGTTTTGATAACTAATAGATTTTTGCAATAAGTATGTGAGTTCTTTATGACTAATGTTGAGTCCATGGATTATACACACTCTCACCCTTCCACCATTGCTAGCCTCTCTAATACCGCGCACCTTTCGCCGGTATCATACACCCACCATATAACTTCCTCAAAACAGCAACAATACCTACCTATTATGGCATTTCCATAGCCATTCCGAAATATATTGCCATGCAACTTTCCACCATTCCGTTTGTTATGACACGCTCCATCATTATCATATTGCTTTGCATGATGATGTAGTTGACATTGTATTTGTGGCAAAGCCACCGTTCATAATTCTTTCATACATGTCACTCATGAGTCACTGCACATTCCGGTACACCGCCGGAGGCATTCATATAGAGTCATATCTTGTTCTAAGTATTGAGTTGTAAGTAAATAAAAGTGTGATGATCCTCATTATTAGAGCATTGTCGCAGTGAGGAAAGGATGATGGAGACTATGATTCCCCCACAAGTCGGGATGAGACTCCGGACGACAAAAAGGAGAAAAGGCCCAAATAAAAAAATAAAAAAGAGAGAAAAAGAGAGAAGGGACAATGCTACTTTCCTTTTACCACACTTGTGCTTCAAAGTAGCACCATGATCTTCATGATAGAGAGTCTCCTATGTTGTCACTTTCATATACTAGTGGGAATTTTTCATTATAGAACTTGGCTTGTATATTCCAATGATGGGCTTCCTCAAAATGTCCTAGGTCTACGTGAGCAAGCGAGTTGGATGCACACCCACTTAGTTTCTTTTGTTGAGCTTTCATACACTTATAGCTCTAGTCCAACCGTTGCATGGCAATCCCTACTCACTCACATTGATATCTATTGATGGGCATCTCCATAGCCCGTTGATATGCCTAGTTGATGTGAGACTATCTTCTCATTTTTTTGTCTTCTCCACAACCACCATTCTATTCCACCAATAGTGCTATGTCCATGGCTCACGCTCATGTATTGCGTGAAGATTGAAAAAGTTTTGAGAACATCAAAAGTATGAAACAAATGCTTGGCTTGTCATCGGGGTTGTGCGTGATTTAAATATTTTGTGTGATGAAGATAGAGCATAGCCAGACTATATGATTTTGTAGGGATAGCTTTCTTTGGCCATGTTATTTTGAGAAGACATGATTACTTTGTTAGTATGCTTGAAGTATTATTATTTTTATGTCAATATTAAACTTTTGTTTTGAATCTTATGGATCTGAATATTCTTGCCACAATAAAGAGAATTAAATGGATAAATATGTTAGGTAGCATTCCACATCAAAAAAATCTGTTTTTATCATTTACCTACTCGAGGACGAGCAGGAATTAAGCTTGGGGATGCTGATACGTCTCCAACGTATCTACAATTTTTTATTGTTCCATGCTATTATATTATCTGTTTTGGATGTTTATGGGCTTTATTTTACACTTTTATATTATTTTTGGAACTAACCTATTAACCCAGAGCCCAGTGCCAGTTCCTGTTTTTTTCCCCTTGTTTCAGTGTTTTGAAAAAAAGGAATATCAAACGGAGTACAAACGGAATGAAACCTTTGGGAGAGTTATTTTTGGAAAGAAAGCAATCCGGGAGACTTGGAGTGCACGTCAGGGGATCAACGAGGAGAGCACGAGGCAGGGGGCGCGCCTCCACCCTCGTGGGCCCCTCGTGGCTCTCCTGGCCTACTTATTTCTCCTATATATATATATATATATATATATATATATATATATATATATATATATATATATATATCCATATACCCTTAAACCATCGGGGAGCAGAATAGATCGGGAGTTCCGCCGCAAGCCTCTGTAGCCACCAAAACCAATTGGGACCACTGTTAAGCACCACCGAGGGGGATCCCGCAAGTGGCCATCTTCATCATCCCGGCGCTCTCCATGACGAGGAGGAGTAGTTCACCATCGGGGCTGAGGGTATGTACCAGTAGCTATGTGTTTGATCTCTCTCTCGTGTTCTTGAGGTGGTACGATTTTGATGTATCGCGAGCTTTGCTATTATAGTTGGATCTTATGATGTTTCTCCCCCTCTACTCTCTTGTAATGGATTGAGTTTTCCCTTTGGAGTTATCTTATCGGATTGAGTCTTTAAGGATTTGAGAACACTTGATGTATGTCTTGCCGTGCGTATCTGTGGTGACAATGGGATATCACGTGATGCACTTGATGTATGTTTTGGTGATCAACTTGCGGGTTCCGCCCATGAACCTATGCATAGGGGTTGGCACACGTTTTCGTCTTGACTCTCCGATAGAAACTTTGGGGCACTCTTTGAAGTACTTTGTGTTGGTTTGAATAGATGAATCTGAGATTGTGTGATGCATATCGTATAATCATACCCACAGATACTTGAGGTGACATTGGAGTATCTAGGTGACATTAGGGTTTTGGTTGATTTGTGTCTTAAGATGTTATTCTAGTACAAACTCTATGATAGATTGAACAGAAAGAATAGCTTCGTGTTATTTTACTACGGACTCTTGAATAGATCGATCAGAAAGGATAACTTTGAGGTGGTTTCGTACCCTACCATAATCTCTTCGTTTGTTCTCCGCTATTAGTTACTTTGGAGTGACTCTTTGTTGCATGTTGAGGGATAGTTATATGATCTAATTATGTTATTATTGTTGAGAGAACTTGCACTAGTGAAAGTATGAACCCTAGGCCTTGTTTCCTAGCATTGCTATACCGTTTACGCTCACTTTTATCATTAGTTACCTTGCTGTTTTTATAATTTCAGATTACAAAAACCTAAATCTACCATCCATATTGCAATTGTATCACCATCTCTTCGCCGAACTAGTGCACCTATACAGTTTACCATTGTATTGGGTGTGTTGGGGACACAAGAGACTCTTTGTTATTTGGTTGCAGGGTTGCTTGAGAGAGGCCATCTTCATCCTACGCCTCCCACAGATTTATAAACCTTAGGTCATCCACTTGAGGGAAATTTGCTACTGTCCTGCAAACCTCTGCACTTGGAGGCCCAACAACGTCTACAAGAAGAAGGTTGTGTAGTAGACATCAGGGCGCGGTGAGCACGGCCCGGACGCGGTGACGGCCGTGCGAGACAGAGAGGGGAAGGGAGGGAGCTCACGGTGCCGGTAGGGAAAAAGGCAGCGGGGGTCGGGGTGGTGGTCAAGGACGACGGCGACATGGAGGAGGGAGACCGGCGGGGAGGAGGAGGCAGACCGGCGAGGTTGCGGTGACGACCGGTGACGGCGGCGTCGGGCGCATGGAGGTCGTGCCCCCGATCTCGATCCAGATCGGGGGGGAGGGAGAGAGCGAGTGGGGGGAGTGGGTGTCGGTGGGGGTTAGGGTTTGCGGTTGCGAGGGGATAAGGGAGTGAGTGGGGGGGGGGGCAGGTGGGCCTGCTGGGCCAAAGGCCAGTGGGGGGGTTCCTTTTCATTTTTGTTTTATCTTTTACCTTTTTATTTATTTTATTTTTTCTTTTAATTTTATTTCCCAATTTGTTTTAGTTTGGTAAATATTCAATTAGCACCTAACATAGTAACATTAATTATACAACTCCCACAATAACTTTGGCACCTAGCTAAAATAGTTTAGTATTTTGTAAAATATATTAGGAGTATAACTAATTGTTTTTGCTGTTGTTTTAATCACTTTAGGGTATTTAATTATTTTATAAAGATGTTGTTTCTCCACCAATAATATCCATGATTTATTTGTCACATTAAGAACATTTTAGTTTTGACTTTTGAAAACTTTAATTGTTTGACTTGATTTTAAATTTGAAATTTGAACGGGATTTGAATCATCGCAAGATTAACAACAGTAATCATGGTGACGTGGCATCATTAGCGGAGGGTTACTGTAGCGTAACTATCTGGGCGTCACAATTCTCCTCCACTACAAAAAATCTCGTCCCGAGATTTAAGAGGTGGAATAAGGGGGAAAGGTCTGGTTACGTAATCCTAAAGAATCTTCTTGGTCTTGGTTGCTCTTCTCGAAGTGGTCGATCCATAGCGCCGATGTCTTCATTTCTCTGCTTCAGGTCATCATGATGAAGTTGTCGTCCTTCCTTCAGGATCTTCACCATACTTACGAAAGGGTAAGAAGGGAAAACTCTATAAGGATGGATTCTAACAAGATCGAGCATCAGACGGTTAACTCAGGGAAGAAGCATAAGTATCTCTCGATTTGAAACTTAAGAACATATCGAGAGTAAAGTAAGAAGGTACCATGAGAAGTTTCCAATGGGCAGGCAATCATTCGATGGCCTAATCAGAAGGTGAAAGGGGTTCAGAGCAACGAGAATAAGTATTGCGCCTGATACCAGAATAGATCACTAGGCAGGTGGCCCGTGAATTACATACGAAGTCAAGCGCGAGGAATAACTTTGACAACAAGGTACAGGAGAGTCAGGTTTTGATCCTATGGAACTGTGGGTTATGGGCCCACCATGTGGGTTAAAAGTAGGAAGGGGGATGACGTCTTGCATGATCATGTAAGCAAGGCATGTCAGAGGATAGACTACCGATTATGTCAGCAACAACCATTGGTACCAAGGGCGAGGGACGAAGAGAACCATTTTCCTGCTCGTTGAACGAGGCAGACCAATAGGCAAAGTTCTCGTCCATCGGTGGTTACCGGAATGCTATCAACAAAAGAAACAGGGTCTTACTGACACGATCGTACACCAAGGTGTTTACATAAGCAGAAGAATATTACTGCTTAGATTATATAGACCTCAAGAAAGGTTAAACCAAACAATGGAAAGGAAATATGATTATCAGATTAATCGAGCGATGGAAAGGAAAAATGTGTCTAAACACATAATTCAGAGGTATATCCTTCCCAAGGACAAACAAAGTATGATATCCATGACAGGATAGAAAGTAGAATACCATTTAGGTAATGGGAGAGGAATTTCATGACATTACCCATTCAACGGTGTTAGGATAGTTGATAAAGAAAATTTAGCATCGTGCTTCAAATGTTCTTATTGAAGATCAGAGTACCATACACATGTTTTGAAATATCATTAACATGATCATTGGGTAAAGATCGGACTTTGGATTCACAAAGGATCCATCAGGAACAACTTATAGAATAAGTCTTAAAATTTCCTCATGGAAGAATGGCTAAACTTTCTAAAAAGGACACCATAACAATAGGTCCTCCGCCCAGGTGTGCTAGGCATGACATCACCTTACTGGGTCTTATAAAGACCAAAGTTATAACTATGGGAAATATGTCCCAACCATCATATCTGACCGAGATCCAGATCTGATTGGTGTCAGGATACCTCAGACTCAGGATGCCTGAGAAGGAAAAGGTGCAACACAAATTGTCGAGATGTCATTGTAAGATTCTCAGGAAATGAACTATGGAAGCGAGTTCCGAAACAAGAGTTCATCATTTAACCAAGGAGAGGTCGAGGAGGGGGTTGATGAACTTAGTGAAAATTCATTGAGATTTTCAAAAGATGGATTTCCACAACAAGGAGATAACATTTGTCAGATCAAATGATATAATGAGGTATGCTCGAGGAAAACATACACAGTTAAACATTGGTTGAAAAGTGCACCCAAAATATGGGCTTAGGTAGCATGATCAATGTTAGAATGGTGATTCGATAACCAATGGTCTAAGAATGAAATATCGACAATTAACTTCAAAGCAATAGGGTTGCTATAAGTTTTTAAGTCGCACATCATAGTTCGATTGTCGGTTTTCCGGTTAGAAACAACACGAGGACCAAGGAATGAACGGATATGGCAAGAAGTATCACCTGTATCAAGAATTCTTAAGAGGTGGTGCAATTCTAACAACATTCTTGACATAAGGAATGGTAATAATCCAAGGTAGAACATAACATAAGCTGGATAGCAAGGAGCTCCATAACATGATCAAGTTTGTGTCAGAGGGGAGGCAATAATGTTGTCGATGATAACACAGATCATCAAGGGGCAAGGGTGGTATTTCTCATCAAGAATTCAATAGTTATCTTGGAAGAGCTCAGAATGTTGATGATGATCATGACACATTTCTCGAGAGATTTCAAGATGTAATCGATCGGTGATGACATCGAGTCAGATGACTGGTGAAGCGAAAGGTTATTGGAACCAAGGGTATGACACAAACTCCAAACCAAGTTTGCTATTTAAGGCGAAATGACATGATGAGGAAGATCGACGTAAGCTTAGCTCATCGTCGAAAATTGTGCTCTGGGAAGAAGGACCAGGTAGCATAGTTAAAATTTAGCACAATAATGATATAGCCGATCAGGCTAGGAATGACTTGAACGATTATTAAACTCATAAGCAACGAAGATTACTTAGAGTTATCGAACCAGTCTTGAATCGGTTCACTTCTTTGGTGTTCTTGAGCGACTAACAACTCATAACCCATGAAAAATTGGAATTAGTGAGAAATAATAGCTGATGAAGACTCATAAGATGCAACACAGTTCTTAGATATTCTCGAGATACCAGAGGGTAATACTGGATGGTAAATCAAAGTAGAGGTTGGACTGGGGTATTGACTTGCAAAAGGCAAGTGCTTTAACTTGTCCGAGAAATGGGATCAAAGAGAAAATATGGTTGGAACCACGATTGCATAGGATCAATTCACAGATACCAGATGATATTATATCAACGAAATAATTATTATTACAAGAAGCTTCTATGGTAGGATCTACATCGTGTCCATGGGCATGAACACAAAGTTCAAGGTCGACTCCCACTTCTTCAATGTATAACCTTCCATTCACCTCTCACTTTCGAAGAAGTTGTAGTGTTGAAATTTTATCTAGCAAAATACCAGAAGAGTATGACTTGCGAAAACTTTCGAGTTCACACATATTAAGGAAGGCATAGGTTCAACCCGTCAGGGTATCGTGGAAACATATACCACAAGCTTCAATAGTAAATACCACCAGCTCGAAAACGGAGCATGGTTGAGAAAGCAGAGGATACAATTTACCAAAGGCTTTATATATCCGTGGAAAGGCTCACAAGGTTATTTGAATATGGAGGACACTGCCAGATAATAATCCAACAAGAGGTCTGGTGGTCTACAACGGAGCTGATGTGAGTATCGGTACTCTATCAAAGGAAGAAGGAATGCAAGTGCATCGGATTATGGAAACAACTGACTAACTCAAAGCTCAAATGCAAAGGAATTATGAATTCCAAGACAAGGGATCAGAAGCAATGCTCTGATTAGGGATGGATAAGTTGAATAGCCTTAGGGGTACAATCGACGACAATTTGATTGGTCGAGAACCAGCTCCTGTTCAAAATGACGTCTGAGCTGGAAGGATGAATTCTAGGATCTGATTGAGGATTGCTGGCATTCGCAACATATTGAATCAACAGACTCAAGATGATAGTGACAAAGGATGCCAATAAGATTACCAGACTTATGGCATTATCCATAATGCAAGCAAGCAAAAATTTCAAGAGCAATAATCTACTGAGGATTTTCAGAAGGTTGAATAGTACTTCAAAGACCTTTCTGAAACACATGAACAACTGGGAATGAGCGGATACTCGGTAAGTGTGAGGAATTATCTGCAGGTGTATTCATGAGGAAAAGGAGCTGCAAGGCAGCAGACACAAAGGATCCTCAGAATATCTGAAGTATTTCAGGGTATCTTGTAATCACAAGATCAAAATGGAAATGAAGTTATGGACGACAAGTGTATGCAGCTTTCCATAAGGATTTATCGGTGGTATGGAATTGCAACGGCGAAGGGCACAAGGGTCTCGGGGAAACATCGGAGAGTATCTTTAAAATTTTCTGGTGCAGCACGCAATCATCTAGACTGAAGGGGCTCTCCGGGAGAAGTATTTTTGAGAACCTAAAGTTAGTTTTTTATAATCATTTAACCCGAATAGAAGAGAGATCAGATTCCCAGAGTATGGACGAGTAATAAAAGATCCTAATACCACCCGATGGCGACGTAGGCCCGTAAGGCACACAACCATGTTAGTAAAAGTTTTATAATGTCTAGACTCGACTTCGGCCAAAGAGTGTGGAAGGGGGATTCCTACAGGCAGTCGGCTCTAATACCAACTTGTGACGCCCCCGATGCAATCGTACACTAATCATGCATGCAAACGTGTACGATCAAGATCAGGGACTCACGGGAAGATATCACAACACAACTCCAAAAAATATAAATAAGTCATGCAAGCATCATAATACAAGCCAGGGGCCTCGAGGGCTCGAATACAAGTGCTCGATCATAGACGAGTCAGCGGAAGAAACAATATCTAAGTACAGACATAAAGAAAACAAGGTGCCATAAGATGGCTAGCACAAACTGGGATACAGATCGAAAGAGGCGCATGCCTCCTACCTGGGATCCTCCTAAACTACTCGTGGTCGCCGCCGTGACACCTTGCGTAGTAGTAGGCACCTCCGGTGTAGTAGGAGTAAATAAATGTCGACGGTGGCGTCGCTCACAGGCTCCGACATCTGGTTGCGACAACCCGGGAAGAAAGGAAAGGGGGAAAAGGGGGAGAAAAGCAACCGTGAGTACTCATCCAAAGTACTCGCAAGCAAGGATCTACACTACTTATGCATGGGTATCTGTGTAAAGGGGCAATATTGATGGACTGAACTGCAGAATGCCAAAATAAGAGGGGGATAGCTAATCCTATCGAAGACTACGCTCCTGGCAGCCTCCATCTTGCAGCATGTAGAAGAGAGTAGATGGTAAGTTCACCAAGTATCAGCGCATAGCATAATCCTACCCGGCGATCCTCTCCTCGTCGCCCTATGTGAGAGCGATCACCGGGTTATATCTGGCACTTGGAAGGGTGTGGTTTATTAAGTATCCGGTTCTAGTTGTCATAAGGTCAAGGTACAACTCCAAGTCGTCCTATTACCGAAGATCACGACTATTCGAATAGATAAACTTCCCTGCAGGGGTGCACCACATTACCCAACATGCTCTATCCCCTTTGTCCGGACACACTTTCCTGGGTCATGCCCGACCTCGGAAGATCAACACGTCGCAGCCCCACCTAGGCGCAACAGAGAGGTCATCACGCCGGTCTAAATCCTATGCGCGCAGGGGTCTGGGCCCATCGCCCGTTGCACACTTGCATGTTGCAAACGCGGCCGGAAGCAGGCCTAGTCCCCTTAATACAAGCGCAGGCTTACAGTCCAATCTGGCGCGTGCCGCTCAGTCGCTGACGTCAAGAAGGCTTTGGCTGATACCACGACGTCGAGTGCCCATAACTGTTCCCGCGTAGTTGGTTAGTGCGTATAGGCGGTGGCGAACTCGAGATCAAATACCAAGAACTCGTTAAGCGTGTTAATTGAAGTATTCGCAAACGCCGACCAGGTCCAGGCCCACCTCTCACCTAGGTGGTCTCAACCCGGCCTGTCGCTCCGCCACAAAGTAACATTCGTGGGCCGTCAGGAACCCAGGCCCACCTCTACCGAGATGGAGCCACCTGTCCTTTCAGCCCCCACATCAGAATCACTTGCGGGTACTCTACGAGCCGACCCGACCTTAGTCACCACATGTATAGTAATATGTATGTACCCGCGATCACCTCCCCTGTGATCACGACCCGATAGTATAGCATGGCAGACGAACAAGAATGTAGGGCCACTGATGGAATACTAGCATCCTATACTAAGCATTTAGGGTTGCAGGTAAGGGTAACAACTGTAGCAACAATGACAAAGGCTATGTGAGAATAGGATTAACCGAAAGCGGTAACATGCTACACTTCTCTAATGCAAGCGAGAGAGAAGGAATAGGCGATATCTCACGATCAAGGGGGCTTGCACGGTTGCTCTGGCAAGGAGGGGTCGTCAACACCGTAGTCGTCTTTGGGTAACAGCGTCGGTCTCGGTGTCTAGCGAGAGAAGAGGGGGAAGAAACAATAAATATAAAGGAAACATATGCATGACGATGCATGACATGACAATGAGCGTTGCTAGGTGTGCCCTAACGCGGTACGAGGTGATACCGACGAAGGGGGAAAACATCCGGTAAAGTATCCCCGGTGTTTTGCCTTTTCGGACAGATGAACCGGAGGGGGAAAGTTGCGTGTTCGCTATGCTAGGGATGTGTGGCGGATGAACGGGCTATGTATTCAGATTTGTCTCGTCGTTCTGAGCAACTTTCATGTACAAAGTATTTTCATCCGAGTTACGGATTATTTTATATTAATTTCTAAAGATTTAAAACATTTTTAGGATTTATTTAATTATTTTAATTAAAAATTAAATGTTAAATTGCTATGAGTACACAGAAGTGTACCCACAGATGGGATTGTGTGGCTGACCAGTAGGCCCAGTTGACTTGGTCAACTGCCTAGTCAGCAGATGCTAACTGATGGGGCCGGTCAAAGTCAACAGCCCATTCAACATTGACCGTTGACTAGTCAAATTGACCAGTGGGTCCTATCTGTCATGGACTGATTAATTAACTAACATTTAATTAGGTTAATTAGTTATTAGGTTAATCTAATTAGGTTTAATTAAAATAATTAATTCTTTTTGATTAATTATTATATTATTTATTTATTCTTTTTTTTAAATCGTTCCAGGGGGTTGGCCCCACGTGTTAGTGGCTCATCGGGGGGTTTGTAGCGCAATTAGCGCTAATGGCCTATTAGGCTGGCGATTTAAGCGCCGGTGGCTTTGAGCCACGGTGGAGGCACGCCGGATGGCCGCTATGGGCGGCGACTCGAGTCGCGGAGGCCACCGGGGGCGAGCTCGCGCTCGCGCGCTTCAAGTGGAAGCAGAGGAAGGTCGCGGGGTGAAGGGAGGAGGGCCATGGGGGAGCTGGGCGTCGTCGGTGCGGCGGATGCGTCGCGAGGAAGCGAGGAAAGAAGCGCGGCGGCGAAGCGGCCGCGGTAGACGAAGGAGGCGGCGTCGTCGCCTGCAGCGATGCCTTGGCGTAGGCGTGCGTGCAGGTGGTGGTAGGAGCACACGGGCTGCCGCAGCAGCAGCAGCAGCTAGGCGCAGCGAAGCGCGTCGTGGGCGTGGCGACACGGTTCAAGCGACGAAGCGCGGAGGGGTCGCGATGCGCGGGCGTGTGTCTTGATCGGCCAAGCGGCGCGTCGGGTCGTGGTGGCGCATGAGCATGGCGGCGGCGCGCCGGCATGGAGCTGAGGACGCCAGCGGCGCATGAGCACGGCCCCGACGGTGGACGGCCAGAGACGAAGATGGAAAGGAGGAGCTCACGGAGCCGATAGGGAAAAAGGCGTGAGGTCGGGGTGGTGGTCGAGGACGACGACGACGTGGAGGAGGCAGACCGACGGGGAGGAGGAGGCAGGCCGGCGAGGTTGCGATGACGACCGGCGACGACGGAGGGGGAAGGGAGAGAGCGAGTGGGGGGAAGTGGGTGTCGGTGGGGGTTAGGGTTTGCGGTTGCGAGGGGATAAGAGAGTGAGTGGGGGGGGAGTGGGCCGGTGGGTGGCTTGGTGGCTCTTTGGGACAAGCTGGGACAAAGGCCGATGAGGGGGGTTCCTTTTCATTTTTGTTTTGTCTTTTACCTTTTATTTATTTTCTTTTCTATTTTAATTTTATTTCCCAATTTGTTTTAGTTTAGTAAAATATTCAATTAGCACCTAACATAGTAACATTAATTATACCACTGCCACAATAACTTTGGCACCTAGCTAAAATAGTTAGTATTTTGTAAAATATATTAGGAGTATAACTAATTGTTTTTGCTGTTGTTTTAATCACTTTAGGGTATTTAATTATGTTATAAAGATGTTGTTTCTCCACCAATAATATCCATGATTTATTTGTCACATTAAGAACATTTTAGTTTTGACTTTTGGAAACTTTAATTGTTTGACTTGATTTTAAATTTGAAATTTGAACGGGATTTGAATCATCGCAATATTAACAACAGTAATTGTGGTGACGTGGCATCATTAGCGGAAGGTTACTACAGCGTAACTATCCGGGCGTCACACATGACAATGTAATTAGTGAAACAAATGACGGTTACTAAGTTTATCCCATGTCATTGGTCTCTCTAGGATGATTATATGAAGTTGGTTGACCCCCACTTCAAGAAGGAAAAAAAGGTGTGGTTTTCTGATGACTCGAGAGTTTTGTTTTGGTTTCTTTTGAGTCATATGACAACCAAACTATTAAGAGGGAATCAGGGTGCTTGGATGAAAGTGTGGGTTCATGCAAATCATATACACCAACCATCCTACACCCATAAAACAAAATAGCCTCAAAACCATCTCTTCTTTATGCCATGGTCTGCTCACGGGGCCAAGAAAAGTTCTCTAGACATCCCATGCGCACGGGCCTCCTGACCCCGTGCTCACGGGGTCGAGTGGAAAACTCTCAGGACACCCTATGTGCACGGGGTCAGTGACCCCCGTGCCCACGTGGTCTAGGGTTTGGGTGACCCCATGCGCAGGGGCCATCAAGTGGGCAATGATCACTTTGGAGGTGGGGTATATAAAGCCCCTTCTCGCACCTCCCACCCCTAACCCTAATGCCTTACCTTCTCCATCATTCCCATTCCTCCAAAATCCCAATTACTCTCACCTTCCTCCACTAAAAATCTGTCGTATTTTGATGATTGATAGAGGAAGACCTAATCTACATTCCCACTAAACCAATTTGTGATCCCCGCTTGATTTCATAACTATTTCACCAACACTTGTTACTCTTGGAGATTTAGGGCTCCTAGGCGGTACGAATCAAGGCCTGAAAGCTTCGTTACTTGTGGTGTGCATATGAAAGTGTGTAAGCGTTCGATGGTCACCTTCAAGACCAACCCCAAGTGATTTAAGACTCATCTGTTGGGGTGACTCAAAGGAGAATAAGGTGATCCATTTGGTGGCGCTCCCGAGCTTTGGCTTTGGCACATTTCCCACGAATATTAGCACTCCCAAAAGATTGTGAATTTTAGGATACATCAGGAGCTTTGGCTTTGACACATTTCCCATGAATATTAGCACTCCCAAGAGACTACGAATTTTAGGATACATCCGTGTGCTCGATTCACTTGTGGTTTATCCATTCTCATCCCTTTATGTGCTTTTTTTTGTTTTGTTGGTTCCTAATTAGCTTGTTGTCTTGTTTACCGTTGTACTAGTTTGCTTGCCATATAAATTGTTCTCACCATAGATTGCATATATATAGAACTTACTTTATTTGCTCTGCTACTAAAATTTGGAACTTAAGCTTAAATTTTTATAGTTTCCTATTCACCCCTCCTCTAATCGACCTCTCAATCCTTTCACTCGGTCAATAGAGTAGAATTAAGGGTATGTTTAGATCTGACCAAAAGTCACCTCCCATTTTTTGGTAATTTTAATTTTGTTTGATGGCTGCTAGTATTTTGATAAATAGTTATTTTTTGCTCACTCAAGTTCATTTGTTGTCAATATTGAAAAAAGACATGTAAACAAGCAAAACGACCTGGAAACACTTGGCTACTAAGAGCTTCCTCAACAACAACCGAATAATTTGGTGCCCTATAACTGGTTTTGCGGGTGGAGAGAGAAGGTTTTTGGTCATCAGAAAAGTTTCTGCTTCTTCGCCGGACCAAAACTAGTGTCCTAAAATTTGGCCTTGCTCTTTTGTACTCCACAGTTGCATACATATTCAAACAAACTATGGCATTGTAATTAAAACTTTGCAACATCACAACACAGATAATCAAAAACATTTTAAATCAGCAATGTTTCAAGTGATGGAAAATCTTGGGATGCAACACAAGTGTATTGCAAAAATGTTTCCTCATCCACACTACATCCACAAAATTTGAAGAAAATACACAAACAGCACATCACATCACATCACAAGTGCATACAAAATGTAAAATCAATGAAAACCGGATTTATTTACCTCTCAGTGATTTCACCGAACATATTGGGGACATTGACGGTTGTGGCGACGAGTGATGTGTACTGGTCCTCATGCGTCGGCGGGAGGGGAAAAAGGTCCTAAGCATTGTTGGAGGAGCAAGTACCACTGTGGAAGGGATCGACAACGACGAGAAAGTCAGTTGTCACCGCCTTCTTCTTCGCACGGGCAACACCCGTTGCCGATGAATCCCGCGACAGCCTCTTCCCGACAACCTTCTTCACTCGCACTGAAACTTGGCGGCGACGACTGGTCCTTAGGTGCATCCCGGCCGACAGCGTCGGCTATTCGTGGCAGCGCAAGCCCTTGGCGGTGGACGGCCTTCCGCTTGTTGCCACCGCTGGCGAGAACCACATGAGGGACGACTATGGGTGCAACGGGAGCAGCGGGGAGGCCATCAGCGTCGGCGGGCGTGTCGAAGATGCCTTCCATGGCATATCGATGGCCGGCAGCGGTTGTAGTAGAAAACGATCCGGTGGGTTCCCGAAGCAACAATTTTGATTTTGAGTCGGCCGCTAGGGATGATGCAAATTTGCATTAGTTGTAGCAATCTTTTGGGCATGACCTAAAATGTTTTGGTCACCATATAGCAATAGGCTGTCATTGGGGACAGGCATTTTTGTTGGACCAAGTGACCGAACCAATTTTTAGGGTTAGTGTTGGATTTTTTTTTGAAATTGGAGATGTTCTAAACAAACAGCTCGTGTTTTTTGGTTTTTTACGCGCAAACAGCGCGTGTTGATAGAGCAATGTTGGGCTATGGCCACCCCAACCCCAACTGACTCGTTTGCAGCGCGAGCTACGCACTAGGCTGTGGCCAACGCAAACCCCAACCCCAACCCAGTAGATCCAGATTCCTGTCTTGCAGTCGCAGCTCGGTAAGGAGGAGGCCAGCGCCATGGTAACCTCCGCCCCTTCCCCGCGTCGAACTCATCCCCTCCTCCCCCCTCCCCAATTCGACGGATCTGGCCACCTAATCGTTGTTTCTTGGCATGATTGTAGTCGGCTCTGTTCAACTTCAACTCCTTCCTCATAGTGGTGCTGCTGGTGATCTGCACCTGCACCTACATCAAGATGCAGTTCCCTGCCATCCTCAACGATCGCACCGGGTATGTTTTCTACGCTGACTTCCCGGATTGAAAAGTCATTGGGGATTTCTTCCTGAGCGATCTGATCTACGCGATTTGTCTTTCCTTTTTCCCGCAAAGGCAGATAGTCGTACTGTCAAAATCAGCATGAAGAATCGCACGGTACCTATATGGTACTCCATCTGTAAAGAAATATAAGAGCGTTTAGATCACTAAGTAGTATCCTTTAAACATGGACTGGATTCTCCGTGGGACTGCGTTAATGCAACATGTAGCTGTTGGGTCTAGGGCATTTTGGTTTTGATCCGTAAACACTTTTGGATGTCCAACAGTACGCTGGTTCACAGCTGATTGCAACCTCTGAATCCTATAGTCGGATTAAGCACGATTTGGAAGAACTGTGAGGCTCCTCTTTTCGTATACTCCCTCCGTCCGAAAAAACTTGTCATCAAAATGGACAAAAAGGGGTGTATCTAGAACTAAAATATATCTAGATACATCCCCTTTTATTCATTTTGATGACAAGTATTTCTGGACGGAGGGAGTACTATATAAGATGAGGCTCATTTACAAACTTGATAAGGAGCAACGATTCCCTAAAAAAGTAGTAGAAAGATAAGGAACAAGATATGCATGGCCTCTTTGATCTCTGTGGTTTGATTTCAAACAACACATAATTAGGAGAAAAAAAGACCATGATTATAGTGCTCTGTCTTCTCTAAGCATAGATAATTGAGTACTAAATGAGTCTGAATAAAAGCATGTTTCGTTTACACAATAGGAAATACAGTGGTATCTTTGCAAGAAGTTTAGTCAACGAATTTTTTCAAATGTTATATAGTGCAATGTAACCCTTAGAAATAACTCTTAAGATTACAAGCCTGAGTAACAAAAAACCCTGATGGGTGAAATTCCTAAGGATAACTATCCTAAAAAAAGATCAAAAAGGTCCTCAATGCTATTTGTCAATGATCTCTCTGCTGCCAACTATTTTTGTATTCAATTAGCTCAATTTGTTAGATTTCAAAAGCACAGGGTTCTGACCCAAATTCAGGCAAACCTTTTTCGTTATTCTTCATTTTCTTACACGAATTTCTCTTGACAGGTTCCGTGGTTTCTTTTGGAAAGCAGCCAGAATAGGTATGCTTCTGTCTGCGCGTCCAGCTCAAATTCTATGCTAGCTTGCATTCTTCAGAAATCTGCTGCATATTTCCTAGTTCCTTTGGTTTGCTCAATTTGGAGCACTGGTTATTGTCAGTGTATATGCATCTAGTTTCATCTGCCAAACTGTATTGTTGACATTAGCTGAGGAATCAAGGTGCTAATAACTTAAAGTTCAGTTCTAGACTTGCTTACTTCTCGTGCTTTGTAGCAGTTTTCTTTATTGGTGAAGACGTAATTTTTTCTTTATACAAGAATGTTGTTAAGATTGTTGTGTTGTACTTATCTTATTAAGAAATTAAGAAAAATAGGACAAGGTGCATTCTCTAGTCGTGTCATCTTTCTTATTGGTGTGGATAGCTTACTGCATAATATATCGATGAATGTTTAGATTTTTAGCTTTCTTTTATCTTGGTAGGTTTTATTAATATTAGAAAATACCTACATGGTGAAATAGCTGAACTTGATTTGTTATGGAAAAACAGACTTCGACAATATTAAGAAGGGTCAACTTAATAGCCGTCTTAACCAGTGACAATTAACTAAAATTTCTTACTGTAAGTTTCTATTAGGCTAGTCATATTGGGGAGTAACTTAGACTAGTAACATGCATATGTTAGTAGTCTATGTTACTACCTTCATAGTGGGGAGTAACATATGTGTGGTATCATGCAAGACATCATTTATTAAGATGTAGACTCATTTTGCCTTGAGATGCGTTATGTTACAGCAACATATTATGTTACTCCAAACACCTCTCTCCTCATTAAGTACATGCCACATAAGCAAACTTTTCTTGGGATGTGTTATGTTATTTGCTAAGTTACTCCCACTATGACCAGCCTTAGGGGAAACTCATGAGGTAAAGCTACGTCCTAGCTGTCATGTGGAAATTACAAAGCCAGCATTGGTTTCTGCTTTCTGATATTTTTTTCTGTTTGAGTATCTAGTCATAGTTTATTGGATTGTCTGTACCAGCAGTTTTTTTTCTTGTCTTTCGAATTTCCAATACCTCATCCATGCTTTCATTTGTTTCATACTGATTTTGTGTAACAACTGCTGATTAGTACTTGCTATTTACATAGAGATGGTGTGTCAAACTTCTGCAATGAAAAACATTACTTGCATTTTTTCTTCTAAATAAGACGGTATTTGTTAATAATGCATCCTTCTTCATTTCAAACCTTTGAAATTTGTACTGCTTCGTCAGGTGAGCGGTTGAGCCCATGGGTAGCATTTGGGTGCTTCGCGATGGGGGTATCCACCATCTTCTTCTGAAGGCCCGGGCAATCATGTCCATGATTTGAATCTAGGTTGCCAGAGTTAAATATAGGAAGGATCATATCACACTGTATTTCTGTTCATGCCTCCAGAGAAGCCTTCTGCTTCAGGTACTGTTGTGGCGAAAGCGGCATCTTAATACCGAGCATGCAGGTTAGATGAATGCACTCAGGTCGGTGCACTTGCTGATAAGACAGATGATACTTTGTTTGCAAATGCTAGGTGCAAGAAGTTAACAACGAAATGATGGAGATGATGGAGGATTATGTATGTTGTGTAGAATGTTGTTCGGATCCTGCAAAACCAATTGTGGATTTCTCGTTATATACCTATTTTGTCACTCAGTTCCAGTACTTTGATGACGCCAAAAAGAGCATCTCTATTTTATCTGGAGTACATTCTTGTGAACTCGAATGGAATGAAATAAAATTTCCCAGTGAACCTCCGACACAGTTCAGTTCGGAGTGCGTAGCATTCAGTTTTCAGATCAGAGCGTGCTAGACTTAGGTACGGAATGCGATCGTCAATTGAGTCCGAACTTGGACATCTGCGACTCTCTTATATGCCCGGCCCGGGCGGACGGCTTGCTCAGTGCTCAAATCCCACTTATACGTCCGGGCCCGGGCGGCCAGCTTGGTAAGTGACTAGTCGTGAAAATATGACCCAACCGGCACCCCTCGAACCCAAAACATGTCAGTGCTCAAATCCCACTTATACGTCCGGGCCCGGGCGGCCAGCTTGGTAAGTGACTAGTCGTGAAAATATGACCCAACCGGCACCCCTCGAACCCAAAACATGTCAGTGCTCAAATCCCACTTATACGTCCGGGCCGGGCGGCCAGCTTGGTAAGTGACTAGTCGTGAAAATATGACCCAACCGCACCCTCGAACCCAAAACATATCTGGGCAGGTTCTTCAACTGTGTGAGCCCGGCCAGTCGCTCCATGGCGATCGGGGAAGCGAACCCTAAGCCGCCCGCTAGAGCCCCAAACCGGTGCTCCCTCCCTCATCGTCGTCGAGGCGAACTTTCTTGGCGGCTCGGCGGCGAGGCCCTCTTCCTCCTCTGGGCGGCAGCGCAGCCCTAAAGTGGAGTTCTCATGCGTCTCGGCGGCGCTCGGCACGCTTGGTGGCAAGGCCGAGATGTGGAGCCACGCGGCGTTGGGCGAGGCCCCAGGGGCAACCATGTTGGGGAACGTAGCATGCAATTTTAAAAAATTTTCTACGATCACGCAAGATCTATCTAGGAGATGCATACCAACGAGACGGGAAGAGTGTGTCCACATATCCTCATAGACCGAAAGCGGAAGCGTTAGATGACGCGGTTGATGTAGTTGAACGTCTTCATGATCCAACCGATCCAAGTACCGAACATACGGCACCTCTGTGTTCAGCACACGTTCAGCTCGATGACGTCCCTCGAGCTCTTGATCCAGTGAGGGCCGAGGGAGAGTTCCGTCAGCATGACGGCGTGGCGACAGTGATGATGATGTGATTCGCGCAGGGCTTCGCTTAAGCGCTACGACACTATGACCGGAGGAGTAAACTGTGAAGGGGGGAACCGCACACGACTAAGAGAAATCGTGGTGTGTCTTTGGGTGCCCCCTGCCCACGTATAAAGAAGGGGGGAGAGAGGCCGGCGGCCAGGAGGGGCGCGCCATGGGGGGAGTCCTACTTGGACTAAGTAGGATTCACCCCCCTTTTCCTTTCTTCCACCGGAGGGAATACGAAGGAGAGGGAGAGGGAACGGGAAGGGGGGCGCCGCCCCCTCCTCCTTCCTATTCGGACTCCCAAGGAGAGGGGCACGATGCCACCCCCCGCGGGCTTCCCTCTCTCTCCCTTAGGCCCATGTTGGCCCAACACTTTCCCGGGGGGTTCCGGTAACCCCTCGGTACTCCGGTAAAATACCCGAATCACTCGGAACCATTCCGATGTCCGAATACAACCTTTCAATATATGAATCTTTACCTCTCAACCATTTCGAGACTCCTCGTCATGTCCGTGATCTTATCCGGGACTCAGAACAAACATCAGTCACCAAAACACATAACTCATAATACAAATCGTCATCGAACGTTAAGCGTGCGGACCCTACGGGTTCGAGAACTATGTAGACATGACCGAGACACATCTCCGATCAATAAGCAATAGAGGAACCTGGATGCTCATATTGGTTCCTACATATTCTACGAAGATCTTTATCGGTCAAACTGCATAACAACATACATTATTCCCTTTGTCATCGGTATGTTACTTGCCAGAAATTTGATCTTCGGTATCATCATACCTAGTTCAACCTCGTTACTGGCAAGTCTCTTTACTCGTTCCGTAATGCATCACCCCACAACTAACTCATTAGTCACATTGCTCGCAAGGCTTATAGTGATGTGCATTACCGAGAGGGCCCATAGATACCTCTCCGAAACACGGATTGGCAAATCCTAATCTTGATCTATGCCATATCAACAAACACCTTCGGAGACACCTATAGAGCATCTTTATAATCACCCAGTTACGTTGTGACGTTTGATAGCACACAAGGTGTTCCTCCGGTATTCGGGAGTTGCATAATCTCATAGTCAGAGGAATATGTATAAGTCATGAAGAAAGCAATAGCAATAAAACTAAACGATCATAATGCTAAGCTAATGGATGGGTCTTGTCCATCACATCATTCTCTAATGATGTGATCCCGTTCATCAAATGACAACACATGTCTATGGTCAGTAAACTTAACCATCTTTTATTAACGAGCTAGTCAAGTAGAGGCATACTAGGGACACACTGTTTTGTCTATGTATTCACACATGTACTAAGTTTCCGTTTAATACAATTCTCGCATGAATTATAAACATTTATCATGATATAAATAAATATAAATAACAACTTTATTATTGCTTCTAGAGCATATTTCCTTCAGCCTCCCACTTGCACTAGAGTCAATAATCTAGATTACATAGTAATGATTCTAACGCCCATGGAGTCTCGGTGCTGATCATGTTTTGCTTGTGGAAGAGGCTTAGTCAACGGGTCTGCAACATTTAGATCTGTATCTATCTTGCAAATCTCTATGTCTCCCTCCTTTACTTGACCGCGGATGGAATTGAAGCGTCTCTTGATGTGTTTGTTCTGTTGTGAAATCTGGATTCCTTCGCCAGGGCAATTGCTTCAGTATTGTCACAAAAGATTTTCATTGGACCCGATGCACTAGGTATTACACCTAGATCGGATATGAACTCCTTCATCCAGATTCCTTCATTTGCTGCTTCCGAAGCAGCTATGTACTCCGCTTCACACATATATCCCGCCCCGACGCTCTGCTTGGAACTGCACCAACTTACAGCTCCACCATTCAATATGAATACGTATCCGGTTTGTGACTTAGAGTCATCCGGACCAGTGTCAAAGTTTGCATCGACGTAACCATTTACGATAAGCTCTTTGTCACCTCCATAAACGAGAAACATATCCTTAGTCCTTTTCAGGTATTTCAGGATGTTCTTGACCGCTGTCTAGTGATCCACTCCTGGATTACTTTGGTACCTCCCTGCTAAACTTATAGCAAGGCACACATCAGTCTGGTACACATCATTGCATACATGATAGAACCTATGGCTGAGGCATAGGGAATGACTTTCATTTTCTCTCTATATTACTGCGTTGGTCGGGCATTGAGTATGACTCAACTTCACACCTTGTAACACAGGCAAGAACCCTTTCTTTGACTGATCCATTTTGAACTTCTTCAAAACATTATCAAGGTATGTGCTTTGTGAAAGTCCAATTAAGCGTCTTAATCTATCTATATAGACCTTGATGTCCAATATATAAGCAGCTTCATCGAGGTCATTCATTGAAAAATTCTTATTCAAGTATCCTTTTATGCTATCAGAAATTCTGTATTATTTCCAATCAACAATATGTCATCCACATATAATATTAGAAATGCTACAGAGCTCCCACTCACTTTATTGTAAATACAAGCTTCTCCAAAAGTCTGTATAGAACCATATGCTTTGATCACACTATCAAAGCGTATATTCCAACTCCGAGAGGCTTGCACTAGTCCATAAATGCATCGCTGGAGCTTGCACACTTTGTTAGCACCTTTAGGATCAACAAAACCTTCTGGTTGCATCATATACAACTCTTCTTTAAGATATCCATTAAGGAATGCAGTTTTGACATCCATTTGCCAAATTTCATAATCATAAAATTCGGCAATTGCTAACATGATTCGGACAGACTTAAGCATCGCTACGTGTGAGAAGGTCTCATCGTAGTCAACTCCTTGAACTTGTCGAAAACCTTTTGCAACAAGTCAAGCTTTGTAGATAGTAACATTACCGTCAGCGTTAGTCTTCTTGAAGATCCATTTATTCTCTATGGCTTGCCGATCATCGGGCAAATCAACCAAAGTCCATACTTTGTTCTCATACATGGATCCCATCTCAGATTTCATGACCTCAAGCCATTTCTCGGAATCTGGGCTCATCATCGCTTCCTCATAGTTCGTAGGTTCGTCATGGTCAAGTAAAATGACCTCCGTAACAGGATTACCGTACCACTCACAGTGCAGACCGTACTCTGGTTGACCTACGAGGTTCGGTAGTAACTTGATCTGAAGTTTCATGATCATCATCATTAGCTTCCTCACTAATTTGTGTAGGAATCACTTGAACTGATTTCTGCGATGAACTACTTTCCAATTCAGGAGAAGGTACAATTACCTCATCAAGTTCTACTTTCCTCCCACTCACTTCTTTCGAGAGAAACTCCTTCTCTAGAAAGGATCCATTCTTACCAACAAATATCTTGCCTTCAGATCTGTGATAAAAGGTGTACCCAACAGTCTCCTTTGGGTATCCTATGAAGTCACATTTCTCCGATTTGGGTTCGAGCTTATCAGGTTGAAGCTTTTTTTTACATAAGCATCGCAGCCCCAAACTTTAAGAAACGACAGCTTAGGTTTCTTGCCAAACCACAGTTCATATGGTGTCGTCTCAATGGATTTAGATGGTGCCCTATTTAACATGAATGCAGCTGTCTGTAAAGCATAACCCCAAAACGATAGCGGTAATAGGTAAGAGAAATCATAGACCGCACCATATCTAATAAAGTACGGTTACGATGTTCGGACACACCATTACGCTGTGGTGTTCCAGGAGGCGTGAGTTGCGAAACTATTTCACATTGTTTCAAATGAAGACCAAACCCATAACTCAAATATTCACCTCCACGACCAGATCGTAGAAACTTTATTTTCTTGTTATGATGATTTTCCACTTCACTCTGAAATTCTTTGAACTTTTCATATGTTTCAGACTTATGTTCATCTGTGAAGGTCAAAAAATAATGATACCCACCGCGAGCCTCAACATTCATCAGACCCCATACATCAGTATGTATTATTTCCAATAAGTCAGTTGCTCGCTCCATTGTTCCGGAGAACGGAGTCTTAGTCATCTTGCCCATGAGGCATGGTTCGCAAGCATCAAGTGATTCATAATCAAGTGATTCCAAAAGCCCATCGGCATGGAGTTTATTCATGTGCTTTACACCAAGATGACCTAAACGGCTGTTACACAAATAAGTTGCACTATCATTATTAACTTTGCATCTTTTGGCTTCAATATTATGAATATGTGTATCACTACAATCGAGATTCAACAAAAATAGACCACTCATCAAGGGTGCATGACCATAAAAGATATTACTCATATAAATAGAACAACCATTATTCTCTGATTTAAATGAATATCCGTCTCGCATCAAACAAGATCCAAATATATTGTTCATGCTCAACGCTGGCACCAAATAACAATTATTTAGGTCTAAAACTAATCCCGATGGTAGATGTAGAGGTAGCGTGCCGATGGCGATTACATCGACTTTGGAACCATTTCCCACGCGCATTGTCACCACGTCCTTAGCCAATCTTCGTTTAATCTGTAGCCCCTGTTTCGAGATGCAAATATGAGCAACAGAACCAGTATCAAATACCCAGGCGCTACTATGAGCATTAGTAAGGTACACATCAATAACATGTATATCAAATATAGCTTTCACTTTGCCATCCTTCTTATCTGCCAAATACTTGGGGTGGTTCCGCTTCCAGTGACCAGTCCCTTTGAAGTAGAAGCACTCAGTCTCAGGCTTAGGTCCAGACTTGGGCTTCTTCCCTTGAGCAACAACTTGCTTGCTGTTCTTCTTGAAGTTCCCCTTCTTCCCTTTGCCCTTTTTCTTGAAACTAGTGGTCTTGTTAACCATCAACATTTGATGCTCCTTCTTGATTTCTACCTCCGTAGCCTTTAGCATTGTGAAGAGCTCGGGAATTGTCTTTTCCATCCCTTGCATATTATAGTTCATCACGAAGCCTTTATAGCTTGGTGGCAGTGATTGAAGAACTCTGTCAATGACACTATCATCAGGAAGATTAACTCCCAGCTGAGTCAAGTGGTTATAGTACCCAGACATTTTGAGTATATGTTCACTGACAGAACTATTCTCCTCCATCTTGCAGCTATAGAACTTGTTCGAGAATTCATATATCTCAACTCGGGCATTTGCTTGAAATATTAAATTCAACTCCTGGAACATCTCATATGCTCCATGACGTTCAAAACGTCTATGAAGTCCCGATTCTAAGCCGTAAAGCATGGCACACTGAACTATCGAGTAGTCATCGGCTTTGCTCTGCTAGACGTTCATAACGTCCGGAGTTGCTTCTGCAGCGGGTCTTGCACCTAGCGGTGCTTCCAGGGTGTAATTCTTCTGTGCAGCAATGAGGATAATCCTCAAGGTATGGACCCAGTCCATGTAGTTGCTACCATCATCTTTCAACTTAGCTTTCTCTAGGAACGCATTAAAATTTAAGGGAACGATAGCACGGGCCATGATCTACAAAAACATAGATATGCAAAAACTATCAGGTCACTACTGCAGGATGCTGCTAACGCGACACTACGATCAGAGACCCTTCAAGAAACTGTGTGCGATGCCATAATCGCAAATGGTCCTGTATGAAAACCGCCAGAAATGTGTAAAACATTCGCGATGACGGATGCATCAAACACGGTTCAGGTTTTAGTTGCGTGTGCAATGAAGGGCATACGGATCAGTTCAATGAACTGTTTGCGATGAGGAGGAACAAAAGAAATGGGCAGCCAGATGGAGGCGTGTGCGATACACAACATACGGTTCACTCGGATGAACTGTTTGTGATTAGGCAACACAAAAGAAACGGTCAGCCAGATCAAAGGTGTGTGCGATGTACAACATACGATTCACTCAGATGAACTGTTTGTGATTAGGCAAGAGAACAGAAACGGTTCAATATAACAAGATGTGTGTGATACGCGACAAACAGGTGTGTAATCAGAAATGTGTGCGAAGACCGATAATAACGCAGACGATTGCTTCTAATAAGACGTATGTGATATGCTCTGTCTACACACCATTTATTGGCCATTGTGGGACGGGCGGTCATCCGGATACGCCACAAGGATGCGAAGAGGCATTCCTATCAGCAAGGACTAGCTGTTCCACCAGTAGCTCATGTAAGAAAACTATCAAGTTAAGTGTGCTCAGGCTGGAGCAGCCATCGGATGGGTGACTGGATGGGAAGTTGTGTCGATGTTAAATTAGGTGATGGGATGGGTCATTTCGATCAAATGATTGAAATGCCCCATTCCCTCAGCTAATTTAACCTCAAGGTCCTTGTTTTTTTAACACATGTTAAAGAAGGTCTACCGCATTACTTTTTGACAATGTGCGATACGTGGCATACTGTTGATCCATCCGACCTATTTGTGATGGAATAGGTTGTGTGTGTTGTGGGCAAACGCTTGCTAGTATTCAACCATTTGGGATTGATGAATTCATCACCGATGGGATCCCTAGTGTGGTCCGTGTTCATCTGATCATCGTCTACTTCTTGTGCTAGCTCGATGATAAGTTTCCATTAATTGATGGCATTTTATGAACACGGCACGGTTTCCTGCCATTTCCTCACATGTTTCCCGCCACCCTGCTATATTGCACATAGGTGGCGCGCGACGCACGGAGGCGACAAGCGCAACCTGTAGCTGATGACCCACAAGTATAGGGTATCTATCGTAGTCCTTTCGATAAGTAAGAGTGTCGAACCCAACGAGGAGCAGAAAGAAATGATAAGCGGTTTTCAGTAAGGTATTCTCTTCAAGCACCGAAATTATTGGTGACAGATAGTTTTGTAATAAGGTAATTTGTAACGAGTAACAAGTAATAAATGTAAATAAGGTGCAGCAAGATGGCCCAATCCTTTTTGTAGCAAAGGACAAGACTGGACAAACTCTTATATAGAGAAAAGCGCTCCCGAGGACACATGGGAATTATCGTCAAGCTAGTTTTCATCATGCTCATATGGTTTGCGTTTGTTACTTTGATAATTTGGTATGTGGGTGGACCGGTGCTTGGGTGATGCCCTTTCTTGGACAAGCATCCCACTTATGATTAACCCCTATTGCAAGCATCAGCAACTACAAAAGAAGTATTAAGGTAAACCTAACCATAGCATGAAACATATGGATCCAAATCAGCCTCTTACGACGCAACTCATAAACTAGGGTTTAAGCTTCTGTCACTCTAGCAACCCATCATCTACTTATTACTTCCCAATGCCTTTGTCGGTGTCAAAACCGACGGATCTCGGGTAGGGGGTCCCGAACTGTGCGTCTAGGCAGATGGTAACAGGAGACAAGGGACACGATGTTTTTACCCAGGTTCGGGCCCTCTCGATGGAGGTAAAACCCTACTCCTGCTTGATTAATATTGATGATATGGGTAGTACAAGAGTGGATCTACCACGAGATCGTGAGAGGCTAAACCCTAGAAGCTAGCCTATGGTATGATTGTTGTTCGTCCCACGGACTAAAACCCTCCGGTTTATATAGACACCGGATAGGGTTAGGGTTACACAGTCGGTTATAATGGTAGGAGATCTACATATCCAGATCGCCAAGCTTGCCTTCGACGCCAAGGAAAGTCCCATCCGGACACGGGACGAAGTCTTCAATCTTGTATCTTCATAGTCCAGAGTCCGCCAACGGTGATAGTCCGCTATCCGGACACCCCTAATCCAGACTCCTCGGTAGCCCTGAACCAGGCTTCAATGACGACGAGTCCGGCGCGCATATTGTCTTCGGCATTGCAAGGCGGGTTCCTCCTCCGAATACTTCATAGAAGATTTTGAACACAAGGATAGTGTCCGGCTCTGCAAAACAAGTTCCACATACCACCGCAGAGAGAATAACTTTGCACAGATCTGCTGACGCATTTCGCGGCGTGACATCACACCACGGCCAGGCCTTTATACGAATTGTTTTTACTGTTCCACCTCAGCGCGTTTAGTGAGGCGGTTTCCTTGGCACGTCTTATCAGAGCGGAGATCGTGCCCCCTTATTCCGGGGTCCCATCAATACGGACGTGGGTAACCCAACCGCGCCATTGATTATGGCGCTTGGGAGATAAGCGAGTTTTACCAGGCTGGCGGGGTCGCATAGCTTCGTCCGTCCATATAAGGGGATAATGATCCACCTTTTTACCTACGCCTTCTTCCTCCTTTGCTCATCCATTTCCGCGCACTCGAGCTCCAGCGCCCAAGTCCGCACATCCCACCTCAACCTTCTCCAACTATGTCCGGAGCGGGAGGCAAGTGGATGGCCTCCTCCGTCACGGAGGGGCACATCAAAAAGCTGCGGAAGGCCGGATACTTGTCCAGCGACATCGCGCACCGGCTCCCCGACGAGGGGCAGCTCATTCCAACCCCCAGGCCCCATGAGAGGGTGGTGTTCCTTACCCACTTCCTCTGCGGACTAGGTTTTCCACTTCACCCATTTGTCTGGGGGCTCATGTTCTACTACGGCCTGGACTTCCATGATCTGGCCCCGAATTTCATCCTCAACATCTCGGCGTTCATCGTCGTGTGTGAGGCCTTCCTCTGCATCCAGCCCCACCTCGACTTATGGCTGAAGACCTTCAATGTCAAGCCGAAGGTAGTGGGCGGCCGCCAAGCGGAGTGCGGAGGTGCCATGGTTGGCAAGATGGCCAAAGTCCTATGGCTCGAGGGCTTTGTGGAGACCATAAAGGGGTGGCAATCAGGGTGGTTCTACATCACCGAGCCGCGCGACTCTCAATGGGCGGCGGCCCCCGAATTCCGATCTGCCTTCCCCACACGGCTCACATCATGGAAAGAGACGGGCCTGGCGTGGGGTAATTCGGACGAGCTGTCCGGACTCCAAACCTACGTCCGAAACCTGGTGGACAAGAATCTCAAGCTTGTCAACCTAATCCAGGTGATGCTCATCCGCTGGATTCTCCCATGCCAACAATGGGCCTTCAAATTGTGGGAGTTCGATCCGGCACAGCACGAAACTCTGAAAGGGCTCTTCGACACTACGTACGAAGATGCCTGGAAGGTGTTTTTCAAAGGCGCCGAGGCTCCCGCATCCGCTACCGAAGATCGCGGATTCAGCTCGCAGCGCCAAGCTACCGAGGTAAGCTATTTTACCCTTTACGGGACTCTTTTTTTTCATAGTTTGACTCTATGTGGGATCTAAAACTCCCTAACCTTTGACAAGACTGGCTGAAGACGTCCAAACAGATTAACTGTCCGCCCCCCTTGCCAGAAGACCCAGCGGACGCCCGATTGACGGGGCTGCTGGCTCTGGCACCTCACGTGGTGCCGGAGAAGAAGGCCAAGAAGAAGGCCACGGGAACTCGAAGGAGCTCCGGCGTCAGTCTTGTCGGACTCATCGTCCGACAACTCTGAGGCGGAATCCTCCTCTGAGGACGAGAAGGAGGAAAAAGAAGCCTCTCCCCTAGCGGGGGGAGAGAAGAAAAGGAAGGCCGCCCCGACTGGGGAGGTCGGAGGGTCCAAGAAAGGAAGGACCCTTCCTCCGGACTTCTCCACCAACACCAACAACGACGGGAAGGAGTGGCCAACAAGGGCCAAGCCCCTGGCGAGATCGTAAGTGTCCGGACTCCGGAATAGCTCATGACTTTTTATTTGTCGCATAGTGTCTTCTAACACCGAATATAACCATGTAGCCCGCCCAGGGGCAGGCTCGCCCGCCGTCGGCGGCTCCCTGAATTCGTCAGACGTGAATAGCACTTCACTTCCGACCGCCTCCTCCCCTCGTGACGCAGGCGACACCGCGGTGGAGTCTCAAAAGGGGCCCAGCCAGTAGGAGGTTGTAACGCCCCGAGAATCTTGCTACAATAATCTTCCCCTAATGAAGGTCATGTCATCATGATCATCATGCCAAAATGCCACTTGTCCAAAACCTGCTTCAAATTCAAATTTAAATTGCATGTCAAATATTTGCTTCTTCTGTCATGCAAATAAAATAGTTCATCCTATGGTAAATAATCCCTGGATAATTGTCATGTTGAAACCAACATTTTTGGAACTCCCAAATTGCCCCTGGAAATTTACTATCTGGTCCATCATTATTTAAGATGTCCTTTTCATTTTCTAAAAATGCTTGGACAACTCCTGATGGCCCCAAACTTTTTGTGACAGTCTGGATAAGGCATTATATCTGTGTGACCAAGTTTCACATTTTACAAAATACATTTGGCAGCTCACTTATCTGCAAAATTCTTACGTAAACGAAAACAGAAAAGAAAAAGGAAAAAGGCCCTAAACATCTACCGTGGTCTGGGCCTAAGTGCACAGTGCACATCGCCCAGCCCACCATGGCCTTTTTCCCCTTCCTCTGTTCCTCTGTACAGAGAGGAGACAGAGGCCATGGCGTGGCATGCATCCACCCCCACGATGGCTGCTGCCGTCGTCGTGTCGGGCATCCCGCGGTCCTCCTGATGGACAAGAACATCGTCGGCTCCCTGGCGAACCCTAGCGCCCACTTTCCCCTCTCCCTCGCTCGCTCTCCCTCTCACTCGATCTCTTCCTCTGTTCGATGAGGAGCGCTTCCATCACCGCCACCTTGTCGATCCCGCGACCACAGGCCTCCTCGTTGCCGGCTAGCAGGTCCAGGAGCCTCTCCGCGGTCGTCTCCTTCAACTACACTGAAGAACCCGAGCTGGGAGGCCCCGTACGCTCGCCATCGCTGTCGTCTTCGCCCACGGCCGCCGCATCTCGTCGTCGAGTTCTTCGTGTCCGGCCACCCCCACGCTCCCTGACCACGTCCACAAGCTCCGCGGTGAGCTCCTCTGTCGATTCCCCTCCTTTCCCCCTTTGATACGTCACCGTAGTCGTCGCCTTATGCTCGTCCATGGCCGTACCCGTGCTGTACGCGCCCTGCTGCCTGCTTGCGCCTTGCTCACCGCGCCCGCGACCCACACCCCGGCCGCCCGTGCGGCGCCCGGCCGAGCCGCAGCGCTCGGCCGCCCCTGACCGCACCCTCGCCTGATCTCCCGTGCCGCAGCTGCTCTGCTGCTTGCAGCCGCAGCAGCTCCGCTGCCTTGCTGCTCCCTGTCGCTGCTACTCGTACATATGCTGTTGCCCGCTGTGCACTGCTACTGCTCCTTGCGTGCCGCTGCGCTGCTCCCTTGCTACTGCCTTGCTGCTACTTAGTTGCCGCCGCTGCTCTTACTCTGCTGCTGCTCATTGCTTTGCCATGGCCGTGGTGTTGGTGTTGTGCAGAGTAGTGTGTGTGTGTGTGCGTGAGTGTGTGTTCTGTGTGTCCATGGCCGGCGCAAATACTAGTTTAGGGACTAATTTAGTTAGTTAGTCTAATTAGTAGTACTAGTTAATTAGTCCAATAGTAGATGACATGTGGACCCAGGGTTAGCTTAAAGAAAAATAAATTTTCAGAAAAGTCTAAGTCAATGACATGTGGCCCCCTACACTATTCATATGTTGACTAGTCAACATTTGACTGGGTCAACCCAACCCCTTTGGTCCCACTGTCATACACTACGGCTAGAATAGAACTAGGTGATAAAAGTATTTTTGCTATTTTATTTTCAAATTAAAAGAATTCTATGAATATATAAAATCATTTTAAACTTTGTAAAATCATAGTAATTAATCCGTAGCTCGGATGAAAAAAAATTGTACATGAAAGTTGCTCAGAAAAATTCAACGAATCCGAATATGCGGTCCGTTCATCTGTCACATGCCTCTAGCATGCTGAACATGGAACATTTCCCCTCCGGTCATCTCTGCAACACGGTCCGGGCAAGAATACATTCCCGGTTGAATTCCCCCTTCACCTATATCGTGTAGCCATACGTTAGGTCACACTCGGCACAGCATATTGCCACGTTATGCTTTGTGATGTTGTGTTTGCTTTATATTTATTGTTTCTTCCCCCTCTTCTCTCCGGTAGACCCCGAGACTGATGCTGCCCCTGTGATCGACTACGTCGACGACGACCCCTCCTTGCCAGAGCAACAAGGCAAGCCCCACCTTTGATCATCCCGATATCGCCCATTCCATTCTCTAATGCTTGCATTAGATTTTGCTACTGTTATTGATTGCTCCTATTCTGATGCATAGCCTGCTTTTGTAACCTGCTTATTGTTACCCACCTTATCCTAAAGCGCTTAGTATAGGTTGGTTAGTGATCCATCGGTGACCCCCACCTTGTCCTTGTTGCCCTGCTTCATCATTGAAGACCCGATCAACGGGATCGAAGACCAGGCCCCGCACCGCACATCACTTTCCCTTAGTTGCTCAACACTCTTTGGGTTACTATCGAGTACCGAGGGTGAACCTCTTGACTTCCGATGTTAACCTGTAGTGTAGTCATTCGATCGTGGTCATCGAGGGTGATTTCCTCCTTAACCACTTCCGATCGACTGCTGTCGTGCAACCCTCAAGTGTGAACCTCGGGGTGATTCCTCTTACGTTCACCTTGATGATTACATCTAGTGGAATTCATCGGGGTGATTCCTCGGTTTTCCTTGATGTTTGGACACACGGATACTTGGACTTTACCCTGTTACTTGGAAAGATGGGTCGACCACGAGGGTACCATGAGCTTAATTGCAGTGATGTGGAGACGGGTTGAAATGGAGGGTGCCCATGAGATAATTACGAGGCGTGGCGGGCATTCCTAGCCCTTGCCGCAAGTCCTCGAGGCGGGCAACGGGTCACATCTTTCGTGAGTCTCTGCTTGTTACCGCGTTCCTAATCCACTACGATTTGGATATTTGATCCGAGGGGCCTCGGCACGATAGCACTAACCATCACGTGAGCATAGTATGGGCGTTCAAGGTCGTATGCATCACCGAAGCTTAATAGACGCTGGCCGATCGAGCGGCGCGCGCCGGGTTGGACTGCATAAGCGCCTGCCTTGTTGAAGGAGGTAGCTAGGTCTGCTCACCGGCCGCCCACGCAACGTGCAGGAGTTCCCGGGGAGATGGCCCATGACCCCTGGGGGCATAGGTTTAGTCCGGCGTGCTGGCCTCTCTATTAAGCCTAGGTCGGGTTACGGCGTATTGTTTGGCCGAGGCCGGGCATGACCTGAAAAGTTTGTCCTACCGGAGTTAAGCGGGCGTGGTGGGTAAGTTGGTGCACCCAGGGAAGAAAACATCTATCGATAGCCCGTCCCTACGGTAACAGACACTTGGAGTTGTATCCCGATCGATACAACTAGAACTGGATACTTGTGATGAGAACCGGATGATGATGAGAATTGGATTGTGATGACACTTGGATAGTATGGCTCGGGATTGCTTTCTCGCAGGAGTCGAGAAAGGATCTCTGGCCGAGGTTGATAACACTACTACTTTACTTTATGCTACTCTACTCCCTCCTGTTGCTGCAAGATGGTGGTTTCCAGAAGATGCTAGTCTTCGATAAGACTAGGTTCTCCCCTCTATCCTGGCTTTTCTGCAGCCCAGCCCACATATACAGCCTTCCTTTGATAACGTTGCATATGTAGTGTAGATCCTTGCTTGCGAGTACTTTGGATGGGTACTCACGGTTGCTTTGCCCCCTTTTCCCCCTTTCTTCTTCTTCTTTTGGTTGATGCAACCAGATGCCGGAGCCAGGAGCCAGATGTCACGCCGTCGATGCCTACTACTACGTGGAGACCGCCCGATGACCAGGAGTAGTTAGGAGGCTCCAGGCAGGAGGCCTTGCCTTTTCGATCGATGTTGCTTTTGTGCTAGCCTTCTTAAGGCAGACTTGTCTAAGCGATGTCTGTACTCGGATATTGTTGCTTTTCTTTGACTCTTGTGTTTTCGAGCTTATGTATTCGAGCCCTCGAGGCCCCTGGCTTGTAACATAAAGCTTGTATTATTTTAATTTGTGTCTAGAGTTGTGTTGTGATATCTTCCCGTGAGTCCTTGATCTTGATCATACACATTTGCGTGTATGATTAGTGTACGATTGAATCGAGGGCGTCACAGAGGTGGTCCTGGAGGCGCCGCAAGGCGACCTCCCGGACTCCGGGCGCAAAGGGGGCGAAACCTCAGAGGGCTCTAAGTCTGGCCTCGTGCGGACTCGCATCGAACCTTCGGTTCGAAGTCCGGCAAGCGGCCCTTCGTAAGAAGGGTAAGACTACGACGCCGGTGACCTCCGTCCATCCGGAGGCACCGGATAGCTTCTTGGAGGCGCTTAACGGCGCCTCCATCGACGAGGAGCACCGCCTTTGTTATGAGTGTGGTGATCTAGAAAGTTCGATCCGCCAAGAGCGGGCTGATCAAGCTGCATCAGCCTTCTAACAGGCTTTGAGGTAAGTTTAGAATATGTAAAAATATTACCGCATAGACAGTAGCCCCTGATGCTTAGTTTGGTGTTTGGGAAGAAAAGCCGGATTGAGGATCTAAAAATATATACGCAGGAGTCTAACATAAGTATGTCAATATGGGAATGCAGGCTGCAGCTTGACCTCTGCCGCCTTGATCATGCGGAGGTCAATGCATTGAAGCAGAGCCTCGGCGGTCCGAGAACGAGCTCGGCCTTGCCAAGAAGCAGCTCGAGGACAAGGAAGGTAAGTAATACCTTCTTAAAGTAATACCTTATAGAAAGGATTTAGTTGCAAAAATGACAGGACTAACGTGGGTATTGTAGGGGCCACGAACGAGAAGGCGACCCTAAAGGAGGCGGTGTCCACGGCCGAAAGCAAAGCGGCCGCGGAGCGCACCGAGCAAGAGAAGCAGGAGGCGCGGGTGGCAGAGGTGTGGCGAGAGCTCCAGGCTCTCGTGAAAAAACACGAGAGTTTGGAGCGTGACTCGAAGACTCGAGAGTCCGAGCTTGCCTCGGCTCTTGAGAGTGCCAAAGCCGCTAAGGCCGAAGCCCAAAAAGCCCTCCAAGAAATTGAAGCATTAAAGAAGATAGCGGCGGGTAAGGCATTCTTTATGCAAAGCAGGCATGTGAAAGTGAATTACCTATTACTTACCCGAATCCGTGCTCTCCAGAGCATTCTCGGATCTGCCCGTAGTGTATGCGATCTTTGCCGCGTTCTACCGCCAAGGAGGGGAGCTCGACGGAGAAGGTGTTACGGTCTCGGTATCTCGAGGTCGAGCGTCCGGTGCCCCTAAGCGACCAGTGAAGCAGCTGGTCGAGCTCCACAAGGTCGCCCGAACAGGCCATGAAGGGCCTCATAGTTCGGTGTGGCCATTGGAAGCCATGCACAGGAGCTACTTCGGGCTAGTGCACTGGTGGGCCTTTGTCCATGGATTGAAGTCATCAAGCGCTCGTCTGCATTGAAGGTGCCTGTCGGGCCTTGCCCGTGCTAAGGTGCACTGGGCAAGCTGGATCTTTGAGAAGCTTGTGACGGACGGGCCACGAAGGGCAAGGAGCATCGCAAGCCGAAATGTACTATGAGGGCGTCATGAAGGGTGCCCACCTTATAGCGGGTGAATGCTCCAAAGATGTAATGTTTGAATAGACTCGCATTTGTTATCAGACGCTGAAAACTTGTTCATATGCGCTAAGCAACGCTTGTGAATTTAAAATATTACCTTCTGTGCGGCCGTTTATCAAATTTGAGAGATGGCAAGTCGTTGGCTTCAGCCCCCATGCCACGAGTGCTGGGGTGTTTGGGATAAACTTGAGCACTCTTGTTCCCATTCTTGGGTCCTTCGAGGGAGGTGCTCAACGCAACGAACAAGGCGACCGGACTTATAGTGCTTGAACACTCTCACGTAGCCATAGAATTCTATAATTTTAAATTTCGGCGAAGCCCCTAGTATTCGGAAGACCGAGTTCGGGGCGCTATCCACGCCTTGGCCGGACAATGCCGACTCCTCTCTCTAAGTGGCATAAGTCTTTAGGGACCCGAAAAAACCTCTCGAACAGCGACCGGCTCTCGCCCTATCATGACGGTCAGTTTTAGCTTTCTCCACTGAGGTGCTCAACCCAGCTCAACCGGGGCACAATCCCAGTGGTTCTCCCAGCGCTACCTTAGCCGATATAACGGAACATTAGGTACCAAAACATGGGAGCCGGGCAAACCCAACTATTGACCCAAGACATGATTTGGAGCCGATGCATATAATGCTATAAGTTCGGGGTGCCGCACTTGTGAAAGTGTTCGGACTTATCACACCATATTTATGGGGTACTTAAGTCCCACAGTGTATTGGCCGTACCAAAGTGTACGGGTGCAACATGTCATGAATGAACATATATATAGATAAAGAAAGGAGTGCAATAATAGGCAAAAGCTATGTATTGTTTATTCAAAAGGTACTGCAATGAAAGCGTAACGATACAAATAGGGCGATAAGCAAGGGATGGGACTATTTAACATGTCCCCTCCAGGTAAGCTGCGGGATGGTATGTAAAAGCAGGTATAATGCTCGTAGTAGAGACCACTGGACACTCAACGTAACTTTCAGCTTCCTGGTCTGTTGCATCGTCGGTTCGGCAATCCTAGTGCCGGACAGGCTTCTGAAAAACGAGTCCCTGAAAGTAAGAGAAAAGAAGAAAGAAAAAGAATGACACAATTGGGAGCCCTTGGTGCGGTTGAGCCGCGTGCAGGCGTCTTGTGGTCGTGCCCCTCCCCTTATGCCCATGGTATCTCCAGAGCGTAGTTATGTATGCGTAGTACTGGCTTCGCAATTTCACGAGGGCTGGGGTTGGGGCCGGATTGCTACGCGTGCTCGAATCGTGCCAGGCGGTCTTGATGTAGGTTACTCCGGGCGCGCTTGACGGTGTCCGGACATTTATTAGCCGGACTCGAGAATTGCTGTGAGAGGCTGCTTTGCACCTCCGCCGCGAGGGCCGCCGTATGCTCCTCCGTTCGGAGAGAGCGTTCGGTGTTTCCATTGACCGTGATTACTCCTCGAGGTCCTGGCATCTTGAGCTTGAGGTATGCGTAGTGAGGCACCACATTGAACTTTGCAAATGCGGTTCGTCCAAGCAGTGCGTGATAGCCGCTGCGGAACGGGACTTTGTCGAAGATTAATTCCTCACTTCGGAAGTTATCCGGGGATCCGAAGACCACTTCGAGTGTAACCGAGCACATACAATTGGCCTCTACACGGAATGACGCCTTTAAAGGTCGTCTTTGTGGGTTTAATCCTTGAGGGGTCTATGCCCATTTTGCACAGTGTATCCCGATAGAGCGAGTTCAGGCTGCTACCGCCGTCCATCGTGACTCTAGTGAGGTGAAATCCGTCAATGATTGGGTCAAGAACCAATCGCGCGAATCCGCCGTGGCGGATGCTAGTGGGGTGGTCCTTCGATCAAAGGTGATCGGGTAGGAGGACCATGGGTTGAACTTGGCGGCGGCTCCATCGCATATACGTCCCTTAGTGCACGCTTCCGCTCCCTTTTGGGTATGTGGGTTGCGTATATCATGTTCACCATCCGCACTTGTGGGGAAGCCCTTCGTCTCTATTGTTCGGCAGCCGGGCTCCTCCTCGTCATCACTATGCAACCCTTGTCATTGAGTTCGCATTTAACTTGCCTGCCTGTTTGAAGACCCAACAATCCCTGTTGGTGTGGTTGGCTGGTTTTTCGGGGGTGCCATGTATTTGGCATGAGCGATCGAGTATTCGGTCCAGATTGGACGGGCCCTGAGTATTTCTTTTGAACAGCTTTTTCCGCTGACCGGGTTTAGAGCCTCTGAATCCGGCATTGACTGCCGTATCTTCAGCATTATCGCCGTTAATGCGGCGCTTGTGCTTGTTGCGACGCGACCTGCCATTGTTGTCCTTGGTATCCGAACTACCGTGGTCTTTGGTCAAGTTGTTACTACGAAGCTAGCCAGCTGTCCTCTCCAGCATAAAAGCGGGTCATGAGTGTTGTGAGGGCTGCCATGGATTTCGGCTTTTCCTGTCCTAGGTGCCGGCAAGCCACTCGTCATGGATGTTATGTTTGAAGGCTGCAAGGGCCTCAGCATCCGGACGGTCAATGATTTGATTTTTCTTGGTTAGGAACCGTGTCCAATTGTCGGCGATTCTTCCGCTGCTGAATTATGTGGCTGAGGTCATCGGCGTCGTGGGTCGCACATATGTGCCTGGAAGTTATCAAGGAATGCGGCTTCAAGGTCCTCCCAACAACCAATTGATTCTGGCGGCAAGCTGTTAAGCCAATGCCGAGCTAGTCCTTTAAGCTTGAGTGGGAGGTATTTGATGGCGTGTAGATCATCACCATGGGCCATGTGGATATGGAGGAGGTAGTCCTCGATCCAAACCGCAGGATCTGTTGTGCCATCGTATGATTCGATGTTTACGGGTTTGAAACCCTCGGGATTTGATGATCCATCATTTCGTCTGTGAAGCATAGTGGGTGTCTTGGCGCCTCAGCATTGGGCTATATCACGACGCAGCTCAAATGAGCTTTGTCTCATCGTGTTCGGCCGGCCGGAGTTGTCAGATCCGGCATGACGATTATCATCACGTGTCGTGGGCGCCCGCGATCCATAGATCGATCTTGTTTGCCTTGCCTTGTCCTCCAATATGTCTCGAAGGTGCAGCGCGTTTCCCGTGCCTTGGTACTTTTCGAGCGGCCGGGTGTGGCTTGAATGGAGGGTCTAGAGGCCTCTCTGTCATGACCATGGGGTGGCGGTCGGCCGCATCATCTTGTTGGTGATGTAGGTTTGGGTGCTGCTTCCTCTAATTGGGGTAGCAGCCTGCGTTTCAGGTATCTCTTGGAGGGCATTCGAGTTTGTACTCTTGGCTGCGAGGACTTCAGTCCATCTGTCGACTAGCAAGTCTTGGTCAGCTCTAAGCTGCTGCTGCTTTTCTTGAGGCTGCTTGCCGTGGCCATAAGCCTGTGTTTGAAAGCAGCTCACTGTTAGCGGGATCCTCGTGCACGACAAATTCATCGTCGTTGAGGCTTGCCTCATATTCGAGGGAGGCATATAATTATCATCCTCCACCTCCCCTGTCGCCGCTCTATCATGAGGGCTGGCTTCTCCCTCCTCTGTCTTTGAATCCTGCTTGAGAAGGTTGTCTTGACCTTTGTCCGGGTGTTATTATCTCCGTGCGGAATCACCGTTTTCTTTGTGGCGGGATTTAGAGCGGCGCCACGACGCCGCTTCTTGGCGCATGCTTCTTGGAGGGTCATCCTCCATTGTTCCATTGCTGTTCCCATCTTTTGGGATGTCCACCATGTATATGTCGTATGACGAGGTGGCCTTCCGGTGCCCTGTAGGAGCTGGTTCTTGGTCGCTCTCAGCCGTCGTCCATACCGCCCGATGTCTTGAGTCGAAGTCGAGCATGTCGGTTAAATCATCGGCGATGGCTACAAAGTGGGTGGTGGGTGGGCGTTGAATTTCTTCATCGTCCGCATCCCAACCTTCTGACCGTAGTCCGGCCAGGCTCTCCGGATAAAGAGAGAGACTTTAGTGAATTCAGGATGTCGCCAAAGGGCGAGTGCTGAAAGATGTCCGCGGTAGTGAACTCCATAACCGGCACCCAATTGGATTCGATTGGCAGGGGCGCGGAGGGTTCGGAGTCCGAAGAGGAGTCCGGCACCTTGGAGTCACGGTCTTCGCAAAGGATAGGGATGGAGTTCGGCTCAATCGCCATAGAGATCGTAGCCCTCGAGGCGGTGTCCAAACACTCGTCCTCGATCGGCAGAGTCGGTTCCGAGCTAAGGGTCGGAGCGGACGCTGGTGCGACCTCGAGGCAATCTTGTTGGGCAGAGCTAGATCGTGCCCATCGAGACAGTCTTGATGCGCTTGGGCGTGGCTCGAATCCGTCGAAGATCAAGTCTGCGCGGATGTCGGCCGTGTAGTTCAAACTCCCAAATCTGACCTGATGGCCAAGGGTGTAGCTTTTGATCTGCTCCAGATGGCCAAGTGAATTGGCCCGCAGTGCAAAGCCGACGAATACGAAGATCTGTCCGGGGAGAAAAGTCTCACCCTGGACCGCGTCGTTGTTGATGATCGAAGGAGCCATCGGGCCTAAGGATGACGACACATATGAACTCTCGATGAATGCACCAAAGTCGGTGTCAAAACCGGCGGATCTCGGGTAGGGGGTCCCGAACTGTGCGTCTAGGCGGATGGTAACAGGAGACAAGGGACACGATGTTTTTACCCCAGGTTCGGGCCCTCTTGATGGAGGTAAAACCCTACTCACCTTGATTAATATTGATGATATGGGTAGTACAAGAGTGGATCTACCACGAGATCAGAGAGGCTAAACCCTAGAAGCTAGCCTATGCTATGATTGTTTTTCGTCCTATGGACTAAAACCCTCCGGTTTATATAGACACTGGATAGGGTTAGGGTTACACAGAGTCGGTTACAATGGTAGGATATCTACATATCCATATTGCCAAGCTTGCCTTCCACGCCAAGGAAAGTCCCATCCGGACACGGGACGAAGTCTTCAATCTTGTATCTTCATAGTCCAGGAGTCCGGCCAACGGTGATAGTCCGGCTATCCGGACACCCCCTAATCCAGGACTCCCTCAGCCTTCCTCTAGGCCCAAACAATGGTGAAGTGTCATGTAGTTGATGTTCACATAACACCACTAGAGGAGAGGCAACATACATCTCATCAAAATATCGAACGAATACCAAATTCACATGACTACTTATAGCAAGACTTCTCCCATGTCCTCGTGAACAAACGTAACTACTCACAAATCATATTCATGTTCATAATCGGAGGGTATTAATATGCATAAAGGATCTGAATATATGATCTTCCACCAAATAAACCAACTAGCATCAACTACAAGGAGTAATCAACACTACTAGCAACCCACAGGTACCAATCTGAGGCTTTGGGACAAAGGTTGGATACAAGAGATGAACTAGGGTTTGAGAGGAGATGGTGCTGGTGAAGATGTTGATGGAGATTGACTCCCTCCCAATGAGAGGGTCGTTGGTGATGACGATGGTGATGATTTCCCCCACCCGGAGGGAAGTTTCCCCGACCAGGCAGCTCCATGAAGCCCTAGATTGGTTCCATGAGGTTCCGCCTCGTGGCGGCGGAGTTTCTTCAGCTTTCTTATGATTTTTTCCAGGATAAAGACTTCATATAGCGAAGATGGGCACCGGAGGCCTCGGGGGCCCACGAGGCAGGCGCGGGGGTAGGCGCGCCCCCCTCGTGGATAGTGGGTGGCCCCCCTCTGTACTTTCTTCGCTCAATATTTTTATTAATTCCAAAATTACTTTCGTGGAGTTTCGTGACTTTTGGAGTTGTGCGTAATAGGTCTCTAATATTTGCTCCTTTTCCACCCTGAATTCCAAATGGGCATTCTCCCTCTTCATGTAAACCTTGTAAAATAAGAGAGAATAGCATAAGTATTGTGACATAACTTGTAATAACAGCCCATAATGCAATAAATATCGATATAAAAGCATGATGCAATATGGACGTATCAACTCCCCCAAGCTTAGACCTCGCTTGTCCTCAAGCGGAAGCCGATAACGATAAATATGTCCACATGTTTAGAGATAGAGGTGTCGATAAAATAAAATACGGACATGAGGGCATCATGATCATTCTTATAACATCAACATATATGGATATTGTCATATAATTTCTTATGCTCAAGTAATAATCTATTCACAATGTAAAGTATGAATCAGAAACTTCATTGAGAACCAACAAACTATGATCTCGGTCATTGAAGCAATTGCAATTTATCATAACATCGGAAAGATTCAATATAAGATCTTTTCAGCAAGTCCACATACTCAACTATCATTTAGTCTTTCATAATTGCTAACACTCACGCAATACTTAAGGGTACGGAGTTTTGATCGAACACAGAGAAAGATAGGGGCTTATGGTGTTGCCTCCCAACCTTTTACCTCAAGGGTAATGTCCACAATAATAATTCATGCTAACTTACATCCAATTGGATATATATATATATCAGGATCTTTCCAACACAAGGTGCTTGCCAAAGGATAAAATGTAAAAAGGAAAGGTGAAGATCACCATGACTCTTGTAAGGTAAAAGACAAAAGTAAAAGATAGGCCCTTCGCAGAGGGAAGCAGAGGTTGTCATGTGCTTTTATGGTTGGATGCACGGAATCTTAATGCAAAAGAACGTCACTTTATATTGCCACTTGTGATATGGACCTTTATTATGCAGTCCATCGCTTTTATTGCTCCCATATCACAAGATCATATAAAGCTTATTTTCTCCACACTAATAAATCATACATATTTAGAGAGCAATTTTTATTGCATGCAACATGACAACTTACTTGAAGGATCTTACTCAATCCATAGGTATGTATGGTGGACTCTCATGGCAAAACTAGGTTTAAAGATAATCGGAAGCACAAGTAGTATCTCCACTTGGTGCAAAGAATTTGGCTAGCATGAGGGAGAAAGGCAAGCTCAACATGTTGGATGATCCATGACAATATACTTTATTTCAGATATAAGAAAACATAACCCATTACGTTGTCTTCCTTGTCCGACATCAACTCTTTAGCATGTCATATTTTAATGAGTGCTCACAATCATAAAAGATGTCCAAGATAGTATATTTATATGTGAAAACCTCTCTTTCTTTATTACTTCCTATTAATTGCAATGATGACCAAAACTATGTTTGTCAATTCTCAACAACTTTTATTCATCATACTCTTTATATGTGAAGTCATTACTCTCCATAAGATCAATATGATCTCTTTACTTCTTTTTGTTCTTTCTTTATCTTTAAATCCGTCAAGATCATAGCAAGATAATCAAGCCCTTGACTCAACACTAATCTTTATTATATATAGCTCACAGACTTGATTACATAGAAGGATCATAAAGCAAAACTCAAAATTAAATCATACTAAAACCTTATTCTACTAGGCCAAGATATTACCAAAAGGATCAAACTAAAAAACGATAGAGATAGGAGTGTGATGGTGATACGATACCGGGGCACCTCCCCCATGCTTGGCAGTTGCCAAGGGGAGTGCCCATACCTATGTGATTAGTTCTCCTTTGCTGGTGAAGAAGATGATGGTGACGATGGATAGTCGCACATCGAGCGTAGGAGATCCTCCAATTTGCGGATAATGCCCTTGAGTGCGATGATATGCTCCTTCAACAAAAAATTTCACGTGTGAGATACTTGTTTTGTATACGAGCTAACTCAATCATCTTGAAAGCTTCAATCTCAGTTGGGGTTAGAAGATTGTGATGAGGTTGGAGGGTGTCTTCATCTTCTGCTGCCGAAACTTGGTCCTCCATGACCTTCTTGATCCCATCATCCTTGTTGGTCTCCACGGGTTCTTCTCTCTTCAACTCTATCTTCATTAGCCAAGCATCGTTATCACCATTGTTGGAGGAGGGTGACGACATGATGCCTGACTTGGACAACTCTGGAAGAAAACAACTCGAAACAAGAATAGAGGATATTTGTGTGATACGGTGGTCAAAACCTTCGGGAGATTATATAATGAATTTTTACCGGCCAAAAGAAGTATCATGCAAGAAAACATAGTCCAGAGAGCACACGAGGTGCCCACGAGGCAGGGGGGCGCCCAGGGGGTAGGGTGCGCCCTCCACCCTCGTGGACGCCTCGTGTCTTTCCCGGACTACTTCTTATTTTCAGATTTTCTTAAATATTCTAAAATGGAGAAAATTTACTATTAGAACTGTTTCGGAGTCGGTTTACTTACCGCACCACGTACCTATTCCTTTTCTGAGTCTGAAACGTTCTGGAAAGTGTCCCTTATGTATTCCTCCGGGGTTACGGTTTCAATAACATTAGTTTCAACATTTATAGGATTACCTGAGATATAATGTTTGATTCTTTGACCGTTCACCACCTTTGGATTTGTGCCTTGAAGTTGTTGATTTTATGGCACCGAACGATAGACCTCCTCGATAACATAAGGACCTTCCCATTTAGAGAGAAGCTTTCCTGCAAAAAATCCTAAACGAGAGTTGAATAGTAACACATAATCACCTACATTAAACTCACACTTTTGTATCCTTTTGTCATGCCATCTTTTAACTTTTCTTTAAACAGTTTGGCATTCTCATAGGCTTGAGTTCTCCATTCATCAAGTGAGCTAATGTTAAATAGCCTCTTCTCACCGGCAAGTTTGAAATCATAATTGAGCTCTTTAATGGCCCAATATGCCTTATGTTCCAGTTCAAGAGGTAAGTGACATGCTTTTCCATAAACCATTTTATATGGAGACATACCCATAGGATTTTTATATGCAGTTCTAGAGGCCCATAATGCATCATCAAGTTTCTTGGACCAATTCTTGCTAGACCTATTAATAGTCTTTTGCAAAATTAATTTGAGCTCTCTATTACTCAATTCTACTTGACCACTAGATCATGGGTGATACGGAGATTCAATTCTATGATTAACATCATACTTAGCAAGCATTTTATGAAAAGCACCATGAATAAAATGTGAACCACCATCAGTCATTAAATATCTAGGGACTCCAAACCTCAGAAAAATAACTTCTTTAAGCATCTTAATAGAGGTGTTATGATCAACACTACTAGTTGGAATAGCTTCTACCCACTTAGTAATGTAATCAACATCAACTAAAATATGTGTATACCCATTAGAGGAAGGAAATGGTCCCATATAATCAAAGCCCCAAACATCAAATGGTTCAATAACAAGTGAATAATTCATAGGCATTTCTTGACGTCTACTAATATTACCAATTCTTTGACATTCATCACAAGATAAGACAAACTTATGGGCATCCTTGAAGAGAGTAGGCCAATAAAAACCGGATTGCAATACCTTATGTGTAGTTCTATCTCCAGCGTGGTGTCCTCCATAAGCTTCAGAGTGACACTTGCATAGGATCTGTTCCTGTTCATGCTCAGGTATACAACGTCTAATGACACCATCTACTCCTTCTTTATAAAGGTGTGGGTCATCCCAGAATTAATGTCTTAAATCATAGAAAAACTTTTTCTTTTGCTGGTATGTGAAACTAGGTGGTAAAAATTTAGCAACAATATAATTAGCATAATCAGCATACCATGGAGCAGTGTGAAAAGCATTTATGACAGCTAATTGTTCATCAGGGAAGCTATCATCAATAGGTAGTGGGTCATCAAGAACATTCTCTACCCTAGACATGTTGTGCGCAGCGGGGTTCTCAGCTACCTTTCTATCAATAATATGCAAATCATATTCTTGTAGTTTGAGAACCCATTTAATAAGTCTAGGTTTAGCATCTTTCTTTTCCATAAGGTATTTAATAGCAGCATGATCAGTGTGAACAGTTACTTTAGAATCAACAATATAAGGTCTGAACTTATCACAAGCAAATACAACTGCTAAAAATTCTTTTTCAGCAGTAGCATAATTTCTCTGGGCATTGTCTAGAGTCTTACTAGCATATTAAATAATATTTAATTTCTTATCAACTCTTTGTCCTAGAACAACACCTACAGCATAATCACTAGCATCGCACATAATTTCAAAGGGTAAATTCCAATCAGGTGGCTGAATAATAGGTGCAGAAATCAAAGCTTTCTTAAGTATTTCAAATGCTTCTACACATCAAAGACAAAAGGAATATCTTTTTGTAAGAGATTAGTCAGAGGCCTGGAGATTTTAGAGAAGTCCTTAATGAACCTCCTATAAAAACCGGCATGACCAAGGAAACTTCTTATACCTTTAGTGTCTTTGGGACACGACATCTTTTCAATAGCATCAACTTTGGCTTTATCAACTTCAATACCTCTTTCAGAAATTTTATGCCCCAAGACAATACCTTCATTAACCATAAAGTGGCACTTCTCCCAATTCAAGACAAGATTAGTTTCTTCACATCTCTGCAAAATCGATCAAGGTTGCTCAAGCAATCATCAAAAGAAGTTCCAGATCTGGAGAAATCATCCATGAAAACCTCAACAATCTTTTCACAAAATCGGAGAATATAGCCATCATGCATCTTTGAAAGGTAGCAGTGCATTACACAAACCAAAAGGCATACGTCTATAAGCAAAGGTCTTGAAAGGGCAAGTAAAAGTGGTCTTTTCTTGATCCTCTTTTGACACAGTATTTGAGAGAAACCGGAATAACCATCTAGAAAACAAAAATGTGTATGTTTGGATAATCTTTCTAGCATTTGATCAATAAAAGGTAAAGGGTAATGATCCTTTTTAGTACCTTTATTTAATTTGCGGAAATCAATTACCATTCTATAACCTGTAATAATTCTTTGTGGGATCAATTCATCTTTATCATTAGGAACAACGGTAATACCTCCCTTCTAAGGGACACAATGGACAAGACTTACCCACTGACTATCAGCAACGGGATAAATTATACCTGCCTCCAGAAGCTTTAGTATTTCTTTCCTTACCACTTCTTTAATCTTATGATTTAACCGTCGTTGGTGATCAATAACTGGTTTAGCGTCTTTCTCCAATTTTATTTTGTGCTGACATAGAGTGGGACTAATGCCCTTAAGATCATCAAGAGTATACCCAATAGCAGCACTGTGCTTATTCAGAGTTTTCAATAATTTCTTTTCTTCATGCTCTGAAAGGTTAGCACTAATAATAACAGGATATATCTTCTTTTCATCAAGATAAGCATATTTAAAAGTATCGGGTAATGGTTTAAGCTCGAACACGGGATCACCCTTGGGTGGAGGAGGACCCCCTAGGATTTCAACAGGCAAGTTGTGTTTCAAAATAGGTCCCTGTTTAAAGAATACTTCATCTATTTCCCTTCTTTCATTCATAAACATATCATCTTCATGGTCTAGCAAATATTGTTCTAAAGGATCATTAGGAGGCACGACAATAGAAGCAAGACCAATAATTTCATCTTTACTAGGCAATTCCTCATCACGGGGTTGTCTACGAAATTTAGCAAAATTAAACTCATGAGACAAATCACCCAAACCAATAGTAACAACATCCTTTTCGCAGTCTATCCTAGCATTAACAGTATTCAATAAGGGTCTACCAAATATGATGGGACAAAAGCTATCTTGTGGGGAGCCAAGAACAAGAAAATCAGCAGGATATTTAACTTTCCCACACAAGACTTCAACATCTCTAACAATCCCAACTGGTGAAATAGTGTCTCTATTGGCAAGCTTAATTGTAACATCAATTTCTTCTATCTCAAAGGTGCAATATCATGCATAATTTCTTTGTATAAAGAGTGAGGTATTGCACTTGCACTAGCACCCATATCACATAAGCCATGATAACAATGATCTCCTATTTTACCAGAAATATCAGGCATGCCTACAACAGGTCTATGTTTATTTTTAGTATCAGGTCTAGCAATCCTAGCGGCTTCATTACAGAAGTAAATAACATGCCCATCAATATTATCAGCCAAGAGATCTTTAACCATAGCAATACTAGGTTCAACTTTAATTTTCTCAGGGGTTTGGGTGTCCTAATATTACTTTTGTTGACCACAGTTGAAGCTTTAGTATGATCCTTTATTCTAACAAGGAAAGGTGGTTTCTCAATATAAGCAGTAGGAACAATAGGATCATTATAAGTGATAGTCTTTTCTTTACTTCAATGGGAGGATTATATTTAAACCATTTATCCTTAGGGAGATCAACATGAGTAGCAAATGATTCACAGAAAGAAGCTACTATATCAGAGTCAAGTCCATATTTAGTGCTAAATTCACGGAAAACATCGGTATCCATAAAATATTTAACACAATCAAACTTAGGTGTTATACCTAACTCCTTACCTTCGTCGAGATCCCAATCTTCAGAGTTGCGTTTAATTATTTCCAATAAATCCCATTTGAATTCAATAGTCTTCATCATAAAAGAGCCAGTACAAGAAGTATCGAGCATGGAGCGATTATTGAGAGAAAGCCGAGCTTAAATTTTTTGAATAATCATTTCTCTTGAGAGCTCATGATTGGGGCATGGATATAACATTGACTTAAGCCTCCCCCAAGCTTGAGCGATGCTTTCTCCTTCGCGAGGCCAAAATATATATATATAATTACGATCACGATGAACAAGATGCATAGGATAAAACTTCTGATGAAATTCCAATTTCAATCGGTTGTAGTTCCATGATCCCATATCATCACATAGCCTAAACCATGTCAATGCCTCTCCCTTCAAAGATAAAGGGAAGAACTTCTTCTTGATAACATCCTCGGGCATACCGCAAGCTTAAATAATCCACAAACTTCATCCACATAGATTAGGTGCAAATCGGGATGTAATGTTCCATCACCGTGAAAGGATTAGCTAGCAGTTTCTCTATCATACCGAAGGAATTTCAAAGTAAACATTTTCAGTAGGTTCAGTAGGTTGAGGAGCAAATCTTTGCTCTCTTGATCGGGGTGAAGATACCGGACAAGCCCCTCAAAGGATTACTTTCCATAGTAATAAGTGACATGAAATTTCAGCACACTATATAAATTTTTCCTTACCAAATTCCACCTACCAAAGGCGCTTCACTCCCCGGCAACGGCGCCAGAAAAGAGTCTTGATGACCCACAAGTGTAGGGGATCTATCGTAGTACTTTCGATAAGTAAGAGTGTCGAACACAACGAGGAGAAGAAGGAAATTATAAGCGGTTCTCAGTAAGGTATTCTCTGGAAGCACTGAAATTATCGGTGACAGATATTTTTGTAATAAGGTAATTTGTAACGAGTAACAAGTAATAAAAGTAAATAAGGTGCAGTAAGATGGCCCAATCCTTTTTGTAGCAAAGGACAAGCCTGGACAAACTCTTATATAGAGAAAAGCGCTCCCGAGGACACATGGGAATTATCGTCAAGCTAGTTTTCATCACGCTCATATGATTCGCGTTCGTTACTTTGATAATTTGGTATGTGGGTGGACCGGTGCTTGGGTGCTTCCCTTTATTGGACAAGCATCCACCTTACGATTAACCCCTATTGCAAGGATCCGCAACTACAAAAGAAGTATTAAGGTAAACCTAACCATAGCATGGAACATATGGATCCAAATCAGCCCCTTACGAAGCAACTCATAAACTAGGGTTTAAGCTTCTGTCACTCTAGCAAGCCATCATCTACTTATTACTTCCCAATGCCTTCCTCTAGACCCAAACAATGGTGAAAGGTAAACTCGGTGGGACCGATTTTCTCTTTTCGGTGAGACCGAAATGTTACAAAAAGGAAACAGAGAGTTTACATTGCAATCTCGGTGCGACCGATCGCTCACTTCGGTTAGACCGAAACGTTACGAAGGAAGCAGAGAGATTGCAACCCCATCTCGGTGAGACCGAGATCCCTATCGATAAGACCAATTTGCTTAGGGTTTGTGGCGGTGGCTATGACTTTTGGAATCGGTGGCGCGGATAGAAAGAATCGGTGTGACTGATTTTGGCTTTAGGTTTAGGTCATTTGTGGATGTGGGAAAGTAGTTGAGGGTTTTGGAGCATATCACTAAGCACATGAAGCAAGAGGCTCATTAAGCAACACCTCATCCCTTCTTGATAGTATTGGCTTTTCCTATAGACTCAATGTGATCTTGGATCACTAAAATGTAAAATGAAGAGTCTTGAACTTTTGAGCTTGAGCCAATCCTTTGTCCTTAGTATTTTGAGGGATCCACTTTCATCATCCATGCCATGCCATTCATTGAGCTTTCCTGAAACAATAGTCTTGGAATATCATTAGCTCAATGAGCTACATGTTGTTATGAATTACCAAAACCACCTAGGGATAGTTGCACTTTCAATCTCCCCTTTTGGTAATTGATGACAACATATAGATCAAAACTTCGACAAATGATAATAAAATTTAAATAACATCGTAAGCTTTGAGAAGTATGTGATAAGCAAGAGCTCCCCCTAAATTTGTGCATAGTTTCAGATTTGCTTTGGACTGCAAATGCACAATGAATTAGGCTCATGGGTTACTCTTCCATGTCACATACATCTTGGTGGAGCGCTCAAAATAATAAACAATGAATACATGCACTCATCACCAAGCATAGTGAGTGATCACATAAGATAGATAGGATAATATCAAGCATGCATAAGTGTAGCTTATGATCAAACACATGATCATCAATTTCTCACAAGCATAGTATCTCAACCAAAAGCAAACACAGATTGAAAAACCACCAAATAAAGCAAGAGAGAACAAAAGCAACACTCTCTCTCTCTCTCGAAGCCTATGATCTATACATTTTTCTCCCCCTTTGGCAACAAGTTACCAAAAAGTTCATAGAAAATGCATAGTGCAAGCTCGACTCTCGTGCTTGATCTTCCGGTGGTGGTGTAGAGATGGCTCCTTCGATGAAGGCTTGATTGAAGTGGATGGAGCTGGAGGAGTTAGTCTTTGGAGCTGGTGGCACTTTGGGCCCCAGAGGCGGTGGCTGGTCTTTGAAGTTGTTGCTCTAGTGTCTGTCTGCAGCACTGGCTGACCTCTAGGCTCTGGGCACTCTGGCAAACACATTGGTGGTAGTCTTGCCCTTCCTCTCCTGCATGTCATCCTGCAGCTGCTCCACAATCGATCGAATCTCGCATTACCTTGACATCTAGATCATAGAATTTTTGTTCCATGATTCTTTCCAGGCTCTCCTGGTTTTGAGTTAGGGTGGCCAACCCTTCTCAATCCTCGAGATGATGCTATCAAGTAACTAAGCTGCTCCTGTTTGGTTTTCAAGAAATATTCAGATGCCTCCTCTTGAGTTGGCATCTTGGTAGCCTTCTCCCTCTTTGCCTTCTCCTTCTTCTCCTGAGCTTGAACTGATTGTGGATCATCTTCATTCATGACAACCTCATTGTCCTCAAAGTCTGGATAAAGTGGAAAGTGTTCCTTATCCAACTGATATTTTCCTGTGCCCATCTTTGAGTTTATCAATTCTTGAATCGAGGTGCATATCCACAGCTCCTCTTCCGATCTCTGCAGTCCTCTTGATTGTTTCAATGATCGGGCTCATGACTTTGAACTTTTGTGGCACATCAAACACATGCAACATGTTGATGGCATGCCCTCTGATCATGTTATGGTCACGGACTTGGGCAACAAAGTGTGCCTCGGAATCCAATTTATGGTTGGCAACCCTGACAGCAGAAAGTGAACTGATCCAAACTTGTGAGTCTCTAATGCCTTGTCTGGAATTTCCTTGTACATGTGAGCCATTGAATTGTGACCCAACTTCTTCTTTGCATAAATGTCTAGGTCATCCTCATTCTCCTTGGGGGCATTGATCAGACTTGCCCATTCTTTAATAGTGGACTGGTACCTTGTACCGTCGGACATCAAACTATTCTTCCATCTGGGTAAAAGTGTCTTTGTGGAGTAGAACTGCATGATAAGCTCATCATTCCAGTTGGTGAACTTCTGTCCAACAAAATCTGCAACTCCACAAGCAACAAAGCTGTCTTGCACTCCAGGATAGTGTTGTTCATTTTCCTTGATGAATTTCCAGTCAACCCACCTCATGTCACAGACTATGGGCTTCTTGTCCAACAGAATTGTTTCATAGAAGTCCTGCTGTTCCTTTGTGTGGAACCTGTAGTCAATGAGTTCTTCTTCTTGAAGCATATGGATCTTCCATTCTCCATAGTCTCAGCCCTGAATCCTTCCTGATTCTCATGTCCTCAGCCACAGGATGGGCATCATTGTGGTCTGGTATCTTGGGTTTGAGCTTTCTTAGAACCTGTCCTTCATCTTCTGAATCTTCAGCAACATTTGGCACTGGGGCCTTGTTCTTCTCAGCAGCTAGAATACTCCTATTATTCCTCTTTGGAACTTGCTTGGCCTTGGAGGCAGCTTTGGGTGTTTCCTTGGGCTTGGATGTTGCACCCCCTGATCTGATTGCATCTCCCATAAGCTTAGCTGCCTTTGGAGCTGGTGCAGCAAGTTCTTCCTCTTCCATCATGGAAGGTTGACCAACAATTTTGGCCATGGTCATCTTGACCCTTTCCTTCCTCTTCTTTCCTTCAAGAAATTGGCTCTTTGGGATCGGGCCTTTTGGCGCTTGAGTTGTTGCTCTGGCCTTGGACATTGGTTGTCTTCCTGCAGGCCTTTTGGTCTTCATGCACAGCTTTGTATTCTTTCTTTGAGCCATATTCCTTCTTGAGCACCACTTTCTTGGAAGTAGCCTCATCTTCCTCGACTTTGTAATCTTCATCCTCTGAATCTGAAGTTCTTTTCCTCCTTTGCCTAGTTGCAGCCTTAGGCAAATTGCTAGAAGTACTTCTGCTCCCTTCATCTGAAGTTGAGGGACTAGTGCCCTCACTCAAGTCCATCTGCTCTTGACACATTACATTTGTCACTTTGATCGGACATCTTGCAAAAAAGCTGACCACCCCTGTGAAGAGTTATAGATGAGATAGAAAAGATGAGCATCACAAAATGCAGAGGTTTTTGCAAGAGAATGACTCAAAAGTTCAGTCTTAGTTTTCCCACGAAAGCATTTCGGATCCACCGATTTTCAAACTTGGTGATACCGAAGCAGTTTTGGAACCTAAGCGATGATCTCGGTTGGACCGAGTTTCAATTCGGTGGTACCGAGACTGCTAGGGTTTCACAGAATCCTCAAATCGGTTGCACCGATTAGTAATTCTCGGTCAGACCGAGAGTCACTAGTGCAATGGCATAAGCCAAATCGGTGAGACCGAGTTTTTCAACTCGGTGGGTCCGAGATGGTTTCGTGAAACCTAACCCTAAAAATTTGAATCACATCTAATCTATGAACTACTTTGGCTGGATAGAGGAGTTTCAATCGTGGCTAGAATCAATATGAAAACAATGTGCGGGGAATCGACGTGGATAGCACAAAGATTAAGTCCATACCCTAACTTGGCGGTGGACTTGCTACGGCAACGACGGGGACGAAATCCGTTGGCGGCGACGGAGACCAGCGGTGACGAGGCTGTTGGCAGCGAGGAGACAATCCGGAGACCACGATGGCGAAGCGAGCTGTTGCTTGGCGAAGGGTTTCGAAGAAATTTCCAAAATTTTGCCCGTGGCTATATATATGGCTCGACCCTGTCGGTGTGACCGAGTGGGACAACTCGGTGGCACCGAGATGCATAACTATGTTCAGTTACAGCAAATCGGTGAGACCGAAAAGTTCAAATCGGTTGCACCGAGATTGAAAACTCAGATCAACTTGATGATCTCGGTAGGAACGAAATGGAAGGATCGGTCAGACCGAGAATCACTAAGAGGTTTTGGAAGTTTAAGTCTATGACGAATCGGGGACTCTGAGTGCTCCTCACACAGTGGTTCGAATCTGACTTGATCAAATTTTGTGATGTAGCATGAATAGAGTTTGAGACGAGAAAAGCATAGATAGCTAAAGAAGGTTCTTAGGCATTCTTGTCCATCCACTTGGCACAAAGAAAAGAATCCAAACAAACAAAACAACAAGTGGATGTCCTTGAATGAGTAAAATATGCACCAACATGCTCACACAATAAGATGGCAATTGAAATATGTGGCAAAGCATGCACAACCAATTTTAGCAACTATCAAGCAATTGGCGATGACTAGGTCATCTATATATGAGTATATTGACTTAGGAGTCAAATGAGAACATTTGATCATAGGTCATACTCATCGTTTAAGCTCAAGTGGGGTTACCACTTTTACATAATGCATTAATGTGTTCACACCATTAGAGTTGCTTTGACTCAATTCTTAGAGTTAAGCTCCCCTAGATGTGAGATCCCCCTTAGAGGGATGAACTAACCTTGGGTTTTGTCGATGATGACTTCATGTAGGTGTTGAAGATATAGATGCTCAATGTTGATGTAGATCATTTGGAGCAATCCTTTGGAGTGAGTTGCACTTTCAACTTGCCTACATGGGTTAGTCCCACAAGGAACAAACAAGAATATCCATAGACATAGAGTGATGCACACACAAGATGATGTCCATGAAAACATTAGGTTACCTTGTCCCTTGCCTTACCAACATGAGGGTTTGTGACTCCTTGAACTAGTGCAAGATGTGAAAGTTGATTGCACTTGTTCTTGCCAAAATGATATGAGTGAAGAATGTTGGCGGAGTCACCCTCAAGAACTCTCTAGTTCTTCTTCTTGGGATCCACATCATCTTGATGGGAATCCTTGGAGTTATAGTTGTACTTGATGAAGTAGAACTTGGCGTAGTCTTGGGGACCCACTTGAGCGAGGCTTTAGGTGCTTCTTCAAATGCATCAATCTCTTCTTGAAGCTTGTACTTGCCTTTGTTCTTGTGGTCTTGTGGTGGAAGATCATCTTGAGCTTGTGTCCCCTTGAAGGAAGTAGGATCATACTTCTCTTGTTGAGGAACAAACTTTGTCTTGGGGTATTGATCTTCTTCCCACTCAACTCCATTGGTGTTGAACTTTCGTTCAAAACCAACACCTTGATTCTTCCGGTGCCTTCCTTGCTTGCGTACAATTTCCTCGAATTGCTTACTCCCGGCAAGGCTCTTGTAAACATCTTTCTCTATAATTCCCTTCAATAAACTATTTTCTTGCTCAAGTGTAACTTGGCTAAGAGAATCATTAGTGGAATCAACAGAACTACTAGAAGCAACAACATTGGATTTGACATTATTATTGTTACTACTAGAGGAAGTATCTTTTTTGTACTTGCTACTAGACTTGACTTGAGGCATGTAAGTAGATAAGAGTAAACGCTTGGCAATGTAAGAAGAACTTTTATTGCGGAGATCATCATTGATTGCCTTTAAGAACTCATGCTCTTGCTCAAGATTGAGCTTTTCAAAGCGTAACTTCTCATGAGCCCTTAAAAGTTCTCGATGATCTTGAAGATAGTTTCATGAGCCAACTTAAGAGTGTTTAGTTCTTTAGTTAGAAGCTCAATTTTCTCCTTATCATTGTCATTCGTTTGATTAGCATGATTAATTGACGTTTCATCATAGTATTCATCACTAGAGTTGTCAACAAGTAAATCATCATCCACAAGCAAGTCATCTTCATCACTATTAAAATCAACATACTGGATGTGTTACCTTTGGACCTTTGGCCATGAAGCATCTTCCAACACCTTCATTTGGTGAGTTAAATATGTCGTAGGAGTTGGTTGACACAAGTGCTAGACCGCAACACCTTCATCTTGAGTATATTCGGAGTCGGAGTGATAGCTTCTCTCGGAGTGATTGTCGGAGTCGGAGCCGGAAACCCATTCACCAACATGAGCTTGATGTCTTTGTTTTGTGTAGCTCCTTGATGGCTTGTCCTTTCTTTCCGAATCCTTACTTCTCCGTGAGGGTCTTCGTTCGTAACGATCATCTCTACTCCTCCTCTCTCTTGGTGGTGATTCTTCTCTTTTGCTCATTCTTCTTGGAGAATCTTCTCTTCTTTTGTAGGGTGCCGTACACTCATTGGAGTAGTGTCCGGGTCTCCCACAATTGTAGCAATTGCGCTCTCGACTAGAACATCTCTTGTCATTGTAAGACCTTGACTTGGAGCTTCTTTCTTTGCTTCTACTTTTGTAGAATTTGTTGAAGTTCTTCACCATTAATCTCAATTCTTCATTGAAGGTTGGTTTCTCACTTGATGATGTGGGGGCTTCACTTGAGGCTTTGTAAGCACCACTTGACTTGTTGTGAAGTTCCTCCTTATCCTTGAGTGACATCTCATGAGCAACATTCCTTCCAATGACTTCCGTTGGCTTGAGATCTTTGTAGTTTGGCATCATTTGTATCAATGTGCACACGGTATCATACTTTCCGTCCAATGCTCTTAGGATTTTCTTGATGATGAATTTGTCGGTCATCTCTTCACTCCCTAAGCCGGCAATCTCATTTGTGATAAGAGCAAGCCTAGAGTACATTTCAGCGACACCTTCACCATCCTTCATTTTGAACTTGTCAAGCTGACTTTGGAGCACATCCAACTTGGATTCCTTGACGTATTTGGTACCTTCATGCATATCAATGAAAGTATCCCAAATTTCCTTTGCATTCTCAAGACGGCTGATTTTGTTGAATTCTTCGGGGCACAATCCGTTGAAGATGATGTCACATGCTTGAGCATTGTATTGCAGCATCTTCAATTCTTCCGCATTAGCTTCACGGTTCGGTTCTCTCCCATCGAAGAATTCACCTTGCAAGCCAATACAGATAATTGACCAAACGGCGAGGTTATGTCCAAGAATATGCATTTTCATCTTATGCTTCCAACTAGCAAAATTAGTACCATCAAAGTAAGGACCTCTACGGTGATAATTTCCCAGCTAGACGCCATACTCTCCTAGGTTGTGAAACCAAGGCTATGACCATCAAAAGCTATGGAAATCAAAGCAAATGGAGACCAAGGCTCTGATACCACTTGTAGGACCTTGAAGTATGTCTAGAGGGGGGGTGATTAGACTACTTGACCAATAAAATTTTAACCTTTTCCCAATTTTAGAGTTTGGCAGATTTTAGCTATTTTAGGACAAGTCAAGCAATCATCACACAATTCAAGCAAGCATGCAAAGAGTATATAGTCAGCGGAAATTAAAGCATGCAACTTGCAAGAATGTAAAGGGAAGGGTTTGGAGGATTCAAACACAATTGGAGACACGGATGTTTTTGTCGTGGTTCCGATAGGTGGTGCTATCGTACATCCACGTTGATGGAGACTTCAACCCACGAAGGGTAACGGCTGCGGGAGTCCACGGAGGGCTCCACCCACGAAGGGTCCACGAAGAAGCAACCTTGTCTATCCCACCATGGCCGTCAGCCCACGGAGGACTTGCCTCACTAGCGGTAGATCTTCACGAAGTAAGGCGATCTCCTTGCCCTTACAAACTCCTTGGTTCAACTCCACAATCTTGTCGGAGGCTCCCAAGTGACACCTAGCCAATCTAGGAGACACCACTCTCCAAGAAGTAACAAATGGTGCGTTGATGATGAAATCCTTGCTCTTGTGCTTCAAATGATAGTCTCCCCAACACTCAACTCTCTCTCATAGGTTTTGGATCTGGTGGAAAGAGGGTTTGAGTGGAAAGCAACTTGGGGAAGGCTAGAGATCAAGATTCATATGGTAGGAATGTAATATCTTGGCCTCAACACATGAGTAGGTGGTTCTCTCTCAGAAATGGTAAGTTGGAAGTGTAGGTTCGTTCTGATGGCTCTCTCCATGAATGAAGAGGAGGTGGAGGGGTATATATAGCCTCCACACAAAATCTAACCGTTACACACAATTTACCAAACTCGGTGGGACCGAATCATTAAACTCGGTCGGACCGATTTAGTAAACCTAGTGACCGTTAGGATTTTGATTGGGGATCGACATGCATCTCGGTGAGGCCGATTCGGTTAGGGTTAGGGCATAACGTAATCTCGGTGAGACTGATTACACAAACTCGGTGAGACCGATTTGGTAATAAGCTTTCGGAGAGTTGGTCGTAAACTCGGTGGGACCGATTTGCTCTTTTCGGTGAGACCGAAATGTTACAAAAAGGAAACGAGAGAGTTTACATTGCAATCTCGGTGGGACCGATCGCTCACTTGATTAGACCGAAATGTTCTGAAGGGAAGCAGAGAGATTGCAACCCCATCTCGGTGAGACCAAGATCCCTATCGGTAAGACCGATTTGCTTAGGGTTTGTGGCAGTGGCTATGACTTTTGGAATCGGTGGCGCCGGATAGAAAGAATCGGTGTGACTGATTTTGGCTTTGGGTTTAGGTCATTTGTGGATGTGGGAAAGTAGTTGAGGGTTTTGGAGCATATCACTAAGCACATGAAGCAAGAGGCTCATTAAGCAACACCTCATCCCTTTTTGATAGTATTGGCTTTTCCTATAGAGTCAATGTGATCTTGGATCACTAAAATGTAAGATGAAGAGTCTTGAGCTTTTGAGCTTGAGCCAATCCTTTGTCCTTAGTATTTTGAGGGATCCAATTTCATCATCCATGCCATGCCATTCATTGAGCTTTCCTGAAACAATAATCTTGGAATAGCATTAGCTCAATGAGCTATATGTTGTTATGAATTACCAAAACCACCTAGGGATAGTTGCACTTTCAAGATCCATCTTGGAAAACACCTTAGCTCCTTGCAGCTGGTCAAACAAATCATTGATCATCGGCAGTGGGTACTTGTTCTTGACCGTCACCTCATTCAATCCTCGATAATCAACGACCATCCTTAACGATCCATCCTTTTTCTCCACTAGAAGTACTGGGGATCCCCAAGGTGACGAACTTGGGCGAATATAACCTTTATCCAGTAACTCCTTAATCTGCTTCTTAATTTCCTCCAAATCCTTTGCGGGCATTCTGTACGGTCTCTTAGATATTGGTCCTGTGCCTGGCAAAAGCTCAATCAAGAACTCAATGTCTCTATCCGGTGGCATGCACAGCAACTCTTAGGAAATACATCCGGAAAATCCTTCACCACTGGTACTTCCTCCTGTACAACTCCTGATAAAGAATTCACTTGAGTCCTACTCGGCACATGCCGGGATACATACATGATCCTTCTTTCTTCTGGTGTAGTCAATGTTCCCTCCATACTTCGATAACCAATCCATGCCTAATATCACATCCAATCCTTGTGACTCCAATACTATTAGGTCCGATGGAAACAGGTAGTTACCAATCCTTAATGGTAACCGATCACACCATAGGCTAGCCATATACTCTGCTCCTGGTGAGGTTACTAACATGGGTGACCTAAGGGCTTGGGTTGGCAGTTTAAACTTATCCACAAATCCCCTTGATATGTATGAATGCGATGCACCAGTATCAAAAAGTACGACTACAGTAAATGACTTAACCAAAAACTTACCTATTACTGCATCGGGTTGGGCTTCAACCTCCTCCACGTTAACATGGTTCACTTGTCCCCTGGTGAAAGGGTTGGGCTTCTTCCCAGAGCTTCCATTGTCGTTTCCATTCTTAGCTTCAGGACATTCATTGGCGTAATGTCCGGTCTTCTGGCACTTGTAGCAAGTAATGTGGCTTAGATCTTTCTTGGTGGGTGTTGCCGGGTTGGAACGGTTATGTCCGTTGCTTCCTCCATTGCCACTCCCGTTCTTGGTGCCACTATGGTTATGCGAACTCCCTCCAGAGTGATTGTGACCTCCATGGTTATGGACAAGTCCTCCCGAGTTCGGGGTGAAACGGGGCCTCTGATGAGCTCCAGAATTATACTTCCCTTGTCCATACTTCCTGTTGCGGTTGTCAATCTGCTGCTGCTTCCCTTCAATCATGAGAGCTCTATCTACCAACTCCTGATAGTTATTGAAATTTTCTACCATCAACTGTATGCTCAGCTCATCATTCAGTCCTTCCAGAAACTTCTCCTTCTTAGCTGCATCTGTAGCGACGTCATCCGGGGCATAACGTGCTAGCTTACTAAGTCATCCACATACTGACCAACGGTGCGTCCTCCTTGGCGTAAATTGCGAACTCGCGCTTCTTCATGGCCATAGCTCCTGCTGATACATGGGCAGTGCAAAAAGCTTGCTGAAACTAATCCCATCTCACTGTGTCAATGGGGTAAGTGACTGTGAAATTCTCCCACCATGATGCTGCGGGTCCATCAAGCTGATGTGCGGCAAAACGCACTCTCTCCGCATCTGTGCATCCTGCAGTAGTCAACTCCCTTTCAATCTTGCGGAGCCAATCATCTGCAACAATCGCCTCGGTGCTACTGGAGAACACAGGCGGATTCAGCCTAAGAAAACGGGCTAAGTGATCAACTAGTGGTGATGGGGGTGGGTTGTTGTTGTTGTTGTTGTTCCCCTGGTTCTGATTCTGGACTAGTATCTGCATCAATGCATTCTGCTGCTGGATCAACTGAGTGAGCTCCGGTGGGAAAGCAAATCCATTGTCGCATCTCGGAGGCATATGCTGGGTTTAGAAAAGGTGAGAAAACAGAGTAGAATGAGGCCTAGGGGGAAAACACTACCCATATGCACATGAGACAAACACAAACATATCACTCAATCAAGCAAGCAAGGGCATACATAAGTCTAGAACTATCGTTACAAAAGTGCTCGGACTATACTATATACATGGTGGAATACTACTACTGATATGGTGGTCGACTAGAAAAATTGATCGGTCGAAGACTCCATGATATCTGCTCCAGCTTCATCAACATAGTCATCATCGCTATCGTCGGGATCCGAGTCGGTGTCGATGATGATGATGTAGTTCTCCGGGCAAATGTAACCGTCGTCTTCTCCTCCTGGCGTGGGGTCTCCCATGAATACTCCCAGCTTCCTTGTCAGGTCGTCATTCTTCTCTACTAGTACGACAATTTCCTCCATATAATCCTCGTGAGTAGCCTTGAGTTCTTCCTCCAGTTTCGGGATCCTTGCCATTGCCTTCTTCAAATCTGTCATGCCTGCGCACATCTGGTTCTCCTGGCGTCGAATGTGTTGGTTTAACTCCTGGATGAAAGCTGCAATCGATCTATCCTTCCTGGTGCTGATCATCTCCCATTGCTCATCTCGGCGCCCACAAATCTGGTAGATAGTATCCTTGAGATCATTGTGGTAAACTTCTCCAATGGGTCCCATGGTAATGTGCGCTGCCATACTCTTTCCCAGACTCTAGGTTGGTGCATCAAAGGAAAATTCTATGGGCTCAGTGACTGACGTAAATGTCCTTCCTGGAAATTGAACTTGAATCATCCAGTGCTCCTCTTCTGCTAAAGTGGCATTGTAAGTCCCTGTGAAGCTTGGTATTCCAATGTTCAGGTATCTACTGACTTCCTTCAAGTGACGTCCAAAAGGGGTGTCTTCATCTGGTTGCGTGAACTTGATCCTTGCATCCGCCATCCTAAAGAGTAGAAAATGGAGAGGAGTCAGAAATGAGAAGAGAGTAGTGATCTAGGGATTTAGCTTAGTGGTCGTGTCCTACAGTCAGCGTGTGCTCGGATACCATCTTGTAACGACTAGACCTCAAACAGTCTGATCTCTGTGCATCAGTGTCATTGTCGGTGTGGAACGACACCTATGGTATCACAAGAATCCCTATTACGGTTGCCGGGGTGCGGGGTTGCGAGAAGAGCAGGGCTAGTAGACAGCACAAGGATCGTTTACCCAGGTTCAGGCCGCGAGGATGCGTAAAACCCTAGTCCTGCTTTGGTGGGTGTATTTCAGAGAGTTCTTGAGCTCTTGAACTAGATGTGGTCGATCGTGGTTCGAAGAGCGAATCCTTCTCCAAGATGCCATGAGCCTCCTTTTATAGTCGGAAGGGGCTGCCACGGTGGCACACGGGAGGTGGAAAGACGTCTGATGCCACAGAGCTTATCGCTCGTATTACAGGACAAGACGCATTTAGTGCATAGCTTAGGTGTCCCCTTGCTTTATTGGGGACGGGGGCGAGGCCCGTCCTGTCCGTCTCCGCTCCTCCTCGCTTTGACACGCGCGACACGGCGGATGGTAGCGTGGTGCCATGTAAGCGAGCGGTGAGGTGGCGCAGTGGCGGAGCCTTCTCGAAGATCTGCATGCCGCCACGCAGCGCTCGATGAGTTGTCCTGGGGCTGCATGTTGCCCGCGCAGTGCCCGCCCGGTGGTTGGGCTGGCGGCATGTGAACGGAGGTGGAAGCTTGGTTGGCGTGGGCTGGCGATGGCCTATTTGGCGTCCTTGGTGAGGGCCTTGTCGGGTGGCCCGGCAAGGGTCTTGCTGCAGTGGCTTGGCAAGGGTCTTGCCGTGTATGCTGTCGTCCCCCGCAAGGGCCTTGCCGGGGGTCTGGTGGCCTTCCTCGGCAAGGATCTTGCCAAGGATCGTCGTCTTCTAATCCTCATCTGATCTTTAATATGTCTTCACAAAGATCTGCATGCCACCATTTTCAAAATCCTCAAAAACCAAACAGAAAAAAAGTTACGGGGCTTTTAAGATCTAGAGTGGAAAAAATAAAAAAATTCAAACTGTGGTCAAACAATGGTCAAACTAATTATTCTAGAATATTAGTGTTACTAAATAATTATTTTTGTTTTTTGAATTTTGGTCAAATCTAGTCAAACTATGGCCAAACTATGGTCAAACTGTGGTCAAACTGTGGTCAAACTGTGGTCAAACTAATTATTCAAGAAATATTAGTGTTACTAATTTTTTAGAACAATAGTTTCAAACTCAAATAGTGAAATGTGTGACTTCATGCTCAAGTTAATTTCACGAGGTTAATAGGATTGACATCTTACTATTGTCGGAAAACAACAAGTGCGCACTTGGAAGCGAGGGAGAATAGAACCCGGGAAGTTAAGCGTGCTTAGGCTGGAGTAGTGAGAGGATGGGTGACCGTCAGGAAGTTAGATGATTTGGAATGATGAGGGGAGATTAGAGATTAAATTGAGCAGCGATGAGGGGTGATTAGAGATTTGAGGTTAAAATAATTCAGAAATTGGAAAATTAGGGGAAAAAATCGAAATATTTTTTGAAAAAATTCAAAAAAACCAGCTGGTAGTAGTAGCGCCGGGTTTTTACCACGCTTCTACTAAAGGACATAGTAGTAGCGCGGGTGGTACCAGCCTTCTTGCTATCGTTAGCTATGCGCCCGGCCCCCAGCTACTAATAGGCCCAAAACCCGCGCTGCTGCTAGGCTTTTCCCTAGTAGTGTTTATTTGTACTTAAGCGCCTTTTCCCTATTCTTAACAATAAAATCATGTGTTACCATACTCTTATAATCTAGATAAATAGGAGGCATCAATTTTTCTTCTTTCTCATAATGCCTAATAGGTATGTTATAGTATGCAACGAGGCGCGAGGCGAAGATGCCTCCCAAGATAGGGCCATTAGTACGGTTAAGGTTTAACCGCTTTTGAACAATAGCGCCCATACTAAATGTGTCATCACGAAATAAGGCATGGCACAAAATAACAATATCAGGGGCACTCAGGTTTCCACAGTTTCCGCGACCAATTAAGCATCTACTAGCAAATATAGCAAAGTAACGTAGAACAGGAAAGTGTATGCTAGTAATTCGTGCGTCGGAAACCTTCCTCGTTTCCCCTACAGCAATGGTATTAATAAACCCATCCACATCATCAAGATACGGTTCCTCTATGATGCCCGAAAGGGCAACTTGCAAACCTCACAAAATTCACAAAGGGTCATCCCCTTATACTCATCATATAAATAAAAATCCACCGTAGGTGGTGACCTCCTAGAATGGAAATGAAAATTTTGCACAAAGATATTACTGACTAAGAGATATTGTTCGCGTTGGTCACGAAGGAAGTCGGTTAGGCCTGCATTATCAGCCAACTCATAAAAATCATCATAAATCCCGGCTGCTCTCAAGAAATCATCACAAGGCCATTCACACGGCCGAATCTCCGTGGTGCGAGGCAGATTATACTTGGGCCTCTCTTCTTCTTCACTTTGCTTTTCCTTCGAGCTTCGGCTCAACGAACCCCTCAAAAATCTCTTCATCATTTTCTGAAGAATTCTGAAATTTTTAGTAACTTCAAATAAAGGTGAACCAAACTCAACAAAATTGATAGTAACTACTCCCACAAGTGCCTAGAGACTATATCATGCATTAGAACTACTTGGGACTATATAAATTTGACATGCAAGCTCAAGAACATGGTCACCTAGACAACACAAATTTGCAATGAATAAAGCACTAGAACAAAAACTAATTGGACCATTGGAGGAGTTACATACCAAGGAACAATCCCCCAAAGCAGTTTTGTGAGAGGTGCTTTGAGCAAGGAGATCGAAAAGGGCAGCAAGGTGAGTAAGAACTCGTGCTTGAGCTGGTTGGTGATTTTTTTGGGAGGAAGGAGTGTGTGGTTGCTGGAATAAGTGGAGGGGAGCCACTGTGGGCCCACGAGGCATGGGGGCGTGCTCTGGACCCTCGTGGTCAGGTGCTTGCTCCCCCTACTGTGTTCTCAGTGCCAGATATTCTCAGATATTCCAGAAAAAATCTTATTTCAATTTCAGGGCATTTGGAGAACTTTTATTTTCGGGGTATTTTTATATTGCACGGATAATTCAGCAAGCTGACAGAAAAATACTTTTTTTACTTTATTTTAACTAAATAACAGAAAGTAAAAGGAGGGTACAGAAGGTTGTGCTTTCTAACTTCATCCATCTCATGCTCATCAAAAGGAATCCACTAACAAGGTTGATCAAGTCTTGTTAACAAACTCATTCCGAATCGCATGAAACCGGAGAATTTTTGAATAGAACTAATTTACCTCAACGGGGATATGCACATCCCTAATAACAATAATATCATATTTCTTCTTGACAGTAGGAAGAGGAAATTCAAAACCTCCAAAAATAATCGATAGAATTTTTCCAATAGAATTGATACTGTGGACTTGAGGTTGTTTCCTCGGAAAGTGTACCGTATGCTCATTGCCATTAACATGAAAAGTGACATTGCCTTTATTGCAATCAATGACAGCCCCTGCAGTATTCAAAAAAGGTCTTCCAAGAATAATAGACGTACTATCGTCCTCGGGAATATCAAGAATAACAAAGTCCATTAAAATAGTAATGTTTGCAACCACAACAGGCACATCCTCACAAATACCGACAGGTATAGCAGTGGATTTATCAGCCATTTGCAAAGATATTTCAGTAGGTGTCAACTTATTCAAATCAAGTCTACGATATAAAGAGAGAGGCATAACACTAACACGGCTCCAAGATCACATAAAGCAGTTTTAACATAGTTTCTTTTTATGGAGAATGGTATAGTGGGTACTCCTGGATCTCCTAACTTCTTTAGTATTCCACCCTTAAAAGTATAATTAGCAAGCATGGTGGAAATTTCAGCTTCCGGTATCTTTCTTTTATTTGTAACAATTTCTTTCATATACTTGGCATAAGAATTCATTTTGAGCATATCAGTTAATCGCATACGCAAAAAGATATGTCTAATCATTTCAGCAAAGCGCTCAAAATCCTCATCATCCTTTTTCTTGGATGGTTTGGGAGGAAAAGGCATGGGTTTCTGAACCCATGGCTCTCTTTCCTTACCGTGTTTCCTAGCAACAAAGTCTCTCTTATCATAACGTTGATTCTTTGATTGTGGGTTATCAAGATCAACAGTAGGTTCAATCTCTACATCATTATCATTGCTAGGTTGAGCATCATCATGAACATCATTATTAATATTATCACTAGGTTCATGTTCATTTCCAGATTGTGTTTCAGCATCAGAAATATAAATATCATTAGGATTCTCAGGTGTGTCAACAACAGGTTCACTAGAAGCATGCAAAGTCCTATCATTTTTCTTTTTCTTCTTTTTAGAAGGACTAGGTGCATCTACATTATTTCTCTGAGAATCTTGCTCAATTCTCTTAGGATGGCCTTCAGGATACAAAGGTTTCTGAGTCATTCTACCAGTTCTAGTAGCCACTCTAACAGCAAAATCATTATTCTTACTATTCAATTCATTGAGCAAATCATTCTGAGCTTTAAGTACTTGTTCTACTTGAGTGGTAACCATAGAAGCATGTTTACTAATGCGTTTAAGTTCACCCTTAACTCTAGACATATAGTCACCCAAGTGTTCAATCATATAAGCATTTTGTTTTAATTGTCTACCAACATAAGCATTGAAGTTTTCTTGTTTGACAATAAAATTATCAAACTCATCTAAGCATTGGCTAGCAGACTTATAACAAGGAATATCACCTTCATCAAATCTATAGAGAGAATTTACCTTTACTACCTGTGTCGGGTTATCAAGACCATGTGTTTCTTCAATAGATGATGGATTAAGACCATGTATTTCTTCAACAGGAGGTAAATTAAGACCATGTATTTCTTCAACAGGAGGTAAATTAAGACCATGTATTTCTTCAACAGGAGGTAAATTCTTAACATCTTCAGCTTTTATACCCTTTTCTTTCATAGATTTCTTAGCCTCTTGCATATCTTCAGGACTGAGAAATAGAACACCCCTTTTTTCGGAGTTGGCTTAGGAGTTGGTTCAAGAAGTGTCCAATTATTTTCATTGGTCAACATATTATTCAATATAATTTCAGCTTGATCAACAGTTCTTTCCTTGAAAACACAACCAGCACAACTATCCAGGTGGTCTCTGAAAGCATCGGTTAGTCCATTATAAAATATATCAAGTATTTCATTTTTCTTGAGAGGATGATTAGGCAAAGCATTAAGTCATTGGAGAAGACTCCCCCAAGTTTGTGGGAGACTCTCTTCTTCAATTTGCACAAAATTATATATTTCCCATAAAGCAACTTGTTTCTTATGAGCAGGGAAATATTTAGCAGAGAAGTAATAAATCATATCCTGGGGACTACACACACAACCAGGATCAAGAGAATTCAACCATATCTTAGCATCACCTTTTAATGAGAAAGGAAATATTTTAAGGATATAATAGTAGCGAGTTTTCTCATCATTAGTGAACAGGGTTGATATATCATTTAATTTAGTAAGATGTGCCACAATAGTTTCAGATTCATAGCCATAGAAAGGATCAGATTCAACCAAAGTAATTATATTAGGGTCGACAGAGAATTAATAGTCCTTATCAGTAACAAAGATAGGTGAAGTAGCATAAGCAGGATCATATTTCATTCTAGCATTCAGAGATTTTTGTTTCAGCTTAGCTAATAATTTCTTAAGATCACTTCTATCATTGCAGGCAAGAAAATCTCTAGCATTTGATTCATCCATAACATAGCCCTCAGGCACAACAGGCAATTCATATCTAGGGGGAGAGTCTTCATCATCACTTTCATCAATATTATCAGTTTCAATATTTTCATTCTCTCTAGCCCTAGCAAGTTGTTCATCAAGAAATTCACCAAGTGGCACAGTAGTATCAAGCATAGAAGTAGTTTCATCATAGTATCATGCATAGCAGAAGTGGCATCATCAATAACATGCGACATATCAGAATTAATAGCATAAGAAGGTTTAGGTGTCGCAAGCTTACTCAAAACAGAAGGTGAATCAAGTGCAGAGCTAGATGGCAGTTCCTTACCTCCCCTCGTAGTTGAGGGATACATTTTTGTTTTCTCGTCTTTCAAGTTCTTCATAGTGACCAGCAGATATAAATCCTAAGTGACTCAAAGAATAGAGCTATCCTCCCCGGCAATGGCGCCAGAAAATAGTCTTGATAACCCACAAGTATAGGGGATCGAAACAGTTTTTGAGGGTAGAGTATTCAACCCAAATTTATTGATTTGACACAAGGGGAGCCAAAGAATATTCTCAAGTATTAGCAACTGAGTTGTCAATTCAGCCACACCTGGATAACTTAATATCTGCAGCAAAAGTATTTAGTAGCAAAGTAGTATGGAAATGTAACGATAAGCGGTAGCAAATGTAATATTTTTGGGTTTTGTAGTGATTGTAAGCAGTAGCGGAAAAGTAAATAAGCGAAGAACAATATGTGAAAATCTCGTAGGCATTGGATCGGTGATGGAGAATTATGCGGATGCGGTTCATCATGTATGATCATAACATAGGGTGACACGTAACTAGCTCCAATTCATCGATGTAATGTAGGCATGTATTCGAATATAGTCATACGTGCTTATGGAAAAGAACTTGCATGACATCTTTTGTCCTTCCCTCCCGTGTGGCAGGGTCCTAGTGGAAACTAAGGGATATTAAGGCCTCCTTTTAATAGAGTACCGGACCAAAGCATTAACACATAGTGAGTACATGAACTCCTCAAACTACGGTCATCACCGGGAGTGGTCACGATTATTGTCACTTCGGGGTTGCCGGATCAAAACACATAGTAGGTGACATAGACTTGCAAGATAGGATCAAGAACTCACATATATTCATGAAAACATAATAGGTTCAGATCTGAAATCATGGCACTCGGGCCCTAGTGACAAGCATTAAGCATAGCAAAGTCATAGCAACATCAATCTCGGAACATAGTGGATACTAGGGATCAAACCCTAACAAAACTAACTCAATTACATGAAAAATCGCATCCAACCCATCACCGTCCAGCAAGCCTACGATGGAATTACTCACGCTGGCGGTGAGCATCATGAAATTGGTGATGAAGGATGGTTGATGATGACGATGGCGGTGATTCCCTCTCCGAAGCCCCGAGCGGACTCCGGATCAGCCTCCTCGAGAGAGTTTAGGGCTTGGCGGCGGCTCCGTATCATAAAACGCGATGAATCCTTCTCTATGGTTTTTTTCTCCCCGAACACGAATATATGGAGTTGGAGTTGAGGTCGGTGGAGCTCCAGGGGGCCCACGAGGCAGGGGGCGCGCCCGAGGTGCGCGCCCCAACCTCGTGGAGAGGTGTGGGCCCCCGGCCTTGATTCTTTCGCCAAGATTTTTATATTTTCCAAAATAAATCTCTGTTGATTTTCAGGTCATTCCGAGAACTTTTGTTTCTACACAAAAATAACACCATGGCAATTCTGCTGAACACAGCGTCAGTCGTGGGTTAGTTCCAATCAAATCATGCAAGTTAGAGTCCAAAACAAGGGCAAAAGTGTTTGGAAAAGTAGATACGTTGGAGATGTATCACATGACACCTTGATCTCCATCATCCTGATCTCTATCAATGTGTTGTCACATGGTTGTCTCGCCAACTATTGCTTTTGCAACTATTGCTATCGCATAGCGATAAAGTAAAGCAATTATATGGCGCTTGCATCTTATGTAATAAAGTGACAGCCATAAGGCTCCTGCCAGTTGCCGATAACTTAAACAAAACATGATCATCTCATACAACAAACTATATCACATCATGTCTTGACCATATCACATCATAACATGCCCTGCAAAAACAAGTTAGACGTCCTCTACTTTGTTGTTGCAAGTTTTACGTGGCTGCTATGGGCTTCTAGCAAGAACTGTTCTTACCTATGCATCATAACCACAACGATTTTTCGTCAAGTGTGTTGTTTTAACCTTCAACAAGGACCGGGCGTACTCAAACTCGATTCAACTAAAGTTGGAGAAACAGACACCCACTAGCCACCTGTGTGTGAAGCACGTCGGTAGAACCAGTCTCATGAACACGGTCATGTAATGTCGGTCTAGGCTGCTTCATCCAACAATACCGCCGAATCAAAGTAAGACTTTGCTGGTAAGCAGTGTGACTATTATCGCCCACAACTCTTTGTGTTCTACTCGTGCATATACCATCTACGCATAGACCTGGCTCGGATGCCACTGTTGGGGAAAGCAATATTTCAAAAATAAATACCTACGATCACGCAAGATATATCTAGGAGATGCATAGCAACGAGCATGGAGAGTGTGTCCACGTACCCTTGTAGACCGAAAGCGGAAGCGTTTAGTAACGTGGTTGATGTAGTCGAACGTCTTTGCGATCCAACCGATCCAAGCACCGAACGTACGGCACCTCCGCGTTCAGCACACGTTTAGCTCGCTGACGTCCCTCGATCTCTTGATCCAGTTGAGGACGAGGGAGAGTTCCGTTAGCACGATGGCGTGGCGATGGAGATGATGAAGTTACCGGCGTAGGGCTTCGCCTAATCACTACTACGATATGACCGAGGTGTGTAACTATGGAGGAGGCCACCGCACACGGCTAAGACAATTGATCTTGTGTGTTCTAGGGTGCCCCATGCCCCCGTGTATAAAGGAGGGGAGGGGAAGGCCGGCTGGCCCTGTAGGGCGCGCCAGGAGGAGGGAGTCCTACTAGGACTCCAAGTCCTAGGAGGATTCCACCTGGAGGGAAGGGGGAAGAAGGAAGGGAGAGGGAGAAGGGAAGGAAAAAGGTGGGCGCCGCCCCCTTCCCCTAGTCCAATTCGGACCCAAGGGGGGTGCCGCCAGCCCCTTGTGGCCATTCCTCTCTCCCCACTAAGGCCCATCAAGGCCCATTAGTTCCCCCGGGGGTTCCGATAACCCTTTGGCACTCCGATAATTATCCGGTACCTCACGGAACTCATCCGCTGTCCAAACAACATCGTCCAATATATCAATCTTTATGTCTCGACCATTTCGAGACTCCTCGCCATGTCCGTGATCTCATCCGGGACTCCGAACAATATTCAGTCATCAAATCACATACCTCATAATACAAATCATCATCGAACGTTAAGCGTGTGGACCCTACGGGCTCGAGAACTATGTAGACATGACCGATATACGTCTCCGATCAATAACCAACAGCGAAACCTAGATGCTCATATTGACTCCGACATATTCTATAAAAATCTTTATCGGTCAAACCGCATAACAACATACGTTGTTCCCTTTGTCATCGGTATGTTACACTACAAAAAAAAAAAGACACATCCGTGACATTTTGGGCCGAACGAATTTTTTTCCTGTCATACATATGACACTTCTATGACGATAATTGTGAAAAAACCCGGTATCATCATAGATGTGGTGGGCTCCTACTTCTATGACAAGAAATCATGACAAAAAATGGGCTTTTCATCCTGGGCGGGCCGGAGACGCACCTGCATGACATTCTTTGGGCCGTCCATGACGGAAAAAACCGTGGTAGAAGCAAGGGGGAGGAAAATTTCGGGGAGTTGCTGGTTACGGTGGGAGGTCGGGGGCGGCGATGCTGCGTTCTCTCGTACCGCAGCAGCGTGTGCAAGGCGTTAGCTCTAAGCGAAGCGGCGGCGTTGGGCTCTAATCGAACCCGGCGGACCTTTGCAGGCTACGCGTTCTTGAACTGGCGATCGATCGATGGCTCTTAATCGAACCCGATGGAGCGATTCGCCCGCTACTGCTGCTAAGCGAAGCCGATCGATGCTGCCTCTGGGATGAGCAGTGGCGTTGCGGGGTTGGATGAGCGGTGAGTGAAGGCATTGCCTCTGGATGAACAGGAACCCGTGGTGTGGAGGGCTGGATGAACGATGAGCGATGGAGGGGTGGCCGTGGAGGGTGGTTGAATAGGACCCCGTGGTGTGGAGGGCTGGATGAGCGATGAGCGGTGGAGGGTGCCCGTGGAGGGTGGTTGAGCGATGGCCGGTGGAGTGGCGCGGTGGAGGCTGGATGAACAGGAGCCCGTGGAGGCTGGAGGTGGTCGATGGTGGAGATGAACATTATCCCGTGGAGTCCCGTTTTGCGGATGCCACACCCTCCCGTTTTCGATCAGTGGCGCTCCAACACAAGTCCGTTTGTCCGTTTTGCGGCACGCCACACCCTCCCGATCAACAGGACCCCGATTCGACCGTAGGAGGTCTGCATTTCCTCCGCTTTTGCGATGCGCCACACCCTCCCGATCAACAGGACCCCGTTTGACCGTAGGAGGTCCGTTTCCTCCGTTTTTAACGATGCGCCGAGGCCCCTCGGTCAGCGGGACCCGTTTGAGCGTTACCGGTCGAACACAAGGCTGTTTCCTCCATTGTGCGATGCGCCAGCCTCGTTTCCATCGCCTGTTCCGTCCAAGCCCTCCCGATGAACACGACCACGCATTCCGTTCCGACCCAGCCGGTTGGCTCCCCATGAACACGACGAAGACGTTGTTTCTCCGTTCCAACCCAGCCATGTACATATGCGTGATAGGCGTTAGAGACCCTGCCCGTATGTACGTACGTGGCCGTATTTTCTTTCTTGCACCCTCGCCGTTGTACGTACGTGTACATGCTACGTGCGCGCCTCTACTACGACACGTGCGTGCCTCTACATCCACCAGTATATATATGCATTACACGTTCGCGACCAGAATGACAAAGCTACGTGCGCTTCGACCAGGTGGGTCCCGGTATCGAGCACTTCCTTGCGTGCGGCGATGTAGCTGGTGGGTCCCAGCGGTCGGTAGAATCGTTTTTGCGGGCGCACTTCCTTGCGTGCGAAGGTGTAGCTGGTGGGTCCCAGCAGTCACGGGGGAAACGTTTTTTCTCAAAATATGGTGGCCCGTCCGGTGGGTCCCCGCTATCAGGTGGAGGAATAATTATTTTGCGCGTAACAAGGAGGCACTTCCTTGCTGCGGCCGTGGACCCGGTATCGACCTCTCCACGTCTGATCCACGTCCGATGGAAGCCGTTCCTTGACCACGTTGACCACGCCGCGCCAAGAGCACCCGAGGCGGTGGACGGCGGCGAGGCCTAGGAAGGGACAACGCGAGCTGGGGAAGACGCGGTAGTGGATGCCCACGCGTTGAGGAGTACGAGTGTTCACCGGTTCGGCTGCGGTGTGAGGCTGCCGTCGCCGCAGAATAACAGGGGGTGTGGGTGAGTAGAGGGATGGCTGGCCAGCATTGGGAGTAGTAGGGGCGGTGAGGCCTACGCCGCATCGCAACCGACCACGGGAGGCGTGGAGCACGAGGCACGACCGGGCGCTGGTTTGGGCGGCCGGAGCAAGAAGACCAGAGGTTGAAGAAGCACTACGGCCGTTGGATGGACATCGTCTGATCCTTTGGAGCTAGAATCATGCATATTGACTAAGTTGACAAAGCCCTCCATCCCCGTCAACTTAGTAGGCCCTAAGTCAGCCTGCCACTATCTTTGGGTCCCAGCTAACAGGGGGAGTATTCATTTTTTTTGTGCGTAATAAGGAGGCACTTCCTTGCGTGCGAAGATATAGTTGGTGGGTCCGAGCTGTCAGCGGCGGTAACGTTTTTTTGCGAACTACTGAGACCCTTTCGATGGGTCCCTGATGTCAGGTGGACGAATCATTATTTTGCGCGTAATAAGGAGCCATTTCCTTGCGTGCGGCCTTGGACCCAGCTGTCAGCCTCTCCACGTACAGTCCACTTCAGATGCATGTTGGTCGTTCACCATGTTGACCAGGCTGCGCCGAGCACCAGGCGATGGATGACGGCGAGGCCTAGGAAGGAAAGCGACGGAGGCGGAAAAGACTCAGCGATTGTTTCCCACAGCGGAGAATCTGGTGAGCGAGGGTTCTTGGTTAAATGCTGCCCGCCCGGAGAATTACAGGTGTGGGTGAGTAGAGGGATGGCTAGGCCGGTGATGGGAGAATGCGGTGGGGCCGTGAGGCTCTTGTGGCAACCTGACCCGGCCCATGAGGAGGAGGGAGCAGTCCACTTGGCGCTTGTTTGAGCGGGCGGGAAGAAGCAGAGATTGAAGAAGCCTGACGGCCGTTGGATGGACATCCAACCGTCCTTTGCTTGTCGTCAACCTTTTTTTAGGAAAGCCTCAAATCTGTGGAAAACAGCATACAGCCCATGTGCCATTATTTCTAATAATTTATAGCCCGTTTGCTAATTCTTAAGGTTTTTTTGGAGCCCATATTCTTTTTGTTAGCATTACAGCCCATATTGTGGCCACGGTTAAAAAATTATACAAAATTTTGCATATTTCGGTGCGGTCCGAACTGTTTTTAATCCCGAAATTTCGACTCACATTCAAACTGATTTTAAAAATAAATGTATATCAATATAAAATCCAACAAATTCTCCACGCATAAAAATTAATGTAATTTAAAATCTTGAAAAAAAAATATTTGAAACTAATTGCCGGTTTGATGTGTTTTAAAAATGTACAGCCCATTTCTCATTACTGATGGGCCATTTTCTCGGCCAGCCGAATGAAAAGCTCTCCTCATCTTGAAAGATTTGCAGCCCAACAGGCTTGACAAAGCGACTTAATTGGCAAATCACAAAAAAACTTGGTTGTGGCCGTGGACCCAGATGTCAGCCTCTCCACGTACACTACTCTTCCGATGGAAGTCGTTCCTTGACCACGTTGACCACGCCGCACGGAGAGCACCACGGCGGTGGACGACGACGAGGCCTAGGAAGGGGACGACAGGGAGCCGGGGAAGACGTGGCAGTGGAAGCCCGCGCGGAGAGAATCTGAGGTTCACCGGATTCGGCTGCGGTGTGAGGCTGCCGTCGCCCGCGAGGGCTGGCAGTGATGGGAATAGTAGGGGCGTTGAGGCCTCCATGGCCTGACCCGGCCACGACAGGAGCATGCGGCACGACCGCTATTTGGGCGGCTGGAGCAAGAAGACCAGAGGTTGAAGAAGCACTACGGCCGTTGGATGGACATCATACGGTCGATTGGAGCTAGAATCGTTCATATTGACTAAGTTGACAAAGCCCTTCGGCCCCGTCAACTTAGTAGGCCCACAAGACAGCCTCCCACCAAGCTGGGTCCCACGCGGAGCCAGGGAATACTCGGCAGTTGTTTCCCACGCGGAGGAGTACGAGGGTTTACTGGTTCGTCTGCCGTCGCCGGACAATAACAGCAGGTGTGGGTGAGTAGAGGGATGGCTAGGCCAGCGATGGGAGTAATGGTGGGGCCGTGAGGCTCTTGGCAGAAGATAGCCGGCAGCGGGAGGAGGGAAGCGAGCATTCCGTCGGCGCTTGTTTGAGCGGCCGAGCATGAAGGGCGGAGATTGAAGAAGACGACAGTAGTTGGATGGATATCCAACGATCCTGCTCTCATGTGTTGACTAAGTTGACAGGGCGTTGCGTGTGCGTCAACCTTTTTTTATGAAAGCATACGCGTCAACCTGTAGTAGGCGCACAAGTCAACCTCAAATCTATGGAAAACAGCATACAACCCGTCTGCCATTATTTCTAATAATGTACAGCCCATTTTCTAATTCTTAAGATTTTTTTGGAGCCCATCTTCTTTTTGTGAGCATTACACCCCATATTGTGGCCACGGTTAAAAAGTATACGAAATTTTTCATATTTCGGTGCGGTCAACTGTTTTTAATCCAGAAATATCGATTCACATTCAAACTATTTTGAAAAATAATTTATATAAATATAAAATCAAAATAATTGTCCACGCATAAAAATCTATGGAATTTAAGATCTTGTAATGAAAAAAAATGAAACTAATTCCCGGTTTGATGTCTTTTAAAAAAGTACATGCCATTTCTGGGCAAACCGAATGAAACTCTCCTCGTCTTGTGTGGTTGTGCATGTCACTCGCTATGAGGCGGACGACCTGAATATACGCACTGGGAAAACAGAGTTCTTAGGCTGTTGGATCCTGGAAGCCATTTGCGGTTATACCAATGAAGAGTTGTATTCCAGCCTCACTATTGTCAGGCGTGTTGTCCAGGGTGTACTGAAGCACAAGAAGTTCAAAGCTACTCCTTCATTTGTGAGGCATCTTGTTCTTGTCAAGCTTACGCGAGAAGATGACGTGGCATGCCTCCACAAACAAGTTTATCAGTGGCAAGGCCACAAGGTTGTCTTCATGAAGGTTCACAGGATTGAGCTGCTGCGGGACGTCCTCGATGATGGTCATGGCAAGGTCTGTCTTGTGTCCAACCCAAATTAGATCGAGGCATGAAATAGTTGCCCCAGCTAGTGTTTAATAGTAGTTTGGATTGTGTCTAATTATCCGAACCTTGCCTTTTATCGACCCCTCTGGGGCTAGTGCTCTGTTTGAATCCGTCTATGGGAACTGCTGCAACTTTTGTGTGCACGTGAATCATGTGAGAACCATCGTAATTGTTGCCGAAACAGATGCGTCCTCACTAGTTTTTTCATGAATATGGCATGGTAAGACATAAGTTGTCACGGTTTATCATCTGAAAGCAGTGTATGTTTTGATGAAATAGAGCACTCGTTCGAGAACCGTGTGCCGGCGTATACATAAGTACTTGTAAACACTGTTGGTGCTACCCCACTTGTAAGCAGTTGTGCAAAACACGACACATTGGCTCAGCTAAGCTTCAACACTAGGCTATCGACCAACTAACAATCAACAATTTGCTGTCTGACATATAAGCAACTACTATGTATATTGTTACAGTGGTTCATACAGTTAATTGAGGCCACAATGTAATAAATTCCAAACGTTCTCACGCTACTCCAGCGCTCATGTGGAACACTCACAATTAAACTCGTCTTCATAAAAATCTTGAAAAGCATAAGTTAAGCAATTTTATACATCTCAATGATTCATAGAACATAACAAACATATACTAGTTCACAGCAAAAGACAAATTTGTGAGAAGGTTTACAAATCAGGAAAAAACAAGCAAGGCTTCTCTGAGCAAAGGGCCTCCCGGCAGGCTTAAATTTCCTGGAGTTCACTCTGGTTTTTTCTTGTTGCCGCCATTCAGGGTTAGGTTCTCTCATTCCAGAATAACTAGTTATAATTGTGGTCTCAGCTGGAATGCTGAACTGAACAATGCAGTGTACTGACCAGCTGAAATGCTTGTGCATTCCACTAAATTTAAGCACCCTATTTGCAGAAATAAGCAGACCACAATGCCTCTTGTCCATGCACCTGTCCAAAAAACCGCCGTGCAGCCATGCCAGCTAGTCCTCGGTCCATGGATGAACTGGTAGAAAGTGCATTCCGGACTAGGATGCAGTTGTTTTAAACTCGTCCACCTTGCTGCAATCAGGAAGTAAAAGCGTATGAATCAGCTTCTTTTAGATTGCGTTGGTCATTCTACCTTAGTTACTACCAATGTAGGGATACCTTGAAGGCGGGAGGTTAGACGACGGCAGCGAGGGATAGCCATCTCATTTTTGTGATTGTACTAAAAGCGAGGTGTGTTCTTTTGATTCTTGTGGATAGAAACGATAAGCATGCAGACATCCCGAAGCGATATGGAGACAGACATCCCTGTTTGCGCCGTCTGAAATACGGTTATTTAAGCAGTGACACATATTACTACTTTCCCGTTTCCTCTTAGAACCAAGTCCTAGATTCATGCTACTGACTTTCCCACTTTCTTCCCTGTTTGAACCAACGCTTTGAGTTCACTTTGTATGAACTAGCTTTACTTCTAATAATAGTAGAAGTCTAGGTGGCTTTGTAACAGCGGACGGAAGTAGAAAAGGATCCTACGAAGGGGAAGAGTTGGGGCGATAGAGCAAGGCAGGTTTCAAGGAATATATATACGAGGGTCGTCGAGATGTGGCAAAGGCGGCGTCGGGAGGCGCATCTTGGCCACAATACCAGGAGGAAGAAGGGGTGGAGGCCCTCCCGAGCCGGGCGCTCTCTCGGAGAGAACGGCAGCCTGACGCCCGATCGGGACGCGCGGGCAGCCGTTGGTCTCCTCCCTCGCCGCTGACGACAGCGTGAACGATGCACCTACACCCCCTGCCCCAGTCGAGGTTGTCCGGCCGGATTTGTGACCAGCCGTGAGCTGAGAGAGAGAGTGTGGCCACCTATGTCTTGCTTAGATCTGGAGAGCATGAGAGAGTGCACGAGAGGAACCCTAGTAAAGCAAGCGCTAAGGCTCCTGCTTTTATACATAGTGGAGTGATTTTGTTGTGCCGGCTTCAAAAAAATGCGCTCCTACGTGTACCCGCGAGTGGGTGTGAGAGAACTAGTGCGTGCGTGCATCGCTTCTCTTCGTGAGAGTACAATATATACTATGCCCAAAGAACATTTGCTGCAAGAGTAATAGTATAAGTGTGTGACATGTGAGCTAAAATAAAATGTGCGCGCCGTCTTTTGTTTTTTAGAAGTTTTGTGGGTAGGGTGTGAAGAGCACATATGTGCGTGACGTCTACCTGCAGATAGAGGATGGGTGCGACGTGCGAGTCTCCGAGAGGACTCGGGAGAGTCGTGACTCGTGAGGGTGCGTGTGCGTGAGAGAGAGGGGGGCACGTATCAATGCAATGCATGTGTCCGTAAATCATTATCCGACAAGCGTTAAGCCACAAGCCTTTTCTGACGAACGCCGTAAGAACCGTTAGATCGGCATCCGGCGGTGTCGGTTTGCCATGTCATTTAACAGAACAGCCACTCCTCCTACACACAAATCTTCCACGTGAGTGTTAGCAACTGCTGTATGCTCCCTCCGTTCTGAAATGCAGTGCATATAGCTTTATTGAAAATTAGAACCTCGCAAACTTTTACCGAATTTTCGTGTACCAAATTGCACATGTAGAATACCATGTATATATCATTTCATTCATCTTCGATAGGTAACTATAAAGATGGTTGAGGAGTCTACAAAGAAAGACCATCGTATCACCCGCAGCAATTTCAACCATCCTTTAGTGTCGAGGAATATCATAGGAACTCTATATGATATGATTTCTATAGGATTTTTTTCCTTTAGAGTCAATTGGTTCATAGGAATAGATTCATATACTCTACATTTCAAAGGAAATAAACATGATATCATTTCTATAGCTTGAGAGCCACTTGGTTCATATGAATGGATTCCTATACTCCCTTAATTTCAAAGGAAAATAAACATTAGCGTATATTCAATAGAAAAGTTCCTATGATATGAGCCAAATTACATCTCTTTACTAATCCCTCCTCATAGGAATTGAGATACATGTCATCTCTAGATTCAATAGAAAAGTTCCTATGATGTGAACCAAATGACATCTCTTTTCCAATCCCTACTCATAGGAATTGAGATGCTCCATGTCATCTCTTTCCCTACAACTTCCACGTATGCATCTTCTATTCCTAAATAGATAGTACAACCCACTAGTAGCTTTTTTCCAAAACATGCCACTATGGCACAAGAACTATATAGTGTGCCAATAACTTTGAAAGATGGTCATTTGGATGAAGCTAACCCGACAGGCAAGAGATGGGCAAATCCATGCACTACTGGCCATTGGATATCATCAAGATTCCACCAGATCTGCCACATGTACAATTTAGAAGACTCCATGGTTGAACTTAAGCATAATGCACAAACCTCAAAACACAAGCACTTCTCCTTTGTTCTATAATCTTCTATATCATAATTGATTATTTTTTCTAAATGAATTGCCATTATTTGTTTTTTACTTTATGATTTACAATGCACAACCCCATGAATCTTAACATTTTTATAAAACTAATTGATTTTGAATGAGATGAACTATAAGAACTAAGCGAACATCTACATCATGCATATATGACTCAAAGCTTTACATGCTATAGTGTGTATTTAGTCATAATTTGGTTTGAAATCTCATGTGTTCAATACATGTGTACCTTACTAGTTTTGAGTAGAGTAGCAAATTTCACGCGGCCCCGGGTATATCAAAATGCAGGGCCCATGCATCCTTGCCTTTCGATCGAACCTACGTCCACAATTTTTTGTACGTGCTATATCTCCACTGGTCCCTGAACCCAAAATGTTGCCTCGTTCCCGTAAAACCAAGCGGCCCACACATATTTAAGGCGTCGACTCGAACCCGTTTACTATGACGTGGCCCCGCACACCATAGTACTCCTACAAACCCTACCGCCGCACTCATCATCGGTTTTCTTCAAGAGGAAAAGGGAGAATCCGATTTGTAGTGGAGGCGCTTTCAAAAAAAAGGATCTGTAGTGGAGACCCCTACCCTAGGGTGCCCTAGGTAGCTGCCGCACGCATCATTGTTTTCTCTTTTCTTTATGCTCTTGCACGCTAGAGTGAAATGATGGTTGCTTCGTCCGTCCAGCTTAATGCGGGAAAGGTGGGGCTTTGTGACCCCTCATCGCTCATTTTCTACTACCCGCGGCCTTCGACCGAGGTGCCTCCAATTCCAACCGCTGCTCGAACTGTAATTTGGTGCATCACCGTGGAACAAGGCGGTGGATGAGCCACATGTCCGCCAAAGGGGTCCTGTTAAGTGTGTCGCCATTTAGGTATGCGGTGGCCCTGCTTGAGTTGCTACGCCAACCACGGCAGAGCAGCCTACCACTTGGGTTTGCTCCTTGGTGAATCCCGACTATATTGATCTAAAAGATCGTCTTTGAACTACCCTCTCCGTCTCGGTTTTTTATTCGTAGGTGTCTCGGTTTATAGGGCCTACACGTAGTTCTAGGTCATCCATTTGACTAACTAAATATGAGTTACTATGTCACAAAAGTATATCCTTTGGATTCTTATTGGTTGATATGTGAAGAAACAAGAAAGCGAGGTAGAAGTTAATGCACCGCGCCTTAGTATTGTGGGATTATTTGGTTTTAAGTAAGATGGCGTGCGTTTGGTTGCAAGGGTGGTCATGAATGGGTTGGGATCGTTCGGAAAATAGACATGTTTGGTTATAAAGCACATGAATGGTTCGAGCCAAAAAAGAGAATATGCCTTGAAGATCTTTGAACCATTCCACCCAACCAAATTGGTCGAATCAAATGGCCACCCTTTGCATGCATGACTATGTGAGCATGGTGGTGGTCCCGTCTTAAATAATTAGCTCATCTCTTATATTCAGCCAAACACATGAATTGGATGGTTCAATCCCAAAAAAATTGAATGGTCCCAATCCATTCATACGATACCTTCAACCAAACGCATCCGATGGAGGGAGTAGTTGTATTTAAAAGCCGAGGGTGGGGCTTTTCCTGCGTGGTAGGCGGGGCAGTTCCGCCTAGTCGGTTTGACAGAGACACGAGAAGACGAGGGAGTAGGCTGCTGCAAACGTAGGGCTATGTGATTTGACGGTGAAGTCTTCTTTGGACAGGTGGGGCCCGTGATTTGACTTGCCATTATCATTTTAAGCTGCATGCGCTCTGACCGGCGTGAGTCTCCTGATTCTGACCACCTCCATACAGGTGCCTCTCCCAATGCTCCACCATGTAGTAGTAGAGGTTGGCTCTTGCATGAGAGCCCACTTCTCCACTTTTTCCTTGCCTCTCTTTCCTCCACATATGCAAAATGCCATGTAAAGCGCACTATTGTACTTACTTGCTCCTCTACAGGTGCTTAAGCTTGCCACATAGGCATAAAGTCTGATGTGGCAAGTTAATCAAGAAGAGAGAGACTAGTTTGGTGACCCAAGGAAGAAAGCGGTGCTAAGCGCGTGTACCTAGGTGAAGAGACAATTTTGAGTCTATAGCTAATTAAATGAAGCAAACTTAGCAACACCATTTCATTGGAAGAGGTCACTCCTTGGCAAATGCAATAAATACTAGTACTCCCTGTGTCCCATTATATATAAAACGTTTTGACACTACACTAGCTAGTGTCAAAAGCGTTCTTATATTATGAGACGGAGAAATCTGAAGAAAGAGATAGAGAGGAGTAAAAATACACTTATAGCCAACCTTATAGCCAACCTTGTTGTAGTATGAGTGACTAAGTGATGACTATGTATGACATGCCAACATCGGATAGCCCTAGCATACCGTGTTAAATCTCCGGCGTGACCACGCGGCGGCGATGGTCGTGGTAGGCGTGACCATGATACGGGCTCTTGGCAGCCCTTGGATCTGAGATCAAACAGTCGCATGCTAAGTTGCTGAAAATTTTAAGAATAACCCTCAAGGATAGGATATTCACCCATAGGTCTAGAATCACACCATGCACCCGTTATTTCTCAGTTCCAAGGGCTCTCAGAAGCCCGTATCATGGGAGAATGGAAAGCCACTACCACTGCCATTTGCAGCTGGCGATTCGCTCCCTACTCTTTCCTGCACGTCCTTTAATACTACGGCGGTTCGCTCCTAGTCGTCACGTCCATTCACATTACGGCAGTTCCACTAATCCTAATCCTCCTCCCAAATCCATGGCGTCCCAAATCTCCCCGATCGGCGGTGAGTACAAGGTTAGAACCATCACCGGCGATGAGTTCGATGTCATCTACACCCGTACTTCCGCGACGGTGAAAGGATGCCTTTCTCGCTTCAGACGCATGTTCGAAAACTCACATGATGAGTGGGTCATTTGGGCTAGATGTTGAGTACACCACGATGCGTGGGACAAGAGAAGGATCTAAAGGGCGAAGAGAGGAAGAAGCCGCTGTGATCCAGGTTTGCGTACATAACGTTTGCTTGGTCTACCACATATGCCATGCCGACGTTGAGTGCCGATTTTAAGAACTTCCTCGAGGACAAAACAGTCAAATTCGTTCTTTGTAGACTTTAAGAACGACAAAGAAGTCCTGCGTCGGATAGGCCTCGTTGTAGGCAACCCCTTGACCACCGGAAGAATCGGTGGTGCCCTCTCGTCGACCCTCAATCTTGACCTGGCGAAACCATGGTTCATCCTTCGTACCGCATAAGCTGGAGAAACCTCATTACACGTTTCATCGTCATGCATGGCAGCGGAATGTACTAGATATAGACCACATCCACTATGCTTTGCAATGGATGGCTACCTTTGTTTCAATATCTACAAGGGTTGGATGAAGAGCAACAGCCAAGTTGGCGGTTCAAGCAAAGAAGTATCGGCCAAGAGGAAGAGGGACAAGGGCGAAGTCGAGGGCGTGGATGAGGACTCCGAGTAAGGTGGCGATGTCGTTGCTCATGGCGGTTCTAAACTTCTAATGCACGGTGTCTACGGATTAGTTGCATAGTTTAATTTCAGGTGTGCTTAGTTTAATTTGAGGGGTGTGTTGTCTTTGAGCCCCAATGAGAACTATGTTATGTTTCTTCTCGTTACTTTAACTCTTGATATGTACATACTAGTACTAGTATTTCTTTAATAGAATTTAGCACCCCAATTAAGCACGTACTAGCTTTTTTAATAGTACTATATGCATAATTTGGCTGACAGCGCTCTCTATATGTACCACCTTTTTTAAAATTTCAATTTTTGCTCCATGGCGCAATCCATCGATAGTGGAGTACTACTGTACAAAAGTATACATTTTTAAAAGGCTAGCGTCTTGTTCATCACACACACACACACACACACACACACACACACACACACACACATATATATATATATATATATATATATATATATATATATATAGCCAGTTAAATTCTCAACCTAGAACGACATGCATGCCATGTAGTAAACCGATCCGGAGGAAGTATAGTAAAAATGAGGTGATTTTACCCAATGATCGGTGGGGGAGCATGGCACATCATGCGGTCCCACGTGTCATGATGTACCAAGGTGATGCGCGTGTCCCTCTTGAGGCGAAGCAATACTAGTACGTGGTTTGAGATGATGTCGAACCGAAGTGTGAAATAATGGTTGCTTCGTCTGCAGGAAGGTGCGGCATTGTGATTTGGCGTCTCATTGCTCATTACTAACCTTTGGGCGGATGCAGTGGGGTGCGTCCCCCCTGCTGTTCTGCTTTGTTATTTGGTGCTTGACACGTCGACCGGTTGCTATATGTCCCACATGTCGGTGGCGAAGTACTGAAATTCATGAAAGGAGGCGTTGACGGAGGAGTATACTACAGAATTCATGAAAGGGAGCGACTTAGTTTTGGAAAAATCTGTTTTTCTGGAATGCGTACCCACTAGGGTTTATAGGGCTAATCTAAAAAACATTCGTTTTTCCGTTTGATAAGTCTCAATTCTAGTACTATACTAGTAGTAGTACCATTACATGTTGGATTTCGAGGTGCGTTAGATCACCCGACGCAAGCAATGTCAAGAGGAAACTAACTAATGCATGTACAATTTCATGGAAATTTAGTGGTCATTCATGCATTCGTTCTAATTAATGCCTCGGTAAACATAAATTCTTGAGAAAAACGAGTGTACTGTGCAAACTATGAAATTAATTCGACCACTCGCCGTCTACCTTGGTTGGAGAGATTTTGAAATTGAGCCATAAGGCTAGTCATAGTGGGAAGTAACTTAGAGTAGTAACATGCATATGTTACTAGTCTATGTTACTACCTTCATAGTGGGTAGTAACATAAGTTTAGTGTCATGCAAGCATTCATTTATTAGGTTGTAGGCACATTTTACATTGGGGTGCGTTATGTTACAGTAACATATTATGTTACCACAAACACCTCTCTCCTCATTAACTCTTTGCCACATAAGCACATTTGTCTTGAGATGCGTTATGTTACTAGCTAAGTTACTCCCACTATGGCTAGCCTAAACTGGAAAGGAGGGAGTAGTAACTTTTGTCTCGATTACTATTTGTGGCCTTGTATAGATGCAAAATGTATTTTTTTATAGTGGCCTTTTATAAGTAAATAGAGGGAGTACTAACCAAAGTACGTAGGAGGGACGAGGAGTAAACGGAGGGTGTAGTAAAATTTTCTCCTCGTGCTGCGAGCCACCGCGCGCGTGGGTGAGGGAGCGGGCGTAAAGGCGTACAGTAGTACTCCAGCTTCACCTCGTCCTGCGAGCCACCGTGCCCGTGGGCGGGGGATACGGCGTACTAAGCATGTTTCTCCTCGTTCTGCGAGTTGACGGGACACATCAAAAGTACCCCAGTGTATAGAGCCTTGCCTCTAAGGTAGGCCCCACATGGTTTGCCTCTTTTTTTAATTTAACATAACGCGTCAAGTCGCAATTTGTTTGTTCACCCGTGGTAGACGATCCTCCCTCCACCAAGTGGACAACGATTACACGTGCCAAATTACCACGTGGGATGCCTTTTTTAAATGTGAAATGAGCTCCACCGTGTACCCAGCGGGTGTTGTTGGGAAAGATCACGGAATGCGTGCGTCGTCGTGCACCTCTTCTCTTCGTGCACGTCCCCCACCTACGTGGGTGTGTCTTGAGAGAGATACAAACCTAGACATAATCGCCGTCCATCCCCATGCCTCCGCCCGGTCCGACCACCAGTCACCACCACGGCACCACGCCCACTCCTCCTCACCTTATCTCTCATATTTCTCCCTCCATTTTTATATACAAGGGCCACTATCAAAATTACAATGTGCGAGATACACAAGGCCACTAACACTAATCGATGCAATATTAATGGTGTTTGCCTCGTGGTACTAGCAAAGGAGGACATTAATTATCCCTTGCATGCATGCGGAGTTTGTAAAAAATGCATCTTGATGTTCCGTGCAATGCACGGGCATCTTGCTAGTCCATGAAAACAACACGTGGAAAAATTCCACGGTGAGCGAGGGATTTGAATCTGTTGGGAGGGGCTGTTTGGATCTTGCGGGGTAGCCAAAATATTGGCGACCCTTTTGTCCACCGGTGCCTTTGCCACCGATGAGCGAGAGCAGCTCGGGTGCTCATCTTTGTCATGCATCCTCCAACGCCAACGTTGGAGACGAGCTCGCCACGAGCTGTGTTTTTTGTCCCTAGCGCCGCCCCCGCCCAGCAGACCAGCCGACGACCATAAATTACGCCATCCAACCGTAGCTACACACATTATGACAACAACTCAACCAGCGGACGAAATTCACGCAAACACGTGAACAAAGCGATACTCATTCACACAACCACCTAAGTATTTCATATAAACAACGGCGGAAATCATATAAAATACCAGATTTTCACACAAACATGACGGATTTCATTACATTCAAATGAACTACGTGGTGCTAGTTCGACAAAGCAATTATATAATACATGGCCTAAATGGTCGCCCGCCCGATCGATTTGTGTTCCTCATGTCCGGCAGCATGATCACCGGACTGCCGGGAGCCCAGGTATATGCTTCAGCGCAAAGGGCGGCTCGCTTCCCCACTGCCCAGCGATATCATTGGCTGGTGCCGAAGATGATGGTGGCCAGCACCGGTTCGAGTTCATCGCCGGCCACTACTTCGCCATGGCCGGCACCGGCTCGAGTTCATCCTAACATTGACCTCTTCCGTGGAGCCCATGTGGGGTCGACGAAGGTCCTCGCAACAAAAGGATCCGGCAAGACACCTGCTGTGTACGCCGGCATCGCCTCCGTGGTGCCCTTCATGGGACCCAAGCGGCGGCGGCCTCCCGTGTTCTACTTCTCCTCGATGATGGCGGCGGACGCGGAAGCGCTGGCCACCGACTCGTCGCTCTCCGCGCTCCCGGTTTCTGTTGCTGCTTGCATGGCGCGGCCGCGGGCATGGGAGTCTCGGCCACATAAATGGGAGACGCGGTACGAGGCGACGGTGTGGACGGCAGCAACGACGCCCGTGCGCCGCTCCTCGTCGAGCTGGCCTGGAGCGGCGAGTTGCTGAACCGTCTGCCGGCTTAGGCGGCAAATGGCTCCGTCCGGGCGAGGGAGGAGGTGGTTCAGCGAAACTGCATAGCTCGTATCCGGCGGGCTACCCAACCCGGCTTGGATCGCGGAATAACTACTCTTCGTAAGCCATTGTAAGAGTGGACAAAATGGTGGAGGAGATAGGGGAGCAGCGGAGGTGTGCGATTCTTGGCGGCGTTTGGCCTCGTTTAAATAGGAGATTAAGCGAGACGCGGGGCGGGAGGAGCTTCGGTGGCGTTGCGTTTAACTTGGCCCGGTCATGAAGCAGACGTGTGTCGAGTGGGTTTCGGCTTCCACAGGCGGGTATCATGGAGGCGTTTGAATGCGGCGCGGGCGTGTTGATCGGGCGTGCAGCGAGTGGCGCCCTCGACTCGACCTAGGACACCGTGCCGTTCTTCCAGCGGCGTGTGGGCTCTTTGGGTGCATGGCCTGCATGTCAGTGACCCAACGCAGACAGCGCACAGTAGAGGAACCTTTGGTGGGCCAGGGCGGTCAGAAGCGGGCATTTCATAAACCGATGATTGTTCATTGAGTGTGACGTCATCTTTTTCATGTAGTTAAGCGTGTGTCTTGTGTCGTGTGTTGTATGCATGCAGGCGTACGACTGTTGCGTGCGTGCAAGGGTGCGTTTCGGTGTTGCATGCATGGGTGCGTACGTGCAAGGGTGTGTTTCAGTGTTGCATGCATGGGTGCGTACGTGCGTGTGTACGTTATGTGTACGTGTCAGTGTTGCATGCCAGCATGCGTGCGTGTGTACGTTATGTGTACGTGTCAGTGTTGCACGCCTACATGCTTGCGTGTCTTGCGTGCGTGCATGTGTACGTGCGGGGTGAGGCTACTACGTCGGTCGGTGACTTTTCATCTCTGGTCATTAGATTTTCCGGCCGTTGGATACGAAATCAAGGGCCTCCGGTTTATCATCAAACTCCACCCCGAGCCGCCAACCACCACCGGCGAACCGCCCGCCCGCCGCCCAGCGGCCGCCCTCCTCAAAACCACTCCCCCTTTGCCGGTCCGCCGCGCGCTTCGAGAGAGTGGGCCAGCATATATGATCTTGAGATTTTCACGAAGTCACCATAGGTGCCTCGTAGTTGAGTGGAACGTCTCCCCCACCGAGCGTACATCGCCGGAAAATACTGAAATTAACACAAGATAAATCACGAGCACCAGAACTTTAACCTTGGTGGGCTCGAGAAACCACTGTCCTCTAACCATCCAACCACATGTTGGTTAGCACAACAAAATGTATGTGGTGACCGTGATGAGCTTATTCTGAAGTCCAGTGACCATATCGTGCTTTCACTTCAAATACGATTACCGTAAGTGTCGTCAACAAAATACGGAGCACGCATCAAATGCAAAATGCATCGGTGTCATCAACAAAATATGGAGACGTATCGTGAGCTAGATACCGTTGTACTATATCGTATATGCTTATTTTCTTAGTGGCCGATTGCGTGTGTGGTGTGGTGGGCACATCATTTCTAGTTGTGGTGGGTCAACATGAAGACTCATGGGTCGGTTCCATCTGCGCCACATATAGGTTGGACCGAGGCGTGTTATCTGAGAGACCCATGTGGAGGACTCGGCGTACAACACGAAGCTACCGAGTCGCGGAGGACTCTATCCCGTTGGTGATAAGCCGACTATATATGATTTGTAACCCTAGGCCCTTAGTATGTTATACAAGCTTGGGGGCTAGTTAAATCGATAGTATATACACACACGCACAATACCTGGTATTCACGTGTACTTTGTACACACCCTAACACTAATATACTGATTACCGAGTAGGCTCTTTCTTCAACTGCAAGTGTCCGATCCGAACTAGGGTAAAACTTTGCCTCGTATTACCATGCAGCCTAATAGCCAGGGATATCCTACCGAATGAGATGATGAAATCATATCTGCCAACTACTATTACAGAGGTGTGTCGGGGGGCAATGTGTGCGAGAGAGGCCTAAAGATAATGTGCGTGGGGAGACACGTAGCACATATATGTGCGTATAGAGGGCTAGTAGAGACCGTGCATGTGTATATATGCATGTGAGAGAAATAGTGTTTTCCAACTGAGATTAGTGAAAAGAGTGGTACATAGTAGTCAGAAAGAGAGATAGAGAAACAGAGAGAGCATGTGCGTGACACACCCCGACACCCTGAGGGAGATTGTGAGCATGTGTGAACGAGAAATGCCGATGCATATAAAGTGAGTGCACTTATGCGTTAGATAGAGAGATATCTATGAGTAAAAGGCGGTTCTACGCATTAAATAAAAATATAAATGGCATTATTATTTTTGGATGAGATCATGAATTCTGCAAAATTGCGTATGGACGAAAATCGGTCTATCAGACACCCATACTCTATTGAATTCTAGCATGTGCATGTGTTTATTTCATATTATCAATCCATACAGTGAGGCGGTTTGAAATACGAGCAATGGATGCTTTTGCAATTCATATATAAACATTAATTAGTGCACTCCATGTTGTTAGTGTGAAGCACTTTATACATTTGTCACTTGCATGGATACATTCCAAATTGCTAGCTACGAAATAAAATACATGTAAATTCAACATAAAGGGGTTTGAAGATTCAATTCATAGGAAGTGCATTCATCTATTTGAACTTCGAGATAATGGCATTTGTAAATCAGGCGTAAAAGGGCATCAATCTTTGTTGTGAGTTTGAACATGGTATATATATTCATACGCATATCTAACTTTTTTGCAACCAAGGAGATTATACGGAACCATGCATGAGCGAGGTAAGTTGCATATTTTTAATATATACTCGTGTACAATGTATATTAAAATGTACCCCCTCCATTCCAAAATAATCGTAGCTTTAGGATTTTAAAGAGTAAAGATTTGTGAAGTTTGAAAAATCATGAAAGTTCAATTCAAGAGAACCGAAAACGTTAATGCTTCTGCTCCCAAATATTGAACGAAGCGCCAAATAGGCCTCTGGTCACCCGAATCCGCGCGAGACTTCTGTTTTGGTGGTAGGATATTCTTGTCCTGACTCTGGCCCGTGTTGCATTTCGGCCCAATGTCCATAGGTCTAAACCTGGGTAGGTTTGTAACTTCACCAAGGCGCCATCTCAACCGCCTCGAGAAGCATTCATACGCCGTGGGCGCCAAAACACCCATGCGCTCGGCGAAATCTATCCGCCCACATTTGGGACATCGACATGGTATCCCTACCCCCAACCCATAATATGTCCGAAGTTTTAGATGGGGGCAAAGTTTGTAACTTTCCCCAAATTTCAAACAAGCGCGTCTCAAGCAAAACATTGTTCCCCTTAGTTCCCCAGCCCGCCTCCCTCCGTTTCCCCATTCATACTCCGTGGGCGCAACGCCATCTCCACCAGCCGCGAAACCCCAACCTCCTCCGTCCTCCGCCCCATAGCGGCCAATCCACCGCCGCCCTCCTCCATCACTTGGGCCGGTACCCGGCGTGGTCGTCCAGCATAACCGCAACATAGCGCCCTCAAGGACTTAGCGGTGAAGCCGAGGCGAGCTGCCTCCCACGACGCCGATGCCGGCGTCGCCATACCAGAACCACTCCCACCACGCCGTCCTGCGCCTCCTTGCTGCAGCTCCACTTATGTAACCGTCCACCGCGCCGGAGCTGTTCCCGCTACGCCATCGTTAGCCTCGGATCTGCTTCCCCGCGCCCGACAGCGGCTTACGCACCACACTCAACAACTTGGCCATGGGTTCGTCCAAGGCTGCACCGTCCTCCACAACTTATGGTTTCCGGCGAACAACAAGATCGTCGGAAAAACAGAAGGAGGACACAGCACTGTCAGCAGAAAGAGGTACTCCTCTTCCCTTATTCGTGCAAATCTTACATCACCGCTCACACCGTATTCATCCCACGAAAGAAACTAGTTGAGCGCTTCTTCGCATCTTCTTCGTGATACTAAATGCACAAGGTTTCCTCCCTTTTACTATTTCACCTTTGCTAGAGGTCGATAGCCACTTTGGATTTCAATTCGATTGATGAGAACCGCAATTAAAAGAAGCGGCACCGGCTTAGCGCGAGCACCTAGTCACTTTGTTCCCCAAGGAAGCGGCGCATCGGTGTCTATCATTGGGGTGTGGGGCGCAGGAGCGGGCGCCCGATATGGAGTTCGGCGGGGCTTGAATGGATGGCCGGGGGGGTGCCAAGCACGGCGGTGCGGTGAGGTCGAGGGAGGGCGCAGGCGGGGAGGAATCTTGGGCCGGTGGTCACCTGGGGTTCCGAGGAAGATCGTCAACCTTGGTGGCTGGAGGTAGATGAAGGCGATCTCCCGTTCTTTGTACATCGGACGGTGCGCAGAAAAATGGGTGACCTATTTGCTTCGATCATTGTTATTTTCATAGAATCATGTAGTAATTGAGTGTGCCATGCATGTTGTAGAGCTATCATATGTCTCCGTCATTTATTTCTCATGACCTTCTATACGCTACCTTTACCTTTGTACTAATTGTGCACACACTTCACCCATACTCACACTATTGTTTTTTATGCATGGGTATTTCAGACTACGGCGGTGTTGATGAATGCAAAGAAAAGATGTAAATCGCTCGATGTAATTGAAGATAAGCGATGGCGTTTCAACGCTCTAATGGCTCCGATGTCGGCGGTTGGAGCGATAAAAGTAGCTCTGCGATTGATGATCTCAATTGCCACACACAACCATCCCGTGCTTGCTTTAACTTCGCTGTCAAATGTGGTTGCATGTTGCATATGGTGTCTAGCTTGTATTGCTTCCAATTTGGTTAAATTGCATCTGCTTACTTTACACATTATACCTTTGATAATGACATGCCTTCCTGTTTTTGATACATACTACATATGTCTATTAACCATGTTAGTACATCAATCTAATGCTCTTTTGTATCCCTCGTCAATCACTTATGATGAGACAGGTCACCGGGTGGAGTTCTTGTGAGACACCCTACTTGTTTAAAGAGTGAAGTGTCATCCTCCCACATGATTCTCAAGAAAGAAGCAGTAAGGCTAAATGAAGATAGTCAACGTAGCTCTCTAGTTGATCACCATAATTCCCCACACCACCATCGTAGGTGCTTGCTCTTACTTGGTAGTGTGATATGTGGTTGCATGTTGCATATGGTGTCTACCTTGTAATGCTTCTAATTAGGGTAAATTGCATACATTAATTAACACATTATACCTGTGAATATGACATGCCTTCCTGTTTTTGGTACATACTACGTCTTTCTATTAACCATGTTCTTACATCAAACTACTTTTCTTGTGTATCCCTCATCAATGCTCCTAATTTGTTAAATTGCATCTCCTTAGCTTACACATCATACATGTGAATATGACACGCCTTCCTATTTTTGGTACATACTACATACGCCTATCACACCATGTTCTTACATCAAACTCTGTTATTGTGTATCCTGCGTCTATAAACTTATGATGAGACAGATCCAGCGTGTGGGTTAATATGAGACGCAATACTCTTATAAAGAATGCAATTTCATCCTCTCCACATGATTCTCAAGAAAGCAGCAAGCCTAAATGAAGATATTGAGCGTTGCTCTGTGCACGAAGACAAGCACTTCCCCTACACCACCATCACAGTGCTTGCTCTAACTTCGTAGTGTGATATGTGGTTGCATGTTCCATACTGATTGTCTAGCTTGTAATGCTTCTAATTAGGGTAAATTGCATCTGCTTAGTTTACACACTATACATGAATATGACATGCCTTCCTATTTTTGGTACACACTACATCTATGTGTTAACCTTGTTCTTACATGAAACTACCTCTCTTACGTATCCTGCATCAACCACTTACGATGAGTCACCTTTATTCGTTGCATATTGCATATTATTTCTAGCTTTGTTGCCATGTATTGCTTCTAATTTGGTCAAATACATTTGTTAGGGCACCCTTTTAATTTGGCAGAGTGATATTGGCTTCATCTTTCATATGGTTTCTAGCTTGCATTGATTCTAATAAGTCCAAGCACCTTGTGCTTAGTTTACACTTATACATCATACATGTCAATATGTCACGTCACCATTTTTTCATACATATTCCATCCTCCTATCATGCGGCTGCCTTACATGAAAGTAGTGTTCATCGGTATCATGCATCAATAAGTTACGAAGAGCAAATTTTATTCCTTTTTCTTGTGGGTTTGACTTGACAAGGCAAAATCAAGAAAGAGGAAGGAAAAAATAAGGAAAGGCGATGATCGTGGTCCTCTGCTGACAACGTAAGCAGACATCTGTACCGATTCTCCTTGTCTTGATAGTGCATTACATGTTCCAAGTCTCCGCTCCCCTACTCCACCATCCAAGGTGCTTGCTCTAACTTGGCGGTGTGATATCTGGTTGCATGTTGCATATGGTGTCTAGCTTCGTATTGCTCCTAATTAGTGTAAAGCTGCATCTACTTAGCTTACACATGATACATGTGAATATGACACGCTTTCTGTTTTTGGTACATACTATATCATCTATCACACCATGTTCTTACATGAAACTACTCTTCTTGTGTATCCTGCATCAGTCACTTATGATGGGACACCTTTAAGTTGGCAGTGTGATATTGGTTTGCGTCTTGAATATGATTTCTAGCAATGTATTGCTTCTAGTTTGATGAATGCCACCTATGACGAGACAGTTTTAACTTGGCAGAGTGATATTGATTGCACCTTCCATATGGTGTCTTGCAGTGTTTCTAATTTGTTGAAGTGCCTTACCTTAGTTACCACATCATAGGTGTGAATATGTCAAGCCGTCCATTTTTTCTTACATATTCCATCCTCGTATCATGACTTTGCCTTTCATCGGAGTAGTGTTAAATCGGTATCATGCATGAATGAGTTACGAAGAGCGAATGATATTCCTTTTTCTTGTCGGTATGACCTCACAATGCAAAATCAATAAAGCCGAAGGAAATTGGCAAGGCATTGGATGATGGTGGTCCTTAGAGCAAGCTGAAAGCGGAGGTTCTCTACATATTCTACTCCGCCATCCTCCCAACAAGATTCGCAAGACAACGCCAAGGCTAGACAGTCAATGTAGTTGTGTAGATGATGAGCACATCTCCCCTACTCCACCATCACAGTGCTTGCTCTAACTTGGCACTATTATATGTGGTTCCATGTTGCGTATGATGTCTAGCTTGTCTTGCATCTGCGTAACTTACAACTTATACCTGCAGCGATCACTTACCCATAAGACACATTTAACTTGGGACTGTGATGTAGGTTGCATCTTGAATTGTCTTCTAGCTTGTGCTGCTTCTAATTTCTTGAAATGGCACTTACGGCGAGACACTTTTTACCTGATAGAGTGATATTGGTTGCATGTTCATATGGTGCCTAGCTTTCATTTCTTCTAATTTTGTTGAAATGCCTTACGCTTACTATTTTTTCATACATATTCCATCCTCCTATAAATGCGTGTGAATATGAAATCTTTGTCTTTTTTGTATATATTCCCCTCCTGCGCTTGCCTTACATCAAAGTAGTGTTAAATGCATATCATGCATCAACCAGTTATGCAGAGCTAATTTTATTCATCTTATTGTGGTTTTGACTTCATAAGGCAATATCGGAAAATAGGAAGGAAAGGAGTAAGTTAGGGATGTTGGTGGTACTCCGCATCGACGCATAAGCAGAGACTCTCTAGATTTGCCACTTTACTCTGCTAATGAAGTTGAAGTCCCAAGTCTACATGATGAGTTCATCTCCGCCTCCACCATCGCAGGTGCTTGCTCTAAGTTGACAGTGTGATAATTGGTTTCATGTTGCATATGTTGTCTAGCCTGTATTTCTTCTATTTTGATTAAATTGCACCTCTTTGAGTTTATATGTTATACATGTGCATATGACATGGCTTTATGTGTCTAGAATACAATGCATCTATCTATCATACCATGTTCTTACATCAAAATCTTTGCTGTTGTGTATCCCGCATCGATAACTCATGATTGGACGCTTTTAACATGGCGATTCGATAGTGGTTGCATCTTGCATTGATTTCTATGTTGTCTTGCTTCTAATTTTTGAATTGCCACTTATGACAAGACACTTTTAACTTGGCGAGTAATATTGGTTGCATCTTTCATATGGTGTCTAGCTTGCATTACTTCTATTTTCTTGAAAATCATACGCTTAGTTTGCACATCGTAGCTGTGAATATGTCATGCCGTCTGTTTTTCTTACATATTCCATCCTCATACGGTTGTCTTACATCAAAGTATTGCTTATGCGTATCATGCATCAATGAGTTACGAAGAGTGATTTTATTCTTTTGTGTTGTGGGTACAGACTTGACATGGCAAAGTCAAAAAGAGCAAGGAAAATAATATAGTAGGGAGTCTTTGTTACTGCGTCGGGTGAAAGCGGAAAAAGGCTCTGCCGTCGAGATTCTCTTGGTACTTATAGTGCAAGAGAAGGTCCAAGTCCACCGGCTAAATCTACAAACACGGTATCACCTGCTCCACCATTGCGACATCTGCTTCAAGCTGTACCAAGATCTCAACCAGTTACTCGTTCGTTTGCTCGGGCGGCGGTTCCCAAGCTGCCTTCACACCTAACACTACTTACGAAGCACTTTGTTGACACAATAGGACTTGGCAAGATCAGATGAACCTCATGAGCATCAACACCAAGGCGGTACTGACCGAGTCAAGTTGCGATTGCATGCTCCTTTATATGTACTCTCACGGTTTGATGTACACTAACACTTTCCATATTCGTTGTTGAACTAGCACCACGGGCATGGCGAAAGCAGACATCAGGGATAATGCTTGACAGATTAAAAAAATCTAGAGGAAGAATGGAGATCCATTTTGAGGCAGGTTTAAAAAGGCCACGTGATGCTACAGAGTCTGCCAAGTTAGTATCAGAGGCAGCCGTTGCCGTTAGGTGTCATGCGCGTATCCTCCCAACGTGGATCCAATATAGGAATGAGAAAGACAATACCCAGTTTAACACCTTCCTTGACCATTTATCTGTAAGTAATGTTATTCTTCGCAATTAGTAATATTGTCTGGCTCTGTCCCTTACTTTCTAGCTTCCTCCTAATAAGACTCACATTCTTTTTTCACCAGATGAGGTTCAAGTTGGATCCGAAAGATGATGCAACTAAACAAGCATGCACTCATGTTTTTCGATGCCTTTCTGCGGCGATGTCGGTACCACCTTAGAAAATCTCACTTTGAAGGCAAGGCTAACAATGAAATCGCCCAAACATCTCCAAAGTGGAATATATTACAGATGAAGACTGGACAACCCTCGTTAAACAAAGTGCGATCCAAAGTATCGTGCGCTATATGTATTTGATCGAGACCACATATTGAACTTGTATTTATGTATGTGCCTTACAAGTGTATCTTCTTCTAGGCTAACTGTTTGAAGAACAAAACCAACCGTTCTAAAGTGAAATTCCAACAGACAACGAGGATCTCGTAGCTATATTGCTGCTGCGAGGCTCTTGTAAATAGCTGCTACTTCCTTCTTCTTTTTGTGCCATATTATCGTATCTATATTGACTTGTTCCAAATACTGGAAAGCCCGTGCGGACCAAAAGAACATGAACCGAATGCAGTGCAAATCTTCAAGGATTACCACACCAGCAAGATGAAGGGCATGAGCACACCAGTTCAAGCCGCTGTTGTAAGTCCTTACTCCTCCTGCCTTGAACTGATTGGTACCGTGATGTGTTCATTTAACTACTTGGTTTGCAGCCAATGTCAGTTACTCTGTTCACTTTTATACACAGTTGTCTTAACGTATCATTTCACCTTACATGGTTTAAAAAGAGATGAAGGATATTCTTTTGGTCTTGATCTGTAATCTAGTTGTTATGTTCACGTGCGCACACAATGATAAAATAGCCTGTTTGTTTTATATCTGTTTGCCCATGATATGAATGATGTCATACTATGTTCATCCTACTTTAAACCATGTCTCTTTATCCTTAGATGTCAGCGAATGTGAGGAAATAGACAATACGGTAGGCATGCTACATGGACAGATGTTCAAAGTGATTTTATTATGTAATTGGCACTACAATACATGCTAATGTATTACAGTAGTTCACCAAAATAAGTTATGTATAAGCGTTTAACCTACTTTTGTTTGTTTTGTCTCATTAGTAACTCCTTTGGTACACTAATCTACAAGTTCAAACTTTCGTGAAGCTATGGAACAAATGATTGAACAGCCACAACCACACGAAGGTGATGAGGCTACTCTGAGGCACAATGTCACCTCTTGCTACGGTCGTCGGTATCTCTCCACTAACAAAGGTAAAAAGCACCTTCTGCGTAATTACGGGTTGGTTGTCAAGGTAACCTCGTCCAAATCGCCCTCTTGAACAAAATCTTCACCTTTAGGCAGTGATATATCTGTGTTCCGGACACAAGTCCAATCCCTAATGGGCGTTGTTTCGTAAACAAGAATAGTGGTTGAGAAATGCCGTCAAGATATGAATGGTTTGAAACCGGACTATCGAACATTAAACCGTTGTTGAAGAGCAATGGCGGAAAAAAGGTGGAGATCGTCTTTGCTCCATCAGATTCTCTGACTGAAACATTAGCACTCGAGGTCAAATGATATGTGCTTCTATACATCCGATGGTGCTTTTTATCCGGAAGGATCAGTAAACTTTATGCCAACAGGCCTTTTGTTGTATGATTGGAATTTATTTTGTTGTGATACAACATTTATGATCTTTGCCACAGGCTGCAATAATTATGACACTATTTTGTATAGTGTAGGTTTATCTTAGTAATGTATTGGACGAAAGCTTCAGAGGAGCCAAACATGCCAACATTAAATCGGGCCCATTCCAATTGGGCTAAAAAGCGATTCTGGGCGAAATTGGCATGTAGCCCACTAAAAATATCTGGGCTTAAATTAGCATAAGCTTTCAAATTTTTACGGTAGGCTGTGCCCATAGTGGGCCTTTAACAGCCTAAACATAATTGGGCCCTCGGTAAAAAGTAGGTCGTTTACAGGTGTAAATATGTCGAGCCCATAAAAACATGGGCCTTTAATAGACCGAAAGTGAGATTGGGCCTGATTGTGCCAAATAACCCACTAGACTTAGCGGTAAAGCGGTGGCCCATTTACCATGCGGATATTTGTGAGGCGAAATTGGACGAGGCTGTAAATCTGCCGACCTAATACGGACCTTTAACAGTAGGAACTTGGTCGGGCTAGATTATGGTCATTTTATATGGGCCGTTAATGGGCCCGATATGACGTTAGGCCACATATGGCCCATGGTTTACGTCCGGCGTTAACGGGCGAAAATGACAACAGGCGAAAGTGGGCCAAATCTATAGTGGGCCTCTAACAGGCGAATAGCGGACATGGCGAATATGACCCAAATCCTTCACGGTTGTTTATGGGCGAAAGTTTTGATGGCACGTAAATGGGCCCAAATGAAGCCGGACCTTTAACAGTAGGGAATACACCGGCCGTAATTCGCCCAATTACTTAGCGGATCGTTAACGGGCCACAAGTGACCATGGGCGCATTGATGACAAGTTTAGACCGGGCCGTTGGCGGGCGATTTGTGAAGAATGTTGGGCCTTTAGTGGGTCGGCCCATTATGGTATCTGCGAGAATCTTGTGGGCCTGTAGCTGGGGCGGCCCATTGTGGTCCGCAAAATCTTGTGGGCCTTTAGCTGGGCCGGCCCATTATGGTCTGCTAAATTTTGTGGGCCTTTAGCTGGGCCGGCCCATTATGGTCCGCTAAATCTTATGGACCTTCGGTTGGGTCGGCCCATTTAAACTTTGTTGGCCAGTTTTGGGCCGGTCCACGTGTCAACATATCATAGGCCCATCTCGACCGTTGGATGAGTGACACCTGTGCCAACGCGGAGCTGACACGTGGATCCGTCAGCCAATGAGAATTTTACACGTGGAAAATCGGCATTGGTCGTGGCTGTTAACGGGTTATCGGATCCAAAATCCGACCCGATAGCTTAACGGCATTCCGTTACGGTGGATGCCACGTGTCGGTCACCCTTGACGAAAGCACTTCTATGACGCGGGATTTATCGTCATGGAAGTGGACACTTCCGTGATGATAATTTTGGTAATGTCATGGAACACTTCTCACGGCCACACGTGTATGACTATCTTGATTCTGTCATAAATTTTCCATGGATGTACATGCATGACAAAAAACGCGACCTACTGTGACAAACACGTATCATCACGGAAGTGTATTTTTTTTGTAGTGTTACTTGCCCGAGATTCGATCATCGGTATCATCATACCTAGTTCAATCTCGTTACCAACAAGTCTCTTTACTCGTTCCGTAATGCATCATCCTGCAACTAACTCATTAGTCACATTGCTTGCAAGGCTTATAGTGATGATCATTACCGAGAGGGCGAAGATACCTCTCTCGGATACGAGTGACAAATCCTAATCTCGATCTATGCCAACTCAACAAACACCATCGGATACACACAGAGCATCTTTATAATCACGCGATTCACGTTACGTTTGATAGCACACAAGGTGTTCCTCCGGTATTCAGGAGTTGCATAATCTCATAGTCTAAGGAACATGTATAAGTCATGAAGAAAGCAATAGAAATAAAAATAAACGATCATTTATGCTAAGCTAACGGACGGGTCTTGTCCATCACATCATTCTCTAATGATGTGATCCCGTTCATCAAATGACAACACATGTCTATGGCTAGGAAACTTAACCATCTTTAATTAACGAGCTAGTCAAGTAGAGGCATACTAGGGACACTCTGTTTGTCTATGTATTCACACATGTACTAAGTTTTCGGTTAATACAATTCTAGCATGAATAATAAACATTTATCATGATATAAGGAAATATAAATAACAAATTTATTATTAGAATATGCCCTTGAGGCAATAATAAATTTGTTATTTATATTTCCTTATATCATGATAAATGTTTATTATTCATGCTAGAATTGTATTAACCAGAAACTTGATACACGTGTGGATACATAGACAAAACACCATGTCCCTAGTAAGCCTCTACTAGACTAGCTCGTTAATCAAAGATGGTTAAGTTTCCTAACCATAGACATGTGTTGTCATTTCATGAACGGGATCACATCATTAGGAGAATGATGTGATGGACAAGACCCACTCGTTAGCTTAGCATAATGATCGTTAAGTTTTATTGCTATTGCTTTCTTCATGACTTATAAATATTCCTTTGACTATGAGATTATGCAACTCCCGAATACCAGAGGAACACCTTGTGTTCTATCAAACGTCACAACGTAACTGGGTGATTATAAAGATGCTCTACAGGTGTCTCTGAAGGTGTTTGTTGGGTTGGCACAGATCGAGATTAGGATTTGTCACTCCGAGTATCAAAGAGCTATCTCTGGGCCCTCTCGGTAATGCACATCACTATAAGCCTTGCAAGAAATGTGACTAATGAGTTAGTTGCGGGATGATACATTACAGAACGAGTAAAGAGACTTGCCGGTAATGAGATTGAACTAGGTATGTGTTGGAGAACGTAGCAAAAATTCAAAATTTTCCTACGTGTCACCAAGATCTATCTATGGAGAAACTAGCAACGAGGGAAGGAGAGTGCATCTACATACCCTTGTAGATCGCTAAGCGGAAGCGTTCAAGAGAACGGGGTTGAAGGAGTCGTGCTCGTCGTGATCCAAATCACCGGAGATCCTAGTGCCGAATCGGACGGCACCTCCGCGTTCAACACACGTACAGCCCGGTGGCGTCTCCCACGCCTTGATCCAGCAAGGAGAGAGGGAGAGGTTGAGGAAGACTCCGTCCAGCAGCGGACAACGGCTTGGTGGTGATGGAGGAGCGTGGCAATCTGCAGGCTTCGCCAAGCACCACGGGAGAGGAGAAGGGACTTGGGAGAGGGAGGCTGCGCGAGAACATGGGCTGCTGCTGCCTCCCACCCCCACATATATATAGGGGCAAAGGAGGCGGCCCCCTCGGATCCAATCTGAGGAGGCGGCGGCGAGGTTGCCTTGCCCCCAAGGCAAGGGAGGCGCCCCCTTTAGGGTTTCCCAAGCCCTAGGCGCCTTGGGCCTTGGTGGGGCGCACCAGCCCACCCGGGCTGGTCCCCTCCACACTTGGCCCATGCAGCCCTCTGGGGCAGTGGCCCCACTTGGTGGACCCACAGGACCCTCCCGGTGGTCCCGGTACATTACCGATAGCACCCGGAACTTTTCCGGTGACCAAAACAGGACTTCCCATATATAAATATTTACCTCCGGACCATTCCGGAACTCCTCGTGACGTCCGGGATCTCATCCGGGACTCCGAACAACTCGGTAACCACATACAAACTTCCTTTATAACCCTAGCGTCATCGAACCTTAAGTGTGTAGACCCTACGGGTTCGGGAACCATGCAGACATGACCGAGACGTTCTCCGGTCAATAACCAACAGCGGGATCTGGATACCCATGCTGGCCCCACATGTTCCACGATGATCTCATCGGATGAACCACGATGTCAAGGACTCAATCGATCCCGTATACAATTCCCTTTGTCTAGCGGTATTGTACTTGCCCGAGATTCGATCGTCGGTATCCCGATACCTTGTTCAATCTCGTTTCAGCAAGTCTCCTTACTCGTTCCGTAACACATCATCCCGTGATCAACCCCTTGGTCACATTGTGCACATTATGATGATGTCCTACCGAGTGGGCCAGAGATACCTCTCCGTTTACGGAGTGACAAATCCGATCTCGATTCGTGCCAACCCAATGAGACACTTTCGGAGATACACCAGAGTGCACCTTTATAGCCACCCGTTATGTTGTGACGTTTGGTACACCCAAAGCATTCCCTACGGTATCCGGAGTTGCACAATCTCATGGTCTAAGGAAATGATACTTGACATTAGAAAAGCTTTAGCATCTGAACTACGATCTTTGTGCTAGGCTTAGGATTGGGTCTTGTCCGTCACATCATTCTCCTAATGATGTGATCCCGTTATCAATGACATCCAATGTCCATGGTCGTGAAACCGTAACCATCTATTGATCAACGAGCTAGTCAACTAGAGGCTTACTAGGGACATGGTGTTGTCTATGTACCCACACATGTATCTGAGTTTCCTATCAATACAATTATAGCATGGATAATAAACGATTATCGTGAACAAGGAAATATAATAATAACTAATTTATTATTGCCTCTAGGGCATATTTCCAACAGTCTCCCACTTGCACTAGAGTCAATAATCTAGTTCACATCGCCATGTGATCAACACTGATAGGTCACATCGTTATGTGACCAACATCCAAAGAGTCTACTAGTGTCTCAAACTAGTTCACATCACCATGTGATTAAGTCTCAATGAGTTCTATGTTTTGCTTGTAAGAGAAGTTTTAGTCAACGGATCTGAACCTTTCAGATCCGTGTGTGCTTTGCAAATTTCTAGGTCATATTGTAAACGCTGCTTCCACGCTCCACTTGAAGCTATTCCAAATGGTTGCTCCACTATACGTATCCAGTTTGCAACTCAGAGTCACTCGGATAGGTGTTAAAGCTTGCATCGACGTAACCCTTTACGTCGAACTCTTTATCACCTCCATAATCGAGAAACATGTGCTCATTTCAAAGTATTATTAAGCATTTTGATCTATCCTTATAGATCTCGATGCTCAATGTTCAAGTAGCTTAATCCAGGTTTTCTATTGAAAAACATCTTTCAAATAACCCTATATGCTTTCCAGAAATTCTACATCATTTACGATCATCAATATGTCAACAACATATACTCATCGAGAAATTCTATAGTGCTCCCACTCACTTCTTTGGAAATACAAGTTTCTCATAAACTTTGTATAAACCCAAAATCTTTGATCATCCTATCAAAGTACATATTCCAACTCCGAGATGCTTACTCCGGTCCTTAGAAGGATCATTTGGAGCTAGCATACCTTTTTAGCATCCTTAGGATCGAAAAACTTTTACGATTGTATCACATACAACCTTTCCTTGCGTAAGCGGTAAGGAAAATCGTCTTGACATCCATCTCGCCAGATTTCATAAATGCAGCTATTGCTAACATGATTCCGACGGACTTTAGCATCGCTATGGATGAGAAAATCTCATCGTAGTCAACTCCTTGAACTTGTGAAAAACTCTTCGCCACAAGTCGAGCTTCATAGATGGTGACATTACCGTCCACGTCGTCTTCTTCTTAAAGATCCATTTATTTCAATGGCTTGCCGATCATCGGGCAAGTCCACCAAAGTCCATGCTTTGTTATGATACATGGATCCTATCTCGGATTTCATGGCTTCTAACCATTTGTCGGAATTTGGGCCCACCATCGCTTCTCCATAGCTCGTGGGTTCATTGTTGTCTAGCAACATGACCTTCAAGACAGGATCACCGTACCACTCTCACGAGGCGATACGCATCCTTGTCACCCTCACGAGGTACGGTAGTGACTTGATCCAAAACTTCATGATCACTATCATAAGCTTGACTTCAATTGGTGTAGGTGCCACAGAACAACTTCCCCGTACCTGCTACTCTCTTGTTGAAGTGACGGTTCAATAACCTCATCAAGTCTCCACCATCCTCCCACTCAACTTTTCGAGACGAACTTTTCCTCGAGAAAGGACCCGCTTCAAGAAACAATCCCTATTGCTTCCGGATCTGAATTAGGAGGTATACCCAACTGTTTTGGGTGTCCTATGAAGATGCATTTTGTCCGCTTTGGGTTCGAGCTTATCAACCTGAAACTTTTCCACATAAGCGTCGCAGCCCCAAACTTTTATGAAACGACAACTTAGGTTTCTTCAAACGGTGTCGTCTCAACGGAATTACGTGGTGCCCCATTAAAGTGAGTGCGGTTGTCTCTAATGCCTAACCCATGAACGATAGTGGTAATTCGATAAGAGATATCATGGTACGCACCATATCCAATAGAGTGCAACTATGATGTTCGGACACACCATCACACTATGGTGTTCCTGTGCGGTATTAATTGTGAAACAATTTGCACAATGTCTTAATTGTGTGCCAAAACTCGTAACTCACATACTCATCTCTATGATCATATCATAGACATTTTATCCTCTTGTCACAATGATCTTTAACTTCACTCTGAAATTACTTGAACCATTCAATAATTCAGACTTTGTGTTTCATCAAGTAAATATACTCAACATCTACTCGAATCATCTGTGAAGTCAGAACATAATGATATTCACTGCATGCCTCAGCACTCATTGGACTGCACACATCAAAATGTGTTCCTTCCAACAGGTTGCTACCTTGTTCCATCTTACTGAAACCGAGGCTTTTCAGTCATCTTGCCCATGTGGTATGATTTGCATATCTCAAGTGATTAAAAATCAAGTGAGTCCAAACGATCCATCTGCATGGAGTTTCTTCATGCGTGTACACCAATAGACATGGTTTGCATGTCTCAAACTTTTCAAAAACGAGTGAGTCCAAAGATCCATCAACATGGAGCTTCTTCATGTGTTTTATACCAATATGACTTACATGGCGATTGCCACAAGTACGTGGTACTATAATAACTATCTTATATCTTTTGGCATGAAAATGTGTATCACTACGATAGAGATTCAATAAAACATTCCTTTTAGGTGCTAGACCATTGAAGGTATTATTCAAATTAACAGAGTAACCATTATTCTCCTTAAATGAAGTATTGCGATAGACATAATCCAATCATGTCTATGCTCAACGCAAACACCAAATGACAATTATTCTGGTTTAATACTAATCTTGATGGTAGAGGGAGCGTGCGATGTTTGATCACATCAAACTTGGAAACACTTCCAACACATATCGTCAGCTCACCTTTAGCTAGTCTCCTTTCATTCCGTAGCCTTTTATTTCAAGTTACTAACACTTAGCAACCGAACCGGTATCTAATACCCTGGTGCTACTAGGAGTACTAGTAATATACACAATAACTTAATGTATATCCAATATACTTCTATCGACCTTGCCAGCCTTCTTATCTACCAAGTATCTAGGGTGGTTCCGCTTCAGTGTCCGTTCCTCTCTTTCTGAAGCACTTAGTCTCGGGTTTGGGTTCAACCTTGGGTTTCTTCACTGGAGCAAGAAGCGGATTTGCCGTTTCATGAAGTGTCCCTTCTTGCCCTTGCCCTTTTTGAAACTAGTGGTTTCACCAACCATCAACAATTGATGCTCCTTCTTGATTTTTACTTTCGCGATGTCAAACAACGCGAATACCTCAAGGATCATCATATCTATCCACGATATGTTATAGTTCATCACGAAGCTCTAGCAGCTTGGTGGCAATGACTTTGGAGAAACATCACTATCTCATCTGGAAGATCAACTCCCACTCGATTCAAGTGATTGTTGCACTCGGACAATCTGAGCACAAGCTCAACGATTGAGCTTTTCTCCCTTAGTTTGCAGGCTAAGAGAATTGTCTGAGGTCTTATACCTCTTGACGTGGGCACGAGCACGAAATCCCAATTTCAGCCCTCGAAACATCTCATATGTTTCGTGACGTTTTGAAATCGTCTTTGGTGCCTCAACTCTAAACCGTTTAACTGAACTATCACGTAGTTATCAAGACGTGTATGTCAGATGTTTGTAACATCCACAGACGGCGTTCGAGGTTCAAAGACACCGAGCAAAGGCATTAAGGACATAAGCCTTCTACTGTCCGCATAATTGCTACTATCAACTTTCAACTATATTTTCTCTAGGAACATATCTAAACAGTGGAACTAAAGCGCGAGCTTACGACATAATTTGCAAAAGGTCTTTTGACTATGTTCAAGATAATTAAGTTCATCTTATGAACTCCCACTCGAATAGACATCCCTCCGGGTCATCTAAGTGATTACATGATCCGAGTCAACTAGGCCGTGTCCGATCATCACGTGAGACGGACTAGTCATCATCGGTGAACATCTTCATGTTGATCGTATCTACTATACGACTCATGCTCGACCTTTCGGTCTCGTGTTCCGAGGCCATGTCTGCATACATGCTAGGCTCGTCAAGTTAACCCTAAGTGTTTCGCGTGTGTAAATCTGTCTTACACCCGTTGTATGTGAACGTAAGAATCCATCACACCCGATCATCACGTGGTGCTTAGAAGCGATGAACTTTAGCAACGGTGCACGCTTAGGGAGAACACTTCTTGAAATTGTTGTAAGGGATCATCTTATTTACTACCGTCGTTCTAAGTAAACAAGATGCATAAACATAATAAACATCACATGCAATTATGTAGTAGTGACATGATATGGCCAATATCATATAGCTCCATTGATCTCCATCTTCGGGGCTCCATGATCATCATCGTCACCGGCATGACACCATGATCTCCATCATCATGATCTCCATCATCATGATCTCCATCATCATGATCTCCATCATCATGTCTTCATGAAGTTGTCTCGCCAACTATTACTTCTACTACTATGGCTACCGGTTAGCAATAAAGTAAAGTAATTACATGGCGTTGTTTAATGACACGCAGGTCATACAATAAATAAAGACAATTCCTATGGCTCCTGTCGGTTGTCATACTCATCGACATGCAAGTCGTGAATCCTATTACAAGAACATGATCAATCTCATACATCACATATCATTCATCACATTCTTCTTGGCCATATCACATCACATAGCATACCCTCGCAAAAACAAGTTAGACGTCCTCTAATTGTTGTTTGCATGTTTTACGTGGCTGCTATGAGTTTCTAGCAAGAACGTTTCTTACCTACATAAAACCACAACGTGATATGTCAATTGCTATTTACCCTTCATAAGGACCCTTTTCATCGCATCGATCCGACTAAAGTGGGAGGCGGCACCCGCTAGCCACCTTATGCACCAAGTGCATGTCGGTCGATGGAACACATCTCACGTAAGAGTACGTGTAAGGTCGGTCCGGGCCGCTTCATCCCACAATACCGTCGAAACAAGATTGGACTAGTAACGGTAAGCATATTGAACAACATCAACGCCCACAACTACTTTGTGTTCTACTCGTGCAAAGAATCTACGCAATAGACCTAGCTCATGATGTCCTTTGTTGGAGAACGTGGCAAAATTCAAAATTTTCCTACGTGTCACCAAGATCTATCTATGGAGAAACTAGCAACGAGGGAAGGAGAGTGCATCTACATACCCTTGTAGATCGCTAAGCGGAAGCGTTCAAGAGAACGGGGTTGAAGGAGTCGTGCTCGTCGTGATCCAAATCACCGGAGATCCTAGTGCCGAGCAGACGGCACCTCCGCGTTCAACACACGTACAGCCCGGTGGCGTCTCCCAAGCCTTGATCCAGCAAGGAGAGAGGGAGAGGTTGAGGAAGACTCCAGTCGGCAGCGGCTGGCGGCTTGGTGGTGATGGAGGAGCGTGGCAATCTGCAGGCTTCGCCAAGCACCACGGGAGAGGAGAAGGGACTTGGGAGAGGGGAGGCTGCGCGGAACATGGGCTGCTGCTGCCTCCCACTCCCCACATATATATAGGGGCAAAGGAGGCGGCCCCTCGGATCCAATCTGAGGAGGCGGCGGCCGAGGTTGCCTTGCCCCCAAGGCAAGGCGCGCCCCTTTAGGGTTTCCCCCAAGCCCTAGGCGCCTTGGGCCTTGGTGGGCGCACCAGCCCACCAGGGCTGGTCCCTCCCACACTTGGCCCATGCAGCCCTCTGGGGCCAGTGGCCCCACTTGGTGGACCCCCGGGACCCTCCCGGTGGTCCCGGTACATTACCGATAGCACCCGAAACTTTTCCGGTGACCAAAACAGGACTTCCCATATATAAATCTTTACCTCCGGACCATTCCGGAACTTCTCGTGACGTCCGGAATCTCATCCGAGACTCCGAACAACATTTGGTAACCACATACAAACTTCCTTTATAACCCTAGCGTCATCGAACCTTAAGTGTGTAGACCCTACGGGTTCGGGAACCATGCATATGACCGAGACGTTCTCCGGTCAATAACCAACAAGCGGGATCTGGATACCCATGTTGGCTCCCACATGTTCCACGATGATCTCATCGGATGAACCACGATGTCAAGGACTCAATCGATCCCGTATACAATTCCCTTTGTCTAGCGGTATTGTACTTGCCCGAGATTCGATCGTCGGTATCCCGATACCTTGTTCAATCTCGTTTTCGGCAAGTCTCTTTACTCGTTCGTAACACATCATCTCGTGATCAACCCCTTGGTCACATTGTGCACATTATGATGATGTCCTACCGAGTGAGCCCAGAGATACCTCTCCGTTTACACGGAGTGACAAATCCGATCTCGATTCGTACAACCCAATGCACACTTTCGGAGATACCATAGTGCACCTTTATAGCCACCCGATTACGTTGTGGCGTTTGGTACACCCAAAGCATTCCCTACGATATCCGGGAGTTGCACAATCTCATGGTCTAAGGAAATGATACTTGACATTAGAAAAGCTTTAGCATACGAACTACGATCTTTGTGCTAGGCTTAGGATTGGGTCTTGTCCATCACATCATTCTCCTAATGATGTGATACCGTTATCAATGACATCCAATGTCCATGGTCAAAACCGTAACCATCTATTGATCAACGAGCTAGTCAACTAGAGGCTTACTAGGGACATGGTGTTGTCTATGTACCCACACATGTATCTGAGTTTCCTATCAATACAATTATAGCATGGATAATAAACGATTATCGTGAACAAGGAAATATAATAATAACTAATTTATTATTGCCTCTAGGGCATATTTCCAACAGTATGATGGTACCGACGATCGAATCTCGGGCTAGTAACATACCGATGACAAGGGGAATAACGTATGTTGTCATTGCGGTTTGACCGATAAAGATCTTCATAGAATATGTAGGAACCAATATGAGCATCCAGGTTCCGTTATTGGTTATTGACCGGAGATGTGTCTTGGTCATGTCTACATAGTTCTCGAACCCGTAGGGTCCGCACGCTTAACGTTCGATGATGATTTGTATTATGAGTTATGTGTTTTGGTGACCGAAGATTGTTCGGAGTCCCGAATGAGTTCACGGGCATGACAAGGAGTCTCGAAATGGTCGAGAGGTAAAGATTGATATATTGGAAGGTAGTATTCGGACACCAGAAGGGTTCCGGAGTGTATCGAGTACATACCGGAGTACCGGAGGGCCGGGGTTACTGGAACCCCCCGGGGAAACATATAGGCCATATAGGCCATAGGAGGGAGGCTAACCAGCCCACAAGGGAGGAGGCCGAATTGGACTAGGGAAGGGGGCGCCACCCCCCTTTCCTTCTCCTACTCCCTCTCCTCCCCCCTTTCCACCTCCATGAGAAGGAAAGAAGGGGGGCCGAATCCTACTAGGACTAGGAGTCCTAGTAGGACTCCCCCTTATGGCGCGCCCCCTAGGGCCGGCCTCCTCCCTCTCCCTCCTTTATATACATGGGCAGGGCACCCTTTGGAGACACACCAATTGTTCCAAGCCGTGTGCGGTGTCTCTCTCCACGGTTTACTCCTCTGGTCATATTCGTGTAATTCTTAGGCGAAGCCCTGCGCGGATCATCATCACCGTCACCACGCCGTTGTGCTGACGAAACTCTCCCTCGACCCTCTGCTGGACCAAGAGTTCGAGGGATGTCATCGAGCTGGACGTGTGTTGAACTCGGAGGTGACGTACGTTCGGTACTTGATCGGTTGGATCGCGAAGACGTTCGACTACATCAACCACGTTAACCTAATGCTTCCGCTTTCGTTCTATGAGGGTACGTGGACACACTCTCCCCCTCTTGTTGATATGCATCTCCTAGATAGATCTTGCGTGATCGTAGGAATTTTTTTGAAATTGCATGCTACGCTCCCTAACATAAATTGGGCTGGGTTACAAGCATAAGTCTCAGTCGACTGAAACCTAGACATACTCATTTGCAAAATATCCACACGCATTACAAGGGATATCTCGACGACTTTTTTGGGCATTCCGCGATCGTCACGACACGGTGAGGTACTCCGGCCAAAATGGAGATCGGTGCCTGCTAGGTGTTCATCAGAATTCCACTAAGTTTTTCCTCTTTTGTTATTTGTTGTGAGCTATGTCTTGTTCATGATGGAATTGTTAGAAGTATAAACGTGACTAGCTAGCGATAAGGAGATAGAGATAGACTTAGTTCAACAATATCTTGCCTTGTACTCCAAACCTCTTCTACGTTGTACTATGTATATATATATATGGATTGACTATTCGTCATCCTGGGTGAGGAATAGTTATTCTCCACCCCCTTTATTTTACCATCAATCCATTGTAATTTTACGTTCCATAAGTTTTGTCTTATTTCTGATGTAAAAAGAGACCATAAGAAAATATATAATCGTCGTAAAAATTATTTTATGTTATGTAAAATTACAAACGTAAAAACATAGTGTAAAATACACATAAACTGCATATTTTCTTGTCTTATGATCTATATTTTTATTTTCTTATGCCAAATTTTACGTAGTGAATCAATAGGAACGTAAAAATCCGCCCTGACTGCCGCCCCCAGCCTTCCCGCGTGAGATGCCGCCTCCGCCTTACCGGATCTGCCGCGGCAACCACCCGCCCTGGATCTGCTGTGCAGGGCCCACCGCCACCGTGGCCCTTGCCGGCGGCGGCGGCGGCTAGGGATGGAGGAGCGGGGAGGGGCTGGCGGCGCGGGATATGGGGCCCCTGGTGTCGCCCGAGGGGAGGCGACGCGAGGGGGAGGGGAGACACCGAGGCCGATCGACTATTCCAAAGGTGGACCTGCTTCCCTTCCCGGTGGTCTCTCGATTGCCCCGACTAATGCTTTGAGGCGACCAGGTTAGTGACAATAGATAATCTACGGTGCATCGTACATACTTCTCGCTCCACCTCGTGGGCACGCTACATTAGCTAGCAACGAATACAAAGCAGGAATTCTCATATGCTTGCATCATATAGACTACCTAGTGCCGTGGGCACGCTGCCTGACACGACACTATCTAGGACTAGAAATCGTTGCTACACTCTTTTCTTCAAGAACACACAAGAGAGTTGTTACACTCAATAGCTAACAATACTTGCATCTTCCTGACAAAAATTCCCATACAAATCCAACGTTGCTTTCCCGATGAGTCAAGTGCACACACTGGCTGGCATATGTTTTACTAGCCTCACAACCGCTTGCGCACTATCGGCCCACAAATGATTTTAACGCACCGGTCCAGTGTCAGCGAGTGGCGGAATGCCACAAAATTCTGGTGGTTATGGTCCATTGCAACATATGGATACACATGGAGGCGGTGCAAGGTTCATAACAACCGGAAGGATCATGATGGAGGAGAGCAACAACGGACTGGATACTGAAAGTGCCACGGTTTTTCCCACGAGAGACCGAAGCAAGTGGATACATAACGAAGCGAGTAGTTGGGCACAAAGACCTGCAGAATAACACCAAGCAAGTGGCTCGCATCATTTGACTCTGACGAGAGCACTGTGCTTGCTCGTGGGTGCAGGCATGATGCAGCCGGATGCTCGGTTCCCGAACGCTGGCACGGGTACATTTCTAGTGACCGCGCCGTGAACAAGGATGTCACGCTGCCTTCCAAAAGGCTGTGGCCCACACAGGGGCCCAGGAAGCATGCCGTCTTGACCTGGAGCAGCACAGGGAGACCTCCGCCTAACATTTTATTATAATCCAAGGACAAACTACAACGTCAAGAGCAGCCCACTAGAGTACGATGCTATACAGGAAAATAAAAAGGTTTCATCCAAACCAGGCAGGTAAGCTGGAACGAAGCGAGTAGCTGGGCACAAAGTTTTCCCACGCCGAGCAAGGCTAGGCCCAAGTCTGGCCACCTGCCAGTGTGCCAGCCTATGACCTGCCGCTACTGGGCCGTTTGCAGCGCGGGTGGTCCTGTTTAGTCTATATAAGGAAATAACATTTAATCACTCAATATCAAAAAAATCAAAAGAGGTAAAGGGTGGGGACCAGATCCCAACATGAATGAGCGCTCGTGATTACAGCCGCCCGAGCGAAGTTTCATAGGTTTGCTTTTCCCTATATATATATATATATAGGGAAAATGCATCCTACTACCGGGTGTAGCTACACTCGTTTCTTATATACTATCATGTGGTAGTATATATTCTACTTTATTATTTTTAGTATGTTCATATACTATATCTAAGATACTCCCAAGTGATTTGTATGAAAAAATTGCAAGTGAGCTCATAATTTTATTGTATTTGTGAAATACGTACATATTTATACGTGAAATAGAATATGCGCAAAATATGATACATACTACCAAAAAAGTAGTATATATACTATCTAAACATTCTTATATACTACATACTATGCGTACATACTCTCCGATATGATAGATACTACCTAAAACGTATGAAACATAAGCGGGAGTAACTACACCCGGTAGTAGGAAAAATTTGTAATATATATATATATATATATATATATATATATATATATATATATATAATCCATCCTACCATCCGGTGGTAGTTACCCCACATGTCTCATATACTAGCATGTGGTACTATATGTACTATTTTATTATTTTAAATATGTTCATATACTATATCTAAGATACTTCAAAACAAGTTACATGAAAAAATTGAACATGAGCCCATAGTTTTTGTCATATTTGTGAAATACGTACATATTTGTACGTAAAAAATAGCATACTCAAAAAATGGTACATACTACCTAAAAATTTGTATATATACTACCTAATCATTATTATATACTACATACTACACGTACATACTTTTGATTTCGACAGATACTACATACAACATACAAAACACAAGTGGTGGTAACTACCACTGCTTGTAGGAAACATTTGTCCTATATATATATATATATATGGATTGTCTATTCGTTACCCTGAGTGAGGAATAGTTATTCTTCACCCCCTCTATTTTACCATCAATGCACCGTAATTTTATGTTTCGTAAGTTTTGTCTGATTTTCGACATAAAAAGAGACCGTAAGAAAATATATCATCGTCGTAAAAAATATTTTATGTTATGTAAAATTACAAACGCAAAAGCATAGTGTAAAATACACATAAACTGCAAATTTTCTTGTCTTATGACCTATATTTTTATTTTCTTATGTCAAATATTACGTAGTGAATGAATAGGAATGTAACTATTTGAATTCCAAACGTAATTTAATTATGAAATGATCTTAAGATTATCTCGGGTGAAGAATAAGTTATTCTGCACCCTGGGTGATGAATAGCATCACTATATATATATTATATATATATATATATATATATATATATATATATATATATCCCACACTTGGGTCAGATCAATACAACAACAAAATTATTAGCCATCCTATAATTTCCACATGGTATTAGAGCGCCGATCCTAAGACCTTCCACCAATTCCGCATCGGCGCTGCCCCCGGAGAGATTAATCTCCTCTCAATCTCCCCGGGGCACGGCACCCGGTCTGATCAAAGATTAGATTGGTTCATAGATTATAGATCAATTCCAGTTTCCAAAATTATAGTAGATTGTTTCCTTTAGCCACCAAATAAATCTAAGACCCAAATCCTGGTGAGAAAAAGCGCAACAGATCGGAGCAGAAATCGCTATCCCAGACGGCACGATGGCGACCAAATCACTCCAGCCGGCTTGCGTCCTCGTTCCCTCGGCACGGCCACGGCGATAGACGGGCTGCATCGGGCGCACCTCTCACAGGTCCATTCCCGCGTGACATGCAGCACACGACGCCACCAACCAACACGCAATCCAATAAGCAGCACGGTCTTCTACATCGACCCGAGGTCCTCGTCACGCACACCTACATCGATGGTGCGTCCGGTGGACCGCTGGCACACGGTTCAGCGACGACGCTTACATCCACTTTAACCAATCTACATCAACAGCGCGCTTTGCATCGCCTCCCGGAGCTCCTGCGTGTCCACAAGTTGTGTCGACTCGAACACCGGCGGCCTCGCACGCAGCCAGTGGCGCAGATCAAGGAGCCAGAAACCACCAGCATGCGGCTGTCTGTGTACTTGCTACCTGTCAGGAACATGCAGCCGACGGCGTCCTACGCATCTTCTCCAGCAAGAGACATGATGCAGCCCAGCTATGCATCTTTCCGTGGGCCACATGAGAGCCATGGCGATCTACACTGAATGAGCCAACCAGATAACTGCTACCATGTACTTGTGCGTCACAGCTTCGACAATCCTCCACAGGCGTCTGGCGCTACTACATCGACCGCCGCGGACACGCACTACCTCGTCGATCTGCACCGACCGCACGCGATGCACGTCTACACCAATCCGACACATCGATCTACACTGAGCGATCTGCATCAATATTAGACGACCCGAGCCGAACGACATCAACATGTACGACTACGCCGGGCTATAAGCCAACATACTTCTTCAGCACGACGCAACATCGACATTTCGTCGCCGCGGAGGGACGCCTTCAACGACGCATCATCATCGACATGCCGCTGCAACGTCATCGCTGACACTTCATCGCCAAGGTCTTCATCAACGTGGTCTTCATCAGGGTCTTCATCAGTATCTTCATCAACACACCTCCGCCGCCTAGTGCACAAGATGGGCACCTAGCGTCCTCTGACAGACTTTTCTGCAAGACGTGACCTCGACGACGGCAATGACCGCGTCACGACAACGGCATCGACCGCGTCATCCACGACGGCACGACTGCATCGACATGGCGTCACTCTAGTAACGACCCCTACACGGCCACACGGTTCTGGCAAAACTGATGTGTGCTCGATGGGTTTTCCCCGGTCTTGGGAAAATCAGTGGACTCATCGCTGACGGCACAATCTGACACCCGCAAGGTGCATCGTCCACGACTGCAGCTCCGTCATCTACAACATCGCGCAATTTTTTGCACCCTCGGCTTTGTGGGGCTTCATCATCCACGACTATCTCGACCACGGCTACATCACATGATCGGCTACCTCGACATTGACATTAATGGCTACGTCTACAACAACACATCGGCAACCACTCCCGCTGTGACTGTGGGAGGGAATAGAGGAGAAGGCAGGAAGGCACCAGAAGTGGACGCAGTCACAGCCCTAGGTGTCAACCCATCAGAGACGCAGTTGATGATGGCGCAGCGGAGAAAAAACGACGGAAGCACAATACTTCAAATTCAGTCGTAATCGTCCGCTTCACTCCCGCTATGACTGAGGGGGAATGTTAGAAGTATAAACGTGACTAGCTAGAGATAAGGAGATAGAGATAGACTTAGTTTAAACACACAATATCTTGCCTTGTACTCCAAGCCTCTTCTATGTTGTACTCTATATATATCCCACACCTGGGTCAGATCAATACAACAACAGAATTATTAGCCATCCTATAATTTTCACAGGAATATGTCCAACGTGTAGATGAGTTGGTGTGATTCCTCCTCCGAGGAGAAATATGAGTTTGATGAAGATGATGACATTGCCATGATCATGTTGATCGACATGAAGAAGAACAAGCGGTCAAAACATGGTGGTTCCATTATCGATCGTGAGGTGATTCGTAGGAGCCGGGTACACAGACATAATAAACTCATACTTGATTACTTCTGTGCAAATCTAGTGTATCTAGAGGGATACTTCTGATGTAGGTTCCGAATGGCTCCATATTTGTTTCTCCACATTGCCAACTTTGTCAAAGAGCATGATCAATTCTTCGTGCAGAGGAGAAATTGCACCAGAGATCTTGGACACATCAGTATCCTTATGGTGACCATGGCACTGCATGATGCCATATGGCATTCTTGCAGATTTGGTTGATGATCATCTGGAAATGGGAGAGAGCACTTCCATCAAGTGTGTGAAGCAATTTGTGAAGGCGGTGGTTGAAGTCTTTAGGCCACAGTACTTGAGAGCACTCAATGCTTAGGACACTAGGAGGCTTTTGTAGATGAACAAAGCACAAGAGTTTTTAGGGATGATCAACTCAGTTGATTGCATGCACTAGAGGTGGACGAACTGCTCTGGCATGACATGGACAGTTCATCGACCATGTGAAGGATCCCAACTTCATTCTTGAAGCCATTGCAGATCATGAGACATGGTTTTGGCATGCCTATTTTGGAATGCATAGAGCTTGCAATGACATCAATGTGCTCCACCGATCACCACTCTTTGCACGGTTAGCCAATGGGGAATCACCACAGGTGAAGTTTTAAGCAAATGGCTGCACATACAACATGAGCTACTATCTACTGGATGAGATGTACCCAAAGGGGGCAACCTTTGTGAAGTCAATTCCCAGCCCCCCCCCCCCCCCCTCCCCCAAGGAATAAACAACTTGGTTTCCATAATGCTCAACCAGCTGCTGGGAAGGATGTGGAGAGAGCATTTGGGATTTGGCAAGCCCAGTTTACTATTGTGCGAGGACCGGTTCGGTTTTGGGACCAAAAAATCCTTTGGTAAATCATGACTGCCGCCATGATCTTGCACAATATGATCAACGAGCATGAACGTAGCCAAAATTTGGATTGCTTCTACTATGAATTTGTGTGATGGATGGTGTATCAACGTAGGAGAGAAGAACACATCCCACACGTTCTTCAAGTTCACCATGTAATTCGAGATACAGATATTAAAGTTTTCAGCAAGTCAAGGAGTGATGGACATGGAATGGGCAACAAGACCACTTATTCTATTCGAATGTTTCACGTCATGTTCGATGCACTTTGTGTTGTGTTTGATGAACATTTGTGTTGCATTGGGAGTTGCGGATTGATGAACTATGTAATAATTAAGTAATATTTGGACTTTATTTGTTTCAGATTTATTTGACACAAGTATGATATTATTTGGAACATTACATATCTACAAATATGTGTGATAAAAGTAGAACCTGGAATCTACTCCCTCCGTTTTTAAATGTTTGTCTTTCTAGATATTTCAACAAGTGACTACATACGAAGTAAAATGAGTGAATCTACACTCTAAAAGATATCTATGTACATCCGTATGTGATAGTCCATTTGAAATCTCTAGAAAGACAAATATTTAAGAACGGAAGGAGTAGATATCCAGTTTTTAGGTCCGCTATAAAAACAGGAGAAAAAAATTGGCTACCTAAATCTTCTCTCTCCACTCCTAAAACTGGATTTAGGTGGCCATTCTTTTTGTGTGCCGTTGGAGATGCTCTAACATCTCCAAATGTACAATTCCATCGACGTCGTCCACACATGCTAATGCACTGGTGCAGTGCAACTGCCGATCAAGTAAACTCTACAGCGTCTCGTCTGCTCTCATTTCCTTGTCAGCTAGGACGCAGCCGGCTGATATTCTCCTTCGTTGGTGCCAGAGCTGGAATTGAACTTGCTGTCCACCGGCGTGGTCATCCGAGACCGCCGCTTGGTGGCGACGAGGTGGGGGTTCTCCTCTTCATCCATGGCCAAGAGCTCATACACGTCACCGCTGCGGAAGACCGGGTGCTCGTATGCGCCCTTGAGGTACTCTCTCAGGTTCAGCATCGGGTCATTTGCCCGTTGCAGCGTGTCCTTCACCATGGCCTCCTGCAAACATCAAATGCTGTCCTCACTTAACATTGGATATTATGTGAATAGCATTGAGTTATGTATGGAGAAGAGATCCTGCCTGCAAGGGGAATTTTATGTATGCTGGCTCAAACCGGCCCTTGCAGACGTAGTGGAACCATATGGTCAGGACAGGAAGAGGAAGAAGAGCGACAGTGGACTGCTCTGCTTCCTGTGTGCTCAGCAGTCCTATCAGCAGGATCTGCGATATGACTAACTCGGTGACGATTCGTCCATGTACGTCTGGCCAGAATTGCGCGCCGCTCTCGTATTGCTGGTTATAGACATTGATGATCTTGCAACAAAAGAAACATACCAAGGATTAGTATTTTGGTGCATTATACTGTGATGAAGCAGAAATTTTTGATCTATGCCAATGTAGATGTCCACAAGAAAATTTTGAAGCTGAAAGAACACAAAGATATATCACTTGAACTGGAGGACAGATGTGTACCTGGTGTCTGAAAACAAGATAGGCCAGGGCGAAGAAGACTATGATGAAAGGAAGAATGATGGGTGTCACAACAGCATATACAAGCCCTAGGAGGAAGTAGAGCTGTATTCGCGGTTCGGTGCTGCCAAACTCCAAGCTCCCAGGGTCCATGGCCTGCTCACGATCTTGCTCGGTTCTGACCAGGAATGTGTTCTTTATGTGGAACATGATCAACGGCTTCAACCTAAGAACCTCAGCGGCAATGCCTGCCCATCCATCCACCATAATGTAGGTGATGAAAAAAGTCGCTTTCATGGGAATGGATTCTCCAATGGTCTCTGGAATTCTTTTTCAAAACAAAAGTAAACGAGTTTTTTTATGTGGTAGTATAAATATAATTGAACCCTTGTTATTATATCCAAGTGCAAAATTTGGCTTACTTGTTAGTGGACTGATGGATAAAACTGTTGAGCTGCTGGAACGCTGTTCCAGCTACTACACTTCCCAAGAATACGTTGACGAAAATAAACAGGAAGTATTTTGATGCTGTCTTCCTCTCCAATCCAGAGAGTGATACGTGGCCTTCAATCTTGCTCATGGCCATGAGAATTGTTGGCAGAAATATAAGGAAGATTTTCAATGCGATTCCTGGCAAGAAACCTTGTATGACTGACCTTGGACCATTTCTGCAGGAAATTGCATTGACCATCAAAATTACATCCAGCAATGCAGTACCTTGTAAACAAATCAGTATAATGTGGCTGATTTTTTATTTAATTCAAGGTCTATTGAATTCAACAAATTTTTGTCTGCTCTTTGATGATTCAGCAAGGAGAATCGTTAATCAAAATATGGGGAAAAGTGATCTCACAAATGCCTTTCCTTTTTGTTTTTCACAATTGAACCGTGAAAAGGAGTGCTTACACTCACCTCTCTATTATAGGTTTCAAGAAAGGAAGCACCCGCTCAATATCGTCGAGATTGGCCACGGATTGGACGAGCGCAATTGGGACCATGAAGAAAAATGTCAGGAAAAATAGCGCAACAGCCATGATAAGCCTCCTGACGGAGAGCTCGACGAAAGGGATCGCGAGGTTAGGCCAGTAAACATCACGAGGTTCCGGAGCCCACTCGGTCAACCACACCGTTGGGTTACTGGTCTGCTGTGTTTGTGCACAGACAGCAGCGCCCCACTGACTATTGAAAGACACAAATGCTGCTGGCATTATAGCCTTAGGATCACTAATCACCTTCTGCCTCTCCTCATCCTCCTGCAATTAACAGGTTACATATTGTTAATACTGCTGCTCAGCGTTTAGGAGGAACTATGCAGTGCTCCCTCCATCCCAAAATAAAGTGTCTCGTTTTAAGACAACTTTGTCTTAGCCAGAAATTGAGTATAATTTATTTTCGGACGGAGGGAGTACAATGAAAGAAGATATTGGTGCTGCTTGATGACACTATCAAGACGATGACTGGCACCTGTTTACATAGCTCCTCGATTGTTGTCTTGTAGTGTTGTAATGCATCCACCTTTTCCCCCCAAAGACCCCACAGTCCTGTCTACAAGACAAGTACGTAAATGAGCCATACCACTTGCAGATTAGAGCACATACTGAAATAGCTTTGTGACGAACCGATCTTAGGTGCATGATTTGCAAAGGAGGAAGATTATTACCTTAATAGTCAGCTCCTTTTCAGGGTTCTTAGCGTGCTGGTTTTCGTAGTAGACCAGCCAGTTTTGCAAGCCTTTCTTCTTCTCAACCAAACTGGCAAGGGCGTTTGCGTTGTATACAACCTATTGATCAGTTACGTACCCCGAATGAGAAACAGATTTGAACCATAACAGAGTAATGAGGCGAGTTCGACGACGGTGGAGCCGGCTAGTCATCGAGTGGGCGGTCGGGAACAGGGCGACAGCACAACCAGGGCCAACAGACCGATTGCTGATGGGCTAGCGTTATTCTAGAAAACGGAAAACTGACGAGACTACCCTCACAAAATCAGCGGTGGATGATTGTATACTGCTCACTTCCATCTATAGCAGTATAGGGTACCATAAAATCCTCAAAGATAAAGGCATATGGGCCTACAGGTGCTTCGGTTGGAAAGTAAACAAATAATTAGAAAGCTTGCATTTCAGTTGAAAAGTAAATAACAACGGGAAAACAAAGTAACTTGATGCTCGGCTGAATTTCATGGTTTAAATTCGTATCAGTAGTATTCACCATAACGATACCATGGTGCACACAAGATAGAAAAGAGTAAAACCTGGTGGCTGAGATAATGCTCGCGATGATTCACAGCAAAGAAGTGCTCAACATGCTCACCAACTGTTTCGTCTGGGTCAGCTGGTATATTTCTCACAAGTACCTGAAAATAAGGAGGAAAATGAGTTATGAGCCAAGGAAACTACTCTACACACTGCATTCAATCTGAGAAATTCTACACACACGTATACTGCTTGTTTTACTATCACAAAGATTGTCCCTACTAATTGTTATGCTTGTTTTACTGAAACGGTTCGAGAAAAAAAAATCAAAGCAACAAGATGAAAAATGCACATTCAGATCTAGCGAGGTCCATAACACACCAATTAAACTTGCATGGATAAGATATCTTACCGTGAATTGGTCGGGCCGACGATTTTGATTGGCAAGAAAGTGCAATCTCATAGTTGTTATAACCTTATATTCGTGATACAACACGTAGAATGTCCAAAAGGTAAACACATAGGCCATTCCAATGTGTACCCAAAACCTATGAAAACATACAACAGTTTCAGTAGAATAAATATGAGCCAAGTGAAGTGACATGAGGAGATTAGAAGGACAGCATCTCTGCATCTATAGCTATATAATCAGGCAGGCGCTTGAGTAACGATAAATTCTGTAATTGCCAGGATATCAGAAGGAGTAAACAGAAGTAATACCTTTTTGAACCTGGACCAAGATTCGATATTGAAAGCTTGTCAATTTGATCATAACTTAGACCCTCTTCATCATCCCCTAAAGTTGCACTAGTCCAATTGACAGGAACTAGGACAGCAAATGACAGCACAGTAATTGGCACAAATATTTTTAAACTGCAAAGCAAAACAACAATGCACCGTCAGTAGGCATAATGTTTTTTTGGTTACAAACACAGTGATCCACATGTCCATCTGTTAACATCACAAAATAGGCATTTTCGAACTCGACTTCCTGATTTCGGAACTCGGAAGACATGAAGTGTAAGCAACTACTATAATACTGTGGTGTGAGAATTGAGATGCACTGATATCATGCTCACCCGAGAAGATAGATGCGGACATATACCGCGGAGTCTAGTCCTGCATGCTCAATTAACTCAGGCTCTGGCATTTTAAGCGCGGCGGGCATCCAATTGAGAAACCGAAGATATGTTGACACATCGGCATTCACAAATTTTGACAAGACATTTCCGATGTGTCTTGGGCTGCTTCTTGTCCCTTTAAGGTACCATTTTGGAAAGTATACCCGATCATTAATAGGTTGTATCCTAACAACTGCGAACACGAGAAGAAAACCCACTGCAGATAATATGTTTATTCCAGCGGCAACACCAATGTCGTTTAGGGAGCCCATGTCTCGTTGCTAGAGAGACTCACTCCAGAACAAGCGTCACCAAGAAGTAGCCCTACGGTTTAGACAAAATATCTACATAGAAAGAAAAGAAAAATGGTAAGGAAATTATCAACTAGAATCAAAATAATACTAGATTGGCAAGAATGAAAGTAGCTAGGTACGACCATTAGCATTAGAAACTGAGATTTCCCAGCAGATTATGCGTGGAAAATTGAAGTGGCCAGAAAACAAATGTTGGACAGCAGCTTAGATGGCTTACTCCGATGATGTACTCCTGCAAATTCTGACGACCAATGTAGCAAAAATCTGTCTTAATCTTGCATTCTTGCAATTTAAACCTCTGGAGTTCTACTGCAATAAAGTCAACATCCACAATTTCCCATATAACCTATCGTCTTGGTCTCAACTAAAGCTAGCGGATACGCTCAGGTGACCTCGATCGTACAGGCAGGAAACAGGAGCAGTAAATTAACATAACGTACCGCGCGCGGTTATCGCCGACGTTGCCGCCACTCGACCAGGCAGTGGCCGAGCGCCGCCGCTTGAACGGTCACTGCGGTGCCGCCATTGATGTCGTCGTCGAGGAAACGCAGGAGTACGGTGCACGAGAGGGGGGCGACGCCGGGTGCACGGCCGGCCGCCTTGAGAGGAGCTGGAGCAGGGGGAGGGGCGCTGGTAAAGTGAAAACAATAGCAAGAGAGATTACAACGCCAACGCCTTTGCCGGTTTTGTTGCTAGTCTATCAGAACGGGGACGACGATCAGAACGAGGACGGCGACGGGCCGGCACGACGCGTTCGCCTTGGTCTCGGCGGAAATAACGACGTGAGGAGGGATGACCGTTCTCCAACGGCCTGCCACTGGTGTTTCTTTTTTCAAAAAATAATAGCTTTGCTATATGGACACAGCTAGAATAGCTACTAAGAGAGTGGTCATTGGTGGACCAGGGAACACCCATTTTTTGGCATGGAACCACACTTTTTTTTATTTAAGTTGGAATCGTTGCATTTTATTCAAATGTAGCAAACTCCGAGGCTACCACCGAAACAATACTTTCGGGTGGCATCTGAAACATTTTATCGGGCTAGAATAATGCTTTGTGATACGCTTTTTTTTTCGTAATTTGCATTTAGATATAACATTTTCGCATCTGTAAGCCACAAATGATAAGGGCATTCTACCGGAGCTACACCCACAGCCTTCATCAACGGTATATTGTCAATTTTATCGAAGGAGTTTCTCTCATCAAAAGATCTAGACACCCATAATGTGATCACGTGGCATCAGAGCCCAAGGTTACACTGTGAGATTTTTCAGTTTTTCATAGTTTATATTGCATAAGTTTTTCAATGTCTATCATCCACAAGAAAGCGAAAAAAGATAGACCATAACGTCCAAACTAGTTTGATCCATTGCAGTATATCTGTCTGGCGCATTACATCATTGTTGGTCATCAAGAATACTATCAAAAGCTACAAATTGGTGTTATTCGTTGCGGTTTTGAAGGGGGTGGCGAGGCTATGATGGCTAAGATTTGTTTGGTTGATATAGACCGAACCTCGAGGTGAGATCCGATCTGCTGTTGCGGCCCGACCTTTCACGACACTCCAATTTCAGCAGCAGTAACCTCTCGCCCGCGCACGCGACGTACACGAAGTAGAGGGTTTGAACTTTACGGCTCAGCACGAGAGAAACAATCTGAACGACGATACCTCACGCGCAAAACAATTTCCACGAAGAAAAATCGCAACAAAGAGGTTTTCTAAAGCTACCTCAGAAACTTATACGGGTGTCTACCCCTGAAAACACATTTGTTTATTTCATATAAAAATATAACTTGTGTACATTGGCCGTAGTTGGCCCTTTTTATAAGCAACACACAAATAACAAAACCGACCTAACAACTCCAGATTGAAACGGTCTCTCTCTCCTATTTAAACTAATCAAAGATTTAACTAATAAAGTATCCGGCAACCTTGATCACCTAGTACCGTATAACAAACCAGGACTTAGTAGTACCGACGAGCTCTCTCCGCTAGCCACGCCGTGCGCCACTCCGGCGCCGGCGGCCACTTCTCCGCGCCGGTTCCCAATCCGGGGCCGGCGGCCACCAGCTCTTCCTTCCTCCCTTCTCTCGGGCGCCCCCCTCCCCTGCATGGCTGAGCGCGTGGCCCTCTCCGAGTCCGGTGAGTCTAGCTCCAGATCCACCTCGCCACGGCCGCTCCTGCGCTCGCTCGTCGTGCCGGTCGTGGGATCTGCTCTTGGCCCTCTCCGGCCGAGTGGCCCGTCCGTGCCTGCGCCTGCCGACGCCCCTTGGCGGACGAAGCGGAGCCGCCGGGAGCGGGACCGCCCTGCCCGGCCGCGCGCGGATGGTAGGCGCACGCTCCCTGCCGCCATGCCGCCTCCCAACTCGCGGCTGCCGGCTCGGTTCTTCGGCTGTTGCTACAACTGCGGCGAAGACGACCACATCTCCCGCGAATGCACTAATCCAACCAAGTGTGTGCGCTGCGAGGGGGTTGGGCACAGTTCCAGGGACTGCCCGCTTCGCCGCGGCTCCTCGGCGTCCGGTGGCAGCTCGCCGCGCCAGCCTCCTCCCCGTCGTCAGCGCGTCTCTCCTCCCCCACCCCCGGCTCAGGATTGGCCTGCGCTGGGCCCCGCCTTCCCCCCTCCGCCGCCCCCGGGCCCCCCGCCGGCTGGCGCTGTCCGGCTGGACCGCTCCTGGAACCGGGTGGTGGCGGAGGCGTCCAGCGAGGGCTCGGTGGACGGGCCTGCCTTCGACGTCCCCTTCGCCGGGCTCCCGCCACGGGTGGAGGTCGTGCGTCTCCCGCCGGCGCAGCGGACGGAGGAGTCGTCTTGCTGCTACCTGGAGCGCTCTGAGGAGATTGTGAGGCTGGAGGCGGAGCTCGCGCGCGCTATTGTGGTCACCGTTGTCGGCAACCGGCCGGCCGTTGACCTTGCTAGTGCGGCGGCTGCGCTCCACGCGGAGTTCGGCATTGGGCCGGCACATATGTCGATCTGGGCCTTCTTCCCGGAGGACTTTCTTGTGCTATGCGACTCCCTCCTCCTCCGGCGGCGCATGGCGGATCAGGGCAGGGTGGAGGGTCCGGGGTTCACGCTCACGCTTCGCCCTTGGATTCGGCGCCCAAGCCACGGCGGTGAACCTTCCCTTCCTGGTGCCGCTCGACCTCGTCGGGGTGCCGGCGAATGCGTGGACGCGGCGTACAGCGGACGTCATCCTTGACGGCTTTGGTTACGTCGTGGATGTCGCGGAGGAGACAGCCAGCCGCAATGACATGTCCCACTTCCGTGTCTGGCTCCGCACGGCGGATCTTCGTCGCATTCCCACCCACAAGCTCCTGTTCGTTGAAGAGCCGCCCCTCCCTTTGGCGGCGACGGCGGCGCCGCCCAGGCGTGCATCGAGGGTGTCTCTGAGTGGGCGGGCCGGCACCTTGAGGTATCCCATCCAGATTCATCGTGTTGCAGATGCTCCGGCGCAGCCGCGGCCTCCCCCACCTTCTTCCTCGCCAAGGTCGCCGCAACCGCCTCCTCCTCCCTCACCGCCGGCAGACGTGGATCGCAGCCCAGAGCCCCGCAGCTCCCCAGGCCGTTGGATGGATGGGGAGGCCCCTTCCGGCCACGGCGGGCGGGGCGAGGGCGGGCCGCCAAGAAGAACCTATGCGGATACAGTGGAAGCGGCGGCGTTCACTCGCCGGAGGCCTCCTGCATGCTCCAGCGGCGACGATGCGGCCACGCCTCGTGGAGTGGGCTCCAGGCTGACATTGGTCTGCGCTGACTTGGGCCCAGCTGAGGTCATGCGCTCTTTGACCGTGGTGGACTCCTCGGGCTGGTCGGGCATGCGTCTGCGCCTCGCAGAGGGTGGGTCCACGTGGGGCCCTGCTTCCTCTGGGGCTTCGGGCGGTGGAGACAAATTGTGGGCCACCTCAAGCGCTGACCTCTCCGTCGACCAATCAGCGGACATGGGCAGCTTCATGGCTACGCTGCGTGGCAGTTCGGCAGGGGCGCGCAGAGGATCTCGTGATTCCTCTGCCGCCTGGTCGGCGTCCTGGTCGGTCAGGAGCACGGGATCCGGTGGGGTCCGCTTATCGGTGGACTTGGGCCCTGACTTCGACGCCTCGGCATCGCCGCTGCATGCGCGCTGTCCGAGCCAGGCGGGTCCGCTCGTTCCGTCCTCAATCCGGGAGCATGCAGCCCGACCCCACCCGGCTACACCCCCATGCAGCACCCCGCTTTCATCCCGGGCCAGGGTTACGTCGCCCGCTTCGGCCCCCCACGCCCATGCTGCTGCCTGCCTACAGTCCCCACCCCCCGCTGCGCTTCAGCAGGTGCTATCGCAGATTCGTGAGCACATCCGTGCCCCACTGCTACCGCTGCCCGACGTGCAGCGGGGTCGGCGCAGACGGCCTATCGTCCCGGAGGAGATGTGTCGCCGCAGCGCACGGCTTCAAAAGAACGGGCAACGCCTTCCCTCCTCCTACGTCAAGCGCGCTCAGCGGGTGTTGATGTCCAAGATGGGCATTTGCGAGATTGAGGATGAAGCCCTCGTGGACTGTTTGCAGAAATACACCAAGCTCTTCCAAAGCCCCCTTCCCCCGCATCGCATCGACGCCTTAGCGCGTCTTTTTTCCCTGGATGTGCCCCTCGGCGAGGCTTCGTTGTCCCTAGAATTCTAAGGGGCCGACATGGTGGATTGTAGGCGTTTCGATGGATAATGCAAATCATAACATCATTGTGTGGAACATCCGTGGGCTGAACAATGCGGCTAGGGGCGCAACCTTGAGAAGCGTCGTTGAGGAGGCGGCGGCCTCGGTGGTGTGCATCCTAGAATCCAAGCTAGCAGTGGTGGATCAACGCGTGATTACCTCCCTGTTGGGCATGAAATTTGATGCGTACGTGGCACTACCTGCGCAGGGCACGACAGGCGGAATCATTGTGGCTTGGGACTCTTCGGTGCTCTCGGTGCCTGCCTTCCGCATCGACCAATTCTCAGTCACGATTGAGATGGCCTTTGGGGGTGGCAACCAGTGGACCATGACCACGGTCTATGGGCCGACGGACGACCCGCTCAAGGCGCATTTCTTGGATGAGCTACGCCACGATCCGCGCGGCATGCGCCGGCCCATGGGCAGTGGCGGGTGATTTCAACCTCATAGTTGACGCAGCGGATAAGAACAACAATTTGTTAAACAGACGCATGATGGGCCGTTTTCGCCGCCTCCTAAATGACTTGGAGCTCAAGGAATCTTGTCTCATTGGGCGAAGGTACACATGGAGCAACGAGAGACGCCAGCCCACCCTCGAGAAGATTGATCGCTGGTTCTCCACGTCGGACTGGGACGCGGGACACCCGGATCATCTGCTGCAAGCGTTGTCTTCGTCCATCTCTGATCATTGCCCCCTGCTTATGGCTACCAACGTCTCCATCCACCGCAAGGCTCGCTTCCACTTCCAAAGCTTTTGGCCAGCCATCCCCGGGTTCCACGAGGTGGTGGCCGCGAGCTGGCACTCTCCCCCACCGAAGGCAAACCCGTTTGTCGATCTCTTCCTACGTCTGAAGGCCACGGCAAAAGCGCTCTCCAAGTGGAGCCAGTCCAGGATTGGCAATATCAAGGAGCAGATCCTGCTAGCAAATGAACTCATCCTATGCTTCGACAAAGCGCTAGACGCCAGGGCGCTCTCGGACGGTGAGGCTTGGCTGCGCCGAGAGCTAAAAAGGAAGGTGCTAGGGTTGGCCTCGCTTCAGCGGATGATCGCTAGGCAGAAATCTCGCATCTTGTTGCTGAAAGAAGGCGAGGCCAGCGAGAGATTCTTCAAGATCTTTGCCAGCCACCGGCGGAGGAGAAACCACATCTTCAAGCTCAAAGACGGCGGTGCCGAGGCATCTTCTCGAGAGGGCATGTGTGCGCTTGCAGGGGGATACTACGCAAATCTGCTGGGGGTCCCAGTGAGCAGGCGGCACACTTTGTGCCTTCCATCGCTCGGGCTACCAAGCGTGGACGCATCGGCGCTCGAAACCCCGCTCACTGAAGAGGTCATTTGGAACACGATCAAGAGCATGCAACCAGACAAGGCCCCAGGACCCGATGGTTTCACCACGAGATTCTACCAATCCTGTTGGTCCATCATTAAGGATGTGGTGATGAAGGCGGTGCGTGCCTTTGGCCAGTCTTGATGGCGAGAGGCATGGAGCGGTTAAACGAGGCATTCATCGTGCTTCGCCAAAGAAGGAAGGGGCGCCGGACATCAAGGATTTCGGACCCATTAGCCTCGTCCACAGCTTTGCCAAGATCGTGGCGAAGGCCATGTCATGAGCTAGCACCTCTCGTCCCGAAGCTGGTTGACCAGAACCAAAGTGCCTTCATTGCGGGTCAATCCATCCTCGACAACTTCATGTTGGTGCAGCAATCGGTTCGCTCGCTCCACCGCAAGAGAGTACCGGCCATCATCTTCAAGATTGATATCGCTAAAGCCTTCGATAGCGTCTCATGGCAGTTCCTCCTGGAGATTTTGGCTCACCGCGGGTTCGGGCCCAGGTGGAGGCAGAGGCTCACCACTCTCCTCTCTACTGCAAGCACGCAAGTTCTCGTCAACGGAACGGCCAGCCAGCTTCCGCACGGCAAGGGACTGCGGCAAGGGGATCCCATCTCCCCCTTGCTTTTCATCATCGTCATGGACGTCCTCACGGCGATTTTCAGGAAGGCGGAGGAGGCGGGCCTCTTCGCCTTGCTTCACGATCGTGGCATCCACCACCGTCTCTCACTGTACGCGGACGACGCCATCTTGCTCCTCAGGCCGTCGGTGGCTGAGATGGACGCGGCAAAGTAGCTCCTGGAGTGCTTTGGGGAGGCCATGGGGCTGCGGTGCAATTTCTTGAAGAGCTCCATCTCCACGATCCGTTGTCAGGAGGAAGACATTCAGCAGCTCCTCGCTCTGGCCGGCTACAAATTCCAGGCGCTACCTATCACATACATCGGCCTTCCTCTTTCGCTTCGGGCCCTGACCCGTTCTGAGCTTCAACACCTCATCGATAGGATCGCGGCGCAGCTGCCAACTTGGAAAGCGGGCCTCCTCCATCGGTCCGACAGACTCACCCTCGTCAACTGCAGGCTATCGGCGATGCCAATCTTCCACCTTATGGCCCTTGACCTGCCGCCCTGGTTCTTCAAGTGCATCGACAAGCTTCGCAGAGGATTCTTCTGGCGTGGTGTGGAGGACGCAAAGGGGGGTTGTTGCCTCGTCGCCTGGCATATAGTCTGCTCGCCTAAAATCTACGGCGGCCTGGGCGTCCTCAACCTACGTCTGCTAAACCAGGCCATGCGCTTACGACGGCTTTGGCTGCAGAAGACAGTGTTGGACAAACCATGGGGTGGCTTGAGCGTTACCGTCTCGACAGAGGCTGCAAGGCTGGGCACCACGGAGCTTCGGTGTGACCTTGGGGATGGACGCAACATGAGCTTCTGGTTCGACCCGTGGCTTGATGGACGCCCCTTGGTGCAGCGGGCGCCCAATCTTTTCGCGCACGTGAGGCCTGCGGGACGTAAACTAACAGTCGCCACCGCGCTGCATGGGCACTCATGGGTGGACTCGATCCGTGGCACGCCTTCGGTTCCAGCGTTCGCTGAATCCTGCTGCTCTGGGATGAGGTGCACGGGGTGTCTCTCTCGGATTCCCCTGACTCCTTCTCCTGGCGTGCAGGCACGGCGGGGCGATACTCTTCCCGCGACACTTATGCTGCCTTCTTCTTTGGGAGAGAGTTCGCGCCCTGCGCCGAGGAGATCTGGCACGCGGGGGCTCCCCTGGAGATAAAAATCTTCGCCTGGCTGATGGTGCACGAGCGTCTGTGGACGGCTGACAGACTCGCCCGGCGGAACCTGCCACACACTAGGACGTGCCAGCTATGCTGCCAACACGACGAAGACACATCTCACATGCTACTGGGCTGCTCGTACTCGCGCGAGATTTGGTACCACATGCTACTGCCTATGGGCCTGCATCGCTTCACCCCGGATGGCACGAGCAGACTACCGGACTGGTGGCGGCAAGTGGCAAAGGCGCGCAGGACCAGACTATCCAAGCAAACAAATACCACGATCCTGACCACACTCCGGTTCATCTGGCTGGAGCGCAACTGCCATGTGTTCGAGCGCAAGAGTTCTCCTCCAAGCTATACTTTAAATCTCATCAGAGCCGAGCTCCGCCTCTGGACTATGGCTAGGGTAGACAGCGGCCATGCCTTCAAAGTTCATTAGGCCATAGCGCATGCCGACGTGGCGGACATCGCAGTGTAACCATGATGTAATTTCATGACGCTTCTTCCTCCTCTTAATTGAAAAGACATGCAATGCTCCTGCATGTTCTTGAAAAAAACCAGGACTTCATATTTTTGCTTGGTACGACTTCTCCTGGGGAAGGTGGACCCCACCCGCATCCTCTCAAGCTTAGCATGTCCCTAATTCTCCTTGTACACCTCATGCAATTGATATACTTTAACTTGCGTGGGAGCAGAATAAACATAAAGATATCTCTTCTTTTTATCTTGTTGACCGATGCAAACAAATCAGATCTTACATGATTCCTTCCATTAGTTGCCTTTTCTTCCAAGGAATTAATGCACGTTGGGTCTTGTTTTCTTGTAACAGAAAATAGTTCCTTTAACCCACTGACATAAGTCACGGCCATATCATTGGTGATTAAATCGAATTCCAGACCATTGTAGATTAAAAAGAGTATGATATTATCACACATTTATTCCGCTGTACTTTGTTTTGCCATGAAATTTTGGGGAGCTTTATTGCTTTAACAAGGCCCTGTTACAATCAGCTGGCTGCTAACAAGAAAAGTCGGGCATTTCTCCAGCTAGCATTCAGAACCGACAAGGAACACGCATGCTTGGCAGTTGGCACATAGGTCCGCCAAACTATTAACATCCCGCAGGACATGTTTAACAGAGAAGGAAATAAAACTTAACAATTTCTCCGGACTAGTAAGCTTGCACGTGCACGCACGTATCGTCATGTGAAAACAATCAGCATTCATCCTAGAAAGAAATATATTAATAAAATGAAAAAAATATTTCTTGTACAAAATATATGAGAGGCAATAGAGATGTTTAAAAATGTTGTATCACACGAAAAATACTCGGATTAAAACCCTAGTGAACATATTGGCAAACCCTTGTATTCAAGTTTTCCTATCAAATAGGTAATGTTGAGAACCTACTTTTTGTAATTACACAAATGAAAAATTGGCAAAAAATACTAAAATATTTTTCCTAATGGAGTGCATCATTCATCGTAATCAACTCCATATCATTAGGGAAAATCTACAAGGCTGCAAACATAAACCAATGCATCCATCCACAAAATAAGCTCTGCTACATGAAACCAGCCAGTGATTCTAATAAAAATTATTATAATCAAACCAATCGGGCATCATGCAATATAACTGAAAATCATTCAAGTCTGTCATGTGTATTTAGGTAAAAAGCAAATATTGCAGTAACTTTTTGTGATGAAGTAATATAAAAGAGGTTCTGGAACCTACTCATTGGCTTCTTCTATGCCTTGGTAGAAGCTTGCTTGCTTGCATTTGAGATGGTGGGAAGAGAAAATGACATTCAGAAAGGCACCCGCATGCTTCAACCGATTGAGAAAATCAGAAGCACCTCAAGTCCTTAACTAATAACTGAAAAGGGTTTCCTGAAATAGAATCCCACAGATAAAGCTACGTATAAATAACAAGCAATGTAAAATAAAAAAAGATACATATCTGTGCAGCACATAATACTTTTATATTAGTATTCCTATATATAAAAATCAAAAGAGATACATATGCCATCATAACTCAATGCCGAACTAAACCAAATAAGAAGGGAGTTTGCTGGCCCAAAGAGCAATAACCAATACATTTTCTGTTGGGAAATGTTTCACCCTGAAATACAATCTGAAGTAACCATTTTCATAGGATAAAATTTGGCCATTCTGTACTATAGATAAAAATTCTAATGTATGAAATTACACACGCAAATAAATAAAATATACTTGGTTGTACTTGAATTTTGTGTTGTTATCCCTCCTTTTTCATATATCTAAACTGCGAGACTCCGTTATAAACACTGAAGCAGTGTACAAAGCTACTATTCTCAAAATGTAAAGACGTTTTGTAGTCTAGTTTATCTACAATAACACCTTATATTTTGAGATGGAAGTAGTATCACTGAAGCAGTATATAAAGCAATCACATTGCTATTCCGTTTTCCACGAAGTGTATTTTAAAACCACAACTTAGTTCTGTACTTTTTGTCGAAATATCCACCCGGTGATTTTTCTTTATATTTGCATAATAATATCTAGCCTCTAAATATTCGGAGTAATACATCTTGCCCAGTTTACGCCATGTGGAAGCCCTCTTGTAAGGTCAAGATCCCTACAAGATCAAAATGGTAGAAGGTCCGGCATCTTTGGCGCTTCCGTGGACCGTGTACGCAGATGGGCTGGGTCCTCGACTCCATCGTCCTGATGGGTTGCACCTACATGACATACTACACCGCCGTCATCCTCTTCGACTGCTACCTCGCCCGAGCCGTCCACGGCAAATGGAACTAAACCTGTACATGGTTGCCTTCCGCTACTGCATGGGTAACAAATAATCATCAAATTAACTACTCTTGCCATGTATAAAAGGACGTTGTCAGGACGCATGCGTATCCATGGTTAGGCAGAATAAATGGGTATTACAGTCTTGATCATGTCCATGCAGGGCCTAGAGATCAAGGTGTAGCTGTGTGTGGCATTACACAATACACGATTCTCTATGGTGCAATAGTGGGTTACAGGATCATATAAGCACAAGCAGTTTCACTACTTAAGCATCTTTGGCTTCTGAAGATCTGTAAAAATTTTGTTCACAAAAGTGATGAGACTGAAAGAAGTTCCTTGCCTCGAGAGGGCAGGTCTGTGGTGCTCAAAGAATCGCCGCCATTACAAGGGCCATGACGTGAACTGCTGCCGGGATGAATGGATGTACCTAGTGTTGTTCACCGCCGAGGTCATCCTTTCGCAGATTGCGGGCCCGGAGAAGGTCACCTCCATCTCCATAGTTGCCGCCGTCTAGTTCTTCACCTACTCGTTCATCACACTCTTCCCGAGTGTCACGACCTGCGATAAGGAGAGGGGCCGCGGCGCTGCCACGTCGTCGGTGATCGACAAGCGAGCGAGCGGGCGGTGACCTTCGCACAGCCGGGCGGGCAATGAGAGGCCGACGCGGATCGGTGGCGGCGGCCCGTGTGGCGTGGGTTGGTAGTAATGGGTAGGGCGTCGCCGAAGCATGATAGCGCGGGCAAACGATGGCAGCGGCGGCAATAAAGCAGTCAAACGATGTCGGCGGCGACGACACAGGCAAACGATGGCGGCGAAGGCGACGGCGGCGTGAGATTTTTTTTGCCCTAAGTTTTTTCTTTGCAGGACATTTGGCGCCGAGTGGTTGCGGGCGGACGCAGGACGGGGATATTTCTTCATCCGGTGGAGCACGGTCGACTGCGGTAATTGCTAAGTGCACACCGTCTCAGGATTAGATTAATCATGACGGTTAAGATTTACTTAAGAGGGATAATCTGATGGTGCTAATCTAGCCGTGTATGTTTTCTGGGGTGTCTTTAAGAAAGAAAAAGTTTGATTGTTTATAATAAATAAATAAAATAAATAATAAAATAATAAATAATAAATAATAAAAATAATAAATAATAATAAATCATAATAAATCATAATATAATATAAATAATAAATAATAAAGTATAGTAGAATAGTAGATAGTAGATGTATGTAGTACACAAGGCTGCGTTTCAAAAAAAATATGATGGCGTAGATCATGGTAATTATTGCTAATTGATATTTTCCTTCTATGTACACATCACACAAGCGTATATTATGGTAATTTTTGCTAATTGATATGATTAAAATAGGCTTAGATTGAAGCGAGACCGTGGTAATTATTGCGTAATTATGATGGCGTAGATCATGGTAATTATTGCTAATTGATTATGGTAAATAATGTGATACAACATTAAGGCAATCTGGTTCATTGAGAGATGTCGGATGTGTGGCTCAGATGCAATGTTTCTGCCACAACTCGATTGTTTAATAGTAATAGAGATAGGCGCTACAATGAAACGAGAATTGTTGCGTGAAAACCCGAGGTTAACAACCTCTAAGCAGTCCACTTCCACCACCATATGTGAGAAGCCCTGGAGTTGCGCAAAAAATAACGGCCTCCCATAGAGCCATCGCTTCAACAATCAGCAGATCAGTGACCCAAATGAAGGGTTTACTCCAAGCTTCCATGAAGGCCAGGTGAGATCGAGCCACATCACCACCTCCTCCCATGTGAGCTTCATTGTTGCTGGCCCCATCAGTGTTGATTTTTACCCATCCAACGTCACACACACCTCCAACATTGATCATAAGGGATGTTGTGTTTATGTGTAGGCATATCAAGCAGTAGCAGATCATCCATGACCGAATGAATAGGATCAAACGGAACCTGATCATGTGTCCATCGGTTGCGGGTTGTCAGACTGCATGTTGTCCGTATCTTCATTGATGGTGGGAGTTGCAATAATTTGGCTAGTACTGTATCTAGTTAGTGGAGAAGCTTGCTCTCACCAGCAGCCAGCAGGCCACACCCACATCCACACTGCATCCAATAGTTTAACACCTGGTAAACTCAAGGTAACGAGAAGTGCATGCACACATGCATTTTTCCATTGATGCCTATTTTGATTTTGTTTAATATAGTACTCCCTCCGTCCCATAGATGAACCAGCTGACATAAAAGAGCAACAATGATCACAATAGTGACAAATGGATCGTGTTACATTATGATACAGGTCAACCATTCTCACTAACCAACACTACTATAATGTGAAGATCGCACGTGCCGCTTATTTTGGATGACTATTGTACACTGGTGGGAGAAAGCTGTGTTGCCCAGGCCTGGCATATACAAACGCAGCCACACCACACCCAAACACTGTATCTGCTAGGAAACACAGCGCTACGTACAGAACCTAAAAAATGTTGAGAAATGACATTACTGTGTTGATACACGGTCTGATTCGTGTCAGATGGTATCTGAAGGCGAAGGGACAATATCTGTGATCCTTAGGATTCCTCGTTCTTCACCGGAGTCCACTGCGCCACTTCTCTCTTCTTCCTGAGGAGAAATCCCAAGGCAAAACCAAGCATCAGGGCCAACATCACACTACCTCCAATTTCCAAGTACAATGGGGAAATCTTCAGCTTGGCGCTGGCTCCCGAGCTGAGCTTTGTTTGATTGACCGCCTCAGTAGCGCTAGCTTCAGTAGATGTTTGTCCAGAGAATATCTCCACCATGTCATGGACTTGTCCGTCGTGGTTCCCGACGTACATCAGCGTTAGCTTCTCCCTGGTAGCTACCAGTTTTGTGTACCCGAACTCACCACCACGGTACATGGAGATCCCAGGCTGTGGAAAGATGGGAACATCTGGATGATCACGCCTTGGTTGCCAGATCGGTTGCCAGTCTTGCCCGGCCATCCCGATCACAACATGAACAGGGGCACCAGGGTATACGAAGCTTGATGATGTGTTCAGACACTGTGAATTCTTCATGGGGCAGAACCTCTCATACCTATGGACATGTCCCCACAGGGCAAGGGTCACATTGTACATCACCAAGAGCGGTTCAAGATGCTGGATCATCTGCTGTCTCATGGCAAAATCCCTGGCTTCGTTGCTCGAGGTATACATGGGCCGGTGGCCCTGAAACACAACAAATGGGGTTCTACTTCGGTTCACCTTCTCTAGGTCAGCTTTTAGGAAATTGTGTTGGTCGCTGCCCTGAACGAAATTAGTTTCAGTTGACATGTACACAAAATGCACAACACCTGAATCAAAAGAGTAATAGAGATTCCGTGTGTCCGGAGCTCCATTGCCAGTAGGTAGAACAGAATTCCCAGGCATCCTGAACTTGACACTGTATGGTATTCCGCATTCACCTCCACCATCCTTTCCATATGTAGACCACGAAGGTTTCCAAGGTTGTGAAGGCCAATCATACTCATGATTTCCTATGCAGACATGGTATGGAGTATTGGCTGCAATAGGCTCAATCTGGCTGAAGAAATGGTCCCACACCCAAGCATAGCCTCTGGCATAACTGATGTCCCCAATGTGCGAAATAAATGCAGACTTATCTCCAAGGGCTTCAATATCACGGAGGATCCACTTCACCGTTGACAAGCTCTCGTCTTGTGTGCGAATGTAGGTGTTATATGGTACATAAGTGCCCATATCACCGAAGAGAAAAGCAATGGTTTCATTGGCCTCACTGTCACGTGAAACAAAGCTGTATGTCTCGCTCCATCCTCCCGGGTCACTACCGACCTACCAAAAATAGCTCAGTTAGCTAAAGAGAAAATACATGCTGAACATGCAGATAACAATTGTTTGCTGCTGTTGGGCTAGTTTAGCTTGCCCCACAGGCCAGCTTGTTAGGCTTACGGCCTAGACTATGTCTTCGACGGCCTTAATTTTTATGAGAGCACTGAGCATAGACGGTAAGCCAGAGAGATACAACCGCTTATAATTTGTTTTCGCATCTTGTTTAATACCACATCATGTTCTGGAGATTTGTTGATCTAATGTGTAGGAAATGTTGAGAATTTGTTTCATAAGATGGTATTGTTTGAGTGAATTGTATGTAGTTCTTCCCATCACAACTCAAAAGGATGACATTTTTATATACTAGCTATTGCTCCTAAAGATTGTGATCACACTGATACAGAACTTCACATCATTAATTTTATCGTATTATAACATATTAACAATCCTGGTTTATTGATCCCACTCTATATTGTGTTTGGAAACTTTAAGCATTATTTGGGTGTGTTCCCTTTTGGTACCGATGGAAACTGATGTGTTGGGCCGTATTTTTCTGAAAGTTTTGATACATCCCTAGAACTCAGTATGCAATTCTGTAATGTGGTATGTTCTGAATATGTGTACTTAAGGTATGTTGATTGGAGGTTGTATGGCATTAATTTGTCAACGATTACATTGATTTTGACTTTGACGCCAATTCAGACGATCTACGAGTGAGGCCTAGGCTGTCCTTATACTCCCTCTGTATCAAAATATAAGACCTTTAAAGCATATATTTTGATACGGAGGGAGTACTTGTTTAAAGCATATATTTCACCTTTTTGGCGAATATTTTATATTATGAGTAGTACTGATGTAGAATTATATTTGAAGGGTCTAACTGTGGTTCACAGGTTCAGGGCCACCTTAGCTTCAAGGGTAGTTAAAATGGTGGAGCTGCTTTGCAATTACCTGTAGGTCTACATAGGTTGAACTATCTTCTGAAACTAGAAATATTCTCTAGCTCACACCCAGACTCGAATCCTATGCACACGAACATCAATCTCTAAATGCATCTGAGCTTCTAAGTCAGATTGATGGAGCTAAATTGCTATCGCGATTGATAAAATTAGTTTTTGCAGGTTCAATCTCTGGGTATTTTCTTGCAGGAATTCAATCTCTGGTTTATACCTTGTAAAAGTACCTCCTTCCGGGCTCCAACCCATTCATGAGGCCATCGAAGACGAAGCCCGGATGCCTCCACCCCATGCTGTCGTTCGCCGGCGCGTCGCACATGTGCTTCTGCTCGTACGTCCTCACCTCCGTGCCCACCTCCGTCCAGCCCTTCTCCTCCTCCTTCTCAAGCCCGTACCTGACGGCCCTCTTTCCGGCGTCCGCGCACACGAACATCACCCGCATCTCGTCGGCCCTATCGGCGAACGCGAGGTGCACCTGCTCGGGCCGCGCGGCCGAGCCCGCGAAAGCGACCTCGCCGGAGAGGGCGACGCGGTGGCGGCCGTGGGGGAGCGGGTTGCCGTCGTGGTCGACGTGGTGGTAGGAGTACTCTTTGGCGGGCCAGCGGAAGAGGCGGAACTGGTAGGGCGCCCGCAGGTTGGGGAGCCGTGGGAGGGTGAGCTCTCCGTGGCCGCTGCGCCAGGAGGCGGAGCCATTGAGGAAGATGTAGCCGAGAAAGTCGCGGTCGCTGGAGGACGGCGGGGAGTAGATCGCCACGTGGTCGAGGCCATCCGGGGACGGGAGGTCGGACCACCGGATCTTGATTTCTTGGTCGGATTGGGTGAGCTTCGCCGGGGTGGCCGTGAGGGTGGTCCCCGCGGCCTCGCCGGCGGCGAAGAAGAGGAGGAGGAGAAGCGGGGTTTTGGGGTGCATTTTGCCGGGGACGCCGAGCGAAGCGCGGGGTGGACGTGTAGAAAGATGGTTACCCTTACAACCAGCTGGAAGGTGTGTGCGAGTCACTGACGATGTGGGACCCACCTTGGATTTTATGAAACAGAAGTCCAACATGCGAAGCATCGCTCGATGAAATATTCCGTGCAAGACGTATAGCCTATCGATCAGGGCATGTACAATGCATAGCCTCAAGGTAATGCCTCGCATGCCACGTAGGATCGGATATGACATAAAGTAGGTTCGGATAGGGAAGCGGGATCCTCTTCAGGAGGCGGGTGCTTGAAGAGAAAAAGTGTGGTCCGGTGACAAAAGTTGAAAAGGTTGAAGTGAAAAGTAGAGATACATGTGTATTAAAGTCTTTATTTTCTATTTCTTAATGAGGCCCACTAGTGGTAGCTTGCATTGGGGAGAAAAAATAAATGTAGATGCCTCAAATTACTTTTTGTCATGGGGCATATGTATCCATATGCCACCATTGTACATGCCCCCAAGATTAGCACAAACTGTCCCTTAAAAAAACACAAACTAGAAGCAGTCACTTGCTTTGCTGCGCCGAAGGTTATATTGTGTTGATCAGACATCTACAAAATATGCATGGCCATTGGTTAAAAAAAGAAAATGATCATGTGATATTACAACTCCAACCTTCCCATTCAAAAATTGAGCAACCAGAGCTAAGCCAACAAATGCCAATATCTGAATTTGGTGGAATATGTGGTAAACAAATCGAACAAGCTTATAGATGTGGCTCACATGTAGGAGGGAAGCATTTAAATTCAGCCATGCCATGCAAAAATTTAACAATAAACTGACCATTTGAAGTCATTATTTAAAAAAAAAATTAATTTGTGCATCTGAAGCTTGACCTCCCTTAAAATACTCTTTTTTTAAAGAAATATAAGATCGTTTGGATCACTATACGATCTTATATTTCTTTTACAGAGGAAGTACATCTAATAAGTTACGAAAGTAAGTGCAGATTAAGATTCTTCTATATTTAATCACTAGAACCACTTATCCATGTATAGACGCTCCAAGAACATTTTCTACCACATAACTATGACATGTGAAAGATAACACATGTCCACTTCTTAGTGTGTACCAAAAAAGGACACCAATAACATCTTGAATGGATCCTTCACAATACATAATGCTTTCCACGCTAGCAAAACTCATGCATAAACACATTTAAGGGATTACCACTTGTAAGCTTTGATAATTTCATTGGAGGGCAGTGTATCTCAAGATAACCTTGGTTAATGAGTTTGCTATCAGATAGCTTTATGTCAGGCATAACGTCTGAGCGACCAAATGAATTCATATAACAGAATGAGCAATATAAATGTAAATATATAACTAAATGTCCTATTGACATGCTAACACGTGGATGTTAAATTCACGGCTGCGAAAAACACCATGTACATATGCTTCTAAGTTTGGCGCTCCACAAGGGTGGCGCCAACGGGCGGCTTGTGAGCTTCTTGCGCTCCACAAGAAGAAGGTTCTGGCAGACATGAGCTGGTCGATTGGTCCAGCTCTCAGAGGTAGGACTCCGCGTCCCTCCCCACTGCTGGCACCAAGAGAAGAAAGAGCGTCACAGCGAGGGCCTAGGTGCGAAGAATTGTCGGCATAAGGAGCAAGGGAGTGGCGAACTGACGAATGATGATGAATCTTTTTGGAGGGAAACTGGCTATGAATGATGGGTCCCAATTCGATTGTCAACCTTACATATATACTCTGGTGGCGTGGACCTACTATTCGGCCGTCAATGAATGTTGGATCGTGATGTCGCTTGTACTACGTCGGTATTTTCCCAAAGAGGAAGGGATGATGCAACATAACTACGGTAGGTATTTCCTTCAGTTATGAAACCAAGGTATCAATCTAGTAGGAGAACCAAGCAACACTATGTAAACGGTACTGCACACGAAGAACAAGTACTTGCAACCCGACGCTTATGAGGGGTTGTCAATCCCTCTACGGGTAACGGCGCCAGAAATTGTCAAGTTGACGTGATAAAAATTGTGATAGATTGGATAAATAGATCTCAATAAAAGCGAAATAAAAGATGCAAATAAAAAGTGCAGCAAAGTATTTTTGGATTTTTGGAATAATAGATCTGAAAACAAAAGCGAATAAAATTAGATCTCAAAGCAAATATGATAAAGAATAGACCCTGGGGCCGTAGATTTCACTAGTGGCTTCTCTCGAGAAAATAACACACGGTGGGTAAACAAATTACTGTTGGGCAATTGATAGAAAATCGAATAGTTATGATGATATCCAAGGCAATGATCAATATATAGGCATCACGTCCAAGGTTAGTAGACCGACTCCTGCCTGCATCTACTACTATTACTTTCACACATCGATCGCTATCCAGCATGCATCTAGTGTATTAAGTTCATGGAGAAACGGAGTAATGCAATAAGAACGATGACATGATGTAGACGAGATCTATTCATGTAGGAATAGCCCCCATCTTGTTATCCTTAATAGCAACGATACATGTGTGTCTTGCTGCCCCTTCTATCACTGGGAAAGAACACCGCACGATCGAACCCATCACAAAGCACCTCTTCCCATGGCAACAAAAATCGATCTAGTTGGCCTAACTAAGCCAAAGATTCCAAGAAGAAATACGAGGTTATAAATAATTATGCATATAAGATATCAAAAGAAGACTCAAATAATATTCATGGATATAGATCTGATCATAAACTCAAAGTTCACCGGATCCCAACAAACACACCTCAAAAAGAGTTACATCAAATAGATCTCCAAGAGACAATTGTATTGAGAATCAAAAGAGAGAGAGAGGGAGAGAGAGAGAGAGAGAGAGAGGAAGCCATCTAGCTACTGACTACGGACATGTATGTCTATGATGAACTACTCATGCATCATCGGAGAGGCACCAATGAGGATGATGAACCCCTTCGTGATGGTGTCTAGATTGGATCTCATGGTTGTGGAACTTGCAGCGGCTGGAATTGTGTTTCGTCAACTCCCCTAGGGTTTCTGAAATATTTGGGTATTTATATGGCGAAGAGGTGGCGTGGGAAGCCACCGAGGTGGGCACAACCCACCTGGGCGCGCCCTGGTGGGTTGTGCTCCCCTTGGAGCCCCCCTCTGGTACTTCTTTGGCCTATCAGGTGTCTTCTGGTCCAGAAAAATTCTCCAAAAAGTTTTGCTGCATTTGGACTCCGTTTGGTACTGATATTCTGCGAAGTAAAAAACAAGCAAAAAAACAGAAACTGGCACTGGGCACCATGTCAATAGGTTAGTCCCAAAAATGATATAAAGTTGCTATAAAATGATTGTAAAACATCCAAGAATGATAATATAACAGCATGGAACAAGCAAAAACTATAGATACGTTGGAGACGTGTCAGATCGCTTCATGCATGGACTTGTTATTCAATAGGGCACATGCATGAAGAACTAGCACGACTTAGAAGATCAGGATCCAGACTGCACACTATCTTTAATTTAACTTGATGATCATGTTTCCTAAAGCTGGTGTAGGTTGAGGACTTTATCCTCCATTGTATTTTGTATATGTACATATTTAATTAATGGAAATTACCGTATAGAACTAATGTCCTACGGTCTCGAGCTTCAAAAAAAATGGTGGGTTTCCGATTCGATTGTCAAGCTTATATAGCAGCTTGCTACTTGTGAGCTGCGTTGAGATTTCTGATGACCCACAAGTGTAGGGGATCTATCATAGTCCTTTCGATAAGTAAGAGTGTCGAACCCAACAAGGAGCAGAAGGAAATGACAAGTGGTTTTCATTAAGGTATTCTCTGCAAGCACTGAAATTATCGGTAACAGATAGTTTTATGATAAGGGAATTCGTAACGGGTAACAAGTAACAAAAGTAAACAAGGGCAGCAAGGTAGCCCAATCCTTTTTGTAGCAAAGGACAAGCCTGGACAAACTCTTATACAAAGGAAAGCGCTCCTGAGGACACATGGGAATTATCGTCAAGCTATTTTTCATCATGCTCATATGATTCACGTTCGTTACTTTGATAATTTGATATGTGGATGGACCGGTGCTTGGGTACTTCCCTTCCTTGGACAAGCATCCCACCTATGATTAACCCCTCTCGCAAGCATCATCAACTATGAAAGAAGAATTAAGGTAAACCTAACCATAGCATGAAACATGTGGATCCAAATTAGCCCCTTACGAAGCAACGCATAAACTAGGGTTTAAGCTTATGTCACTCTAGCAACCCATCATCTACTTATTACTTCCCAATGCCTTCTCCTAGGCCCAAATAACGGTGAAGTGTCATGTAGTCGACGTTCACATAACACCACTAGAGGAAAGACAACATACATCTCATCAAAATATCGAACGAATACCAAATTCACATGACTACTTATAACAAGACTTCTCCCATGTCCTCAGGAACAAACGTAACTAATCACAAATCATGTTCACGTTCATAATCAAAGGGGTATTTATGTGCATAAAGGATCTGAACATATGATCTTCCACCGAATAAACTAACTAGCATCAATTACAAGGAGTAATCAACACTACTAGCAACCCACAGGTACCAATCTGAGGTTTTGAGACAAAGATCGGATACAAGAGATGAACTAGGGTTTGAGAGGAGATGGTGCTGGTGAAGATGTTGATGGAGATTGACCCCCTCCTGATGAGAGGATTGATGGTGATGACGATGGTGATGATTTCCCCCTCCCGGAGGAATGTTTCCCCGGCAGAACAGCTCCACCGGAGCCCTAGATTGGTTTTGCCCAGGTTCCGCCTCGAGACAGCAGTGCTTACTCTCGAAAGCTTCCTTCTGATCTTTTCCAGGGCAAAAGACACCTTATACCAGAAGATGGGCATCGGGGGGCTGTCAGGTGGCCGACGAGGCAGGGGGCGCGCCTAGGGGGTAGGGCGCACCCAGGGGGTAGGGCGCCCCCTCCACCCTCGTGGACGGTGGGTGGCCCCCCTCTGGTGCTTTCTTCGCCCAATATTTTTAATATATTCCAAAACTGACTTTCATGGAGTTTCAGGACTTTTGGAGTTGTGCAGAATAGGTCTCTAATATTTGCTCCTTTTCCATCCCAGAATTCCAGCTGCTGGCATTCTCCCTCTTCATGTAAACCTTGTAAAATAAGAGAGAAAAGACATAAGTATTGCGACATAATGTGTAGTAACAGCCCATAATGTAATAAATATCGATATAAAAGCATGATGCAAAATGGACGTATCAACTCCCCCAAGCTTAGACCTCGCTTGTCCTCAAGCGGAAGCCGATATCGAAAAATATGTCCATGTGTTCAGAGATAGAGGTGTCGATAAAATAAAATACGGACATGAAGGCATCATGATCACTCTTAAAACAACAACATATATATATTGTCATATGATTCCTTATGCTAAAGTAACAATCTATTCACAGTGTAAAGTATGAATCAAAAACTTCATTGAAAACTGACAAACTATAATCTCAGTCATTGAAGCAACTGCAATTTATCATAACATCGGAAAGAGTCAATATAAGAGCTTTTTAGCAAGTCCACATACTCAACTATCATTTAGTCTTTCACAATTGCTAACACTCACGCAATACTTATGGGTATGAAGTTTTAATCGGACACAGAGAAAGATAGAGGCTTATAGTTTTGCCTCCCAACCTTTTACCTCAAGGGTAATGTCAACAATAATGTTTTATGAAAACCCACATCCAATTGGATATATATATCAGGATCTTTCCAATACATAGTGCTTGCCAAAGGATAAAGTGTAAAAAGGAAAGGTGAAAATCACCATGACTCTTGTATAAGGCATAAGACAAAAATAAAAGATAGGCCCTTCGCAGAGGGAAGCAGAGGTTGTCATGTGCTTTTATGGTTGGATGCACAAAATCTTAATGCAAAAGAACGTCACTTTATATTGCCACTTGTGATAGGGACCTTTATTATGCAGTCCATCACTTTTATTTCTTCCATATCACAAGATCATATAAAGCTTATTTTCTCCACACTAATAGATCATACATATTTAGATAGCGATTTTTATTGCTTGCAGCAATGACAACTTACTTGAAGGATCTTACTCAATCCATAGGTAGATATGGTGGACTCTTATGGCAAAACTGGGTTTAAGGATATTTGGAAGCACAAGTAGTATCTCTACTTGGTGCAAGGAATTTGGCTAGCATGAGGGGGAAAGGCAAGCTCAACATGTTGCATGATCCATGAAAATATAATTTATTTCGGATATAAGAAAACATAACCCATTACGTTGTCTTCCTTGTCCAACATTAACTCTTTAGCATGTCATATTTTAATGAGTGCTCACAATCATAAAAGATGTCCAAGATAGTATATTTATATGTGAAAACCTCTCTTTCTTTATTACTTCCTATTAATTGCAACGATGACCAAAACTATGTTTGTCAACTCTCAACAATTTTTATTCACCATACTCTTTATATGTGAAGTCATTACTCTCCATAAAGTCAATATGATCTTTTTATTTCTTTTTATTCTTTATTTTATTCCCTCAAAATCATAGCACGATAGCAAAGCCCTCGACTCAAAAATAATCTTTATTATATATAGCTCACAGACTCGATTACATAGAAGGATCATAAAGCAAAACTCAAAACTAGATTATACTAAACCTTATTCCATTAGATCAAGATATAACCAAAAGGATCGAACTAAGAAAAATGGTAAAGATAGGAGTGTGATGGTGATACGATACCGGGGCACCTCCCCCAAGCTTGGCAGTTGCCAAGGGGGGTGCCCATACCCATGTATTTATGTCTCTTTCTTCGGAGGTGGTGATGATGGAGTTGTTGATGATGTAGGCTTGTCGTCCATCTTCCAAGGCATAGGCTCACCATCATAGAAGGATGATTGAGTCTCTGGGATCCTCAAATCTGCAAACAAACTCATCCTCTTGAATCTATATTCATACTCATAGTTTTGGTTTTGCAGGTCATAGATCTGGGCTTGGAGGTGCTTGATTTTCTCGTGAAGCTTGAAGATGGTCTCCCCAATGTTCTTGGCATCCAGTTTGTGGTCGTTGGTGAACTCCGCGATCATCATGTTGTTGTCGTTGAGTCCGCGTTCCACCATCCCCTAGCACTTGAAAACTTGTTGCTCGACTGCTTCGAGTCTTGTCTCCACGCTTCCGGTCCTCCTTGGTCCCTCAACATCGCGGATGTGCAGCACCCCCTCACGCATCTCAATGGTTTAAGGGTGTTGCAGCACCTCCGCGAGGTAGGGGTTGATGACCTTCTCGAAAAACTTGTCCTTGGGGGCGCTTGAAGACGTCATGGTGATCTAGATCTGTCAGAGAAACAGCTTGGAACAAAAGCAGAGGATTGTGTCGTGGTACAATGGTCAAAACCTTCGGGAGATTATATAATGAATTTTTGCCGACCAAAAGAAGTATCATGTAAGAAAACAGAGTCCGGAGGGCACACGAGGTGCCCACGAGGCAGGGGGCGCGCCCAGGGGGTAGGGCGCGCTCTCCACCCTCGTGGATGCCTCGTGTCCCTTTCGGACTACTTCTTATTTTCCTATTTTCTTAAATATTCCAAAACGGAGAAAAATTGCCATTAGAACTGTTTTGGAGTCGGTTTACTTACCGTACCACATACCTATTCCTTTTTGGAGTATGAAACATTCTGGAAAGTGTCCCTTATGTACTCCTCCAGGGGTACGGTATCAATAACATTAGTTTCAACATTTATGGGGTAACCTGAGATATAATGTTTGATTCTTTGACCGCTCACCACCTTTGGATTTGTGCCTTCGAAGTTGTTGATTTTTATGGCACCGGAACGATAGACCTCCTCGATAACATAAGGACCTTCCCATTTAGAGAGAAGTTTTCCTGCAAAAAATCTTAAACGAGAGTTGTATAACAAAACATAATCACCTACATTAAACTCACGCTTTTGTATCCTTTTGTCATGCCATCTTTTAACTTTTTCTTTAAACAGTTTGGCATTCTCATAGGCCTGGGTTCTCCATTCATCAAGTGAGCTAATGTCAAATAGTCTATTCTCACCGACAAGTTTGAAGTCATAGTTGAGCTCTTTAATGGCCCAATATGCCTTATGTTCTAGTTCAAGAGGTAAGTGACATGCTTTTCCATAAACCATTTTATATGGAGACATACCCATAGGATTTTTATATGGAGTTCTATAGGCCCATAATGCATCATCAAGTTTCTTGGACCAATTCTTTCTAGATCTATTAATAGTCTTTTGCAAAATTAATTTAATTTCTCTATTACTCAGTTCTACTTGACCACTAGACTGTGGGTGGTATGGAGATGCAATTCTATGATTAACATCATACTTAGCAAGCATTTTATGAAAAGCACCATGAATAAAATGTGAACCACCATCAGTCATTAAGTATCTAGGGACTCCAAACCTTGGAAAAATAACTTCTTTAAGCATCTTAATAGAGGTGTTATGATCAGCACTACTAGTTGGAATAGCTTTTACCCACTTAGTAACGTAATCAACAACAACTAAAATATGTGTATACCCATTAGAGGAAGGAAATGGTCCCATATAATCAAAGCCCCAAACATCAAATGGTTCAATAACAAGTGAATAGTTCATAGGCATTTCTTGACGTCTACTAATATTACCAATTCTTTGACATTCATCACAAGACAAGACAAACTTACGGGCATCTTTGAAAAGAGTAGGCCAATAAAAATCGGATTGCAATACCTTATGTGTAGTTCTATCTCCAGCGTGGTGTCCTCCATAAGCCTCGGAGTGACACTTGCATAGGATCTTTTCATGTTCATGCTCAGGTACACAACGTCTAATAACACCATCTACTCCTTCTTTATAAAGGTGTGGGTCATCCCAGAAGTAATGTCTTAAATCATAGAAAAACTTTTTCTTTTGTTGGTATGTGAAACTAGGTGGTATAAATTTAGCAATAATGTAATTAGCATAATCAGCATACCATGGAGCAATATGAGAAGCATTTATGACAGCTAATTGTTCATCAGGGAAGCTATCATCAATAGGTAGTGGGTCATCAAGAACATTCTGTAACCTAGACAAGTTGTCTACAATGGGGTTCTCAGCTCCCTTTCTATCAATAATACGCAAATCAAATTCTTGTAGCAAGAGAACCCATCTAATATGTCTAGGTTTAGCATCTTTGTTTTCCATAAGATATTTAATAGCAGCATGATCAGTGTGAACAGTTACTTTAGAATCAACAATATAAAGTCTGAACTTATCACAAGCAAATACAACTGCTAAAAGTTCTTTTTCAGTAGTAGCATAATTTCTCTGGGCATTGTCTAGAGTTTTACTAGCATATTGGATAACATTTAATTTCTTATCAACTCTTTGTCCTAGAACAGTTACTTTAGAATCAACAATATAAGGTCTGAACTTATCACAAGCAAATACAACTGCTAAAAATTCTTTTTCAGTAGTAGCATAATTTCTCTGGGCACTATCTAAAGTTTTACTAGCATATTGGATAACATTTAATTTCTTATCAACTCTTTGTCCTAGAATAGCACCTACAGCATAATCACTAGCATCACACATAATTTCAAAGGGTAAATTCCAATCAAGTGGCTATACAATACGTGTAGAAATCAAGGCTTTCTTAAGTATTTCAAATGCTTCTACACAATCATCATCAAAGACAAAAGGAACATCTTTTTGTAAGAGATTAGTCAGAGGCCTAGAAATTTTAGAAAAGTCTTTAATGAACCTCCTATAAAAACCGGCATGACCTAGGAAACTTCTTATACCTTTGATGTCCTTAGGACACAGCATCTTTTCAATAGCATCAACTTTGGCTTTATCAACTTCAATACCTCTTTCAGAAATTTTATGCCCCAAGACAATACCTTCATTATGTTGGAAATATGCCCTAGGGGCAATAATAAAAGGATTATTATTATATTTCTTGTTCATGATAACTGTCTTTTATTCATGCTATAATTGTATTATCCGGAAATCGTAATACACGTGTGAATACATAGACTACAACATGTCCCTAGTGAGCCTCTAGTTGACTAGCTCGTTGATCAATAGATAGTCATGATTTCACGACTATGGACATTGGATGTCATTGATAACGGGATCACATCATTAGGAGAATGATGTGATGGACAAGACCCAATCCTAAGCATAGCACAAGATCGTGTAGTTCGTTTTGCTAGAGCTTTTCCAATGTCAAGTATCTTTTCCTTAGACCATGAGATCGTGTAACTCCCGGATACCGTAGGAGTGCTTTGGGTGTACCAAAGCGTCACAATGTAACCGGGTGACTATAAAGGTGCACTACGGTATCTCCGAAAGTGTCATTGGGTTGTCACGGATCGAGGCTGGGATTTGTCACTCCGTATGACGGAGAGGTATCTCTGGGCCCACTCGGTAATGCATCATCATAATGAGCTCAAAGTGACCAAGTGTTTGGTCACGCGATCATGCATTACTGATGCGAGTAAAGTGACTTGCGATAACTTGAGATTGAACGAGGTATTGGGATACCGACGATCGAATCTCGGGCAAGTAACGTACCGATTGACAAAGGGAATTGTATACGGGGTTGCTTGAATCCTCGACATCGTGGTTCATCCGATGAGTTCATCGAGGAGCATGTGGGAGCCAACATGGGTATCCAGATCCCGCTGTTGGTTATTGATCGGAGAGCAGTCTCGGTCATGTCTGTATGTCTCCCAAACCCGTAGGATCTACACACTTAAGGTTCGGTGACGCTAGGGTTGTAAAGATATTAGTATGCAGCAAACTGAAAGTTATTCGGAGTCCCGGATGAGATCCCGGACGTCACGAGGAGTTCCGGAATGGTCCAGAGGTAAAGAATTATATATGGGAAGTCGAGTTTCGGCCATCGGGAAGGTTTCAGGTTCACTGGTATTGTCTGGGACCACCGAAAGGGTCCCAGGGTCCACCGGTGGGGCCACCCATCCCGGAGGCCACATGGGCTGAAGTGGGAGGGAACCAGCCTGGTGGGCTGGTGCGCTTCTGGCCCCTCTGCGCCTAGGGTTGGGAACCCTAGGGGAGGGGACGCCTCCACTTGCCTTGGGGGGCACTCCACCCCCCTGGCCGCCGCCCCCCTTGGATATTCAATCTCCTAGGGCCGGCGCCCCCTGGGGACCCTATATATAGAGGGGGGAGGGAGGGCAGCTGCACCATTGCACCTGGCGCCTCCCTTCCCCCTTGCTACACCTCCTCCTCCCGTGTTAAGCTTGGCGAAGCCTGCAGAACTTCTGCTGCATCCACCTGCCACGTCGTCTTCTTTGGATCTTCATCAACCTCTCCCTCCTCCTTGCTGGATCAAGGTGTGGTAGGCGTCATCCGCTCCGTCGTGTGTTGAGCAGCGGAGGTGCTGTCCGTTCGGCACTTGGTCATCGGTGATTTGGATCACGGCAGTCTGACTCCCTCAACCCTGTTCTCTTGAGCAGCTTCCGCTCGCGATCTACAAAGGTATGTAGATGCACTCCTATCACTCGTTGCTAGATGAACTCATAGATGGATCTTGGTGAAACCGTAGGAAAATTTTTATTTTCTGCAACGTTCCCCTAACAGTGGTATCGAGCTAGGTCTATCGTAGTTCTCTTTGCACGAGTAGAACACAATTTGTTGTGGGCGTAGATGTTGTCAACTTTCTTGCCGCTACTAGTCTTATTTTGCTTCAGCGGTATTGTGGGATGAAGCGGCCCGGACCGACCTTACACGTACGCTTACGTGAGACAGGTTCCACCGACTGACATGAACTAGTTGCATAAGGCTGCTAGCGGGTGTCTGTCTCTCCCACTTTAGTTGGAGCGGATTCGATGAAAAGGGTCCTTATGAAGGGTAAATAGAAGTTGACAAATCACGTTGTGGCTTTTTCGTAGGTAAGAAAACGTTCTTGCTAGAACCCTATTGCAGCCACGTAAAGATGCAACAACAATTAGAGGACGTCTAACTTGTTTTTGCAGCAATTGCCTTGTGATGTGATATGGCCAAAAGTTGTGATGAATGATGAATGATATAATGTGATGTATGAGATCATGTTCTTGTAATAGGAATCACGACTTGCATGTCGATGAGTATGACAACCGGCGAGCCATAGGAGTTGTCTTAATTATTGTATGACCTGCGTGTCATTGATTCAACGCCATGTAATTACTTTGCTTTATTGCTAAACCGTTAGCTATAGTAGTAGAAGTAATAGTTGGCGAGCAACTTCATGGAGACACGATGATGGAGATCACGATGATGGAGATCATGGTGTCATGCCGGTGACAAGATGATCATGGAGCCCGAAGATGGAGATCAAAGGAGCTATATGATATTGGCCATATCATGTCACTACTATATAATTGCATGTGATGTTTATTATGTTTATGCATCTTGTTTACTTAGAGCGACGGTAGTAAATAAGATGATCCCTTATAATAATTTCAAGAAAGTGTTCTCCCTAAGCGTAAATGCGTTGCTAAAGTTAAATGCGTTTGAACCACGTGATGATCGGGTGTGATAGATTCCTACGTTCACATACAACGGGTGTAAGACAGTTTTACACATGCAAAATACTTAGGTTAACTTGACGAGCCTAGCATGTATAGACATGGCCTCGGAACACAAGAGACCGAAAGGTCGAACATGAGCCGTATGGAAGATACGATCAACATGGAGATGTTCACCGATGATGACTAGTCCGTCTCACGTGATGACCGGACACGGCCTAGTCGACTCGGATCATGTAACACTTAGATGACTAGAGGGATGTCAAATCTGAGTGGGAGTTCATTAAATAATTTAATTACATGAACTCAATTATCATGAACTTAGTCTAAAATCTTTGCAAAAAATGTCTTGTAGATCAAATGGCCAACGCTCATGTCAACATGAACTTCAACGCGTTCCTAGAGAAAACCAAGCTGAAAGATGATGGCAGCAACTATTCGGACTGGGTCCGGAACACGAGATCATCCTCATAGCTGCCAAGAAACAATATGTCCTAGAAGCACCGCTAGGTGAAGCACCCATCGAGAGAACCAAGGCGTTATGAGCGCTTGGCAGTCTCGTCTTGATGATTACTCCCTCGTTCGGTCACGGCATGCTTTACAACTTAGAACCGGGGCTCCAAAAGCGTTTTGAGCAACACGGAGCATATGAGATGTTCGAGGAGGTGAAAATGGTTTTCCAAGCTCATGCCCGGTCGAGAGATATGAAGTCTCCGACAAGTTCTATAGTTGTAAGATGGAGGAAAATAGTTACATCGGTGAGCACATACTCAAAATGTCTGGGTTGCACAACCGTTTGTCCCGGTGGACATTAACCTCCCGGACGAGGCGGTCATTGTGAGAATCCTTGATCGCTCCCACCGAGCTACAAGAGCTTTGTGATGAACTACAATATGCAGGGAATGGTGAAAACTATTCTGAAGTATTTTCAATCTTTGAAGTCGTGAGAGGTAGAAATCAAGAAAGAACATCAAGTGTTGATGGTCAATAAAACCACTAAGTTCAAGAAGGGCAAGGGTAAGAAGAACTTCAAGAAGGACGGCAAGGATGTTGCTGCGCCCGGTAAGCCGATTGGGGAAGAAGTCAAAGAATGGACCCAAGCACGAGGCCCGAGTGCTTTTATTGCAAAGGGAAGGGTCACTGGAAGCGGAACTGCCCAAATACTTAGCGGACAAGAAGGTCGGCAACACTAAAGGTATATGTGATATACATGTGATTGATGTGTACCTTACCAGTACTCGTAGTAACTCCTGGGTATTTGATACCGGTGCCGTTGCTCATATTTGTAACTCACAAAGGAGCTGCGGAATAAGCGGAGGCTGGCGAAGGGCGAGGTGACGATGCGGCGTCGGGAATGGTTCCAAGGTCGATGTGATCGCCGTCGGCACGCTACCTCTACATTTACCCTACGGGATTAGTTTTAAACCTCAATAATTGTTATTTAGTGCCAAGTTTGAGCATGAACATTGTATCAGGATCTCGTTTAATACGAGATGGCTACTCATTTAAATCCGAGAACAATGGTTGTTCTATTTATATGAGAGATATGTTTTATGGTCATGCTCCGATGGTTAATGGTTTATTCTTAATGAATCTTGAACGTGATGTTACACATATTCATAGTGTGAATACCAAAAGATGTAAAGTTGATAACGATAGTCCCACATACTTGTGGTAATCGCCGCCATGGTCACATTGGTGTCAAGCGCATGAAGAAGCTCCATGCTGATGGACTTTTAGAGTCTCTCGATTATGAATCATTTGACACATGTGAACCATGCCTTATGGGCAAAATGACCAAGACTCCGTTCTCCGGAACAATGGAGCGAGCAACCAACTTATTAGAAATCATACATATCGATGTGTGCGGTCCAATGAGCGTTGAGGCTCGCGGAGGATATCATTATGTTCTCACTCTCACTGATGACTTGAGTAGATATGGGTATGTCTACTTGATGAAACACAAGTCTGAGACCTTTGAAAAGTTCAAGGAATTTGAGAATGAGGTAGAGAATCAACGTGACCGAAAAATAAAGTTCTTACGATCAGATCGTGGAGGAGAATATTTAAGTCACGAATTTGGTACACACTTAAGGAAATATGGAATCGTTTCACAACTCACGCCGCCTGGAACACCTCAGCATAACGGTGTGTCCGAACGTTGTAATTGCACTCTATTGGATATGGTGCGATCTATGATCTCTCTTACTGATTTACCGCTATCATTTTGGGGATATGCTCTAGAGACATCTACATTCACTTTAAATAGGGCACCGTCTAAATCCGTTGAGACGACACCGTATGAATTATGGTTTGGGAAGAAACCTAAGCTGTCGTTTCTAAAAGTTTGGGGATGCGATGCTTATGTCAAGAAACTTCAACCTGAAAAGCTCGAACCCAAGTCGGAAAATGCGTCTTCATAGGATACCCTAAGGAAACCATTGGGTATACCTTCTACCTTAGATCCGAAGGCAAGATCTTTGTTGCCAAGAACGGATCCTTTACGGAAAAGAGTTTCTCTCGAAAGGAGTAAGTGGGAGGAAAGTAGAACTTCGATGAAGTACTACCTCTTGAACCGGAAAGTAGTGCAGCTCGGAAAATGTTCTGTGGTGCCTACACCGACCGGAGAGGAAATCAATGATGATGATCAAGGTACTTGAGATCAAGTTGCTCTTGAACTTCGTGAGTCCACAAGGACACGTTCCACACCAGAATGGTATGGCAACCCTGTCACGGAAATCATGTTGTTGAACAACGGCGAACCTTGAACTATGAAGAAGCGATGGCGGGCCCAGATTCCAACAAATGGCTTGAAGCCATGCAATCCGAGATAGGATCCATGTATGAAAACAAAGTATGGACTTTGGCAGACTTGCCCGATGATCGGCGGCGATAGAAAACAAATGGATCTTTAAGAAGAAGACGGACGCAGATGGTAATGTTACCATCTATAAAGCTCGACTTGTCGCTAAGGGTTATCGGCAAGTTCAAGGGGTTGACTACGATGAGACTTTCTGATGCAGAGCATCCTTCCATCATCCCCATGGACTCTACATCGACACATCCAACCCCACGAGGACCCACGACGAGAGCTCGAGCACGTGCTATTCAATCCGAGGTTAACTCTCTCCTTGTTGAACTTCACTTTGACCCACTTGAGACATGGCTACTACCTCAAGCGGAGATGCTTTGTGTGCTCAGTACCGGGTAAGCAACCAAGGAGAAGGAACGGTGCAAGACGTACATCAAGATCAAGGAAGCATTCGGACCAACTGGAGGGACGGTACAACCGCCCACACGGCGGGCTGAACAATGACCTACTACCGCCCAACAATCGGACGCTATTCGGTGATCAAGCGGTGCAAGGCGGTACAGACCGGATGTACCGGTAAAACCAAATGGCCGGAACTACCATTACGACCCGGTACAACATTTGAGGGGCCCGATGCCCAGTGCAGAAGCCAACACGGACCCGGCGGTAGTACCGCCTTCCTCGACCGGTACTTCCGCTCCCCCTGGATCGCCAGCGGTACAACCGCCCCCTCGACCGGAACAACCGGCCTGTCTGCGCATAGGGCTCGGGCATGAGGCCCATGTACCCCTTCACTTAGCCCCCATTTGCACTAAGAATATAAATAGAACTCCCCCACCTCCTGATTAGGTTAGCTGAGGTTTAGCTCATGTTTGTGTGAGAGCCTTGCTCATCCACTTGGTTACTTCTCCTCGGAGCTCAGGACCTCTTCGGAGAAGATCCCCCAAGCTGATTCAAGACCCCCTTCTAGGGTGGACCCCATCAAGACCTCCTCTCGGAGAAGAACGGCTACTCGTGTATCCTTACCTTTGTTGATCTTGAATCTTGTGCCACCTTATGTGATCGGTGATCTAGCACTTGTATGATTGATCTCTTGTCGGTTGAGTGAATTCTCTCTCGTTTTCCCCGTGTTTCCCTCTTGTTCTTCCGCGTGTTCTTCGTGATTCACCGTAGGATCCGCTCCAACGTGAAAGATCATCCACGTAGGGTTCCGCCCTACATCATCTATGGTATCATGAGCCACGTTGATCACATTTTTGGAGCCCCTACCCCTCTTTTTCTAGCTTGATTTTGTTGTTTTTGTCCTAATTCCGAAAATTCCCCACAAAAATAGCCCCAATTTTTTTTTGTGATTTGTTTGTGAGTTGAGATTTTGTTGGATTTGGTCCATGGATTTGTGTTGCTGCGTGTGGATCTAGCTTTCCCCACCCTCCCCACCACTTTCCATCCACGAAACCCACCCAATTTTGCACCCGAAATCCTCCATTTCCGCCACAAAATCGTTTCCCGACTCGAGCGGTAAAACCGCCCTCCGAGCGGTACCACCGCTGAGTACCTCGAAGTACAACCGCCCGTCCGAGCGGTACTACCGCCTGAGCCAATTTCAGCATTCTGAGTTTCACCATTTTCAGCATAACTTCCACATCCGGAGTCCGATTTTCGCGTTCGTTAGCTCGTTGAGAAGCTATTGACATCCCCCATCCACCACCACTTTCCGTTTCCACCATTGTTGCTTTTGGTCTTTGAGAATTTGAGTTGTGGTTCCCGTGTCCTATTGTGTTTCGGCTATATAGGTATGGTTCGACGTCAACATAACCACCGCTCATCTTCGCCAAGGACTCATCATCGTCAAGGACGGTAACTTCAACGACATCTTTGTCATACCTTGCAATTGCATTGATACCCACATGGCCTTATTTTTGCGTAGCTTACCCATCGAGACTAGCCATTTGAGTATTGCCGGCAACGTGACTTGTGCACATTAGTGATCATACTCCATAGCATACATACCATACCACCGTGGTGCATATCTTGGGATCCATTTGTGTATCACAAAGTTGTCATAGCATACACAATTGCTATCTTGGTTCGTGAAGTTTTGCATAAGAAAAGAGCTCAAAAGAGAAAGAGCCACCCAAGCTTTTAAGCAAAGAGAAAGATAAGCAAAGAGCTTATGAGCAAGAACCATCGCATCATAATACATTAAGATTGTCATATTGGATCATCTTGGATCATAGCAATCGAAATACCATACATATAGCATACGTGGGATAGAGATAGTTGTATTTTTGCATAGTAGGTTGTGCACAAGTTCCGTATCCGCCTATTGTGCAATCGTGCTAGCGTCTCTCTAGTATTGTGCAACAAGAGCATTTCCGTGGGTTGCACATTTTGGCTCATTTTTGGTTTGCACAATCCCACTTATCTATTTGCGTGTGTGTTTCCGTGTACCACTAGTTGCTTGGTCTACTTGTTGCATTTGCAAATTTGTGTACCTTTTCCAACATTATTGACGTTCACTTACAATTGCATCAAATTTTGTGCCACCGTCCTCACCAAGCTCCATACATAAGCTTTTATTTGTGTAGGTGTGAGAACCGACAAGGATTGGTACCAATAGTGCTATTTCATTGTCCGCATTTGAGTGAACTTGATTCATCATCAACTTGATCAAAGGTAAATTGGTATAAGTTCTTCTCCTTCTACCACTCACATTTTTGCTTGGAACGATGGATAGGCCAAGTACTTCTACCAACCCACTCTTCATCGAACAAGACGACGACATTTCATCATACGTCACCAAGAATCACCTCTTTGGTGCACAACGAGCATTGCACCAAGAACAACAAGCAATGAGCGACCGCATCGACAATCTCGCCACCGACTTGCGACTCTCCGAGCAACGTACAAGAGACTACTTCGACAACAAGTTCGACGCTCACAAGCAAGAGAATGATGCAAGAATGGGCCGAGATCCGGCGCCTTGATGAGAAACCGCATCATTGCACTTCTTCATCATCAAGACGGAGCCGCTCGAGTCGACACTCCGGCGACACCTTCTACGACTCAAGTACACCTACTTGAACACTCTTCGTCGTGCCGCCGCGTCAAGACCGTCATGCATCTCGCAACCCGCTACATGACAAGCATTCACAAGAGCAAGTTGATGAGGAAGTCCCTCGTCCTCAATCAAACCAAGACGCTTTTGCTCAAGCTCGAGAACGACAACAACTACGGCGACAAGAGGAAGAACGAAGCGTCTACACCAAGAAGGCGAACAAGGCGCCAAGGCTCAACGTCTTCAACAACAACAACGTGAAGCGCAAGCTCTTGAGGCAACGTGCCCTTCAAGAATCAAGTAGAGCCTTCGCCAACCGCAATCGCGAGCAGGCGCAATCAAGAGGAAGCCCTTCGAGAAGAAACCCAAGAGAGGAACTACCAACCTCATGGACAACGTCAAGTTCCTCAAGCCCCTCCACAAGCTCGTCAAGCTCCACCCCAACCTCAAGTTCAACAAGGGCAAGTTGATCATGGTCTTCCTCCATGCCAAGAGCAACATGAAGACGATTACAATCCACGTCAAGGACATCATCATCAACATCGCCAACAACACAATGAAGAGCAACGCTTCTGACAAGCTAAAATTCACCATGCCCAAGTTCAATGGAAGCAATGACCCAAGACTACCTCTCATGGGCATTGAAGGTTGACAAAATCTTCCGTTGCACAACTACGATGAAGCGAAGAAAATCGCTATGGCATCACTTGAGTTCCAAGACTATGTGCTCATATGGTGGGAACAAATCATTGAGCGACGACAAGCAAGAGGTGAACCTCCAATCACCACTTGGGCTCAAATGAAGGATGTCATGCGAGCACGTTTTGTGCCAACCTACTACAACCGCGACCTCTTCAAGAAACACCAACTACTCAATCAAGGAACAAAGAGTGTTGAAGAATATTACAAGGAAATGGAGATAGCCATGATTCGAGCCAATGTCAAAGAAGATGATGAGCAAACTATGGCACGTTTCTTGAATGGACTCAATCATCCCATCAAGAAGATCGCCGACTTCCAACCATACTCAACCCTCATTGAGCTCGGGCATCAAGCTACAAAGGCGGAACGCCAAATGCAAGATGACTTCAAATGCATGAAAGTACTCATCCAAGACCTCTGACTTCCCCAACAACCAAGCTTCAACGACTCCTCCAACATCTACATCAACCAAGCTTTCTTCAAGAAACGACGACAAGTCAATTTACAAGAAGACTTGACAAGTTCAAGTCGTACTCCTCCTACTACTAGCAACCTCTAGCCGCGTGCTTCATCCTCTACTCCGACCTATGAGATCATCAAGACAAGCTCCTTCAAGTGTTTCACTTGCGGAGGCCGAGGCATCAAGTCATACGAATTCACCAACAAGTGCACCATGATCCTCAACGATGATGGCACATATGACTCCATGAGTGAAGAGGAGATGGAAGCTCTTGAGCAAGTGGCCATGCACCCGCGAGTGAACGAAGATGAATATGATCAAGTCTTTTCTGATGAGGATTCGAGCCCGCTCTCGTTGTCTCCAAGGTCTTGACTCTTCAACATCAACAAGAAGAAGACCAACGATGCCACATCTTCCACACAAAGCCGGCATCAATGGGCCGGTCCATCAAGGTCATCATCGATGGAGGTAGTTGCCACAACTTGGCAAGTGAAGAACTATGCTCCAAGCTCCAATTGGTAAAGAAGAGGCACCGCACCCTTACAAGGTTCAATGGCTAAGTGACTCCGGCACTATCTGAGTTGAGCATACGGTCCTAGTCTCTTTCAAAATTGGTGCATCTGAAGACACTTTGGAGTGTGATGTGGTCCCAATGACCGTTTGTCACCTACTTCTTGATGCGACCATGGCAATTCGACCGTGGTGTCATACACAATGGGCGTACCAATCACTATAGCTTCAAGATGAAAGGGAAAGAATATGTGCTACGACCTATGTCTCCTAGTCAAGTGATAGCCGACAAGCAAGCCACACATCATAGAGAAAAGAGTGAGAAAGTGATCCACCCAAAAGTGAGTGAGAGCCACAAGCCAAATTTGAGCGACTCTTAGCCTAGAGAGAAAAACCTCATCCTATTTGCCACCAAAAGCGAGATGAGAGAAGTGTGTGAGAACCCATCGAGTGTGATGCACTTTGTCCTTGTGTGCAAGGATGGAGAACCAAAAACTAACACCATTCACGAGCTACCTTTGGTGTTTCAATCTCTTTTGCAGAAAATTCAAGATGTTTTCCCCGATGAGCTACCTCCGGGTCTACCTCCTCTTCGAGGCATTGAGCATCGAATCGACCTCATCCCCGGAGCGCCTCTACCAAACAAAGCTCCATATCGAGTCAATCCCGAAGAAACCAAGGAGATTCAACGGCAAGTACAACAACTCATCGACAACGACCATCTACGTGAAAGCCTAGCCCTTGTGCCGTTCCGGTTATTCTTGTGCCTAAGCCCGATGGAAGTTTTAAACGTGTTCGATTGTAGACCTATCAATGCGATCACCCGTCCGTTATAGGCATCTCATTCCTCGCTTAGATGATATGCTTGATGAACTTAGTGGAGCCAACTTTTTCTCCAAAATTGACCTTAAAAGTGGCTATTATCAAATCCGCATACAAGAGGGTGATGAATGGAAAACTGCTTTCAAAACCAAATTTGGTTTATATGAATGGTTAGTGATGCCTATGGGTCTTTCGGAAGCTCCGGTACTTTTGTGCGTCTTATGCATCATGTGCTTCGTCCTTATATTGGAGTCTTTGTTGTGGTTTACTTTGATGATATTCTTGTGTTTAGCAAAACCATGAAAGAGCACATCAATCATGTAAAATCTGTGTTGCAAACTCTTCAAAGGAAAGTCTTTATGCAAACTTGAAAAATGCACTTTTGGAGTTGACAAAGTGGTTTTCTTGGGTTTTGTAGTATCCTCAAAGGGTGTCCATGTTGATGAATCTAAAATTCAAGAAATTAAAACTAGGCCCCAACCAACCAATTTGAAACAAGTGCGAAGTTTTCTTGGTCTTATGGGTTTTTATAAATAAGCTTTGTGAAAGATTTTAGCACAATTGCCGCTCCTTTGCATGCCTTGAGTAAGAAGAATACTCCCTTTGTTTGGGGAACTTTGCAATCAACCGCTTTTGATGAGCTCAAGTCTTTGCTTACTCATGCTCCGATTCTTGCTTTGCCCAATTTTGACAAAACTTTTGAGGTTCATTGTGATGCAAGTGGTACCGAATTGGCGGAGTTTTGATGCAAGAAAAACGAGCCATTTCTTATTTTAGTGAAAAACTCTCCTGCTCAACTTAATTATCCCATCTATGACAAAGAATTGTATGCTTTAGTGCGTGTGCTACATGTTTGGGAACATTACCTTAGACCTCGTGAGTTTGTCATCCATACCGATCATGAAAGCGGCTTAAGTACCTCAAAGGTCTAACTAAATTAAACAAGCGTCATGCAAAATGGAGTGAATTCATTGAATCTTTTCCTTATGTGATCAAGTACATTAAGGGTAAAGAAAATGTAGTTGCCGGACAGCTTTCACGCATATGCATGCTTGTCACTCAACTTGAGTTGAATGTTATTGGTTTTGAGCATATAAAAGACTTGTATGAGCATGATCCATCTTTTGCTTCTCCTTATGCTAAGTGTTTGGCGATACGTCTTGGGAACAATATTACATCAAGGATGGTTATCTTATGAGAGCTAACAAACTTTTCATTCCCGAGTCTTCTCTTCGTTTGCTCCTTTTGCAAGAGGCTCATGGAGGCGGACTCATGGGACACTTTGGACGCTACAAGACATTCGCCACGCTCTCCAACAACTACTTTTGGCCCAAGATGTTCCGCGACGTCTCACGCTTCACCAACCGATGCTATACATGTCGCAAAGCTAAGTCTAAAGCTCAATCTCATGGTCTTTACATGCCTCTTCCTATTCCCTATCAACCATGGGAAGACATTAGTATGGATTTTGTACTTGGTTTGCCTAGGACTCAAAATGGCAAGGATTCCGTGTTTGTTGTTGTGGATAGATTTTCTAAGATGGCACATTTCATTCCTTGCAACAAGATAGACGATGCTTCACATGTTGCACATCTCTTTTGTAGGGAAATCTTGCGACTCCATGGCGTACCAAAGACAATCGTCTCCGATCGTGACGTCAAGTTCTTGAGTTACTTTTGGAAGACCCTATGCGCCTAGCTCGGAATATAGCTCTTGTTCTCCTCGGCATACCATCCTCAAACCGACGGCCAAACGGAGGTGACGAACCGCACACTATCCACTCTACTTCGTGTCTTAATCAAGAGGAACATCAAGGAGTGGGAGGCATGTCTACCCATCGCCGTGTACACCTACAACCGTGCAAGACATTCGACTACCGGCAAGTCCCCCTTCGAGGTCGCTTCACGGCTTCAACCCGTTGTCCCCATTGGACATTCTACCTCTCCCTCTACAAGAGCGCACCAACATGGATGCGAGTGCACTCAAGCTACATCAAGAAGATGCATGAGGATACAAGGCACACCATCGGCGCCAAGTACAACGACTAGCGTCCAAGCTCAACGTCAACAAGCAGCCCAAGACATTCAACATTGGAGACCTCGTGTGGCTACACCTTCGCAAGAGACCGCTTCCCCAACGACATAAGTCCAAGCTTCTCCCGCGAGCCGACGGACCCTTCAAGGTGCTAGCACGCTACAACGACAACGCCTACAAGATTGAACTCCCACGAGACAAGTACACCGTGAGCGACATCTTCAACGTCAAAGACCTCTCGCCTTTCCATGGTGATGAAGATTTTGATCCGAGGTCGGATCTTTCCCAAGGGAGGGGAGATGATGCGGAGCATCCTTCCATCATCTCCATGGACTCTACATCGACACATCCAACCCCACGAGGACCCACGACGAGAGCTCGAGCACGTGCTATTCAATCCGAGGTTAACTCTCTCCTTGTTGAACTTCACTTTGACCCACTTGAGACATGGCTACTACCTCAAACGGAGATGCTTTGTGTGCTCAGTACCGGGTAAGCAACCAAGGAGAAGGAACGGTGCAAGACGGACATCAAGATCAAGGAAGCATTCGGACCAACCGGAGGGACCGGTACAACCGCCCACAACCGGCCGGCGGAACAACCGCCTACTACCGCCCAACAACCGGACGCTATTCGGTGATCAAGCGGTGCAAAGGCGGTCTGACACCGGATGTACCGGTAAAACCCAAATGATCGGAACTACCGCCCCACGACCGGTACAACGGCTGGGGCCCGACACCCAGGCCAACACGACCCGCGGTAGTACCGCCTTACTCGACCGTACTTCCGCTCCCCTGGATCGCCAGCTGATACAACGCCCCTCGACCGGAACAACCGGATTGTCTGCGCACAGGGCTCGGGCATGAGGCCCATGTACCCCTTCACTTCGCCCCCATTTGCACTAAGACTATAAATAGAACTCCCCCACCTCCTGATTAGGTTAGCTGAGGTTTAGCTCATGTTTGTGTGAGAGCCTTGCTCATCCACTTGGTTACTTCTCCTCGGAGCTCAGGACCTCTTCGGAGAAGATCCCCCAAGCGGATTCAAGACCCCCTTCTAGGGTGGACCCCATCAAGACCTCCTCTCGAGAAGAACGGCTACTCGTGTATCCTTACCTTTGTTGATCTTGAATCTTGTGCCACCTTATGTGATCGGTGATCTAGCACTTGTGTGATTGATCTCTTGTCGGTTGAGTGAGTTCTCTCTCGTTTTCCCCGTGTTCCCCTCTTGTTCTTCCGCGTGTTCTTCGTGATTCACCGTAGGATCCGCTCCAACGTGAAAGATCATCCACGTAGGGTTCCGCCCTACATCATCTATGGTATCATGAGCCACGTTGATCACGTTTTTGGAGCCCCTACCCCTCTTTTTCTAGCTTGATTTTGTTGTTTTTGTCCTAATTCCGAAAATTCCCCACAAAAATAGCCCCAAATTATTTTTTGTGATTTGTTTGTGAGTTGAGATTTTGTTGGATTTGGTCCATGGATTTGTGTTGCTGCGTGTGGATCTAGCTTTCCCCACCCTCCCCACCTCTTTCCATCCACGAAACCCACCCAATTTTGCCCCCGAAATCCTCCATTTCCGCCACAAAATCGTTTCCCGACTCGAGCGGTACAACCGCCCCTCCGAGCGGTACCACCGCTGAGTACCTCGAGCGGTACAACCGCCCGTCCGAGCGGTACTACCGCCCAGGCCAATTTCAGCATTCTGAGTTTCACCATTTTCAGCATAACTTCCACATCCGGAGTCCGATTTTCGCGTTCGTTAGCTCGTTGAGAAGCTATTGACATCCCCCATCCACCACCACTTTCCGTTTCCACCATTGTTGATTTTGGTCTTTGAGAAATTGAGTTGTGGTTCCGTGTCCTATTGTGTTTGACTATATAGGTACGGTTCGACGTCAACATAACCACCGCTCATCTTCGCCAAGGACTCATCATCCCCAAGGACGGTAACTTCGACGACATCTTTGTCATACCTTGCAATTGCATTGATACCCACATGGCCTTATTTTTGCGTAGCTTACCCATCGAGACTAGCCATTGAGTATTGCCGGCAACGTGACTTGTGCACATTAGTGATCATACTCCATAGCATACATACCATACCACCGTGGTGCATATCTTGGGATCCATTTATGTATCACAAAGTTGTCATAGCATACACAATTGCTATCTTGGTTCGTGAAGTTTTGCATAAGAAAAGAGCTCAAAAGAGAAAGAGCCACCCAAGCTTTTAAGCAAAGAGAAAGATAAGCAAAGAGCTTATGAGCAAGAACCATCGCATCATAATACATTAAGATTGTCATATTGGATCATCTTGGATCATAGCACCGAAATACCATACATATAGCATACGTGGGATAGAGATAGTTGCATTTTTGCATAGTAGGTTGTGCACAAGTTCCGTATCCGCCTATTGTGCAATCGTGCTAGCGTCTCTCTAGTATTGTGCAACAAGAGCATTTCCGTGGATTCCACATTTTGGCTCATTTTTGGTTTGCACAATCCCACTTATCTATTTGCGTGTGTGTTTCCGTGTACCACTAGTTGCTTGGTCTACTTGTTGCATTTGCAAATTTGTGTACCTTTTTCAACATTATTGACGTTCACTTACAATTGCATCAAATTTTGTGCCACCATCCTCACCAAGCTCCGCCATAAGCTTTTATTTGTGTAGGTGTGAGAACCGACAAGGATTGGTACCAATAGTGCTATTTCATTGTCCGCATTGGAGTGAACTTGATTCATCATCAACTTCGGTCAAAGGTACATTGGTATAAGTTCTTCTCCTTCTACCACTCACATTTTTGCTTGGAATGATGGATAGGCCAAGTACTTCTACCAACCTACTCTTCATCGAACAAGACGACGACATGTCATCATACGTCACCAAGAATCACCTCTTTGGTGCACAACGAGCGTTGCACCAAGAACAACAAGCAATGAGCGACCGCATCGACAATCTCGCCACCGACTTGCGACTCTCCGAGCAACATACAAGAGACTACTTCGACAACAAGTTCGACGCTCACAAGCAAGAGAATGATGCAAGAATGGACGAGATCCGCGCCTTGATGAGAAACCGACATCATTCCACTTCTTCATCATCAAGACGGAGCCGCTCGAGTCGACACTCCGACGACACCTTCTACGACTCAAGTACACCTACTTCGAACACTCTTCGTCGTGCCGCACGTCAAGACTGTCATGCATCTCGCAACCCGCTACATGACAAGCATTCACAAGAGCAAGTTGATGAGCAAGTCCCTCGTCCTCAATCAAACCAAGACGCTTTTGCTCAAGCTCGAGAACGACAACAACTACGGCGACAAGAGGAAGAACGAGCGCGTCTACACCAAGACGAACAAGACGCCAAGGCTCAACGTCTTCAACAACAACAACGTGAAGCGCAAGCTCTTGAGGCACAACGTGCCCTTCAAGAATCAAGTAGAGCCTTCGCCAACCGCAATCGCGAACGACGCAATCAAGAGGAAGCCCTTCGAGAAGAAACCCAAGAGAGGAACTACCAACCTCATGGACAACGTCAAGTTCCTCAAGCCCCTCCACAAGCTCGTCAAGCTCCACCCCAACCTCAAGTTCAACAAGGGCAAGTTGATCATGGTCTTCCTCCACGCCAAGAGCAACATGAAGACGACATAATCCACGTCAAGGACGTCATCATGAACATCGCCAACAACACAATGAAGAGCAACGCTACGACAAGCTAAAATTCACCATGCCCAAGTTCAATGGAAGCAATGACCCCGAAGACTACCTCTCATGGGCATTGAAGGTTGACAAAATCTTCGGTTGCACAACTACGATGAAGCCAAGAAAATCGCTATGGCATCACTTGAGTTCCAAGACTATGTGCTCATATGGTGGGAACAAATCATTGAGCGACGACAAGCAAGAGGTGAACCTCCAATCACCACTTGGGCTCAAATGAAGGATGTCATGCGAGCACGTTTTGTGCCAACCTACTACAACCACGACCTCTTCAAGAAACTCCAACTACTCAAGCAAGGAACAAAGAGTGTTGAAGAATATTACAAGGAAATGGAGATAGCCATGATTCGAGCCAATGTCAAAGAAGATGATGAGCAAACTATGGCACGTTTCTTGAATGGACTCAATCATCCCATCAAGAAGATCGCCGACTTCCAACCATACTCAACCCTCACTGAGCTAGTGCATTAAGCTACAAAGGCGGGCATGCCAAGTGCAAGATGACTTCAAAGCACGCCAAGTACTCATCCAAGACCTCTGGCTTCCCCAACAACCAAGCTTCAACGACTCCTCCAACATCTACATCAACCAAGCTTTCTTCAAGAAAGCGACGACAAGTCAATTTACAAGAAGACTTCGACAAGTTCAAGTCGTCCTCCTCCTACTACAAGCAACCTCAAGCCGCGTGCTTCATCCTCTACTCCGACCGATGAGATCATCAAGACAAGCTCCTTCAAGTGTTTCACTTGCGGCGGCCGAGGCCACAAGTCATACGAATGCACCAACAAGCGCACCATGATCCTCAACGATGAAGGCACATATGACTCCATGAGTGAAGAGGAGATGGAAGCTCTTGAGCAAGTGGCCATGCACCGGCGAGTGAACGAAGATGAAGATGATCAAGTCTTTTGTGATGAGGATTCGAGCCCCGCTCTCGTTGTCTCCAAGGTCTTGACTCTTCAACATCAACAAGAAGAAGACCAATGATGCCACATCTTCCACACAAAAGCCGGCATCAATGGACGGTCCATCAAGGTCATCATCGATGGAGGTAGTTGCCACAACTTGGCAAGTGAAGAACTATGCTCCAAGCTCCAATTGGTAAAGAAGAGGCACCGCACCCTTACAAGGTTCAATGGCTAAGTGACTCCGGCACTATACTGAGTTGAGCATACGGTCCTAGTCTCTTTCAAAATTGGTGCATCTGAAGACACTTTGGAGTGTGATGTGGTCCCAATGACCGTTTGTCACCTACTTCTTGGTCGACCATGGCAATTCGACCGTGGTGTCATACACAATGGGCGTACCAATCACTATAGCTTCAAGATGAAAGGGAAAGAATATGTGCTACGACCTATGTCTCCTAGTCAAGTGATAGCCGACAAACAAGCCACACATCATAGAGAAAAGAGTGAGAAAGTGATCCACCCAAAAGTGAGTGAGAGCCACAAGCCAAATTTGAGCGACTCTTCAGCCTAGAGAGAAAAACCTCATCCTATTTGCCACCAAAAGCGAGATGAGAGAAGTGTGTGAGAACCCATCGAGTGTGATGCACTTTGTCCTTGTGTGCAAGGATGGAGAACCAAAACTAACACCATTCACGAGCTACCTTTGGTGTTTCAATCTCTTTGCAGAAAATTCAAGATGTTTTCCCCGATGAGCTACCTCGGGTCTACCTCCTCTTCGAGGCATTGAGCATCGAATCGACCTCATCCTCGGAGCGCCTCTACCAAACAAAGCTCCATACCGAGTCAATCCCGAAGAAACCAAGGAGATTCAACGGCAAGTACAACAACTCATCGACAACGACCATCTACGTGAAAGCCTAAGCCCTTGTGCCGTTTCGGTTATTCTTGTGCCTAAGCCCGATGGAAGTTTTCGCTTGTGTTCCGATTGTAGACCTATCAATGCGATCACCGTCCGTTATAGGCATCCCATTCCTCGCTTAGATGATATGCTTGATGAACTTAGTGGAGCCAACTTTTTCTCCAAAATTGACCTTAAAAGTGGCTATTATCAAATCCGCATACAAGAGGGTGATGAATGGAAAACTGCTTTCAAAACCAAATTTGGTTTATATGAATGGTTAGTGATGCCTATGGGTCTTTCGGAAGCTCCCGGTACTTTTGTGCGTCTTATGCATCATGTGCTTCGTCCTTATATTGGAGTCTTTGTTGTGGTTTACTTTGATGATATTCTTGTGTTTAGCAAAACCATGAAAGAGCACATCAATCATGTAAAATCTGTGTTGCAAACTCTTCGCAAGGAAAGTCTTTATGCAAACTTGAAAAATGCACTTTTGGAGTTGACAAAGTGGTTTTCTTGGGTTTTGTAGTATCCTCAAAGGGTGTCCATGTTGATGAATCTAAAATTCAAGCAATTAAAACTTGGCCCCAACCAACCAATTTGCAACAAGTGCTAAGTTTTCTTGGTCTTGCAGGTTTTTATCGTAGCTTTGTGAAAGATTTTAGCACAATTGCCGCTCCTTTGCATGCCTTGAGTAAGAAGAATACTCCCTTTGTTTGGGGAACTTTGCAATCAACCGCTTTTGATGAGCTCAAGTCTTTGCTTACTCATGCTCCGATTCTTGCTTTGCCCAATTTTGACAAAACTTTTGAGGTTCATTGTGATGCAAGTGGTACCGGAATTGGCGGAGTTTTGATGCAAGAAAAATGAGCCATTGCTTATTTTAGTGAAAAACTCTCCGGTGCTCAACTTAATTATCCCATCTATGTCAAATAATTGTATGCTTTAGTGTGTGTGCTACATGTTTGGGAACATTACCTTAGACCTCATGAGTTTGTCATCCATACCGATCATGAAACGCTTAAGTACCTCAAAGGTCAAACTAAATTAAACAAGCGTCATGCAAAATGGAGTGAATTCACTGAATCTTTTCCTTGTGTGATCAAGTACATTAAGGGTAAAGAAAATGTAGTTGCCGACGCGCTTTCACGCATATGCATGCTTGTCACTCAACTTGAGTTGAATGTTATTGGTTTTGAGCATATAAAAGACTTGTATGAGCATGATCCATCTTTTGCTTCTCCTTATGCTAAGTGTTTGGCCTTGTCGTCTTGGGAACAATATTACATCAAGGATGGTTATCTTATGAGAGCTAACAAACTTTGCATTCCCGAGTCTTCTCTTCGTTTACTCCTTTTGCAAGAGGCTCATGGAGGCGGACTCATGGGACACTTTGACGCGACAAGACATTCGCCACGCTCTCCAACAACTACTTTTGGCCCAAGATGTTCCATGACGCCTCACGCTTCACCAACCGATGCTATACATGTCGCAAAGCTAAGTCTAAAGCTCAATCTCATGGTCTTTACATGCCTCTTCCTATTCCCTATCAACCATGGGAAGACATTAGTATGGATTTTGTACTTGGTTTGCCTAGGACTCAAAATGGCAAGGATTACTGTGTTTGTTGTTGTGGATAGATTTTCTAAGATGGCACATTTCATTCCTTGCAACAAGATAGACGATGCTTCACATGTTGCACATCTCTTTTGTAGGGAAATCTTGCGACTCCATGGCGTACCAAAGACAATCGTCTCCGATCGTGACGTCAAGTTCTTGAGTTACTTTTGGAAGACCCTATGCGCCAAGCTCGAATAAAGCTCTTGTTCTCCTCGGCATACCATCCTCAAACCGACGCCAAACGGAGGTGACGAATCAAGCACACTATCCACTCTACTTCGTGTCTTAATCAAGAGGAACATCAAGGAGTGGGAGGCATGTCTACCCATCGCCGTGTACACCTACAACCGTGCAAGACATTCGACTACCGGCAAGTCCCCCTTCGAGGTCGTCTACGGCTTCAACCCGTTGTCCCCATTGGACATTCTACCTCTCCCTCTACAAGAGCGCACCAACATGGATGCGAGTGCACGGGCAAGCTACATCAAGAAGATGCATGAGGATACAAGGCACACCATCGAGCGCCAAGTACAACGACTAGCGTCCAAGCTCAACGTCAACAAGCAGCCCAAGACATTCAACATTGGAGACCTCATGTGGCTACACCTTCGCAAGGACCGCTTCCCCAACGAACGCAAGTCCAAGCTTCTCCGCGAGCCGACGGACCCTTCAAGGTGCTAGCACGCTACAACGACAACGCCTACAAGATTGAACTCCCACGAGACAAGTACACCGTGAGCGACATCTTCAACGTCAAAGACCTCTCGCCTTTCCATGGTGATGAAGATTTTGATCCGAGGTCGGATCTTTCCCAAGGGAGGGAGATGATGCGAGCATCCTTCCATCATCTCCATGGACTCTACATCGACACATCCAACCCCACGAGGACCCACGACGAGAGCTCGAGCACGTGCTATTCAATCCGAGGTTAACTCTCTCCTTGTTGAACTTCACTTTGACCCACTTGAGACATGGCTACTACCTCAAACGGAGATGCTTTGTGTGCTCGGTACCTGGTAAGCAACCAAGGAGAAGGAACGGTGCAAGACGGACATCAAGATCAAGGAAGCATTCGGACCAACCTGGAGGGACCGGTACAACCGCCCCACAACCGGCCGGGCGGAACAACCGGCCTACTACCGCCCAACAACCGGACGCTATTCGGTGATCAAGCGGTGCAAGGCCAGTACAACACCGAATGTACCGGTAAAACCCAAATGACCGGAACTACCGGCCCCACGACCGGTACAACATTGGGGCCCTGACGCCCACCGCAGGCCAACACTGACCCGGCGGTAGTACCGCCTTCCTCGACCGTACTTCCGCTCCCCTGGATCGCCAAAGGGTACAACCGCCCCTCGACCGGAACAACTGCCTATTCTGCGCCAGGCTCGGGCATGAGGCCCATGTACCCCTTCACTTCGCCCCCATTTGCACTAAGACTATAAATAGAACTCCCCACCTCCCCGATTAGGTTAGCTGAGGTTTAGCTCATGTTTGTGTGAGAGCCTTGCTCATCCACTTGGTTACTTCTCCTCGGAGCTCGGGACCTCTTCGGAGAAGATCCCCAAGCGGATTCAAGACCCCTTCTAGGGTGGACCCCATCAAGACCTCCTCTCGGAGAAGAACGGCTACTCGTGTATCCTTACCTTTGTTGATCTTGAATCTTGTGCCACCTTATGTGATCGGTGATCTAGCACTTGTGTGATTGATCTCTTGTCGGTTGAGTGAATTCTCTCTCATTTTCCCCGTGTTTCCCTGTTGTTCTTCCGCGTGTTCTTCATGATTCACCGTAGGATCCGCTCCAACGTGAAAGATCATCCACGTAGGGTTCCGCCCTTCATCACTTTCTCTCCCGTAGCGAAGCTGAAGTCCGTCCGAATCATGTTAGCAATTGCCGCATACTATGATTATGAGATATGGCAAATGGACGTCAAAACGGCATTCCTTAACGGCTATCTTAAGGAAGAACTGTATATGATACAGCGGAAGGTTTTATCGACCCTAAGAATGCTAACAAGGTATGCAAGCTCCAGCGATCCATTTCAGGCTGGTGCAAGCATCTCGGAGTTGGAACATTCGCTTTGATGAGATGATCAAAGCGTTTGGATTTATGCGCACTTATGGAGAAGCCTGCGTTTCCAAGAAAGTGAGTGGGAGCTCTGTAGCATTTCTCATATTATATGTAGATGACATACTTTTGATGGGAAATGATATAGAACTTTTGGACAACATTAAGGCCTACTTGAATAAGAGTTTTTCAATGAAGGACCTTGGAGAAGCTGCTTACATATTAGGCATCAAGATCTATAGGGATAGATCGAGACGCCTCATAGGTCTTTCACAAAGCACATACCTTGATAAGATATTTAAGAAGTTCAAAATGGATCAGTCCAAGAAAGGGTTCTTGCCTGTATTGCAAGGTGTGAGATTGAGCTTAGCTCAATGCCCGACCACGGCAGAAGATAAAGAAGAGATGAGTGTCATCCCCTATGCTTCAGCCATAGGATCTATTATGTATGCCATCTTGTGTACCGGACTGATGTAAACCTTGCCGTAAGTTTGGTAGGAAGGTACCAAAGTAATCCCGGCAAGGAACACCGGACATCGGTCAAGAATATCCTGAAGTACCGAAAGGAGAAAGGACATGTTTCTCGTTTATGGAGGTGACGAAGAGCTCGTCAGTAAAGGGTTACGCCGACGCTTAGCTTCGACACGGTCTGGATGACTCTAAGTCACAAACCAGATACGTGTATATGTTGAATGGTGGAGCGATGGTAGTGCGGTACCAAGCGAGCGTCGTGGCGGGATCTACATGTGAAGCGGAGTACATGGCAGCCTCGGAGGCAGCGCATGAAGCAATTTGGGTGAAGGAGTTCATCACCGACCTAGGAGTCATACCCAATGCGTCGGGGCCGATCAAACTCTTCTGTGACAACACTGGAGCTATTGCACTTGCCAAGGAGCCAGTTTTCACAAGAAGACCGAGCACATCAAGCGTCGCTTCAACTCCATTCGTGAAAATGTTCAAGATGGAGACATAGAAATTTGCAAAGTGCATACGGATCCAAGGTCGTAGATCCGTTGACTAAACCTCTTCATGAAAGCAAAACATGATCAACACCAGAACTCTATGGGTGTTCGATTCATCACAATGTAACTAGATTATTGACTCTAGTGCAAGTGGGAGACTGTTGGAAATATGCCCTAGAGGCAATAATAAAAGGATTATTATTATATTTCTTGTTCATGATAATTTTCTTTTATTCATGCTATAATTGTATTATCCGGAAATCGTAATACACGTGTGAATACATAGACTACAACATGTCCCTAGTGAGCCTCTAGTTGACTAGCTCGTTGATCAATAGATAGTCATGGTTTCTTGACTATGGACATTGGATGTCATTGATAACGGGATCACATCATTAGGAGAATGATGTGATGGACAAGACCCAATCCTAAGCATAGCACAAGATCGTGTAGTTCGTTTGCTAGAGCTTTTCCAATGTCAAGTATCATTTTCTTAGACCATGAGATCGTGTAACTCCCGGATACCGTAGGAGTGCTTTGGGTGTACCAAACGTCACAACTTAACTGGGTGACTATAAAGGTATACTAGGGGTATCTCCGAAAGTGTCTGTTGGGTTGACACGGATCGAGATCGATTTGTCACTCCGTATGACGGAGAGGTATCTCTGGGCCCACTCGGTAATGCATCATCATAATGAGCTCAAAGTGACTAAGTGGTTGGTCATGGGATCATGCATTACGGATGAGTAAAGTGACTTGCCGGTAGCGAGATTGAACAAGGTATTGGGATACCGACGATCGAATCTCGGGCAAGTAACGCATCGATTGACAAAGGGAATTGTATACGGGGTTGCTTGAATCCTCGACATCGTGGTTCATACGATGAGATCATCGAGGAGCATGTGGGAGCCAACATGGGTATCCAGATCCCGCTGTTGGTTATTGACCGGAGAGCAGTCTCGGTCATGTCTGTATGTCTCCCGAACCCATAGGGTCTACACACTTAAGGTTCGGTGACGCTAGGGTTGTAAAGATATTAGTATGCAGCAAACCGAAAGTTGTTCAGAGTCCCGGATGAGATCCCGGACGTCATGAGGAGTTCCGGAATGGTCCAGAGGTAAAGAATTATATATGGGAAGTCGAGTTTCGGCCATCGGGAAAGTTTCGGGGTTCACCGGTATTGTACCGGGACCACCGGAAGGGTCCCGGGGGTCCACCGGGTGGGGCCACCCATCCCGGAGGGCCACATGGGCTGAAGTGGGAGGGGAACCAGCCCCTGGTGGGCTGGTGCGCCCCCCCTGGGCCCCCCTCTGCGCCTAGGGTTGGGAACCCTAGGGGAGGGGGCGCCTCCACTTGCCTTTGGGGGCACTCCACCCCCCTGGCCGCCGCCCCCCTTGGAGATTCAATCTCCTAGGGCTGGCGCCCCCCCGGGGACCCTATATATAGAGGGGGGAGGGAGGGCAGCCGCACCCTTGCACCTGGCGCCTCCCTTCCCCCTTGCTACACCTCCTCCTCCCATAGTCGCTTGGCGAAGCCCTGCAAACTTCTGCTTGCATCCACCACTACTGTTGTCGTCTTCTTTGGATCTTCATCAACCTCTCCCTCCTCCTTGCTGGATCAAGGTGTGGGAGACGTCATCCGCCTCGTCGTGTGTTGAACGCAGAGGTGCTGTCCGTTCGGCACTTGGTCATCGGTGATTTGGATCACGACGGCACGACTCCCTCAACCCTGTTCTCTTGAACGCTTCCGCTCGCGATCTACAAAGGTATGTAGATGCACTCCTATCACTCGTTGCTAGATGAACTCATAGATGGATCTTGGTGAAACCGTAGGAAATTTTTTATTTTCTGCAACGTGCCCCAACACATTAACCATAAAGTGTCACTTCTCCCAATTCAAGACAAGATTAGTTTCTTCACATCTCTGCAAGACTCGGTCAAGGTTGCTTAAGCAATCATCAAAAGAACTTCCATGCACGGAGAAATCATCCATGAAAACCTCAACATTATTTTCACTGAAGTCAGAGAATATAGCAGTCATACATCTTTGAAAGGTAGCAGGTGCATTACATAAACCAAAAGGCATACGTCTATAAGCAAAGGTATCGAAAGGGCAAGTAAAAGTGGTCTTTTCCTGATCCTCTTTTGACACGGGTATTTGAGAGAAACCAGAATAACCATCTAGAAAGCAAAAATGTGTATGTTTGGATAATCTTTCTAGCATTTGATCAATAAAAGGTAAAGGGTAATGATCCTTTCTAGTAGGTTTATTTAATTTGCGGAAGTCAATTACCATTCTATAACCTGTAACAATTCTTTGTGGGATCAATTCATCTTTATCATTAGGAACAACAGTAATACCTCCCTTCTTAGGGACACAATGGATAGGACTTACCCTTGACTATCGTGACGGGATAAATTATACCCGCCTCCGTAAGCTTTAGTATTTCATTTCTTACCACTTCTTTCATCTTAGGATTTAACCGTCGTTGGTGATCAACAACCGGTTTAGCGTCTTTCTCCAATTTTATTTTGTGCTGGCATAGAGTGGGACCAATGCCCTTAAGATCATCAAGAGTATATCCAATAACAGCACTGTGCTTCTTTAGAGTTTTCAATAATTTCTCTTCTTCCTGCTCTGAAAGGTTAGCACTAATAATAACATGATATATCTTCTTTTCATTAAGATAAGCATATTTAAGAGTATCAGGTAATGGTTTAAGCTCAAACATGGGATCACCCTTGGGTGGAGGAGGACCCCCTAGAATTTCAACAGGCAAGTTGTGTTTCAAAATAGGTCCCTGTTTAAAGAATACTTCATCTATTTCCCTTCTTTCATTCATAAACATATCATTTTCATGGTCTAGCAAATATTGTTCTAAAGGATCATTAGGAGGCACGACAATAGAAGCAAGACCAATAATTTCATCTTTACTAGGCAATTATTTATCATGGGGCTGTCTACGAAATTTAGCAAAATTAAAATCGTGAGACATATCCCCTACCAACAGTAACAATATCCTTTTCGCAATCTATCCTAGCATTAACGATATTCAAGAAGGGTCTACCAAATATAATGGGGAAAAAGTCATCTTGTGGGGAACCAAGAACAAGAAAATCAGTAGGATATTTAACTTTCCCACACAAGACTTCAACATCTCTAACAATCCCAACCGTGAAATAGTATCTCTATTGGCAAGCTTAATCAGTAACATCAATATCTTCTATCTCGTGGTGCAATATCATGCATAATTTCTTTGTATAAGGAATGAGGTATTGCACTCGCACTAGCACCCATATCACATAATCCATGATAGCAATGATCTCCTATTTTAACAGAAACAACAGGCATGCCTACAACAGGTCTATGTTTATTTTTAGTATCGGGTCTAGCAATTCTAGCGACTTCATTACGTATAAATAACATGCCCATCAATATTATCAACCAAGAGATCTTTAACCATAGAAATACTAGGTTCAATTTTAATTTGCTCAGGGGGTGTAGGTGTTCTAGCATTACTCTTACGAACCGCAGTTGAAGCTTTAGCATGATCCTTTATTCTAACAAGGAAAGGTGGTTTCTCAATATAAGCGGTAGGAACAATAGGATCAACATTATAAGTGATAGTCTTTTCTTCAACTTTAATAGGTTCAACTACTTTCACTTCAATGGGAGGATGATATTTAAACCACTTCTCCTTAGGGAGATCAAGATGAGTAGCAAATGATTCACAGAAAGAAGCTACTATCTCAGAGTCAAGTCCATATTTAGTGCTAAATTCATGAAAAACATCGGTATCACTACAAAAAAATACACTTCCGTGATGATACGTGTTTGTCACAGTAGGTCACGTTTTTTGTCATGCATGTACATCCATGACAAATTTATGACAGAATCAAGATAGTCATACCTATGCTGTCGTAGAAGTGTGGACATTACCAAAATTATCATCATGGAAGTGTCCACTTCCATGACGATAAATCGCGCATCATAGAAGTGCTTTCGTCAAGGGTGACCGACACGTGGCATCCACCGTAATGGGACGCCGTTAAGCTATCGGGTCCGGTTTTGGATCCGATAACCCGTTAACAGCCCAGACCAATGGGAAATTTCCACGTGTAAAATTCTGATTGGCCGGAGGAAACACGTCTCAGCTCGTCAGTGGGTCAGATAGGCGCCTATGATATGTTGACACGTGCGACGGCCCACCACTGACCCATTTAGCTTACAAAGGCCGACCCTTTTGACTTGGTCAAAAGATAGCGGGCTGGCCCATGAGAAGCCTGCTAACGGTCTCTTTGCAAATAGCCCATTTTACGGCCCGGTAACTCACGGCCCGTCAGGGCCTGCACAAAATCGGCCCAACAACGTCATGTGGGCCGTCGAATATAACACCAGACCGTTTCACTTTTGTCCCATGTATGGCCCACGACACCTTTTGGCCCATATGAGGCCTTCGTATCTTTAGGCCGTTTAGAGGCCCACGGTGACTCTAGCCCGTAATGAATAGTAAATTTCTTTGTACCTGTTAACGACCCATGATTCACATGGGCCGTTTCCAGCCCGTGTTGGCTTTCGACCTATTGACGGCCCATACATTCTTAGGCTCCTTTCCGGCCCTCGATTACTTCCGCCCGTTACTGGCCTGTTCCCCTAATGGGCCAAATTCGGCCCGTGGCAAGAGTCAGCTTGTTTCTAGCCTGTTAAGCTGTTGCGTTGTTTCCAGTCTGTCCTATATTCTGGCCCATTAACGACCTGTTATGTCTGTGACAGAATTAAGCCTTTGCTGTCGTCCGGCCTGTTAACGGCCCGTTAGCATGCTGGGCCGATACTAATTACGCCCGTTTACAGCCCATGTAGACCCATTTATCCGACGGCCCGAGGCCCACTGTCGGTGTCAAAACCGGCGGATCTCGGGTAGGGGGTCCCGAACTGTGCATCTAGGCGGATGGTAACAGGAGACAAGGGACATGATGTTTTTACCCCGGTTCGGGCCCTCTCGATGGAGGTAAAACCCTACTCCTGCTTGATTAATATTGATGATATGGGTAGTACAAGAGTAAATCTACCACGAGATCGTAGAGGCTAAACCCTAGAAGCTAGCCTATGGTATGATTGTTGTTCGTCCTCTGAGACTAAAACCCTCCCGGCTTATATAGACACCGAAGAGGGTTAGGGTTACACTGTAGTCGATTACAATGGGAGGAGATCTACATATCCGTATCGCCAAGCTTGCCTTCCACGCCAAGGAAAGTCCCATCCGGACATGGGACGAAGTCATCAATCTTGTATCTTCATAGTCCAGGAGTCCGGCCAAAGGTTATAGTTCGGCTATCCGGACACCCCCTAATCCAGGACTCCCTCAGTATCCCCCGAACCAGGCTTCAATGATGATGAGTCCGGCGCGCAGATTGTCTTCGCCATTGCAAGGCGGGTTCTTCTCCAAATTCTGTGTTCCTATTGAATAGTGTTCGGCTTCACGTGAATATTCTGCTTCTTGGCTTCCACACCCAATAATGGCCGTCTTCCACGTGTCAAACGAATGAGAAAAGCCAGGGTGTTTTTACATTTACCCCCCTAGCTGCGCAATTGAGCTGCCTAAAAAAGAGACGAGGATTCAGATCCGAATCACACCATCTTCCCATCGCGAGCGTTCATCGGAGCGCATCCGACAGAAATCCACTCCATCATGGCCAGTCGACGCAGCTCCTCCTCTCGCCTTCCCAGCCCTCGGCTGGAGATTGGGAGAGATGTTCCGTCCCTCAATGAGCTAGTGACACTCCAAACCAAGGAATTTCTTCCCCAGCCTTCATGGTCCCGTTTGAGCCGGACTCGCCACCTATAATGGCGGAAAGCAAAGGAGAGCGCCCCAATCCCTCCAAAGGAGAGCAGGTATGCCTTGTCCCTTATTTGATAAGAGGGCTCAGATTTCCAATTCATCCGTTTCTCCGGGGCTCCTGAGTTCTCTGACCTCCATTTGCACAACCTTACGCTTTGCCTCCATATTGCATATTGCGGGCTTCAGAGCCCTTTGCGAGCCATTCTTGGGCGTCGAGGCTCATTTTGCGTTGTGGAAGAAGCTGTTACGCCTTGTGCCCCGTTCTCGGGAGGGGTCGATATATCAAGTGGTGAGCCGAACTATGGCGTCGTCCGGGACCGGATATCTATCCGAACCCCAAGGAAGGCGTCCAAGACCGGCCTTGAGAATGGTTTTATATAGAAGATGTCCCCCTGGGACCACTGTTGGATCGGCCTCCCGAGTTCAATAATGCTCCCTTGAAGAAGCACCTAAGTCAAGCGTCCACGGAGCCCTCGGAGGGAAAAGACAAGGGCGTCCTTTACGATGAGCCGGATAAGGTTGTTAGCTCATTCCGGACTGACCATGATCGGGGTCATGGCCACATGCATTATGCGGGGGTGCAGCCGCTTGATAGAGGCCACCCCATGTGGGATTTCAACGGGAGGATGATGCCTCCGCTGCGCCATAAAGGGCCGGATCGGTTCTTTGCTCTGACGAAGGCCTTGTCCGCATTGTACAAGGGAGAAGAGGAGGAGTTCCTCCGCGTCAATCCCCAGGACGGATTTTCTATGTACAATCCTCCAAGCTGGGTAAGCGGACACTTCTTTTTGCCCATCCGTTCCATATTCCCATAGTTAAGTACCTTATCTTGTGATTTCAACGCAGGAATTGCGCCGGGCCGTAAAGGATATAAACAACCCTCCTCCACAACCCGAGGATCCAGAACGGTCCCTCGATCCGGCCTCCCAAGAGGATCCGGACATATCCGTGGAGCTGATCGATGGGGTATTTTACCAACTGAGCATCGACAATGCCTTGGTCGCCATTACGGATGATTACCCCGGAATATTTCCAGCCTCACAGGTAACTGAGACCGAAGTCCCAATACTTTGAAAATGATCCCTCCGTGCTTATTTTTTATCACCGTATATCAATGGTGTTTTGCAGGGGGAGCCATTGAGGCGGAAGGCTGAGCCTGCGGTGGCTAGCCAACAAGGGGCAACAAGGCCCAGCGGGCTAAAAAGAAGTGCGGTCCGGATTGAGACGCCAGTGCAACGGTACGGTGTGCCATCTTATTCCCAGGTTTTATTCCCGGAAGGTATACTAACGCTCGTGCTCTCTTCAGGAAAAAGAGCGCTCGCCGGACTATATCCGGAGAGGTTGTCAATCGAGCCTCCACCAGCCAGGCTCCAAAGCCAGGTCCAGAAGCGGAGGCGAACACGAGGCGTGCGTCAGACACTCCTCCGATAGAGGATGCCGACAGACTATCTGCCACCAATTCCGAGGTGGAGAGTGCCATAAATCACAGGCGTCGCCGGACAGTTCTTCGTGACGCATGTTTCTCCCAAGAGGCATTGGATGCCTTCAATTCGGGAGATGCGCACCTCCGTGCCACTCAAAATGGTCTAGCGAGCCACGGAGGCGGTATGTGAAAGACATACGGGTGAGAAAATTTGATGGTTATATATACCAGTAGCCCCCGAGACTTGAAATAGTTAGAATAAATGATTTAAGGATCATTTGTTATGCAGGATCTTACAAAAAAGAATACCCAACTGTCCCAGGAGCTGGAAGAGTGCAAAGCCCAACTTGAGGCCAAGCACTAGCGGCAGGGAGGCCAAGGAGACCCTCTGGTAATGTACGCTTGAAAGATAAGTATGTTGTGAGGTGCGGCGTGTGTGTAAATCGACAATATCATTGCGAGATAGCGCCGAGTAGATATGGACAAGCGGCAACTCTTGCGCCCGGTTAAAGGCCGGGAGAGGCGTGCTTACGAGGGTGAGGCAGGAGAAGAATAATCTCCAAGATGCCAATACCCAATTTGGGCGAGGAACTAAAGGATGTTCGTGCCCAGCTATCGACTCGTGAAGAAGGAGAATCGGCGGCTTTGACGCCGGCATTTTTAGTAAGTGCTTGAATGAACTTTGAAAAAAGAGTTCGGCGAGGAAGTAGACTAACATAGTTATGTATGTAGGTATGCTCACAGGTCGTCCAGCAGAGGAAATGCCCGGTTCTACGGGTGACCTTCTTCCCGAGCTCTTACAACTGCACGAACGAGTTCAGCAGGTGATGAAAGGCGTCGCCCAGGCCTTGTGGCCATCTGTTTCCCTGCCCGAAGGCCTTGGAGAGCTTCCGATTATGGAAGATATCGGCCTGCCGTCAAGGCGCCAGGGAGGCCTGGGCCATGGTGAAGACGCGGTACACGAAGGCTGACCCAAACCACATGGCCGAGGTCGGGCATGTGGGGCCCGATGGGAAGGAGATCCCTATGAGCTTAGTGTACGACCAAGTAGAATCGGCCGCAAAGTATTCCCAACGGGACTGTAAACTAGACAGCCTATTAGATGGTATTGAGGAGGAATACACCAGTCAAATTTACTATGTAATTTAAGATGACATGTAAAAATGCCTTCTAGCCAGATTGTAGATCGTTTGTCATGGCGGACCTTTTCGCTTCAACCTCGGGACCCTATAGTCCGGAGTGTGTCCGAATACCATCACGGTTATGTAAGAACTGGGGCATGCGTGGAGACCAGGTGTAGGGGTCATTAGTGCTTGAATAGACAAGTGCCCAACTAGTTATGTTATATTACATGGTTAGTAAGAAACATCTTCCAGGGAGAATAGTTCCGTTAGGGGTTCCTTTCCCTGGGAGGCATGCCTTGAAGTGCATGTTCGGAGTGCAAAAAAAGCAGAAAAGCATCTGGGGGCAGATAAATAAATAAGTGAGAAATCATCTTTAGTTCACCGACCGAATATTCCCTTAAGAACGCTAGCTCTCGGCTTCACCCCATCTGAGGTACACATCCGGCTGACCCGGCAGTAGCAATCGTAGAGGTGCTCCCTTTACCACCTAGGCGAACAATCGGGAATGTAGGGGTAAGGACAGGAGCCAGGCAACCCCGCTTGGCCAAAACTTAAGTCATATCGATGCATATAATGGTGAATAAAAGGTACATGCGGAAGCGTGACACATGTGTTAGGCATGAAGCCCGTACAAATAAGCTTCTGTTAAAGAAGCCCCGGGTATAATGGGCGCGGATAGCACGTCAAGTGTGTAATGCGAACAATGCTGTGACGATGCCTTTAAAGGCTGTAAGAGAAAAGGAGGGAGAAGGAGAGAAATATAAGACAGCTAATGTGTAAAAAATAGACAGAGGAAGGAGACGAACTCAGAATCCGGTGCTAGGCGTAGAATCTTTGGAGAGGTTGCCAATCGAGCCTCCACCAGCCAGGCTCCAAAGCCAGGTCCAGAAGCGGAGGCGAACACGAGGCGTGCGTCAGACACTCCTCCGACAGAGGATGCCGACAGACTATCTGCCGCCAATTACGAGGTGGAGAGTGCCATAAATCACCGTCATGGGGACAGTTCTTCGTGGCGCATGTTTCTCCCAAGAGGCATTGGATGCCTTCAATTCGAGATGCGCACCTCCGTGCCGCTCAAAATGGTATAGCCAGAGCCACGGAGCAGTATGTGAAAGACAAACGGGGGAGAAAAAATGATGGTAATATATACCAGTAACCCACGAGACTTGAAATAGTTAGAATAAATGATTTAAGTATCATTTATTATGCAGGATCTTACAAAAAAGAATACCCAACTGTCCCAGGAGCTGGAAGAGTGCAAAGCCCAACTTGAGGCCGCACTAGCCGCTGCAGGGGAGGCCAAGGAGACCCCCTCTGGTAATGTACGCTTCGAAAGATAAGTATGTTGTGAGGTGCGGCGTGTGTGTAAATCTGACAATATCATTGCAGATAGCGCCGGAGTAGATATGGACAAGCAGCAACTCTTGCGCCGGTTAAAGGCCGGGGAGAGCGTGCTTACGAGGGTGAGGCAGGAGAAGAATAATCTCCAAGATGCCAATACCCAGCTGGGCGAGGAACTAAAGGATGTTCGTGCCCAGCTATCAGACTCCGTGAAGGAGAATCGACGGCTTTGACGCGGCATTTTTAGTAAGTGCTTGAATGAACTTTGAAAAAAAGAGTTCGGCGAGGAAGTCGACTAACAGAGTTATGTTTGTAGGTATGCTCACAGGTCGTCCTGCAGAGGAAATGCCCGATTCTACGGGTGACCTTCTTCCCGAGCTCTTATAACTGCAAGAACGAGTTCGGCAGGTGATGAAAGGCGTCGCCCAGGCCTTGTGGCCATCTGTCTCCCTGCCCGAAGGCCTTGAAGAGCTTGCATAGAGGCTTAAGGGAGCGCGGCGGCGCTTCCGATTATGGAAGATATCGGCCTGCCGTCAAGGCGCCAGGGAGGCCTGGGCCATGGTGAAGACGCGGTACACGGTTGTGACCCAAACCACATGGCCGAGGTCGGGCATGTGGGGCCCGATGGGAAGGAGATCCCTATGAGCTTAGTGTACGACCAAGTAGAATCGGCCGCAAAGTATTCCCAACGGGACTGTAAACTAGACAGCCTATTAGATGGTATTGAGGAGGAATACACCAGTCAAATTTACTATGTAATTTAAGATGACATGTAAAAATGCCTTCTAGCCAGATTGTAGATCGTTTGTCATGGCGGACCTTTTCGCTTCAACCTCGGGACCCTATAGTCCGGAGTGCGTCCGAATACCATCACGGTTATGTAAGAACTGGGGCATGCATGGAGACCAGACGTAGGGGTCATTAGTGCTTGAATAGACAAGTGCCCAACTAGTTATGTTATATTACATGGTTAGTAAGAAACATCTTCCAGGGAGAATAGTTCCGTTAGGGGTTCCTTTCCCTGGGAGGCATGCCTTGAAGTGCATGTTCGGAGTGCAAAAAAAGCAGAAAAGCATCTGGGGGTAGATAAATAAATAAGTGAGAAATCATCTTTAGTTCACCGACCGAATATTCCCTTAAGAACGCTAGCTCTCGGCTTCACCCCATCTGAGGTACACATCCGCCGACCCGGCAGTAGCAATCGTAGAGGTGCTCCCTTTACCACCTAGGCGAACAATCGGGAATGTAGGGGTAAGGACAGGAGCCAGGCAACCCAGCTTGGCCAAAACTTAAGTCATATCGATGCATATAATGGTGAATAAAAGGTACATGCAGAAGCGTGACACATGTGTTAGGCATGAAGCCCGTACAAATAAACTTCTGTTAAAGAAGCCCCCGGGTATAATGAGCGCGGATAGCACGTCAAGTGTGTGCGAACAATGCGTGAACGTGCCTTTAAAGGCTGTAAGAGAAAAGGAGGGAGAAGGAGAGAAATATAAGACAACTAATGTGTAAAAAATAGACAGAGGAAGGAGACGAACTCAGAATCCGGTGCTAGGCGTAGAATCTTCGGAGACAGGCTGCGTTCCATGGGTTCGGCTCGAGTCGGTTATTCGATGCATCTCGCAGACGGTACGCTCCACCGGTCAGGACTTGGTCGATAATAACGGGACCTTCCCATTTGGGCTTGAGTTTGTCCTTTTTCTTGTCTGGCAGGCGTAGAACTAACTCGCCAACATTGTAAGTTTTGGCCCGTACTTCTCTACTTTGATATCTTCGAGCCTGCTGTTGATAGAATGCGGAACGGGCTTTTGCCATGCCACGCTCCTCCTCCAAGGCGTCCAAATTGTCCTGCCGATCGAGCTCGGCTTCTCTTTCTTCATACATGCGCACGCGAGGTGAGTCATGAATTATGTCACAGGGAAAAACTGCCTCTGCGCCGTATACCATAAAGAATGGTGTGAATCCGGTGGTGCGATTCAGCGTGGTCTGCAGCCCCCAGAGTACGGAGTCGAGCTCCTCTACCCAGTGCGTGTTAGATTCCTTGAGGGACCGCACTAATCTGGGTTTGATGCCGCTCATGATTAGACCATTTGCTTGCTCGACTTGACCGTTAGTTTGAGGGTGATAGACTGAAGCATAGTCGAGCTTGATGCCCATGTTTTTGCACCAGAGTTGACCTCGTTGGCCATGAAGTTCGTGTCGTTATCCGTGATGATGCTGTGGAGGACGCCGTAACGGTGTACGACCCCTGATATGAAGTCTATCACCGGTCCGGATTCGGCCATCTTAACAGGCTTGGCTTCTATCGATTTGGTGAATTTATCCACCATGACCAGTAGGTATTTTTGCTTGTGGGTTCCTCCTTTAAGGGGTCCAACCATGTCAAGCCCCTGCACCGCAAAGGGCCAGGTGATGGGTATAGTTTGGAGGGCGGTGGGTGGCATGTGGCTTTGATTAGCAAAGAGCTGGCAACCGACGCATCGTTGGACTAAGTCCTGAGCATCTGCCCGGGCCGTCGGCCAATAAAATCCTGTATGGAAGGCCTTGCTTACAAGGGCCCGGGCTGCGGCGTGGTGCTCGTCGAGTCCGGCATGAATTTCAGCCAGAAGATTCCGCCCTTCCTCTTCGGAGATACACCTTTGAAGGACTCCGGTGGTGCTTTTCTTATAAAGCTCTCCCTCATGGACTTTATAGGCTTTAGATCGCCGCACTATGCAGCGTGCCTCGCTTTGGTCCTCAGTAAGTTCCTGCCTGGTTAGGTAGGCTAGGAATGGTTCCGTCCACGGGGCGATGACTGCCATTATTACGTAGGCTGAAGATGTTACTTCGTTGGCAGAGCCTCCAGTTGTGTCAGAATGTTCGGTGTTGGGCGGTCTTTGTTGGGTCCGGCTATTGTTTCCGGACTCCCCTTCCCATACTACGGATGGCTTGAACAACCTCTCTAAGAAGATATTGGGGGGGACAGCATCGCGCTTTGCGCCAATGCGTGCCAAGACGTCTGCTGCCTGATTGTTTTCCTGAGCTATATGGTGAAATTCGAGCCCTTCGAACCGAGCTGACATTTTTAGGACGGCGTTGCGATAAGCTGCCATTTTCGGATCCTTGGCATCAAAGTATCCATTTATTTGAGATATCGTGAGGTTCGAATCCCCGCGCGCCTCTAGGCGTTGAATGCCCATGGATACTACCACCCGGAGACCATGTAGAAGGGCCTCGTATTCGGCTGCGTTGTTGGAGTCCGTATACATTATCTGGAGTACGTATTGAACTGTATCTCCTGTTGGGGACGTTAGAACGACGCCAGCCCCCAGACCGGCCAACATTTTGGAGTCGTCGAAGTGCATGACCCAGTTGGAATATGTGCCGTACTCTTTAGGGAGTTCGGCTTCAGTCCATTCGGCGACGAAGTCATCGAAAACTTGCGACTTAATAGCTCGCTGTGGCTTATAGGTTATGTCGAACGGGAGGAGCTCAATGGCCCATTTGGCAATCCGGCCCATCGCGTCGCGGTTGTTTATGATGTCGTTAAGAGGTACTTCGGATGCTACTGTTATCGAACACTCTTGAAAGTAGTGTCGCAGCTTCCGGGATGCCATGAACACCGCGTACGCTATCTTTTGATAATGCGGATACCGTGACTTGCGTGGAGTGAGGACAGTGGACACGTAGTAAACTGGTTTTTGAAGGGGGAACTTGTCTCCGTCCGTTTCTCGTTCGACAACGAGCATCGCGCTTACAACTTGAAGAGTTGCCGCGATGTATAATAGCATTGGTTCGCCCATGTTGGGCGCGGCCAGGACTGGGTTTGTTGCCAATATGGCTTTTATTTCTTCGAGTCCGGCCGTGGTGGCATCCGTCCACTCGAAGTGTTCGGTGCGCCGGAGGAGGCGATAAAGGGGTAATGCCTTTTCTCCCAAGCGGGAGATAAAGCGGCTTAGAGCCGCCACGCATCCAGTCAATTTTTGTATTTGTTTGAGGTCCTTTGGGATATCCAATTGTGACAGAGCTCGGATCTTGGCTAGGTTTGCTTCAATTCCTCTACCGGATACAATGAAGCCCAAGAACTTTCCGGCTGGTATGCTGAAAACGCATTTTTTCGGGTTAAGCTTGATGTCATATGTTCGGAGATTATCGAATGTGAGCCTCAAGTCGTCTACTAGAGTTTCGACATGCTTGGTTTTGACGACCACATCATCTACGTATGCCTCCACTATTTTGCCGATCTAGTTTGCCAGACATGTTTGAATCATGCGCTGGTATGTTGCGCTGGCGTTTTTGAGCCCGAAGGGCATTGTGTTGAAGCAGAATGGGCCGCATGGGGTGATAAATGTCGTTGCGGCTTGGTCAGGCTCTGCCATCTTAATTTGATGGTAGCCGGAGTATGCGTCGAGGAAACACAATGAATCGTGCCCTGCGGTAGCGTCGATAAATTGATCGATGCGGGGGAGGGGGAAGGGATCCTTTGGGCAAGCCTTGTTGAGGTCCTTGAAATCGACGCATAGGCGCTGTGGATTTGTCCTTCTTTGGTACCATCACCAGGTTTGCTAGCCAGTCTAGATGTTTTATATCTCTGATGAATCCGGCCTCCAATAGTTTGGCTAGCTCCTCTCCCATGGCTTGTCTCTTAGGTTCTGAGAAACGCTGAAGAGCCCGTTTGACTGGCTTGAACCCTTTTAGGATGTTTAGGCTGTGCTCGGCCAGCCGACGTGGGATTCCTGGCATGTCTGAAGGGTGCCAGGCAAAAATGACCCAATTTTCGCGTAGGAGTTCTCGTAGTGCGGCGTCTACATCAGGGTTTAATTGTGCCCCAATGGAGGCCCTTTTTGTAGGGTCCGTTGGATGGACTTGGAATTTGACTATTTCGCCCGCTGGTTTAAAGGAGGTGGACTTGGATCTTTTATCGAGTATCACATTGTCCCTGTTTACCATGGAGCGCAGCGCAGTCAGTTCCTCGACCGCTAGGGCTTCGGATAGTGTCTCAAGGGCCAGTGCGCCTGTCTTATTTTCAGCGCGGAGTGCTAAGTCCGGGTTACTAGCAACAGTGATGATTCTGTTGGGCCCGGGCATTTTGAGCTTCATGCACCCGTAATGGGGTATAGCTTGAAAAATTGTGAATGCCTCTCGCCCTAATAGAGTGTGGTATCCGCTGCTGAACGGGGCCACTTGGAACGTGACCTCCTCGGACCTGTAATTATTCGGGCGTGCGAACACCACATCCAGTGTGATTTTTCCCTGCAAGACGCTTCTCGACTGGGGATTATTCCTCTAAAGGTTGTGCTGCTTCGCTCAATGCGGCTCCAGTCTATTTCCATTTTTCGAAGGGTTTCCTCATAAATGAGGTTCAATCTGCTGCCACCGTCCATGAGTACCTTGGTAAGGCGAAAGCCGTCCACTATTGGACTGAGGACCAATGCTGCTGGTGCTCGGGCTGTTCGGAATTTAGGTTCATCACTGGCATTAAAGGTAATAGCCGTGTCACTCCATGGGTTTATTGTTGCTACTTGGTAGACTTCGGCAAGGCTGCAGAGTGTTCATTTTCGCATATTATTTGATGCGAAAGTCTCGAAGACTGTTAATACTGTACTGGTATCCCTGGGCTGGTGCTCTGTGGATGCTGGGGTTAGAAGCTCTTCGCCACTTTTGGCCACCTGCCGGAGTATCCAACATGCTCTAAGGCTATGAGTTGGTGTGGCGCCCTCTGTACTATGAATTTTACAGGGTCCGTTGAGCCATCCCTCTAGTACGGTTCCATACTCGTAGGGTTTTTTTGTTTTTTAGTGTTTAACCCGGGTGATTGGCGATAATGCACCCTTTTATTTCGGACTAAGTTTGTATTCAGGGCCGGATTGTCCCAAAATCTTACTTCGGTTTTCCAGACGCTTTCCATTGCACAGTACTTTCGTGCTATGGACGCCAAGTCAGCAAAGCGTGTGATTTCACGGCGACCTATGGTGTTGAGGATTCCTTTGTCCATGCAATTATTGCAGAAGAATGAAATTGCGTCTTCCTCATGGCGATCCTTTATCCTGTTCAAAACCAGGAGGAATGCGCACGATAATGATGTCTTTGTTTCCTCGGGCTCTTGCCTAATTTTGGATAGATCGCCTATGTTCGGGTGGGTGGGTGGAATTAAATCCGAAACCCCACTCAATCTGAGACTCAAAGGCCAAGGAGTTTCCGAACTCGGAAGCTTGGATTCTTGGATGTTGTCCAATGAATCTAGCCTGTTGCCCGACTCTAAGTTCAGGTCTTGAGTGACGTCCTCCCCTCCACGGGTATCCGGCTTGGAGGGATCGGGAATCCGGACATAGCTAGTCCTTGTTTCACAAAGGGTCTCTGTTATGGGTGACCTGGGGAGAGTTAATCTTCCTTGGATCGGGTTTAGGCCCAATCTGATCGTAGTCTGTAGCAACTCCCAGGGCGGCGATGCGATCCAAGAGCTCGTTTAAAGAAGAGAGCTCCATTGGATCTAATCGCCAATGAAGTTCCGAAGTTGACGTGAAGATTGCTTTCAATGACCCGAGAAGTCATCGTCGGTAGCGGCCGAACATGCGGTCATAAGAAAACCGCCTAGCTGGAGAGTTTGGCCGATAGCCAAAGCTCCTTTAGCAACAGTGCCCGTCTTTAAAGACGGGATGAGGCATCCTTCTTGATGGCGACAGCACAGTGGAACTCTCGATGAAAGCACCAATGTCGGTGTCAAAACCGGCGGATCTCGGGTAGGGGGTCCCGAACTGTGCGTCTAGGCGGATGGTAACAGGAGACAAGGGACACGATGTTTTTACCCAGGTTCGGGCCCTCTCGATGGAGGTAAAACCCTACTCCTGCTTGATTAATATTCATGATATGGGTAGTACAAGAGTAGATCTACCACGAGACCAGAGAGGCTAAACCATAGAAGCTAGCCTATGGTATGATTGTTGTTCGTCCTACGGACTAAAACCCTCCGATTTATATAGACACCAAAGAGGGTTAGGGTTACACCCATCTCTCCACGTTCCAAAGCGAAAGGTTTCCGTGATATGATATAGGCAAGAAATAAGATATAACGGTTGCAAAAAACCCCCTTTTTTCTTTCAAAAGTCTATAAAAAATATATTGCCAATTCCATTTTAATTATATTCTTTTTTCTTAATGTTAATAAAAAAAGAAGAAAATTCTTGTTTTTTCTTTCTAAAAATCGTCAGTTACAATGGGAGGAGATCTACATATCCATATCGCCAAGCTTGCCTTCCACGCCAAGGAAAGTCCCATCCGGACACGGGACGAAGTCTTCAATCTTGTATCTTCATAGTCTAGGAGTCCGGCCAAAGGTTATAGTTCGGCTATCCGGACACCCCCTAATCCAGGACTCCCTCACCCACCGATTCTATGGCCGTGTTGGAGGCCCATTTAAAGACGGCTCGTAGGAGGCCCATGGATCCTATGGCCCATAGCAGGGTCAAGGCTACCATGGTCCGTATATGGCCCATGGTTGTTGCGGCCACTAGCAAACTAGGGGAAAAGAAGACTAGGAAATAAATAAGCCCTAAACTGACGCTAGGCTATTAAGGCGATTGCACAGATTACATCCACTGGGCATCAAAGATCGCCACTAGTGCAAATATAGGGAACACCCTACACTATACAATAATGGCTTGCTGTTTTCTTCAGCCAGTGGCTGGACGTTAAGAACAAATTTATATCGCAACATAAAAAATTACAACTATAAAACAAAAGGAAGGTTGGCATAAAAGTTAACAGTCTGGCAGATAAATGCACCACCAGAAGTTCAGAAGTTTAGTTCATTTGACCTGAGTGTTACGTTTTCATGTTGTATTGTCCGATGGAGCACCATAACCTTCGCCTTCATTTCTCCTAGGCTCCTAAACAACATAGCAAATGTCTGGTAGTCTGGTTTCAAAACCATGCTTATCTTGACGACATCGAACAATGTTTGTCCTTGTTTCACAAAGGGTCTCTGTTAAGGAACGGACTTGTGTCTGGAGCGCAGATATAACATTGTTTTGAGCTTGCATATCTTGATCATGAGGCAGTTTGGACGAGATTGCCTTAACAACCAACCCAGTATTACGCAGGAACGTGCTTTTGGCACTGTTAGTGGACAGGTACTGACCCACTGCAGCAAGAGCTGACATTGCGGTTATAGTTGCCTCGCCACCTTCAGAAGGTGGCGGTTCCACCATTTTTTCCATAGCTTCCTGAAAAGTTGAGTTTTTACATTAGTAGTACCAGAGCAGAAGATATTAAGGAGGCAACAAAATTAAACAAAATAGCTTTGGTCTATGTACAGAACTTATTCTGGTGAACCCATGTCAAATATTAGTTGTATTTTACTGCAAAGTACATAATAAAACCAGGTTCCAAACATATGACCATGTACCATGGCTAATGTATTGTCTATTTCTTCACATTGTATTGACAGCTAAGGATAAAGAGATAAAGTTTATAATACAGTAAGCATAGTATGACATCATTCATATCACAAAACAACTGAGAACAGACAAACATGCAATTGTAACGTTGTGTGGGCAAGTCCAAAACAGAACTAGATTATAGGTCAAGATCAAAGGAACATCACTCCTCTCTTTTAATCCTTGTAAGGTGCAATGATACGCTAAGACAATTGTGTATAAAATTGAAAAGAGTAATAGACATTGGCTGCAAACCATGCAGTTCAAGGCACAAGTCAGAGTAAGTAGTAGTTAAAAGGCATGAGGATTAAGGACTTACAATAGCGGCTTTGACTGGTGTAGTCATGCCCTTCGTCTTGCTGCTGTGACAGTCCTTGAAGATTTCCACAACATTTGGTTCAGGTACTTTTTGGTCCTTGCGGGCTTTCCTCTGCATTTGGAACAAGTCAATATAGATCTGATAATATGGTACAACGAAAAGAGTGAAACAACAACTAATTACAAGAGCCTCGCAGTGTGCAATATAGCAACGAGATCCTCGCTGCCTATTGGAATTTCACTTTCAGACGGTTGGCCTTGTTCTTTGAACAGTTCACCTACAAGAAGATAGATTTGTGTGGCACATGCATAAATAGGACTTGACATGTGATCCGATCACATATATATAATGTACCCGATTCTTCGGATCGCACCGGTGTTTAACGAGGCCTCTCCGGTCTTCATCTCGATATATTTTCCTTTGGAGATATTTGGGCAAGGTCACTGTTAGCCTTGCCTTCGAAGTGAGTTTTCCTCAAGTTATACCGATACTGTCGCAGAGCAGACTTGAAAACATGGGTGCAAGCTTGTCTGGTTACATCATCTTGGCTATCCAACTTGAACCTCATCTGTTGAAAATTATGGGAGTCTCATTATCAGCAACCTAGAAAGTATTGGACAAACCAAGATGATATTACTAGTTTCCATAATAACCATACTTACAGATAAATGGTCGAGGAAGGTGTTGAACTGGGTTTGGTCTTTGTCATTCCTGTACTAAATCCACGTTGGGAGGATGCGTACATGACACCTAACGACAACCGCTGCCTCTGATACTAACTTGGCTGACTCTATAGCATCATGTGGCCTTTTTAAACCTGCCTCAAAACGGATCTCAATTCTTCCTCCTCTAGATTTAGTTAACCTATCGAGCATTATCCCTAATGTTTGTTTCCTCTTGCGCCTAGGTGCTAGTCCAACAACGAAAATAGGAAGTGTTAGTGTACATCAAACTGTGGGACTACATATAAAGAAGCATGCAACTGTAACTTGACTCCAGCAACTACCTTCTTGCTGTTGAAGCTCACAAAGTTCATCTGATCTTGCCAACTCATCTTGTGTCAAGAGTGCTTCGGAAGTAGTGTCAGGTGGCAAGGGAGCTTGGGAACGTGCTACTAGCTGAGTTGACCAACGAGTAAATCGTGTAGCTGGTGGTACTGTGGAAGGTGTTGCAATAACTAGGGTTGTCTCTACTTGTTTGGTGGCAGCTTCTGTTTGGCTTGTTCTGCAGCTCGTGTAGCACGGGATACCCCGTCGGTACAATGTTCCGCTGGACTTTGACCTTCTATTGCACCATCAGTACCAGCAGAATCTGCAGGATTGTTCCACTTCCCTTTACCCGTCGTTTTGTGTTGCTTCCTCTTTCTCTGTGTTATGTTAAGTCAAGTCGACAAGAAAAACGAATTACAATTTTGTTCTTCAGAACAAATGTACTTTGATGTTAGAACATGGCGTGATAGACAGATATTGTATGTTCTAGAAACAGGAACACGTGTCTTAGTCACAAGTATAATGTGTAAAGTAAGCAGATGAAATTCAAAAAAAATTAGAAGCAATACAAGCTAGACATCATACATAACATGCAACCACATATAACAGTGCCAAGTTAGAGGGAGCACCTATGATGGTGCACTAGGGGAGACGTGCTCATCACCAACACAGCTATGTTGAGTGTCATGCATGTGTTGTCTTGGAAATCATCTTGGGGGAATGGAGGAGTAAAATCTGTAGAGGCCCTTTGTTTGGAAGGAGCACCTTCATCCGCTGCCTTGCTAACTTCCTTCCAATTTATTGATTTTGAATTGTCAAGTAAAACTGACAAGAAAAAGCAATAAAATCCACTCTTCAGAACTCATTCGTGCATGATACTGACAATCACTACTTTGATGTAAGGCAAACACATGATTCCAGGATGGAATAATACGAAAAACAGGACGACATGGCATATTCACAACTGTTTGTGTAAACTAAGCAGAAACAATTTCAACAAATAAGAAGCAATGCAAGCTAGACACCACATGAAAGATGCAACCAATATGACTCTGCCAAGTTAAAAGCGTCCCATCATAAATGGCATTTCAACAAATTAGAAGCAGCGCATGCTATAAATCATATGAAAGATGCAACTAATATCACACTGCATATACTGAAAGTGTCTCGTCATATTGATTTATGCGGGATACAAAAAAACAACAGTTTTATGTGAGGACATGCTTAATAGACAGATGTACTATGTACTAAAAACAGGAAGGCATGTCACATTAACAGGTATAATGTATAAACTAAGCAGAATAGCACATGCAATTTAACTAGATTAGAAGAATTACAATCTAGACACCATATGCAACATGCAACCACATATCACGCTGCCAAGTTAGAGCAAGCACCTGCGATGCTAGTGTAAGGGAAATGTGGTAATCAACTATAGATCTACGTTCACTATCTTCTTCTAGCCTTGCTATTTCTTGAGAATCATGTGGGGAGGCTGACGCTGCATCCTTTAAATGAGGATATTTTCTCATAGTAGTCCACTTGCCTGACTGCCTCATCATAAGTGATTGATGAGGGATACACAAGAACATTAGTTTGATGTAAGAACATGGTTAATAGACAAATGTACTAGTATGTACCAAAAATAGGAAGGCGTGTCATATTCAAAGGTATAGTGTGTAAGCTAAGCAGATGCAATTTAACCAAATTGGAAGCAATACAAGCTAGACATCCGGCTGGAGTGGTGAGCATGATCATCTAGGACACGAGAGCCTGGTGGGAGGCGGGCTGCTTCGCCACCATCATGGCTTTTAGTTGGCTTCGTGTGATGCATGTCTGTGGCCGGGCTTGTCATCGGCTCGGCCAAGGCCCTGACTAGCTATTTGTCTTCCGGTGCTCTCGGGATGGTGGTTCATGTAAAACTATCTTTCCTTATCTTGATAAAGACCGACTTCGCCTTTCGAATACAAGCTAGACACCATATGCAACATGCAACCACATATGACACTGTGAAGTTAAAGCAAGCACCTGGGATGGTGGTTCACGGCGAGCGAGATCATCAACTCCAGAGCTACGTTCCCCATCTCCATCTGCTGACACTACACCCTTTAAAGCCTTGAAATGTGTCTAGCCTAGCCGCGTACCACGCTGGAGCGACTTCTCTCTTCTCTTTTCTGCTTCTGTCAAGGCAGGGTCTGAAATACCCTTGCATAAAAACACACCAGTGAGAGTATGGGTGAAGTGTGTGCAGAACTAGTGCCTTTGTAAAAGTAGCGAGATAGCAGGTGGCTGAAAAATAAATGACAGGAGACATATGATAGCTCTACAACATTGCATGGCAAACAAAATTAGATTCTACTCCGTATGATTTTGTAATATATGAGCACAGGAAATGCAGGTACTCCTCCAGCACACCACCACATGTCCTATCAAGATAACAATCGACTGAAAATAAATAGGTAAATTGATTTTTTATGAACCGTTCGATCTATAAGGAACGGGCAGATGGCCTTCGTCTACCTCCCGCCAGTCACTGTTGATGATCTTTCTCAAACCGCCACCGACCACCGGCCCAGACCCCTGCCTCCGCCGCCCCGCCCTCCCCTCGACCTCACACCACCGCCGTGCTTGGCAGCGCCCCCATGCCATCCCTTTAATCCCGGCCGACCTCCAGATCGGGCGCCAGCAGCTCTAGGCCCCACACGCCCCTAAGATAAACACCGAGGCGCTGCTCCCCAGGCATAATAGGCGGACTAGCGCCTGTTACGCCGGGGAATGCTTCCGTTAACTAGGAATCAATTGACCGGAAATTGAAATCCAGGGGGGCGACGGACCTCTAGCTAAGGTAAAATAGTATATGAGGAGAAACCTTGTGCATCGCGAGTAACTAGGAACATCTAGTATCAAGAAGAAGCGGTCAACTAGTGTCTTTTGTGGGATGAATACCTTGCAAGCAGACACGTAAGATTTGCACGAATAAGGGAAGAGGAGTACCATTTTCGGTTGCCGGTTTGGTCGCCTCCACATGTCGCGCCGATCTTCTTCTTTTTGCCGGGGAAACCGCTGTTCTGGAGGAGGGTGCAGGCTTGGATGAACCCATGGCCAAATTGTTGACTGTGTTGCCGTGGCCGTATGTCGGCGGAGGGGAAGCAGATCCGAGGCGGAAAAAGAGGCGTAGCAGGAATAGCTCCGGTGCGGTGGACGTTGGCGAAGTTGGAGCGGCAGCGGTGAGGCGCAGGACGGCGTGGTTGAACTGGCTCGGGTACAGATGGCTCGGCCTCGGCTTCAACTACTAGTCGTGGAGGGCGTTGCTGTGAGGTTGTGGTGGACTACGACATCGGGGTATCGGCTCCGGCGTGATGGAGGAGGGCGGCGGTTGATGGGTGGGATGGGGTGGCGGACAGAGGACGCCGGGGTTTCGTGGCTGGTGGAGAAGGTAGTTTTGGCACCCACGGAGTATGAATGGGGAATCGGACGGGGGGAGGAGCTACGGAGAACCATGTTTGATGCAGGGACGCGCTTGTTTTTGGCTTTTTCGAACAGATGGGACGCGCTTGTTTGAAATTTGGGGAAAGTACAAACTTTACCCCTCTCTTAAATTTCGGACCTACTGCGGGTCGGGGTAGGATGGTAATCCCAGGTGTCCCAAATAGTGGGCGGGAGCGATTTTGGCCGCGCGCATGTGTGCTTAGGCGGCCATTGTGTATGAATGTTTTTCGGAGGCGGTTGCATGGCGTCTAGATGAAGCTACAAACCTACCCCGGTTTAGACCTTTGGACGTCGGACCAGTAGGTTTCATGGGTCGGAGTTATAAAAGTAACTTCCTTCTACTACCAAACATTGGTCTCACGCGGTTTCGGGCGAGTAGATGCTCTTTTGGCACTTCGTTTGAAATTTTGAAACAGAAGCATTCACGTTTAGAGTACTCTTGAACTTTGAGGATTGACCTAAATAGACAACGTTAAATTTGACCTTGTATGTTTGAAAACATCATTAAATTATCCGCTTCTTTTTGAATTTTGACACTTGAAAATCCTATAACTACGATTATTTTGGAATGGAGGAGCTAAATTTGAATTTATTTTGTACATGACTATATATGCTATTATGTACAAAATCAGAGCAAAGATTGGTGCCCCCATAACTTAGGTATGATTTACAAATGCCATGATATCGAATTCAAATAATTGAATGGACTTCATGTTGAATTTGATTTTTTAAACCACCTTAAGTTGAATTCAAATGTATGCTAGTTCATAGCTAGCTATTTATAATGTTCATTGTGTAACTTTCATATGTATAATGTGCTTTACACACACAACATGAACTATACTCACGTTTATATTCGATTGCTAAAGCGGTGCATTGTCTGGAGTTCAAAATACTAACTATGTGGATAAATTATGTCGAATAATAACATAGACATGCTCAAATTAGATAGAATCTATATGTCTGATGGATCAATGACCGTTCCTTACGTGAATTGCAAATATCATGATCCCATCCTAATATTTTGGATGCAATTTATATCTTTAAGCAATGTGTACATCAGTCTTTTACGTGTAGTTTCACTCTCCATCGGTGGTCTTTCACACATGCTCACACACTCTCTCCCAAGGTGTCTTTCTCGCAGACATACTCTCGATATAACCCTCCCTCCCACTCGTAACCATTTACGATTGTTTTCACTAACCTTTATCACAAGCACTCTTCCTCTCACAAGCATACACACACACAATCTCCATCGACCCTTTCTATATACATAGACCTGCCTACGTGTCTCTTGTACGCACATTATCTTTAGGCATGTCTCTCACGCATTTATCACACCTCTCTTCCTAATCGACGAGTATGATTCTAGCAGAGCATTCTGTAGGATGCCCCTTAAAGTTAGGTTGGATGAATAGTAATATCATAGATAAGGGGTTACCTTAGTCCGATAACCCAGGGTTACAAATCCTAGCCGGCTTTATTTGTGGACATAGAGTCCTTCACAATTCTGCTATCATTGTCTTGTACGATAAGTCATCCATGGGTCTCCCTAAATGCGTCATGGGCCGACCAATGTGGCGCAGGACGGAACCGAACCAAGGGCCTCACCTCTGCCTGACGACGACATGTACCTAGGGTAGGGTCATAGGCCTGACCTAGACACTCTCCCCAAGGACATTACCCTAAAGTCAGAAGCATCCAAGGGATAACATCATCCACTCGACCAGAAGCATTCCACTCGGAAGATTCAATGTCACTCGACCATAGCAATAGTCACTCGACGACCAGAAGATCTAAAGCCACTCTGTATAGCAACGTTCGGGCATTTACTCTGTAGACTTAATGGTCATTCATGTAACTTTATTGCTGGCGTTATCAGTAATGCCCTATCTTTATGTACCTTAAACCACATATGGCGAGGGCGGAGGGTCCGCCAACTCTATATAAGCCACCCCCTCCTCAGGGACAAGGGTTCGCACCCCCTGTAACTCCACACGCATAATTCAATCGACGGAGCTCCCGAGCACCGAGACGTAGGGCTGTTACTTCCATCGTGAAGGGCCTGAACTCGTAAACCTTGTGTGTACAACTTCACCATAGCTGGGATCTTGCCTCCTCATACCTACCCCCCATTCTACTGTCAGTCTTAGAACCACGACAGTTGGCGCCCACCGTGGGGCAGGTGTCTTAGCGACTTTTTGGTGAGGTTGCGATTTTTCCGATTCCCATCATCATGGTTTCCGGTGGTGGATTGGCTGAGGGCCGCGAGATCCGTCTCGGCGCGCTCGTCTTCATCGCCGACGACTCTGCCTGGCTTCAGGAAGCTCCCCTCGACGCCGAGATGCTCCCCGTTCACGGGGCGACGCACTTTCGCGCGTGCGTTCACGGAATCCTTCTCCAGCAGCCGTCGACTCAGTATCGGTCAGCTCCCGTTGTGTCCCCGCTCCCCGCTTTTCGCCGACGCAAGCGATCCGGTCGGTCGCGGCTTCAGCGGTGGGTGAAACACGCGGTGACTCGATAGCCGGCCACCCCACAAGTCGCAGCAATCGAGCCCGACGAAACTCTCTACGGCCTGTTCGACTGGCTCCGTCGAGACCGCATCCGAGTGTGATAGCAGCGATCCTGTGGCTTAAGTCCTGATGGTCGATGGGTCATGCAGTCCGCCTGGTTTCTGTCGCGATGGCGGCGGTGATGGTGGCGGTGATCCATCGCGCATTCACGAGGAGTATCACCTTGAAACACTTTCTTCGTAGCAGAGGGAAGAGCTTCACCGCCGCAACATGGAGGCGCTCCACACACCCATCATTGGGGAAACCTCTGAGGCTCGGGCCTTGGAGGAGGCGTGCCTTCCAATTTGGTTGAGCGCTCTCGATTGGCGAACCTTCAGCACACACTCGACGAGCGTGCTCGGCAGAGGATCCCTGATTCCAGTCGATGATAGCGACAACTTTTTCCGCCTCAACCTCAGGTATATCGCACTCTGATTCAAAATCTCACAGCTGCGGCCCGTATAGCAGAGTCAATCCAGCCTTCCTAGTCGGAGGCTGGCAGGGGTTTATCCGAGCCTTACTCCGGGCAGCAGGAGAGCAAAACTCAGCAGTGTCTCAGTCGCAGAATAGGATTCATAGCAGATATGTGATGGCAGATACAGTTCAGTCGGCCCATAGCCCAAGATCGCCCCGAGGCGTGAGGGACGTGGACACCGGCATGATCAATACGTGGGACGGAACCACGAGCAGTACGATCACCGACTCGGCCGTGATGACAGTCGTCGAGTGCCCACACCTCCTCCGAGGAGTGGGTCTTATGTGCCTCGGCAATATGATGACAGACGCCCGCACAGTGGCGAGCGAAGAATACCAGTCGACCCTAGGGAGCCAGGCTTTGATGCGAGATCTATTCTCGTTCAAGGTTTGGTCGACAGGAACAGAGCACACAGAGAGGGCCTTGACAGAGATCGCCCGACTGGTAGCAGAGTTCACGTTTCAGGTCCAGAGTGCTTCAGCAGAGCCATCGTATGCAGAGATTCCTCCCAACTTCGTGTTCGCGATCGAGTCGATAAGTTCATCGGGTGAATCCAAGCCCGACACTTGGCTTGAGGATTATCGAGTGGTTGTGCAGATTGGTGGCGGCAATGATGAGGTGGCCATGAAGCATCTTCCTCTGATGCTGGAAGGTTCGGACAGAGCATGGCTGAATCAATTGACCCCATGCAGTATATTCAGTTGGGAAGAACTTGCCTGAGTGTTTGTTAGAACTTTTGAGGGTACTTGCAAGCGACCAGCGGGATTGACAGAATTGGAACACTGCGTGCAAAAGCCGAATGAGACTCTGAGGGATTACATTCAGAGGTGGACCACTTTGCATCACACAGTGGAAAATGTATCTCAACATCAAGCAGTTTGTGCCTTCAAGGAAGGCGTGCGATATCGAGAGCTTAACCTGAAATTCGGTCGGACGGGAGATATGTCTCTGACTCGGATGATGGAAATAGCCACTCGGTACGCTAATGGAGAAGAAGAAGATCGACTCCGCAGTGGAAAGAGCAAACCAGTCGGTCAGGACACCGGTGGAGGTAATTCCAATCGGAAACAGAAATGCAAAGCTGAGCCTGCAGCACCTGGTGAAACTGCGGCAGTGATTCAAGGAAAGTTTAAAGGGAAACCTAAGGGGCCCTCGACCCCCAAGAAGGTAAAAGATCAAGCAGGAAATGATGTGTTGGATTTTCCATGTCACATTCACACCAAGAAGGATGAAGAGGGTAATCTAATTTATCCTAAACACACCACCCGACAGTGTCGACTCCTGATCCAATAATTCTGAGAGAAGCAACCCAGTGAAAAGGAAAAGGAGTCATATAAGGATGAGGACAAGGAAGAAGGTGATGATGGTTTTCCCAACGTCAATTCCATCTGGTGATTTTTGCTGATGCTGAGAGCAAAAGTCGACTAAAAGTGATAAACCAGGAAGTGAATATGGTTGCTCCGGCAACGACAACATATCTAAAGTGGTCACAAACATCTATCACATTCGACCAATCTGATCATCCTGCACGTGTTGCCACTCCAGGGAGGCAAGCGCTGGTAGTCGACCCAGTTGTTGGAGGCACTCGACTGACCAAAGTATTGATGGATGGTGGTAGCGGACTGAATATTCTTTATGCTGAAACCTTGAAGGGAATGGGCATTTCAATGTCCAAGCTTAGCGAAAGCAACATGAGTTTCCATGGTGTTATCCCTGGAAAGAAAGCCAAATCACTCGGCCAGATCGCTCTTGACGTGGTTTTCGGTGATTCCAAGAATTACCGTAAGGAAAAGTTGACATTTGAAGTAGTGGATTTCCAGAGTGCTTATCATGCAATTTTTGGTAGGCCTGCATATGCACGTTTTATGGCTCGACCATGTTACGTGTACCTCAAATTGAAAATGCCTGGCCCCAGAGGAGTGATTACGGTCACTGGCAATCGGCAGAAGGAAGAAGAGTGCCTATAGAAGGGCTCAAAAATTGCCGATGCACAAATGGCAGCAGTTGAAATGCAAGAATACCAGAAGAATGCAGATCCGAGTGATTTGTTGCGAGCCAAGAAGCCTGCCACAGATTCTGCATTTCAGTCGTCCGGTGAAACAAAGCCGGTTCATATTCATCCGACCGATCCTAATGCTGCTCCTACTCATATCTCAACATCACTCGATAGCAAATAGGAAGAAGCGCTCATCCAGTTCCTCCGTGAGAACTGGGACATCTTTGCATGGAAACCTTCTGACATGCCGGGTGTACCTAGGGGACTGGCTGAGCACCATTTGCTAGTCGACCCGAAAGTGAAACCAGTTGCTACATCTTGAGCTTGCGTTGGTTTTCCCCGAAGAGGAGAGGATGATGCAACACAGTAGCATAAGTATTTCCCTCAGTTTTTGAGAACCAAGGTATCAATCCAGTAGGAGGCCACGCACAAGTCAATCGTACCTGCACAAAACTATAGCTACTCGCAACCAACGCAATTAGGGGTTGTCAATCCCTTCACGGTCACTTACGAGAGTGAGATCTGATAGAGATAATATTTTTGGTATAAAGATGCAAAGTGAAAAGTAAAATGCAAAGTAAAACAAAGCAAGTATAAAAGTGATGGAGATTGATATGATGAGAATAGACCCGGGGGCCATAGGTTTCACTAGTGGCTTCTCTCAAGAGCATAATTATTCTACGGTGGGTGAACAAATTACTGTTGAGCAATTGGAGAATTGAGCATAGTTATGAGTATTCTAGGTATGATCATGTATATAGGCATCACATCCGAGACAAGTAGATCGAAGCGATTACGCATCTACTACTATTACTCCACTCATCGACCGCTATCCAAAGATGCATCTAGAGTATTAAGTTAAAAAGCAGTAACGCTTTAAGCAAGATGACATGATGTAGAGGAATAAATTCATGCAATATGATAAATACCCCATCTTGTTATCCTTGATGGCAACAATACAATACGTGCCTTGCAACCCTTTCTGTCACTTGGTAAGGACACCGCTAGATTGAACCCAAAGCCATGCACTTCTCCCATTGCAAGAACTACCAATCTAGTTGGCCAAACCAAACGGATAATTCGAAGAGACTTGAAAAGATAACTCAATCATACATAAAATAATTCAGAGAAGATTCAAATATTATTCATAGATAAGCTGGATCATAAACCCACAATTCATCGGTCTCAACAAACACACCACAAAAAGAAGATTACATCGAATAGATCTCCACGAGAGGGGGAGAACATTGTATTGAGATCCAAAAAGAGAGAAGAAGCCATCTAGCTACTAGCTATGGACCCGAAGGTCTGAAGTAAACTACTCACACTTCATCGGAGAGGCTATGTTGTTGATGTAGAAGCCCTTCGTGGTGGATTCCCCCTCCGGCGGAGCTCTGGAACAGGCCCCAAGATGGGATCTCGTGGATACAGGACGTTGCGGTGGTGGAATTAGGTTTCTGGCTCCTGTTCTGATCGTTTGGGGGTACGTAGGTATATATAGGAGGAAGGAGTACGTCGGTGGAGCAACAGGGGGGCCACGAGGCAGGGGGCGCGCCCTAGGGGGGGGGGCGCCCCCCACCTCGTGATCGCCTCTCCGTTCCTTGGCGTGGTCCAAGTCTCCTGGATCATGTTCGTGAGAAAATCACGTTTCAAGGTTTCATTCCGTTTTAACTCCGTTTGATATTCTGTTTCTTGAAACACCGAAAAAGGCAAAACAGCAGTGCAGGTTGGGCCTCCGGTTAATAGGTTAGTCCCAAAAGTAATATAAAAGTGGAAAATAAAGCCCATTATAGTCCAAAACAGTAGATAAAGTAGCATGGAGCAATCAAAAATTATAGATACATTGGAGACGTATCAGGCATCCCCAAGCTTAATTCCTGCTCATCCTCGAGTAGGTAAATGATAAAAAGAGAATTTTTGATGCGGAGGATACTTTGGCATAATTTCAATGTAAATCTTCTTAATTGTGGTATGAATATTTAGATCCGAAAGATTCAAGACAAAAGTTCATATTGACATAAAAAATAATAATACTTCAAGCATACTAACTAAGCAATTATGTCTTCTCAAAATAACATGGCCAAAGAAAGTTCATCCCTACAAAATCGTATAGTTAGGCTATGTTTCATTTTCGTCACACAAAGATGTTCCCAACTTCTATACCCCTGATGACAAGCCAAGCAATTGTTTCATACTTAAATAATCTCAAACTTTTTCAACCTTCACGCAATACATGAGCGTGAGCCATGGATATAGCACCATGGGTGGAATAGAATATGATGATGGGGATTGTGTGGAGAAGACAAAAAAGGAGAAAGTCTCACATTGACGAGGATAATCAACGGGCTATGGAGATGCCCATCAATTGATGTCAACATGAGGAGTAGGGATTGCCATGGAACGGATGCACTAGAGCTATGAATGCTCAACAAAAGAAAACTAGTGGGTGTGCATCCAACTTGCTTGCTCATGAAGACCTAGGGCATTTTGAGGAAGCCCATCGTAGGAATATACAAGCCAAGTTCTATAACGAAAAATTCCCACTAGTATAAAAAGACAACTTATGAGACTCACTATATGAAAAATATGGTGCTACTTTGAAGCACAATATATGAGAATCACTACATGAAGAACACGGTGCTACTTTGAAGCACAATATATGAGACTCACTACATGAGGAACAAGGTGCTACTTTGAAGCACAAGTGTGGAAAAAGAGATAATAGCATTGCCCTTTTTATTTATTTTCTTTTTTTGGGCCTTTCTTTTTTTCTTTTTGGCCTTTCTCTTTTTTTTTGGGCAATGCTCTAATAATGATGATCATCACACTTCTATTGATTACAACATAAGGATTACAACTCGAAACTAGAACAAGATATGACTCTATATGAATGCCTTCAAGGTGTACCGGGATGGTGCAATGAATCAAGAGTGCCATGTATGAAAAATAATGCATGGTGGCTTTGCCACAAATACGATGTCAACTACATGATCATGCAATGGCAATATGACAAAAGTAAAGTATGTCACGGTGATGATGAACGGAACGGTGGAAAGTTGCATGGCAATATATCTCGGAATGGCTATGGAAATGCCATAATAGGTAGGTATGGTGGCTGTTTTGAGGAAGATATAAGGAGGTTTATGTGTGATAGAGCGTATCATATCACGGAGTTTGGATGCACCGGCGAAGTTTGCACCAACTCTTAAGGTGAGAAAGGGCAATGCACGCATCAAGAGGCTAGCAAAGGCGGAAAGGTAAAAGTGCGTATAATCCATGGACTCAACATTAGTCAAAAGAACTCATATACTTACTGCAAAAATTTAGAAGTCATCAAAAATCAAGTACTACGCGCATGCTCCTAGGGGGATAGATTGGTAGGAAAAGACCATCGCTCGTCCCCGACCGCCACTCATAAGGATGCACAAGCCAGGTACACTTCATGTTTCAAATTTGTTACACAACTTTAACCATACATGCATGCTACGGGATTTGCAAACTTCAACACAAGCATTTCTCAAATTCACAACTAATCAACTAGCACAACTTTGATATTATCACCTCCATATCTAAAAACAATTATCAAGCATCAAACTTATCTTAGTATTCAACGCACTCAAAAGAAAGTTTCACATATCTTGAATACCAAGTATATTAATATTAAGCAAATTACCATGCTATTAACGACTCTCAAAATAATCTAAGTGAAGCATGAGAGATCAATAGTTTCTTTAAAACAAATCCACCACCGTGCTCTAAAAGATCTAAGTGAAGTACTAGAGCAAAAATTATCACGCTCAAAAGATATAAGTGAAGCACTATGAGCAAAACTATCAAGCTCAAAAGATATAAGTGAAGCACATAGAGTATTCTATCAAATTTCAATTCATACATGGCTCTCTCAAAAGGTGTGTACAACAAGGATGATTGTGGTAAACTAACAAGCAAAGACGCAAATAATACAAGACGCTCCAAGCAAAACACTTATCATGTGGTGAATAAAAGTATAGCTCCAAGTAAATTACCGATGTAAGTGGATTTAAAGAGGGATGCCTTCCGGCATCCCCAAGCTTTGACTTTTGGTATCCTTGGATTATCTTGGGGTTCCATGGCCATCCCCAAGCTTAGGCTCTTGCCACTCTTTGTTCCATAATCCATCAAAAGAATTCACCCAAAACTTGAAAACTTCACAACACAAAACTCAATAGAAATCTCGTGAGCTCCGTTAGAGAAAGAAAACAAAAGACTACTTTAAGGTACTTGAGGGAGTCCCGGATTAGGGGGTGTCCGGATAGCCGAACTATAACCTTTGGCCGGACTCCTGGACTATGAAGATACAAGATTGAAGACTTCGTCCCGTGTCCGGGTGGGACTTTCTTGGCGTGGAAGGCAAGCTTGGCGATACAGATATGTAGATCTCCTCCCATTGTAACCGACTCTGTGTAACCCTAGCCCCCTTTCCGGTGTCTATATAAACCGGAGGGTTTTAGTCCGTAAAAAAACAACAATCATACCATAGGCTAGCTTCTAGGGTTTAACCTCTCTGATCTCGTGGTAGATCTACTCTTGTACTACCCATATCATCAATATTAATCAAGCAGGAGTAGGGTTTTACCTGCATCGAGAGGGCCCGAACCTGGGTAAAAACATCGTGTCCCTTGTCTCCTGTTACCATCCACCTAGACGCACAGTTCGGGACCCCCTACCCGAGATCCGCCGGTTTTGACACCGATATTAGTGCTTTCATTGAGAGTTCCTCTCTGCCGTCGCCAACAGGAATTATGCCCCATCCCGTATTTAAAGACGACACTGTTGCTAAAGGAGCTTTGGCTATCGGCCAAACTCTCCGGCTAGGCGGTTTTCTTATGATCGCTGTTCGGCCGCTACCGACGATGACTTCTCGGGTCATCGAAAGCAATCTTCACGCAACTCGAACTTCGCCGAAAGTTAGATACGACGGAGCTCTCTTCCTTAAACGAGCTCTGGATCGCATCGCCACCACAGGATTCGCTATGCACTACGATCAGATTGGGCCTAAACCCGATCTGAGAGAGATTAACTCTCCCCAGGTCACCATCATGTTGCTGTGGTGGAGGAACAATGCAGCGACCCTCCATCTATCTTAAGGACTAGCTATGTCCGGATTCCCGATCCCCTCCAAGCCGGATACCCGCGGAGGGGAGGAGGACACTCAAGACCTGAACTTAGAGTCAGGCAACGGGCTAGATTCATTGGACAACATCCAAGAATCCAAGCTTCCGAGTTCGGAAACTCCTTGGCCCTTGAGCCTCAGATTGGGTGAGGTTTCAGATCTAAATCCACCCACCCACCCGAACATAGGCGATCTATCCAAAATTAGGCAAGAGCCCGACGAAATAGTACATCATTACTGGGCTAGATTCCTCCTGGTTATGAACAGGATAAAGGACTGCCGCGAGGAAGACGCAATTTCATTCTTCTGCAATAATTGCATGGACAAGGGAATCCTCAACACCATAGGTTGCCGTGAAATTACATGCTTTGCTGACTTGGCGTCCATAGTACGAAAGTACTGTGCGATGGAAAGCGCCTGGAAAACCGAAGTAAGATTTTGGGACAATCCGGCCCCGAATACAAACCCAGTCCAAAATAAAAGGGTGCATTATCGCCAATCACCCGGGTTAAACACCAAAAAACAAAAAAAAACCCTACTGGGCATGGAACCATACTGGAGGGATGGCTCAATGGACCCTGTAAAATTCATAGTACAAAGGGCGCCACACCAACTCATAGCCTTAGAGCATGTTGGATACTCCGGCAGGTGGCCAAAAGTGGCGAAGAGCTTCTAACCCCAAAGATCCACAGAGCACCAGCCGGGGATACCAAGATGCGGTATCAATAGTCTTCGATACTTTCGCATCAAACAATATGCGAAAACGAACACTCCGCAGCCTTGCCGAAGTCTACCAAGAAGCAACAATAAATCCATGGAGTGACACGGCTATTACCTTTAATGCCAGTGATGAACCTAAATTCCGAACAGCCCGAGAACCAGCAGCATTGGTCCTCAGTCCAATAGTGGATGGCTTTCGCCTTACCAAGGTACTCATGGACGGTGGCAGCGGATTGAACCTCATTTATGAGGTAACCCTTCAAAAAATGGAAATAGACTGGAGCCGCATTGAGCGAAGCAACACAACCTTTAGAGGAATAATACCCAGTCGGGAAGCGTGCTGCACAGGAAAATTCACACTGGATGTGGTGTTCGGCACGCCGGATAATTACAGGTCCGAGGAGGTCACGTTCCAAGTGGCCCCGTTCAGCAGCGGATACCACGCTTTATTAGGGCGAGAGGCATTCACAATTTTTCAAGCTATACCCCATTACGGGTGCATGAAGCTCAAAATGCCCGGGCCCAACGGAATCATCACTCTTGCTAGTGACCCGGACATAGCACTCCGCGCCGAAAACAAGACAGCTGCACTAGCCCTTGAGGCACTATCCGAAGCCCTAGGGGCCGAGGAACTGACTGCGCTGCGCTCCATGGTGAACAGGGACGATGTGATACTCAATAAAAGATCCAAGTCCACCTCCTTTAAACCAGCGGACGAAATAGTCAAATTCCAAGTCCACCCAACGGACCCTACAAAAACGGCCTCCATCGGGGCACAATTAAACCCTGATGTAGACGCCACACTGCGAGAATTCCTACGCGAAAATTAGGACATTTTTGCCTGGCACCCTTCAGACATGCCAGGAATCCCACGCCGGCTGGCCGAGCACAGCCTAAACATCCTAAAAGGGTTCAAGCCAATCAAACAGGCTCTTCAGCATTTCTCCGAACCTAAGAGATATGCCATGGGAGTGGAGCTAGCCAAACTATTGGAGGCCGGATTCATCAGAGATATAAAACATCCGGACTGGCTAGCAAACCTGGTGATGGTACCAAAGAAGGACAAATCACAGGCGCCTATGCGTCGATTTCAAGGACCTCAACAAGGCTTGCCCAAAGGATCCCTTCCTCCCCCGCATCGATCAAATTATCGACGCTACCAAGGACACGATTCATTGTGTTTCCTCGACGCATACTCCGACTACGATCAAATTAAGATGGCGAGCACGACCAACCCATAGCGGCATTTATCACCGCATACGGCCCATTCTGCTTCAACACAATGCTCTTCGGCTCAAAAACGCTTCGGCGCAACATATCGGTAAGATGATTCGTATATGTCCGCAAACCAGATCGGCAAAATAGTGGAGGCATACGTAGATGATGTGGTCGTCAAAACCAAGCATGTCGAAACTCTAGTAGACGACTTGAGGCTCACATTCGATAATCTCCGAACATATGACATCAAGCTTAACCCGGAAAAATGCTCTTGGGCTTCATTGTATCCGGTAGAGGAATTGAAGCAAACCCAGCCAAGATCCGAGCTCTGTCACAATTGGATATCCCAAAGGACCTCAAACAAATACAAAAATTGACTGGATGCGTGGCGGCTCTAAGCCGCTTTATCTCCCGTTTGGGAGAAAAGGCATTACCCCTTTATCGCCTCCTCCGACGCACCGAACACTTCGAGTGGACGGATGCCGCCACGGTCGGACTCGAAGAAATAAAGGCCATATTGGCAACAAACCCGGTCCTGGCCGCGCCCAACATGGGCGAACCAATGCTATTATACATCGCGGCAACTCATCAAGTTGTAAGCGCGGTGCTCGTTGTCGAACGAGAAGCGGACGGACGAAGTTCCCCTTCGAAAACCAGTTTACTACGTGTCCACTGTCCTCACTCCATGCAAGTCATGGTATCCGCATTATCAAAAGATAGCGTACGCGGTGTTTATGGCATCCCGGAAGCTGTGACACTACTTTCAAGAGTGTTCGATAACAGTAGCCTCTGAAGTACCTCTTAACGACATTATAAACAACCGCGACGCGATGGGCCGGATTGCCAAATGGGCCATTGAGCTCCTCCCGTTCGACATAACCTATAAACCACGGCGAGCTATTAAGTCGCAAGTTTTGGCCGACTTCGTCGCCGAATGGACTGAAGCCGAACTCCCTAAAGAGTACGGCACATATTCCAACTGGATCATGCACTTCGACGGCTCCAAAATGTTGGCTGGTCTGGGGGCTGGCGTCGTTCTGACGTCCCCAACAGGAGATACTGTTCAATATGTACTCCAGATAATGTATACGGACTCCAACAATGTAGCTGAATACGAGGCCCTTCTACATGGTCTCCGGATGGCAGTATCCATGGGCATTCAACGCCTAGAGGTGCGCGGGGATTCGAACCTTGCGATATCCCGAATAAATGGAGACTTTGATGCCAAGGATCCAAAAATGGCAGCTTACCGCAACACCGTCCTAAAAATGTCAGCTCGGTTCGAAGGGCTCGAATTTCACCTTATAGCTCGGAAAACAATCAGCAGCAGACGTCTTGGCATGCATTGGCGCAAAGCGCGATGCCGCCCCCCAATATATTCTTAGAGAGGCTGTTCAAGCCATCCAGATTATGGGAAGGAGTCCGAAATAACAGCCCGACCCAACCGCATCGCCCGACAATCAAAATTCTGACACAATTGGAGGCTCTGCCAACAAAGTAACATCTTCAGCCCACGTAATAATGGCAGTCATTGCCCCGTGGACGGAACCATTCCTAGCCTACCTAACCAGGCAGGAACTTCCCGAGGACCAAAACGAGGCACGCTGCATAGTGCGGCGATCTAAATCCTATAAAGTCCATGAGGGAGAGCTTTATAAGAAAAGCACCACCGGAGTCCTTCAAAGGTGTATCTCCGAAGAGGAAGGCAGAATCTTCTGGCTGAAATTCATGGCATTCTCGGCGGGCACCACGCCGCAGCCCGGGCCCTCGTAAGCAAGGCCTTCCGTACAGGATTTTATTGGCCGACGGCCCGGGCAGATGCTCAGGACTTAGTCCAACGATGCGTCGGTTGCCGCCTCTTTGCTAATCAAAGCCACATGCCACCCACCGCCTCCAAACTATACCCATCACCTGGCCCTTGGCGGTGCAGGGGCTTGACATGGTTGGACCCCTTAAAGGAGGAACCCACAAGCAAAAATACCTACTGGTCATGGTGGATAAATTCACCAAATGGATAGAGGCCAAGCCTGTTAAGACGGCCAAACCCGGACCGGTGATAGACTTCATATCAGGGGTCGTACACTGTTACGGTGTCCCCCACAGCATCATCACTGATAACGGCACGAACTTCATGACCGACGAGGTCAAACTCTGGTGCAAAAACATGGGCATCAAGCTCGACTATGCTTCAGTCTATCACCCTCAAACTAACGGTCAAGTCGAGCGAGCAAATGGTCTAATCATGAGCGGCATCATCAAACCCAGATTAGTGCGGTCCCTCAAGGAATCTAACATGCACTGGGTAGAGGAGCTCGACTCCGTACTCTGGGTGATGCGGACCACGCTGAATCGCACCACCGGATTCACACCATTCTTTATGGTATACGGCGCAGAGGCGATTACGCCTGCGACATAATTCATGACTCACCTCACGTGCGCATGTACGAAGAAAGAGAAGCCGAGCTCGATCGGCAGGACAGTTTGGACGCCTTGGAGGAGGAGCGTGATGTGGCAAAAGCCCGTTCCGCATTCTATCAACAACAGGCTCGACGATATCAAAGCAGAGAAGTACGGGCCAAAACTTACAACGTTGGCGAGTTAGCTCTACGCCTGCCAGACAAGAAAAAAGGACAAACTCAAGCCCAAATGGGAGGTCCCTTTATTATCGACCAAGTCCTGACCGGTGGAGCATACCGTCTGGGAGATGCATCGGATAACCGAATCGAGCCAAACCCATGGAACGCAGCCCGTCTCCGAAGATTCTACGCCTAGCGCCGGATTCTGAGTTCGTCTCCTTGCTCTGTCTATTTTTTACACATTAGTTGTCTTATATTTATCTCTTTCTCCCTCTTTTTCTCTTACAACCTTTAAAGGCTCGTCCGTGCATTGTTCGCACACACTTGACGCGCTATCCGCGCTCATTATACCCGGGGCTTCTTTAATAGAAGCTTATTTGTACGGGCTTCATGCCTAACACATGTGTCACGCTTCCGCATGTACCTTTTATTCACCATTATATGCATCGATATGACTTAAGTTTTGGCCAAGCTGGGTTGCTCGGCTCTGTGCTTACCCCTCGTTCCCGATTGTTACGCTTAGGTGGTATAGGGAGCACCTCTGCGATCGTTATCGCCGGGTCACCGGATGTGTACCTCGGTGGGTGAAGCCGAAGCTAAGCGTTCTTAAGGGAATATTCGGTCGGTGAACTAAAGATGATTTCTCACTTATTTATTTATCTGCCCCAGATGCTTTTACGCTTTTTTATGATCCGACATGCACTTTAGGGCATGCCTCCCAGGGAAAGGAACCCCTAACGAAACTATTCTCCCTGGAAGACGTTTCTTACTAACCATGTAATATAGAATAACTAGTTGGGAACTTGTCTGTTCAAGCACTAATGACCCCTACGCCTGGTCTCCATGCGTGCCCTGGTTCTTACATAACCGTGAGGGTATTCGGACACACTCCGGACTATAGGGTCCCGAGGTTGAAGCGAAAAGGTCCGCCATGACAAACGATCTACAATCCGGCTAGAACGCATTTTTACATGTCAGCTTAAATTACATAGTCAATTTTACTAGGTGTATTCCTCCTCAATACCATCTAATAGGTTGTCTAGTTTACAATCCTGTTGGGAATACTTTGCGGCCAATTCTACTTGGCCGTACACTAAGCTCACAGGGATCTCCTTCCCATCGGGCCCCATAGGTCCGACCTCGGCCATGTGGTTTGGGTCAGCCTTCGTGTACCGCGTCTTCACCATGGCCCAGCCCTCCCTGGCGCCTTGACGGCAGGCCGATATCTTCCATAATCGGAAGCGGCGCCGCGCTCCCTTAAGCCTCTCTGCAAGCTCTCCAAGGCTTTTGGGCAGGGAGACAGATGGCCACAAGGCCTGGGTGACGCCTTTCATCACCTGCCGAACTCGTTTGTGCAGTTGTAGAGCCGGGCATTTCCTCTGTAGGACGACCTGTGAGCATACCTACAGACATAACTCTGTTAGTCGACTTCCTCGCCGAACTCTTTTTAAAAAAAGTTCGTTCAATCACTTACTGAAAATGCCGCGTCGAAGCCATCGATTCTCCTTCACGGAGTCCGACAGCTGGGCACGAACATCCTTTAGTTCCTCGCCCAGCTGGGTGTTGGCATCTTGGAGATTATTCTTCTCCTGCCTCACCCTCGTAAGCATGCTCTCGCCGGCCTTTAACCGGCGCAAGAGTTGTTGCTTGTCCGGATCCACTCCGGCGCCATCTGCAATGATATTGTCAGATTTACACACACGCCGCACTTCACAACATACTTATCTTTCGAAGTGTATATTACCAGAGGGGGTCTCCTTGGCCTCCCTTGCAGCGGCTAGTGCAGCCTCAAGTTGGGCTTTGCACTCTTCCAGCTCCCGGGATAGTTGGGTATTCTTTTTTGTAAGATCCTGCATAACAATTGATCCTTAAATTAGTTATTATAACTGTTTCAAGTCTCAGGGGCCACTGGCATATATAACCATCAAAATTTTCTCACCCGTATGTCTTTCACATACTGCTCCGTGGCTCTGGCTAGACCATTTTGAGCGGCACGGAGGTGCGCATCTCCCGAATTGAAGGCATTCAATGCCTCTTGGGAGAAACATGCGTCACGAAGAACTGTCCGGCGACGCCTGTGATTCATGGCACTCTCTACCTCGGAATTGGTGGAAGATAGTCTATCGGCATCCTCTGTCGGAGGAGCGTCTGACGCACGCTTCGTGTTCGCCTCCGCTTCTGGACCTGGCTTTGGAGCCTGGCTGGTGGAGGCTCGATTCGCAACCTCTCCGGATATAGTCCGAAGAGCGCTCTTTTTCCAGAAGAGAGCACAAGCGTTAGTATGCCTTCCGGGAATAAAACCTGGGAATAAATGGCATGCCATACCGTTGCACCAGCGTCTCAATCCGGACCGCACTTCTTTTCAGCCTGTTGGGCCTTGCTGTCTCTTGTTGGCCAGCCACCGCAGGCTCGGCCTTCCGCCTCAAGGGCTCCCCCTGCAAAACACCATTGGTATACGGTGATCAAAAATAAGCACGGATGGATCATTTTCAAAGTATTGGGACTTCGGTCTCAGTTACCTACGAGGCTGGAAATATTCCGGGGTAATCGGCCGTAATGGCGACCAAGGCATTGTCGATGCTGAGTTGATAAAATACCCCATCAATAAGCTCCACGGATATGTCCGGATCCTCTTGGGAGGCCGGATCGAGGGACCGTTCCGGATCCTCGGGTTGTGGAGGAGGGCTATTTATATCCTTCATGGCCCGGTGCAATTCCTGCGTCGAAATCACAAGATAATGTACTTAACTATGGGAATATGGAACAGATGGGCAAAAAGAAGTGTCCGCTTACCCAGCTTGGAGGATTGTACATAGAAAATCCATCCTGTGGATTGACGCGGAGGAACTCCTCCTCTTCTCCCTTGTACAATGCGGACAAGGCCTTCGTCAGAGCAGCAACCGATCCCAGCCCCTTACGGGTGCAGCGGGTGGCATCATCCTCCCCGTTGAAATACCACATGGGGTGGCCTCTATACTGAAGCGGCTGCACCCCCCGCATAATGCATGTGGCCATGACCCCGATCATGGTCAGTCCGGAATGAGCTAACAACCTTATCCAGCTCATCAGGTAAAGGACGTCCTTGTCATTTTCCCTCTGAGGGCTCCGTGGACGCCAGCTTAGGCGCTTCTTCAAGGGAGCATTATTGAACTCGGGAGGCCGATCTGAGCAGTGGTCCGCAGGGGACATCTTCCATATAAAACCATTCTCAAGGCCAGTCTTGGACGCCTTCCTTGGGGTTCCGGATAGATATCCGTCCCGGCGATCGCCATAGTTCGCTCCGCCCACTTGATATATCGACCCCTCCCGAGAACGGGGCACAAGGCGTAACAGCTTCTTCCACAGTAGCGAAATGAGCCTCGACGCCCAAGAACAGCTCGCAAAGGGCTACGAAGCCCGCAATATGCAAAATGGAGGCATGCGTAAGGTTGTGCAACCGAGGTCAGAGAACTCCGAGCCCCCGGAGAAAGCAGATGAATTGGGAATCTGAGCCCCCTTATCAAATAAGGGACAAGGCATACCCGCTCTCCTTTGGAGGGATTGGGGACGCTCTCCGCCTGCTTTCCGCCATTATAGGTGGCGAGTCCGGCTCGAACCGGGACCATGAAGGCTGGGGGAAGGAATCCCTTGGTTTGGAGCGTCACTAGCTCGCTGTGCGGGACGGAACATCTCTCCCAAGCTCCAGGCTAAGGACTGGGAGGGCGAGAGGAGGAGCTGCGTCGACTGGCCATGATGGAATGGATTTTTGTCGGATGCGCTCCGATGAATGCTCGCAAAGGGAAGATGGTGTGATTCGGATCTAAATCCTCGTCTCTTTTATAGGGCAGCTTATTTTGCAGCTAGGGGGGTAAATGTAAAAACACCCTGGCTTTTCACATTCGTTTGACACGTGGAAGACAACCATTATTGGGCGTGGAAGCCAAGGAGCACAATATTCACGAGAAGTCGGACACTATTCAACAGGTACACAGAATTTGGAGAAGAACTCGCCAAAGACAAATCTGCGCGCCGGACTCATCATCATTGAAGCCTGGTTCGGAGGCTACTAAGGGAGTCCCGGATTAGGGGGTGTCCGGATAGCCGAACTATAACCTTTGGCCGGACTCCTGGACTATGAAGATACAAGATTGAAGACTTCGTCCCGTGTCCGGATGGGACTTTCCTTGGCGTGGAAGGCAAGCTTGGCAATACGGATATGTAGATCTCCTCCCATTGTAACCGACTCTGTGTAACCCTAGCCCTCTCCGGTGTCTATATAAACCGGAGGGTTTTAGTCCGTAAAAAACAACAATCATACCATAGGCTAGCTTGTAGGGTTTAGCCTCTCTGATCTCGTGGTAGATCTACTCTTGTACTATCCATATCATCAGTATTAATCAAGCAGGAGTAGGGTTTTACCTGCATCGAGAGGGCCCGAACCTGGGTAAAAACATCGTGTCCCTTGTCTCCTGTTACCATCCGCCTAGACGCACAGTTCGGGACCCCCTACCCGAGATCCGCCGGTTTTGACACCGACAGTACTGTACTGAACTCATTCTTTATTTGTATTGGTATTAAACCTACTGTATTCCAACTTCTCAATGGATCATAAACTATTTTACTAGCCATAGATTCATCAAAATAAGCAAACAAACACACGATAAACAGAATCTGTCAAAAACAGAACAGTCTGTAGTAATGTGTAACTAACGCAAACTTCTGGAACTAAATTTTTTTAACCAAAATTAGACGACCTGGAAAATTTGTTTATTGATCGGCAGCAATTGGAATCTATATTTTATCACGTTCTGGTGATTTTTAACAATTCGGGCACTGAGCGCAAAGTTTCTGGAAATTACAGCAAGATCAAATAACTATCATCCAAGAAGATATAATAGGTTCAACTTGGCACAAACACTAATTAAAAGATAAAACCACATCTAAACAGAGGCTAGATGGATTATTTATTCCTAAATAGAAGCAAAAAGAAAAAACTAAAAAATAAAATTGGGTTGCCTCCCAACAAGCGCTATCGTTTAACGCCCCTAGCTAGGCATAAAAGCAAGGATAGATCTAGGTATTGCCATCTTTGGTAGGCAATCCATAAGTGGCTCTCATAATAGATTCATATGGTAATTTTGTTTTATTTTTAGGAAAGTGTTCCATGCCTTTCTTTAATGGAAATTGGAATCTAATATTTCCTTCCTTCATATCAATAATTGCACCAATCGTTCTAAGGAAAAGTCTACCAAGAATAATAGGACATGAAGGATTGCAATCTATATCAAGAACGATAAAATCTACGGGCACATAATTCCTATTTGCAACAATAAGAACATCATTAATTCTTCCCATAGGCTTTTTAATAGTGGAATCCCCAAGATGCAAGTTTAGGGAGCAATCATCAAAGTCACGGAAATCTAGCAAATCACACAAAGTTTTGGGAATAGTAGAGACACTAGCACCCAAATCACACAAAGCATGAAACTCATAATCTTTAAATTTTGATAGTAGGTTCCCACTCATCATAGAGTTTCCTAGGGATAGAAACTTCCAACTCAAGCTTTTCTTCATAAGATTGCATCAAGGCATCAACAATGTGTTCGGTAAAGGCCTTATTTTGACTATAAGCATGAGGAGAATTTAGCACGGTGTGCAACAAGGAAATACAATCAATTAAAGAGCAATTTTCATAATTAAATTCCTTGAGATCCAATATAGTGGGTTTAGCAACATCTAGATTTTTATTTCTTTCAATCCCACTTTTATCAATTTCATCATCAAGATCTAAAAACTTCAAATTCTTAGAACGCCTTCTAGGTAATGAAGATCATATTCAGTTTCATCAATATTCATATTGCAAAACAAAGATTTAATAAGGGACACATCAATAACTTTTAGATCTTCATCTTGATTATCATAGGAATTAGAAGAACACGCTTTAATAAAGGCATCTTTGGAAGCACGCATCCTAGCGGTTCTTTCTTTGCACTCATCAATGGAAATTCTCATAGCTTTGAGAGACTCGTTGATATCATGCTTAGGAGGTATAGATATAAGCTTTAAAGAATCAACCTCAAGAGAAATTCTATCAACGTTCCTAGCCAAATCATCAACTTTAAGCAGTTTCTCTTCAAGCAAAGCATTAAAATTCTTTTGTGAATTCATAAAATCTTTAACACTACTCTCAAATTCAGAGGGCATCTTATTAAAATTTCCATAAGAGTTGTTGTAGGAATTTCCATAATTATTAGAAGGATTACTAGGATAAGGCCTAGGATTAAAATTCCCTCTATACACGTTGTTACCAAAATTATTCCTACCAACAAAATTCACATCCATAGATTCATTATTATTCTCAATCAAAGTAGATAAAGGCATATCATTAGGATCAGAAGAAACACTCTTAGTAGCAAATAATTTCATAAGTTCATCCATCTTTCCACTCAAAACATTGATTTCTTCTATAGCATGCACTTTTTTATTAGTAGATCTTTCGGTATGCCATTGAGAATAATCAACCATAATATTATCTAGGAGTTTAGTAGCATCTCCTAGAGTGATTTCCATAAAAGTGCCTCCCATGTCGAATCTAAAAGATTTCTAGAAGCAAAATTCAATCCATCATAAATTTTTGTATAATCATCCACAAGTTCAAACCATGAGTAGGACAATTACGTATCATTAATTTCATTCTCTCCCAAGCTTGTGCAACATGTTCATGATCAAGTTGCTTAAAATTCATAATATCGTTCCTAAGAGAGATAATCTTAGCGGGAGGAAAATACTTATAGATAAAAGCATCTTTGCACTTGTTCCAAGAATCAATACTATTTTTAGGCAAAGATGAAATCCACGCTTTAGCACGATCTCTAGCGAAAAGGAAATAGCTTCAATTTAATGACATCATTATCGACATCTTTTTTCTTTTGCATATCACATAAATCAACGAAGCTATTCAGATGAGTAGCGGCATCTTCACTAGGAAGGCCGGCGAATTGATCTTTCATAACAAGATTCAACAAAGCAGTATTGATTTCACAAGATTCAGTGTTTGCAAGAGGAGCATTCGGAGTGCTAAGGAAATCATTATTATTGGTATTGGTGAAGTCACACAATTTGGTAGCATCTTGAGACATCACGACCAACAAGCAATCCAACACATGAGCAAACAAAAGGCAACGGGAAAAAGAGGAGGAGATTGGGAAAGAGAGGGCGAATAAAACGGCAAGGGTGAAGTGGGGGAGAGGAAAACGAGAGGCAAATGGCAAATAATGTAATGCGAGAGATAGGGATTGTGATGGGTACTTGGTATGTTGACTTTTATGTAGACTCCCGCAACGGCGCCGTAAATCCTTCTTGCTACGCCTTGAGCTTGCGTTGGTTTTCCCGAAGAGGAGAGGATGATGCAACACAATAGCGTAAGTATTTCCCTCAGTTTTGAGAACCAAGGTATCAATCCAGAGGGAGGCCACACACAAGTCCCTCAGACCAAGACAAAACAATAGCTACTCACAACCAACGCGATTAGGGGTTGTCAATCCCTTCACGGTCACTTACGAGAGTGAGATCTGATAGAGATAATATTTTTGGTATTTTTGGTATAAAGATGCAAAGTGAAAAGTAAAAGGCAAAGTAAAACAAAGCAAGTATAAAAGTGATGGAGATTGATATGATGAGAATAGACACGGGGGCCATAGGTTTCACTAGTGGCTTCTCTCAAGAGCATAATTATTCTACGGTGGGTGAACAAATTACTGTTGAGCAATTGACAGTATTGAGCATAGTTATGAGTATATATAGGTATGATCATGTATATAGGCATCACGTCCGAGACAAGTAGATCGAAACGATTCTGCATCTAATACTATTACTCCACTCATCGACCACTATCCAGCATGCATCTAGAGTATTAAGTTAAAAACAGAGTAACGTGTAACATCCCAAAATTCTAAATTTTGGAATGTTATATTAGATAAATAACTATGCTTGTTGTCTGATTGTTTGTTTGATTGATTGAGTGAAATTGAGTGGAATTTGAAACTTTTGAAAGTTGGACGAGAGGGAATAAAATGACTTTCCCAAAACTATCCCCTTTGCCCTTTTTGGATCTCAATGAATTCAATTCCATTCCAACACCAAAACCCTAGAGTGAAGATGAAATGACTTCTTCCATTTGAAATGAAAAGGGTTTTTAAAAGATTTGAATTTCATTTGATAATATTTCAAATTCAAAGCTTTATGCAACTCAATGATTTTCATGAGGGAAGATAAAATGACTTCTTCAATTATATGAAATATGAGTTGGAAGTTAAAAGAATCAAATTGAAAGTCATTTGAAAGTGCCTTGAAACCCCTTTCAAATTTGAGTTTTATTTGGAATTTTAGAAAAAAATGATTTTTATAAAGTTTGGATTTTGCCCCTGGAAAAATGTTCAAATTATAGGGAATATTCCCCGATCATTTTGATATATATATGTCCTATATAAAATATTTATATTTATATTATTCTCTCTCCTAATTATTCAAAAAAATTTGGAAAGGAAAAAGCCTCGGCGCCGGGCCAGCTAACCGCCCAGCTAACACCCAGCGGCTGACCAAAGCGAAGCCGGGCCAACTGCCCAGCCAGCGCCACCCGGCCCAATGAGCCCGACCCCTCGCCTGAACCGACTCGGGTCGGCCGACCGACCGAACCCCTCTCCCCTCACTGTGGTGGACCCGCCCCTTCTTCCCCCTCGCCCACGCCACCCGCCCGCGCCGCCGCTCGCCGGATCCCGCAGGATCCGGGATTCGCCGCAAATCCCTCCCCCCGATTGCCCCCTCGTCCAAGCCGTGCCCTACCCCTATAAATACCCCCCCTCACCTCATTCCCCCCTCGCCCCTCACCCGACGCCCTTCCTCCTGCAAAACTCCACGAGCACACAGCGCCGCCGCGCCATTAACGCCACGCCCGTCGCCCGGTCATCCCGAGCTCCATCAACCCCACCAAACCAACCTCGCCCGTCTCGAACCCGCCGGAGGTCTCCGCCGACGCCCCCGACCACCGGAGTCGCCGGAGCACTCGCCGCCCGAGCCGCCGTCGCCGTCGCCGCCTCGGTAACTCGCCGGACCCCTCCCCGCCGTTGGATCTAGGTGTACGGTTAGGATTAGATCCCCCCGAAAGGGTAGGTTATTTCTAATAAACCGGTCCGGTTTATTTTGTTTAGTTAGGTTTTTATTTAAACCGGCCAATTCGTTTTAAACCCTAGGGCGTAGTTTAGTTATTTAACGCCGAAGCGTTATATAGGCCCATTAGCCCGTTTTTCTTTATTTTTCATTTTCTGTTTTAGCAGAATAGTTTCAGATTTGAAAAAATCATATCTTTTAATCTACTTAATATTTTTAAGTGATTATTTTTTTGTTGGTTTGAAAATTTCTTATAGTTTCTGTAGAAAATATAATTAGCCATGTTAAAATTATTTAAAATTGCTTTATTTTACATTTAGACAGAATAGTAAATCTGCTATAGAATGAGTTAGGAATATTATTTTTGGGTGATTCTTTTTGTCACCACTTTGTTTTGACATTGCCTAACCGTAGGAATTTATTTGGGCATTTTAGGATTAATAAAAAAATAGTTTTAATCAGAATCATGTTATTCTTAATTAATTAACTAGCTACTGTTTTCCTATTGTTTTACTTAGCAAATAAATTTATTTTTCATGAGAGATAGATTATTCTAGGTTAGTTTCTGTAACTTTAGAGCATGAACTTTTATTTATAATAAATAAAACTTTTATTTTATTTTCTTACTAGAATTTGCTTTAGGCCTAATAGGAGTTTTATAATAGATTTTAAGGTGATTCTTTTTGCTCCTAGTTGCTTGATGAATTCTTTTCTGTTAGGTAGCATAAACCCATGCTTAGGGTTCTGTTAAGAAAATTTTGTAGTGCACAACTATTTCTTGATTGTTGTTGGATATGGGAAAACTTTGAGTTGGATTTCTTTGAGTTTTTCTTTGGGTTTTGGTTCAAGTGCTTTGTGTGTTATGTTAGCATGCTATTATGTTAAGTGGTCATATGTTGTATGCTTATTATGATTGTTGTTTGTCTCGGTAGAATTTCCGGAGTGCGAAGCTTGCTACCACGAGTCCCTAGTTTTCGAAGATCGTCAGCAAGGCAAGTTCACTTTGACCATGCTTTCATACCTATGTTTTTATTGCATTTAGTGGCATCCTCGTAACAATCCCTCCAGTAGTGATATTGAATCCTTGTAGTAGAGTAGTAAGCATGAGGTAGGAACCCATCATCCTGTTACCAAGCCCGGGACGATATTTATTTTAATGCTACGCTATAGTAGACGGGGTTTGGTATGAGTGCACGAGAGTGATGTGAAGAAGGAGGACTCTACGTCGATGATGACAACTCCATGATGACATCTGCAAGGATCAGATCTTCAAGGCCTCAAGACTTCAAGACTCGAGACAAGAATTCAATACACACTCTTTGGGTGAAGGATGGTTGACGGCACCTGGAGAAACCAAAGTGGTTGGCCGGGATGCATGGAGAAGCGCCATGACATCTTGCGGAAAGCTTCACCCAGACTCAAAGAGACGGAAGAATACTTCATGCCCGGAAGCTTACCTGTGCAACTGCAAGTCATTATGGGCTCTGGCTTGGTTGACCTTAGTTGTGACTATGGCTGGGACGGTGCTAGCAGATGTGGAACTACGGTAGGATTGGATGAGCACCGGACAGTGGTCAGAGGAACTCTTCGGAAGACCATGTTTCGGTCATCTTGTTCTCAAACACCCTGAAGTGCGAGAACGTAAAGAGAGGGATCGGATCTTGCGGGTAAAGTGTACAAACCTCTACAGAGGGTTAAAACCTAATCGATTAGCCGTGTCCCCGGTTACGGACAATTTGAGCATCTGGACTTGGACCTATCTTGGAACTCTCAACACCGGATTGATAACTTAATTGTGGGCAACATATGATGATTTTGGGCTATGAGACATCGGTTGGCGGAACCATGTCATGATAGAAAACTCCATAGTACAGACTTCATTTATTCCTTTGATGTAGGGAAAAATAAAACCAGCTTTTACATAAACAAAACTCGGATACAGAGCCACAAAGCCATATTGCATATAGTATAGTTTATCATCTGTTTTCTCTTATTGTGATCATGCGGTACATTCAATGTACTTATTTACACGGCTGCAACGTATCATGTTGCAGATATTTCCTCGACGAGCAAGAGTTACGATACATGGTTACGGTCTACACTCAACCTGCCGATGGCGTTGATGGGACTCCACACCCGACTATTTGTTTCCGTTGTGACTTATGAGGTATATATCAGTTTTATGTTAATTATACATGTGATTGCACTTTGATATATACATTGATGTACTGTGTGCCAAAGATATCGATCCGAGGATGGCACACAAGAACACGTAGGCTTGACCGTTCGAGGTCGGGTCGCCATGTAAATGGTATCGTAGTACATGTTGGCTGTAGGACGTGACCCTAGAAAATGACTTAGTAATATGAAGACCCCAATAGGAATGACCTTTGTTTTGTACTACTCTCGTAACACCTGATTCCTTTTACCTTGAACCTTCCTTATTTCAAACTATAGATGGAGAGCTACATTACGAACAAAAGAGAACACTACGAGAAGGTTCTTGGAGGCCCCTTCCTTGTGGAGCTAGTCAGTCACTGGGTTACCGATACACTGAGATCAAGGCAACTAAGAGGACGTCTAGATCATGGGGAGTCAAGACCCAAGTTTTTGGCCGTAAAGAAGACCCCAAGACTGCAGACATCATCTTGGCACCATAAATGGTGATCGTGATATGGGCATCAACACCGCCGTCCATGATGCTATTGCACGCTTATGCTATCGTCATTGTGCCGCACTAAACCCACACTTCTTTGGAAGGATTGGATGGCAGAAGTTTGATGGAGCAACTATTGCCTTGACGGAAGTGCAAAAGATGAAGTTCTCCCCACCGTTAGTATACAATCGGGATCTAGAACAATACATCAAGAATCTTCAGATGGACCTCCTGGAAGCCCTGTTTGACAATGAAGCACTACGAGAAGAGGTCAAGACTCGTGAGGCTGAAGGTAAACAAGCTGGAGGAGGAGAACCTCGAGATCTCGAGAATGCGCCAGAACTGAAAAGCAGCAGGACCATGTCTCATGCCAAGGACGTTGAAATCCGAGCTCAAGGAACAACTTCAGACATACAGGTCGTCACAAGAAACTCCGCGTCGACAGGGAAAATCTAGCAGAAAAACTGGAGGAGATCAAGTCCACACAGAAGAAGCCCCAGTGGGGACAATGATCAAGTTCCTAATAAATTAGCTTAGTAGTATCCCACCATGAGAGAAATAAAGATGAACGCCTTCTCGATTTAAGTATCTGACCATACCAATTTATGTGGGTGGCGATACTGTAGAATTGATTGAATAAATGAATGCTTGGTTGCTATTTTTTTGTGTTTATTGAATGGTTGGATAGATGCGATATTAAATGAAGCTTGTATTTATTTCAACCATGAGAGACGTAAGTTACGGAAGAATGGTAGAAGGCCTTCATATGGGAACAACATCAGAATTGGAAACTCCCGAGCATTGAAGACCTGAAGAAATGAGGACTTAGAAACGAAACCATAGTAGAACGGCCCATTACAAACGGTACTTTTGAGCTAGGATTCTTTTGTTCATGGGTGTGTATTTGCTTTCTCTTTTTATCTTAACCAGACCCCGAAATCTTGAACCCATGGACAACTGAACTCCAAACTTTTCTGGAGACAATTGCAATTTCCCCATGGAGATACATTCCTTGTTCTGAGCACCCCTCTTATCCTACACATGTAGATGACAACCCTTTATGAGTCCTTCCTTAAAGGTCCGGAAACAATCATGACCCTGACGAGTGATCATGATTACCCAAGATCCTGAAGGACATGATGAAGCATATTCACCTTGAAGGAGATGCATCTACAAAGGCTACCCCTTCGTGCAAAAGGGAGTGGAACTTTGGTATGTGGAGGTACACCTCCACCGCTCGAAAAGGAGTTTTCCCAAAGATGATGGGGCAGTACTTTTTCATCTCACGTGTGCCACAAGCAACTTTCTTCGACGCTGTTCGTGAAGCAGCCATGGAAGCCATACGCCAGATCGGAGAAATACTTGAAGCAAGACTCCGTTATACTCAGGAATACCTCAGAGAAGTGCATGCAGAGATGGTGGAGGTGAAGCTCAAGGCCACCACGATGAAACAGAAGATTGAAGATTTCAAGGTGCATGTCGCACAATTCCAGCGGGACTAAAGAATCCTCGAGGAGGATAAATAAATAAAGTTGGAAGTAATGTCTGACCATACCGAACCATGTGGGTGGCAGCATTTGTAACAAAGTACTTTTTGGAAGTTGGATTTACGAAGAATGGTTAAGGATGTAATAAAAGATTCGATATGAAAATAATGGGATTTATGGATAAACTAGTGCATTTTTTTTGGTGTCATAGTACTCCGTAAAGCCACATGATCAATGACGAAAGAAATGTGTTATTCATGACGGTCCATAGAAGGTAGCTGGACAAAATAAGTTGGAGTTTTGTATGATCGTCACCACAAGGGTATGAAGGAAGAAGTACTATTGGATTTACAGGAGATGTAATGTTAGAATATGGAATGATAATCCTAGGAAGGATGAATTAAACTTGCACTAGTGTTGAAGTGGGCCATAACCCATGTGCCCGTGGATTTTGAAAAGGAATGGATGTAACCTTGATAAAGGAGTAAATTTGGAAGAATCAGTGATCCAATCAGCATACGTTTCGTAGGAGGTTACGCAAAAAACCTGAGAGTGGTGAAGTAACGATAGATGTTTTGTTTGACTTGCTGAACCAAAGGATTTACTCGAACCCAGTTCGAGAACAAGAGAAATTCTGCAATGCTTGTGAGTATGCCCAAGTGTTAGAATACGTGATTCGATATTTACGTATGTGGTAATGATTCAAGTATGGGATGGATTGGCCCCCATACCGAAGACTTCTATCATGAACTATCATATGTTGATGGAAAATCAGAGAGCCTCGAAAACCTTAGAAGAGTGTCGACACGATAAGCCATAAAACCATAGAATGGTAGGACGATGGAACCCCTTTACAGGCAACCGTTGCCAATCGTAGATCATACGGTGAGGTTCAACCCAGACCCGTTTTCTGCAGGAGAAACCATTAATGGTAGACCAACATGAGTATTTCGATAGTTGTCTAGAATGGACATGCACCTATCGGCTAAGACGATCCAAATTTTGGACGAACTTCAACTTTGACGAACCGACCCAAGATTTGGAGGAAAACTCTATGCTTCCGATGTAAGAGCGTTAATGAAGGAGCTATTGTAAGATATGTGAAGGGACATACATTGTCGGCACTCGGAGGAAGTATCTGAGTTTATTGGGACCGTAACCTTGTTTTAAGTGTGGTAGCACCCCGACCTTCCGACCAAACGCTTGCTAGCGGACCCCAACCCCTAACCCTTTCTTGTTAGTTTCTTGAATCTCGAGGACGAGATTCATTTTAAGTGTGGTAGGTTTGTAACATCCAAATATTCTAAATTTTGGAATGTTATATTAGATAAATAACTATGCTTGTTGTATGATTGTTTGATTGATTGATTGAGTGAAATTGAGTGGAATTTGAAACTTTTGAAAGTTGGATGAGAGGGAATAAAATGACTTTCCCAAAACTATCCCCTTTGCCCTTTTTGGATCTCAATGAATTCAATTCCATTCCAACACCAAAACCCTAGAGTGAAGATGAAATGACTTCTTCCATTTGAAATGAAAAGGGTTTTGAGAAGATTTGAATTTCATTTGAGAATATTTCAAATTCAAAGCTTTATGCAACTCAATGATTTTCATGAGGGAAGATAAAATGACTTCTTCAATTATATGAAATATGATTTGGATGTTTAAAATATTAAAATTGAAAGTCATTTGAAAGTGCCTTGAAACCCCCTTTCAAATTTGAGTTTTATTTGGAATTTTAGAAAAAAAATGATTTTTATAAAGTTTGGATTTTGCCCCTGGAAAAATGTTCAAATTATAGGGAATATTCCCCTAATCATTTTGATATATATATGTCCTATATAAAATATTTATATTTATATTATTTTCTCTCTCCCTAATTATTCAAAAAAAAATTGGAAAAAAGAAAAGTCCACAGGCGCCGGCCAAATAACCAACACCCACCAGGCCCGGCCAGGAAGTGAGCCCAACCCGTGCCCACCAGTGCCACCAGCGGCCCAATGACAGCGCCGACCCCTCGCCGAACCGACCCGGGTCGGCCGACCGAAGAACCCCTCTCCCCTCACTGACGGGTGGACCCGCCCCTTCTTCCCCTCGCGCCGCCACCACCCGCCCGCCCGCGGATCCCAGGACCCGGGATTCGCCAAATCCTCCCCCAATTGCCCCTCGTCCAAGCCGTGCCCTACCCCTATAAATACCCCCTCGCCTCACCCGACGCCTCTTCCCTCCTCAAGAAACCACGGAGCACCCGAAGGCCGCCACCGCCATTAACGCCGCCTGTCGCCCGGTCATCCCCGAGCTCCATCAACCCCACCAAACCAACCGCCTCGTCTCGAACTCCGCCGGAGGTCTCCGCCGACGCCCGACCACCGAGTCGCCGAGCACTCGCCGCCCGAGCCGCTCGCCGTCGCCGCCTCGGTAACTCGCCGACCCTCCCCGCCGTTGGATCTAGGTGTACAGTTAGGATTAGATCCCCAAAGGGTAGGTTATTTCTAATAAACCGTCCGGTTTATTTTGTTTAGTTAGGTTTTATTTAAACCGCCAATTCGTTTTAAACCCTAGGGCGTAGTTTAGTTATTTAACGTCAAGCGTTATATAGGCCCATTAGCCCATTTTCTTTATTTTCATTTTCTGTTTTAGCAGAATAGTTTCAGATTTGAAAAATTCATATCTTTTAATCTACTTAATATTTTTAAGTGATTCTTTTTTGTTGGTTTGCAAATTTCTTATAGTTTCTGCAGAAAATATAATTAGCCATGTTAAAATTATTTAAAATTGCTTTATTTTAGATTTAGACAGAATAGTAAATCTGCTATAGAATGAGTTAGGAATATTATTTTTGGGTGATTCTTTTGTCACCACTTTGTTTTGACATTGCCTAACCGTAGGAATTTATTTGGAAATTTTAGGATTAATAAAAAATAGTTTTAATCAGAATCATGTTATTCTTAATTAATTAACTAGCTACTGTTTTCCTATTGTTTTACTTAGAAAATAAATTTATTTTTCATGAGAGATAGATTATTCTAGGTTAGTTTCTGTAACTTTAGAGCATGAACTTTTATTTATAATAAATAAAACTTTTATTTTATTTTCTTACTAGAATTTGCTTTAGGCCTAATAGGAGTTTTATAATAGATTTTAAGGTGATTCTTTTTGCTCCTAGTTGCTTGATGAATTCTTTTCTGTTAGGTAGCATAAACCCATGCTTAGGTCCTATTAAGAAAAATTTTGTAGTGCAAAACTATTTCTTGATTGTTGTTGGATATGGGAAAACTTTGAGTTGGATTTCTTTGAGTTTTTCTTTGGGTTTTGGTTCAAGTGCTTTGTGTGTTATGTTAGCATGCTATTATGTTAAGTGGTCATATGTTGTATGCTTATTATGATTGTTGTTTGTCTCGGTAGAATTTCCGAGTGCTGAAGCTTGCTACCACGAGTCCCTAGTTTTCGAAGATCGCCAAGAAGGCAAGTTCACTTTGACCATGCTTTCATACCTATGTTTTTATTGCATTTAGTGGCATCCTCGTAACAATCCCTCCAAAGAGTGATATTGAATCCTTGTAGTAGAGTAGTAAGCATGAGGTAGGAACCCATCATCCTGTTACCAAGCCCGGGACGATATTTATTTTAATGCTACGCTATAGTAGACGGGGTTTGGTATGAGTGCACGAGAGTGATGTGAAGAAGGAGGACTCTACGTCGATGATGACAACTCCATGATGACATCTGCAAGGACTGCATCTTCAAGGCCTCAAGACTTCAAGACTCGAGACAAGAATTCAATACACACTACTGGGTGAAGGATGGTTGTGGGCACCTGGAGAAACCAAAGTGGTTGGCGGGATGCATGGAGAAGCGCCATGACATCTTGCGGAAAGCTTCACCTGCACTCAAAGAGACGGAAGAATACTTCATGCCCGGAAGCTTACCCGTGCAACCGCAAGTCATTATGGGCTCGCTTGGTTGACCTTAGTTGTGACTATGGCTGGGGCGGTGCTAGCAGATGTAGAACTACGGTAGGATTGGATGAGCACCGGACGGTGGTCGAGGAACTCTTCGGAAGACCATGTTTGGTCATCTTGTTCTCAAACACCACGAAGTGCGAGAACGTAAAGAGAGGGATCGAATCTTGCGGGTAAAGTGTACAAACCTCTGCAGAGGTTAAAACCTAATCGATTAGCCGTGTCCCGATTACGGACAATTTGAGCATCTGGACTTGGACCTATCTCTAACTCTCAACACCGGATTGATAACTTAATTGTGGGCAACATATGATGATTTTGGGCTATGAGACATCGGTTGGCGGAACCATGTCATGATAGAAAACTCCATAGTACAGACTTCATTTATTCCTTTGATGTAGGGAAAAATAAAACCAGCTTTTACGCAAACAAAACTCAGATACAGAGCCACAAAGCCATATTGCATATAGTATAGTTTATCATCTGTTTTCTCTTATTGTGATCTTGCCGGTACATTCAATGTACTGACCTACACGGCTGCAACGTATCATGTTGCAGATATTTCCTCGACGAGCAAGAGTTACGATACAGGGTTACGGTCTACACTCAACCTGCCGATGGCGTTGATGGGACTCCACACCCGACTATTTGTTTCATTGTGACTTATGAGGTATATATCAGTTTTACGTTAATTATACATGTGATTGCACTTTGATATATACATTGATGTACTGTGTGTGCCAGCATACTGATCCAGGGATGGCACAGCAACACAGAGGCTTGACCGTCTGAGGTCGGGTCGCTACATAACGCCTTAAGCAAGATGACATGATGTAGAGGAATAAATTCATGCAATATGATAAATACCCCATCTTGTTATCCTCGATGGCAACAATACAATACGTGCCTTGCAACCCTTTCTGTCACTGGGTAAGGATACCGCAAGATTGAACCCAAAGCCATGCACTTCTCCCATTGCAAGAACTACCAATCTAGTTGGCCAAACCAAACGGATAATTCGAAGAGACTTGCAAAGATAACTCAATCATACATAAAAGAATTCAGAGAAGATTCAAATATTATTCATAGATAAGCTGGATCATAAATCCATAATTCATCGGTCTCAACAAACACACCGCAAAAAGAAGATTACATCAAATAGATCTCCACGAGAGAGGGGAGAACATTGTATTGAGATCCAAAAAGAGAGAAGAAGCCATCTAGCTACTAGCTATGGACCCGAAGGTCTAAAGTAAACTACTCACACTTCATCGGAGAGGCTATGGTGTTGATGTAGAAGCCCTCCGTGGTGGATGCCCCCTCCGGGGGAGCTCCAGAAAAGGCCCCAAGATGGGATCTCGTGGATACAGGACGTTGCGGCGGTGGAATTTGGTTTTTGGCTCCTGTTCTGATCGTTTGGGGGTACGTAGGTATATATAGGAGGAAGGAGTACATCTGTGGAGCAACAGGGGGCCCACGAGGCAGGGGGGCGCGCCCCCCACCCTCGTGACTGCCTCTCTGGTTCCTTGGCGTAGGGTCCAAGTCTCCTGGATCACGTTCGGTGAGAAAATCACGTTTCCGAAGGTTTCATTCCGTTTGGACTCCGTTTGATATTCTGCTTTCTTGAAACACCAAAAAGGCAAAAACAACAATTCTGGGTTGGGCCTCCGGTTAATAGGTTAGTCCCAAAAGTAATATAAAAGTGGAAGATAAAGCCCATTATAGTCCAAAACAGTAGATAAAGTAGCATGGAGCAATAAAAAATTATAGATACATTGGAGACGTATCACCAGTCAAAGAGCATCTTCGACGGTCCGCCGTATAGAAGAGAAAGGCAATTGGCGAGGAAGTGGCTCGGCTTCTCGCAGCTGAGTTCATCCGAGAGATTTACCACTCCGAGTGGCTCGCGAATGTTGTCATGGTCCCCAAGAAGGACGACTCACTTCGTATTGTATTGACTTCAAGCATATCAATCAGGCCTGCCCGAAAGATCATTTTCCTCTCCTCCGCATCGACCAAATTGTTGACTCAACTGTGGGGTGTGAGCGTTTGTCTTTTCTGGACGCCTATTCCGGGTATCATCAGATCCGACTGTATGGACCCGATGAGATAAAAACAACTTTCATCACCCCATTCGGGTGCTTTTGCTATGTCACCATGTCATTCGGTCTCAAGAATGCTGGCGCCACATTTATGAGGATGATTCAGAAGTGCCTGCTCACTCAAATCAGTCAAAATGTGGAAGCATATATGGATGACATTGTGGTCAAGTCGCGTAAAGGTTCCGACCTGCTGACTGACCTTGCTGAAACCTTTGCCAACCTGAGAAGGTACGATATCAAGCTTAATCCGTCGAAGTGCACATTCGGAGTTCCAGGAGGAAAGTTACTCAGTTTTCTCGTTTCCAAACGAGGGATCGACGCGAACCCAGAGAAAGTTGGGGCCATACTCCGGATGAAACGCCCTGTGCATGTACATGACGTTCAGAAGCTTACTGGTTGTTTGGCCACTTTGAGTCGATTCTTCTCTCGCCTCGGTGAAAAGGCATTGCCTCTTTACCGACTGGTGAAGAAATCTGATAAGTTCGAGTGGACTCCTGAAGCTGACGCAGCATTTGCAGAGCTCAAAGCCCTGCTTTCCACCCAGCCGGTGCTCGCTGCCCCAATCAGCAAAGAGCCTTTACTGCTTTATATTGCAGCCACTAGACAAGTTGTCAGTATAGTACTCATGGTCGAGCGGGAAGAAGAAGGAAAAGCCTATAAAGTTCAAATACCAAAGATACTATATTTCAAGTCTTGACTCCGTCGAGCGGAGATATCCGCATTATCGAAGCTTGTTTATGGAATTTACATGACCACGAAGAAGGTTGCACATTATTTCTCTAATCATTTCCATTACGATGCGTCAATGACGCACCATTGTCGTAAATTCGAACAATAGAGATGCAATCTCGAGTGGCAAAGTGGGCGATTGAACTCCTTCCATTGGATATCAAGTTTGAGGCAAAGAAAGCTATCAAGTCCCAAGCAATAGCAGATTTCCTCACCTAGTGGGTTGAGCAGCAACAACCGAATCAGATTCACTCAAAGCATTGGACCATGTTCTTTGATGGATCCAAGATGTTGAATGGTTCTGGTGCTGGGGTGGTTCTAGTATCCCCCCGAGGCGACAAGCTTAGCTATGTTCTTCAGATTCATTTTGATTCCTCCAACAACGAAGTTGAATATGAAGCACTTTTATATGGGTTGCGTATGGCCATTTCACTCGGCGTCCGTCGCCTAATGGTCTACGACGACTCAGATTTGGTGGTTAATCAAGTAATGAAGGAGTGGGATGTCAGGAGCCCGGCTATGACTGGCTATTGTAATGCAAAGGAGAAAGTTAGAAAAGAAGTTTGAGGGTTAGAGCTTCATCATATACCCATCGAAAAATCAAGCAGCTGATGATTTGGCAAAGATAGGTTCCAAGCGTGAGCCTATTCCCAGTAATGTGTTCTTGGAACATCTTCACACGCTGGCTATCCAAGAAGATCCCTTCACGGAAGAGCCCCCACAACCTAAAAGCTCTACTAATCCGACTGAAGTTGAAATCCCAGTCGTGGTCAACTTGGTCATGGAAGTTTTGGTTTTCATACCTAATTGGACAGTGCCGTACATTGCATATATTCTCAGGAAAGAACTCCCAGAGGATGAGGAAGAGGCCCGTCAGATTGTCCGTCAATCTAAAGCTTTCACAGTAAATGGGTGGACAACTTTACAGAGAAAGTGTTACTGGAGTCGCTCAGAAGTGCATAACACCGGAAGAAGGTCGAGTGATCCTCAACGACATCCACTCGGGGACCTGTGGTCACCATGCGTCCTCTCGGACCATTGTGGCCAAAACATACCGAAGCGGGTTTTATTGGCCACGAAGCGAATGAAATGGCAAAAGACATAGTCGACAAATGTGAAGGTTGCCGTTCTATTCCAACATGTCTCACAAGCTCAAGATCAGCCTCAAGACCATTCCACTCGTCCCGCCTTTTGTCATGCAGGGATTAGATATGGTTGGACCTCTGAGGACTGGCAAGAGTGGCTTCACCCATGTGCTCGTAGCAGTCGACAAGTTCACCAAATGATTTGAAGCCAAGCCTATCAAAAACCTCGAAGCCAGTACTGCTGTCAGCTTCATCATAGAGTTAACATTCAGATATGGTGTTCCACCTATCATCATCACTGATAATGGTCGAACTTCAATTCTGATGAGTTCAGAGCCTTCTGCGCTTCCCAAGGCACTCGGGTCGACTATGCTTCAGTCGCCCATCCCCAGTCGAATGGGGCAAGCTGAAAGAGCAAACGGATTGATTCTCAAAGGACTGAAATCTTGATTGATGGGTGACCTCAAGCATGCGGCAGGCGCCTGGGTTGATGAACTTCCATCAGTGCTTTGGGGATTGAGGACAACTCCTAATCGGTCGACTGGTCGAACTCCATTCTTCTTAGTCTATGGGGCTGAAGCTGTGCTTCCGAGTGACTTGCTTCACAATGCACCACGAGTTGAGCTTTTCTCAGAAGATGAAGCAGAACAGGCTCGACAAGATGCAGTTGATCTCCTGGAAGAGGAGAGAAATGGCTCTGATCCGGTCGACCATTTATCAGCAAGACTTGCGCCGATTCCACGCCAGAAACGTGAGAGGTCGAGCATTTCAAGAGGGGGACTTGGTTCTTCGAGTGGATCAGCAGCGACCACACAAGCTCGCTCCTACTTGGGAAGGCCCCTTCGTCATCACCAAAGTGCTCCACAACGGAGCGTATCTCCTTTACAATGTCGAGCACAATAAAGACGAGCCACGTGCTTGGAATGCGGAGCTGCTCCGCCCCTTTTATACTTAAGCATTTAGACTGTTGAGATGTAATAAGAAATACCTTCTAGTTTGATTATCAAAGACACAATTTTACTGTCTCCTAAATGATTGTTGTTCCCTTTTTATGTGTTCTAAATCCCCCAGTGGGTGCCTTAGCTGCGAATCCGCTTCGCCTAAGTTTCATAAAATAAAATCCCGCCGAGTGAAGAGCAAGCCTCTCACTCAGAGGCTTAGCTGCGAATCCGTTTCACCTAAGTTTGAAAAATCCCACCGAGTGATGAGCAACCCTCTCACGGGGGCTTAGCTGCAGTCCAGTACTCGCCTAAGTTTGAAAAATCTCACCGAGTGATGAGCAACCCTCTCACTCGGGGGCTTAGCTGTAGTCCAGTACTCGCCTAAGTTTGAAAAATCCTACCGAGTGGTGAGCAAGCCTCTCACTCGGGGGCTTAGCTGCAGTCCGATGCTACGCCTAAGTTTGAAAATCCCACCGATTGTTGAGCAACCCTCTCACTCGGGGGCTTAGCTGCAGTCCAGTACTCGCCTAAGTTTGAAAAATCCCACCGAGTGATGAGCAACCCTCTCACTCGGGGGCTTAGCTACAGTCAGTACTCGCCTAAGTTTGAAAAATCCTACCGAGTGGTGAGCAAGCCTCGAACTCGGGGGCTTAGCTACAGTCCAGTACTCGCCTAAGTTTGAAAAATCCCACTGAGTGATGAGCAACCCTCTCACTCGGGGGCTTAGCTGCAGTCCAGTACTCGCCTAAGTTTGAAAAATCACACCGAGTGATGAGCAACCCTCTCACTCGGGGGCTTACCTGCAGTCAAGTACTCGCCTAAATTTGAAAAATCCTAATGAGTGGTGAGCAAGCCTCTCACTCGGGGGCTTAGCTGCAGTCCATTACTCGCCTAAGTTTGAAAAATCCTACCGAGTGAAGAGCAACCCTCTCACTCGGGGGCTTAGCTGTAGTCCAGTACTCGCCTAAGTTTGAAAAATCCCACCGAGTGAAGAGCAACCCTCTCACTCGGGGGCTTAGCTGTAGTCCAGTACTTGCCTAAGTTTAAAACATGTTCTGAGTGAGGACCGATCCGCAAGGACGATGAGGTACAGGTCGACTGCGACCTTCTCCTCAGAGCTGCGCCATAAGTACAATGTGCGCACCGTCCCGATCCGCAAGGACGACAAGGTGCAGGTCGACTGCGACCTTCTCCTCAGAGCTGCGCCATAAGTACAATGTGCGCTCCATCCTGATCCGCAAAGATGACGAGGTGCAGGTCGACTGCGACATTCTCCTCAGAGCTGTGCCATAAATACAATGTGCCCTCCATCCCGATCCATGAGGACGACGAGGTGCGGGTCGACTGATTACCTTCTCCTCAGAGCCGCATCACAAGTACAAATACTGTCGGGGTGGCTGATCGTACCCACGAACACCTATGGGGCCGGCGGACCAGGCCCCTTGTGGTTCGGAGGGGGGCGGAGATCGCGCGAAGAGCGGATCAAGGCGATGCACACGAGCAGTTTACCCAGCTTCGGAGCTCTCCGGAGAGATAAAACTCCTACTGCTGCTTGTTTGATCTATTGTGTTCTTGCTAGGGAGCAATGCGAGCTACAAAACTTAAGCGTGAGTGTGTCTAATCTCAGGCCGGTCAGAATGAACCGAACTCGCCGAACCTCCTCTACGCTATGCATGGGCCTCCTTTTATATGCTCAAGGGTCTCCGACAGGTGGCAACATAGATGAGGGTACAAATGTAAAACAGGAGTTGGTACACCTACTCAACAAAGGTACAAAGGTAAAATACCTAACTCTGACGGCAAGGGACAAAAGCAATAAATGCCCGTCATTGTCGCCCAAAATGTGTAACAGAGACCGTCAGGTGCGCCTCCGCTCGCCACGATAGCGAGCTTGTCAGCGCCGCTTATCGCTGCTCTCCGCTGGCTGCACCGCCGCTCGACACGCGCGCATGGAATGGTCCCATGGCGACACGTCGCTGGGTTAGCTGTAGCGGTGAGGGAGAGAGTTTGCATGCCGCGGAAAGCGCCTTGCCGCGACCGAATCCTTGTCGCGCCCGGAGACTTGTCGCGCTCCGAGCCTTCCCGGCAAGCTCCTCTTGCCGGGGCCTTGTCTTCTGCGTGCCTTGAGCGGCCTTCCCGACAGGCTCCTCTTGCCGGGGCCTTGTCTTCTTAATCAAATACTTTGTTCTTGAATGGCTCCAAGGAAGCCACGGAGGATCTTGGCGGTGACGAGGCAAGCCTTGCCGCTGGTGCTGCAGAATCGTCTGCGGCACGAGTACGGGATACTAGGGTACCCTACTCTAGTACACCGGCAGGAGCCCCGGCCTGGGCCGTACACGGTGCCGAGCGCTTGTCGGGCCAGGCCCGTAATCGCACGGACACGCTGCCTCGACTCACCACGCCGCAATCGCCTGGACCCACCACGATCCCCACTAATGGCACGCACAGGCGTGGCGTCGTGGCGAGATCGTGGGCGCGGGTCGTGGGGGGTTCTTTATTAGTATAAGCGAACGTCCGCCCCTCCTCCCCTTTATAAGCGGAGGAAACAGAGGCAGGCCGACCACCCCGCCATTGCTGTCTTGTCATGAAACCACCGCCGCTCCCTCTTCTTCTCCGGTGCGAAGAGCAGCGCCCGCCCCTTTCGCCACAAGCACACTCACCACCGTCGGCCTCCTCCGCCTCCTCGCTATGGCTCCGAAGCCGATAAGGAGAAGGGCGCTGTCAAGTCGAGGCGCAGCTGCTCATGGGCGCTGCGCAAGGAGCGAGCCATCTTCCCCGCAGCTCGGCGCACGGAGCTGCGGACGTCTACTATCTTTTCTGTCGATGGAGACTCGTGCGCATCCGCGCACGCAGGGTGCTCCCGCCTCCGCCTCCGATTTGGCCCCAACAGGTACCCTTTCTTCGCCCTTTTCTTCTATTGCGGGCTTTGCCCGCCCTTTTCCGAGTTCTTTTGCGACATAATGAACACCTTTAGCCTCCGCCTCCTTGATTTCACCCCCAACACCGTCTTGACCATGGCGGTTTTCGCACATTTGTGCGAAAACTTTGTCGGAGTCCACCCGAACGTGGCACTCTTCCGCCATTTCTTTGTTCCCGCGAGAGAGAGGAGAGCCACTTGCCGGAGGGATAGCCTGGGTCTCTAGGATCGGCAAGAAAGAGGCCTACCTAGAGGGGGAGTTCCAGAACAAGTGGGAGGAGTGGAGAGCCAACTGGTGCTGGGTTGTAGAGGAGAACCCGCAGCCCTTCACCGCCGTGCGCCAAACCCCAATAGTGCGCGGTAGGGATTGGAGTAACTTGGCGCCGGAGGACGCGAAGCTGAAGATAGCTGTGACCCGAATTCTGCGCCTCAGGCTTGCCGGGTTGACCGTGGGAGCAGCTTGGCGCAGACTTCCTTCGCCGCCGCGCCGCTTCCCTTGCAGGAAAGGAGGAGGCCTGCTTGGGAGTTCCGTAACGCGGCGGACATCATGAGGCTGCGCCGGGCCTGAATTGGAACTTCACCGCTATGGAGTTGGATTCGGTGTTGCTCGAGCTGTTCAAGAATGACCCCGAACATCCGTAGTGGTTCAAAGTTGCAGCGAGGGGTCGCCCCATTGTGCAAAAACTTCGGCGCCGACCGCATCCGCGCCATGATGCCACTGCGGCGACTCCCACGGGATCGCCCCAACTGGCAGGAGCCCCCGACGAGGTCGTGCAGCAATTCTTCGATGACTTAGAAGAAGTGCCGATCCGCGTCGACGAAAGCGAAGAGGCTCACCCGCGACACCACCGACCGTGAGATGGCGCGGATTGCCACCTGTGGAGGAGGCGGCAGCCGCTGCCGCCGGAGCCTTCGGGTTCACCGTGGAGGAGGCGGACGCGCGAAGGCGGCAAGCCTTGCCGAAGCGAGGGAGGTCGCCGCGAAGACGAGCTTGTCGAGCCCGAGGCCGGGTCGAGTGGACCCGCCGAGGGCGCTTCTTCTCCTTCGCCAAGCGACTTGCCGCCAGCGGAGCCCCCGGCTCCGCCGAGGAGGCGTCTCCGCAGGGTTGGAGACGAGCCGGGGCGACAGACCGGCCCACAGCAGCAGCGCCGCGTGACGCGCTCCACCGCGGCAAGCGAGGTTGCCGCGGGAGCGCCCCACACTGCAGCGACAACTGGGGCGGAATCTTCTCAGGCCACCGCCGACGCCTCCGCCAAGCGGCCAAGAGAGCCCACTCCCCGCCTGTCGCGCCGGAGGCGAGCCGAGTTTGACTTCTCCGCTCAGCTCCGAGGAGGAAGGCGAAGAGTAAGCTTCTCGAGATTGTGCTTGTATTTCTTCAATTTTATTGCTTCATCTTGAATCTGATTTGCTTGCTCGACTCTTTCCTTTTCGTGACGCCTGGCCCAGAGCGCGAAGAGGGCCAAGATCCCGACGGTCGCCATTGAGGACGATTCTCCTGCGGGCGGCAGGGGACGCTGGGCCCGAGACCGCCTTTGCCGGATCCGGCTAACCCTTCCTTCGAAAGCAGCCCCCAAAGACAGCCCCTGCAGTAAGTGTGCAGTTTTCTCCTTACTATTAGGTGTGCAGGGGTTCCCTTTCTTCGTTGATATCTGACTGTGTGCTTGTGTAGGAGCAGAGCAGCCTCATCAGGAGGGCTCGGAAGCCGCCCCCGAGACCCTGTCTGCTGCCACTACGCCGCCAAGGGAGGAATCTCCGACAAGGGAGCGCCCTCCGACAAGGGAGGCCACTCCGGCAAGGGAGGCCACCCCGGCAAGGGAGGCCACCCCGGCAAGGGAGGCTACCCCGGCAAGGGACAGCGCCAGTGACCCTCCAGTGGTCGAGGTCATGGCAGCGGATCCCGTTGCAGGTAACTCCCTTACATGAAATTTTCCCTTGGGCTTGCTTTCTTTTGTTTCTCTTTTTTGAATATCTGCTTGACTGCTCTTTCTTCGTCTGACGCAAACCTGATGGAGGTCGAGGCCGCGGCGAGGAGGAAACGCAGCTGCAACACCGATGAGGCCGCCACGAAGAAGAAGAGGTCGTCGTCGTGGAGGAAGAGGTCGCCGCCGACGAGCCTGATGGCGAGGAGGCCACCGAGGCTGCCGACGCAGAGGCCGGGCGAGGGGTCGGGCGGTCGTACTGACGACCCTGAGGCCGCAGGAGCGGCAAGCGCTACACCGACAGCCGATTCCCCCGCCGCTGCTGCGGCGTCAGGCTCCGAGGAGCCCCAGCCCGATGCCTACCTGAAGGCCGGCGAAGGCGTCTTCATCAAGCTCCCACCTGAACCGAGCCTGTGGCGCCGGTCGAGGAGAGACCTTCGACGGAGAGCTACTCGCCTCCGCCGGCTGACGCTGGTGGACGCGCCAAGCAAAGCAGCGGGCGAAGTCTGAGGAGGAGCAACACGAAGAAGCTGTTGTCGCTCTACCGCGCCGCGTGCCAAGTTGGAGACCCGGAGGCACTTGTCGCGAGGGCAGGAGCGGACATGGAGAAGCGCTACCAAGAGCTCCGAGCGCCAACCAAGAAACCCTCCGCGACGTGAAAGCGTAAGCGCTGGGGCAACTCAGAAGAGCGCACGGCCTTCATCCTTGAGAAGGCCGCAGCCGAGGAGGAGCAGCGGCTGGCTGCCGAGAAGCTTCGCCCAGAAAGCGAAGCTGGCGCAGCGGAAGGTCAACTGGACAGCCACGAAGAAGACCTTGCCGCTGCGAGGAGTCGCTACGGGCGCTTCAGAAGCGGCGACGCTGCCGCAGCCGCCGAGGCCGCCAAGGAAGAGCTGAAGGCGAAAGTGGCACAGCTGGAAGCCACCCTCAAGAAGAGCGGCGAAGAGCTTGCCGTGCTCAAGCGTGAGCGCGAGAAGGACGCCTACACCCTTGGCGAGCTGCAGAGCCGTCTCGCTGATAGGGCCAAGGATCTCGACGCCGCCAAGGATTCCAAGGCGGATCTTGAGCTGAAGCTGACCACTCTGACGCAGACGTTGGATGGCGCCAGAGAGCGGGAGGTGGGCTTGTTGGAGGCGATTAAGGCCAAGGAGGAGCTGCTGGCGAATGCTGCCTCCGTCGTAACACCTTGAGGGAGAGCGTGGAGCACCTTTGGATCAAGGTCTCGTGGACACCGCCGCCGACATCCACAACGAGCCGATGGAGCCGGGATGGCGGACCTTGCATACTCCTCCGACGAGCATCTCCAACCCAGCGCCAAGCTCAGCTTATTCTTCAAAGGCGTGGCGGCGGGTCTCCGCGACTCGGGAAGAGGTCTCAAGCGGTGGCCGAGGAATCGCGCCCAGTTTGTCCGGGGCCCTCGAGAAGGTGTTGATGAAGGTGGCCTTCCGCAACCCGGCCTCAACCTTAACGGCGTCCTCAGATCCTTGCCGTCCGACGCCAACGTGGAGGAGCTCAAAGCCCTTGTCGCACCCATTGTGGACAAGGTGAACAAGATCAAGCGGATCAAAGGCGACCGCGTAGACTAGGCCGCCAACCTTATCTTCCCCTTGTTGCTGCTGATCATGTTTAGAACACTTTGTTAGATCAGCGACAAGTTATTTTGTAATATACTCTATCTTAGGCGATCAATGCAACGTTATTTCCTCTACTTGATTCCTTCCTTTGTACGTTTACGCCTTACGCATTTGGGGGACTTGTCGGTCAAGGGCACCTTTGCCATGGCCGAAAGTGCTTGAACGTCGGCAACTTCTTGGCGGTGCAGCCTCCGACAAGCAACCTTGTCGCGACTAGCCGCAGCTCACTTAAGTTGTTGAGCGGACTCGAAACAAAGTAAGGGCGCGACTAGCCGGCGAGTTGGTTCCTCTGCGCACAGGTTTTCCATACAAAGTACTATCGTTCGAGGAAGATAACAAAAATTTAAAAATTGATTGCTCAAACTTTGGCAACTTAGCTTTTCGGTCTCTTGCTTCCCGATGAGGTGAAACTTCCTCGGCGGTGCCTGGTCCATAGTATTATCTCCTCCTCCCCCTGGTTAACTTGTGCGCGAGGGAGCCTTCCTTTCTTTGAGAAAAGAAAAAGAAGAGGAAATAACGTTATGGAGCCTAGCGGCTCGATTCTGCTTACCGGTTGTGGTTGCTGCACAAAGTGTTAGCCAAAGCATGCAATAAATTGATGAAAGCATGAACTTGACAAGTTGTGCGCAACACATGAGCTTTACTGATGCACGGGGTCTGCGCCCGGCTTTGTACAAAGGATTACATGCAACAGCGACAAGACTTGTACAAAACGTGGTTGCCGGAACGGGTCCCGACAACCGCGCCCTATGGGTAAAACTTACAAAGATGCTCAATGTTCCAGGAGTTGCTCACCGAATGCCATCTTCGGTCTCAAAGGCGGACAGCGCCAGCCTAGTGACTCGTTTCACCCGATAAGGGCCTTCCCACTTCAAGGCGTCAACTTGTTTGAATTCTTGGCGGACTGAGCAGCGAAGAACAAGGTCACCTTCCTCGAGACTTCTGGCATTAACCCTGCGGCTATGGTAGCGACGCAGAGCCTGCTGGTAGTGAGCGGCTCGCACAGCGGCCTGAAGACGATCCTCCTCAAGGAGCAGCGCGTCATCTTGTCGTGGCTGCTCTTGCTCAAGCTCATCATAAGCGAGCACTCGAGGCGATCCGTGATACGAAGTTCTATGGGAGAACTGCCTCTGCTCCATAGACTAGAGCAAAGGGTGTCCGGCGGTGGCTCGATTTGGCGTCGTCTGATCGACCAAAGAACCACCGCAGCTCCTCGATCCAGCTTTCTTCCGCACTTGTGCAGCCTGTCGAAAGTTCTGGTCTTGAGCCAGCGCAGCACTTCAAAGATTTGCCCTCTACGCTTGACCGTTGCTTCTCGGGTGAGCAATGAAGCAAAAGCAGACCTTGGCGCCAAGGTCTTGGACGTCGCATGAAGGTGCGACTTCGTGAATTGTGTGCCGTTGTCGGTGATGATCCGGTTAGGGATTCGAAACGACAAACAATTGACCAAGAACTTGACCGCCTGGCTGTGCCGTCACCTTCCTCATCGCTTCCACTTCCGGCCACTTTGTGAACTTGTCGATGGCGACGTACAAGTACTCAAAGCCCCGACAACTTCGGGGAAGGGGCCGAGGATGTCGAGCCCCAGAACCGAAAATGGCCAGGATAAAGGGATCGTCTGGAGAGCTTGAGCTGGCTGGTGTATCTGTTTGGAATGGGCCGCACGCTTCACACTTGGTTACTTGTGCGCTTGCATCTGGAGGGCTGTCGGCTAGAAGAAACCTTGTCGGAAAGCTTTGCGGCAAGTGCTCTTCTTGCCAATGTGGTGACCACATATGCCTCCGTGTATCTCTGCCAACAACTTCGGCCCATCTTCCCCGGCAATACACTTCCATTTCACACCGTTGAGTCTTCTTTTGTACATGCATGCTATCGACTAAACTGGTACATACTTGATCGCCGGGCTACTCTTTCCGCTTCTTCTTGCTCTTGGGAAGTTCTCACGTCTGAAGGAAACGGACAATCTCTGCGCCCATGTTGGAGCTTGCGGCTCGACAACAAGGACTAAAGGCACATCTGCTGCTGCGGGAACATCAGCTTCCACGGCAAGGACCTGCGGCCCGGCCGGAGCTTGATGCTCCCCGACAAGCTTGCCGGAGCAAGACTTGTCGGGAGCGTCTGCTTCAACGAAACAAACCCTGGGGTCTGTCGGAGCAGACTGCTCCTCAGCACTGTTGGTGTTGATCTTGGGGACCTTTGCAACGACGGCTTCGGGAAACCCTGTTGGAAAGTAGTCACCAGAGGCCAACTTCCTCTTCTTACTTTGTCCAGTTGATGGTGTTACGGTTGGTTGAGTCAGCTTGAGCACGAAAATCCCTGGTTCCACAGATAACTTAAGTGCAGCGCACTTTGACAGGCCGTCAGCAATATCATTCTGAGCTCTTGGAACATGTTCCATTTGCAGGCCGTCAAAGTGCTCTTCTAGCTTCCTCACTTCATCGACGTAGGCTTCCATCAACGGACTCTGGTAATCCTTGTTCACTTGGCGGACGACAAGCTGTGAGTCACCCCTGACAATAAGCTTCTTGATCCCAAGGTCCACGGCGATCCTGAGACCGGCAAGCAAACCTTCATACTCTGCAGTATTGTTTGTCGCTTGCTCCTTGGGAAAGTGCATCTGGACTACGTACTTGAGGTGCTCTTGATTGGGTACGATAAAGCGACGCCGGCACCGGCGCCTTGCAGCGAAGGCACCATCAAAGTACATCAGCCACTCTTTGCTTGCTTCTTTGACGGGAATGCTCGTCTCGAATCTCTTCATCCGTGTTGGCGTCCATTCCGCTATGAATTCCGCCAACGCTCGCTGGATAGTTGATGTGCTTTCAAACTTAAGACCAAAGCTTTACAGCTCCGATGCCCACTCGACAATCTTGGGCTGTCGCTTCGGATTCTGCAGATCCTCTTCAGCGGAAAGCGAGTGACAACTGTGATCTCGTGTGCTTGGAAGTAATGGCGCAGCTTTCTCGAGGCCATGAGGAGGCCGAAAAGCAATTTCTGCACACCAGAGTACCTCGACCTAGCCCCCTGCAGGAGGGAACTGACAAAGTAGACTGGGCGCTGCACCATCCTTTTCTGCATCTGTTCATGTGTCTGCGCGGACTCATCCTTGTCGGGACCAGAGCTTGTCGGCGAAGCCCCCTGCTTGTCGCCGGATGTGTTTGCCGTGGTTGCTGGCTCATCATCCGCCTCCCTCTCCGCTACTAACGCAGCACTAACCACTTGATTGGTTGCCGCTATATATAGCAAAGAACTTCTCTTGTGGCCTAGGTGCGACAAGTGTTGGAGTGGAGGACAGTATATCTTTAAGTCCTGCAGCGCAGCCTCCGCTTCGGAGTCCATTTCATTGGACCGCCTTTTTCAAAATCTTGAAAAAGCGGCAGGCGCTCAGCAGACCTAGAAATAAACTTCTTGAGAGCAGCCACGCAACCGCAAGCCTTCAGACATCCTTGGCGCTTGGTGCTTCAATCTGCTCAATGGCCTTGATCTTGTCGGGATTAGCTTCAATCCCTCACTGAGACCACGAAGAACCCGAGAAGCTTGCCGGAAGGGACTCCAAACACGCACTTCTCGGGGTTGAGCTTGAGGTTGATCTTGCGCAGATTTGCAAAGGTCTCGTCAAATCTTGAACCAGAGTTGCTTTGTCCTTGCTTTTTACGACGATGTCATCCATGTAGGCTTCTACATTTATGTGCATTTGCGGCTCAAAAGCGTCATGGACTACCCTTGCAAATGTTGAACCAGCATTCTTCAAACCGAAAGGCATCCGTATGAAGCAGTATGTGCCACATGGTGTGATGAATGCGGTCTTCTCCTCATCTTCTTCAGCCATGAAGATCTGATGGTATCCTGAGTATGCATCAAGAAACGAAAGCAAATCACATCCAGCCGTGGAGTCAACAATCTGGTCAATGCGCGGTAAGGGAAATGGATCTTTGGGACAAGCTTTATTAACATCCGTGAAGTCAATACAAAGTCTCCATTTCCCATTTGCTTTGGCGCATCACTACAGGATTGGCCAACCACGTAGGATGGAGCACTCCTCGACAAGGCCTGCTGCTTCCGGTTCTTGATCTCTTACGCTATGAATTCTTGGCGCCCCTTTGCTTGTTTCGACTTTTTGCTTGACGGGTCGCGCGTGAGGACAAACGGCCGTGCGATGCTCAATCACTTTCACAGGAACACTGGGATGTCGACGGTTGCCATGCAAACACGTCGACATTCGCCCGCAGGAAAGCAACGCCGCCTTCCTATTTAGGGTCGAGAGAGGCACCGATGGTGAAGATACCACCAGCCGTCCTCCTTGGCGGGCACCTTCTTGGTCTTGGCGGAGCCACCATCTTCTTGCACTTGCCGGTGGAGCTCGATGGTGCGTCCTCGACGGTAGCGCAGCACTCCGAAGAGGTGCGCTTGCGGAGTGAGCATCGAGCTCTTGCGGACTTGGACTTCGTCTTCTTCCCCGGGGAGCTTGATGCAAGTGTCTGGCAATCTGCCGCTCTGCTGCATCCCGGTAGATCTTGTCGGCACGTATAAGGGCATCCTTCTTGTCGCCATGGATGTAGATGACGCTTATCGGGCCTGGCATCTTGAGTAGGTTGTAGGCGTAGTGAGAGGCTGCCATGAACTTGGCGAGTGCTGGACGGCCAAGTATCCCATTGTACGGCAACGGGAAATCGGCAACGTCGAATGTGACCCTCTCAGTCCTAAAATTCAGCTCGCTGCCAAATGTGACCGGCAACGTAATCTTCCCCTTCAGCTTGCTCCTTCCCGGATTGATTCCTTGGAAGGTACCGGTCTCTTCGAGCTCGCCGTCAGGGATTTGAAGCTTCTGGAGCACCGCGGAGGAGATCAGATTCAAGCGGGCCCCGCCGTCAACTAACATTTTTGTGACCTTGAGGTTGCGGATGGTTGGTGAGACCAACATCGGCAAGCACCCGACCGTAGTTATGCGATCAGGGTGGTCCTCAATATCAAAAATGATAGGCGTCTTGGACCACTTGAGAGGCTTATGACTCTACGGATGGTTCCGCTGCATTGACCTCCCGCATCCATTGCTTGAGTTGGCGGTGGGAGGTATGCAGGGAAGCACCTCCGTCAACGTAGAGAACCTCTGTGGCTTTCTGAAACTCCTGCTCATCGGCGTTGTCGTCTTCCATATCTTCGTCGTCGTCATCATCTTCATCCTTGTCGCGGCCGCGAGGAGGTCTGTCTCCTTGCCGCTGCTTGGCTTTGCTTTGGCGTCCTCCCCGGCCGGACGCTTCTTGCTTGCTCCCCAAAGCACCTTCCTCGGCCTTCTTCTTGTCGCGCCGCTCGTATTCAGCTCTGGCTGTTCGACAAGCTGCTCGACCTTCTTGCAGCTCTGGAGGTCGTGGCCCTTGGTGCGGTGGATCTTGCAATACTGCTTGCCGGAGCTGTCCTGCTTGTCGGCGGCCGCCACCGACTAGTGGTTGGCGTCAACGGCAACCTCCTTGCCGGAGCCATCGGCCTTGGCGTTCTTATCGCCACCTCCATTGCCGGACTGCTCGACTGCTAGCACCTCTCTGGCTTTCTTCTTCCTGTTGCCTCGCCGCCGGCCTTTCTTTGCCGGGGCGGTGTCCTCACTGTCAGATCCTGCTTCTGCATTCTCTCCTGGGAGTCTCCTCCCTTCCTCAGCGCGTGCACACTTGTCGGCCAAGGCGTACAACTCACTGACGTCCTTGACTTTGCACATTGCCATCTCCTCCCTCATCCTGCGGTTCCGCACATTCTGATGGAATGCGCTGATCACCGCGGCAGGTTGGACGTCTGGGATGTTGTAGTGCACACGGCTGAATCTCTGAATGAACTTGCGCAGGGACTCTCCTTCCTTCTAGGCGAGCAAGTGAAGGTCACTCTCTTGGCCATGAGGTTTGTGGCCACCTGTGAAGGCGCCAACAAACTGATGGCACAGATCTGCCCAAGAGGATATGGAGCTGTCCGGCAAGTGCATGAGCCAAGATCTGGCGTTGGGCTTGAGCACGAGCGGGAAGTAGTTGGCGAGGATCTTGTCGTCCCGTCCCCCCGCAGCCTGCACCGCGATGGTGTAGATGCTAAGGAACTCCGACGGATGCGTCCTGCCATCATACTTCTCCGGTACGTCTGGTTTGAAGTTCTTCTGGCTGGGCCACTGGACTTGCCGCAGCTCACGAGTGAACGCAGGGCAACCTACCGCGTACGGCAAGTCGCTTGGCTCCTCCGGCGCGCGCATGTCAACAGAAGGCCCATCGCGCTTGTCGGACTGACGTCGCGCTTCTCTTCGGCGCTCGATGCGAGTTCGAGCGTCCTCTTGTTGTCGCTCATGAAGAACTTGGTGCTGATCGCGGCGAGCTCGCGGATCCGACGATGCAGTGGAGTCGCTGTCGAGGTGGATCCGGTGAGTCGGCGATCTTGGCCTTCTTGGCGGAGAGTGCACGGTGGTTGCACCTCCGACAGCCTGCCGCCACCGGCTCGCGTTTTGTCGCCTCGCCGCGGGCAATGATGGCGTTAGTTGCCGCGAGCGCCGCCGTTAGCAAAGCCGATGAGGCTCGATAGTGGCCCTCCACTCGTCGACCTTGTCGGCCGCTGGAGGGTAGTCGAGGAGCAATGAGCTCTCGCCAGTAGCTTCGCTGAGTAGTGGGCGGCATTGGAGAACGGTGCGAGGAGCAGGACACGCCGGACTTCTAACCACGTTAGAAGGAGCGGCGCCCGTCCGGCGATCAGATCTCGCTTGTGCCAAGATGTTGGCGCGCATGCTGGTCTTGAGGGTCTCGATCCAACGAACGTATGGCGCCAGTGAACGCCATGACGTTGTTGATCCCGCATCTCCGAGATGGGCGCGGGGATGCGCGGACGCCGAGGTTTATGCGATGCCTTGTCCTTGACTTGGCAACGCCGCGAACACCTTCGCCGGGCGCCTCGTTCCTCCGCCGTCTGCCCCACCACCCGCTTGCTGCGGTGAGGGGGGGCACGACGCGACGGCTTCACTGCCGCCGAAGCCTTCTTCTTCGGTGGCATGTTGAGGATGATGTCGATGACGCTGCTCGTGTGAACGCCGGATCAGATTCACACGGCCTCGACGCCCCCTACCTGGCGCGCCAAAGATGTCGGGGTGGCTGATCATACCCACGAACACCTATGGGGCCGGCGGACCAGGCCCCTTGTGGTTCGGAGGGGGGCGGAGATCGCGCGAAGAGCGGATCGAGGCGATGCACACGAGCAGTTTACCCAGCTTCGGAGCTCTCCGGAGAGATAAAACTCCTACTGCTGCTTGTTTGATCTATTGTGTTCTTGCTAGGGAGCAATGCGAGCTACAAAACTTAGCGTGAGTGTGTCTAGTCTCGTGCCGCTTGAATGAACCGAACCCACGAACCTCCTCTCACGCTATGCATGGGCCTCCTTTTATATGCTCAAGGTGTCTCCGGCGGTGGCAACATAGATGAGGGTACAAATGTAAAAACAGGAGTTGGTACACCTACTCGAGCGATTATGCAGTGCAAAATACCTAACTCGACGGCAAGGGACAAAAGCAATAAATGCCCGTCATTGTTGCCCAAACAGTGTAACAGAGACCGTCAGGTGCGCCTCCGCTCGCCACGATGGCGAGCTTGTCAACGCCGCTTATTGCTGCTCTCCGCTGGCTGCACCGCCGCTCGACACGCGCTCATGGAATGGTCCCATGGCGACACGTCGCTGGGTGAGCTGGAGCGGAGAGGGAGAGAGTTTGCATGTCATGCAAGCGCCTTTGCCGCGGCGAATCCTTGTCGCGCCCGGAGACTTGTCGCTCCGAGCCTTCCCGGCAAGCTCCTCTTGCCGGGCCTTGTCTTCTGCGTGGCTTGAGGGGCCTTCCCGACAGGCTCCTCTTGCCGGGGCCTTGTCTTCTTAATCAAATACTTTGTTCTTGAATGGCTCCAAGGAAGCCATGGAGGATCTTGGCGGTGACGAGGCAAGCCTTGCCGCGGGGTGCTGCAACTGTCCGTGCATGAGTACGGGATACTAGGGTACCCTTACTCTAGTACACCGACAAATACTATTCTGAGTGAAGAAACAAGTTCCACTTGAAGGCAAACACAAACATATTCAGAGATAAATCAAGTTCACATAAATCCTAAGGTTCCATACCACGGATTAAAGTACTCGGGCATCAGGCCCAAAGGAGTTTAACGGTTACAACATCACTCGGCATTCCGAGGCAAATTTAAGGCAAGGCATAAAGTTTGTTCACTCCACAGGTGGAGGGCTAGCAGGCTCAACGATCTCGTCAAGGTCGATTCCATCAGCAATTTGAGTGGCAGCAGCAATGAAGGTTTCCATGAAGGATTGGAAGTCGTGCCTTTTAGTATTGCAACCTTGATTGCTGCTAGCTTCTCTTCTCGCGCTTCCTTTCAGTGGACACGAACTAGTGACAGAGCCACGTCAGCGCCGCATCGAGCAGAAGAATTCTTCCATTCCTGCACTCGACCAGGGACCTCATTGAGTCGAGTCATCAGAGACTCGAGGTCATTTTGGAGAATCTCCCCTGGCCAGAGCGCTGTGTCGATTCGCGACACTGCAACTTTCAGCTGAGCAAGGTAATTAACAACACCAGCGACACGGGATTCCAGTCGGAGCAGGTTCATGGCAGCTTCGTCCTTAACAGGAGAGAGGATGGGGTCCAAGCTTGTCTCAATTCGCCCAGTCTCTTCCTCGAAGTTCTGGCAAAATTATGCACACACAATACAACGATGAGTCAATGGCTATATATAGAGTCGACAGCAACAATTCAGTCGGACAAAGGAAAGCACCTTCAAGCATGACGAACAACTTCTTGGCAAGTCCTCCCAGATAATTCTCCAGGTTATCTCTCTTGCGGGCGATGCCTTCCACTTTGTCAGATAGGACTCCATTGTCCTTCTTCAAACGAGTCGCTTCCTTATTGGCTTCATCAAGGGCAGTTTTTAGCTTAGCGTTCTCTTCCTCCAGTTTGCCGACTGAAGCCAACTTCTGGTCGGCTAGTGCAGTTTTCTCTTCAGCTGCTTTCTACGCGGCTGCAAGGTCCAGATCCTTCTTCGCCAGAGCCTAGTTCATTGTTTCTGAAAGAAATAATGCTTGGATCAGAAAAAGCAAATAACACCCGGGTCAGGAACAAATCAATCAACAAGTTTTTCATACCATCGGCTTCATCCTTGGCCTTATGCAAGCTTGTCTTGGCTAGCTCCAGATCAAGATTGAGCTAAATCTGCTTCTGCTCTAGGTCAGCAAAATGAGCTCCAAGTTCACAGGATTTCTGTAATCAAAGGATGGCCAGTCGACGGATGAAAAGATTGGTTACTTCAGAGCAATAGAGTGATAAATTCAACAAGTTCTAAGACTACTGCCGAATCAAACATCCAACAGTAGTCTCGGGGACTACACCCAGTGGGTGCACTTAGCGTGCACACACTGGTCCAGTTTCCACTCGACATAGTCTGTCCAGGCCGAGTGTACAAAAAAAACAAAAAAAGAAGAGCAAAGTTGTTCTAAGACCATAGTCGACTGCCCGCAGTCGACTATGGTCTCGGGAACTACACCCAGTGGGTGCACTCAGCGTGCCCCCACAAAGTTTAGGTTCCACTCGACATGACCCATTCAGGACGAGTGAGAAAATTCGGATTCTCAGACCATAGCCAATTGCCGCAGTCAACTATGGTCTCCGGGACTACACCCAGTGGGTGTACAAACACAAAATGCAGACTAATGAAAAGATGCTCAAGGAAAGTTTTCAGGTAGCATATCCCAACAGAACAAGCGACAAGCTAAGGGATCAGTCGGTAGTCAACCTGCCTGGACGTTGCTCTGGAGAGCTGAGCTGGCGTCGTAAGCAGCTTGACTGGCCTCCCGAACCACCTTCATCGGCTCCATCATGATGTTTGCCTGGCGTATAGCCTCCTTAGCAGCACCCACCTGGTCCTCTGGGACGTGGTGCACAGTGAATAGTGAAGATGGATCGGCTGGAGTCTGTGCAGTCGACGCTGATGGCTGGGCACTCAACAATGGTACAGCAAAAGTCACAGAAGTCCGGTTGACATCGCCGGTCTCCTGGATCATTGGCTCCGTCACTGGCGTCGACTGAGGCACCTTGCCAGTTGATGTCTTCCTACTTCTTCTTCCCATGGGCCTCAGCGGCACATCCTCGCCGTTGTCTGGTAGATCAATGACATTGGGAGGAGCTGCAAAAAGAATCAATCACCAGAATTCAGTCGATCAACAAAACGGCTGAAAAAGTAAAGACAAGATTGCAAAAGTCATACCTGGGTTGGAAGTGATAGTGTTTCCCATTTCCTCGTCACCGTCTCTGTAAGCAGAAGTCCCAGAGGTAGCAGCACTACAAGTTTCAAGATTCACTCAGGAAAATCAAGAAGAGAGTCGACAGCACATGTCCTTGAGCAAAAAATGAGGACAAGATACTTACGCAGAAGCGATGGGAACATTGATCTTGATCTTGGGCAGGGTCTTCCGGGACTTCGACGCTGCAACTTTGGGCTGCTTTGAAGTCTTTTCACTCGGCGCAGGGGAAGAGGTCCGAGTGCGCTTGGAAGTCTGTCCAGTCGGCGGAGCTACTTTGCCACGTACACTAGTTGGGTCGTGCTTATTCTTGGAACGCCTTTCGTTGCGAGGTGGTGACTTGACTTCTTCGCCACTGCTCGAGTCCTCGCTTTCCTCCTCCTCTTCTCCTCCATCAGACTGCCAATCCATGCTTTTACCTCCACTTTCTTCTCCTTCCTGGTATTGCTCTTGCTCCCAGTTCGGCATTGAGTATGTCTTTGTATAGATCCGCGAAGCAAAAGATGTGAACAAAGGATGGTTGACTCAGCAAATAATTGCAAGTCAGAATGAAAAACACTTAGAAATAAAGAATAGACCTTGTCTGTCTGGTTGTTGGTGTTGAATGGTAAAACTCTTCGGGACCCCCTGGGGTTGTCCTTGTTTCCTGTGATGCCTTGCACCCACTGCGCAGCCGTCTTCTCATCAACGTCCTCCGGGTGGATCTGAGTGAAATCTTCAATCCCCGAGTACATCCACATCGAGTGATCACGAGCCTAGAGAGGCTGGATACGTCAACTGAGAAATACCTCAAGCAAATCTATACCGGTCACACCCTCATGGATCCGTTGAACTACTCGCTCCATCAACATGGCCACCTCCACCTTCTCTGCTGGAGTCACTTTCACGGTAGTGGGTTTCTGGACTCGCGCCAAAGAAAAAGGAGGGAGACCAGTCGAATGACCAGGGGTCGACTTGTCTTTACAATGAAACCAAGTCGACTGCCACCCTCTAACCGAGTCAGGGAGAGTCATCGCGGGAAAAACACTCTTCCCCCGCATCTGGATGCCTAAGCCCCCACACATCTGGATCACCTGGGTTTTCTCGTCACTCGGGCTAGCTTTCTTCACAGTCTGTGAGCGGCATGTGAAGATGTGCTTAAACAGACCCCAGTGCGGTCGGCATCCCAGGAAGTTCTCACACAGAGAGACAAAGGCAGCCAGGTATGTGATAGTGTTGGGAGAGAAATGGTGGAGTTGAGCTCCGAAGTAGTTCAGAAAAGCACGAAAAAAGGATGTGGGGGCAAGGAAAAACCGCGGTCGACATGGGTGGCGAGCAAGACGCACTCGCCCTCCTGACGTTGTGGCTCAGTTTCATCCCCCGGGAGCCTCCAGGAACCCTGCTCGATCAGCCCGCTCTCGGCCAGATCTCGCAAATCATCCAGCTCGATTGTGGACTGGATCCAGTCACCCTGGACCCAGCCGCGCGGCAAGCCGGATCTCGACAACGACCCGCTCCTGCCGGTCTTCTTCCCCTTCCCCTTTGCCGCCCCCTTCTTTGCACACTCCAGCGCTGCCGTCTTGTCCTTCGCCATCTCAGCAAGAGGCGCACGGGTGGGATGCAGCGTTGAGAGCGGAAGCGATAGCGGTGGAGAAGCAGAGGAGGAAGAAGGAGGAATTGAGGCGCACTGTGCAGAATTCCCCAATCCAACGCCTTATATGGAGTCATTTCCGAGTGGCTGACCCGTGGGCCCAGGCAATCCTGTCAAATCCCGCAACAGTCGCGCGCACAGTACATGGCGGAAAAGGTGGCGCAGATATTGAGGCGCCCCTACCTAATCTACCTTGATTACTGCGGCGTCCTCCGTCCCGCGCGCTTCCCAAAATTTCAAATCCCGCAAGATCCGAGAGCAGCAGAGCAGTCCGTCAGACCGAAGATTTTTTCTATACCAACACTCGAAGCTTTTCAGCAAAAGTTCACTTGACAAACTAAGAATGGATCAAGGCGACTGAAAAACAAGTCGAAGTCGTCACGTTGTTCATTGATCCCAACGAAACGCTTCTGAAGCGCAAGAACTGAGTCAGAATTATTTTTCAACTCCTTATCCACTCGAACCCTGAACCGTTCGGGGGCTAATGACGACGACATGTACCTAGGGTAGGGTCATAGGCCTGACCTAGACACCCTCCCCAAGGACATTACCCTAAAGTCAGAAGCATCCATGTGATAACATCATCCACTCGACCAGAAGCATTCCACTCGGAAGACTCAATGTCACTCGACCATAGAAATAGTCACTCGATGACCAGAAGATCTAAAGCCACTCTGTACAGCAACAGTCGGGCATTTACTCTGTAGACTTAATGGTCATTCATGTAACTTTATTGCTGGCGTTATCAGTAATGCCCTATCTTTATGTACCTTAAACCCTGTGTAACTGAGGGCCTGAGGGGTCTGGCCAACTCTATATAAGCCACCCCCCTCCTCAGGGACAAGGGTTCGCACCCCCTGTAACTCCACACGCATAATTCGATCGACCGAGCTCCCGAGCACCAAGACATAGGGTTGTTACTTCCACCGTGAAGGGCCTGAACTCGTAAACCTTGTGTGTACAACTTCACCATAACTGGGATCTTGCCTCCTCATACCTACCTTCATTCTACTGTAAGTCTTAGAACCACGACACTGCCCCTAGGTCTTGTTATCTTCTCACACCCACACATACCAACACACACACCACACAAAAAAACTCTCCTCGTGCCTCTATACCCTCCCCCTTGCATATACACTCACTCAAGGGAATCTCTCGCCTTGACATTATATATTAGTCTCTCTCTCTCTAGACCTCTCTCATTTCTCGTGCTATCTCTCCCATGCCCCCCTCCCCCCACCGGCCCCTCTATCCATGCCTCTCTCGAATACGTAATACACACACATACCTCTCTAGGCCCTGCCAAATACATCAACTACACATTCAAACATGTTACATCACGTACCCCTTTGATCTAAAAAGCCCTCTCTTCACGTTTATTTCGCATACAACATTCCTTTTGAATAAAGTGTGGACAAAAAATGATTTTAGAATTTCTACATATATACAACATTACAAAGTTATATGGACGAGTATGAATGTTAATTTGCATTGCATGGTTCCCACAATGATATTTATTCCGCACTGTGAATTTTTATATTTTTATACTATATATAAAGTTAGTCATAATAAAGAGAAACGAAGAGCATCTCTCTCCCATCGTGATACACCCCATCTACACCCCTTTCACGTATTCACACAAACTATCTCCAGGTCCTCTAAAAGTAAGCCCCCAGCACATTCACGCATGTTTCATCTTTCTCTCGCGATATATACAGTGACGATCATTGTATTTGGAGGAAAAGCACGATACGTACATTGGACTTCAGAATCCACTCATTACGGTCACCATTTATGTTTTGTGGTTATTATACAGTCACGGCCTCACCGTACAACTCTGTATTTGCTCAAGACACGACTAGTTGACCAGTTAAACGCTCCACGTTGCACCTCTAGTGTTGCATCACATTATCTCACTACCATTGGGCCCACCTGTCCGCTTGTATCTACTCTTCTACACTCTTATAAAAACAGAGTTGCTGATGATGGTGTGCCTGCCATCCTGCAACATAGGTCGTCCAATTTATATCTGACGGATAGGAAGGAAACTATGACAATTTTGCAAAAAGGTACACACACACCTCTCCACATTTGCAAATAAGGCCTTCCCTTGTTCATCCTTTTCTCTCACAAGATAAACTAGTCATACAAATGCATCTTGATATTACGTGCAACACACGGGCATCTTGCTAGTAAGAATGAAAACAAACGACAAAAAAATATTGGACGGTGGTTCGAAGTCATGACCGCGGGCACAGCGGACAAGGTGGCCTTGTATTGGTATGCTGAGTCGTCTGTTTTAACACACAGGAGCTGGTGTGGTGATTATACACACATGCACGCATGCACACGAACTGCATGCATGCAACACTTGCACGAACACATGCAGCCACGCATGCACGCAACACTCACACGTACACACGCAACCACGCACGCACGCAACACTCAAACGCACACACGCATGCATGCATGCACACACCACACGACCAACACACACTCTCACACTCAAGTGCTCAACCTACACGTGCACGCGGATACATCAGGCCCTGACAGACACATACACAACCAGGTGATTCCCGCGCACGGGTTGTAGTCTTGTCGCGCCTGGGTAAATTTGTATCTATCTGACCTTTTCCCTATGTGAACTGACATGTGGGACCCACAAGGAACATGGTCAGTTTAACTAGTCAACATGGTGCCACGCAGACTATTTGGCCGGTCAACAGAGTGCAATCTGATGCTGAACGGTGAGCAAGTGACCATATAATCACCGCAAAACGTATATAGTGACTGTAATGAGCGTATTCTGAAGTTCGGTGACCGTATTACGCTTTTCTCTCTGTAGGCCATCCAAAACTACATCTCTATACGTTCTCGCATGTTACATTTAACAACTATGCAATACAGCACTACTACTACACTCTAACACAATAAATCATATGTGTTTTTAGTTTTACTAGATATCATATTGTTACTTAATTATTCAGTATGCATACATTAAAATTGCCTTTGAAATGTATGGCCAGTATCATCTACCACGTGGGAAAAATCCCTCCCTTTCCTGTTTAATCGGGTTTGTATCGATGGATCGTGCGAAACAGCAAAACTATAGTACTATACAGTACAAGTGACAGTTCACGGGGCCGCCGTGTCGTGTACTCCTCCGTCGTAAGAGTGGAGCGCTTGCTTTCATAAATGTTCTAGTCTCGTTCGCTGACATGTGGGACATCATGCTACCGGGTCCACGTGCCATACAGAAATACAGTGCAGAGCAGCAGGGGTGAAGCACCCCAGTCATGACGCCGGCGTACTAATGAGCAATGAGGCGTCAAATCAGAAAGCTGCACCTTTCCCGCAGTTAAGTTGGAGGGACAAAGTAATAATGCTAAAAAAAGAAGTTGGAGGGACGAAGCAACAATCATTTCACTCGTTGCTGAATTCGCTTCTCCCTCATCTTCTTCAAGTTTTTTTATAAGATCTTCTTCAAGTTAACCACTTGTTGCTTTTGCCGTTGTTCTGCCTCATGTGGGACACGGATCGGCTTGGTAAAGCACTGACACGTGGTACCACATGTTAGCAAACCGCCAGGCCAACATCCTCTAAAAATAAGAAACCTCCCTCACCATCCGCGTGGCAAAATCACCTCCTTTTTACTAATCTTGATTCTATAATTTTTTAGAGCAATATAATTGAGATTTGTATAGATAGCACACATGAGCAAAACCAAGTGGTACGGTTAAGGGCATCCACAATGTGTAGCCAAATTTGAAAATAGCTTTTGGCATCGATGGGAACCATTGTGGATGGTGCTGCCAAAGCCAAAAACATGGAACTGAAGCTCCTTGATTGAGTGATTGAAGGAATAGAAAAATGCAACGTCTCTCCTCTTGCTCCCGTGCTTGGACGCATGTATAGTATAGAGCATAGAGTCTACTCCCCTGTCCCTTCTATCACAACTCAGAAAGCATTGAGGCATCAAATCACAAAGCACGGGCGGAGCAACCATCATTTCACTCTTCGCTGACTCCGCTTCTCCATCGTCTTCTTCGAGAAACCACCTCACCGCACTAAGCTGGACGGACGAAGCTATTGTGTACTAGTAGTACTAGTACATTTACGTGTCCTTTGGTTCAACGGACTTCCTGGATGCAAATAAGGCGGTTGTCTCGGCTTGCAGGGGGCACTTGCGTCCAGTGGTCTCGCTCAACAGTGTTCTCCGTCGAATGCACTTCGTCAACCTACAACGTTCGAGATATCTTCGACGTCACCGCAATGGGGAAGTCAAATAGTTACTACCTCCATTTTTTTTGTACACAAGGCCAGTATATCAAAATTACAATTTGCAAAAGGCCACTAACACTAATCGAGGCAAAATTGATGGGGTTTGCCTCGTACTAGCAACCAAGGACATTAATATACCCTTGCATGCATGCGGAAGTGAGAAGGTTGGTTTGCATGGCGCTGCATTAATCAAGCGATGAGGAGTAAGATGGTCAGGGGTTAGCTCACTGGGCTTTGGAGAAAAACATACGAATTAATTGACACATCAAACGAGGATTTGTATCGATTAATCCCGTGAAGGAAAACCCCCCTTTCTTTATTAACACCAGTACTCTACTTCACCACACATTTTTGCCAAGCTTGCCTAAAGTTTTCAAAATGAAAAGGAGGTACACTTGCGCACGGCTGTCGCGGTCGCACCGCACCCTCACACGGTCGCTCCGCACCCTCACACAGTCGCTCCTGCACGCCGCAAACCCAACCAAGGGAACGCTCCCTCACTGACACGTGCTACCGCATGTGAACAAACCAAACTCAGCCATCCTACCGCTGACACATAATTTTTGTTCATACAGTATATTTATCCAACCTCATGTTGGGGAGGATTGTACGGCTCGTGCGGTGGTCTGTTGGGGAAGAAGAAGAGGTGAGGAAGAAGGGTTAGGAGACGTAGGATATTCATCCAACAACCTGAAATGGTAGACTGACCCAAATGATGAAAGTCAGGCGACTTGCATAACAATATATGTTTTTACACAACAAGAGATCCCTAAAAACAACAACATAAAGAAAAACTATCACTACTCGCGAAACGAGACGGCCTCGTCGTCTTCGGCTGGCGTCGCGAACCAGCAGTAGCTGCCGACGTGTGTCTCTGCACCATGGTTGTCCTCGGTCTCCAGCTACTCATTCACGCGGAGCGTGCGGGCGCTCTTCACGGATGAGAGCACCGCCCGCTTCAAGTCGAGGACGTCCGGTTCCGCTTGCAGGAGGGCCTGGATGGTAGCGGCCTTCGCGCGCTCCGTGTCGAGTTGAGCCTCCGCCGCCCGGTTCAAGTCGAGGACGTCTGATTCCGCCTGCAGAAGGGCCTCGATGGCAGCGGCATCCGCGCGCTCCGCGTCGAGTTGAGCCTCCGCCGCCCGGTTCAAGTCGAGGACGTCCGGTTCCGCCTGCAGGAGGGCCTCAATGGCAGCGGCATCCGCGCGCTCCGCCTCAAGTTGAGGCTCCGCCGCTCAGTTCACACCCACGACATCCAGTTCCGCCTGTTGGAGAGCCTCGATGGCAGCGGCATGCACGCACTCAATGTCGAGTTGAGCCTCTGCCTCCCGGTCCTACTTTAGTATCGCCAGGTTGAAACGCTGGTCCGCCTGCACCATGGGGGACCCGGACGCCGGCACAAAGCCAACGTCCATCGTCTCATACCCATCGGGGCCTTCTACGCCGTGACCTCCGCCATGAACATTGGATCGGCTTCCTCCTCCTCGTAGCTTGGCTCCAGAGAACTCGGGGATTGGCCCGCCGCAAAGCGAGCTTGGGAACGGAGGTCTATGGCGCCGACCGCCGCCGCGATTTCTGCGCGGCGCTCCGGCGTCAGCATCTTGTAGTACGTGATCTTGCGGCGCACCATGGCTTTCCGGCGAACTAGGGGACGCTTGATGCAGGCTAGGGGATCGAAAGGTGGGGGGATGGGCTGGAGAGGAGGTGTGGTTTTGGGGCAGTGGCTGGCGTATGCCGAGCAGCGAAGGTTCTGGTGTGAATAGTGGTTCGAGTGATGACTGGTCAATCGGTTTTGATTGTACATCGCTCTTATCACGTTCGCGTTGCCCCCGGCACGCTGGACCCTCCATGTCGCTCATCAAATGCAACACGCTTCGTCTTGTATTTTCGCTCGCTTGTGGGGCCATAGTTGAGAGATAACCGACGTCCCTCCCCCTCCCCTGCCTGTGTCATTTATACTACCACTCCCTCCGTTTTATGCGGACACTACAAAAAAATACACTTCCGTGGTGATACGTGTTTGTCACAGTAGGTCGCGTTTTTTGTCATGCATGTACATCCATGACAAATTTATGACAGAATCAAGATAGTCATACCTGTGATGTCGTAGAAGTGTTCCATGACATTACCAAAATTATCATCACGGAAGTGTCCACTTCCATGACGATAAATCGCGCGTCACGGAAGTGCTTTTCGTCCAAGGGTGACCGACACGCGGCATCCACCGTAACGGAACGCCGTTAAGCTATCGGGTCGGGTTTTGGATCCGATAACCCATTAACCTCCCCGACCAATGGGGATTTTCCACGTAAAATCATCATTGGCTAGAGGAAACACGATGTCGGCTCATCGTTGGGACGGATGTCATCCACTCACCGGATGTATACGCCTATGATACGTCGACACATGGCACGGCCCAACAGTGGCCCATTCCTGTGAAAAGGCCGGCCCGTTTGACTTGGTCAAAAGCTGGCGGGCCGGCACATGGAAAGCCTGTTAACGGCCTGTTTGCATATAGCCCATTTACATCCCGATAACCCAAGGCCCGTTACGCCCTATCTGAATTAGGCCCAGTAGCATCATCTGGGCCACCCAATATGATTCAAGCCCATTTTCACTTCTAGCCCATGTATAGCCCATGATGTCTTTCGGCCCATATGAGGCCCTTTGTAACTCTTGGCCCATTAGCGGCCCGTGCTGAAACTGGCCTGTAATGAACAGTGTATTACTTTACACCCATTAACGGCCTGTGGTGAAACTGGCCCGTAATGAACAGTGTATCACTTTATACCCATTAACGGCCCGTTATTCCGTTGGGCCGCTTCCAGCCCAAGTTAACTTTTGGCCTTCTGAGGGCCCATTTATTCTTGGGCTCATTGCAGCATTCGGTCACTTACGGCCCGTTACTGTCATTTTCTGCTTGGGGCCAAATTCAGCCTGTCGTTACAGTCGGCCCGTTTGTGGACCGTTAGTCTGTTGGGCCATTTTCATAGCATCACCAAATACAGCCTATTAACGGCCCGTTATGGTCAGCCCATAAACGCATTTATTTCCATTAAAGGCCGTCTACGGCCCATTAAAGGCCCGCATAAGACCCATAAATGAGTCGGCCCATGGATCCTACGAGACGTAGAAGGCCCATGGATCCTACGAGACGTAGAAGGCTCATGGATCCTACGAGACGTACTAGGCCCATGGATCCTACGAGACGTAGAAGGCCCATGGATCCTACGAGACATAGAAGGCCCATGGATCCTACGAGACGTAGAAGGCCCATGGATCCGACGAGACGTAGAAGGCCCATGGATCCGACGACCCGTGAAGGGCCATGGTCGGGCGAGTTGGCCCCCGTTTGAACGATATAGCATATTCAAAGAATTATCCTACTCAATACTATCACCTCTAAAAAGCATACACTATACAACAAAGAGATCAAGGCATAGAAAGGTAGAATAATCCTACACTATACAATAAAGAAATTACAGCCGATTATACCCACTAGGCATTATGGTTCGACAGTGATAATAAAGCATACACAAACAGAAAATTACATACACTGGGCAAATACAGCTCATACATCATGGACGCGCATCAACTTAACTCCATTTGAACTATAATCTCTTCAGAAAATAGGATTGGCCGGATTCAGATAGCACAACTTTTAGTCTGCAAAATCTCCAATTCCTTCATGGTTACCTCAGTGTCTTGTTTCATTTTTTGACTCCTCGCATCTAATACCGCATGTCCAGTCTCAACTTGTTGGTTATACGTTGACAATCATGTACACATTGTCTTGCCACCTCTAGTTGATGCTCGAGAACATCAAAGACATTCCAATTCCAATCCATAATCATTCGGTAACGGCCATGCCGCATCGCCGCAGATCTTTGTGTTGATGTTACTTCATCCTGAAATGTTTACGTAAGTACACATGACTAGGGAAAAATATAGTTACAACAAAGTGAAGTTTAACAAGACACTATTTTGTACTACATGGCAAAACAGGACTAACAATAATGTTACACGTCACTTTAAAAAAATGTTACACGTCATGGAGCATAAGCGGTGATATTTTAAAAATTATAAAAAGATAGTCTGTGCAGCCTGCATACAAAAATCCCTCTTAGCTCACCGAGGAGCATGATGTTGGGGCCCAATCGAAAACACGGACAAGTTACAAATTTAGACAAGACGTTATGCGTATAAGTAAGCAAGCGGTGGCCATTATGTGCCTCAATTAAAGTCTTAGGGAGCATAATGAACAGCAGAGGGTTTCATACAAACATACTACAGCAGGCAAAACTATGCAATCATTAGCGTAGTATAAACTAGATTGTGAGCCTCATGCAATAATAGTTGGTTAATAGACTTCAAAGCTTCAGGCACACTTCGGCGGAGTAATTAAATGGTAAGGCCTTTAATTATGTCAACTAATAGTGATACAAGTACTTGAACATCGTGCATGATTATTTGGGCATCTCATTAAGCGAGGACAAATAAAGCAATTGAAAAGAGAAAATTAACTATGCACGAAACAAACAAGGAATTGAACTGTTGAGTTGCATACATTGACTTACCTTAGCAGGTTGAAGAGGCTCGGACAACTCCGACTTCTCTTGCAAGGCTCCTTCCTAACATCGTGTACTTGGAAATCCTCAATCTTATCTTCATTGCACCCCCTCTGCAAGGTGACACAAACTAGTTACTCGTCTCCTTGGAAGATAAATATGCATACTTTCCAGTCTATGAACACAAAAGGATGAGATTATAACAAAACAACACCACATAATGAAACATGCCGCATCTCTTGCACTTGCACACAATGAAATGAGCATTTACTATGTCTCGCACTATGTAAAAACTAGGCATACCTTCGAACTGGATCTCCAGTACTCTTGGAGAGCCCTCTTAGTGTACAACCAAACCTTTATGTCACCTATGAGTTAGAAAAGGCCCCACTACAGCAGCCCTTAGTGTTTAAATCGTTGACAAGCTCTGTTAGAGTGTTAGGTCAAGAACAGCAAGTAATCAAAGCAAATAGTCCTAGTATGGCGGGTTGATGCAAATAAGCAATTGAACATATGTGTGAGCAAATCTTACATATCAAGAAAAGAAGCAAAGAAGGAGGCTTAAAGACCATCACTTGACTGACCAGATTTAAGGGGCATTTAAACATCATGTGCAACGTATGAACTAACATAAACATTGCATATTCCAGATTCTAGAATGGAATGCACATGTATTAGGTTATGCCATGTATGATGATGCCTAAATGTACAGATAGCAGGCAGGAGTGATTCATCATTGCACGCACAATTCAATTGCGAGTTAAGGGCGATTCGATTCCGCCTTTTCAGGGCATATTGTCAAAATAAGCCATAAAAGATGTAAAGAAGTCATTTTTAGTTATGGGCTTGGGCTTAACTAATTTCGCTTTGGAGGGTGTTTTGGTAGAACCTCACTAAAAATTGAAGGAAGGGAATAGTGAAATGACTCTGTTGTCCGCCTATATTACACTCAAAATGCAATCACGACGCCTGTGTCACACGACCCTCAAGTAAAAACAAACACGCAAGCATTCATTGCCTGCCAGCTTGCATCTCCTCTCCCTTTCCCTCTACCTCGATCCCCTACCGCGGACTAGGGTTCCTCCAATGAGCCGTTGCCATCGGGTCCCATCCGGCACAGTCCTCGGCGATGCTATGTCCAGCTAGGCTACATGGCCGGCTGGTAGGGGCAAATCTCCCGGCTGCTCCTCCCTGGCGCCGCCCTCATTCTCATGGTCTCCGATGCAGTTGCTCCACTGTGGTTCATCCAACGACTACTCCGTGGCGCTGCACAACTACGGGCCGATGCCACCTTTGCGGCGGAAGGCACATTATTCCCCCTCCCCTCCTCCCAGGCCATGGCCTTGAGGTGCTGTTGAAGGATGAGCTCATCCAACAAGGTGAGGATCTCCTCCGATTTTTTGCCACTATACGATGAATTGCTATGAGCTGCTTCTGCTGCTGCTATATGATGCATTGCTATGAGCTGCTCCTGCTGCTGCTATATGATGAATTGCTATGAGCTGCTACTGCTGTATGATGAGTTGCTATGAGCTGTTGCTGCTGCTATATGATGAATTGCTATGAGCTTCTGCTGCTATATGATGAATTGCTATGAGCTGCTGCTGCTGCTATATGATGAGTTGCTACAAGCTTCTCCTGCTGCTGCTATATGATGAATTGCTATGAGCTGCTCCTGCTGCTGCTATATGATGAATTGCTATGAGCTGCTCCTGCTGCTATATGATGAATTGCTATGAGCTGCTGCTGGTATATGATGAATTGCAGACTACTGCTGCTGTATGATGAGTTGCTATGAGCTGCTGCTGCTATATGATGCTTTCAGGTGGTGCTGCTATACAATAATAACCAGCCACTTGGACCATCGATTTTCAATAAATAATTGTTCTTCATTTAAATGTGGGTCATGCGTTATTCGTTTAAATTAGGCAATGGGATCTCTATGGAAAACATTGACCAAAGTAGATTGTGCCATGTAGATGGTATCTTTGTATTTGCATTTTGAGCAAATAGTGATGGTCTGTTTTCCTATCATATTAATTACTGCCTTTGGGTTCAATTTGTGATGTTTGCAAGTCAAATTAATTTCCATATGGGAAGAAAAATGAAAAAATATAATGCAATCTAGACTTTCCACTGATCATACCAAAGATAAGATGAAAATGCAATGAAAAGAACTGGTTGGCTTATTACATGGAGCTTATATTCATAGGTGCTTATTTTCTTAGGATAACTCGTAATAACTGTCCCTAAGAAACTTGGCTAATAGAACTGGCATACAAATAACATGTCACGATGATTGCAATGGAGGAGTGACGTACCATAGCACACTGTATAGGCTCACCGCTGCCTCTCCTTTTTTGCGATGTTCCATGAAATTGCCACATACATCTTGTACTTTTTCATTGTGTAACCCTATACGCAAGTTGACACGGCTAATTTCAGACATCTCTACATGATACTACATTGCATATCCCTTAGCATATTTAAACCACCAATTAACGATTGTGTGCGTACCATAAACTAGCCATGACTCAGATGTCGGACTAGCGAGCACTCTAAGGGAGCCTAATGTAGTGCACTGGAATTCCTACATGCCACCTATGATTTTGTGTAATGTACTGTGCCTGTTCCTAAATATATGTCTTTGTAGAGATTCCAGTATGGACCACATACAGATGTATATAGATGCATTTTCGAGTGTAGATTCACTCATTTTGCTCCGTATGTAGCCTATAGTGGAATCACTAGAAAGACTTATATTTAGGAACGGAGGTACGAGGTAGTATCATGTATGACATCTACATATCTAATTTAGCAGCCAAGAGTCGAAATCATTGTCTGCACAAAGGGATTCTTGGTCGAAAATCCTAGCAAAGCATCTTTGGCGAGCCTGAGAACAATACAAGAGAGAGAGACGCGCTTACAAGATCATAGCAATGCATCAGTCCAGGATCTTGGTTGGCCTAGCTGTTAGATCCAGAAGAAACATCGTCCTTGTAGTCTTTGTCAGCTGCATAACAGGTAACAGCGACCAGTTAGTATATTTGAAGTACATCGGGTGTGATGCTGGACGGGTTTAAAGGTGACAAGTACCTAGGCCGTGGCGGGTGCTTGGCATCTCTCCAGACGGTGGGAATCAGGTTAGAAACGTCGAGGGTGATGACGCTGCGCTGGCTGTCGGGGTCCGGTAAGGAGATCTAGAACCGTCGAGTAGGGTGTTTGTGGAGCGGCTTCGGTAGGGTGGACTACGGTGTGGGCGAAGCGGATCTGTGGCCGTGGACGAGGGCGTAGGTGAAGCTGCTTCGGTGGTTGGGTTAAGGATGGTGTCGACGACGCGGATCTGCGGCCGTGGACGGGGCGTCAGAAGCTGCTCCGGTGGTTGGGTTAAGGATGGTGTCGATGATGCGGATCTGCGACCGTGGATGGGGTGTCAGAAGCTGCTCCGGTGGTTGCGTTAAGGGTGGTGTCGATGATGCGGATCTGCGGCCGTGGACGGGGCGTCAGAAGCTGCTCCGGTAGGTTGGATGAGGGTGCGAGGAAGCGGATCTGAGGCCGTCTACTTGTGAGTTGGCAAAGCGGCCCTGGTAGGGTTGAGAATGGTATAGGCGAAGCTACTCCGGTAGGGTTGACGATGGTGTCAGCGAAGCGGCTCCGATAGGGTTGAGGAAGGTGTCGGCGAAGCGGCTCCGGTAGGGTTGAGGAAGGTGTCGGCGAAGAGGATCAGAGGATGTTGACGGGGGCGTCGGTGGGGTGGCTCCGGGGGGTGTGGACGAAGCGTCTCCGGTGGCGAAATGCTGAATGAGCCGCTGCAGATCTTGTGACGGTTGTGAGAGTACCGCGAAGCAGATCCGACGCCGTGGACAAGGCCGACAATGAATGGGCTGTGGTATAGTGGTGGATGAGCAGTCTACTTGTTTCTAGGGGAGGTGGGAGGGTAGATGCGGCCGCGAAGCAGATCCGACGAGGTGGACGCCGTTGGCAGTGAATGGGCTATGGTACGCCGGTGGATGAGCAGTCTAGGGTTTCGAGAGGGGAGGGGAGAAAGGGCGATGAAGTACGGACGGCGTGATGTAAGATGCTCTGGTGCTGTGGAGTTAGTCGTTTTTGTGGGAGGGGGAGAGGAAATGGGGGTGCCGTGTAGTGGGGGAACCGGAAGTTACCAAAGCAGCCCCGACCTATCATGTAGATGAGGGCGGTATTGTAATCATGGTCTCTGTGCACCAAGGACAACAGGTGGATTTCGCATGCTAAAGACTAAGCTGGCGGAAATTTTAGAAGGAGGCGGGAGATTTTGCCGCCCGCGAGATCGTTCGTATCCAGTTTCAACTAATTTTGGACCGTTCTAGCGGGAAGGTCATGCTAGACTGTACACGTGGCACGCGTCGGCGATTAATAACGGTGTGAAGTCCACCCCGAAAAAATACAATAACTCGGGATGATGCGCCGATAACTTGGGCGTTCACACGGGCGCCGCCAATCAGACGGGTGTAGTGGCGTTCACAAAAAAGGGATCAAACGCTCAGCCTATGTATTTCTCGTGTAAATAGATAATTTGGTGCCATTGGTTATTTACTTTAAACATAATGCATTGGCGTGTTAGTGTAGAGGCGCACAAAAGAAATGGATATTGTAGCCAGCTACTTAAAAGTGTTACCTCATATGATTACATAGCCTCCATTTCATAAATTATGCACCGTTGAATTCATATATGAATATTACATATATTACTTCAAAATGGAAACTTAAATCATCCAAGACTAATGAATTTGAATGCAAGAGTAACAATGGTGCATGTACATGATAGCTACATTGGTTGTTTGAGGAAACATCACTGTAACTTTGGCATGCACAATTGTTGGGGATATTACTACTGGGCGTAAACCGGCCTATCTGGGCCGGGTTAACTTCATCAGTAGTCCAACGGTGTAAAAGCCCAAGCATGAAAGTAAGGGCCCAAGGCCTGTAGTCGGTTTAGAACACATGGCCGTAAACCGGCCTGGTATGTAAACTTGTATTGTAAGTTAGGAATAGAGAGAGACCAACCCGGATACGAGTATGAACCGGAGATTGGGACTCTCTGAACCGACGGGCGTCACCCGTGTATATAAGAGGACGACCCGGGACGGTTCAAGGGAGAGACGACAACAACTCGAGGCCTAGGCGAGGCTTATTTGCTCCCTAGCCATCGAGACCACATCAATCCCATCACAACTAGACGTAGGCTTTTACCTTCATCGAAGGGGCTGAACTAGTATAAACTCTTGTGTCTTTGCATCCGCTTTAACCCCTTCAAGTTAACCCATAGCAATGGCTCCACGACTAAGTCCTTTCATGAGGACATCTGCCGTGACAAAACCACGACAGTTGGCGCCCACCGTGGGGCTATCGCACGATGGTTTGATGATCTTGGAGGGCAAGTTCGAAGGACTCGAAAGCTATGCTATGGGCCGGATGACCAAGAGTCGTCGCGGAAAGCTCTACATCGACGACGCAGGATGGGGCCCCGAGGCCGGCTCAATCGAGTACGGATACCGGGTCCCCTTTGGTGGCATACACGTTTTCATCGGCAAGATCGGTGAGCCAGGGCCTGAGCCGGACATCTGCACCGACCTCGTCGAGACGGCTCAGCGTACGAGATCTGCCCAGGTTAAACCGGCCGTGAAGCGTGCCTTTGTGGGAGTCATCCACGGAGGAAGTTATGAGGACGGATCATAATCTGGTGGCAAAACCGTCGTCTACTCTGACGACGAGTCGTCAACCGGAGAAACTGAATCTCTATATCAGCTAGAAGATGGCCGGATTGGGGGCTGTTCCGATGGTGACAGTATTCCGGACCCCTCTGACCTGCCCAACAGGGTTGGAATATTCATGGCCGGTACACAAGCAACGCTTCACTCTTCGACTGCTGCGCGATGATCGCCGATTCAACAGCGGCGACGGCTGCCGGGCGAGAGGCCCCTGTCGCCCGCCGGCTCAAGTTTTATCAGATACATTCGATGCGTTGGCTGCACTCATGGCAGAGGCTAACCCGGCGGATCAGGACGCTCATAATGCGGAGATCGTGAAGGTGAAGGAACAAATCACTCAGGCTAAAGCGGATCTAGCAGCTGCAGACGCCAGGATGACGGTAGAGCGGGCCGCTTTAGATGCGCAGGCTTATAGGCTCATGTTGGATCAGAACGCGTCACATGAAGTCATGAAGAGGAAATACAGATCCCGTTTGCCTTCAGTTTTCGAAGGAAGAGACCTCTTCAACACCCCCGGAGCGGGAACCAGTAATCCGCCGGCGGTAAACCAGGCGGAAGCACCTGGGACGGGCGCGCCGGTACAGCCCCGCTTAATAGATCTACCTCACCATAACACCCGTGCGCCTCAGGCTGTGCAAACACCTCCGGGTCACTACTCCAACCCGATGGATAACCTTGTTGCAGCTGCGGCACGGCTGGAGGCTATTCCAATTGAAGGTGATTCACCACAGGCAGTAGAGACGCGCCGGATCAAGGAGCTCCTTAGGACAGCTTTGGTCCAACAGGATGCGTATTCGTATAGCCGCGACCGGATCCACTCTACCCCCCGCCCAAGCCGGAGCTATAGCAGGCACATGGATGAACAGGCCGTATCAAGTAATGCACGGTGTGGTGCGTCCCGTGGCAACAACCTGGCAGGTGGCGTCGATAACGCCCAGGAGGTGGTGGACCGGGCCCGAGCGCGCAGGAGGCCGAGTTAGCAGCACAGCATCAGGTTTATCAGTTTACGCCGGTTCGTCCGACCATCTCGGTCGAGCCTAGGGTTACCTCTAGCTCGTTGGGGGTGCCTTGCCTCGTCCCCGCTTTACGCAATGTGCGCTTGCCCAAAGACTTCAAGGGTCCGCGCAAGGTGCCAAATTACACTGCCGATTTAGCTCCAGAAGCATGGATAGAAAGTTATGAGATGGCCATGGAGATGCTGGATGCGGATGAGGCCGCGTGTGCAAAGTACTTCACCATGATGCTCGAAGGCACGACCCGTACCTGGTTGAAGAGCTTGCCGCCCAATTCTATCAATTCATGGGCCCAGTTGCGGACCCGGTTTATCCAGAATTTCAAAGATACCTGTAAGCAGCCCATGTCCGTAGTGGACTTGGCGGCTTGTGTCCAGGGGGAAGGGGAGTCAACAACCCATTGGGTACGCCGTTTCGGAAATCTTGCACTCGTCGACCGGATCAACGCTGACTCTGCGATCTTAACCACGGAGGGAAAGCGCGGTTTAAGCCTTTGAAGTTGAAGTTGGGGCGCATGAAGCGGTTTTGTAATGACATGGGCACTCTCATTGGCGCTTTAGTGAAGTATGCTGATTCTGATAGTACCAAGGATCCCGAGTCTGATGATGACGAGATAGGGAAGGGAAGGAAGAACATCAACTCCAAGGGCCAGCAGCATCACTCGGCAGGTAACGGTGGGGGCAAGCGTAAAGCGAATGGCAACATGGACTTCGTAGCTAACACCAACGCACAGTACAAGGGCCAGCGGCGCAAGGGTAAACAGCCGAATCGAAGTGGAGCGCCTAATCCCAATCCGGACCGCTTGAACTACCTATTGAATCAACCCTGTCCGAAGCATGGGACGAAGGAGACGCCAGCAAACCACCTCTGGAAGGATTGCTACATTATGCAGGAGTTCAAGAGTTCTAATGCTTTCCGGTATGATCAAGGTTCTGGCGGCAGTTCGGGATCCGGGCCGGGTTACGGTGGAGGAAATTCTGGTTCAGGATTTAATGGTAATCCGGGTGGACATAACAATCAGAACAATCAGAATAACCAAGGTGGTTACAACCAGCAGAAGCAACAGTCGGGTTATCAGAGCAACCCAAAGCAGTTGAATAGTGGGCAGTACCATGTCTTCACCACTAGCTTAGACAAGCGAGACCGTAAGGTTCAGAAACGGACAGTCAACGCTGTTGAGCCGGCCGTGCCCCATTACCTACGCTGGTCGGAGCAGCCCATCATATGGAGTAGAGAGGATCATCCTCCCCGGGTTGACAATCCGGGTCAGCTAGCCCTGGTGGTGGCACCTCAGGTGGGAGGTTATAAGTTCACCAAGGTACTCATGGATGGAGGGAGCAACATTAACATCCTATACTATGAGACCTTCCATCGTATGGGGCTAACGGATAAACATCTCAAACCGTCCAATACAGAGTACCATGGAGTGGTACACAGCAAGTCAAGATATCCTGTTGGTAAAATAGCTCGAAGTGGCCTTTGGTGATGAATATGACTCGGATCGTAAACATTGATGTTTGAAGTGGTAAAAATCCAAAGTCCATATCATGCCACATTGAGGCGGCCAAACTTATCTTGAAGTTCATGGCACGGCCTTGTTATATCTATTTGCAGCTCAAGATGCCGGGTCACAAGGGGACGATAACGGTTCATGGGAGCCGCAAGATCGCTTTGGAGTGCGAGGAAGGAGATGCGGCTTACGCAGAGTCGGTTTGTGCCACCGAGGAACTAAAGTATTATAAGGACAATGTTGATCCAGTGGACATGACTCCATTTAAGAAGCCAACTACAGAGCATGATCCGGCCATGAAATTCAAATCGGCAGCTGAGACTAAGCTTGTTGACTTCGTGCCTGGCGATTCATCCAAGCGATTCGACATCGCGCCAACTTGGATCCGAAATAGGAAAGCGCGCTCATCGAGTTCATCCGTGAGAATCGGGACATTTTTGCATGGAAGCCTTCTGACATGCCAGGTGTACCGAGGCAACTCCCTGAGCAGACTCTTAATGTTGATCCCAAGTACAAGCCGGTGAAGCAGTTTCTCCGCCGGTTTAACGAAGAAAGGCGCAAGGCCATTGGAGAGGAGGTGGCCAGGCTCCTAGCAGCTGGTTTTATCGTTGAAGTCTCCCATCCAGAGTGGCTTGCTAATCCGGTGCTGGTTCTTAAGAAAAACGGCACTTGGCGCATGTGTGTAGATTACACAGATCTTAACAAGGCTTGTCCAGCAGATCCTTTTTCCCTCCCCCGCATTGACAAGATTATTGATGCCACTGCGGGTTGTGAGCGTTTGAGCTTTTTGGATGCATATTCTGGGTATCATCAGATCAAGATGGCAGTTAAGGACCAGGAGAAGACGGCGTTTATCACTCCCTTTGGAGCCTTCTGCTATGTATCTATGCCTTTTGGGCTCAAGAGCGCCCAAGCAACTTATCAACGCTGTATGCGTAATTGCTGCATAAACAGATCGGCCGTAATGTGCACGCCTATGTTGATGATATTGTGGTCAAGTCAAGGGAGAAGGAGACACTGATTGACGATTTAAAGGAAACCTTTGACAACCTGCGGGTTTACAAGATGATGCTCAACCCGTCCAAATGTGTCTTTGGTGTTCCGGCAGGGAAATTATTGGGTTTTCTCGTGTCTAACAGGGGAATTGAAGCTAATCCGGAGAAGATTACGGCTATTACCTCCCTGGCTAAACCGAAGTGTATTAGCGACGTCCAGCGTTTGGCAGGCCGGATTGCCGCGCTGAGCCGGTTTATCAGCCGCCTCGGAGAGAAGGCTATACCTTTGTACCAGAATCTTTGAAAAGACAGATCAGTTTGTGCAGAGTCCAGCCGCCGACGAAGCGTTGGAGGACTTAAAGCGGCAAATTGGCTAACCCGCCTGTGCTCGCCGCTCCCATTGACAAGGAGCCGCTTCTGCTATATGTTGCTGCTAATGCCAGGGCGGTCAGCGTGGCCATTGTGGTGGAGCGGAAGGAGGCAGGGAAGGAGCATCCGGTTCAACGTCCGGTTTACTATATCAGCGAGGTACTTATCGAATCTAAGCAAAGGTATCCGCATTGGCGAAGCTGGTATATGGAGTTTTCATGGCAAGCGGAAGCTGAAGCAAGATTTCCAAGGGCACCCCATCACGGTGGTCGATTACGCTCCTTTCGGCGATATCATACGTAACCGGAAGCGATCGGGCGGATTGCTAAATGGGCTATAGAGCTTGGGCCGCACGGTCTGAAGTACGTGCCTCGGACGGCGGTGAAATCTCAAGCACTTGTGGATTTCATTAATGATTGGACGAAGTTGCAAGCACCTGAAGAAAAGCCGGATCACACATATTGGACCATCCATTTTGACGAATCCAGGCAATTGGAGGGCTCGGGGGCTGGAGTCGTATTAACTTCCCCACGAGGTGACAAGTTTTGTTACGTTCTCCGCTTAATGTTCCCTTGTACTAACAATGCAGCTGAGTATGAAGCCTTGCTCCATGGTCTCCTGATGGCTAAGGAGATGAATCTAAGCCGGGTTAAGTGCTTCGGTGACTCGGTCCTAGTGGCTCAACAAGTGTCTGGCACTTGGGATTCAAAGGACCCACTCATGGCTGCATATCGTCGTGAGGTGGATATTGTCGCAGGTCATTTCAAGGGCTATCAGGTGGACCACGTGGACCGTCGGAAGAATGAAGCGACGGACGCTTTAAGCCGGTTGGGCTCTCAACGCAAACCGTCCCGCCCAATGTTTTTACGGGCGTCTTTGCACAACCCGTCGGTCAAGCTCCCTGGTGAAGCAGATTTGGCTATTCCCGATCCGGAGGCTCAATTGGTGGCAGCTCTTCATGTCACTCCGGATTGGACGCTTCCTTATCTTGCGTACATGAACCGAGGCGAGTTACCAGAAGATGAGACGTTGGCCCGGCAGATAGTCCGGCGATCTAAGTCTATGACCATTGTTAATGGCGAATTGCATCATTGCAGCGTGTCAGGGGCGTTTCAACACTGTGTGTCCCCTGAGGAAGGCTGTGAAATATTGCGTGAGATCCACGAAGGAGATTATGGTCACCACGCCGGTTCAAAATCCTTGGTGGCTAAAGCGTTCCGCCACGGTTTCTATTGGCTGACTGCTCATGCTGATGCGGAAGATCTGGTCAGACGATGTGATGGTTGCCAAAAGTTTTCCAGACGTGCTCATGTACCAGCCCAAGAATTGAGGATGATTCCAATTACTTGGCCGTTTGCAACCTTTGGCTGGATATGGTTGGGCCTTTCAAAAGGTCCAAGGACAAGAAGACCCACCTACTAGTGGCGGTCGACAAGTTTACAAAATGGGTAGAGGTAGAACCTGTTAGCAAGTGTGATGCGGCCACGACGGTTCAGTTCATCAAAAAGGTGATTTTCTGGTTTGGCTTTCCACACAGTATCATCACAGATAATGGTACCAATTTGTCCAAAGGTGCCATGAAGGAGTTCTGCGAACGTGAGCACATCCGGCTTGACGTTTCTTCAGTAGCTCACCCACAGTCCAATGGTCAAGCGGAAAGGGCTAATCAAGAGATCTTGAGAGGCATCAAGCCCCGGCTTATGGTCCCTTTACAGAGGACACCGGGTTGTTGGGTAGAAGAGCTACCGTCTGTGTTATGGAGTATAAACACTATGCCTAACAGATCCACGGGATACACACCATTCTTTATGGTCTATGGAGCGGAGGCGGTTCTCCCCAGTGACATCCGTCATGACTCACCTCGTGTGGCAGCTTATGTTGAAGCGGACAACGAGACGGCACGGCAAGATGCTTTGGACCGGTTGGATGAGGAGCGTGACATAGCAGCTGCCCGCTCGGCGATTTACCAACAGGATCTTCGTCGTTACCATAGTCGCCGGGTCAGAACTAGAACTTTTCAAGAAGGAGATTTGGTGCTTGGCTCATCCAAGACCAGACTGATATGCACAAGTTATCCCCACCTTGGGAGGGACCTTTCGTGGTCGACAGAATCTGCACAATGGGTCGTACTATCTGATCGATATTCGAGAGCATAAAGACTCACGCACGTCAGAGGAGGAGACCAACAGGCCGTGGAACATAGCTCATCTTCGGCCTTATTATACCTGAGCCATCGGCTCTACTTATGTACATATTATGATAGTGTATATATTATGAATAAAGTAATAAACCGGAGCCTCAGCTAAAGTGGGGTATACATTACATTACATCATGCGTGGTTACATGGAGTTGTTCTGTCTTAAAGAAGCCTCCGGTTTACCCCCTGAGTTTGCTTTCCAAAAGCTTTATGATATCACTTGGGGGCTTGGTCGCGTCCGAACCAATGCAACACCTTTTGATAGGCGAAGCCACCAGATCACTTGGGGACATGGTCAAGTCTAAACCAGTCACGCCTCTTGATCGGCCTAAGGCCATAGAGTCACTTGGGGGCTTGGTCGAACCGAACCATTGCCACGCCACTTGATCGGCATAATGCCACGGTTTCAGTTGGGGGCCTGGCTGACTTGAACCATGGCTACACCTTATAGGGAGCTTGGTCGTGTCCGACCATGGTAACACCATCTGATCGGCTCAGTAAAGCCTTCTTTTTTGCAAATGGTTTATCATTGCCTTTGCTTCCATGTTTTTTCATAACTATTATTTGATTTTTGTTGTGTTTCTTAAACCGATAACAATTTTTAAACCGGTTCAAACTGTCAATTGACGGAATTCGGTCCATTCTTTAATCCGGAGATAATTTTTCCGGTTTGACTTTTTCTGTTAACATCCCATTATGGAGTAACAGGGGGCTTGTCATGACCCGGCACGGTTTACGTGGTAAACCGGCATTATAAACACAGGAGATGTTTTCTCCTTTGACGGTAAGGGTTTATACAACCTCCGCTTCAAGATTGGCTAAGCCAACTTTATGCCCAGCGATGGCAGGTATTTTGTATCACAAATTTTGATTATATACCTCAATATTTCATTTCATATATATATGAACGTCACAAGCCGGCTGGCGGCACGAACCGCCATGGCGGTTTAAGATTTTGTGACTGCAGGCAATATAGATGGAAGGTTTTGATCATTCAAGCAAAAGTATCAGCACCCATGCACGGAGGCATATTAAAAGCATAGGTGTTGGCTATCCTATTACAAGGCAACATGGTGCCCAAATAAGATCATTGTTTTCTTGGCGGAATATAATGAAGCATCTATTTAAACCGGCTTCCGGTTCATGCTTGCTCGCCGCCCCGGTCTGATGGTTGTTGTTCGTCCTGCGCCGCCTCAGCCTCTTCATCTCTACCCAGCGGCTGGAAGTCAACAGTGGTCCAGTCGATTCCCATTAAAGCTTGAAAGACAGCCTCCTCATGGATCAGGGAAGATGGTTCAATATCAGGAGCGTAAGTATGCTTACGGATCGGAGGGATCGGGTTTTCCGCTTCGGGAATAGGTGTAGCTACTCGTCTGTTCTGATCGTTATATTGAGCTTGATAATGCGACAAGTCTGCCTCTTCGCCAATTGGCAAGCCGAGGCGCACCGCCCGATTTATCGCTCTCGTGTCATCTCATTGAACTCTGAACCGTCTTCCTTCAGACCGATAGCCCTGAGCTGCCTCAACAGGATCGAAATCGCACCCATGCTTTTGCGGATTAAGGCGTTAATGGCACCGGTTCGAGCAGCAGATTTCTTCAGCTCTTCAACCCGGGCGGGAAGCATTGACAACCTCCTAAGAGTATCTTGAATTAAGGAGGCTGCTGGATTGTTGTGTGATGCAGTGGAGATGATCCGCTGCGCTCCAGTGTACAGCTACTCGATTAAAGTGTAGGCAGCTTTCAATTTCATCCGAACATCTGACCCCAAGTGACCAATGCGTGTTCCTACAACATTACAAGAGAAATCACAAACCAGAATTATCATAAGAAGGCCAAGATTATCACAGAAGCCAAAGGAAGCTTACCAATGGCAGCAGTCATGGCATGCACTTGTCGCTTCACGTTGGTCAGCTCATCTACTACCGGTTTAAGGTCAGCTTCAGCATTTTCAACCTTTTTGGTTAAAGCGGCCTTTTCAGTATCCCAGCCGGCCCGCTCAGACTTGAACCACTCCTTGAGCTGCTCCATAGTAGTCAAGGCGGTTTTCAACTCATCCTTGGCCTTGGAGGTTTCTGCTTGTAGAGATTTCAGATTTTCTTGAAGATCATTAATTTGTGAGGCTTGTTGGTGTATCTCACTCTGCAACAAAAAGGGAGCATGTTAAATATCTTCATTACAAGTCCCAAGTGCATAACCAGTCATACACTTGGCACTTGGGGGCTAATGCATATTTGATCTTCATCTACCAATAAAATCACAAAGTCCCAAGCTCAATACAGGTATTCAACTTGGCACTTGGGGGCTAATGGCTATTTGCTCGAACATGTTCTGATGCGGCGGTATAAATTACAGTCCCGGTTTAACTATACGAAGTTGAACCGGCCTTTGAGGGCTACATCAGTGGATTCTGAAGCATTGAGTTTATGCTAAGTCCCGGTTTAACTATACTAAGTTGAACCGGCCCTTGGGGGCTAGGAGAGTTAACAAAAATTGAAATATCCAAGCGGAAAAGAACATGGAGGTTACCTCGAATTTTTCTTTCATCATCTTCACCGAGGCCAGCTTCATAATCACGGCTGGTATACAGCCGGTTCAAGTAGCCAGAATGAAGGTCTTGGGGGTTCAGAGCGGCGTAAGTTGCTAGATCAACATCCCACTTGCCCTTGCTCATAGTGGCAAATTCTTCTTTGGCAGAATGTTTGGACAAAGCGACCGGATTACCCGGTTCGCTGTGGCCAAAGCCAGTAATCACAACGTCATCGTCCTTGGTATCACCGATTTGACCAGGGACAGTCGGTTGGTCAGCAGGCCGGATTGGACTGGTGGATTTTTCAATCCGGGTTGGGCTTCTGGGCTGGTCAGCAGGAAGGGAGGTGTCAACAGTCCTTTCTTTAGCAACAAAATCGTCATCTTGTAGTGGCGGATCATTGGGAGTATCTTCACAGATAGCCGCTTCAAGATTTGGGGCGTTGTCCGGTTCAGGGGCAGTCTCTTCGTCGGCCGTTTTATCCATACGAGCCTTTTTGCTCGGCCTAGGCTTGGCCCTGAAAAGGCACAATAATAGTCAAATACGGCATATACCACACAATGATGCAGTAGAAACAATATGAAATGCATAACTTACCCAAGCACCGTTTTAAGTGGTGGCAGCTGAGTAGCTGATGACTCGCCAGATGAGGAATGGGAAGTGACCTGATAATCGGAGTCAGATGGATTAAGGGGTTGACGAAAACAGCCTGCTTTAGGATAAGCACTGACAAGCAAATTAGAGACCTCTGAACGACGTTTCTGAACCGGACTGTTCGGTAAACCGGTGGAGGTAACTACCTGGCCGCTGTGCCGAGTTGTGCGGCGAACTTCATGTTGTTGAGTCTTCATAAGAAATTTGGGATCCAAGTAAGGAAGGGGATGAGAAAATTTAATTTTCCGGTTTGCCCGACGGATTTTTTGTGAAGGCAAAGGATTTGAGTCAGAGGAGAGAATAGTTACCTCTACAACATCAGCATCATCCTGACAAATATCATCATTAATTAGGCGTATGAAAAGTAAGCCAAGCGAATCAAGTTCTACCTCAAGGTCCGGATTACCCACATCGTCATCCACAGCCGGATCAGAAGATGCAGTGGTTTTCCTCTTATGAGTAGTCTTCTTGACAGCTTTAGTCTTTTGCCGGATTGGTTTTTCCGGTTTGTCTGGCTTCTCTGGTTTCTCTTGTGGACGTTTCTTGCTCCAGAATGGATCATCACCCTGATTAAGCAGCAGTTGATGTTAAAAGTGATACCGAAGTGGCAGTAATATATTCAGTAAAAAATAGTCGTAAGTCTTACAGATGGTGGTTTGTTGGTAGCACGAAGGGAGTAGACCGGTTCGGGCACGCAGAGGTGTTCGGTTCGTTCAACATTTTCTTCACAGCCTCGGTGACCTCATCATCGGTAAGCTGGATATTAATATGTCGGAGGGTCGTCGACACTACCGGTGTACTCACACATTAAACCGGAGCTACTGGGAGACGGGCAATATGCTCCATGATATCCAACAATGCTTGAGATCAATTCTGGTTAAACCATTGGCCATGAAGGCTCGAGCTTGGAGAGTTGAGGAGCGTATTTACTTCTCTCATTGGCGGTTAATCTTTGCGGAAAGGGATGTGTATTACTGAGTCGCTCCGGACGAAAACCGGGCAAAGGATTCTCATTAGCAGGTGAAGTGTCTCTGCAATAAAACCATGTTTGATTCCATTCCTTGGGGTGGCTGTGCAGTTTGACATGAGGATAAGTGACTCCTTTCTTTTTTGAATCGCCACACCACCCAACTCTGTGTTGGGCCCGTCAGTGAATTCTGTGCGGCGGTTTAGATGGAAGCAGTCTCTAAACAGTTCAACTGTGGGTTCTTCTTGAAAGTATGCCTCACAGAGCACTTGGAAGTGACAAATATTGGTAACAGAATTGGGGCCTGTATCTTGCGGACGGAGTTGAAAATTGGCTAACACATCCCGGTAAAATTTTGAACCGGGCGGGTTGAAACCCCGGGCTAAGTGATCTGCGAAAACTACAACCTCTCCTTCTTGAGGTGTGGGTGGACATTCTTTGCCAGGAACCCTCCAATGGATAGTATTTTTGCTGCTTAAAGCGCCAGTCAGGACCAGATTGTTTAATTGAGTTTCGGTGACATGGGAAGGAGCCCAGTTGCACTCATATACTTGTTTGGCCATCTACAAAAAATATAAATACCGTTCAAGAAATGTGTTGGGACAAAGAGAGAACCGGTGTACAATGCTAAATCGGAGACAAATACATCTAAACCGGAGTTCTATGAAGCGGCGGTGTCTCGTTAAGGAGTTACGGCGGTTCAACAAGGGACTAATGGTGTATACCGGTTTATTTAATTTTTCTATGTTAAGTTAAACCGCCTGGTCTAAATATTGAAAACAATTGAGGTTGCGAACGGCTAAGTGTGCGTAAACAGGTTTCATAAGATTTCTCTAGAACGAAGGATCTGAAGCCAGATCGGAAAAGAAGAAAAATATCCAAAAAAGAATAAAGCAGAGCAGTATTGATGCAATGAGCAGGAGATGATGTGCGAGATCTATGGACGTGAGCACGAGACTACAGGCGGATGCTAAAAGCTACTACTAATCAGAGCAAGATGTCACAGATCTAGCCAGGAGTCTGGTATGAGTATGAACAGTTAATGGAGCACTGCAAGAACAAGAAACCCTAGAACGAATCTAGGTCGAGGGGAACTGAGGACCTACCAGAGTTGAGGAGATGAGGAAGATTGCCGCGTTTCTCTGGTGCGTTCAGGTTGATGCAGCGGCTCAAGACGGTGCAGAGGTCGATGGCAGCGGCGGAGCTCCGAGGCTAGCGACGCGAGGAAGACGAAGAGAAAGGGGACGGAGGGGAGAAAAGGAATGACCCTTCGGTCCTATTTATAAGGCAAGAGACCTGTGTCAGGCGCGTGAATCAAGGAACCACAAATCTGGGAAGCAGAGCTGTCGCCTCGATTATTGCGGATCTGTTAAACAAAGAAGGTATCATGAATGCTATCTTTATGGGGACGTCATGCGGTTTACAACAACGAGAGAAGGTGACATCACGGCGGTTCAACCATTACAAGAAGATATTGAAGATGAAGGTTTTTATCATTGATTGACATGAACTGTTCAAATCAATCTGGGGCCTAATGTTGGGGATATTACTCTTTGGCGTAAACCGCCTATCTGGGCGGGTTAACTTCATCGATAGTCCAACGATGTAAAAGCCCAAGCATGAAAGTAAGGGCCCAAGGCCCGTAGTCGGTTTAGAACCTGTAGCCGTAAACCGGCCTGGTATGTAAACTTGTATTGTAAGTTAGGAATAGAGAGAGACCAACCCGGATACGAGTATGATCCGGAGATTGGGACTCTCTGAACCGACGGGCGTCACCCGTGTATATAAGGGGACGACCCGGGACGGTTCAAGGGAGAGACGACAACAACTCGAGGCCTAGGCGAAGCTTATTTGCTCCCTAGCCATCAAGACCACATCAATCCCATCACAACTAGACGTAGGCTTTTACCTTCATCGAAGGGGCCGAACTAGTATATACTCTTGTGTCTTTGCGTCCGCTTTAACCCCTTCAAGTTAACCCGTAGCGATGGCTCCATGACTAAGTCCTTTCATGAGGACATCTGCCGTGACAAAACCACGACAACAACTGAAAAGGTTTATTTAAATAGAAAAAATGTGATATGTGAGTGTCCATCTTTATAGCGTTGAATCGATATTGTACCTTTGGCCACGATACAAAGTAGATATTGACTTATGTTCAAGCGATGCACGTCCACGATCACTAGATAGTGATACGTGAATGAATTGTGCAATCTCTCTCACAGGCATGCATATCTCATTTCCCTGTGGGCATCGGAATCACACATGCGCACTTCGTGTAATTCTCTCCCTCCGTCAGGGTTAAATTCGTCTTTCTACCCCGTCCTACAAGTCTCTCACATAGAAACACACACGCTCTCAATGTCTATCATGCCCACCCCTTTAATTCCGCCCACCCACAGCCACTAATGTCTCAAAGTATGATAATGTCTCTCACACATATGCTATCTACCTATCCCTTAATATAGCTAGATATGTGTCACACAAACTCCTCCTCCCTACTAGCAAGATGCCCATGCGTTGCACGAAACATCAAGATGCATTTGTATGAGAAGTTTATCTTGTGGGAGAAAAGGATGAACGAGGGAATGCCTTATTTTCAAATGCGGAGAGGGTGTGGGTATCTTTTTGCAAAATTGCCATAGTTTCCTTCCTGTCCGTCGGATAGAAATCAAATGGCCTATATTGCAGGATGGCAGGAACACCATCATCACCAACTCTGTTTTTTTATAAGAGTAGAGATATGTGAGTGTCACTGCCCCCCCCCCCCACACACACCCACACTTCCCAACACCAAGGAGTAGGGTGACACCTCGATCTTGATACTAATCTATCGACCGGCTTCTCTCTCAAACATACACATACACACACTACCCGACACGAAGGAGTAGGGTGCTTTATCGATCTTGATAATAATCTATCTACTCCTCTTTCAAACACACACACATACACACACACTCGCTAGTTGTGCCTCTGTGCCTACAGCACACTCTCGATCGTCTTTCTCTCCTCCCCCAACAATGACAGCGGAAGGGTGACAACTCGATCGATCATAATCTGTCAATTGGTTTCTCTCTCAAACATTGTGTCTCGGTGCCTCGCTCGGTAGCCCCCTCGATATGTAGACTTCTCACGCGTGCACAATTTGTAGTAGCGATGTGTTGAACCCAGTGTGCCTTGTTTTTACCGGCCTCATGTGATAGTTTTCACCCTGTTTTCTGTTAATTAACAAGGCAACCTTTTCTTTGTTACTACTAGTGAATCTGAACTCATTCGGGGCAGACATAAAATATATCACTTCAACCCTATTATCGCAGCAACTATTTTAAAAGAAATTAGCTAGCTGCCCGTGCGTTGCACGGAACATCAAGATGCATTTGTATGAGTAGTTTATCTTGTGAGAGAAACGGTTGAACGAGGGAAGGCCTTATTTGCAAACGTGGAGAGACGTGTGGGTATATTTTTGCAAAATTGCCATAGTTTCGTTCCTATCATTAGATATAAATCCGACGGCCTATATTGCGGGATGGCACGACACCATCATCACCAACTCTGTTTTCTACTCCCTCCGTCCGAAAATACTTGTCATCAAAATGGATAAAAGAGATGTATCTAAAACTAAAATACGTCTAGATACATTTCCTTTTATCCATTTTCATTACAAGTATTTCGAGACGGAGAAATATTTGTCTTTAGATATTTCAACAAGTGACTATGACCGGACCTTACCAACATACGCAAAAAAGTAGTCCATAATTTTGATGTTACCCTCTTTTCTTGGCGGTGCAGTGCCATCTGGATACCTCATAAATAAATCAAGGACAAATCTGACCCCTTCCTGAAAATACATACAGAGCAAAATGAGTGAATCTACACTCTAAAATATGTCTACACACACATCCATATGTGGTAGTCCATTTGAAATCTGAAAAAGACAAATATTTAGGAACGAATGGAGTATATATAAGAGTAGACATGGAGATATATCTCCAGCATGGTCCACAACAACAATGTGCTAGGCTGGTTAGCGCCGGATGCTACTTAGCGATGACATGAGTTCAATTCTGTCTTTTAACTTTATATTTTTATATTATATATTACTCTACTTATTTAATATATACTTCTTTCGCATCTTGTCTTGACAAGGAACCCACAAGTACTTAGAATACAAGATTAAGGATGGACTTGTTTCTTTTTAACTTTCTGTACAAAGCTGTAGCCACCCTGCAAGTCACGTGTACACTGTACATGCAATTAACTTTTTATAGAGGGACAATCATACAGGCAATTAACTCAAATGGATTGTATGTCACTCTATTATTTCCAGCATAAAGAGGATCTCCAACGGCACCAGCAAATTTCCTCCCGCTTCCTTAAGCGGAGGACGACATCAAACGCCCAAATCATACATTTTAAAACTCTAACCAACCAGATGAAATTCATGCAAACACAGACTAATTTCATATAAGCATGAAGGATTTCGTATAAAAAGCCGGATCTTCATATAAACATGATGGATTTCATTACATTTACATGAACTAAGAGGTGCCAATCCGGCTCTCTTGTATAATTAATACTCCCTCCGTCCGGAAATACTTGTCCTAGAAATGGATGTATCTAGACTTATTTTAGTTCTAAATGGCACCATGATCCCTTTGTCTTCCTCATGTCCGTCAGACACTTGCGGGGTCGACGAAGGTCCTCGGAAGAGACGAAGCAACAAAGAAACCACCTGAATCCGCGGTCGTCGCCTCGGCGGTGGCCTTCATGGGTCCCAAGTGGTGGTGGCCTCCCGTATTCTACTTCTCCTCGATGATGGCGGCGGACACGGAGAAGCTGGCCACCGACTCGTCGCTCTCGACGCACCCGGCTTCTGTCTCTTCCTGCATGGCGCTGCCGCAGGCACGGGAGGCGCGCCCATAGACACGGGAGGCGCGGCCACCGCAGACACTGGTGGCGCGGTACGACGCGACAGCGATGGCGCCCGTACCGGCGTGCTCGCCGCCGTGCCGGCGTGGAGCAACTCACCACTCCTCATCGAGCTGAACCCAGGCGGCGAGTTCTTTGAACCACGCCTTTGCCCAGGGTGTGGCCCAGCTCCGTCCGGGCCAAGCGAGGTTGGTGAAGCACCGAGTGGCCTCGCCTGTATCCGGAGGGCTCGGCGGGCCACCTAGCCGGGTAATATGCCGGAGAACGGATCATCGGAAGAGTGGAGAAAATGGTGAAGGAGGAGATGGGGGAGCAGCGGAGGGGTGCGATTCTTGCCCACTGTCTGTCTGGTCTCGTGTAAATAGAGGGCGGACGGTAGGAGCTTGGCCGGCGTCTGGCCTCGTTTAAACTGAGGCGGACGGGAGGAGCTCGGCGGTGTTGCGTTTAATTCCGGCCCGCTCATGAGCAGACGTGTGGCGGAGTAGGATTCTCGGTTTGCATGTGGGTGTAACGGAGGTGTTTAATGGAGGCGCCAAGCGTGCGTGAGCGGCCTTGATACTATTTGATTTGACAGCGTAATGAGCCGTCAAATCTCAAAGGCCCTAAACTTCTCGTGAAACCGACCGAGCTAGACTGCCCGCCCTCTAGCCTTTTAAAAATGTATATACTCCACTTTTTTATGCAGTAGTAGTATCGATGGATTGCGCCATGGAGCAAAACTTGAAATTAAAAAAAAAGGGTGGTACATATAGAGAGCGTTAATAAGCCAAATTATGCATATAGTACTATTAAAAAGGCTTGTCACAATAATGGTGTCCAGCACAAGTGCACAACCCACCCCTCAAATAAAACTAAGCACCCTGAAATTCTTTGACAAAACTAAGGACCCTAAAATTCTTTGACAACTAAACTGCTGGCTATATGATGTTGGCCATATATATTGTACGTATATAATGTGAAGAAACGAGTGCTAGTACTATACCAACTAAAAGTTCAAATGTAAGAAATACTAGTATATACGTCTTGAAGAGTTAAAGTAACAAGAAGAAACATAACATAGTTACTGCTGGGGCTCAAAGCACAACACACCCTCAAATTAAATTAAGCACACACGAAATTAAACTTTGCAACTATTCCGGAAGACACTGCATTAGAACCACCATGAGCAACGACACTGCCACCTTACTCGGAGTCCTCGTCCACGTCCTCGACTTCGTCCTTGTCCCTCTTCCTCTTGGACGATACTTCTTTTGCTTGAACCGCACACTTGGCTGTTGCTCTTCATCCAACCCTTGTAGATATTGAAGCAAAGGTAGCCATCCATTGCAGCGTAGTGGATGTGGTCTATATCTAGTACATTCCGCTGCCATGCATGACGATGAAACATGTATGGAGGTTTCTCCAGTTTACCGTACGAAGGATGAACCATGGCTCTGCCAGGTCAACGTGAAGGCTGACGAGATGACACCGGCCGATTCTTACGGAGGTCGAAGGTGTTGCCTACAACGAGGCCTATCCGGCGGGACTTCTTTGTCATTACCAAAGTCTCTGATGTGAATTTGACTAGGTTGCTCTCGAGGAAGTCCTTAAAATCCACGGCAATCGGCGTTGGCATGGCATATGTGGTAGACCAAGCATAAGTCATGCACGCAAACCTGGATCACGGCGGGCTTCTTCCTCTCTTCGTCCTTTAGATCCTTCTCTCGTCCCGAGGACTGTGGTGTACTCAACATCTAGCCCAGCGACCCACTCATCATCGAGTCTTGAACATGCGTCTGAAGCGAAAGGCATCCTTTCACCGTCAGCGGAAGAACTGGTGTAGATGACTTGAACTCATCGCCGGTGATGGTTCTAACCTTGTACTCACCGCCGCTCGTGGAGATTTGGGACGCCCGGGATTTGGGAGGAGGGTTAGGATTAGTGGAACTGCTGTAATGTGAATGGACGGGACGACTAGGAGCGAACCGCCGTAGTATTGAAGGAAGTGCGGGGACGAGTAGGAGTGAGCTGCCAGCGTGCGAATGGCAAGGTAGTGGCTTTCCATTCTCCCATGATACGGGCTTCCGAGAGCCCTTGGATCTGAGATCGAACGGTTGCATGGCGTGATTCTAGACCTATGGGTGAATATCCTATCCTGGAGGGTTATTCCGCAAATTTTCAGCAACTTAGCATGCGACCGTTTGATCTCGAGATCCAAGGGCTGCCGACAGCCCGTATCATGGTCGCGCCTACCACGACCGTCAGCGTCGCTTTCATGGTCAGCGCCTTTGGAGATTTAACACGGTGCGTTAGGCTATCTGATGTTGGCATGTCATACATAGTCATCACTTAGTCACTCATACTACAACAAGGTTGGCTATAAGTGTATTTTTTTACTCCTCTCTATCTCTTTCTTCGTACTCCCTCCGTCCCATAATATAAGAATGTTTTTGACACTAGTGTAGTGCCAAAAACGTTCTTATATTATGGGACACGAAAATACTAGTATTTATTGCATTTGCCAAGGAGTGACCTCTTCCAATGAAATGGTGTTGCTAAGTTTGCTTCATTTAATTAGCTATAGACTCAAAATTGTCTTTTCATCTTGGTACACGCAGCTTAGCACCGTTTCTTCCTTGGGTCACCAAACTAGTCTCTCTCTTCTTGATTAACTTGCCACATCAGACTTTATGCCTATGTGGCAAGCTTAAGCACCTATAGGAGCAAGTAAAAGTAAGTGGAGTACAATAGTGCGCTTTACATGGCATTTTTGCATATGTGGAGGAAAGAGAGGCAAGGAAAAAGTGGAGAAGTGGGCTCTCATGCAAGAGCCAGCCTCTACTACATGGTGGAGCATTGGGAGAGGCACATGTATGGAGGTGGTCAGGAATCAGGAGACTCACACGGTCGTAGTGCATGATTAAAATGATAATGGCAAGTCAAATCACGGGGCCCACACTGTCCAGTGATAACTTCATTGTCAAATCACACAGCCCTACGTTTGCAGCAGCCTACTCCCTCGTCTTCTCGCGTCTCTGTCGAACCGACTAGGCGGAACTGCCCCGCCTACCGCGCAGGAAAAGCCCGCGCAGTATACTCCCTCCGTCTAGGTGACCAAGGTGGAGAGGAAAACAAGAGAACTTAATGTTTAGTGTATTTGCTAAGGCTGGTTGTAATGGTACTAGCCTTAGCAATTTTGATGAGGTGTCACAGAATTAAATGAAGAAAGAGAGAGAGAGAGAGTTGAGTACTATGTGTCATACATGACAATAAATAAAGTACTACATGATACTAATATATGTACATGGCGCAGGAGTACTAAGTATTATTAATACAGTTTTGCTAGAACTCATCTAGATGAGATATAATTTGGTCTCATTCATCTTTTATAGCCATTGGATGTGATGCTATATAAGATGCGTGTGTCTTGGCGTGGGTTGTATTTGTTCTAATGCAACGAATCGACCCTTGCATGTCATGTTTGATAGTCTCAAGTCATTAAAAGCATACAAGCCCCACATCTCTTCTTGGTGATTCCTCTATTTATGTCAAAAATAAGAAACAACGTGAGAGTTAATGCACCACACCTATGTGTTTACTATTTGGTTTTAGTAAGATGACTTAATACTCACCTAGGCGGAGGGAGTATTCGATTTGACAATGGTGGCGCAGTTAGGATCTGGCTTTAATGCAGAGCGAGGGAGGAGTAGCGGTTCCCGATATGTTGAGCAGCCAATGCATCCTACTTCAATTAATGCATGAGTGAAGTATTGGGAGGAGATCCGGAAAGAGAGGCCGCTCGATGTGAATGCAACGCAGTTTGCCCTCATTACCCTCATATAAAGGCGCGCCTCCAGTCCAATGCATCTACCACATCGTACGCACCTAAGCATTTGCCTAAGCACCTACACTAAGCGCAAAAGAGCTCACTCCAGACCCATGGTGGCGATGCGCGTGAGCGGCCAGCGGCTCCGCCAGATGGTCCACGACGCCATCCTGCAGCATGGTGCCGAGGATCGTCTCCAGACGGTGTTGGAGACCGGCTGGTGGATGGCCGCCGTCGATGCCAACTACGACTCTCAGTTGGACCAGATGATCGTTGCCACCAGCAACAAGTTCACTGTCCTCAAGAAGCTCGCGGGACGACATTGCGTACTCCTCCAGCCAGCGCCCGGGCTCCTCATTATCTGCCACCCTAATCGGACTCCATGGCGGAACCTCTTTCAAGCACCTTTGGTGGCCCCTGCGACTGCCGCCCGACGCCACGAAGAATGTCCACCTAGAGGTGGCGCTGCGCGAGGCACCTCGCCCTACAAGAATTAAATCGACCTACACATCCACGTGTACGAGCAAATCGTGTACATAGGTATCTACAAGGCCAGTGAGGATGCTACGACGTTGGCCTTCCTCAACCGGCTGGAAGCCATGGATGCCTTTGCTGAGAAGCACCTTGACCTCGCCACAAAATCCGCCGCTCCTTAGCCGCCGGTCGGTGGCCCGATGCACTAATTTGAGGAGGAGGAGGTCGTACGTTCGTGGATCCATCTTTCTTCTTGCCTTCTGTAACCACCACTGCGATCGCATCATCATGGCCTTAATTGTTATTGTGCTGTTGCATTCTCGTTCTAGTCAATACCGACATGTGCGATCCCTTTGCTTAATTATATGCATCAATGTAACTAGTACTCCATCCGTCAATTTATAAGTTGTGCTTACCTTTTCCATCAACTTAGGTACAGCAGCAGCGGGCATCTTACTAGAAACACTAGAATATGTGTATATAATCAGTATGTGATAGTCCATTTGAAATCTCAAAAAGACAAATATTTAGGTGCGGAGGAGTAATATATTAGGAGTATATCAAAACAATAGTGATTTATTTCAAGTTTGTGAACAAATACTACTATTCTACTACTTTGGATCCGTGCATAGCATACGGGCACATTGCTTTGGTAAAAGGAAAAGGCCTGCGGCGTTAGCGTCGCACCCCTACGCCCTTGGGGAATCGGGAGTACAACCGCAGGCCGTCGGCCACGACACATAGCTTAGGGAAGGCGTGTTGCCTAGCATTTTCACTTTCATGTGGGACCGCCGTTGAGCAAACCGACACCCGCCCGCCTTGGCGGGTTGGAAAAGCAAGCGAGGGAAGATCTAGTCTGTAGCATGGAAGCCAAGAAATTTGGTGTCGGGACGGGGCTCGTTGATAGAGTAGGAGCATTCCGTACTAGTACTACTCCTATTAGTACCAAGTTTGTACTCCTAATACTATATTACTAGTACTACCACTATACAACTAGTAGGTATGTGCACGACACAACATCTTAGGAACAAAAAATTGGAAGATCTTGTTTTGGGTGATTTATCTTTTTTTCAATCAAAGTAGTATGAATAATATGATGTGGGGGGCACCCATGAAGCTTATGTGGCTTGGTTGCATGGCTACCGAAGGTTAGAGAAAAATAAATAGATAATGTGTTTAGAGTGCACTCCACTAAATAGATATACTTTGGATCCATTGCAACGGACCAACACATCTACATCTATACCCCCTATATAGTGTGTGAAAAACTTTGAAAGTTGGTCGTTGGATATCATCCACCAGATTCTGCCACATGTATAATCTAGAAGACTCCATGGTTGAACTTAATTCATGACTAACTTTGCCACAACTAAGCTTAGGCAAAGTTATTAGTTCTTCAAAATGAGATGCACAAGTTGGCAAGCCTAAGGGAATCTTGCCATATTTTTTGTGTGTATGTCATGTGGGGCCTTAGTGTGGCTTGCCTAAGGTGTGGCTTGAACCAAACACTCACCTAAGTTAATCAAACTTGCCTAACCTTACATTCCCCCAGATTTTGCCACATGTTAGAATCCAGAAAGCTCCACATGTAGAAGCATAATGCACAAACCACCAGAATCTCATGCGTGCAATGCACGTGCCTTACTAGTACGTACTAGTTGGTAGTAGTAAGAAAAAAATTCTAGTTTTGGCACGAGCTCGTACTGCAGGAGCACCACAAGGCCTGCCGCAGGAGTTACATTTCCCTCTCGGGGCCCACGGGACCGAACTTCAATGGCTTAGTGCCCGGCCTATGAGTCAATGACATGCGGACCTTAAATGCGGCTGGCCCACATGTCATTCTCATGGTGGTGGCGTGGTTCGCGACTCACTCGTTCGAGATGAACCGGCCGGTGGTGGTGTGGTCGTGGCGAGGTGCCACTGGGCATCGAGGCGTTCTGAGGCGTAGATGGCCACACGGCGGGTACTACCTGTAGTACATAAGTACTCCGGTGAGGATTGATGCCGGGACGAAATGTGTCACAGCCGCTGGATGAAAATTCGATGGTGCGGAGTACGGATCGGAACACAATGACGGAAGCGAGCAAACCGCGTCCTATCGGGTGTGTCTGTGGTAGAAAGTTGATGGTCGCCGCGGTTCAGGTGGCCCGCATGTCATGCACACAAAGTCGAGGAGGCGATGGGGCGAGAGGGATGAGGGGCACGTCAGGGGATGAGGATCCCGACGCGAACAATCCTACCATTACATCAGCGACATGTGGGACCCATAAGCATGGGTCCCACACATCGGCGGAGAAAAGCGAGGGCAAGCGGTGATAGCCACGTCGGGATCCATGTCCACGTCGGTGGGCGTCGTGCCGTGGGTTGGAGGCGGCGTCGTGGGAATCAGCGTGTGGGTGTGGCGATGGTAGAAACAAGAAAGCGTGATGGTCGTCGTGGTTCAACTTCCATGGACAAGCTGTCATGTCTGGCGACACATGTATATCGAGAACTAGAGTGTTTATATTTCAAGCACGTGAACAAGTATTATTCTACTACTTTGGATCCATTGCAGCGCGGGGCGACACATTGGTAGTAGTAGTCCATCTCTATCTCTAGAGGCCTTCCCTCGTTCATCCTTTTCTCTCACAAGATAAACTACTCATACAAATGCATCTTGATGTTCCATGGAGCGCATGAGGATGTTTCCTTGGGGTCTCTCGGTATAGCGTGGCCGTAGTTGCAAGTTGACGCCCCTTGAGATGCCGATGTTGAGGGGCACTCGGATTTCCTCCGATGAGCAGGTAAGATGAGTTTGATCACGTAGTAAATTCATTCTAAAGACTACTTTCGTGTCCATTTCCTAATTCTCACCACCTTGCCTTTGTTTCACGAGTTAGGCTCGGTCGCAGTGGAGATTGGCTTGCATATGTACGGAAGGGTACCAACATCAATTTGCACAACATTTACAACGGTGACACCGTTCCCGTTGAACCTTTGTCCAACATTGGGATCAGCCATACAACGGGCCACCGCATGAATTGGTACGATGGAACCACGGTGAGGTTGAATAAGATAGCACGAACCTTGCACATGGCGGTCAAAGGAGGACCATGATGTCTGCGGCCGATTTGTTGCCGTACGAGTGGGAAGACACTGTGCTCCTTCCTAACCGCATCTTCGCGGTGACAAACCCGGCCGATTTGTTGCCGTACGAGTGGGAAGACACTGTGCTCCTTCCTAACCGCATCTTCGCGGTGACAAACCAGGGGACTTATTTTGTATGGGACACATCCTACGATATACTCCCTCTTTCCCAGTTTATTTTTTTTTGAATCTTTTCGTTTTATAAGTTTCAAATTCAAATTTAGAGCTCCCCATCACATGTTGAGATTACAATGTCCATTAAATTATTGCATGCATGTATAGTAAAGAAACAAATCTCGAGTTTGGCACGAGTTTGTGCTGCGGGAGCACCACAAGCCCTGGCGCAGAGTTACATTTCCCTCTCGGGGCCGTTGGGGTGAGCTTCAGCATACTACACCTACCTTTGAGTCAATAACATGTGGACCCGATGGGTGACCGGTCCACATGTAATGCTCCCATAAGCGGAGAGGCGGTGGGGCCAAGAGGGGTGACCCGCAGGTCGGGGGACGTGTGGTTTCATGGGTTCGGCGGCGTCGTGGGAATCATGGTGGCTGTGGTAGAAACTTGATGCTCGCCGCATTTTAGGTGGCCCACATGTCATGCACACAAAGGTAGAGGGGCAGTGCAGCCGAGAGGGGTGAGGCGCACGTCGGGGGCGTGGTGCCATTGGTTGGAGAGGCGTCGTGGGAATTGCGAGATGAAATGTGATGGTCGCCGTAGTTGAACTTCCATGGACAAGCTGTCATGTCTACGGACACATGCACTGCATACGATCACTGGAAGGAGTAGCAGAGAAAGCTATATATGCGGATAAATAGTTCCTTATAGTCAAGCGGACCCACGCTACTACTCTGTTCTAAGACATGCACACCATCGAAATAGTCCATCTATATCAATATACACCGAGAGGGAATATTTTTTTTACAAGAGAGGAAATAGTTCATCCATCCATAATGCCCTCCTGCTGGTGCAACCTTTTCTTCTTATTCTTCTTCTTCTTCTTCTTCTTCTTCTTCTTCTTCTTCTTCTTCTTCTTCTTCTTCTTCTTCTTCTTCTTCTTCTTCTTCTTCTTCTTCTTCTTCTTCTTCTTCTTCTTCTTGCTGGTGCAGCTATCTCGAAACTCACACGGGCATCGAGGGCAGCATATTTTATCCGCTCGTACGTCAAGGGATAATTCTCCCATCCAGACCTTAATGCCACCGTCTCGTCACCCTTCTGAAGATTTGTACCGAGCACAAAATTTGCTTTCGTCGAATAGGGATGGTGTCATTTATCACAATCTTCTACAGGAATTTTGATTCGGTTTTGTAGGTCGTGATGCTTTTCAAATCAAGGTTATGCGGCTCCGGCTTCTGTTTGACCCCTCGATGGCTGCCCCCACGTACAGTATCGTCCTCGAGACAAGAAATCATGAAGCTCGCCTGGTATGGAGGGCGAGTGTATGATGTGGTACACCAAAACATCATCTTCGAGGCACAACTGAAGGACGGCGGCGCGCTAGATCTTCCCAGGGGCACGCTCCGTGTACTCTGCGTCGAGACCGATGACCCTCATATCTACCTTTTCGAGGGAGTTGGATACATTGTTGATCCACTGACGAACAACCCTTGGGTGGACAGTGATGGTGGCAACTATGCGCATCGAGCCTTCGACGAGGACATGTTGGACGCTAAAAACCTGCATCTCGATCTCTTTCGCCATTTGGAACCGCTGGAATGGAGGGCTATGGTTTGGAGAATTAGGATTAGATGGCTAGTCTAACTGAAGTAGTAGATGATTATTTAAAGAGGTTAAAACAATCTGAACGCAGTGGGGTTTGGATGCAAATGAAGACGAAGGGGAGGTGAAGAAGCCGAGGAGAATCGGTTCCCGATGGAGAAGTAAATGGGAGAAGTGGCGTGCGAGCGATTGATTAGGCGACTAGGTAGACTAAACAAAAAGGCTATGCGGGTAGGCGATGAGTCGTACCTGTTAGGTATGCGTGCCCATCCTTCACGATAGGTGGGACCTATGCAAGTAGATAAAAATGTGTCGTAGTTTTTTTTGGTAGCGTGAGTGGGAGACACAACATTCTCTGGTTAAGGAATACTCCCTCCGTTTAGGTGAGTATAAGTCACCTTATGAAAATCAGGTTTTCCCAAAACCTTTAGGCGTGGAGCATTAACTTCCTGCTCGATCCCTTCCCAGCCTCGTTAGCCAGTGTTCTCTTAAATGCATTGCCGCGTTCTACCTTTCCATTTTCCTCTTCTCAAGTGTGGAGCGATCTGCATGCCGTCCTTGATGCACCGTAAGCGACCACTTTGTATGCATCACGGTAGGGCGTTGATTGGGCATGCACGAGAATTTGGTTCTGCTCGCAATATGGATGATACCTGAACGATGAAGTGAACATGCATGCTAGCACGGGAGACCTATTTCCGCTATACAATACTGGAGTACTCATATTCCTACTAGTAGTAGTACTACTACTACTACAACTGTGGTACACTTGATGGTCAGAATACTATTCATCCGGTCCTCACAGTGAAGTGACAGCACCGTGCGCCTGACACTAGTCCAGGCGGCGTGTTCGGGTTACCAAAGTCAGCCTCACCCTATGCACTGTGCAGTCTGTCACCACCGCTGTACAGCACATTGGCGCCTCGCCGAGTCTCCCTCTCTGCTCCCATAGCACCACTCCATCTCCATCTCCTTCTCCATCTCCGTCTCCATCTCACTGTGCCCCCGTGTACCGTCGCCTCACTCGCTTCCCCCAGTACCACTATTCCCTCGCTAACCGCTCCAGCACCGACATCCTTCTCCCCCGTAAATCAAGCCCCCTTACAAAGTCCACCATGGCCGAACACGAACCGCGCAGCATCCATATGAGCTGCGATTAGACCAATCTCCCCAGTGACATCCTCGACCTCTGTTGTTCGTGTATGGATATGTTGAGCGCCCTGCGGCTGGCTGCATGCTCGAGGGACATGCACACGGCCATCGTCGAAGCGAGGCCTAAGCTTTTCAAGACACCCTGCTTGCTGCTATCTAGTCTTGCAAGATTGGCTCACCTTGATACGGAGGCGTGCATGATGCCCCTCGACTTCAATCCGATCTCCATTAGCCGAAACTTCTTTGCAGGTATGTAGTGGGTCGCCGTACATCATTTCCCTTGACATCGATCCGATCAGCATCGCCCGAAACTTCTTGGCAGGTATGTACTGGGTCGGCATGAACTCCCACTCGATGGCTGCCTTCAGAGAAGACGGTAAAAAGTTGGTGCTCGTGAACTTCCAGACCTCCCATGAGATTATCCTTCCTCCGTTGGATTATATAGAGTATTACCATCGTGGTCCAAGTCATCTAGATTACTACGTCGGTTGGACGGACCTTGTTTTGCGAGAAGATTGTAATGTGCCAAGTGCCCACCACGACATGCGAATTCTGGCGGACTTCAAGCTAATTGCCTTGTTCGACCGTGGACTCGCCTATCTTTACGCGGTGCCTTCTTTAGCTGGAGACAACTCGGCTCGCAGTGGATCATCGTCAAAGCCGATACACACTTCTGTGATGCTATTGAACACAATGGCATCATCTACACGATCGACAAAGCAGATGGCACCACGTATTGCTGGGACGGCGCGTGTAAGTTGTTTTCATCTCATGTTAATCTTGGCCGCCATGACCTTTGTTTGAACTTTTGTGATGATTGGCATATCCTGTTTGAGCAGAATTTGAGTAGAACTATGGCAATGTAATAGAGACGCCAGTAAATCAGCTATATTTGGAATGAGTTAATTCATGCGATTGTGACCATGTCATTACAACCAATTTGTACCTGAATAATCAAGCGGTTAGGAATATATGGATATTATCCTTATTTTACGATAATCTATATCTTGCTAATAAATATGAGTGTGTATCAATGGCCATGTTAGCTTCCTCATTTTCATGATGTAGAAACATGCACCACACTGTTGGTTTCATCTAACCATACATTAGGGAAGTAAATGTGCATATGGAGAACTCTATATCTGGAAGTAGTGAAATCCTGCAATGCTTACCATGTGTACATACCTATATTAGCCCTTCAGCAATCAATGGCTAGAATAATATCCTCACAAAAATTTTGCCCACAGAACACGAGTATATAACAATGCATGGTCTGTTAGTTACCTTGAAGAATTTGTTTGTGAGGACAGAACATGATTACTCCCTCCGTTCCCAAATATTTGTCTTTCTAGAGATTTTAACAAGTGACTACATACGGGGCAAAATGAGTGAATCTACACTCTAAAATATGTCTACATACATCCATATGTTGTGTCTATTTGAAATGCCTAGAAAGACAAATATTTGGGAACGGAGGGAGTACATAACATGCATGACATGGTATTTTCCTGTGAAGAATCGATTGCGAGATAACATGAGTATAACCATGCATGGCACTTCTATATTTTCGAACCCAGTATACATTTCCCTGTATTTTCCTCCTAGTTCCAACAGGGACATATCAATGATGTTTCTTGCATTATCCTACTCATACTCTAAACAATGCTGATCTTACATTAATAATGCATGTCCTTTTTGATAAGATGCAGTGTCCCTACAGTTACTGCCCTTTGTAATCACACCACCTTTGCCAAAAACAGGGAAGCACAAGTGGTTCCTCGCTCGATCAGACGACAACAAAAGACTGATGATCATTCGGACACATGAGCCGGAAAAGTTATATTGCTAAAACCCCACTGTATACAAGCACCGTGTAATATGTGAGTATCCGGACAGTGGCTGTTACGTCTATGAGCATGATACCAGCTTGTTGGGGCCTTTAGGATTTTTTAGTTGGAGGCGGGTAAACAGCCTTGGTTCACACTCTCTGTTTCTCGGACTCAATTATTCGATTAACCAGGAGATCACCGTTGGCAAGGACCTTGATGGCAGAGAGGCTCTGTTTGCTATGGAAAAATGTGTCTACACGGCGAGCCCTAAGAGTTTGGGAGCAATCTCCCCTGATTGTCAACGATACAGCCTGCAGCCAAAAGAAGGTGAGAATGACAAAGGCATCCGGATTAACTTTGATCCTTGGATGTCTCAATTCTGACAGCGATGATGTGGTTCAAGCCTTGAGTTGATAGGTAATTGGCTGTTGCATCGAAAGGGTGGAATCTTGGTGTCTCCGGATCACTTTGAGTCGTGAAGCGGGGCTGCAAATTATGATGGTGTTGGATCATCTCTTTGAATGACTTTGTTGTCTTTGCTGCTGGTTACGGATGGGTAGTTCTTTCTTTTGTTATGCATATTCCTTGTCATTTGGTCATCCTCGTCTATGTCACTCTTACTATGTAATAGTTGCTTACATTTAGAATGTCATTCTAAATGCGGATCACGAGAGTCTGGCTACTTGAGATGGGTGCGTTTTGGTGGTGTAGCAAGACTTCTTATGAACTATCATGTCTTGTTGTTTATGTCGATAGTAGTCACTAGTCGGTGTTTGAATGTTGTATATATCGTGGTTTGAATCTGTTTATTGTCTCGAACTCTTTGGTGGGCTAAATGAGGGCATCACCATTCTCCGGTGTTCGAGTATATCTCCTTTTTTCAAGTTATATAATTTGAGCTCAGTGTCTTTTCGATGATGTACACTTGTTTGGGCCAGTGAGGTGTCGTTGAATATGGGCCGAGTAGTAATGCAATGCCAAATAGGTCAATTATGACTCTCAGACCGGGCTCTCAAAAGATCCTAAAAAAAAGCCCGAGCTCTCCAAAAAAAGAAAGAATAAGGACTCTTAGGCCGACATGTGGGTGCCACCGGTGTTTTCGTGTGCTTGCGCGCCGAGAGCATATTGGCGCGTGCTCGAAATTCATGCTACCTTTTCATCCCCAGTCTTGCGCCCCTCCCCCACCTCTGGAATCTTGATTCCTACTCCAGTTCCCCCAAATCGCCCTCCTGTACTCCTTGTACTCAAGTGCACTATCATGTCGCCGGTCAAAACGGATCTCCGAGCTGGAGATCCTGAGGTCCGTCCTGCCTTCGGTCGCGGCGTTCTGTCGCTCAACAGTGGCATGGCGGCGCTTGACGACCAGTTTGCCGGCAAAGTGCTGATGGTAACCATCAATAGCGACCGGCCTCCCGTCTCGCTGGATGACCTTGTCAAAGCTCTTGGAATTGCGCACGGCATCCAAATAAGTGACTTGCTCGTTGAAGTCTATCCGCCACTTGCTGATTTCTTCGTCAGGTTCCGGACAACTTTGGACTGCAGTCGTGTATTCGAATCTTCCCGGTGTTTGTTCTGCGATGGCGCACTGGTGCTTTGATCGGTGGCACCCAGGATGGGGCTCGGTGCCCTTTGAGCTTGATTTTTTAACAAAGCTTACCTTCCACGGCATGCCTCGACGTGCTTGGAACAACGAGTCCATGATCGAGCTTATCAACGACCTTGGAGGTGAGCTCGTAAGCATGTTTGTTCCTGCAGACAGTTGGGCTCTGATGGTTATGGCATGGATGAAGAAGCCGTCCACCATACTGAAGGTGATTGGTGTTGAGATACCGGTGTAGGAACTGGGGTTGTACTATTCGTCACCACCAAGGCCGTCGCGGACCACGTTAGGGATGTACCTGTATCGAGTGTTCGTGCATGTCGAAGAAGTGGTCAATCCATCAATCGAAGTCCTGCCGCCGCCGCTGATGCCGGTCCGTCGGCGGCGTCCATTACAGGAGTCAATGTCGGACTTTCCCGTGTTGCTCGAAGCGATGGATGGCACAGGCCTACTCCACCGCATCGCGGAGGCCACTTCTTCTTTGGGAGAAGAGGCGGGGCTGGCTGCTGGATGTGCTCTAATTTGAGGTAACAACTAAATCTTGTCAGATACTAGTTAAATCCGAGCTATGGGTGTGAAGCACTGATATGCTAGTACATTTGATTGTGACCTGTTCTAATTTTGTACCTGAACTTTTTTTAGAAAGGGTTGTACGTCAACTTAATGAGCTAGCAGAACTTATTGTGTTGTCTGTCTGTTTTCTTTGCACAACATTCAAGATATTTCCCCGTCATTGATAAAGACGACGAACCGTTATGTACGACTTCGTTGGTTTCAACATAGCCCTTCCCGTAGCGATCCACTGCTTCCATCCTGATTGTGCCGCCTGCGTGAAATGTATGTAAGTTCAGTGTGCTATGATGTTCTATATGATTGTGTCAACTATATAAGTCTTTACTGAGCATCGGCAATGCATATGGCTGAAAGATGTATTCTGAGCATCGGTGATGGGTCTCTCTCTCTATCTCTCTCTCTCACACACACACACATGCACACACGCCTTTACGCACAAGTGGGACCCGTTGAATTATTTATTTGCTCGTGACAGCTTTTAATTAGGTTCCACTCTAATCTAACTTTTTCTTAAGTTATTAATTGAGCTCAATGACTTCAAAAAGTTGTCTGAAGCCTTATTTGGGCCTTTTTAGTCATTGAATGTGGGTTGAGTAATCATGTTAGGTTGTATTGTACTACACAGGCCTTTTTTCAACATCAAGAATGCAACCGGGCGACAGGTTGTACACAATATCCGGGTCAACTTGTTATTCTCCGCCCCGCTCGGCTGCAAAATTTCCTAGGAGGTATGCATTAGGCTTAACAAGAAAATGGACTTTAAGAAATAATAAATGGGATGTAATTATAATAACTGGACAGTTACTATGCACCAAACACGTAATTACTTTGAAAAATATATTATTTTTGGAATTTGAAAATTTCAATTTCATTACTTGTTGCGCACGCAATATTTTGTTGGATTTTAACTTAATACAACTTTATTTTGAAATTATATTTAACCTGAATAGAAATTTCGGATAAAAATATTTCAGATCCCATCAAAATGTGGGATTTTTTTTGAATTCTGTTTTGAGCGGTTGTTTGAAATTATTAATCATTGTCCTAGTTAGAAGTTGGGCTGTACTTTTAACAAACTGTAAATGGGCTGTAGTAAATTCCATTAGAATTAAAAAATGGGCTGTACATTCTTACAAATCGCAAATGGGCTACATGTTCTCTGCCAAATCCGAGCTGTGGGCCTACTAAGTTGACGCGTACCAAGGGCTTTGTCAACTTAGTCAATATAAACGATTCTAGCTGCATTGATTGTGCGATGTCCATCCAATGGCCGTAGTGCTTCTTCAACCTCTGGTCTTCTTGCTCCAGCCACCCAAAGCAGCGCTGGTCGTGTCGCGTGCTCCTGCCTCCCGTGGCCGGTTGTGATGCCGCGGAGGCCTCACCGCCCCGTACTACTCCCACCGCTGGCCAGGCCATCCCTCTACTCACCCACACCCCCTGTTATTCTGCGGTGACGGCAGCCTCACACCGCAGCCGTACCAGTGAATCCTCGTACTCCTCTCCGCGCGGGCTTCCATTGCTGCGTCTTCCCTGGCTCTGCGTCCTCCCCTTCCAAGGCCTCGCCGTCTTCCAGACCACCGCCCTGGTGCTCTTGGCGCGGCGTGGTCAACGTGGTCAACGACCGACTTCCATTGGAAGAAATCTTGTACATGGAGAGGTGACAATTTGGGTCCAGGCGGCCGCAAGGAAGTGCCTCCTTATTACGCGCAAAATAATTATTCCTCCACCTAACAGCAGGGACCCACCAGACGAGCCACCTTATTTCATGAAAAAAACGTTTCCCCCCTGACTGCTGGGACCCACCGGACGGGCCACCGTATTTCGCGAAAAAAACGTTCCCCCCGCTGTCAGCTCGGACCCACCGGAAGTGCCTCCTTATTACGCACAAAAAAATGAATACTCCCCCTGCTAGCTGGGACCCACCATGGTGGGAGGCTGACTTGTGGGCCTACTAAGTTGACTGGGACGGGGGCCTTTGTCAACTTTAGTCAATATGAACGATTTCTAGCTCCAGTGAACGTACGATGTCCATCCAATGGCCATAGTGCTTCTTCAACCTCTGGTCTTCTTGCTCCAGCCGCCCAAAGCAGCGCCGGTCGTGCCGCATGCTCCTGCCTCCCGTGGCGGCTGTCTTTGCCGCGGAGGCCTCATCGCCCCTACTATTCCCACCGCTGGCGAGGCCCTGCGGTGGCGGCAACTCCTCACCATGGCCGAACCGGTGAGCCCTCGTACTCCTCTCGGTCTGGGCTTCCATTGCCGCGTCTTCCCGGCTCCGTGTCTTCCCTTCCTAGTCCTCGCCATCGTCCACCGCCCGTGGTGCTCTCCACGCTGTGGTCAACGTGGTCAAGGAGCGACTTCCATTGGAAGAAAATCAGTGCGTGGAGAGGCGACAAGCTGGGTCCACGGCCACAGCCAGTTTTTTGTGATTTGCCAAGTAAGTCGCTTTGTCGGGCTGTTGGGCTGCAAATCTTTCAAGACGAGGAGAGCTTTCATTCGGTGGCGAGAAAATGGCCCATCGATAATGAGAAATGGGCTGTACATTTTTAGAACACATCATACCGACAATTAGTTTCAAATATCTTTTTTTTTCATTTCGAGATTTTAAATTACATTAATTTTTATGCATGGAGAATTTGTTGGATTTTATATTGATATACATTTATTTTTAAAATCAGTTTGAATGTGATTCGAAATTTCAGGATTGAAAACAGTTCGGACCGCACCAAAATATGCAAAATTTCGTATAATTTTTTAACCGTGGCCACAATATGGGCTGTAATGCTAACAAAAAGAATATGGGCTCCCAAAAAAACCTTAATAATTAGCAAATGGGCTATAAATTATTAGAAATAATATCAGATGGGATGTATGCTGTTTTCCACAGATTTGAGGCTTTCCTAAAAAAGGTTGGCCTTTGGCAAAGGATCGTTGGATGGCCATCCAACGGCCGTCGTGCTTCTTCAATCTCTGGTCTTCCTACTCTAGCCGCTCAAACAAGCACCGGCGGGACTGCCTGCTCCCTCGTCCCCGCGGTCGGCTCTGCTGCCGCGCAGTCCTCACCGCCCCACCGTACTCCCATCGCTGGCCTAGCCATCCCTCTACTCACCCACACTTGCTGTTATTCTCCGGCAACGGTAGATGAACCAGTAAGTCCTCGTACAGTCGTACTCCCCTCCGCGTGGGAAACAACTGCCGAGTCTTCCCTGCCTCCGTGTCTTTCCCTTCCCAGGCCTCGCCGTCGTCCACCGCCCTGGTGCTCTCGGCACGGCCTGGTCAACATGGTCAATGACCGACATGTATCTGAAGTGGACTGTACGTGGAGAGGCCGACAGCTGGGTCCACGGCCGCACGCAAGGAAATGCCTCCTTATTACCCGCAAAATAATGATTCCTCCACCTGACATCAGGGACCCACCGAAAGGGCCTCTGTATTTCGCGAAAAAAACGTTACCACCGGCGGCTCGGACCCACCAGCTATATCTTCGCACGCAAGGAAGTGCCTCCTTATTACGCACAAAAAATGAATACTCCCCACATTAGTTGGGACCCGGTATAGTGGCAGGCTGACTTATGGGCCTACTAAGTTGACGGGACGGAGGGCTTTGTCAACTTAGTCAATATGCACGATTCTAGCTCCGGTGGACCGTGCTGATGTCCATCCAACGGCCGTAGTGCTTCTTCAACCTCTGGAATTCTTGCTCGGCCGCCCAAACCAGCGCCGGTCGTGCCTCGTGCTCCTGCCTCCCATGGCCGGCTGTGATGCGGCGGAGGCCTCACCGCCCCCTACTACTCCCACCGCTGGCCAGGCCATCCCTCTACTCACCCACACCCCCTGTTATTCTGCGGCGATGGCAGCCTCACACCGCAGCGAACCAGTAAACCCTCGTACTCCTCTACGCGTGGGCATCCACTGCCGCGTCTTCCCCGGCTCCGCGTCGTCCCCTTCCTAGGCCTCGCCGTCGTCCACCGCCCTGGTGCTCTCAGTGCGGCATGGTCAACGTGGTCAAGGAACGGCTTCCATCAGACGTGGACTGCAAGTGGAGAGGCTGACAGCTGGGTCCACGGCCGCAGCAAGGAAGTGCCTCCTTATTTCGTGAAAAATAATTATTCCTCCACCTGACAGCGGGGACCCACCGGACGGGCCACCGTATTTCGTGAAAGAAACGTTTGCCCCTGACTGCTGGGACCAACCAGCTACATCTTCGCATGCAAGGAAGTGCGTCCGGGCAAAAAAAAAAGATTCACCCCCTGACTGCTGGGACCCACCAGCTACATCTTCGCAGGCAAGGAAGTGCCTGACAGTCGGGACCCACCTGGTCAAAGCGTACGTACCGTTGTCATTCTGGTCGCGAACGTGTACATACATATATACTGGTGGATGTAGAGGCGCGCACGTGTCATAGTAGAGGCGCGTATGTGTCGTAGTAGAGGCGCGCACGTAGCATGTGCACGTACGTATAGCGGCCAGGGTGCAAGAAAGAAAATACGGCCACGTATGTGTACATACGGGCGGGGACTCGAACGCCTACTCGCGCATACGTACGGCTAGGGCTCGTGTACATGGCTGGGTCGGAACGGAGAAACAGCGTTGTCATCGTGTTCATGGGGAGGCAACGGAAGCGTCATGGTCATGGGGAGGCAACGGAATGCGTAGTGTTCATCGGGAGGCAACGGAACGCGTGGGAGCCAACCGGCTGGGTCGGAACGGAATGCGTGGTCGTGTTCATCGGGAGGGCTTGGGCGGGCGGCAATGGAAGCGAGGCTGGCGTTTACTAAAGCGATGGAAGCGGACCTCCTACGTTCGGGCAGGGTCCTGTTGATTGGGAGGGTGTGGCGTACCACAAAGCGGAGGAAGCGGACCTCCTACGGTCGAAGCAGGGGTCATGTTGATCGGGAGGGTGTGGCATACCGCCAAAAGCGGATGAAACGGACCTCCTACGGTCGAAAGCAGGGGTCCTGTTGATCGGGAGGGTGTGGCGTATCGCCATAAAGCGGATGAAACAGACCTCCCTACGGTCGAAGCAGGGTCCTGTTCATCGGGGAGGTGTGGCGTACCGCAAAATAGGACTCCACGGGATCTTGTTCATCTCCACCATCGACCTCCTCCGGCCTCCACGGACTCCTGTTCATCCGGCCTCCACCGTGCGCTTACTCCACCGGCTCTTGTTCAACCACCCCTCCACCGTCTCATCGTTCATCCAGCCCTCCACGCCACGGGTCCTGTTCAACCACCCCTCCACGGGCACCCCTCCACCGTCTCTGTTCATCCATCCCTCCACCACACCACGGGTCCTGTTCATCCAGAGGCAACGCCACCGCTCCTTGTTCATCCAAACCCCCATAGCGCTCACTGTTCATCCTGCAGGCAGCATCGATCGGCTTGATTAGCAGCGATGGCGAAGAATCGCTCGATCGGGTTCGGATTAACGACCATCGATCGATCGCTCGGGTTCACTAACGCGTAACTGCGATTACTGTCGCCGGGTTCGATTAGAGCCCAACGCCTTGCTCGGGTTCGATTAAAGCCAATACCTCGCACACAGCAGCGTGCGTGTCTGAGAAAGCAGCGCATCGCTTCGGCCCCGACCTCCCACCGTAACGAGCAACTCCCGAAATTTTCCTCGCCCTCGCTTCTACCACGGTTTTTCCATCATGGACGGCCCAAAGAATGTCATGCAGCTGCGTCTCCAGCCCGCCAGGGACGAAAAGCCCATTTTTGTCATGTTTTTTGTCATAGAAGTAGGAGCCCACCACATCTATGATGATACCGGGTTTTGTCACAATTATCGTCATAGAAGTGTCATATGTATGACAGAATTTTTTTTCGTTCGGCCCAAAATGTCACGAATGTGTCTTTTTTTTGTAGTGGGAGTAAATAAAAACAGAGGGAGTATACTACGGATGAGGATCCCCTGACGTGGCCGAAACCATTGAGTAACGGACATGCGGGGCCTAGCAAGCATGGGGTCCGCCAGTAAGTGAACGAAAGGGAGGGTAAGGCAGGGATACCTACGTCAGAGGATCAACTTCCACTACTACTCCCTCCTTCCATCTACATGGCCTAATGCGTTTTTCGAGGCTAACTTTGACCAAATGTTAGAGTAATAATATATGACGTGCAACTTACACAAAGCATACGGTCAAATTCGTATGTGAAATGAGCTTCCAATGATATAGTTTTCACATTATACATCTCATGTACTATTAATCTTGTCAATAGTCAAAGGCGGTTTTGAAGAACGCATTAGAGCATGGTTAATAATATAGCCAGCCGATGGCTATAACGAACTGCCATGTCATCTATAGCCATCATCTATATGCACTCATACAGTAGTGTGGGCTATTTCCCGCAAAAAAATTATAAGGTTGGCTATTGTATTAGTACTTTTTTTCCATCTCCTCTCTATCTCTTTCTTCATATTTATTGTATTTAACTAGGAATGCGTATATAACTAGGCTCTTGCATGAGAGCTCACTCCCTTTACTTTTTCACATCTCTCTCCTCCACATAGGCCCTATATAATGGAAGGAGGGAGTACTATGAGCACTGCATACTCTACTATAGATGTTGTCAGTACTCCACTAGTACTATTGTTTTAACAACTTTAGCTGATTGATCTACGAATGGAGGGATTCAAGCTTATTTTTGTTAATCGAGATGTAAACGACTAACAAACTGGATTCGAAGCCACCTGTCATAGTAGTACCTGCGGGTTCTTTTTGTGGAGCCTTCAAATGCAGTAGCTAGCTGCCCAACGGCCAGCCACATGCAAATCTCCATTTTCCAACTTATACAACTCTTTGGGGTCTTAAAAAAAGTTACTATAGGACTGGCTATACGTGGCGAAATCCTAGTAGGAAGAGCATGCCCGAGAACAAGCACATTCACGTGGTTGAAAGCAAATTGGAAACCATGTCTGTTTGAATACAAATCTAGGAGTACGTATGAATCTAACAATATTGATTGGGTGTTGTTGAATGTTGATACTTTTTTCTGTAAGTTTGATCAAAGTAGAGATACTTTGACTACACATAAAACTTATATGTAAACTACTAGAAAGGATCAGAGGGAGTATATTGTACGTTCAAGAGCGAAACGAACATTGAATACCCTTTATATATGATTTGGTGATGCTATGATCACCGGTTCAAAATTATGAATCCGCTTTACGTATCACACATGCACCCACTTGTTCTCTCTCGATTTCATCTCGGGGTCCGGAGATCGATTGTAAGAGGACTAGCGTGGGTACAATACGTTCGTTTTGCTTATGAACGTACAATATACTCCCTCTGATCCCCACAGACCCCCCCCCCCCGCCAGTCATTTCTATCATAGAAACATACCAAACCTTTATCTCCTTGCACGACACGCGAATTGATCTCTCAACATCAATCGATCTCGTCAAGATGTGTCGGGGCATGAACCGAATGGGATGTCAAAACTAAGATGGGAAGCTACACGTAGTGGAGGCAAAGTGAAACTTTAAATGAACCATTTGTTTGTATGCATGTCAAGACAAATTACAACATTGGAAATACAAGCATGGTCTAGGACCACATGCGAATGATACTTGGCGGAATGTTCAAATGAGGCATGCGGGAGTGACACGCTCATCCTCGCTTTACACGGTGGGTTTCGATTAATGAGGGTGGCGTTAGTGCTTTGCACGACCAGCGAGATCAACACCGGCTCGTCGAGGATGCACGGGCGTAAAGTGCTTGTGCCGTGGCCGTGACGTCGTGGAGTGGTGTAGCACGGCCAACTGCATCCCCAGGACTTGAGACCATGCGGGTCGTCTTGCTTTTTCGATGACATGTGGGGTCGCATGTGAGCAAAGGGCATCTCCAACATTGCCACGACTGCAGGTGACTACCCTGGCACACCAAAAACCCTCATCCCTCGCACCATCGCGCGGTGCGTTCCCTGCCGGCGCCAGCGGCCCGCATTCATGCCGTCCGTCCGTATGCCGTCGTTAAGAGGCTCGGTGCCCGAGGGACCAACTCCGGCGACTTAACAACGCACCCGGACGCTTGGCCTCACCGGAATGCACTACTTAAAGCGACAACGCCTAGCTAACCTCCACACCATAGCGCATCGTCCTGCTACCTGATACCACATCCGCCATGACCGCGAGCGCGAACGCTCTGCGGGAGAGCTTGACTTCGGGGATGAAGCTCGAGGTCGCCACCCTCGCTCAAGTCGCCGCACAAGTGGTGGCCACGCTGGCGGCCAACGACGGAAGCACCGTCAGCCACGTGTCCTACTTGCCGCCATCCAACGTCCGGAACTGCCGAGGTCAGGGACTCCTCCGAGGATGAGTAGGGCATGGGAGGCGGCATGGCATGGTGTGCCAACTGGCCGGTCCGTCTCCCGTGTTCTACTCTTCCTCGCGGGAGACCGCACCTTCACTTCATGGGTCTTGAACCCTGCCCCCGTACATGGAGATCGCAGATGGAGGACGTCGGTCGCTGCCGTAGAATAGGTTTAGGGTCGGGTTTCTTTTATTTTTCTGTCCTATAAAAGTTCGAAATGTAATGAAAATCTGCCATGTTTGAATTAATCTCGGTTGGTGTATATGAACTTTCACAATAATATAGTATATTGTAGGTGTACTAGCAAGATGCCCATGCGTTGCACGGAACATCAAGATCTTGTGGGAGAAAAGGATGAACGAGGGAAGGCCTTATCTGCAAATGTGGAGAGGAGTGCAGGTAAATTGTCATAGTTTCCTTCCTATCCGTTAGATATAGATCGGACGGCCTATGTTGCAGGATGGCAGGCACACCATCATCACCAACTCAGCTTTTTATTGAACCGAGACAAAGAGAACATGCGAAGTAAATAAACATATAGTCTACATACACAATTTATCTTAGGCACTCCAATAGTACGTACACTATACATTCACGCATTTCACATCTTTCTACATCTACGGAAACCTACAAAAGGGTTCACGTAAATTGCTTCTCTCTCTCCTCCTTGATTTTCATGGTGGTGGGCCCCTCCCTCCCCCAATCTACAATCAACAGCTCACACGTTTCACATTACGTTAATTACGTAACTGGGATTACGTAGGTGTAGCATTACTCGTCCTAAAAAACCCAACTAAGCCAACCTCCCAGCATATCGCGCGGGAAAAGACCCGGCCGCGCTGTTTTAGTCGGGATTACCGGATTACTAGTAGTAGTATCGATGGATTGCGCGAAGCACTAAGTTTTTTTTTCTTTAGGGGGCGAAGCACCTAGCTTATTAAAAGGAAAAAAGGTGGTACACTAACAACACCCCTGTTGCGGTCGCATTGCACCCCACACACATTCGGTCCTGCACACGGCTCACGCAAGCGGAACGCGCTTCGGCTTGCCTCTTCACTGACACGTGGGACTGTACTTGGAGAAACCGACCATGCGCCAAACTCCCCCCAGCCCACCGCGCGAAAATCCCCCCCCCCCCCTAAATTCCCCCCAAATCCCAAATTCAACAGGCCTTCGGCCAACTAGCCAATAATATTCCCCAAACCCCCTACCCCCCGTCCCCTTCCACTCCATTCGCCCCGCCAAAGCCGCCCTACCCGTCGCGTTGATACGTTGGTGCCGCGGTTCATCGAGGGGACGCGCGGCGATCCTCTCGCTCCCACAGTACGCTCTCGTAGACTGCCGTCCTCTAGCCGCGCCGCCACCGGTGGCGACGTTCTTGTGGAGGCGCATGGTGGTCAGCGCCGCTACCGCTGGCGACGTTCGTGTGGAGACGCACGGCGGCCAGCTTCTCCCATGGTACGCACATTCTAGACTGAGGCCCCGTGCATGTCGGTGTAGCGCTGAATGTTAGCTGATAGACGCTGTTAATCTCACTGTATGCTGAAGTACTTTACAGTCAATATGCTCTTCTTAAGAAGCTTCCTTGCCCTGTTCTGCACTCAATCTGCTTAGCTGAGATGGCATGCCAAGCCCGATTAGTTGATAAAATATCCTGCCATATATTTATTGTGAGTAGATTGCCATGGTCTGGTAACCAATCTGTTAGGTGAAATAGCTGTACACCGTTTTATACTCGATATTTGTTGCTGCGATGGCCTTCGATTGTTTGCTGGCTATGTGCTCGGCCTCATTGACTATTGAAACAGCCTGCCATAATTTAGCACTCAAATCAGTTTACTGAATTAGCTTTACATATATCTCGTTACTTAGATCTGCTCGTCCAAATATCTTGCCATAGCTTTAGACATCGACCTAGGTATTTTTTTCTGGACTTCATAAAAAAGCATATATGTTTTTCCTATAATATCTAGTAGAAGAACTAATTTGTATGTCTAACAGATGGACAGGACTTGGATAACTTCAGCTCAAAGATTCTCCGCTGCATATGTCGAGGGGGTTGAAAACTTCATGAACTTTATCAGAGCTGAGTACGGTGGTCCGAAATCAGATGTGCTCTACGCGTGTAGCAGTTGTATGAATTCAGTTACAAGAGCCCAGTCAACTATGCAAAATCATCTACACTTGTATGGGATGTCGGTCACATATACTAGGTGGGTTCGTCATGGTGAAGCTATTACCGTCAATGTTACTGACTACATGGAAGTAGCAGATCACCATCTTGATCTGCCTGATGCTCAGGTGGAAGAGGAGGAGGAGGAGGAGGTGGTGGTGGCGGAGGCAGTGATTTTGACCAACATTGAAACAATGCTACGAAATGCTCGTGCATTTCGTGAACTTTCACCTGCAGAAGAAAAACAGTGCGCCCGCATGTTGGAACAATGCAACATGACTGTCACCCCGGGAAATAAGTTGTCAGTATTCTCATCTATGGTCACCTTTCTTCAGGTGAAGACATCTGAGCGGATGACCAACAAATCATTCGATGCAATGTTGGCTGCTTTCCGCAAATCTTTCCCGGATGTGTCTGAGCGGCCACACACCTACAGTAAAATGAAGAATTTCCTTCGTGCAGTTGGAATTGGATATGATATGATCCATGTTTGTAAGAATAATTGTGTTACATTCGGAAGGATTATGCAAACTTAAGTGAATTCCCGAAATGCAAATCATCAAGATGGAAAGATGGCGATGTTGTGAAGAGGGTTCCTCATAATGTTCTGAGACATTTTCCAATTACACCAAGATTGTAGAGGTTGTTTCATGATGCTGAAACAAGAGAGGATGTACTTTAGCATTCTAGGAACCAGGAGTACAAAGATGAAAATGTAATGAGCCATCCATCTCATGGTAGTGAGTGACAAAGCTTCAATCAGAAACACAAAAAGTTTGCTGCTGACTCGACAAACATTAGACTTGGCTTAGCTTCAGATGGATTTAACCCATTTGGCCACCAGAGCACCACATATAGCATGTGGCCAGTGCTTGTTATCCCTTAGAACATGCCTCCAAATGTCTGCACCAAAGAATCAAACTACATGATGGCCTTGCTCATCCCAGGTCCCAAAAGTCCTGGAAAGGATTTTGATTTATTCATGGAGCCTCTTGTGGAGGAACTTCAACAGCTATGGAAGGGTGTTCTCACTCGAGACCTATATAGCAGCCCACCAGCTGATTTTCTTTCTATGTGCTATTATAATTTGGATCATCCATGATTATCCGGCTTTGGGCACTATGTCAGGGCGAACGACACATGGTTACAATGCATGTATTCGCTGTGACAGGAATCCGCTGTTATACACAATACTTAGCAAGATATGTTACATTAGACACCGCCATTTCCTTGCCAAGGACAAGCCGCGTCCTACAAAATACCGAAAACATGTGTTCAATGCAAAGCATGAAAACTGTGATGCGCCAAAGTGGCTCACCGCCGATGAGTTGCAAGTGGAATTAGAGAAGGTCAGACATATTACACCAGGAAACCATCCTGGTAATGGTAGCGGGAAAAGGAAGCTTGGCAAGGTAGAAGAGAGATTATTGTTTACCCGCAGGTCCATTTGTGGGACTTGGAGTATTGGAAAGATTTGGATCTGCGGCATAATCTTGATGTGATGCACGTCGAGAAAAATATATGTGACAACATTGTCGGCACACTTCTTAATATTGAAGGCAAGACGATAGATACCTTAAAATCTAGGATTGATTTGACACATCTGGGTATCAGAAAGGATTTGCAGGTGCAAGAAAAACGGGATATGGCAGCAGCTGTGTACGTCTTGGACAAGGTAAAAAGAAAAGAATTCTGCGAGGTCCTATCATGTGTGAAATTCCCACATGGATTTGCTTCGAACCCTGAAAGGAGAGTCAGTGCAGATGGTAACAAGGTACAAGGGTTGAAATCTTATGACTGCCACATCCTACTTCAAAGGGTTTTACCTGTTATCCTTAGAGGATTGGGCATACGACTTATACAGAGCGATTGCGAGTTGGGACAATTCTTGAGGAACTCTGCGGTAGAAATATCGGGATAGATGCTTTGGAGCCGTCTTACAAACAAGATACCAACTATGCTATGCGACCTTGAGAAGATATATCCTCCAGCCTTCTTTGATGTGATGGTGCATTTGGCTGTTCATCTACGATGAGGCACTACTTAGAGGTCCAAGACAAGTATGGCTGGATGTACCCTATTAAAAGGCGGCTAGGCACTTTCAAGGGCTATGTCAGGAACAGAGCTAGACCCGAGGGTACCATTGCAGAGGCCTACATTGCTACAGAAGCGTTGGCATTCTGCTCAAAATACATCGAAACAGCTGATCGGCTTAGCAAAGAGGTGGGTGAAGACAATCTCGGGCTCAATGTTTTCGATTATTCTGTTCGAGTTACCGGGAAGAGTTGACAAGAGGACAAACCGAAATATTTGGACAAAATGGTTTGGTATGTGTTGAATAACTGTCTTGAGATACTACCTTATATCAAGTAAGTGCTAAGTACTGTAGCTTATACATCGTAATCTACTAAACTTGCAGCACATTCTTATATATTTAGATGTTTGACATGATCACTATGTTGTGCAGCATCTACCAAAACGAGTTACTGCCGCGAAATCCAAGAAACATTGACAAACTGGTTATGGCAGGATTTGCGAATGGTTCAAGAGCCATGTAAGCTATTGAATTGGACTGTCAGTTTTTAAATATATTGAGTACATAAGATGATCAGCTTGTCTATTTTCTAAACATAGGTTAAGAAGATGCGGGAGGATGGGCAGGCAGTTAATGATGCCCTTTACGCACTAGCAATGTGTCCTGATACTCGAGTCAGACATTATGAATCTTGCATTGTTGGAGATGTGCGCTACAACACCCTTGCACGCGATGAAGGCAGGAAGACACAAAATAGTGCCATCATGAGCACGGATACGTATGGTAGAGAGACAACTGAAATGTATGCTAACATAACAGACATTTTTCAGTTGCAGTATATCTCTAGTTTTGAGGATCATCGGTGTGTGGTTCTGTTGTGAGGTCGTTGGTATAACCTGTTTTCCGTGATCGCAAAACCCGTGAGCTGATGATTATTTCAAATCCATCAATGTCAAGGCGGCGTGCATCGGACCAACGAGCCTTTTATTTTGGCAAATCAAGCAACATATATATTTTTCTTGGAAGACACATTTGCACGTAGCGATGACTGGAGAGTATTGCAAAGGTTTTAGCAGAGTAATTCGTTTAATGAAGTTGTACAACAAGATGATTCTTACACCGCTCCTGATGTATACTAGAGATGTTCCTAATATCTTTGAGAACCATCACGTCAATGATGCCGGCGAAAAGATTGCCTGTCGTGCTGTGGACATACAAGAGTTGATCAAGAAGAAGCCAACGTTCGAGGACATTGAGGATGAAGAAGAAGATGACACTCTGGGGAATTACGATTCAGACTGATACACATGGCGAAGATGTTGATGCTGCTGCTGCGGATGATGATTAGATTGCTTTTGTTGTATTTGACTGTCAGAAGACGTTTTTTATCTACTATGTGAAATTGTGCTTGCTATGACAACTGAAACCTGATGAACGTGTTGTTTAGTATTTTTGATGTGAGAACATCACTTGTTATGTATGTTGATTTGTGTTTGGTGATTGTATGACGAGTAAAACATGATGACATTGTTGTTTAGTTGTACTCATATTTGGTTGTGAAACTTGAATTTGATGACATAGTTTGCTGTTGGACTGCAATTTGCTCGACGTCTTCGAATGGGAACAAATATGACCCGACAGGGCCTCTGCTAATTTATTTATTTATTACCAAAAGGGCCTATGCTATTTATTTATTTATGAGCAAAAGGGGATCCCCCGATTTCCGTTAATAGAAATCATTAGATGTTCACAACAGTATGCCTAGCCTGCTACACAGGTTTCATTCATTACTAGTTTCAGCAAAGTGCTCATGTCATAGCCACTGAATACATCACGAGTGCTACATACACTGCAAATAAAGAGACAATCATCCTACATAACACATCAATTTTGCCCATTATCTTCACAAGCTCTTTCATCTCCTCATTCTTTGTCAAAGGCTGTTCGGCATTTGTTGCTTAGCCATGATAAGAGGAATCGCATCTGTAACCTTCGCTCTGCATCTTCCTCTTACATTATTCCTTCATTACTTGTCCAACACCCCAACCTGCTGGTATTGGGATTCCTCATTAACAAAATAATCAACATAGTTGCATTCCCCACATCAAGAACTTCCCAAAAATACAAATCACACGAATCTTCCCTTTTACGCATCGAATCAAATTGGAAGATCATCAACCAAACTATTAAAAAAATCAGCAACTGAAAGCAGCAGAACAACACTTAAACATATTATTACCCCATGATTCGGGCATTTGTAGAAGACTCGGCCATGGTTGAGGATTGTCGTTGAGACACGACGGATGACTCTGCGTGATTTGCAGCAGTGGCACCACACCAATGGCAGCGGATCACGATGAGCAACTAGCTGCGGTGCGTGTGCCGACGGGGGTGTGATGAGACCCACAGGCGATGGTACGAGTGGTTACTTGGCGCATATCTAGTTGTTGCCTGCTGAAGAGCAAGTGCACGAGCAGCCATCGGACATGGTTGCTGCGGCCAGAGCTTCTGATGCTAGGCAGAGTAAGTAAAGAAGAGGAGAACCGAACGTTGGATATGCCTGTTTCATTACTTGCACAGTAGCATAGCACCATATATAGTCATAGTCTAGGTTTGGATTCGAACCAGCTATAGGAGCACGTCTCTCTTTTTTCTAAAACTCAGAACGCCTCTACCGGGTACACTAGCTTGTTCTGTACGCCTTCTCAACTCTTTGATTTTCTTTCTTTTTTCTGCGAGGAAGGACGGAGGAAAAAATTGAGAGTTCCTGGGACTCGAACCCAAGGCCTCTCAGTTGAATACCAAGGGTGCTAGTCACTTATGTGGCCAACGTTCCCTGGGAGGAGGATGCAAGATCGAACGGTCGCAGTTTCGGGAATGTTACCAGGCGAACAAGCCCAGTTTTTCTTTTCTTCCTATATATAAAGAAGTATGCTACTTGGTGTCAGTTTAGTCAACAAACGATTGTGCCAACCTTGACCGTTGGATTGACATTTAATGTCTGTCGTGTTTCTTCAGTCTCTTCTTCCTCCAGCCGCCAAAGCCAAACCAGCGCCTTCGGGACGCCTGCTCCCCCCTCCCACGGCTGGCTGTGCTGCCGCACACGCATCGTGGCCACATCGCACCCTAAAACTCTACGCATCTTCCCCGGCTCCTATTCGTTCTCGTCCGAGGCCTCACCATCATCCTTCTCCTTGGTTCGCTCGCCGCGGCGCCGCCCTTCGGTGTTGTCAACATGGTCAACAACCGAGAGGAATAAGGATATGACTGTGCATGGTGAGGATGACAGTAGGGACCCAGCAGCGCGTGCAGTAATTTTGTTTTTTCAGGATGGAGAAGGGAGCTGGATTGTGAGGATGACAGTAGGGACCTAGTTTGTTTTTTCTTTTCTGAAAATGGCTAGCCCAGCTATTTTGTTTTTTGCAGAATAACCAACGTAGGCCTACTTTCTTTTCTATGCCCTGCTGGGCCGGAAATATTTCAAGACGAGGAGGGATGCATTTTGCCCAGAAAATGGCCTATAAGTAATAAGAAATGGGCTATAGGTAATAATAAATGGGTTGTAAAATGAAAAAATACGGCAAACAGGCAATTAGTTCCAAAATACTTCTTTCTTTCGGATTTTGATATTTTAAATTTCATTGTTTTTGTGCGGGTAAAATTTCATTGGTTTTAAATTAAGGTATGTCTAGTTTTTAAATTAACTTGAATCTGGCTAGAAATTTTGGGCTGTATGCTATTTGGGACAGATTTGGAGGCTTACTTGTGGGTCTACTAGGTTGACGTGTACGAAAGGCTTTGTCAAGTTAGTCCACAAACGATTCTAGCAGAAGTGACCGTTGCACGGCCGTACTGCTTCTTCAATATCTGATCTTCTTGCTCCAGCCGCCCAAACCAGCGCCGGTGGGACTGCCTGCTCCCACCTCCCGTGGCCGGCTGTGCTGTCGCACAGGCCGCACCGCCCCACCCTACTCCATTGCAGATGAGGCCATTCCTCTACTCACCCAAACCTCCTGTTATTTTCCGGCGACGGCAGCCGGACCAGTAAACCCTCGTACTCCCCACCGCGTGGGCAACTGATAGGTCCATTTTGCATCATGCTTTTATATCGATATTTATTGCATTATGGGTTGTTATTACACATTATGTCACAATACTTATGCCTATTCTCTCTTATTTTACAAGGTTTACATAAGGAGGGAGAATGCCGGCAGCTGGAATTCTGGGTTGGAAAAGGAGCAAATATTAGAGACCTATTCTGCACAACTCCAAAAGCCCTGAAACTCCACGGAAGTTGTTTTTGGAAATAATAAAAAATACTAAGCGGAAGAAATCCCAGAGGGGGCCCACACCCTGGCCACGAGGGTGGGGGTGCGCCCTACCCCCCTAGGCGCGCCCCCCTGCCTCATGGGCCCCCTGTTGGCCCTCCGGTGCCCATCTTCTACTATATGAAGTCTTTCGTTCGAAGAAAAATGATAAGCATGCTTTCAGGACGAGACTCCGCCGCCACGAGGCGGAACCTTGGCGGAACCAATTTAGGGCTCCGGCAGAGCTGTTCTGCCGGGGAAACTTCCCTCCGGGAGGGGGAAATCATCACCATCGTCATCACCAACGCTCCTCTCATCGGGAGGGGGCCAATCTCCATCAACATCTTCACCAGCACCATCTCCTCTCAAACCCTAGTTCATCTCTTGTATCCAATTCTTGTCTCTAAGTCCGGGATTGGTACTTGTAGGTTGCTAGTAGTGTTGATTACTCCTTGTAGTTGATGCTAGTTGGTTTATTTGGTGGAAGATCATATGTTCAGATCCTATATGCATATTAATACCCCTCTGATTATGAACATGAATATGCTTTGTGATTAGTTACGTTTGTTCCTGAGGACATGGGAGAAGTCTTGCTATTAGTAGTCATGTGAATTTGGTATTCGTTCGATATTTTGATGAGATGTATGTTGTCTATCCTCCCGTGGTGCTATGTGAACGTTGACTACATGACACTTCACCATTATTTGGGCCTAGAGGAAGGCATTGGGAAGTAATTAGTAGATGATGGGTTGCTAGAGTGACAGAAGCTTAAACCCTAGTTTATGCGTTGCTTCGTAAGGGGCTGATTTGGATCCATATGTTTCATGCTATGGTTACGTTTACCTTAATACTTCTTTTGTAGTTGTGTATGCTTGCAATAGGGGTTAATCATAAGTGGGATGCTTGTCCAAGTAAGGACAGCACCCAACCACCGGTCCACCCACATATCAAATTATCAAAGTACCGAACGCGAATCATATGAACTTGATGAAAACTAGCTTGACAATAATTCCCATGTGTCCTCGGGAGCGCTTTTCTCTATATAAGAGTTTGTCCAGGCTTGTCCTTTGCTACAAAAAGGATTGGGCCACCTTGCTGCACTTTAGTTACTTTTGTTACTTGTTGCTCGTTACAAATTATCTTATCACAAAACTATCTGTTACCTATTATTTCAAAGGTTTGCAAGAGAATACCTTGCTGAAAACTGCTTATCATTTCCTTCTACTCCTAGTTGGGTTCGACACTCTTTCTTATCGAAAGGACTACGATAGATCCCCTATACTTGTGGGTCATCAAGACTCTTTTCTGGCACCGTTGCCGGGGAGTGAAGCGCCTTTGGTAGGTGGAATTTGGTAAGGAAAAATTTATATAGTGTGCTGAAATTCACTGTCACTTGTTACTATGGAAAATAATCCTCTGAGGGGCTTGTTCGGGGTATCTTCACCCTGACCAGTAGAGCAAAGAGTTGCTCCTCAACCTACTGAACCTATTTAACCTACTGAAAATGAAAATGTCTACTTTGAAATTCCTTCAGGTATGATAGAAAAACTGCTAGCTAATCCTTTTGCAGGAGATGGAACATTACATCCTGATGAGCACCTAATTTATGTGGATGAGGTTTGTGGATTATTTAAGCTTGCAGGTATGCCCGATGATGTTATCAAGAAGAAGGTCTTCCCTTTATCTTTGAAGGGAGATGCATTGACATGGTATAGGCTATGTGATGATATGGGGTCATGGAACTACAAACGATTGAAATTGGAATTTCATCAGAAGTTTTATCGTATGCATCTTGTTCATCGTGATCGCAATTATATATATAATTTTTGGCCTCGCGAAGGAGAAAGCATCGCTCAAGCTTGGGGGAGGCTTAAGTCAATGTTATATTCATGCCCCAATCATGATCTCTCAAGAGAAATGATTATTCAAAAATTTTATGCTCGGCTTTCTGACAACAATCGCACCATGCTCGATACTTCTTGTGCTGGCTCTTTTATGATGAAGACTATTGAATTCAAATGGGATTTATTGGAAAGAATTAAATGCAACTCTGAAGACTGGGACCTCGACAAAGGTAAGGAGTCAGGTATGACACCTAAGTTTGATTGTGTTAAATCTTTTATGGATACCGATGTTTTCCGTAATTTTAGCACTAAATATGGACTTGACTCTGAGATAGTAGCTTCTTTCTGTGAATCTTTTGCTCCTCATGTTGATCTCCCTAAGGAGAAGTGGTTTAAATATCATCCTCCCATAGAAGTAAAAGTAGCTGCACCTATTAAAGTTGAAGAAAAGACTATCACTTATAATGATCCTATTGTTCCTACTGCTTATGTTGAGAAACCACCTTTTCCTGTTAAGATAAAAGATCATGCTAAAGCTTCAACTATGGTTCGTAAAAGCAATATTAGAACTTATACACCTCCTGAGCAAGTTAAAGTTGAACCTAATATTGCTATTGTTAAATATCTCTTGGCTGATAATATTGATGGGCATGTTATTTATTTCCGTGATGAAACTGCTAGAATTGCTATACCTTGTGCTAAAGATAAACATAGACCTGTGGTAGGCATGCCTGTTATTTCTTTTAAAATAGGAGACCATTGTTATCATGGCTTGTGTGATATGGGTGCTAGTGCTAGTGCAATAACTATTGACTTATACAAAGAAATTATGCATGATATTGCACCTGCTGAGTTAGAAGATATTGATGTCACAATTAAGCTTGCCAATAGAGATACTATATCACCAATTGGAATTGTTAGAGAAGTTGAAGTCTTGTGTGGGAAAACTAAATATCCTACTGATTTTCTTGTTCTTAGTTCCCCACAAGATAGCTTTTGTCCCATTATATTTGGTAGACCCTTCTTAAACACTGTTAATGCTAAGATAGATCATGAAGGATGTTGTTACTATTGGTCTAGGTGATATGTCTCATGAGTTTAATTTCTCTAAATTTCGTAGACAACACCGTGAAGAGTAATTGCCTAGTAAAGATGAAATTATTGGTCTTGCTTCTATTGCCGTGCCTCCTAGTGATCCTTTAGAACAATATTTGCTAGACCATGAAAATGATATGTTTATGAATGAAAGAAGGGAAATAGATGAAGTGTTCTTTAAACAGGGACCTATTCTTAAACACAACTTGCCTGTTGAAATCTTAGGGGATCCTCCTCCACCCAAGGGTGATCCTGTTTTTGAGCTTAAACCATAGCCTGATACTCTTAAATATGCTTATCTTGATGAAAAGAAGATATATCCTGTTATTATTAGTGCTAACCTTTCAGAGAAGGAGGAACAAAAATTATTGAAAACTCTGAAGAAGCACCGTGCTGCTATTGGATATACTCTTGATGATCTTAAGGGCATTAGTCCCACTCTATGTCAACACAAAATAAACTTGGAGAAAGACGCCAAACCAGTTATTGATCATCAACGACGGTTGAATCCTAAAATGAAAGAAGTGGTAAGAAAGGAAATACTAAAGCTCCTTGAGGCAGGTATAATCTATCCCGTTGCTGATAGTCAGTGGGTAAGTCCTGTCCATTGTGTCCCTAAGAAGGGAGGTATTACCGTCGTTCCTAATGATAAAGATGAATTGATTCCGCAAAGAATTATTATAGGTTATAGGATGGTAATTGATTTCCGCAAATTAAATAAAGCTACTAAAAAAGATCATTACCCCTTACCTTTCATTGATCAAATGCTAGAAAGATTATCCAAACATACACACTTTTGCTTTCTAGATGGTTATTCTGGTTTCTCTCAAATACCGTGGTCACCGATGATCAAGCTAAGACCACTTTTACTTGCCCTTTCGGTACTTCTGCTTATAGACGTATGCCTTTTGGTTTATGTAATGCACATGCAACCTTTCAAAGATGCATGATGGCTATATTCTCTGACTTTTGTGAAAAGATTTGTGAGGTTTTCATGAAAGATTTCTCCGTTTATGGATCCTCTTTTGATGATTGCTTGAGAAACCTTGATCGAGTTTTGCAGAGATGTGAAGAAACTAACCTTGTCTTGAATTGGGAGAAGTGCCACTTTATGGTTAATGAAGGTATTGTCTTGGGGCATAAAATTTCTGAAAGGGGCATTGAAGTTGATAAAGCTAAAGTTGATGCTATTGAAAAGATGTCATGTCCCAAGGACATTAAAGGTATAAGAAGTTTTCTTGGTCATGCCGGTTTTTATAGGAGGTTCATTAAGGACTTCTCAAAAATTTCTCGGCCTCTGACTAATCTGTTACAAAAAGATATACCATTTGTCTTTGATGATGATTGTGTAGAAGCATTTGAAATACTTAAGAAAGCATTGATTTCTGCACCTATTGTTCAGCCACCTGATTGGAATTTAGCCTTTGAAATTATGTGTGATGCTAGTGATTATGTAGGTGTTGTTCTAGGGCAAAGAGTTGATAAGAAATTAAATGTTATTCAATATGCTAGTAAAACTCTAGACAATGCCCAGAGAAATTATGCCACTACTGAAAAAGAATTTCTAGCAGTTGTATTTGCTTGTGATAAATTCAAACCTTATATTGTTGATTCTAAAGTAACTATTCACACGGATCACGCTGCTATTAAATATCTTATGGAAAAGAAAGATGCTAAACCTAGACTTATTAGATGGGTTCTCTTTCTACAAGAATTTGATTTGCATATTATTGATAGAAAGGAGCTGAGAACCCGTTCTGCGCATAACTTGTCTAGGTTAGAAAATGTTCTTGATGACCCACTACCTATTGATGATAGCTTTCCGCTTTCCCGATGAACAACTAAATGTCATAAATGCTTCTCGTACTACTCCATGGTATGATGATTATGCTAATTACATTGTTGCTAAGTTCATACCACCTATTTTAACATACCAGCAAAAGAAAAAGTTTTTCTATGATTTGAGACATTACTTTTGGGATGACCCACATCTTTATAAACAAGGACTAGATGGTGTTATTAGACGTTGTGTACCTGAGCATGAACAGGAATAGATCCTACGCAAGTGTCACTCCGAAGCTTATGGAGGACACCACGCTGGAGATAGAACTGCACATAAGGTATTGCAATCCGGTTTTTATTGACCTACTCTCTTCAAGGATGCCCGTAAGTTTGTTTTATCTTGTGAAGAATGTCAAAGAATTGGTAATATTAGTAGACGTCAAGAAATTTCTATGAATTATTCACTTGTTGTTGAACCATTTGATGTTTGGGGCTTTGATTATATGGGACCTTTTCCTGCCTCTAACGGGTATACACATATTTTAGTTGCTATTGATTACGTTACTAAGTGGGTAGAAGCTATTCCAACTAGTAGTGCTGATCATAACACTTCTATTAAGATGCTTAAAGAAGTTATTTTTCTGAGGTTTGGAGTCCCTAGATATTTAATGGCTGATGGTGGTTCACATTTTATTCATGGCGCTTTCTGTAAAATGCTTGCTAAGTATGATGTTAATCATAGAATTGCATCCCCATATCACCCACAGTCTAGTGGTCAAGTAGAATTGAGTAATAGAGAACTCAAATTAATTTTGCAAAAGACTATTAATTGATCTAGAAAGAATTGGTCCAAGAAACTTGATGATGCATTATGGGCCTATAGAACTGCATATAAAAATCCTATGGGTATGTCTCCATATAAAATGGTTTATGGAAAAGCATGTCACTTACCTCTCGAACTAGAACATAAGGCTTACGCCCAGTTCTTTTGCCAGAATCTCGGGATTCTCCCAAAATCCGACCCCTACCCAGCTTCTCCCAGAATCTTTAAGACTCATTTCTTTTACAATCTTATCTAATTAAATCCTAATTACATAGGATTGTAAAACAAATGGGGCTCAAAGATTCTGGGAGAAGCTAGGTAGGGGTCGGATTCTGGGAGAATCCCCAGATTCTGGCAAAAGAACTGGGCCTTATTGGGCTATTAAAGAGCTCAATTATGATTTCAAACTTGCTGGTGAGAAGAGGTTATTTGACATTAGCTCACTTTATGAATGGAGAACCCAAGCCTATGAGGATGCCAAATTGTTTAAAGAAAAAGTTCAAAGATGGCATGACAAAAGAATACAAAAGCGTGAGTTTAATGTAGGTGATCATGTATTGCTATACAACTATCATTTAAGATTTTTTGCAGGAAAACTTCTCTCTAAATGGGAAGGTCCTTACGTTATCGATGAGGTCTATCATTCCGGTGCCATAAAAATCAACAACTTCGATGGCACAAATCCAAAGGTGGTGAACGGTCAAAGAATCAAACATTATATCTCAGGTAATCATAGGTGTTGAAACCAATGTTATTGAAATCATAACCCCGGAGGAATACATAAGGGACACTTGCCGAAACGTTTCAGACTCCGAAAAGGAATAGGTACGTGGTACGGTAAGTAAACCGGCTCCAAAACAGTTCTAATGGCAAATTTTCTCCGTTTTGGAATATTTAGAAAAATAGAAAAAGAAGTACTCCGGGAAGGACATGAGGGCTCCACGAGGGTGGAGGGCGCGCCCCCTGCATCATGGGCACCTCGTGTGCTCTCCGGACCCTGTTTTCTTGCACGTTACTTCTTTCGGTCGGTTAAAATTCGTTATATAATCTCCCGAAGGTTTTGATCACCGTCTCACGCAATTGTCCTTTGTTCTTGTTTCGAGCTATTTTCTATCAGGGTTGTCAAGGCCAGGCATCATGTCGTTCCCCTCCTCCAACAATGGTGACAACGATGCTTGGCTAATGAAGATAGAGCTGAAGGGGGAGGAATCCATGGAGATCAACAAGGATGAAGGGATCAAGAAGGCCACGGAGGAGCAAGCTCCGGCAGCAGAAGACATCCTTCAACTTGATCACAATCTTCTTACCCCAACTGATATTGAAGCTTTCAAGATGATTGAGCTATCTCGTATACAAAACAAGTATCTCACACGTGAAAATATTTTGTTGAAGGAGCATATCACCACACTCAAGGGTATTATCCACAAGTTGGAGGACCTCTTACGCTCGAGGTGCGACTATCCATCATCACCTCCATCTTCTTCACCAACAAAAGAGAACTAACCACATGGGTATGGGCACTCCCCTTGGCAATCGCCAAGCTTGGGGGAGGTGCCCCGGTATCGTATCACCATCACATCTCTATCTTTACCGTTTTTCTTAGTTCGATCCTTTCAGTAATATCTAGATCTAGTAGAATAATGTTTTAGTATGATCTAGTTTTGAGTTTTGCTTCGTGATCCCTCTATGTAATCGAGTCCGTGAGCTATATATAATAAAGATTAGTGTTGAGTCATGGGCTTGATTATCTTGCTATGATCTTGAGGGAATAAAAGAAAAAAGAAAGAATAAAAAGAAACAAAGAGATCATATTGATCTTATGGAGAGTAATGACTTCACATAAAAAGAATATGATGATTGAAAGTTGTTGAGAGTTGACAAACATAGCTTTGGTCATCATTGCAATTAATAGGAAGTAATAAAGAAAGAGAGGTTTCACATATAAATATACTATCTTGGACATTTTTTATGATTGTGAGCACTCATTAAAATATGGCATGCTAAAGAGTTGATGTTGGACAAGGAAGACAACGTAATGGCTTATGTTCTCTTATATCTGACATAAAGTATATTGTTATGGATCATCCAACATGTTGAGCTTGCCTTTCCCTCTCATGCTAGCCAAATTCTTTTCACCAAGTAGAGATACTACTTGTGCTTCCAAATACCCTTAAACAGAGTTTTGCCATGAGAGTCCACCGTATCTACCTATGGATTGAGTAAGATCCTTCAAGTAAGTTGTCATCGGTGCAAGCAATAAAAATTGCTCTGTAAATATGTATGATTGATTGGTGTGGAGGAAATAAACTTCATACGATCTTGTGATGTGGAAGAAATAAAAGCGACAGACTGCATAATAAAGGTCCATATCACAAGTGGCAATATAAAGTGACATTCTTTCGCATTACGATTTTGTGCATCCAACCCTGAAAGCGCATGGCAACCTATGCTTCCCTCTGCGAAGGGCCTATCTTTTACTTATATCTTCTACCTTATGCAAGAGTCATGGTGATCTTCACATTTCCTTTTTACATTTTATCCTTTAGCAAGCACAGTATGTTCGAAAGATCCAGACATATATATCTAATTGGATGTAAGTTAGCATGAACTATTATTGTTGACATTACCCTTGAGGTAAAAGGTTGGGAGGCGAAACTATAAGCCCCTATCTTTCTCTGTGTCCGATTAAAATTCCATAACCACAAGTATTGCGTGAGTGTTAGCAATTGTGAAAGACTAAATGATAGTTGAGTATGTGGACTTGCTAAAAGGCTCTGACATAGACTCTTTCCGATGTTATGATAAATTGCAATTGCTTCAATGACTGAGATTATAGTTTGTTAGTTCTCAATAAAGTTTCTGATTCATACTTTGCATTGTGAATAGATTATTACTTGAGCATAAGAAATCATATGACATTATCCATATATGTTGTTGTTGTTATGAGAATAATCATGATGCCCTCATGTACGTATTTTATTTTACCGACACCTCTACCTCTAAACATGTGGACATATTTATCGTTATCGGCTTCCGCTTGAGGACAAGCGAGGTCTAAGCTTGGGGGAGTTGATACGTCCATTTTTGCATCATGCTTTTATATCAATATTTATTGCATTATGGGTTGTTATTACACATTATGTCACAATACTTATGCCTATTCCCTCTTATTTTACAAGGTTGACATAAGGAGAGAGAATGCCAAAATGGAATTCAATGGAAAAGGAGCAAATATTAGAGACCTATTCTCGCACAACTCAAAAGTCCCGAAACTCCACGGAAGTTGTTTTTGGAAATAATAAAAAATCTGAGCGGAAGAAATATCGGAGGGGCCCACACCGACACAAGGGTGAGGCGCGCCTACCCCCGGGCGCGCCCCGCCTCGTGGGCCCCCTGGCCCTCCGTGCCCATCTTCTGCTATATGAAGTCTTTCGTCCAAGAAAAATGACAAGCAAGCTTTACGGGACGAGACTCCGCCGCCACGAGGCGGAACCTTGGCGGAACCAATCTAGGGCTCCGGTGAGCTGTTCTGGGAAACTTCCTCCCGGAGGGGGGAAACCAACGCCTTCGTCATCACCAACGCTCCTCTCATCGGGAGGGGCCCAATATCCATCAACATCTTCACCAGCACCATCTCCTCTCAAACCCTATTTCATCTCTTGTATCCAATTCTTGTCTCTAAGTCTGGGATTGGTACCTGTAGGTTGCTAGTAGTGTTGATTACTCCTTGTAGTTGATGCTAGTTGGTTTATTTGGTGGAAGATCATATGTTCAGATCATATATGCATATTAATACCCCTTTGATTATGAACATGAATATGCTTTGTGAGTAGTTACGTTTGTTCCTGAGGACATGGGAGAAGTCTTGCTATTAGTAGTCATGTGAATTTGGTATTCATTCGATATTTTGATAGATGTATGTTGTCTATCCTCTAGTGGTGTTATGTGAACGTCGACTACATGACATTTCACCATTATTTGGGTCTAGAGGAAGGCATTGGGAAGTAATAAGTAGATGATGGATTGCTAGAGTGACAGAAGCTTAAACCCTAGTTTATGCGTTGCTTCGTAAGGGGCTGATTTGGATCCATATGTTTAATGCTATGGTTAGGTTTACCTTAATACTTCTTTTGTAGTTCGGGATGCTTGCAATAGGGGTTAATCATAAGTGGGATGCTTGTCCAAGTAAGGACAGCACCCAAGCACCGGTCCACCCACCTCCTCCTTGTAGCTTGGCTCCAGAGAACTCGGGGATTGGCCCGCCGCAAAGCGAGCTTGGAAACGGAGGTCTGTGGCACCGACCACCGCCGCGATTTCTGCGCGGCGCTCCGGCGTCAGCATCTTGTAGTAAGTGATCTTGCGGCACACCATGGCTTTCCGGCGAACTAGGGGACGCTTGATGCGAGCTAGGGGATCGAAAGGTGGGGGAATGGGCTGGAGATTTGGTGTGGTTTTAGGGCGTTGGTGGCGTGGGCGAGCAATAAGGTTCTGTGTGAATAGTTGTTCGGTGACGACCAGTCAATCGGTTTTGACTGTACATCGCTCTTGTCGCGTTCAGCGTTGCAGCCCGGCACGCTGGACCCTCCACGTCGCCACCGAATGGAACACGCTTCGCCTTGCGTTTTGCCGCTTGTGGGACCGCAGTTGAGAGCAAACCGACGTCCCTCCCCCTCCCCCGCCTGCGTCATTTATTATACCACCACTCCCTCCGTTTTATGCGGAGTAAATAAAAATAGAGGGAGTATACTACGGATGAGGATCCCCTGACGTGGCCGAACCCATTGAGTAACTGACATGCGGGGCCTAGCAAGCATGGGGTCCGCCAGTAAGTGACCGAAAGGGAGGGTAAGGCAGGGATACCTACGCCGAGGATCCACTTCCACTATACTACTTTGACCAAATGTTAGAGTAATAATATATGACATGCAACTTACACAAATGTTAGAGTAATAATATATGACATGCAACTTACACAAAGCTACATGGTCTAATGCGTTTTTCGAGGCTAACTTTGACCAAATGTTAGAGTAATAATATATGACATGCAAGTTACACAAAGCATATGGTCAATTTTGTATGTGAAAGGAGTTTCCAATGATATAATTTTCACATTATACATCTCATGTACTCCCTCCGTCTAGGTGTGTAAGTCATCTTACGAAAACCAAATAATCCCAAAACACGTAGGCACGGTGCATTAACTTCTACCTCGTTTCTTGTTTCTTCACATATGAACCAATAAGAGATGAGGGTGTGGATGCTTTTAATGACCTGAGACTATCAAACATGACATGCAGTGGTTAGTTCATTGCATGCAATACTATTAATTGGCAAATAGACATTAATGTCTCTCGTTTTCCCCTCCTCCTTGGTCACGGTGCACAGCCTAAGATGACTTACTCACCTATGTGAAAGGAGTACTACTAATCATGTCAATAGTCAAATTGGAAACCATCTCGAGTACAAATCTAGGAGTACGTATTTAATCTAACAATATTGATTGGGCGTTGTTGAATGTTGATACCTTTTTATCATAGTAGAGATACTTTGACTACACATAAAACTTATACTCCTATCATAGTATGTAAAGTAGAAAGGATAGGAGGGAGTATATTGTATGTTCAAAAACGAAACAAACATTGAATACCATTTATATATGATTTGCGGATGCTATGATCACCGGTTCAAAATTTTGAATCCGCCTTAGGTATCACGTGCCCCCACTCGTTCCCTCTCGATTTCATCTCGGGGTCCGGAGATCTATTGAAAGAGGACTAGGGTGGGTACATGCGAATGATACTCGGCGGAATGTTCAAATGAGGCATGCGGGAGGATGGACTCGACTGGAGGGCGACATGATCGATGGAGAAGAGGGTTGGAGAGGAATGAGAAATAAGCAAACGCCACATGATTACACTTGAACGGCTCAAATAAACAATAAGTTGTCTCGCTTGGCCTACATAGTGAAAGGCCTAATGCGCAACGCGGAGCACTGATGCTCGAATATGGCCGGGAAAACAGGGAAACCGACATAGCGCAGACTAGTCCAATGGAGGAGCTGGCCCACGACCTCCTCGCCACCGACAACCGTTCATGTGGGTCGTTGGGGCCAACAACAGGGCGCAGCTCCGGCACCGCCTCTGGACACGGCAACCGCGGTGAGCGACACGCTCATATCATCGATAGACACGGTCGGTTTCAGTGTGCCGAGGGTGGCGTTAGTGTTGTGGCACGACCAACGGTATGTTTGGTTTGTGCCCAAGGTTGTCCCATCAAATAATTGGGTAGCCAAAATTTTGGTTGAGGTATTGGTTGCCCATGATTTGGCCGACATTGGCAAGAAAAATGAACTAGAGTTGGCTAGAGTTCATTGGCATGCCAAAGAAATGGCAACCATCCAAACAAAGACCAATCTTTGGGTCATGACCAAAATTTTGGTAAGGTGCACTTTGGCCACAATCCAAACACACCCCAACACCCGGCTCGCCGAGGATGCACGGGCGCCGCGACGCTGCAGAGTGGTGTAGCGCGGCCAACTGCATCCTCTTGACCTGAGAGCATGACGGGTCGTCTTGCTTTTTCAATGACATGCGGGGATCGCATTTGAGCAAAGGGCATCTCCAACGTTGCCACGACCGCAGTTGACTACCCTGGCACACCAAAGCCCTCGTCCCTCACACCGTCGCGTGGTGCGTTCCCAGCCGGCGCCAGCTACCCGCATTCATGCCCTCTGTTTGTATGTCGTCGTTAAGAGGCTTGGTGCCCGAGGAGCCAACTCCGGTGACTTAATGATGCACCCGGACGCTTGGCCTCACCGGAATGCGCTACTTAAAGCGGCAACGCCCAGCTATCCTGCACACCATAGCGCATCGTCCGCCTACCTGGCACCACATCCGCCATGACCGCAAGTGCGAACGCTCTTTGGGAGAGCTTGTCTTCGGGGATGAAGCTCGAGGTCGCCGCCCTCACTCAAGTCGCCTCTCGCGACGCAATAGCGGTGTAGCCGGACGCGGACGCGACCGCACAAGCGGTGGCCATGCTGGCGGCCGACGTCCGGCACCGCCGAGGTCGGGGACTCCTCCGAGGATGAGTAGGGCATGGGAGGCGGCAGGGCATGGTGTGCCAACTGACCGGTCCGTATCCCGTGTTCTACTCTTCCTCGCCGGAGACCGCACCTTCACTTCACGGGTCTTGAACCCCGCCCCGAGACATGGACGCTCTGTCAGCCACGTAGAATAGGTTTAGGGTCGGGTTTCTTTTATTTTTCTGTCCTATAAAAGTACGAAATGTAATGAAAATCTGCCGTGTTTGCATTAATCTCGGCCGGTGTATATGAACTTCCACAATAATATACATATTGTAGGAGTACTAGCAAGATGCCCGTGCGTTGCACGGAAGATCAAGATCTTGTGGGAGAAAAGGATGAACGAGGGAAAGCCTTATCTGCAAATGTGTAAAGATCATAGTTTCCTTCCTATCCGTTAGATATTGATCAGACGGCTGATATTGCAGGATGACAGGCACACCATCATCACCAACTCGCTTTTATTGAACCGAGACAAATCTAAAAACCCAACTAAGCTAACCTCCTCCCAAAGATATCGCTGGAAAAGACCCGGTCGCTACCGCTTTAGTCGGGATTACTGGATTACTAGTAGTAGTATTGATGGATCGCGAAGCAACATTTTTTGAGGCGAAGCACCTAGTTTAAAAGGAAAAAGGCGGTACACTCACAACACTCTGTCGCGGTCGCATTGCACCCACACACGCTCGGGTCCTGCACACGGCTCACGCAAAAGGAACTTGCTTCGCTTGCCTCTTCACCGACACGTGGGACTGCACTTGGAGAAACCGACCATGCGCCAAACTCCCCGCCCACCGCGAAAATCCTCCCTCCCCCGCCCCCACACACAAAAATTCCCCAAATTGATTCAACAGCCCTTCGCCAAATATTCCCCAAACCCCCTCCCATCCCCCTCCACTCCATTCGCTCCGCCAAAGCCGCCCTCCCCGCCGCGCCGATACGTCGGCGCCGCGGTTCGTCGAGGGGATGCACGGTGATCCTCTCGCTCCCATAGTACGCTCTCGTAGACTGTCGTCCTCTAGCCGCGCCGCCACCTCTGGCTACGTTCTTGTGGAGGCCTACGGCGGTCAGCACCGCCACCGCTGGCGACATTCGTGTGGAGACGCACGGCGGTCAGCTTCTCCCACGGTACGCACATTCTAGACTGAGGCCCCGTTCATGTCGGTGTAGCGCTGAATGTTAGCTAATAGATGCTGTTAATCTCACTGTTTGCCGAAGTAGTTTATCGTCAATATGCTCGCTTAAGAAGCTTCCTTGCCCTGCTCGCACTCAATCATGCTTAGCTGAGATGGCATGCCAAGGCCGATTAGTTGCTAAAATATCCAGCCATATATTTATTGTGACGTAGATTGCCATGGTCTAGTAGCCAATCTATTAGGTGAAATAGCTCTACACCATTTTATACTCGATCTTTGTTGCTGCGATGGCCTTCGATAGTTTGATGGTTGTGTGTGCTCGGCCTCATTGATCATGAAACAACCTGCCATAATTTAGCACTCAAATCTGTTTGTTGAATTAGCTTTACATATATTTCGTTACTTAGATCTGCTCGTCCAAATATCTTGCCATAGCTTTAGACATCGACCTAGGTATTTTTTTTCGACTTCATAAAAAGCATATGTGTTTTTCCTGTAATATCTAGTAGAAGAACTAATTTGTATGTCTAACAGATGGACATGACTTGGATAACTTCTTCGTCAAGATTCACCGCTGCATATGTCGAGGGGTTGAAAACTTCATGAACTTTATCGTAGCTGAGTACGGTGGTCCAAAATCAGATGTGCTCTGCCCGTGTAGCAGTTGTATGAATTCAGTTACAAGAACCCAGTCAACTGTGCAAAATCATCTACACTTGTATGGGATGTCGGTCACATATACTAGGTGGGTTCATCATGGTGAAGCTGTGAACGTCAATGTTATTGACTACGTGGAAGCAGCAAATCACCATCTTGATCTGCCTGATGCTCAGGTGGAAGAGGAGGAGGAGGTGGTGGTGGCGGAGCCATTGAGTTTGACCAACATTGAAACAATGCTACGAAATACTCGTGCATTCCGTGAACTTTCACCTGCAGAAGAAAAATGGTGGGCCCGCATGTTGGAACAATGCAATGTTGCTGTCACCCCAGGAAATAAGCTGTCAGTATTCTCAGCTATGGTCACCTTTCTTCAGGTGAAGACATCTGAGCGGATGACCAACAAATCATTCGATACGATGTTGGCTGCTTTCCGCAAATCTTTCCCAGATGCGTCTGAGCTGCCACACACCTACAGTAAAATGAAGAATTTCCTTCGTGCAGCTGGAATTGGATATGATATGATCCATGTTTGTAAGAATAATTGTGTTCTGTTCCGGAAGGATTATGCCAACTTAAGTGAATGCCCGAAATGCAAATCCTCAAGATGGAAAGATGGTGATGCTGTGAAGAGGGTTCCTCATAATGTTTTGAGACATTTTTCAATTACACCAAGATTGCAGAGGTTGTTTCATGATGCTGAAACAAGAGAGGATGTACTGTGGCATTCTAGGAACTAGGAGTACAGAGATCAAAATGTAATGAGCCATCCATCTCATGGTAGTGAGTGGAAAAGCTTCAATGATAAACACAAAGAGTTTGCTGCTGACCCGAGAAACATTAGACTTGGCTTAGCTTCAGATGGATTTAACCCATTTGGCCACTAGAGCGCCACATATAGCATGTGGCCAGTGCTTATTATCCCTTAGAACATGCCTCCAAATGTTTGCACCAAAGAATCAAACAACATGATGGCCTTGCTCATCCCAGGTCCAAAAAGTCCTGGAAAGGATTTTGATTTGTTCATGGAGCATCTTGTGGAGGAACTTCAACAGCTATGGAAGGGTGTTCTCACTCGAGACCTATATAGCAGCCCACCAGCTGATTTCTTTCTGCGTCTTTGTAGTAATTTGGTGCATCCATGATTATCCGCTTTGGGCACTATGTCGTATGAACGACACATGGTTACAATGCATGTGTTCGCTTTGGACAGGAATCCATTGTCATCATAATACTTAGCAAGATCTGTTACATTGGACGCCGCTGTTTCCTTGCCAAGGACAAGCCGCATCCTAGAAAATACCAAAGACATGTGTTCAATGCAAAGCATGAAAACCGTGATGCGCCAAAGAGGCTCACCGCCGATGAGTTACAAGTGGAATTAGAGAAGGTCAGTATATTACACCGTGAAACCATCCCGGTAATGGTAGCGGAAAAGGAAGCTTGGCACGGTAGAAGAGAGATTATTGTTTACCCGTAGGTCCACTTTGTGGGACTTGGAGTATTGGAAAGATTTGGATCTGTGGCATAATCTTGATGTGATGCACATCGAGAATAATATATGTGACAGCATTATCGGCACACTTCTTAACATTGAAGGCAAGATGAAAGATACCTTAAAATCTAGGATTGATTTGACACACCTTGGTATCAGAAAGGATTTGCAGGTGCAAGATGAAGGTAAACCACGGGATATGGCACCAGCTGTGTACGTCTTGGACAAGGTAAAAAGAAAATAATTCTGTGAGGTCCTGTCACGTGTGAGATTCCCACATGGATTTGCTTCCAACCCTGAAAGGAGAGTCAGTGCAGATGGAAACAAGGTACAAGGGTTGAAAACTCATGACTGCCACGTCCTACTTCAAAGGGTTTTACCTGTTATCCTTAGAGGATTGGGCCGCCCTGACTTATACAGAGCAGTTGTAGAGTTGGGAACTCTGCAGTAGAAATATCAGGATATATGCTTTGGAGCGTCTTAGAGACAAGATACCAACTATCCTATGCGACCTTGAGAAGATATATCCTCCAGCCTTCTTTGATGTGATGGTGCATTTGGCTGTTCATCTACCTGATGAGGCACTACTTAGAGGTACAGTACAGTATGGCTGGATGTACCCTATTTAAAGGCGGCTAGGCACTTTCAAGGGCTATGTTAGGAACATAGCTAGACCCGAGGGTTCCATTGCAGAGGCCTACATTGCTACGTGCGTTGACATTCTGCTCAAAATACATTGAAACAATTGATCAGCTTAGCAAAGAGGTGGGTGAAGACAATCCCGGCTCAATGTTTTCGATTATTCTGCTCGAAAGTTATAGGGAAGAGTCGACAACAGGACAAACCTAAAGATTTGGATAAAATGGTTTGGTATGTGTTGAATAACTGTCCGAGATACTACCTTATATCAAGTAAGTGCAAGATCGCAGCTTATACATCGTAATCTACTAAAATTGCAGCACATTCTTATATATTTAGATGTTTGACGTGATCACTATGTTGTGCAAAGATCTACAAAGAGGAGTTACTGCCCCAAAATCCAAGAAACATTGACAAACCGGTTATGGCAGGATTTGCGAAATGGTTCAAGAACCATGTAAGCTTTTGAAGTGCACTGTCAGTTTTTTTAATATATTGAGTACATAAGATGATCAGCTTGTCTATTTTCTAACCATAGGTTAAGAAGATGCGGGAGGATGGGCAGGCAGTTGATGATGCCCTTTACTCACTAGCAATGGGTCCTGATACTCGGGTAAGACATTATGAATCTTGCGTTGTTGGAGATGTGCGCTACAACACCCTTGCACGATACGAAGGCAGGAAGAAACAAAACAGTGTCATTGGTATGAGATGAGCACGGATACGTATGACAAAGAGACAACTAAAACATATGCTAACATAACAGACATTGTTCAGTTGCAGTATATCTCCAGTTTCGAGGATCATCGGTGTGTGCTTCTGTTGTGTTGTCGTTGGTATAACCTGTTTTCCAGGATCGCAAAACCCAGAGCTGATGATTATTTCAAATCCATCAATGTCAAGGCGGCGTACCAGACCAACGAGCCTTTTATTTTGGCAAATCAAGCAACACAGATATTTTTCTTGGAAGACACATTTGCACGTAGCGATGATTGGAGAGTATTGCAAAGGTTTGAGCAGAGGAATTCGTTTAATGAAGTGGCACAACAAGATGATGCTTACACTGCTCCTGATGTACAAGATAACACATATGTTCCTAATATCTTTGAGAACCATCACGTCAATGACGCCGGCGAAAACATTGCCTGTCGTGTTGTGGACATACAAGAGTTGATCAAGAAGAAGCCAATGTTCGAGGCCGTTGAGGACGAAGAAGAAGATGACACCGTGGGGAATTACGATTCGCATCGATACACATGGCGAAGATGTTGACGCTGCTGTTGCGGATGATGATTACATTGCTTTTGTCGTATTTGCCTTTCAGAAGACGTTTTTTATCTACTATGTGAAATTGTGTTTGCTATGACAACTGGAACCTGATGAACATGTTGTTTAGTATTTTGCTGTGAGAACATCACTTGTTATCTATGCTGATTTGTGTTTGGTGATTGTATCACAACTAAAACATGATGACATTGTTGTTTAGTTGTACTCATATTTGGCCGTGAAACTTGAATTTGATGACATAGTTTGCTGTTGGACTGCAATTTGCTCGACGTCTTCGAATGAGAACAAAGCTGACCCGACAGGGCCTCTGCTATTTATTTATTTATATGAGCAAAAGGGGATACCCCCTGATTTCCATTAATAGAAATCATTAGATGTTCACAACACTACGCCCAGCCTGCTACACAGGTTTCATTCATTACTAGTTTCAGCAAAGTGCTCATGTCGTAGCCACTAAACACATCACGAGCGCTACATACACTGTAAATAAAGAGACAATCATCCTACAGAACACATTGATTTTTCCCATTATCTTCACAAGCTCTTTCATCTCCTCATTGCTGTCAAGGCCGTTCAGCAGCTGTTGCTTGGCCTTGATCAGAGGAACTACATCTTTAACCTTCTGCTCTGCATCTTCCTCTTCTGTCGTTCCTTCAGTAACTTGTCCAACACCCCAACCTGCTGGTATTGGGATTCCTCGGCTAACCAAATAATCAGCGTAGTTGCATTCTCCCACATCAGCAACTTCCCAGAAATACAAATCACACGAATCTTCCCTTTTCTGCACGAATCAAATTGGAAGATCATCAACCAAACTATTAAAAAAATCAGCAACTGAAAGCAGCAGAACAACACTTAAACATATTATTACCCCATGATTCGGGCATTTGTAGAAGACTCGGCCGGGGTTGCGGATTGTGGTTGAGACGCGACGGATGACTCTGCGTGATTTGCAGCAGTGGCACCACACCAACGGCAGCAGGTTGCGATGAGCAATCGTCTGCGGTGCGTGTGCCGGCGGGGGTGTGATGAGACCCACAGGCGATGGTATGGGTGGCGACTTGGCGCATATCTGGTTGTTGCCTGCTGAAGAGCAGGTGGGCGAGCAGCCAGCGGACATTGTTGCTGCAGCCAGAGCTTCTGATGCTAGGCAGAGTAAGTAGAGAAAAGGAGAAGCGAACGTTGGATATGTCAGTTTCATTACTTGCAGAGTAGCATAGCACCATATATAGTCATAGTCTAGGTTTGGATTCGAACCAGCTATAGGAGCACGTCTTTCTTTTTTCTAAAACTTCGGCAACGTCTCTTTACCGGGTACACTAGCTTGTTCTCAGACGCCTTCCCAAGTCTTTGATTTTCTTTCCCTTTTTTTTGCGAGGAAGGAAGGAGGACAAAATTGAGAGTTCCTCGGACTCGAACCCAAGACCTCTTGGTTGAAAACCAAGGGTGCTAGTCACTTATGTGGCGAACGTTCCCTGTGAGGAGGACGACAGACGAACGCATTTTCCTCGGAATTTTCTTCCTATATATAAAAAAGTATGCTACTTGGTGTCCGCTCAGTCAAAAATGATTGTGCCAACCTTGACTGCTCGATTGACATTCAACGTCATCGCGTTCTTCAGTCTCTTCTTCCTCGAGCCGCCAAAGCCAAACCAGCGCCGGCGGGACCGCCTGCTCCCGCCTCCCACGGCTAGATGTGATCTTCCCCAGCTCCTGTTCGTTCCCGTCCGAGGCCTCACCATCGTCCTCCACCTTGGTTCGCTGGCCCAAGGCTCGCCCTCGGTGTTGTCAACATGGTCAACAACCGAGAGGAATAAGGAGATGACTGTACATGGTGAGGATGACAGTAGGGACCCAGCAGCGCGCACAGTAATTTTGTTTTTTCGGGATGGAGAAGGGTATCAACTGGGTTGTGCGGGACCGGTGGCCCGTCTAGCCCATGCTTTTATTTCATATGTTTAGCACATGACCAGCCCAGTTTGTTTTTTTTCCTTTCTAAAAATGGCTAGCCAGCTATTTTTTTTGCAGAATAACCAACTATAGGACCTTGAGAAGTGGTGTCTAGGGGGGGGGGGGGTGATTAGACACTAAGTACCAAAGTTGCAGTTTTTAAGTTTCTTTAAAGTTTGAGTGGAGTTTAGGCACAAGTTTAACATTCACAACATATAGCAAGCAAGCATGCAAAGAGTATATGAGCAGCGGAAAATAAAGCATGCAACTTGCAAGAATGTAAAGGGAAGGGATTGGAGGATTCAAACGCAATTTGGAGACACGGATGTTTTTGGCGTGGTTCCGATAGGTGGTGCTATCATACTTCCACGTTGGTGGAGACTTCAACCCACGAAGGGTAACGGTTGCGCGAGTCCACGGAGGGCTCCACCCACGAAGTGTCCACGAAGAAGCAACCTTGTCTATCCCACCATGGCCGTCGCCCACGAAGGACTTGCCTCACTAGCGGTAGATCTTCACGAAGTAGGCGATCTCCTTGCCCTTACAAACTCCTTGGTTCAACTCCACAATCTTGTCGGAGGCTCCCAAGTGACACCTAGCCAATCTAGGAGACACCACTCTCCAAGAAGTAACAAATGGTGTGTTGATGATGAACTCCTTGCTCTTGTGCTTCAAATGATAGTCTCCCCAACACTCAACTCTCTCTCATATGATATGGATCTGGTGGAAAGAGGGTTTGAGTGGAAAGCAACTTGGGAAGGCTAGAGATCAAGATTCATATGGTAGGAATGGAATATCTTGGCCTCAACACATGAGTAGGTAGTTCTCTCTCGTAAATAGGATCTTTGGAAGTGTAGGTTCAGTCTGATGGCTCTCTCCACGAATGAAGAGGAGGTGGAGGGGTATATATAGCCTCCACACAAAATCTAACCGTTACACACAATCTACCAAACTCGGTGGGACCGAATCATTAAACTCGGTCAGACTGATTTAGCAAATAATGTGACCGTTAGGGTTTTCGGTGGAACCGAAATGCAACTCGGTGGGACCGATTCGGTTAGGGTTAGGGCATAACGTAATCTCGGTAAGACCGATTACACAAACTGGTAGGACCGATTTTGGTAATAAGCTTTCCAGAGAGTTGGTCAGGCAAACTCGGTTTGACCGATTATCAAACTCGGTGTGACCGATTTTGATAATAAGTTAACCAGGGAGTTTGCATTGTAATCTCGGTAGTACCGATCGGTAAAACTTGGTGAGACCGATTTGATAATGGACATACACAGAGAGATTACAATCCCATCTCGGTGAGACCGAGATCCCTATCAGTGAGACCGATTTGCTTAGGGTTTGTGGCAGTGGCTAAGACATCCAAACTCGGTGGCGCCGGATAGAAAGAATCAGTGGGGCCGAGTTTGACTTTTATGTTTAGGACATTTGTGTGGAAGTGGGAAAGTAGTTGAGGGTATTTGGAGCATATCACTAAGCACATGAAGCAAGAGGCTCATTAAGCAACACCTCATCCCTCCTTGATAGTATTGGCTTTTCCTATAGACTCAATGTGATCTTGGATCACTAAAATGTAAAATGAAGAGTCTTGAGCTTGAAGCTTTAGCCAATCCTTTGTCCTTAGCATCTTGAAGGAGTTCCCACATCCTTTAGTCCATGCCACTCCATTGTTGAACTTATCTGAGACATACTAGATAAAAGTGTTAGTCCAACAAAAGATATGGTGTCATTAATTACCAAAACCACCTAAGGAGCACTTGTGCTTTCAATCTCCCCCTTTTTGGTAATTGATGGCAACATACATCAAAGCTTTAGATAAAGATATAAAGAATAGCAAGTAAAGCTTTCGAAAGACATGTAACAAGCATAGGCTCCTCCTACATGTATGCAATCATGTGAATATGAAATATAGAAACATGTGATAGCATAACCATGATAGAGCAAGCAATGTGTTACATGTATCTTGGCTATATGCATCAGAGCAAAAAGTATTAAAGAGAATACCTTCATGCCCATGAGTCCTTGCAAACAATATGTACATCAACACGAATTCCTCATACACATGATTGTGATGCATATGCTTACCTTGTGGTCTTGAGTTGGCTTAGGATGGAATGAACCTGCACAAACAAGGTTAGATAACACAGATACATCTACTAGCCAGAGCAAACAGAAGAAACCACAAGAATTCCAAGACTGGGATGACATGTAGAGAGTGAGTACTGAGTACCACATTGGATTAGACATGTCCCCAAAAGTAAAGATATGCAATGAATTTAAATGATCTCTTTCCCTTAGATGTCTTGCTCCCCCTGAATCTAACATGGGATACTGGGAGAAGATAGGGAATGTAAAATCAGAGTCAAGGAAAACAGAGCTGAAAGATATGAATGATGATCAGAGCTAAAGATCAGAGCAAATGTATGCTAATGCAGAATTTAGCACAACGTATCATATGAACATGTCTCTCCCCTCAAGAAGACATGTGGACATCTCTCCTCTTGAACACCAAGCATCTGGGATCCTTGAGAAATACTTTCTACTAAAGTATCCTCTCCCCCTGGAGATCTCTCTCTCCTCCTGAAGGATCTCTCTCTCCTTCTCTGATGTGATCTCTCTCTCTCTAAATGATAAGCTTTGATGTGATCTCTCTCTCTCCCCCTTTGACCTCAATTTCCAAGAAGGGCTTGATAAAGATGGAATCTCTCTCTCCCCTCTGGAATTTGTCGTGAATGGGTTTGATCCTTGAGTCACAACATAAAGCAATGATAAAAATGTGATGCTTGTAGAGGACAAGATTCATTGAGTGGAGCTGGTTCGTAAGAAACACAGAATATGTGGCAAAGAGTTTTTCTGTTATGAACTCGGTGTCACCGAGTGGTATGTTTGATCGCATCAAAAGATTCGTTGGTCCAAAATAACAAATCGGTGTAACCGAGTTCATTGCAAAGGAGAACCCTTGTCACCTCAGCTCACTAGACTAGTAAGATCTCACAAAGATTTGCAAGGAATTAGCTGAAAGATATGCAAGGACTTAGATGCAGAAAATGCAGAGAAAACAGAAAGAAATCTAGATGAAGTTTTTTTTTTGAAAGGGGAAATACAAATGCATGAGACAAATGCAAAAACTCAGAAAAGAACACAGGAGAACTTCATCTAGAGATGGTCGGCGACAAATTCACCTATGTTAGAGTTTATTGACTTAGGAGTCAAGTGAGATCACTTGATCATAGGCCATACTCATCGTTTAAGCTCAAAATGGGGTTGCCAATTTTCGTTTAAGCATCTTGATGTATTCACATCTTGTCGAGTTGCTTTAACTCATGACTCGGAGTAAAGCTTCTCTAAGATGGAATAACATACCTTGGTTGGTGGTGTTGTCCATGTAGTTGAACTTGCGTGGGGTTGCTCAAGGTTGATGTAGCTCATCAAGAATTTGGAGCACCACTTGGAATTTGAGTCCATCTACCTTCATGGGTTAGTTCTTGCAAGGAAGAGCACTTGTATATCCAAAAATGACAATCATGAAACTCAACTTAGAATTTGTCAAAGGATATGTTTGAATGGTTTCGTGCTTCCTTGTCTTCATCCACCTTGTGTAGAGACTTGGTGATGTAGAGATTGCTCAAGATATGAGTAGGTTTTCAACCTCATGGAATTTGATTCAACCAAGTACCTACATGGGTTAGATAACATGCAAGATACAAATATATCCAAGACATAAGTTTTTCATCATAAGAGAAATATCAAGGATTAGTCATAAGCTCATGTCTTGCATGTATCCAATGGAGTTTCTACTCCAAGTTTGAAGCATCAATGATGTTCAATTCTCCTCTTAACCTGCAAAACACTTTCTCATCAAGAGGTTTAGTGAATATATCCGCTAATTGCTTTTCGGTGCGAACATGCTTAAGATCAATGTCACCCTTAGCAACATGATCTCGAATGAAATGATGACGAACTTCAATATGCTTAGTTCGAGAATGTTGCACAGGATTATGACCAATTTTGATAGAACTTTCATTATCACAAAGCAATGGAACATGTCTCACATATATCCCATAATCTTTAAGAGTTTGGGTCATCCAAAGTAATTGAGCACAACATGAACCAGCGGCAATATATTCAGCTTCAAGTGGATAAGGATACCGAGTTTTGTTTCTTGGAGGACCAAGACACAAGAGATCTACCAAGAAATTGACAAGCACCAAGTGGACTTTCTATCAACCTTGTCTCCGACATAGTCCGAAATGTAATAGCCAACAAGATAGAAAGAGGCCCTCTTAGGATACCAAATGCCAAAGTTTGGTGTATGGATTAAGTATCTCACTATCCTTTTCACGGCCTTAAGATGACATTCTTTAGGGGCAGCTTGATATCGTGCACACATGCACACACTTAGCATAATATCGGGACGTGAAGCACATAGATATAACAATGAACCAATCATAGAGCTATAAACCTTTTGATCAACCGTTCACCATCTTTGGTTAAGTCAAGATGTCCACTAGTAGGCATGGGTGTAGTCATACCTTTGCATTCTTGCATATTGAACTTCTTGAATAAGTCCTTGGTGTACTTTGTTTGCGAGACAAAAGTACCTTCCTTAGTTTGCTTGATTTGCAAACCAAGAAAGAATTTGAGTTCACTCATCATAGACATCTCAAACTTCTCCGATATTAGCTTCCCAAACTTTTCACTAAAATGAGGGTTAGTTGAACCAATATAATATCATCAACATAAATTTGGCACACAAAGAGTTCACCATTAACCCTTTTGGTAAAAAGAGTAGAATCAATTTTCCCAATTTCAAAGCCTTTTTCAATAAGGAACTTGGTCAAGCATTTATACCATGCTCTAGGAGCTTGTTTAAGTCCATAAAGAGCTTTGTGAAGTTTGTAAACATGATTGGGTTTCTTAGGATTAACAAAGCCGGAGGTTGTTTAACATAAACTTCCTCCTCTATTTCACCATTTAGAAAAGCACTTTTAATGTCCATTTGGTACAAGGTGATATCATGGTGATTAGCATAGGCAAGTAAGATGCGAATGGACTCAAGTCTAGCAACGGGGGTGTAAGTCTCACCATAGTCCATACCTTCGACTTGTGTGTAGCCTTGGGCGACGAGACGTGCTTTGTTGCGAACTAATTGTCCATCTTCATCTTGCTTGTTGCGAAACACCCATTTGGTACCGATGGTGTTGTGGTTGTTGTCGGGCTTCTCCACCAATGTCCAAACTTGGTTCCTCTCAAAGTTGTGTAGCTCTTCATGCATAGCATTTATCCAATCCGGATCTTCCAATGCTTCTTCGACCTTCATAGGTTCAATGCTAGAGATGAAAGAATAGTTTTAACAAAAGTTAGCTAAACGAAGTTTTAGAGCGAGTGATTCTCCGGTTTGAATATCATTGTAGATTTGCTCGACGGGATGGTCTTTAGCAATTCTTGCTCGAACTCGTGAAAGCTTTTTGCTTGGGTCTTCATTGAACATCTTCTTCATCTTGTTCTTCTTCTTGGCCTTCTTCATTGTTGGCGTTGTCGTTCTCTTGTCGAGGTGGAGAAGGAGGTTGTTGACGTTCATCTTGATGCACTTCCTCGTTTTCTTCATCTTGGTGTCTCCCAGTTGTGGATGCTTCCGTATCAACTCTTGGTTCACCTTGTCGTGAAGTAGAAGCTTCCACTTGGAGGGACGAGGTACTCTCCTTCACCTCCATTGGACGGACCTTGCCAATAGACAAGTCTTGGATTGCTTCCGAAAGATCTTTGTCTCCTACGTCAATTGGCAATTGCTCTACTTGCGAGCCGTTAGATTCATCAAACTTCACATCTACCGTCTCTTCAACCTTTCGGGTGAAATTGTTGTAGAAATGGTAAGTGTGAGAGTTTGAGCCATAACCTAGTAGGAAACCTTCATGAGACTTAGGAGCAAATTTAGAACGACGATGCTTATCAAGAATGTAGCACTTTGAGCCGAATACTCGAAATTATCCAACTTGGGGTTTGTTACCGGTGAGTAGCTCGTATGTCGTCTTGCCGAGTAGCTTGTGAAGATACAAGCGATTTGTTGCATGACAAGCTGTCTCAACCGCTTCTGCCCAAAAGTGCTTCGGCGTCTTGTACTCATCAAGCATCGTTCTCACCATTTTGATGAGCGTCCGGTTCTTCCTCTCAACAACTCCATTTTGTTGAGGTGTGTACGTAGCCGAGAACTCATGTGAAATCCCTTCTTCGTTAAGAAAGGTGTCCACATTTATGCGTTCTTGAACTCCGTTCCGTTGTCGCTGCGAACCTTCTTGATCTTCACTTCAAATTGGTTTTGGGCCTTCCTAGAGAAGTTTTTGAAGATCTTTTGGACCTGCGATTTATCATCGAGAAAGAACACCCACATAAATCTGGAAAAATCATCAACTATAACTAGACCAAAAGAATTTCCACCGAGACTCTTGTAAGAGTTGGGACCAAAGAGATCCATGTGAAGTAGCTCGAGTGGCCTCTTCGTGGTCATGATGTTCTTCACGGGATGCATTCCTCCAACCTGTTTACCTGCTTGACAAGCACTACAAATTCCATCCTTATCAAATATGACATCATTAACTCCAAGGATATGATTCCCTTTAATAAGCTTGTCAAGGTTTCGCATACCAACATGAGCTAATCGTCTATGCCATAACCAGCCTTTTGAGGATTTAGCAATGAAGCAAGTTTTAGGTTGAGCTTTTTTTCTGAAATCAACAATTTATAGATCACCTCTACGCACACCAGTAAAGACCATTTTATGATTATCTCAACGAAACACTTGGCAATCTACTTCAGTAAATAGAACATTGAAACCGAAATCAGCAAGTCTAGATACTGAAAGTAAGTTGTAACCAAGAGATTCAACGAGCATAACAAGCTATCATGTGATATGGCCACCTTACCGAGGCCAACCACCTTACCCTTTGAGTTGTCACCAAAAGTGACAAACTTTCGAGGACCATCATTTTCAGCAAGCTCACGAAACATGTCTTATCTCCGGTCATGTGATCGGTACATCCACTATCAAGAACCCATTCCTTTGCTCCTGACATATATCCCCGAAGATTTGCCATAAGACCAAAATGTCTCATTGCATCATCAAGATCGAAGTCACTATCGTCATCCTCGTCATAGTATCCATGTTCAACATCGTCATGTGGTGGATCAAATCCTAGAGAGGATGATTCATTAGAATGAGTTTGACACAGATCTTGCTTATGAATTCTTATAGCTTCGGAAATAATGTCACTAATAATACCAACATTTCCTTTGGCACGCATAAGGTTTGTAAGCTCAAATAGACGATCACCAAACATAGGATCACTAGTATTCATTTTGCTCAAAGCAATAGACTTATAGAGAATTTCATCTAGATTTTTCAAGGAATAATTTGGAAATTGTTCCTCAAGAAATTTCCATATAGTGTAGGCACACTCAAAAGTAGGCAAGATTCTAATCAAGTTTCTAGGCAAGCCTCTAGTGATAAGATTAACAGTTCTAAGATTTCTAGTCATGTCAATAGCTTCATCAAGGGTAGGATGCATAGGATCAACATAAGGTGCACAAGGGCTAGCAATGTACTTGTTAAAATGATATTGATTGAAAATAGCAAGCATCTCATTTTTCCACTCACGAAAATACTCTCCATCAAGAATAGGCACTCTATGTCTAAGACTCCCCAAAGTAGACTCATCCATCTTCCTCCAATGGTGATTAAACCAAGGCAATGGAGACCAATGCTCTGATACCACTTGTAGGACCTTGAGAAGAGGTGTCTAGAGGGGGGTGATTAGACACTAAGTACCAAAGTTGCAGTTTTAAGTTTCTTTAAAATTTGAGTGGAGTTTAGGCACAAGTTTAACATTCACAACATATAGCAAGCAAGCATGCAAAGAGTATATGAGCAGCGGAAAATAAAGCATGCAACTTGCGAGAATGTAAAGGGAAGGGATTGGAGGATTCAAACGCAATTTGGAGACACGGATGTTTTTGGCGTGGTTCCGATAGGTGGTGCTATCGTACTTCCACGTTGGTGGAGACTTCAACCCACGAAGGGTAACGTTGCGCAAGTCCACGGAGGGCGCCACCCACGAAGGGTCCACGAAGAAGCAACCTTGTCTATCCCCATGGCCGTCGCCCACGAAGGACTTGCCTCACTAGCGGTAGATCTTCACGAAGTAGGCGATCTCCTTGCCCTTACAAACTCCTTGGTTCAACTCCACAATCTTGTCGGAGGCTCCCAAGTGACACCTAGCCAATCTAGGAGACACCACTCTCCAAGAAGTAACAGATGGTGTGTTGATGATGAACTCCTTGCTCTTGTGCTTAAAATGATAGTCTCCCCAACACTCAACTCTCTCTCATAGGATATGGATCTGGTGGAAAGAGGGTTTGAGTGGAAAGCAACTTGGGGAAGGCTAGAGATCAAGATTCATATGGTACGAATGGAATATCTTGGCCTCAACACATGAGTAGGTAGTTCTCTCTCGTAAATATGATCTGTGGAAGTGTAGGTTCAGTCGATGGCTCTCTCCATGAATGAAGAGGAGGTGGAGGGGTATATAGCCTCCACACAAAATCTAACTGCTACACACAATCTACCAAACTCGGTGGGACCGAATCATTAAATTCGGTCAGACCGATTTAGCAAATAATGTGACCGTTAGGGTTTTCGGTGGGACCGAAATGCAACTCGGTGGGACCGATTCGGTTAGGGTTAGGGCATAACGTAATCTCGGTAAGACCGATTACACAAACTCGGTGGGACCGATTTTGGTAATAAGCTTTCCAGAGAGTTGGTCAGGCAAACTCGGTTTGACCGATTATCAAACTCGGTGTGACCGATTTTGATAATATGTTAACCAGAGAGTTTGCATTGTAATCTCGGTAGTACCGATTGCTCAAACTCGGTGAGACCGATTTTGATAATGGACATACACAGAGAGATTACAATCCCATCTCGGTGAAACCGAGATCCCTATCGGTGAGACCGATTTGCTTAGGGTTTGTGGCAGTAGCTAAGACATCCAAACTCGGTGGCGTCGGATAGAAAGAATCAGTGGGGCCGAGTTTGAATTTTAGGTTTAGGACATTTGTGTGGAAGTGGGAAAGTAGTTGAGGGTATTTGGAGCATATCACTAAGCACATGAAGCAAGAGGCTCATTAAGCAACACCTCATCCCTCCTTGATAGTATTGGCTTTTCCTATAGACTCAGATCTTGGATCACTAAAATGTAAAATCAAGAGTCTTGAGCTTGAAGCTTTAGCCAATCCTTTGTCCTTAGCATCTTGAAGGAGTTCCCACATCCTTTAGTCCATGCCACTCCATTGTTGAACTTATCTGAAACATACTAGATAAAAGTGTTAGTCCAACAAGAGATATGTTGTCATTAATTACCAAAACCACCTAGGGAGCACTTGTGCTTTCAATCTCCCCCTTTTTGCTAATTGATGGCAACATACATCAAAACTTTAGATAAAGATATAAAGAATAGCAAGTAAAGCTTTGGAAAGAAATGTAACAAGCATAGGCTCCCCCTACATGTATGCAATCATGTGAATATGAAATATAGAAGCATGTGATAGCAGAACCATGATAGAGCAGGCAATGTGTTACATGTATCTTGGCTATATGCATCAGAGCAAAAAGTATTAAAGAGAATACCTTCATGCCCATGAGTCCTTCTTGCAAACAATATGTACATCATCAAGAATTCCTGATACACATGATTGTGATGCATATACTTACCTTGTGGTCTTGAGTTGGCTTAGGATGGAATGAACCTGCACAAACAAGGTTAGATAACACAGATACATCTACTAGCCAGAGCAAAATGTAAGAAACCACAAGAATTCCAAGACTGGGATGACATGTAGAGAGTGAGTACTGAGTACCACATTGGATTAGACATGTCCCCAAGAGTAAAGATATGCAATGAATTTAAATGATCTCTTTCCCTTAGATGTCTTGCTCCCCCTGAATCTAACATGGGATACCGGGAGAAGACAGGGAACAGAAAATCAGAGCTGAAGGAAAACAGAGCTGAAAGATATGAATGATGATCAGAGCTAAAGTTCAAAGCAAATGAATGCTAATGCAGAATTTAGCACAATAGATCATATGAACATGTCTCTGCCCTCAAGAAGACATGTGGACATCTCTCCTCTTGAACACCAAGCATCTGGGATCCTTGAGAAATACTTTCTACTTAATTATCCTCTCCCCCTGGACATCTCTCTCTCCTCCTGAAGGATCTCTCTCTCATTCTCTGATGTGATCTCTCTCTCTAAATGATAAGCTTTGATGTGAGCTATCTCTCCCCCTTTGACATCAATTTCCAAGAAGGGCTTGATAAAGATGGAATCTCTCTCTCCCCTCTGGAATTTGTCGTGAATGGGTTTGATCCTTGAGTCACAACATAAAGCAATGATAAAAATGTGATGCTTGTAGAGGACAAGATTCATTGAGTGGAGCTGGTTCAGAAGAAACACAGAATATGTGGCAAAGAGTTTTTCCTGTTATGAAGTCGGTGTCACCGAGTGGTATGCTTCGGTCGTACCGAAAAGATTCGGTTGGTCCAAAAATAAAAAATCGGTGTAACCGAGTTCATTGTAGTGAGAACACTTGTCACCTCAGCTCACTAGACTAGTAAGATCTTACAAAGATTTGCAAGGAATTAACTGAAAGATATGCAAGAAATTAGATGCAGAAAATGCCGAGAAAACAGAAAGAAATCTAGATGAAGTTTTTTTTTGAAAGGGGAAACACAAATGCATGAGACAAATGCAAAAACTCATAAAAGAACACAGGAGAACTTCATATAGCGATGGTCGGCGACAAAGTCACCTATGTTAGAGTATATTGACTTAGGAGTCAAGTGAGATCACTTGATCATCGGCCATACTCATCGTTTAAGCTCAAAATGGGGTTGCCATTTTTCGTTTAAGCATCTTGATGTATTCACATCTTGTCGAATTGCTTTAACTCATGACTCGGAGTAAAGCTTCTCTAAGATGGAATAACATACCTTGGTTGGTGGTTTTGTCCATGTAGTTGAACTTGCGTGGGTTGCTCAAGGTTGATGTAGCTCATCAAGAATTTGGAGCACCACTTGGAATTTGAGTCCATCTACCTTCATGGGTTAGTTCTTGCAAGGAAGAGCACTTGTATATCCAAAAATGACAATCATGAAACTCAACATAGAATTTGTCAAAGGATATGTTTGAATGGTTTCGTGCTTCCTTGTCTTCATCCACCTTGTGTAGAGTCTTGGTGATGTAGAGATTGCTCAAGATATGAGTAGGTTTTCAACCTCATGGAATTTGATTCAACCAAGTACCTACATGGGTTAGATAACATGCAAGATACAAATATATCCAAGACATAAGTTTTTCATCATAAGAGAAATATCAAGGATTAGTCATAAGCTCATGTCTTGCATGTATCCAATGGAGTTTCTACTCCAAGTTTGAAGCATCAACGATGTTCAATTCTCCTCTTAACATGCAAAACACTTTCTCATCAAGAGGTTTAGTGAATATATCCGCTAATTGCTTTTCTAAGTGCGAACATGCTTAAGATCAATGTCACCCTTAGCAACATGATCTCGAATGAAATGATGACGAACTTCAATATGCTTAGTTCGAGAATGTTGCACAGGATTATGACCAATTTTGATAGCACTTTCATTATCACAAAGCAATGGAACATGTCTCACATATATCCCATAATCTTTAAGAGTTTGGGTCATCCAAAGTAATTGAGCACAACATGAACCAGCGGCAATATATTCAGCTTCAAGGTGGATAAGGATACGAAGTTTTGTTTCTTGGAGGACCAAGACACAAGAGATCTACCAAGAAATTGACAAGTACCGAAGTGGACTTTCTATCAACCTTGTCTCCGGCATAGTCCGAGTCGGAACAGCCAACAAGATTGAAAGAGGCCCTCTTAGGATACCAAATGCCAAAGTTTGGTGTATGGATTAAGTATCTCACTATCCTTTTCACGGCCTTAAGATGACATTCTTTAGGGGCAGCTTGATATCGTGCACACATGCACACACTTAGCATAATATCGGGACGTGAAGCACATAGATATAACAATGAACCAATCATAGAGCGATAAACCTTTTGATCAACCGGTTCACCATCTTTGGTTAAGTCAAGATGTCCACTAGTAGGCATGGGTGTAGTCATACCTTTGCATTCTTGCATATTGAACTTCTTGAATAAGTCCTTGGTGTACTGTGTTTGCGAGACAAAAGTACCTTCCTTAGTTTGCTGGATTTGCAAACCAAGAAATAATTTGAGTTCACTCATCATAGACATCTTCACCGCGTGGGCAACCATTGCCGAGTCTTCCCCGGCCCCGTGTCGTTCCCTTCCTAGGCCTCGCCGTCGTCCACCGCCATGGTGCTCTCGGCGCGGCCTGGTCAATGTGGTCAACGAACGACATCCATCGACCGTGGAGTGTACGCGCAAAATAATGATTCCTCCACCTGACAGCTGGGACCCACCGGAAGGGCCTCTGTATTTCGCGAAAAAAACGTTCCCCCCGCTGACATGTCAGACCCACCAGCTATATCTTCGCACGCAAGGAAGTGCCTCCTTATTACGCACAAAAAATGAATACCCGCCCTACTAGATGGGACCCACCATAGTGGGAGGATGACTTGTGGGCCAACTAAGTTGACGGGGACGGAGGGCTTTGTCAACTTAGTCAATATGAACGATTCTAGCCCCAGTGACCGTACAATGTCCATCCAACGACCATAGTGCTTCTTCAACCTCTAGTCTTCTTGCTCCAGCCGCCCAAAGCAGCGCCGGTCGTGCCGTGTGCTCCTGCCTCTCGTGGCCGGCTATGATGCCGCGGAGGCCTCACCGCCCCCTACTACTCCCACCGCTGGCCCAGGGTATCCCTCTACTCACCCACACCCCCTGTTATTCTGCGGCGACGGCAGCCTCACGCTGCAGCCGAACCAGTGAACCCTCGTACTCCTCTCCGTGCGGGCTACAACTGATGCGTCTTCCCCGACTCCGCGTCGTCCCCTTCCTAGGCCTCGCTATCGTCCAGACCACCGCCCTGGTGATCTCGGCACGCCGTGGTCAACGTGGTCAACGACCGACTTCCATCGGAAGAGTACTGTACGTGGAGAGGCTGACAGCTAGGTCCAGGCGGCCGCAAGGAAATGCCTCCTTATTACGCGCAAAATAATTATTCCTCCACCGACAAATAGGGACCCACCGTCGGGCCACCTTATTTCGCGAAAAACGCTTTCCCCACGATCATGGGACCCATCGGACGGGCCAACAGATTTTGCGAAAAAACATTCCCAAGGCTTTCAGCTCGGACCCACCGGAAGTGCCTCCTTATTACGCACAAAAAATGAATCCTCCTCTTGCTAGCCGGGACCCACCATGGTGGGAGGCTAACTTGTGGGCCTACTAAGTTGACTGGGATGGGGGCCTTTGTCAACTTTAGTCAATATGAACGATTCTAGCTCCAGTGACCGTACGATGTCCATCCAACGGCCATAGTGGTTCTTCAACCTCTGGTTTTGTTGCTCCAGCCGCCAAAAGCAGCGCCGGTCGTGCCGCATGCTCCTGCCTCCCGTGGTCGGGCCAGGTCACGGAGGCCTCACCGCCCCTACTATTCCCACCGTGGCGGACCACTGCGACGGCAGCCTCACACCGCAGCTGAACGAGTGAACCCTCGTACTCCTCTCCGCTGGCTTCCACTGCCGCCTCTTCCCGGCTCCCGTCTTCCCTTCCTAGGCCTCGCCGTCGTCCACCGCCTGCGTGCTCTCGGCGCGGCGTGGTCAACGTCGTCGAAGGAACGACTTCCATCGGACGGTTGGATCAGACGTGGAGAGGCCGATACCGGGTCCACGGCCGTAGCAAGGAAGTGCCTCCTTATTACGCGGAAAATAATGATTCCTCCACCTGACAGATGGGACCCACCGGACGGGCCACTGTATTTCACGAAAAAAACATTTCCCCCTGACTGTGGGACCCACCAGCTACATATTCGCACGCAAGGAAGTGCGTCCGGGCAAAAAAACAGAACGATTCGCCCCCCTGACCGCTGGGACCCACCAGCTACACCTTCGCACGCAAGGAAGTGCGTCCGGGCAAAAAAAAGAATGATTCGCCCCCCTGACTGCTGGGACCCACCAGCTACATCTTCGCACGCACGGAAGTGCGTCCGGGCAAAAAAACGATTCGCCCCCTGACTGATGGGACCCACCAGCTACATCTTTGTAGGCAAGGAAGTGCCTGACAGTCGGGACCCACCTGGTTGAAGCGTACGTAGCGTTGTCATTTTGGTCGCGAACGTGTACGTACATACTGGTCGTTGTAGAGGCTCGCACGTGTCGTAGTAGAGGCGCGCACGTGTCGTAGTAGAGGCGCGCACGTAGCATGTACACGCACGTACAGCGGCGAGGGTGCAAGAAATAAAATACGGCCACGTACGTACATACAGGCAGGGTCTCGAACGCCTACTCACGTATATGTACATGGCTGGGTCGGAACGGAGAAACAACGTCGTTGTCGTGTTCATGGGGAGCCAACCGGCTGGGTCGGAACGGAATGTGTGGTCGTGTTGATCGGGAGGGCTTGGACGGAACAGGCGATGGAAACGAGGCTGGCGTATCGCATAACGGAGGAAACGGACCTCCCTACGTTGAACAGGGTCCCGTTGATCGGGAGGGTGTGGCATCGCAAAACGGAGGAAACGGACCTCCCACGATCAAACGGGGTCCTGTTGATCGGGAGGGTGTGGCGTGCCAAAGCAGACGGCGGACCTCCTACGGTCGAAACGGGGGTCCTGTTGATCGGGAGGGTGTGGCGTACCGCAAGACGGACGAAACAGACTTGTGTTGGAGCGCTACGGTCGAAACGGGGGTCCTGTTCATCGGGAGTGGTGTGGCATACCGCAAAACGGGACTCCACGGGATACTGTTCATCTCGACCGTCGACCTCCTCCAGCCTCCACGGGCTCCTGTTCATCCAGCCTCCAACACGCGCTACTCCACCGGCTATTGTTCAACCACCCCTCCACGGGCACCCCTCCACCGTCTACTGTTCATCCAACCCTCCACACCACGGGGTCCTGTTCAACCACCCCTCCACGGTTACCCCTCCATCGTCTACTGTTCATCCAGCCCTCCACACCACGGGGTCTTATTCATCCAGAGGCAACGCCACCGCTCACTGTTCATCCAAATGCCCCGCAACGCTCATTGTTCATCCAATCGACCGGCTTCAGTTAGCAGCAGTAGCGAAGGAATCGCTCCATCGGGTTCAGTTAACAGCCATCAATCGATCCCGGGTTCGATGCCGCATAACTGCGGTAATCGACAAGTTCGCTTAGAGCCCAACGCCTCGCTCGGGTTCGATTAGAGCCAACGCCTCGCACACGCCAAGACACCGTATGAGAGAAACGCACATCGCTCGGCCCCCGACCTCCCACCGTAACCGGCAACTCGCCGAAATTTTCCTCCCCCTCGCTTCTACCACGATTTATTCCGTCATGGACGGCCCAAAGAATGTCATGCAGCTGCGTCTCCGGCCCGCCCAGGACGAAAATCCCATTTTCTGTCATGATTTTTTGGCATAGAAGTAGGAGTCCACCACATCTATGATGATACCGGGTTTTGTCACAATTATCGTCATAGAAGCGTCATATGTATGACAGAAAAAAATATCGTTCGGCCCAAAATGTCACAGATGTGTCTTTTTTTGTAGTGTAATCATACACGCAAATGTGTATGATCAAGATCAGGGACTCATGGGAAGATATCTCAACACAACTCTAGACACAAATAAAATAATACAAGCTTTATATTACAAGCCAGGGGACTCGAGGGCTCGAATACATGGCTCGATACACAAGAGAGTCAGCGGAAGCAACAATATCTGAGTACAGACATAAAGTTAGATAGGACTGCCTTAAGAAGGCTAGCACAAACACCAACGATCGAAGAGGCAAGGCCTCCTGCCTAGGACCTCCTAACTACTCCTGGTCGGCGGCGGGCTCCACGTAGTAGTAGGCACCCCCGGGGTGGTAGTAGTAGTCAACTGGGGTGGCATCTGGCTCCTGGAATCCACCATCTGTTTGCAATAACCAGAAAGAAGGGGGGAAAGGGGGAGCAAAGCAACCGTGAGTACTCATCCAAAGTACTCGCAAGCATCAGATCTAAACTAAGTATGCATTGGTATCAAATGGAAGGGTTGTGTCTGTGGACCTGAATCAGAATGCCGTAATAGGGGGAGGCCTAGCCTATCGAAGACTAGCATCTTCAAGCAGCTCCAAGCATCTTACAGCATGTAGAAGAGTAAAGAATAGCATTTTTATATTCACAAGCATGTTGTAGTAACAAAGCCCAGAGATCCTTCCTAGACTCCCTGCGAGAAAGCAATCCCGGAGCCACATATCCAACACATATCTCAAGTATCCATTTCTAGTTATATAAGATCAGGATATAAGTCTGAACGTCCATTACCGTGGACACGGTATTCGAATATATGTCTTCCCTACAGGGGTGCGCCATGTTTTCCAACACGCTCGATCACTCTTGCTGGACACACTTTCCTGGGTCATGCCCGGCCTCGGAAGATCAACACGTCGTAGTCCTACCTAGGCTCAGTAGAGAGGTCCCCGCCGGTCTACATCCTAAGCACTCCGGAGTCTGGGCCCATTGCCCGTTGCACTCCATATCGTTGCGCGCAGGGCGATACAGGCCACCTCCACTAGGGTGCCGACCAGGCCGTGCCGCAATGCTGAACTGGACGTCTGACAAAGCTTCGGCTGATACCACGATGTCGAGGCCCATAACTATTCTCGCGTGGTGGTTAGTGCGTAAAGGCCAAAGGCCAATTCAAATGTGTACGATCAAGATCAGGGACTCATGGGAAGATATCACAACACAACTCTAGACACAAATAAAATAATACAAGCTTTATATTACAAGCCAGGGCCTCGAGGGCTCGAATACATAGCTCGATACACAAGAGAGTCAGCGGAAGCAACAATATCTGAGTCCAGACATAAAGTTAGACAGGACTGCCTTAAGAAGGCTAGCACAAACATCAATGATCGAAGAGGCAAGGCCTCCTTCCTGGGACCTCATAACTACTCCTGGTCGGCGGTGTGCTCCACGTAGTAGTAGGCACCCCCGGGGTGGTAGTAGTAGCCAACTGGGGTGGCATCTAGCTCCTGGGATCCACCATCTGGTTGCAATAACCAGAAAGAATAAAGAAGGGGGGAAAGGGGGAGCAAAGAAACCATGACTACTCATCCAAAGTACTCACAAGCATCAAATCTAAACTAAGTATGCATTGGTATCAAATGGAAGGGTTGTGTCTGTGGACTGAACTGCAGAATGCCAGAATAGGGGGGAAGGCCTAGCCTATCGAAGGCTAGCATCTTCAAGCAGCTCCAAGCATCTTACAGCATGTAGAAGAGTAAAGAATAACATTTTAATATTAACAAGCATGTTGTAGTAACAAAGCCTAGCGATCCTTCCTCGACTCCCTGCGAGAAAGCAATCTCGGAGCCACATATCCAACACATATCTCAAGTATCCATTTCTAGTTATATAAGATCTGGATATAAGTCTGAACGTCCATTACCGTGGACACGGTATTCGAATATATATCTTCCATGCAGGGGTGCACCACGTTTTCCAACATGCTCGATCACTCTGGCTGGACACACTTTCCTGGGGTCATGCCCGGCCTCGGAAGATCAACACGTCGTAGTCCTACCTAGGCTCAGCAAAGAGGTCCCCGCCGGTCTACATCCTAAGCACTCCGAGGTCCGGGCCCATCGCCCGATGCACTCCGAATTGTTGCGCGCAGGGCGATACAGGCCACCACCACTGGGGCGCCGACTAGGCCATGCCGTAATGCTGAACTGGTCGTCTGACAAAGCTTCGTCTGATACCACGACGTCGAGGCCCATAACTATTCTCACGTGGTGGTTAGTGCGTAAAGGCCAAAGGCCAATTCAAATGTGTACGATCAAGATCAGGGACTCACCGGAAGATACCACAACACAACTCTAGACACAAATAAAATAATACAAGCTTTATATTACAAGCCAGGGGCCTCGAGGGCTCGAATACATAGCTCGATACACAAGAGAGTCAGCGGAAGCAACAATATCTGAGTACAGACATAAAGTTAGACAGGACTGTCTTAAGAAGGCTAGCACAAACATCAACAATCGAAGAGGCAAGGCCTCCTGCCTGGAACCTCCTAACTACTCCTGGTCGGCGGTGTGCTCCACGTAGTAGTAGGCACCCCCGGGGTGGTAGTAGTAGTCAACTGGGGTGGCATCTAGCTCCTGGGATCCACCATCTGGTTGCAATAACCAGAAAGAAGAAAGAAGGGGGGAAATGGGAAGCAAAGCAACCGTGAGTACTCATCCAAAGTACTCGCAAGCATCAGATCTAAACTAAGTATGCATTGGTATCAAATGGAAGGGTTGTGACTGTCGACTGAACTGCAGAATGCCAGAATAGGGGGGAAGGCCTAGCCTATCGAAGACTAGCATCTTCAAGCAGCTCTAAGCATCTTACAGCATTTAGAAGAGTAAAGAATATCATTTTAATATTAACAAGCATGTTGTAGTAACAAAGCCCAGAGATCCTTCCTCGACTCCCTGCGAGAAAGCAATCCCGGAGCCACATATCCAACACATATCTCAAGTATCCATTTCTAGTTATATAAGATCTGGATATAAGTCTGAACGTCCATTACCATGGACACGGTATTCGAATATATGTCTTCCCTGCAGGGGTGCACCACGTTTTCCAACACGCTCGATCACTCTGGCCGGACACACTTTCCTGGGTCATGCCCGGCCTCGGAAGATCAACATGTCGTAGTCCTACCTAGGCTCAGCAAAGAGGTCCCCGCCGGTCTACATCCTAAGCACTCCAGGGTCTGGGCCCATCGCCCATTGCACTCCGAATGGTTGCGCGTGCGAGGCGTCTGAGCCACCTCCATCAGGCGCCGACCAGGCCGCGTGTCAATGCTTTGGAACTCGACGTCGTACAAAGCTTCGGCTGATACCACGATGTCGAGGCCCATAACTATTCTCGCGTGGTGGTTAGTGCGTAAAGGACAAAGGCCAATTCAAATGTGTACGATCAAGATCAGGGACATACGGGAAGATATCACAACACAACTCTAGACATAAATAAAATAATACAAGCTTTATATTACAAGCCAGGGGCCTCGAGGGCTGGAATACATAGCTCGATACACAAGAGAGTCACCGGAAGCAACAATATCTGAGTACAGACATAAAGTTAGACAGGACTGCCTTAAGAAGGCTAGGACAAACATCAACGATCGAAGAGGCAAGGCCTCCTGCATGGGACCTCCTAACTACTCCTGGTCGGCGGCGTGCTCCACGTAGTAGTAGGCACCCCCGGGGTGGTAGTAGTAGTCAACTGGTGTGGCATCTAGCTCCTGGGATCCACCATCTGGTTGCAATAACCAGAAAGAATAAAGAAGGGGGGAAAGGGGGAGCAAAGAAACCATGACTACTCATCCAAAGTACTCACAAGCATCAAATCTAAACTAAGTATGCATTGGTATCAAATGGAAGGGTTGTGTCTGTAATTTGAGCTGCGAGAATGCCGTAATAGGGGGAAGGCCTAGCCTATCGAAGGCTAGCATCTTCAAGCAGCTCCAAGCATCTTACAGCATGTAGAAGAGTAAAGAATAGCATTTTAATATTAACAAGCATGTTGTAGTAACAAAGCCCAGAGATCCTTCCTCGACTCCCTGCGAGAAAGCAATTCCGGAGCCACATATCCAACACATATCTCAAGTATCCATTTCTAGTTATATAAGATCTGGATATAAGTCTGAACGTCCATTACCGTGGACACGGTATTCAAATATATGTCTTCCATACAGGGGTGCACCACGTTTTCCAACACGCTCGATCACTCTGGCCGGACACACTTTCCTGGGTCATGCCCGACCTCGGAAGATCAACACGTCGTAGTCCTACCTAGGCTCAGCAAAGAGGTCCCCGCCGGTCTACATCCTAAGCACTCCGGGGTCTCGGCCCATCGCACGTTGCACTCCGAATCATTGCACGCAGCGGCGTCTGTGCCACCTCCACTGGGCGCCGACCGAGCCGCGTCTTGACAATGCTGAACTGGACGTCTGACAAAAGCTTCGGCTTATACCACGACATCGAGGCCCATAACTATTCTCGCGTGGTGGTTAGTGCGTAAAGGCCAAAGGCCAATTCAGAACAAATACCCAAACCTGTTAGTGCATTATTAAAAAGAAGTGACGGCTGTCGAGACAAGTCCGGAGCTATCACCCCCTCCCGAGTGATACGCTAAACAGCCAGCCGCCACCGTAACTCCTCGGGTGCTCTCCGGGCCCGCCCGACTTTCACCAATGTCTCAAGTAAAGTCAAGGTAACCGTGTGTCCAAACATCAAGGGAAAACCCGAGGAATCACCCCCGGAGGATTCCACTCAATATAATCATCAAGGTGAACGTAAGAGGGACCACCCTCGAGGTTCACATTTGAGGTGTTGCACGACAGAGCCGTATCGGGAATGGTGAAAGAGGAAATCACCCTCGATGACCACGATCGAATAGCTACACTACAGAATTATCATCAGGAGTGTGTTCTAAGGGATCACCCTAGGCACTCGACAGTAGCTCTGCAGAGTCGAGCAACAAAAGGGGCGTGATGTGATGTGAGGTGTCGGGCTCTGGTCGTCGATCACATTGATCGAGGCATCGATGATGAAGCAGGGGCAACAAGGACAAGGTGGGGGTCACTGATGGATCACTAACCAACCTATACTAAGCAGTTTAGGATAAACAGGTAGGTAACAATAAGCAGGTTACAAAAGCAGGCTATGCATTAGAATAGGAGCAATCAATTACAGTAGCAAAATCTAATGCAAGCATGAGAGAACGGAATGGGCGATATCGGGATGATCAAAGGGGGGGGGCTTGCCTGGAAGCTTCACTGAAAGGGAAGAAGGGGTCGTCGTTGACGTAGTCGATCACAGGGGTAGCATCAGCAGCGGTCTTGGGGTCTACCGGAGAGAAGAGGGGGAAGAAACAGTAAATACAAGCAAGCAAGTGCATAATAGAACAACGGGCCGAGCTAGACGTGTTCTAACGCGGTGCTACATGTTACCAGTGAAGGGGATAACATCCGAGAATGCTTTCCCGAAGTTTGGCATTTTTGGACAGACGAAACGGAGGGGGAAAGTTCCATGTTCGCTATGATAGGGGCACGTGAGAGATGAACGGAGAGCGTATTCGGATATGTCTCGTCGTTTTGAGCAACTTTCATGTATAAAACTTTTTCATCCGAGTTACGGATTAATTTCTATGAATTTCTAAAGTTCTAACAATATTATGAAATTTTAATTCAAAATTAATTTTTAAAATGCTAGGGCCCCCAGCACAGGGTACACAAAAGTGCACCCAAAGGGTCGACAGTGGGCAGGGGTCCCGATTGACCGATCAACATTTGGTAGTCAACAGGGTGTGGGGCCCCCTGTCATGCACACATCTAACTAATTATAGATAAGGTAGTCAATTAGCAAGTTAAGTTAATTAAGAAAACTCTAATTAAGTTAATTAATTAATTATATATATATTTTATTTATTATTTTTAAGTGGGAGGCTGGGCCACTGTCAGTGGCCCACTCGGGCCTAACGGGGCCGGTATACGGGGCGCGTGGGTGGGGGCACCCGTGCATCCGCATGGAGGCGATGAAGGGTGCTGGCGGGCCGTGGCCACGACGCGGCCAGGGGAGGGCGTTGGCCGGCGAGGCCAAGAGGGCGGCGCGTGCGGTGGCAGCCGTAGGAGGTCCAGCGGCGGGGCATAGGATGGAACGAGCGCGGTGGGAAGGGGCGACGAACGCGGCCAGGGCAGGCGCTAGGAACGGCATGGGTGGGGGGCCGCAGGGCGCGGGCCGGCAACGCAGGTGGCTGCAGCGGGGGGGGGGGGGTGTCGGTGTCAAAACCGGCGGATCTCAGGTAGGGGGTCCCGAACTATGCGTCTAAGGCGGATGGTAATAGGAGGCGGGGGATACAATGTTTACCCAGGTTCGGGCCCTCTCAAGGGAGGTAATACCCTACTTCCTTCTTGATTGATCTTGATGATATGAGTATTACAAGAGTTGATCTACCACGAGATTGTAGAGGCTAAACCCTGGAAGCTAGCCTATGATTCTGATTGTTCTTGTCCTACGGACTAAACCCTCCGGTTTATATAGACACAGGAGTGGGCTAGGGTTACATAGAGTCGGTTACAAGGGAGGAGATCCACATATCTGTATTTCCAAGCTTGCCTTCCACGCCAAGGAGAGTCCCATCCGGACACGGGACAAAGTCTTCAATCTTGTATCTTCATAGTCCAACAACCGCCAAAGGATATAGTCCGCTGTCCGAGGACCCCCTAATCCAGGACTCCCTCAGTAGCCCCCGAACTAGGCTTCAACGACGATGAGTCCGGCGCGCAGATTGTCTTCGAGATTGCAAGGCGGGTTCTTCTCCAAATTCTGAGTACCTGTCGAGTAGTGTTTGACTTCCCATAAATGTTGCATTCTTTGGCTTCTGCGCCCAATAATGGCTATCCTCCACGTGTCGAGCGAATGCGAGAAGTCGGGGCATTTTTACACTTGTCACCCTACCATGTAAGTAAATCGCCTATTTAAAGAGATGAGGATCCTCAGATCCAGATCACACCATCCTCCGACAGCGAGTATCCATCAGAGCGTGGCCGGAAAAGTCCATACCATCATGGCCGACCATCACAGCTCCTCCTCTCGCTCCCGTAGCCCTAAGCCAGGCAATTGGAAGAAGTGTTCCATCCCTCACAGCCAATTAGTAGAGTTATAGACCCAGGGATTCCTCCCTCCAGCGTATATGGTCCCCGTTCTAGCCGGACTCGCCACCTACAATGGTGGGCAGCAAGCGGAGAGCTTTCCCAACCCATCCATGGGGGAGCGGGTATGCCTTGTCCCTTACTTATTAAGGGGGCTCGGATTTCCAATCCATCCGTTCCTCCGCTGGCTCACAGAGTTCTACAGACCTCCGGCATAACTTTACTCCCGCCTCCATATTACACCTCGCTGGCTACGTCGCCCTTTGTGAGCTGTTTTTGGGCTAGGAAGCTCATTTCGAGCTATGGAAGAGGCTATTCTGCCTCGTACCCCGTACACAGGAGGGGTCAATATATCAATGGGCGGAGCCGATATATGGCGTATCGCCGGGACCGGATACCTGTCCGGTACTTCTAAGAAGACATCCGAAGACTGGCCTTCGGAGTGGTTTTATATGGAGGGCGTCCCCCTTCCGGACCCTATTCGGATGGGCCTTCCTGAGTTCGACAACGCTCCCCAGGAGGAAGATAACAAAGAAGTCCTTTACTTGATGGGCCGGATACAGACGCTGGCCAAGTTAGGATTGACAGTAACCGAGGTTATGTCAATATGTATAATGCTGGGGGTGCAGCCACTTCAATATTGGGGGCAACCCATGTGGCACTTCAATGGAGAAGATGATGCCACCCGCTGCGGTCGTAAGGGACCGGACTCAGTCGCTGCTCTAGCGAAAATTCTGTCCGCTTTGTACAAAGGAGAGGAAGAGGAGTTCATCTGCATTAAGCCACGGGATGGATTCTCCATGTACAACCCCCAAGCTGGGTGAGCTGCTACTTTTTACTCCAAACCTTCCCGAATTCTTCATCATAAGTATTTACCTTGCCATTTCATAGCAGGAACAGTGAAAAGATGTAAGGGAGGTCCACAGCCCGCCTCCACAACCGGAGGACCCTGACCGGGCACTCGACCCTAGATTCGAAGAAGATCCGGACACATTTGTGGAGCTTATTGACAGGAAGTTCTATCAATGAAGCTGCGACGGTGCCATGGTGGCTAACATAGTCGATTATCCGGGACTACTCCCTGCATCGCATGTAAGTAAAACCGGAGTCCTAACTTCCAAGAAGGATCCCTTTTTCTGCACTTCACCTACCGCACACATATGGTGTCTTACAGGGAAGGCCCTCTGGATGCCATGCCGAACCCGCAGTGACTCACCAACAAGGGGCACCGAAGCCGGGTAGGCTTAAAAGGAAGGCGGTCAGATCGAGACGCCGTCAGAGGTATGAAAAAGAACCCCGCTCCATGGTTGTCGTCTTTTAAAATGTAATAACGCCCATGTTTCCTAGTAGGAAAAACGCTCGCCGGACTATATCCGGAGAGGTTGTCGGCCACGCCTCCACCAGTCGGGCTCCAGAGCCGGACTTAGAGGCGGACGCTAACATGGGGCCAACGCCGGATGTTCCTCCTACAGAGGATGCGGATAGTATGTCCGCTACGAATTTCAAAGTGGAGAGCGCCATGAATCACAGGCGTCGTCGGGCCGTACTCCGCGACACTTGTTTCTCCCAAGAGGCGTTTGATGCCTTCAACTCAGGAGACGCGTACATCCGAGCTGCTCAAAATGGTCTTGCCAGAGCCACAGACCAGTATGTAAAGGATATACGGGTAAGAAAATCTAATAATTATGTATATCAGTAGCCCCTGAGACTTGAAACAGTTGGCACAACTAATTTAAGGATCATTATTTGCATAGGTTCTTAGGGAGAAGAATACCCAATTGTCTCAAGAGCTGGAGGAGTTCAAAGCCCGACTTCAGCTGCGATTAGCATGATGAAGGAGTCCGAGAAGGCCCCATCTGGTAACACTTGTTTCCATTGCAAAGAATGTCATGTACCAGGTAGTATGCGGCATGCGTGCAAATCTAACAATAGATTCTGCAGATGACTCCGGAGTGAATCCGGAGGTCGTGCGAGGGGATGAGCAACATGCTAACCGACAGCTAAAGGCTGGCGAGCGTGTGCTTACACGGGTTAGGCGGGAGAAAAACAATCTCCAAGACGCCAATACCCGGCTGGGAGTTGAACTGAAAGATGTTCGAGCCCAGCTTGCTGACTCCGTAAAGGAGAATAAGAGGCTTCGACGCAGCATTTTCAGTAAGTGCTTGAACAAACTTTTAAAGAGTTCAGTGAAGAAACCGGCTGACAGAGTTATATCTGAAGGTATGCTGACGGGTCGTCCCGCCAAGGAAATGCCCGGGTCTGCAGGTGATCTTCTGCCAGAGCTCTCCCAACTACATGAACAAGTTCGGCAGGTGATGCAAGGCATTGCCCAAGCCTTGTGGCCATCCGCCTCCCTGCTAGGAGAAATGGAGGAGCTTGTAGAAAAGTTCAAGGGAGCGCGGCAGCGCCTCCGATTATGGAAGATATCAGCCTGCCGACAAGGTGCAAGGGAAGCCTGTGCCATGGTGAATACGCGATATACCAAGGCTGACCCGAACCACATGGCCGAGGTCGGACCTATGGGGTCTGATGAGAAAGAGATCCCCGTCAGTTTGGTGTATGACCAGGTAGAATTAGCTGAAAAGTATTCCCAACAGGATTGTAGGCTAGACAGCCTGTTGGATGGTATAGAAGAAGAATTTAGTCAGTCTAAGTGACTGTGTACTTGAAGTGACATGTATTGTCCCTAGCTGGATTGTAAATCATTTGTCATGGCGGACCTTTTAAGCCCGACCTCCGGACCAGCGATCCGGAGTGTATCCGAATACCCGCTTAGTTATGTGAAAACCGAGTGCAGCGTGGAAACCAGGCGTAGGGGTGATAAGTGCTTGAACAGACAAGTACCCAACTAGCTATTTTATATTACATGGATAGTAAGAAACATCTTCTAGGGAGAATAGTTCCGTTAAGGGTTCCTTTCCCTGTGTACGCATGCATTAATGTGCATGTCTGAACAGCAAAAATAGATGCAGGATATAAACATCTGGGGGCATGTAGTACAATATATAAAAATCGTCTTTTGTTCACCGACCGAATATTCCCTTAAGAAAGCTAGCTTTCGGCTTCATCCAGTCTGAGGTACACATCCGGCTGACCCGGCAGTAACAATCGCAGAGGTGCTCCCCTTATGCCCTAGCCGAATTAACGAGAACATAGGGCATAAACACAAGAGCCAGGCAACCCATCTAGGCCAAAACTTAAGTCATATTGATGCATATAATGGCGAAAGAAGTTACATGTGAAAAGTAACACATGTGTGGGGCCTAGAGCCCGGAATGTAGCTATATTAAGCTTCTGAATAAGAAGCCCCCAGGTATCATGAGCGCGGCTAGCGCTTCAAGATTGTTTAGTCAAGACACATTTTAGCCTTTTAAGGCCTTGAAGAAAAAAGGGAAGAAAGAAAGAAAGAAAAGACAGATAACGAATATATAAAAAATTGACAGAGGTAAGGAGACGAACATAGAGTCCGGCACTAGGCGTAGAACCTTCGGAGTCTGGCTGCGTTCCATGGGTTTGGCTCGAGTCGATTGTCCGATGCATCCCGCAGACGGTACGCTCCACCGGTCAGAACTTGGTCAATAACGAAGGGACCTTCCCATTTGGGCTTGAGCTTGTTCTTTTTCTTCTCCGGTAGGCGTAGAACGAGTTCGCCAACATTATAAGTTTTGGCCCGTACTTCTCTGCTTTGATACCTTCGAGCTTGTTGCTGATAGAATGCGGAACGTGCTTTTGCCACGTCACGCTCCTCCTCCGGGGCGTCCAAACTGTCCAGCCGATCAAGCTCGGCTTCTTTCTCTTCATACATGCGCACTCTAGGTGAGTCATGAATTATGTCGCAGGGCAGTACCGCCTCTGCGCCGTACACCATAAAAAATGGTGTGTATCCGGTAGTGCAATTAGGTGTGGTCCGCAGCCCCCATAGTACGGAGTCGAGCTCCTCTACCCAGTGCGTATCGGATTCCTTCAAGGATCGCACTAATCTGGGTTTAATGCCTCTCATGATAAGATCATTTGCTCGCTCGACTTGACCGTTAGTTTGCGGGTGATAGACAGAAGCATAATCGAGCTTGATGCCCATGTTGCTGCACCAAAGTTTTACCTCGTCAGTTGTAAAGTTCGAGCCATTATCGGTGATGATGCTGTGGGGAACGCCATAACGGTGTACAACCCCGGATATAAAGGCTATCACTGGTCCGGATTCCACCGTTTTAACTGGTTTGGCTTCTATCCATTTGGTGAATTTGTCCACCATGACCAATAGGTATTTTTTCTTATGGCTTCCCCCTTTAAGGGGTCCGACCATATCAAGCCCCCAGACCGCAAAGGGCCAAGTTATGGGGATTGTTTGGAGAGTGGTAGGTGGAATATGGCTTTGGTTTGCGAAAAGCTGGCAACCGACGCAACGTTGAACGAGGTCCCGTAAGGCCCGCCTGCCGTCGGCCAATAAAAACCTGTCTGTAAGGCCTTGCTTACAAGGGCCCGAGCTGCGGCGTGGTGGCCGCCAAGTCCAGCATGAATTTCTGCCAAAAGTTTCCGTCCTTCCTCTTCGGAGATGCACCTCTGAAGAACTCCGGTAGCGCTTTTCTTATAAAGCTCTCCCTCGTTGACCTTGTAGGCTTTAGACCGTCGCACAATGCAACGTGCCTCGTTTGGGTCCTCAGGTAGTTCCTGCCTAGTTAGGTAAGCCAAGAAGGGTTCTGTCCACGGGGCGATGACGGCCATAATCACGTGGGTCGAAGGTATTATTTCGATGGCAGAGCCTCCGATTACGTCAGAGTGTTCGGTGTCTGGTGTTGTGGCCGGGTCCGGACTATTGTTACTGGTCTCTCCTTCCCATACCACGGATGGCTTAAACAGCCTTTCCAAGAAGATATTAGGTGGGACAGGGTCGCGCTTAGTGCCGATGTGGGCGAGGATATCTGCCGCCTGATTGTTTTCCCGGACCACATGGTGGAATTCAAGCCCCTCGAACCGAGCTGACATTTTGAGGACGGCGTTGCGATAAGCCGCCATTTTTGGATCCTTGGCGTAGAAGTCTCCATTTATTTGAGATATTGCGATGTTCGATTCCCCACACACCTTCAGGCGTTGAATGCCCATGGAGACTGCCATCCGGAGACCATGTAACAGGGCCTCATATTCTGCTGCATTGTTGCAGTCTGTGTATAGTATTTGGAGTACGTATTGGACTGTATCTCCGATGGGGGATGTGGGGACGACACCAGCCCCCAGACCAGCCAGCATTTTAGAGCCGTCAAAGTGCATGATCCAATTGGAGTACGCGTCGTACTCTTTAGGGAGTTCGGCTTATGTCCATTCAGCAACGAAATTAGCCAGTACTTGTGACTTAATGGCTCGCTGTGGTTTGTATATTATGTTGAACGGGAGGAGCTCAATAGCCCATTTAGCAATCCGGCCCGTAGCCTCGCAGTTGTTTATTATGTCGTTGAGTGGTACTTCAGAGGCCACCGTAACTGAACACTCTTGAAAGTAGTGTCGTAGTTTCCGGGATGCCATGAAGACCGCATATGCTATCTTTTGATAATGTGGGTACCGTGATTTGCATGGAGTGAGGACAGTGGATACATAGTATACCGGCTTTTGAAGCGGGAACTTATGTCCGTCCAACTCTCGTTCGACGACGAGCGCTGCGCTTACAACTTGGTGTTGCCGCTATATATAACAACATTGGTTCGCCGACATTTGGCGCAGCCAAGATTGGGTTTGTGGCCCAAACGGCTTTTATTTCTTCTAATCCGGCCGTGGCCGCATCCGTCCACTCGAGGTGTTCGGTGCGTCAAAGAAGGTGATAAAGAGGCAGTGCCTTTTCACCTAATCGGGAGATGAAGCGGCTTAAGGCAGCCACGCATCCAGTTAGTTTCTGGATTTGCTTGAGGTCTGTTAGGATAGCCAACTGTGACAGAGCTTGAATTTTAGTCGGATTTTCTTCGATTCCTCTGTTGGAGACGATGAAGCCTAAGAGCTTTCTGGCGGGCACGCCGAAGACGCATTTTTCCGGATTGAGTTTAATGTCGTATGTTTGGAGATTATCGAACGTGAGCCTCAAGTCGTCTATTAAGGATTCGACGTGTCTGGTTTTAATGACCACATCGTCTACGTATGCATCCACTGTTTTGCCGATCTGTGTCTCCAAGCATGTCTGAATCATGCATTGATAGGTTGCACCGGCGTTTTTGAGCCCGAAAGGCATGGTGTTAAAACAGAAGGGGACGTATGGAGTAATAAATGCCATTGCGGCTTGATCAGACTCCGCCATCTTAATTTGATGGTATCCGGAGTATGCGTCGAGGAAACACAATGAGTCGTGTCCTGTGGTAGTGTCGATAATTTGATCGATGCGAGGGAGGGGGAAGGGATCCTTGGGGCAAGCCTTGTTAAGGTCCTTGAAGTCGACACATAGGCGCCAGGATTTGTCCTTCTTTGGTACCATCACCAGGTTTGCTAGCCAGTCCGGATGTTTTATTTCTCGAATGAATCCGGCCTCCAGTAACTTGGCTAGCTCCTCTCCCATGGCTTGTCGCTTAGGCTCAGAGAAGCGCCGAAGAGTTTGCTTGACCGGCTTGAATCCCTTTAGAATGTTAAGGCTATGCTCACCAAATTGTGGGATTCCTGGCATGTCGAAGGATGCCAAAGCGAAGATGTCCCAATTCGGCCAAGAACTCCCATAGCGCGGCGTCTACTGTGGGGTTTAACTGTACCCCGATGGATGTTGTTTTTGTAGGGTCCATTGGATGGACTTGTAATTTGACTATTTCATCTGCTGGTTTAAAAGAGGTGGACTTGGATCTTTTGTCAAGTATCACGTCGTCCCTGTCCACTATGGAGCATAGCGCAGTTAATTCTTCGGCTGTGAGGGCTTCGGATAACGTCTCGAGGGCCAGTGCGGCTGTTTTATTTTCGGTGCGGAGTGCGGCCGTAATGGGGTATAGCTTGGAAGATCGTGAATGCCTCCCGCCCTAGAAGGGCGTGGTATCCGCTATTGAACGGGGCCACTTCGAATGTGATTTCTTCAAACCTATAATTCTCCGGTGTGCCGAATACCACATCTAGTGTGATTTTCCCAGCACATCGTGCCTCCCGACTAGGGATGATTCATCTGAAGGTCGTGCTTCTTTGCTCAATGCGGCTTTTGTCTATTTCCATTTTCGAAGAGTCTCCTCATAGATGAGGTTTAATCCATTGCTGCCGTCCACAATTAGTAAGCCGGAAGCCGTCCACAATTGGACTAAGGACCAAGGCGGCTGGTGCTTGGGCTGTTCGGAATTTAGGTTCGTTACTGGCATTGAAAGTGATAGCCGTATCGCTCCATGGATTTATTGCTGCCACGTGGCAGACTTCGGCAAGGCTGCGGAGTGCTTGCTTACGCCTATTTTGAGGCGAAGGTCTCGAAGACTGTCAATATTGTATTGTTGTTTTCCACGGGATGGTGCTCTTCGGTATTGGTGATGAGGAGATCCTCACCGCTCTTGGCCACCTGCCGGAGTACCCAACATGCTCTAAGGTTGTGTGTTGGCATGGTATCCGCTCTACTGTGAGTTTGGCATGGCCCATTAAGCCATCCCTCCAATAGGTTCCACGCCCTGTAGTGGGCTTTTGTTTCTTTGTAATTGGATCAGGTGACTTACGAGAGTACACCCTTTTAGTTCGGACGGGGGGGTTTGTGAGATCCGGAGGATCCCAATTTTTTTTTGGGTTTTCCAGGCGCTTTCCATCACACAGTACTTCCGTACTATGGCCGCCAAGTCAGCGAATTGTGCTATGTCATGGCGACTTATGGCGTTGAGGATTCCCCTGTCCGTGCAATTTTTGCAAAAGAATGAAATTGCGTCTTCCTCATGACAGTCCTTAACCTTGCTCATTACAAGGAGGAATCTGGCCCAATAGTGGTGTACTGTCTCTTGGGGCTCTTGTCTAATGTGGGAAAGATCACTTATATCTAGGTGGGTGGGTGGACTTAGGTCCGAACCCTGACCCGATCTAAGACCCAAGGGCGGAGGAGTTTCCGAGCTTGGCAGTTCGGGCTCCGGGATGTTGCCCAATAGGTCTGGCCCGCTGCCTCATTCTAGGTTCAAGGCTTGGGCCATGTCCTCCCGTAGATGGGTATCCGGCTTGGAGAGCTCGGGAATCTGGACATAGTTTGTCCTCAAGCTAGAGGAAGAATCGCTGCGTTTCTCCTCCACCACCGCTATCTAATTGGGTGACCGGCAGAGAGTTAATCTCCCTTTGGTCGGGTTTAATCCCGATCTGATTATAGTCCGTAGCGACTCCCAAGTCGGCGATGCGATCCAAGAGCTCGTTCAAGGAAGAGAGCTCCATTGGATCCAACTGCTCAGCGAATTCTGAGCCGACGTGGAGGCTGTTTTCGATGACCCGAGAAGTCATCGTTGGCGCAACGGCCGAACGGGCGGTCATGACAAAACCGCCTAGTCAGAGAGTTTGGCCTGCAGCCAGGGCTCCCCCAGAGGTGATGTTGTCCTTGACAACAAGACGAGCCATCCAGCCTTATGATGATGGCACAGTGGAACTCTCAATAAAAGCACCAATGTCGGTGTCAAAAACGACGGATCTCGGGTAGGGGGTCCTGAACTGTGCGTCTAAGGCGGATGGTAACAGGAGGCGGGGGTCACAATGTTTACCCAGGTTCGGGCCCTCTCGATGGAGGTAATACCCTACTTCCTGCTTGATTGATATTGATGATATGAGTATTACAAGGGTTGATCTACCACGAGATCGTAGAGGCTAAACACTAGAAGCTAGCCTATGATTCTGATTGTTCTTGTCCTTGGACTAAACCCTCCGGTTTATATAGACACGGAGGGGGCTAGGGCTACACAGAGTCGGTTACAAGGGAGGAGATCTACATATCTGTATTGCCAAGCTTGCCTTCCATGCCAAGGAGAGTCCCATCCGGACACGGGACGAAGTCTTCAATCTTGTATCTTCATAGTCCAACAGTCCGGCCAAAGGATATAGTCCGGCTGTCTGAGGATCCCCTAATCCAGGACTCCCTCAGGGCGGGTGTGGTGATGCGTGACATGGGGGTGCAGGGCGAAGGCCGGCGCGGGATAGAAGCGGGGCAGCGGCGCAACGCAGGATGAGCGCGCGGCAGTAGTACGCGTGCGGGCTGGCAGGAAGCGCGGCGGCAGCAACGGCCGGAGCTAGCGGAGGTGGAGCGGGCTACGCGGCTAGGACGGGCGCATGAGGCGCGAAGGCGGCCGGGCTCCGGGGAGAAGCAGTACGGGCGTGGAGAGCGCATGAGGGCGCGGGCGGTGGGTTGCGGGCACGGGCGACGGCGTCGATGCAGTGCACTAGCGGTCGAGGTGATGGTCTAGGTGAGGTGTACATGACGCGGTGAGGCCAGCGGTCGCGAGTCCGTGACCATTTGGTCATCGGAAACATGCCGACGACGAGCGCAGGAGGCGGCGCGCTCTAGCGCGTCGGCGGCAGGTAGTTAGGGCGCGCGAGAGAGCAACCGGGGAGGAGTAGGAGGTAGAGGAGCTCACCGAGCGGCTAAGAAAAGACTTCGAGAGCTTAGTAGCAGCAGTGATGGCGAATCGATGGCGGCGGCGTCCTACGATCTAGGGAAGAAGATGAGCTCGTCGGGCTTGCTGTAGTGGTTCCCGGCTCGCGCTCGTTGACGGGGACGAGGAGGAGGACGACGACGGAGATGAGGGACACGGCGGTGAGGCGAGGTGGTGGCTGTTGCCGCGCGTTCTACGGCGGCGAGGCCATGGTAGCGCTCGGGCACGAGCGAGAGAGCAGTGGAGTGGATGGGGGAATTAATGAGGATGAGGAGGAGATGCCGAGGGGGGAAGTGGGTGGAGGTAGGTGGGGAGGAGGCCGAGGCATCGAGGGGGGTGGTGGTCGACCTTATCCTCTCCAGGGAGTCGCCGTCGAGGCGGTCTGGCGGGGTTCGCCCCTGTTGCGACCCTGGTCGGGGGAACAGGGGGAGAAGGGGACCCGGGGAGGGGCTGGGCCGGACCAGCTGGGCCTGTCCCTGGTGGGCCGAGGTCCAGGGGGGCAGGGGAAGTTTTTCTTTTTCTGTTTTCCATTTTCTCTTTTTTTGCATTTTCTTTTTTGTACCAAATGAGTTTTGTTTTGAACAAAACTTGGCACATAAATCTAACACAATATATTGAGATGGAACAAAAAGTATGGGGTCAAAAGGAGTTGTCTAACCATTTTTAGAAACTAAAAAGGCCAATGTAATTGTTGCTAGACCAAAAATTAATCCCCAGGGGCATTTTGGGAATTCAAAAGAGGTTGGTTCCAACATGACAAATATCCAGGGATTATTTTACACCCTTTGAACATTTTAGTTTGCATGTTTGAGAAATTTGAATTTTGGACTTTAGTTTGAATTTTAATTTGGATTTCTATTTGGACAAACCAAGGATTAGCAACAGTACGAGTGGTGATGTGGCACCATTAACTTGGGATTACTGTAGCTTAATTATCCGGGCATCACAATTCTCCTCCACTACAAGAAATCTCGTCCCGAGATTTTTAGAAGGTAGACTGAAACAAAAGTAGGGTATTCATCTCGAAGGCGATCCTCGAGTTCCCCAGTGGCTTCATCTTCAGAATGATTTGACCACTGAACTTTTAGAAATTTGATAGCCCTCAGATAGTGCGATGTTCCGCTTGAATGAGAATGCGGATCGGGTGCTCTCTGTAAGTGATATCATCTTACAGGGGTTGTGCTTCATAAGCCATTGGGTTGTTGCAGTAAGACTTGCGACTCGGGGCATCGGTCATGACATTAGCCTTGCCAGGGGTATAAGAAATATCATAGTCAAAGTCGGTCATTGCTTCCATACATCGTTGCTTTCGAAGATCCATATCTAGCTGAGTAAACAAATACTTCAGACTTTGATGATCGGTGAAGATCTCGCAATGAGTACAAAAGGGAAATGCCGCCACAACTTCACTGCAAATTTAAGCGCAGCAATTTCAAGGTCATGGACTGGGTAGTTCATCTAGAAAGACATCTTGAAATCCCCAAACGACTGTAGCATTTTCAATTCTCACTAGAGGAGAAGCGTTTAACGCCTTCAAGAAAGAAATCCGTGCTTCGACATTTCGAATGAGATGAGCATGGTAGCATACTATCTCACTCGAAGGATGTAGTAGATGGACGGTTTTTGTGGCGCGAATGATCGAAGCGGTTTGTGTTTTCAACCATTCTATTCCCGAAATGAGGTTGATATCTGAAAGACTTCAAATCAATGGAGAAAACATGGAATTCCAGCCATTCAATTTTAGTTGGGACGTTGTGACTAACCATGGTGGTTCGACATTGGCCTGCGGAATGCAGTTTGGAATTCCGGCCAAGTGATGGTGGTTTCAACAGGTAAGGACTGCATGTGGTTGTCCCACCATTGGGCAGCAGGACCTTTCAGATAATAAGCCACGAAGGTGACATAGTTGGAAGGGGTTATATCAGTAGACTCCAACTCAATGTGATGTCACGGAGCCAGTCATCAGCATCAAGGGGCAGAGATGAACTGCGGTAGATGACAGGGTTGAGACGCGCAAGGTCTTGCAGAGTCACTAAGGCTGGTTGCCGATTCATATTGGGGTGCGGAAACTGAGCCGTGACTTCATCCATTAATTGGTGATTCAACATCAAACTGTTGTATCATACTGGCCATGTATTCGGGAGGTGGTGGATTGCCCCACCATGGCCACGATCAGCGGGTCTAACTATCCTGCTTAGATGCAACAGGATGTAGTTTAGAAAGGGGTGGAGCAAGTGTATGGAGTCATTCATGATGTAACTTGAACATGAGCAAAGGCACGGTATGTACAAAACAGTAGTCATTAAAGACATACATATACATATACAGAGCCATTTGCACGTTGTTAGTATGAGTTCGGACAAGAGAATCATCCTAGACATACTAGGCAGCACGTATGCACGCGAGGGAGGGATACACTAGCGGGACATAGCAAAGGCCACATCAGCGTCGGTGAAAACCTCTGAAGCGAGGGATTAGCAACAGACGACGTAGGGTGCCCTCGATAGGAGGATCCTACGGTCAGTGAATATTATGAAGCGGAACTTGGCTCTCAATTCAAGAAAGGCATATTACCAAACTCCGGATGGATGTGATCACGAGAACCTAGGATAGAGTTAGCAAAATCATTTAACCCGAATAGGAGAAAGATCAGAATCCCAGAATATAGACGAGGAATAAAAGATCCTAATACCACCCAATGGCGACGTGGGCCCGTAAGCCACACAGCCATGTTAGTAAAACAGTTTTTCAAAGAATAGACTCAACTTCGGCCAAGGAGTTGGAAAGGGGGTGCCTACAGGTTGTCGGCTCTGATACCAACTTGTGACGCCCCCAATTCGACCGTACAGTAATCATACACGCAAATGTGTACGATCAAGATCAGGGACTCACGGGAAGATATTACAACACAACTCTAGACACAAATAAAATAATACAAGCTTCATATTACAAGCCAGGGGCCTCGAGGGCTCGAATACATATCTCGATACACAAGAGAGTCAGCGGAAGCAACAATATTTGAGTACAGACATAAAGTTAGACACGACTGCCTTAAGAAGGCTAGCACAAACATCAAGGATAGAAGAGGCAAGGCCTCCTGCCTAGGACCTCCTATCTACTCATGGTCGGCGGCGGGCTCCACATAGTAGTAGGCACCCCCAGGGTGGTAGTAGTAGTCAACTGGGGTGGCATCTAGCTCCTGGGATCCACCATCTGGTTGCAATAACTAGAAAGAAGAAAGAAGGGGGAAAAGGGGAGCAAAGCAACCGTGAGTACACATCCAAAGTACTCGCAAGCATCAGATCTAAACTAAGTATGCAATGGTATCAAATGGAAGGGTTGTGTCTGTGGACTGAACTACACAATGCCAGAATAGGGGGGAAGGCCTAGCCTATCGAAGACTAGCATCTTCAAGAAGCTCCAAGCATCTTACAGGATATAGAAGAGTAAAGAATAGCATTTTAATATTAACAAGCATGTTTTAGTAACAAAGCCCAGAGATCCTTCCTCGACTCCCTGCGAGAAAGCAATCCCGGAGCCACATATCCAACACATATCTCAAGTATCCATTTCTAGTTATATAAAATCAGGATATAAGTATGAACGTCCATTACCATGGACACCGTATTCGAATATATGTCTTCCCTGCAAGGGTGCACCACGTTTTCCAACACGCTCGATCACTCTGGCCGAACACACTTTCCTGGGTCATGCCTCGCCTCGGAAGATCAACACGTCGTAGTCCTACCTAGGCTCAGCAGAGAGGTCCCCGCCGGTCTACATCCTAAGCACTCCGGAGTCTGGGCCCATCGCCCATTGCACTCCCGATCATTGCGCGCAGGGCGATACAGGCCACCTCCACTGGGGCGCCGACCAGGCTGTGCCGTAATGCTGAACTGGACGTCTGACAAAGCTTCGGCTGATACCATGACGTCGAGGCCCATAACTATTCTCGCGTGGTGGTTAGTGCGTAAAGGCCAAAGGCCAATTCAAATGTTTACGATCAAGATCAGGGACTCAAGGGAAGATATCACAACACAACTCTAGACACAGATAAAATAATACAAGCTTTATATTACAAGCCAGGGGCCTCGAGGGCTCGACTACATAGCTCGATACACAAGAGAGTCAGCGGAAGCAACAATATCTGAGTACAGACATAAAGTTAGACATGACTGCCTTAAGAAGGCTAGCACAAACATCAACGATCGAAGAGGCAAGGCCTCCTGCCTGGGATCTCCTAACTACTCCTGGTCGGCGGCGGGCCCCACGTAGTAGTAGGCACCCCCGGGATGGTAGTAGTAGTCAACTAGGGCCGGTGGCATCTAGCTCCTGGGATACACCATCTGGTTGCAATAACCAGAAAGAAGAAAGAAGGGGGGAAAGGGGGAGAAAAGCAACCGTGAGTACTCATCCAAAGTACTCGCAAGCATCATATCTAAACTAAGTATGCATTGGTATCAAATGGAAGGTTTGTGTTTGTGGACTGAATTGCAGAATGCCAGAATAGGGGGGGGGAGGCCTAGCCTATCGAAGACTAGCATCTTCAAGCAGCTCCAAGCATCTTACAACATGTAGAAGAGTAAAGAATAGCATTTTAATATTAACAAGCATGTTGTAGTAACAAAGCCCAGAGATCCTTCCTCGACTCCCAGCGAGAAAGCAATCCCGGAGCCACATATCCAACGCATATCTCAAGTATCCATTTCTAGTTATATAAGATCAGGATATAAGTCTGAACGTCCATTACCATATACATGGTATTCGAATATATGTCTTCCCTGCAGGGGTGCACCACGTTTTCCAACATGCTTGATCACTCAGGCCGGATACACTTTCCTGGGTCATGCCCGGACTCGGAAGATCAACACATCGTAGTCCTACCTAGGCTCAGCAGAGAGGTCCCCGCCGGTCTACATCCTAAGCACTCTGGGGTCTGGGCCCATCGCCCGTTGCACTCCGGATCGTTGCGCGGAGGGCGATACAGACCACCTCCAGTGGGGCCGACCAGGCCATGCCGCAATGCTGAATTGGACCTCTGACAAAGCTTCGGCTGATACCATGACGTCGAGGCCCATAACTATTCTCGCATGGTGGTTAGTGCGTAAAGGCCAAAGGCCAATTCAGAAGAAATACCCAAACCTGTTAGTGCATTATTAAAAAGAAGTGACGGCTGTCGGGACAAGTCTGGAGCTATCACCCCCTCCAGAGTGATATCGCTAAACAGCCAGCCGCCACCGTAACTCCTCGGGTGCTCTCCGGGCCCGCCCGACTTTCACCAATGTCTCAAGTAAAGTCAAGGAAACCATATGCCCAAACATCAAGGGGAAAACCCGAGGAATCACCCCCGGAGGATTCCACTCAATGTAATCATCAAGGCGAACGTAAGAGGGACCACCCACGAGGTTCACACTTGAGGTGTTGCACGACAGAGCCGTATCGGGAATGGTGAAAGAGGAAATCACCCTCGATGACCACGACCGAATAGCTACACTACAGACTTATCATCAGGAGTGCGTTCTGAGGGATCACCCTCGGCACTCGACAGTAGCTCTGCAGAGTCGAGCAACAAAAGGGGCATGATGTGATGTGAGGTGTCGGGCTCTGGTCGTCGATCACATTGATCGAGGCATCGATGATAAAGCAGGGGCAACAAGGACAAGGTGGGGGTCACTGATGGATCACTAACCAACCTATACTAAGCAATTTAGGATAAGCAGGTAGGTAACAATAAGCAGGTTACAAAAGCGGGCTATGCATCGTAATAGGAGCAATCAATTACGATGGCAAAATCTAATGCAAGCATGAGAGAATGGAATGGGCGATATCGGAATGATGAAAGGGGGGGGGGGGGGCTTGCCTGGAAGCTTCGCTGAAAGGGAAGAAGGGGTCGTCGTCGACGTAGTTGATCACAGGGGTAGCATCAGGAGCGGTCTCGGGGTCTATCGGAGAGAAGACGGGGAAGAAACAGTAAATACAAGCAAGCAAGTGCATAACAGGACAACGGGCAGAGCTAGACGTGTTCTAACACAGTGCTACATGTTACCGGTGAAGGGGATAACATCCGAGAATGCTTTCCCGAAGTTTGGCATTTTCCGACAAATGAAACGGAGGGGGAAAGTTCCATGTTCGCTATGATAGGGGCATGTGACAGATGAACGGAGAGCATACTCGGATTCGTCTCGTCGTTCTGAGCAACTTTCATGTGTAAATTTTTTTCATACGAGTTACGGATTAATTTCTATGAATTTCTAAAATTCTAACAATATTCTGAAATTAATATTAATTCAAAATTAATTGTTAAAATGCTAGGGGCACCCTGCACAGGGTACACAAAAGTTCACCCAGTTGCTGACAGGTGGGCCAAGGGGTCCAGTTGACCAGTCAACATTTGACTAGTCAACAGGGCGTTGGGCCCCCCTGTCATGCACACATCTAACTAATTATAGATTAGGTAGTTAATTAGCAGGTTAAGTTAACTAAGAAAACTCTAATTAAGTTAATTATATATATATATATATTTAATATTATTTTTTAAGTGGGAGGCTGGGCCACTGTCAGTGGCCCACTCGGGCCTAACGGGGCGGGTTTACGGGGCGCGTGGGTGGGGGTGCCCGTGCATCTACACGGAGGCGACGGAGATGGCCGGCGAGGCTGTGGAGGGCGCAAGATGCACGGTGGCGGCTATGCAGGTCCAAAGAATGGGCAAAGGAGGAGCGGCCTTGGTGGGAAGGGGTGACAAAGGCGTGGCAGGCGCGCTCGGAACGGCAGGGGAGGGGAGCCCCAGGGCACGGGCCGGCAACGCAGGTGGCTGCTGCCGAGGGGGGGGGGTGGTGAGGCGCGACACGGGGCTGCAGGGAGAAGGCCGGCGTGGGACAGAAGCGGGGCAGCAACGCAGCGCAGGACGAGCGTGCGGCAGCAGTACACGTGCGGGCTGGCGGGAAGCGTGGCGGCAGCGACGGCCGGAGCTAGCGGAGGTGGAGCGGGCTGCGCGGCTAGGACGGACGTATGAGGTGCGAATGCGGCCGGGCGCCGGTGAGAAGGAGTACGGGCGTGGAGAGCGCGTGAGGGCGCGGGCGGTGGGTTGCGGGCACGGGCGACGGCGTCGATGCAGTGCGCTAGCGGTCGAGCTGATGGGCTAGGTGAGGTGTACGTGACGCGGTGAGGCCAGCGGTCGCGAGTCCGTGACCATTTGGTCATTGGAAACATGCCGGCGACAAGCGCAGGAGGCGGCGTGCTCGGGCGCGTCGGCGGCAGCTAGTTAGGGCGCGCGAGAGAGCAACCGGGGCGGAGTAGGAGGTAGAGGAGCTCACCGAGCGGCTAAGAAAAGCCTTCGAGAGCTTAGTAGCAGCAGTTACGACGAATCGACGGCGGCGGCATCCTGCGATCTAGGGAAGAAGACGAGCTCGTCGGGCTTGCTGCGGTGGTTCCCGGTCGCGCTCATTGACGGGGACGAGGAAGAGGACGACGACGGAGACGAGGGACATGGCGGTGAGGCGAGGTGGTGGCTGTGGCCGCGCGTTCTACGGCGGCGAGGCCATGGTACCGCTCGGGCGCGAGTGAGAGAGAAGTGGATAGGAGGGGGGAATGGATGAGAATGAGGAGGAGATGCCAAGGGGGGAAGTGGGTGGAGGTAGGTGGGGAGGAGGCCGAGGCGTCGAGGGGGGTGGTGGTCGATGATACGTCTCCAACATATCTATAATTTTTGATTGCTCCATGCTATATTATCTACTATTTTGGACCATATTAGGCTTTATTTTCCACTTTTATATTACTTTTGGGACTAACCTATTAACCGGAGGCCCAGCCTAGAGTTGCTGTTTTTTTGTCTATTTCAGTGTTTCGAAGAAACGGAATAACAAACGGAGTCCAAACGGAATGAAAACTTTGGGAACGTGATTTGCTCATCAGATAAGATCCAGGAGACTTGGACCCTCCGTCAAGAAAGCCACGAGGTGGTCACGAGGGTGGAGGGCGCGCCCCCCTCCCTCGTGGGCCCCTCGAAGCTCCACCGACGTACTCCTTCCTCCTATATATACCTCATTCCCAAACGATCAGATACGGAGCCAAAAACCTAATTCCACCGCCGCAACTTTCTGTATCCATGAGATCCCATCTTGGGGCATGTTCCGGAGCTCCGCCGGAAGGGGAATCCACCACGGAGGGCTTCTACATGAACACCATAGCCCCTCCGATGAAGTGTGAGTAGTTTACCTCAGACCTTCGGGTCCATAGTTAGTAGCTAGATGGCTTCTTCTCTCTTTTTGGATATCAATACAATGTTCCCCCCTCTCTCGTGGAGATCTATTCGATGTGATCTTCTTTTTGCGGTGTGTTTGTTGAGACCGATGAATTGTGGGTTTATGATCAAGTTTATCTATGAACAATATTTGAATCTTCTCTGAATTCTTTTATGTATGATTGGTTATCTTTGCAATTCTCTTCGAATTATCAGTTTGGTTTGGCCTACTAGATTGGTTCTTCTTGCAATGGGAGAAGTGCTTAGCTTTGGGTTCAATCTTGCGGTGTCCTTTCCCAGTGACAGTAGGGGCAGCAAGGCACGTATTGAATTGTTGCCATCGAGGATAACAAGATGGGGTTTATATCATATTGCATGAATTTATCCCTCTACATCATGTCATCTTGCTTAAGGCGTTACTCTGTTTTATTGAACTTAATACTGTAGATGCATGCTCGATAGCGGTCGATGAGTGGAGTAATAGTAGTAGATGCAGGTGAGTCGGTCTACTTGTCTCGGACGTGATGCCTATATACATGATCATACCTAGATATTCTCATAACTATGCTCAATTCATCAATTGCTCAACAAGAATTTGTTCACTCACCGTAGAAATACTTATGCTCTTGAGAGAAGCCACTAGTGAAATCTATGGCCCCGGGTCTATTCTCATCATATCAATCTCCAATCACTTTATTATTGCTTTGCTTTTACTTTTGCCTTTTATTTTACCTTGCATCTTTATATCAAAAATACCAAAACTATTATCTATCATCTCTATCAGATCTCACTCCCGTAAGTGACCGTGAAGGGATTGACAACCCCTAATCGCGTTGGTTGTGTTGAGCTATTCGTTTTGTGTAGGTACGAGGGACTCGCGCGTGGCCTCCTACTGGATTGATACCTTGGTTCTCAAAAACTGAGGGAAATACTTACGCTACTTTGCTGCATCATCCTCTCCTCTTCGGGGAAATCCAACGCAGTGCTCAAGAGGTAGCAAGAAGAATTTCTGGTGCCATTTCCGGGGAAGTCAACATACCAAGTACCCATCACAATTCCTTATCTCTCGCATTACATTATTTGCCATTTGCCTCTCATTTTCCTCTCCCCCACTTCACCCTTGCCGTTTTATTCGCCCTCTCTTTTCCGTTTGCCTTTTTCGCGCTTGCCTTTTTGTTTGCTCGTATGTTGGTTTGCTTTCTTGTCACGATGGCTCAAGATAATACCAAATTGTGTGACTTTACCAATACCAACAATAATGATTTCCTTAGCACTCCGATTGCTCCTCTTACCAATACTGAATCTTGTGAAATCAATATTGCTTTGTTGAATCTTGTTATGAAAGATCAATTCGCCGGCCTTCCTAGTGAAGATGCCGCTACTCATGTGAATAGCTTCGTTGATTTATGTGATATGCAAAAGAAGAAAGATGTTGATAATGATATTTTTAAATTGAAGCTATTTCCTTTTTCGCTTAGAGGTCGTGCTAAAGCTTGGTTTTCGTCTTTGCCTAAAAATAGTATTGATTCTTGGAAGAAGTGCAAAGATGCTTTTATCTCTAGTATTTTCCTCCCGCTAAGATCATCTCTCTTAGAAACGATATTATGAATTTTAAGCAACTTGATCATGAACATATTGCACAAGCTTGGGAGAGAATGAAATTAATGATACGTAATTGTCCAACTCATGGTTTGAATTTGTGGATGATTATACACAATTTTTATGCCGGATTGAATTTTTCTTCTAGAAATCTTTTAGATTCGGCCGCGGGAGGCACTTTTATGGAAATCACTTTAGGAGATGCTACTAAACTCCTAGATAATATTATGGTTAATTATTCTCAATGGCACACCGAAAGATCTACTAATAAAAAGTGCATGCGATAGACGAAATTAATGATTTGAGTGGAAAGATGGATGAACTTATGAAATTATTTGCTACTAAGAGTGTTTCTTCTGATCCTAATGATATGCCTTTGTCTACTTTGATTGAGAATAATAATGAATCTATGGATGTGAATTTTGTTGGTAGGAATAATTTTGGTAACAACGCATTATAGAGAATTTTAATCCTAGGCCTTATCCTAGTAATCCTTCTAATAATTATGGAAATTCCTACAACAACTCTTATGGAAATTTTAATAAGATGCCCTCTGAATTTGAGACTAGTGTTAAAGAGTTTATGAATTCGCAAAAGAATTTCAATACTTTGCTTGAAGAGAAATTGCTTAAAGTTGATGAATTGGCTAGGAACATTGATAGAATTTCTCTTGATGTTGATTCTTTAAAGCTTAGATCTATTCCTCCTAAGCATGATATCAATGAGTCTCTCAAAGCTATGAGAATTTCCATTGATGAGTGCAAGGAAAGAACCGCTAGGATGCGTGCTACAAAAGATGCCTTTATTAAAGCGTGTTCTTCCTATTCCTATGAAAATCAAGATGAAGATCTAAAAGTTATTGATGTGTCCCCTATTAAATCTTTGTTTTTGCAATATGAATCTTGATGAAACTGAATATGATCCACCTTTACCTAGAAGGCGTTCCAAAAATTCGGAGTATTTAGATCTTGATGATGAAATTGATAAAAGTGGGATTGAAAAGAATAAAACCCTAGATGTTGTTAAAACCACTATATTGGATTTCAAGGAATTTAATTATGAAATTTGCTCTTTAATTAATTGTATTTCCTTGTTGCAATCCGTGCTAAATTCTCCTCATGCTTATAGTCAAAATAAAGCGTTTACTAAACGTATTGTTGATGCTTTGATGCAATCTTATGAAGAAAAACTTGAGTTGGAAGTTTCTATCCCTCAAAAACTTTATGATGAGTGGGAACCAACTATTAAAATTAAGATTAAGGATCATGAATTTTATGCTTTATGTGATTTGGGTGCTAGTGTTTCCACTATCCCCAAAACTTTGTGTGATTTGCTAGATTTCCGTGATTTTGATGATTGCTCTCTAAACTTGCACCTTGGATTCCACTATTAAGAAACCTATGGGAAGAATTAATGATGTTCTTATTGTTGCAAATAGGAATTATGTGCCTGTAGATTTTATCGTTCTTGATATTGATTGCAATCCTTCTTGCCCTATTATTCTTGGTAGACCTTTTCTTAGAACGATTGGTGCTATTATTGATATGAAGGAAGGGAATATTAGATTCCAATTTCCATTAAAGAAGGGCGTGGAACACTTACCTAGGAATAAAATAAAACTACCATATGAATCTATTATGAGAGCCACTTATGGATTTCCTACCAAAGATGGCAATACCTAGATCTCTTCTTGCTTTTATGCCTAGCTAGGGGCGTTAAACGATAGGGCTTGTTGGGAGTCAACACAATTTTATTTTAGTTTTTTTGCTTTTGTTTCTGTTTAGGAATAAATAATCCATCTACCTTCTGTTTAGATGTGGTTTTTATGTTTTAATTAGTGTTTGTGCTAAGTTAAACCTATAGGATCTTCTTGGATGATAGTTATTTGATCTTGCTGTAATTTCCAGAAACTTTTTGTTCACGAAAACAATTATTAAAAATAACCAGAACGTGCTAAAATAGTGATTCCAACTTATTACGATCAATAAACAAATTTTCTAGGTCGTCCTATTTTGGCAGATTTTTTGGAGTTCCAGAAGTTTTCGTTAGTTACAGATTATTACAGACTGTTCTGTTTTTGGCAGATTCTGTTTTTCGTGTGTTGTTTGCTTATTTTGATGAATCTATGGCTAGTAAAATAGTTTATAATCCATAGAGAAGTTGGAATACAGTAGTTTTAACACCAATATAAATAAAGAATGAGTTAATTACAGTACCTTGAATTGGTCTTTTGTTTTCTTTCGCTAACGGAGCTCACGAGATTTCTGTTGAGTTTTGTTGTGTGAAGTTTTCAAGTTTTGGGTGAAATCTTTTGATGGATTATGGAACAAGGAGTGGAAAGAGACTAAGCTTGGGGATGCCCATGGCACCCCCAAGATAATCCAAGGACACCAAAATTCAAAGCTTAGGGATGCCCTGAAGGCATCCCCTCTTTCGTCTACTTCCATCGGTAACTTTACTTGGAGCTATATTTTTATTCACCACATGATATGTGTTTTGCTTGGAGCGTCTTGTATGATTTGAGTCTTTGATTTTTTAGTTTACCACACTCATCCTTGCTGTACACACCTTTTGAGAGAGCCATACATGAATTGGAATTTGTTAAAATACTCTATGCGCTTCACTTATATCTTTTGAGCTTTATAGTTTTGCTCCAGTGCTTCACTTATATCTTTTAGAGTACGGTGGTGGATTTGTTTTAAAGAAACTATTGATCTCTCATGCTTCACTTAGATTATTTTGAGAGTCTGAAATAGCATGGTAATTTCTTAATAATAATAATATGCTTGGTATTCAAGATTTGTAAAACTTTCTTTTGAGTGCGTTGAATACTAAGAAAAGTTTGATGCTTGATAATTGTTTTGAGATATGAAGATGGTGATATTAGAGACATGCTAGTTGAGTAGTTGTGAATTTGAGAAATACTTATGTTAAAGTTTGTGATTCCCGTAGCATGCATTATGGTGAACCGTTATGTGATGAAGTCGGAGCATGATTTATTTATTGATTGTCTTCCTTATGAGTGGCGGTCGGGGACGAGCGATGGTCTTTTCTTACCAATCTATCCCCCCAGGAGCATGCGCGTAATACTTTGCTTTGATAACTTCTAGATTTTTGCAATATATATATGAGTTCTTTATGACTAATGTTGAGTCCATGGATTATACGCACTTTTCCCATCCTTCCACCATTGCTAGCCTCTCTAATACCGCGCACCTTTCGCCGTATCATACACCCACCATATACCTTCCTCAAAACAGCCACCATACCTACCTATCATGGCATTTCCATAGCCATTCCGAGATATATTGCCATGCAACTTTCCACCGTTCCGTTTATTATGACACGCTCCATCATTGTCATATTGCTTAGCATGATCATGTAGTTGACATCGTATTTGTGGCAAATCCACCGTTCATAATTCTTTCATACATGTCACTCTTGATTCATTGCATATCCCGGTACACCGCCGCATGCATTCACATAGAGTCATATGTTCTAAGTACCGAGTTGTAATTGTTGAGTTGTAAGAAAAATAAAAGTGTGATGATCATCATTTTTAGAGCATTGTCCCAAGTGAGGAAAGGATGATGGAGACTATGATTCCCCCACAAGTCGGGATGAGACTCCGGACAAAAAATAAAAAAAAATGAAAAAAGGAGGCCATAAAAAAAGAGAAAAGGCCCAAATAAAAAATGAGAGAAAAAGAGAGAAGGGACAATGTTACTATCCTTTTACCACACTTGTGCTTCAAAGTAGCACCATGATCTTCATAATAGAGAGTCTCTCATTTTGTCACTTTCATATACTAGTGGGAATTTTACATTATAGAACTTGGCTTGTATATTCCAATGATGGGCTTCCTCAAAATGCCCTAGGTATTCGTGAGCAAGTGAGTTGGATGCACACCCACTTAGTTTCTTTTGTTGAGCTTTCATATACTTATAGCTCTAGTGCATCCGTTGCATGGCAATCCCTACTCACTCACATTGGTATCTATTGATGGGCATCTCCATAGCCCGTTGATACGCCTAGTTGATGTGAGACTATCTTCCCCTCCTTTTGTCTTCTCCACAATCACCATTCTATTCCACATATAGTGCTATATCCATGGCTCACGCTCATGTATTGCTTGAAGCTTGAAAAAGTTTTGAAAATGTCAAAAGTATGAAACAATTGCTTGGCTTGTCATCAGGGTTGTGCATGATTTAAATACTTTGTATGGTGAAGATAGAGCATAGCCAGACTATATGATTTTGTAGGGATGAACTTTATTGGCCATGTTATTTTGAGATGACATAATTGCTTTGTTAGTATGCTTGAAGTATTATTATTTTTATATCAATATGAACTTTTGTCTTGAATCTTTCGGATCTGAATATTCATACCACAATTAAGAAGAGTTACATTGAAATTATGCCAAGTAGCACTCCGCATCAAAAATTCTTTTTTATCATTTACCTACTCGAGGACGAGCAGGAATTAAGCTTGGGGATGCCTGATACATCTCCAACGTATCTATAATTTTGATTGCTCCATGCTATATTATCTACTGTTTTGGACCATATTGGGCTTTATTTTCCACTTTTATATTACTTTTGGGACTAACCTATTAACAGGAGGCCCGCCTGAATTGTTGTTTTTTGCCTATTTCAAAGTGTTTCAAGAAAGCGGAATATCAAACGGAGTCCAAACGGAATGAAACCTTCGGGAACGTGATTTGCTCATCGATAAGATCCAGAGACTTGGACCCTCCGTCAAGAAAGCCACGAGGCGGCCACGAGGTGGGCGCCCCCCTAGGCGCGCCCCTGCCTCATGGGCCCCTCAAGCTCCACCGACGCATTCTTCCTCCTATATATACCTACGTACCCCCAAACGATCAGATACGGAGCCAAAAACCTAATTCCACCGCCGCAACTTTCTGTATCCACAAGATCCCATCTTGAGGCCTGTTTCGGAGCTCCGCCGGATGGGGAACCCACCACGGAGGGCTTTTACATCAACACCATAGCCCCTCCGATGAAGTGTGAGTAGTTTACCTCAGACCTTCGGGTCCATAGTTAGTAGCTAGATGGCTTCTTCTCTCTTTTTGGATCTCAATACAATGTTCTCCCCCTCTCTCGTGGAATTCTATTCGATGTAATCTTCTTTTTGCGGTGTGTTTGTTGAGACCGATGAATTGTGGGTTTATGACCAAGTTTATCTATGAACAATATTTGAATCTTCTTTGAATTCTTTTATGTATGATTGGTTATCTTCGCAAGTCTCTTCGAATTATCAGTTTGGTTTGGCCTACTAGATTGGTTCTTCTTGCAATGGGAGAAGTGCTTAGCTTTGGGTTCAATCTTGCGGTGTCCTTTCCGCTGATGAGGGGCAGCAAGGCACGTATTGTATTGTTGTCATCGAGGATAACAAGATGGGGTTTATATCATATTGCATGAATTTATCCCTCTACATCATGTCATCTTGCTTAAGGTGTTACTCTGTTTTCTTGAACTTAATACTCTAGATGCATGCTTTGGATAGCGGTCGATGAGTAGAGTAATAGTAGTAGATGCAAAAGGTGAGTCGGTCTACTTGTCTCGGACGTGATGCCTATATACATGATCATACCTAGATATTCTCATAACTATGCTCAATTCTGTCAATTGCTAAACAGTAATTTGTTCACCCACCGTAGAAATACTTATGCTCTTGAGAGAAGCCACTAGTTAAATCTATGGCCCCCGGGTCTATTCTCATCATATCAATCTCCAATCACTTTATTATTTCTTTTCTTTTACTTTTGCCTTTTATTTTACCTTGCATCTTTATATCAAAAATACCAAAAATATTATCTATCATCTCTATCAGATCTCACTCCCGTAAGTGCCGTGAAGGGATTGACAACCCCTAATCGCGTTGGTTGCGTTGAGCTATTCGTTTTGTGTAGGTACGAGGGACTCGCGCGTGGCCTCCTACTGGATTGATACCTTGGTTCTCAAAAACTGAGGGAAATACTTACGCTACTTTGTTGCATCATCCTCTCCTCTTCGGGGAAATCCAACGCAGTGCTCAAGAGGTAGTAGTCGACCTTATCCGCTCCGGGGAGTCGCCGTCAAGGCGGTCTGGCGGGGTTCGCCCCTGTTGCGACCCAGGTCGGAGGAACAGGGGGAGAAGGCGACCTGGGGAGGGGCTGGGCCAGACCAGCTGGGCCTGTCCCTGGTGGGCCGAGGTCCAGGGGGGCAGGGGAAGTTTTTCTTTTTCTGTTTTCGATTTTCTTTTTTTTGCATTTTCTTTTTGGTACCAAATGAGTTTTGTTTTGAACAAAACTTGGCACATAAATCTAACACAGTATATTGAGATGGAACAAAAAGTATGGGGTCAAAAGGAGTTGTCTAACCATTTTTAGAAACTAAAAAGGCCAATTTAATTGCCGCAGGACCAAAAATTAATCCCTAGGGGCATTTTGGGAATTCAATAGAGGTTGTTTCCAACATGACAAATATCCAGGGATTATTTTCCACCCTTTGAACATTTTAGTTTGCATGTTTGAGAAATTTGAATTTTGGACTTTAGTTTGAACTTGAATTTGGATTGCGATTTGTATAAACCAAGGATTAGCAACAGTAAGAGTGGTGATGTGGCACCATTAACTTGGGATTACTGTAGCTTAATTATCCAGGCGTCACAGAGGGGTGTGGCGTACCGTAAAACAGAGGAAACGGACTTGTGTTGGAGCGCTACAGTCGAAACGGGGGTCCTATTCATCGGGAGGGATGTGGCGTACCGCAAAATGGGACTCCACGAGGTACTGTTCATCTCCACCGTCGACCTCCTCCAGCCTCCACGGGCTCCTGTTCATGCACCGTCGACCTCCTCCAGCCTCCACCTGTGACAGTTCATCCACGGGCTCCTGTTCATCCAGCCTCTACCGCACGCTCCTCCACCGGCTACTGTTCAACCAGCCCTCTCCACGGGGGTCCTGTTCAACCACCCCTCCATGGGCTATTGTTCATCCAGCCCTCCATCAGCTACTGTTCAACCAACCCTCCACCGGCTACTGTTCAACCAGCCCTCCACGGGGTCCTTTTCATCCAGCCCTCCACGGGGTCCTATTCATCCAGCCCTCCACGAGGTCCTGTTCATCCACCGGCTCCATCGATCGGGGTACTGTTCATCCAGCGGCAACGGCCTCTACTACCACGGGGTCATGTTCATCCAACCCCCACCAGGAATAGTTCATCCAAACCCCCCAACAACTCTAACTGTTCATCAAGGGAAGGAGGCAGCAGTGTTCGATCGGCTTGATTAGCGGCGATGGCGAAGAATCGATCGGGTTCGATTAACGGCAAGGATCGATCGATCTCTCGGGTTCGATAACGCCGTAGTTCGCAGGTAATCGCTCGGGTTCAGTTAGAGCGCAATGCCTCGCTCGGGTTCAGTTAGAGCGCAACGCCTCGCACACACGCGCGTACGTACGAGAGAAACACGCATCGCTCGGCCCCCGACCACCCACCGTAATCGAGAACTCCCTTGATATTTTCCTCACCTTCGCTTCTACTACGGTTTTCTCCATCATGGACGACCCAAAGAATGTCATGCAGCTGCGTCTCCGGCCCGCCCAAGACGAAAAGCCCATTTTCTGTCATGATTTTTTGTCATAGGAGTAGGAGCCCACCACATCTATGATGATACCTGGTTTTGTCACAATTATCGTCATAGAAGTGTCATAAGTATGACGGAATTTTTTTTCATTCGGCCCAAAATGTCACGGATGTGTCTTTTTTTTTTGTAGTGTATCCATAAAAGATTTAACACAATCAAACTTAGGTGTTATACCTGACTCCTTACCTTCGTCGAGTTCCAAATCTTCAGTGTTGCATTTAATTCTTTCCAATAAATCCCATATGAATTCAATATTCTTCATCATAAAAGAACCAGTACAAGAAGTATCGAGCATGGAGCGATTATTGAAAGAAAGCCGAGCATAAATTTTTTGAATAATAATTTCTCTTGAGAGCTCATCATTGGGGCATGAATATAACATTGACTTAAGCCTCCCCCAATCTTGAGCGATACTTTCTCCTTCACGAGGCCAAAAATTATATATATAATTATGATCACGATGAACCAGATGTATAGGATAAAACTTCTGATGAAATTCCAATTTCAATCGGTTGTAGTTCCATGATCCAATATCATCACATAGCCTAAACCATGTCAATGCCTTTCCCTTCAAAGATAAAGGGAAGACCTTCTTCTTGATAACATCCTCAGGCATAACTGCAAGCTTAAATAATCCACAAACTTCATCCACATAGATTAGGTGCATATTGGGATGTAATGTTCCATCTCCTGTAAAAGGATTAGCTAGCATTTTCTCTATCATACCCGGAGGAATTTCAAAGTAAAAAATTTCAGTAGGTTCAGTAGGTTGAGGAGAAACTCTTTGCTCTAATGGTCGGGGTGAATATACCGCGAACAAGCCCCTCAAAGGATTATTTTCCATAGTAACAAGTGACAGTAAGTTTCAGCACACTCCAAATTCCACCTACCAAAGGTGCTTCACTCACCGGAAACGGTGCCAGAAAAGAGTCTTGATGACCCACAAGTGTAGGGTATCTATCGTAGTCCTTTCGGTAAGTAAGAGTGTCGAACCCAACGAGGAGCAGAAGGAAATGACAAGCGGTTTTCAGTAAGGTATTCTCTACAAGCACTGAAATTATTGGTAACAGATAGTTTTATGATAAGGTAATTCATAACGGGTAACAAGTAATAAGAGTAAACAAGGTGCGGCAAGGTGGCCCAATCCTTTTTGTAGCAAAGGACAAGCCTGGACAAACTCTTATATAAAGGAAAGCGCTCCCGAGGACACATGGGAATTATCGTCAAGCTAGTTTTCATCATGCTCGTATAATTCACGTTCGTTACTTTGATAATTTGATATGTGGGTGGACCGATGCTTGGGTACTGCCCTTCCTTGGACAAGCATCCCACTTATGGTTAACCCCTCTCGCAAGCATCCGTAACTACGAAAGAAGAATTAAGGTAAACCTAACCATAGCATGAAACATGTGGATCCAAATCAGCCCCTTACGAAGCAACACATAAACTAGGGTTTAAGCTTCTGTCACTTTAGCAACCCATCATCTACTTATTACTTCCCAATGCATTCCCATAGGCCCAAATAATGGTGAAGTGTCATGTAGTCGACGTTCAGATAACACCACTAGAGGAAAGACAACATACATCTCATCAAAATATCGTACAAATACCAAATTCACATGACTACTTATAACAAGACTTCTCCCATGTCCTCAGGAACAAACGTAACTAGTCACAAATCATGTTGATGTTCATAATCATAGGGGTATTAATGTGCATAAAGGATCTGAACATATGATCTTCCACCGAATAAACCAACTAGCATCAACTACAAAGAGTAATCAACACTACTAGCAACCCACAGGTACCAATCTGAGGTTTTGAGACAAAGATTGGATACAAGAGATGAACTAAGGTTTGAGAGGAGATGGTACTGGTGAAGATGTTGATGGAGATTGACCCCCTCCCGATGAGAGAATCGATGGTGATGACGATGGTGACGATTTCCCCCTCCCGGAGGGATGTTTCCCCGGCAGAACAGCTCCGCCAGAGCCCTAGATTGGTTCTTGCCAAGTTCCGCCTCGAGACGGCGGCGCTTCGTCCCGAAAGCTTCCTTCTGATTTTTTCCAGGGCAAAAGACACCTTATACCAGAAGATGGGCATCAGGGGGCTGCCAGGTGGCCCACGAGGCAGAGGGGAGCGCCCTCCACCCTCGTGGACGGTGGGTGCCCCCCCTGTGGTGCTTTCTTCGCCCAATATTTTTAATATATTCTAAAACTGACTTTCGTGGAGTTTCAGGACTTTTGGAGCTGTGTAGAATAGGTCTCTAATATTTACTCCTTTTTCAGCCCAGAATTCCAGCTGCCGACATTCTCCCTCTTCATGTAAACCTTGTAAAATAAGAGAGAAAAGGCATAATTATTGTGACATAATGTGTAGTAACAACCCATAATGCAATAAATATTTATATAAAATCATGATGCAAAATGGACGTATCAATTTCCTCGAAGATGAGAGGATGATGCAGTGCAACAGGGATAAGTATTTCCCTCAGTTAAGAATCAAGGTTATCAATCTAGTAGGATAACCACGCGAAACCTCGTTAAATAACACCTACACACAAAAGAGAAATACTTGCGCCCAACGCGATCAAGGGGGTCAATCCCCTCGGCCATTATTTGCAAGGAGCAAATCTCGTAGTGATAGATAGATAAATCAAAACACAAAATAAAATATTGATAAATAAATTGCAGCAAGGTATCTTTTGTTTTTATATATAATAAATTAGACCCAGGGGCCATAGTTTTCACTAGAGGCTTCTCTCTCGAACAAAAATCATACGGTGGGTAACAAATTACTGTTGAACAATTGATAGAAAAACGCATAGTTATGACGATATTCAAGGCAATGATCATGTATATAGGCATCACGTCCAAGACAAGTAGATCGACTCATGCCTGCTATCCAGCATGCATAGAGTATTAAGTTCATAAAAAATGGAGTAACGCCCAAGATGACATGATGTAGACAAAGTAAATCCAACCGATATGAATAAACCCCGTCGTTTTGTCCTTAATGGCCACAACACAAATACATGTCTTGTCCCCTTTTGTCACTAGGATATAGAGCACCGCAAGTTGAACCCATTAGAAAGCACCTCTCCCATTGCAAGATAAATCAATCTCATTGGCCAAACCAAACGGATAGATCAGACAGAAATAAAAAGCTATAGTAATCATGCATAAATGAATTCAGAGAAGACTCAATTAATATTCATGAATAATCTGATCATAAACCCACAATTCGTTGGATCTCAACAAACTCACCATGAAAGAAGATTACATCGAATAGATCTCCAAGAACATCGAGGAGAACATTGTATTGAAGATCAAAGAGACAGAGAAGAAGCCATATAGCTACTAGCTATGGACCTGAAGGTCTGTGGTAAACTACTCACACATCATCAGAAGGGCGGCAAGGTTGATGTAGAAGCCCTCCATGATCGATTCCCCCTCCGGCAGAGTGTCGGAAAAGGCATCTAGATGGGATCGCGAAAGAACAGAAACTTGCGGCGGCGGAAAAGTATTTTGGGTGTCTCTCTGTTGGTTTCCTGATTTTAGAGAATTTATAGAGGTGGAATTAGGCCAAACGGAGCCACGAGGAGCCCACAAGGCATTAGGGTATGCCTACCCCCCTAGGCGCACCTTGTTGCCTTGTCATCTCCTCGTTTGCCTTCTGGTCCCCCGAAGCTCCTAGGTAATCTCTTGTCCAGAAAAAAATCATCAAAAAGTTTTGCAGTGTTTGGACTTCGTTTGGTACCGATTTCCTGAAAAACCAAAAACAAGCAAAAAACAACAACTAACACTTGGCACTAGGTTGATAGGTAAGTCCCAAATATAATTATATACAAAACATACAAGATTGATACTATAATAGCATGGAACAATCAAAAAATATAAATACATTAGAGACGTATCAAGCATCCCCAATCTTAATTCCTTCTCGTCCTCGAGTAAGTAAATGATAAAAACAGAATGTTTGATGTGGAATGCTACCTAACATGTTCATCATGTAATTTTTATTTTATGGCATGAATATTTAGATTCGAATGATTCAAAGCAATGGATGAGCCATTCAACTGGCAATGAATATTTGTTCGCTTCATGCATGGACCTACCATTCAACGGGCACAGAGATGGTGTACTAGTGCGCGAACCATTATTTTCTTATTTTGACAACAATGGACCTACCTTTTAGCATGAGCATGGCCAATTCCCGAGAACTTAACATTGAGGGTCAAGTATTCACTACTGCAGGATGCTGCCAATGCGACACTACGGTCAGAGACCCTTCGGCGAAACTGTGTGCGATGCAATAATCACATATGGTGGTGTAAAAGAACCGTCAAAAAGGTGCAAAATGTTTGCGATAGCAGAGCCATCAAACACGGTTCAGATTTTAGTTGCATGTGCGATGCAGGGCATACGGTTGATCCAGAAGAACTGTTTGCGATTAGAAAGAACAACAGAAATGGGCAGCCATATCAATGTGTGTGCGATATACGGCATACAGTTCACTCCGATGAAATGTTTGCTATTAGGGAAAGCAACAGAAATGGTCAGCCAGATCAAGGTGTGTGTGATATATGGCATACGGTTCAGTTGAATGAACTGTTTTCGATTAGGGAAGAGAACATAAATGGATCAACTTAATAAGATGTGTGTGATATGCGGCAAAAAGGCCCGGAGGTTAATTCGAGAACAAGTACACAGAGGTTAATTTGACATACATGACTGATAATTTTCACAGAAATCATATCACTTTTTTTGGAAAACATTTAATTGCATTGAATGTATATAGTGCTCCGTCCTATTAGTTGAATTAACCTCGAGGTCCATATTTTGGAAACATGTCGTAAAGTAACAGGATAGGCCTTCATTCAAGACAATCAACATGTGTTCAGAAAACAAAAATTATCAAAAAGTAACGAGCTAGGCCTTGTTCAAGCCAATCAACATGTGTACGAAAAACAAAAAATGTCAAAAATTACAAAGCAAGGACCTCGAGGTTAATTCAACTAATATGATGGAGCACTATATACATTCAACACAATTAAATGTTTACAATGACCCATCACATCAGTTAATTTAACATCGAGGCCACTTCCCATCCGGTCACCCATCTGATGACTACTCAAGCCTCAGCACAGTTAACTTGGGAGTTTTGTTAGATGAGCTATCGGTAGGGAAGCTGGTCCTTGCTCCTGTAGGATCCCTCTTTGCATCCTTTATTGTGCACCCGGATGGCCGACTGTTGCACCCGGATAGCGAGTAACTGCATCATCGCACCGCGCCCGGCGCAACCGCATGCACACGAACGTGCGTGATCGTGCGCCAGCCCCAAACACTGGCAGCACAACTTATAAATTGACGGATGGAGTACTAGTCACAATGATGCATATAATTAAGCAAAGGGATCGCACATGTCTGTATTTACTGGAACGGGAATGCAATAGCACAATAAGAATTAAGGCCACGATGATGCAATCGCAGTGGTGGTTACAAGATGCAAGAAGAAAGATGCATCCATCAATGTACGATATCCTCCTCCTCAACTCAGTGCTTACGGCCACCGACCGGTGGCTATGGAGCGGCGGCTTATGTAGCGAGGTCAAGGTGCTTCTCAGCAAAGGCATCCAAGGCTTCCAGCTGGTTGAAGAAGGCCAACGTCGTAGCATCGTCACTGGCCTTATAATGTGTAGGTCGACGAGTTCTTGCAGGGCGAGGCACCTCGCGGCGAGCGCGACCTCCAGGTGGACATTCTTCGTGGCGTCGGCGGGCAGTCGCAGGGCCACCAGTGCTTGAAAGAGGTTCCGACCATGGAGGCCGATTAGGGTGGCAGGCAATGAGGAGCCCGGGTGCGTGGGCTGGAGGAGTGCGGCGATGCCATCCGCGAGCTTCTTTACGACTGTGAACTTATTAGTGGTGGCAACAATTATCTGTTCCAACTGAGAGTCGTAGCTGGCGTTAACGGCGGCCATCCACCAGCCGGTCGCCAACACCTCTAGAGACGATCCTCGGTGCCATGCCACAGGCCGGCGTCGTGGAACATCTGGCACAGCTGCTGGCCGCTCGCGCGCATTACCGCCATGGGTCTGGAGTGAGCACTTTTGCGCTTATTAGTGTAGGTGCTTAGGCAAATGCTTAGGAGCGTACGATGTGGTAGATGCATTGGAATGGAGGGGCGCCTTTATATGAGTGCAAACTGCGTTGCATTCACATCATGCTGCCTCTTTTTCCAGTCCTCCACCCATTACTTCCCTCATGCATTCACACGATGCTAACTGAAGGAGGATGCATCATTGGCCGTTCAACATTTCGAGAACCGCTACCCTCTCCCTCATCTGCATTAAAGCCGTATCGGGAACTATGCTGCCTGCTGTCAAATCGAATAGTACTGCACCGCCCGCTGCACGCCGACTGAACATGCCTCCTCGCCTCCATCTATGCTTAATTACTGAATTTTAGTTGCAAAAATTAGATACTGCTAGTGATTTTTAGCTTCATATTTTGACAAATCGCAGTGTTACAAGGTTGAAAATGGCAATGTTACTAGATCAACAAATGTCAATCTTTCCAGTTTGACAAATGGCAACATACCCAATATGACATATGCAAATCTTACCAAATTGTTTGTAAGTGGTTGCACACGGGTCATCCAAAAGAACCGTTTGAGTTCAAGAGATGCACAAATCCTGCTCTCACTTTGCATACGCGTGTTCTATCTAAAATGTTTGCGATCAAGAGCCATTAAAACCTATAGCCATTAAAACCAAGACATGTGGCGTCACGTGAATGGTTAACACAACGCACACGGTTTGAATTATACAAACGTTTGAGATATTAAAGTGGCAGCTATTTTTCCAAAATGCCTTTGTTCGCTGTTATTCGAGTGCGCCTTCTCTCAAAATGGACACGAAAAATACCAGAACATGTCGGGTGCCATTCCATGATAGCATGCCAAGTTTCATGAATTTCAGACGAGTTTTGGTTCACTAGAATTTAAAAACAAAGTATCCCAATGTTTTGCCGGCAATCAACGGTGCCCTGAGGTTTGAAATTCATTCCCATTCCTTGCATTGGACCTAAGCATGCACCCAAGGACAAAGATTTGATTTTTCAACCAATTTATATGCACTGGAGCATGTGCATGTAGTTCAAATTTGAATTATGTACGTAAATGCATTGAAAACTCGATTAATGCATAAAAATGTCCAAACGAACCCCGAAAAATCACAAAAATTGACACAACACTCCTGTTGTACTATGTTGACATGAGAATTTTTTAGAAAGCAATAAGAGGCAATCACTACTGCAGGATGGTCCAAACGCGACACTGCGATCAGAGACCCTTCGATGAAACTATGTGTGATGCCATAATTGCAAATGGTGGTGTAAAAAAACGTCAAAAAAGGTGCAAAACATTTGCGATGACAGATGCATCAAACACGGTTCAGAATTTAGTTGCGTGCGCGATGCAGGGCATATGGTTCAGCTCAATTAACTGTTTGGGTTGAGGAGGCACAAAAGAAACGGGAAGCCAGATGAAGGCGTGTGTGATATACAGCATACGGTTCACTGGGATGAACTGTGTGTGATTAGGCAACACAATGCAAACGGTTCAACTGAATAAGATGTGTGTGATACACGGCAAACAGGTCCGTAATCTGAAATGTGTGCGAAGTCCAATAATAACACAGATGATTTCTGCTAATAAGCCGTGTGAATTGCTCTGTCTACAGTAGAATAACATGTATATATATAACTGAAATAAACATCCAATTACATAAGTGACTATACAGATCATTCGCACACACCTCAATAAACAATTGCATGCATTCTAAAGTAGGAGAAACGATCGTCTAGTCATCTACTTCTTGTGACGCTCCCGCCACTGCTATGTGGCTCGATCCCTCATCTTTGTCAGGAAGAAGATAGTTCCTCATGTCAACGATCCGCCTGTACATCTCGTAGCTTGTGTACGCGTCCATGGCCGCGTACTTGACATGTTGTTCATCCAGTCTCTTATGCCACACACTGTGCCAGGCGTTCTTGTCCTTATTGCTCTCTTCCTTCATCTTCGCGTAGTAGGGGTCGATGATGGCCGAGGCGAGGTCAACCAGGGAGTTCATTTTGTTTTTGTCGCTGCCCGATACCTTGTAGTGGTGCTGGATGTTGACAAGATTCAGGCATTTCAAGTCCGAAACCTTGAACGCTTTTAGATCGTTGGTGGTGTCCACCGTAGCGAAACTGTAGTCGGAGCTATTGATAAACCTGGAGAAATGATCACAAGGCCTTGTGGCAAGGTGGAAGTGGTAGACGAGGATGTCATGTAGCACGCACAACTGGGCGACGAAAACCTTCTGATCGTGCCCGGCACGACCGATTGTGTACTCGAGGTCGAAGCCGGCCACCCGGTACTTGTGCTCGGCAAGGAACTGCTCCATAGTTTGGATGGAGCTCTCCACCGAGATCGGATCATTCATGTACACAAACGAGAGGGCCTTCCCCCTCACATGGGTGTCCACTATGTGATGCGTGGTGAACTGCCCGCCGTTGTCGTCGACGGCCGCTGGGAGCGCCATTGGAGCCACGGGGAGCGCCATTGGAACCGCTGGATGTCCTCTCTGTATGTGTCCTCGTGGGTGTGCTTATTGTGTCGTGTGAGACAAGAGATGAAGGTAAATGGCCACATGAATAAAAGGGGGCTGGGCAGCATGGATTCTCGGCGCGTCCGCATGGCAGTTTTTGCAGCGGGTAACTGCATCGTCGCGCCGCGCCCGGCGCAACTGCTTGCACACGAATGTGCGTGATTGTGCGCCGGCCCCAAAACTGGCAGTGCTCATGGAGGGATGAGGGAAGAGCACCCGAAGGGACGCAAGAGCAGAGCGCGTGTGGCGGGATGCGAGCAGAGCACACCGCAGCCGCCTGAACCTCAAGCAACCACACACATAGAGCAGTTGAACACGCAGGAAATGGTCGCCTACAAGACGGCCGACAGATGCGTTGCTGCATAGAGAGCGGCAGTGTGGTACCACCTCCGTCTAGTCTATTGTCTCCTTTATATTCCGTGCCATACTTTGCCCTCAAATTTAACCAACAAAATGTTAATGCATGTTTTTAAAATTATATAATTGGAAACTATGTTCAAATACAAATCCAACTATATAATCTTTGGCGACATGCATTCATATATTATTAGTTAAATCATACTTATAAACCAGGAAGATGGTATAGTAGGTAATTAAATCGCAAACGTTTTTTTATTAACTGTATGTGTACGTGGCCTTTCGTCCTCCTCTCGCACATCTTGTCACCCCGCTGCCGCAGACGGCTTATAGCGCAAGCTTGCGCAGCGTGCGGGGCGTTCTTTTTGCCAAACAGTGGCGCCAATGAATCGTCGGTGAGCCCGTTCCCGCTCAACCTCGCAGGTTCCCACGCAAACTTCCCGCCCGACTCGGTGAAATCCCCCAAAATCCCAATGCTTACCGGCCTGCTATAAAAACCCTCACGACCGACGAGTCCTGCGTCACATTTTCCCCTCCATCCCTTTAGCTTTTCTCGTCTACTTCTCCCACAATCAACAATGGCACCGCTCCGTCGCCGTCGCTCAGCCACTCCGCCGTCATCAGAGGACAACTCCAGCTAGGAGGCTACACCGCGGCGGCGGCGCAGTCCCCGGCGTAGTGTAGTGCACGTGGCGTCCCTGTTGGGTGTGCGCGGAACACCCACCACACGTTCCGTCGCCGGTGCCCGTTGGAAGCTGTTGCCGGCCGCTGTTGCCGCCACACCACCGTCGAAAGCCAGGGATACCGCCCGCTCCGCCGCCGCGCCTCGAAGGCGGGAGGTGCACGTTGTGGCCGCCACCCCACTACCGGTCACTGTGGCCATCACCCGCTGCGCCACCGCGGCCCGAAGGTGGGAGGTGGTGGTCGTGGCCGCCACCCCGTCGTCGGCCGCCATGGCCGCTAGCCCACCGTCGACCGCCAGGGTCATCACCCGCTCCGCCACCACCGCCCGAAGGCGGGAGGCAGAGGTGGATGCCCGCACGTGCGTCAGCGACCTTGCGCGCTACACCGAGTTCCTGCGGGAGGAGGAGGAGCGCCTCGTCGAGCATGGAAAGAGCCTTACCGCCGCCATGGCCACGGCACACGCCGCCTCAGAGGCGAGGAATCAAGGGATCTACAAGGAGAACCAACACTTCGAGAGGGGTCATCTGGAGCAGCGGAGGGCGTTCGAGGTGAGCGTCGCTGAAGCTGCATTAGCGGCAGGCACCGCATTGTGGTTGCCTAGCTCGTCGGTAGGCTCCTCCTCCTCCGCCTCTTACTGAGCGTGCTCGGCAGAGGAGAGGCAGCCCGAAGTAGTACAAAGCCCCTCCGCAGTAGTAGTAGTATTTAGGGGCTATTTTGTTCAGTTCATCTGACTATAGATGTGGTGGAACTGTACAACGTACTTAAAATTAGTTAGTATATATAGTTGAACTAGCTATTTCAGTACGTGGTTGGCAACAATTGGGGAAAAGTTTGGTCGGTTCAGTTGTCGAGTTGAACTATTTGTATAAATTAAGAACGACTGCTTAATCTATGAATGAAATCTATGCTTATTTACTGAATTTTAGTTGCAAAAAATAGATACTGCTAGTGATTTTTAGCTTCATATTTTGACAAATCGCAACAAATCTTACCAAATTGTTTGTACGTGGTTGCACACGGGTCATCCAAAACAACCGTTTGCGTTGAAGGGATGCACAAATCCTGCGCCGCTCTCACTTTGCATACGGGTGTTCTATCTAAAATGTTTGCGATCAAGAGCTGCAGAAATCCTGCTCGGCACATTTTCTCCTGGCTTCCTGGGGAAGCTGTCAGTTTGCATACGGGTGTTCTAACTAAAACATTTGCGATGAGTGTTTTATATTTAAAAAGCGAATTAAAAACCGCGGCTTGGGCACCATTAATGGAGAGGATGCGAGCAAGGCGGGCGACCATGGAAGTCAAAGGGCTCGCTTCCTAGTGAGCCTATGTAGCGTACCGCTCGCACGCTTCTCGGTGAACCTGCGCACTCGAGGATGCTTGCACGCCTCTCGGTGTAGCGACCAGACCCGAATGGATCAAGTCTCTGTGCTCAGTGTCATCCCTAGATCAGTAATGCTGACACCACACAGTACTTCGAAGGATTTATAGCAGAGTAGCAATCACACACTTATTACATCGTTGTCCACAAGGGAACTTAATACAATAATATGGCTTAAGGCCATCTAATAATAACAGCGGAAGACTTGGAAGATAAGTGAGTCCATCAACTCCATCGGCATCACTGAGTATAGAACCACGGCCTATCACCTTACTCGTCAATGCAGAAAAGTCTGCAGCGTGAAAGTTGCAGCCCGAAACGGTCAAGACATGGAATATCTTTGGCAATGTAACACATAGAGAGCAATGAAGGAATAAGCCTATACTACATGCATATATGGCTGGTGGAAAAGCTCTCTGATTTACAGTTTTGCATAAAGCTAGTTTTTCCCTACAACAAAGGAATAATTTTATTTAACTATCATGGTGGTTGTTAAACATTGAGAATGGTTGACAGCATCCTCAATCCCAATTAAAAGTACTCATTAAAAACCCAATAACATTTATTAGAGTAACATGTTGAGATTCACATGATATTCAAGTACTAGATACTCAAAACGTCCATAACCGGGGACACGGCTAATCATGATTAGTTTATACACTCTGCAGAGGTTTGCGCACTTTTCCCCACAAGACTCGATCGCCTCCGTTTGGTTCTCGTGACTACATGGTGTTTGAGAGACGGATGACCGAGACAGGTCTTTCGTAAGCGCTTAGCACCTTACTTGTGGGTAGACCGGTACACCTACTTTCCCCTACATCTGCTAGTCTACCCGTAAGAGTTCGCACCACTTAGTCAACTATGCCAGAGCCCATAATGGCTTGTGGCTGCACACGGAAGTTTCTAGTTTGAATAATCTTATGATCCCTTTGAGCCTGGGTGGCGGTCCGAAGAAAAACAGGCAAGTCCTGATAGAAACCAGGTGCCTCAATCCACCCGGATGTGTGTTTAAGTTGCCACCTTAGATAAACCATTAAATTAACAATCTCACATCTGTCATGGATATCACTCACCCAATCCACGTCTACTAGCATAGCATGGCATAATAAGCAATCTTAGTAGTAACTCCCAAGGTTTCATAAGTAAAACAGGTAATAGGTACTACCTCAATCTACTTCCCAAACCCACAATTTAATTAGATCCTAAACATGCAAGTGTTTGAGGGCTTGATCTAATGCAATAAAACTGGGTAGTAGAAAAGGTATGATCAAGTGTTACTTGCCTTGTTGATGATCCGCGAGACCTAGAGATTCGAAGTAACAAGCGGCGCACTCCGGGTGATCTAACGCAGACAAACAACAAGCATACAATAAGTACTCATCTAATGCACGGGGAAATCTCGAATAAAAGATCTAACCAGATAGTTCAACTTAAGAACCCTGGTTGCAAAAGAATCGAATCAAATAAAGCATCGAAAGTCGAAACTCGAGAGAGAACGACTCGATTTAGCAATCGGAAACTAGGTCAAAATTTTACAGTAGCAAAACTCCGTGTAAGTAGGTTAATCGGAACGGCGGTTTCGTAACCAAACTCCAGGCGCTTGAATCACCTGATTCCGATAAACGAGCGAGAAATTAAACAGGTTTGAAAATCAGATCGGAAATCGAATCAGAAAAAAATAACGGATTAAATCCGATTAAAAGAAAACGACGAACGAATTAAATAACGGACGTTCGTTAACAGAACTAATCCAACGAACACGTTCATTGAAACGAACGGTTCGGTGAACGTTAGATTAATTAAGAAAACCAAAAAAATAAAAAACATCTAGGTTTTGAAAAAACCGAACAACGAGCGAAAAACCGGATCGGTTTTAAAGCAAAACCGGACCGGGTGGGGCGGCGGCTACCTCCGGTGCTTCACGGCGGGCTCCGGGGTCGGGAGGCGGCGAGGCGACGAGGCTCCGGCGACGTCGGCGAGGTCGTGGCGGCTACCACGGGCGGCGGGCTCGGCTCGGGTTGGCCTGGTGGCGGGATGAGAGAGAGAGGGGGGCGGCGCTGGCTGGCTGGGCCTTGGCCCGGCGGGGCGATTTTTTAAAACAAAACTAAACTGATTAAAAAATACCAAACGAACTCAATTTAATAAAATAAATTTTCCCCGACTCCTAAAAATGAGTCGAACAAAATGAACTTTAAAAGCGGCAAACATGCATATTTTTTTTAATGCTCATTTTGCCTAAGCAAAATAAATCTTCCAAAACCAAATTTTGATTTATTTATAATATCTTCATTTTTCCTAAATATTGGGAAAGTCATATTATTCCCTCTCTTAATTTTTTATAGGAAAATTTTATGAAGATAATTAAATAAATCCAATGATCCTATTTTCAAAATTTGGGAAATCCCAAATATGAAAATAATGAAACTTCCAACTCTCTCCGAGGGTCCTTGAGTTGCGTGAAATTTTCTAGGATCGGAAAAATGCAAGAAAAATATGGTATGCATGGTGACCTAATGTATAACATTCCAAATTGAAAATTTGGGATGTTACACTCGGTCAGCCTACGCACTAGACGACACTAGCATGCCTCCCGTCCAGTCATGGTCAAGCAGCTGTCCGCACGACACCTCCTACAACCATTATAACCAAGACACGTGGCGTCACGTGAATGGTTTACATAATTTTGGATTTATTAGAATTTAAAAACCAAGCATCTCGATGTTTTATCGGCAATCAACAGTGCCCTGGTGTTTGAAATTCATTCCCATTTCTTGCATCGGACCTAAGCATGCAACCAAGGACACAGATTTGATTTTTCAACCAATTTATATGCACTGGAGCATGTGCATGTATTTCAAATTTGAATTATGCACATAAATGCCTTGAAAACTTAGTTAATGCATAAAAATGTCCAAACAAACCCGAAAAATCAGAAAAATTCACACAACACTCCTATTGTTCTATCTTGACATGAGAAAAAATTGAAAGCAATAAGAGGCAATGGATATCGTTTCGTCCCCAAAGGTGGGACGTTCCCTACCGAAAACCATCATGCTTGTTGTGAGAAGCTCCGATTTGTGAGAAGCATATACCCAAACCTGCCCCAAAATGGGACAAAATTTGTACCACGGCATGTTGATGCCGCTCCATGATAGCATGCCAAGTTTCATGAATTTCAGACGAGTTTTGGATTTACTATAATTTAAAAACCAGGCATCTCAGTGTTTTGCCGGCAATCAATGGTGCCCTGGTGTTTGAAATTCATTCCCATTTCTTGCATGGGACCTAAGCATGCACCCAAGGACACATATTTGATTTTTCGACCAATTTATATGCACTCGAGCATGTGCATGTAGTTCAAATTTGAATTGTGCACATAAATGCATTGAAAACTCAGTTAATGCATAAAAATGTCCAAAAGAACCCCAAAAAATCACAAAAATTCACACAACACTCCTGTTGTTCTATGTTGAGACGAGAAAAAAATTGAAAGCAATAAGAGGCAATGGATATCGTTTGGTCCCCAAAGGCGGGATGTTCCCTACCGAAAACCATCATGCTTGTTGTGAGAAGCTCCGGTTTGTGAGAGCATATACCCAAACCTGCCCCAAATGGGACAAAATTTGTACCATGACATGTTGACGCCGCTCCATGATAGCATGCCAAGTTTCATGAATTTCACACGAGTTTTGGATTTACTATAATTTAAAAACCAGGCATCTCAATGTTTCCCGGCAATCAACGGTGCCGTGGTGTTTGAAATTCATTCCCATTCCTTGCATGGGACGTAAGCATGCACCCAAGGACACAAATTTGATTTTTGACCAATTTATATGCACTGGAGCATGTGCATGTAGTTCAAATTTGAATTATGCACATAAATGCATTGAAAACTCAGTTAATGCATAAAAATGTTCAAACGAACCCCGAAAAATCACAAAAATTCACACAACACTCCTGTTGTTCTATGTTGACACAAGAAAAAAAATTGAAGGCAATAAGAGGCAATGGATATCGTTTCGTCCCCAAAGGTGAGACGTTCCCTACCGAAAACCATCATGCTTGTTGTGAGAAGCTCCGGTTTGTGAGAAGCATATACCCAAACTTGCCCCAAATGGGACAAAATTTGTACCACGGCATGTTCATGCCACTCCATGATAGCATGCCAAGTTTCATGAATTTCAGACTAGTTTTGGATTACTATAATTTAAAACCAGGCATCTCAATGTTTTCTTAGGCAATCAACGGTGCCCTGGTGTTTGGAATTCATTCCCATTTCTTGCATGGAACCTAAGAATGCACCCATGGAAACATATTTGATTTTTCGAGCAATTTATATGCACTGGAGCATGTGCATGTAGTTCAAATTTGAATTATGGACGTAAATGCATTGAAAACTCAGTTAATGCATAAAAATGTCCAAATGAACCCCCAAAAATCACAAAAATTCACACAAGACTCCTGTTATTCTATGTTGAAACGAGATTTTTTGTTGAAAGCAATAAGAGGCAATGGATATCGTTTAAGTCCCAAAGGTGGTACATTCCCTACCGACAACCATCATGCTTGTTGTGAGAAGCTCCGGTTTGTGAGAAGCAAATACCCAAACCTGCCCCAAATGGGACAAAATTTGTACCACGGCAAGTTGATGCCGCTCCATGATATCATGCCAAGTTTCATGAATTTCAGACGAGTTTGCGATTTACTATAATTTAACAACCAGGCATCTCAATGTTTTGCCAGCAATCAACGGTGCCCTGGTGTTTGAAATTCATTCCCATTTCTTGTATGGTACCTAAGCATGCACCCAAGGACACAGATTGGATTTTTTTGACCTATTTATATGCACTGGAGCATGTGCATGTAGTTCAAATTTGAATTATGCACATAAATGCATTGAAAACTCAGTTAGTGCATAAAAATGTCCAAACAAACCCAAAAAATCTCAAAACATCACACAACACTCCTGTTGTTCTATGTTGACACGAGAAAAAATTGAAAGCAATAAGAGGCAATGGATATCGTTTCGTCCCCAAAGGTGGGACGTTCCCTACCGAAAACCATCATGCTTGTTGTGAGAAGTTCCGGTTTGTGAGAAGCATATACCCAAACCTGCCCCATATGGGACAAATTTTTTACCACAACATGTTGATGCCGCTCCATGATAGCATGCCATGTTTCATGAATTTCAGACGAGTTTTGGATTTACTAGAATTTAAAAACCAGGCATCTCAATGTTTTGCCGGCAATTAACGGTGCCCTGGTGTTTGAAATTCATTCCCATTTGTTGCGTGGGACCTAAGCATGCACCCAAGCACACAGATTTGATTTTTCAACCAATTTATATGCACTGGAGCATGTTCATGTAGTTCAAATTTGAATTATGCACATAAATGCATTGAAAACTCAGTTAATGCATAAAAATGTCCAAACGAACCCCGAAAACTCACAAAAATTCACACAACACTCCTGTTGTTCTATGTTGACACAAGAAAAAATTGAAAGCAATAAGAGGAAATGGATATCGTTTCGTCCCCAAAGGTCGGACATTCCCTACCGAAAACCATCATGCTTGTTGTGAGAAGCTCTGGTTTGTGAGAAGCATATACCCAAACCTGCCCCAAATGAGACAAATTTTTTACCACGGCATGCTGATGCAGCTCCATGATAGCATGCCAAGTTTCATGAACTTTAGACGAGTTTTTGATTTACTAGAATTTAAAAACCAAACATCTCAATGTTTTGCCGGCAATCAATGGTGCCCTAGTGTTTTAAATTCATTCCCATTTCTTGCATGGGACCTAAGCATGAACCCATGGACACAAATTTGTTTTTTTCAACCAATTTATATGCACTGGAGCATGTGCATGTAGTTCAAATTTGAATTGTTCACCAGAAATGGCTAGAAAACCAATTTAATATATAAAATGTTCAAACGAACCCTAAATTATTCCAATTCTTTTTATGACACACATATAGTTGCATGTTCACTCTAGATAAAAGGTCTAGCAATTCAAACACCGTCCATTGCCGCTGTGACCCCATTATGTAATTCAAATCAAGATGAAAAATCAAGTAGATCACACTCCTGTTATATTTAAAAAGCGAATTAAAAACCACGGCTTGGGCACCATTAATGGAGAGGATGCGAGCAAGGCGGGCGGCCATGGAAGTCAAAGGGCTCGCTTCCTAGTGAGCCTATGTAGCGTACCGCTCGCACGCTTCTCGGTGAGCCTGCGCACTCGAGGATGCTTGCACGCCTCTCGGTGTAGCGACCAGACCCGAATGGATCAAGTCTCTGTGCTCGATGTCATCCTGGATCAAGAATGCCGACACCACACAAGATTTCAAGGATTTATAGCGAGTAGCAATCACACACTTATTACATAGTTGTCCACAAGGGAACTTAATACAATAATATGGCTTAAGGCCATCTAATAATAACAGCGGAAGACTTGGAAGATAAGTGAGTCCATCAACTCCATCGGCATCACTGAGTATAGAACCACGGCCTATCACCTTACTCGTAAATGCGAAAAGTCTCATAGCGTGAAAGTTGCAGCCAAAACGGGTCAAGACATGGAATATGCTGGCAATGTAACACATAGAGAGCAATGAAGGAATAAGCCTATACTACATGCATATATGGCTGGTGGAAAAGCTCTATGGTTACATTTTTGCATAAAGCTAGTTTTTCCCTACAACAAAGGAATAATTTTATTTAACTATCATGGTGGTTGTTAAACATTGAGAATGGTTGACAGCATCCTCAATCCCAATTAAAAGTACTCATTAAAAACCCAATAACATTTATTAGAGTAACATGTTGAGATTCACATGATATTCAAGTACTAGATACTCAAAACGTCCATAACCGGGGACACGGCTAATCATGATTAGTTTATACACTCTGCAGAGGTTTAGCACTTTTCCCCACAAGACTCGATCGCCTCCGTTTGGTTCTCGCACTACATGGTGTTTGAGAGACGGATGACCGAGACACAGTCTTTCAGAAGAGCTAGCACCTTACTTGTGGGTAGACCGGTACACCTACTTTCCCCTACATCTGCTAGTCTACCCGTAAGAGTTCGCACCACTTAGTCAACTATGCCAGAGCCCATAATGGCTTGTGGCTGCACACGGAAGTTTCTAGTTTGAATAATCTTATGATCCCTTTGAGCACAGGTGGCGGTCCAAGAAAAACAGGCAAGTCTCGATAGAAACCAGTGCCTCAATCCACCCGGATGTGTGTTTAAGTTGCCACCTTAGATAAACCATTAAATTAACAATCTCACATCTGTCATGGATATCACTCACCCAATCCACGTCTACTAGCATAGCATGGCATAATAAGCAAACGTAGAAGTAACTCCCCAGGTTTCATAGGTAAAGCAGGTAATAGGTACTACCTCAATCTACTTCCCAAACCCACAATTTAATTAGATCCTAAACATGCAAGTGTTTGAGGGCTTGATCTAATGCAATAAAACTGGGTAGTAGAAAAGGTATGATCAAGTGTTACTTGCCTTGCGATGATCCATGAGACCTAGAGATTCAAGTAACAAGCGGCGCACTCCGGGTGATCTACATGAGACAAACAACAAGCATACAATAAGTACTCATCTAATGCACGGGAAATCTCGAATAAAAGATCTAACCAGATAGTTCAACTTAAGAACCCTGGTTGCAAAAGAATCGAATCAAATAAAGCATCGAAAGTCGAAACTCGAGAGAGAACGACTCGATTTAGCAATCGGAAACTAGGTCAAAATTTTACAGTAGCAAAACTCTGTGTAAGTAGGTTAGTCGGAACGGCGGTTTCAGAATCTAAACTCCAGCGCTTGAATCACCTGATTCCGATAAACGGCGAGAAATTAAACAGATTTGAAAATCGGATCGAAATCGAATCAGAAAATAACGGATTAAATCCGATTAAAAGAAAAGCGACGAACGGATTAAATAACGGACGTTCGTTAACAGAACTAATCCAACGAACACATTCATTGAAACGAGCGGTTCGGTGAACGTTAGATTAATTAAGAAAACCAAAAAATAAAAAAACATCTAGGTTTTGAAAAAAAAAGCGAACAACGAGCGAAAAACCGGATCGGTTTTAAAGCAAAACCGGACCGGGTGGGGCGGCGGCTACCTCTGGTGCCACGGCGGGCTCAGGGGTCGGAGGGGCGGCGAGGGGCGACGAGGGGCTCGGCGACGTCGGCGAGGTCGGCGGCGGCTACCACGGCGGCAAGTGCTCCGGCTCGGGTTGGGGCGCCTGTGGCGGCGGATGAGAGAGAGGGGCGGCGGCTGGCTGGGCCTGGGCCTTGGCCCGGGCGGGGCGCGATTTTTAAACAAAACTAAACTGATTAAAAAAAATACCAAACGAACTCCGAATTTAATAAAATAAATTTTCTCCGACTCCTAAAAATGAGTCGAACAAAATGAACTTTAAAAACGGCAAACATGCATATTATTTTTAAATGCTCATTTTTGCCTAAGCAAAATAAATCTTCCAAAACCAAATTTTGATTTATTTATAATATCTTCATTTTTCCTAAATATTGGGAAAGTCATATTATTCCCTCTCTTAATTTTTTTATAGGAAAATTTTATGAAGATAATTAAATAAATCCAATGATCCTATTTTCAAAATTTGGGAAATCCCAAATATGAAAATAATGAAACTTCCAACTCTCTCCGAGGGTCCTTGAGTTGCGTGAAATTTTCTAGGATCGGAAAAATGCGAGAAAAATATGGTATGCATGGTGACCTAATGTATAACATTCCAAATTGAAAATTTGGGATGTTACAAACCTACCCCCTTAAGATGAATCTCGCCCTCGAGATTCGGGTTAACTAGAAAATAGGTGAGGTGGTCCTTGAGCAAAACTTCCTCTCTTTCCCTGTGGCTTCATCCTTAGTGTGGTGGCTCCTTTGAACTTTGCAAAACTTGATAACCTTGCTTTGCGGAGTAACTCTCTTTGGCATAATCGAGAATCTTAACCGGTTTTCCTCATATGTCAAGTCATCCTTCAACTGAATTGCTTCCGGTGGCACTGTGCCTTTGAGCAGTACCTCTGCTATCTCGGGTGACATTTCTTCAATCGAGAAACATGGAATACATCATGAACTCCTGACAGTCCTTCCGCAATTCCAACTTATAAGCAACTTCTCCCATGCGTTGCAAAATCTTATACGGTCCAACGAAGCGTGGCGCTAACTTTCCTTTAACTCCAAAGCGCTTAACTCCTCGAAGCGGGATACTCGAGATATACTCTGTCTCCAACTTCATACTCAATCGCTGCGCTTTGAATCGGCATAGCTCTTTTATGCAGGACTGGGCTACCTTGAGCCTGTCTCGAATCAACAACCTTCTGTTCGCACTCCTTAATCAAATCTGGTCCAAACAAGCGGCGATCTCCGGTTTAGGTCCCATGACAACGGTGTCCTGCACCTTCTTCCATACTGAGCCTCGAAGGTGCCATCTTCAAGCTGGTTTGGTAACTGTTGTTGTAGGAAAATTCTGCATACGGCAAATTATCATCCCAGCTAGATCCATAATCTAGGGCACAAGCTCTCATCATGTCTTCCAAAATCTGATTGACTCTCTCAGTCTGTCCATCGGTCTGTGGGTGGAAAAGCTGTCTTGAATTCAATCGGGTTCCCAATGTTTCGTGTAACTGGTTCCAAAATTTTGAGGTAAATTGGGTTCCTCTGTCGTCTGATACTCCTTGGAACTCCGTGCAAACACACAATTCTGGTCATGTATATCTTTGCCAACTTAGCACGCTATAGGTAGTCTTATTTGGAATGAAATGAGCTACCTTTGTTAAGCGATTCGACTATAACCCAAATCGAGTCATAACCTGAGCGAGTCTTTGGCAATCCTGTGATAAAATCCATGCCTAGTTTATCCCACTTCCATTCGGTATCGGCAATGGTTGTAACAATCCTGCTGGCTTCGATGCTCTGCCTTTACTTTCGACATACGCCATAAACTGCTACATACTCTGCAATATCCTTCTTCATTCCGGTCCACCAGAAAGTATTCTTCAAATCCAAATACATTTTGGTATTTCCTGGGTGAATCGAATAGGGTGTAACATGAGCTTCTTGTAAAATCAACTTCCTGATCTCTGGGTCATTGGGCACATAAACACGGTCCTCAAACCATAGGGTATCGTGCTCGTCCTTACGAAATCCTTTAGCTTTTCCTTTGCTCATTTTCTCTTTTATAGAGGCAACTTCCTTATCTGCCTTTTGGGCTTCTCTGATTTTGTCCATTAGTGTCGACTGAATCTCCAATGCTGCTACATAGCCTCTCGGAACTATTTCCAAACATAGCTCTCGAAGGCCCTCGGCTAACTCATAGGGTATTCCTCCCATCTTTAGGGTATTGACGTGGCTCTTACGGCTCAATGCGTCAGCTACAACGTTAGCCTTTCCGGGGTGATAATGCAATCTCATATCATAATCCTTGATAAGTTCTAACCATCTCCTTTGTCTGAGATTCAATTCCTTCTGTGTGAAGATGTACTTCAAACTCTTGTGATCCGTATATACTTCACAATGATTTCCAATGAGAAAATGTCTCCACGTCTTCAGGGCATGCACTACGGCTGCTAACTCCAAATCATGTGTGGCATAATTCAACTCATGGGGCTTAAGTTGTCGTGAAGCATACAAAACAACTCTTCCTTCTTGCATAAGCACTGCTCCAAGTCCTCGACGTGAAGCGTCGCAATACACCTCATAATCCTTGGTGCAGTGCAGCAATATCAAAAGCGGTGAGGTAACCAATCTTTTCTTCAACTCCTGAAAACTTGCCTCACGGTCCTCGGTCCATATGAATTTGTTATCCTTCTTCAACAATTCTCATAGGCTTGGCAATCCTTGAGAAATTCTCAATGAATCTTCGGTAGTATCCTGCGAGTCCAAGGAAACTCCGAATCTCTCCAACTGTCATTGGTGCTTCCCATTTGGTTCTGGTCTCAACTTTTGTGGGGTCAACTGCTATTCCTTCTCCGGATATAACATGTCCGAAATCCAACTTCCTTTAGCCAAAACTCACATTTGCTGAACTTGGCATACAACCGGTGTTCCCTCAGTTTCTCCAAAACCAATCGCAAATGTTCCTTGTGTTCCTCTTCATTCTTCGAGAAAATCAAAATGTCATAATGAACACCATGACGAACTTATCCAGAAATTCCATAAACACTTTGTTCATCAGGTTCATGAAATAGGCTGGTGCGTTAGTCAGTCCAAATGACATAACGGTATACTCATATAGTCCATATCTCGTGGTAAACGCTGTCTTGGGTATGTCCTGCTCCCGAATCTTCAATCGATGGTACCACGATCGCAAATCGATCTTGGAAAACACTTTAGCTCCTTGCAAACGATCAAACAGATCATTTATCATAGGTAGTGGGTACTTGTTCTTGATTGTTACTTCATTCAATCCACGATAATCAACAACCATTCTCAAAGATCCATCTTTCTTCTCTACTAACAAAACGGGTGATCCCCAAGGCGAAGAACTTGGGTGTATAAAACCTTTATCCAATAGCTCCTTAATCTGCTTCTTGATTTCCGCCAAATCCTGTGCGGGCATTCTGTATGGTCGCTTCGATATTGGGCCTGTTCCTGGCAACAGCTCGATCAAAAACTCAATGTCTCTATCCGGTGGCATTCCTGGCAATTCCTCAGGAAATATATCAGGGTAATCTTTTACTACTGGCACCTCTTCCTGCACAACCCCTGATAGGCAATTTACATGAGCTCTCCTCGGCTCATGCCGTGATACATACTTAATCCTTCTTCCTTCTGGTGTTGTGAGCAAAACCGTCTTACTTGCGCAATCGATGTTCCCTCCATACATCGACAACCAATCCATACCGAGAATTACATCAAATCCTTGAGATTCCAAAATGATCAAATCCGTCGGGAATACATGCCTTCCTATACTTAATGGCACTTGAAAACATCCTTGTCTGGCCATATACTCTTGCTCTGGTGAGCTTACTAGCAAAGGGTTTTAAGAATCCGGTAGGTAGGCTATACTTCTCTACAAATCCCCTTGATATGTATGAATGCGATGCACCGTATCGAAAAGAACTAGTGCAGTAAATGACTTAACCAAAAACTTACCGATTACTGCATCGGGCTGATCTTCAACCTTCTCCACATCAATGTGGTTCACCTGTCCCCTGTTGAAAGGGTTGGGCTTCTTTCCAGAGCTTCCATTGCCATTTCCATTACGGCCTTCAGGCAGTCATTGGCATAATGCCCAGTCTTGCGGCACTTAAAGCAAGTAATATGACTCAGGTCTACTTTGGATGGTGTTGACGGGTTGGTGCGATTTTGTCCGTTGCTTCCTCCATTCCCGTTCCCATTCTTGGTGCTGTTATGTTTATGCGAATTACCTCCTCCATGGGTATGCTGAAACTGAATTCCTGATTTAGGGGTATAACGAGGTTTCTGCTGAGCTCCAGAGTTATACTTCCCTTGCCCATACTTCCGCTATGCAGTTCTCAATTCTTCTTTGTTTTCCTTCAATCATGAGGGCACGGTCTACTAACTCCTGGTAGTTATTGAAACTGGCTACCATCAACGGCATGCCGAACTCATCATTCAGTCCTTCTAGAAACTTCTCCTGTTTAGCTGCATCGGTAGCAACGTCATCTGGGGCATAACGTGCTAATTTACTAAAATCATCCACATACTGGCCAACAGTCCTTCCTCCTTGGCGTAAGTTGCGAAACTCACGCTTCTTCATGGCCATAGCTCCTTTGAAACATGGGCGGTCTGGAAAGCTTGCTGAAATTGATCCCATGTGATGTTGTCTACTGAGGTAAGTGGGCTGTGAAATTCTCCCACCATGCCTTTGCGGGTCCTTCAAGCTGATGTGCTGCAAACTTCACTCTTTCTCCATCTGTGCATCCTGCGGTGGTCAGCTCCTTCCTATCTTGCGGAGCCGGTCATACCTGCTACAATGGGCTCGGTGCTCTTTGGAATACACCGGCGGGTTTAGTCTAAGGAAGCGAGTCGGATGATCCGCAGTGGTGGTGGTGGTGGTGGGTTGTTGTTGTTGTTGCACCGGTTCTCGCACCAATGTTTGAATCAGGGTATTCTGCTTTGGATCAGTTGGGTGATCTCTGGCGGGAAAAGCGAATCCGAGTCGCGTGTAGGAGGCATCTGATGGGTTTAGAAAAGATGAGAATTTAGAATAGAATGAGGTCTAAGGGGAATCACTACCCAATTGCACATGAGCAAATGCACACAAAAATCACTTCATTCAATCAAACAAGGGCTTACAACGATCTAACTATCGCAAAAGTGCGTGTACTATAATATTTACATGGAGGGAATACTACTAATATGTGGGAGACTTCTACTAATTTGAACCGGTGGAAGACTCCATGATGTCTGCTCCACCTTCGTCTTCAAAGTCGGGTTCACTTGGATCCGAATCGGTGTCGTCAATGTTGATGTAGTCGCTTGGGCGATCGACATACTGGTCTTCATTCTTGGCGCCAACTTCTTCTTGAGTTCTTCGATCTCGTACTTAAGATCGTTATTGTGTCTTGCTAGAGCTACGATCTCGTCCATGTAGTCCTTGCGTGTAGTCTTTAGTTCTTCTTCAAGTTCGATGATCCTTCCCTTTGCGTTCTGCAACTCCAACATATCATTGCACATCTGGTTCTCCTGGCGTCGAATGTGCTGATTTAACTCCTGGATGAACGCTGCAATGGACCTATCCTTCTTGGTGCTGACTATGTCCCAGTGGTCATCTCGGCGTCCACAAATCTGGTAGATAGTGTCCTTGAGGTCTTCTTGATAAACTTCTCCAATGCGTCCCATGGTGATGTGAGCTGCCATGCTCTTTCCGGACTCCAAGTTGGTGCAATCAAAACACTATCTATAGGCTTGGTGATTGGGGAGAATGTCCTTCATATAACCTGAGCTTGAATCATCAAGCGATCATCTTCAGGCAGAGTGGCGATGAAAGTCAAGGTGAAGCTGGGTAGTCCAATGTTCAGTACTTGGTAACTTCCTTCAAGTGAAATCCAAAAGGTGTGCCTTCATCCGGTTGGGTGTACTTGATCTTGCGTCCTTCATCCTAAAGAGAGTAGAAAAGATGAGGAGTTAGAAAATGGGAAGAGAATAGTGATCTATGGCTTTAACTTAGTGGTCGTGTCCCTACGGTCGGCGTGTGCTCGATACCATTCTCTGTGGCGACCAGACCCGAATGGATCAAGTCTACGTGCTCGGTGTCATCCCTGGATCAAGAATGTCTTGACACCACACAATACTTCGAAGGATTTATAGCATAGTAGCAATCACACACTTATTACATCGTTGTCCACAAGGGAACTTAATACAATAATATGGCTTAAGGCCATCTAAATATTGGGAAAGTCATATTATTCCCTCTCTTAATTTTTTTTATAGGAAAATTTTATGAAGATAATTAAATAAATCCAATGATCCTATTTTCAAAATTTGGGAAATCCCAAATATGAAAATAATGAAACTTCAACTCTCTCCGAGGGTCCTTGAGTTGCGTGAAATTTTCTAGGATCGGAAAAATGCGAGAAAAATATGGTATGCATGGTGACCTAATGTATAACATTCCAAATTGAAAATTTGGGATGTTACACTCGGTCAGCCTACGCACTGGACGACGCTAGCATGCCTCCCGTCCAGTCATGGTCAAGCAGCTGTCCGCACGACACCTCCTACAACCATTATAACCAAGACACGTGGCGTCACGTGAATGGTTAACATAATTTTGGATTTACTAGAATTTAAAAACCAAGCATCTCGATGTTTTATCGGCAATCAACAGTGCCCTGGTGTTTGAAATTCATTCCCATTTCTTGCATCGGACCTAAGCATGCAACCAAGGACACAGATTTGATTTTTCAACCAATTTATATGCACTGGAGCATGTGCATGTAGTTCAAATTTGAATTATGCACATAAATGCCTTGAAAACTTAGTTAATGCATAAAAATGTCCAAACAAACCCCGAAAAATCAGAAAAATTCACACAACACTCCTATTGTTCTATGCTGACATGAGAAAAAAATTGAAAGCAATAAGAGGCAATGGATATCGTTTCGTCCCCAAAGGTGGGACGTTCCCTACCGAAAACCATCATGCTTGTTGTGAGAAGCTCCGGTTTGTGAGAAGCATATACCCAAACCTGCCCCAAAAGGGACAAAATTTGTACCACTGCATGTTGACGCCGCTCCATAATAGCATGCCAAGTTTCATGAATTTCAGACGAGTTTTGGATTTACTAGAATTTGAAAACGCAGGCGTCTCGGTGTTTTGCCGGCAATCAACGGTGCCGTGGTGTTTGAAATTCATTCCCATTTCGTGCATGGGACATAAGCAGGCACCGAAGGACACAAATTTGATTTTTTTGACCAATTTATATGCACTCGAGCATGTGCATGTAGTTCAAATTTAAATTGTGCACATAAATGCATTGAAAACTCAGTTAATGCATAAAAATGTCCAAAAGAACCCCAAAAAATCACAAAAATTCACACAACACTCCTGTTGTTCTATGTTGAGACGAGAAAAAAATTGAAAGCAATAAGAGGCAATGGATATCGTTTCGTCCCCAAAGGCGGGATGTTCCCTACCGAAAACCATCATGCTTGTTGTGAGAAGCTCCGGTTTGTGAGAGCATATACCCAAACCTGCCCCAAATGGGACAAAATTTGTACCATGACATGTTGACGCCGCTCCATGATAGCATGCCAAGTTTCATGAATTTCACACGAGTTTTGGATTTACTATAATTTAAAAACCAGGCATCTCAATGTTTCCCGGCAATCAACGGTGCCGTGGTGTTTGAAATTCATTCCCATTCCTTGCATGGGACGTAAGCATGCACCCAAGGACACAAATTTGATTTTTTGACCAATTTATATGCAATGGAGCATGTGCATGTAGTTCAAATTTGAATTATGCACATAAATGCATTGAAAACTCAGTTAATGCATAAAAATGTTCAAACGAACCCCGAAAAATCACAAAAATTCACACAACACTCCTGTTGTTCTATGTTGACACAAGAAAAAAATTGAAGGCAATAAGAGGCAATGGATATCGTTTAGGTCCCCAAAGGTGGGACGTTCCCTACCGAAAACCATCATGCTTGTTGTGAGAAGCTCCGGTTTGTGAGAAGCATATACCCAAACTTGCCCCAAATGGGACAAAATTTGTACCACGGCATGTTCATGCCACTCCATGATAGCATGCCAAGTTTCATGAATTTCAGACTAGTTTTGGATTACTATAATTTAAAAACCAGGCATCTCAATGTTTTTCTTAAGCAATCAACGGTGCCCTGGTGTTTGGAATTCATTCCCATTTCTTGCATGGAACCTAAGCATGCACCCATGGAAACATATTTGATTTTTCGAGCAATTTATATGCACTGGAGCATGTGCATGTAGTTCAAATTTGAATTATGCACGTAAATGCATTGAAAGCTCAGTTAATGCATAAAAATGTCCAAATGAACCCCCAAAAATCACAAAAATTCACACAAGACTCCTGTTATTCTATGTTGAAACGAGATTTTTTGTTGAAAGCAATAAGAGGCAATGGATATCGTTTCGTCCCAAAGGTGGTACATTCCCTACCGACAACCATCATGCTTGTTGTGAGAAGCTCCAGTTTGTGAGAAGCAAATACCCAAACCTGCCCCAAATGGGACAAAATTTGTACCACGGCAAGTTGATGCCGCTCCATGATATCATGCCAAGTTTCATGAATTTCAGACGAGTTTGCGATTTACTATAATTTAACAACCAGGCATCTCAATGTTTTGCCAGCAATCAACGGTGCCCTGGTGTTTGAAATTCATTCCCATTTCTTGTATGGTACCAAAGCATGCACCCAAGGACACATATTGGATTTTTTTTGACCTATTTATATCCACTGGAGCATGTGCATGTAGTTCAAATTTGAATTATGCACATAAATGCATTGAAAACTCAGTTAGTGCATAAAAATGTCCAAACAAACCCAAAAAATCTCAAAACATCACACAACACTCCTGTTGTTCTATGTTGACACGAGAAAAAATTGAAAGCAATAAGAGGCAATGGATATCGTTTAGGTCCCCAAAGGTGGGACGTTCCTACCGAAATCCATCATGCTTGTTGTGAGAAGTTCGGTTTGTGAGAAGCATATACCCAAACATGCCCCATATGGGACAAAATTTTTACCACGACATGTTGATGCCGCTCCATGATAGCATGCCATGTTTCATGAATTTTAGACGAGTTTTGGATTTACTAGAATTTAAAAACCAGGCATCTCAATGTTTTGCCGGCAATAAACGATGCCCTGGTGTTTGAAATTCATTCCCATTTGTTGCGTGGGACCTAAGCATGCACCCAAGCACACAGATTTGATTTTTCAACCAATTTATATGCACTGGAGCATGTGCATGTAGTTCAAATTTGAATTATGCACATAAATGCATTGAAAACTCAGTTAATGCATAAAAATGTCCAAACGAACCCCGAAAACTCACAAAAATTCACACAACACTCCTGTTGTTCTATGTTGACACAAGAAAAAATTGAAAGCAATAAGAGGAAATGGATATCGTTTCGTCCCCAAAGGTCGGACATTCCCTACGAAAACCATCATGCTTGTTGTGAGAAGCTCTGGTTTGTGAGAAGCATATACCCAAACCTGCCCCAAATGGGACAAATTTTTTACCACGGCATGCTGATGCAGCTCCATGATAGCATGCCAAGTTTCTTGAACTTTAGACGAGTTTTTGATTTACTAGAATTTAAAAACCAGGCATCTCAATGTTTCCCGGCAATCAACGGTGCCGTGGTGTTTGAAATTCATTCCCATTCCTTGCATGGGACGTAAGCATGCACCCAAGGACACAAATTTGATTTTTTGACCAATTTATATGCAATGGAGCATGTGCATGTAGTTCAAATTTGAATTATGCACATAAATGCATTGAAAACTCAGTTAATGCATAAAAATGTTCAAACGAACCCTGAAAAATCACAAAAATTCACACAACACTCCTGTTGTTCTATGTTGACACAAGAAAAAAAATTGAAGGCAATAAGAGGCAATGGATATCGTTTCGTCCCCAAAGGTGGGACGTTCCCTACCGAAAACCATCATGCTTGTTGTGAGAAGCTCCGGTTTGTGAGAAGCATATACCCAAACTTGCCCCAAATGGGACAAAATTTGTACCACGGCATGTTCATGCCACTCCATGATAGCATGCCAAGTTTCATGAATTTCAGACTAGTTTTGGATTACTATAATTTAAAAACCAGGCATCTCAATGTTTTGCCGGCAATCAACGGTGCCCTGGTGTTTGGAATTCATTCCCATTTCTTGCATGGAACCTAAGCATGCACCCATGGAAACATATTTGATTTTTCGAGCAATTTATATGCACTGGAGCATGTGCATGTAGTTCAAATTTGAATTATGCACGTAAATGCATTGAAAGCTCGATTAATGCATAAAATGTCCAAATGAACCCCCAAAAATCACAAAAATTCACACAAGACTCCTGTTATTCTATGTTGAAACGAGATTTTTTGTTGAAAGCAATAAGAGGCAATGGATATCGTTTCGTCCCAAAGGTGGTACATTCCCTACCGACAACCATCATGCTTGTTGTGAGAAGCTCCGGTTTGTGAGAAGCAAATACCCAAACCTGCCCCAAATGGGACAAAATTTGTACCACGGCAAGTTGATGCCGCTCCATGATATCATGCCAAGTTTCATGAATTTCAGACGAGTTTGCGATTTACTATAATTTAACAACCAGGCATCTCAATGTTTTGCCGACAATCAACGGTGCCACAGTGTTTGAAATTCATTCCCATTTCTTGTATGGTACCAAAGCATGCACCCAAGGACACATATTGGATTTTTGACCTATTTATATCCTTGGAGCATGTGCATGTAGTTCAAATTTGAATTATGCACATAAATGCATTGAAAACTCAGTTAGTGCATAAAAATGTCCAAACAAACCCAAAAAATCTCAAAACATCACACAACACTCCTGTTGTTCTATGTTGACACGAGAAAAAATTGAAAGCAATAAGAGGCAATGGATATCGTTTCGTCCCCAAAGGTGGGACGTTCCCTACCGAAATCCATCATGCTTGTTGTGAGAAGTTCCGGTTTGTGAGAAGCATATACCCAAACCTGCCCCATATGGGACAAAATTTTTACCACGACATGTTGATGCCGCTCCATGATAGCATGCCATGTTTCATGAATTTTAGACGAGTTTTGGATTTACTAGAATTTAAAAACCAGGCATCTCAATGTTTTGCCGGCAATTAACGGTGCCCTGGTGTTTGAAATTCATTCCCATTTGTTGCGTGGGACCTAAGCATGCACCCAAGCACACAGATTTGATTTTTCAACTAATTTATATGCACTGGAGCATGTGCATGTAGTTCAAATTTGAATTATGCACATAAATGCATTGAAAACTCAGTTAATGCATAAAAATGTCCAAACGAACCCCGAAAACTCACAAAAATTCACACAACACTCCTGTTGTTCTATGTTGACACAAGAAAAAATTGAAAGCAATAAGAGGAAATGGATATCGTTTCGTCCCCAAAGGTCGGACATTCCCTACCGAAAACCATCATGCTTGTTGTGAGAAGCTCTGGTTTGTGAGAAGCATATACCCAAACCTGCCCCAAATGGGACAAATTTTTTACCACGGCATGCTGATGCAGCTCCATGATAGCATGCCAAGTTTCATGAACTTTAGACGAGTTTTTGATTTACTAGAATTTAAAAACCAAACATCTCAATGTTTTGCCGGCAATCAATGGTGCCCTAGTGTTTTAAATTCATTCCCATTTCTTGCATGGGACCTAAGCATGAACCCATGGACACAAATTTGTTTTTTTCAACCAATTTATATGCACTGGAGCATGTGCATGTAGTTCAAATTTGAATTGTTCACCAGAAATGGCTAGAAAACCAATTTAATATATAAAATGTTCAAACGAACCCTAAATAATTCCAATTCTTTTATGACACACATATAGTTGCATGTTCACTCTAGATAAAAGGTCTAGCAATTCAAACACCGTCCATTGCCACTGTGACCCCATTATGTAATTCAAATCAAGATGAAAAATCAAGTAGATCACACGAAATTTATTATCAGCAACCGTGTGAGATGCAACACAAAATATCCTGGAGCACCGTCGGTGTATAGTACGCCCATGGCTTACGCGAGAAGGTCCGTCGGCTGTAGTCCACAACCGGGTTTCAAACACACTAGCTCGCTCCCCAAATATCATTTCACTGTTCAATCATCGCCGGTGAAAGATGGGCACCTAGACCCACATCGTGAGGGTAACTTTGGTGGCCCACTCCGGTGAGAGCGCGGCTGCAGCCGCCATGTGTGTGCAAACAAGGTGCATGAGCGCGGCCGCAATTTGCGACCGGGCGGCAAAGGCAGCCCAACGACCGTTGTCGCTTCTCAAGGGGCGATAGCAACATCTGCCTCGGGGATAGTGTAGGATCGGAAGTATGTCTAGAGTGGGGGGGTGATTAGACTACTTGACCAAATAAAAATCTAGCCTTTCCCAATTTTAGTTCTTGGCAAATTTTAGCAACTTAGCACAAGTCAAGTAATCAAATTACACATGCAATTCTAAGAGTATAGCAGCGGAATGTAAAACAATTGCATATGAAGGTAAAGGAGATGAGATTTAGGGAGCAAACGCAATGTTGACACGGAGATTTTTTATCTGTGGTTCCGATAGGTGGTGCTATCTTACATCCACGTTGATTGAGACTTCAACCCCCGAAGGGTAATGGTTGTGTGAGTCCACGGAGGGATCCACCCACGAAGGGTCCACGAAGAAGCAACCTTGTCTATCCCACCATGGCCGTCGCCCACGAAGGACTTGCCTCACTCGGGTAGATCTTCACGAAGTAGGCGATCTCCTTGCCCTTACAAACTCCTTGGTTCAACTCCACAATCTTGAAGGAGGCTCCCAAGTGACACCTAGCCAATCTAGGAGACACCACTCTCCAAGAAGTAACAAATGGTGTGTTGATGATGAACTCCTTGCTCTTGTGCTTCAAATGATAGTCTCCCCAACACTCAACTCTCTCTCACAGGATTTGGATTTGGTGGAAAGAATATTTGAGTGGAAAGCAACTTGGGGAAGGCTAGAGATCAAGATTCATGTGGTTTGAATGGAATATCTTGACCTCAACACCAGAGTAGGTGGTTCTCTCTCAGAAAATATGTGTTGGAAGTGTAGGCATGTTCTGATGGCTTTCTCTTCGAATGAAGAGTGGGTGGAGGGGTATATATAGCCTCCACACAAAATCTAACCATTACACACAAATCACCAAACTCGGTGGGACCGAATCATGAAACTCGGTCGGACCGATTTAGTTCAAAATGTGAATGTTAGGATTCTCGGTGGGACCGACTGGATCAACTCGATGGGACCAATGTCATTAGGGTTAGGGCATAACATAATCTCGGTGAGACCGATTACACAAACTCGATGTGACCGATTTTGGTAATGGTCAAATAGAGAGTTGGTCAGGCAAACTCGGTGGGACCGATTCGCTCATCTCGGTTGGACCGAAACGTTACGAAAGGGAAACAGAGAGTTTGCATTGCAATCTCGGTGGGACCGATCGCTCATCTTGGTTTGACTGAAACGTTACGAAAAGGAAATAGAGAGATTACAACCTCATCTCGGTGGGAGCGAGATCCCTATCGGTGAGACCGAATTGATTAGGGTTTCTGGCAGTGGCTATGACAAAAGAACTCGGTGGCTCCGGATATGAAATTTCGATGGGGCCGAGTTGGACTTTTTGGTTTAGGACATATGTGGATATGAGAAAGTAGTGGAGGGTTTTGGAGCATATCACTAAGCATTTGCTTTTCCTATAGACTCAATGTGATCTTGGATCACTAAAATAGAAAATGTAGAGTCTTGTGCTTTGAGCTTGAGCCAATCCTTTGTCCTTAGCATTTTGAAGGGTCCACTTTCTAATCCGTGCCTTGCCAATCATTGAGCTTTCCTGAAATATTTATCTTGGAATAGCATTAGCTCAATGAGCTATATGTTGTTAGGAATTACCAAAACCACCCAGGGATAGTTGCACTTTCAATCTCCCCCTTTTTGGTAATTGATGACAACATATAGATCAAAGCTTCGATAAATGATAAATAGAATTGAAAAACATCGTCGCTTTGAGATGTGATAAGAAAGAGCTCCCCCTAAATTTGTGCATTATTTAAGATTTGCTTTTGAATGCAAATGCACAATCAATTAGGATCATGGGTTACTCTTCCATGTCACATACATCTTGGTGGAGCGCTCAAAATGATAGAGATTAAATACATGCACTCATCACCAAACAAGTGAATGATCATCTAGAATATAAGAGATAATATCATCCAATAAGCATTAAGGGTAGCATATGATCAAACACATGATCAAATAAGTATCTCACAAGGACACCACGAAGTATCACACAAGCACGCAATAAAGTTTCAAAACAAACCAAATAAGTTCAAAGAGAGATAAAAGGCAACACTCTCTCTCTCGAAGCCTACGATCTATACATTTTTCTCCCCTTTGGCAACAAGTTACCAAAAAGTTTGAAAATGCATAGTGCTAAACGACTCTCAGGCTTGATCTTCGGTAGGAGGTGTTGAGAGAACTCCAAGGACGAAGGCTTCAGATGAAGTAGCTAGAGCTGGTCGAGTAGCTGCTGGAGGTGGAACTGGAGCTGTTGCTGCTGGTGTTGATGCTATAGCTCTAGTGTCTATCACGGGCACTGCAGCAGATCTCTGTCCTCTGGTCACTCTAGCAAAATGAAAGTGCAACTATCCCTAGGTGGTTTTGGTAATTCATAACAACATATAGCTCATTGAGCTAATGCTGTTCCAAGACTATTGTTTCAGGAAAGCTCAATGAATGGCATGGCATGGATGATGAAAGTGGATCCCTCAAAATACTAAGGACAAAGGATTAGCTCAAGCTCAAAAGCTCAAGACTCTTCATTTTACATTTTAGTGATCCAAGATCACATTGAGTCTATAGGAAAAGCCAATACTATCAAGAAGGGATGAGGTGTTGCTTAATGAGCCTCTTGCTTCATGTGCTTAGTGATATGCTCCAAAACCCTCAACTACTTTCCCACATCCACAAATGACCTAAACCTAAAGCCAAAATCGGTCACACCGATTCTTTCTATCCGGCGCCACTGATTCCAAAAGTCATAGCCACTGCCACAAACCCTAAGCAAATCGGTCTTACCGATAGGGATCTCGGTCTCACCGAGATGGGGTTGCAATCTCTCTGTTTCCCTTCGTAACGTTTCGGTCTAACCGAAGTGAGCGATCGGTCCCACCGAGATTGCAATGTAACTCTCTGTTTGCTTTTTGTAACATTTCGGTGTCACCGAAAAGAGCAAATCGGTCCCATCGAGTTTACCTGACCAACTCTCTGGAAAGCTTATTACCAAATCGGTCTCACCGAGTTTGTGTAATCGGTCTCACCGAGATTACGTTATGCTCTAACCCTAACCGAATCGGCCTCACCGAAATGCATGTCAGTCCCACCGAAAATCACTAACGGTCACTAGGTTTACTAAGTCGGTCCGACCGAGTTTAATGATTCGGTCCCACCGAGTTTGGTAAATTGTGTGTAACGATTAGATTTTGTGTGGAGGCTATATATACCCCTCCACCTCCTCTTCATTCATGGAGAGAGCCATCAGAACGAACCTACACTTCCAACTTACCATTTCTAGAGAGAACCACCTACTCATGTGTTGAGGCCAAGATATTCCATTCCTATCATATGAATCTTGATCTCTAGCCTTCCCCAAGTTGCTTTCCACTCAAACCCTCTTTCCACCAGATCCAAAACCTATGAGAGAGAGTTGAGTGTTGGGGAGACTATCATTCAAGCACAAGAGCAAGGAGTTCATCATCAACGCACCATTTGTTACTTCTTGAGAGTGGTGTCTCCTAGATTGGCTAGGTGTCACTTGGGAGCCTCCGACAAGATTTTGGAGTTGAACCAAGGAGTTTGTAATGGCAAGGAGATCGCCTACTTCGTGAAGATCTACCGCTAGTGAGGCAAGTTCTTCGTGGGCGACGGCCATGGTGGGATAGACAAGGTTGCTTCTTCGTGGACCCTTCGTGGGTGGAGCCCTCCGTGGACTCATAGCCATTACCCTTCGTGGGTTGAAGTCTCCATCAACATGGATGTACGATAGCACCACCTATCGGAACCACGCAAAAACATCCATGTCTCCAATTGCGTTTGAATCCTCCAAACCCTTCCCTTTACTTTCTTGCAAGTTGCATGCTTTAATTTCCGCTGCCTATACACTCTTCGCATGCTTGCTTGAATTGTGTGATGATTGCTTGACTTGTCCTAAAATAGTTAAAATTTGCCAAACTCTAAAATTGGGAAAAGGTTAAGTTTTTATTGGTCAAGTAGTCTAATCACCCCCCCCCTCTAGACATACTTCAAGGTCCTACAAGTGGTATCAGAGCGTTGGTCTCCATTTGCTTTGATTTCCATAGCTTTTGGTGGTCATAGCCTTGGTTTCACAACCTAGGAGAGTATGGCGTCTAGCGAGGGAAATTATCACCGTAGAGGTCCTTACTTTGATGGTACTAATTTTGCTAGTTGGAAGCATAAGATGAAAATGCATATTCTTGGACATAACCCCGCTGTTTGGGCAATTATTTGCATTGGCTTGCAAGGTGAATTCTTCGATGGGAGAGAACCGAACCGTGAAGCTAATGGTGAAGAACTGAGCCCCCACATCATCAAGTGAGAAACCAACCTTCAATGAAGAATTGAGCTTAATGGTGAAGAACTTCAACAAATTCTACAAAAGTAGAAGCAAAGAAAGAAGCTCCAAGTCAAGGTCTTATAATGACAAGAGATCTTCTAGGCGAAAGCGCAATTGCTACAATTGTGGGAGACCCGGACACTACTCCAATGAGTGTACGGCACCCTACAAAAGAAGAGAAGATTCTCCAAGAAGAAGGAGCAAAAGAGAAGAATCACCATCAAGAGAGAGGAGGAGTAGAGATGATCGTTATGAACGAAGACCCTCACGGAGAAGTAAGGATTCGGAAATAAAGGAAAAGTCATCACGGAGCTACACAAAACAAAGACATCAAGCTCATGTTGGTGAATGGGTTTCCGGCTCCGACTCCGACAATCACTCCGAGAGAAGCTATCACTCCGACTCCGAATATACTCAAGATGAAGGTGTTGCCGGTCTAGCACTTGTGTCAACCAACTCCTCGACATATTTAACTCACCAAATGAAGGTGTTGGAAGATGCTTCATGGCCAAAGGTCCAAAGGTAACACATCCAGTATGTTGATTTTAATAGTGATGAAGATGACTTGCTTGTGGATGATGATTTACTTGTTGACAACTCTAGTGATGAATACTATGATGAAACGTCAATTATTCATGCTAATCAAACGAATGACAATGATAAGGAGAAAATTGAGCTTCTAACTAAAGAACTAAACACTCTTAAGTTGGCTCATGAAACTATCTTCGAAGATCATCGAGAACTTTTAAGGGCTCATGAGAAGTTACGCTTTGAAAAGTTCAATCTTGAGCAAGAGCATGAGTTCTTAAAGGCAATCAATGATGATCTCCGCAAGAAAAGTTCTTCTTACATTGCCAAGCGTTTACTCTTATCTACTTACATGCCTCAAGTCAAGTCTAGTAACAAGTACAAGAAAGATACTTCCCCTAGTAGTAACAATAATAATATCAAATCCAATGTTGTTGCTTCTAGTAGTTCTCTTGATTCCACAAATGATTCTCTTAGCCAAGTTACACTTGAGCAAGAAAATAGTTTATTGAAGGGAATTATAGAGAAAGGTGTTTACAAGAGCCTTGCCGGGAGTAAGCAATTAAGTGGAAATTATGCATAAGCAAGGAAGGCACCGGAAGAATCAAGGTGTTGGTTTTGAACGAAAGTTCAGCGCCAATGGAGTTGAGTGGGAAGAAGATCAATACCCCAAGACAAAGTTTGTTCCTCAACAAGAGAAGTATGATCCTACTTCCTCCAAGGGGACACAAGCTCAAGATGATCTTCCACCACAAGACCACAAGAACAAAGGCAAGGACAAGCTTCAAGAAGAGATTGATGCATTTTAAGAAGCACCTAAAGCCTCGTTCAAGTGGGTCCCCAAGACTACGTCAAGTTCTACTTCATCAAGTACAACTACAACTCCAAGGATTCCCATCAAGATGATTTGGATCCCGAAGAAGAAGAACTAGAGAGTTCTTGAGGGTGACTCCGCCAACATTCTTCACTCATATCATTTTAGCAAGAACAAGTGCAATCAACTTTCACATCTTTCACTAGTTCAAGGAGTCACAAACCCTCATGTTGGTAAGGCAAGGGACAAGGTAACCTAATGTTTTCATGGACATCATCTTGTGTGTGCATCACTCTATGTCTATGGATATTCTTGTTTGTTCCTTGTGGGACTAACCCATGTAGGCAAGTTGAAAGTGCAACTCACTCCAAAGGATTGCTCCAAATGATCTACATCAACATTGAGCATCTACATCTTCAACACCTACATGAAGTCATCATCGACAAAACCCAAGGTTAGTTCATCCCTCTAAGGGTGGATCTCACATCTAGGGGGAGCTTAACTCTAAGAATTGAGTCAAAGCAACTCTAATGATGTGAACACATTAATGCATTATGTAAAAGTGGTAACCCCACCTGAAGCTTAAGCGATGAGTATGACCTATGATCAAATGTTCTCATTTGACTCCTAAGTCAATATACTCATAAATAGATGACCTAGTCATCGCCAATTGCTTGATAGATGCTAAAATTGGTTGTGCATGCTTTGCCACATATTTCAATTGCCATCTTATTGTGTGAGCATGTTGGTGCATATTTTACTCATTCAAGGACATCCACTTGTTGTTTTGTTTGTTTGGATTCTTTTCTTTGTGCCAAGTGGATGGACAAGAATGCCTAAGAACCTTCTTTAGCTATCTATGCTTTTCTCGTCTCAAACTCTATTCATGCTACATCACAAAATTTGATCAAGTCAGATTCGAACCGATGCATGTGAGGAGCACTCGGAGTCCCGATTCGTCATAGACTTAAACTTCCAAAACCTCTTAGTGATTCTCGGTCGACCGATCCTTCCATTTCGGTCCTACCGAGATCATCAAGTTGATCTGAAGTTTTCAATCTCGGTGCAACCGATTTGAACTTTTCGGTCTCACCGATTTGCTGTAACTGAACACAGTTATGCATCTCGGTGCCACCGAGTTGTTCCACTCGGTCACACCGACAGGGTCGAGCTATATATATAGCCATGGGAAATTTTTTGGAAATTTCTCCAAAACCCTTCGCCCGCGCAACAGCTCGCTCTGCCATCGTGGTCTCGGGATCGTCTCCTCGTCGCCAGCAGCCTCCTGTCGCTGGTCTCCGCCGCCGTCAACGGATTTCGTCCCCGCCGTTGTCGTCGTAGCAAGTCCACCGCCAAGTTAGGGTATGGACTTAATCTTTGTACTATCCACGTCTGATTCCTGGCACATTGTTTCCATATCGATTCTTGCCATGATTGAAACTCTTCTATCCAGACAAAGTAGTTCATAGATTAGGTGTGATTCAAATTTTTAGGGTTAGGTTTCCGCCGAAACCATCTCGGACCAACTGAGTTGAAAAACTCGGTCTCACCGATTTGGCTTATGCCATTGCACTAGTGACTCTCGGTCTGACCGAGAATTACTAATCGGTGCAACCGATTTGAGGATTCTGTGAAACCCTAGCAGTCTCGGTACCACCGAACTGAAACTCGGTCCAACCGAGATCATTAGTTTAGGTTCCAAAACTGCTTCGGTATCACCGAGTTTGAAAATTGGTGGATCCGAAATGCTTTCTGTGGAAAAATAAAACTGAACTTTTGAGTCATTCTTTTAAAAAAACCTCTGCATTTTGTGATGCTCATATTTTCTATCTCATCTATAACTCTTCACGTGGTCGTGATCGACTTTTGCGGTATGTCCGATCAAAGTGACAGCCTGAACAGTCAAGAGCAGATGGACTTGAGTGAGGGCACTAGTCCCTCAACTTCAGATGAAGGGAGCGAAGTACTCCTAGCAATTTGCCTAAGGCTGCAACTAGGCAAAGGAGGAAAAGAACTTCAGATTCAAAGGATGAAGATTACAAAGTCGAGGAAGATGAGGCAACTTCCAAGAAAGAGGTGCTCAAGAAGGAATATGGCTCAAGAAAGAATACAAAGCCGAGCATGAAGACCAAAAGGCCTGCAGGAAGACAACCAACATCCAAGGCGAGCATCAACTCAAGCGCCTAAAAGGACTGATCCCAAAGAGCCAATTTCTGAAGGAAAGAAGAGGAAGGAAAGGGTCAAGAAGACCATGGCCAAAATTGTTGGTCAACCTTCCATGATGGAAGAGGAAGAGCTTCTTTGCACCAGCTCCAAAGGCAGCTAAGCTTATGGGAGATGCAATCAGATCGGGAGGTGCAACATCCAAGCCCAAGGAAACACCCAAAGCTGCCTCCAAGGCCAAGCAAGTTCCAAAGAGGAATACTAGGAGTATTCCAATTCTTGAGAAGAACAAGGCCCCAGTGCCCAATGTTGCTGAAGATTCAGAAGAAGGACATGTTCTAAGAAAGCTCAAGCCCAAGATACCAGACCACAATGATGCCCATCCTGTGGCTGAGGACATGAGAATCAGGAAGGATTCAGGGCTGAGACTGTGGAGAATGGAAGATCCATATGCTTCAAGAAGAAGAACTGTTGTTGACTACAGGTTCCACACAAAGGAACAGCAGGACTTCTATGAAACAATTCTGTTGGACAAGAAGCCCATAGTCTGTGACATGAGGTGGGTTGACTGGAAATTCATCAAGGAAAATGAACAGCACTATCCTGGAGTGCAAGACAGCTTTGTTGCTTGTGGAGTTGCAGATTTTGTTGGATGAAGTTCACCAACTGGAATGATGAGCTTATCATGCAGTTCTACTCCACAACACACTTTTACCCAGATGGAAGAATAGTTTGGATGTCTGAAGGTACAAGGTACCAGTCCACTATTGAAGAATGGGCAAGTCTGATCAATGCTCCCAAGGAGAATGAGGATGACCTAGACATTTATGCAAAGAAGAAGTTGGGTCACAATTCAATGGCTCACATGTATAAGGAAATTCCAGACAAGGCATTAGAGACTCACAAGTTTGGATCAGTTCACTTTCTGCATCGGGATTGCCAACCATAAATTGGATTACGAGGCACACTTTGTTGCCCAAGTCTGGTGACCATAACATGATCGGAGGGCATGCCATCAACATGTTTCATGTGTTTGATGTGCCACGAAGTTCAAAGTCATGAGCCTGATCATTGAAACAATCAAGAGGACTGCAGCAGATCAGAAGAGGAGCTGTGGATATGCACCTCAGATTCAAGAATTGATAAACTCAAAGATGGGCACAGGAAAATACCAGTTGGACAAGGAACACTTTCCACTTTATCCAGACTTTGAGGACAATGAGGTTGTCATGAATGAAGATGATCCACAATCAGTTCAAGCTCAGGAGAAGAAGGAGAAGGTAAAGAGGGAGAAGGCTGCCCAGATGCCAACTCAAGAGGAGGCATCTGAATATTTCTCAAAAACCAAACAGGAGCAGCTTGGTTACTTGATAGCATCATCTCTGAGGATTGAGAAGGGGTTGGCCACCCTAACTCAAAACCAGGAGAGCATGGAAAGAATCATGGAACAAAAATTCTATGATCTAGATGTCAAGGTAACTGAGATTCAGTCAGTTGTGGAGCAGCTGCAGGATGACATGCATGAGAGGAAGGGCAAGACTACCACCAATGTGTTTGCCAGAGTGCCCAGAGCCCAGAGGTCAGTTGCAGTGCCAGTGACAGACACTAGAGCAACAACTTCAGCACCAGCCACTGCCCCTACAGTTCCAGTGCAACCAGTTCCAGCACCAACTCCTCCAGCTCCATCTACTTCAACTGAAGCTTTCATCCAAGGAGCCATCTCTACACCACCACCAGAAGATCAAGCCTGAGAGTCGATCTAGCACTATGCATTTTCTATGAACTTTTTGGTAACTTGTTGCCAAAGGGGGAGAAAAATGTATAGATCATAGGCTTCGAGAGAGAGAGAGAGTGTGTTGCTTTTGTTCTCTCTTGCTTTATTTGGTGGTTTTCCAATCTTTGCTTGCTTTTGGTTGAGATACTATGCTTGTGAGACATTGATGATCATGTGTTTGATCATAAGCTAAACTTACGCATGCTTGATATTATCCTATCTATCTTATGTGATCACTCACTATGCTTGGTGATGAGTGCATCTATTCATTGTTTATTATTTTGAGCGCTCCACCAAGATGTATGTGACATGGAAGAGTAACCCATGAGCCTAATTCACTGTGCATTTGCAGTCCAAAGCAAATCTAAAACTATGCACAAATTTAGGGGGGGCTCTTGCTTATCACATACTTCTCAAAGCGACGATGTTATTTAAATTTTATTATCATTTGTCGAAGCTTTGATCTATATGTTGTCATCAATTACCAAAAAGGGGAGATTGAAAGTGCAACTATCCCTAGGTGGTTTTGGTAATTCATAAAACATATAGCTCACGAGCTAATGCTATTCCAAGACTATTGTTTCAGGAAAGCTCAATGAATGGCATGGCATGGATGATGAAAGTGGATCCTCAAAATACTAAGGACAAAGGATTGGCTCAAGCTCAAAAGCTCAAGACTCTTCATTTTACATTTTAGTGATCCAAGATCACATTGAGTCTATAGGAAGCCAATACTATCAAGAAGGGATGAGGTGTTGCTTAATGAGCCTCTTGCTTCATGTGCTTAGTGATATGCTCCAAAACCCTCAACTACTTTCCCACATCCACAAATGACCTAAACCTAAAGCTAAAATCGGTCACACCGATTCTTTCTATCCGGCGCCACCGATTCCAAAAGTCATAGCCACTGCCACAAACCCTAAGCAAATCGGTCTTACCGATAGGGATCTCGGTCTCACCGAGTTGGGGTTGCAATCTCTCTATTTTCCTGCGTAACGTTTCGGTCTAACCGAAGTGAGCGATCGGTCCCACCGAGATTGCAATGTAAACTCTCTGTTTGCTTTTTGTAACATTTCGGTCTCACCGAAAAGAGCAAATCGGTCCCACCGAGTTTACCTGACCAACTCTCTGGAAAGCTTATTACCAAATCGGTCTCACCGAGTTTGTGTAATCGGTCTCACCGAGATTACGTTATGCCCTAACACTAACCGAATCGGCCTCACCGAAATGCATGTCAGTCCCACCGAAAATCACTAACGGTCAGTAGGTTTACTAAATCGGTCCGACCGAGTTTAACGATTCGGTCCCACCGAGTTTGGTAAATTGTGTGTAACAGTTAGATTTTGTGTGGAGGCTATATATACCCCTCCACCTCCTCTTCATTCGTGGAGAGAGCCATCAGAACGAACCTACACTTCCAACTTACCATTTCTGAGAGAGAACCACCTACTCATGTGTTGAGGCCAAGATATTCCATTCCTATCATATGAATCTTGATCTCTAGCCTTCCCCAAGTTGCTTTCCACTCAAACCCTCTTTCCACCAGATCCAAAACCTATGAGAGAGAGTTGAGTGTTGGGGAGACTATCATTTGAAGCACAAGAGCAAGGAGTTCATCATCAACGCACCATTTGTTACTTCTTGGAGAGTGGTGTCTCCTAGATTGGCTAGGTGTCACTTGGGAGCCTCCGACAAGATTGTGGAGTTGAACCAAGGAGTTTGTAAGGGCAAGGAGATTGCCTACTTCGTGAAGATCTACCGCTAGTGAGGCAAGTCCTTTGTGGGCGTGGCCATGGTGGGATAGACAAGGTTGCTTCTTCGTGGACCCTTCGTGGGTGGAGCCCTCCGTGGACTCGCGCAACCATTACCCTTCGTGGGTTGAACTCTCCATCAACGTGGATGTACGATAGCACCACCTATCGGAACCACGCCAAAAACATCCCTGTCTCCAATTGCGTTCGAATCCTCCAAACCCTTCCCTTTACTTTCTTGCAAGTTGCATGCTTTAATTTCCGCTGCCTATACACTCTTTGCATGCTTGCTTGAATTGTGTGATGATTGCTTGACTTGTCCTAAAATAGCTAAAATCTGCCAAACTCTAAAATTGGGAAAAGGCTAAGTTTTTATTGGTCAAGTAGTCTAATCACCCCCCCTCTAGACATACTTCAAGGTCCTACACAAAAGCATCTGTGGTAGACTTGGCCCTTTTCTCCTCTGCTTCCTCCTGGAGCTGCTCAACTGCAGTTTGGATCTCTGTAACTTTGACATCAAGGTCATAGAACTTTGTCTCAATAATCCTTTCCAAGTTCTCCTGGTTTGGTCAGGGTGACCAACCCTGCTCAATCCTCAGAGTTTATTGGATCAGATATCCAAGCTGGTCTTGCTTGCTCTTCAAGAATACCTGAGATGCCTCTTCCACAGTTGGCATCTTTGCAGCCCTGGGAGCAGCTTTGGGCTTTGATGGAGAAGCCCCTGCCTTGATTGCATCTGCCATAAGCTTTTGAGCTTTGGGTGCTAGTGCAGCATCCTCTTCCTCTTCCTCTTCTTCAGAATCTCTCATCATTGATGGTTTGCCAATAACTCAGGCAATGGTCTTCTTGACCCTTTCTTTCCTCTTCTTGCCATCTCCTGTTTCCTTGGGTTCAAGAGTGAACTCCATTGTTTCTCATGTGGCAACTTATCTTGGCTTAGACATGGGCAGTCTTCTTGCAGGCAAACTGTCAGCAGACCCGGTGAATAGGTTATAGAAGAGGTAGAGTAGATGAGCATCACAAAGTACAGGAGTTTTTGCAAAACTCATGACTTAAAAAATTAGTTTTAGTTCTTCACAGAAAGCATTTCGGATCTACTGATTTGTAAACTCAGTGATACTGAAGCAGCTTTTGGAACCTGAACTAGTGAACTCGGTCAGACCGAGTCACAGTTCGGTGGTACCGAGACTGCTGGGGTTTTACAGAGAATCGAACTCGGTCACACCGATTTGCAATTTTCGGTCAGACCGAAAATTGTGCTCTGGCCTAAGCCAAAATCGGTGAGATCGATTTCTACAACTCGGTCGGTCCGAGATGAATTCGGCGGAGACCTAACCCTAATCAAAACCAATCTACGGGATGTTTTCGCTGGGCAGGATTATTTCAATCATGGCAAGAATTATGGCGAAGCAATGTGCTAAGAATCGGAGTTAAGGATTAGCACAATGATCAAGTTCATACCCTAGTTCGGCGACGAACTTGCTATGGCGGCAACGGCGGTGGAGATTTCCATTGACGGTGACGGAGACCAGCAGCAGGAGGTTGCTGGCAACGAGAGGACGATCCGGAGACCAGAGGAGGTAGAGTAGGTTACGCGCGGGCTAAGGGGTTTGGAGAAATTTCCAAAATATGGCCCGACGGTATATATAATCTGACCCTGTCGGTGTGACCGAGTGGAACGACTCGGTGGCATCGAGATGCAAAACTGCAACCAGTTACTGCAACTCGGTGTGACCGAAAAGTTCTAATCGGTTGCACCGAGATTGAAAACCCTAGATCAACTTGGTGACTCGGTAGGACCGAAAAGGATGAATCGGTCAGACCAAGATGCACAAAGAGGTTTTGGAGGTTTAAGTCTATGACGAATCGGGATCTCCGAGTCCTCCTCACACAGAGTGGTTCAAATCTGACTTGATCAAACTTTGTGATGTAGCATGAATAGAGTTTGAGACGAGAAAAGCATATATAGGTAGAGGGTGTTCTTAGGCATTCTTGTCCATCCATTTGGCAAAAAAAAAGAAAAAGGCAAACAATCAAAGCAACAAATGGATGTCCTCGAATGAGTAAAATATGCAACCAACATGCTCACACAATAAAATGGCAAATGAAATATGTGACAAAGCATGCATAAACATTCTAGCATCTATCAAGCAATTGGCGATGACTAGCACTACAAAAAAAATACACTTCTATGATGATACGTGTTTGTCACAGTAGGTCGCGTTTTTTGTCATGCATGTACATCCAAGACAAATTTATGATAGAATCAAGATAGTCATACCTGTGCTGTCGTAGAAGTGTCCCATGACATTACGAAAATTATCATCACGGAAGTGTCCAATTCCATGACGATGAATCAGGCGTCACAGAAGTGCTTTCGTCAAGGGTGACCGACACGTGGCATCCACCGTAACGGAACACCGTTAAGCTATCGGGTCGGATTTTGGATCCGATAACCCGTTAACAGCCCTGACCAATGGGAAATTTCCATGTGTAAAATTCTGATTGGCCGAAGGGAACACCTGTCAGCTCGTCAGTGGGCCAGATGTCGCCCGTCCGTTGGAGGAGAAATGCCTATGATACGTCGACACATGGTTGGGCCCAACAGAGGCCCATATAGGTTCAAAAGGCCGGCCCAGTCAAAGGCCCGTAGAACTTAATCAGCTACTAGTGGGCCAGCCCAATAACGGCCTGCTTAATAAAGGCCCATTGACGGCCCGAAGCCAGATCTGGCCCGTTAATTGTTCGCCCAATATTTGGGCCCATTTACTACTCGCCGACACAGCCCATTAATTGTTAGCCCAATATTTGGGCCCATTTATGCGGCCAAGCGATCTGGCCCGTTAATTGTTTGCGAATATTTGGGCCCAACTACAGCCAGTGACTTTCGGCTGTTAGAGGCCTGATGTAGACATGGGCCCATTTCAGCCCGGTGTGACTTTCGGCACGAATGGCCCGTCTTTATGGGCCATATATGGTCCGATGGGACATCAGGCCCACTAACGGCCCATGCTAAAGGTGGCAACAGTTAAGCCAACGTGACTTTGGGCCTGTTAAAGGCCTGTCGCGTAATTCGGCCCATTGATGGTTGTGCTAAGCTTTCGGCCTCTTAAAGGCCCATGATATCAGTGGGCCAACTAAGACCTGAGATATGTTTCAGCCTGGTAACGGCCCGTGAGCTAACTGAGCCCAAAACGGCCCGGTCTACATTTTGGCCTACTGAAGGCCCGTCGACGACTAGTGAAAATTGAGGCCAACATGCATTTTGGCCTGCTAAAGTCCCATGGTTTCATCTCGGCCGTAACAGGCCAGTACAATATTCAGCCTGTTAATGGCCCAACGCTACAGGCCAAACTAAGTTACTGGGTCGTAAAAGGCCCAACTAAAATATAGGCCGATGTAAGTTTGGGCCTGGCGCAATGTGTGAAGGCCCCAATCATTCGGGCCCAAGAAAGACGCAGGCTGGCCCAATTGTGGCCCGCTAAAAACCTGGCCCGTTAGAGTCGAATGTTTCGGTCCGGTCGACTACATCTGATTTTTTTTCAGATAGCGAATGATGGCAGTAACTAGTAGGAATTAAGAACAAACTTACTCTATACAATAAAGAAATTATGGCAAAGTAACTAAGAATAAACCTACAATATACAATAAAGGATTTAAGGTATATTACATCCACTGGGCATCGAAGTTCGCCACCAATGATCATAAAGCGCAACGAAGAAGCAGATTACAAAAACTGGGCACCATTGCAGCGTAACAAAATAATACTGAACCGAGACCACTTCCAAGACAGTTCAAGAAAGGTTAGCCTTGCGCAAGAACTACTGCGCAAGCTGCCGAGCAAGGCTGTGAGACCGGCCTAGCATGTCGGTCATAGCTTCCAGGTGTAGCTGTTTAGCAATGAGGTTCTCATTGGTGTTATCTGCAATCTTTCTTAGAGGTAGGACTTCAAGTCGAAGTTGAGTTGCAGAATGCCTTTCTGCTAGAAATTGGGACTGAAGAAGTCGAACTGATTCGGACAACGAATTCTGTGAGCTTGTCTGACTGTTAGTCTCAAGTAACTTGAACACTGCATCAAGACAAGACTTTGAGGTTTTCTCGCTATCTTCAAGATGTTTTGCCTTCTTTGCTGCAATATATGTTGGGTTTGTCTCATAGCCTTCAGCAGACTTGTGCATGCCATCGGGCATATCACCTGAAACAAAGTAGAGAGATGACAGGTTTTGCACGTGTATAAACAAAGATGATAACTGTTACATCAATTCTATCCAATTTCAAATTAGAAAATAAAGAGTAAGTTCAAAATATCAATAGCATAATTTGGCATTGTTCATATTGCGGGGAGCTTCACCAAACTACTGGATTACCATGTCAACATAACAAGCATATATGAAGGGCAAAGAAAATCATTGTATCTATTTTGGATAATATGCATGGCATGTTGTTCATATCATCAGCCACATTAGTAAGATAAAACAGGAGATGACAAGGTGCAAACGTGGGCTGCTTCACCACACACTGGATTATAGATCCACAAAAACAAGCATACATATAGGGAGTATTAAGTAATGTGCATGGTATGAATAAGGAATTTGGTTTTACAAGTAAAACTTAGAACTTACGGTTCTTACGAACATGTATTTTGGTATAAACAAAGCAAACTAAACAGCGATGGCGATAGGGAGTATGAGCAAATTAAACAGTAGTTGAGGATAAAGGCTTTAGAAGGACTGACTTACATTAACAGTTAACACCAGCTTTGTAATGCCCTTCTCCATGTCAAGGGAAGGATAACTCAAGAATTTCAGCACAGAATTTTCTTCATAAGCATTGCACAGACTCTACATTTTGTAGAGAGTAATTATAGATATGATAATACCGGAAGGGATAGAGGATAATGAAGATAAGATGCAAATTGATGCTACATAATCAACTACCAATCCTCGAAGTACAAGCATTACAGGACAATATGTTCTGACTAGAGCAATGGGCTACACTTCTGCACTGGCATTGTCTGTGTTTTCTACTTGTTGGTAAGATTAAATATAGATCTGATCTTTTTTAGTAAATGGTGGGCGAGGGAGATAAGATGCAGAATGCTACAAAATGAACCAATCCCTCTTCCCATAATACAAGAGTGTTTTGAACACTGGTGTACTATAAATGGAGGGAGTAGCTGTTAATGTAAGTACAGTGATAGACCATGTTCAGTCCTTACAAGAGGACTGCAGAGCTAAACCTCTTCAAAAGCATTGGGTTGATTCTAAATTTATGTAAGAGTCCATACGGATCTTATAATGTCCACCAAATGGATAATAATGAGGCTAACATGTGAAGTGATGCTACATAATCAACCAGCTATGAAAGTAAGTATGGTCATACAGGGCATGAGGCACTCACAAGAGCAATGCGATTATGCAGATAGTTGCGTAGATTACATGGTCCCTTGAGAACGATTGTTCTTCCGCTAACAGTTTTTGTACAAGTGCGACATTAAGGCAAATGCGAAATGTAGTTCAAATTGTGATGTGATATCATAGACAAGACTACCTTCTGCAGCCGAGACCAATGTGTAACAAGATTATTCCAGTCACCGTCGGATAAATGTAGCATCGGAGACTCTACAAAAATTTCGTTCAGAGGCTTGCCATCGAAGTGAGCTTGCCTCAGGTAGGAAGATACTTCATCAACGAGTTCTTGAAAAGCGCAACCAACCCTTGCTCGTCATCACAATCCAGTTTGCTCCTCGCCTATTTAAAAGAATGAAATCTTGTGTCTTCTGTCTGCAGAAACATATGCAGTAATGACCATGAATAACATTAGTACATTACTTACGCGTAAGTTGCGGAGGAAGACTGGAAATTGTTCTGTGTCTGCGTTATAATCTTTCCATGAAGGAAAAATGCGCACAAAGTTCCTGACAACAACATAAGCTTCATCTTCTAAACTGGGAAGAATTGGAACATGGGTCCTATTTGCTGCAATTGGGGCTCTCTCTGGTTCGAAAAGGGATTTGGCAACTGGATTTGGTGTACTCTTTGCTGGAATGGGGTTTTTGCATCGTATAGCTGATGCTATCTCAACTGGCATAATCATACTATTTGCTGTAGTTGGGATCTGCTGAGTTGGGGCATCAGAAATGACCAGTGTAGTAGGGCTAGAGTCTGCTAGAGTTGGGGTATTTTGTGGGTCAGGTGATATTGCAACTACACCTAATGGGCTATTTGATTTATCAAAGCACGCCTTTTCCAAATACTTGCTTCTGCTCCTCCATGATCAGCAATCGCCCTCTTCCTTTTGAACGTCTGATACACAAGAATAACATTTGAATGGATAAATATGGTATGATGACAGATGGAATATGTACTGAAAATGGATAGGTAGGGCGTATTCACATACACGATGTGTAAACTAAGCTAATGGCAGTTCAACAAAGTAGAAGCAATGCAAAGCATCAGTTGCAAGATATGTGCAAGCAATGCAACCTTGGATAGTTAGAGCAAGTACCTTGATGGGTGAATAAGATAGGGCATCTTCCTCTGACTCCTCCACTAGGGAGCTACATTGACTTAGGTCTCCCTCTAGCTCAGAAACACTGTTAGGATCATATTCTGAGCATGAATCAGAGGTGGAGAGCGTTTGCATTGCATTGCATTGCATCCAGACTTGATTTCAGTCCCTTAATGCCAAGCTTGACAGCCATGGCATTGTTCTGCTTTATTATTTTCATGCACGCAAGCTCATAATCATTATGATGCTGTTCAGAATCTAAGATTCATGAAAACATAAAAGTAGTCAGATTATCTATGGAATGCATTGCAGATTCAACTCGGAGAGTGTCTCCCTATAAACCCGTGCATACGAAAAGTTCACCTCCCCAACCGTGCTGACCAGACCACACATAGAAATACAAACCCCTTACGTCTCTATAACAGGCAGGCACACATTTCAAAACTGAAGTAGGAACATTAGAATCATATGAAATTCGTATTTGAACTAATAAACTGAGCAATTATGAGTGGCGTAATGTTTAGCTTCAAGGGTGGAGTGTTGGTAGTGCAACACAAAGCAAGTAGGCAGATTGTATTACATGTAAAAGATCGAAACCTATGTAAAAGCTGGAAATGACACTTTCTTTCTATACAATGCAGTGTTCGTTACCCACACATGATGGAAGAGGTCACATAGAGAAATACTATTCACTCATGTCTACGGTTCCGAGATTTAGAAACAGGGTGGTCCACCCTAAAAGAATATTGACAACAAATATGACAAGGCAAGCATAGATGTAGTGAATCAATCATTTACTTGTGAGCTTACTAGGACAAGTATGCGTAATTGTAACTGCGGAAGAGACCGTCCAAAATCTGAATGAAGAAGTTTGTCTAGCACTTATTGTTTGCAACAAATCGACGTGAATAATTGGATATTATATCGAATGAGTAAGAAAGACAAGTAAAATTGTCAACAAACCTGGCTTGCAGTAGTAATCTGGGTCAATGTCACTATGACCAACAATACAAAATGACTAGTTTCTGTACCGAGGGCCGGAATTTTGAAGACCCTGTGAACTTTAGAGGTACTAAAGATTACCGAAATACATCTGAACCATTAAGTGTAGGTAGCACTGAGCACACAACAAACCCTAATGACAGTCCTGCCTAATGAGTAATGAATCAATTAGAAAATGGGTGATGAGGAGTGGCTGCTGAGTGTTGAGGACGTATCTCAGGATAAATCGGGTTGGCTTGGTGGATGCTGCACGCCTGAGCCCTGAATGGACTGGGAAGGTAGGCACGGCGGCGCGCCCGGGCAGCGGATACGCTGTTGGGCGAGCGGCTCCTGGCTTCCTGTTAGTCCAACGTCTCCTCCTAGAGTCATGCCGTCCGGGGACGGCAAGTCACCGGCGAGGCAAAGGGTCACAAGTAGTAGAGATCGGAAGCGTGCAATGTGAGCAGGGGAATCGGGCCTGGGGCGACCCAAAATCCCAGGGTGGGCCGCCCACCGTGGGCACCTCAGAGAGATACACACCCGAGCGGCGAACATGCATTTTTGAAACTAATTTAGGAACATTTAGCTGAACAATTAAACAACTCTATTTTAATAATATCAGATTCGTATTTGAACAACTAAGCTTGTTTAGCTTCTTTGGGTGGAGCAAAGGTTATTATGACACGAAGCACGTATTACGATCGTATAGTGATCATAAAAGGGGGAAACTCTAAGCATAATTTTTTAGCAAAAGAGGGTTTCCCCTCCGATTTCTATTAAAGAAACCACCACGGAACCAACATGATCAATTAAACCCTAAGCATGATCAATTAAACCGTATTATGGTTGTGCCATGGCAGATTTGAAGCTGCAAATCGGAGAAATAATATTTAGCATCCATTGTTTGCTTCGAACTAAGAACTAAATTCTAAGAGCTGAAAAGAAAGTAGAGTAACCAAGTTAAGATATATTTTCTGGTTGAGATCAAAAAGTTGAGGAGATATGAAGTACCACCTCTCTTGCGGCGCCGTGTAGGCATCAGGGTGCGATGGCTGTCGGTGGTGTTGAAGCAGATCTGCGACAGTAGACGGGTGCATCGGGGGATAAGTCCCGTTGCAGTGGAAGAGAAGGTCGTGTGAGCGGCCCCGGCAAAGAGGACGACGGAGCCGATAAAGCGAGAGGAAGCGATGCAAGGCTATTGGTCCGTCGCCGTGGATGAGAAACATCCATATCTAGCAGTGGACGAGGCGGTCTTGGTAGGCGCTCCGGCATGGTGGAGGACAGTGGCGATGGATGTGGTGGAAGACGGCGGCGATATATGGGGTGGCGGACGGAGGCTGGTATGGGGATGGGGTGTTCTAGCGGACGGTGTATGAATGGGAAAATGGAGGGAGAGGTACGGGGAACCATGTTTTTGGGACGCGCCTATCTGAAATATGGGAAAGTTACGAACTTAGCCCCCGTTTAAAATTTGGACGTCTCGTCGGTTGGGGATAGGATGGTAATCTCGCATCTCGCTAATATTTGCCCAGAGCGATTTTGGGCGAGGAGAGGGTGTTTGGCGCCCATGGTTGGCGCCCACGGTATATGAACGGGGCTGACAGGTAGGGCGGTTGTGTCACATCTGAGTGAAGTTACAAACCTGCCCCTATTGAAAATATTTGCCTACATAGATTTCAGCCGAGTCGAGTTTGTTTTGCCTCCCACCATGTATGAATGGGGAATGGAGGGAGAAACAAAGGTCTTTCGGACGAGCTTGAATCAAATGAGTTTTGCCGCCCATGTTTGACGCCCACCGTGTCGGAATGGGCTCAGAGGCGGTCGTGTCACGTCTCATTGAAGTTACTAAACTACCCCTATTTAGAACAGTGGAAATCGGGCCGATGGATTGTCCGTGTAATGGGTAGACAGTAATTTCCATCTCCCAAACACTTGGCTTTGGACAGCCGGCGTGGAGTGGACATTTTGTCGCTTCTTTCAATTTTGGGACAATAAGCATCCACATTTACCACAGCAACTAAATTCGAATCCATTTTGTATTCCTATATGAATCTTTATAAATCATTCTATGTGTTTTTATATATCTTCAAAAGGACGACAAAGATGTATTCCTCTGTCATATATGAATATGGTTTACAAATGCCGATACTCAAATTCAGAAACTAGAATCCAGTTTAAGGTGAATTCGAATATTTGGAACACTTCATGTCCAACTCAAATGTCACACGCAGCATAATGTGTACTCCCATTTAGATATGTACACAAGCGATGTATCAAGATTCAAATACCGAGTCAATCTACGAAGAATGTACAGAACTAATGTATATATAAACACTTATAGAGTATATGGATCAACAATATCAACTAACATACATAAGCCAGGCATTGTACTTTTTTGGCTAGAACAGCATCCATTTTTAGCCAAAGATCTTGGCCCTTTCCGATGCGTGCCACTTATGGTCCATCTATACTACTACTATTGCTGAATGCACATTCAGCCCGATTGGCATATTTGTAGGTATGGCACAGCAATCCAAATGAAATGTCTCCGAGTCTTATCAATTAATACAGACTTGTGCTCAAATAAAGATACAAACCAAAAAACAAAAAAACAATTATTACATGATCTCTAAAACAAATGGTTTGATTGATTACATGAACAGACAACACAAAGGTTATTCAACTATGGAAAGAACATTTCACCTATGATTTACCAAGTAGGAATTTAATTTCCTTTTTTTCCTTCAGGACCTTAACAATCTGGTCGGTCTCGACTTGCTTCGCTTTTGAAATCCAGCAAATATTTAATGGTTGTCTTGAGTACTGCTTGTGATTGTGCTGTTTGCTTCCTCAACATGTCAACTTCATCTCTAAGTGCGTAAGCAGAATCTCTGTCTACCACTAGTTTAGCCTCTAGAGCATCGATGGTTGGAAATTCATAATGCACGATTGGGCGGTGCCCTTTGCTGTGGGATGATGCAACGTCCATGGGGACCTCGCTCTTTGATCTTGTCCTAACCTGTTTTGCCATTAAAGTTCCGATTGGATTCAGAAAAGTTGAAGTTAGCAAAACATCTCAACTGGGAGTTATAGCAGCAAACCAGTTAAACAAACAAGGAATTAAAGAGTTTCAATTGGATGCTGAAAAGTAGTTATTAACATCATTGTAACCTGCTGTTGCAGCAGCAAAGCAGTTAAACAAACAAGTAGATATTTAAGTTCAGGCAAACAGGTAATTCTTAACAGTAAGTATCAAACACATAGATAAGCGCAGTCTACAATATGATTAACAGGCTGTGCCATTATGTAATCAGTAGCAAACTAAATTAAGCCAAGCAATGTAATTGAACAATTTTGCAATAAGTGGCTAACTCAAATTCCGAGAAGCAGGTAACTGAACTTACGCTAGTTCTTTGTACAGGCACACTGCAACTTCTTTTTCGCTTACAAGGTTGTACGAAGGAGTCCATGGCATCAATTGGTTGGATCACAGTCCCAATACTTCTTTCTTCCCACACTGCATGGGTAAGTCGAATGGTTAATCGGGTAAGATGGTGCGTCCTTGATATGTTATATGAGGACGTGTAGTTAGACTAGTTGTAGCCAAACACATCACACTGGCTTTTACTATATATTTCATGTGATTACTTTTGGCATATCGAGATCTAAGCAATCTACAATAGGATGAAAAGATCGCATCCTTCACATTATTGGCAAACTCAGTTCATAGAAACAAGCAATTCAGCCATTCTGTGGGTAAATCAAAAGCGCCCACCGAATATTTTTTCACTATCCAATCATACACACAAAAAGGGGCGACGCCACCATAGGGGTTGGTATGGGCGGCCGCCTCAGGTGGCTGGAAAGTGTGCACCTAGTTTGAGTCGTCTAGGTTGGCCCATGCTAGTTTTGTTCGTCCAAAAGCATGAGCAGGCAATATAAAAATGAAGAAAAATGTTTCAGTTTGGATGGGCCAATAACATAAGTGCAAGGCAGGCCCTATAGCAGGCTCGTGGCCAAAACGAGCGCCTCCCATATCGATCGACAACAGAAAAAATCCCAATTCATTCGCTCCAGCCTCCACTCTGGTTCGCTCCTAACCTAGCCGCCGCTGGACAAACCGACACATCACTTCCTCGCGCCCTCGTTGGACGGCGGTCGCCGTGCTTCAAGCGAACAGAAGGACAAGAAGATTAAGATCCAACCCTCTGTGTAGCCTGCATGGGAGACAGCGGCGGCAGCACGGGCATAGCATCGAGCTTGCGCAAACGGACAGTCGCAGCTTGCAAGAGTAGCATGCGCAACGAGCAGGTACATCACATCCCTGATTATATCTAATTCAACTCTTCAATTTCCGACCAATAGTTATACCTGACGGTGTTGTAAAACTGCTTGTATGGAGGGAATCTATGAGAAAATGAAACCAATTTCTACTTATTTTATAACTCCCCCAATCAATAGTGAACTGATGTAATCGATGTATCTAATCAAGTTTCGTGCAAACATACAAGCTCATGTTGTTCTTGAACACAAGTGTCTAATGAATGCATCGCTAATGAAGGATTTGATGCAAACATTTTACATGCTCCCGGTGATGAACATATAGTGTCTAATGAGGGATCTAATGCAAGCATTTTGCAAGCTCATTGAAGGATTTAGTGTCTAATGATGATCTACTATGTTGAGAGAGACAGAGATTTGCAGGCATTGATGACAAGCAAATTATAGTGCATTTTCATAGCTTGAGGAAACGTCGAGGCCATCTACCAGAAAATCCCCGTATAGCATAAATACTTTTCTAATCTGTTGTTTGAAACTATTGGCATACTTGTGCAGGATAGATATATTGATATGCAGTTTGCCCAATGGTTATACGTGCAATTACACTTTGATATATTCCGCCAGAGAACGAATAATTCAAGCAGGTACAGACCATGTTTGTAGTCCTTGTACACCATGTTGCATTTTGTGTTTTTTGGTGCTTGCATCATTTAGTGTTTATAATCTGAACTACTTTGGATCATTAGCTGGTTTTCAAAGTGCATGTAGCTTCACATTTCTCAAGTTATGTTGATTTCAGGAGTGCAAGTGCCTTTGTATTTTTTAAGTTAAATGTTCGCCCCTGGTAGCTAGAATTCGTGGATCAGCCACTGCACAAAAATCATACATGAATGCCAGTACGAATTAAATGAAATGCAGGGACTTACGGTAGCTTGTTGTACAGGCTCACTGCAGCTCTGCTTGCGCTTGGGATGTTCCATGTACAAGTCCATGTTACCACTTTCTTGGATGTGCAGGCATTGTGCTCCTTGCATCCCCATCTGCATTTTTGACACGGCGAATGGTTGATCAAATAAGAGGAATCGACCTAGATGTTATATCGGAGGACAGATACTTACCAGATTATATGGGTGTGCAGGATGTGTACCAGATCCCGTAGCGCCGTCATGCTTCGCTAAAAAATGGATTTGCTTGTTTCAGATGATATCTCCAGAAGATATAAGAGTTAAAGTCAGAGTTGCATAGGCGTGTAAGCTAAGAGAGCAGTGAAAGGATATCCAAACATCGTCATAACAGTGCACAAGGGAGTGATGTGTGGATACCTAGTTCGGGACGGCATTTGGGCATGCTCGCCTAGCTAGAGTGCGGGTCACTTCAGAGCCGTTGAGGGTGATGCGCTGGTGTTGGCTGGCCGCGCACGGATGCAGATCTTGAGTGGCAGCGGAGCGCTACGATGCGGTGGACGAGACCGTTGGTGAAGCCCCAACGGCTTCGGGGGGCGGAGGTGCGACGATGTGCTTGGTGAAGTAGCCCCGGTGAGCTGGGAGACGGCGTCGGTGAAGCGCACCTGATGTTGTGGAACTCGGTGTCTGTGAGGCACGTCGGTTGTGGCGGCCGACGTTGTCGGTGGACCACCTGGTGCGGTGGACGAGGGCGCAGATGAGGTAGCTCCGGTGCGGTGGTGAAGCGCGACCGTCGTCTTCGTCATCGCCGTCCAACACAGAGGCAGGGAACGGTGGGGAAAGAGACGAGACGAGGGGCGATTCGAGGGTTGGCGGCGAATTAGGGATTTGAGCAATCTGGGTGCGGAAGGGGACGGTGGAGAGGAGAGATTTTGGAGGGCTGGAATTGGGGCCGCCAGATATTTCAATCCGAAACATGGAAGCGCAAACTTATATTGTCGCTGCCCTGTTGGGGGGAGGGTGGGTGGCTGGGTGCTACGCGTCCGTCTGGCACACGCCGACCACCCGACAGGATTATGCTTCGATGCCTTAAGGAACCTGCCTTTGTGTCCATGACATGTGGGCCCAACAGGTGGCTGGCCCACATGTCAGTGACCCAAAGGCAGTTGCCTTTAAGGCACCGAAGCAGCGTCCACCCCGACACGACCCTAGTCTGCCTGGTGCGCCTACATTTGAGAATGCAAACAAATCTTCTTTCATTTTCAAACGAATCTGTATGTATTACCATGCCCGTGTTTTCCTTGCAATAATTAGTCATTCGAAACGAGATACTCCATCCGTTCACTTTTGTAAGTCGTTTCAGACAACTTAAAATGAACTGTTTTGCACATTGTCTGAAATGTCCTCAAGGTCTTATAAAACTGAACATAGGGAAACTATAAATTAATTAATGAGGAGTTATTTGAAAAAAATCAAAACGGTACCCACGCTAACATGGATTAGAGTGTGTCTCACATAATTAGTTATTTGAATTAGAGTGTGTGTCACGTAGTTAGTTATTTGAATTAGAGTGTGTGTCACGTAGCGATCTCCAATTCTAACGTGGATTTCGCATTTCACCGTATCCATGCTACTTTTTAAATACAAATTCATATGTATATGATGAACACCATGGTAGTGAGAAAACTTTTGGATGGATTCAAACATATGACCTACAAAATAGCACAACAAACTGAGTCAATGTCAACTTTTCGAAACTTAGTATGGCATGAATTCTACCCGTATGCCTAGTCCTCGGTTCAAATATTACAATGTACACCGAATTGAAACATCGATATTAAGTCTCGTACTATGTACATTCAAATGTTGTTTTTAGCCCCCCCCCCCCCCCCGCACAAACGCTACATACTTGCTGCATCGGTCAATCTTCCTCTCCTAACCACCTTAGGAAGCTATCAGTTTCCAACACACGTTCATTCTTTCTCTTCATGTTTCAATCTCTAAGTCTCTCAACTACGCAACCCCTTTTTCCACTCTATTACCAAATGTATTTACCTCACACACCCGCCATTGCACCCCATGCCGAGCTCTCTCTCTCCCCCTCTTCCTCTCACCCTCTCGCGCTAAATACATGCATTGCCTATCTAGCCCCCCAACCTCTCGTGCGCGCCTTACGTTGTATATATAGGTCACTCCTTCGAGACTGTCTCACTCTTTCTTCCATGCAGTGAGCCACACTCGCTCAATCTCGCTCTCTTTATCTGAGTCTCGTTTAACCTCGTTTTCTTTCACACACAAATGATATATCTCCCTGTTCGGGCCTCGATCGACACACTCTATACTCTCTCACGCAGATTGTCTATTCTTGATAACCCACAAGTATAGGGGATCGCAACAGTTTTCGATAAGTAAGAGTGTCGAACCCAACGAGGAGCTAAAGGTAGAACAAATATTCCCTCAAGTTCTATCGACCACCGATACAACTCTACACACACTTGATGTTTACTTTATCTAGAACAAGTATGAAACTAGAAGTACTTTGTAGGTGTTTTTGGATAGGCTTGCAAGAAAGTAAAGAACACGTAAATAAAACTAGGGGCTGTTTAGATAAAGACACAACTAAAGTAAATATGGCGAGTGTGGAAAAGTGGTGGTAGGAGTTGTGGAATTGTCCCTAGGCAACTGACTATATTACTAGACCGATAATCGTTATTGCAATTCTACTTGAGGGAGAGGCATAAGCTAACATACTTTCTCTACTTGGATCATATGCACTTATGATTGGAACTCTAGCAAGCATCCACAACTACTAAAGATTCATTAAGGTAAAACCCAACCATAGCATTAAAGCATCAAGTCCCCTTTATCCCATACGTAAACAACCTACTTACTCGGGTTTGTGTTTCAGTCACTCACGCAACCCACTATAAGCGAATCATGAACGCATTGCAACACCCTACAACGGGAATCCCTCACGCTTGCGCGACACGGAGGGCACCATAGGACAGCACCAATAATAAAACATCCAACTCAAATCAATCAAAGCAATTCATCAATCACCGATAGGACAATGAAAATCTACTCAGACATCATAGGATGGCAACACATCATTGGATAATATTATGAAGCATAAAGCACCATGTTCAAGTAGAGGGTACATCGGTTTGCGGGAGAGTGGACCGCTGTAGATAGAAGGGGGAAGGTGATGGAGATGTTGGTGAAGATGACGGCGGTGTTGGTGAAGATGACGGCGGTGTTGGTTTAGATCACGGTGATGATGATGGCGCCCGGCGGCGTTCCAGCGCCACCAGAAGCAAGGGGGAGAGAGCCCCCCTTCTTCTTCTTCTTCTTCTTCCTTGACCTCCTCCCTAGATGGGAGGAGGGTTTCCCCTCTGTTCCTTGGCTCCCATGGCTTGGGAGGGGCGAGAGCCCCTCCGAGATTGGATCTATCTCTCTGTTTCTGCGTTCTCTCTGGCTCTGTTTCACCGTTTCGCGTATACATGAAGATCCGTAACTCCGATTGGCCTGAAACCTTCGCCCAGATTTTTTTTCGAATATTATATTTCTTGCGGCAAAAGAAGAGCATCAACAGCCTTACGGTGGGCTCACGAGGGTAGGCGGCGCGCCCAGGGGGAGGCGCGCTCCCCTGCCTCGTGACCACCTCGGGCACCGTCCCGCGTGGATTTTTCTTCTGGAATTTACCATATTTTCCAAAAATAAGCTCCGTCCGTTTTTGTCCCGTTTGGATTCCATTTGATATGGATATTCTGCGAAACATAAAACATGCAACAGACAGGAACTGGCACTGGGCACTGGATCAATATGTTAGTCCCAAAAATAATATAAAAAGTTGCCAAAAAGTATATGAAAGTGAATGGAACAATAAAAAATTATAGATACGATGGAGACGTATCAGCATCCCCAAGCTTAATTCCTGCTCGTCCTCGAGTAGGTAAATGATAAAAAAGAATAATTTTTGATGTGGAATGCTACCTAGCATAATCTTGATCATATGTCTAATCGTGGCATGAATATTAAAACACGAGTGATTCAAAGCAATAGTCCATCATTTGACATAAAAACAATAATACTTCGAGCGTACCAATAAAGCAATCATGTCTTTTCAAAACAACAAGGCCAAAGCAAGCTTATCCCTACAAAATCATACAGTTTGCCATGCTTCATTTTCATCACGCAAAATGCCCCCATCATGCACAACCCCGATGACAAGCCGAGCAATTGGTTCATACTTTTTAACGCGCTTCAGCTTTTTCAACCCTCACGCAATACATGAGTGCAAGCCATGGAACTAGCACTATAGGTGGAATAGAATATAATGATGGAGGTTATGTGGAGAAGACAAAAAAGGAGAAAGTCTCACATCGACGCGGCTAATCAACGGGCTATGGAGATGCCCATCAATTGATGTCAATGCGAGGAGTAGGGATTGCCATGCAACGGATGCACTAAGAGCTATAAGTGTATGAAAGCTCAACAAAAGAAACTAAGTGGGTGTGCATCCAACTTGCTTGCTCATGAAGACCTAGGGCATTTGAGGAAGCCCATCGTTGGAATATACAAGCCAAGTTCTATAATGAGAATTCCCACTAGTATATAAAAGTGAAAGCATAGGATACTCTCTCTATGAAGAACATGGTGCTACTTTGAAGCACAAGTGTGGTAAAAGGATAGTAACATTGCCCCTTCTCTCATTTTCTCTCATTTTTTTTTCTTTTTTTTGGGCCTTCTCCTTTTTTTGGCCATTATCTTTTTTTTATTTATTTTATTTTTTTTCGTCCGGAGTCTCATCCCGACTTGTGGGGAAATCATAGTCTCCATCATCCTTTCCTCACTGGGGCAATGCTCTAATAATGATAATCATCACACTTTTATTTACTTACAACTCAATATTACAACTCGATATCTAGAACAAAGATATGACTCTATATGAATGCCTCCGGCGGTGTACCGGGATGTGCAATGATCTAGCGTAGCAATGGCATCAAAAAACGGACAAGCCATGAAAACATCATGCTAGCTATCTTACGATCATGCAAAGCAATATGACAATGAATGCTCAAGTCATGTATATGATGATGATGGAAGTTGCATGGCAATATATCTCGGAATGGCTATGGAAATGCCATAATAGGTAGGTATGGTGGCTGTTTTGAGGAAGATATAATTAGGCTTATGTGTGACAGAGCGTATCGTATCACGAGGTTTGGATGCACCGTGAAGTTTGCACCAACTCTCGAGGTGAGAAAGGGCAATGCACGGTACCGAAGAGGCTAGCAATGATGGAAAGGTAAAAGTGCGTATAATCCATGGACTCACATTAGTCATAAAGAACTCATATACTTATTGCAAAAGTTTATTAGCCCTCGAAGGAAAGTACTATTATGCATGCCCCTAGGGGGATAGATTGGTAGGAAAAGACCATCGCTCGTCCCCGACCGCCACTCATAAGGAAGACAATCAAAGAAACACCCCATGCTTCAAATTTGTCACACAACGGTTAGCATATGTGCATGCTACGGGACTTGCAAACCTCAACACAAGTGTCTCTACAATCCAAAACCACCCACTAGAGTAACTCTAATATCACCATATTTATATCGCAAAACTATTGCAAGGAATCAAACATATCATATTCATCGATCTACAAGTTTATGTAGGATTTTATGACTAACCATGTGAATGACCAATTCCTGTCATCTCTCTAAGTAGATATAAGTGAAGCAAGAGAGTTTAATTCTTTCTACAAAAGATATGCCCACGCTCTAACAAGTATAAGTGAAGCAAAAGAGCATTCTACAAATGGCGGTTGTCTATGTAAAGAGAAAGCAGGCAATCCAAACTTCAAATGATATAAGTGAAGCACATGAAGCATTCTATAAAGCCATACTCAAAAGATATAAGTGAAGTGCAATGAGAATTCTATAAATCAACCAAGGACTATCTCATACCAGCATGGTGCATAAAAGAAAAATAAGAACCTAATTGCAAAAGACGCTCCAAGACTTGCACATATCACATGAATGAAACGAATCCGAAAACATACCGATACTTGTTGAAGAAAGAGTGGATGCCTCCCCAGCATCCCCAAGCTTAGACGCTTGAGTCTCCTTGAATATTTACTTGGGGTGCCTCGGGCATCCCCAAGCTTGAGCTCTTTCCTCTCTTCCTTCTTCTCAAATCGAGACCTTCTCGATCATCGAACACTTCATCCACACAAAACTCCAACAGAAAACTCGGTAAGATCTGTTAGTATAATAAAGCAAATCACCACTTTAAGTACTGTTGAAAACCAATTCATATTTTGTTTTTGAATTGTGTCTACTGTAATATAACTTTTTCATGGCTTAATCCACTGATATAAATTGATAGTTTCGTCAAAACAAGCAAACTATGCATCAAAAACAGAATCTGTCTAAAACAGAACAGTCTGTAGAAATCTGAACATTCACCATACTTCTGATACTTGAAAAATTCTGCCAAAATTAGGAAAAATAAAAAAGTTGTACAGAAAGACAGTGAAAAAAGAATCAGAACCATTTGACGTTCCAGTAAAAACTTAAAATTCACTCACTACAGCCAAAGTTTCTGTCCTGCACCGCACAAACCAACAAGCATTGTAAACATCCTAAAGGCAAACCTTGGCACATTATTTTTATAATACAATGGAATTGTACAAGGGGATAATTTTTTTTAAGTTTCTGTAATCAAGATTCACAAAGTTGCCGTGAGCATGAACAAAGTTCAAGGAGCTCTCCCACATCAACAATGCTTGTCTCTCTTACTTTCACTTTTCTTTTTGAAAACGTTTTGGGTTCCCCTCTTTATTTTTGTTGTTTTTAAACTATAAGAAAGCACTCAACATAAATAAATGACTCTCTAAAACTTCCGGGTTGTCTCCCTGGCAGCGCTTTCTTTAGAGCCATTAAGCTAGGCATATAGTGCTCAAGTAATGAATCCACCCGGATCCCAAGGTATATCAAAGCCAATTTTAATTAGCAATGATTTGTAATTTAGTAGTGAGAAAAAAGCAGCATATATCATGTAATGACGAAGTCTAACTCTCTTTCTATGCATCGGCATGTCATAAAAGAACAATTCATGCACACATAGTAAAGGCCAATGCATAGTATAAACAGTTTCTTGCAATTTTATTGTATTGGAAACATAGAGAGGTGGAGATATAGTTCCTCTCTCATAATAATTGCAAGTAGGAGCAGCAAGCACATGCATATTATATCTATCAAAATCATCATGTGCAACGGTAAAAGGCAACCCATCAATATAATTCTTAATAAGTGCAAACTTCTTTGATATAGTGTAGTCGGGAGAGTTTAAAAAGATAATAGGACTATCATGCGTGGGTGCAATAGCAACAATTTCATGTTTAACATAAGGAACTATAGCAAGTTCATCTCCATAAGCATAATTCATATTGGCATCTTGGCCATAAGCATAGCAAGCATCATCAAAAAGGGATATTTCAAAAGAATCAAAGGGATCATAACAGTCATCATAGCAATCATCCTTCGGTAAGCACGAAGGGGAATTAAACAATGTATGAGTTGAAGAGTTACTCTCATTAGAAGGTGAGAACGGGTGATCAATCCACTCTTCCTCCTTTTGTTCTTCGCTCTCCTCCTCATCTTTTTCATCCAATGAGCTCATATTTTCATCAATTTCTTCTTCCATAGATTCCTGCAAAATATTAGTATCTTCTTGGACAGCGGAGACTTTCTTAATAAGTGCATTAATTTCATAATTGTATTTATAATTCTCATAGCAATATTTGAGGATAGCTAAATTTTCAGATCTATAAACAGCATCATCATAATCCTCAAACTCTTTACACATAGCTTCAATTTCATAAGCACCCATAAAAGCAAAAAATTCTTCTATTTGTTCCACATCATAGTAATCATATATACCTCTAGCATAAGAAGCTAAGGTTTCATTATCATTAAATTTGCATGAAAAGGGAAGGTGTGGAGAATTCATCCTAGAGCAACAAGTATAATCATATTCCACGCATAGTTGCCAAGCATACCACTTCAATATATGAATTTGATCCCATAATAGTTTCACTTTTTGTGTCAAGCGATAATCCCTAAAGTATTCACGTTGATCCAACGTTACTCCCATTACATAATTGAATGTGGTTTTCTCAGGATTATTAAAGTAGTACATAATATCTTTCACATAACCAGTATCGAGGGTTTTAGGAGGTTCCCCATCTCCATGAGTGGCAAGTACACCTAATTTTTTTGGTATTTCGTGTTCCATATCCATAACTAAAGATAGAGAAAAATTAAGAACAGAAAATAAAAATTACTTAGTGATAAAAGAAACAAGCACACACGAGAATATTCACCCCACGCTATGACTCCCCGGCAACGGTGCCAGAAAAAGGTCTTGATAACCAACAAGTATAGGGGATCGCAACAGTTTTCGATAAGTAAGAGTGTCGAACCCAACGAGGAGCTAAAGGTAGAACAAATATTCCCTCTAGCTCTATCGACCACCGATACAACTCTACGCACGCTTGACGTTTACTTTACCTAGAACAAGTATGAAACTAGAAGTACTTTGTAGGTGTTTTTGGATAGGCTTGCAAGAAAGTAAAGAACACGTAAATAAAACTAGGGGCTGTTTAGATAAAGACACAACTAAAGTAAATATGGCGAGTGTGGAGAAGTGGTGGTAGGAGTTGTGGAATTGTCCCTAGGCAACTGACTATGTTACTAGACCGATAATCGTTATTGCAATTCTATTTGAGGGAGAGGCATAAGCTAACATACTTTCTCTACTTGGATCATATGCACTTATGATTGGAACTCTAGCAAGCATCCACAACTACTAAAGAATCATTAAGGTAAAACCCAACCATAGCATTAAAGCATCAAGTCCCCTTTATCCCATACGTAAACAACCTACTTACTCGGGTTTGTGTTTGATCACTCACGCAACCCACTATAAGCGAATCATGAACGCATTGCAACACCCTACAGCTGAATCCCTCACGCTTATGCCGACACGGAGGGCACCATAGGACAACACCAATAATAAAACATGCAACTCAAATCAATCATAGCAATTCATCAATCACCGATAGGACAACAAAAATCTACTCAGACATCATAGGATGGCAACACATCATTGGATAATAAGTGAAGCATAAAGCACCATGTTCAAGTAGAGGGTACAGCGGGTTGCGGGAGAGTGGACCGCTGTAGATAGAAGGGGCAAGGGGATGGAGATGTTGGTGATGATGACGGCGGTGTTGGTGTAGATCGTGGTGATGATGATGGCCCCCGGCGGCGTTCCAGCGCCACCGGAAGCAAGGGGGAGAGAGCCCCCCTTCTTCTTCTTCTTCTTCCTTGACCCCTCCCGAGATGGGAGGAGGGTTTCCCCTCTGGTCCTTGCCTCCCATGGCTTGGGAGGGGCGAGAGCCCCTCCGAGATTGGATCTATCTCTCTGTTTCTACGTTCTCTCTGGCTCTTTTTCACCATTTCGTGTATATATGGAGATCCGTAACTCCGATTGGCCTGAAACCTTCGCCCAGATTGTTTCCGAATATTATCTTTCTTGCGGCAAAAGAAGAGCATCAACCGCCTTACGGTGGGCTCACGAGGGTAGGCGGCGCGCCCAGGGGGGAGGCGCGCCCCCTGCCTCGTGACCACCTCGGGCACCTTCTCGCGTGGATTTTTCTTCTGGAATTTTCCATATTTTCCAAAAATAAGCTCCGTCCGTTTTTATTCCGTTTGGATTCCGTTTGGTATGGATATTCTGCGAAACATAAAACATGCAAAAGACAGGAACTGGCACTGGGCACCGGATCAATATGTTAGTCCCAAAAATAATATAAAAAGTTGCCAAAATGTATATGAAAATGAATAATATTGGCATGGAACAATCAAAAAGAAATTATAGATACGACAGAGACGTATCATCTATCTAGGTCAGTCCATCCAAGCCGCCGCCACTCTTTCGACCTCATGGTGGGCCACGCTCACTCAATCTCTCTCTCTCCGTATGTCTCGATTGACCTCGCTCTTTCTCGGACAAAAACGATATATCACCATGTTTGAGCCCAATTCGACCTATTCACATTGTATACTCTCTCATGCACATCGTCTATCTAGGTCACTCTCTCCAACCCGTCTCACTCTTTCGATCGCACGACGACCCTATGTGATCGGTTGATCTTGCTTCCTCCCACACACAAAATATATCTGCACGTCTGTGACTGGATCATCTCTCAAGCTCTATCTTACAGCCCACACCCTTGCCAAAAAGCTCAATCGGACAATATCTCTCCAGAGCATATATATATTTGTTCAATGAATGTCGGACCACGCTCACTTTGTCTCTCTATCTATATGTCTCTCTATTGACCTCGCTTTCTCACACCGAATCTTCCACGCGTTGAAGTTACTACCTCTCCATCCCTCGCAAAGCCGGAGCTATTTCCATTGCGAGGGGCACTCCAACCTTGGATTAATTTGTGTAGGCATTTATTCCGGTCGGTTTAGATTATATTTTCGTAGCATTCAGCCCACAACTACTCCAAACACCGTTGCAACCCACGCAACTCCCCTAGTTGATTTCCCTCTGGCTCGGTCATCGCTCTCTTGCACGCCCTTTCTCGCCTTCAACGTCGCACCATGGTATTATTGAAAAAACTATGTTGCTTTAATTATTATAAATAAGCTTCAAAACTACACACCGATAATCCACTTGGAATGGAACAAATTTCGACCCACAAATTAAAGTGCTACAAACTACACATCGAGGGGCCCACATGTGATGAAACAAATTTGGACCCATATACAAATTAAAAAATAAAGGACGAGGATCGAACATGCGACCGGGCCTTAAAGCCGCACGTCAATAGGCAACATACGTAGAATAGCAATGTTTGTTGTACCCCCTTTGTTCACATAATGTTTTATATTACCACAGCCTAATTAATGGATAACATGTAATATTATTTTTAGTACTATTCGCCTTCACTTACTAGTGGTTTCCATGTGTGCTCTCTCTCTCTCCTCCCCTTCTGCGTTTAGACGCATGGGCAAACAGGAAGAACTTCATGAGGCGATGTTGCCGTTGACCATATCTGGACGCGTTCACAAGTCACGACAGCAGTTTCACGTATTAGCAGCACTAGTCAGTGTGTACGTGCAATGCACGTTAATTTGGAAGTATATTAAGTGCATGCGGATATTAACTACTAGGATATTATTTGCGTGTTATCATGTGATTAGCACTATTTTTGGCATGAAATTAACTGCACGCTAAACGTGTTGAGCGCTCGACATTGAAGCAGTCTAGGTCGTTGGATGACAAGGAATACATGTGGCTTGATGAAGTTTTATATTTAATTTGATACAGCTCTAGCAGAACATTCAATCGATCAAACAATACATTTCGTTCAGTCTGACTCCGACTTTAAATTATACGACGATCGATATAAAATAGACGGAAATGATAAACATTCGGATTTTAAGCATGGAAATCCGAATGTTTTTCATGGCAAATTTAGATTACGCGGCGGCGGCGGGGGCGTCACGCGGTGGGAAGCGGCTCCTCTGCCGTGCTCTGTGTGTCGTCGGTCCACTGACCGACGGCGACGGCGGCGTCTTGCGCCGTTGTTGGCGTACTCCTAGACATTGGCCTAGCTTCAAGGAAGGCCAAAATGTTACAGACTCGGGCGAGTTAATCAAGGCGGGAGGCGGTGGTGTTGGTGCAAGGAAGCGGTCGACGGCGGCCATCCATGCCGCCGAGGGGGAACCTTGGCACCAGCGAGACAGGCCCATCAGCAGTGGAGACATTTGTGTGCACGGGCACCGGCACGGGCGTGTAACACCCCAAAAATTTAGCCAAGTTTTAAATATTAAAATTTTGCCAGGAGTTTTAAATTTTTTATTTCTGTTGATTTCAGAACTCTTCTTTTAATATTAAGGTGTCTTTTCCATGTGGAGCTTTCCAAAACATATTGGACTTCTATGCTCTCTGTATAACACTTTCTTAATCAGTAGATATATTTATTAAATTATTTTCACCCTGAGCTTTATTCATTGAAATGTATTGTTTTAAATTTTGGAGCTCTTTTTGAACTACAACCATTTGATAGATTCACTTAATATTCCCACCAAAATTTGGAGATGTCATGTGATGTCTCTAAATGACTTGTGTGCAATAATATAATTATTTCATTGCATATTTTGAGTTTTACACCTGTTTTTCAAATCTGGTCCAGTGGACACTTTCGCACTATAGCCTAATTAAATATTTCCCTAGAGCCTCCACCAAAATTATCGGATGTCAGTAGTAGCATGCCATCCAACTTTATGCAAAAAAACTAGTGTTGTTCTTTCGAAAAATTGAGTGAATCATCCTCATCTTCATTCTGGTACCATTTGGTGATTTGTACTGCAACCATCTCCTAACTTGCTTCTTTATCCATAATTCCTTTTCCTACTTATAGTCCTCCTTGCCAAACCCTTAAGTCCGAAGAGTGGACCCTTTGGAAGATTTTTGGTTCATGAAAGCAGTGCCATTCACTTTCTCGCCCAGAATCGAAGTTTTGCATAACTTGCACTAACAAGTTTACGCTTTTGTCGGACTAACTTCACCACCCCTTATCCATCCAAAGAGACACTGACCTGGAAAATTTGGCCACTCCAAGAAATGCCTAAGTGCCCTTGGCATTTTGTCAAACACCTTTGGCCATGATCGGTTTGACATGAGTCTTTGTTTGCACTGTGGACTTGATCCCCTGGCCAAACCAGCATGTCAAATAGTTTTGCCTTAGACTATAACCCCACCCTGCTAACTCTCTTGTGGTTTGGAGCCCCCTATCATGCCATGGCACTTCGTCGAGCACGTTCCGTGCGTGCTCTGGGCGCGAGCAGAGCACGCGTATTGCACGTGTCGTGCCCGAGCCGACGTGTCGCGCCCCTGGTTCGCCACCGCCCTGCAGAGCCACACCACTCGCTTGGCTCCTCGCCGCGTCGCGCCAAGAGCCCCGACCGCCTCCTCGCCCCCCTGCAGCGTAGCCAGCAAGCCGCTTGGCGGCACGCCCGTCAAGATCCGCCACCGCCACGGGCAGCACCGTCCAAACCACCACAGCGCGCCAGCTTCGCCTCGCCAGCAGTGTAGTAGTAAATGCGTTAGTCCACAGAACTAACCAGCCACCACCACGTCACCTGCGGCCCGAGGCGGTTCGCCGCCGTTCTTATCTCCGGCCACCTCGGACCGACCTAGCCACGCTATATAAGGAAGCCCCGAGCGTCTCCAAGCCCTCAGGTAGCCTCACGAAGTCTCACTAGTGCCCCCATCGCCACCAATTGAAGGGGAGCAGGTCATCTTCAACCTCTCCGGTCAGTTCGGCCACCGTCGTCTCCCGGCTCTGTTCGACGCAACAAGGGCCTCCCCCTCTCCACTCTCTTCACCAGAAGCCCTCTCTTCCTCCCGTGAACTCCTCCCCCTGCTCAGTTTGGATCGGGAACCACCGCGGCCCCAAAACCACTTCGCCCCCGAAGCTTTCCTCCGCCATGAGCTTCGCCGGCGATTTCCTCCACCTCCGACGACCCTGCGACCACCGGGAGGACCTCCTAGGAGCGGCGGATCTATCCATGCATTCTGATGCCCGCGAAGAACCGCCGTTCGCCGGCGACGATCGCCGGACGTCCCGCCTCTGCTCGAATCGTTTTTCTGTTTTTCTGTTTTAATTTAAAATCAGATTTTGACCAGAACTTTGACTGTCTATAACTTTTTAAATACAACTCCAAATGAATTGATTCTTTTTCCTACCTCTCTCAAATATGGTCTAGTTTATTTTAAGATTTATTTGAAAAAATTTCAGACAACTTTTTTGTGCTGTTTTGATTTTATGTAGTAATTCAAATATATTCTTTTAAATAGGATTTTTGAAGATTTCAAGATGTTTTGGAATGCACCCTGCTTTCCCATGACCTGAAGGCAAGCATTCTGAACCCTGGTGTAATTTTTTGTGTGTGTTGCTTGGCACGGTGACAACACCAACCCGACACGAGCATACGTCATTTTATGTGAGGATGTGTTCCTACTCATGAGTGCATGTTAATGAATTTCATGCAAATGGAGTTGATATGATTGTGAAAGGAATCACCGTCATATGCCTTTCATGCATACCGGGAGGAAAGCCGGGAAGGCCTCTGTCTTGGGTAGACACGGTCTTGTCCCTAGTCCTCCGTCGAGACGGACGTGTCCGGTATGGCATGAGGGGGTATGTCGCGTGGTGTTTCTATCTGTTGTTTGAAGTATATGCATTGTTATACTAATCTTGCAGGGAACATTACAACCTCCCCGAGTCGACCGTAGATCGATTCTTGTGCCAAGAACCCCATACTTGCTTCAGTACTACCACTCGTCTCTACAACAAGTAGGGTGCGGTTTAGTAAGTTGTCAACCCCTTTCCTAGCACACACCGTCTGAGAGGCCATGGTGGAAGATACCGGGAGGCCTCCGTAGTCATACCATCGAGTCCGGGAGCATGGGTGTTTGGTTGTAGCCGAAGGGGTAGCTCCCGATTCTTGTGTGATAAAAATTTTGTGATCCCATGTTACGTCGAGGTTGTAGCCTCCCCACTTAGAGTTTTGCTTAACAGTGTCGTGGGTGATTCCGACATGATGTGAGTTAAGCTGGTGTGTGCAAGTTAGGTGTGTTTTCAACAAAAGACCGTGACGGAATTAGTCCCGATGGACTAAAGGAATCCGTTACTCGTGGGTAAAGAGTACACCCTCTACAGAGATTAAACCTATTCGAATAGCCGTGTCCATGGTTAAGGATTACAGTCTGGGATGGGTCAAGTGTCGGTCTTAGTGTCGATCTTCGGAGGTGAAACTGTTAAACCAGAACTGAAATCACAACTCGTGACTTGTGATAATAATAATTATTATTATTATTGTTGACTAACCCGTGATATTATTGGTATTATCGAATATCCCTGGGATGGTTCTACCTCCTGGATATTTACTGTGTCTTCTTTTAAAGCCCTTTATGTGGTGTCGCTATGGCCTTGCTATTGCATTTCTTTTTAAAGCCCTTTATGTGGTGTCGCTAAGACGCCTGACTATGGCATTTCTTTTAAAGCCCTTTATGTGGTGTCGCTAAGGCCTGACTCATGACATTTCTTTTTAAAGCCCTTTATGTGGTGTCGCTAAGACGCCTTGCTGCATTTCTTTTTCAAGCCCTTTATGTGGTGTCGCTAAGACGCCCGACTACGGCATTTCTTTTTAAGCCCTTTATGTGGTGTCGCTAAGACGCCCGACCGTGGCATTTCTTTTAAGCCCTTTATGTGGTGTCGCTAAGACGCCCGACTGCGGCATTTCTTTTTAAAGCCCTTTATGTGGTGTCGCTAAGACGCCCGACTACGGCATTTCTTTTTAAGCCCTTTATGTGGTGTCGCTAAGACGCCCGACCGTGGCATTTCTTTTAAGCCCTTTATGTGGTGTCGCTAAGACACCCATTTGTAACATTTCTTTTAAAGCCCTTTATGTGGTGTCGCTAAGGCATGCCGACTAAAACATTTCTTTTAAAGCCCTTTATGTGGTTTAGCTAAGGCAGCTCATTGTGACATTTCTTTTAAAGCCCTTTATGTGGTGTTGCTAAGGCCTTTGTTGTGGCATCTCTTTTAAAGCCCTTTATGTGGTGTCGCTAAGACGCCTTGATCGGGGCATGCTTGTTATTTATTTCATAATTTTAATACTACTATGTTATTGCATATTCATAAATAACATGCTTGCACGCATCGTAGTTTATATTTATCTTTTGTGGTAGCGTCATGAGCATAAAATATTTTCAGCACATCATTGTTATATTATGCCTGTGTTCATAATGTTTGCGAGTACATTCAAAGTACTCACCGGCTTGTCCTCGCTATTGTCTTGGCCAGATTTTCTTTCTTGTGAGAGGAGCGACCGTGGCGACAGTCCCAGAACCTAAGCAACGGCGATAGCAGCCTCGCGAAGATAGGAGTTAACCTGGTCAGCTGTTCCTGTGGGAATTGGAGTCCCATAGACACTGATGATCCATAACCGCTTCCGCCATCAACCATTAGAAACCATTTGTTGTACTCACAGGCCAGAATGGTCTTGTACTACATATTTTGTATTTTTCTTGGAATTTCTGTATCAATTTGGTGCCTCGTCAGCTAACAGTTATCCTGGGGCTGGTGAGCACAAGGGCCATTTTCTGGAAATTAACACCGGAGATTCGGTCCCCACAGTACGCGTCGGATTACTGCAGCGCATATCTTGTTGGCAGTGCACGCACCTTGCAACGCAGGCGTCTTGCGTCGGCTGCCTGCAAGCGCATCTTGTTGGCAGGTGCCACAGCGTGAAAGTCGGCGGGGACCTCGTGGAACCCCGTGGGATCAAGCTCGGCGACAATGTGTGGTTCCCAGCCCATCAATGCCACGGGGATGGGTGTTGGCGCAGTCGGGGCGACGGGAGCCAGAACGGGAGCGGGGACAGGCGCAACGTCTTCCCTTAAGGCCAGTTCAAGCTCGTCCCAAAGCGCCTTATGTTCTTGAGACTCTGGCTGGGTGTCTTCCTCAGGAATTTGGAACACTAAGGGCGGACCATCGTGATGTGGCATGGCGTACGTTTAGGTCAGGCTAGTTGGAGGTAGACGACAGGAGAATCGGAGAGGAAGAGAGAGGATTGTAGAGATACCGGGTAGTGCGGGGTTGATTTTAAACTGCGGCGCCGGCGACATTAAAAGTGGGAGCAGTTGGGACGACGGTGGGTGGCGTTGCCTGGTCAAAGGGCTCGCCTCCTGGTGAGCCTGGACATTGGTCTGCTCGCGCGCCTCCCTGACAGTCGGCGCAGCGGTCTGCTCGCATGCCTCCCGCCGGCTCACACGCTTGCTCGGACGGCACCTGCCGATGAGAAGCGGGGACTCGTGGCGGCACGTAAACGCCCACGGTTTCCAATAGTGAAAGCGTTCGCCTTAACGTGACAGGTCTTTGTTCCAAAATACCTTGGCTCTTCATTTGTGCAACTTGCCATAAGCAGCTTGTCTCAAATTGAAGAAAAAACTTACGAAGTAATCTTTGTGCCATATCACGTGACCATGCTTAGTTTCAAGAATTTATGCTCACTTTTGGATTTTCTGAAATTTAAGATCCGAGATTCAAACAATATCATAACCTGCATCATGCAATAAATTTTCAAGCCGTACATCTGTCCTGTTGTATTTCTTAAGAAAGGATTTGGTCTAACATTTTGCTTAGTTAAACTTCAGACAAGTTATATATGCAGAGTAAAAGGATAATCCCTCTGTACCAGTGCATTGCCTGATATATTAACTCAAGTACTAGGCACGAACAAATGGGCTCAATTCTCTGCTCATCCTGGTGTAGTAGTAGTAGTACTAGGCTATAAAGTTGACGGGTGACCTTGCGTAGAGGCGACCGAGGGAACTGAACCGTGCTCAACACAGTAGGTAACATTGTCTAGTAACTAAAGCATCCCTCCATTGTTCATCGGTAGTCATTATGGACCGGGGGCATGAGAGGAATTTCCTAGGGCTGGAATTCTAGCTGCCAAATATTTCGACTTGAAACGTTGAGGCTCGACTGGTTGGGGTTGCCTAATGTGCATACCACGCACGCCACCGAAGGACATGAGCCCATTTTTTAGGATCAACACGAGCCAAGGTCTGGCTGGTACGCCGTTGGGTCCGACCATTCGAGAATATAAAAGGAACCTTTTAAATTGTAACGAATCTATGTGTATTACAATACCCGTATTTTCCTTGCAAATACTAATCTCAACGTGGTAATTGATTTATGACGAGTTGTTGAATTAGAGTGAGTTTGTGATATAGTGATCTCAACGTGGATTTAACATTTCATGGTATCCCTAGTAAGTTTTCCAATGCAAATTCAAATTTAAAAGATGAACAATATGGAGGTGAGAACACTTTGTATGTATCAAGTATATGACCACACACACACACACGCACACACACACACACACACACACACGGACGAACACAACAACAATCCAATAAGTATAGTGCATCTATTTTTCCAAACCATGCATGTATGACACGAATTCAAAAATACTCCTTCTATTCCTAAATATTAGTCTTTTAGAGAGTTCAACAAGTGACTACATATGGAGCAAAATGAGTGAATCTAGACTCTAAAATATGTCTCAAATACATCCGTATGTGCAGTCCATTTGAAGCCTCTAAAAAGACTAATATTTAGGAACGAAGGGAGTAAAATGTAAGACATCCATGGTCCTCAGTTCAATATTTAAAATGAACATGAAACTGAAACATGAATATGAAGTCTAGTACTACAGTGCATGCAAATGTTGTGTTTAGGCGGAGCTATGATTGTCGAGGGTCAACCCCTCGACCTTAGATAAAATTGTGGAGCTCTGTTTAGGGTTGTTTAGATTATATTTGTCCCCACCCTCCCAACCACCATTGGTTGTGCACCCCCCACCCCTCCTCCCCGGGAGAATATCATGTGCCCCCATACCTTAGATGCTATATGCCGATACGAGTTGCTTGGAGCTTGTAGATGTGAGATATAGCAGCTCACATGATGTGTCTTAATATTTTTGCAGGAAACCTTGATGAGTTTGAGAATTGCACACAATTTGTACAAAAACTACTTAGATGCCCTTTGATCCCATATCCAACGACCTCGAAGCTCGTATCACCGTAGCATCTAAGATGAAGGAGGACATCATATTCTCCTGTATGTAAGAATATCATGTGCTACCACACCTTAGATGCTTTGGTGATACAAGCTCTTCGGAGGCGTTGGATCTGTGACCCAACACCTCCTTGGTGGATCGAATGGTTTTTTGCAGGCGCGACAACAATTAGTCACGATGACTCCGCCTGTAAAAACCACTGCTCCCTGATGTGAGAAGTCGTCGACTGGTGTTTTACCGTGGTGAAAACCAAAAGATTCCCCGCTCCCTCCGCCTTCCCATAGATTGCATTGCATTTCAGCCGTTTCGCCCACTTTGCTTCCTCTCCCCATTGCTTCTACCTGGTGCCATGGCGGCACAGCAGATCACGGAGTCCGAGGTGTGGCGCCTGATACAGGAGCTCCATGCCAAGGATACGGAGCTCAGGGTCAAGGACGTGGAGCTCCGTGAGCTCAAGGAGGAGAGGAGTGCCATGCTCCTCCGTTATGTGCGGGAGTTCACGGAGCTTCAAAGCGGCGGCCCACCACAAAGATGCTCGAGGCGTCGGTGGCGTTGCTGCAGAAAGTAGGGGATACGATAGGCCGTCAGGGGAGCCGGCTGGAGCGCGAGCGGGCCGATCATGACGAGGTCCAGGATCGCCTCAACCACTTGGTGAACCAAGTTGCCATGCACGTGTTGTGGCTGCGTGATGCCTACCGTCGTTCCAGCGCGACGATGTCGGCCGTTGGGCTAAACCCGTTCGACCACCCGGTCGACTTCAACGAGCTATGGCTTCCTGACTTGGTCTCCTTCTTCACCTATATCTCCGAGGAGCTGAGCCGTCTCCGCGCGATGGTGGGGGCTGAGCTGGACAAGGAGGGGTTGCAGGCTGCCGTCACCGTTGCCGGGCGAATCCTTTCAGGGCTCCGTCACCGGAATTCATTCATGCCATTGGACGCCATCTTTGATGAGTTGGCTCCCGTTGACCGGGAGCGGGCTCTGCGGGCGGTTGCACCCTGCATCACCAACGTCGTGCGCCTCGAGAAGCAGAGGGACTTCGGTGGTGTTTAGGCGCCCTTTGCATGGGCATGTCCATGTCTCGGCGCAACATGACCGTTGGATCAAACTCAGATGGTGCAGATCAGTCACTGTAGCACAAAGCGTGTGGGTGTGTTTGGTTGCATTCTCATCTCACTATAGTTGTTTGCTCTTCGTGTATTTTTGTCAACCTACTAGTGTGGACTCATGCACCCTTCATGCACTCTGCCAAACACCCAAAAGTGGGTCGAGAAGGGAACTTTTGCTCTCATCCCGTGCACCCTTCATACACCCTGCCTAACACTATTCGTGCTTCATATGGTTCATGTTTCGTGGAGTACTGTAGCACCGTACTCTTCGTACGTTGTGGACCTAGTTCTGTTAACATCGATCTCAGCATTCATTCTCGACCGGACAGTCGAAAAAGCGGTACTATGTTACACTAGTAAGTTGCACGTGCTTTGCACGCTAACCTGTAAAGCATGCACTTGACTGATGGATTGTCCATGGAGCACATTGGAGAGTTTTATATGTTCGCATTTGGAAGCTCACCTCCAATGCTTGCTATTCCACTGTCTCAGCTTCCATTGCCCATTTTCTTGTTTTGACTTCGTCTTTGATCAAGCTCATAGTTTGGAAAGCTTGGGCACCTTCGAAGTGCAATTTTTTTGCTTGGCAAATGATAAATTGTAAAAAAAGAGGATAGCCTAATTGTAGCTTTTGCCATCTTTGCAAATGTCACATGGAGACCTTGGGACACATCCTATTCCAATCCAAATATACACAAAGAATTTGGTGCATGATTAAAGATTGGCTTGGAAAAAAGGACCTCGACCCCGAAATTGGCATCATTCAACTCCACCCACCTTTGGTGGACCAAAGCAGTCGAGTCAAATGAGCAACCAAACGATGCCATGGCTTATCTTCATAAGCGCTTGTCATGGGAGATTTTGAATGAGGAATGCTCGAGTTTTTCGCAATTTTGCATCTTTGCCTATGTCTGTATTGGCAATATCAAGAGAGAGGCTAGGTTGTGGTATATCACCGGGGTGAAACACTTAGGGAAAATCATTCCTGGAGAGTAGTATTTTTTGCGAATTTCCTGGAGAGTAATCTGTTTCCTCCTTTTTGAATACGACCTTGTATGTGCTCTTTACTCCTTGCTCATTTAATGAAAAGGCAAAGCTTTAGCCTTCCTTAATAAAACCTTTACCATCTAAAATACTTCATTAGTTCCTAAATATAAGTCTTTTTAGAGATTTCAATGTGGACTACATACGGAGCAAAATGAGTGATTGTACACTCTAAAATATGTCTATATACATCCGTATGTAGTTTTTATTGGATTATCTAAAAAAGACTTATATTTAGGAGCGGAGGAAGTATGAGATGGTGAGCATATTAGAATAATGTGGCATCTATTTAGTTTCTTCTTTGTTTATGGATTGGTAGAAATCTCTCTCTTTGCTTAGAAAAATATGACTTGTACACGCTAGCTACATTAATTGCCCGCATACCCTTTTTCTACGGCGGGTGAATCGTAGTACTCCTTTTTTGACATCAAAATCGTAGTGCTCCTAGTGATGTGCAAGACAGTTACCGGCTCGGTCAAGCTAAAAAAATCCATCCATTGGGACCCGGCCGGACCCATGAGATGGGTAAGTTTCTAGAACAGCATTCTAGCTTCAATATTTTTTTAGGGAAATATTGTATAGCTTATAGGTGGTTCCCGCAGCTGGGTTAGTGTGGACCTGCTACTCACGGCAGGAGAGGCGAATACGGCACATGCTAGCCGTTGGATACATAGCACTGACGATTGATGAACGATAGATGTCAACGTAATGTGGGAAATCAACGGCTCCAAGCATCTCAAAAGCGTTTTCGTGGGAACCTGGGAGGGAAGTGGTAAATCCAAATTCAAAACTATTACACTATAGTAGTAGAGATAGAGATATAGGAGTAGTTGACATGCGCACAACATCATTTGTTATCGTCATATCTTACTAGACTAGCAACAAGATTGTGTAGTACTGAGGTATGAACCACTGCACATGCCTAGTAGTAGGAGCACTGTGTATGTTCAAGTGGCTGCCGTGTTTCGCACTCCTCCGTTGTAAGAGTGGAAACGCTTGCTGTAATCATTTTTTTCTTGGAAAAATAGTGGACACGCTCTACCATGCGGATCCTCCTCCGACCATGCACTAAATTACTCACTTTCGCCGACGTGTGGGACAGCAAATGGGTCCACCGGCACTACAAAAAAGACACATCCGTGACATTTTGGGCGAGCAATTTTTTTGTCATACATATGACACTTCTATGACGATAATTGTGACAAAACCGGTATCATCATAGATGTGGTGGGATCCTACTTCTATGACAAAAAACATGATGTAAAATGGGCTTTTCGTCTGGGCGGGCCGGAGGCATAATCGCATGACATTCTTTGGGCCGTCCATGAAGGAAAAAACCGTGGTAGAAGCGAGGGCGAGGAAAATTTCGGGGAGTTCCCGGTTACGGTGGGTGGTCAGGGGCCGAGCGATGCGCGTTTCTATCATACACCTGCGCGCGTGGCTCTAACTGAACCCGAGCGAGGCGTTGGGCTCTAACAGAACCCGGCGATTACTTTGTAGGCTACAGCGTTCTTGAACTCCGGCGATCGATCGATGGCTATTAATCGGCGATTCGCCGCTCTGCTGCTAACGAAGCCGATCGATGCTGCCTCTGGGATGAACAAAGTGGCGTTGCGAGGGGGTTGGATGAACAATTCCTGGTGGGGGTGGATGAACAGGACCCGTGGTGTTGCCTCTGGATGAACAGTACCCGATTGATCGAGCCGGTTGGGGCTGGATGAACAGGACCCGTGGAGGGCTGGATGAACAGGACCACCCGTGAGAGGCAGGATGAACAGATGGCCGTGGAGGGGTGGTTGAACAGAGCCCGTGGAGAGGGTTGGTTGAGCGATGGCCGGTGGAGTAAGCGATGGAGGCTGGATGAGCAGGAGCCCGTGGATGAGCAGTCGTAGGTGGAGGCCGGAGGAGGTCGACGGTGGATGAGCGATGGCAAGTGGAGGTGGAGGGGTCAGCGGTGGAGATGAACAGTATCCCGTGGAGTCCTGCTTTTGCGGTACGCCACACCCCTCCCGATGAATAGGAGCCCCGTTTCGACCATAGCGCTCCAACACAAGTCTGTTTCCTCCGTTTTGCGGTACGCCACACCCTCCCGATCAACATGACCCCCATTTCGACCGTAGGAGGTCCGTTTAAATCCGTTTTCTTGATGCGCTAGACCCCTCCCAATGAACAGGATCCCGTTTCGAACATGGTCGGTCGAACACAAGGCCGTTTCCTCCGTTCTGCGGTACGCCAGGCCTTGTTTCCATTGCCTGTTCCGTCCAAGCCTTATCAATGAACACGACCACGCATTCCGTTCCGACCCAGCCGGTTGGCTCCCACGCGTTCCGTTGCCTCCCATGAACATGATGCATTCCATTGCCTCCCCATGAACACGACGCATTCCGTTGCCTCCCCATGAACACGACGACGACAATGTTTCTCCGTTTCGACCCAGCCATGTCAACGAGCCACGGCGTGCACGTATGTCGCGATAGGCGTTTGAGACCCGCCCGTATGTACATACGTGGCCATATTTTCTTTCTTGCACCCGGCGGCATGCGTGCGTGTACATGCTTCGTGTGCGCCTCTACTACGACACGTGCGGCGCCTCTACATCCACCGGTATATATGTGCATTACCGTTCACGACGGGCCCGACAACGCTACGTACGCTTCGACCAGGTGGGTCCCGACTGTCAGGCACTTCCTTGACTGCGAAGATGTAGCTGGTGGGTCCCAGCAGTCAGGGGGGCGAATCGTTTTTTTTCCTGGACGCACTTCCTTGCGTGCGAAGGTGTAGCTGGTGGGTCCCAGCAATGGGGAAACGCGTTTTATTCGCGAAATCTGGTGGCCCGTCCGGTGGGTCCCCGCTTTCGGTGGAGGAATAATTATTTTTGCGGCGTAATAAGGAGGCACTTCCTTGCTGCGGCCGTGGACCCAAATTGTCGGTGTCTCCGCGCGATACTCTTCCGATGGAAGTCGGTCGTTGACCACATTGACCACGCCACACCGAGAGCACCACGCGGCGGTGGGCGGCAGCGAAGGCCTAGGAAGGGGAAGACGCGCGAGCCGGGGAAAGGCAGCGTCGGTGGAAGCCCAGCGGAGAGGAGTACGAGGGTTCACTGGTTCGGCTGCGGTGTGAGGCTGCCATCGCCGTAGGGCTTGGCCAGCGGTGGGACTAGTAGGGGCGGTGAGGCCTCTGCGGCAGCCTGACCGGCCACAGGAGGCAGGAGCATGCGGCACGACCGGTGCTGCTTTGGGCGGCTAGAGCAAGAAGACCAGAGGTTGAAGAAGCACTACGGTCGTTGGATGGACATCGTACGGTCACTGGAGCTAGATTCGTTCATATTGACTAAGTTGACAAAACCCTTCGTCCCCATCAACTTAGTAGGCCCACAAGTCAGCCTCCCACCAAGGTGGGTCCCAGCTAGCCGGGGGAGTATTTATTTTTTTTGTGCGTAATAAGGAGGCACTTCCGGTGGGTCCGAGCTGACAGCGAGGGGAACGTTTTTTTTGCGAAATACGGTGGCCCGTCCGGTGGGTCCCAGCAGTCAGGGGGAAATTATTTTTTTTTGCAAAATACTGGCGGCCCGTCCGGTGGGTCCCCGCTGTCAGGTGGAGGAACAATTATTTTCCGCGTAATAAGGAGGCACTTCCTTGCGGCTGCTCTGGACCCAGCTGTCAGCCTCTCCACGTACAGTACTCTTCCGATGGAAGTCGATCGTTGACCACATTGACCATGCTGCGCCGAGAGCACCACGGCGGTGGACGACGGCGAGGCCTAGGAAGGGGACGACGTGGAGCCGGGGAATACGCGACAGTGGATGCCCACGCGGAGAGGAGTACGAGCGTTCACCGGTTCGGCTGCGGTGTGAGGTTGTCGTCGCCGTAGAATAACAGGGGGTGTGGGTGAGTAGAGGGATGCCCTGGCCAGCGGTGGGAGTAGTAGAAGGCTGAGGCTGTGGCAAGACAACCTGACCCGCCACGGAGGTGGGAGTAAGCGGTCCCTTGGCTGCTTTAAGGCCGGAGCAAGAAGATCAGAGATTGAAGAAACACGATGGCCGTTGGATTGACATCCAACGGTTACGTCTGCTAGAATCGTTTGTTGACGTACACAATAACTAAAAAGATCTTGCATACGCGTCAACTAAATAGGCCCACAAGTCAGACGACTCCCTCTTTTTTAATAATTTATATATAGCTCATGGCAACTTATGCAATTTATTGCAGTCGTTTTTGGTTGGCGGGGCCAATTTAGCATATTTCGTGGGTTCCAAACTATTTTTAATACCGAAATGTCGAGCCAGATTTAAAGTACTTTGAAGATATATTTAAATTAGGTTAATGCCCAGTGAAATAGGAATCTGAAAATGTGAAAAAATTCAGAAATTATAAAGTAATTGCAAATTTGTCATCTATTTTTATATTTACAACCCATTTCATATTACTTTCAAGATTTGCAGGCGTCTTGAAAGAGTTGTAGCCCATCAGGGCATAGAAAAATAAGTAGGCCTGGATTGGGTATTCTTCAGAAAAAATAAATTGGGCTCATTTTCACAAAGAAGAAATAGCTGGGCTGGTCACATGGTGAACATAAAATATAAGCCTGGTCTAGACGGGCCACAACCCAGTTCAAACCCTACTCCGTCTCAACAATACCAAAAAAAATACTGCTCGAGTAGCTACGTCCCAGGTGTCATCCGATCTTGTGTTATTCTCTTGTCTATCGACTATATACGCTCACAATGTCATGGGTCCCAGATGTCAGGAAAACACTAGGAGGAAGCATTTTATTTTTCCATACGCTGACGTGGTGGGCCCCTACTATCATCCTCTCCACGTACTTCTGTCGATTCCTGTTGTTTGTTGACCATGTTGACAACGCGAGAGGGCGGCCCCACGGCGAGTGCACCAAAGCGCGCGGAGGACGTCGGCGTTAACAATTTAGGAGACGGTGGGCGGCGTCGTGCCGAGGCGCACCCGGCCGTGGGAGGCGGCGGCGGCCCGCCGGTCTTGGTTTGGTTTTGGCGGCCGGAGGAAGACAGGATCAAGAAACACGACGGCATCAGTAAAGCAGCATGAGTACTTAACAACCTTAATCAAACCAGCGGGCACTTAACAACCAAAGTGAAAGCGTATGAGTACTTATACATGTTCAACCGTGATAAAGCAGGCCTCGAAAGTGCTACTTTGCCTACAGCTAACCAAGGGTGAGGCCGCCAAGCCCGAGACAAGGCCCAGGCGCCACCCGCGCATCCACAACCTTACGAAGCGGCTTCATCTCGCAACGTGGTCAATAAACAGGATATTCGCTTTAGAGCCATGCAAAAGCATGAACATAATCTTCTGTCCTATTCTCCAAGATGGGCGGGCCTTCATTATTTGAGACCACCCATGAATAAGTATCTTTTCACCTCCAAGGGGAATTGAGTAGGTCGACATAAACATCATGTTGTGACCAAGCGCAAGTCTGACCCGACCATGGTCAGGCATCTGTACAGGAACAATAGAACTCGGCAGTTCCTGTTTCAAGAAGATCACAGCTGTAAAACTGCGTATAAGCAATAGTTTATGAACAACATATATAATAGAAAACATCTTGTACCATAAGTTTCTCGACACAGTTGGACCTGTTCGACGAGTGCAGCAGTGGCACACATATCCCACGTGGCCTTCCACCATTGAAATGCCCCACAAGGACCTCAATATGATCAATAAAGTGTAGGAACTTGTGGATGTCGATCCAGTCAACTTTAGTGCCATTAGTAACAGCCAAGTTATTACAGAGTAACAAACGAAAGCATCGCTTAACTCTGAAAAACCTACACATGCCACCAATTATAAGAAAATATTAGTTAGAAGTAGCACTATTCGTGAGAGATTCGTTGCTACTTCTAAAGTTAAATTGTGATTAGTTAGACAGAATAGGTGGATTAAGAAGTAATCGAGGCAACAAGCAAGAACCAGATACAAAACTAACATGGATGAACAATTGGAACAACGTCCGGGTGGAAGATCACACTGAAAATGAGACCAGGTTCTGCTATTTCCATCAACATTCGTGCGCCAACTTTCAGTCTGTAACACTTGAGAAAGTTTATCCAAGTTCGGCCATAAAAAAGCAGCGATCTTCTTGGTTCATGAACCCAACTCGAAACTTATATCCATGGCTTGTCTTCACTGTGACCATCAAACTAGTGTATTCAGTTATGGCAAGGCCGAGCATCTTGAGTACATGTGTTGTGGCAGAGCAAATAATACACTGCAGGAAAAATTATATGAGAACACAGCATGTTCAAAAAAAACCCACCCTCCCGGATAGAAAAGAGGATTCTAGGAACATATCGCATGCTGCGTTTCAAAATGCTGTGTTAGGATGAGAAGGAACAAGTGTGGCGTCTCGCCGAGGGCGCAGAAACCTCAGAGGGTACTCGCAGTTTGGGCACCGCAAATGAAACACACTAGATTCATGGGAAGAAAAATGCATCAACGGCGGCTGCCATCCTAGGATTACACTGCGACCAAGGGACTTGGATTTATCGGGGATGGATGGAGAATTCAGACTGGTTCTCCATGAGAAAACCCTATGCAATCACCGAGAGGGGTTTTCTCTGAACAAGCGACGAGGGAGAAGGGATTCAGTGCCTAGTGAAATATTGCCGCTTCGTCTGGCCCAGTTCTTGCTTAAAATTTGGAAAGGGGGTTGTGATTTGATGGCTCATTGCATTACTACGGCGCTACAACCGGGGTGTGTCTACCTGAAGTTGTGCACTCTAATTTGTGCATATGACACGTGGACCCCGTTGTAGGGTGCCCCACATATCAGCGAAAGGAAGTAGAAAGACAGGAGTAACTAGTTACACATGGATATTTTTTTTGACAGAGAGATACTCCCTTTGTAAAGAAATATACAAATCTTTTATATCACAGGCTCACCTTGCCGAGAAATATACTCCCTCTGCAACGCACGGGCATTATGGGGGTTCAACTTTTTTATGGGGGTTCAGCTGAGAATATAATACTCAGATAGGCTCACGGTTCTAGACTTTGGGCTGTAGGCTGACCCTGCATGTTAGGGGGCTCATGTGTTCTACCTCAGCGCTTTTCATATTGCAAGTGATTGGTACGGCGCTGGTTTTAGATGCTGTCGCAAGGCGAATACACAAAATTGAATAAAGCACAGCAGCTGTTGCAATGAAATCGAATGACAGTTCCTAACCAGCAATCAGAGTTGCAATTCTATCAACGATATACCATGTGATAAATAATACTGTCGTACTAGTTATACACACAAGACACTTGTTTCACCATGCCAGATTATTACATCAAAATCTCTCGGAGGATAGATCAGTTCGGTAGTTGCGTGCTGCTAATTTCAAAGATTTGGACCAGCTCTCCTTGCTGAGAAAGTTCGATTTTGACATCATCCCCTACCGCAAGATATGATTTAGATTTGAACCTTGACCATCCTTTAGCATCAATCATCATGCAACCATCCTTTGTACTTACGGTATATTGAGCAGGTTCATTCACACCAAGGCTGCGCATGGTAAGAGAAACTTGGCATGATGCCGCTCAATTGTTGAACGACTCCCTCATTGCTCTAGGAATTCTCTGTTTGCAAACAAGAAGACATACCCAAACAGTTAGATCAACACAGTGAATCATGTGAAACAACATGGAAAGAAAAAAGAACGAAGCACTTGGGCGGCCAATGCTTACCAAGAAGGTGGACATGTCGGTTTTTGTAAGGACTTTGGTATATGAAGTGCGAATTGCAGCCCAGTCTGTTGCCGGTGCAACTGCAGGCGGAAGCGGTCTGCAAGTGCAAGTGTTGGTGCAGTGCGAAGACACCGCTGCTTGGAGATGGTGCTCCTTGTAGAGCTGGTGCCGTGTCGATGCCCGATCCTCTGGTAGATCGGTGATCTGGCTGCTGATCGGTGCCCAATCCTCAGTGGATCGGTGAGCTGCTGCCATTGTCGATTGCTAGAGGAACTGCGGGTGCTCGATCTGTGCAAGACAGTGGCGATCGTGTCTGGTCTGCTATGATCAGCTTTCTAACTTGACTAGGATCCGTGACCGTGATCCTATTTTTTCTTCATTTCTTTTAAACGCGAGGACTAATTGTGGTGTTTTTGTTAAACCAAACTGCAGTTCATCATAGGGATTCAGCTTGTACTCAGAAAACAGACCGATCTAATTTTTTCCAGTAATATAAGTGATGGACAGTGCCTTCATTACAGACACGACATAAGAAGTGAAACCTGCAAAAATAGCCGTCGTAGAGCAAACCAAACGGTTTATTCTGTTGAAAGGGATCAAGAAGAGGTGTCTAGAGGGGGTGATTAGACACTAAGTACCAAAAGTTGCAGTTTTTAACTTCTTTAAGTTCAAGTGGAGTTCACAAGTTTAACAATCTCAATACATAACAAGCAAGCATGCAACGAGTATATGAGCAGCGGAAAGTAAAGCATGCAACTTGCAAGAATGTAAAGGGAAGGGTTTGGAGGATTCAAACGCAATTTGGAGACACGGATGTTTTTGTCGTGGTTCCGATAGGTGGTGCTATCGTACATCCACGTTGATGGAGACTTCAACCCACGAAGGGTAACGGTTCTTGCCGAGTCCACGGAGGGCTCCACCCATGAAGGGTCCATGAAGAAGCAACCTTGTCTATCCCACCATGGCCGTCGCCCACGAAGGACTTGTCTCACTAGCGGTAGATCTTCACGGTAGGCGATCTCCTTGCCCTTACAAACTCCTTGGTTCAAATCCACAATCTTGTCGGAGGCTCCCAAGTGACACACCTAGCCAATCTAGGAGACACCACTCTCCAAGAAGTAACAAATGGTGTGTTGATGATGAACTCCTTGCTCTTGTGCTTCAAATGATAGTCTCCCAACATTCAACTCTCTCTCTCATAGGTTTTGGATCTGGTGGAAAGAGGGTTTGAGTGGAAAGCAACTTGGGAAGGCTAGAGATCAAGATTCATATGATAGGAATGGAATATCTTGGCCTCAACACATGAGTAGGTGGTTCTCTCTCAGAAATGGTAAGTTGGAAGTGTAGGTTCGTTTACGATGGCTCTCTCCACGAATGAAGAGGAGGTGGAGGGGTATATAGCCTCCACACAAAATCTAACCGTTACACACAATTTACCAAACTCGGTGGGACCGAATCGTTAAACTCGGTCGGACCGATTTAGTAAACCTAGTGACCGTTAGTGATTTTCGGTGGGACCGACATGCAACTCGGTAGGACCGATATGGTTAGGGTTAGGGCATAACGTAATCTTGGTGAGACCGATTACACAAACTCGGTGGGACCGATTTTGGTAATAAGTTAACCAAAGAGTTTGCATTGTAATCTCGGTAGTACCGATTACTTAAACTCGGTGAGACCGAATTTGGTAATGGACATACACAGAGAGATTACAATCCCATCTCGGTGAGATCGAGATCCCTATCGGTGAAACCAGGTTTATGGCAGTGGCTAAGACATCTGAACTCGGTGGCGCCGGATAGAAAGAATCGGTGGGGCCGAGTTTGACTTTTGGGTTAGGACATATGTGGATGTGAGAAAGTAGTTGAGGGCTTTGGAGCATATCACTAAGCAATCAGAGAGCAAGAAACTCATTAAGCAACACCTCTTCCCTCTTGATAGTATTGGCTTTTCCTATAGACTCAATGTGATCTTGGATCACTAAAATAGAAAGTGTAGAGTCTTGAGCTTGGAGCTTGAGCCAATCCTTTGTTCTTAGCATCTTGAAGGGGTTCCACATCCTCTAGTCCATGCCACTCCATTGTTGAACTTGTCTGAAACATACTAGGTAAAAGTGTTAGTCCAACAAGAGATATGTTGACATTAATTACCAAAATCACCCAGGGAGCACTTCTGCTTTCAATCTTCCCCTTTTTGGTAATTGATGACAACATACATCAAAGCTTTAGATAAAGATATAAAGAATAACGAGTAAAGCTTTGGAAAGGCATGTAACATGCATAGGCTCCCCCGACATGTATGCAATCATGTGGATATGGAATATAGAAGCATGTGAGAGCATAACCATGACAGAGTAGGCAATGTGTTACATGTATCTTGGCCATATGCATCAGAGCAGAGAATATTAAAGGAAGTACCTTCATGCTCATGAGTCCTTCTTGCAAACAGTATGTACATCAGCAAGAATTCCTCATACACATGACTGTGATGCATATACTTACCTTGTGGTCTTGAGTTGGCTTAGGATGGAATGAACCTGTGAAAATAGGGTCGATAACACAGATACACCCTCTTGGCCAGAGCAAGCAAAAGAAGCCACAAGAGTACCAAGACTGGGATGACATGTAGAGAGTGAGTACTAAGTACCACATTGAACATAGACATGTCCCCAAAGGTAAAGATATGCAATGAATTTAAAGAATTTCTTTCCCTTAGATGTCTTGCTCCCCTGAATCTAGCGTGGGATACCGGGAGAAGATAGGGAACAGAAAATTAGAGCAAAATGCACAATCAGAGCTCAAAGAAACAAATGAACAGAGCTAATGCAAATAAGCACATATGAACATGTCTTTCCCCTCAAGAAGACATGTGGCATATATCCTCTTGAACACCAAGCATCTGGGATCCTTGAATATTACTCTCTTCTTGAGTATTCTCTCCCCCTGGAGATATCTTTATCTCCCTGTTGAAGTGATAAGGCTTTGATGTGATCTCTCTCTCCCCCTTTGACATCAATTTCCAAGAAGGGCCTTCTGGAATTTGTCGTGAATGGGTTTGGTCCTTGAGTCACAGCATAAAGCACTGATAAAAATGTGATGCTTGTAGAGGACAAGATTCATGGAGTTGAGCTGGACCAAAAGTAATGCAGGAATAAGTGGCAAAATGTTTTTCCTGTAGTGAAATCGGTGGCACGGAGTGGTATGCTTCGGTTGCACCGAATGATTTCGGTTAGACCGAAGACAAGAAACCGGCGTGACTGAGTTCATCACAGAGAAAACACTTGTCACCTCAGCTCACTAGACAAGTAAGATCTCACAAGGATTTGCAAGGAATTAACTGAAAGATTTGCAATGAATTGGATGCAGGGAATGCAGAAGAAATAGAAAAGAAAAGAAATCTAGATGAAGTTTTTTTTGAAGGGGAAACAAATATGCATGAGATAAATGCAAGAGCACAAAAAAAGAACACAAGAGAACTTCATCTAGAGATGGTCGGCGACAAAGTCAGCTATGTTAGAGTATATTGACTTAGGAGTCAAGTGAGATCACTTGATCATAGGTCATACTCATCGTTTAAGCTCAAAATGGGGTTACCATTTTTCGTTTAAGCATCTTGATGTATTCACATCTTGTCGAGTTGCTTTGACTCATGTATTGGAGTAAAGCTTCTCTAAGATGGAATAACATACCTTGGGTGGTGGTGTTGATCGTGATCATGTAGTTGAACTTGTGTGGGTTGCTCAAGGTTGATGTAGCTCATCAAGAGTTGGGAGCACCACTTGGAATTTGAGTTCATCTACCTACATGGGTTAGTTCTTGCAAGGAAGAGCACTTGTGTATCCAAAATGACAATCATGAAACTCAACATAGAATTTGTCAAAGGATATGTTTGAATGGTTTCGTGCTTCCTTGTCTTCAACCACCATTGTGTAGAGACTTGGTGATGTAGAGATTGCTCAAGATGTGAGTGAGTTGCAATCTCATAGACTTAGATTCATCCAAGTACCTACAAGGGTTAGATAACATGCAAGGTGCAAATATATCCAAGATATAAGATTATCATCATAAGAGAAATATCAAGGATTAGTCATAAGCTCATGTCTTGCATGTATCCAATGGAGTTCCTACTCGAAGTTTGAAGCATCAATGATGTTCAATTCACCTCTTAACCTGCAAAACACTTTCTCATCAAGTGGTTTAGTGAATATATCCGCTAATTGCTTTTCAGTGCAAACATGCTTAAGATTAATTTCACCCTTAGCAACATGATCTCGAATGAAATGATGACGAACTTAAATATGCTTAGTTCGAGAGTGTTGCACGGGATTGTGAGCAATCTTGATAGCACTTTGATTGTCACAAAGTAATGGAACATGTTTCACATATATCCCGTAATCTTTAAGAGTTTGGGTCATCCAAAGTAATTGAGCACAACATGAACTTGCGGCAATGTATTCTGCATCGGTGGTGGACAAGGATACCGAGTTTTGTTTCTTGGAAGACCACGACACGAGAGATCTGCCAAGAAATTGACAAGTACCCGAAGTGGACTTTCTATCAACCTTGTCACCGACATAGTCCGAGTCGGAGTAGCCAACAAGATCAAAAGAGGCCCTCTTAGGATACCAAATGCCAAAATTTGGTGTATGGATTAAGTATCTCACTATCCTTTTCACGGCCTTAAGATGGCATTCTTTAGGAGCAGCTTGATATCGTGCACACATGCACACACTTAGCATGATATCGGGACGTGAAGCACATAGATATAACAATGAACCAATCATAGAGCAATAAACCTTTTGATCGACCGGTTCACCATCTTTGGTCAAATCAAGATGTCCACTATTAGGCATGGGTGTAGTCATACCTTTGCATTCTTGCATGTTGAACTTCTTGAATAAGTCCTTGGTGTACTTTGTTTGAGAGACAAAGGTACCTTCCTTAGTTTGCTTGATTTGCAAACCAAGAAAGAATTTGAGTTATAATATCATCAACATAGCGTAATAAGTTAATCTCGGTGAGACCGATTACAAAAACTTGGTGGGACCGTTTTTGGTAATAAGTTAACCAGAGAGTTTGCATTGTAATCTCGATAGTACAGATTTTACTTAAACTCGGTGAGACCGAATTTGGTAATGGACATACAAAGAGAGATTACAATCCCATCTCGGTGAGACCGAGATCCCTATCAGTGGAACCGATTTGCCTAGGGTTTGTGGCGGTGGCTAAGACATCTGAACTCGGTGGCGCCAGATAGAAAGAATCGGTGGGGCCGAGTTTGACTTTTGGTTTAGGACATATGTGGATGTGAGAAAGTAGTTGAGGGCTTTGGAGCACATCACTAAGCACTGTAGAGCAAGAAACTCATTAAGCAACACCTTGTCCCGTCTTGATAGTATTGGCTTTTCCTATAGACTCAATGTGATCTTGGATCACTAAAATAGAAAGTGTAGAGTCTTGAGCTTGGAGCTTGAGCCAATCCTTTGTTCTTAGCATCTTGAAGGGGTTCCACATCCTCTTGTCCATGCCACTCCATTGTTGAACTTGTATGAAACATACTAGGTAAAAGTGTTAGTCCAACAAGAGATATGTTGACATTAATTACCAAAATCACCCAGGGAGCACTTGTGCTTTCATCTGTGATGAATGTCACATGGCAAAACCTGCATCGTAAAATTGCAGGAAAAGAAAGAAAAGATGACATTAAATCAATAAGATTTAGACAGTAAATCAATAAGATTTACTTGATGTGACACGAGTGAATCCTTACTGTGAAATCACTACGTTGAAGTACTAAATGTAAGATTGATCATCCAACTACAGCGTGGCATGCAGGGGCCCCGCCTACTCCCACAAGCGGGACAGTCCAAAGGTCGTGACAAATCGTATGGACCGAACATCCATGGACCGGAAATCTGGTGGGTGCGATAAACCCTCCAATGCATACATATATTGGAGTGTAACCATAATTGATAAACCGTCCTCACAAAAAATATGATCTGGATACTTCAAAATATATGCACCGAATTGAGTGGATGTACATTAACATAGACCATTCTCGGGACTGACCACACACCAAAAGCGGCAAGATTAATAAACAATACATGGTTCACAAACACAAATCAAGTAATCTTGAACAATAGTACTTACTACAAACAAGCAAAGTTGCACTAACTAAACTCTGCAGACTATTTCTTGCCACCGACCTACGGGATGAACCCCGGATAACTGACTGGGCCATGGACTTCGTGTGAGATGTCTACATGCACCATCACCATCTTGTCAACCTTGGAGAACCTAACAGAGTGGTCTTTCCACTCATAAACATGATGATGAAGACAGGCCGCATCAGATTTGTTGGGAAGCTTTACAAGAACCACACCCTTCGTAATCGAAGGCACAACCAGGAAATTGTTGTGGTCAAGTACAGCCTCGAGAACACGCCTCACAACAATGCTATAGGAAAACACTAGTTCAGGACACGTGGCGACAAGGACATAGCAGCTGGATAGTTCAGCAGTAGAACTCATCATCAGGTCTTCCAGTTCACACGGCATGACTTTGAGAACTTCATCTCCAAGATGATTTTCGTCAGTAGAACGGCATGACCTAGTTCTAATTCAAACAGAAACCATATTTTATTACTACCTCCGTTCAGAAATATAAGATGATTTTCGATATTATACTCCATATATGACTACATATACGCATAGAAATGAGTGAACAAAGACACTAGAACATGTCTTCAAAGGCATGAGAGCAGAGGGATTACATGCAATATCCATAACACAAGTTACCGAGGCAAATATACCCTCTTAAAAGGTAGCATTGATGTTCATAAAGTACTCCTCCGTCCCAAAATTCTTGTCTTAGATTTGTCTAGATACGGATGTATCAAGTCACATTTTAGTATTAGATACATCCGTATCTAGACAAATCTGAGACAAGAAATTTGGGACAGAGGGAGAAGTTGAAAGTAATCTATAAGAAATCAGTGTCAACCTCTCGCATGTTTTGGTCAAAAGAGGAATTTAGAACCGTCATTTGGCACACAAAAATCACATGCAAGATCACCCAGAAAGTTGTACTACTAGTACTAGTACTGCGTGTTAGATGAAAAAACACAATCAAGATCGAGAAAAAGATCGTCAAGAAGAGATATTACCTGGACTTGCTTAATGAGGGATCCCGGAGAGGGGGGCTTGGACAGGGCGATGGCTTTGAGCTTGTCTACGGTAGTCTCGGCGGGGTGCTTGCGCTTCTTCATACCATGAGCCTCCACGGTTTTGGCCGGAGCCATAGACATCACTTCGGCCGGTGCTCCAGCGTCCATCAAGAAACTGTCAAATAGAAATAAAAGAAAAGAAACCATAATCACAAATCCAAAAGAAGAAAGAGAAGGAGTTATAGGATCAGTCTCGGGGTTGCAAGACCGGGCCTTGGCCAGAATCAACACCATTGATGCACTCACCTTTCCTTCTTTGGGAGAGAAGAACAATGGCGTAAGGTGTCGGGTTTTCTTGAAGTAATGAGGAACAAGATGAGGCAGAAGCGAGTTTGGGTAGAGAGGAAGCTGAGAGAGAAGAGCGAAATGATGGTTGCTTCGTCCGTCCAACTTACTGCTCGAAAGGAGGGGGTTTTGTGATTTTCCGGCTAATTGGGCATTACTGCGGCGCTTCGATCGGGGTAGTCTACCGTCACTCTACTACGGAGTAATTTAGTGCATGGCTGGTGGACCCCGATGATGGCTGTCCCACACGTCGGCGAAAGTGAGTAATTTAGTGCATGGCTGGAGGAGGATCCGCACGGTAGAGCGTGTCGACTGTTTTTCATAAGAAAAAATGATTACAATAGCGTTTCCACTCTTCTGACGAATGAGTGTGAAACACGGCAGCCACTTGAACATACACAGTGCTCCTACTACTAGGCATGTGCGATGGTTCATACGTCGATTACTACACAATCTTGTTGCTAGTGTAGTAAGATATGACGATAATAATTGATGTTGTGCGCATGTCAACTACTCCTATATGTAACATAGTACCGCTTTTTCGACCGTCTACGAGAATGAGCAGTGAGATCAATGTTAACAGAACTAGGTCCACAGTGCACGGAGAGTACGGTGCTACAGTACTCCACAAAACATGAACCATATGAAGCACGAATAGTGTTAGGCAGGGTGTATGAAGGGTGCACGGGATGGGAGCAAAAGTTCCCTTCTCGACCCACTTTTGGGTGTTTGGCAGAGTGCATGAAGGGTGCATGAGTCCACACTAGTAGGTTGACAAAAATACACGAAGAGGAAACAACTATATTGAGATGAGAATGCAACCAAACACACTCACACGCTTTGTGCTACAGTGACTGATCTGCACCATCCGAGTTTGATCCAACGGTCATGTTGCGCCGAGACATGGACATGCCCATGCAGAGGGCGCCTAAACACCACCGAAGTCCCTCTGCTTCTCGAGGCGCATGACGTTGGTGATGCAGGTTGCAACCGCCCGCAGAGCCCGCTCCCGGTTGACGGGAGCCAGCTCGTCAAAGACGTCGTCCAATGGCACGAATGGATTCCGATGACGGAGCCCTGAAAGGATTCGCCCGGCAACGGCGACGGCAGCCCGCAACCGCTCCTTGTCCAGCTCAGCCCCCACCATCGTGCGGAGACGGCTCAGCTCCTCGGAGATATAGGTGAAGAAGGAGACCAGGTCAGGAAGCCGCAGCTCGTTGAAGTCGACCGGGTGGTCGAACTGGTTTAGCCCGACGGCCGGCATCATCACGCTGTCATGACGGTAGGCATCGTCACGATCGGCTGAGGCAACTTGGTTCACCAAGTGGCTGAGGCGATCCTGGACCTCGTCACGATCGGCCCGCTCACGCTCCAGCCGGCTCCCCTGATGGACTATCGTATCTCCCGCTTTCTGCAGCAACGCCGCCGACGCCTCGAGCATCTTTGTGGTGGACGCCTGCCGCTTTTGAAGCTCCATGAACTCCCGCACATAACGGAGGAGCATGGCACTCCTCTCCTCCTTGATCTCACGGAGCTCCACGTCCTTGGCCCTGAGCTCCGCATCCTTGGCATGGAGCTCCTGTGTCAGGCGCCTCACCTCGGACTCCGTGATCTATTGCGCGGCCATGGCACCAGGTAGAAGCAATGGGGAGAGGAAGCAAAGGGGGCGAAACGGCTGAAAGGCAATGCAATCTACGGGAAGGCGGAGGGAGGCGGCAATCTTTTGGTTTTCACCACGATAAAACACCAGTTGACGACTTCTCACATCAGGGAGCAGTGGGTTTTTACAGGCGGAGTCATCGTGACTAATTGTTGTCGCGCCTGCTCCCGTCAATCAAAAAATTAAAAATCCTGCCGTGCCTGTCCCGTCAATCAAAAAATTAAAAATCCTGCCGCACCCAAACACTAGAGCAACGCCGGTGGATATTTAAATTTACCTGCCGCCGCAAGTAGATAAAAAGGGTGAAAAACAAATGTGGCGGCGGCCTAGCTAATCGGTCGAACTAGCCCAACTAGCTAGCCATCGTGCTTCACCGATGTACTCGGCGGGAAAGGTGGTCTTTCATGATTTGACGACTCATTTACTTGCTTCGCGCCACGATCGAGGAGGACCCGTAAAACGCGGTAGGGTGTCCCACGTCGGGGAAGAATATATGCGTGCACCACCGGGAGGACTCAAACCGCAGCGGTAGGGTGTGCCACGTCTCGACACGGAGGAAAAATGTGCGTGTAAAAATATCTGTATCGGACATAGTACCTATGGTTCGACCTCGGGACCCAAACCGGTCGGTCGAAAACACCCCACTAGCCACACAACTTCATCATGCAAACGTGGCACGGAGGATAGATGTGGTTAGCTCCGTCTCGACCAGCCACAACGTCTCTTGTTCTAGGCGATTCTTCTATTTTGCAAGCTTTTTTTTAGTTGTAGTAACACCACGGCAAGCTAGCGCCGCTCTTCGTGTGTGCCCGTCCAAAGGTTAGACGATGGAGAGAAGAGAGATTGAGATCGCAGACCTGGGACCCACCGGTAAGTGAGACAACGGTCATGCACGTGTTGACGAGGAACTCACTCTACTCTACTCAACGCAAGTATTGTATAAATAAAATCAAGTTATGGGACAAAGCCAACAACCGTTCGTTTTTTCAGGCTATCGACTTACGCTTTGTAGTCCAGGTTGCCAGTTCGAATCTCGTCTTTCAGATTTGTTAGTTTTAGGTCCAAATTTGATTAATGACAAGTGGGACCCCCGTGTGTTGTTCCGATATTTCAGTGTAGGATGGTTTTTTTGAACAAACACTTTGCGCGGTTAGACAAGTAATGGCACGAGTTACACGTATTTTGCAAGTTTATAAACAAAAATGACAGAAGCATAGAATATCACATCCACCCCGCAGCTTAGATACTATGGTGATACGAGTTTTTACACCGTTGGAAGTGAGATCCAATGGCTTGGGAGTAGTCTTTGTAATTATGCGCACTTCCAAACTCTCCAAAGGTTTTTTGCAAATAAAACATTTCGGCCTCGTGTGTGCCGCTGCATCTTCGATCCAACGGCTCCCGGTGCTCATATTAGGTGCTCCCGTAGCTTAATTACCCGCTACGGTGATATGAGCATCTAGGTCGTATGATCGATGATCGATGGCACATGCGTAGTACTTGTACTTTCTGCGCATTTCCCAAACTCTATCAGCCGTATATTGCTAAAACATTCAAACCTCCTATTGTGGGCCGTTAGATCTCAGTGAACTCGTATCACCATAGAATCTACGGTGTGGGAGCACCTCATACTCTACCGTGCGAGAAAACATAAGGTGCTATCGCAGCTTGGATGCTACGGCGATACGAGCTTGGAGGTCGTTTGATCTGAGATCCAATGGCATCTGAGCAGTCTTTGTGCTTGTAAGTAGTGGCCGAACTCTTTTGGGGCTTTTCTACAAAAAACCATTCGAACCACCAAGGAGGTGTTGCGTCACAAATCCAACGCCTCCGAAGAGCTTGTATCACCAAAGCATCTAAGGTGTGGTAGCACATGATATTCTTACATACAGGAGAATATGATGTCCTCCTTCAGCTTAGATGCTACGGTGATACGAGCTTCGAGGTCGTTGGATATGGGATCAAAGGGCATCTAAGTAGTTTTTGTACAAATTGTGTGCAATTCTCAAACTCATCAAGGTTTCCTGTAGAAATATTAACACACGTCATGTGAGCTGCTATATCTAAGATCTACAAGCTCCAAGCAACTCAGACGGCATATAGCATCTAAGGTATGGGGGCACATGATATTCTCCCGGGGAGGAGGGGTGGGGGGTGCACAACCAATCGGTGGCTGGGAGGATGGGGACAAATATAATCTAAACAACCTTAAACAGAGCTCCACAATTTTATCTAAGGTCGAGGGGTTGACCCCGGACAATCATAGCTCCGCCTAAACACAACATCTGCATGTACTGTAGTACTAGACTTAATATTCATGTTTCAGTTTCATGTTCATTTTAAATATTGAACTGAGGACCATGGATGTCTTACATTTTACTCCCTTCGTTCCTAAATATTAGTCTTTTTAGAGGCTTCAAATAGACTGGCACATACGGATGTATATAGACATATTTTAGAGTCTAGATTCACTCATTTTTGAATGAGTAGGTGTAGAATGAGTAGGTGTACCGGCCTATCCGTGGGTTAAGGGGGAATACTTTTGAAAGACTATGTCTCGGTCATCCTGTTCTCAAACGCCAGGCAGTGCGAGAACTTCAAGGGAGGCGATCGAGTCTTGTGGGGAAAAGTGCGCAAACCTCTGCGGTGTTAAAACCTAATCGATTAGCCGTGTCCCCGGTTACGGACAACTTGAGCATCTAGTAGTGGAAATGCTGGGAGATCTCATCACCGTTAATTAAACAGTTGGGTTTTAAATGAAACTTTGGGAATGGGTCGAGTTGGGTTTGCCAACTCATCCTATGCTATACTGTAGTGGTAGGATAATATCTTTTATTCTAGGGAAAAACTAGCTTTATGCAAAAAACAAAACTTAAATCTTTCCACCAGCCAAATTGCATGTACAAATAGGTTCATTATTCTTATAATGTGACTTGCCAGTACATTCAATGTACTGACCTACACGGCTGCAACGTCTTATGTTGCAGGAATTTCTCTGATGGGTAAGAGTTACGTTGTAGGGTTACGGTCTACACTCAACTTGCCGTTGGCGTTGGTGGGACTCCACACCCGCTCGATTGTTTCCGCTGAGACTTATGAGGTATATATCAGTTTTACGTTATTTATACATGTGATTGCACTTTGATATATACATTGATGTACTGTGTGTGCCAGCATACCGATCCAGGGATGGCACAGATACACAGAGGCTTGACCGTTTGAGGTTGGGTCGCTAGAGAGATGGTATTAGAGCACATGTTGACTGCAGGACGTGACCCTAGAAACTAGAATTCCCTTAGGAAAGGATTTCTCTAAAACTTTATTTTCAAAAAGATCCTTTACCTCTCTTCTTTTCTGAGCTTTGTCAAATATTTCCTTTTACCCCAAATAGTTAGACAATACCCCTTTTCCCTTTGATCACACAGAGGATCAACTAATAAGACTACTCCGAGTAGGACAAGGTATCAGACTTCACCATACACTAGAAGAATTAATGCTACGACAGTCAAAGACTCGAAGAATATGAAGACACGGAAGAATTCCAAGATTTATATGACCTTTAGAAGACCAAACCCTTGTTTTATACTCACGTTAGATGCGATGATTTATGAGCTGTCATATTTTGTGTTTGTTTTTCGACAAAGAAATAAAACTTATTTTCAAAACTATATTGTTTGTGTGTATATCTCTCTATCCCTCTCCCGTATCTCATCCCAAAACCCTTGGACCCAATAGATGATGAATGAAGATGGACTTGTATTCTCCGGACCGATCACTCGCTTGGAGGCAGATGGATTCAAAACATGGAGAATCACTTCAGAGCAATTTGGTTGCAAGGAAGTATGAGGTTCAATACGCTCTTGATTACTTTACAAGAAGTGCCGCAACTCGTGGAAAATGCATCAAGCCATACAAGGATATAATGGAGCAAAAACTTGGGAGCAATTGAAGGAGACTCTGTTGGGATCCCCTCTTATCCGAAAGCAAGATGATAACCCGATGAACAAACCTCGTGCCTGCATGATATGTGGAGAAATAGGACACACCCATGAGGAACACAAGGATGGATGCCCTCATTGTGAAGGAAGTCACCCAGTGGAAGAATGCCTAACTAGGCAGATTACTTGTTTCTTGTGTGAAGGAACTACGCACTACCCTGCCCAAAGGTCATATTTACCCCAAGGTGCAAGAAATTGCCAAGCAGCAGAATGGAGCAATGAAAGAAGCCCTCAGGGAAAGTTTAAAAGGACCTGTGATGAAGGAAGATGTTGACGACCCTGATGGAGAAAGCCTAAACAGATTTTACTCCAATGCTTGCTATTCATGTGGAGAATAAGGACATTTTTCATCAGACATTGCATGAAGAAAATCCAAGAGTATCTGGAAACTTCGTGATAGAAGAAGTGGAGTTTGATCCACAAGAGTTAGAAGAAATGATCGGAAAGAAGAAGTCTAGGAAGAGAAGGAGCATGTGTCCCTGAACAACCCAATTTCTGCAGGAAAGGACCTGAGTCATATCACTTGTTACAGGTGCAAGGATTTAGGTCATTACACTAGCGAATGCCTAGCAAGGAAGCCAAGAACCCAAGGAACCAAGATAGCCACCAAGAAGCCTATGGATTTGTCTGAAGTCATTTGTTTACGCTGCAAAGGAGTAGGACATTTTTCCAGAGAATGTTCAGACCCGAGGAAAGCTTGAGCAGAGTAGTTGAGATCTTGATATTGGAATAAAGCATGTAATAAATGTGGAATATACTTTTATTTTCATTGAGTATGTTGAGTTGAGTTATGAAATGGAAATTGTAATAGCTCATGAAGCAATAAAAGTTGATGTGATTGGAATCTCATATGAGATGTTATGAGTTTTTTGTTGATTGTGAGTACCTCTCTCACTGTCTCACTCAAACATAAACCTTGAACCCATGGACAAGCTGACTCCAAACTTTTTCCGGAAAACAACCACATTTCACCCAAGGAAATACATACATTATCCTGAGTACCCCTTCTATTTTATGCCTGCAGATGACAGCCCTTTATGAGTCTTTTCTCAAGGGCCCAGAAACGATCATGGCCCTGACTAGTGATCAGGATTACCCAAAAATCCTGAAGGACATGATGAAGCATATTCATCTTGAAGGAGATGCAGTCTACAATGGTTATCCTTTCATGGAGAATGGAGTTGAACTTTGGTACGTGGAGATACACCTCCACCGTGTGAAGGAGTCTGCCCAAAGACTATGGGGCAATACTTTTCATTTCTCGAGTACCACACGAGCAACATTCTTTGACTCTGTTCGTTAAGCTGCTATGGAGGCCATACGTCAGATTGGAGAAATACTAGAAGCAAGACTCCGTCACACTCAGGAATACCTGAGGGAGGTACATGCAGAGATGATGGACATGAAGCTCATGGTCACCACGATGAAGCAAAACATCGATGATTTGAAGGATCACATCGCATGCTCTAGTGGGACTGAAGCATCTTCAAGTATGGCAAATGAATAAAGATGGAAGTAATGCTTGACCATACCAAACTATGTGGATGTCAGCTTTTGTAATAGAGTACTTTTGAAATTTGAGTTTTGAGTAGTGGTTAAGGATGTAATAAAGGATTTGATATGAAGAGAATTATGGATGAACCAAAGGCATTTTTTACGGCGATACTTGTCTGTGTGAACACTTGAACAATGGGAAAAGAAAATGTATTCCATAGAGTGGATTTTGGAAAAATGAGTTGGAGTTTGGTTTTAGTTATGATGGTTACCCCAAGAGTATGAACGAATGAAGTACTATTGGATTTAAAGGAGATGTAATGTTGGAATATGGAACAATAGTAACCCCAAGGATGAGTTAAAGATATACAAGAAGTGGGCCATAACCCACAGGACCCAGGATTTGATAAGAAGCAAGCACAACCTTGTTGCAGAAAGAATTCTGGAAGAAGATGTGATTTCATCAACAGACGTTCCATAGGAGGTTACGTAAACCCAAGAGTTGTGAAGAGACGATAGAGGTTTTGTTTGGCTTGCGTAACCAATGGATTACCCGAACCCGGTTCGTGGAGAAGAGAAGTTATGCAATGCTTGTGAGGATGCCCAAGTGTTAGAATACGTGATTCACTATCTGCGTATGTGGTAATGATTCAAGTGCAGGATGGATTGGCCCCATACCGGAGACTTCTATCATGAGCTATCATATGTTGATGGAAAATTAGGTAGCCTTAAAAACTTAGAAGAGTGTCGACACGACAAACCAAAAGCCTTAGAATGGCAGGATGATGGAAACCCTGTACAGGCACCTGTTGCCAATCGTAGGTTATACGATGAGATTCAACCCAGACCCATTTTCCGCAGGAGAACCAGTAATTGTCGACCACCATGAGATTTTCGATAGTTGTTTAGCATTGGCGACATGCACTGTCGACTAAGAAGACCTAGTCTCGGAAGGATCATATTTTGATGCAAGGACTCAAGATTTTGAGGAAAAGGTTATGCCCTCTGAGAAGCCTCAAAGAAAGAGTTACTCCGAGGAGTATGAGAGGACCGACACCGTCAACCCAAAGGGCGAAGTACATGAGTTTTGTTGGAAGCGTAACCATGCTTCTAAGGGTGGTAGCACCCCATACCTTGTGTTGATGAATGGATTTTCAAGGAGACCCCCCAAATCTAACCTTCTTTCTAGCCTCTCCGAATCTCGAGGACGAGATTCATTTTAAGGGTGGTAGTTTGTAACATCCCAAAATTCTACATTTTGGAATGTTATATTAAATAAATAATTATGATTGTTTGTTTGTTGTGTGATTGATGGTGTGAAATTGAGTGGAAATTGAATTTTTTTGAAAGTTGACTGAGAGGGAATAAAAGGACTTTCCCAAAACTTTCATCTTGCATTTTTCTTGATCTCCATGAATTCAAAGTCATCTCATCGTAAGACCCTAGAGTGAAGATAATATGACTTCTTCCATTTGAAGAAAATAAAAGGGGTTTGAAAATGATTTGAATTCCATTTGAAATATTTCAAATTTAGAAACTTTAAGCAACTCAATGAGTTCATGAGGGAAGACAAAATGACTTCTTCAAATTTGAAGAAAGAGAGTTGGAAGTTTCAAAGAAATAATTTCAAAGTCACTTTGAAGTTATTTGAATTCAGATTTCAAATCCTCTTGGGAGTTATTTAGTTTTAATTCAAATTATTTTCTCCTAAAAATAAATAAATGGAAATAAGGGTAAAATGATTCCTTCAATGGAAAATTAGGAGAAAATAAATTTGGAATCATTTTGCTATTTTAAAAATGATTTTATTGATTTTAAATGCAACAAGAGTAACTGTTTGACTTTTATGAATTTTTGTGGAATTTAGTGAACACGAAAAATAGTTCATATTAGGGTATTTTTTACGAACATCTTGGTATATAATATGCCTATGTAGAATTTTTATTTTCTTCTGTTGTATTTTTTCTTTGAATTAAAAAAAACACACATCTGTGTATGAGCCCTTGCCAGCACTTCAACTCCGTGGCTGCTCGGCCTCGCGTCGCTCGCCCGCTCGTCTCTCTCCCTCGCTCATCTCTCACCTATCGCTGACCCGCGGGGCCCACTCCCCAGGTCGTCCATAACCTCCCGCAGACCCCGCTGGATAAGCACGCACACGCACACACCCGAACCCGCCGGCCGAAGCTCTAGGGATAGAGCTTATCCCTCGCTCCCGAGCCCTCTCTCCGCGCCTATAAGAAGCCCTCGACCCCCTCTCTCCATTCTGCCACTTCGTTTCGCCTCACACCACCCGTAGCCGACGCCCTCCTGTTTTGGATCTCACGAGCCGGAGCTTCCTTGCCGTAGTAAACGCCGCCAAGAAACCGCCCGACCCTATTCTTGTTCACCAAATTATTTCCCAAGTCCAGGAGCACCTTGTTGACATCTTCTTGTGCCCCTAGGACCGCCGGCGACGCCGCCCCGACGACCTGCATCCTCACCGGAGCACGGAGCCACCGCCCTCGCCTCGCCGTCCGGCCACCCGAGGATCGCCGCCTCCACCACCGGATTTCCCACGCTGCGCCGGACCCCGACGCCTCCTTCCCCATCGCCGAGGAGCGCCAGAGCCGCTGCCTCGTCCACCGCCCAACGCCCACGCCGTCGTCTCCTGTTTGTGATCGTCGCCACCGTGAGCCACTGCCTCGTTCGCTTAGTTTAATTTTTTTTTATATTTGAATTAGATCGGTTAACCACGGGCTTTAGTAAATCGTTCGGTTTAGTCAAACCGATCTCCGGTTTAATTATTTTTCTAGCCGCCGCCGATGTTTTGCCTAAGTTACAGCCGTTTGCCTCATAGCTTCTGCAGCAAACGCTGCTCAGCCACCCGGAAGTCGCCACGTGGCCAAGGGCCTGGTCGCGAATAAAATTTTCACAGTCAACTCCCTGAGTTTTCAGATTAGTCCCTGAACTTCAAATGGTTGTATCTTTTTAACCGTAACTCCAAATTCGACGAAACCAGCGGCAAAATGTTCGTCTCGAATAGTTTCATCCAGAGAACCAGCTTTGAAAACTGTTGGCCAATTTCAAATTTGAATTTATTCAGGTTTTAATTCAAGCTTCAATTGGCGATATCTCCTAAACCGTAGTCTCGATTGATGTGATTCTTTTGCACCGTATTCTTGTAGCCAAACCCTACCACCTGGACCTTTGTCACTATACTTTTCACACAATTAGTATCTATCCATGATAGTTTATTACTATGCCAAGTATGCACGATAGATCGCGTCACATTTTTGAACCTCATGTCATATGTTGTTTTGCACTTAGAATACTTTTGTGATGGTTGAGTGTGTTAGATTTTCATTTGGTTTTTTCTGAGTCTTTTCATGTTGCATGTTATTTGGTTCTCTGAAATGATTTCTTATGTGAATGCAATGTTTGACTTTATAGATTTTCATCGGAGAGTGACGAATAGTTCTATTAAGTAAATTTCGAGAGCGATATAATCTTGACAACTATTACCGAACAAGTTCACATATGACCATTCTTCCAATTACCTATGTTTATATTATGCACTTAGTCCTTTTGTGGTAGGATTGCATGGTAGGATTTATTGTTGCCAGATGGCTATGCCGTTACCTAGTAGTTCATTGAGGTAGGTTTGAACCATATACCTTTGTCACCACCGCGTAAGTTTAATTTTGCCTCGCTAATGTAGACGTGGATTGGGAAGTGTTCATTGTGAGAGATGAGTGACAAAGTAGTAAGTAGAACCAAGATAACTTAATGAACTACCTGGGCGGAGGTTTGGTTTGAATGGTGGAGAAGTACAGTGGGAGCATGCATGGTTAATCCATGGTGGTGTACCACTAGAGGTCCGTCGCCTGTGCTCAAAGAGATCAATCGTATTATCATGTCTAGAAGCTTACGTATGCAGCCACAAGCCAATATGGGCTCTGGCTTAGTTGAGTAGATAGTATGACCTCTTCCGGGATAGGCTAGCAGATGTAGAATGAGTAGGTGTACCGGCCTATCCGTGGGTTAAGGGAGAATACTTTCGAAAGAATATGTCTCGGTCATCCTGTTCTCAAACGCCAGGCAGTGCGAGAACTTCAAGGGAGGCGATCGAGTCTTGTGGGGAAAAGTGCGCAAACCTTTGCAGAGTGTTAAAAACTAATCGATTAGTCGTGTCCCCGGTTACGGACAACTTGAGCATCTAGTAGTGGAAATGTTGGGAGATCTCATCACCCTTAATTAAATAGTTGGGTTTTAAATGAAACTTTGGGAATGGGTTGAGTTGGGTTTGCCAACTCATCCTATGCTATACTATAGTGGTAGGATAATATCTTTTATTCTAGGTAAAAAAACTAGCTTTATGCAAAAAACTAAACTTAAAGCTTTCCACCAGCCAAATTGCATGTACAAATAGGTTCATTATTCTTATAATGTGACTTGCCAGTACATTCAATGTACTGACCTGCACGGCTGCAATGTCTTATGTTGCAGGAATTTCTACGATGCGTAAGAGTTACGTTGTAGGGTTACGGTCTACACTCAACTTGTCGTTGGCGTTGGTGGGACTCCACACCCGTTCGATTGTTTCCGCTGAGACTTATGAGGTATATATCAGTTTTACATTATTTATACATGTGATTGCACTTTGATATATGCATTGATGTACTGTGTGTGCCAGCATACCGATCCAGGGATGGCACAGATACACAGAGGCTTGACCGTTTGAGGTCGGGTCGCTACACATACATGCATGGTTTGGAAAAATAGATGCACTATACTTATTGGATTGTTGTTGTGTTCGTGCGTGTGTGTCTGTCTGTGTGTGTGTGTGGTCATATGCTTGATACATACAAAGTTTTCTCACCTCCATATTGTTCATCTTTTAAATTTGAATTTGCATTGGAAAACTTACTAGGGATACCATGAAATGTTAAATCCACGTTGAGATCACTATCACAAACTCACTCTAATTCAAAAACTCGTCATAAACCAATTACCACGTTGAGATTAGTATTTGCATGGAAAATACGGGTATTGGAATACACATAGATTCGTTCGGCAATTTAAAAGGTTCCTTTCGTATTCTCGAATGGTAGGACCCAACGCCGTATCAGCCAGACCTTGGCTCGTGTTGATCCTAAAAAAACCGGGCTCGTGTCCTTCGGTGGCGTGCGTGGTACGCACATTAGGCAACCCCAACCAGTCGAGCCTCAGCATTTCAAGTCGAAATATCTGGCAGCCAGAATTCCAATCCTAGGAAATTCCCCTCATGTCCCCGGTCCATAATGACTATCGATGAACAACGGAGGGATGCTTTAGTAACTAGACAACGTTACCTACCGTGCCGAGCACGGCTCAATTCCCTCGGTCGCCGCTCGTCAAGGTAACCCGTCAACTGCATTGCCTAGTACTACTACTACTACTACTACTACTACACTAGGATGAGCACATAATTGAGCCCGTTTGTTCGTGCCTAGTACTTGAGTTAATATATCAGGCAATGCACTGGCACGGAGGGATTATCCTTTTACTCTGCATATATAACTTGTCTGAAGTCTAACTAAGCAAAATGTTTGACCAAATCCTTTCTTAAGAAATACAACAGGATAGATGTACGGCTTGAAATTTTATTGCATAATGCAGGTTATGATATTGTTTCGAATCCTGGATCTTAAATTTCAGAAAATCCAAAAGTGAGCATAAATTCTTGAAACTAAGAATGGTCACGTGATATGGCACAAATATTACTTCGTAAGTTTTTTCTTCAATTTGAGACAAGCTACTTATGACAAGTTGCACAAATGAAGAGCCAAGGTATTTTGGAACAAAGACACATCACGTTAAAGCGCACACTTTCACTATTGAAGCTGTAGGCGCTTACGTACGCCACGAGTCCCCGCTTCCCATCGCCGGTGCCGTCCGAGCAAGCGTGTGAGTCGACGGGAGGCGTCGCGAACAGCTGCGCCCGGCTGTCGAGGCGTCTTGACGAACTTCTTTGTCTGAGCTCACCAGGAGGCGATCCCTTTGACCAGGCTCCGCCGCCCACCGTCGTCCCAACTGCTCCCACTTTTAATGTCGCCGGAGCCGCTGTTTAAAATCAACCCCGCACTACCCGGTATCGCTACAATCCTCTCTCTTCCTCTCCGGTTCTCCTGTCGTCTACCTCCAACTAGCCTGACCTAAACGTACGCCATGCCGCATCACGATGGTCTGCCCTTAGTGTTCCAGTTTCCTGAGGAAGACACCCAGCCTGAGTCTCAAGAACATAAGGCGCTTTGGGACGAGCTTGAACTGGCCTTGCGGGAAGACGCCGCGCCTATCCCCGCTCCCGTTCCGGCTCTCGTCGCCCCGACTGCACCAGCGCCCATCCCCGTAGCATTGATGGGCTGGGATCCGCACATTATCGCCGAGCTTGATCCCACGGGGTTCCACGAGGTCCACGCCGACTTTCACGCGCCCGTGCACCTGCCAGCGCATGAGCCTCTGGCGTGCAGCAGCGCCGCCTGCCGTGCTGTGCCCGTGCACTGCGGCGGTATGCGCTTCTGCGTCTGACCGCAGCGCCCGTGCGGTGCCGTGCACACGAATGTCTCCGCCGTGCGTTGGCGCCGTCCGGCGCAGTGCGATGCCCCCTCGGCGGCATGGATGGCGGCTGTCGATCGCTTCCTTACACCAACGCCGGTCGCCTCCTCCCACCGGTTGACTTCGCTCAAGTCCAGAACATTTTGGCCTTCCTTGAAGCTAGGCCAACGTCCAGGAATACGCCAACAACGGCGCAAGACGCCGCCGTCGCCGTCGGTCATTGGCCCGACGACACACAGAGCACGGCACAGGAGCCGCTTCCCACCGCGAGATGCCCCCGCCGCCGTCGTGTAATCTAAATTTGCCATGAAAAACGTTCGGATTGCCATGCTTAAAATCCGAACGTTTATCATTTCCGTTTGTTTTATATCGATCGTCGTATAATTTAAAGTCGGAGTCGGTGAGCGAAATGTATGGTTTGATCGATTGAATGTTCTGCTAGAGCCGTATGAAATTAAATATAAAAGCGTCATCAAGCCACATGTATTCCTTGTCATCCAACGACCTAGACTGCTTCAATGTCGGCGCTCAACATGTTTAGCGTGCGATTAATTTCATGCCAAGAATAGTGCTAATCACATGACAACACGCAAATAATATCCTAGTAGTTAATATCCGCATGCACTTAATATACTTCCAAATTAACGTGCATTACACGTACACACTGACTAGTGCTGCTAGTACGTGAAACTGGTGTCGTGACTTGTGAACATGTCCAGATATGGTCAACGGCAACATCGCCCGCGAGTTCTTCCTATTTGCCCGTACGTCTAAACGCAGAAGGGGAGGAGAGAGAGAGAGAGAGAGAGCACACATGGAACCCACCAGTAAGTGAAGGAGAATAGTACTAAAAATAATATTACATGTTATCCATTAATTAGGCCATGGTAATATAAAAACATTATGTGAACAAAGGGGGTACAACAAACATTGCTATTCTACGCATGTTGCCTATTGACGTGCGGCTTTAAGGCCCGGTCACATGTTCGATCCTCGTCCTTTATTTTTTAATTTGTATATGGCTCCAAATTTGTTTCATGACATGTGGGCCCCTCGGTGTGTAGTTTGTAGCACTTTAATTTGTGGGTTAAAATTTGTTCCATTCCAAGTGGACTATTGGTGTGTAGTTTTGTAGCTTATTTATAATAATTAAAGAGAACAGCATAGTTTTTTCAATAATACCATGGTGCGACGTTGAAGGCGAGAAAGGACGCGCGAGAGAGCGATGACCGAGCCAGAGGGAAATCAACTAGGGGAGTTGCGTGGGTTACAACGGTGTTTGGAGTAGTTGTGGGCCGAATGCTACGAAATACAATCTAAACCGACCGAAATAAATGCCTACACAAATTAATCCAAGGCTGGAGTGCCCCTCGCAATGTAAATAGCTCCGGCTTTGCGAGGGATGGAGAGGTAGTAGCTTCAACGCGTGGAAGATACGGTGTGAGAAAGCGAGGTCAATCGAGAGACATATAGATAGAGAGACAAAGTGAGTGTGGTCCGACATTCATTGAAAAAAAATATATGCTCTGGAGAGGTATTGTCCGATTAAGCTTTTTGGCAAGGGTGAGGGCTGTAAGATAGAGCTTGAGAGATGATCCAGTAACAGACGTGTAGATATATTTTGTGCGTGGGAGGAAGCAAGGTCAACCGATCACATAGGGTCGCCGTGCGATCGAAAGAGTGAGACGGGTTGGAGAGAGTGACCTAGATAGACGATGTGCGTGAGGGAGTATACAATGTGAATAGGTCGAATTGGGCTCAAACATGGTGATGTATCGTTTTTGTCCGAGAAAGAGCGAGGTGAATCGAGACATACGGAGAGAGAGAGAGAGAGAGAGAGATAGAGAGAGAGAGATTGAGTGAGCGTGGCCCACCATGAGGTCGAAAGAGTGGCGGCGGCTTGGATGGACTGACCTAGATACACAATCTGCGTGAGAGAGTATAGTGTGTCGATCGAGGCCCGAACAGGGAGATATATCATTTGTGAGTGAAAGAAAATGAGGTTAAACGAGACTCAGATAAAGAGAGCGAGATTGAGCGAGTGTGGCCCGCCGTGCGTAAGAAAGTGTGAGACAGTCTCGAGGGAGTGACCTAGATATACAACGTGCGTGCGTGCGCACGAGAGGTTGGGGGGCTAGATAGGCAATGCATGTATTTAGCGCGAGAGGGAGAGGGGGGAGAGAGAGAGCTCGGAATGGGGTGCAATGGCGGGTGTGTGAGGTAAATACATTTGGTAACAGAGTGGAAAAAGGGGTTGTGTAGTTGAGAGACTTAGAGATCGAAACATGGAGAGAAAGAATGAGCAGCGTGTTGGAAACCGATAGCTTCCTAAGGTGGTTAGGAGAGGAAGATTAGCGGATCTGAGGAAGTATGTAGCGTTTGTCTTGAGGGGTGGGGGTGCTAAAAACAACATTTGAATGTACATAGTACGAGACTTAATATCGATGTTTCAATTCGGTGTACATTGTAATATTTGAACCGACGACCAGGCATACAGGTAATTATTTCGAATTCGTGCCATACTAAGTTTCGAAAAGTTGACATTGACTCAGTTTGTTGTGCTATTTTGTAGGTCATATGTTTGAATCCATCCAAAAGTTTTGTCACTACCATGGTGTTCATCATATACATATGAATTTGTATTAAAAAATAGCGTGGATACAGTGAAATGTGAAATCCACATTAGAATTGGAGATCGCTACGGGACACACACTCTAATTCAAATAACTAACTACGTGACACAAACTCTAATTCAAATAACTAATTATGTGACACACACTCTAATCCATGTTAGCGAGGGTACCGTTTTGATTTTTTTTTTCAAATAACTACTCATTAATTAATTTATAGTACTCCCTCTGTTCACTTTTATAAGACCTTGAAGACATTTCAGACAATGTGCAAAACAGTTCATTTTAAGTTGTCTGAAACGACTTACAAAAGTGAACAGATGGAGTATCTCGTTCATCGACTACTTATTGCAAGGAAAACACGGGCATGGTAATCGTGCAGATTCGCTTTGCAAATGAAAGAAGATTCGTTTGCATTCTCAAATGTAAGCGCACCAGGCAGACCCGAGGTCGTGTCGGGTGGGCCGCTTGGGTGCCTTAAAGGAAACTGCCTTTGGGTCATCGACATGTGGGCCAACCACTGTTGGGCCCACATGTCATGGACACAAATGCAGGTGCCTTAAGGCATCGAAGCATAGTCCTGTCGGGGTGGTCGCGTGTGTCGGACGGACGTGTAGCACCCAGCCACCCACCCCCCTCCCCCCCAAAAAAAGGACAACGACAATATAAGTTCGCGCTTCCATGTTTCGGATTGAAATATCTGGCGGCCCCAATTCCAGCCGTGCAAAATCTCTCTTCTCCACCGTCCCCTTCCGCGCCCAGATTGCTCAAATCCCTAATTCGCCGCCAACCCTCGAATCGCCCCTCGTCTCGTCTCTTTCCCCACCGTTCCCCACCTACGTAGCCGGACGGCAGCGAAAGGCGGCAGTCGCGCTTCACCACCGCATCGGAGCTACCTCATCTACGCCCTCGTCCACCGCACCGGGTGGTCCACCGACAATGTCGGCCGCCGCAACCGACGTGCCTCAAAGACACCGAGTTCCACCGCATCAGGTGCGCTTCACCGACGCCGTCTCCCAGCTCACCAGGGCTACTTCACCGAGCACATCGTCGCACCTCCGCCTCCCGAGGCCGTTGGGGCTTCACCAACAGTCTCGTCCAGCGCATCGTAGCACTCTGCTGCCACTCAAGATCTGCATCCGTGCGCGGCCAGCCAACGCCAGCGCATCACCCTCAACGGCTCTAAAGTGACCCGCACTCTAGCTAGGCGAGCATGCCCAAACGTCGGCCCGAACTAGGTATCCACACATCACTCCCTTGTGCCTTTGTTCGGCGATGTTTGGATATCCTTTCACTGCTTTCTTAGCTTACAAGCCTATGCAACTCTGACTTTAACTCTTATTTCTTCTGGAGATATCATATGAAACAAGCAAATCCATATTTTAGCTAAGCATGACAGTGCTACGGGATCTGGTACACATCCTGCACACCCGTATAACCTTGTAAGTATCTGTCCTCCGGTACAACATCAAGGTCGATTCCTCTTATTTGATCAACCATTCGCCATGTCAAAAATGCAGAGGGGATGCAAGGAGCACAAGGCCTGCACATCCAAGCAAGTGGTAACATGGACTTGTACATGGAACATCCCAAGTGCAAGCAGAGCTGCGGTGAGCACAGCCTAACGAGCTAGCGTAAGTCCACGCATTTCATTTAACTCAGTCTTGGCATTTGTGTATGATTTGTGTGCGATGGCTGATCCACGAATTCAAGTTACCGAGGCGAACATTTAACTTAAAGAATACGAAGGCACTTGCACTCAGAATTCAACATATCTTGAGAAATGTGAAGCTACATGCACTTTGAAAACCAGCTAATGATCCAAAGTAGTTCAGATTATAAACACTAAATGATGCAAGCACAAAAAAACACAAAATGCAACATGGTGTACAAGGACTACAAACATGGTCTGTACCTGCTTGAATTATTCGTTCTCTGGCTGAAAATATCGAAGTGTAATTGCACGTATAACCACTGCGCAAACTGCATATTAATATATCTATCCTGCACAAGTATGCCAATAGTTTCAAACAATAGATTAGAAAAGTATTTATGCTAGGTTGTCATGATACGGGGACTTTCTGGTAGATGGCCTCGACGTTTCCTCAGTCTATGAAAATGCACTATAATTTGCTTGTCATCAATGTCTGCAAATCTCTGTCTCTCTCAACATAGTAGATCGTCATTAGACACTAAATCCTTCAATGAGCTCGCAAAATGCTTGCATTAGATCCCTCATTAGACACTATATGTTCATCACCAGGAGCATGTAAAATGTTTGCATCAAATCCTTCATTAGCAGGCTGTTCATTAGACACTTGTGCTCAAGAACAACATGAGCTTGTATGTTTGCACCGGAAACTTGATTAGATACATCAGATTCAGTCGATTCGGTATTGATTGGGGAGTTATAAAATAAGTAGAAATTGGTTTCATTTTCTCATAGATTCCCTACATACAAGCAATTTTACAACACCGTCAGGTTTAACTATTGGACAGAAATTGAAGAGTTGAATTAGTTATAATCAGGGATGTGATGTACCTGCTTGTTGCGCATGCTACTCTTGCAAGCTGTGACTGTCCATTTGCGCAAGCTCGATGCCATGCCCGTGCTACTGCCGCTGCCTCCCACACAGGCTAGGGTTGGATCTTCATCTTCTTGTCCTTCCGTTCGCTTGAAGCCCGGCGACCGCCCTCCAACGAGGGTGCGAGGAAGTGTTGTGTCGGTCTGTCCGGCGGCGGCTAGGTTAGGAGTGAACCAGGTGGAGGTGGAGCGAATGAATTGGGATTTTTCCTGCTGTCGATCGATATGGGAGGCGCTCGTTTGGGCATAAGCCTGCTATAGGGCCTGCCTTGCACTTATGTTATTGGCCCATCCAAATTGAAACATTTTTCTTCATTTTTACATTGCACCTTTCGTGCGTTGGGGACGAACAAAACTAGCATGGGCCAAGCTGGACGACTTAAACTAGGTGCACACTTTCCAGCCACACAGGCGCCCATACCAGCCCCTATGGTGGCGTCGCCCCTTTTTGCGTGTATGATTGGATAGTGAAAAATATTCCAGTGGCACTTTTGATTTACCCACAGAATGGTTGAATTGCTTGTTTTTATGAACTGAGTTCGCCAATAATGTGAAGGATGACAGTCTTTTCATCCTTTTGTAGATTGATTAGATCTCGATTTGCCAAATGTAATCGCATGAAATATACTGATAAAAGCCGATTGTGATGTGTTTGGCTACAACTAGTATGACTACACGTCCTCATATAACATATCAAGGACGAACCATCTTACTAGATTAACCATTCGACTTACCCATGCAGTGTGGGAAGAAAGAAGTATTGGGACTGCGTATCCAAGCAATTGATGCCATGGACTCCTTCATACAACCTTGTAAGCGAAAAATAAATTGCAGTGTGCTTGTACAAAGAACTAGCGTAAGTTGAGTTACCTGCTTCTCGAAATTTTAGTTACCCACTTATTGCAAAATTGTTCAATTATGTTGCTTGGCTTAATTTAGTTTGCTACTGATTACATAATGGCACAGCCTGTTAATATTGTAGACTGCGCCTATCTATGTGTTTGATACTTACTGTTAAGAATTACCTGTTTGCCTTAACTTAAATATCTACTTGTTTGTTTAACTATTTTGCTGCTGCAATAGCGGGTTACAATGATGTTAATAACTACTTTTCAGCATCCAATTGAAACTCTTTAATTCCTTGTTTGTTTAAGCGGTTTCTTGTTATAACTCCCGATTGAGATGTTTTGCTAACTTCAACATTTACGAATCAATCGAACTTTAATAGCAAAACAGGTTAGCCCAAGATCAAAGAGCAAGGTCCCCATGGACGTTGCATCATCCCATAGCAGTGGCACCGGCCCAATCGTGCATTATGAATTGCCAACTGTTGATGCTCTAGAGGCTAAACTAGTGGTAGAAAGAGATTCTGCTTCTGCACTTAGAGATGAAGTTGACATGTTGAGGAAGCAAACAACACAATCACAAGCAAACAGCACAATCACAAGCAGTACTCAAGACAACCATTAAATATTTGGTGGATTTCAAAACGAAGCAAGTCGAAAAAAGGTCCTGAAGGAAAAAGGAAATTAAGTTCCTACTTGGTAAATCATAGGTGAAATGTTCTTTCCATAGTTGAATAACCTTTGTGTTGTCTGTTCATGTAATCAATCAAACCATTTGTTTTAGAGATCATGTAATAATTGTTTTTTTCATTTTTTGGTTTGTAATTTTATTTGAGCACAAGTCTATATTAATTGATAAGACTCGGAGACATTTCATTTGGATTGATGTGCCAGACCTACAAATATGCTAATCGGGCTGAATGTGCATTCAGCAATAGTAGTATAGATGGACCATAAGTGGCACGCATCGAAAAGGGCCAAGATGCTGGCTAAAAAAAGGATGTTGTTGTAGCCAAAAAAAGTACAGCGGCCTGGCTTATGTATGTTAGTTGATATTATTGATCCATATACTCTATAAGTGTTTATATGTCTGTTAGTTCCGTACATTCTTGGTTGATTGACTCGGTATTTGAATCTTGATACATCGCTTGTGTACATATCTAAATGGGAGTACACATTATGCGCGTGTGACATTTGAGTTGGACATGAAGTGTTCCAAATATTCGAATTCACCTTAAACTGGATTCTAGTTTCCGAATTTGAGTATCGGCATTTGTAAACCATATTCATATATGATAGTGGAATACATCTTTGTCGTCCTTTTGAAGATATATAAAAACACATAGAATGATTTATAAAGATTCATATAGGAATACAAAATGGATTCGAATTTAGTTGCCAGGGTAAACATGGATGCTTATTGTCCCAAAATTCAAAAGAAACAGCAAAATGTCCACTCCCACGTCGGCTGCCCGAAGCCAAGTGTTTGGGAGATGGAAATTACTGTCTACCCATTACACGGACAATCCATCGGCCCAATTTCCACTGCTCTAAAAGGGGTAGGTTAGTAACTTCAATTAGACGTGACACGACCGCCTCTGAGCCCATTCCGATACGGTGGGCGTCAAACATGGGCGGCAAAACTCATTTGATTCAAGCTCGTCTGAAAGACCACTGTTTCTCCCTCCATTCCCCATTCATACACGATGGGCGGCAAAACAAACTCTCCTCGTCTGAAATCGATGTAGGCTAATATTTTAAATAGGGGCAGATGTGTAACTTCCATCAGACATGACACAACCGCCCTACCTGTCATCCCCGTTCATACACCGTGGGCAGCAAAACACCCTCTCCTCGCCCGAAATAGTTACGACAAATATTTGGGAGATGCGAGATTACGTCCTATCCCCAACCGGCGAGGCGTCCAAATTTTAAGCAGGGCTAAGTTCGTAACTTTCCCATATTTCAGACAGGCGCGTCCCAAAAACATGGTTCCCCATACCTCTCCCTCCATTTTCCCATTCATACACCGTCCGCGCTAGAACACCCCATCCCCACACCAGCCTCCGTCTGCCACCCCATCCATCGCCGCCGTCATCCACCACATGCATCGCCACCGTCCTCCACCATGCCGGAGAGCCTACCAAGACCGCGTCGTCCACTGCTAGAGATGGACGTTTCTCATCCACGACGATGGACCAATAGCCTTGCATCGCGTCCTCTCTCTTCATCGGTGCCATCATCCCCTTTGCCGGGGACGCTCACACGACCTTCTCTTCCACCGCAACAGGACTTATCCCCCAAGGCACCCATCTACCATCGCAGATCTGCTTCAATGCCACCGACAGCCATCGCACCCCCGATGCCTACACGGCGCCGCAAGAGAGGTGGTACTTCATATCTCCTCAACTTTTTGATCTCAACCAGAAAATAGATCTTAACTTGGTTACTCTACTTTCTTTTCAGCTCTTAGAATTTAGTTCTTAGTTCGATGCAAACAATGGATGTTAAATATCATTTCTCCGGTTTGCAGCTTCAAATCTGCCATGGCACAGCCATAATCTGTTTAATTGATCATGCTTAGGGTTTAATTGATCATGTTGGTTCCGTGGTGGTTTGTTTAATAGAAATCGGAGGAAACCATCTTTTCTAAAGAAAATATGCTTAGAGTTTCCCCTTTTATGATCACTATCTGATCGTAATACGTGCTTAGCCGTGTCATAATAATAACACCGCTCCACCCATCAAGCTAAACAAGCTTAGTTGTTCAAATCGCATCGATATTCTTAAAAGCGAGTTGTTTAATTGGTCATTAAATGTTCCTAAATCAGTTTCGAAAATGCATGTTAAATTCAGCTGGTGTGTATCTCTGTGTGTGATGCAGTCAAGACGGTTGGGGAGGTGAACTTTGCATATGCAGGGTTTATAGGGAGACACTCTCCGAGTTGAATCCATAATGCATTCCATAGATAATCGACTACTTTTTATGTTTTCATGAATCTCAGATTCTGAACAACATCATAATGATTATGAGCTTGCGGCGCATGAAAAGAATAAAAGCGAGAACAATGCCATGGCTGTCAAACTTGGCATTAAGGGACTGAAATCAAGTCTGGATGCAATGCAATGCAAATGCTCTCCACCTCTGATTCATGCTCAAAATATGATCCCGACGGTGATTACGAGCTAGAGGGAGACCTAAGTCAATGTAGCTCCCTCTGGAGGAGTCGAGGAAGATGTCCTATCTTATTCACCCATCAAGGTACTTGCTCTAACTTTCCAAGGTTATATTGCTCGCACATATCTTGCAACTGATGCTTTGCATTGCTTCTACTTTGTTGAACTGCCATTAGCTTAGTTTACACATCGTGTATGTGAATACGCCCTACCTATCCATTTTCAAGACATATTCCATCATCATCATACCATATTTATCCATTCAAATGTTGTTCTTGTGTATCGACGTTCAAGAGGAAGAGGGCGATTCTTGATCGTGGAGGAGCACAAGCAAAGTATTTGGAAAAGGTAGTGGCACCTGATAAATCAAATAGCCCATTAGGTGTAGTTGCAATATCACCTGACCTACAAAATACCCCAACTCTAGCAGACTCTAGCCCTACTACACTGGTAATTTCTGATGCCCCAACTCAGCAGACCCCACCTGCACCAAACAGTAGGATTATGCCAGTTGACATAGCACCAGCTGTACGACGCAAAACCCCCATTCCAGCAAAGAGTACACCAAATCCAGTTGCCAAATCCCTTTTCAAACCAGAGAGAGACCCAATTGCAGCAAATAGGACCCCTGTTCCATTTCTTCCCAGTTTAGAAGACGAAGCTTATGTTGTTGTCAGGAACTTTGTGCGCATCTTTCCTACATGGAAATATTATACCGAACCGCAGAACAATTTCCGGTCTTCCTCCGAACTTACGCGTAAGTAATGTACTAATGTTATTCATGGTCATTCTTGCATATGTTTACTGGCGATAGAAGACACAAGATTTCATTCTTTTAAATAGGCGAGGAGCAAACTGGATTGTGATGACGAGCAAGGGTTGGTTGCGCTTTTCAAGCACTCGTTGATGAAGTATCATTCCTACGAGGCAAGCGCGCCCGATGGCAAGCCTCTGAACGAATTTTCTGTAAAGTCTACGGTGCTAAATTTTTGCGAAGGTGACTTGAATAATCTTGTTACACATTGGTCTCTACTGCGGCGTAAGGTACCATCTATGATATCACATCACAATTTGAACTACATTTACGCATTTGCCTTAATGTCTCACTTGTCTAAAACTGTTTGCGTAAGAACATCCGTTCTCAAGGGACCACGAATCTCGCAACTATCTGCACCTTTGCATTGCTCTTGTGAGTACCTCTTGCCTGTGTGACCATACTTACTTTCATAGCTGTTTGATTATGTAGCATCACTGCACATGTTAGCCTCGTAATCGTCCATTTGGTGGACATTATAAGATTTGTATGGACTCTTACATAAATTTAGAATCAACCCAACGCTTTTGAAGAGGTTTAGCTCTGCAGTCCTCTTGTAAGGACTGAACATGGTCTATCACTGTACTTACATTAACAGCTACTCCCTCCGTCCCATAATATAAGAGCGTTTTGTATAAAGTACACCAGTGTTCAAAACACTCTTGTATTATGGGAAGAGGATTGGTTCATTTTGTAGCGATTCGCATCTTATCTCCCTCGCCCACCATTTACTAAAAAAGATCAAATCTATATTTAATCTTACCAACAAGTAGAATACAGAGACAATGCCAGTGCAGAAGTGTAGCCCATTGCTCTTGTCAGTACATTTTGTCCTGTAACGCTTGTACTTCCAGGGATTCGTAGTTGATTATGTAGCATCAATCTGCATCTTATCTTCATTATCCTCTATCACTTCCAGTATTATCATATCTATAATTACTCTCTCCAAAATGTAGAGTACAGGCAATGCTTATGAAGAAGATTATGTGGTGAAATTCTTGAGTTATCCTTCCCTTGACATGGAGAAGGGCATTATAAAGCCGGTGTTAACTGTTAATGTAAGTCAGTCCTTCTAAAGCCTTTATCCTCAACTGCGGTTTAATTTCCTCATACTCCCTATCGTTCTTCTTTGTTTAGTTTGCTGTTTCTACCAAAATGCATGTTCGTAAGAACCGTAAGTTCTAAGTTTAACTTGTAAAACCAAATTCCTTATTCACACCATGCACATTACTTAATACTCCCTATATGTATGCTTGTTTTTGTGGATCTATAATACAGTGTGTGGCGAAGCAGCCCACATTTGCACCTTGTCATCTCCTGTTTTATCTTACTGATGTGGCTGATGATATGAACAACATGCCATGCACATTATCCAAAATAGATACAATGATTTTCTTTGCCCTTCATCTATGCTTGTTATGTTTACATGGTAATTCAGTAGTGTGGTGAAGCTCCCCACATTATGAACAATGCCAAATTATGCTATTGATATTTTGAACATACTCTTTATTTTCTAATTTGAAATTGGATAGAATTAATGAGAACAATTATCATCTTTGTTTATACACGTGCAAAACCTGTCATCTCTACCTTTGTTTTCGAGGTGATATGCACGATGGCATGCACAAGTCTGCTGAAGGCTGTGAGACAAACCAACATATATTGCAGCAAAGAAGGCAAAACATCTTGAAGATAGAGAGACAACCCCAAAGTCTTGTCTTGATGCAGTGCTCAAGTTACTTGAGACTAACAGTCAGACAAGCTCATAGAATTCATTGTCTGAATCAGTTCGACTTCTTCAGTCACAAGTTCTAGCGAAAGGCATTACGCAACTCAACTTCGACTTGAAGTCCTATCTCTAAGAAAGATTGCGGAGAACACCACCGAGAACCTCATCGCTAAACAGCTACACACAGGAAGCTATGACCGACATGCTAGGGCGGTCTCACGGCCTTGCTTTCGGCGACTTAGCAGCAGTTCCCCATAAAGGCTAACCTTTCTTGAACTGTCTTGGAAGTGGTCTCGGTTCGATATTATTTTGTTATCTTTGCAATGGTGCCCAGATTTTTGTAATCTGCTTCTTCGTTCGCTTTATGATCACTTTGGTGGCGAACTTGATGCCCGATGGATGTAATATAACTTAAATCCTTTATTGTATAGTGTAGGTTTATTCTTAGTTACTATGCCGTAATTTCTTTATTGTATAGAGTAGGTTTGTTCTTAATTCCTACTAGTTACGCAGCAGCCCGAAATGAACCCCGACCCATGATTGTGCGAATCAAATCATGGGCTTTTAACAGGCCAAAATTGTCTCGATCCTTGTTTGGCCCAATCAGATATCATTGCGAAAGCAGGCGGATGCAAACCGGGCCGTAGTTAGGCCCAACTATATGACGGGCTTTTAACAGGCGAAATTAATATAGGCGAAATGTTAAGCGGGCCCTTAACGGGCCAAAACTAATATCGAGGCGAATTACTAAGTGGGCCTTTAGCAAGTGGGCCCAAAAGCATAGTGTCTCGTTATTGGGCGAATCGATATGGGCGTGGTGAGCCCAAAGCCTCTTAAAGGGCGGACCTGATCTGGGTCGTAATTTGGCCCGAGCGTGCTAGGCTTTTAACGGGCGGATCTCATATGGGCCATTATTAGGCGGGCGTGGCATGCCATTAATGGACCGGATCAAATATGGGTGACATTTGGCCCAAAACATGGCAGCCGGTTAATGGGCCACCTACTAGGGGCCTCAAATCTTGTGGGCCTCACAGTGGGCCGCCCATTAATGTCGGTGAAATCTTGTGGGCCTTTAGTGGGCGGCCCATTATGACCCATAAAGATTCTTGTGGGCCTTTACAGGCGGCCCATTATGGCACACAAAAATCTTGTGGGCCTTTACCTGGGCCGGCCCATTATGGCCTGCAAAATCTTGTGGGCCTTTAGCTGGGCCAGCCCATTATGGTCCACAAAATCTCGTGGGCCTTTAGCTGGGCCGGCCCATTATGGTCTCTGCAAAATCTTGTGGGCCTTGATTGGGCCGGCCCATTTAAACTTGATGGGCCCGTCCACGTGTCAACATATCATAGGCGCGTCTCGCCCATTGGATGAGTGACACCTGTGCCAACGCAGACCTGACACGTGTCTCCTCCAGCCAATGATGATTTTACACGTGGAAAATCCCCATTGGTCGGGGTTGTTAACGGGTTATCGGATCCAAACCCCGACCCGGTAGCTTAACGCCGTTCCATTATGGTGGATGCCACGTGTCGGTCACCCTTGACGAAAGCACTTCTGTGACGCGCGATTTATCGTCATGGAAGTGGACACTTCCGTGATGATAATTTTGGTAATGTCATGGAACACTTCTATGACAACACAGGTATGACTATCTTGATTCTGTCATAAATTTGTCATGGATGTACATGCATGACAAAAAACGCGACCTACTATGACAAACACGTATCATCACGGAAGTGCATTTTTTTTGTAGTGCAGCCATGCACTAAATTACTCCGTAGTAGAGTGACGGTAGACTACCCCGATCGAACCGCCGCAGTAATGCCCAATGAGCCGTCAAATCACAAAACCCCCTCCTTTCCAGCAGTAAGTTGGACGGCCGAAGCAACCATCATTTCACTCTTCTCTCTCAGCTTCCTCTCTTGAATAAAACCACCACTCGCTTCGCTCCTCCCTCATCTCGTTTCTCCTTTCAGTCTTCTCACTCAGCTTCCTCTCTTAGATGGACGCCGGAGCACCGGCCGACGTGATGTCTATGGCTCCGGCTAAAACCGTCGAGGCTCATGGTACGAAGAAGCGCAAGCACCCCTTGAGACTACATGAGACAAGCTCAAAGCCATCATACTGTCCAAGCCCCCTCTCCGGGATCCCTCATTAAGCAAGTCCAGGTAATGTCTCTTGTTGGCGATCTTTTTCTCAATCTTGATCGTGTTTTTCATCTAACACGCAGTACTAATCTTGGCGATTACTACTTTTCTGGGTGATCTTGCATGTGATTTTAGTGTGCCAAATGACGGTTCTAAATTCCACTTTTGACCAAAACATGCGAGAGGTTGACACTAATTTCTTATAGATTACTTTCAACTACTCCCTCTGTCCCAAATTTCTTGTCTTAGATTTGTCTAGATACGGATGTATCTGATACTAAAATGTGACTTGATACATCCGTATCTAGACAAATCTAAGACAAGAATTTTGGGACGGAGGAGTACCTATGAACATCAACGCTACCTTTTAAGAGGGTATATTTGCCTCGGTAACTTGTGTTATGGATATTGCATGTAATCCCTCTGCTCTCATGCCTTTGAAGACATGTTCTAGTGTCTTTGTTCACTCATTTCTGTGTGTATATGTAGTCATATATGGAGTATAATATCGAAAATCATCTTATATTTCTGAACCGGGGTAGTGATAAAATATGGTTTCTGTTTGAATTAGAACCAGGTCTGCGGTGGAGATGAAGTTCTCAAAGTCATGACGTGTGAACTGGAAGACCTGATGATGAGTTCTACTGCTGAACTATCCAGCTGCTATGTCCTTGTCGCCACGTGTCCCGAACTAGTGTTTTCCTGTAGCATTGTTGTCGAGGCGTTTTCTCGAGGCATGCCAGACCACAACAATTTCCTGGTTGTGCCTTCGATTCTGAAGGGTGTGGTTCTTGTAAAGCTTCCCAACAAATCTGATGCGGCATGTCTTCATCATCATGTTTATGAGTGGAAAGACCACTGTTAGGTTCTCCAAGGTTGACAAGATGGTGATGGTGCATGTAGACATCTCACAAGAAGTCCATGGCCTAATCGGTTATGCGGGGTTCATCCGTGAGAGTCGGTGGCAAGAAATAGTCTGCAGAGTTTAGTTAGTGCAACTTTGCTTGTCTATAGTAAGTACTATTGTTCAAGACTTGATTTGTGTTTGTGAACCCTGTATTGTTTATTAGTACTGCCGCTTTTGGTGTGTGAACGGTCTATGTTAATGTCTGTCCACTCAATTCAGTCTGTATATTTTGAAGTATCTAGATCATATTTTTTGTGAGGACGGTTTATCAATTATGGTTACACTCCAATATCTGTATGCATTGCAGGGTTTATCGCACCCACCAGGATTTCCAGTCCCATGGATGTTAGCCCATACGATTTGTCACGACCTTTGGAATGTCACCTTGTGGGAGTAGGCGGGGCCCCTGCATGCCACGCGTGGTTGGACGATCAATCTTCTATTTAGTACTTCAACATAGTGATTTCTGGTGAGGATTCACTCGTGTCACATCAAGTAAATCTTATTGATTTCTTGTCTAAATCTTATTGATTTAATGTCATGTTTTCTTTCTTTTCCTGCAATTTTACGATGCAGGTTTTGCCATGTGACATTCATCACAGAATAAACCGTTTGGTTTGCTCTACGATGGCTATTTTTGCAGGTTTCACTTCTTATGTCGTGTCAGTAACAAAGGCATTATCCATCACTTATATTCTTTGGAAAAAATTGGATCGATGCATTTGTGCAGTACAAAATTTGAATCCCTATGATGTACTGCAGTTTGGTTTAACAAAAATGCCACAATTAGTCATTCTCACGTTTAAAAGAAATGAAGAAAAAAACTGGATCACAGTCACGGATCCTAGTCAAGTTAGAAAGCTGATCATAGCATACCATACATGATCGCCGCTGTCTCGCACAGATCGAGCACCGGCAGTTGCTCTAGCACTGACAGCGGCAGCAGCTCAGTCTGATCCAGCTGAGGATTGGGCACCGATCGCGTTAGTGGATCAGATTGATCTACCGGAGGATCGGGCATCGACACCGGCACCTGCTCCGACACCGGCACCAGCTCTACAAGGAGCACCATCTTCGGCAGCAGCAGCGGCTTCGGCACCTGCACCAACACTTGCACTTGCATCTGCTCCGGCCCGTGCAGTTGCACTGCACAGACTGGGCTACAGTTCGCACTTCATATACCAAAGTCCTTACAAAAACGGACATGTCCACCTTCTTGTTAAACATTGGCCGCCCAAGTGCTTCGTTCTTTTTTCTTTCCATGTTGTTTCACATGATTCACTGTGTTGATCTAACTATTTGGGTATGTCTTCTTGTTTGCAAATAGATAATTCCTAGAGCAACGAGGGAGTCGTTCAACAATCCGGGCGACCCATGACCAAGTTTCTCTTACCATGCGCAGCCTTGGTGTGAATGAACACCTGCTCAATATACCGTAAGTACAAAGGATGGTCGCATGATGATTGATGCTAAAGTATGGTCAAGGTTCAAATCTAAATCATATCTTGCGGTAGGGGATGATGTCAAAATTGAACTTTCTCAGCAAGGAGAGCTGGTCCAAATCAACTTTGAAAGTCTTGATGGCGACCGCATAGCTGCCGAACTGATCTATACTCCGAGAGATTTTGATGTAATAATCTGGCATGGTGAAACAAGTGTCCTGTGTGTATAAGTAGTACGACAGTATTATTTATCACATGGTATATCGTTGATAGAATTGCAACTCTGATTGCTGGTTAGGAACTGTCTTCAATTTCATTCCAACAGCTGCCGTGCTTTATTCAATTTTGTGTATTCGCCTTGCGACAGCATCTAAAACCAGCGCCGTACCGATCGCTTGCAATATTAAAAGCGCTAAGGTAGAACACATGGACCCCCAAAGATGCAGGGTCGGCCTGCGGCCCAAAGTTCAGAACCGTGAGCCTATCTGAGTATTATATTCTCAGCTGAACCCCCATAAAAAAGTTGAACCCCCATAATGCTCGTGCGTTGCAGAGGGAGTATATTTCTCGGCAAGGTGAACCTGAGATTTGTATATTTCTTTCTGAGAGGAGTATCTCTGTCAAAAAATATATTTATGTGTAACTAGTTACTCCTGTCTTTCTACTTCCTTTCGCTGATATGTGGGGCAACTGGCCAGCAGGGTCCACGTGCCATATGCACAAATTAGAGTGCACAACTTTCTGATGAGATACACCCCGGTCGTGGCGCCTTGATAATGCCCAATGAGCCGTCAAATCACAACCGCCCCCTATCCGACTTTAGCGATGGTGAATCGGAATGACGGCAATATTTCACTAGGCCTGAATCCCCTTCTCCCTCGTCGCTTGTTCGGAGAAAACCCCTCTCGGCGATTGCATAGGGTTTTCTCATGGAGAATCAGTGCAATTCTTCATCCATCCCGATAAATCCAAGTCCCTTGGTCGCATGTAATCCTAGGATGGCAGCCGCCATGTTGATGCATTTTTCTTCCCTCTGAATCTAGTGTGTTTCATTTGCGGTGCCCAAAGTGCGAGTACCCTCTGAGGTTTCTGCGCCCTCGGCGAGATGCCACACTTGTTCCTTCTCATCCTAACACAACATTTTGAAACGCAGCATACGGTATGTTCCTAGAATCCTCTTTTCTATCCGGGAGGGTGGGGTTTTTGAACATGATGTGTTCTCATATTATTTTTCTGCGGTGTATTATTTGCTCTACCGTAACACATGTACTCAAGATGCTCGGCCTTGCCATAAATGAATACACTAGTTTAATGGTCACAGTGAAGACAAGCCATGGATATAAGTTTCGAGTTGGGTTCATGAACCAAGAAGATCGCTGCTTTTTTTATGGCCAAACTTGGATAAACTTTCTCAAGTGTTACGGACTGAAAGTTGGCGCATACGAATGTTGATGGAAATAGCGAACCTGGTCTCATCTTCACTGCGATCTTCCACCCGACGTCGTTCAATTGTTCATCCATGTTAGTTTTGTATCTGGTTCTTGCTTGTTGCCTCGATTACTTCTTAATCCACCTATTCTATCTAACTAATCACAATTTAACTTTAGAAGTAGCAACGAATCTCTCACGAAGATGCTACTTCTAACTAATATTTTCTTATAATTGGTGGCACGTGTAGGTTTTTTCAGAGTTAAGCAGTCTATTCGTTTGATACTCTGTAATAAATTGGCTGTTACTAATGGCACTGAAGTTGACTGGATCGACATCCACAAGTTCCTACACTTTATTGATCGTCTTGAGGTCCTTGTGGGGCGTTTCAATGGTGGAAGGCCATGTGGGATATGTGTGCCACTGCTGCACTCGTTGAACAGGTCCAACTGTGTCGAGCTATTTTCTGTTATATATGTTGTTCATAAACTATTGATTATACATAGTTTTCTGTTTGTGATCTTCTTGAAAGCGAGGCTGCCGAGTTCTATTGTTCCTATACAGATGCGTGACCATGGTCGGGTCAGACTTGCGCTTGGTCACAACATGATGTTTATGACAACCTACTCAATTCCCCTTGGAGGTGAAAAGATACTTATTCATGGGTGGTCTCAAATAATGAAGGCCCGTACATCTTGGAGAATAGGACAGAAGATTATGTTCATGCTTTTCCATGGATCTAAAGCGAATATCCTGTTTATTGACCACACTGCGAGATGAAGCTGCTTTCAGAAGGTTGTGGATGCGCGGGGTGGTGCACAGGCCTTGTCACAGGGCTTGGCGGCCTCACCCTTGGTTAACTGTAGGCAAAGTAGCACTGTTCGAGGCGTGCTTTGTACGGTTGAATCTGTACAAGTACTCATACTGCTTTCAGCTTTGGTTGTTAAGTGCCCCTACTGGTTTTAGTTAAGGTTGTCAATTACTCCTGTTGCTTTTACAGTCTGTCGTGTTTCTTCAGTCCCGTCTTCCTCTAGCCGCCAAAACCAAACCAGCGCCAGCGGGGCTGCCTAATTCCGCCTCCCACGGCTGGCTGCGCCTCAGCGCATGCATCGCCGCCCCACCGTCTCCTAAATCGTTAACGTTGACGTCCTCCGCGCGCTTTGGTGCGCTCGCCGCGGCGCCGCCCTCTCGCATTGTCAACATGGTCAACAAACAACAGGAATCGGCAAAAGTACGTGGAGAGGATGACAGTAGGGCCCACCATGTCAGCGTATCGAAAAATAAAATGCTTCCTCCAAGTGTTTTCCTGACATCTGGGACCCATGACATTGTGAGCATATATAGTCAATAGATAAGAGAACAACACAAGATCGGCTGACACCTGGGACGTAGCTACTCGAGCAGTATTTTTTTTGTTTGGTATTGTTGAGACGGAGCAGGGTTTGAACTAGGCTGTGGCCCGTCTAGCCCAGGCTTATATTTTATGTTCACCATGTGACCAGCCCAGCTATTTTTTCTTTGTGAAAATGAGCATAGTTTATTTTTTCTGAAGAATACCCAATCCAGGCCTACTTATTTTTCTACGCCCTAATGGGCTGCAACTCTTTCAAGACGCCTGCAAATCTTGAAAGTAATATGAAATGGGTTGTAAATATAAAAATAGATGACAAATTGGCAATTACTTTATAATTTCTGAATTTTTTCACATTTTTAGTTTCCTATTTCACTGGGCTTTAACCTAATTTAAATATATCTTCAAAGTACTTTAAATCCGGCTCGACATTTCGGTATTAAAAATAGTTTGCAAGCCACAGAAATATGCGAAATTGGCCTGGCCAACCAAAAACGATCGCAATAAATTGCATAAGAAGTTGCCATGAGCTATATATAAATTATTAAAAAAAAGAGGGAGTGGTCTAACTTGTGGGCCTGTTTAGTTGACGCGTATGCAAGATTTTTTTAGTTATTATATATGTCAACAAACGATTCTAGCAGATGTAACCGTTGGATGTCAATCTAACGGCCGTCGTGTTTCTTCAATCTCTGATCTTCTTGCTCCAGCCGCCAAAGCAGCGCCGGCCGGACCGCCTACTCCTGCCTCCCATGGCCGGCTGTGCTGCCGCGCAGGCCTCATCGCCCCCTACTACTCCCACCACTGGCTAGGGCATCCCTCTACTCACCCACACCCCCTGTTATTCTGCGGCGGCGGCAGCCTCACACCGCAGCCAAACCGGTGAACCCTCGTACTCCTCTCCGCGCGGGCTTCCACTGCCGCATCTTCCTCGGCTCCGCGTCGTCCCCTTCCTAGGCCTCACCATCGTCCACCGCCGTGGTGCTCTCGGCGCGGCGTGGTCAATGTGGTCAACGACCGACTTCCATCGGAAGAATCTTTGTGCGATGGAGAGGTCAATTTGGGTCCATGGCAGCCGCAAGGAAGTGCCTCCTTATTACGCTGAAAATAATTATTCCTTTACTGACAGCGGGGACCCACGGACGGGCCACCAAGTATTTCGCGAAAAAAGGTTTCCCCACGAATGCTTTGGGAACCACAGACGGGCCACCGTGCCCGCTAAAAAATGTTCCCCGTTGTCACCGGACCCACCGGTGCCTCCTTATTACGCACAAAAAATGAATACCCCCACCTTAGCTGGGACCCACCTTGGTGGGAGGCTGACTTGTGGGCCTACTAAGTTGACTGGGACGGAGGCCTTTGTCAACTTTAGTCAATATATTAACGATTCTAGCTCTAGTGACCGTACGATGTCCATTCAACGGCCGTAGTGCTTCTTCAACCTCTGGTCTTCTTGCTCCAGCCGCCCAAAGCAGCGCCGGTCGTGCCGCCTGCTCCTGCCGCCCGTGGCCGGCTGTGATGCCGCGGAGGCCTCACCGCCCCCTACTACAACCACCGCTGGCCAGGCCATCCCTCTACACACCCACACCCCCTGTTATTCTGCGGCGACGGTAGCCTCACACCGCAGCCGAACAAGTGAACCCTCATACTCCTCTACGCGTGGGCATCCACTGCCGCGTCTTCCCCGGCTCCGCGTCGTCCCCTTCCTAGGCCTCGCCCTCGTCCATCGCCCCAGTGCTCTCGGCGCGGTGTGGTCAACGTGGTCAAGGAATGGCTTCCATCGGACGTGGACTGTACGTGGAGAGGCTGACAGCTGGGTCCACGGCCGCAGCAAGGAAGTGTCTCCTTATTAAGCGAAAAATAATTATTCCTCCACCTGACAGGCGGGACCCATCGGACGGGCCACCGTATTTTGCGAAAAAAACGTTTGCCCCTGACTGCTGGGACCCACCAGCTACATCTTCGCACGCAAGGAAGTGCGTCCGGGAAAAAAAACGATTCGCCCCCTGATTGGTGGGACCCACCAGCTACATCTTCGCACGCAAGGAAGTGCCTGACTGTCGGGATCCACCTGGTCGAAGCGTACGCAGCGTTGTCATTCTGTTCGCGAACGTGTACATACATATATCTTTGGTGGATGTAGAGGCGCCGCACGCAGTCGTAGTAGAGGCGCCAGACGTGTCGTAGTAGAGGCGCCGCGTAGAATGTACACGTCACGTCTGGCCGAAGTGCAAGAAAGCAAATCTGACCCGCGTATGTGTACATACGGGCGGGGTCTCGAACGCCTACTTTACGGCGCATCGTCTGCCAGGGCTCGTGTAATGTCTGGGTCGGAATGGAGAAACAGCGTCGTCGTCGTGTTCATGGGGAGGCAATGAAATGCGTCGTGTTCATGGGGAGGCAACGGAATGTGTCGTGTTCATCGGGAGGCAACGGAACGCGTGGGTGCCAACCGGCTGGGTCGAAACGGAATGCGTGGTCATGTTCATCGGGAGGGCTTGGACGGTACAGGCGATGGAAACGAGGCCTGGCGTACCGCTAAACGGAGGAAACGGACCTCCTACGTTCAAAACAGGGTCCTGTTGATCGGGAGGGGTGGGGCGTACCACAAAATGAAGGAAACGGACCTCCTACGGTTGGAACGGGGGTCCTGTTGATCGGGAGGGGTGTGGCGTACCGCAAAACGGATAAAAAGGACCTCCTACGGTCGAAACGGGGGTCCTGTTCATTGGGAGGGGTGTGGCATACCGCAAAACGGGACTCCACGGGATACTGTTCATCTCCACCGTCGACCTCCTCCAGCCTCCACGGGCTCCTGTTCATCCAGCCTCCACCGCGCGCTACTCCACGGCCATCGTTCAACCACCCCTCCACTGTCTAGTGTTCATCCAGCCCTCCGCACCACGGGGTCTGTTCAACCACCCCTCCACGGGCACCCTCCACCGTCTCTGTTCATCCAGCCCTCCACGGGTCCTGTTCATCCAGAGGCAACGCCACCACTCACGCTCATCCAACCCCCCCCACAACGCTCACTTTGTTCATCCCAGAGGCAGCATCGATCGGCTTGATTAGCAGCAGTAGTGAAGGAATCGCTCGATCGGGTTCGATTAACAACCATCAATCGATCGCTCGGGTTCGATGCTTAGCGTAACTGCGGTCTGTCGCTCGGGTTCGATTAGAGCCCAACGCCTCTCTCGGGTTGATCGAGCCAACGCCTCGCACACTGCAGCGTCGTGTATGAGAAAGCAGCGCATCGCTCGGCCCCGACCTCCCACCGTAACAGGAACTCCCGAAATTTTCCTCGCCCTCGCTTCTACCATGGTTTTTCCTTCATGGACGGCCCAAAGAATGTCATGCAGCTGCATCTCCGGCCCGACCGGAATGAAGAGCCCATTTTACATCATGATTTTTTGTCATAGAAGTAGGAGCCCACCACATCTATGATGATACCGGGTTTTGTCACAATTATCGTCATAGAAGTGTCATATGTATGACAGAAAAAAATTTCGTTCGGCCCAAAATGTCACGGATGTGTCTTTTTTTTGTAGTGTAGGTCATCTGTATATGAGTATATTGACATAGGAGTCAAATGAGAACACTTGATCATAGGTCATACTCATCGTTTAAGCACAAGTGGGGTTACCACTTTTACATAAAGCATTGTTGTGATCACACCATTAGAGTCGCTTTAGCTCATTGATTTGAGTAAAGGTCCCCCTAGATGTGATATCCCCCCTAAGAGGGATGAACTAACCTTGGGTTCTGTCGATGATGACTTCATGTAGGTGTTGAAGATGTTGATGCTCAAAGTTGATGTAGATCATTCGGAGCAATCCTTTGGAGTGAGTTGCACTTTCAATACCTACACGGGTTAGTCCCACAAGGAACAAACAAGGATATCCATAGACATAGAGTGATGCATGCACAAGATGATGTCCATGAAAGCATTAGGTTACCTTGTCCCTTGTCTTACTAACAATAGGGTTTGTGACTCCTTGAACTTGTGCAAGATATGGAAGTTGTTTGCACTTGTCCTTGCCAAAATGATAAGAGTGAAGTATGTTGGCGGAGTCACCCTCAAGAACTCTCTAGTTCTTCTTCTTCGGGATCCACATCATCTTGATGGGAATCCTTGGAATCGTAGTTGTGCTTGATGAAGTAGAACTTGATGTAGTCTTGGGAACCCACTTGACCAAGGCCTTGGGAGCTTATTCAAACGCATCAATCTCTTCTTGAAGCGTGTCCTTGCCTTTTTGCTTGTGGTCTTGTGGTGGAAGATCATCTTGAGCTTGTGTCCCCTTGAAAGAAGTAGGATCATACTTCTCTAGTTGAGGAAAAAACTTTGTCTTGGGGTATTGATCTTCTTCCCATTCAACTCCATTGGCATTGAACTTTCGTTCAAAACCAACACCTTGATTCTTCCGGTGTCTTCCTTGCTTGCGCACAATTTCCTCAAATTGCTTACTCCCGGCAAGACTCTTGTAAACACCTTTCTCTATGATTCCCTTCAATAAGCTATTTTCTTGCTCAAGTGTAACTTGGCTAAGAGAATCATTAGTGGAATCAATAGAACTACTAGAGGCATCAACATTGGATTTAGCATGATTGTTGTTACTACTAGATGAAGAATCTTTCTTGTTCTTGTTGCTAGATTTAACTTGTGGCATGTAAGTAGACAAGAGTAAACGCTTGGCAATGTAAGAAGAACTTTTCTTGCGAAGATCATCATTGATTGCCTTTAAAAACTCATGCTCTTGCTCAAGGTTGAGCTTTTCAACGCGTAGCTTATCATGAGTCTTTAAAAGTTCTCGATGATTTTCCAAGGTAGTTTCATGAGCTAACTTAAGAGTGTTTAGTTCTTGAGTTAGACGCTGAATCTCCTTCTTATCATCATCATTCGTTTTATCTTGATTAGCATGATTAATTGACATTTCATCATAGTTTTCATCACTAGAGTTGTCAACAAGTAATCCATCATCACCTAGCAAATCATCTTCATCACTATTGAAATCAACATACTCGGGATGTGTTACCTTTAGACCTTTGGCCATGAAGCATCTTCCAATTCCTTCATTTGGTGAGTCAAATATGTCGTAGGAGCTGGTTGACACAAGTGCTAGACCGGCAACACCTTCATCTTGAGTATATTTGGAGTCGGAGTGATAACTTCTTTCGATGATTGTCGGAGTCGGATCCGGATACCCATTCACCAACATGAGCTTGATGTCTTCTTTTTGTGTAGCTCCTTGATGACTTTTCCTTCCTTTCCGAATCCTTGCTTCTCTGAGAGGGTCTTCGTTCATAACGATCATCCCTACTCCTCCTTTCTCTTGGTGGTGATTCTTCTATTCTACTTCTTCTTTTGGGAGAATCTTCTCTTCTTTTGTAGGGGGTCGTACACTCATTGGAGTAGTGTCCGGGTCTTCCACAATTGTAACAATTTCGCTCACGACTACAAGATCTTTTGTCATTGTAGGACCTTGACTTGGAGCTTATTTCTTTGCTTCTACTCTTGTAGAACTTGTTGAAGTTCTTCACCATTAAGCTCAATTCTTCATTGAAGGTTTGCTTCTCACTTGATGATGTGGGAGCATCACATGAGGCTTTGTAAGCACCACTTGACTTGTTGTGAAGCTCTTCCTTATCCTTGAGTGACATCTCATGAGCAACAATTCTTCCAATGACTTCCGTTGGCTTGAGATCTTTGTAATTGGGCATCATTTGGATCAATGTGCACACGGTATCATATTTTCCATCCAAGGCTCTTAGGATCTTCTTGATGATGAATCTATCGGTCATCTCTTTACTTCCTAAGCCGGCAATCTCATTTGTGATGAGAGCAAGCCTAGAGTACATTTCAGCGACACCTTCACCATCCTTCATTTTGAACTTGTCAAGTTGACTTTGAAGCGCATCCAATTTGGATTCCTTGACGGAGTCGGTACCTTCGTTCATGTCAATCAAAGTATCCCAAATTTCCTTTGCATTCTCAAGATGGATGATTTTGTTGAATTCTTCGGGGCACAATCCGTTGAAGAGAATATCACAAGCTTGAGCATTGTATTGTAGCATCTTCAATTCTTCCGTGGTAGCTTCACGGTTCGGTTCTCTACCATCAAAGATTTCACCCTGCAAGCCAATACACACAATGGCCCAAACGGCGGGGTTATGTCCAAGAGTATGCATTTTCATCTTATGCTTCAACTAGCAAAATTAGTACCATCAAAGTAAGGACCTCTACGGTGGTAATTTCCCTCGCTAGACGCCATACTCTCCTAGGTTGTGAAACCAAGGCTATGACCACCAAAAGCTATGGAAATCAAAGCAGATGGAGACCAAAGCTCTGATACCACTTGTAGGATCGGAAGTATGTCTAGAGGGGGGTGATTAGACTACTTGACCAAATAAAAATCTAGCTTTTTCCCAATTTTAGTTCTTGTCAGATTTTAGCAATTTAGCGCAAGTCAAGTAATCAACCTACACATGCAATTCTAAGAGTATAGCAGCGGAATGTAAAACAATTGCATATGAAGGTAAAGGGGATGAGATTTAGGGAGCAAACGCAATGTTGACACGGAGATTTTTTATCCGTGGTTCCGATAGGTGGTGCTATCGTACATCCACGTTGATGGAGACTTCAACCCACGAAGGGTAATGGTTGCGCAAGTCCACGGAGGGTTCCACCCACGAAGGGTCCACGAAGAAGCAACCTTGTCTATCCCACCATGGCCGTCGCCCACGAAGGACTTTCCTCACTCAGGTAGATCTTCACGAAGTAGGCGATCTCCTTGCCCTTACAAACTCCTTGGTTCAACTCCACAATCTTGACGGAGGCTTCCAAGTGACACCTAGCCAATCTAGGAGACACCACTCTCCAAGAAGTAAAGAATGGTGTGTTGATGATGAACTCCTTGCTCTTGTGCTTCAAATGATAGTCTCCCCAACACTCAACTCTCTCTCGCAGGATTTGGATTTGGTGGAAAGAAGATTTGAGTGGAAAGCAACTTGGCGAAGGCTAGAGATCAAGATTCATGTGGTTGGAATGGAATATCTTGACCTCAACACAAGTGTAGGTGGTTCTCTCTCAGAAAATATGTGTTGGAAGTGTATGCATGTTTTGATGGCTTTTTCTTCGAATGAAGAGTGGGTGGAGGGGTATATATAGCCTCCACACAAAATCTAACCGTTACACACAAATCACCAAACTCGGTGGGACCGAATCATGAAACTCCGTCAGATCGATTTAGTTCAAAATGTGAACGTTAGGATTCTCGGTGGGACCGACTGGATCAACTCGGTGGGACCGATGTCATTAGGGTTAGGGCATAACGTAATCTTGGTGAGACCGATTACACAAACTCGGTGAGACCGATTTTAGTAATGGTCAAACAGAGATTTTGGTCAGGCAAACTCGGTGGGACCGATTCGCTCATCTCGGTTGGACCGAAACATTACAAAAGGGAAACAGAGAGTTTGCATTGCAATCTCGGTGGGACCTATCGCTCATCTCGATTTGACCAAAACGTTACGAAAAGGAAACAAAGAGATTACAACCCCATCTCGGTGGGACCGAGATCCCTATCGGTGAGACCGAATTGATTAGGCTTTCTAGCAGTGGCTATGACAAAAGAACTCGGTGGCTCCAGATATGAAATTTCGGTGGGGCCGAGTTGGACTTTTTGGTTTATGACATATGTGGATATGAGAAAGTAGTGGAGGGTTTTGGAGCATATCACTAAGCATTTTGAGCAAGATCCTCATTAAGCAACACCTCATCCCTTCTTAATAGTATTGGCTTTTCCTATAGGCTCAATGTGATCTTGGATCACTAAAATAGAAAATGTAGAGTCTTGTGCTTTGAGCTTGAGCCAATCCTTTGACCTTAGCATTTTGAAGGGTCCACTTTCTAATCAGTGCCATGCCAATCATTGAGCTTTCCTGAAATATTTATCTTGGAATAGCATTAGCTCAATGAGCTATATGTTGTTAGGAATTACCAAAACCACCCAGGGATAGTTGCACTTTCAGATAGCAACTGGCAAGAGCGGCACAACAGATGTCCGTTCCGCAGCGGCGGCCTTAGCCCTGATGGAGGCCGCTCACGACCATGTCGAGGCCGCCCACGCCCAGCTCCTGGCGGTCACCACACAAATCGAATGAAGCTTCTCCGACAATGGTCGGCAACCCACGGCCGAAGAGCTGGCAATCGCCGAGAGCGTTTGAGCAGCCGTCCGTTCCTCCGCCGCATACCTTGTGATGACGAAGCCCGTCCAAGCCCAGATCACGTCCGCCCATGCCTAGCTCGTGGCGGCTTTTTCCAAAGAGATGGCGGACGCGGATGGCGAGATGCTTGCCGAGTATGGTGGGATGGATGCCATGGAGCTCCTTCCACAGGAGACCGTCGGGCGCGAGCTGGACATGGAGGCGAAGGCGGAGATGGACGAGCACTAGCCGTAGTAGTACTCTTTGTTTTGTTTAATTAAGAGCGCCGATCTTTAATTTGTTAGAGTAATGTTTAGGTCAGCTAGCTCTGTTTAATTACTGAACTTGCTCGATTAAGAAGTGTGGGTGTGTTGTAGTCTCCTTTGTGTACCCAAATTATGCAATGACGTGGATGACCATTGTAACCATGGAAATTCGAACCAAAACTTTTGACGTTCAAACTCATCACACACGAGTTAAGCTATCTGAATTATTTGTGATCTCCACATATCGCATACACGATTACGAATAAGGGACCATGTCATTGACACTTTCTTGGCCAGATTTTTTATTTGAAGCGATTCCAAATTTTCTGCTTTCGCGTAAATATCTACCTCCCCGCCCACTCCCCCTTTCCAAAAGCCACATTTCCCCTCTTTCCGCCTTCCTTTGCAAGTTGAAACCTTCACTCCTTGCTTGCATCGCCGCCTCCTCGTCGGCGACCCTCCTTCACGCTGCTCGGCCTCCTCTATCCAGGCAGGTAATCCACACCGACCCCATCCTCCTCCTCCTTCCACAACCCACATGCCACGGCACGTGCAAGCGCGACACCTTCCACCCAAATCACCGACCCCTCCACCAAATAAGCGGCGGCCTAAGTCATGGTGCACGCAGTATAGCCAGGACCTCAAGGAGCATTTGGCAGCAGAGAAGCAAATCGCATCCGCGCGCGCGGATGAGGTCGCGATGGCTGCCATTCGTGCAGACCCCCAGATCTTGAAGGAGCACCTTGCCATTTGCTAGCTACACCGGTTAAGCATGCTCGGTTTACCCGTTGCGTGTGCTGCTCCTGCCTTTCCTTCACAAATTCTAGTGAATTGTGCTATCTAATTTTACCATGCAATCAGTTACTCTAGTGTATATGTTCTATATGTCGTGCAGTGTGGTGCTCACTTATTAACTATTTTCTTAATTAGTTGTCGTCTTCAGTTAACTGTTTGGTTCAATTCTGCAAATGTGATGTTCAATTCTTCAGGCTGCAATTTTGTGTTGTCTTCCATGTGAGAAATAAATTGAATTTATCTTTACTAAATTGTGGGTGCATTACATTATTGTATACCATGTGAGGAATAAATTGAATTTGGCTGTAGTAAATACATGAGAAACAAATACAATTGCTACAATTGGTTGTAGTTAGTTTGGTTAACTGTCTGATCTTCTATTAGGAGTATGTTATATTGTGCAATGTGGTGCTTAGTTAATGTTTGGTTCATTTGTTGTGGTGTTTAGTTAACTGCTTGGTTCAATTCTGCAATGCGATGTCCAATTGTCGTGGGTAGAATTTTGTATTGTTGTGCATGTGAGGAATAAATCAAATTTGGCTGCACTTAATATATGAGAAACATATACAAGTGCTATATTTCCTAGTTCTTAATCATGCTTGGTTTGGGTAATGGGTTTTCCGTGTGGCTTGAATTAATCTGATGAATCTGCAACATGCTTATTTTTCATCAACATATTTTACTAATAGCATGCAACCCTTACTTAACCTAATGACTAACTACCTTATATGTGTTGCGGTGAAACAATGGGAAGCACTGAGGTTTACAATCGAGGTTAGCACGTGCATGGTTCGTTGTCTAATAGCACATTATTGTGCAATTGCAGGAACCATTCTAGTATTTTTGTTTTTAACAATTTGGTCTTGCACATGTAGGTCCTTCTGTCAGAGGTTTTGACCCACTGTTCGACCCTTTTTGCATATGGGGAAATGAATTGTCCATGAATATCAATCAAGTCAAGAAACTCAGAAAGATTTTTAGGATAAAGAAATTAGCGACAAAAAAACAAGATCTTTGTCTGCACAATGAAGAAGACATCAATTCACTACAAGATGGTACTAACTATTATACCTTGCCTTTTTTTATTCCTTTGCCCCATTTCCAATATAGAGAAGATATTTATGCACAACCTTGTTTTCAGGCCTTTCCAAAGCAGTTCACTGATGATTACCTCTCAAACCATCTCTATGGTCAGGAGGCGAGGAAGGTTTTCATACAACACCCACGGTTCAATATTGAAGTGTTCTGAAGAGGACGAAGGGCCAGACGGTCAATCATCCACGAGCACTTGGCCTAAAGTTGCAAAGACCTTCAACATGAATGAAGGCTCAATATTCGCTATCCGCTTGACAGTTTTCGAGATGAGATGCATCTGTCTATATACCGCCTATGATGCTAATTTGAAAGGTTCTACATGTTGCATGTGGAACTTCTTTCTTTAGTCTTGATTGTTTAGTGGGGTAGCTGAGTGCTGAAGCTATATCTTGTTGTACTCTGATGTATTTCAATTATGAAATTCTGCTTCCTTAATATGGAAATGAAATATATTGTGTGCTTAATATGAAATGTCAATTAGATTAATAAATGGATTATGAAATAATTAGCCTGCTAATGGAGAATTTTCCTACTAATTGGGTTTTGCTGTTGCAAACGGTTCTTGAAAAAATACCATGGGTGATGACCTCAGGCAACGCACACAGTTTCTAGGAATAAACCGTGTTGGATCAATGAACAATCACACACGACTTTCTCTTGAAAAATGTTTGCGTTAGGCCACCTCGCAAACGTTTACCACATAAAAACTGTGTGTGATGGACAACCTTTGCCACACAGTTTCTTCTATGGACCGTGTGTGATACATTCAATAACGCAAATGATTTAACGGGAAAAATTGTGTGTGATGTACCTGTGAATGGAAACGTTTTCCTTGGAACGACTGTGTGGGTTGTGCATACGAACGGAAACGTTTAGCGGGGACTGACTGTGTGAGATGTACTTGCAACCGGAAACAATTTCGCCATATAATTGTATTTTTTAGCTCTACTGTATGTATTCCCGTATTTGAGCGCTCGCCGGTCGCACACGACGTCATTTTGCCGAACGTGTGCATATCCCCGACGGTTTCTGGGTCGTGTGGGAAGGACCCCCCCTATCGCCCACACTCACTTGGCGACGGTTCCAAATGTCGTTGCGGAAAGGGGATAAAAACTGTTTGTTCAGGACCGATGCGTACCAGTGAATGGATATCGTTTCGTCCCCAAAGGTGGGACGTTGCCCTACCGAAACCATCATGCTTGTTGTGAGAAGCTCTGGTTTGTGAGAAGCATATACTCAAACCTGTCCCAAATGGACCAAAAGTTTACCACGGCATGTTGATGGCGCTCCATGATAGCATGCCAAGTTTCATGAATTTCAGATGAGTTTTGAATTTACTAGAATTTAAAAACTAGGTATCTCAATGTTTGCCGCCGAGTGACGGTGGCAGGGTGTTTGACATTCATTATCATTTCTTGCATGGGACCTAAGCATGCAACCAAAGACACAAATTTGAATTTTTCAACCAATTTATATGCATTAGAGCATGTGCATGTAGTTTAAATTTGAATTATGCACATGAATGCATTGAAAAATCAGTTAATGCATAAAAATGTCCAAACGAACCCCGAAAAATCCCAAAAATTGACACAACACTCCTGTTATTCTATGTTGACACTAGTAAAAAAAATTGAAATCGAGAAGAGGCAATGGATATCGTTTCGTCCCCAAAGGTAGGACGTTCCCTACCGAAAACCATCAGGCTTGTTGTGAGAAGCTCTAGTTTGTGAGAAGCATATCCCCAAACCTGCCCCAAATGGGACAAAATTTGCACCATGGCATGTTGATGCCGCTCCATGACAGCATGCCAAGTTTCATGAATTTCTGACGAGTTTTGGATCTACTAGAATTTAAAAACCAGGTATCTTAATGTTTGCGGCCGAGTGACGGTGGCAGAGTGTTTGACATTCATTTCCATTTCTTGCATGGGACCTAAGCATGCAACCAAGGACACAAATTTGAAATTTCAACCAATTTATATGCATTAGAGCATGTGCATGTAGTTCAAATTTGAATTATGCACATGAATGCATAGAAAACTCAGTTAATGTATAAAAATGTCCAAGCGAACCCCGAAAAATCCCAAAATTTGAGACAACACTCCTGTTGTTCTATGTTGACACTAGAAAAAAATTGAAATCGAGAAGAGGCAACGGATATCATTTCGTCCAGAAAGGTGAAACGTTCCCTACCGAAACCATCACACTTGTAGTGAGAAGCTCTGGTTTATGAGAAGCTTATACCCAAACCTGCAACAAATGGGACAAAAAATTTACCACGACATGTTGATGCCGCTCCATGGTAGCATGCCAAGTTTGATGAATTTTGGATGACTTTTGGATTTACTAGAATTACAAAAGCAAGTACGTCAACGTTTGCCGGAGAGCCATTATGCGTGGTGTTCAAAATTTATCCCCATTTCTTGCATGGGACATAAGCATAGACCCATGGACACATATATGATTTTACAACCCATGTTGATGCACCGGAGCATGTGCATGTAGTTTAACTTTGAATTGTGCTGCACCTGAAATGGCTAGAAAACCAATTTAATGTATAAAATGTCCAAACGAACCCTGAATAATTCCAACTCTTTTATGACACACGTATAGTTGCATGTTCACTGCAGATAAAAGGTCTAGCAATTCAAACACCGTCCATTGCCGCTGTGACCCCATTATGTAATTCAAATAAAGACAAAAGATCCAGTAGATCCCACACAGTTTATTATAACCAACCATGTGAGATGCAGCACAAAATATCTTGGAGCACCGTTGGAGTATATTACGCATACGGCTTACGCGAGAAGGTGCGACCGCTACAGTCCACAGCCCGCTCTGAATAAGGGACCATGTCTGATGACACTTTGCGCGCCAGTTTTTTTGCTGAAGCGGTTCCAAATTTTCGGCTTCCGCAGAAATATCTATCTCCCCGCCCTCTCCCCCTTACCAAAAGCCACATTTCCCCTGTTTTCGCCTTCCTTTCCAAGTTGAAACCTTCACTCCTTGCTTTGCGCCGCCTCCTCTTGGCGACCCTCTTTCACGCTGCTCGGCCTCACCTATCCAGGCAGGTAATCCACACCCGACCCCCATACTCCTCCTCCTTCCACATCCCACATGCCCCGACCGCCGGCGCGACACCTTCCACCCAGATCACCGACCCCTCCACCAAATAAGCGCCGCCCTAAGCCAAGGTGCACGCAGTATAGCCAGGATCTCAAGGAGCATTTGGCAACGGAGAAGCAAATCGCGGCCGCATGCACAGATGAGGTCGCGATGGCTGCCATTCGTGCCGACCCCCAGATCTTGGAGGAGCACCACGCCGAGGTCACCGTCGACGCCTCGCTCGCCGACGCCACGCTGCGGTTGGCTGCTTTAAACGACAGTTCGTGGTGTTTTCTCGAGGCCACCGTCGGTGCCTTCGACGAAGATTACAAGGTATTTTCTCAGCGTGCACGTGCTTACCTCATCTCGAGAGCCAGTAGGTTGGTGCCCGGAGCGGCTCAGGCAACTCACAACTATGAAGAGGGCACCCACGATGCGGAGGCCTCGCCCTCTTCCATGTCCAAGGAGCCAATCATCATCGATATCTCCGACAATGAGGAGTAGCTTGTCTTATTAGCTCACTATAAGGACCCATGTTCAGTTTGCTAGATACTGCCTTTCCTTAACAAATTCTAGTGAATTGTGCTATCTACTTTTACCATGCAATCTTCTGCTCTAGAGTATATATTCTATATGTTGTGCAATGTGGTGTTCAGTTAACTGTTTGGTTCAATTCTGCAAATGTGATGTTCAATTCTTCAGGGTGCAATTTTCCAAGTTGTCAAGCATGCTTGGTTGGTTAACTGTTCGATCTTCTATTAGGAGTATGTTATATTGTGCAATGTGGTGCTCAGTTAACGTTTGGTTCATTTGTTATGGTGTTTAGTTAACTGTTTGGTTCAGTTCTGCAATGCGATGTTCAATTTTTGTGGGTGCATTATGTTATTGTATACCATGTGAAAAATAAATCAAATTTGGTTGTACTAAATACATGAGAAACAAATACAATTGCTATATTTCCAAGTTGCTAAGCATGCTTGTTTTAATATTGAAGTGTTCCTGAAGAGGTCGAGGGATGGACGGTCAATCATCCACAGGCACTGGCCTGAAGTTGCAAAGACCTTCAACATGAATGAAGGCTCAATATTCGCCTTTCGCTTCAGGTATTTTCTAAATGAGATGCATCTGTCTTATGTGCCGTCTATGATGCTAACTTCCCACACGACCTCATTTTGCCTACGACACTTTAGGTACATGCAGGTGGCAGCTGCTGCAATGATCACAAAAATTTCCAGGGAGCCTGCCACTATCTTCGTGACCTTGACGACGTGGGAGAGCAGCTATCATTCGGTGCGCTCGGGCATGTGTGGTCGAGGGCGGCGCCGGGGGCAACTTGTTGCTTGCCCTCTTGTTGTAAGAGTGGTTGAGTAACTCCCAAGTGTAAGGGTGAAGTAACCTAGCAATAAGTATTTTCTTTAATTGAGAATCAAGGTTTATCAAATGAGTATGAATTTCTTCTGCAACACTAATCCTTGGTACCTGCACAGCAAATACAAAACAATTTTGCCCCCAACGCTTCAAGAAGGTTGTCAAGCTTCTTATCCTGCTAGTTATAAGGATAAATTGTATGGTATGATAGGAATTGATAGATAGATGAAATAATAAGTACGGTCAAACAAATAAAGTAACTAATAGCCGTGTATGCAATTAAGGGAAAACAAACCCGGGTCATGGCATCACTAGAGGCATCTCCCCAAGGAAGATAAATGTCTTGCGGTGAACAAATTACAATTGGGCAACGGTTAAACTGCAATATTCATATTTATGACTATGGTCTTTCATGGCATAATTTTACATGGGCATTACATAAGTGATTTATAGGTCGTTATGCGACCACATGTACAACTAATACTCCATCTAAAGACCGCTATCCAGCATGCATTTGGAGGTATTATGTTTATATCTACAGCTTTGCATTCTTGTGGGCATGTTTGTGATCCTTTTGGGCATGTTTGTGATGTTGCCCGTGCATACCTTTTAATTTTTAAATTTGGCACTTTGACATGTTGTATAGATGTAATGGTTTGCTTTATATACAAAGTGGAGCAAAAGCCCATTTTGAGAAAAGTGGTTCATCAGATGGGAGGCTGGTTAGGAGACCTCATCCTTGGCGTCTTAAGCACATCGCTAATTGGCGCTCACGCGCCAGTTCAGCAGGTCTCGGCCCATAGCGCTCACTCCCCTCGCATGATTGTTTACCTTTTAGACAAACTCGCAAGCTTTATTAAGAGGTCACAATGTTTACATGGAAGAAAAGATGATCTCCGGGTTGGCCTAACCAAACATTGCGACCAATCCCCTAAACTAATACCATGCTTTGCGAGATTGTGAGCCTCCACATTCGAGGTTCTAAACTCATGACTGAAAATACTAGAGAGAAAAACTGAAGAACGTTCTTGTATTTATGTAATGACAGCTCCATATGTAGCCGAGCTCCCCTTCTCCATTTCCTCCACGATTACTTTACAGTCCGAGGCAATGAAGATGTGTTGTACATACAAATCCTCAGCAAGAGCCATGGCTTCCCTCACAGCTAACATCTCTAGGGTAGCCGGATCATCCAGGTGGGGAAAGAATGGAGTAGATGGACCCATGAAGGAGACCCCTTGGTCTCTACATACTGCTCCACCAGCTCCAAATCCTCCATGCCTAGAGACCGCCACGTCAACATTGATTTTCACATGGTTTACCGATGGAGGTAACCATCCACTCGGTCTGGACGCAGGGGCTGTTTACTTACTTGTATGTACAGAAGAATGTGAAGCCCATATTCACTTCATAGGCTTATATTTAGCCCACTCTCTCTTTTTTTCCAGTCTAGTTGCATGTGGAATCCTATTCCGTGCGTGTAGTGCCTATTATACGCAAAGCTGCAAACCGCGCACACCCAAGCCCTTTCAACATATTTTTAGTGGGCTGGCCCATATACGGATGCTCGTTCTGTGAGAAGCTCCCTATTGGTTTCGGGAAGTTTCAATTGGTTTTGGGAAGCTTCCTGTAAAAAATAATTCGGTTAGGTTTTTATTGCACTAGTTTTGTTCAGGTTTTTCTTTACTTTTCTTTTATATTTATTTTTCCATTTTCGTTCCCATTTTTAGCCTTTCTTGTTCCTTTTTAAAATAAGTGATTTTTTTAGAAATTTGAAATTTTCTTCAATTTACGAGAATCTTTTCCAAAATCATGATTTTTTAAAAAAATTCTTGAACATTTCTCTATTTGTTGAACTTTTTTCAAAGTAAATATTTTTTTAAAAACTATGACCTCTATTTTTGTCAAAATCGAAAACCCTTTTGCAAAATCTTGTGAACTGTTTCCGAATTCTGAACTTTTTCCACAAAATCGATGAATTTTTCATTTTTTGATGAATTTTTTCAATTCCATGATTTTTTTTCTAAATCCATGTATTTTTGTATCGCAATTTTGTTTTTCAAAATTAATGAACTTTTTCAAAAATTCATGATTTTTTATTTCAAAATCACAGAATATATTTTCAAATCCTTGAACGTTTTTTTCAAAATCCTCGTTTTTGTTTCCAAAATCAATGAACTTCTTTGGAACTCATGAATGTTTTTCAATTTTGTGCTTATTTTCTAAATTCACGATTTTTTCTAAATGATGAATTTTTGGAATTGGTGATTTTTTGTATTTTTTGAATATTTTCAAATCCATGAACTTTTTTGAATTGACATTTTTTCGATCATTCACAATTTTTTGGTTTTCCTACTTTTTTCGAAAGTCAAAGGTCAACTGAAAGCGAACGAGGTCGCACCTGGCGAGCGATCATGTCGCGTGTCGATGGGCCGACCCATATGTGAAGTCTCGCTGAAGAGGTCCTCCTATGAACCTAGCGGCCACCGCCAGCACCTTCATGTCCACCATAGACCGGTTCCCCCTCCTCCGGCCGGCATCCGTCGGCGTCAGGAGGGGTGGGGAACCCGGTCTATGAGTAGAGTTCTTAATAGTAGTGTTTTCATTAGATTGGTTTAGGGTTTTGGTAGCCGTCTTCTTTTTCGTTGGAGATTGCATCACAATGAATAATTTTCGGCTCTCCGTTCAACGACAGGCGACGTCAACGATGGTGTTGTAGAATTTATTCTATCTAGGTATGGTCCTCCAGATCTTGCTTCGCCAGATCGATTTTGGATTTTTTTTTCTCTTTTGGTCACCGCGAGGAAGATTGTGCTCGCAATATCTGTCCCAACGGCTACATCCTCGACAATGGTGATTCACACTCTTGGCTCCCAGCGACGTCAACCTGGTTGTTGTTTTTTTTGTCCCTAGAGTACCGTTTTTGGTTGATTACTTTAATGGTTGCGTACGTGCATCGTAGGCTTGTCATTGTGGCTCAAATTAAAACTACAGGAGAACCATCATTGATATTTACAGATCTTTGTTTTGATACCTTCGTTATTTTCTAGGGTTGCCTTCAGATAAGTACAAGATTTGTTTCATGGAAGAAGAAAAAGTTTGAAAATCCCGGAGATTTGCTAGTTTCTTTTAGACTTTATTTTATAATCGATGTAGTCAGCTCATATATCTCTACCATGTACTCCCTCCGTTCTTAAATATAAGTCCTTTTAGAGATTTCAATGTGGACTATATACGGAGCAAAATGAGTGAATCTACATTCTAAAATATGTCTATATACATCTGTATGTAGTTCGTATTGGAATATCTAAAAAGACTTATATTTAGGAACGGAGGGAGTACAATTCGCTACTATAAATATATCATAATATTGATTATCAATAAATAAATAAGTAAACAGGTAATGTCTAGTAATTAAATGTGTCGGTCATTAGTCATGAACTTTCTTAAATCTCCATGGTGCCTGTCAAATTCCTGAACATGAAGCCGGTCAGTAAAAGTCGAAATGTTAGCGGTGATATGCCTGCCATATCGAACGATCCTTGCCCTGAAACTTTGGGCAGAGATCAACCAAGGAGCTGAAACTGTCAGTCAGGCTCGTACGTGGTGCGTACTCCATGCACGCTCGCACGCGCGCCGTATGTCTATTGTCTAATCTACTACTGCTACTACGCGGCTGTTTTGTACGTACGTACGCGCGATGTGCTAATTGGCTGCAGTGGCTAGCAAGGATATGTACTTGCATGCACTGACACCCATGATTAATCGCCGTATATGATATGATTATATAATTCTATACATCAGATCCTATCTGTCTGCTGCTACATCGTGTACGTACGCGCAGTAATGAGCTATAGGTAGTACCTTGATCGCATCTACGGTACGTACAGACCGACCAGGCCACCGCGTAAGAAATGCCAGGCCGGTACAATTAAGCATGTGCATGTAATGTAACAGGCTGTATGGAGTAAGTATAGTTCACAACAGTCACATCCAACGTTGTGTGTCCACAAATATTTTCGTATTTTATATTAAAAAAGCATACATACGCTGCAGCGCTTCTGTATACGTATTTGTGTATAAATGTCTCAAGCGGGGTGTGTATATATTTTAAAAGAAATGCTGTATCATTGCGTACTGCATATGCGTGTGGGATGTGACGTATATTCATACGTATTTTTTTTTGAATGTTGACAGGAGGACTGCCAAATTCATTGATCAGAAGAAGAGTAACAAGAACACCTCCAAAGGAGGAAAGCACCGCAAAAGGGCTAGTGCAGAAAGAAAAGAAAAAAAAACAGAAACCCGCCGGCACCAACACAAACCCAAGATCCGCCAGCAACCATGCACACCATCGGAATCCATCGTCGAGGCCTCCAAGATGACGCCTCCAAAAATGAAGTGGTATCGAGAACACCGCCGTTATCCGATCTAGCTCCGCCAGATCTTAGGTTTTCACCCGGAGACCTCAGCCATGAGGCAGGAAGAGCAATGAGCTCCACGGCGGCACCTCCAAGGAAGAAGACGACATCCATAGATGTCGTTACTGTCGGCACTGACGAAGTCGATGCAGGATTTTCATCCGGAGCTATGCCTTCCGCCAATCATCCAGGATCCGAGACCAAACCAAAGACCACCGGGCAGAACAAGGCCAAGCACACACTACCAGACACGGGATAGTCGCCGCCGCACGCAGAATCTAGGCAAGCACACGTCAACCTGGCCGGTCCGCACCGCCGCTCGCAGGACCTGGGCGAACCCAATCGACTCCGGCCGTCCTCCAGCTCCGTGCGCAGACCTGGGCGAGTTCGCACCGCAGCGCACCAGGAGAGACTGAAGTAGAACCATCGCTGACCGGCCCGCACCGCAGCGCGCCGAAACAGAGCAAAAACCAGGCCAAAACTTAACGTGCTCGCACTGCCGCACGCAAGGACCGGACCTCCGTGCTGGATCTGGTCTGCCCGAGCTTCCTCTAGCACCAACAGGCTGGACGGCACCCCTGCTCCAGGAGCTGGACGTGCACACGCTTGCAAGGGGAAACCACCAGCATCCACCGGCACCACCGCTCCCGCCTCTTCAACCCAGGCGCCACCGGCCATCGAGATCTGGGCGCAGGACTGCCCAAAATCAGATCAGGCTTGGAGCCCCTCACCCCCATGTCGCCCAAACTCCGCCTGGCCCGCGCCGCCGCCGCAGCGGGCCACCCATCAAGGCCGCCCAGGGTCGCCGCTGCCGCTTGTGGCTGCCGCTAGCGCGAGCCCCAGCGCCACCTTGGCCCCGCGCCATCCAAGGCAGCAGCCGCGCCCGCACCGTCCGGCAGCCGCCGCGCCAAGCTCGTGGACGAAGAACAGGAAAGGGCCATGCCCCCACCTTCACAGGAGCCGGCACGGACTTCGCCGGCCGCTCCTCCGGCAGCGGCGAGCCCAGGGAAGGGAGGGAAGGGAGGAGCGGCGCCTCGATCTAGGGTTTCCCCCGTGTCGCCAGGGAGGGCAAAAATATTCATACGTATATTTAAGTTACATGCTAGGAGGTAATGGAAAATGCAGATTGCAGCGGTGGGGTACCGTAAGAGCGGCGTAATGTCAGACTATCCGTTTCATACAGTCGCCACAGGATGGATCGACCGAGATGTCAACCTCAATATATCATCCGGATCCCACGGGTTGTCATCCATCAATCGATGCATATGATATGACGTGCATGATTTGATGTTATAAATCTCTGCTCCCTTGCTCCCTGACTCTCACTGGCCGGCAACTTCAAGAGTTGCAGCCAAATTGAGCCTAAGAGCAACTCCAACGTGCCGGACTAATATTTTTTGTTTGGATTGGGCATACAAAAATGTCAGCTCAACACGTCAACCCAAATAAATGTGCGTCCGGTATTTATCCGCCGGACAATCCTTCTAGGCCTAAATTTAAGCCTCATTTGCATCGGCGCGAACACATGGTGGACGCGCGCGACGACCGTCTAGTCCTTCTCTTGGCCCGTCAGTCGATGGCACATAGGTCGTTCTCTTTCTCTCATTGACAGCCATCACACCTTGTGCCGCCCCATCGCCGCCCAATTCCGGTGCCTAGTCTCGGCGTCTGTGCCAACATACTTCCCCCGCAGCACGTCACCTTCCAACATTGCCGCTAACACCGGCTTGCCGCACCGCGGGCGGGTTCCCCGACGTCGCCGCCAGCACCCTCGCCCTCGTGCCCTCGACCCTGCTTGAAGCGGACAAAAGCGCGGCGACCTCGCTCGTTTGACACCGCCACGCTCGCCGGACGCCACCAGGCCACCTACCTGGTCCAGGGGAGGCACGCGACTCTTCACCGGCCAGCTTCTTCGACGACGCACACAAGTTGTTTGATGGTTTGCCTGCAAGGTACATATGGACTTCGTCGATGAGTTCTTTTTCCAAAATTTCATTTGCGACTCAGATGATTCTTCATCCGATGATGAGGAGATTGTGGCTGCTGTGTTGGTCGTCCATTACTACCTTAGTAGGCAACGGTCGTTGTTCCGTGGTTCGATCCTGGGGCACACTCCGGCGTTGAATCGCAACCGAGAGATCGGCACTTTCCTTCTCTGGAAGGACTTTTTTGAGACACCCAACCTGCTCTTCAAACATCACCTATTCCGGCACTGTTTTCATATGGCTAGGCATGTTTTCAACCGTATCCGGGAGGGGGTGGTTGCATACGATAAGTATTTCGAGTGCAAGTAGGATGCTCTTGGAAAGATTGGCTTCTCCTCTTATCAGAAATGCAACACAGCTATTCAGAGGCTTGCATACGGAGTTCCCGGTGATCTCATTGATGGGTATGTCCGTATCAGCGAGTCCACGTGCCTAGAGTCCATGTATAGGTTCTGCAAGGCTGCGATAGCAGTGTATGGCCCCGAGTACTTGAGAGAGCCAAATGCTGCAAATACAACCCGCGTGGTGGCGATGAATGCCAGCATAGACTTTCCGGGGATGCTTGGTAGCACAGATTGTATGCACTAGCAGTGGAAGAACTGCCCTTTTGCTTGGCAGGGGTGGTATAGATGCCATGTCAAAGCTTGCACCTTCATACTCGAGGCCGTGGCTTTACAAGATCTCTGGATTTGGCACTCATTCTTCGGCATGGCTGGATCTCAACGTGCTTCAACGCTCTTCGGTGTTTGCAAGGCTTGACGAAGGCAACTTCCCGGAGGTAAATGTTAACACCAATGGCCACAACTACAGCAAAGGATACTATCAACTGACAGTTTCTATCCTAAGTGGACTACTCTGGTGAAGACAATCTCCAACCGTGTAGGAGAGAAGAGGAAGAGATTTTCCCAAGCGCAAGAGAGCGTTAGGAAGGATGTGGAGCGTGCCTTCGGTGTTCTGCAATCTCGATGGGGCATCGTTCGGTATCCTGCTTGGGACCTCAGGTCTTCGATGTTAGGTTTGGCTGCGAGGTCTGTTTGGTATTAGGCCCAGACTATCAGCATCCCTTTATCAACTGGATAGAAGTAGCGACAGATGTTGCCTAGACGGTGGCTTTAGTCTTACTGTTTTATGACTCTGTAAGGTCTTGTGTGAATAATTAATAAAGTGACTTCATGCATCGTCCAGATGTAGAGGCCGGGGGTCCTCCTCCTTTTCTAAAAAAATCGTTCGATATCCTGCTAGAACTTAGAGCACCAAGAAGTGATGGGAGGTGACGACTGCTTGTGTGATCATGCACAATATGATCGTAGATGATAAGCGCCCGAAACGTTTGTACGACCAAGGGTTTCAGTTTCAGTGTGACAATATTGTGCCTGAGCATGAAAGAGCGGCAACGCTTGCACAGTTCACCCAATTTCATCATCAAATGCGTGATTGAGAAACTCACATTCAGCTGCAAAATGATTTGGTTGAGCATATGTTACGTTGACAACCAATAGATGTATATTTTTTTAAATGTATGAGACAATTTAATTTTTATTTGGCTTGTAAACTATGATATATTTATTTGGCTTGTAAACTATGATATATTTGTTTGGTTGTGAAACTATGTAAGATGTTTGTATATTATCTAATTTATGTTAAAAAAAAGACAGGCTGGCCCTGAGGCCGAAATGCGTTCGCGCGTTGGGTGCAAGGCCAATCGAAACACAAAAGGAAGGCACGTTCGTTTGGATCGGTACACTGGAGTTGATTGAAGAACTTGGTGTCAGTGTCACCCTCTAACGATTGTATATACTGAATCACTGATGTGTGGAAGTCTAAATACTTTTTTATGGAGTACCTATGGAGATGATTTTTCTTTTTTTGATGCGTCAACCCTATGGAGATGATTACATGTGTATTATCAGCTAATGACTATAGAACCCCGCAAAGAAAAAAAAGCTAATGACTATAGTAATATAGGGCGGTGGTTAAATTGAAAAGTTTTTCTTTCCCCTCGTTGCTCCAATCGCTGAGGTTACTTCCACTAGCGGCTACCCACCCACTCGAACATTGCACGTCGCATCGCATCTCTCCAATAGACCGTTAGTTGGAAACGAAAGGAATAACTTAACCACTCCTGATTAGTGTTTGTCGGCTCCAGTTAATTAAGTACCGCCGGAAAAGTACCGTTTGCCTTTGTTTAATCATAGTATTAGGCAGCATGCATGTTTAACTCGAAAATGTTTTCAATTCCAAATAAATACGCATATATGCATGCTGTAATTAAGCACTACAGTACACAACAAGAGTAGCATAGACAAAATAAGAAAGGAAACATGAGCTACTTGGAGGTCGCTCGCTACGGGAACATGCATCTATTGTGGATGCATAATCTACGTACGTACGTATAGCTACAACCTGGCCTCTCGCGACCGACAGCACAATTTACACCAGCTTGCTAAGGTATAGCTAGCTAGAAACATGCATGCATATGCACGTACGTACGTGGACGTATATAGTTAAGGATGTTAATTGGCTGACACAGTGCGTACTTGCATTACCTTACCGCCACTTGTTATTACCCTTCATTTCGGACATCAATAAGTGGGGCCAGCCGCATGCACAATCCATGTACTACGTACGACTTACGTACGCCCTCTCTCTCTCTCTATCTCTCTCTCTCTCTCGGTCTCTCCGTGCGTGCGTGTGTTTTATTTGATCTTTACGTTGACATATTAACCATCAAAAGAGAGCTAAGAAAATGCAAGAAGCAGCCGTAATTGATCCATCAATTAAGGCAGTACTTGCTGTCATCAAACTGAAGTACGAGTGCTATTTTCATTAATCGCCTAACGGAGAACCACTATATGAATTACGAATTACATCACATGGGATTTTTATCTATAAAGAAAGAGAGGTTAAAACTCCCGGCCTCTACATCTCGATGCATATACACATTTTTATTCATTATTCAACAAAGGTCTGGCACAAACATACATCAAAGCTATCCGAAGCCACCACTCACACCTACCACACCTCGATAATGGGGAGTGCTCTCACTCCCCATATCTACAACCGTTGTCGTCTTCCATCCATCCCTATAATGTATCAGAACCTACAGCCGGAGCAGCAAATCTAAAGCGTATATCGCATGCACACGTTTTAGAAGCTGACACCATCATCGGACCGCCGATCCATCTTCAAGAAAGAGATCCGCATCATCTTTGCCAGTCCGACCATCCATCGACGCCACCACGGCACCCAACGGTGCCACCACCCTGTGCTCGTCCATTCAGACGCATCTATCACCGAGACTCAACTACACCATGCCACTATGACCCGCCGATGTCGATGCGGTAGATAGAATGCCGCTCCTCCTGCCAACCTCCACACCGTTGCCGCTGCTGGAGCTAACACGCGGATCCCATCACCCACAACAACTCTCCCCCGAACACCCAAGCCTCCCAAGATGACGCCTCGATGGAGGGTACGACACGCAGGGTGGCGCCGCGGCCCAATCCAAGACAGATTTTGGACTTTTGTCCGAAGGGGGTCGGAGGTGGATAGAAGGGACCTTGGCTTCACCTCCAAGGAGAGTAACGACATCCAAGCCATGGCCGAGCTAGCCGACCAATGTTTCCTCTGGTCCTCATCCTGTACCACCAATCTCTGTCTGCTCCGGATCCGGCAACGAGCCGAGACACGAAACTTCCAGAGAGGAAAGTACCATAGGGCTCAACCCACCAACAAGGAAGATCGAGGTGAGCCTCCGGCGTAGATCCATCCAGGCGCCGGATCTAGGAAGATCCGACCTGGTCAGCGACGAGTACCACCTCCCTTCGTTGGCCGACGGCGTCCGCACGCCGAATCCAGAAGGATCTGACCCAAATCCGGCGACACATGCCACCACCAAGTCTTGCCAGTCCCGCAGACGCCACACAACACCGTGAGCACGAACCCCAGCCGTCAGTGCACTCTGCATGCTGCCGTTAGGATCCGTACGCAGCGCGGCCACACCCTGCGCTAGTCTGGTGCCTTCTCACGAATGGTCGTCCCGTGCCAGCCATGTCGCGCAAAGGGGAGAGGTGCCCCACCACCGCCCCTGCCAGCCAGGCTTCGCCCAGCGACGCTGCTGGCGGCAGCGAGGATGAAGGAGAGGCGGGGGATTACGCCCGATGACGGCTAGGATTTCCCCCTAGTCACCCACGGTGCCGACACGAGGGGGAGGGAGAGGGATGGAAGAAATTTGTCTTGCTGTCGATTCAGTGCTTTGAGATTACAACACGAGGGGGAGGGGGAGGGGGGATGGAAGAATTTTTTTACAATGGATTTCATGTTTGTTCAATAAGAATGCCTAAGATTGTAGCACTCCCTCTGATCCATATTAATTGTCATATCAACGACAATTAGTATGAATCGGAGGGAGTACCAAATTTTCCACTGCAATAATCAGGCATCACCTTACTAGAGAACAAAAATCTGGCATTACCCATCATACTTAACCTGATTACCACAGTAAATACCATTTGTGCATGCAATGAATATGTAGAATAGTATACATACAAATCCTAGTGCCCTCAGGTAACTTGTTACTGTTTGGCAAGAATATGTCTAATATGATTATGTAAGTATATATAGCCTCTGATCTATACCTTTCTTTGCACAACAAGAACCCATGCTCCCCATGCTTCATCTAAACAGTCATTGCTCCACCTTCTTGGCTGCTCACTGCTGCTGACGCTACATCTCCCAAATTTTTATACGGGTTCTCGTATGCAAGATCAGGAATCCCCTCACTATATAGGGCATGACCCATATCTTCAACTCCTTTTGTATGGTTGTCGGTGTCAAAACCGGCGGATCTCGGGTAGGGGGTCCCGAACTATGCGTCTAAGGTCGATGGTAACAGGAGACAGGGGACACGATGTTTACCCAGGTTCGGGCCCTCTCTACGGAGGTAATACCCTACTTCCTGCTTGATTGATCTTGATGAATATGAGTATTACAAGAGTTGATCTACCACGAGATCGTAATGGCTAAAACCCTAGAAGTCTAGCCTGTATGATTATGATTATCCCTATGGACTAAACCCTCCGGTTTATATAGACACCGGAGGGGACTAGGGTTGTACAAAGTCGGTTACAGAGAAAGGAATCTTCATATCCGGACGCCAAGCTTGCCTTCCACGCCAAGGAGAGTCCCATCCGGACACGGGTGAGAGTCTTCGGTCTTGTATTTTCACAACCCATCAGTCTGGCCCACGTCAAACAGGCCGGACGCCCGAAGACCCCTTAGTCCAGGACTCCCTCAGTAGCCCCTGAACCAGGCTTCCATGACGAGGTATCCGTCGCGCAGATTGTCTTCGGCATTGCAAGGCGGGTTCCTCCTCCGAATACTCCAAAATAGCCTTCAAACACAAAGAACGTGTCCGGCTCTGCAAAACAAGTACCACACACAACCGCAGAGAGTATAATATTTCACGAGTCCAATCTACTGACAACTTTTTGTAACGTGATGCCACGTCACCACTCGGTCATTATTTCGAACCGTTTTTCAGCCTACCGCTCCATGTTTCGAGATGCAGTTCCATTGGCACGTCTTGTAGAAGCAGAGATCGTGTCCCCTTATTGCGGGATTCTCATCAATACGGGCGTGGGTAATCCAACTGTCCCGTCGGCATGATTCCTTGGGAATAGGCAAGTTTTAAGGCCCATGAGGAGGCGTTTGATATTCATCGCCTTTATAAAGGGGCACAGACCCGTCTTTCTCCTCTACGCCTGCCTCTTCCTCAACCTTTCCAACCCCGAGTTCCAAAGACCTGTGTTTTAATTGCTATGAGCCTCTCAGTCATGGCCGGATCCAGCCTTCAAGGCCGGTGGGTGGCCTCTTCTGTCACAGAGGAGGATATTGCGAAGCTCCCAGCGGCAAGATACCTGACCGCGGAAATTCTCCACGGGCTCCCTGCTAAAGGGCAGGTTATCCCTACCCCCAGATCCGGTGAGAGGGTCGTATTCATCTCCCATTTCCTCCGGGGGCTAGGGTTCGCTCTCTATCCCTTTGTCCGTGGGCTCATGTTCTATTATGGGCTAGATTTTCACGATCTAGCCCCAGACTCTTTTCTTCTCATCTCGGTGTTCATCGTCATGTGCGAGGCCTTTCTCCGTATTCCCGCACACTTCGGCTTATGGCTCAAGACCTTTAACGTGAAGCCGAAGGTGATCGAGGGGAAGCAAGCGGAGTGCGGTGGTGCCACGGTGAGCAAGCTTACCAACGCTCTTTGGCTAAAAGGCTCCTTCACGGAATCCTCCAACTTATGGTAGCGGGAGTGGTTTACATCACTGAACCCCGTGGTACCAAGTGGGCAGCTACACCTGCGTTCCGATCTGGCCCTCCAGTACAACTCGCATCATGGATCAATAAGGGGCTGGACTAGGGATCAATTGACGAAGTGCAGACCCTACAGAGCCGCATTCGGAGTCTCCTTGAGAAGGACATCGATCTCATCAACGTAATCCAAGTAATGCTAGTCCGTCGGGCCCTGTTGTGCCAGCGACGGCCTCTCCGTCTGTGGGAGTTCAATCCGGAAGGACCACGGACCCTTCAGCACTTCTTCGGCACGACACACAAAGGAATGTCGAAGTTATTTTTCGGGACACGAGAGCAGTGGCCGGACACCACCGAGGACATCGGCCTCGACTGCAACCATCCGGATACCTCGGTAATCACTTGACTCCTAAACACAACGTAGTTAAATATCCCGTAATAAGATATTGAGAAAACCATCTTCTTACAGGGCTGGATAAAGAAGGCGGAGCGAATTAGGTGTTCAGCCCCTCTTCCCGAAGACTCAACTAAGCCCGTGCTAACAAGGATGCTGGCCCCGGCACCATACCAGGTTCCGGTGAAAGAGGACAAGGAGGAGAGCAGGAAGGCCAAAGGTGGCCTCCATTACAAAGGTACACCGGACATTGTGTCCGGGGAGATTAGGGCTCCCTCTTCCAAAGACAAAAGAGAAGGAGAAGCTGACATCCTTTCTCCCCATGGTAAGAAAAGAGCCGCCTCTGAAGGTTGGGAGGTAAAGGCTCCTAAGCGAGGTAAGATGCCCCTATCAGGCGGTTCGGGCTCGGAAGATGATGTTGTCGCACAGTTCCTCCGTAAGGATAAGCCTTTAGCCTAATCGTAAGTGAACAAGGGTGTTTTAAACATATCCCGTTCTTTTCCTGTTACAAGGGTAACATCTAGAATATATATTTTGCAGTCCGGCACACAGTCTTCCTCAACAATCCTCTTCCTCGGGGGATCTTCTTCCGGAGGTGATGGAAAGCGAGACACCTCCACAGGCCTCCTCGCCCAATAGGGCGGATGACTTTGAGGTGTCATCCCGGAGGATCTCTCCCAATCAACAAGTGGTGTGGGGGATAATGAAGACAACGCCCGAAGGTGAAACTTCGGTCGCCCAGGGTCCGGGGTGTGCGGTCCCTACGGGGACCAACAATGAAGGCCCCGGACTATCCGGTTTATAGCCGGAGACGACTCTAGGGTCGAGTAAACATATCCCTTCAAAGGGAGACCGTACTCCTACAGTTGCTTCCAGGAATCCGGAGGCGCTGGATACCTTGATGGACATGTTGCAACATGCGCCTGTCTTAGAGGAACATCATACCTTGATGGGTACGGTGGTTGAGAGGATTCTGTGCGCGAAAAGTGGATTGAATGAAGCCTTCACTGGCCTGCTAAGAGGCTTCGAGGTACGTAATGTAATATTTTCAATTGTGCTCTATACGCAAAATGCACCTGTGTATAGATAGTAGCCCCTGAGACTCTGGTTGGCATCCACAGGGAGGCAATCAGAGGATCAAAAAAGACATGCCCAGGAATTAATCTAACTAATTGGAACACAGGTTGTTACATCCATGGCGAATGCCCACACTACAGAGGTAGCAGCTCTGAAGCAGAAACTTGACGTGGCGGATGACGACATCACGCTTATTAACATGTGGCTCGAGAGGTATGTTTTGGGGCGGCCAGTATATGTATGTATAATAACATGAGCACGAAGCTGAGTATTATATATTAAGACATGCACAACTGCAGATAGTGCTGCCGCGGTTGAGACCCTTCGGGCAGAGCTTGCCCGAGCCAAGGAGCAAGCCAGGATGAGTAATGTGGCTGCCAATAAGACAACTGAGGATTTAAAGGCCAAACAGGCTGCTCGGCGCCAGTGCGAGGAGAGAATATCTTCCATAGAGCAAGATCTAAAGGATGCCACTGGCAAATGCCAAGCACTCAAGGAGGAGAACAAGGCCAAAGTAGCCAAACTCGAGAAGGCCTTACGAGAGGCGAGAGAAGCACGATCCGAGTCGAGAGCGGCTCGGGAGGAGATCCGACAAGCCGGGGAGATAGCGGCCGGTAAACCCTTTCTATTACAGACTAAATTCGGCGATCCGAAATATGCCCCGCTTAATCAAATGTGGAGCTCTCCAGATGCATTCCTGGACTTGCCGAAGAGTGCCTCTGATGCGGTGCAGTTTTACCAAGCGCAAGAAGGGTATGCAACGGAGAAGCTTTTCTGGTCACAATTCGGCACGCCAAAGCGCCCGCTGTTGCTGAACGAACAGATGGCCCAGTGGGCCGAGCTCCACAAGATATCCGGTTACGCCATGAAGGACGCGTGCGTGGTCATTTGTGGCCGGCCGAGCCGATTCCGGATAGTTATTTTGGTATGGTACAGTAACTTGTGGATGTGGTGCCGCGTATCGACGCCGTGAAGCGATCAACGTGCATTGAAGGTGCACGGATGGCCTTTTCCCGTGTCAAGATGTATTGGGCGAAGGTGAAGGCCACCGATATTGCAGCGAAGAGTCCACCCGGGGGCAAGGACAAACACACGCCGGAGCATTATTTTGAAGATGTCCTAGAGGGCGCCCGCTTGATAGAGGGTCAGTACTCAAAGGATATGATCTTCGAGTGAATGTACCAAGATTGTAAAAACAATATTATGATATATTAAGGCTATGTTTTTTATACTTTTGCCTAAAAGTTTTGGTTCCTCCTCTGCGGCCGTTTCTGTATAATCTGAAAGTTTTCCAGTCATCGGCTTGGGCCCCCTCGCATAAAATACGGGGGTGTTCGGAAAACCACTTGATCACTCTTGACCCAACGTCTTGGTCCGTGAAGGAGGTGTCAATGCGGCGAACTAGGAAATCAGACTATAGGGCTTTAATACTTTCACTTAGCCATAGGAGTTTGAAGGTGGGTCTACGATATAGCCCCTGGTATGTACGCGGTTATCCCAATACGGTGTGTTACATAGGTGATCTTAAGAACGGTCCTCCGTGTAATACGGAAGGAATCGCGAAAGATTCTGATAAGTCATCGAGTGGTTGACCAACTCTCGCCACATCATGAGAGTCAGCTTTCGGCTTTCTCTACTGAGGTGCTTGGCCAGATGAACCGGAAACACAGTCGCAGTAGTTCTCCCTTTACTACCTTAGCCGATAGAGCGGAACGTAAGGTAGTAAGCACATGAACCGGGCAACCCAACTATTGACAAAAGACATGATTCGGAGCTGATGCATATAAGGCCAAACTCGTGACGCCGAAGTGTGCTATAAAGCTGTTCGGACTTGTCGACAACTCATTTGTTCCCATATCGAGCCCCTGGCAATTTGTGCCGAGGTGCGTATGTGAAACAACCGAAGAAGCAAAATTCAGTTCTTTTAGAAAAAGCGAATACAGAATACGGATTATGTTCACTGGAACCTGATTGATATGTCAATCGCCATTTTACAGATAATAATGCCACAACCCAAGCTATTTGACATGCCGAGGGTCGAAGGCTGAGGGAAAAGGCACTTTACAGGCTCGAAATAGAGAGTGCGGTCTACAAAAAAATATTTGGACCTCCTGTCGCACGTCTGCGCCGCCTTGCCTCGGGGAAAGGGCTCCTTAACAGGAATAGCCTTTGGGTAAATGTACGAAGCTGAACTCCGAAAGAGTCTGTGAGATGACCAGCTTTTGAGCCACCTGTGGTAAAAGTTAAAAAATAGTTAGAAAAGAAAAAGAAGCTATGGGAGTGCTTGTAAGCCTGTCCGTATTGTGCCTCTGCTGATGACCAGGGTATTTTAAGTGCATAATTATGTATGCGCGGTACAAACTTTGCCGGCATATGAGGCGAACGACGGAGGCCGAACTGCTATTCCAGCTCTGAGATTGATCGGCCCTGTTTAATAGAGACCGGCAGCTTAATGGCCGATGAGATACGCGGCTTGATGAGGCCGCTTTGTACTTCGCCTGTAGTAGCCGTTGTATGATCCTCTGTATGGAGGGAGCGTTCCGTATTTCCATTTATTGTTTTGACACCGCGTGGACCGGGCATCTTAAGTTTTGCATGGGCATAGTGTGGGACCGCATTAAAACAAGCAAAAGTTGTACGCCCCAGAAGTGCATGGTAGCTACTTCGGAATGGGACAATATCGAAGGTCAAGCCCTCGCTTCGGAAGTTGTTCAGGGAACCGAAAACGACTTCCAATGTGATGGAGCCCGCTTGCAGTGAGTTTCTACGCCGGGTACTGCTCCCTTGAGGGTAGTCGTGGTGGGCTTGATTCTTGAAGGATCAATGCCCATTTTGTAGACAGTGTCTTGGTAGAGTAGATTAAGGCTACAGCCGTCGTCCATAAGGACTTTCGTGAGATGGAACCCATCGATAATTGGGTCGAGGACCAGAGCTGCTGAACCTGCGTGACAGATACTAACTGGGTGGTCCTTGTGATCAAAAGTGATCGGGCAGGCCACCCATTGATTATATTTTGGGGGGACCGGCTCTATGGCGTAGGCGTCCCGTAGTGCGCGCTTGCGCTCCCCTATAGGGGTGTGCGTCACGTATACCATGTTCACTATTTTTACTTCGGGGGGAAATTGCTTCTGAACCCCGGTGTTTGGTTGGCGAGTCTCTTCGACATCGCTGTCACTGGCGGCCTCTTCCCCTTGTGTTCGGCATTAAGATTGCCGGCTTGTTTGAAGACCCAACAGCTTCTGTTGGTATGATTGGCTGGTTTATCGGGGGTGCCATGAATCTGGTAGGGCCGATCCAGTACCTTGTCTAAATTGGATGGTCCGTCTCTGTTTGCCTTGAATGGCTTTTTCAGTTGACCGGGTTTGGAGCCGCTGAATCCGGCGTTGACTGTCGTGTCTTGTGTTCCATCATTATTATTGCGACGCTTGTGTTTATTGTGCAGTGGCTTGCCGTTGCCATCTCGGACTTCGGAAGTGCCCGGATCGCTGGCGTTGTTGCTTCTACGAGCGAGCCAGCTGTCTTCTCCCGTGCAAAAGTGGGTCATCAGAGCGGTAAGGGCTGCCATGGATTTTGGTTTTTCTTGACCGAGGTGGCGGGCGAACCACTCATCCCGGACGCTGTGTTTGAAGGCCGCGAGGGCTTCGGCGTCCGAACAATCGACAATTTGGTTCTTTTTAATTAGGAACCTAGTCCAGAGCTTCCTGACTGACTCTCGAGGCTACTGGATGATGTGACTTAAGTCATCGGCATCTGGTGGCCGGACATATGTACCTTGGAATTTATTGCGGAAGGCGTCATCCAGGTCCTCCCAGCTGCCAATGGAGTTCTTTGGAAGGCTGTTTAGCAAGTGCCGCGCTGGTCCCTTTAGTTTTAGTGGGAGGTATTTGATGGCGTGGAGATCATCACCGTGGGCCATTTGGATATGGAGAAGAAATTCCTCAATCCATACCGCGGGATCTGTTGTTCCATCGTATGATTCGATATTCATGGGTTTAAACCCTTCTGGGAATTCATGTTCCATTACTTCATCGGTGAAGCAAAGGGGGTGTGTGCCGCCTCTATATCGGGCCAAGTCGCGACGTAGCTCAGATGGAGTTCGTTTGCGGTTTTCGGCTCGGGCGTGGTTATGTTTGTCACGTCCGGCTAGATGGCCGTCATCGCGCGTCAGCGCACACCCCCGCGATCCATAGATCGATCTGGTCTGACCTGCTCTACTGTCCAGATCCTTCTTTAGGTCGTATGTATGTCCCGAGCTGTTTTATCTCTACCTTTACGGTGAGGTATTGCAAGCTGGTGTTCAGCTTGAGTTGCCGCTTTGTGCCGCCACGTGGTGGTCGATTAGCCGCATTACGCACTGATGGTACAATCTCTAGCGCCTCGTCTTCCAATTGAGGTAACAATTTTTGCTTCAGATAACTTTTGGTCGGGCGCTCGAGGCCGTATTCCTCGGCTGCTAGGACCTGAGTCCATTTGTCGTTGAGTGTATCATGTTCGGCTTGAAGCTGTTGCTGCTTCCTTTTCAAGCTCCTTGCGGTTGCGATGAGCTGTTGCTTAAAGCGTTCTTGCTCGAGGGGTTCTTCTGGCATGATGAAGTCTTCGTTGCCGAGACTTATTTCGTCTTCGGAGGGTGGCATATAGCTGCTGTCCTCCGAGTTGTTGTTCCCAACTGGCTCGTCGGTGTTACTCTGCCCTTCCTCCCTGGCTTCCTGTTCAGAAGCTAATTCGATGAGGGCGTTTGGGTCTTCGGCATTCTCTGGAGTACTATTTTCTCCGGTGTCGGTATTGCTTTCTTTGTCACGGCGTGATTTTGAACGGCGCCGCCGATGCCGCCGCTTCGGTTGTTTATTAGCATTATTGTCCTTAAACTGATCCTTACCGCCGTCCTCGCCATCGTCTTTGGATGTATCCACCATATATATATCATACGTGGAGGTGGCCGCCCAGCGTCCAGTATGCGGTGGGCCTTGGGCCTGCTCCTCTCCAGCGTCGTCGTCCACACCGTCGATGTCTTCAGAGTCATAATCGAGCATGTCAGTTAAATCCTCGACAGTAGCTATAAGGTGGGTGGTGGGTGGGAGAAAAAAATTCCCTGCTCTCAGCCCCTAGTCTGGGCTGGGCATAGTTCACACGTTTCTCCTCTGTAATGACAAGGGATTGCATTAAGTCCAGAGCCTCGCTTAAAGGCGAGGTTTGCTCGGAGAGAGGAAAATCCACGGAGTACGGCGGGGAGATACTCCTGGCGGACTCACACAAGTCTTGACTCGAGGGTTCGAGCCGTCTTGGAGAGGGGTCCGACTTCATGATGGTTGCCAGCGACGCCACTTCAACCGGCTCTCCCATACTGGGTTTGGTGGCCCCAGACAGTCGGACGGGCTCATGAAGTCCGTCTTCGAACATGGCGACGCGTTCCGGATCTAAGGCTAGAGTGGGAGTTGGAGTCGCGAATCCTTGGAAGATCAAGTCTCCCCAGATGTCAGCGACATAGTCCAGGCTTCCAAAACTAATCCGGTGACCTGGGGCGTAGCTGTCGATCTGCTCTAGATGGCCAAGCGAGTTGGCCCGCAGTGCGAAGCCGCCGAACACGAAGATCTGGCCGGGGAAAAAAACTTCCCCCTAGACAGCATTGTTGTAGATGATTGACGGAGCCGTCGAACCTCTTGGCGACGGTGCATTGGAACTCTCAATGAAAGCACCAATGTCGGTGTCAAAACCGGCGGATCACGGGTAGGGGGTCTCGAACTGTGCGTCTAAGATCGATGGTAACAGGAGGGGACACGATGTTTACCCAGGTTCGGGCCCTCTCTCTGGAGGTAATACCCTACTCCCTACTTGATTGATCTTGATGAATATGAGTATTACAAGAGTTGATCTACCACGAGATCGTAATGGCTAAAACCCTAGATGTCTAGCCTGTATGATTATGATTGTTCCTATGGAATAATCCCTCCGGTTTATATAGACACCGGAGGGACTAGGGTTGTACAAAGTCGGTTACAGAGAAAGGAATCTTCATATCCGGACGCCAAGCTTGCCTTCCACGCCAAGGAGAGTCCCATCCGGACACGGGTGAGAGTCTTCGGTCTTGTATCTTCACAGCCCATCAGTCCGGCCCACGTCAAACAGGCCGGACGCCCGAGGACCCCTTAGTCCAGGACTCCCTCAGTGGTCGAAGTCTCTTATCCTATTTTTAGACTAGGAAGTCTCTTATCTATACAATGTAAAGATAGAATGTACTTTAATTTCCCTTACAACGAAGAATTTGCAAATACCACTTGTAGAAAAGGAACAACCAGAATAGGAAATGTGCAAACAAACTTGAGAAAGAACATGCAAGCACATAAGCCTTTGTTTCTTTTCATGAACATATAAAACATGATGGTAAATGAACACAGTAACAAGTTCATTCAAACATAACCATAGTAGTGGCTAGTGCATGGTAATTTGCACCAAATTTTTGAACTAGACACAGTAACATGTTTTACTTTCAAGAGCACATTTAGGAGTGCTGGACAGTTAGCACAATGAAAGATGTACACTTCAACTTCATCTATCAATGAAAAGATACACAAGCTTTGTGTATTTGTAAAAAAGAAAAAAATAGTTATTGTCTCAGAATTACTTGTGTTATTAGTTTGGAAACAAAAAGTTTGCTAGTCCAGAACAACTATAATTTTAAATCGAATACCATTCTGTTGTGCGCTCTTGATTTTAGTTTTAAGATGGGCAAAAAGTATGAGCATACATATCGTAAAATAGGATGGTCTCTTTCACTAAGTTCTATCACAGTGACAATTCTTCTAAACTGCGGTAGATCAAGTGATCATATTTCTCAATTAGCATCATTTATCATGTAAAATAGCGTAAGCAGACATAGTAGCCAACACTTAAAAAAACAACAACTTAGAAAAAATAAGGGGATCATTGAATGTTAAGTATTTACATAGAATAAAAGAACTATTGAGTATTTCAAATGCAAAGTGAAACCAACATAGACTAAGGAAAACAACTTTTTCAAGCATATTTTGCAAATTTCCATGTGAAGTATATAATGTAGAGGTGTGATAATACAAGTAGAATTCAACGAGTTTATTACCTGGCTCCCTTAGCATAGATGGCAAATGTGATGGTGGAGTTGCTGCTTGTGAAGATGCCTTTCCAGCCGTGGACTTACCCCACCCAGACTCCTCCAGCTCCGCACCGTGCCGACTTGAGCCACTACTTTTCCTAGTATTCTCCTACCAAAAGCAAAAACAGATTCACGAACCCATTCAGTTGGTTTCAAGTATGAAAATTATGTGAAACAGGAGAGGCTCAACTATGAATTAATCGATCATGCCCCCTGACCGAGGTGAAACTCGTGGTCGCGTGAGAGGCTCGTCATCATGGACGTCTCTATGATACGTCTCCAACGTATCTATAATTTATCAAGTATTCATGCCATGTTTACAACAATTCTATATGGTTTTGGTATGATATGAATGGAACTAACCCGTACTGATGCTGTTTTCAGTAGAACTACCATGGTGTTGTTTTTTGTGCACAAATAAAAGTTCTCGGCATGGGCTGAAACATTTTGACGATTTTTTAGAACAAAAGAGACTAATGCGGCTTGAAGCTACGTCGGTATTTACCCAAAGAGGAAGGGATGATGCAGCAGAGCGGCGGTAGGTATTTCTCTCAGATGTGAAACCAAGGTTATTGAACCAGTAGGAGAACCAAGCAACACAACGTAAACAAAAACTGCACACAAATAACAACTTCTCGCAACCCGACGTGTAAAAGAGGTTGTCAATCCCTTTCGGGTAGCGGTGCCCCAAGATGGGCAAACGGACGTGAATAAAATTGTAGTAGATTGATAGATCAAACGCCAAATAAAATAAATAAGAATAAATTGCAGTAAGGTATTTTTTATTTTTGGTTTAATAGATCTGAAAATAAAAAGCAAGGAAAATAGATCGCAAACGCAAATAATATGAGAAAGAAACCCGGGGGCCGTAGGTTTCACAAGTGGCTTCTCTTGAGAAAAATAGCAAACGGTGGGTGAACAAATTACTGTCGGGCAATTGATAGAACTTCAAATAATCATGACGATATCCACGCAATGATCATTATATAGGCATCACGTCCAAGATTAGTAGACAGACTCCTGCCTGCAGCTACTACTATTACTCCACACATCGATCGCTATCCAGCATGCATCTAGTGTATTATAATCATGGAGAAATGGAGTAATGCAATAAGAACGATGACATGATGTAAAAAAGATCTATCTATGTAGAGATAGACCCCATCGTTTTATGCTTAGTAGCAACGATACATCACTACCAAAAAAGGACACATCCGTGACATTTTGGGCCGAACGAAGTTTTTTTCTGTCATACTTATGACACTTCTATGACGATAATTGTGACAAAACCCGGTATCATCATGGATGTGCTGGGGTCCTACTTCTATGACAAAAATCATGACAGAAAATGGGCTTTTCGTCCTGGGCGGGCCGGAGACGCAGCTGCATGACATTCTTTGGGCCGTCCATGACGGAAAAAACCGTGGTAGAAGCGAGGGCGTGGAAAATATGGGGGAGTCCCCGGTTACGGTGGGTGGTCAGGGGTCGAGCGATGCGCGTTTCTCTCGTACGTATGCGCATGTGTGCGAGGCGTTGGGCTCTATCTGAACCCGAGCGAGGCGTTGGGCTCTAACTGAACCCGAGCAATTGCACTACAGGCTACGCGTTACTGAACCCGAGCGATCGATCGATGGCTGTTAACTGAACCCGATCGAGCGATTCCTTCGCTACTGCTGCTAACTGAAGTCGATCATGCTGCCTCTGGTTGAATAGTGAGCGTTGCTGGGGGATTTGGATGAACAGTTCCCGGTGGGGGTGGATGAACAGGACCCTGTGGTGTTTCCTCTGGATGAACAGGACCCTGATCGATCGAGCCGGTTGGGGCTGGATGAACAGGACCCCGTGGAGGGCAGGATGAACAGGACCACCGCGTGGAGGGCAGGATGAACAGTGGACGGTGGAGGGCCGTTTGAACAGTAGCCCGTGGAGGGGTGGTTGAACAGGAGCCCGTGGAGAGGGCTGGTGGAACAGTAGCCGGTGGAGTAGCGCACGGTGGAGGCTGGATGAACAGGAGCCCGTGGATGAACAATCGCAGGTGGAGGCTGGAGGAGGTCGACGGTGGATGAACAGTAACCCGTGGAGGCTGGAGGGGATCGACGGTGGAGATGAACAGAATCCCGTGGAGTCTCGTTTTGTGGTACGCCACACCCCTCCCGATGAACAGGAACCCCGTTTCGACCATAGGAGGTCTGTTTCCTCCGTTTGGTGGTACGCCAGACACCTCCCGATGAACAGGATCCCGTTTCGAACGTGGCCGGTCGAACACAAGGCTGTTTCCTCCGTTCTGCGATACGCCAGGCCTCGTTTCCATTGGCTGCTCCATCCAAGCCCTCCTGATGAACACGACAACGCATTCCGTTCTGACCCAGCCGGTTGGCTCCCCATGAACATGACGATGACGCAGTTTCTCCGTTCCGACCCAGCGATGTACACGAGCCACGGCCAGACGTCGTCTGAAAGTAGGCGTTCGAGACCCGCCCAGATGTAATGCGTATGTGGCTGTATTTACTTTCTTGCACCTCGTCAGACGACGCGGCGCCTCTACATCGACCAAGATGTATGCATACCGTTCACGACCGGAAAGACAACGCTACGTATGCTTCGACCAGGTGGGTCCCGACTATCAGGCACTTCCTTGCGTGCGAATATGTAGCTGGTGGGTCCCAGCAGTCAGGGGGGCGAATCTTTTTTTTTTTGCCCGGACGCACTCCTTGCGTGCGAAGATGTAGCTGGTGGGTCCCAACAGTCAGGGGGGAAACGTTTTTTCGCGAAATACGGTGGCCCGTCTGGTGGGTCCGCGCTGTCAGGTAGAGGAATATTTATTTTGCGCGTAATAAGGAGGCACTTCCTTGTTGCGGCCGTGGAGCCAGCTGTCAGCCTCTCCACGTATAGTCCACGTCCGATGGGTCCGACTTCATTCCTTGACCACATTGACCATGCCGAGCCGAGAGCACCAGGGGGTGGACGACCATGAGGCCTAGGAAGGGGATGACGCGGAGCCAGGGAAGACGCGGCAGTGGATGCCCACGCGTAGAGGAGTATGAGGGTTCACTGGTTCGCTGCGGTGTGAGGCTGCCGTCGCTGCAGAATAACAGGGGGTGTGGGTGAGTAGAGGGATGGCCTGGCCAGCGGTGGGAGTAGTAGGGGGCGGTGAGGCCTCCGCCGCATCGCAGCCGGCCACGGGAGGCAAGAGCACGAGGCACGACCGACGCTGGTTTGGGCGGCTCGAGCAAGAAGAGCAGAGGTTGAAGAAGCACTATGGCTGTTGGATGGACATCATACGGTCACTGGAGCTAGAATCATGCATATGGACTAAGTTAACAAAGCCCTCCGTCCCTGTTAACTTAGTAGGCCCACAAGTCAGCCTACCACTATACTCGGTCCTAGCTAGCAGGGGGGTATTCATTTTTTTTTGTGCGTAATAAGGAGGCACTTCCTTGCGTGCGAAGTTATAGCTGGTGGGTCCGAGCTGTCAGCGTCGATAACATTTTTTTCATGAAATACAGAGGCCCATTCAGTGGGTCCCAGATATCAGGTGGAGGAATCATTATTTTGCGCGTAATAAGGAGGCATTTCCTTGCGTGCGGCCGTGGACCCAGCTGTCAGCCTCTCCACACACAGTCCACTTCAGATGCATGTCGGTCGTTGACCACGTTGACCAGGCCGCGCCGAGAGCACCAGGGTGGTGGACGATGGCGAGGCCTAGGAAGGGAACGACACGGAGCCAGGGAAGACTCATCAGTTGTTTCCCACGCGGAGGGGAGTACAACTGTACGAGGGTTTACTGGTTCGTCTGCCGTCGCTGGAGAATAACAACAGGTGTGGGTGAGTAGAGGGATGGCTAGGCCAGCGATGGGAGTACGGTGGGGCGGTGAGGCTGCTTGGCGGCAAACACCGGACCGTGGGGAGCGAGGAGCGTGCAGTCCCACCGCACTTGTTTGAGCGGCCGGAGCAGAAGAGCAGAGATTGAAGAAGCACGACGGCCATTGGATGGACATCCAACGATCCTTTGCTTGTGCGTCAACCTTTTTTTAGGAAAGCCTCAAATCTATGGAAAACAACATACAACTCATCTGCCATTATTTCTAATAATTTACAGCCCATTTGCTAATTCTTAAGGTTTTTTTTGGACCCCATATTCCTTTTGTTAGCATTACAACCCATATCATGGCCACGGTTAAAAAATTATACGAAATTTTGCATATTTCGGTGTGGTCCGAACTCTTTTTGATCCCAAAATTTCGAGTCACGTTCAAACTAATTTTAAAAATAAATTTATATCAATATAAAATCCAACAAATTGTCCATGCATAAAAATCAATGCAATTTAAAATCTCAAAATGAAAAAAGAAATTTGAAACTAATTGCCGGTTTGGTGTGTTTTAAAAATGTACAACCCATTTCTCATTACTGATAGGCCATTTTCTTGGCCAGCCGAATGAAGCTCTCCTCATCTTGAAAGATTTGGAGCCCAACAGGCCTGACAAAGTGACTTACTTGGCAAATCACAAAAAAATTGGGCTGTGGCCATGGACCCAGCTGTCAGCCTCTCCATGTACAGTACTCTTCCGATGGAAGTCGGTCGTTGACCACATTGACCACGGCGCGCCGAGAGCACCAAGGCGGTGGGTGACGGCGAGGCCTAGGAATGGGACGACGCGGAGCCGGGGAAGACGCGACAGTGGATGCCCACATGGAGAGGAGTACGAGGGTTCACCGTTCGTCATGTGAGAGGCTGCCACACCGCAGGGCACAGCTAGCGGTGGGAGTAGTAGGGGGTGGTGAGGCCTCAACGGCAGCACAACCAGCCACCGCAGGCAGGAGCAGGCGGTCTCGCCGGTGCTGGTTTGGGCGGCTGGTGCAAGAAGAGCAGCGATTGAAGAAGAAGCAGGACCGTTCGATTCAAATCCAACGGTTACTGCTGCTAGAATCGTTTGTTGAGTAAGTTGACAAGCCCTGCATACGCGTCAACTTAGTAGGCCCACAGGTCAGCCTCCCAACCGGTGCGCCCCAGATGTCAGTGGGAGTACTCATTTTTTTCGCGTAATAAGGAGGCATTTGATTGCGTGCGGCCAGCCCAGCGGAGGGAGTAGGGTGGGCCGGGGAAGTCTGCGCGGCATCACAGCGGGCCACAAGATGAGAGAGCAGGAAGTCCCGCCGGCGCTAGTTTAGGCGGGTGGAGCAGGAAGATCAGAGATTGAAGAAGCACATCGGCCATTGGATGGAAATCCAACAGTCATTGCTGCTAGAATCGTGTGTTGATTGACAAAGCCTTGCGTAAACAAGCCAACCTCGAAATCTGTGGCGTGTACAGCCCATTTGCTATTATTTTTATAATTTTTACTCATTTTCTAATTCATATGGAATTTATTGCAGCCCATTTTCCATTTTTATAATTGCTGCCCATTTTCTCGTCAGTACCAGGGTTAAAAAAATTAACTAAATATGTGGGAAATTTTGAAAATTCGCAAATTTTTGCTGGGGAAAAAATATTCTTAATCCAAAAATTAGTAGCCATACTAAAACAAATCTAAACATAAATTAGTACTATGTCATGTTAAATCCAATGAAATACTCCCTCCGTCCCAAAATTCTTGTCTTAGATTTGTCTAAATACTGATGTATTATATACATCCATATCTAGACTAATCTAAGACAAGAATTTTGGGACGGAGGGAGTATAAGATATCAGTGAAGAACAAAAACAAAAAAAGAAACTAATATCCCATTTGCTATAACTTTTTTGGAATTTTCAACCCCTTTTGATATTACTTTTAACAGACACTGACCATACTCTTCGGCCAGGCCGGAATGCACCCCTCCTCGTCTTAAAAGATTTGCAGCCCGGTAAGTCGGAGAAAACAAATAGGCCTAGATTGGGTATTCTTCAAAAAGAAATACCGGGCTACCTATTTTCCCAGAGAAAAAAGTGTTGGGCTGTTCATGTTTTTAGACGGGCCACAGAGACCGCACAACCCATTTTATAGCCTGCTCCTCCGAATTACTACTAAAAAAAGTTGTGCAATTATGTCGTTAATTGACTATACGTTGAAAATGATGTGGGTCCTAAATATCAGTAGGGTGGATTAGAGTAAAAAAGGAGGGGTTCATCTGAGTAGTAAAAGAGGTGCTTGCTTGTGTTCGGGAGTGGACCTGGTGGGTCCGTACTGCCATACTCACAACTACAGTCCTGTCCCGATTCACTATGTTGATAGGGACCGTGTTGAAAAAAAATATGTTGACAGGGCCGGACGGCGATGGCCACAAGCGCACTAAGGCGGAGGATAAAATGTCACGCCAATGTCTTTGGGCTGGGTTGGACATTCTTATTGAAAAATAAAAATGGACCGGATCTATTTACGACATTGACTACGAATTGCATGGGTTCGCTGGTTGCAGGAAGAAAATGCTGGGAGAAAGAAGACTGGTCGCTATCTTTGCCGAAGAATAATATCGACTGAATGTAACGACACTATCATAGGAAAGAATATCCTCCTGTTAAATCGTGAATTTAAAGAACTGGTGCATGAGCATTTAGCTTTATTTATTTATTTACTTATTTATGTTCAGGGGACCATGAGCATGTACCTGGGCCGGATTCATGTGAGAGCCTCCCTTCCAGTTAATTATGGGCTTCTCTATTGGGCCTTCGTCAAGGCTGCATGTTATCAACAAGTGGAAAATGTGTTCTGCACGAAAAATAGTATGCGCTACGTGCGGTATGGGGCACTAAAGGATCGAACTGCGCAACGACTTCCAAAACATTGTGTTTGTCGCTCTAACAACAGATTTATTCAACCAATGTATTTAAATATACTACCGATTGTACATTGAAAACAGCAAGAACAACAACCGTGGCTGGGGTGCAATGTATAGTAAGCAGGTGCCGGAAGAGTGAAGACGCAGCTCTCTCTTCCGCATCAAACATTAGCCATCATTACAAAAGGGCTACCAAAAAGAACAAGTTTATGCATCAAACTAAATAAAGATCCTACTACACCAAGTGTACGCATCTAACTAAGCGGCTCGCTTAGACGTTACTATTTATTAAGCTGTGGAGATTGGTGACGGCTTGAACCAGATGGGTGCTCGACGCGGAAACTCTAGCCAGCAGGTCGAAGTCTGATACTTGCGACCCTCTCTCCTACTTTGGGCTGCAGAGCGCGGCGGCACATATCAGGGTATGGTGCATGCAGAGACGCATGGTACACCGTGTACACACAGTTTTTCCTGATGAACGAAACCGCGCTGCCATCATGATCCTTGCCGTCAGTAAACTCCTGGTTAATCGGATAATTCAGTCCGACAAACAGAGAGCGTGTACAAAGGCTACTTACCAACCTCCAGTCAAAGATTCCTGAAGGCCCAGAGAAGCTGGGATCCTGCTCAAAGACCTTGCAGTGACTGTGATTGTATTATGCGAAACAACACGTCCGGTACGTGCGAACGATCATCAATCATTCGCCATCATCTGATCGATCCAGGAACCACCTGCAACTGCCATGCCGCTTTTCTTTGAAAGGTTCTGGGATTAGGAAGGGTAGGGACACCAGGCGGCCTACAACATCATATCAAGTTGGAGTCAAATAACCCACAAAAAAAGTTAGAGTCAAATAAAAAAGGGTTCTTGATGTAGTCAATCTTAAGAACAACATGTTATGAGCATGAATATTTTTTCAGTAAATGTTGAAGTAATATAAGCAAGCCATCATGATATCATAGGAAAGTAACATAAAAAAAGTTGGAGTAAAATAAAAAAGGGCTCTTGATGTAGTCAATCTTAAGAACAACATGTTATGAGCATGAATATTTTTCAGTATATGTTGACAGTAATATAAGCAAGCCATCATGATATCATAGGAAAGTAACATACTGCTGTAACAGCCGTTTGTAGCGATGACTGGAGTAGGCCAGCAATACGTCCAGCCATAGAAGAAGTTGACAGCGTAAATGAAGCCCTTGTGTTCAATGGCATCAGAGAACCATGGAGAATATATGATCCTGCGATGGACGTGCACATTTATCCACTTACCGCAGTGACCTGTTAGATAGGCTAGACCGTGGTTGAAGAATGCAATTAGCCTGAAGTCTTTATAACTCGCAGATCTTGTGGGCACTTGGCAGATTACAACCTTGAGCAAATCAAACTTGGTATCATGTGGGCTACTGTAAGATTCCGAGTATTCTGGGCGGCGGTGCCAAAGCAGTGCAGTGTTAATCGAAGGAAGGGGGATCAATCGCCGGGTGTAGACCTCCATGAGCATCCTGCTGCTGATGAAGTCATATACCTAGGGTAGGGTCATGGACCTGTCCAAGATATCCTCCCCAAGGGCATCCTTAGAATAAACCGCCTTCCAGTCAACCTGGTAGGTTTCCACTCGGCAGATTCAAAGACACTCGACCATGAAGACCCACTCGACCACCAGGAGTTCAAGAGCCACTCGGTGTCCAAACGATCTGTAGTTAAGTAGTCTTTATGGTCATGATGACACTTTATGTAAGGCGCTACCAGTAACGCCTAGCCTTAACGTACCTTTAACCCTCCGCTACATGGGCTGGCTAGGGTCCTGGCGCACTCTATATGAGCCACCCCCTCCACAGGTAGAAGGGTTCGCACCCCTGTAATTCATACGCATATATTCCGGTCGACCGCCTCCGGGCTCCGAGACGTAGGGCTATTACTTCCTCCGAGAAGGGCCTGAACTCGTAAACACGTGCGTACCAACTACTCCATAGCTAGTAACTTGCCTCTCCATACCTACCCCCCATTCTACTGTCAGACTTAGAACCACGATAGTTGGCGCCCACCGTGGGGCAGGTGTTCTAGCGATTTGTTGGAGAAGTTGGGATTCTTTCGATCTCCTACATCATGGTTTCAGGTGGAGTTTTGGTCGAGGACCGCGAGATCCGTCTCGGTGCACTCACGTTCATCACCAACAATTCCGCTTGGCTTCAGGAGGCTCCTCTCGACGTCGGCCGACGCTCCCGTCCATGGGCAACGCACTTCAGCGTCGTCATGGCGTCCTCCGGCGGCAACCGTCGACCCAAAGATCGGTCGGTTCTTGTGTCGCCCTCACTCCCGCCTCCTCACGCGCAAGCCCTCCGGTCGGTCGAGGCTTCAGCGGTGGGTGAGGCATGCGGTGGCTCGCCAGTCGGCCACTTCCCAAGTTGCGGCAATCGAGCCCGACGAATCTCTCTACGGCATGTTCGATCTGTCGACTGGCTCTGCAGAGACTGCATCCGAGTGCGATAGCAGCGATCCGACAGCAGAGGTTCTGATGGTCGGCGGACCACGCAGTCCTCCTGGATACCCCCGCACCGACAGAGGCGACGGTGGAGGTGATGCGGCGCAAGATCACGAAGAGTACCAACCCGAGCCCCTCACTTCGCTGCAGAGGGAGGAACTTCACCGCCGAAACATGGATGCGCTTCACACTCCTATTGTTGGAGAAACCCCCAAGGCTCGTGCCTTGGCGGATGCGTGCTTGGCCAACCTGGCTGAGCGCACTCGACTGGAGAACCTCCAGCGAGTTCTCGACGAGCGCACGCGACCACGGGTTCCAGAATCCAGTCGACGTCAGCTCTTTCCACAACCAACTCAGGTATATCGAACTCCGATTCAGAATTTAGTAGCTGCAGCCCGTATAGCAGAATCAATTCAGCCTTCCTAGTCGGAGGCGGGTAGAGGTTTGCAACAGATCAGAGATTTACTCCGGGCAGCAGGAGATCAAAACTTCGATCGTATCACGATCCACGGAACAGGATTCACAGCAGATCCGTCGTTGCGAATTCAGTCCAGTCAGCCCATAGTCCAAGATCGCCCCCGAGGCGTGAGGAACGTGGAGGCCGGCGTGATGATCAATACATGAATCGCGAGCTGTATGAGCACCGATTCGATCGCAATGATCAACGTCGAGTGCCCACCCCTCCCCCAAGGGGTGGATCATACGCTCCTCGGCAACAAGATGACAGACGCCTTGACAAAGGTCTTTGGGCGAAGGGTTCCAGTCGACCCTAGAGAGCTAGGCTTTGATGCAAGATCCATCATCGTTCAAGGCTTGGTCGACAGGAACAGAGCTCACTGAGAAGGTCATGACATAGATGTTCCCTCTAGCAGCAGAGTTCATGTCTTAGGGCCAGAGTGTTTTAGCAGGGCCATCAGAGCCGCAGTGATTCCTCCCAACTTCAGGTTGGCGATCGAGTCGATAAGTTCACCGGTGAGTCCAAGCCTGACACTTGGCTTGAGGACTACCGAGTGGCTGTTCAGATTGGCGGCGGCAACGATGAGGTAGCTATGAAGCATTTGCTCCTTATGTTGGAGGGTTCGGCCAGAGCATGGTTGAATCTATTAGCACCCAGCAGTATTTACACTTGGGAAGATCTGGCCCGAGTGTTTGTCAGGACATTTGAAGGGACTTGCAAGCGACCAGCAGGGTTGACAGAGCTGCAGTCGTGTGTAAACTTTGAGAGATTATATCCAGAGATGGATAACCTTTCACCACACAGTTGAGAATGTGTCTGATCACCAGGCAGTCTGTGCTTTCAAGGAAGGTGTCAAGAACAGAGAGTTGAGTTTGAAATTCGGTCGGACAGGAGATATGACCTTGATTCGGATGATGGAGATTGCCACCAAGTATGCTAATGGTGAAGAAGAGGATCGGCTCCGGAGTGGTAAGTACAAGTCAGCCGCTAATGAAGCCGGTGGAGGAAATTCCAGTCGGAAGCAGAAGCGCAAAGCCGAGCCACCCGCTCCGGAGAAGCCTTGGTCAGTGACCCCAGGAAAGTTCAAGGGGAAACCCAAGGGTCCGTGGAACCCCAAGAAGGTGAAAGACCAAGATGGGAATGATGTGTTGGACTTGCCATGTCACATTCACACGAAGAAATATGAAGAGGGTAAACTCATTTACCCAAAGCATACCACTCGACAATGTCGGCTCTTGATTCAGCAGTTCCAAGGGAAGCAACCCAAGGATAAGGAAAAGGGCTCGGATAAAGTTGAAGACAAAGAAGATAGTGATGGTGGATACCCCCAGGTCAATTCCACCCTGATGATTTTTGCTGCCGTTGAAAGTCGATTGAAAGTTATCAACCGAGAAGTGAACATGGTCGCTCCGGCAACGCCAAATTATCTGAAATGGTCCCAGACCGCCATCACATTCGACTAATCTTATCACCCGACACACATTGCCACCCACAGGAGTAAGCGTTGAGTGGTCGATCCAAAGGGTCCAGGCACTCGGTGACCAAAGTTTTGATGGATGGTGGCAGCGGTTTGAACATTTTGTATGCGAGACGCGTTGAAAGGGATGGGCATTCCGATGTCCGGACTCAGACCAAAGAACATGAGCTTCCATGGAGTCATTCCTGGAAAGAAAGCTGAGTCACTCGGCCAAATTGCTCTCGATGTGGTTTTTGGAGACTACAAGAATTTTCGTAAGGAAAAGTTGACCTTTGAGGTCGTGGATTTACAGAGTGTGCTATTCTGGGAAGGCCGGCGTATGCCCGTTTCATGGTTGGACCATGTTATGTGTACCTTAAGCTGAAGATGCCCGGCCCCAAGGGTGTGATCACTGTCACTGGCAATCGGAAGAAAGCGGAAGAGTGTTTCGAAAGGCTCTAAGATTGCCGATGCTCGAGATGGCGATGGTAGAATTGCAAGAATATCATAAGACTGCAGATCCGAGTGATTTGTTGCGAGCCAAGAAGCCCGCTACGGAGTCGGCATTTCAGTCGTCCGGTGAGACGAAGCAGGTTCATATTCACCCGACCGACCCCAATGCTGCTCCGATCAACATTGCATGGAAGCCTGCTGACATGCCGGGTGTTCCCAGGGAGCTGGCTAAGCACCGTCTGCGAGTCGACTCAAAAGTCAAACCTGTCAAAGAACATCTTCGACGGTCCGCCGTCCAGAAGAGAAAGGCCATAGGCGAGGAGGTGGCTCGGCTCTTAGCAGCAGAGTTTATCCGAGAAATTTACCACTCCGAGTGGCTCCCCAATGTGGTCATGGTCCCTAAGAAGGACAATTCACTGCGCATGTACATCGACTTCAAACATATCAATCGGGCCTGCCCGAAAGATCATTTTCCTCTCCCGCGCATTGACCAAATAGTCGACTCGACTGCGGGATGTGAGCGGTTGTCTTTTTTAGACGCATATTCCGGGTACCATCAGATCCGTCTGTATGGACCCGACGAGATCAAAACAGCTTTCATCACTCCATTCGGCTGCTTCATTATGTCACCATGCCATTCGGCCTCAAGAATGCCGGAGCCACGTTCATGAGGATGATTGAAGTGTTTACTCACTCAAATCGGTCGAATGTGGAAGCATACATGGATGACATTGTGGTCAAGTCACGGAAAGGTTCCGACCTGTTGACCGACCTTGCTGAAACATTTGCCAATCTCAGAGGTATGATATCGCTTAATCCATCGAAGTGCACATTCGGAGTTCACCGTGGAAAGTTACTCGGTTTCTCGTTTACGAGCGAGGAATCGACGCTAACCCAGAAAAAGTTGGCACTATTCTCCGAATGAAACGCATACTGCGTATGCACGATGTCCGTAAGCTTCTTTGGATGCTTGGCCACTTTAAGTCGATTCATCTCTCGCCTCGGTGAAAAGGCATTGCCTCTTTACCGACCGATGAAGAAGTCGGACAAGTTCGAGTGGACTCACGAGAAGGCGATGCTGGCGTTTGCAGAGCTCAAAGCTCTGCTCTCCACCCAGCCGGTGCTTGCTGCCCCAATCAGCAAGGAGCCGTTGCTGCTTTACATTGCAGCCACAGGACAAGTCATCAGTACAATACTTACGGTCGAGCGGGAAGAGGAAGGAAAAGCCTTCAAAGTTCAGCACCCAGTATATTATCTTTCTGAAGTGTTAACCCGTCAAGCAAAGATACCCTCATTATCGAAGCTTGTGTATGGGATTTATATGACCGCAAAGAAGGTTGCTCACTACTTCTACGATCATTCCATTACGATCGTCGGTGAAGCCCGTTATCGAGATTCTGCACAACAGACGAATCGGTCGAGTGGCGAAATGGGCGATTGAACTTCTTCCCCTTGATATCAAGTTTGAGGCAAAGAAAACCATCAAGTCCCAAGCAATAGCAGATTTCATCGCCGAGTGGATTGAACAACATTTACCGACTCAAGTTCACTCGAACCTTTGGACTATGTTCTTTGATGGTTCCAAGATGTGAATGGTTCCGGTCTTTGGGGTAGTATTGGTTTCCCCCCGAGGAGATAAGCTCAGATATGTGCTCCAGATTCACTTTGATTCTTCCAACAATGAAGCAGAATACGAAGCACTGTTGTATGGGTTGCGTATGGCCATTTCACTCGGCGTCTGTCGCCTCATGGTTTATGGCGACTCAGATCTGGTGGTTAATCAGGTGATGAAGGAGTGGGATGTCGTAAGTCCAAATGCATGACCTGCCATCAGTAATGCAGTGAGAAAGCTAGAGAAGAAGTTTGAGGGGTTAGAGCTCCATCACATACCCCGACTGAAAAATCAAGCTGCTGATGATTTGGCGAAAATAGGGTCCAAGAGGGAAGCCATTCCGAGTGATGTGTTTTTGGAGCACAATCGCACACCGTCGATTCAAGAGGATCCTTTCACTGAAGAAGCTCCATAGCCAAAAAGTGCCACTGATCCGACTGAAGTTGAGGTCCCAGCGGTGGTCGACCTAATCATGGAAGTCGTGGTCATCACTCCCGACTAGACAGTACCGTACATCGCGTACATCCTTAGGAAAGAGCTCCCGGAGAATGAAGAAGAGGCTAGATAGATCGCCCGTCGATCCAAGGCCTTTACTGTGATCAAGGGATAGTTATTCAGAGAAAGCATGACTGGAGTCAGCCAGAAGTGCATAATGCCAGAATAAGGTCAGATAATTCTTGATGATATCCACTCGGGGACCTATGGTCACCATGCGTCCTCTCGGACCATCGTGGCTAAAGCATACCGAGCGGGATTTTACTGGCCCAAGGCAAATGAAATGGCAAAGGAAATAGTCGACAAATGTGAAGGATGTCAGTTCTACTCCAATATGTCACACAAACCCGCCTCAAAGATTGAAGACTATTCCCTCGTCGGCCTTTCGTTGTTCGGGGTTGGATATGATTGGAGCATCGAGAACTGGCGGAGTGGTTTCACTCATTTGCTTGTGGCGGTCGACAAGTTCACGAAGTGGATCGAAGCTAAACCTATCAAGAACCTTGATGCGTGCCGCTGTCGCTTTCATCAAAGAGTTGATATTCAGATATGGAGTTCCGCACAGGATCATCAACGACAATGGGTCAAACTTGATTCCGACAAGTTCAAAGCCTTTTGCGCCTCTCGAGGCACGCGAGTCGACTATGCTTGATAGCTCACCCCCAGTCGAATGGACAAGCAGAACGAGCAAATGGTCTAATTCTCAAAGAACTGAAACCTCGACTGATGCGTGATCTCAAGCATGCAGCAGGAGCGTGGGTTGATGAACTTCCGTCGTTTCTTTGGGGATTGAGGACCACTCCTAATCGGTCGACTGGGAGAACTCCATTCTTTATGGTCTATGGAGCTGAAGTTCGCCGAGTGACACCTTCACAATGCCCCCCGAGTCGAACTCTACTCTGAAGCTGAAGCGGAGCAAGCCCGTCAAGATGCAGTCGACCTTCTTGAAGAGGAGAGAGAGATGGCCCTGATCCGCTCGACCATTTATCAACAGGACTTGCGTCGATTCCACGCCAGAAATGTGAAGAGTCGAGCCTTTCAGGAAGGAGATCTGGTCCTCCGAGTGGATCAACATAAACCACACAAGCTCGCTCCCACTTGGGAAGGTCCCTTCATCGTCACCAGAGTTCTTCACAATGGGGCTTACCATCTTTACAATGTCGAATGCCAGATCGATGAGCCTCGGGCATGGAATGCGGAGCTGCTCCGCCCCTTTTACACTTAAGAGCTCACTCGGGTGAGATGTAATAAAAGTACCTCTGTAGTTTGTTTATCTAAATCATACAAATTATAATTTTCCCAGTGATTGTTATTTCTTTTTGTTAAAATTCCCACCCAAGGGTGACTTAGGCTATGAATCCGTTTCGCCTAAGTTTGTAAAAAAATCCTTACCGAGTGGTGAGCCAGCCTCTCACTCGGGGGCTTAGCTGCGAATCCGTTTTGCCTAAGTGTTTTAAAATCCTACCGAGTGGTGAGCCAGCCTCCCACTCGGGGGCTTAGCTGCAGTCCAAGTACTCGCCTAAGTGTTTTAAAATCCTACCGAGTGGTGAGCCAGCCTCCCACTCGGGGGCTTAGCTGCAGTCCAAGTACTCGCCTAAGTGTTTAAAAATCCTACCGAGTGGTGAGCCAGCCTCCCACTCGGGGGCTTAGCTGCAGTCCAAATACTCGCCTAAGTATTTAATACAATGTGCACTTTGCAAGGACGACGAGGTACAGGTCGACTGTTGCCTTCCCCTTCAAAGCTATGACACAAAAATCCTCCTTGGAGGCTTAGGCTGCAGTCCAAGACTACGCCTAAGTTTGAAAAATCCCACCGAGTGGTGAGCAAACCTCCCACTCGGGGCTTAGCTGCAGTCCAAGACTACTAAGTTTGAAAAATCCTACCGAGTGGAGAGCAAACCTCCCACTCGGAGGCTTAGCTGCAGTCCAGTACTCGCCTAAGTTTGAAAAATCCTACCAAGTGGAGAGCAAACCTCCCACTCGAGGGCTTAGCTGCAGTCCAGTACTCGCCTAAGTGTCGAAAAATCCTACCGAGTGGAGAGCAAACCTCCCACTCGGGGGCTTAGCTGCAGTCCAGTACTCGCCTAAGTGTCGAAAAATCCTACCGAGTGGAGAGCAAACCTCCCACTCTGGGGCTTAGCTGCAGTCCAGGACTCGCCTAAGTTTGAAAACATACCGATCCGCAAGGACGACGAGGTGCAGGTCGACTGATACCTTCTCCTTCGGAGCTGCGCTACGAGTACAACGTGCGCTCCATCCCGATCCGCAAGGACGACGAGGTGCAAGTCGACTGTTGCCTTCTCCTTCGGAGCTGCGCCGTGAGTACAACGTGCGCTCCATCCTGATCCGCAAGGACGACGAGGTGCAAGTCGACTGTTGCCTTCTCCTTCGGAGCTGCGCCACAAGTGCAACATGCGCTCCATCCCGATCCGCAAGGACGACGAGGTGCAGGTCGACTGTTGCCTTCTCCTTCAGAGCTGCGCCACAAGTGCAACGTGCGCTCCATCCCAATCCGTAAGGACGACGAGGTACAAGTCGACTATTTCTTTCTCCTACGCCTGCAAGAGCAACAAAGTGTAGGTCGACTAGATCCACCTCAGAGCTGCATCTCAAGCATTGAAGCATAATCCGAGTGAAGAGCAAAGTTCACTCGAAGGCAAACAAAAGCACGTTTCAACGATAAGTAAAGTTCGGATAACATCCTAAGGATGCTGAAGTACCCAGGCCTCAAGCCTGTTAAAGTTTATCAGTCACAAAAACCACTCGGCATTCCGAGGCAAATTTAAGGTAGAGCATAAAAGTTTTTTACTCCTGAGGTGGAGGACTGGAAGGAGCCACAAACTGGTCAAGGTCGATCTCATCGGCAATCCGGGTGGCAGCGGCGATGAAAGTTTCCATGAATGATTGGAAATCATACTTCTTGGTATTGGCAACTCTGAGGGCCGCCAGCTTTTCCTCCCGCGCCTCCTTGCAGTGGACACGAACCAGAGACAGAGCAACATCAGCACCGCACCTGGCAGAAGACTTTTTCCATTCTTGCACTCGACTTGGAACCTCATTCAGTCGAGTCATTAAGGACTCAAGGTCATTCTGAAGCATCTGGTCTGGCTAGAGGGTTGAGTCGATCCGCGACACCGTAGCTTTCAGTCGAGCGAGATAGTCCACCACACCATTAATGCGAGACTCCAGTCGGAGCACTTCATAGTGGCTTCGTCCTTCACGGGAGAGTTGATGGGGTCCAGGCTTGTCTCCACTCGACTGGTCTCCTCTTTGAAGTTCTGACAGAATTCTGCAAATACGACTCAAGTTCAAGCTAATGGTTCTATGATGAGTCAATGATGACAAGTAAGTCGGATAAGAGGAATTACCTTCAAGCATGAGGAATAGCTTCTTGGTGAGCCCTCCCAGATAAACCTCCAGATCGTTCCTCCTCCCTGCCAGTTCACCAACCTTGTCAGTCAGAGCAACTTTGTCATTCTTCAGTCGGCTAACCTCCTTGTTGGCCGCGTCGAGAGCAGCCTTCAGTTTGGTATTCTCCTCTTCGAGTTTTCCGACTGAGACCAGTTTCTCTTCTGCGAGTCTCGTTTTCTCCAAAGCCGCCTTCTGTGCCTCTGCAAGGTCGTGGTCTTTCTTCTTGAGCCTCCTCCAGCTTTGTCTCGCAAAATAACAATAAGCCCAGAGTTGAGAATGGGTAGAAAGACAAAGACAGTCGTCAAACTTCTCACCAGCCATACCTTTTGCTTCGTCTCTCGCCTTTTGCAAGTTCTCCTGAGCAAGCTTCAAGTCAAGGTTGAGCTGGATCTGTTTGTTCTCCAATTTGGTATAGCGGGCCACGAGCTCGCAAGATTTCTGCGAAGAGTCAATCGACAAAACGTCAAAGACAGGTCACTTCCGAGTGTCTAAAGAAAAAATCGTAGCATTTCTAAGACTACAGTCGAATCAAAACATTCGACAGTAGTCTTGGGGACTACACCCAGTGGGTGCACTCAGTGTGTCCCCACTGGTTTTACCAATTCGGTTCGACCAGTCGACCGAAAGAGGCAAAAAAAAGACCAGTTCCTAAGACTATAGTCGACTGCCAGATCCACCATAGTCTCGGGACTACACCCGATGGGTGCACTAAGCGTGCCCCACGGTTCCAAAGATCCATTCGATATGGCCTGACTGCACCGAGTGAAGAAGTTCAAAGTATAAAGACTATAGTCGATCGCCTGATCCACCATAGTCTCGGGGACTACACCTAGTGGGTGCACTCAGCGTGCCCCACCGGTACAAAAATTCAATCGGCGCACCCGCCCAAAGGTGTACAGATCTGATATGGAAATCCTCGTAAAGAAGAAATTTCAGCGGCATATCCTAACAGAACAAGCAGCGACCAACTTACTTGGACATTGCTCTGAAGAGCTGAGCTTGCATCATAAGCCGCCTGGCTGGCCTCCCGGACCACCTTCACTTGCTCCATCATGATCCCTGCTTGGCGTATGGCCTCCTTAGCAGCACTCACTTGGTCTTCCGGGATGTGGTGTGTGGCGAAAAGGAAGAAGCGGGTCAGCGATGATGACGAAAGGCGGGCACTCGGTCAACGACAAAAAGGTCCTGAAGCCTTGGTGGTGTCGCCTCCCTCGTGAACCAGCGTTTGAGCGGTGATACAACTTGAGTAGCCTTGTCTTTGGCAGGCACCCTTTTGTCCTTCCTCTTCCTCGGTGGTGTTTCATCGCTGCCGTCAGGGAGATCAATGACATGAGGTGGAACTACAGGAAAGATTCAAAGGTAAAAATAGAAATCCAATCGACCATAAAGCGAAACTATAGAGATCGTACCAAGGTTGGAGGTGGCGGCATCTTCCATGTCCTGATCTTCATGCCTAGCTGAGGTCTCAGAGGTGGCAGCACTGCAGTTTTCAGAAATCAGTTGATCAGTCAAACGAGTCGACCAAAAGTACACCCATGATAAACAGGAAAACACTAGTTCTGATGATTAGCCGGAAATGGTGGGAATGACCATCCTCATCTTGGGCAGAGCCTTCATCGGCTTTGATGACGTTGCTCGGGGCTGCTTTGGTGGTTTCTCAGTCGGCACTGGAGAAGTCGTTCGAGGGCGCTTTGTCGACCGCCCAATGGGCGCGATAGCCTTACCGCGCCCGACCGCCGGATCATGCGTCTGCTTGGACCGCCTTTCCGAGTGGGGAGGATCCACGTCCTCCCCCTCTTCCTCCTCCTCCTCCTCTTCATCATAGTTGTCGTTCTCCTCGCCCTCCTCACCGTCAGACTCCCATTCCTCCTGACTTTCGCCTCCGCTTCCTTCTTCTTCTTCAACTTGTTCTTGCGCCCCATTGGGCATCGAGTACATCTCAGTGGTGACCTAGAAGACATCAAAACAAGACGAAAGTCAGTCGGCCGAGTCACAGCGGAACAGAGCGAATGCAACAGGATCACAGTCGGAGATAAGTGGTCATACCTGGTCTGGTTCGTAAGATTGGTCGAGTGGTGGGATCCTCCTAGCTCCGCGAGGGTTATCCTTGTTCCCTGTGATTGCAGTCATCCACCTCTCCAATGTGGCGTCGTCGACCTCATCTGGGTGGACCCGGGTGGTGTCTTCGATACCAGAATACATCCACATCGGGTGGCCTCGGTATTGGAGCGGCTGAATGGGCCGTCGAAGGAAAACCTCCAGAAGATCCATGCCGGTCACTCCGTCGCGAATGAGCTGGACTACACGCTCCATCAACAGTTTAACCTGGTCCTTTTCCTCCGGAAGCACCTTCAGAGAGGACGGCTTGTTCACTCGGTCCATGGAGAAAGGAGGGAGTCCAATGACCGCCTCAAGGCCGACTGGTCTTGGCAGTAGAACCAGGTCGACTGCCACCCTCTAACTGAATCGGGAAGAATCATGGTTGGAAAGGCACTTTTACCCCTCATCTGGATCCCAAGACCCCCACACATCTGGATTACTTGGGTCCTTTCATCATTCGGACTAGTCTTTTTCACCGTCTGTGAGCGACAAGTGAATATGTGTTTGAAGAGGCCCCAGTGTGGTCGACAACCGAAGAAGTTTTCGCACAAAGACACGAAAGTGGCGAGATAGGCAATGGAGTTGGGTGTGAAGTGATGGAGTTGTGCTCCAAAGAAGTTCAGAAAACTCCAAAAGAAAAGATTCGGCGGAAGAGAAAATCCGCGATCGACATGGGTAGCTAAGAGGACGCACTCATCCTCCTGAGGCTGCGGCTGCCACTCTGTCCCCGGAAGCCTTGCTGACCCGTGGGGGATCAATCCCTCGTTGGCCAGGTCGTTGAGGTCCTTCTGGGTGATGGTCGAGCGGGTCCAATCTCCCTGGACCCAACCTTGCGGCAGGCTGGACCACGACGAGGATCCGCCCCGACTGGGCGCTCTCCCCTTCGCCTTCGCCGTCGCCTTCTTTGCCCACTCCAAGGCCGCCGTCTTCTCCTTCACCATTGTCGCCGGCGGGGCAGGAGTGGAGCAGCAGCGCTGAGCAGGTTACGGGCGCGGCGGATGAATCTGAGGACGGAGGAGGGGAAAATGAGGGCGCACTATTCAAAATACTTCGCCGGGCGCCTTTATATGAAGTCGCCCGAGTGGGTCAATCGGTAGGCCCGGGCAATCCTGTCAAATCCATAGCGATCGCGTAGCGATACGTGGCGAAAAAGGTGGCACGGACATCGAGGCGTCCTTGCCTTATCCCATCCGAGTGCCGCGACCTTCTCTGCTTCGCGCGCTTCCCGAAATTCGGATCCCACTAAATCCGCTAACAGCAGAGCAACTTGTCAGACGGCAGATTTCCTCCGATCCGTCGCTCGGAAATCTCCAAGTTCAAAAAGTTCACTCGACAGATGTAGAGAATGGATCAAGGCGACTGAAAGAAAAGTTGACACCGTCACTAAAAGGTCACTGATCCAGAGTAAAACACACTCGCAGCGCGAAAAGCAGGTCGGAAAGATTATCAACTCCATCCTCACTCAAACCTTGATCCATTCGGGGGCTAATGATGAAGTCATATACCTAGGGTAGGGTCATGGACCTGTCCAAGATATCCTCCCCAAGGGCATCCTTAGAATAAACCGCCTTCCAGTCGACCTGGTAGGTTTCCACTCGACAGATTCAAAGATACTCGACCATGAAGACCCACTCGACCACCAGGAGTTCAAGAGCCACTCGGTGTCCAAACGGTCTGTAGTTAAGTAGTCTTTATGGTCATGATGGCACTTTATGTAAGGAGTTACCAATAACGCCTAGCCTTAATGTACCTTTAACCCTCCGCTACGTGGGCTGGCTGGGGTCCTGGCGCACTCTATATAAGCCACCCACCTCCACAGGTAGAAGGGTTCGCACCCCTGTAATTCATACGCATAAAATCCAGTCGACCGCCTCCGGGCTCCGAGACGTAGGGCTATTACTTCCTCCGAGAAGGGCCTGAACTCGTAAACTCGTGCATACCAACTACTCCATAGCTAGTAACTTGCCTCTCCATACCTACCCCCCATTCTACTGTCAGACTTAGAACCACGACAGCTGCCGCAATCGTCGACGAGCACCATCCAAGACGTGTTCATGCCGACCCAGTACATACCGTTAATGTAGTTGAGGGTGACGTGGATTGGATTGTAGTCAAGGGGGTTGATGCTCGCCACCCTATGATCGTTATGCTGCGTGACACGCCATTTCTGAAGATCAGGCGGCATCAGCAAGCAAGGAGCTGGCTTAAAAAGCTCCGGCCTAAGGGCTTTGAGTAAACGGTACAACCCCGACGAGCACGCGGCGAGCGGCATGGTACTGAGATTATCCACACACGAAACAATGAGCTTGATTACCTCTGTGGGGAGCAAATTCCAGCCACTCTTTCGGCGTACGCTGCTCGGTTATGCCATTGTTAGTGCTTGGGTTTCAGACGAGGGGGGAGGCGCCTTAGCGGGGATGTAAGATTGGACGAGGGAGGACGCGCCTTAGCAGGGATGGAAGAGCGGACAAAGATGGAGAAGCGAATATGTAATGCAGGAAGTGGACAGGTGATGATTACTACAACACGCCGCTTGACTTACGAGACACATACCAGTTGTGTAGGGTCATATCGAAGTCAGACAACTTGCTTGAGTGATCACAGTACTGGTACTCCCTACAGTACCTGCTACTATGCCCTAACTTGCTTGAGTAGAGTAGTAGTGGAGTAGGACTCTGCTCTACTACTAGCACCGGATGAGTAGTATGTTCTAATCTAAAATAGTTACAAACTTCAATGCCCGCTGTGGAACGACTACGAACCGCCATCGGTGCTAACTCCAATCACGCAAGTCATGGATTTGTTTCTTTTTAACTTTCAGTATGAATCAGAGCCAGCCTCAAGAAGTCATTTACCTTTGTAGTGACAGTGGAACCTAAAGTACTTAGAATACAAGATTAATGATGCAATTAACTTTTTATAGAGGGAGAATCATACACGCAATTAACTCAAATGGATTGGACGTGACTCTATTATTCTCCAACAACAACCGGCAAATTTCCTCCCGCGGGACGGAGTAGGTTTCTCGGTTTGCATGCGGGTTTAACGGAGGGGTTTGATGGAGGCGAGGAGGCGTGTTCAGCCTGGCGTGCAGTGGAGGGCGTAGTACTATTCGATTTGACAACTACAACTAGTATATTATAAAAAACAAAGAAGAGTAGTAGAGATAGAGATAAGAATAGAGACTAGGGAGGAGCACCATCTACTGCTTCGTGGGCTACTCCTGCGCTCCATTCGTGACATAACGTCCCCTACAGCCACTCCCTCCACATGCTCCATTCGTGGTATTTGTTGAAATTTGGGGAGTGCAGTCTCGCGACTGCTAGCAGCGACGACTTCACCGACGACGACTTCTTCCCCGATCTCGGCAACCTGTTCCTCAACGACATGGGCGACAACCTCAACGCCAATGGTGCTGCTCCCGTTGCACCGTATGTGTTTCTGTCCTTCCTGTTTGAAATCGTGGTAGAATTCATGTTTCTAGTCTGTGTCCTAGATTCGATCTGTTCATCTACTATGCTAGTCCGCATGATTAGTTTAATCTCTGTTATAGCCGTCATGATTTATTTTTTAGTAAATCTCATAGTAACTTGCTCATATATTCAACTGGCGGAACGTCCCCTACAGCCACTCCCATTTCATGGACGGCTTGGTCGATGCCTCCAAGCAGCCCTTCGTCTACTGCTATGAGTGCCTGGTGCCGTTTTGGGGCTCGCCGTCAGACATCGTGCATCACCTGACGCAGGCGTGCGGCGATCACTACTGGCCCTTGGGAAAGAACATCAAGTAGGAGACGTGCTACCCGTTCACCGTGCCGGAGTCGCTGGAGGATCAGCGCCGCCTGCTAGTCTGAGGAGGATGGCAGCGTCTTCCTCTTGATCGTGGCCACCGGCGAGGCCTGCGTAGGCCGCCGCCACATCTCTGTAGTGTGCGTCAGGGGCGACGCCACTGGCGCTAACACTGACACGAGGCCGATGTACGGGTGCGTGCCCACTATTACTACCCCTCGGAGCTACATGGGCGGCAACACTGGCTATGTCAAGCTGACTTGGACTCTGCCGAGCTGGGACCTTCCCGCCGATGTGGACATGGAAGACGCATGGTATTATTTGACCCCCAACAATGTGCACGGGGACTCCAAGGAGGTTCACCTGGACATCGGCATTATCAAGTTAAATGTTGATCATTAGTCTTCGCTCAATGTAATCCGTTGTCTAAGCATGTGGAGACTTGCATGCATGATCTTGCTCTATTGGAGTATCGTGCATGAATAAAAGTCTATCCATTTATGGTTTAGTCTAGTATCTTCCATGTATGAATTTTTACTACAGTACTGGTGAAAGACTTATGATGAACCATTTCTTACATATCCTCTGCCCCCTTCCAAGTCATCCTGATTTAATCCCTCCGTCTAGGTGTATAAGGACATGGTTAATACTTAAATAGTATAGCCAACTGTTGACTATAAGAAAGTGCCATGTCATCTGTAGCCAACATGTACAACAATGGATACTCAAAAACTAATTCTTGAAGATCATTTCCTGCAAAGCACAATAAGAGTTATTTCTTCACAAGTTTTGGATGCATGTTGAACAGTTGAACGCTTTTGTTTGCAAAAGATACTTCTTTATCTATTTCACCCACATGTTTGTGAGATCTAGAGATGAAATAATATCCGAACAAACCTATCGATACCCGTTACACATGAGATGACCCCCACATCCTTTGTCAAAATAAACAACTCCCCGATCAATGCATTTCACTCCTCCGTGCAACGCACGGGCACCTTACTATAGATTAGTACGACCAACAATTGAACTAACATTATATATAGTAAGATAAATGATGATGAATGTCACCTAAAATTATATCATTGAAAACTATGTTCAAATACGAATCAAACGATATGTATTTTGTTGACATGCACTAACATTTTGTCAATTAAATCTTCAGTCAAATTCAATGGGGGATAAACCACGACCGATGTAGTAGCACTACTGTAGAGGGCGGCGCTGCACGGGAGTCTCACCCCGCTCGTGGTGCGGTAGTAAAGCCGTCATATCACAAAACTCAACCACTCCCATTAATAAGTGGCCAGGTAAAATAAACGGACAAGCAACCATCACATCCCTCCATCTTTTTTGCATTTCATCTCTCTGCATTTACTTTCTTCGGTTCATCTCGCACACTCGGTCCCTAGCTACTACTCCTAGTATCCCTAGCTACTACTCCTAGGGCCAGTTCTTTTGGCGGCTTCCCCAGCTTTTCCCATAAGACTAGTCACAGTGGAGAGTAACATTAAGGCCCCTCACTCATTTATTTGGGCTTCTAAACTACTACTACTAGTACCTCCGTCCTGGTTATTCCTCACCATTGTAATTTGTGCTAAATTTTGACCAAAGATTTAACTGATAAAATGTTAGTGCATGTGACATGCACTAACATTTCATTAGTTAAATTTATGATCAAAATTTGACACAACTACAATGGGGACCAATAAACCAGACGGCGGTAGTAGTTATGGGATTATTAATCTAGAAGCCTAAAAGAACTGGCCCTGGTACTCCTACTAGTAGTAGTACTCAAGTTGGAATTCTAATTGCACGACACAACTTGTTAGGCAAAAATTCGATCTGAGGTGTAGGAAGCGGTTTGGGAATTTGCATGCCTTTCCGACCAGTGAGATACTCCGTACAACGTATGACAGAGAAATAACCACAGAGAAGGAAGCTAAAAGTGAACAATCAAATGAGCATTTTTCCATTTGTTTTGCATTGAATCGTTTCACAAGCTTGAGTAGTGTTGTTTTCTACTTTTACAAAAACCGCATTGTAATGTTGAAACATGCATTTGCACGTACATAAGTAATAGTAGTACTCCCTCCGTCTAGGTGTATAAGTCTTCCCTCCTTCTTGGTCACGGTGCACAACCAAAGCTTACTTATTGACCTGGACGGAGGGAGTAGCACAGTCTGCAAGCATATATAGAGAGAGACGTGTAGTGCGATAGTATATATAGTAAAGTTTGTTCTATATGCACGTACTTGCAAAATGCGTATGAATACACAAGGTTTCCAAACTTTCCCTTTTACATACATAATTACGGATGCTAATAATTCCTGAATGTTCGGAATTTATCATTTGCGTCCCAAAACTAATGAGATCGCCTTACGAAACAAAAATTACACTCCTACTAAAAGCCACGACGCTCGCAGGAGCGCTTGCGGCGCGCCACGAGTGCCCTAGTGCGCGGCCGTTTCCCAGCGCGCCGACACAACGCCTCTTCCTCAGCCTCGCAACTCGTGAGGTGCTGATTGTCGGCTTGCCACCGGGCGAGCGCGATCTCACCGGTGTGGTGATCTAGCGCCAACAGGTACTCCTCCTCACTGGAAGCGTGCACCCGGTCCACGTACCACCAAGCGTAGATGAGGCGCTTGGGCCCGACTGCACTCAGGGCGTCAGCACGGGCGTCCTCCGCCACCCTCACGGCCCTCGCTCGAGCCTTATGCCAAAGATCCAATTGCCTGACTCTCTCGGACGCGACATAGGCCTCCCAGGCAGCTTATTCATGGTCGCTTCTCTTCCTCGGCCTTCTTCTCCGCCTCTATTTTGGCGCGCTCTGCTGGAGGCAAAGCCTCCCACAAGGCGACATCCATTTCTTTCCAAAGCTCCTCAAGGCTTGGGGGGGGGGGCTCGCCGGGCGGCACGGCGTTCTCCTCATAGAGGGGAGCCGACGCATCCTCCAACACGCGTGCTGGCGAGATTGGGAACGCCGACGCGTCCACCTCGACGCGTTGCGGCGAGGAGCGGAACACCGACGCGTCCTCCTCGACTAGTGGCAGCGAGGAACGGAACGGCGGCGCGTCGCGTTGCGGCAAGGAGCGGAACGCCGACGCGTCCTCCTCAACTAGTGGCAGCGAGGAACGGAACAGCGACACGTGGCCGTCCGCGCGGTGTAGCGAGGGGCGCCTAGAGCTTGGGAGGGGCGATGCCATGGTGGTCGACGTGAGAGGGAGGGGGAGGAGATAGCGATGAACGTGAACGTGAGGGGGAGGAGATAGCGATGTCGGGGGAGGCGCAAAGATTTATAGCGAGCAATGGCACACCTACGTAAGATATGGACTGAAGATCGACTTAATCGAGTCCGGTTAAATGCCAACGACATGTGGGCCAGACCCTTGTTGGGTACATATGTCAGTGACCCAATGCACCTGCAGTTAAGTAACAACTACGTGGGCATATTTGTTGGAGTAAATTACGGGGGAGGGAAGGGGTGGAAATATTGCTGGTCACAACGGATTGGACGAGCGCGGGGGGAGGAGAGTCAAGCATGCAGATTTTTTCCACACGGGGTGGAATGGTGGGACCGCCAGAGGGAGAAGGAGAGTCTGCAGACATATTGTTTCCACCATGGAGAGGAAAAGATTTGGAGACGAACAGGCTTCCTGCAGGTATGGGGAACGGTGCATTATAAGTCTCATCTTGCATGCCGGGCTAGGTATAGTCTCAAGTCATTAAAAACATACACGCCCCACACATGTTCATATTTCAAGGTGCACTAAATTATTGCATGCGATGATTAAGGCTGGCCATAATGGTGGTATCTTAGCTGGTATCATGCACACGGGAATAGCAAACATCTTTGATGTGGCAAAGAATTAAAGAAGAGAGGGGTTAGAGTAACTAGTGTTCATGCATGCATTGGTAAACACATTTTTGTGAAGAACTACAAAAGTATTCCACCGCTCTATCTTGCTAAGAGTAGGTCAATTTTTTGAATCGAGCCCTTTAAACTAGAAGGGAGGTAGTAGTACTCTAATAGCTAACCTTGGCCCTGTTTGGATCCATGTGTTAGAGTTAGTTTGGGTTAGTTTGAACTCAACTAACCCCAAAAAAAATCTAACCCACCCAAGAGGTGCTTATTTGGGTTACTCCCTTCGTCTAGGTGTGTAAGTCATCTTACGTTGTGCACCGCGACCAAGGCGGAGAGGAAAACGAGAAAACTTAATGTCTTTTTGCTAATCAATAGCATTGCATGCAATGAACTAACCACTGCATGTCATGTTTGGCAGTCTCAAGTCATTGAAAGCATGCACCGCCCACATCTCTTATTGGTTGATATGTCACAAAACAAGAAACGATATTGTAGATATTGATATTTTTAGTACTTATAAATTTGGTCAAACACTTTGCAAATGGTTGACGGAAGTAAAAAGGACCAGAGGGGGTATCATGCATGCGGAGTAGAAAAAAAATTGCTCATTTATAGCCGGTCGAAGTCTCAAAGGGCGCGACCGCGCGAGGGAGGCGAACGTCGTGGGAGGTGCGGCGGTTGAAGGAATTAAGTGAAGTTACCCACGCGTCGGCATGGCGTGCGAACAGGCAGAAGCTATACCGTCAGGCCTACGATATGGGTCTAGTAGACATGACATCTAGTGGGTCCCGCATAGTTCTCGAGAACTCTTTGGGGGCTTGCAGCCGTTTATCCACGGGCAAGCCAGCAACCCCACGCCGTTCGCACGCCCTACTCGTCCCCGTCTTCTACTAGTACAGTACCTTACAACAGTTCACTCCCAGTCGTCCCGTCCTTTCACATTACGGCAGTTCCAGTAATCCTAACCCTCCTCCCAAATCCATGGCGTCCCAAATCTCCATGATCGGCCGTGAGTACAATGTTAGAACCATCACCGGCGATGAGTTCGACGTCATCTACACCTGTGGATCCGCGATGGTGAAAGCATGCCTTGCTTGCTTCCTACGCATGTTCAACAGTTTCAACATCTCCAAGTCGTTCACCTGTGGTCCTTCCGATTTTCATTACTGAAAACCAACATCTAAATCTAAACATAGTATTTGCCCTAGAACTACTAGGTTCAACATCTCGCAACATAAACCCATACAACCATACGCCAAGGAGGTACGTAGTAGAATGTACTATGAATTCCATTTTCACTCCATGTCAATCGTTCTAAAAACAACTTAGTACTTATAACGCGCCATTGAAAATCGGAACTCTTAACCCCGCTAAAAAATAATACTATTTTAAACGTGGCTACTCGATGTGTGGCAACTGGCGAGCCACCGCCACCAAGTCCTTCACCTGTGGTCCCGGCCATCAATTCCTACGGATCAAATTATCACGCGAGCTGACTATTCCTACAAAGGTGCGCTCCACCACGTACCCGGTACCCGCGAATGCAACAATCGTGCACCTAGGGTTTTAGGGTTTATTTGTTAACGTTTCCTTTACGTAGCACTCGTGTGTGCGAGACATCGAGAGACCGACTGCGTGTGTGCGCCTCTTCTCTTCGTATATGTACTCCACCTTTTGTCTGGTGTCCAAAAAATTATAATAACTACTAGCAACGTGCCAATGCGTTGCCACATGATTTGAGTAGATTAATACATATTCACCAATTTGATAGAAAAAAAGTCTAGTTTTGAAATATGTATATCACTAAAAAGTTGTTATGTTTCACTCAAAATATATTCCTTTGGAGGTTTTGATGAGTTAAGGGAGGAATGTTGTTGGTTTCAAGATTCAAGAAGTGGTATATGTCTAATTTGTACTCTTACTAGCAAGATGCCCATGCGTTGCACGGAACATCAAGATCTTGTGGGAGAAAAGGATGAACGAGGGAAGGCCTTGTCTGCAAATGTGGAGAGGAGTGCGGGTAAATTGCCATAGTTTCATTCATATCCGTCAGATATAAATCGGACGGCCTATATTGCAGGATGGCAGGCCCACCGTCATCACCAACTCTTTTTTTATCCCTACTAGCAAGATGCCCGTGCATTGCACGGAACACCAAGATGCATTTATTTTACAAAATATCTGTTGTGATTGATCCATGCAGGAGTAATCCCATATGTAAAAACTAACAATATCTCGAGAAAGAGGAGAAATGAGGTGAGCAGGAGTTGGGCGTGGTGGCGATTGGTGGTCGGACTGAGCATAGGCATGGGGATGGACGACGCCGGTAGCGGCCAGCCGGCCACCAGGCCAGATTATTCCAGTGGCTTCTTTTTTAATTGCTCAACAATGAGGTTGTGAGAGATAAGGATGAACGAGGGAAGACCTTATCTGCAAATATGGAGAGAGGTGGGGTATCTTTTTGCAAAATTGTCATACTTTGCTATCTATCCGTCAGATATAGATCGAGCGGTCTATATTGTAGGAAGGCAGGCACACCATCATCACCAACTCATGTTTTCATAAGAGTAGAGAACTCTTATAAAAAGCATAGTCGATGATGATCGTGTGCCTGCCATCCTGCAATATAGGCCGTCCGATCTATATCTGACGGATAGGAAGGAAACTATGGCAATTTTGCAAAAAGATACCCACACCCCTCTCCACACTTGCAAATAAGGCATTCCCTTGTTCATCCTTTTCTCCCACAAGATAAACTACTCATACAAATGCATCTTCATGTTCCATGTAACGCATGGGCATCTTCTTCAAGTTGTTGCAAAAAGCCCATGTGTGTGAGAGAGAGAGAGGGAGAGAGGAGGAGGACGGAGTGCATATGTGACAAAGGTACAAAGAGTGTGTGTGCGAGAGGTATCAGCTTAAAATGAGGCAATAGTGTGTGTGTGCACGATCGAGAGGGCGTGTCTCAAGAAGGGAAGAAAAATCTACATAGATACAAGGAGCGGGAGAGAGACATGTATGCGATAGTAGAAGCACGAGTGTGAGTGTATAAACCTATCTAGAGGCTAGTCGATAAATGTTTGTGAGAGAATTTCGAGTCGGGGGTGCAAAAGCGAGAGTTTTGTGTGTGAGAGAGAGAATCTGGCAATGGGAAGGGAGTGGAAGCAGGTGTTGTGTGTGTGTGAGAGAGAGGGGGGGAGTTTGTCGATCGGTAAACAAATGAATAATGTCGATGCAGGATGGAGACAAAAAGGAGACCGCAACAAATGTTGTGTCTACAGGAGAGAGAGAGAGAGTAATTTTAGTGGATGATTCATATCTAGAGACATATAGGGTGTGTGAGAGAATCCCATAGAGAGAAACACAAAGTGAAAGACGAGTGGAGACTGTGTGTGTGGCGGTGAAAAAGAAAGCTTAGGTACCTAGTGATACGAGAGAACGGTAGAGACGTGAGAGATAATGAAAACCATGTAATGTATAATGATAAGGAGAGTGTGACACTTCTCAAGGGAGACGTCGAGAGACCATGTTTGCGAGGATAGGAGAAACATGAAGTGAGCGTGCGGGTGAGCTGGAGAAAAGAGAGTGATAGCTACATGAAGGAGCATGCATGCGAGAGAGATGGGCATGAAAGGAGTGAACATAAAAGGGATTCAAGTATTTGAATTCGAGATGATGATACATGTAATCCATACTCGAACCAAAATTGATCTATCAAACATGCATACTAAATGAATTCACGCGCATCTATGTTATTTAATATGTAGATATTACTGATCCGTACATTTTAGTAGAACATAATTTGGTTTAATTTTTTGAATTCAACCTTATGATTTTGAGATCATTGTATTTGTAAAGCATATTATACATATAAAGGAGCAGAATTCTTTGTTGTGCTTTTGAAAGTATATATAAAAATGATGTATATAGAATTTTATCCAATTGAAAATGGACCCCGCCCGAAAAAAAAGAATACAAACGGGATTTGAATTGAGTTGGCACGGTAAACGTGCACTCTGCAAAATTTGAACGAAGCGGGAAAGTCGCAGTAACCGCCCGAAACCAAAATCTGCGAGATGGAAATTACTACTGCCTATCCCTGCCACGCAAAGCCTATTTGCTCGATTTCTATATATTTCAATAGGGGTAGGTTTGTAATTTCAATCGAACATGACATAACCGCCTCTCACCCGGATTCATACACGGTGGGCGCCAAAACACAGTGTGTCCTCGGCCGAAATCGACTCCCTCCCCGATTCATACACGGTGGGCGCCAAAAACAAACTCTCGTCGGCAAATATTCGGTGTATGCGAGATTACCGTCCTATCCCCAACCGACTAATATTGTTGTGATGTAGGAAATTTGAAACGGGGGCTAAGTTTGTAAATTTCCTTGCATTTGAGACAAGCGGCATACGAAGACATGGTTTCCCCCTTCCTCTCCACCTCCATTTCCCCATTCGTACTCCGTGGGCGCCAAAACACCCTCTCCACCGCAGCCTCCTCCGTCCGCCACCCCATCCACCACCATCCTCCTCCACCATGCCGGAGCTGATACCCCGACGCTGCCGTCCATTACAAGAGATCGACCTCTCTAATCCACGGCTTCGGACCATGATCCTTGCATCTCGTCCTCTCGCTTCATCCCCGCAGTCGTCCACCTTGCCAGCGCCGCTCCTACGACCGTCTCGTCCACCACACCTCGCCGCCACCGTCTACCCTCCTAGATCTGCTTCCACGCTGCCGACAGCCATCGCTACCGCAGCACCGTCAAATTCTCAGCAGATGCATACACGGCGCCGCACCAGAGGCAGTACTCTTTCGTATCTGCTCAACTTATTTATCGCAGCAAGAAAATAGATCGCCACTGCTTTACAGTGATTTCTTGTTCATCACTTACTTGCTAGTTGAGAGCAAACATTGGTTGCGAAGTTGCCTTTGTCCGGTTTGCACCTTCAGATCCGCCATGGCACGCTCAACACTATACTCCCAATGCTTATGGTTTTCCCTTTTATATTCCACACTAGTTAAATCACAAGAGACTAAATTTCAAAATTGGGTCAGTCAATTTTTCAGAGCTTACGGAGTTCGCCGGCGAACGAAGGGGCTCGGTGGGGACTTTGGTTGTGGGGGGTGGGGCCTCACCGAATGAAGAAAACTCGGCCTTGGTGGGGGTGGGGGGTGGGGGTGGGGGTGGCGTAGGAACACATGCGATGGGGGCCGATGGTCCGGCCGGCGGCCCGTGCGGTGTTCTGTATGGGAAGAATCTGAGATGGGGAAGAAGAAGGGCTAGGAGATGTGGGATCTTCATCCAACCGCCTGAAATGGTCGACTGACCCAAATGCAGACATGCCTTTATATTCAGTACCATCATCGCATTCGCTTAGCAATCGCCCCCTGAATCCATCAAGCTAAACAACGTACACTCATAATTCCAAACTTGTTGCTCAAGTACGAATCGATATGATGCTGATATTACTAAAACAGATAACATTTAATTGGTCGATAATGTTCCTACTTTACTTTCAAAAAGCACATGGACCACATATAGAGAGACAGCAGGGAGTTGCTTTCTTAATGCGCTCTGGTTCATCATGTGTGGACACTGCATAATGAACATTTTATTATCCAAAATCTGCTTGCTCTTCTTTAGCATGTTCCTCTTCCGTTCTTCTTTAATAAGTACTCTCTCCGTTCCTAAATACAAGTCTTTGTATATATTCCACCATGGACTACATATGGAGAAAAATGAGTGAATCTAGACTCTAAAATGTATCTGGATACATCTGTATGTGATCCATAGTGGAAATCTCTACCAAGACTTATATTTTGGAACGAAGGAGTATGATAGTAATCTGATATGTTCCTTGTAGTGAAGATGAGCAGGTACATTTGCAGTGTAGAGGTCTATACGGTCGGTTGGTATGGACACTTTGAACTCTTCGGGCCTCTTTGATTCGTAGGATTTTGTAAACATGGGAATAGGATTTGTAGGGGCCTGCCCACTTGAATCCTATAAGAATAGCAAGGAAATGCGATGAGTTGTGTCGCCTTTGAGAGTTACACTTATATTAATAGTACCGCACCTTCAGTTGAAGAGAGCTGGTATCCGAAGCCTTTCTAGCCGTACCGGCAATACTAGCACATATATTCCAGCAAGTTCCACTTTGCTGATTTTACTCTGACGCTTAAGGTTTTCCCGTTATATCTACACTATGATCTGTGTAGCTGCTTTGTGTCGCACTAGCAGCAGTCCACTCTTGAAGCTAAACACTGCAATGACTTACAAAATTGGCACCAAGGCATTGAATGCCATTCTTGATGCAATGAAACTCATACGCTCCCCACCTGTTGACTCTTGTTCAGAGTATGATCCTAATGACTCTTGTTCAAAATTGCCACATATAGAGAGACAACATGGAATTGCATTTCTTTGAGCGCTGTGATTCATCATGAGTGGGCAACCAACATTGTATGCAATTAAGCGGAACCTCAAGAATATGCTTCCTCTTCTGTTCTTTAACATGTTCCTCTTTTGTTATTCTGTATTTAGTACGTATAGTATGTTCCTTGTCAGGAAGGGGAGCAGGGACATCTACAGTCAACAGCTGATAGAGCTGGCATGTACTTGATCGATACGCTTTCAATTACTAGCGGCGATACAACACCGTATTTTCAAGCAAGTTCCACTTTCCTGATTTATATATTGTGCTTATGGTGTACCCCTTTTATGTACACTATGATCTGCCTAGTTGCTGTGTGATCTTGTTATCATGGTTTGGCAATAAACTCTCTATACAGTATATTTTGAACCTATCATCTGACAACCGCCTTACTTACGAGCCTATTTTTGTGTACTTATGTCAGATTATATAAATGCACGCACCATATTACAGCACACATGAGCTCTCTCATCAGAATCCAGTGATAGCACACAAGTGTTTACACGGGCGCCCCTATATTAGAATATCCTCTGCATTAAAAAGATAATCTCACAACTATTTATGTTTTCATGGTTCTCAGATATTATACATAATTACAGTGAATATCTGAATCCGTACATCAGAAGAATATTGTGGAACACTGCAATGACTTACAAAATTGGCACCAAGGCATTGAGTGCCATTCTGGATGCAATGAAACTCATACGCTCCCCACCTATAGATTCTTGTTCAGAATATGATCCTAATGACTATTCTAACCTCGAAGAGTCAAAGGCAGATGGCCTGTCATGTTCACCCATCAAGGTGCCTGCTCTAATTTGGCAAGGTTTTATTGATTGCGCATATCTTGCATATGTCGTCTTGCATTTCTTCTACTTTGTTGCACCGCCATCTGCTTAGTTTACTCATCATATATGTCGAGATGCCATGCCCATCCATTATCAATACATATTCCATCTGTCATCATACCATGTTTTTCCACTCGAATGTTGTTCTTGTGCATCATGCATCAAAAAGGAAGAGGGTGATTGCTGAACCTGAAGGAGCACCAGCAAAGTCCTTGAAAAACGTGGTTGTGCCGGAGAAATCAGAGAGCACCCCACTTATATTGGTTGTACAACCATTGACACAAAACGTAGGACCGACTCCAGCAGACTGTACCCATACTTCATTGGGCACACCATTAGCCCCACCACACAGGACCTGCACTCCAGCAAAAGGTATGCCGATTTCAGTTGCCATAGCACCACCGTAGTACCACGTAAAAATCCCACTCCAGCAAAAAGTACAAAAAGTCCACCGGTCGAAGACCTATCCCAACTGCAGAGACGGCCAATTCGTGCAGATTGGAACCCCATTCCAGTTATTCCCAGTTTAAAAGACAATGCTTTCAATGTTGTTAGGGACTACGTGCATATATTCCCATCATTGGAAGATTATAGTGAAGACAAACACCATTTTCACATCTTCCTGTCCTAGTTACGTGTAAGTGCTATTATTCATGGTGATTATTTTCTTGTTTTCTACTGATTGAACACATCAATGATTTACATTACATAGTTATAAGTAGAAGAGGGTCAATCTAGATAGTCATGACGAGCAAAGCTTGCTTGCGTTTTTCAAGGAAGCATTGCAGCAGTATTGGTGTTACCTGAGGAAATCACACTTTGATGGAAAGTCTATAAACGAATTTCTGGTGAAGTCTCCTGTGCTAAATTTAGAACACATTGAATGGAAAAACCTTGTTATGCACTGGTCTCATTTCGAGGATGAGGTACTGTCTATGATATCGCATGACAATTTGAACTTCTACTATTCCGCATGTGCCTTACGGATATTTTTTGCAGGAAATCTGCTCGAAAAAGAATTCCTGTTTGAAAAGAACGACAGGATATCACAAATATGCTGCCTGCTGCTTTGCTCTTGTTAGTACCTGTTGTCCTATATCATTGTACTTGCATACATACATGGTTCATTATGTGACAGCAGTATGTATGATAGCTTGCTTATCAATTGTTCGCTCCAAATTATTTGATCTGTATGAATGGTTACATTAGTGTAGAATATATCCAATGCCAATGAAATTTTCTAGCTCTGCACTGTTCTTGTAAGTACCTGCTGTCCTTTATCAGTGTACTTATATTGACAGGTAGTTGTTCATGTACCATCACTCTGCAGCTTATTTTCCTTTGCCCTCCATTTTCTACACATAAAATCTATATTTACTCTTACCATAAGGTTGGATAACACCGATGGTACTGAAGAGGTTTAGCTCTGCATTGCTCTTGGCTGTACCTTTTGCCTGTATCACTGTACTTACATTTATAGCTACTTGGTTATGTAGCATCACTCTTCATCTTATCTTAAATATTCTCCATTTTTTCTTATATTGTCACATCTATATTTACTCTTAACAAAATGTAGAATAAAGGCAATGCTTATGAAGAAGATTCTGTGGTAAACTTCTTGAATTGCCCCCCCCCCCATCAGCATGGACAAGGGCTTTATAGAGCCTGCCTTCACCACTAATGTAAGTTTGTCCTTCTCAAGCCTTCAAACTTTGTTGTGTATATTTGGTTAGGCATGACTGCAACAGCTGTTTATTTTTTGTGTGTGTATCAAATTGCATGTTTAAAGTTTATTATGTACTCTAGTTCATAAACAAAAGTTTGTTCTTCTCAATTTCAGTTTTTAGTTGTACAACCAAGTTCCTTCTTCATACCATGTAAATTAAACTATACAGAGCAAGTGATATTATTTTGCCAATCTGAAATGGGATAAATTGATAGCACACTAACCATTGATGCTTAAGAGTTATTGATCTGTAATCCAGTGGTGTCGTGAAGCTGCCAACTCCTTCACAATGTCATTTCCTGCCATGTCTTGACTTGAACAATACCATATTGTGTTAATGCTATTTTAAACTGTGTCACTTTATTATTCGTCAAGAAGAAATGTGATGAATTGTCAAGACCTTGATACTTAGATGTGCAAAACACATCATCTGTCGCTTGTTTATCTTTCGGAGTGAGGAGGATATAAGTGTCAAACAAGTGCAGTCTCACCGCCTTGCTTTCAATTTGCTTACTGCAGCTCCGGCAGGCTAACCTTTCTTGAACTCTATTGAAGTGTTGTCGGTTTTGTATATTATTTTGTCGGCGTGTTTAGTTGCAATCGGTGGCGATCTTTGATGTCCAGTGTATGTAATCTGCTGTCTGCTTGTGCTTTATTATCATAGTGGCGAACTTTGATGCCCAGTGGATGTAATATGCCGTAATTTCTTTATTGTATAGTCTAGGTTTTTTCTTATTCACGATGTTGTAGTTATTTTACTGTATATATATCCTGTCTTCGCAGTAAACCGGCCAAACAGCCGTCATGCAAATCACCTATATGATCTGCATCATGGGCCCCGTCATCTTGGTCCGTTAACAGGCCTAAATGTAAACTGGCCCACTAGTAGATTCGGGCCTTTAATAGGCCGAGTAAACCTCTGGCCCTATTTTCCCAAGAAAACTCAATGGGCCTTTAGGAGGCTAAAAAATTAGGTTGGGCCTGAAATGTGCCGAACAGCTCATGTGCCAATCAAATCATGGGCTTATAACAGGCCAAAATTTCTCGGTCCTTGTTTGGCCCAATCAGATTATCGGCTGCGAGCAGGCCGGATGCAAACCGGGCTGTAGTTAGGCCCAACTATATGACGGGCTTTTAACATGCCGAAATTAATATAGGGCCAAAATGTTAAATGGGCCCAACAGGCCGAAACTAATATCAGGCCGAATTACTAAATGGGCCTTTAGCAAGTGGGCCAAAAGCACAGCGTCCAGTTGACGGGCCGAATCTGATATGGGCCATAATTTAGCCCAAAGACTCTTAAAGGGCCGGACCTAATCTGGGCCGTAATTTGGCCTAGAACGTGGTAGGCTTTTAACGAGCCTGATCTCATATGGGCCATTATTAGGCCCGGAATGTGGCAGCCAGTTAATGGGCCGGCCTACTAGGGTCCTCAAAATCTTGTGGGCCTACAGCTAGGCCGGCCCATTAATGTTGGTAAACTCTCGTGGGCATTTAGCTGGGCCGGCCCATTATGGTCCACACATCTTGTGGGCCTTCACCTGGGCCGGCCCATTATGGCCCGCAAAAATCTTGTGGGCTTTTAACTGGGCTGGCCCATTATGGCCCGCAAAATCTTGCGGGCCTTTAGCTAGGCCGGCCCATTATGGTCCGCAAAATCTTGTGGGTCTTTAGTTGGGCCGGTCCACGTGTTAACATATCATAGGCGCATCTCGCCCATTGGATGAGTGACACCTGTGCCAACGCGGAGCTGACACGGGTTCCCTCCGGCCAATGATGATTTTACACGTGGAAAATCCCCATTGCTCCGGGCTGTTAACGGGTTATCGGATCCAAAACCGGACTTGATAGCTTAACGGCGTTCCGTTATGGTGGATGCCACGTGTCGGTCACCCTTGACGAAAGCACTTCTGTGACGCACGATTTATCGTCATGGAAGTGGACACTTCCGTGATGATAATTTTGGTAATGTCATGGAACACTTCTCTGACAAAGACAGTATGACTATCTTGATTCTGTCACAAATTTGTCATGGATGTACATGCATGAAAGAAAACATGACCTACTGTGACAAACACGTACCATCATGGAAGTGTATTTTTTTGTAGTGTATACGTGTCGGTTCCCCTTCTGACACTGGGATCAAGCACCGTAAGATCGAACCCACTACAAAGCACCTCTTCCCATTGCAGGATAAATAGATCAAGTTGGCCAAACAAAACCCAAATATCAGAGAAGAAATACGAGGCTATAAGCAATCATGCATAAAAGAGACCAAAGAAACTCAAATCATGGATATAAAAAGATAGATCCGATCATAAACTCAAAGTTCATCCGATCCCAACAAAGACACCGCAAAAAGAGTTACATCATATGGATCTCCAAGAGACCATGTATTGAGAATTCAGCGAGAGAGAGGAAGCCATCTAGCTACTAACTACGGACCCGAAGGTCTACAAAGAACTGCTCATGCATCAGAGATGCACCAATGGAGGTGGTGAACCCCATCTGAGATGGTGTCTAAATTGGATATGGTGGTTCTAGACTCTACGGCGGCTGGAATTAAAGTCGACTCCCCTAGGGTTTCTGGAATATTGGGGTATTTATAGAACAAAGAGGTGGTTCGGGGGGGGGGGGGCACCCGAGGTGGGCACAACCCACCAGGGCGCGCCTGGGCCTCCTGGCGCGCCCTGTTGGGTTGTGCTTGAAGGAAATATGCCCTAGAGGCAATAATAAAATTGTTATTTATATTTCCTTATATCATGAGAAATGTTTATTATTCATTCTAGAATTGTATTAACCGGAAACTTAGTACATGTGTGGATACATAGACAAACAGAGTGTCCCTAGTATTCCTCTACTTGACTAGCTCGTTAATCAAAGATGGTTAAGTTTACTAGCCATAGACATGTGTTGTCATTTGATGAACGGGATCTAATCATTAGAGAAAGATGTGATGGACAAGACCCATCCGTTACCTTAGCATATTAATCGTTTACTTTTTCCGCTATTGCTTTCTTCACGACTTATACATGTTCCTCAGACTATGAGATTATGCAACTCCCGAATACCGGAGGAACACCTTGTGTGCTATCAAACGTCACAACGTAACTTGGTGATTATAAAGATGCTCTACAAGTGTATCTGATGGTGTTTGTTGAGTTGGCATAGACCAAGATTAGGATTTGTCACTCTGTGTATCGGAGAGGTATCTCTGGCCCCCCTCGGTAAGGCACATCACTATAAGTCTTACAAGAAAAGTGACTAATGAGTTAGTTGCAGGATGATGCATTACAGAACGAGTAAAGAGACTTGCCGGTAATGAGATTGAACAAGGTATGATGATACCAACGATCGAATCTCGGGCAAGTAACATACGGATGACAAAGGGAACAACGTATGTTGTTATGCGGTTTGACCGATAAAGATCTTCGTAGAATATGTAGGATCCAATATGAGCATCCAGGTTCCACTATTGGTTATTGACCGGAGATGTGTCTCGGTCATGTCTACATAGTTCTCGAACCCGTAGGGTCCACACGCTTAACGTTCGATGACGATTTGTATTATGAGTTATGTGATTTGCTGACCGAAGGTTGTTAGGAGTCCCGGATGAGATCACGGACATGACGAGGAGTCTCGAAATGGTCGAGACATAAAGATTCATATATTGGAAGGTTACATTCGGACACCAGAATGGTTCGGGTCATTTCGGGTGAGTTTCGGAGCACCGGGGGTTACCGGAACCCCCCTGGGACGTTATTGGGCCTCATGGGCCTAGTGGTGGAAGAGAGGAGGCCGACCTGGGAGTGGTGCACGCCCCCTAGCCCAAACCAAATTGGACTAGGGTTGGGCGGGGGGCCCTTTCCTTCTCTCCTCGTCCTCCTCCTTCCCTCCTTCTCCTACTAGGAATAGGAAAGAGGTGGGGAATCCTACTTGTACTGGGGAGTCCTAGTTGGATTCCCCACACCTGGCGCACCCCCCTTGGGCCGACCACCTCTTCCCTCCCCTCCTTTATATACGTGGCCAGGGTGCACCCCACACAAGTTGATCTTATAGCCGTGTGCGGTGCCCCCCTCCACAGTTACACACCTCGGTCATATCATCATAGTGCTTAGGCGAAGCCCTGCGCCGGTAAACTTCATCATCACCGTCGCCACGCCGTCAGGTCTTGTGGAACTCTCCCTCGGCCTCAACTGGATCAAGAGTTCGAGGGCGCCACCGAGCTGAGCGTGTGCAGATCGCGGAGGTGCCGTCGTTCGGTACTTGGATCGGTTGGATCGCGAAGACGTTCGACTACATCAACCGCGTTACTAAACGCTTCCGCTCTAGGTCTACAAGGGTACGTAGATACACTCTCCCCTCTCGTTGCTATGCTTCTCCTAGATAGATCTTGCATGATCGTAGGCAATTTTTTCGAAATACTACGTTCCCCAACAGTGCTATCAGAGCCAGGTCTATGCGTAGATGTTATATGCACGAGTAGAACACAATGAGTTGTGGGCGATAATAGTCATACTGCTTAGCAGCAACGTCTTACTTTGATTAAGCGGTATTGTTGGATGAAGCGGCCCAGACCGACGTTACATGACCACGTTCATGAGACTAGTTCTACCGACGTGCTTTGCACACAGGTGGCTGGCGGGTGTCTGTTTCTCCAACTTTAGTTGAATCGAGTTTGACTACGCTTGGTCCTTGTTGAAGGTTAAAACATCACACTTGACGTAAAATCGGTGTGGTTTTGATGCGTAGGTAAGAACAGTTCTTCCTAGAAGCCCGTAGCAGCCACGTAAAACTTTGAACAACAAAGTAGAGGACGTGTAACTTGTTTTTGCAGGGCATGTTGTGATGTGATATGGTCAAGACGTGATGAGATATAAATTGTTGTATGAGATGATCATGTTTTTCTAAAGTTATCGGCAACTGGTAGGAGCCTTATGGTTGTCTCTTTATTGCATAAGATGCAAGCGCCATATAATTGCTTTACTTTATCGCTATGCGACATCAATAGTTGCAAAAGAAATAGTCGGCGAGACAACCATGTGACGACACGTTGATAAAGATCAAGATGATGGAGATCATAGTTTCATGCCGGTGATGATGGAGATCATGACGGTACTTTGGAGATGAAGATCAAAGGCACAAGATGATGATGGCCATATCATGTCACATATTTTGATGGCATGTGATGTTTATCTTTTATGCATATTATTTTGCTTAATACGACAGTAGCATATGAGATGATCCCTTACTAAAATTTCAAGGTATAAGTGTTCTCCCTGAGTATGCACACGACAGTTCTTCGTGCTGAGACACCACGTGATGATCAGGTGTGATAAGCTCTATGTTTTCACATATAACAGGTGCAAGCCAGTTTTGCACATGCAGAATACTCTGGTTAAACTTGACGAGCCCAGCATATGAAGATATGGCCTCGGAACACTGAGACCGAAAGGTCGAACGTGAATCATATAGTAGATATGATCAACATAGTGATGTTCACCATTGAAAGCTACTCCATATCAGGTGATGATCAGACATGGTTTAGTTGATATGGATCTCGTGATCATTTAGATGACTAGAGGGATGTCTATCTAAGTGGGAGTTCTTAAGTAATATGATTAATTGAACTTCAATTTGTCATGAACTTAGTCCTGATAGTATTTGCATATCTATGTTGTAGATCAATTGCTCGCGTATAGCTTCCCCATTTTATTTACGATATGTTCCTAGAGAAAACTAAGTTGAAAATTGATAGTAGCATTGATGCGGACTAGGTCCGAGATCATAGGATTATCCTCATTGCTGCACAGAAGAATTATGTCCTTGATGCACCGCTAGGTGACAGAACTACTGCAGGAGAAAATGCAGACGTTATGAATGTTTGACAAGCTCGGTATGATGACTACTTGATAGTTTAGTGCACCATGCTTTACGGCTTAGAACCGGGACTTCAAAAATGTTTTGCAATGCCATGGAGCAAATGAGATTTCCAAGAGTTGAAATTGGTATTTCAGACTCATGCCCGAGTCAAGAGGTATGAGACCTCTGACAAGTATTTTTGCCTACAAGATGGAGGAGAATAGCTCAACCAGTGAGCATGTGCTCAAAATGTCTGAGTACTACAATCGCTTGAATCAAGTGGGATATAATCTTCCAAATAAGATAGTGAGTGACAGAGTTCTCTAATCACTATCACCAAGTTACTGGAACTTCATGATGAACTATAATATGCAAGGGATGACGAAAACGATTCCCCGAGCTCTTCGCGATGCTGAAATCGGCGAAGGTAGAAATCAAGAAAAGCATCAAGTGTTCATGGTTGACAAGACCACTAGTTTCAAGTAAAAGGGCAAGGGAAAGAAAGGGAACTTCAAGAAGAATGACAAGCAAGCTGCCACTCCCATGAAGAAGCCCAATGCTAGACCCAAGCCTGAAGCTGAGTGCTTCTACTTCAAAGGAAATAGTCACTGGAAGCGGAACTGCCCCAAATACTTGGCGGATAAGAAGGATGGCAAAGTGAACAAAAGTATATATGATATACATGTTATTGATGTGTACTTTACTAGTATTCATAGTAGCCCCTGGTTATTTGATACTGGTTCACTTGCTATGATTAGTAACTTGAAACAGGAGTTATAAAATGAACAGAGACTAGTTGAGAGCAAGGTGACGATGTGTGTTGGAAGTGATTCCAAGGTTGATAAGATCACTATCGCACACTCCCTTTACCTTCGGGATCGGTGTTGAACCTAAAATAAATGTTATTTGGTGTTTGCGTTGAGAATAATTTGATTGGATTATGTTTATTGCAATACGGTTATTCATTTAAGTCAAAGAATAATTGTTGTTCTGTTTACATGAATAAAACCTTATGTGGTCATACACCCAAGGTGAATGCTTTATTGAATCTCGATTGTGGTGATACACATATTCATAATATTGAAACCAAATGATGCAAGGTTAATAATGATAGTGCAACTTATTTGTGGCCCCTGCCGTTTAGGTCATATTGGTGTAAAGCGCATGAAGAAACTCCATGCTGGTGGGCTTTTGGAATCACTTGATTATGAATCACTTGATGCTTGCGAACCATGCCTCATGGGCAAGATGACTAAGACTCATTCTCCGGAACAATGGAGCGATCCACTGACTTAATGGAAATAATACATACCAATGTATGCGGTCCGATGAGTGTTGAGGCTTGCGGTGGGTATCGTTATTTTCTGACCTTCACAGATGATTTGAGCAGATATGGGTATATCTACTTAATGAAACACAAGTCTGAAACATTTGAAAAGTTCAAAGAATTTCAGAGTGAATTTGAAAATCATCGTAACAAGAAAATAAAGTTTCTACGATCTAATCGCGGAGGCGAATATTTGAGTTACGAGTTTGGCCTTCATTTGAAACAATGTGGAATAGTTTCGCAACTCATGCCACCTGGAACACCACAGCGTAATGGTGTGTCCGAACATCGTAGCCGTACTTCATTAGATATTGTGCGATCTATGATGTCTCGTACCGATTTATCACTATCATTTTGGGGTTATGCATTAGAGACAGTTGCATTCACGTTAAATAGGGCACCGTCTAAAAATCCGTTGAGACGACACCGTATGAACTATGGTTTAGCAAGAAACCTAAGGTGTCGTTTCTTAAAGTTTTGGGTTGCGATGCTTATGTGAAAAAGTTTCAGCCTAATAAGCTCAAACCCAAATAGGAGAAGTGCGTCTTCATAGGACACCCAAAAGAAACTGTTGGGTACACCCTCTATCACAGACCCGAAGGCAAGATCTTTGTTGCTAAGAGTGGATCCTTTCTAGAGAAGGAGTTTGTCTCGAAAGAAGTGAGTGGGAGGAAAGTAGAACTTAATGAGGTAACAGTATGTTCTCTTGAATTGGAAAGTAGCTCATCACTAAAATTAGTTCATGTGATGCCTACGCCAATTAGTGAGGAAGTTAATGATGATGATCATGAAACTTCAGATCAAGTTACTACCAAACCTCGTAGGTCAACCAGAGTATGATCTGCACCAGAGTGGTACGGTAATCCTGTTCTGGAAGTCATGTTGCTAGATCATGATGAACCTACAAACTATGAGGAAGCAATGATGAGCCCAAATTCCGACAGATGGCTTGGGGCCATGAAATCTAAGATAGAATCCATGTATGAGAACAAAGTGTGGACTTTGGTGGGCTTGCCCAATGATAGGCAAGCCATTGAGAATAAATGGATCTTCAAGAGGAAGACGGACTCTGATAGTAGTGTCACTATCTACAAAGCTCGACTTGTCGAAAAGGGTTTTTGACAAATTCAAGATGTTGACTACAATGAGATTTTCTCACTCATATCAATGCTTAAAGTCTGTCCGAATCATGTTAGCAATTGCCACATTTTATGAAATCTGACAAACGGATATCGAAACTACATTCCTTAATGGATTTATTAAAGCAGAGTTGTATATGATACAACCAGAAGGTTTTTTCAATCCTAAAGGTGCTAACAAAATGTGCAATCCAGCGATCCATCTATGGACTGGTGCAAGCATCTTAGAGTTGGAATATACGCTTTGATAAATTGATCCAAGCATATAGTTTTATACAGACTTGCGGTGAAGCCTGTATTTACAAGAAAGTGAGTGGGAGCACTATAGCCTTTTTGATAAGTATATGTGAATGACACATTGTTGATCGGAAATGATGTAGAGTTTTCTAGAAAGCATAAAGGAGTGTTTGAAAGGAGTTTTTCAAAGAAAGACATCGGTGAAGCTGCTTACATATTGGGCATCAAGATCTATAGAGATAGATAAAGGCGCTTGATAAGATTTTTCAATGAGTACATACCTTGACAAGATTTTTGAAGTAGTTCAAAATGGAATAGTCAAAGAAGGAGTTCTTGCCTGTATTGCAAGGTGTAAAATTGAGTAAGACTCAAAACAGGACCACGGCAGAAAATAGAAAGAGAATGAAAGTCATTACCTATGCCTCAGCCATAGGTTCTATAAAGTATGCTAGTTGTGTACCAAACCTACTATGTACCTTGCCATGAGTTTGGCAAGGGGGTACGATATTGATCCAGGAATGGATCACTTGACAGCGGTCAAAATTATCCTGAGAAGACTAAGGAGATATTTCTCGGTTATGGAGGTGATAAAGAGTTCGTCGTAAAGACTTACGCTGATGCAAGCTTTTACACCGATCCTGATGACTCTGAGTCTCAATCTGGATACATATTGAAAGTGGGAGCAATTAGCTAGAGTAGCTCCATGCAGAGTATTGTAGACATAGAAAATGTGCAAAATACATACGGCTCTGAATGTGACAAACCCATTGACTAAGCTTCTCTCACAAGCAAAACATGATCACACCTTAGTACTCTTTGGGTGTTAATCACATAGCGATTTGAACTAGATTCTCGATGCTAGTAAAACCCTTTGTGGGTATTAGTCACATGGCAATGTGAACTAATCACATGGTGATGTGAACTATTGCTGTTAAATCACATGGCGATGTGAAGTAGATTATTGACTCTAGTAAAACCCTTTGGGTATTAGTAGTTGGAAATATTCCCTAGAGGCAATAATAAAAGGATTATTATTATATTTCTTGTTCATGACAATTGTCTTTTATTCATGCTATAATTGTATTATCCGGAAATCGTAATACACATGTGAATACATAGACTACAACATGTCCCTAGTGAGCCTCTAGTTGACTAGCTCGTTGATCAATAGATAGTCATGGTTTCCTGATTATGGACATTGGATGTCATTGATAAATGGGAACACATCATTAGGAGAATGATGTGATGGACAAGACCCAATCCTAAGCATAGCACAAGATCGTGTAGTTCGTTTTGCTAGAGCTTTTCCAATGTCGAGTATCTTTTCCTTAGACCATGAGATCGTGTAACTCCCGGATACCGTAGGAGTGCTTTGGGTGTACCAAACGTCACAACGTAATCGGGTGACTATAAAGGTGCACTACGTGTATCTCCGAAAGTGTTCATTGGGTTGTCACGGATCGAGGCTGGATTTGTCACTCCGTATGACGGAGAGGTATCTCTGGGCCCACTCGGTAATGCATCATCATAATGAGCTCAAAGTGACCAAGTGTTTGGTCATGGGATCATGCATTACGATGCAGTAAAGTGACTTGCGGTAGCGAGATTGAGCGAGGTATTGGGATACCGACGATCGAATCTCGGGCAAATAACGTCTGCGATTGACAAAGGGAATTGTATACGGGGTTGCTTGAATCCTCGACATCGTGGTTCATCCGATGAGATCATCGAGGAGCATGTGGGAGCCAACATGGGTATCCAGATCCCGCTGTTGGTTATTGACCGGAGAGCAGTCTCGGTCATGTCTGCATGTCTCCCGAACCCGTAGGGTCTACACACTTAAGGCTCGGTGATGCTAGGGTTGTCAAGATATTAGTATGCAGCAAAACGAAAGTTGTTCGGTGTCCCGGATGAGATCCCGGACGTCATGAGGAGTTCCGGAATGGTCCGGAGGTAAATAATTATATATGGGAAGTCGAGTTTGACCATCGGAAAGTTTCGGTTCACGGTATTGTACTGGGACCAGGAAGGGTCCCGAGGTCCACCGGTGGGGCCACCCATCCCGGAGGGCCACATGGGCTGAAGTGGGAGGGGAACTAGCCCCTGGTGGGCTGGTGCGCCCCCCGCCCCCCCCTCTGCGCCTAGGGTTGGGAACCCTAGGGGAGGGGGCGCCTCCACTTGCCTTGGGGGGCACTCCACCCCCCTGGCCGCCGCCCCCCCTTGGAGATTCAATCTCCTAGGGCCGGCGCCCCCCTGGGGACCCTATATATAGAGGGGGGAGGGAGGGCAGCCGCACCCTTGCACCTGGCGCCTCGCTTCCCCCTTGCTACACCTCCTCCCGCAGTCGCTTGGCGAAGCCCTGCCGGAACTCTGCTGCATCCACCACCACGCCGTCGTGCTGCTGATCTTCATCAACCTCTCCCTCCTTCTTGCTGGATCAAGGTGTGGGAGACGCCATCCGCTCCGTACGTGTGTTGAACGCGGAGGTGCTGTCCGTTCGGCACTTCGTCATCGGTGATTTGGATCACGACGAGTACGACTCCCTCAACCCCGTTCTCTTGAACGCTTCCGCTCACGATCTACAAAGGTATGTAGATGCACTCCTATCACTCGTTGCTAGATGAACTCATAGATGGATCTTGGTGAAACCGTAGGAAATTTTTATTTTCTGCAACGTTCCCCAACAATGACATCATGAGCTAGGTCTATGTAGTTCTCTTTGCACGAGTAGAACACAATTTGTTGTGGGCGTAGATGTTGTCAACTTTCTTGCCGCTACTAGTCTTATTTTGCTTCAGCGGTATTGTGGGATGAAGCGGCCGGACCGACCTTACATATGCGCTTCATTGAGACGGGTTCCACAGTCTGACATGCACTAGTTGCATAAGGTGGCTAGCGGGTGTCTGTCTCTCCCACTTTAGTTGGAGCGGATTTGATGAAAAGGGTCCTTATGAAGGGTAAATAGAATTTGACAAATCACGTTGTGGCTTTTTCGTAGGTAAGAAAGCGTTCTTGCTAGAACCCTATTGCAGCCACGTAAAAGATGCAACAACAATTAGAGGACGTCTAACTTGTTTTTGCGACAATTGCCTTGTGATGTGATATGGCCAAAAGTTGTGATGAATGATGAGCGATATTTTGTGATGTATGAGATCATGTTCTTGTAATAGGAATCACGACTTGCATGTCGATGATTATGACAACGGCGAGAGCCATAGGAGTTGTCTTAATTATTGTATGACCTGCGTGTCATTGATTCAACGCCATGTAATTACTTTGCTTTATTGTTAAACCGTTAGCTATAGTAGTAGAAGTAATAGTTGGCGAGCAACTTCATGGAGACACGATGATGGAGATCATGATGATGGAGATCATGGTGTCATGCCGGTGACAAGATGATCATGGAGCCCCGAAGATGGAGATCAAAGGAGCTATATGATATTGACCATATCATGTCACTACTATATAATTGCATGTGATGTTTATTATGTTTATGCATCTTGTTTACTTAGAACGACGGCAGTAAATAAGATGATCCCTTATAATAATTCAAGAAAGTGTTCTCCCTAACTGTGCGCCGTTGCTAAAGTTAAATGCGTTTGAAGCACCACGTGATGATCGGGTGTGATAGATTCCTACGTTCACATACAACGGGTGTAAGACAGTTTTACACATGCAAAACACTTAGGTTAACTTGACGAGCCTAGCATGTACGGACATGGCCTCGGAACACAAGAGACCGAAAGGTCGAACATGAGTCGTATGGAAGATACGATCAACATGGAGATGTTCACCGATGATGACTAGTCCGTCTCACGTAATGATCGGACATGGCCTAGTCGACTCGGATCATGTAACACTTAGATGACTAGAGGGATGTCAAATCTGAGTGGGAGTTCATTTAATAATTTAATTAGATGAACTCAATTATCATGAACTTAATCTAAAATCTTTGCAAAAATGTCTTGTAGATCAAATGGCCAACGCTCATGTCAACATGAACTTCAACGCGTTCCTAGAGAAAACCAAGCTGAAAGATGATGGCAGCAACTATTCGGATGGGTCCGAACACGAGGATCATCCTCATAGCTGCCAAGAAACAATATGTCCTAGAAGCACCGCTAGGTGAAGCACCCATCGAGAGAACCAAGGCGTTATGAGCGCTTGGCAGTCTCGTCTTGATGATTACTCCAGCGTTCGGTGCGGCATGCTTCTGACTTAGAACCGGGGCTCCAAAAGCGTTTTGAGCAACACGGAGCATATGAGATGTTCGAGGAGCTGAAAATTGTTTTCCAAGCTCATGCCCGGGTCGAGAGATATGAAGTCCCCGACAAGTTCTATAGTTGTAAGATGGCGGAAAATAGTTACATCGATGAAACCGCATTACTCAAAATGTCCTGGGTTGCACAACCGCTTTGTCCCAGCTGGACATTAACCTCTCGGACGAGGCGGTCATTGACAGAATCCTTGATCGCTCCCCTTTGAGCTACAAGAGCTTTGTGATGAACTACAATATGCGGGGATGGTGAAAACTATTCTTGAAGTATTTTCAATCTTTGAAGTCACCGAGGTAGAAATCAAGAAAGAACATCAAGTGTTTATGGTCAATAAAACCACTAAGTTCAAGAAGGGCAAGGGTAAGAAGAACTTCAAGAAGGACGGCAAGGATGTTGCTGCGCCTGGTAAGCCAGTTGTCGGGAAGAAGTCAAAGAATTGACCCAAGCCTGAGACTGAGTGATTTTATTGCAAAGGGAAGGGTCACTGGAAGCGGAACTGCCCCAAATACTTAGGGGACAAGAAGGCCGGCACCACTAAAGGTATATGTGATATACATGTAATTGATGTGTACCTTACCAGTACTCGTAGTAACTCCTGGGTATTTGATAACGGTGTCGTTGCTCATATTTGTAACTCATAGCAGGAGCTGCGGTATAAGCGGAGACTGGCGAAGGACGAGGTGACGATCTTGCGTCGGGGAATGGTTCCAAGGTCGATGTGATCGCCCGTCGACACGCTACCTCTACATTTACCTACGGGATTAGTTTTAAACCTCAATAATTGTTATTTAGTGCCAAGTTTGAGCATGAACATTGTATCATGATCTCGTTTAATCTGAGATGGCTACTCATTTAAATCCGAGAATAATGGTTGTTCTATTTATATGAGAGATATGTTTTATGGTCATGCTCCGATGGTTAATGGTTTATTCTTAATGAATCTCGAACGTGGTGTTACACATATTCATAGTGTGAATACCAAAAGATGTAAAATTGATAACGATATTCCCACATACTTGTGGCACTGCCGCCTTGGTCACATTGGTGTCAAGCGCATGAAGAAGCTCCATGCTGATGGACTTTTAGAGTCTCTCGATTATGAATCATTTGACACATACGAACCATGCCTTATGGGGAAAATGACCAAGACTCCGTTCTCCGGAACAATGGGCGAGCAACCAACTTATTGGAAATCATACATACCGATGTATGCGGTCCAATGAGCGTTGAGGCTCGCAGAGGATATCGTTATGTTCTCACTCTCACCGATGACTTGAGTAGATATGGGTATGTCTACTTGATGAAACACAAGTCTGAGACCTTTGAAAAGTTCAAGGAATTTCAGAATGAGGTAGAGAATCAACGTGACCGAAAAATAAAGTTCTTCGATCAGGTCATGGAGGAGAATATTTAAGTCACGAATTTGGTACACACTTAAGGAAATGTGGAATTGTTTCACAACTCACGCCGCTGGAACACCTCGGTAATAACGATTAATGTCCGAACGTCGTGTCGCACTCTATTGGATATGGTGCGATCTATGATTTCTCTTCTTGATTTACCGCTATCATTTTGGGGATACGCTCTAGAGACAGCTACATTCACTTTAAATAGGGCACCGTCTAAATCCGTTGAGATGACACCGTATGAATTATGGTTTGGGAAGAAACCTAAGCTGTCGTTTCTGAAAGTTTGGGAATGTGATGCTTATGTCAAGAAACTTCAACCTGAAAAGCTCGAACCCAAGTTGGAAAAATGCGTCTTCATAGGATACCCTAAGGAAACCATTGGGTATACCTTCTACCTTAGATCCGAAGGCAAGATCTTTGTTGCCAAGAACGGATCCTTTCTAGAAAAAGAGTTTCTCTCGGAAGGAGTAAGTGGTAGGAAAGTAGAAATCGATGAAGTACTACATCTTGAACTGGAAAGTAGTGCAGCTTAGGAAAATGTTCCTGTGGTGCCTACACCGACTGGAGAGGAAATCAATGATGATGATCAAGGTACTTCGGATCAAGTTGCTACTGAACTTCCTAGGTCCACAAGGAAACGTTCCACACTAGAATGGTATGGCAACCCTGTCCTGGAAATCATGTTGTTAGACAATGGTGAACCTTCGAACTATGAAGAAGCGATGGTGGGCCCAGATTCCAACAAATGGCTTGAAGCCATGCAATCCGAGATAGGATCCATGTATGAAAACAAAGTATGGACTTTGACAGACTTGCCCGATGATCGGCGTGCGATAGAAAACAAATGGATCTTTAAGAACAAGACGGACGCAGATGGTAATGTTACCATCTTTAAAGCTTGACTTGTCGCTAAGGGTTATCGGCAAGTTCAAGGGGTTGACTACGATGAGACTTTCTCTCCCGTAGCGAAGCTGAAGTCCGTTCGAATCATGTTAGCAATTGCCGCATACTATGATTATGAGATATGGCAAATGGACGTCAAAACGGCATTCCTTAATGGCTATCTTAAGGAAGAACTGTATATGATATAGCCCGAAGGTTTTGTCGACCCTAAGAATGCTAACAAGGTATGCAAGCTCCAGCGATCCATTTATGGGCTGGTGCAAGCATCTCGGAGTTGGAACATTCGCTTTGATGAGAAGATCAAAGCGTTTGGGTTTATCTTGAGACTTATGGAGAAGCCTGCGTTTAAAAGAAAGTGAGTGGGAGCTCTGTAGCATTTCTCATATTATATGTAGATGACATACTTTTGATGGGAGATGATATAGAACTTTTGGACAGCATTAAGGCCTACTTGAATAAGAGTTTTTCAATGAAGGACCTTGGAGAAGCTGCTTACATATTAGGCATCAAGATCTATAGGGATAGATCGAGACGCCTCATAGGTCTTTCACAAAGCACATACCTTGATAAGATATTCAAGAAGTTCAAAATGGATCAGTCCAAGAAAGGGTTCTTGCATGTATTGCAAGGTGTGAGATTGAGCTTCGGCTCAATGCCCGACCACGCAGAAGATAAAGAAGAGATGAGTGTCATCCCCTATGCTTCAGCCATAGGATCTATTATGTATGCCATCTTTGTGTACGGACCTGATGTAAACCTTGCCGTAAGTTTTGTAGGAAGGTACCAAAGTAATCCCGGCAAGGAACACCGGACAGCGGTCAAGAATATCCCGAAGTACACGAAAAGGACAAAGGACATGTTTCTCGTTTATGGAGGTGACGAAGAGCTCTTTCAGAAGGGTTACGTCGACGCTTAGCTTCGACATAGATCCGATGACTCTAAGTCACAAACCCGGATACGTGTATATGTTGAATGGTGGAAGCGATGGTAGTGCGGTGCAAGCGAAGCGTCTGGCGGGATCTACATGTGAAGCGGAGTACATGGTAGCCTCGGAGGCAGCGCATGAAGCAATTTGGGTGAAGGAGTTCATCACCGACCTAGGAGTCATACCCAATGCGTCGGGGCCGATCAAACTCTTACGTGACAACACGGAGCTATTGCACTTGCCAAGGAGCCCAGGTTTCACAAGAAGACCCGAGCACATCAAGCGTCGCATCAACTCCATTCGTGAAAATGTTCAAGATGGAGACATAGAAATTTGCAAAGTGCATACGGATCTGAATGTCGCAGATCCGCTGACTAAACCTCTTCCGCGAGCAAAACATGTTCAACACCAGAACTCTATGGGTGTTCGATTTATCACAATGTAACTAGATTATTGACTCTAGTGCAAGTGGGAGACTGTTGGAAATATGCCCTAGAGGCAATAATAAAAGGATTATTATTATATTTATTGTTCATGATAATTGTCTTTTATTCATGCTATAATTGTATTATCCGGAAATCATAATACACGTGTGAATACATAGACTACAACATGTCCCTAGTGAGCCTCTAGTTGACTAGCTCGTTGATCAATAGATAGTCATGGTTTCACGATTATGGACATTGGATGTCATTGATAACGGGATCACATCATTAGGAGAATGATGTGATGGACAAGACAATCCTAAGCATAGCACAAGATCGCGTAGTTCGTTTTGCTAGAGCTTTTCCAATGTCAAGTATCTTTTCCTTAGACCATGAGATCGTGTAACTCTCGGATACCGTAGGAGTGCTTTGGGTGTACCAAACGTCACAACGTAACTGGATGACTATAAAGGTGCACTACAGGTATCTCCGAAAGTGTCTGTTGGGTTGTCACGGATCGAGACTGGGATTTGTCACTCCATATGACGGAGAGGTATCTCTGGGCCCACTCGGCAATGCATCATCATAATGAGCTCAAAGTGACCAAGTGTTTGGTCACGGGATCATGCATTACGATGCAGTAAAGTGACTTGCCGATAGCGAGATTGAAAGAGGTATTGGGATACCGACGATCGAATCTCGGGCAAGTAACGCATCGATTGACAAAGGGAATTGTATACGGGGTTGCTTGAATCCTCGACATCGTGGTTCATCCGATGAGATCATCGAGGAGCATGTGGGAGCCAACATGGGTATCCAGATCCCGCTGTTGGTTATTGACCGGAGAGCGATCGGTCATGTACGCATGTCTCCCGAACCCGTAGGGTCTACACACTTAAGGTTAGGTGGCGCTAGGGTTGTAAAGATATTAGTATGCAGCAAACCGAAAGTTGTTCGAGTCCGGATGAGATCCCGGACCTCACGAGGAGTTCGGAATGGTCCGGAGGTAAAGAATTATATATGGGAAGTCGAGTTTTGGCCATCGGGAAAGTTTGGGTTCACCGGTATTGTCTGAGGACCACCGGAAGGGTCCTGGGTCCACCGGTGGGGCCACCCATCCCGGAGGGCCACATGGGCTGAAGTGGGAGGGAACCAGCCTGGTGGGCTGGTGCGCCTCAGGGCCCCTCTGCGCCTAGGGTTGGGAACCCTAGGGGAGGCGCCTCCACTTGCCTTGGGGCACTCCACCCCCAGCCGCCCCCTTGGAGATTAAATCTCCTAGGGCAGCCTTCAGGGATCCTATATAGAGGGGAGGAGGGCAGCCGCACCTTTGCACCTGGCGCCTCCCTTCCCCCTTGCTACACCTCCTCCTCCCGTGAGTCGCTTGGCGAAGCCTGGGAACTTCTGCTGCATCCACCACCACGCCCGTCGTCTTCTTTGGATCTTCATCAACCTCTCCCTCCTTCTTGCTGGATCAAGGTGTGGGAGACGTCATCCGCTCCGTACGTGTGTTGAACGCGGAGGTGCTGTCCGTTCGACACTTGGTCATCGGTGATTTGGATCACGACGAGTACGACTCCCTCAGCCCCGTTCTCTTGAACGCTTCCGCTCGCAATCTACAAAGGTATGTAGATGCACTCCTATCACTCGTTGCTAGATGAACTCATAGATGGATCTTGGTGAAACCGTTGGAAATTTTTTGTTTTCTGCGACGTTCCCCAACATTAGTCACATGGCGATGTGGACTAATCACATGGTGATGTGAACTATTGGTGTTAAATCACATGGCGATGTGAACTAGATTATTGACTCTAGTGCAAGTGGGAGACTGAAGGAAATATGCCCTAGAGGCAATAATAAAGTTGTTATTTATATTTCCTTATACCATGATAAATATTTATTATTAATGCACTACTGGAATCAGCTTCTATGGCGGACGACAAAGACATACATGCCGGACGGCAAAAGCCTTTGCCGTCAGCCAGCGGACGGCAAACTGTCCGTCTGAATGAGTGTCGGCAATGGCCTTCTTTGCCGTCTGCTGCTTAAGCAGACGGCAAAGGATTAGTGTAAATCCGCCGTCAAAACCCGGCCAGACGGCAAAGACCATGGACGGCAGTGGGGTGGGGTGAGAGCCGTTAGGGGGTTAAAGGCGCTCTTTTCCGTCCGCTAACGGACGACAAAGAGCTCAGCTCGGCCAGCACTGAGAAGCTGCCACGTGGCCAGCTATGCCGTCCGCCGACTGACGGCAAAGAGGTTTGAATCTTTGCCGTCTGCTGGCGGACGACATACAACCTTATTCTGATCCTATTTGGTCACTTTGCCGTCCGCTAGCAGACGACAAAGATTCAAACCTCTTTGCCGTCCACAGGCAGACGACAAAGTGACCAAATAGGCAGCCATTGTTCCCAGTTTCTATAGGTAGTTGCCATGTGTCCTCTTTGCCGTCTGCTAGCGGACGACAAAGCTGTTTGCCGTCCGCTAGAAGACGGCAAAGAGGCTATATATCCCCTGTTTTTATTTGAATCCATTTAATTTGACAAGATTTCACACACAGATATATATGCATACATATCCAACATGTCCAACAACATATAACAGCATGTCCAACAACATATTTCATCAAATCCAACATATATATCCAACAACATAGTTAAAACAAAGTCCAACATATCCATATATACATACATAAACCAGAAACAAGTTTCCAACAACATATCCATATAGACATACATATCCAAATAACTTTTCATAAACAACAAGGAAGCACCAGAAGAATAGTACACTCCATGCATCCAAGCTTCCTCATGTAAAGCAAATCTGCAAATTGGGAAAGGTGAAAGTTAGAAGAAGAAGAAGAAGAAGACTAGCTAGAAGAAAAGGAGAGGAGGAAAAGAAGAAGAATTTATCTTCTCTTTCTTTCTCTCCTCTCCTATTATTTATCTTCTTCTTTTCTAACTAATGTAGGCAAAAATGCCATTTTTGGGCTAAGGTAGCTAAAAATGCTAAGTGTGTAGGTCAATTTAGAGCTAAGCTAGGTAAATAGGTCATTTTGGAGCTAACATAGGTTAAATGGATCATATTGGAGCTAACCTGGCTAAATTTGGTCATTTTTTTGTTAACCTAGCTAATTATGCCATTTTTGACCTAACTAAGCTTATTGTATAATTTTAGAGGACAACAAGCTAAGTATATGACATTTATGAGGTTAGCAAGGTTATTATGCCATTTACGAATAAAAACAAGTAAGAGGAGGAAAATAAGAAGAAGAAGAAGAAAAAGAAGAATAAGAAAAGAAGAAGAAGAAGCTTCTTCTTCTTCTTCTTTTCTTCCTATTCCTTCTTTCCTTCCTCTTCCTTGACTTTCTTCATCTTATTATGTCATTTGTGGACTAAATAGGCTAAATTATGTCAAAAATGGACTAAACAGGCTAAATAAGAAGAAAAATACCGTTATCACGGAGGTGTAGGAATGGTCGGGGCTGCGCGAGTGGCAGACGGAGGTGAAGGACCGGTCGGGATTCCGCCATTGCCAGACGCAGAAGGATTGGTCGATGCTTGTCGAGAGCCATGCTGCACTAAAGATCATTTCCAATAATGTCTAGTTAGCATGATGCAAACTGAAATGTGAATACTACTAACGAACGACCATTCAAATCAAACTCACCGTGGTCACCGGAGCAATCTGGGGCATCGGCGGAGGGGGCTGACTGTTTTTCTCGCACATGGTCTGCACATTTGGTTCTCATGAGTCAGTCATATTAGTTTGTAATGCTAACATTATGTGCATGATTGGGCTAATATGCACGAGAAACGTACCACGATGAGCTTGTATAGGGCCCGGTTGGACACCTCGTTCCGGTTCCTCTCCTCCTCCAACAGCTTAGTCGTCCGCTCCTCCACCCCCCTCTCCCTCTCCGCCGCCTCCCTTTTTGCCTCCTCCAAAAGCGCCTGGGTGTTCAATCTCCCTTTCTCAACCATGGCCTGCAACACAGCACTCCTCGTTAGCATTGTAATCATCGACGGACGCACACACAATGTAATGGAGGAAAGGTGAGAGAGTCCGTATAACTAACCACCGTGGTGAGCTCCGCGGGCCGTGCACGAGGCGTTATCTCAGGATCAGAGCTACTCTGGCGCTTCTTGATCTGCAGGAGAGTCCTAGGACAACGTATCAGTCCATCACCAATGGCTATGGAGCCATGGGACCTTCCGCCACCAGATATCATCACCAGCTCTGTATGAAAAGGATCCTGGCTCGGGTTAAAGTCCTCCCCTTTCCTCACCTTCCCCTCGTCTCTGTACTTCACGAGCTTGTGGTGGGAGGAGATGTTGGTGAAGCTCTCTGGATGATCTAGGTCAGACTCCGTGAATGGCTTGGCCTTCTTGTACGGGGCAGTATGGGCCATGCCATAGAGGTCGAACATATTTGGCACAAGATTCTTGTTGTGGTGCGCCTGAGAGAGAGGAACAAAATATTAGTTAAGGGCTCAAGCTAGCATGAAGAATGATATTGCTATGTAAATAGGTCATTTTGGAGCTAAGTAAGGTTATTATGTCATTTTTGAGGAAAATAAGCTAAGTTTAGGTCATTTTGGAGGTAACCAAGATTATTATTCCATGTTTGACCAAAGTATGCTAATTATGTCATTATTGAGCTATCCAAGGTAGTTATGCCATTTTTTAGCTAACTAAAGCATATTTAGGCATTCTATAGAGCTATCTAAGGTTATTATGTCATTTTAGAGCTAATTATGTCATGAATGAACTAGCTAAGATTAGTTTAGGTCGTTATTGAGCTATCGAAGGTAGTTATGCCATTTTTAACTAACTAAAGCATATTAAGGCATTTTATAGAGCTATCTAAGGTTATTATGTCATTTTAGAGCTAAATATGTCATTAATGAACTAGCTAAGATTAGTTTAGGTCATTATTTACCTATCCTAGGTAGTTATGCCATTATTTAACCAACTAAAGCATATTTAATTATTTTATAGAGTTATCTAAGGTTACTATGTCATTTTAGAGCTAATTATGCCATAAATGAACTATCGAAGGTAGGTATGCCATTTTTTTAACTAACTAAGCATATTAATATAGGGATAATTGATTTTATACCCCTAGTTGGGTCACACTCGGCAGGTTTGCCCCTATTTCTCATAAACGCTTGGTCTTGCCCAAGTGCGGTTGGTTCTCTTGTGCTTTTGCCCTTCCTTCTCAATTCCGTCGAGTCAAAGGTGTTTGACCGTTAGAGGGATATTTCTCTAGACTATTTTGCCCCTCCTTATAACTCCAGTAAAAATATGAAGAGAAAAAACATGACATTTACAAGTGGGTCCCAACCACATTAAAAAGAAAAAATACCAAATAGAAAATTAGTCTCTCTCTCCTCTCTTACTCTCTCATTCTTTGGGCCACAACAACAGCTGACGACAAGCAATTGTAAATCGAAAAGTCAGGGCAGGCCGGCGAGTTGGTGAGCTGGGACAGGGGCGCGAGGAGGCGTCAGGCGAGGTTAACTGCAAGGGGCGGCGACGGATGCAGGAGAGGACCGAATCAGCATGGGGCATGCGGGCGTGGTGGATAGACGGACAGATCCCGCCGCGGGAGGCTCGAGATGGACCGGATATGACCGAGATGGAGGTTGGGAGGCGCTGGCGACCGGCGGCGAGGTAGATGGCAGTTGTGTTCATCCCGGGGCTCAGGGCACCATGGCCATGGTGGCTTGAACCTGCGGGAGAACGGCGGCCTTTTCGGTGGAAGAAGCAGAGGGGAGGAAGGAGAAGGCGGCGCAGACCTCTGCTTTTCTCCGGTGGTGGTCCAGCGGTGCGATGGCCTGGGCAGGCGCCAGATCGACCGGCGCAGCGTGCATCCTCTGCTGGTGGCAGCGCTATCTAGAGGGAGCGAGGGATTGGCGCTGGCGGCGACGTTGTCAGCAGCGCGATGGCAGCCTTCCGTATTGGACTGCGGCGCTTAGTGGCCGCGCTGGGCATGGCGGGGCCGGACACTACCCCGACGGACCGGGCATGAGCGTGGAACGGGGCGGTGCCGGATGTCAACCGTGACGAATTTCGGTAGGTGAGGTAGGATGGTCGGGGTCGTGCAGATCCGGTGTTGGGGTCGATAGATCTGGCACGGCTGCTCGCGGTGGCACTCAAAACGGACGGTGGCTGAGATCTACCAGGGCGGCGGCGACCTCCTGTTTCTTCTGAGAGAGGGAGAGGGAGGCGGAGCGCAGAGAGAGAGAGGATGCACAAAGAGAGGAAGGGTAAAATGGTCCAGAAAAATGTCTAACTAACGGTCAAACGCCTTTGATCGGACGGAAGGGCAAAAACATAAGGGGAACAAACGCACATGGGCAAGACCAAGGGTTTTTTGAAATTAGGGGCAAAACTACCGAGTGGGACACAACTAAGGGCACCAAATTAATTATCCCATTAATATAAGTCATTTTGGAAGGGATAAATGCTAGCATGAAGAATGAAATTGCATGAATCATGTAGCAAACCACATACCCAGTTCTCCCCGTACTCAAACAGGTTGGAGCTCCCTTGATGGTGTGGCACACCTTCCATTTGGTCGCGCTTATCCTTGGCCCTATGGTGTTCGACTAGCCATTGGGGAGAGCACCACGCATCCACTAACGCCTCCCAACAGTTCATATTATCCACACACCATCTCAAGGGCACCTAAGTTAATCAAGAGAAATTTCAGTGCTACGCCTACGAATGAAATCAAGAAAACTAAGTTCAAGGCCTTAAGAATAGGTAATTACCTGCATGTACTTCTCCTTACTCAGAAACTTGCCTTGACACTTCTTCTTGGCCCTCCTAATACCCTTCGAGGTGTAGTAGTCTCGAACGGCCTGCACCCGAGCCTCGTGCCGTAAGTTCTGAAGTAGGCGCTTGCACTCGGTTTCGACAACCATAGACGCGGCCTCCTGCTCTCCCTTTGAAATCCTGTAGAAGGTCTGCAATCAAAAAAGACAACACTGATTAGTACAATCACTAGGTAGTGTTGATTTTTAATTCTATAAAGGAGAAATTACCCAAAACCGACAGAACACAATGTCGGCCACCTTCTCGCACAAGACACCGGCGACCATCTCCTCCGGCGGGGCCGGGGCAACCGAGTACAACTCCCAGTTCAGTGCTAGCAAGTGTTGCCGGCAAAGCACACCAAGGACCTGGTTGGGCCTGCGGACACCACGGGGGTGTACCCAGCCCCTGCAGTATGACAAGGCCAACACATTTGATATTAATTTTAAGGAACATGAAGGCATAAGGTTAAAAAATAGTAAGTGCACTTACTTCGACCCATTAGGCGCAATCAACCACCTTTGGTTGGGGGTCGTCGGCACGGGCGGGAGCTTTGTACAACCACGCTTGTAGACCTTCTTGCCCTTCTCAACCAGCTCGTCGTTGTTGTAGCTATCCTCAGAAAAGGTGTCCTCGCTACCATCAGTAGGGCCACTAGCCCCAGAGTCTCGTGGGAAGAAGACTCCGGGACCGGAGTCTCATGGGAAGAAGACTCCGTGACCGGATTCTTCTAGGACGAAGACTCTGGGACCGGACTCACATGGGGCAAAGGGTCGGCGACATGAGTCAGGTGGGGCGAAGGATCGGCGACCCGAGTCTGGTGGGGCGAAGGATCGGCGACCTGAGGCTCATGGACCGGAGTCTGAGACGGGTTCACATCAGACGGAGCATTCCTGTGGTCGGGTGAATCAGGTGGGGGTGGCGGCGAGGAAGGCGTAGGCGCCTTCCTACCTCTCCCGCTGCCACGTCCACCTCTAGCAGCCTTCTTCGTCCTCCCACGACCTCTCCCAGCCGAAGAAGAAGTGCCCGCCGCTGCTGTCTGCATACTGTCTAGCAGCGCTCTCCGGAGTGGCTGGGGTGGAATAATGGAACCGCCCCTCCTAGTAGCGCTCACAGGAGGCTCGGGGCGCTCTGGACCCTTGCCCGCCATCCAGTCAACACCTGCAATGACAAAAAGTAAACGAAATTAGTACAACATAAAAAATTTGAATACCTGACATGAATAAGATGTATGTAATTTAAGTGTACCATCATCATGAACATATATAATAAAAAATTAAATACCTAACATTACTAATATTACTCTAAATCGTCTATATATGCTCCAGGATAATTAAATGCATCATCATCATCATCACTATCAGTGGCGTGCTCATCATCATCGTCAATAAATGCATCAACATGTGGAAGGCCTCCTTTACGTAATCGTTCAAGCATTGACAGGTCATCTGCAACAGTAACTTCTTCTTGTTCCGGCTCTTCTTGTTCCGGCTCAGGGGTGAAGTCGGATTCACTATTGTTGTCTACTTCAATGTTTTGGGGTGGAGTTGAGCGGTTCTTGAAACGTTTTTTTGGAAAGACGTGTTTCTTGGAAGAATTCTCCTTCGTCATATGTGTCTTGGTTAATGTGAGGTTCATAATTCTCTTCATTGGGGGGAGGTGGTCTAACACGTGGCGGCACTACATAAACGACATCCCAACCACTGAGATTTGGATCACTTTGGCGGCCCACGGTAGATAGAAAACTTGGGTTGCCTGTTGAGTCGTAATATAGACATGGGGAACATCCAAATGGGTGCTTTGTTTGATTTCGAATAGCCCTATATGTTCATGAGTCCTTCTAGTATCCCTCGGCTGGAACTAATAACATCTGAAGACTACGACGTTTGGTGGGTTTTCACCATAGTATTGAAGTTCATAGATTGCTTCAACTCTTCCATAATACTCGATATCTCGTTCGCCGATAGAAGAGACACAACAATTTGTAGACTTTCGGTTGGCCATAGATAGCTCTTTGCCATACGTACTAAAGCGATACCCGTTGATGTCGTATTTGTCAAATAAACGGACCTTATAGTCAAAACCATTAGCTACTTGTCTCAATTCGGCATCCATAATCTCTGAATTAGCCTACAAGTTTAATACGAAAGGATTGTTGCATTAATCGCAAATTAGCTAAAGAAATGAAAAGGTATAATGGAAATTACCATTTTATTGAACCAAGAGATGATACCAGGATATTTGCCTCCTTGCTTTGCTAGAAGCTCATACTCTTCGACGGAATCCTTTTGGATCGCCGCTCCATACGAGAATATGGCAACGTATCGACTGCATCAAATATCCAGGAATAAGAGCAGTTCAAAGGAATTAGAAGTTGCGAAACAATGTATCGAGAACTTACTCGATGTACGGCCGCACTTCTGTTAGGTTGTTGAAGAGATACAGCGAAATGGTCCGCCATTCTTCAACATCCAACGATACTGGTTTCCAACCACTGGCTGGTGCGAGATTCCCTTTGAATAGGCTGAGGTTGGATCGACCCTTTTTAGGGTCGTCAGCATTGTACCGAGGCTTCAGATTATGCAAATGACAATTTTTGGCTTCTTAGTGTGTTGTCACGAAGTTTGCCGCCTCCTCAGTGATGAATGCCTCGGCCATCGATGCTTCACATCTACGTTTATTTTTACATTTTGCTCGAAGAGTCTTCTGCATCCTCTCAGTTGAGTAGCACCAACGATTTTGCACGCCCCCCCCCCCAATCTTGCCTCGGTCGGGAGATGCAAAATCAAGTGTTGCATTGGATTAAAGAAGCTTGTCGGAAAGATCATCTCTAACTTGTAGATCAACTCCGGCGCCAACTGTTCCATTTCTTCTAGGAGGCCAGGTGATAGTTCTTTTGCACAAAGAACACGGAAGAAATAACTCAGCTCTGCCAGTACTAGTCATTCATCCTCAAGGATGAATCCACGCAACATCACCGGCATTATCCGCTGAATCCAAATGTGCCAATCATGACTTTCTAGACCAAATATTTTCAATTTTTCAAGACTCGGTCCCCTCTTTAGATTTGCTGCATACCCATCGGGGAACATCAGCTGCATTTTCACCCACAAAATAATTTCCCTCATAGCTGGCCTTCCAAGATTGTACCATGCCTTTGGCTTCGTCCAGTTCCGCTTTCCTTTCGGTTCTTGCATGTTTAGTAACGGTCTATCACATAGCTCCTCTTGATCGAATCTAGCCTTAGAATTATCCTTTGATTTCCCCTCTATGCCGAACAATGTACCAAAAATGGCTTTGGCAATATTCTTTTCAGTGTGCATCACGTCGATGTTGTATGGGGAAAGGAGGTCTTTGAAGTAAGGCAGATCCCACAAGCATGTCTTGTGAGTCCAGGCGTGTTCCTTATTATACCCCTTGAAATACCCTGGATGCTCTGGATCTGGCTCGATGGCGTTTAAGCGATCTAGGGTGCATTGGCGATCCAACGCAGGTGGTGCAGAGTGTTTGACAGCTCTACCTTTGATGAAGTTCTTCTTGTCTTTCCTGAACTTATGGCGAGAATCTAGAAATGTTCTATGCAAGTCGAAGCAAGTATACTTACCGTCAGCCAACGAAATTCAAGAGCTCCCTTGCATGTGGAGCACGGGAACCTTCCATGCACACACCAGCCAACGAATAGCGCATACGCCGGCAAGTCATGCGTCGAGTACATGTACCAGACACGCATTATGAAGTTCTGTTTGCTAAAGGCCTCGTATGTCTTGAACCCATTATCCCAAGCTTCTTTCAATTCGTCCTTAAGCGACTGCATGTACACATTCATATTCTTCCCCGGATAGTTGGGCCCTGGAATTATCAACGTCAGGAAAATGTTCTTTCTTTGCATAATCTGTCCGGGGGGGGGGGGGGAGATTGAGTGGAATGACAAACACGGGCCAACAACTGTATGGGGTTGCCGCTTGACCAAACACACTAAACCCATCCATGCTGATGGCGACTTGAGGATGCCTTGGATATGCCGTTTTTTTCCTTATGTAATGCACGGAAGCGCTTCCACGCTTCACCATCCGATGTGTGCACCATCATCACATTCCCATCTGCATCTATTTCGGTTCTTTTGCCTGTTTTGTGCCATGTCATCTGTTTGGCCGTCTCTTCGACCATGAAAAGACGTTGAAGTCTTGGTACGATTGGCATATACCGAAGAACATTAACGGGTATTTTGGTCTACCTCTTCTCACCCACACCATTTTCTACCACAACATACCTGGAAGAATTGCAAATGGGACAATAGTTCAAGTCCTCATACTGAAGCCTAAATAAGACACATCCTTTCACACAGGCATGTATCTTCTCATAGGGCATCTTAAGAGCACAGAGGATTTTGTCTGACTGGTACATGTTTGTATGTAGCACATGGCCTTTGGGCAAAAATCGTCCGAATACTGTCATCATTGCATCGTAGCATTCTCTACCCAAGTTGAATTGAGCCTTCAAAGCCATTATTTGTGAGATGGCATCCAGCTGACAAAGCTCACTGTGCTCATGGAGAGGATGTTTTGAGGACTCCAACATTTCAGTGAAGGCCTTTGCAGATTCCTGCATCTCCTCGTCCGAGTCCCGAGCATCGTCAAAGTGTTGCACCATGTCTTCCATCCCGGTACCATGCTCATCGGTGCGACGACGAACCACCTCGGCTCTGGCACATTGGGCAGACTCACCATGAAATGTCCAGACCGTGTAACCATGTGTAAAACCAAACTTCTGCAGGTCTTTACTCATTTCAAGCTCGCCCCTCTTATTATAGTTGTCGCACCGGACACAGGGGCGCCAGCTAAATTTCTGGCCATTTGCAAATGCGACTCTAACAAACCCTTTGGTTTTTGTTAACCATTCCTCGATCCAAACTTTCTGTCTAGTGTAACCGGTGTACATCCATGCATGATCACCCATATTGACTTCCTACTGGACACACAAGAAATATATACATAATTAAGCAAACCATATCCATCAGTTATTGGAGTTTGTCAGTTTTATTACGTCCATGCAACCTACACGCTAATAGGTAAAGATAGGTCCTAATCCAACCCAAGTATGTGTAGATTGGGTTCATTTTCCCATGCTCTGCTCCGGATCTGACGCAAAATTTCGGCAGCACCTCCTCGTTGTTCTCCTGATACACTTCTCGGCAATAAGCAGAGAAGACGTGTGCCCGGAGAACAATAGGGAAACAGCTGAAACTACGCATCGGATCCGGAGTAAGCTATATGAAAAACGAACCCAATCTACACATACTCAGTTATCCATGGATAATGTTGGACAATTTGAAAGAATCACGATTATAAATATGCAAATGCATGCATATTTATAGATGTAACCCTTTCGAATGGGAGACGCATAGTGGTTACGCATACTGATGATTGACACCTATAGCTAGCAAGCTTCATCAGCATGAAGACCGGAACAAAGCAAATGAAGGGGGGAGGAGGATATGTCATTTGTGCTCACCAACGAACGCAGGGGCGGAGCTCGTCGAATGCACAGGGAGGTCGTTAAACACCACACCCTCGCAGCGACGAAACAACTGCACATTTAAATACACCCGATCAACACTAATATATATGATGCGTTGCATAACAAAATCGAAAAAATACGACCTAACTCATAATTCACAAATATATGACCATGTAAAGTCGAGAATTAAAGGTGTGGTGTGGTGTCGAGGTGTAAAATTCGATCGGGGTGTCGAGGGTGTGGTGTCGGGGTGTCGAGGGTGTCGTGTCGAGTGTCGGGGTAAAGTGTAAATGCGGGGTGTCGGGGTGTCATGTCGGGGTCGGGGTGTCAGGGTGTCGGGGTCGGGGTCGGGGTGTGGGTCGGGGTGTGGTGTCAGGGTGTCGGGGTGTCGGGGTCAGGGTGTCAGGGTGTCGGGGTGTCGTGTCGGGGTCGGGGTGTCAGGGTGTCGGGGTCGGGGTGTGGTGTCAGGGTGTCGGGGTCGGTGTGTCGGGGTGTCAGGGTGTCTTTTTCTTCTTCTTGTTCTTCTTCTTCTTTCTCTTTTTTTCCTTTTCTTCTTCTCTTCTTCTTCTTTTTTCTCTTTTTTCCTTTTCTTCTTCTCTCTTCTCCTCCTCCTCTCCTCTATCTTCTTCTTCTTCTCCTCCTCTCCTCTATCTTCTTCTTCTTCCTCCTCTTCTTCTTCTTCTTCTTCCTCCTCCTCCTCCTCCTCCTCCTCCTTCTTCTTCTTCTTCTTCTTCTTCTTCTTCTTCTTCTTCTTCTTCTTCTTCTTCTTCTTCTTCTTCTTCTTCTTCTTCTTCTTCTTCTTCTTCTTCTTCTTCTTCTTCTTCTTCTTCTTCTTCTTCTTCTTCTTCTTCTTCTTCTTCTTCTTCTTCTTCTTCTTCTTCTTCTTCTTCTTCTTCTTCTTCTTCTTCTTCTTCTTCTTCTTCTTCTTCTTCTTCTTCTTCTTCTTCTTCTTCTTCTTCTTCTTCTTCTTCTTCTTCTTCTTCTTCTTCTTCTTCTTCTTCTTCTTCTTCTTCTTCTTCTTCTTCTTCTTCTTCTTCTTCTTCTTCTTCTTCTTCTTCTTCTTCTTCTTCTTCTTCTTCTTCTTCTTCTTCTTCTTCTTCTTCTTCTTCTTCTTCTTCTTCTTCTTCTTCTTCTTCTTCTTCTTCTTCTTCTTCTTTCTCCTTCTTCTTCTTCTTCTTCTTCTTCTTCTTCTTCTTCTGCTTCTTCTTCTTCTTCTTCTTCTTCTTCTTCTTCTTCTTCTTCTTCTTCTTCTTCTTCTTCTTCTTCTTCTTCTTCTCCTTCTTCTTCTTCTGCTTCTAGTTCTTCTGCATATAGTTCTTCTCCTTCTTCTTATTCTTCTTCTTCTTCTTCTTCTTCTTCTTCTTCTTCTTCTTCTTCTTTCTTCTTCTTCTTCTTCTTCTTCTTCTTCTTCTTCTTCTTCTTCTTCTTCTTCTTCTTCTTCTTCTTCTTCTTCTTCTTCTTCTTCTTCTTCTTCTTCTTCTTCTTCTTCTTCTTCTTCTTCTTCTTCTTCTTCTTCTTCTTCTTCTTCTTCTTCTTCTTCTTCTTCTTCTTCTTCTTCTTCTTCTTCTTCTTCTTCTTCTTCTTCTTCTTCTTCTTCTTCTTCTTCTTCTTCTTCTTCTTCTTCTTCTTCTTCTTCTTCTTCTTCTTCTTCTTCTTCTTCTTCTTCTTCTTCTTCTTCTTCTTCTTCTTCTTCTTCTTCTTCTTCTTCTTCTTCTTCTTCTTCTTCTTCTTCTTCTTCTTCTTCTTCTTCTTCTTCTTCTTCCTGCCGGGATCGCCGGTGGAGGAGGCGCGGGGCGGCGGGTGGATGGGAGGGCGGCCGCTGGAGGAGGCGGCTGATGGAGGGGAGGCCGGACTGGCGTCAGACGGCGGGCGGCGGCGGGCTGACAAGCGCAGATGGCCAACGTGGAAGGGGTACCTGGGGCGCGGTGGAGGTCGGGGCGCCGTAGGGGAGGGGTGCGGCGCGACGGGGCAAGGGGCGACAGGGCAAGGGGGCGGCGGCGGGTGGTGGAGTGGTGGGGCAAGGGGGCGGCGCGTGGTCGGGGCGACGGGGCGAGGGGAGGTGGGTGGGCGGGTGGCGGGGCAAGGGGCGGTGGTGGGTGGCGGTGGTCGTCGGGGAGAGATGACAGAAACTGATTGAGAGGGGGTGGGGTGGGGCTCGGCCGTTAGTTAGGTCAACTCTTTGCCGTCCGCTTTTTTGCTCTTTGTCATCTGCTAGCAGACGACAAAGAGGGGGGCCGTTAGGTTTTTTCTAAGCAGCTCGTTAGTGGGGCCCACCTCTCTCTTTGCCATCCGCCAGCAGACGACAAAGAATTGGCAGACGGCAAATAAGCTAATTCCAGTAGTGATGCTAGAATTGTATTAACCGGAAACTTAGTACATGTGTGGATACATAGACAAACAGAGTGTCCCTAGTATGCCTCTACTTGACTAGCTTGTTAATCAAAGATGGTTAAGTTTCCTAGCCATAGACATGTGTTGTCATTTGATGAACGGGATCACATCATTAGAGAATGATATGATGGACAAGTCCCGTCCGTTAGCTTAGCATAATGATCGTTTAGTTTTTCAGCTATTGCTTTCTTCATGACTTATACATGTTCCTCACACTATGAGATTACGCAACTCCTGAATACCAGAGGAACACCTTGTGTGCTATCAAACATCACAACGTAACTGGGTTATTATAAATATGCTCTACAGGTGTCTCCGATGGTGTTTGTTGAGTTGGCATAAATCGAGATTAGGATTTGTCACTCTGTGTATCAGAGAGGTATCTCCGGGCCCTCTCGGTAGTGCACATCACTATAAGTCTTGCAAGCAATGTGATTAATGAGTTAGTTGCGGGATGATGCATTATGGAACGAGTAAAGAGACTGGCCAGTAACGAGATTGAACTAGGTATGATGATACCGACGACCGAATCTCGGGCAAGTAACATACCGATGACAAAGGGAACAACGTATGTTGTTATGCGGTTTGACCGATAAAGATCTTCGTAGAATATGTAGCAGCCAATATGAGCATCCAGGTTCCACTATTAGTTATTGATTGGAGATGTGTCTCGGTCATGTCTACATAGTTCTCAAACCCATAGGGTCCGCACGCTTAACGTTCGATGACGGTTTGTATTATGAGTTATGTGATTTGGTGACCGAAGGTTGTTCGGAGTCCCGGATGAGATCACAGACATGACGAGGAGTATCGAAATGGTTGAGACATAAATATTCATATATTGGAAGGTTACATTCGGACACCGGAATGGTTCGGTCGTTCTGTGAGTTTTGGAGTACCGGTTACCGGACCCCCGGGAAGTTATTGGGCCTCATGGGCCTAGTGGTGGAAGAGAGGAGGCCGGCCAGGGAGTGGCGCGTGCCCCCCTAGCCCAAACCGAATAGGACTAGGGTTGGGGGGCCTTTCCTTCTCTCCTCCTCCTTCCCTCCTTTTCCTACTAGGAATAGGAAAGAGGAGGGGTATCCTACTTGGACTGGGGAGTCCTAGTAGGATTCCCCACACCTGGCGCGCCCCTTGGGCCGGCCACTTCTTCCCTCCCCTCCTTTATATACGTGGCCAGGAGGCACCCCATAGACACACAAGTCGATCTTTTAGCCGTGTGCGGTGCCCCCCTTCACAGTTACACACATCGGTCATATCATCATAGTGCTTAGGCGAAGCCCTGCGCCGGTAAACTTCATCATCACCGTCGCCAAGCCGTCGTGCTGACGGAACTCTCACTCGACCTCAACTGGATCAAGAGTTCGAGGGACGTCACCGAGCTGAACGTGTGCAGATCGCGGAGGTGCCGTACGTTCGGTACTTGGATCAGTTGGATCGCGAAGACGTTTGACTACATCAACCGCGTTACTAAACACTTCCGCTTTTGGTTTACGAGGGTACGTAGATACACTCTCCCCGATCATTGCTATGCTTCTCCTAGATAGATCTTACGTGATGGTAGGAATTTTTTTTTGAAATACTATGTTCCCCAACAGTGCTCTCCTCGGAGCACCTCCCAGGCGTAGCCTTGGCCCATTAGGTGTCTTCTGGTCCAAAAAAGATCTCTGTAAAGTTTCGTTGCATTTGGACTCCATTTGATATTGATTTCCTGCTAAAAAAACATGCAGAAAACAACAACTGGCATTTGGCACTATGTCAATAGGTTAGTACCAAAAAATGATATAGAATGACTATAAAATTATTATAAAACATCCCAGATTGATAATATAAAAGCATGGACTAATAAAAAATTATAGATACGTTGGAGACGTATCAGCATCCCCAAGCTTAACTCCAAGTCGTCCTTGAGTAGGTAAGTGATAAAAACTGAATTTTTGATGTGGAATGTTGCCTATCATGTCATATCATATTTCTTTTCTTTATAGCATGGATATTTGGACTTTTATATTGTTCAAAGCAATAGTCTAGTTTTGACATGATAACTTAAATACTCAAGCATATCAACAAGCAACCATGTCTTTCAAAATATCAACGCTAAAATAAGTTATCCCTAGCCCATTATGATCAATCATTGATCCATTCATGAAACACTCTCGCATATTAGCTACACCCAATACTCAAGTACGATCATATTGCCTCCTAGTTGGTGCTTTTATAACACAAGATGGAGACTCAAATTCAAAAATAAAAATTGCATAAAGTAAAAGAAAGGCCCTTCGCAGAGGGAAGTAGGGATTTGTAGAGGTGCCAGAGCTCAAAGCGAAAAATTGAGAGATAAAAACATTTTGGGAGATGTGTCCTTCTCACCAATGAAAATGACTTAGAGTTCCCAACACTTTCCATGCTATATATATCATAGGCGGTTCCCAAACAGAAAATAAAGTTTATTCTTTTTCAACCATACTTTCACTTTCCATGGCTAGCCGTATCCATGGTTGCCCTCCATACCAACACTTTCCAAGGAATTTATTATTTGACAACATAAAGTAAATTCATTTTTCATTTCGGGAATGGGCATCCCTAATACCTTTGGCTTACTCTCGTGCAATGACAAGTGAATAAACACTCATCTTGAGAATAACACATCTAACATGGAGAATATTAGCCACCCCTCACCACTCCGCGAGCGAAACGAACACACAAAAGAGAAGTTTATTTTGAAAATTAGAGATGGCACTGCTACCTCTTGAGCACTACCTTGGATTTCCCCAAAGAGGAGAGGATGATGCAGCAAAGTAGCGTAAGTATTTCCCTCAGTTTTTGAGAACCAAGGTATCAATCTAGTAGGAGGCCACACGCGAGTCCCTCGTACCTACACAAAACAAATAGCTCAATGCAACCAACGCGATTAGGGGTTGTCAATCCCTTCACGGTCACTTACGAGAGTGATCTGATAGATAATATTTTTGGTATTTTTGATATAAAGATGCAAGGTAAAATAAAAGGCAAAGTAAAAAAGCAAAGCAATAATAAAGTGATTGGAGATTGATATGATGAGAATAGACCCGGGGGCCATAGATTTCACTAGTGGCTTCTCTCAAGAGCATAAGTATTCTACGGTGGGTGAACAAATTACTGTTGAGCAATTGACAGGATTGAGTATAGTTATGAGAATATCTAGGTATGATCATGTATATAGGCATCACGTCCGAGAAAAGTAGACCGACTCTGCCTCGCATCTACTACTATTACTCCACTCATCGACCGCTATCCAAAGATGCATCTAGAGTATTAAGTTCAAGAAAACAGAGTAACGCCATGTAAGCAAGATGACATGTTGTAGAGGAATATATTCATTATATATGATAAATACCCCTTATTTTTATCATCGATGGCTAAAATACAATACGTGCCTTGCTGCCCCTCATCACTTTGGGAAAGGACACCGCAAGATTGAACCCAAAGCTAAGCACTTCTCCCATTGCAAGAAAAACCAATCTAGTAGGCCAAACCAAACTGATAATTCAAGAGACTTGCAAAGATAACCAATCATACATAAAAGAATTCAGAGAAGATTCAAATATTGTTCATAGATAATCTTGATCATAACCCATAATTCATCGGTCTCAACAAACACACCGCAAAAAGAACATTACATAGATCTCCACGAGAGAGGGGGAGAACATTGAATTGAGATCCAAAAAGAGAGAAGAAGCCATCTAGCTACTAACTATGGACCCGAAGGTCTAAGGTAAACTACTCACACTTCATCAGAGGGGCTATGATGATGATGTAGAAGCCCTCCATGGTGGATTCCCCTTCCGGTGGAGCTCCGAAAGAGGCCCCAAGATGGGATCTCGTGGGTACAGAAGGTTGCGGTGGTGGAATTAGGTTTTTGGCTCCGTATCTGATCGTTTGGGGGTACGTAGGTATATATAGGAGGAAGGAGTACGTCGGTGGAGCTTCGAGGGGCCCACGAGGCAGGGGGCGCGCCCTAGGGGGCGCCCTCCACCCTCGTGACCGCCTCGTGGCTTTCTTGACGGAGGGTCCAAGTCTCCTGGATCATATTTGTTGAGAAAATCACGTTCCCGAAGGTTTCATTCCGTTTGGACTCCGTTTGATATTCCGTTTCTTCGAAACACTGAAATAGGCAAAAAAACAACAATTTTGGGCTGGGCCTCCGGCTAATAGGTTAGTCCCAAAAGTAATATAAAAATGGAAAATAAAGCCCAATATACTCCAAAACAGTAGATAATATAGCACGGAGCAATCAAAAATTATAGATACGTTGGAGACGTATCAGGCACATACAAATTTTCTTAGAACGGCAAGAGAATACCGCATATAGGTAGGTATAGTGGACTCATGTGGCAAAAATGGTTGAAAGTATTTTGGACGCACAAGTAGTGATCATACTTAGTGCAAAATGAAGGCTGGCAAAAGATTGAGAAGCGACCAACCAGGAGACGAATAATCTCATTAGCGAGCATTAAGCATAATTAACACCGAATAATGCACCACAAGTAGGATATAATTTTATTGCATAATTATTGACTTTCGTGCTTGCATAGGGAATCACAAACCTTAACACCAATATTCTTACTAAAGCATAATTACTCATCAAGATGACTCACATATCACATCATCATATCTCAAAACTATTACTAAGAATCAAGTTTATTTTGTCCAATGATCTTCATTAAAGTTTTTATTATATCCTCCTTGGATATCTATCACTTTGGGACTAATTTTCATATGCTGCTTTTCACAAGCTCAAACAATTATAAGTGAAGATCATGAGCATAATTTTTTCTTCCTCTCAAATTAAATTAAGTGAAGCAAGAGAGAATTTCTTGAAAATTTTACTAACTCTCAAATAAATCTAAGTGAAGAAAGAGAGCATTTTTAAAAAAATACTAAAGCGCGCCGTGCTCAAAAAGATATAAGTGAAGCACTAGAGCAATTCCATAGCTCATAAAAATTTAAGTAAAGCATAGAGAGCAATTCTAACAAGTCATGACATAATTTGACTCTCTCAAATAGGTGTGTCCAGCGAGGAATCAATACTTAAAACACGAAATAAAACAAGCAAAGACTCATATCATACAAGACGCTCCAAGCAAAACATATAGTATGTGACGAATAAAAATATAGCTTCGAGTAAAATACCGATGGTCGTTAGAAGAAAGAGGGGATGCCACTCGGGGCATCCCCAAGCTTAGTTGTTTGCTCTCTTTTGGATAATAGCTTGGCATTCCAGGGCATCCCCAAGCTTAGGCTCTTCTTACTCCTTATTCCTTCATCCATCGTAAGATAACCCAGAACTTGAAAACTTCAATCACACAAAACTCAACAAAACCTTCGTGAGATCTGTTAGTACGAGAAAGCAAATCACTACTATAGGTACTGTACCAAACCAATTCATATTTCGTTTTTTGCATTATATGTACTGTATTCCAACTTTTCTATGGCAAAAACTCATCAAAGAAAACCATAGAGCCATCAAAACAAGCCCACAACACAAAGAAAACAGAATGTGTGAAAACAAAACAGTCTGTAGCAATCTGACTATTTCGAAAACTTCTGAAACTCCAAAAATTCTGAAAAATTAGGACGACCTGAGAAATTTTTATATTAATATACTGCAAAAAGAATTGGCATTTTAGCACAATCTGATAAAAACGAGAATTGTTTTTGTCAGAGCAAAAGTTTATGTTTTTCTGCAAGATCAAACAACTATCACCCAAGAAGATCCTAAAGGCTTTACCTGGCACAAACACTAATTAAAACACAAAAAACACAATCATAACAGTAGAATAATTGTGCAAACACTCAAGAACATAAAGCAAAAAGAAAAAATAAATTTTATTCATTGGGTTGCCTCGCAACAAGCGCTATAGTTTTACGCCCTTAGCTAGGCATAAAGAAAAGGATATAAGTTTTGTCATACTTGTCCTTAATTTTCTTAGAGGTGTTTCCAACATAAAACATATTATCCATAGAAACCTTAGCATTTCTAAGTTGATTTTCATCATAACCCCTTTGATTTCCCGCAACAATCCAAGAGTGACGTTGATTAACATTATTGAAAACTTGTTGGATTATATCTAAAACAGGGACTTCTTTTTTGAGATTCTCATCAAAGATTTTATTATTCCCAAGCAAATGCCTTAGCGCATAATCACTATTGTAAATAATTTCGTCAATCACGGGGTTTTTCACGATTCATACCATAAAAATCAAACATTTCCCTAGCTTCCCGTATTATGTAGTCAAACTCATTCAGAAGAACGAGAGTGGCCAGCTTTTTAGCCTTAGGATTCTTTATAACGGGGAGCTCAAAAAAATCTTTGCAAAGTAGGATGAGTATAGATAAATTTACTTTCAAGTTTTAGAACTAGCGCTGAAATATCATCCGCATAAGATCTAGTAGTCTTAAGTATAGGAGCATCATCAAGACTTAAATTTCCAACACAATTGAAAACTTCTTGGATATGTTCTTTTCCCATAACATTCCCTTGTCCCAAGATAAAAGTTTTAGCATCCAGATTGCCCGTACGTCCAATCTTTGGAGTAAGGCCATCATCTGTTGGTACCATACCAAAATCACTCATGATTGCAAGCAAAGGATAGATCTGATGAGAAAACGGCGAACGAAAAAGAGGGGCGAATAAAACGGCAATTTTTTGTGAAGTGGGGGGGGGGGGGGGAGGAAAACGAGAGGCAAATGGTGAATGATGTAAATTGCGAGGAGATGAGGTTTTTGATTAGGATCCTGGTATATGTTGAAGATCCTCCCCAGAAACGGTGCCAGAAATTCCTTTTGATGCATCTTGAAGCTACGTCGGTATTTCCCCAAAGAGTAAGGGATGATGAAGCACAGCGGCGGTAGGTATTTCCCTCAGATGTGAAACCAAGGTTATCGAACCAGTAGGAGAACCAAGAAACACAACGTAAACAACACCTGCACACAAACTTCTCATGACCCGACGTGTAAAAGGGGTTGTCAATCCCTTTCGGGTAGCGGCGCCCCAAGATGGGAAAACGGACGCGAATAAAATTGTAGTAGATTGATAGATCGAACTCCAAATAAAATAAATAAGAATAAATTGCCGCAAGGTATATTTGTATTTTTGGTTTAATAGATATGAAAATAAAAGCAAAGGAAAATAGACCGCAAAGGCAAATAATATGAGAAAGAGATCCGGGGGCCATAGGTTTCACTAGTGGCTTCTCTCGAAAAAAAATAGCAAACGGCGGGTGAACAAATTACTGTTGGGCAATTGATACTTCAAATAATTTTACTATATCCAGGCAATGATCATTATATAGGTATCATGTCCAAGATTAGTAGACTCACTCCTGCCTGCATCTACTACTATTACTCCACACATCGACCGCTATCTAGCATGCATCTAGTTTCTTAAGTTCATGGAGAAACGGAGTAATGCAATAAGAATGATGACATGATGTAGACAAGATCTATCTATGTAGAGATAGACCCCATCATTTTATCCTTAGTAGCAACGATACATACGTGTCGGTTCCCCTTCTATCACTAGGATCAAGCACCGCAAGATCGAACCCACTACAAACCACCTCTTCCCATTGCAAGATAAATAGGTCAAGTTGGCCAAACAAAACCCAAATATCAGAGAGGAAATACGAGGCTATAAGCAATCATGCACAAAAGAGATCAAAGAAACTCAAATACTTTCATGGATATAAAAAGATAGATCTGATCATAAACTCAAAGTTCATCCGATCCCAACAAACACGTCGCAAAAAGAGTTAGATCATATGGATCTCCAAGAGACCATTGTATTGAGAATTCAGCGAGAGAGAGGAAGCCATTTATCTACTAACTACGGACCCGAAGGTCTACAAAGAACTACTCACGCATCGGAGAGGCACCAATGGAGGTGGTGAACCCCATCCGAGATGATGTCTATATTGGATCTGGTTGTTCTGGACTCTGCGGCGGCTGTAATTGATTTTCGTCGACTCCCCTAGGGTTTCTGGAATATTGGGGTACTTATAGGGAAAAGAGGTGGTACGGGGGGCACCCGAGGTGGGCACAACCCACCAGGGCGCGCCTGGGCCTCCTGGCACGCCCTGGTGGGTTGTGCTCTCCTCGGAGCACCCCCAGGCGCAGCCTTGGCCCACTAGGTGTCTTCTGGTCCAAAAAAATCTCCATAAAGTTACATTGCATTTGGATTCCGTTTGGTATTGATTCCTGCGATGTAAAAAACATGCAGAAAACAGCAACTGGCAGTTGGCACTATTTAAATAGGTTAGTACCAAAAAAGGATATAGAATGACTATAAGATGATTCTAAACATCCAAGATTGATAATATAACAACATGGAACAATAAAAAATTATAGATACGTTGGAGACGTATCACAGACCTCCAAAGCTTTGTGGGAGGACCAGAAGAGCCACCCACGAGGCACCAGGGCGCACCCAGGGGGGTGATGGTGCCGTGGTGCATTGTGGGCCCATCTTAGCTCCTTTTCATGTGATTCCAATGCTGAAAAATCCTATAAATGTAGAAACCCCAAGAAATAACCCTAGAACTTTGACTCCGCCGCCGCACACCTCTATATCCAAGAAATACCATCTGGAGCCTTGTTCTGGCACCCTTCCAGAGGCAAAAATCATCACCGGAGGCCATCTTCATCATATGGCAGTCTCCATGACGAGGAGGGAGTAGTTCACCCTCGCGGCTAGGGGTGTGTACCAGTAGCTATGCATTTGTTCGCTCTCTCTCTCTCTCTCTCTCTCTCTCTCTCTCTCTCGTGTTCTTGATTTGGCACGATCTTGATGTACTGCAAGCTTTGTTAATATAGTTGGATCATATGATGTTTCTCCCTCTCTATCTTGTTGTGATGAATTGAGTTTTTACCTTTGAGGTTCACTATTATCAAATTCAATATTCTTGTGGATTTTGAGAACACTTGATGTATGTCTTGCACATGAATACCCGTGGTGACAATTGGGTATTCTATTGATTCACTTGATGTATGTTTTGGCACGAACTCGCGGATTCCCGAGGTAGCATTGGCGTAATATATGCATAGGGGCTGATGCATGTTTTCGTCCTTCTTTCTCCGGTAGAAATCTTGGGGCACTCTTTGAAATTGTTTGTGTCTGATTGAATATTATGAATCTGAAATTGTTTGATGTACATCAAATAATCAACTCACGAATACTTGTGGTGACATTGGAGTATCTAGGTGACATTAGAGTTGGTTGATATTCATCATATGGTGTTATTTTAGTACAAACTCTAGGGCTATTTGTGACACTTATAGGAATAGCTCAATAGATTGATTGGAAAGGATAACTTTGAGGTGGTTTCGTACCCTACAAACAATTTCTTCTTATGTTCTCTGCTATTGTTAGGAACTTTGGAGTGACCTTTTGTCGCACGTTGAGGGATGGTTATATGATTCAATTATGTTTGCTTTATTGAGAGATTGCACTAGTGAAAGTACGAACCCTACTCCTTGTTTTCAAGCATTGCAATATCGTTTGTGCTCTGTTTTATCACTTGCTACCTTGCTGTTTTTTATTTTTAGAATGCAAAAACCTATATCTAATATCCATACTACACTTGTATCACCATCTCTTCGCCAAACTAGTGCACCTATACAATTTACCATTTGTATTGCGTGTGTTGGGGACACAAGAGATTTCTTGTATTTTATTGTAGGGTTGTTTGAGAGAGACCATCTTCATCCTATGCCTCCCACGGATTGATAAACCTTAGGTCATCCACTTGAGGGAAATTTTGTACTGTCCTACAAAACTTTGCGCTTGGAGGCCCAACATGAGGCTACAAGAATAAAGTTGTGTAGTAGACATCAAGCTCTTTTCTTGCGCCGTTGCCAGGTAGGTGAGTGCTTGAAGGTATATCTTTAGATCTTGCAACTGAATCGTTTAGTTTCTCGTTTTATCACTAGTTTGGCTTATAAAAGATAACTACAAAAAAATGGAAGTGAGGTTGCCTCATATTCTTCGTCTTTATCTTGTCTTTCTTGAAAATGATGGATGGAAAATTGCGCTCAATTGTTAGAAGAAGAATTCAGTAAAATGTTTGGCATAAAATCTTTGAATGATGAGCATGATTGCAATTTTTGAGTATGAATTCATTGAATATCCATGAATCTAATGATATGCAAGCTACAAGCTTGGGGTGGTATGTTCGATGAAGATGATATTTTTAGTCCCCCAAGTTTTGATGTGCAATTTTTTTATGATGATAACATGCCTCCTATTTATGATGATTATATTGATGAAAGCAGGTTTGGAAGATTGTCAACTCTAGGTAATGATCCCACTATTTTGGAGGGTGTTGAATCTTTTTACAATATTGATAAAAGTGGATTTGGAGAGGTCATAAATTTATTTAGTGATGATTCCACTATTTTGGAAGAGGTTTCAATTGATTATGACAACACAGTTGCTATCTATGATGATTAATGTGATGACACGTCTGCTATAAAGAATAATGATAACCATGAAACTTGTAATCATGATTTCAATTTTCAATTGGATTATCCCAATCAAGTATCACATGATAGTTATTTTTTTGAATTTGGTCCCACTACTATTCATGAGAATAAATTTGCTTATGTGGAGAGTAATACAATTTCTATGCTTGCGGATCATGAAAATAATTCTTTATGTGATAGCTATATTGTTGAATTCATTCATGATGCTACTTGAAATTATTATGAGAGAGGAACATATGCTTTTACATATCTCAATAATATCAAGTTTCCTCTCTATATGTTGAAAGTTTTGAAGTCATGCTTGTTTTGCCTTCCTGTGCTAGTTGATTCTCACTCCCATATATTGTTTTCTCACAAAATCCCTATGCATAGGAAGTGGGTTAGGCTTAAATGTGCTAGTCATATGCTTCGTTACGCTCCCATTATGTTTTAGTTCTTTATCTTTTATGTGAGCATCAGTGAAATCATCATGCCTAGCTAAAAAGGCATTAAAGAAAAGCACTTGCCAGGAGACAACCCAAAATTTACCCCTACTATTTTTGTGTGTTCACATGATTAAGACACGGTAGTAATCATGTTTTATAGTTTTTTTCAATAAAGTGCCAAGTAACGCCTTTGGGATAGTGTGGATGATAGTCGACTTGATTCTGTGCAAAAACATAAACTTTTGCGCCCAGTAACAGAATTGTTAAAAATCACTGGAGGTTCGCAAAATTCTGAATATTTTACACATGATTGATATAAAAATTTCCTACGTTTTCCTAATTTTTTAGAATTTTTGGCATAACAGAATTATGTTCTTTCTTCATCCTTTACAGACTATTCTGTTTAGACAGATTGCTGTTATGTTTGCATTATTTGCATATATTTTGCTTCTTTGATGATTCTATTTGAGGATAGGAGTATTAAATATGTGGAGGCATTTAGTATGGAATTTCAAATTATAATTTTGGTGATTTGCTATATATAGTAGAGAATATTAAGGTTTTGCATTGGTTTATACTAACTTATCTCATGAGTTATTGTTGAGTTTTGTGTGGATGAAGTTTTTGAGATTTAGGGAAATCGTGATATGAGAGGAATTAAGGAGACACAAGAGCTCAAACTTGGGGAAGCCAATGCATCCCAAGATAATATTCCAAGAAGTCTTAACCATCTAAGCTTGGGTATGCCCCGGTAGGCAGCATCCCACCTTTCTTCAACAACAATTATCGGTTAGTATCGGTTGATCCTAAGTTTTTGCTTCTTCGCATGAGATGTGCTATTCTTGGAATGTCATTTTATTTTGTTTTGTTTGTTGTTTGAATAGAATACTTAGATCTGAAAGTTTTAATGAGAGAGATTCCTCACATAGCTACATACTTATTTAACTACTCTTTGATCTTTAGTTATATTTTTTTGGAGTAGTTTGTCATTTACTCTCGTTCTTCCTTTATATCCTAAGAGTAAATTGTTGAATGAATTGAATATCATAAAGCTGAAATTATATGTGCTTCATTTGCTTGTATCGTGTCTAGTAGTAGTTTCACATTGGGGTTAGAAAGTTGAATCTATTAAAGCTTGACAATCACAATATTGGTCATACAAGCAATTCATGAATGATTAGTATCAAGAAGAGAACTTTCACATATGAATATATTATCTTGGACATCTTTTATGATTGTGAATACCTATTAATTATTTTCAAACTAGAGCAAATTAGTGAAAGTTGAACAAAGAAGACAATGTAATGAGTTATGGTTGTGTATATCTGTATAGAAGTTATATTGTCATAGATCCTCCAACATGTGGTGCTTGTTTATAATCTTATGCTATCCAAAAATTTGTACTAAGTAGAGATACTACTTGTGCATCCAAAAACCATTAAACCCAGTTTGTTGCCATGAGTGTCCACCATATCTACCTATGGATTGAATAAGATCCTTCAAGTTGTCATCGGTGCAAAAAGCAATAAAAATTGCTCCTAATATATGTATGATCTTTTATTACAAGGGAAAATAAGCGTTGTACGAACTTGTGATGTGTGACGCCCCCGATTCTATCATACACTAATCATACACGCAAACGTGTATGATCAAGATCAGGGACTCACGGGAAGAAATCACAACACAACTCTAAAATAAAATAAAGTCATACAAGCATCATAATACAAGCCAGGGGCCTCGAGGGCTTGAATACAAGTGCTCGATCATAGACGAGTCAGCGGAAGCAAAAATATCTGAGTACATACATAAGTTAAACAAGTTGCCATAAGATGGCTAGCACAAACTGGGATACAGATAGAAAGAGGTGCAGGCCTGCTGCCTGGGATCCTCCTAAACTACTCCTGGTCGTCGGCGGCGGCCTGCACGTAGTAGTAGGAGTCGTCATCGACGGTGGCGTCTGGCTCCCGGGCTCAAGCATCTTGTCGTGACAATAGAGAGGAAAGGAAAGGAGGGATAAGATGGAGCAAAGAAACCGTGAGTTCTCATGCAAAGTACTTGCAAGCAAGGATCTACACTACATATGCATTGGTATCAATGAAATGGATAGTATCTGTGGACTGAACTGCAGAATGCCAAAATAAGAGGGGGATAGCTAGTCCTATCGAAGACTACACTTCTGACAGCCTCCATCTTGAAGCAGTAGAAGAGAGTAGATGGTAAGTTAACCAAGTATCATCGCAGAGCATAATCCTAATCCTACCCGACGATCCTCTCCTCGTCGCCCTGTTAGAGAGCGATCACCGGGTTGTATCTGGCACTTGAAAGGGTGTGTTTTATAAAGTATCCGGTTCTAGTTGTCATAAGGTCAAGGTACAACTCCGGGTCGTCCTTTTACCGAGGGACACGGCTATTCAAATAGATAAACTTCACTGCAGGGGTGCACCACATTTCCCAACACGCTCGATCCCTCTGGCCGGACGCACTTTCCTGGGTCATGCCCAGCCTCGGAAGATCAACACGTCGCAGCCCTACCTAGGCACAATAGAGAGGTCAGCATGCCGGTCTAAATCCTATGCGCAGGGGTCTGGGGCGATCGCCCATTGCACACTTGTACATTGCGTACGCGGCCGGTGAGTAGACCTAGCAACCTCCATTATAAAGGAAGCTGCGATACGCAGTCCAACCCGGCGCGCGCCGCTCAGTCGCTGACGTCAAGAAGGCTTCGGCTGATACCTCGACGTCGAGTGCCCAAAACTGTTCCCGCGTAGTTGGTTAGTGCGTATAGGCCAGTGGCCAGGCTCAGATCAAATACCAAGATCTTGTTAAGCATGTTAATTGATGTAACAGCGGACACCGACCAGGGGCCAGGCCCACCTCTCTCCAAGGTGGTCTCAACCTGCCCTGTCGCTCCACCACAAAGTAACAGTCGGGAGCCATCGGGAACCCAGGCCCACCACTGCCGGGATGGAACCACCTATCCTTTCAGCCCCCACATCGGAATCACTTGCGGGTACTCTATGAGCCGACCCGACTTTAGTCACCACATGTATCATATGATATGTATGTCACTATATACCCGTGATCACCTCCCGAGTGATCATGACCCGGTAGTATAGCATGGCAGTCGGACAAGAATGTAGGGCCACTGATGGAATACTAGCATCCTATGCTAAGCATTTAGGATTGTAGGTAAGGGTAACAGCTGTAGGAACAATGACAGGCTATGCAGTAGAATAGGATTAACCAAAAGCAGTAACATGCTACACTACTCTAATGCAAGAAGTTGAGAGAAGGAATAGGCGATATCGGGTTGATGAAGGGGGGGCTTGCTGGTTGCTCTGGCAAGAAGGAGGGGTCTTCGTCGATGTAGCGGATCACGGGGGTATCAGTAGCAGTCTCGGGGTCTACCGGAAAGAAGTAACGGAGGGGGAACACAATAAATAATAGAGCAATCAAAGCATCACAAAACATAACATGGCAATACGCGGTGCTAGGGGTGACCTAACACAGTACTAGGTGATATCGGCGAAGGGGGAAAACATACAAGAAAGTATTCCCGATGTTTCGTGTTTTCGGACAGACGGACCGGAGGGGGAAAGTTGCATATTCCCTATGTTAGGCACGTGTGGCGGGTGAACGGGATGTGTATTCGGATTCGTCTCGTCGTTCTGAGCAACTTTCATGTACAAAGTATTTTCATCCGAGCTACAGATTATCTGATATTAATTTTTGAAGTTTTATTTTATTTTTAGAATTAACAGAATTATACAAATTAGAAAATGCAATTATGACATCAGAATGATGTCAGGGTGATGTCAGTAGTCAAACAGTCAGTTTACTTAGTCAAACTGACGTGTGGGTCCCACTATCATTGACTGTTAGCTAATTAACCAGGTAAATTAATTTAATTAACAGATTAATTAGGTTAAGTTAATTAATTATTAATTATATATTTTTTGTTTCTTTTTTTGTTCTGGGCTGCGGGCCCCGACTTTCAATGGGCCAAATGGCCTCAATGGGCACGGGCAAGTGGGCGTTATGCAGCCCGCAGCATAGTCCGCATAATGGGCGAGCCAGCCTGCAGATGAGGCCCAGTGGGCACGGCGCCCGGCCAGCGGCGAGCGGCGGCCGACGAGCAGCCGCGGAGGCCAGCGGTTGGGGTGGCGCACTCGGCAGCGGCCGGCGCGACGCGTGCACACGCGGTGAGGCGGAGGCCGCGACAGAGCAGGACGAGGGGGGCAGGGGGCCCCGGGGCAGCAGCGGACGACGGCAAGAGGCGTAGTGGGTGGCGAGGGACACCGAGGTCGCGGCACACTGCAGCAGCGGGAAGGGCCAGAGCATGCACGGCGCCACGGCGAGCGTCGGCACGAGAGGTGGGGCCGTGCGGGCCGGGTGGCTGGCGGAAGTAGCAGAAGGGGGAGCAGGGCGCGCGCGGCCGTCGCAGACGGCGCGTGCGGTGATCGTTGGGAGGGAGCAACACGGGGTGGCTGTGCGGGGCGGACGGCGTGAGTGCGTTGAGTCTAATGGGCACGAGCCCGTGACCAAACGGTCACCGGAGATGCGTCGGCGACGACCTCCGCGGCGATGCGTTCGGCCTCGTCATGAGAGCTAGCTCGAGTGCGTGCGAGAGCAAACGGAGAAAGGTAGGAGGTAGAGGAGCTCACCGCATGGCACAGGGAGGCCAGTGAGAGGCTTAGTAACAGCAGTAGTCGCCGGAGTCGAAGCAGACAACGGCGACCCAAGGAAGAAGGCGACGACGTTGGGGGTGATACAGGGGGTCCCAGATCGAGCGTGTGGCCGGGGAGGAAGTAGCGAGGGCTGGCGAACTGATCTGGCACGTGGACGAGGCAAGTGGCGACGGTGGCCGCGGCTAGGACGGGGCCATGGCGACGGGCGCGCTCGACATCGAGCGAGAGGAGAGGGAAGAGGTGGATCTGGGGGAGGAAGGCATAGAGGCGAGCAAGAGGGGACAAGTGGGAGAGAGGGATGGAGGCCGAGGCATCGGGGTGGCCTTATCCCCTCCCGACGTTGGCGCCGGCGAGGTGGTCGGGCGGGAACGTGCCCCTGTTCCGACCCTGGTCGGGGGAACAGGGAAGTGGGACGGCAGGGGGGCCGGGCCGGCTGGGCCGTTTGGCCCAGATGGCCAGGGAGGTTTTCCTTTTCCTTTCTTTTTATTTTTTGTTTGGCTTTTCCTTTTTATTTATATTTACTGTACTATTTTCTCTCATTTCCTAAATATTTTAGTTTTGGAAAAATACAAAAGTTGTACCTAATTTATTGTATTTAGTTATGTCACATTCCGAACATTTTAGTTTTAATGTTTGAAAACTTTTATTGTTTGCTTGATATTGAATTTGAATTTGAATCTGTTTCGAACTAACGCAAGATTAGCAATAATAATTGAAATGACATGGCATCATTAGCAAAGAATTACCGTAGTTTAATTATCCGGGCGTCACAATTCTCCTCCACTACAGGAAATCTCGTCCCAAGATTTAAGAGGTGGAGTAAGGGCGAAAGGTCCGGTTACGAAATTCTAACGGATCTTCTCGGTCTTGGTTGCTCTTCTCGAAGAAGTTGACTGCTTCCTTTGGTGTCTTCATTCCTCTGCTTCAGGTCATTAGGATGAAGTCATCAGCCTTTCTTCCTGAACTCCATCGTACTTACGAATAGGTAAGGGGCAGGTCGACAACGATAGGATGCTATAAGGGGTAATCATCTGGGATTATCCCATGAAAGAACAAATGACTATCTCTCGAGTTGAACAAATGAAACACATCGAGAGCAAAGTAAGACGGTACAATAAGAACTATCAAGCGACCAGGCAATCGTTCGATGCATAATCAGAAGGTGAAAGGGTTTTAGAGCAATGGGAACAAGTATTGTGTCTGATACCAGAATTGATGATCTTACGGAAGGTGGCTCGTGATCTACATACGAAGCCAAGCGTGAGGATTCACTTTAGAAACATGGGTGCACAGGAGAGTCAGGTTCTGATCATGTGGAACTGTGAGTTATGGGCCCACCATGTGGGTTAAAATAAGGAAGGGCGTTGACATCTTGCATGGTCATGATAGCAAGGCATGTCAAAGAATAACCGGTCAGTTATGTTGACTGCATCGTTGGTACTAAGGGCGAGGGACAAAGAGAACCATTTTCCTGCTCGTTGGAACGAGGCGGACCAATAGGCAAAGTTCTCGTCCATCGATGGTTACCGAAATGTCATCAACAATAGTAACACGGTCTTACTAACAATGTTGTACACCAGGGTGTTTACATAAGCAGCGAATCATTACTGCTTAGATCATCTAAACCACGAGAAAGGTTAAACAAGACAATGGAAAGGAAACGTGATTATCAGATTAAATATAACATTGCAAAGGAAAATGTGTTTAAACACATATTTCAGGGGTATATCCTTCCCAAGGACAAGCAGAGCACCATATCCACGACAGGATAGAAAGTAGAAAACCATTTAGGTAATGGGAGAGGAATTTCATGGCATTACCCATACGACTATGTTTGGATAAAGAAAACTTAGCATTGCGCTTCCAGTGATCTTGTTGATGTTTGAGTACCATAGTCATGCTTAGAGATCGCATTGGCATGGTCTTCAAGCAAAGGTCAGACTTTGGATACACAAAGGATCCATCAGGAACAATTTGTAGAATAAGTCTTACAATTTCCTCAGGGAAGAATGGATAACCTTGTTAAAAATGAACTATAACAATAGGTCCTCTGGCCAGGTGTGGTAGGCATGACATCACCTTACCGGGTCATATAAAGACCAATGTTATAACTCTTGGAAAATGTTCCAACCATCATATCTGACCAAGATTCAGATTCGATTGGTGACAGGATACCTCGGACTCAGGATACCTGAGAAGAAAAAGGTGCAACACAAATTGACGAGATGGTGTTTCAAGATTCTCGGGAAATGAACTATGGATGCAAGTTCCGTAACAAGAGTTCATCATTAAACCAAGGAGAGGGTGAGGAGGTGGCTGTTGGACTCGGCGAAAATTCATTGAGACTTCCAAAAGATGGACTTCCACAATTACGTGAACAAAGAGATAACATTTGTCAGATCGAATGATATGAAGATGTATGCTCGAGGAAAACATACACCACTAAACATTGGTTGAAAAGTGCACCCGAAATATGGGCTTAGGTAGTACGATCAATGTTAGAATGGTGATTCGATAACCAATGGTCTAAGAATGAAATATCGACCATTAACTTCAAAGCAATAGGGTTGCTAGAAGTTTTGAAGTCGCACATCATAGTTCAATTCTTGGTATTCCGATTAGAATCAACACGGATACAAAGAAAGAATGGTGAGGATGAGCAGTATCACTATACGAAGAATTCTTAAAAGGTGGTGAAACTCTCACAACATCCTTGACAAAAAGGCGGTAATACTTCAACGTAGATTATAATACAAGCTGGATAGCAAGTCGCATCTGTAACATGAACAAGTTTCTGAAGAAAGGAAGGCAAGAATGTTGTCGATGGTAACTCAAATTACCAAGGGATGAGGATGGCACTTATCATCAAGAATTCGATTGATATCTTGGAAGGATTCAAAATGTTTATAATGATCATGACAAATTTTGTCGAGAGGCTTCACAAAGAAGCAATTGAACAATGGTACATGATATGTCCATTTTGCATCATGCTTTTATATCGATATTTATTGCATTATGGGCTGTTATTACACATTATGTCACAATACTTATGCCTATACTCTCTTATTTAACAAGGTTTACATAAGGAGGGAGAATGCCGGCTGGAATTACAGAAATTTGGAAAAGGAGCAAATATTAGAGACCTATTCTGCACAACTCCAAAAGTCCTGAAACTCCACAAAAGTTATTTTTGGAAATAATAAAAAATCCCGAAAGAAGAATCTACGTCAGGGGGCCTCCACCTGTCCACGAGGGTGGGGGCGTGCCTTACCCCCCTGGGCGCGCCCCCTGCCTCGTCGGCCCCCTGTTGGCCCTCCGGTGCCCGTCTTCTGCTATATGAAGTCTTTCGTCCGAAGAAAAATCATAAGCAAGCTTTCGGGACGAGACTCCGCCGCCACGAGGCGGAACCTTGGCGGAACCTCCACCTTCTTCACCAGCAAAGGAGACATAATCACATGGGTATCGGCACTCCCCTTGGCAACTGCCAAGCTTGGGGAGGTGTCCCGGTATCGTATCACCATCACACTCCTTTCTTTACCGTTTTTCCTAGTTCGATCCTTTAATTAGTATCTTGATCTAGTAGAATAAAAGTTTTGGTATGATCTAGTTTTGAGTTTTGCTTTATCATCCCTCTATGTAATCGAGTCCGTGAGCTATATAATAAAGATTAGTGTTGAGTCAAGGGCTTGATTATTTTGCCATGATCTTGAGTGAATAAAAGAAAAGAGAAAAGAATAAAAAGAAACATAGAGATCATATTGATCTTATTGAGAGTAATGACTTCACATAGAAAGAGTATGATGATTAAAAATTGTTGAGAGTTGGCAAACATAGCTTTGTTCATCGTTGCAATTAATAGGAAGTAATAAAGAAAGAGAGGTTTCACATATAAATATACTATCTTGGACATCTTTTATGATTGGGAGCACTCATTAAAATATGACATGCTAAAGAGTTGATGTTGGACAAGGAAGACAACGTAATGGGTTATGTTTTCTTATATCTGAGATAAAGTATATTGTCATGGATCATCCAACATGTTGAGCTTGCCCTTCCCCCTCATGCTAGCCAAATTCTTTGCACCAAGTAGAGATACTACTTGTGCCTCCAAAAACCCTTAAACCACTTTTGCCATGAGAGTCCACCATATCTACCTATGGATTGAGTAAGATCCTTCAAGTAAGTTATCATCGGTGCAAGCAATAAAAATTGCTCTTTAAATATGTATGATTGATTGGTGTGGAGGAAATAAGCTTTGTACGATCTTGTGATGTGGAAGAAATAAAAGCGAAGGACTGCATAATAAAGGTTCATATCACAAGTGGCAATATAAAGTGACGTTCTTTCGCATTAAGATTTTGTGCATCCAACCCTGAAAGCGCATGGCAACCTCTGCTTCCCTCTGCGAAGGGCCTATCTATTATTATTATCTTCTACCTTATGCAAGAGTCATGGTGATCTTCACCTTTCCTTGTTAAATTTTATCCTTTGGCAAGCACAGTGTGTTGGAAAGATCCTGATAGATATATCTAATTGGATGTAGGTTAGCATGAACTATTATTGTTGACATTACCCTTGAGGTAAAAGGTTGGGAGGCGAAACTATAAGCCCCTATCTTTCTCTGTGCACGATTAAAACTCCGTAACCACAAGTATTGCGTGAGTGTTAGCAATTATGAAAGACTAAATGATAGTTGAGTATGTGGACTTGCTAGAAAGCTCTGACATAGACTCTTTCTGATGTTATGATAAATTGCAATTGCTTCAATGACTGAGATTATAGTTTTTTAGTTCTCAATAAAGTTTCTGATTCATACTTTTCATTGTGGATAGATTATTACTTGAGCATAAGAAATCATATGACAATATCCATATATGTTGCTGTTATGAGAATAATCATGATGCCCTCATGTCCGTATTTTATTTTATCGACACCTCTACCTCTAAACATGTGGACATATTTATCGTTATCGGCTTCCACTTGAGGACAAGCGAGGTCTAAGCTTGGGGGAGTTGATACGTCCATTTTGCATCATGCTTTTATATCGATATTTATTGCATTATGGGCTGTTATTAGACATTATGTCACAATACTTATGCCTATTCTCTCTTATTTCACAAGATTTACATAAGGAGGGAGAATGCCGGCAGCTGGAATTCTGGTCTAGAAAAGGAGCAAATATTAGAGACCTATTATGCACAACTCCAAAAGTCCTGAAACTCCATGAAAGTTATTTTTGGAAATAATAAAAAATACCGGAAGAAGAATCTACGTCAGGGGGGCCTCCACCTGTCCATGAGGGTGGGGGCGCGCCCTACCCCCTGAGCGCGCCCACCTGCCTCGTGGGCCCCCTGTTGGCCCTCCGGTGCCCATCTTCTGCTATATGAAGTCTTTCGTCCGAAGAAAAATCATAAGCAAGCTTTCGGGCTGAGACTCCGCCGCCACTAGGCGGAACCAATCTAGGGCTCCAGAGTACATTTCTGCCGGGACACTTCCCGGAGGGGGAAATCATCGCCATCGTTATCACCAACGCTCCTCTCATCGGGAGAGGGCAATCTCCATCAACATATTCACCAGCACCATCTCCTCTCAAACCCTAGTTCATCTCTTGTATCCAATTCTTGTCTCCAAGTCTGGGATTGGTACCTGTAAGTTGCTAGTAGTGTTGATTACTCCTTGTAGTTGATGCTAGTTGGTTTATTTGGTGGAAGATCATATGTTCAGATCCTTTATGCATATTAATACTCCTCTGATTATGAACATGAATATGCTTTGTGAGTAGTTACGTTTGTTCCTGAGGACAAGGGAGAAGTCTTGCTATTAGTAGTCATGTGAATTTGGTATTCGTTCGATATTTTGATGAGATGTATGTTGTCTATCCTCTAGTGGTGTTATATGAACGTCGAATACATGACACTTCACCATTATTTGGGCCTAGAGGAAGGCATTGGGAGATAATAAGTAGATGATGGGTTGCTAGAGTGACAGAAGCTTAAACCCTAGTTTATGTGTTGCTTCGTAAGGGGTTGATTTGGATCCATATGTTTCATGCTATGGTTAGGTTTACCTTAATACTTTTGTTGTAGTTGCGGATGCTTGCAATAGAGGTTAGTCATAAGTGGGATGCTTGTCCAAGTAAGGACAGCACCCAAGCACCGGTCCACCCACATATCAAATTATCAAAGTACCGAACGCGGATCATATGAACGTGATTAAAACTAGCTTGACGATAATTCCCATGTGTCCTCGGGAGCGCTTTTCTCTATATAAGAGTTTGTTCAGGCTTGTCCTTTGCTACAAAAAGGATTGGGCAACCTTGCTGCACTTTATTTACTCTCGTTACTTGTTGCTCGTTACCAATTATCCTATCACAAAACTATCTGTTACCTATTATTTCAGTGCTTGCAGAGAATACCTTGCTGAAAACCGCTTATCATTTCCTTCTGCTCCTCGTTGGGTTCGACACTCTTACTTATCGAAAGGACTACGATAGATCCCCTATACTTGTGGGTCATCAAGACTCTTTTCTGGCGCCGTTGCCGGGGAATGAAGCGCCTTTGGTAGGTGGAATTTGGTAAGGAAAAACTTATATACTGTGATGAAACTTACTGTCACTTCTTACTATGGAAAGTAATTCTCTGAGGGGCTTGTTCGGGGTATCTTCACCCCGACCAGTAGAGCAAAGAGTTGCTCCTCAACCTACTGAACCTACTGAAAATGAAAATGTCTACTTTGAAATTCCTTCGGGTATGTTAGAAAAACTGCTAGCTAATACTTTTGTAGGAGACGGAACAAAGCATCCTGATGAGCACCTAATATATGTGGATGAAGTTTGTAGATTATTTAAGCTTGCAGGTATACTCGGTGATGTTATTAATAATAAGTTCTTGCCTTTATATTTGAAGGGAGATGCATTGACATGGTATAGGCTATGTGATGATACGGGATCATGGAACTACAAACGATTGAAATTGGAATTTCATCAGAAATTTTATCCTATGCATCTTGTTCATCGTGATCGCAATTATATATATAATTTTTGGCCTCGCAAAGGAGAAAGCATCGCTCAAGCTTGGGGAGGCTTAAATCAATGTTATATTCATGCCCCAATCATGAGCTCCCAAGAGAAATAATTATTCAAAGTTTCTATGCTCGGCTTTCTGATAACTATCGCACCATGCTCGATACTTCTTGTGCTGGCTCTTTTATGATGAAGACTATTGAATTCAAATGGGATTTATTGGAAAGAATTAAATGCAACTCTGAAGATTGGGACCTCGACGAAGGTAAGGAGTCAGGTATGACACCTAAGTTTGATTGTGTTAAATCTTTTATGGATACCGATGTTTTCTGTAAATTTAGCACTAAATATGGACTTGACTCTGAGATAGTAGTCTCTTTCTGTGAATCTTTTGCTGCTCATATTGATCTCCCTAAGGAGAAGTGGTTTAAATATCATCCTCCTATAGAAGTAAAAGTAGCTGCACCTATTAAAGTTGAAGAAAAGACTATCACTTATAATGATCCTATTGTTCCTACTTCTTATGTTGAGAAACCACCCTTCCCTATTAGGATAAAGGATCATGCTAAAGCTTCAACTGTGGTCCGTAAAAGCAATATTAGAACTTATACACATCCTGAGCAAATTAAGGTTGAACCTAATGTTGCTATTGTTAAAGATCTCTTGTCTGATAATATTGATGGGCATGTTATTTATTTCTGTGATGAAACTGCTAGAATTTCCAAACCTTGTGCTAAAGATAAACATAGACCTGTGGTAGGCATGTCTGTTATTTCTGTGAAAATAGGAGATCATTATTATCATGGCTTATGTGATATGGGTGCTAGTGCTAGTGCAATACCTATTTACTTATACAAAGAAATTAAGCATGATATTGCACCTACTGAGTTAGAAGATATTGATGTCACAATTAAACTTGCCAATAGAGATACTATTTCACCAATGGGAATTGTTAGAGATGTTGAAGTCTTGTGTGGGAAAACTAAATATCCTGCTGATTTTCTTGTTCTTGGTTCCCCACAAGATAGCTTTTGTCCTATTATATTTGGTAGACCCTTCTTGAACACAGTAAATGCTAGGATAGACTGCGAAAAGGATGTTGTTACTATTGGTCTAGGTGATATGTCTCATGAGTTTAATTTTTCTAAATTTCGTAGACAACACCGTGAAGAGGAATTGCCTAGTAAAGATGAAATTATTGGTCTTACTTCTATTGCCGTACCTCCTAGTGATCCTTTAGAACAATATTTGCTAGACCATGAAAATGATATGTTTATGAATGAAAGAAGGGAAATAGATGAAGTATTATTTAAACAGGAACCCATCCTGAAACAAAATTTGCCTGTTGAAATCCTAGGGGATCCTCCTCCACCCAAGGGTGATCCCGTGTTTGAGCTTAACCGTTACCTTATACCCTTAAATATGCTTATCTTGATGAGAAAAAGATATATCCTATTATTATTAGTGCTAACCTTTCAGAGCATGAAGAAGAGAGATTATTGAAAACTCTGAAGAAGCACCGTGCTGCTATTGGATATACTCTTGATGATCTTAAGGGCATTAGTCCCACTCTATGTCAACATAAAATAAATTTGGAGAAAGATGCCAAACCAGTTCGTGATCATCAACGACGGCTGAATCCTAAGATGAAAGAAGTGGTAAGAAAGGAAATAGTAAAGCTCCTTGAGGTAGGTATAATTTATCCCGTTGCTGAGAGTCTGTGGGTAAGTCTTGTCCATTGTGTCCCTAAGAAGGGAGGTATTACCGTAGTTCCTAATGGTAAAGATGAATTGATTCCTCAAAGAATTATTACAGGTTATAGGATGGTAATTGATTTCCGCAAATTAAATAAAGCTACTAAAAAGGATCATTACCCCTTACCTTTTATCGATCAAATGCTAGAAATATTATCCAACACACACATTTTTGCTTTCTAGATGGCTATTCTGGTTTCTCTCAAATACCTGTGTCAGCTGATGATCAATCAAAGACCACTTTTACTTGCCCTTTTGGTACTTTTGCTTATAGACGCATGCCTTTTGGTTTATGTAATGCACCTGCTACCTTTCAAAGATGCATGATGGCTATATTCTCTGACTTTTGTGAAAAGATTTGTGAGGTTTTCATGGACGATTTTTCCTTCTATGGATCCTCTTTTGATGATTGTTTGAGCAACTTTGATCGAGTTTTGCAGAGATGTGAAGAAACTAATCTTGTCTTGAATTGGGAAAAGTGCCACTTTATGGTTAATGAAGGTATTGTCTTGGGGCATAAAGTTTATGAAAGAGGTATTGAGGTTGATAAAGCCAAGGTTGATGCTATTGAAAAGATGCCATGTCCCAAGGACATCAAAGGTATAAGAAGTTTCCTTGGTCACGCCGGATTTTATAGGAGGTTCATTAAGGACTTCTCAAAAATCTCTCGGCCTCTGACTAATTTATTACAAAAAGATATACTATTTGTCTTTGATGATGATTGTGTAGAAGCATTTGAAATACTTAAGAAAGCATTGATCTCTGCACCTATTGTTCAGCTACCTGACTGGAATTTACCTTTTGAAATCATGTGTGATGCTAGTGATTATGCTGTAGGTGCTGTTCTAGGGCAAAGAGTTGATAAGAAATCAAATGTTATTCTGAATATGCTAGTAAAACTCTAGACAATGCCCAGAGAAATTATGCTACTACTGAAAAAGAATTCTTAGCAGTCGTATTTGCTTGTGATAAGTTCAGACCTTGTATCGTTGATTCTAAAGTAACTATTCACACTGATCATGCTGCTATTAAATATCTTATGGAAAAGAAAGATGCTAAACCTAGACTTATTAGATGGGTTCTCTTGCTACAAGAATTTGATTTGCATATTGTTGATAGAAAAGGAGCTGAGAACCCTGTTGCAGACAACTTGTCTAGGTTAGAAAATGTTCTTGATGACCCACTACCTATTGATGATAGCTTTCCTGATGAACAACTAAATGTCATAAATGCTTCTCGTGCCGCTCCATGGTATGTTGATTATGCTAATTACATCGTTGCTAAATTTATACCACTAGTTTCACATACCAGCAAAAGAAAAAGTTTTTCTATGATTTGAGACATTACTTTTGGGATGACCCACATCTTTATAAAGAAGGAGTAGATGGTGTTATTAGACGTTGTGTACCTGAGCATGAACAGGGAATAGATCCTACATAAGTGTCACCCGAGGCTTATGGAGGACACCGCTATTTGGAGATAGAACTGCGCATAAGGTATTGCAATCCGGTTTTTATTGGCCCACTCTCTTCAAGGATGCCCGTAAGTTTGTCTTGTCTTGTGATGAATGTCAAAGAATTGTTAACATTAGTAGACATCAAGAAATGCCTATGAACTATTCACTTGTTATTGAACCATTTGATGTTTGGGGCTTTGATTATATGGGACCTTTTCCTGCCTCTAATGGTTACACACATATTTTAGTTGTTGTTGATTACGTTATTAAGTGGGTAGAAGCTATTCCAACTAGTAGTGCTGATCATAACACTTCTATTAAGATGCTTAAAGAAGTTATTTTTCCGAGGTTTGGAGTCCCTAGATATTTCATGAATGATGGTGGTACACATTTTATTCATGGTGCTTTTCGTAAAATGCTTGCTAAATATGATGTTAGTCATAGAATTGCATCTCCTTATCACCCGCAGTCTAGTGGTCAAGTAGAATTGAGTAATAGAGAGCTCAAATTAATTTTGCAAAAGACTGTTAATAGATCTAGAAAGAACTGGTCCAAGAAACTTGATGATGCATTATGGGCCTATAGAACTGCATATAAAAATCCTATGGGTATGTGTCTGTATAAAATGGTTTATGGAAAATCATGTCACTTACCTCTCGAACTAGAACATAAGGCATATTGGGCTATTAAAGAGCTCAATTATGATTTCAAACTTGCCGGTGAGAAGAGGTTATTTGACATTAGCTCACTTGATGAATGGAGAACCCAAGCCTATGAGAATGACAAATTGTTTAAAGAAAAGGTTAAAAGATGGCATGACAAAAGGATAAAAAAGCGTGAGTTTAATGTAGGTGATTACGTATTGCTATACAACTCTCGTTTAAGATTTTTTGCAGGAAAACTTCTCTCTAAATGGGAAGGTCCTTACGTTATCGAGGAGGTCTATCGTTCCGTTGCCATAAAAATCAACAACTTCGAGGGCACAAATCGAAGGTGGTGAATAGTCAAAGAATTAAACATTATATCTCAGGTAATCCTATAAATGTTGAAACCAATGTTATTGAAACCGTAACCCCAGAGGAATATATAAGAGACACTTTCCGGAACGTTTCAGACTTTGAAAAGGAATAGGTATGTGGCACAGTAAGTAAACCGACTCCAAAATAGTTCTAATGGCAATTATTATCCGTTTTGGAATATTTAGAAAAATAGAAAAATAAGAAGCAGTCCGGGAAGGACACGAGGCCTCCACGAGGGTGGAGGGCGCCCCTACCTAAATGGGCACCTCGTGTGCTCTCCGGACTCCGTTTTCTTGCACGATACATATTTTGGTCGGTAAAAATTCATTATATAATCTCCCAAAGGTTTTGACTCTTGTATCACGCAAATATCCTCTGTTCTTGTTTCGAGCTGTTTTCTGTCAGGGTTGTCAAGCCGGGCATCATGTCGTCCCCCTTCTCCAACAATGGTGACAACAATTCTTGGCTAATGAAGATAGAGCTGAATAGGGAAGAACCCATGGAGATCAACAAGGATGAAGGGATCAAGAAGGCCACGGAGGACCAAGTTCTGGCAACAGAAGACATCCTTCAACTTGATCACAATCTTCTTACCCCAACTGAGATCGAAGCTTTCAAGATGATTGAGTTAGCTCGTATACAAAACAAGTATTTCACACGTGAAAATATTTTGTTGAAGGAGCATATCGTTGCACTCAAGGGCATTATCCGCAAGCTGGAGGACCTCTTACACTCGATGTGCGACTATCCATCATCACCTCCACCTTCTTCACCAGCAAAGGAGACATAATCACATGGGTATGGACACTCCCCTTGGCAACTGCCAAGCTTGGGGAGGTGCCCTGGTATCGTATCACCATCACACTCCTTTCTTTACCCTTTTTGCTAGTTCGATCCTTTAAGTAGTATCTTGATCTAGTAGAATAAAAGTTTTTGTATGATCTAGTTTTGAGTTTTGCTTTATGATCCCTCTATGTAATCGAGTCTGTGAGCTATATAATAAAGATTAGTGTTGAGTCAAGGGCTTGATTATTTTGCCATGATCTTGAGTGAATAAAAGAAAAGAGAAAAGAATAAAAAGAAACAAAGAGATCATATTGATCTTATTGAGAGTAATGACTTCACATAGAAAGAGTATGATGATTAAAAATTGTTGAGAGTTGGCAAACATAACTTTGGTCATCGTTGCAATTAATAGGAAGTAATAAAGAAAGAGAGGTTTCACATATAAATATACTATCTTGGACATCTTTTATGATTGGGAGCACTCATTAAAATATGACATGCTAAAGAGTTGATGTTGGACAAGGAAGACAATGCAATGGGTTATGTTTTCTTATATCTGAGATAAAGTATATTGTCATGGATCATCCAACATGTTGAGCTTGCCCTTCCCCCTCATGCTAGCCAAATTCTTTGCACCAAGTAGAGATACTACTTGTGCCTCCAAAAACCCTTAAACCAGTTTTGCCATGAGAGTCCACCGTATCTACCTATGGATTGAGTAAGATCCTTCAAGTAAGTTGTCATCGGTGCAAGCAATAAAAATTGTTCTTTAAATATGTATGATTGATTGGTGTGGAGGAAATAGGCTTTATACGATCTTGTGATGTGGAAGAAATAAAAGCGACGGACTGCATAATAAAGGTTCATATCACAAGTGGCAATATAAAGTGACGTTCTTTCGCATTAAGATTTTGTGCATCCAACCCTGAAATTGCATGGCAACCTCTGCTTCCCTCTGTGAAGGGCCTATCTATTATTATTATTATCTTCTACCTTATGCAAGAGTCATGGTGATCTTCACCTTTCCTTTTTACATTTTATCCTTTGGCAAGCACAGTGTGTTGGAAAGATCCTGATAGATATATCTAATTGGATGTAGGTTAGCATGAACTATTATTGTTGACATTACCCTTGAGGTAAAAGGTTGGGAGGCGAAACTATAAGCCCCTATCTTTCTCTCATGCACGATTAAAACTCCGTAACCACAAGTATTGCGTGAGTGTTAGCGATTATGAAAGACTAAATGATAGTTGAGTATGTGGACTTGCTAGAAAGCTCGACATAGACTCTTTTTGATGTTATGATAAATTGCAATTGCTTGGTGACTGAGATTATAGTTTGTTAGTTCTCAATAAAGTTTCTGATTCATACTTTGCATTGTGGATAGATTATTACTTGAGCATAAGAAATCATATGACAATATCCATATACGTTGTTGTTATGAGAATAATCATGATGCCCTCATGTCCATATTTTATTTTATCGACACCTCTACCTCTAAACATGTGGACATATTTATCGTTATCGGCTTCCGCTTGAGGACAAGCGAGGTCTAAGCTTGGGGGAGTTGATACGTCCATTTTGCATCATGCTTTTATATCGATATTTATTGCATTATGGGCTGTTATTACAGATTATGTCACAATACTTATGCCTGTTCTCTCTTATTTCACAAGATTTACATAAGGAGGGAGAATGCTGGCAGCTGGACTTCTGGTCTGGAAAAGGAGCAAATATTAGAGACCTATTATGCACAACTCCAAAAGTACTGAAACTCCACGAAAGTTATTTTTGGAAATAATAAAAAATACCGGAAGAAGAATCTACGTCAGGGGGGCCTCCACCTGTCCATGAGGGTGGGGGGCGCGCCCTACCCCCTGGGCGCGCCCACCTGCCTCGTGGGCCCCGTGTTGGCCCTCCGGTGCCCATCTTCTGCAATATGAAGTCTTTCGTCCGAAGAAAAATCATAAGCAAGCTTTCAGGATGAGACTCCGCCACCACGAGGCGGAACCAATCTAGGGCTCCAAGGCATTACTGCAGGGACACTTCCCTCCGGGAGGGGGAAATCATCGCCATCGTCATCACCAACGCTCCTCTCATCGGGAGAGGGCAATCTCCATCAACATATTCACCAGCACCATCTCCTCTCAAACCCTAGTTCATCTCTTGTATCCAATTCTTGTCTCCAAGTCTGGGATTGGTACCTGTAAGTTGCTAGTAGTGTTGATTACTCCTTGTAGTTGATGCTAGTTGGTTTATTTGGTGGAAGATCATATGTTCAGATCCTTTATTAATATTAATACTCCTCTGATTATGAACATGAATATGCTTTGTGAGTAGTTACGTTTGTTCCTGAGGACAAGGGAGAAGTCTTGCTATTAGTAGTCATGTGAATTTGGTATTCGTTCGATATTTTGATGAGATGTATGTTGTCTATCCTCTAGTGGTGTTATGTGAACGTCGACTACATGACACTATTATTTGGGCCTAGAGGAAGGCATTGGGAAGTAATAAGTAGATGATGGGTTGCTAGAGTGACAGAAGCTTAAACCCTAGTTTATGCGTTGCTTCGTCTTTGAGAGTAATAAGTAGATGATGGGTTGCTAGAGTGACAGAAGCTTAAACCCTAGTTTATGCGTTGCTTCGTAAGGGGTTGATTTGGATCCATATGTTTCATGCTATGGTTAGGTTTAGCTTAATACTTTTGTTGTAGTTGCGGATGCTTGCAATAGAGGTTAATCATAATTGGGATGCGTGTCCAAGTAAGGACAGCACCCAAGCACCGGTCCACCCACATATCAAATTATCAAAGTACCGAACGCGAATCATATGAACGTGATGAAAACTAGCTTGACAATAATTCCCATGTGTCCCCGGGAGCGCTTTTCTCTATATAAGAGTTTGTTCAGGCTTGTCCTTTGCTACAAAAAGGATTGGGCAACCTTGCTGGACTTTATTTACTCTCGTTACTTGTTGCTCGTTACCAATTATCCTATCACAAAACTATCTGTTACCTATTATTTCAGTGCTTGCAGAGAATACCTTGCTGAAAACCGCTTATCATTTCCTTCTGCTCCTCGTTGGGTTCGACACTGTTACTTATCGAAAGGACTACGATAGATCCCCTATACTTGTGGGTCATCAATACATCAAGCAACTTGACTAATGCACCGAAAGATTATTGCAACCACGGATACGACACCAACTCGGAATCAAGCTTGTTGTTCGAGGTGAAACAATAAGACAAGTAAGATCGACGTAAGCTTAGCTCCTCGCCAAAAGTGGTGCTCTGGGAGTAAGGACAAGGTAGCACAATTAAAATCATCACGATACTGATATAGCCGACCAGGCTAGAAATGACGTGATCGAGTGCAAACTTGTAAGTAAAGAAGATTACTAATAGTTGTTTAATCGCAATGCAGACTCGATTCAGTTATTGGTGTCCTTGGGTTTTTAATGACTTAGAGCCCATGAAAAATTTGGAATCAGTGAGAATGTAGTACTTGATGGAGAACTCATAAGAAATTATGCAGTTCCGTGATAATCTTGAGATACCAGGGTGTAATACTCGACGAAAGATCAAAGTAAAGGTTGGACAGGTGTATTGATCCACAGAAGACAAGTGCTTAAACTTGTCTGGGAAATGGTATCAAAGAAGAACATATGGTCGGAAACACGATTGCAAAGGATCAATTCACCGATATCAAAGGATATTATATAAAGGAAATAGTTATTATAACAAGAAGCTTCCATGATAGGATCTACATCGTGTCCATGGGCAGGAACACAAAGTTCAAGGTCGACTCCCACTTCTCTAATGCATAACCTTTCATTCACTTCTCACCGAAGAAGTTGTAGTGTTGAAATTTTATCTCACGAAAAGACAGTAGAGTATAACTCGCATAACTTACGAGCTTACACAAATTAGGGAAGGCATTGGTTCAACCCATCGGGGCATCTTAGGAACATATAACACAAACTTCAGGAGTAAATTATACCAGCTCGACGACAGAGCATGGTCGAGAAAGTAGAGTATACGATTTACCAAAGGCATTATGTATCCGAGGAAAGGCTCACAAGAATTTTGTGAATGACACTATCAGATAATTATCTAACAAGGGGTCTTGTGGTCTACAACGAAGCTGGCGTGAGTACCAGTACTCAATCAGAGGAAGAATGAATGCAAAGGCATTGGATTATAGAAACAACTAACTAATTCAAAGATGAAATGCAAAGGAATTATGATTTCCAAATCAAGGGGTCAGAAGAAAACACTCTGATTAATAATGGATAAGTTGAATAGACTTAGGGGTACAATCGACATCAATTTGATTGGTCGAGATCCAGCTTTTTAAAATAATGTCAGAGTCGGAAAGGTAATTTATAAGGATCAACTAATGATTGCGGGCATTCGCAAACATATCGAATCAAATGCTCAATATGACGATGTCAAAGGATGCTAATGAATATCGCTAGTCATATGGAACTAACCATATTGCAAGCAGGTATGGAAGATCAGGAGCAATAGGTTACCGAGGATTTCGGAAGATCAAATAGCATTTCCAAGAATTTTTTGAAACACGTAAAGAACTGGAGATGAACAGATACTCGGTAAGTGCGAGGAATTATCTGTAGGGGTATTATGCAGAAAAGAGCTGCAAACAGTGGGCACAAAGGATTCTCAGAATATCAAAGAATTTTTCAGGGTGTCAAGTAATAACAAGGGCAACTGGGAACGAAGGTATGGATGACAAATGTAAGTAGTTATCCATAAGGATTTATCGGTGTTCGAGAATTACAAAAATGATGGCACAAGGTCTTGGGAGAACATCGGCGAGTATCGCTAGAATCTTCTGGTGAAGCAGTCGATCAGGAGGTGTGTACGAGAACCTAGAGTTAGAATTAGTAAAACCATTTAACCCGAATAAAAGGGAGATCAGAGTCCCAATGTATAGACGAGGAATAAAAGATCCTAATACCACCCAATGGCGACGTGGGCCCGTAAGCCACGCAGCCATGTTAGTAAATTTTTTGCAATGACTAGACTCAACTTCGGCCAAGGAGTTTGGAAGGGGCATTCCTATAGGCAGTTGGCTCGGATACCAACTTGTGACGCCCCCGATTCAATCATACACTAATCATACATGCAAACATGTACGATCAAGATCAGGGACTCATGGGAAGATATCACAACACAACTCTAAAATAAAATAAGTCATACAAGCATCATAATACAAGCCAGGGGCCTCGAGGGATCGAATACAAGTGCTCGATCATAGATGCGCCAGCGGAAGCAACAATATATGAGTACAGACATAAGTTAAACAAGTTGCCATAAGATGGCTAGCACAAACTGGTATATAGATCGAAAGAGGCGCATGCCTCCTGCCTGGGATCCTCCTAAACTACTCCTGGTCATCGGCGGCGGCCTGCACGTAGTAGTAGGCACGTCCAGAGTAGTAGGAGTCATCGTTGATGGTGGTGTCTGGCTCCTGGGCTCCAGCATCTGGTTGTGACAACCGAGAGGAAAGGAAAGGGGGGAAAAGAGGGAGCAAAGCAACCGTGAGTACTCATCCAAAGTACTTGCAAGCAAGGATCTACACTACATATGCATTGGTATCAATTAAATGGATAGCATCTGTGGACTTAACTGTAGAATACCAGAAGAAGAGGAGGATAGCTAGTCCTATCAAAGACTACGCTTCTGGCAGCCTCCATCTTGAAGCAGTAGAAGAGAGTAGATGGTAAGTTAACCAAGTATCATCGCATAGCATAATCCTACCCGACGATCCTCTCCACGTCGCCCTGTTAGAGAGTGATCACCGGGTTGTATCTGACACTTGAAAGGGTGTGTTTTATTAAGTATCTGGTTCTAGTTGTCATAAGGTCAAGGTACAACTCCGGGTCATCCTTTTATCGAGGGACACGGCTATTCGAATAGATAAACTTCCCTGCAAGGGTGCACCACATTTCCCAACACGCTCGATCCCTCTAGCCGGACACACTTTCCTGGGTCATGCCCGGCCTCAGAAGATCAACACGTCGTAGCCCTACCTAGGCACCATAGAGAGGTCAGCACGCCGGTCTAAATCCTATGCACACATGGGGTCTTGGCCCATCGCCCATTGCACACCTGCATGTTGTGTACGCGGCCGGTGAACAGACCTAGCAACCTCCATTACAAAGGAAGTTGCGTTACACGGTCCAACCCGGCGCGCGCCGCTCAGTCGCTGACATCAAGAAGGCTTCGGCTGATACCACGACGTAGAGTGCCCATAACTGTTCCCACATAGTTGGTTAGTGTGTATAGTCCAGTGGCCAGACTCAGATCAAATACCAAGATCTCATTAAGCGTGTTAATTGATGTAACCGCGGACGCTGACTAGGGGCCAGGCCCACCTCTCTCCTAGGTGGTCTCAACCTACCCTGTCTCTCCGCCACAAAGTAACAGTCGGGAGCCGTCGGGAACCCAGGCCCACCACTACCGGGATGGAACCACCTATCCTTTCAGCCCCCACACCGGAATCACTTGCAGGTACTCTATGAGCTGACCGACTTTAGTCACCACATGTATCATATAATATGTATGTAAGTATATACCCATGATCACCTCCCGAGTGATCACGGCTCGCTAGTATAGCATGGCAAACGGACAAGAATGTAGGGCCACTAAGCATTCTATCAACCCCTTTAACACGTCGGGCTGCGAGGTGTTGTTATTTGTGTGCAGGTGGTATTTACGTTGTGTTGATTTATTTTCCTACTGGTTCGATAACCTTGGTTTCTTCACTGAGGGAAATACCTACCGTCATTGTGCTGCATCATCCCTTTCTCTTTGGGGAAATACCGATGTAGTCCTAGCCCATGTGAGCTTTTACGGCGCTATAGTCAGAGAGCGATCAAAAGGAATTTCTGGCGCCGTTGCCGGGGAGGATCTTCAACATAACCAGGTTCCTAATCACAAATCTCATCTCCTTGCAATTTACATTATTTGCCATTTGCCTCTCGTTTTCCTCTCCCCCGCTTCACAAAAATTTACCATTTTTTACCTCTTTTTTTCTGTTTGCCGTTTTCTTGCCGGATCTGGTTTTGAGTGCAATCTTGTTGTGTGGTCATCATGACTCAAGAGAACACCAAGTTATGTGATTTCTCAAATACCAACAATGATTTTATTGGCACTCCACTTTCTCCTCCCGCCACTAGTGCAAAGACTTGTGATATTAATACTGCTTTGCTGAATCTTGTTATGAAAGATCAATTTTCCGGTACTCCTAATGAGGATGCCGCGTCCCGTCTTAATAAATTCGGGGAATTATGCGATATGCAAAAGAAAAAAAAGATGTGGACAATGATGTGGTCAAGATGAAATTATTTCCGTTCTCTTTGCGTGATTCTGCAAAAATTTGGTTCTCTTCTTTGCCTCGTAATAGTATCGATTCTTGGAATAAGTGCAAAGATGCTTTTCTCACTAAGTATTTTCCTCCATAAAAATTATTTCCCTTAGAACCCAAATCATGAATTTCAAGCAACTTGAACATGAGCATGTTGCACAATCTTGGGAAAGGATAAAAATGATGCTAAGGAATTGCCCAACTCATGGGTTAAATCTTTGGATGATCATACAAAAAATTTATGCGGGGTCGAATTTTGTTTCTCGTAATCTTTTAGATTCACTTGTGGTGGAACTTTTATGGAAATTACTTTGGGTGAAGCCACCAAATTTCTTGATAATATCATGGCAAGTTATTCACAATGGCATACCGAAAGAGCTCCTACTAGTAAACAAGTTAATTCGGTTGAAGAAATTTCTTCTTTGAGTGATAAAGTTGATGCTCTTATGAAATTGGTTACTAGTGAAAGAGCTCCTATTTATTTTAGTGATATGCCTTTGTCTACTTTGATTGAGCAAAATAGTGATGCCATTGATGTCAATTTTATCTCTTGAAATAATTTGAACAACAATGCTTATAGAGGTAATTTAAACCTAGGCCATTTCCTAGTAATTCCTCTAATAATTATGGTAATTCCTATGGAAATCAACCTTACAATAATAATAGGAATACCTCTGATCTTGAGAATAATATTAAAGAATTTATCAACACACAAAAAGTTTTCAACACTTCCATAGAAGAAAAGTTGAATAAGATTGATGATTTGTCTAGAAGTGTTGATAGAATTGCTCATGATGTGGAAAATCTCAAGCTGAAAATCTTTGTGCATAACGTAGATGAATCAGTTAAAGCTCTTTATGTTTCTATGGATCAAAGTAAGAAAAGAACTGCTATGCTTAGAGCTAAAAGAGAATTCTTAGAAAAAGCATTTTCTAGTGATTATTCTTGCAAAAATGATGGAGATCTTAAAATGATTCTTTGTTTAGTAAAGATAAGATTGATGAAAAATGGACTGGAGAAGATTCAACTTTAGGTAGAAGGCGTCCCAATATTTCGGAGGGTGAAAATCTTGTTGAGAAAACTAATGAAAGTGGGTTTGGAGAGGTCAAAACTTTAGTTAGTTATGTGCCCACTCTTTTGGATTACAAAGACTTTAATTATGATGGTTGCTCTTTGATTGATTGTATTTCTTTGTTGCAATCCATGCTAAATTCACCCCATGCTTATGAACAAAACAAAGCTTTTACTAAACATATTATTGATGCTACGATGAAAGCTCTTGAAGAAAAATTGGAATTAGAAGTTTCAATTCCTAGAAAATTGCATGATGAATGGGAACCTACTATCAAAGTCAAGATTAAAAATTATGAATGTTTTGCTTTGTGTGACTTGGGTGCTAGTGTTTCTACAATTCCGAAATCTTTATGTGATGTGCTTGGTCTTACCGATCTTGAAGAATGTTCTTTGAATTTGCACTTGGCGGATTCTACTATTAAAAAGCCTATGGGAAGAATTAATGATGTTCTTATTCTTGCAAATAGGAATTATGTTCCCATAGATTTTATTGTTCTTGATATTGATTGCAATCCGTCTTGTCCTATTATTCTTGGTAGACCATTTTTACGCACTATCGGTGCCGTGATTGATATGAAAGAAGGCAATATTATGTTCCAATTTCCTTTGAGGAAAGGTATGTAACACTTTCCTAGAACAAAAATCAGGCCACCTTATGAATCAATCATGAGGGCATATTATGGATCTTGAACCAAAGATGACAAAACTTAGATCCTTGCTTTACGCCTAGCTAAGGGCGTAAAACTATAGCGTTTGTTGGGAGGCAACCCAATGAATGAATTTTATTTTTGCTCTTTCATTTCTGTTCTTGTGTGTTCACACAATTATGCTACTGTTATGATTGTGTTATTTGTGTTTTAATTAGTGTTTGTGCCAAGTAGAACCGATAGGATCTTCTTGGGTGATAGTTGTTTGATCTTGCTGAAAAAGACAGAAACTTTGTGCTGACGAAAAAATTCTCATTTTTTATCAGAAAGATCTTTTGCCCTAATTCGTTTTGCAGAAGATCAATATACAAATTATCTAGGTCTTCCTATGTTTTCAGAATTTTTGGAGTTCCAGAAGTTTCGGTTTTAGTCAGATTGCTACAGACTGTTCTGTTTTGACAAATTTTGTTTTCTTTGTGTTGTGTGCTTATTTTGTTGGCTCTATGGTTTTCTTTGATGAGTTTTTGCCATAGAAAAGTTGGAATACAGTAGATATAATACAAAAAAAATAAGAATTGGTTTGACACATCACTTATAGTAGTGATTTATTTTTCTTACACTAACGGATCTCACGAAGGTTTTGTTGAGTTTTGTGTGATTGAGGTTTTCAAGTTTTGGGTTATCTTACAATGGATGAAAGGCGGATAGAAGAGCCTAAGCTTGGGGATGCCCCGACATACCAAGATATTATCCAAGAATGAGCAACCAACTAAGCTTGGGTATGCCCCCCGAGTGGCGTCCCCTCTTTCTTCTAACGACCATCGGTATTTTACTCGAGGCTATATTTTTATTCGTCACATGATATGTGTTTTGCTTGGAGCATCTTGTATGATATGTGTCTTTGCTTGTTTTATTTTTTGTTTTAAGTCATCAATCCTTGCTGGACACACCTATTTGAGAGAGCCAAAATTATATCATGACCTGTTAGAATTGCTCTCTGTGCTTCACTTAAATCTTTTATGAGCTAAGACTTGCTCTAGTGCTTCACTTATATCTTTTTTAGCACAATGTGCTTTGTTATCTTTTAAAGAAATTCTCTCGTACTTCACTTAAATTATTTTAAGAGAAAGAAAATTTGTTATGCTCATGATCTTCACTTATATTTGTTTGAGCTTATGAAAAGCAACACATGAAAATTAGTCCCAAAGTGATAGATATCCAAGAAGGATAAAGAAATAAAGAAATAATGTCATGAAGATCATTGGACAAAATAAACTTGATTCTTAGTAATAGTTTTGAGATATGATGATGTGATATGTGAGTTATGTTGATGAGTAATTGTGCTCTAGTAAGAATATTGGTGTTAAGGTTTGTGGTTCCCTATGCATGCACGAAAGTCAATAATTATGCAATGAAAATTATATCCTACTTGTGGTGCATTATTCGATGTTAATTATTCTTAATGCTTGCTTATGAGATTATTCGTTTCTTGGTTGGTCGCTTCTCAATCTTTTTGCTAGCCTTCATTTTGCATCCAAAATCCTTTAAATCAGGCTTGCCACATGAGTCCAATATATCTACCTATATGCGGAATTCTCTTGCCATTCTAAGTGAATTTGCATGAGCCATCTCTAGTTTTCAAAATAAACTTCTTTTTTGTGTGCTTGTTTCGCTCGCGGAACAGTAACGGGTGGCTAATATTTTCCATGCTGGATGTGTTATTCTCAAGATGAGTGTTTATTTAGTTGTCATTGCACGAGAGTAAGGCAAAGGTTTTAGGGATGCCCAGTCCCGAAATGCAAAAATGAATTAACTTTATGTTTTCAAATAATAAATTCCTTGGAAAGTGTTGGTATGGAGGGCACTTGCGGATACGGTTAGCCATGGAAAGTGAAAGTTTGGTGGATAAAGGAATAAACTTTATTTTCTGTTTGGGAACTGCCTATGGCATATCTAGCATGGAAAGTGTTGGGAACTCTAAGCCGTTTTCATTGGTGGGATAGAAACACCTCCCAAAATGTATTTATCTCTAATTTTTTTCACTTTGAGCTCTGGCACCTCTACAAATCCCTACTTCCCTCTGCGAAGGGACTATCTTTTACTTTATGCAATTTTTATATTTGAGTCTCCATCTTCTCTCATAAAAAGAACCAACTAGGAGGCAATATGATCGTACTTAAGTATTGGGTGTAGCTAATATTCGAGTGTGTTTCATGAATGGATCAATGTTTGAGCATGATGGGCTAGGGATAACTTGTTTTAGCGTTGATATTTTGAAAGACATGGTTGCTTGTTGATATGCTTGATTATCTAAATTATTATGTCAAAACTAGATTATTGCTTTGAATCATATAAAAGTCCAAATGTCCATGGTATAAAGAAAAGAATATGATATGACATGATAGACAGCGCTCCACATCAAAAATTCAGTTTTTATCACTTACCTACTCGAGGACGAGCAGGAGTTAAACTTGGGGTTGCTCATACGTCTCCAACGTATCTATAATTTTTGATTGTTCCATGCTGTTTTATTATCAATCTTCGATGTTTTATAATCGTTTTATAGTCATTTTATATCATTTTTTGGTACAACCTATTGACATAGTGCCAAGTGCCAGTTCCTATTTTTTCCATGTTTTTTACATCGCAGAAAATCAATACCAGACGGAGTCCAAATGCCACGAAACTCCGCGATAATTTTTATGGGCCAGGTGGAAGATGTTGGGCCCTGGTTGCACCTGGGGGGAGTCCCGAGGAGGGGACAACCCACCAGGGCGCGCCAGGAGGCCCGGGCGCGCCCTGTTGGGTTGTGCTCACCTCAAGTGCCCCCCGGACCGCCTCTTTGCTCTATAAATACCCCAAAAATACCAGAACCCTAGGGGCGTCGACGAAATATTCATCCAGCCGCCACAGAGTCCAGAACCACCATATCCAATCTAGACACCATCTCGGATGGGGTTCACCACCTCCATTGGTGCCTCTCCGATGATGCGTGAGTAGTTCTTTGTAGACCTTCGGGTCCGTATTTAGTAGCTAGATGGCTTTCTCTCTCTCGCTGAATTCTCAATACAATGGTCTCTTTGAGATCCATATGATGTAACTCTTTCTGCGGTGTGTTTGTTGGGATCTGATGAACTTTGAGTTTATGATCAGTCATATCTTTTTATATGCATGAAAGTTATTTGAGTTTCTTTGATCTCTTATATGCATGATCGTATTTCTTCTCCGATATTTATGTTTCGTTTGGCCAACTTGATCTATTTATCTTGCAATGGGAAGAGGTGCCCGGTAGTGGGTTCGATCTTACGATTGCTTGATCCCGATGTAAAGGAAACAACATGTATGTATCGTTGCTACTAAGGATAAAAAGATGGGATCTATATCTACGCAATAGATAAACGGATCTTGTCTACATCATGTCATCGTTCTTATTGCATTACTCTGTTTTTCCATGAACTTAATACACTAGATGCATCTTTGGATAGTGGACGATGTGTGGAGTAATAGTAGTAGAAGGAGGCAGGAGTCAGTCTACTAATCTTGGACGTGATGCCTATGTAATGATCATTGCCTGGATATCGTCATAATTATTTGAGGTTCTATCAATTGCCCAATAGTAATTTGTTTACCCACCGTTTGCTATCTTTCTCGAGAGAAGCCACTAGTGAAACCTAATCCCCGGGTCTTCTTTCTCATTTATTTGCTTACTATCTACTTTTCCTTTGCATTTTTATTCAGATCTATTAAACCAAAAACATAAAAATACTTTGCTACACTTTATTTTATTGGCGATCTATTATTTCAATCTACTACAAATTTCTGGCGTCGTTACCCGAAATTACCACCGTAGAGGTCCTTACTTTGATGGTACTAATTTTGCTAGTTGGAAGCATAAGATGAAAATGCATATTCTTGGACATAACCTGTCGGTGGGAAACGACACTTATGGGATCACAACAATCCCTACTGCGGTTGTGGGGCGCGGGGTTGAGAGAAGAGCGGGTCTAACAGAAAGCACGCAGTTCATTTATCCAGGTTCGGGCCGCGAGGATGTGTAAACCCCTAGTCCTTCTTTGGTGGGTGTATTTTGAGTTCTTGAACTAGCTACGGAGTGTAACGAGCTCCAAAAAACCGAATCCTTCTCCTCGTCGCCTTGGGCCTCCTTTTATAGGCGAAAGGGGCTGCCACAGTGGCACACAGGAGGTGGAAAGTGCTATAGCGTCACGAGCTTATCGCTGGTATTACAGGACAAAGCGCATTTAATGCGAGGCTTAGGTGTCCCTTCACTTTACCAGGGACGGGGGCGAGGCCTATCCCGTCCGTCGCCGCTCTTCCAAGCTTTGACACGCGCCCTAGCCAGCGATGCATGCGGTGCCATGTTGGCAGGCAGGCAGCTGTGGTGGCGCGGTGGTGGAGCCTCCACAAAGGGCTGCAAGTTTCCACCCAGGTGCCTGCCCAGCTGGTTGGGTCGGCAATGCATGCGAGCAATGGCGGAGACTTGGCTGGTGCGGGCCTGACGGTGGCCCTGCTGGTGCGCTTGGCGAGGGCCTTGTCGGGTGGCACGGCACGGATCTTGCCGTGGCGCACAGGCGTCCCCGGTAAGGATCTTGCCGGGGGTCTTGTGGGTTTCTTCGGTGAGGATGGCTGCCTTCCTATCCTCACTTGATTTTGACTGTCCTTTGTCTTCACAAAGATCTGCATGCCACCACAGAGGTGCCTCCCGAGCCCTGTCCCAATGCATTTGTCGAGTGTTGGTGGGCTCGAGGGTGGCTCGCTCGGCTGGCGTGGGCGAGCTGCCCCGGAAAGGGTCTTGCCAGGGCCAATGAGGCTGCCCCCTGGCAAGGGTCCTTGCCGGGGAAACCTGCTTCGTCCATCTGACCTTTGTGGCCTTGGTCCTTGTCGTTGCTTTTCTTCGTCTTGTGCATTCGGCTTCTCTTCAGCTCCCCTTTCCCTGCCCTGTTATGCGCGGCCGTGGCGGGAGGCTCTGACTGCCCGTGCACAAGTAAAGGGGTCAAAAGGAGAGCCCCTACTTTTCTACACCGACAGGAGCCCCCGGGACTGGGCCACACATAAGCACAACACGTTACTGGCCAGGCCCAAAACGGTGCGCGGGCAGTTGGGGCGGATTTTACCGCGGTAACTGCTCCGTCCGCTGCGCTTCCCCACGACCCGCGTTGAACGCGCGACGTGGGGATCATGCGTGCGCATGACGGAAGCATGTTGGCGTCATCCTGTGGTGGACAGAAAAGAGGCGGCTTGCGTGTCTCTTTGAGACCGCAGAGCCGCTTCCCATTTACTGCCCTCGCTTGGGAACCGTCGCTCCACGCGTCCCACTTCGCCCGCCTCCTGCGCCACGTTTGCTGCATGCATACTATAGAGCAAATGACAGGCGCGCGGGATGTGGGAAGTTGTGCGCGTGCGCGGGTCGATTCCCACGCGCCTTCAACGGAGCGGGGAGGGCGGTCGACGGCCCCGCTTGTGGTCACTTCAATAAGCCGGATTGGCCGAGAGGGGGCAGCCGAGCCGCCCCGCCCTTTATAAAGAGGGGCGGGAGGAACGGTGCCTCTCAACCTTTCGTCATCTGCCTCTCCCCATTCCTGCTTCCTTTCTTCTACTGCCATGGCGAGGGGGCATGGCGACGCCTCATCGGTGGCGGCGAGGGTTTCAGCCAGACAGCGCATCGCTCCTCCCCAAGAACTCATAGTGGCGGGGCCGGCCGCTAGAGGAAGGCGGAGGGGCGAGGTCGAGGCCATCGTGGTGCTCGAGGGAGAGGAGGACGGAGCGGCAGACTAGCCTCTCCTCCGCCAGCAGCTCCTCCTCCGATGGAGGGCCATGTCGGGGACAAACCCTGTGAATTCTTTGTCAGGCTGCGCCAGCCACCGCGCCGTCGCCTTCGCCTCCCGACTCCATTCGCACGGGAGATGGAGCTGGATCCGCCGCAGTCGTTGCGGCTGCATATGAGGGGCTGCGGGAACAGCGGCACATGGGCCGACGTCGAGTTCCCCGCCCCTCACGTCATGTATCTCCACTGAGGGTGGAAGACCTTCGCTCGCCTCCACAGCTTGACGGATGGGCTCACTCTCCATTTCAAACTAATGGAGGGTGGCCTCCTCTCCATCAAGATCTTCGGGCACTTCGGGACTCACGTAAGGTGCTGCATGGAGAGCTCTTCTAACGATGAAGATTCCTCCTCGAGCGAGAGTGGCGAGGAAGACAATGGCAGCGACGACGAGGCTAGCGGGCGGCAGGACGACGGGTCCGACTAGGCGTCGGGCGCCGCTCCGAGCGGCACCGGCGACCCCATCATCCGTGTCTCTGGCTCCTTGAACTTCTGAATTCGTCTCCTTGGGCGGCTGGCGTTGGGAGGCTGCGGAAGAGGAAGAGGCGGGTGGCAAGGCGTCAAGTCCGAAATGCTGTGCACCGACGCCTTCGTCGCATCTGACGTCCTGCCGCCTCGTCTTCGAGCTCTGCCTCCAGCGCCGCCATCACCATCCAGCCCTTGGACAGCCACCAAGATGTTCTCTTGGTGTCTTCTGCCAGTCGTAGCTCGCCTAGGCGCCCCTTTTGCCCTTCTGTTCTCTTGTTCCATTTCCTGAGGAGAGGGACAAGAAAAAGATTATTGGCACCTTATCTCTTTTTAGTCTTGTAAGCCTTCGCGCCTTTGTTAACTTTAGAACTTGTAATCCCCTTGTTCATGTTTTCGTATGAACTGTACCTGTACGGGATGTTTTTTAACGAAAAAGGGATGTTTGCCGGGGTTTTCGTTCGCAGGTAAAACCCATGACAAGGAGTAAATCCTTGTTACCTTTAAGATAAACATTTTCTCGCCCGGCAACAGGCCTTGCCGTCCCCCCACTTCGCTCGACCTTTCTCACGCCCTTGGCGGAGGCAGGGAGGAGGTGGGCTTAGGCTCCTCGTTTCATTTCGTTGTTGCCGCGACTACGACCAAACTCGGTCCTAGGAAACGAGTCCTAGGGTCCGGAATGAGGGGAGCGCGGTAGCCTAAGGATAAAACGAGGTTTCACATACCTCAGTCCATAACGAAACGCATGATAAGGGATAGAGAACTTATCTGAATCTACAGCCCCCGGCAACCTTGGCTTGCCGCGGGTGGATCTTTGCTCTTGTAGCCCCCGGCAATACTGGCTTGCCGGGGCCCGGACGCCGGTCCGTCCCCTTTCTTCCAAAGCAGCTTGGCAAGGATATTCATGTGCCCTCCGAATCAAAGAAGACAGGGAAGAACAGAGAGACGCGCACTCAGCCTCTAAGCTAGGGGTTAGCCGCCGCTAAGCACTATCAACCCTAACCAAGGACGTCACTCGACCTAGCATGCATGCTATAACTTACGGCGCCAGGGCTTCATTTATCTATGCTCAGGGTCTGCGCCTGGCTTTGTACAAAGGGTCACATGCCTTGTCGGCAAAGCTCGTACAAAAGGTGTCTTGCCGGGAGGCCCGACAATACGCGCCTTATGGGTAAAACTTGCGAAGATGCTCGATGTTCCAGGAGTTGCTCACTGGCACGGCATCCTCGGTCTCCAGGCGGACTGCGCCAAGCCTGGTGACTCGTATTACATGATAAGGGCCTTCCCACTTCGGCGTCAACTTGTTGGAATTCTTGGCTGACTGAATGCGCCAAAGAACAAGGTCGCCTTCCTCAAAGTTTCGGGTATGAACCTTGCGGCTATGGTAGCGGCGCAAGGCTTGCTGGTAGCGTGCCGCTCTCACAGTCGCCCGAAGACGATCTTCCTCAAGGAGCGTCGCATCATCTTGGCGCAACGGCTCTTGCTCAAGCTCGTCATAAGCGAGCACTCGAGGTGACCCGTGTTTGAGTTCCATGGGGAGAACTGCTTCCGCCCCGTATACCAGGGCAAAAGGTGTCTGGCCGGTGGCTCGATTTGGCGTCATCCTGATCGACCAAAGAACCGCCGACAACTCATCAATCCAGCGCGTTCCACTCTTGTGCAGCTTATCAAAGGTCTTCGTTCTCAAGCCTCGCAACACTTCAGCATTTGCCCTCTCTGCTTGGCCGTTGCTCCGTGGATGTGCCACGGAAGCAAAACGGACCTTGCTACCGAGGTCTCGGATGTACCTCATGAAGGTGTGGCTTGTGAACTGCGTGCCGTTGTCGGTGATAACTCTGTTTGGCACACCAAAATGGCAGACCAGTCCTTTCAAGAATTTGACGGCTGACTAAGCAGTCACCTTCCTCACTGCTTCCACCTCTGGCCACTTTGTGAACTTGTCGATTGTAACGTACAAGTACTCAAAGCCCCCAACAGCGCGGGGGAAAGGGCCAAGTATATCGAGCCCCCAGACCGAGAATGGCCAGGAGAGAGGGATTGTTTGAAGGGCTTGAGCTGGTTGATGAAGCTTTTTTTAATGGAACTGGCACGCTTCACACTTGGTGACTAGTGCCATCGCATCCTGGAGGGCGGTGGGCCAGAAGAAACCTTGCCGGAACGCCTTCCCGGCAAGGGCCCTTGACCCTATGTGGGAGCCACATATGCCTCCATGTATCTCTGCCAACAACTCTAGTCCTGCCTCCCGGGGGATGCATTTGAGTTTCACACCGTTCGGCCTTCTCCGGTACAGGACGTCATCGACGAACTAGTACAGGGCGGACCGACAGGCTACTTTCTCCGCTTCTTCCTGCTCCTCAGGAAGCTCCCCTGTTTGGAGGAATTGGACGATATGCTGCGCCCATGCCGGAGCCTGAGGCTCGACGGCAAGGACCAAAGGTATCTCTTCCGCCATGGGAGCGGCTGTCTCTACGGCCAGGGCCTGACGCCCCGCCGGAGTCAGTTGCTCTTGGGCAGGCTCAGTGTCTGCGGGAGTACCCTTGCCGGCGGCCCCGGGGGGCTTGGTTGGAAAGTGCTTGACGGGACCTAATTTTCTCCCCTTGCTCTGTCCTGCTAGTGGATCGACGGATAGTTGAGTTAACCGGAGCAAAAAGGTACCTGGTTCCACAGGTAGCTTGAATGCGGCACGCTTTGACAGGTAATCGGCGATGTCGTTCTCCGCACGGGGGACGTGCTCCGCCTGGCTACCGTCAAAGTGTTCCTCCACCTTCCTCACCTCATCTGCGTATGCTTCCATCAGTGTGCTCTAATAATCTTTGTTGACTTGCCTGACAACGAGCTGCGAGTTCCCCCTGACGATGAGCTTCTTGACCCCGAGGTCTACCGTGATCCTGAGACCGGCAAGCAATCCCTCGTACTCGGCAGTGTTATTGGTGGACATCTCCCTGGGGAAGTGCATCTGGATCACGTACTTGAGGTGCTCTCCGGTGGGTGCGACGAGCAGCACACCGGCACCGGCGCCTTGCAGCGAGAAGGCTCCATCAATGTACATGATCCAGTTGCGGTCTGCTTCCTTGCCGGGGAGAGTAGTCTCCTGGATTTCTTCATCAGGCGTCGAGGTCCATTCTGTGATGAACTCCGCCAAGACTCTGCTCTGAATTGTCGAGGTACTCTCAAACTTTAAGCCGAAGCTTGACAGCTCCAAGGCCCATTCCACAATCCTTCCGGTTGCGTCCGGGTTGTGCAGTATCCGTTTCAACGGGAGGCGGGTGACGACAGTGAACTCGTGGGCCTGGAAGTAGTGATGCAGCTTCCTTGAGGCCATAAGGAGGCCAAAGAGCAATTTTTTCACAACGGAATACCTTGACCTAGCCCCCTGCAAGAGGGAGCTGACAAAGTAAACCGGGTGCTGCATCATCTTTTTCTTGGGCACCACTTCACTTTCGACCAGCGGGCATCGCCTGGTGGCACCATACTTTCTGCTGGGGGCGCGCCTTGCGGCACCAGTTCTGCCGGGAATCTTGACTTGCCATCCATCGTCCTGCCGCCATTGCTACCTCCTCGTCGTCCTCCCTCTCTGCCATTAGTGCGGCGCTGACCTCTTGATTCGTCGCCGCCAGATACAGCAGTAGCGGCTCTTGTGGTTTAGGCGCAACTAGTATTGGCGTGGTGGGAAGGTATTTCTTCAGTCTGCAGTGCGGGCTCGGCTTCTGGGGTCCACTCTATTGGGCCCGCCTTTTTCAAGATCTTGAAAAAGGGAAGGGCGCGCTCGGCGGACCTGGAGATGAACCGGCTCATGGCGGCAACGCAGCCGGTGAGCCGATGCACATCCTTGATCCGCTTGGGCGCCTCGATCTGCTCGATAGCCTTGATCTTGCCTGGGTTTGCCTCGATCCCGCGCTGTGACACGAAGAACCCGAGAAGTTTGCCAGACGGGACACCGAAGACGCACTTCTCAGGGTTCAACTTGAGGTTGATCTTGCGCAGGTTGGCAAATGTCTCTTCTAGATCTTGCACAAGAGTCAGCCCGTCCTTGGGTTTGACCACTATGTCATCCATGTAGGCTTCCATATTTCTATGGAGCTAAGTTCAAAACCAATTTGGACCGCTCTTGCAAACGTTGAGCCAGCACTCTTCAACCCGAAAGGCATCAGTAAAAAGCAATACGTACCACATGGGGTGACACTACAAAAAAAGACACATCTGTGATATTTTGGGCCGAACGATTTTTTTTCTGTCATACATATGACACTTCTATGACGATAATTGTGACAAAACCCGGTATCATCATAGATGTGGTGGGCTCCTACTTCTATGACAAAAATCATGACGGAAAATGGGCTTTTCGTCTGGGCGGGCGGAGCAGCTGCATGACATTCTTTGGGTCGCCCATGACGGAAAAACCATGGTAGAAGCAAGGGAGGAAAATTTCGGATAGTTGCGGTTCACGGTGGGAGGTCGGGGCGAAGCGATGCGCGTTTCTCGTGACGCGTGGCGTGTGTGCGGCGTTGGCTCTAATCAACCCGAGCAATTGTAATCAGAGGCTACGCGTTACTGAACCCGAGAGATCGATCGATGGCTGTTAACTAAACCCGATGGAGCGATTCTGGCTGCTGCTTTGCTAATCAAGCCGATCGATTGGATGAACGATGGCGTTGCAGGGGGGGTTGGATGAGCGATGTGCGATGGCGTTGCCTCTGGATGAACATGACCCCGTGGTGTGGAGGGCTGGATGAGCGATGAAGCGGTGGAGGGGTGGTTGAATAGGACCCAGCGGTGTGGAGGGTTGGATGAGCAGTAGATGGTGGAGGGGTGCCCGTGGAGGGGTGGTTGAGCGATGGCCGGTGGAGTAAGCGGCGGTGGAGGCTGGATGAACAGGAGCCCGTGGAGGCTGGAGGAGGTCGAGGTAGCTGTGGAGGCTGGAGGAGGTCGACGGTGGAGATGAACAGTATCCCGTGCAGTCCCGTTTTGCGGTACGCCACACCCCTCCCGATGAATAGGACCCCCGTTTCGACCGTAGCGCTCCAACACAAGTCCTTTTCGTCCGTTTTGTGGTACGCCACACACCTCCCGATCAACTGGAGCCCTTTTTCGTCCGTAGGAGGTCTGTTTCCTCCTTTTTGCGGTACGCCACACCCCTCCCGATCAACAGACCCCGTTTGACCGTAGGAGGTCCGTTTCCTCCGCTTTTGCGGTACGCCACACCCCTCCCGATCAACAGGACCCCCGTTTCGACCGTAGGAGGTCCGTTTCCTCCGTTGTGCGGTACGCCAGGCCTCGTTTCCATCGCCTGTTCCGTCCAAGCCCTCCCGATGAACACGACCATGCATTCCGTTCCGACCCAGCCGGTTGGCTCCCACGCGTTTCGTTGCCTCCCGATGAACACGATGCATTCCGTTGCCTCCCGATGAACACGACGCATTCCGTTGCCTCCCCATGAACACGACGACGCCGCTGTTTCTCCGTTCCGACCCAGCCATGTACGTATGCGTGAGTAGGCGTTCGAGACCCTGCCCGTATGTACGTACGTGGCCGTATTTTCTTTCTTGCACCCTCGTCGTTGTATGTATGTGTACATGCTACGTGCGCGCCTCTACTACGACATGTGCGCGCCTCTACATCCACCAGTATATATGTGCGTACACGTTCGCGACCAGAATAACAACGCTACATACGCTTCGACCAGGTGGGTCCCGACTGTCACGCAGTTCCTTCCGTGCGAAAATATAGCTGGTGGGTCCCAGCAGTCAGAGGGGCGAATCATTTTTTTTGCCCGGACGCACTTCCTTTGCGTGTGAAGATGTAGCTGGTGGGTTCCAGCTGGCAGGGGAGTATTCATTTTTTTTGTGCGTAATAAGGAGGCACTTCCTTGCGTGCGAAGATAGCTGGTGGGTCCGACAAGTCAGCGGGGGGCACGTTTTTTTCGCGAAATACACAGGCCCTTCCGGTGGGTCCCAGATGTCAGGTGGAGGAATCATTATTTTGCGTGTAATAAGGAGGCATTTCCTTGTGTGCGGCCGTGGACCCGGTATCGGCCTCTCCACGCATAGTCTACTTCCGATGGTGTCGTTTGTTGACCACGTTGACCACGCCACGAAAGCGCATCCAAGGTGGTGGACGACGGCGAGGCCCCGGACAGCAACGAGTCAGAGATGGGAAGACACGGGAGTAGAGTCGCAGACGGAGAGGTGTACGAGGGTTAACTGGTTCTAGTGCAGTGTGGTTCGGCAGTCGGTGGAGAAGAACAGGAGGTGTGGAGGGGTGGAGGGATGGCCTGTCCAACGGTGGAGTAGCGCTTCATAGAGAAGCGTGCTAAGCGGAGCTCCTAGCAGCAGGAGGCGGGAGGTGGTCCCGGCGGCGCTGGAGGAAGAAGACGAGAGATTGAAGATGGATGCCGGCAGTTGGATGTAAACCCAACGGCTAACATGTCAGAATCATTTGTTGACTAAATTGACAACGACTTGCGTTGGCTTCGACCTATTGGCCCACATTTCAGCCTCCAACAATGTGGCACGTATTCAACCCATTTTTTCAAATTTACGCCTTTTTTTTTTGCGCAGAGAATTTACATCAATTTGATCTTTTTTGAATTACAGCCATTAGCTGGGCTGGGTGAACAATTAATGTAGCGTCCATCATGCCCATTTATTTTATTTCCTAAAAAATTACAGGCCATTTGCACTTTATCTAGATACACGATTTTCTTTGGGCTGATTCTAATTATAATGTTGGGTTGGGCCAGCAATGTTATCAAAAAATAAAAAAAGGGCTGAGCATTTTGTTATAAATATATTTAAATAATAAGTGATATTATTTCATTCGTCCTTAAATCTTACCAAGCTTTTGTACACAATCACTAGGATTTTCGTGCCAAAACAATCCAGGATTTTATTTAATTAAGAAATTATTTTTATAAGTTAATAAGATGTGGGATATTGTTTTCTTACTTATGTAAGTATCTGTTAAATATATGATGACAATGAAAATAATATATAATAACATATAAAATAATTTAAATATATATAATATAGTTAGAAGGAAAACATAAGTTGTACCTGGCGTTCCTATTCTTATATAGAAAAATAGAACAGACCTCTGCGTTTTCTTCAAAAAAATACATAAATTGGGCTGTCAAAAATAAAACCTCGGATGGGAGGTCCATGGGCCGGTCGATACATGACGGCCTTAAGAAAATACAAACAGGCCCTCCCATCCGAGGTCTTGAGCTGCGCATGTTAAAAATAAAAGCCTAGACGGGTGTCGGTGTCAAAACCGGCGGATCTCGGGTAGGGGGTCCCGAACTGTGCGTCTAGGCGGATGGTAACAGGAGACAAGGGACACCATGTTTTACCCAGGTTCGGGCCCTCTTGATGGAGGTAAAACCCTACGTCCTGCCTGATTAATATTGACGATGTGTGTTACGAGAGTGGATCTACCACGAGATCAAAGAGGCTAAACCCTAGAAGCTAGCCTATGGTATGATTGTTGTTTGTCCTATGGACTAAAGCCATCCGGTTTATATAGACACCGGAGAGAGCTAGGGTTACACAGAGTCGGTTACAATGGTAGGAGATCTACATATCCGTATCGCCAAGCTTGCCTTCCATGCCAAGGAAAGTCCCATCCGGACACGGGACGAAGTCTTCAATCTTGTATCTCCATAGTCTTGGAGTCCGGCCGATGATGCTAGTTCGGCTATCCGGACACCCCCTAGTCCGGAACTCCCTCAGTAGCCCCTAAACCAGGCTTCTAAGACGACGAGTCCGGCGCGCATATTGTCTTTGGCATTGCAAGGCGGGTTCTTCCTCCGAATAATTTATAGAAGATTGTGAACACCAGGATAGTGTCCGGCTCTGCAAAGATAAATTCCATGTACCCTTTGTAGAGAATAATATTACACAAGTTCAATCTGGCGGCGTATTTAGTGGCGTGACGTCATGCCATTACCAAGCCTTTACTCGTTTTTATTGTTCCACCTCCGTGCGTTTAGCGAGGCGGTTTCCTTGGCACATCTCGTCGAAGCAGAGATCGTGTTCCCCTTATTCCGGGATTCCCATCAATACAGACGTGGGTAACCCAACCATGCCCGTTGGCCTGCCTTCTCTGTCGAAGGCGAGTCCTAATCGACCACGGGGTGGGCTCTTGGTATTCAAGCTCTTTATGATGAGACCAAGGCCCTCTTCTTCTTTACACCCTCCATCGAGTTTGCCTCGCGCTTTGAGTTCCAACACCCAAAGCTTCAGATTCAGGCGCTTTGGACTTTCGATGATGTCCGGCTCCGACCAGCACAGCCGATGGATGTCTTCCTCCGTCACAGAAGAAGATGTGCTAAAGCTGCGAGACGCCAAGTATCTGACCGGCGAGATCTCGCATAGGCTGCCTGCTCTAGGGCAAGTCACTCCCACTCCTGAGCCCGGCAAGAACATGGCGTTCGTGTCCCACTTCCTTCGGGGTTTAGGCTTCCCGACGGACCCCTTTGTGCGGGGGCTCATGTTTTATTATGGGCTTGATTTCCATGACTTGAATCCGGAGTCCATCCTCCATATCTCGTCATTCATTGTCGTATGTGAGGCCTTCCTCCATATTACCCCCCACTTTGGATTGTGGCTCAAGACCTTCAAGGTGGAGCTAAAGATGATCAAGGGGCAGCAAGCAGAGTGCGGAGGGGCGGTCTAAGAAAATGTGCTGATGCTCCGTGGCCCGAGGGCTCTTTTCAAGAGGAGATTGGTTGGCAACGGGAGTGGTTTTATATCACCGCTCCCAGGGGCACCAAATGGGCAGTACTCCCTGCCTTTCGCTCAGGTCCACCATAGCGGCTGGCATCATGAGTCAACAAGGGGCTTGACTGGGGGCTGTCCAAGGACGTTCCCCTGCTGCAGGGCCGTATTCGAGATCTCCAGGAAAGAGGGATCAATCTGGTTGCAGTGGCGCAGGTTATGGTGATCCGGCGCCTTCAGCCTGCAACGTCGCCCCCTCCGCTGTGGGAATTCAATCCGTCTGCACGAGCTCTCCAAAATTTTATGGGCACGACGCCCGTGGAGATGTATAAACTGTTCTTGGATCACAAGAGAAGTGTCCGGACTTGACCGAGGACGCCTTGAGGACTAAGCTGCAATCGCCCGGATACTCAAGTAAGTAGTCACCTGTAACCCGGACAAGCTGTTCATTCATTTATTTCATATATATATGCCCTTTAAAGGAGCCGTTTCTTGAACAGGAGTGGATAGCCAAGGCAAAGTTAATAAGGTGTCCGGCTCCCCTCCCAGAGACCACGCTGGATCCCATATTGACCAAGATGTTGAAGGTCGCGCCTTTTGAAGAAGGCGAAGGGGGGAGCGGGAAAGCAACCGCCTCTGCGAAGGAGGATATCAAGGAAGGAGGGATTAAGAGTCCCACCTTCCGAGGAGAGAAGAGGACCGCTTGGAAGATCCAGGAGGTCAAGGCCTCAAAGAGGGGGAAGGAATCTTTGGCGGAGAGTCCGGCGCTGGGAAGTAAGCCAGCCGCATTATTTCCCCAAGGGGATCAGCCCTCCAGCCAGCCGTAAGTAAAAATAAGGGGTCTTGTAAATAAGGAACATCCATGTATTTATTCATGAGGATAACCGAAATTGTACCTTGTAGTTCGGACTTGAGCCCTTCTCGTGAGCTTCGTCTTGAGGATCTTTCTTGGAGATGATGGAGAGGGAAGCGCCTCCACCTGTCGCACCCTCATGTGAGGCGGACGACCGGAGGTGTCGTCGCGGAGGGTTCCCCAAGTCCGGCGGGGCCGGAAGGTCCGGCGCCAAGTGGCGTCTTGATCGGAGGAGTGAAGGATCTGCTCGGGCGGCGGCTATTTCAGAGGATCACTGTTCTCTAATGGGTATGGTGATTGAAAGAATTGCATCCTTGAAGAGCGGATTGCATGAAGCCGTCGAAGCTTCTTGGCGGGGTTTGAGGTACGCAAAATGATGTACCTTCCGGCAGTTATGCATATAAAATGCGCCTGTATAGATAGTAGCCCTGAGACTTGGTATGTTATCAAAATTGACAATGTGCCGAGGATCAAATTCTCGATTATAACATATCGCCGCTCTGAGCAGGTGGCGGGCGTCCGGAGGCCAGCGGACTACTGAATATGCCGAACTAAGCGGCAACTTGGCCGAGGCGGATCACGGACATCGCTGGTCAATAAATGGTTTGACGAGTCACAAGGTATGCGACCTCTATGCGGACACCTTGTAAGGGAGCTTGACGCCCATGTCATACTGTTTGTATGCTTAATGCAGATGGTGCCGCTGTCGTGGAGGAGCTGCGGGCAGAACTTCGCCCGGCGAAAGAGGAAGCCAGAATTAATGTCACGGCCGCCAAAGGCGAAACGAAGAGCTAGAAGCTGAGCGGGCTGCTCACGGCCGAAGCAAAGAGGAGATGTCCGATATGGCCAAAAAGTTAAGGAATACTACCCGATCGCTCTTGTTCTTGAAAAGGAACGTCAAAGCGGAACAAGAGGGCCTAAAGAAGGCCGCCGCGAATCCAAGAATGCCCAATCGGCTTTGAGAGCTGCCAAGGAGGAGCTGAGTCGGGCCGGGGCAATTCTGGCTGAAAACCGATTCTGCTGCGGAGGAAATATACGGATCAAAGTATGCTCGATTGGATAAATTGTGGAGTTCGAGAGGATGCTTATCTGGACTTGGCGGCCCAGCTGTGGGCCAGTTGAGCACTTCCGGGGCGAAGGGGCATGTAAGGAAGAGCTATATTGGTCGCAATTCCATAGTCCGGGCGTCCTCTGCCGTGACGACCGATCGGTTGGCGAATGGGCCGAGCTGAATCGATTGTCCGGATTTGCCATGAAGCATGTCTTGACTCACTTGTGGCGGACGGACCCCGAAAGAGCTATTTTTGGTTTAGTGCAGCAGTTTCTTGGTGCGGTGCAGCGTATCGGCGCAATGAAGCGATCGGCGTGTATTGAGGGAGCGCGGATGGCTCTTGCCCGTGTCAAGATATCTTTGGGCAGAGATGAAGGCCACCGTTGCATCCCAAGATTGAGACAGAGGTCGAGTACCTGCCGAGCACTACTTTGAAGAAGTCTGCCCGGGCGCTCGTTTAATAGAGACGCAATGCTCGAAGGATATTATGTTTAAATGACATGTATGATTTGTGAAAACAATGTTTCAATGTAATATAAGTGCTTTTTATACTTGTGCGTTCAAGTAGTAAACTACTCCCTGTCTTGCCGTTTATGTATATGTGTATATAACCTGAAAGATGGCACTCCTTGGCTTCAGCCCCCATGCACATAGTGCGGGGGTGTTTGCAAAAAAAGCACTTTTTCACACTTAATCCAACGTCTTGGTCCTGTTAAGGAGGTGATAGCGTAGCAAACCTGGCAACCGGACTATAATGCTTTATCACTTTCACTTAGCCATAGGAGTTCGAGGGTGGGGCTACTATATAGCCCACAGGGCACCGCACTCTCCCGAATTGAAGTGCGTATGTGCCTGACCGAAAACCGGTCCTTCGTTAATGCGGAGGAATCCTAAACATTCCTGTGAGTCATCGAGTGGTTGACCAGTCTCTCGCTATATTATGACAGTCAGTTTTCAACTTTCTCTACTGAGGTGCTTGCCCGGCCGAACCGGGGCACAATCGCAGTAGTTCTCCTCGTGCCACGTTAGCCGTGAAAATGGAACGTAAGGCAGCAAAACACAGGAGCCGAGCAACCCAACATTTGACCAAAGACATGATTCGGAGCTGATGCATATAAGGCCTAACTTTCGAGACAATCGAATACTCCCTAAGGTATTCGGTCTTTATGAAAATGGGCAGAATAATGCCCTAAGCCCCTAGTGTCTAGGTGCAGCGCCAAAAAAATTCTGGTGCGGCCAATGCCAAAGCACCAGCCTCCTCCTCGGTTATATTAAGGAACCGGGGATGTATATCAACAAGAGATAGTGAAAAAAGGTTTACGCAGGTCTTAATCTGAAAAGAATCCTTTAGCGGGTCCCTCTTGCACGCGTCTGCGCTGTGTCTCCGTTGTGCGTATCCTCGGCCGGGTGTAGCACGTTGTTCATCTGTAAAGAGAGGAACTTAGTTTGAAAGAAAAGGGTCGTCATGCGAAAGGTGTACTTAATATTAAATAAGCAGTATGCAGTTCGAAGAATTAAATAAAATTGAGCTTTATTGTCTCTTGTTATACATGTATGCGGCCCCTGGTATGGGGGTATGCCGCTATTAGGCGCCTGACTCGTCTAACCGAGTCCGGGGTTTGAATGACCGATTCAGGTTCTTTGCCTAGCAGAGCCGGATAGCTGTGGGGCTGTCAAGGCAGTCTCCCGTTCTTCCGTGCTCAAGTGACACATAATACTTCCTTTTAACGAGATGATGCCGCGTGGACCGGGCATTTTAAATGTTAGAGATGCATAATGCGGTATTGCGTAAAAGCGGGCGTAAGCTGTACGCCTTAGTAGTGGTTAAGGGCTACTGCTGAATGGGGCGATGGGGAGTGAGCTTTCCGCGACGGGGGTTGTCGGATGAACCGAACACAACCTCTAGTGGTACAGAGCCTGTATAATAAAGAAGGCCTGGCGTTATTCCTTTGAAGGAATTGCTGCTATAGCGAATTTTGGTAGGTTCTATCCCCATTATGCGGACGGTGTCCTGGTATGGCAGGTGCCGCTCTGTGTGTTATCACATGAAGTGAGTTCACTGTTTTGACTTCTAGTGGGAAAGTCTTTTGTTTTCCGGAGTGCTGCTTTTGGGTTTCGTCACTTTCACTTGGTGTGTCGAGCCCCTTGTGTTCGGCGTTAAGTCGGCCGGACTACTTGAAGACCCAACAATCTCTGTCGGTATGGTTTGCAGGCTTCCCGGAGGTACCATGTATTTCACACAGTCTATCCAGAACCTTGTTTAGGTTGGATAGCTCGTCACTTTTATCCTTTAGGGGCAGTGTTTTGTTGTTCAGCCGAGAGCTTTTGAATCCGGCGTTGACCGCCGTACTATTTGGGCCATTATCCTTATTCCGGCGCTGATCTTTTCTGCGTCGTGATTTCCCATTTCCATCCCTGATTTCGGATGTACTCGGGTCGCTGGTCTTGCATCTAGCCAGCCATTTGTCTTCCCTAGCAAAAGCGGGTCATGAGGCTTGTTAATGCGGCCATTGTTCTTGGCTTTTCTTGGCCAAGGTGTCTGGCGAGCCATTCATCTCGGACGTTGTGTTTGAAAGCTGCCAAGGCTTCGGCGTCCGGACAGTCGACTATTTGGTTCTTTTTAGTAAGGAACCTGTTCCAGAATTTCCGTGCTGACTCTCCGAGCTGTTGAGTTATGTGACTTAGATAAATCTGCGTCCAGGAGGCGAACGTGGAATCCCCTGAAAATTTGCCCGAAATGCATCCTCGAGCTCTTCCCAGCTTCCAATGGTATTTTCGGGGAGGCTCTTAAGCCAATGCCGAGCTGGCCCTTTGAGTTTAAGGGGTAACTATTTTACAGCGTGGAGATCATCTCCTCTAGCCATGTGTATGTGGAGGATGTAATCCTCAATCCAGACTCCAGGGTCTGTTGTTCCGTCGTATGCCTCTATGTTTACGGGTTTGAACTCATTGGAAATTCATGATCCAGCACCTCATCGGTGAAACATAGGGGTGTCTGGCGCCCTATATTTGGGTGTGCCGTGGTTTTGAATTTTGGCGTGTTGCATTGCCTTGACGAGCGTGCTTTCTTGGCCCATAGATGGACCTAACTGGGCCATCCTTTTGATGTGCGGCACCATTCGCCGCTCTCTTTTTGCCGTGAGGTCGTCCATCCGACCAGGTGGCCTTCTTGCTTTTTAATTGTGGGGGCTCTAAGGCCTCCTCGTCGGTCAGGCAGTAGCTTTCTTTTGGGTAGCTCTTTGTTCGGCGTTGTCGCCGTGCTGTTATCTGCAGTGCTGAATACTTTGCTCCATCTAATCCTGAGTGCATCCTCCGCTGTTTTGAGCTTCCGCTTTTGCTTTTTCAGGCTACGCGCAGTGGCGACGAGCCTTTTCTAGAGGTCATTTTGCTCCAATGGTTTGTCCGACGTGAGGTCGTCGGGCTATTGTCTTCGCCGAGGACAGATTGTTTATCCAAGTTGTCTTGTTCGGACGATTGCTTTCGATAAGCTTGTTCGTTGTCCACGGTTCGCCCTGCTCTTTGGCTGGGTCTTTGTTGAGGCGGGACTTTGTTCGGCGTTTACGTTGCCGCTTTGACTACTTTTCGAGGGATTTATCCTTCGTAGCGTCCCGTTGTTCCTCGTCTTCATTTCCTTTAGGTGTATCCACCATGTATACATCATGGGATGAGGTTGTCCAGCATCCTATAGGTGCTGGTTCATTGTTGTCTCCTACATCGTCGTCCATACCGTCGATGTCTTCAGAGTCGAAATCAAGCACGTCGTGTAAGCTTTTCGGCATGGCTATGAAGTGGGTGGTGGGTAGGCATTGAGTTTCTTCATCGTCCGCATCCCAACCTTCCTGTTCGTAGTCCGCCCGAGGCTCTCCGGATAAAGAGAGAGACTTTAGTGAATTCAGGATGTCGCCAAAGGCGAGTCTTTGAAAGATGTCCGTGGTCGTGAACTCCATAACGGGCGCCCAATCGGATTCGATTGGCAAGGGCGCGGAGGGTTCGAGTCTGGAGAGGAGTCCGGCACCACAGGTCGAGGTCTTCGCAGCGACAGGGATGGAGTTCGCCTCGATCTCCGTAGAGATTAAAGCCCCGAGGCGGTGTCCAACCACTCGTCCTCGATTGGGAATCCGGCTCCGGATTAAGGGTCGGAGCGGATTCTCGTGCGGCCTCGAGGCCTTTGTTGGCTGCGAGCTAGATCATGCCCATCGAGGACAGGTCTTGGCGCTTATTGCGGCTCGAATCCGTCGAAGTTCAAGTCTCCGTGGATATCGGTCGTATAGTTTAAACTTCCAAATCTGACTGACGGCCGGGCGTAGCTTCGATCTGCTCCGGATGGCCAAGCGAATTGGCCACAGTGCAAAACCGCGAACACGAAGATCTGTCCAGGAGTAAAGTCTCACCCTGGACCGCGTCGTTGTTGATGATCAAAGGAGCCATTGGGCCTGTTGGTGACGACACAGAGGAACTCTCAATGAAAGCACCAATGTCGGTGTCAAAACCGGCGGATCTCGGGTAGGGGTCCCGAACTGTGCGTCTAGGCGGATGGTAATAGGAGACAAGGGACACGAAGTTTTACCCGAGTTCGGGCCCTCTTGATGGAGGTAAAACCCTACGTCTGCTTGATTAATATTGATGATGTGTGTTACAAGAGTGGATCTACCACGAGATCAAAGAGGCTAAACCCTAGAAGCTAGCCTATGGTATGATTGTTGTTTGTCCTATGGACTAAAGCCATCCGGTTTATATAGACACCGGAGAGGGCTAGGGTTACACAGAGTCGGTTACAATGGTAGGAGATCTACATACCCGTATCGCCAAGCTTGCCTTCCACGCCAAGGAAAGTCCCATCCGGACACGGGACGAAGTCTTCAATCTTGTATCTCCATAGTCTTGGAGTTCGGCCGATGATGATAGTTCGGCTATCCGGACACCCCCTAGTCCGGAACTCCCTCAACGGGGCAGCCCAAAACCACGTCCAACACTTGCCAAAACTTCGTCCCTCGTTTTCTCTGTGTTTTGCACACTCGACATTGTGTGGGCATTTTGACTGTGCATCATATGAAGATGTGCTATGCATGAATGTTGATCAGCATGATGTTAGCTGGCTGGTAGTTCCATTTTCGACCATGAATAAAACTTCCAACATGATGTTAACCCTGTTTGAAAAGGCCGTGGAAATATAAATGCGCCTCACGAAAGTTGCGATTTCTTATCCGAAACTGAACTTGCAATTTCTTATCTGAAACTGAAACTTGCAGTTTCTTCTCAAATGCACTTTTGTACTCCTATGAAACTACATTTTTTAAGTGCTAAAAATAGATCTCTAGAATTCATAAAATTCTTCATATGCTCCAATCGCAAATCTGAAATTCAAAAGACATTCATATCTGAAAGTACTCTCAAAATACACAACACAAAACACAATTCACAACCTGCAAATACTGACAACCCTAAGCTCATCCTGACAATTCACAACCTGCCCGACTATTGGGCTGGGGGGCAGCCCCCTCCTATTCCTCGGCGGCAGACATCCGCCCGTGAGGCGATGTGAGCGGCGAGGGAGGCGATGGCGGGGAAGCGTCGTCAGGCCAACTGCTTTTCTCCTCTTGTAGTTGGGTTCGGTCGACGAAGACTCCACCGGCTCGCTCTGGCAGGACACCCTCACAAACGGCACCCTGTAGATGCTCGATCCTTCAATCTCTAGTGGATGCTCCATCTGGGATCGATACTCCCACCACCGCTCCCTCACGATCGGATTCAGTGAATCTGTTTGCTCCATGGCCCAGAGGAGCAGCTCTATGTACTCCCGCGCGACTCCCTCCGGGAGTATCGCCGCCTTTTCGCTCTGTTGCGGATATTTGGCCATGGATGTCGCCGTCGCCGCTAGTTGGTCCTTGTTGTCAAACCAAGACTGTATCTCCAACATCCTAGCTAGCTTCACAGGGTCGCCGTCTGCGATCCTCATGTATCGATTGTACTCCTCCATCGATCTACTTCTCCACAGCACCTTCACTCGCCGGCGGTGGTTTTTGAATGGAAGAGGAGAGGAGCAGCGCTGGTTTTGGATTAGAACGGGAGAGGAGCGATGCTGGTTTTGGACTGGAGCAGGAGAGGAGGGGTGGTGGTTTTGAAATGGAAGAGGAGAGGAGTGGCGCTGGATTTAGATTGGAACAGGAGAGGAGCGGCGGTGGTTTAAAAGAGCGAAAGAGCGGCGCTGGTCTTGGAAGTATTTTTTGTTGTTTTGCATATTTTGGGTCAAAGTTTGACCACGTACTGTATTTGACAAGCAAAATGTGAATGCATGTCACCAAAAATTTTATCGTTTGGTTCATATCTGAACGTACTTTCAAATTATATTATTTTTGCAACATATAACATATATTTTATTTGTGAAAATCATGGTCAATTATGACCCAGAATAAAAGGGAGACTAGTTAATGTGGGGTCGCTTTCTTAATTGAAGGGTAAATTGATTTTGATTTTGATCCAGTCACAGCGCGCCGGCCCTCTCGCCCAATCCTAAATCGCTGCCGCACGCTCCTATCCCTCTTCTCCATTGCAAAACCACCTCCTCTCCTCTCCATCATCTCCATTCCAAAACCACCGTCTCGCCTCTCCCTCTTCTGATCTTCTCCATTGCAAAACCACCTCCTCTCCTCTCCATCATCTCCATTCCAAAACCACCGTCTCGCCTCTCCCTCTTCTCGATCTTCTCCATTACAAAACCACCTCCTCTCCTCTCCATCATCTCCATTCCAAAACCACCTCCTCTCCTCTCCATCATCTCCATTCCAAAACCACAGTCTCGCCTCTCCCTCTTCTGATCTTCTCTCCATTGCAAAACCACCTCCTCTCTTCTCCATCATCTCCATTCCAAAACCACCTCCTCTCCTCTCCCTCTTATCCATTGCAAGACCACCGTCTCTCCTCCCATCTTCCCAAGCTAGCACCGGACTACTCAGAACGACATCTATGGAGAGGATGCAGCAGCGAATCAGGAAGATCACCGGCGGCGACCAGGCAACGTTAGCCAGGTTGAAGGAGATCCTTAGTTGGTTTGACAATGAGTGGGAGATTTCAAGGACGGTGTGGGCCATGTGGCAATGTATGCGAAAAAAGCGAGGCAGCGGCGATGAGGCGGCGATGTACATGTACTCCTCGGCGGCGATCACGCGCGATCCTCGAAGTTCATCGAATATCTCCTATAGGCGATGGAGCAGACAGATTCGCCCGGCGGCAGTCGGCGGAGGTGGTGGGCGTCTGGTCGAGGTCGAGCACCCAGAGGATAACGAATCGATCGAGTATGGTGTGCCGTTCGTGAGGGTGCAGAGCCAGCCGGAGCCACAGGAGTATTCGTTCTCCCACCGCAAGAGGAGGACAGATGGTGCGACGTCGCTTCCCCGAAGTTCTCCACGGTTCCCTCGACGCTCGCCTCGTTTCAACGGTGGTGGTAGGGTTTAAGGTAAGCTTCGCACTAACCTAAACTTCCACCTGCTCATGCTTACAATCAGTGTGACAGCTAATGAAAATCATGCTTACAATCAGTCTCCGAGTACTACGCCAATCACCCTAAAATAGCTCTGGACCTTTGGGTCAAAGTTGTGACATAGTGTACAAATAAAGAAAAATAGATTGGTGCTTCTTTCAGAAAAGAGTACTCCCTAGAAAACTGCCAATATAAGATACTAGTATTTGGTTAGAGGATTTGCTGCCGAGAAAGATCCGTCCCACGTAGAGCGCCACACATCCCACTAGTTGTGGTGGATGCCAATGCGTGCATGCAAGATGGTTGGTGTCGGTAATTTTACTTGGCACACCTACTTTTCTGCATATATGCCGGTTCCATACGTACATTTGTGCAGTTCCACCAAAATGCAGCTGAATAACCCTGTTTGCCTGAGATAATGAAAAAGCGTGATTACATTATAGTGGCACTAGTTGATGAAACACACAAAATAAATAGAAGAAAATATTGCGATAGTATCATAGTATGCCATCTTTGTGAGGGCGAGATGGGCCCTATGATGCCTCATACGGCACGCCTCATCTTGGACATCGTCCCAAGTCTCCCAGATACACCTTACGCCAAAGTGATGAACATCGGTGTACAGCGATAGTACAAGGAGGCGCCTTGAGACATTCAAATCTCTATTTTGTACATATCAACTAAAATTAAGCACCCCAGTTTGTAAACGCTTAAACATTAACAATGGAATTAGTTGATGAAACATACTTTAACCAAGAGAAGCACTTTCTTTATCTACATTGGAAATGAAATGATAGAGATGACACTCGCTCTATTTTAACTGTATTATTGCTTCATTTTATCAGTGACACGAGGGTCGAGCAGGTGGCAAATGAGGTGTACCGTAAGGCCGCAAGGATGGAGGCCGGGGTGCTTAGATTGGGATGTCAAGTCGGCTCTTTCAAATACCAACATGGATGATTCAATTCATGGGACCTTTTGGTGCAATTCACCTAAAATGAAGCAATGTCCCGTGAGCTAGCAGCTTCTTCTTCAATTTTTTTAAGAAAAGGGCTCCAGCCCCGGTTCCATTTCCATCAGAAAGCGAAACCCCAGAGCTTCTTCTTCATTAGTTATGATAAAATTGAGCAACATCAAGGTTGGTTGTGAAGCTCTTGGAATGCTCAACTATAATTTGGATATCATTTGTGCAGTTCAACTAAGATCGAGCGTGAAATGTATATCTCTATTTGCACAAAAAAGGTGGAAAGGAGGGTGACTAACAAGTGATGAAACATGCATCAAATGAAAAGAAGCATGTTCCTTATCTGAATGGCAATCCTACAAGGACAGTAGCAATTTCTAAAGCAGTGGCATTGCTAGATATTAGTGTGGGCACTAGGATTAACTATGACAACCATTAAATACGACATTACTTTGGGCACGGGAGAGTAGGCGGACCTGGACAGTTGCATTTCTAACGAAAAGAACCAACTTATCTTAATGGGAAATTTTAGCAGGACATGTAAAGAAGTGCCACTGGTTCATATTACTGGAGGCATTACATTGAAAACAACATTGGTTTAACGTGTCCTTACTTTTTAACAAAGGCGATCGCTACATTTTACCAAAGGGCATTACATAAGAGTGGCTCGGGGCAACAAACATCGTAATGTGATATCCGGGTTGGTCCCATTTTTGTTCTAAGATAGCCACCTTATATTGGCCATGTTTGGATCATGGGGTTAGAGCTAGTTTGGGTTAGTTGGGGGCTTAAATAACCCAAAAGTATCCAAACAGGTAGGGTTAGAGTGGGTTAGTTCCATCTAACCCAACTAGCCCGGTGCAGAGGTGCTTATTTGAGTTAGAGTGGGTTAGAAAATAACTCTAACTTTAACTGTGTTAGAGTATCCAAACAGGGCCACTGTGTGAGGCTAGCAAATCTAGTGCTGGACTTACTCTGTTGACTTGTCCCCCAGTCCCCACTTTCTTTCCTTTTTCAACCAATAGATCGGGTTTATATTGAGTTTGTACTGCGTTTCCCTTTATTTCCCTATTAGACCTAGAGACCAGTTGGATAGCCAGTCTCTGCTACTTTTCGCCCCCATTATTTCCTCTGTCGACCAAGTCCTAGATTCAGGTAACAAATCCTCCCCCACCCCCACCCCCTTTCTTCCTTGTTTGAACCAAGTAGTACTAGATTCGAGTGCATGAACTAGTTTTGCCTCTTAAACGTAAAAAAATTAGGTGGTTTTCGAACAGCCGATCGATCCTACCTACGAGGGGGCCTGAGAAATAGTAAAAGTTACAAATGCAGCGACGTCAGAGCTCTAAGTAGAGCAAGGCGGTTTGAAGGAAGTTATACCTCATGGTCGCGGGATGTCGCTAGGTGGGCGGCGGGAGGCGGATCTGCCCACACTACGGCAGCGAGGAAGAAGGGGTCGAGAGGCCTCCCTCACCAGCGGTGCTTGGGAGAGAACGACAAAGGCAGGCTGATCGGGATGCGCCCGGCAGTGGGTAAGAACCGTCGCCGAGGACGACCAGTGAACGTTGCACCTTCTCACCTTCCCGACGGAGAGGATCCGGCTGGATCTGTGACCAGCGGTGAGCAGAGAGAGAGAGAGAGAGAGAGAGTGTGGCCACCGCTGTCGTGTTTAGATCTGGAGAGGCCGAGACAGTGTGAAGAGAGCAACACTAGCAAGCAAGCGCGGAGGCTCCTGCCTATATAGTGGAGTAGTACTTAGTTTTCTTTTGTCTACCGGAGCCGGCTTGACCTCGTCAATGACTGCCGAGAAGTCTTAATGCACGTGGCACGGAGGCGCGATTGTCGTCATTTTGATCAAGCGCCGGATTATAACATATAACACAAAAATGCCACATGACAAGAAATCATAACCTCACTGCCCAAAGGAGACAACATGAATCCCGGCGGACAAACTAGACAAGGAACAAAGCTCAAATTAAAGATAAACTCGTAGAAAAGGGGTCCGTCGATAGATGTCCTAATTAACATAGCCGGCTTGACCTAGATGGCAGCCGAGTAGTCACAGTTCGTGCATGTGCCCCCAATGACTAGCCCAACTCAGTTATCGCTGTTTAACCCTCGCAGTGATCCGTAGCACATGACACATAATTTTGCGAGATGACAAGAAACCTTTTCTCAGATTTCTCACCACAACTACAGCCATGTACAACACAGCCTGCACGATATGTAGGCGATAGCCAATCCAGGCGTGTCTGCTGGAGTCTGGTCACATGCATGGATGAACTGATCTTCCGTGTCTTGCAGGGATCGCCCGAGCACCAACGTAGTACAACACTTCTCTAGTACTATCGCTCGTCTCCCTCTTCTATTAAGTCACCCGACTTGCGGGGCCGGGGAGTGTACCTATGGTCAGTTCTCAATTGCCGTCCCACATGTGTGTGCGAACGCAATATGACGTGCGTTCCATTCGGAGAGCAGCGTGCCAGACCGACCGACCGTATGGGGTGCGACGCGAACGCGACGGGCGTGCTGTATACTCCGTACATGTGTGCCGCCGTTTTCTAGACGCTTTGCTCCATGGCGCGGGCGCAATCCATGGATACAAAATTAGTATACTGTATACTATTTAAAAGTCGAGGGCGGGGCTTTTCCTGCTCGATAGGCGGCGGGACAGTTCCGCCTAGTCGGTTCGACAGACATGCGAGAAAACGAGGAGTAGGCTCTTTTGCAAACGTAGGGCTGTGTGATTTGACAGTGAGTTACTGCTGGACAGGTGGGGCCCCGTGATTTGACTTGCCATTATCTCCTTGTTGAAGAGAGTTAAATTTTCTCCTAAGTGATGACTAACCTTATAGCTAACCTTGTTGTAGTACGAGTGACTAAATGATGACTATGTATGACATGCCAACATCAGATAGCCTAATGCACCATGTTAAATCTCCAAGGGCGCGACCGCGCGTGCGACGCGATGGTCGTGGTAGGTGCGACCATGATATGGGGTGCTGGCAGCCCTTGGATCTGAGATCAAACGGTCGCATGCTAAGTTGCTGAAAATTTGCAGAATAACCCTCCCGCGGCAACCGGCAAATTTCCTCCCGCGGGCCGGAGTAGGTTTCTCGGTTTGCATACGGGTTTAATGGAGGCGAGGAGGCATGTTCAGCCGGGCGTGCAGTGGACGGCGCAGTACTATTTGATTTGACAACTACAACTAGTATATTATAAAAAACAAAGAAGAGTAGTAGAGATAGAGATAGGAATAGAGACTAGGGAGGAGCACAGTCTCGCTTTGCGTGGGCTACTCCTGCGCTCCATTCGGCGGCCGCAACATCCCCTACAGCCACTCCCTCCTGCGCTCCATTCGGCGGGCGCTGTTGACATTTGGGGAGCGCACTCTCGCGACTGCTAGCAGCCACGACTTCACCGACGACGACTTCTTCCCCGACCTCGGGAACCTCTTCCTCAACGACATGGGAGACAACCTCAACGCCAATGGTGCTGCTCCCGTTGCACCGTATCTGTTTATGTCCTTCCTGTTCGAAATCGTGGTAGAATTCATGTTTCTAGTCTATGTCCTAGACTCGATCTGTTCATCTACTATGCTAGTACGCATGATTAGTTTAATCTCTATTATAGCCGTCATGATTTATTTTGTAGTAAATCTCGTAGTAACTTGCTCATATATTCAATCGCGGAACGTCCCCTACAGCCACTCCCTGCTTCATGGACGGCTGGTCGATGCCTCCAAGGAGCCCTTTGTCCACTGCTATGAGTGCCCGGTGCCGTTTTGGGGCTCGCCGGACATCGTGCATCACCGACGCAGCGCATGCGGTGATCACCATCGCCCTTGGCGAAGAACATCAAGTACGAGACGTGCTACCCGTTCACCGTGCCGGAGTCGCTGGAGGATCAGCGTCGCCTGCTAGTCTCGGAGGAGGACGACAGCGTCTTCCTCTTGATCGTGGCCACCGGCGAGGCCCGCGCAGGCCGCCGCCACATCTCTGTAGTGTGCGCCAGGGTGATGCCGCTAACACTGACACTAACACGAGGCCGATGTACGGGTGCGTGCTCACTATTACTACCCCTCCGTGGTCCGTGGGCGGTGACACTGGCTACGTCAAGCTGACTTGGACTCTGCTGTGCTGGGACCTTCCCGCCAATGTGGACATGGAAGACGCATGGTATTATTTGACCCCCAACAATGTGCATGGGGACTCCAAGGAGGTTCACCTGGACATATGCATTACTAAGTTAAATGTTGATCATTAGTCTTCGCTCAATATAATCCGCTGACTAAGCATGTGGAGACTTCCATGCATGATCTTGCTCTATTGGAGTATCGCGCATGAATAAAAGTGTATCCATTTATGGTTTAGTCTAGAATCTTCCATGTATAAATTTTTACTACAGTACCGATGAAAGACTTATGATGAACCATTTCCCGGAAAGCACAATAAGAGTTATTTCTTCACAAGTTTTGGATGCAGGTTGAACAGTTGAACGCTTTTGTTTGCAAAAGATACTTTTTTATCTATTTCACCCGGATGTTTCTGAGCTCTAGAGATGAAATAATATCCGAAGAAACCTATCGATACCTGTTACACATGAGATGACCCCCACATCCTTTGTCAAAATAAACAGCACCCGATCAATGCATTTCACTCTTCCGCAAATCTGACGGGCACCTTACTTGCTCCTCTGGTGCTTAAGCTTGCCACATGGGCATAAAGTCTGATGTGGCAAGTTAATCAAGAAGAGAGAGACTAGTTTGGTGACCCAAGGAAGAAATGGTGCTAAGCGCGTGTACCTACGTGAAAAGACAATTTTGAGTCTATAGCTAATTAAATAAAGCAAACTTAGCAACACCATTTCATTGGAAGAGGTCACTCCTTGGCAAATGCAATAAATACTAGTACTCCTTGTGTCCCATAATATAAGAACGTTTTTGACACTACACTAGTGTCAAAAACGTTCTTATATTATGGGACGGAGAGTACTGAAGAAAGAGATAGAGAGGAGTAAAAATACACTTATAGCCAACCTTGTTGTAGTATGAGTGACTAAGTGATGACTATGTATGACATGCCAACATCGATAGCCTAACGCACCGTGTTAAATCTCCAAGCGCGACGCCATGAAAGCAACGCTGAAGGTCGTAAGTAGGCGCGACCATGATATCGGTTGCTGGTAGCCCTTGGATCTGAGATCCAACGGTCGCATGCTAAGTTGCTGAAAATTTACGGAATAACCCTCCGGGATAGGATATTCACCCATTGGTCTAGAATCACGCCATGCAACCGTTCGATCTCCGATCCAAGGGCTCTCGGAAGCCCGTATCATGGGAGAATGGAAAGCTACTACCCTGCCGTTCGCACACTGGCAGTTCGCTCCTACTCGTCCCCGCACGTCCTTAATACTACGGCGGTTCGCTCCTAGTCGTCCCCATCCATTCACATTACGGCAGTTCCACTAATCCTAACCCTCCTCCCAAATCCATGGTGTCCCAAATCTCCCCGATCGGCGGTGAGTACAAGGTTAGAACCATCACCGGCGATGAGTTCGACGTCATCTACACCCGTTCTTCCGCGACGGTGAAAGGATGCCTTTCTCGCTTCAGACGCATGTTCGAAGACTCATATGATGAGTGGTCGCCGGGCTAGATGTTGAGTACACTACAGTCATGGGACGAGAGAAGGATCTAAAGGACGAAGAGATGAAGAAGCCCGCCGTGATCCAGGTTTGCGTGCATGACTTATGCTTGGTCTACCACATATGCCATGCCGATGTTGAGTGCCAGGATTTTAAGGACTTCCTCGAGAGCAACCTAGTCAAATTCGTTACTGTAGACTTTGGTAACGACAAAGGAGTCCTGTGTCAGATAGGCCTCGTTGTAGGCAACACCTTCGACCTCCAAAAGAATCGGTTGGCGTCCTCTCGTCAGCCTTCAATGCTGACCCTGGCAGGAGCCATGGTTCATCCTTCGTACGGTAAACTGGAGAAACCTCATTACACGTTTCATCGTCATGCATGGCAGCGGAATGTACTAGATATAGACCACATCCACTACACTGCAATGGATGGCTACCTTCGTTTCAATATCTACAAGGGTTGGATAAAGAACAACAGCCAAGTTGGCGGTTCAAGCAAAGAAGTATCGGCCAAGAGGAAGAGGGACAAGAAGTCGAGGACGTGGGCGAGGACTCCGAGTAAGGTGGCAGTGTCATTGCTCATGGTGGTTCTAATGCAGTGTCTACCGGAATAGTTGCAAAGTTTAATTTCAGGTGTGCTTAATTTAATTTGAGGGGTGTGTTGTGTTGAGCCCCCAGCAGAACTATGTTATGTTTCTTCTTGTTACTTTAACTCTTCAGTAAGTACATACTAGTATTTCTTACATTTCATCTTTTAGTTGGTATAGTACTACCACTCGTTTATTCACATTATATACGTACAATATATATGGCCAACATCATATAGCCAGCAGTTTAGTTGTCAAAGAATTTCATGGTGCTTAGTTTTGTCAAAGAATTCCAGGGTGCTTAGTTTTATTTGAGGGGTGGGTTGTGCTGTACACCATTATTGTGACTAGCCTTTTTAATAGTACTATATGCATAATTTGGTGACGAGCGCTCTCTATATGTACCACCTTTTTTTAATTTCAAGTTTTGCTCCATGGCGCAATCCATCGATACTACTGCTGTACAAAAGTATACATTTTTTAAAAGGCTAGAGGGCGGGGCAATCTAGCTTGGTCGATTTCACGAGAGGCGAGGACCTTTGTGATTTGACGGCTCATTACTGCTGGAAGGCGGGGCCTTGTGATTTGACTGCTCGCATAAATGCGCCCGACTAACCGATCGAGGAGGAGCAAAGAACCATGCGGTATACTCAAGTTTTCCAATCGGAGTAGTATCATGACGGAGGAGCACGAAACACGGCAGCCCAGTGCCATATGGCGATAAAAATGATCTAATTTTCTAGTCATCTCATTGTTACTAGCATTGTTCTATTCATTCCCTCAAAAAACAAAAACCATTGTTCTATTCATGCCTCGCAGAGAATGTGACACGTCTTGTAAACACCGAAGCAAAAGATGAAACACAGCAGCAAAAGAAGAAGGAAGATTATCACCCCAAATGATCTAATTCGCCATGGAGTCGTAACTGCTTCTTCATCGCCTCTACGACCTCCATCTCCTTGTGCGTCTCCTCCGCAATCTTCTTCATTCTGTCCATGACGCGGGATTTCTCGACGCGAGCCTTCATCATCTGTTCCACGGCCGCATTACGTATCTTGACAGCAGCCGGGTGCTCGATGCGGAGCTTCGCCAACTCCTCATTCTGTTCCATGACGAGGGCCTGCAGCATCTTCATCGAGGAACTAATATTCTCATGCAGCTTCTTCCAGTCGGTGTTCTTCTCCTTCAACAGGTCGATCTCGTGGCAGAGCTTCTCCTTGTCCTCCTGAAGTCACAGGATTTCGCCGGTCGCCTTCTTCTCCGAGGCAATGCTCTTCTTCAGCAGCATCACCAAGCCGGCGGTCAACTCCCCCTGCTGATTGAGCTCAGCGGGCATGTCGTCGAGGCTCTCCTTCAGCAACTCCGTAAAGCCTTGGAGGAACTCCTTCTGCTTATTGAGGTGCTTATTGAGCTGATCGGGCATGCCGTAGAGGGATAACGACTCCAGCTCCGCCGGCTCGGCATGTTCGCCTCCGCGGCTAGGGCGCTCCTGGTTGCCATCGCCTGCCCGTGAGAGATCTTTCGAGGTATCTGCGTGGCGGCGAGCCCTCTTTTTTTTGCAGCCTTGGTTGCCGCTCCCTTGTTACGAGTAGTTCTCGACCTAGAGCTTTGATCACCGGCCATGGCAACGACGGACGAAGAAGAAGCACTCATGAGGAGGAAAGGTAGAGTAATTTTTGGTTAGGTAGTTCCCTTTTTATAACCTATGTACTAGCACTAGTAGTACTAATACCTGCATAATGGGAACACGTTCAGGTTTGGTTCGTACTAGTAGGTGTGAGCAGGCTTTCGAATGTGATGGGAACAAGGTAAAGATTAATTGATGGTTTTGGTTTGAGGCCCAAACGGCTCCCGATGAGTTTAGCGGAACATAAATTTCAAGTACTACACCGTCAAAAATTGGCACAAAATATGAAGGAGACCAATGGAAGTACTACTAGCAACCCACGATTTAACTACTGCATGCCGCAGTGGAGTAATAATGTCTTTCTTCCGCCTCACGTCCACTCAATTTGCATGCGCTGTATTAATTGACCATCAATGAAGTGAACGACTTTACACGTGTCAAATTATCACATGGGGTGGATCTTGGTACAAAATTGCGTCCGCCCGTGTACCCGCGTGTGCGTGTGAGGGAATGAGTGCGTGCGTGGCGTGCATGCACATCTTTGCTTCGTGTATGTACCGCAGTATGGCTCAGGGAGGACGAGTACATTCTTCTGGAACCAGCAGCACGTCACTGTGATCAATCCACGCAAGGAGGTCGCGACAACGCCTCCACATGTGCCACGTGGCTTCATGAACTGTAAGAGAGACCTGTAGTGTGCCATTGGTATTCTAATTTACGTGTTTTGCACATACTCGAAGTACTAGTAATGTACACGTGCATTGCACGCATCAAATTTTGCAACCAAATTATGAATAAATACCACACTATAGCATGTAAGCTCTGAGTCATATATGCGTGATGTAGCCCTTCGTTTAATTCTTATAGTTCATCTCATTCAAAATCAAATTAGTTTTTATAAAAAAGCTATGAACGCGCGAATAGGAAAAACATGGGATTATAGTGGAATGTCGTCTTGAATCCTACAGGATTGTACGAGTGTTTGATTGTGCATAGAAAAAACGCAGAATTCTTTCAAAGAGGTTTGAGTGGATGGGATGTTTCCTATGAAATCTAGTGCAAATGCATCATATGGAAAAATTCCTATGGTTTACAATCCTATGAATCAAACAACCAAGATAGGAAAATTCCTAATGATTAGAATCCTCCAAAATTCCTTTGAGAATCCTTTGAATCAAAGAAGCCCTTAATCTATTTTATGATTCATGGAATTGTGTGTTGTAAAGCATAAAGTAAAAACAAATAATGGCAATTCAACTAAAAATAGTTTGGGCAGGTATGATACGGAAGATTCTAGAACAAAAGAGAACCCTTTGTTGTTTTGAGGTTTGTGCATTATGCTTAAGTTCAACCATGGAGTCTGCTAGATTGTACATGTGGCAAAATCCGTGGGGGGCTAGAAGATGGTGCGAGGGGCCGTGGAGGGAGACTATGAAGGAATGCACAAGTGCGAAATCAATATTAGAGAGAGGGGCGAACACGCGCGCATGTTGCCGCAGGGCGAGCCATGAAAAATAAATGAGCTAGGGGCCAAGCATTGCTAATCCTTTACGAGGAGAGTCAATTCATGAAATTAAACCTTTTTTAGCAGCAATTGTCTAATGATCACATTCATATTAGCCGCGATATATAGTGATGTTAGGGGGGGGCAAGGCCCTTACTGCACCATGTCTTTGCCATTGTGCACGCGTGTGAGAGATGAAGCGGAAGGCATGGATGATGAGAGGGGGACGTTGGATATATAATTATTTTTGTGTATTAGCTATTTATGTTAATCCTATATAGAGAGGTATAGATTGATCGATGTGGACGTGGGAGAGGTATAGATTGATCGATGTGGACGTGGGAAAGAGGGTGAGACCTCACTGGATATATCGATTGATCGGTTTGTGTGGAAAACTATGAAAGACCTAGCTATATACACACAAACATAGAGGAACATCGATCGTTGCGCATGCACGCGTGAGAGATAAAGAATGCCCGGTATGATGGAGAGGGGGATGTGTGTGGGTGTGTGCCTTCATGGGAGACCGACCTGAAGAAAAAGATTGCACGCGTGTGATTTATAATGCCGACTGGTAGTGTGTGTGCATGCATGCACGAGAGAAATTTAGTGGTACAATTATAAAGAGAAGACTACTGTGTGGGTGTAAAAGAATAGGTGAGGTCATAATCAATGTAAAGTTGAATTCAAGTATTTGAATAAGAGATCCTGATGTTTGAAACCCATGCATGCATGAATGTAACGGAGATCTGCGCGGTGTGGTTTGGAAACTTGAGCATGTTGTAATTTATACACATTGAACAAGGTCAGACTGATTTGAATTTGAGATACCGATGGCAGACATCATTTGCCCACGTCGCATCCGTGCATGGACACACTATTCTAATTGGAGATAATGGGCGGCTTTCACATCACATATCTATATCTATACCCCTATATATATTATATTATATATTTTTTATATTGTGTCCTGGTAACTTTAACTTTGAAAGATGGTCATTGGATGAGGCGAATCCGATGGTCCAAAGATGGCAAATTTGAGCACTATTAGCCGTTGGATATCATCTAGATTCCACCAGATTTCGCCACATGTATAATCTAGAAGACTCCATGGTTGAACTTAAGCATAATGCACAAACATCAGAACACAATCACTTCTTATTTGTTCTAAAATCTTCCGTATCAGAATTGCCCAAATGTTTTTCTACATGATTTGCCAATATTTGTTTTTACTTTATGTCTTACAACGCACAATTCAATGAATCTTAAAATAGATTAGCTTTCTTATAAAAACTAGATGATTTTGAATGAAATGAACTATAAGAATTAAACGAACATCTACATCATGCATATATGACTCAAAGCTTGCATGCTATAATGTGGTATTTATTCATAATTTGGTTGCCAAATCTCATGCGTGCAATGCACGTGTACCTTACTCTAGTCTAAATGGTGTTTGTGTGTGTGTTGTGCGTGTTGAGGTGCAAATTGTCATTTTTTTTGGGTACACGTTAAGTTTGTTCTTCCGAAATTTCAAGCCGCGCCTTGTTATGCCGAAAATTGAAGCTAGCGTCTCTGTCTATCGTGCTGCGAAACTCCCGGCTCTTCAACCCGCGCCTTGTTAGCCCGAAATATTTAAGATATATCTTTGTCTCGTTGTTCGGCTAACTCCCTCCATCTCAACCCGCGCCTTGCTATTCCAAAATTACAATGCGCGCGAAAACTCCCACCTCCTGTGAAATCCCGACACGCGAAATGCCCGTGGTACCCCTGAACCGAAAGAACCGCCTCAAATCAGTGGGGGTACTTTCGTAACTTACCCCACATTTCGGACAAGCGCGTCTCTAAGCCATGGTTCCCCACTGCCATCCCATCCGCCCACCCATTCAGACACCGAGGCTGCGAAAACCCGCGATGATACCCCACACACCGCCTCCGTCCGCCACCCAGCCGGAGCCTCGTCCCGGACGACGTCGTCCACCACACCACCTCGACGTCCCTCATCCCCCGTACCGGATGAGGATCCGTCGTCGATCTCATCGTCCTGTCGGTTCAGCCACCCCGTCCTCCACCTCCAAGGAGCTGCCCCGATGTTCCCCTCGTCTTTCGCGCCACCTCCATTCCCACACTGCCGTCTTCAACTGCACCACCGGAAGAGCATCATCATCACCGTTTCCTTGGATGAAGCTGCGGCCTAATCGGCGCCACCAAAGAGGTTGTACACTAATCGCCGCATTTTCTTCTTGATTCGATCTCACGGTGCTGCCGGCGCTCGGTCCCGAGCCGACACGGCGCTGACTCCATCCACAGCCGGCGTCGCCGCCACTTCCTCCACGGTGTCGCTCCTCGTGGCGGCGTCCACATCAAGAGGAGCTGCTGCTGCTTTAGCTCTCGCTTCTTGCTTTGCTATGCTCTTGCTCTCGGTCCCTGCAGTCTGCTCTTGCTATTGCTCTTGCTCACATGTTCTTTGCTCGCTCTTGCTCTTGCTTGCGATGCTGCTCCGATTTGGCTACACTTTAGTTGACTGAATCGACTTTTGGGTCGATAGATTTTCAAGGGTGGGCTCACGGGTGAAGGAAGAACCAGCCGCAGTGAGGAGGAGGCTCATGGGAGAGGTACCCCACTATCTATCTTAGGGTTCGTGGATGGAGGCGGTGGTGCGCCGGTGGCGGGCGGTGGCGTGGGGATCGCCGGAGAAAAAGCTTCGGCATGGGGGGCCTAGAGGGATGGCAGGCGGCGGACCGGGCGGTGGGGAGTGTTCAGGCGGGCGGGCGCCTGACCGGCCGGCCCAGTGTCACAGCCCCAGATCAGCCTAAGCTTGTTTTTCTTGCATCCATGCATCATGTCTAAATTTCTTTTAAATTTGAAATGGGGATGACCAAGCCCTAGCACCAAAAACAATTCAAATAGGTTCAACTAAGAAATATTTTTCAATGAACCTGAAATGCCCTTCAAAATGCTCATCATCTTTGCTTTGGTTCAGAACCTATGTCAAAGGTGGTGCAACATTTTCTAGGTCATCCAAAGGTCCTTGGATCAATTCACAAGTTTTGAATTTGAGCATTCAAATTATACAAAATATTTTAAATGTCCAAAAATTGCCAAACCAAAATGTTTCCTGTTGGAAATATTCCAACAAGGGACCAGGAGCATTTTGGTGATTTTTAAAACTGTTTTGGTATTTTAGAAAACCCCACAAAGTTGCAGGAAATTAGAAAAGATTAAAAAAAACAGAAACTTACAGCGCACCCACGGCCCACTGCCCGGCCCGGCCAATGGCCATGGTAGCTGCTTGGCTTTCAACGAGCAGGCAGCCAGTGCTTTCGGCGTGGCACCGCATGGGTGCCACGCACCTGGTCGCCGCCTCGCCGCTCCCCTCGCCAGCTGCCGACGAGGACCGACCTCCCCCTCTCTCCCGAACCCCCTGGACACTCCCTCTCCTCCCCGGCTCGCTTCTCTCGCTCTCCCCCATCTTGGCCGACGCCGTCCTCGCCCTTTCACCGTGATCGTGCTCCCGCCGTCCATGCTCCTCCTCATCATGTCCAGAGCTCCGCCGCACTCCACTACCCCTAGCCAGCGAGTCCGCTTCGTTCTAGTGCACGAATCCATCCCACCGACCTCAACCGAGCTCGCCCGTCGCCGGAGATCCCTTTTCGCCGCCCGTCGCTCCGGTTCATCCCGACCTCGGCGAGGGCTTCTACACGTCGCCCGTGAGCCTACCTAACTCCCTTCCCTCTCTCTCGCGCCCTCGAGCAACGTAGCAACCGAGCCACGTTCACCGCACTCGCCGCCGTGGAGCTAAATGCCGCCGACGTGCTCCCGGTCCTCTCCGGCCAACCCATGGTGTCCGTTGCACTCACCGCACTCCGAGGGTCGACCATGTACTCCCGCACCTCACCGAGCCCTCTAACCCCAAGCCCGTCGTTGGCGAACCGGCGGCCGCCTAGCCTCGTCGCCGGCGCCAACTCCGCCACCCCGACCCCAATCGACTCCACCAAGAGGTCGCGGGTTGCTCCTAGCTACCCGTAGCTACCTTCGCGACTCGTTTGGTCGCGGAATCGCCAAACACACTCCCTCCGCCGTGTCGGGCTCGCCGTGACTAGTCGCTGATGCGGTAAGCGTGGGCGTTGACCACTGCGGGCCCTCGTTGACCCCGACAGGTCAGCGGCGAGATGGGGCCCAGCCACGCTAACTAAATAGGTTAGTTTTAATTAAACTTTAATTAAGTTAATTACCCTGACATGCGGGACCCTGTCGAGTTTGACCTGAACCGCCCAGTTGACTTGATGACGTCCTGCGGCGTGGTCTTGACGCCATAATCATTTTACGGATTTATAATAATTCAGGAATTTGGAAAATACCCCAAACTTCTAAAATTCATAGTAATTCAACCGTAGCTCAGATTGAAATAATTTATATATGAAAAATGATCAGAAAAATATGAAGAATCTGTTTATGCCATGATCATGCATGTTTGAACAAGTTAACCTCACTGAATAGGATGAATCATGATTAGGGCAAATTATGAAATAACATTTGGAGTTGGAGTTTAACCTTGTTTGAATTCCACTTCATTAACTTGGCTAGATATTGCATTAGGTGAATTCAGTACCTTAACATGACATGTCATTCATGTGACTGTGCATTGCATTGATAGTGTTCTCTCTTGTTTGCGGTAATTGCCCCCTCTCAATAGACGACGTCATCGAGCGATGAGTTCGATGACACCGATGAAGAACTATATTATCTTCGAAGTGCCGGGCAAGCAAAACCCCTTGTTCATTCCGATATAATCCCACTCTCTCGCTCCTGCTCTATTTTACTGCATTAGGACAACAACGACTCATGTGTTACTTGCTGCGGTAGTTGAACCCTTGATCCTCTGCATGACCCGTCACCACAGTAATTAGATGAAACCCACTAGCATGAGTAGGAGTTGTTTGAGCCATGTTGTGCCTACTCATTCATGCTTGTTGTCATGCCTGCTACTGCTTAGAGTTGAGTCATGTCTGATTCATCGGGAATGAATTGGAATGGTGTGTGAACATGTCCTACTGTGTGAGCTAAGTGTGTGAACACGATTTGGTAAAGGTAGCGGTGAGAGGCCATGTAGGAGTACATGGTGGGTTGTCTCATTGAAGCCGTCCTCGAGAACTGAGTTACGTGTTTGTGATCCATGAAACAGTTACTACCACGCATTGGGATCCTTAATTGACCCTCTCGGCTTCTTAACCACCCTTGTCCTCGGTCAGGGAGTTGCAAGTAGTTTCGGTGTTTGTAGCATCTTTGGGGGCATGCATAGCAGCTGACCATAGGGGTGGGTTGTGTTGCGGTGAAATACCGTGGTGTACCCGATTCGCCCGTTTGGTGTCTCGGGAACCCTGCACACATCGTTCGGGCTGTATGGGAAACCTCGGCGGACTCCTGCGGATGGAACCGAATAGGCGATAAACCTGGACTTGGGACTTGTGTGTTCAGGTAGGTCGTGGCCGACACCCACGTTGGGCCTCCGCTTGAAGGTTGCCGAGTACATGTCGTGTAAACGGCGGTAAGTGGTTTGAGCGTGTGTGAAGAAGTACACCCCTGCAGGGTTAATATGATCTATTCGAATAGCCGTGTCCACGGAGAAGGACTTCTGGGTTGCCTATATCAGTTCATAGACAAGTGAAAGTGGATACCCTAAAATGCGAAAGATAAGCGTGAGTGCTATGGATGGCGTTCTAGTAGGGAGGCAGGAGCGGATCCATAGTGGTGTATTGATATGGTGAATATGTGGACTCGTGTGCGCCACCTCAAAAGAGTTAATTGCGATCGTAGTTCAGATAGTCACCGAAGTCAAAAGCTGGCTTCTTTGCGGTCAAACTCCACCACCCCTTTTGATAATGATGCATATGTAGTTAGTTACGATGTAAGTCTTGCTGAGTACGTTTGTACTCACGTTTGCTTATTTTATGTTTTGCGTAGAGACTTTAGTCTCGTTAGTAGTTCCGCTTGGACTTGACGTTTAGCTTGTTACCTCATTTCACGATCTTGTGCCCTCGGCGGAGATCTGGTAGATAGTCAGGCTTCTCAGCCTTCTTCATTTATAGTTGTCTGTACTCAGACATGATTAGCTTTCGCTTGTTCTTTGACTTGTATGCTCTGAGTGTTGGGTCATGAGACCCAGGTTTGTAATATCTCGCTCCTCGGAGCCTATTGACTAAATATTTGAGTCGTAGAGTTATGTTGTGATGCCATGTTGTATCTACACATATTGAGCATATTGTGTGTATGTTTGAAATGCTTGGTATGTGTGGGATCCGACAAACTAGTTGTTTATCCTTGGCAGCCTCTCATATGGGGAAATGTAGTCTCGTGCTTACGGCGATAGTAGTCCGCTACAGACCCGGTTCACCGAGTCCTGCTAGCCCAGCACTACCGCTTGGACACTTGACTGGCGGCATGTGTTTCACTTCGCCTATGTCTCGTTCTTCGCGGGGAAATGTCACGCGGTGTTATTCGGAGTCCTGCCTAGCCTGCTACAGCCCGGGATACCGGAGTCCTGTTAGCCCAGTGCTATAGCCCGAATATATACGTTGATGACCGACATGCTCGATGTGATTCATGTATGCCTGTCCCCATAGGTTAGCGCCGCTTTGGGTTCACGACTAGCCATGTCGGCCGGGTTCTTTGTCATATGGATGCTAGCGACACTATCATATACGTGAGCCAAAAGCGCATAAGCGGTCCCGGGCCATGGTAAGGCGACACCGTAGAATACCGTCGTGAGGCCGCAAAGTGATATGATGTGTTACATGCTAGATCGGTGTGACTTAGGATCGGGGTCTGACAGCGTTGGTATCGAGCTTTGTTGCTCAGAGGATTACCAAGCCAAACTGGTCAAGTTGTGTCTAGAAATGCTTTAGTTATGTAAGGGAATTGATTGTGGAAGGAACGTAAGGCTCTTTAACTTCTTATACCTCATGGCCTTCTGATCTGAGTCAACCTCTTCTCTTCTACGGGGTTAAGAACTACGCTTCTCATCTATCTATTAGGATGACGTGTTACTAACCCATAGACTTATAAGATTGTTGGTTTCAAGCCCAGTTCAGTTCCTACTACTTCTATATGATAATTGTTGATCTCGGAACCTTGATATTGTGATGTTGAGTGGTTATGCCACCCTTTTTGCAGGATATCTCAAATCATTTTGAGCATTTACAGCCGTTATGTTGTCCGAGTCATCCCTCTCTAAATAGTCTGATGCATTTGCAAATCCTTTTCTTCTGTTCCCGATGTCCTTTTTGGTCAGAATAAGCACACTAATCGGTACGTTGAGGTATTTTGCCTCGGCGTAGATGTTGGAGCTATTATTATGACCCTAGGTGTTTAGGGAGTCACCTAGCAATTTAGCAATGCTTTTGTATCCCCAGTGTGATGTCTCTGACCATTATTCTTGAAAGCATCCCGTGATGTTATTAGTCAGTAGGCATTCTACTCCTGGGTTTCTGAACCCGAGATTCACCCTACTTCATGTTGTTAGTAATTGCTAGTTCCTTTAGGATATTAGTAACTTTGTGATAGTCCTCGAGGTTCGTGGTATTTCCTTCTTCCAAATATCATGAACTAGTTATGGCAGAAGTTCGTTGAACCAAAAGATCACAATAAGAGTGCTCTTGAGGAGTTCTCCATTCCATATTGTGAATCTGCCAATTCTACTTTCTGCATGGGTTATCCGGGAGAAATGTTGAGCCTTGCTCGATATACTAATCCATGCTTCCACAACTCGAAAAATTATATGTTCATTTGAGTTGCTCTCTTTAGTTGTATCACGACCATCATCTATCGCTTGATAACCAAGAGTATGTGTGCATTCGTTTATCGATGTCTATTATCCTTGTGGTCCGTCAAGCCATTCCGTTCTGGAATGACTAGGAGAAACAAACTCCAGTACCTCATCTATTTCTAGGATTGGGTCAAAGTAGTTGTATTCCGCAGATCAAAATGTCAATTCAGCTTTTGTTCTGTTCTACCTTGGAGTGTTACCATCGTTATGTCAGGAACATCATGAGAATTGCACCTTCTCTTATGAATTCTCGATGCAGTGATACTTCTCGCCATCATTATCCATTCTTTGGTTCCGAGTTGTTGAAACCGGAATGCCGACAAGTGAATTGTGCTGTGTGAAATCAATACTCCGAGCAACCCGTTGCTTGGCAGCTAATGGACAATATCCTCATTCTTAGCGTGTTGGTTATTAAATCATCATCCTAAGATTGATCGTGCTACCTAGTCCTTATTTCTGGTGCACACCTCGATTGATGAGTTAGGATTATATCAAGTCCTCACTCATTTGATCATATCGTCTTGCCCTCAAAAGCAAGGTTGTTCTCGAGCTTAGTAACATATCGGTGGTTTGTGATTTTCCGAATATCTTCTCGGAGTATTACCAAAGTTGTCCCCATTTGTTATGTTGAGCTCGTGATCAAGTTGGTTACTTAAGAACCACCCTTCTCCAAGAATCATGTTGGATATCCACGAACTAGTTGGTTGAGCTAGACAACAACTTGGAGAGTTGGAAGATAAAAGTTTGCCTAACTTAGTTCGTTCCAAAGGGATATTCTTGTGTAGTGTGTGTTGAAGAAAGATGATATCTTCATCGATTGGTCTCTGTGATCGATTCTTTGGACCTATTGTCTTATCAATCCTTTGACTTGAGTATGGGCTATTATTAAGTCAAATCAGAACCAACGATGTTCGTAATGTTGTCTTACTCGTGGTTGATCCCTCGAGCATACCCCATTACATCTTTTGGTCTGACCAATGCTATCACCGTGTTCACATGATGGTGGAAGTCCAGTGATATGGAAATTCCGATGAGTTGCTGTTGAGCCCATCAGTAGCATTTTGTCTCCCCCCATGAGTCATGTTGAACATCAATCTAGTGTTGGAAACTTTATAAGCAATGTCTTCGTGTTTCGTTCATGAAGCATATGTTTGGATGGAAGTAGTGACTTCCTCGAATTCATGTGCTTTAGGTGTAAGTTGCCGCCATGAGTTCGAGAAAGGTTTGTTTTGTTTCCTTTGGAATCATTCCAAGTCAGTCATGCACGTGCGAAGTATTCTATGGTCTGATAGACTGATCATCTTCATTCCATATGAATTCCATAGCACACCAAGCCACTGATTGATTTGTTCAAGGAGAAGAAGTTCCTTCTTAAGACCGCGGCATATACAAGGACTTTGTTATCCTCGATGATGGTTCCCCACCGAACTTCGGTAGTGTTTCATGATAAGACTACTATGTGGTCATTCTTGTCTTGGACAATATGTTCACATGTTTGTAGCAGAACCCGCTCATGTTTTGGAGCTCACTACCGTAGTTCATATCCCGAGAATCTCGCAGAACGTCATCTAAATGGATTTGTGTTGCATACTTTCTTTTCAGACATGTTGAGTCTGAAGTATCCTATCACCAATCGGATCTGAATCTCAGGCAGATATGATGGTTGGAACATTCCAACAGTTGTATCTCATTCCCAGCTTGCACCGTCCTTGTACCATTTCACTATAGGCTGCCTTCTTAGTAATTCTTGTCTAGGATCATCCTCAAAAGTGGACTTACCATGGGTCCCATCCATCTCCGATGATAAGCAAAAATCATCCATTGCGTTGTCTTCAACAAGGTAGTCCACATCATCCATTCTAGTCCGGGTGTACCATTCCTTTGCACTCCACCAAGCGATCGTTGTGAATTGCCTTAGGCTGGTATGAAGAGTTTCAATGATCTTTGTATCAAAAGTAATTCTTTTGCCACTTAAGGGAATAGTTCTCGCGTCACCTCCACGAGGTGCCCGCTATTGAATCATGACAATTATTTCCTCGCCACCTTGACACCATCCATCATCTCCCTAAGCGTGGAATTGTTGCCCACTAATCAAACCTCGTCGTTTGTTATTCCTTCCTCTCGATATGTTTTGTGTCTCAACTCGAGATGTATCACCATCCCAGTCCGTGAGTCGATCATGTTTACATGATCTTCGTGAAGATCGAATCATGTAGGGTTTCCCCCTTCTTTCTGTTGTCGTGTCGGGTAAAGATCTCGAAGACGTCAAGACCAAGATGATGGAGTAAATCAACATCTTCGAGAAAGGCAAACGGATCATGAAGATTGTGATAGTTGCGACCCCCCCCCCCCTTTTTCCTCTTACCTCACGTCTTGAATCTCGGGGCGAGATTCTTGTTTAGTGGGGGTGAGCTGTCACAGCCCCAGATCAGCCCTAGCTTGTTTTTCTTGCATCCATGCATCATGTCTAAATTTCTTTTAAATTTGAAATGGGGATGACCAAGCCCTAGCACCAAAAACAATTCAAATAGGTTCAACTAAGAAATATTTTTCAATGAACACTGAAATGCCCTTCAAAATGCTCATCATCTTTGCTTTGGTTCGTAACCTATGTCAAAGGTGGTGCAACATTTTCTAGGTCGTCCAAAGGTCCTTGGATTAATTCACAAGTTTTGAATTTGAGCATTCAAATTATACAAAATATTTTAAATGTCCAAAAATTGCCAAACCAAAATGTTTCCTGTTGGAAATATTCCAACAAGGGACCAGGAGCATTTTGGTGATTTTTAAAACTGTTTTGGTATTTTAGAAAACCCCACAAAGTTGCAGGAAATTAGAAAAGATTAAAAAAAGAAACTTACGACGCACCCACTGCCCACCTGCCGGCCCAGCCCAAGAAACCGTGCCCAGAGCTGCTTGGCTCGCCAGGTGCAGCAGTGCTCGGCGGGCACCGCATGGGTGCCACGCACCTGGTCGCCCTCGCCGCTCCCTCCGCCAACCGCCGACGAGGACCGACCTCCCCTCTCTCCGAACCCCCTGGACACTCCCTCTCCTCCCGGCTCGCTTCTCTCACTCTCCCCATCTTGGCCGGCCTTGTCAGCCGCGCCTACCGCCGTAGTCGTGCTCCCCCGCCGTCCATGCTCCTCCTCATCATGTCCAGGAGCTCCGCCGCACTCCACTACCCCTAGCCAGCAGAGTCACGCTCGTTCTAGTGCAATCAATCCATCCCACCGACCTCAACCGAGCTCGCCCGTCGCCGGAGATCCCTTCGTGCCGCCGTCGCTCCGGTTCATCCCGACCTCGGCGAGGGCTTCTACACGTCGCCCGTGAGCCTACCTAACTCCCCTTCCTCTCTCGCGCCCTCGAGCAACGTAGCAACCGAGCCACGTTTACACTTTCCCGCCGCCCGTGGAGCTTCGTAGGCGTGCTCCGGTCACTCTCCGGCCACCCCATGGTGTCCGTTGCACTCACCGCACTCCGAGGGGTCTACCATGTACTCCCGCACCTCACCGAGCCCTCTAACCCCAAGCCCGTCGTTGGCGAACCGGCGGCCGCCCTGGCTCGTCATGGCGCCAACTCCGGCCACCAGAGCCAAGCCCGACTCCACCGGTGATCGCGGGTTGCTCCTAGCTACCCGTAGCTACCTTCCATGACTTCGTTTGGTGGCGGAATCGCCAAACACACTCCCTCCGCCGTGTCGGGCTCGCCCGGCTGACTAGTCGCCAGTGCAGCCGGCGTGGGCGTTGACCCGCTGCGGGCCCTCGTTGACCCGACAGTCAGCGGCAGATGGGGCCCAGCCACGCTAACTAAATAGGTTAGTTTTAATTAAACTTTAATTAAGTTAATTACCTTGACATGCGGGACCCACTGTCAGTTTTGACCTGGACCGCCCAAGTTGACTTGATGACGTCACACTGACGTGGTTCTGTCGCCATAATCATTTTACGGATTTATAATAATTGAGGAATTTGAGAAAATACCCCAAACTTCTAAAATTCATAGTAATTCAACCGTAGCTCAGATTGAAATAATTTATATATGAAAAATGATCAGAAAATATGAAGAATCTGTTTATGCCATGATCATGCATGTTTGAACAAGTTAACCTCACTGAATAGGATGAATCATGATTAGGGCAAATTATGAAATAACATTTGGAATTGGAGTTTAACCTTGTTTGAATTCCACTTCATTAACTTGGCTAGATATTGCATTAGGTGAATTCAGTATCTTAACATGACATGTCATTCATGTGACTGTGCATTGCATTGATAGTGTTCTCTCTTGTTTGCCGGTAATTGCCCCCTCTCAATAGACGTCATCAAATGATGAGTTCGATGACACCGATGAAGAACTATATTATCTTCAGAAGTGGCAGGCAAGCAAAACCTCCTTGTTCATTCCGATATAATCCCACTCTCTCGCTCCTGCTCTATTTTACTGCATTAGGACAACAACGACTCATGTGTTACTTGCTGCGGTAGTTGAACCCCTTGATCCTCTGCATGACACATGGAGTCCACGGTAATTAGATGAAACGCACTAGCATGAGTAGGAGTTGTTTGAGCCATGTTGTGCCTACTCATTCATGCTTGTTGTCATGCACTCTACTGCTTAGAGTTGAGTCAGTCGATTCATCGGGAATGAATTGGAATGGTTGTATGAACATGTCCTCTTGTGTGTGAGCTAAGTGTGTGAACACGATTTGGTAAAGGTAGCGGTGAGAGGCCATGTAGGAGTACATGGTGGGTTGTCTCATTGCAGCCGTCCTCGAGGAACTGAGTTACGTGTTTGTGATCCATGAAACAATTACTACCACGCATTGGGATCCTTAATTGACCCTCTCGGCTTCTTAACCACCCTTGTCCTCGGTCAGGGAGTTGCAAGTAGTTTCCGGTGTTTGTAGCATCTTTGAGGGCATATGCCGCGCATGACCATAGGGGTGGGTTGTGTTGCAGTAGGCACCGTGGATGTACCGATTCGCCTGCTTGGTGTCTCGGGAACCCTGCACACATAGTTCGGGGCTGTATGGGAAACCTCGGCCGGACTCCCTGCGGATGGAACCCGAATAGGCGATAAACCTGGACTTGGTACTTGTGTGTTTAGGTAGGTCGTGGCCGACACCCACGTTGGGCTTCCGCTTGAAGGTTGCCGAGTACATGTCGTGTAAATGGCGGTAAGTGGTGAGAGCGTGTGTGAAGAAGTACACCCCTGCAGGGTTAATATGTTCTATTCGAATAGCCGTGTCCATGGAGAAGGACTTCTGGGTTGCCTATATCAGTTCATAGACAAGTGAAAGTGGATACCCTAAAATGCGCAAGATAAGCGTGAGTGCTATGGATGGCGTTCTCGTAGGGAGACGGGAGCGGATCCATAGTGGTGTATTGATATGGTGAATATGTGGACTCGTGTGCGCCACCTCAAAAGAGTTAATTGCGATCGTAGTTCGGGATAGTCACCGGAGTCAAAGCTGGCTAACTGCAGTCAAACTCCACCACCCCTTTTGATAATGATGCATATGTAGTTAGTTACGATGTAAGTCTTGCTGAGTACGTTTGTACTCACGTTTGCTTATTTTATGTTTTGCGAGAGAGACTTTAGTCTCGTTAGTAGTTCCGCTTGGACTTGACGTTTAGCTTGTTACCTCGACTACGATCTTGTGCCCTCGACAGATCTGGTAGATAGTCGCTTCTCAGCCTTCTTCATTTATAGTTATGCATGTACTCGAGACATGTTTAGCTTCCGCTTGTGCTTTGACTTGTATGCTCACGAGTGTTGGGTCATGAGACCCGGGTTTGTAATATCTCGCTCCTCGGGCCTATTGACTAAATATTTGAGTCGTAGAGTTATGTTGTGATGCCATGTTGTATCTACACATATTGAGCATATTGTGTGTATGTTTGAAATGCTTGGTATGTGTGGGATCCGACAAACTAGTTGTTTATCCTTGGCAGCCTCTCATATGGGGAAATGTAGTCTCGTGCTTCGGCGATAGTAGTCCGCCACAGCCCGGTTCACCGGAGTCCTGCTAGCCCAGCACTACCGCTTGGACACTTGGCTGGCGGCATGTGTTTCACTTCGTTCCTATGTCCGTTCCTTCGGGAAATGTCACGCGGTGATATTCGTGAGTCCTGCCTAGCTCATATTCTGACCGGGATAACGGAGTCACTCGTTAGCCCAAAGGTTACACCGAATATATACGTTGATGACCGACATGCTCGATGTGATTCATGTATGCCTGTCCCCATAGGTTAAGCGCCGCTTTGGGTTCCACGACTAGCCATGTCGGCCGGGTTCTTTGTCATATGGATGCTAGCGACACTATCATATCACATTGAGCCAAAAGGCTTAAACGGTCCCGGGCCATGGTAAGGCGACACCCGTGGGAATACCGTGCGTGAGGCCGCAAAGTGATATGATGTGTTACATGCTAGATCGGTGTGACTTAGGATCGGGGTCCTGACACCCGGGCGGCGGGGGGCTGCTGTTTGGCCGGTGGTGGCTTGCAGCTCAGGGAGGTGGAGGTTGAAGATGAACCGCATGCCCTTGATTTCGTATACAACGGCTACAAAATAGACTGACCAGACATGAAAAAGTCAGTCGACCGACATGTAGCCTCACCTTGCTAGTGCGTTCGATTTAAAGAAAATTCAGTTTCGACTGAAATTCAGTTTAATGATTAGGTTCAGTTTAACGATTAAGTTCAGTTCCGACAGTTAAGTTCTATTTCGACAGTTAAGTTCAGAGATGAGCGGCTGATGTATTTTACATCTAGCACTTTGTGGTTATGTATTTACGTCATGTATTGGAGATGCTATTAGAATTCCACTCAGGTTAACGTTGTTCGTTGTCTCTCTTGTCCTGCTTCAGCCTCGGCGTCGTACAACTCACCGGAGCTACTCCAACGATGAAACCCTCCATCACAGTGGAGCAGTACCTCTGGCTCCATCTCCAGACGCCTAAGATCTTCTTCCCCTCCTCCGTCAGCAAAGTCAGCCGGAGCATCTTCACCGGCCAACCCAATCACGCTGAGATCGACATGGCTTCGCAAAAGAGGTTGTACACTTGTTGCATCTCGTTTTTACTCTACATGTTATATATATTGTCCACTGAGCACTCGTAGTAATGGGAAATATGATTATTTTATCCTACTATATGACAAGCAGTGAGGTACCAGGCAACTTAGCTATCCGTGATGGACTCTCTTGAACGCCATCATTATTTATCTCTGCGCATTTGAGCTGTGCATTTGTCGATGGGCCTGGGAGTTGAGCTAGTATAGCAGTGGCCTTGGTCCAAAGTAATAGAAGTAGCACAATTTTTTTTAGTGTAGGATTTTCCTTGCTCAAGCCTGCCTACTAGAATCGCCAGTGCTTGAAGGGAAAAGTGAATGAAAAACATAGGAATTGGAAAGTTTCCTATAGTACTACTTTTCATGAATTTGGTGCAAAGGAATGGAGCAAAGGAAAACTGTAGGATTTGTTCCTTTAGTGTCTCCTTGAAAGAAAAATCGTAGGAATTCTAATTTCCACTTCTCCTCCTTTTCATATTCCTATTCATCAAGCACAATACTAAGAGATAGTAGCATAATAGCATTATAACTGTACATTTTCTTGTGGTTTGACTTAATCTCACCATGCTTTTTTGCATCCTGTGATCTTCCAATTGTTGTGAATCAAACACCCAGTTGGCGGAAATCCTGTGTTTTTAAATTCTACTGTTTTGCACGTGCATTCCTATCCTATTCCTGTCTATTTCCTATCCCTGCATTGTTAGAATCCTCAAATTCAAAAAGCCCTTACTCAATTACTTACATTACAGATATGTGTCAAAGAAAACCTTGTGTGGTCTGTCTGCTCGGCGCTGTGTTCCACCCCAGCTCATTTGCTCCAACGACGGAAGGGTTCACCACAACAGGGATCCGCTCTCCAGACTGTCTTCGCTGCCTCGGATCTTCTTCCCTTCCCGCCCGGCTTGTCGACAATCGCATTACCATCATCAAGCGGCGAGATGACCTTGAGGACTACGGGTCCGCAAGAGAGGTCGCACTCTTCCGTGTCTGCTTCGTTATGCGTCGCTTAATATGATGACATGCTACATTATCGTCGTGTTCACCTATTAGACTCGAGTCGAGTCCAAACTAATGCCGAAACTTGAGTTTTAAATGGTTGTGGGGTACATATTGGGGCAGCAATCGGTACTATCTGTCTACTATCCGTTAATCTCCGGTGTCTACTATGAGTTTCATGTTGTGTGCAATCAAACATTTAAGGAGCCATTTTCTGTTTTTTTAACTAAAGCGATTATCCGCCTGCTATCATTGCTTTTGGGTCTATCCACAGTTTGCTACCATCACTCTGGATTTGTGCATGCACTCCTTACATAATCTCACTATGTTTTATTCCTATGCATGCTAGTTATTGTACACAATGGAACTGATCATGTAGAGCAAAAGAGACGAGCCTTGCGTGGCAATAAAATTTCATGCAGACGTCGTTCCATGGTGGGCACAAAGGCAGCCCCCTCCACCCATTTCGGATCGTAATCAAGAGGAAGATAAGCGTGCAGGGGGATTAGGAAGGAAGACCACTCCTATTTACCCCATGAGGTCTTCGCTCTAACTTGGCATGTTGATGTTGGTAATATCATGCATATGGTGCCTTGCATTGCTTACTGTATACATTAAAGATGTCATCTTCTTAGTTTAGACATGTTTTGTGTCAATGCCATATGTTTAGTTTCTTTATCGTATATGTGAATCATGCAATGCCATCTTGTCTAGCCAGGCATCATATATGTGAATTTTGCAATGCCACCACAGTTATCCAGTCATCTTATATGTGAATTATATCATGCCATCATTTTTTTATTATGTGTTAAATTTGTCAACAATTTTAGTACATTCAATTACTCTTCCTGTGCATCAGCAATTCGGCATGGTCATGGAAAAAATCTGGAGTGGAAACAAGGTCTTCAGAGCAGACAATGCTATCTGACGAAGCGCATGTATTGATGGTTACCGATAGCTCTTCAGAGGAGGATTCTGAGACAGATAACCAATCATATTTCCCCCCTGAGGTGCATGCCCTAACTTGGCAGGGTTATGTTACTCATATTGTGTGTATGGTATCTTGCATTGCTATGTCATTTGCTTAGTTTAGACATGCTTTGTGTGAATGCCACCTTTTTAGTGTCTAATTACCATATATGTGAATTATGCAATGCCATCTAGTTGCAAGACATTATATATGTGAATTATCCAATGTTATCTTGTTGCAAGGCATTATATATGTGAATTATGCAATGCCATGCTGCTTAGGCAAGCGTCATATATGTGAATTATATCATGCCGTCCTTTTTTTGTATTTCTCATTGCTTTTGTCGAAAATGTTTGTATATTCAACTGCTCTTCCTATGCATCAGCCATTTGAATTGGTGATGGAGAAATCTGGAGTGAAAACAAGGTCTTCAGAGCGAACAATGCTACCTCTTGAGCAGATATCTTGCTGATTCTGAATAGCTCTTTAGAGGAGGATTCAGAGGCGGAATGACCAGTCCTATTATCCCCACGAGGTGTATGCTCAAACTTGGCAGGGTTATATTACTCATATAATGCATATGTTGTATTGCAATGCTTAGTTTTTACATCATATACACAATATTGAATGCCATCTCCTTAGTTGGCACATCATATATCTTGATTGCCCTCTGCTCACTTCCTTAGTATATAAATCATATATTTGAATTATGTCATGCCATGACGCGTTTACATAGGCAGCATGTATCTGAATTATGGCATGCCAACCCATTTTCTAAAGACATAATATAGTTATATCATCTCATCCAGTTTACATAGTCATCATATTTTAAATTATGTCATTCTATCTGTGAATTATATCATGCCATCATGTTTCCATCGACGGCATGTTTGTGATTTATGGCATGCCAACCACTTTAATGAGACACATCGTATAGTTATATCATGTCATCCTGTTTACATAGTCATCATATTTTGAAGTATATCATTCTATCCTGTTTAGTTAGCCATCATACATGTGAAATTATGTCATGCTATCCTGTTTAATTAGCCATCATATATGTGAAATTATGTCCTGCTATTCTATTTGCTTAGACAACATAAGCATGAATTATTTCATGCCATGTTTTCTTCCCTACTATCCATTGCACTGTCTATCTTACAATGTTTGTACATTCAATTACTTTTCTTGTTTATCAGCCATTTCAATTGGAGGGAGTGATGGCGATGTCTGTGGGAGTAAAACATGGTCTTGAGAAAAGATCGTGCTACCTATCGATGCAGATAGAACCACGGTTGTACTTGCCCAAGAATCAGCCCCACCACACATAACCCACACTCATGCAGATTGTACACCTACCCAGTTGGACAGATAACCAGCTACACCCCTTCTAACCCCAACCCCAGCAGATAGACACCCAGTTCCCATTGACACGACACCGTCGACACCACAGAGCACCCAAACACGAGCAGTTAGTAAGGCAACTGCAGTGCCCAAATCACGAGGACCACCACTCCGAACCCGAAGTCAACGCTTAAAGCAGAAGAAGAATTGTTCTCAGGTCAGGTTCCGTAGCTATGGTTCATACTACTTTGCTCTTGCATCACTGTATTTACTAATACCAACCAATTTCAAATTTGAAGGATGCAATTGAAACTCCAATGGCATAGCAATGTATGTTTTAAACCTGTTTCTTCAACGTGTTTGGCTGTTTGCTGTTGTAACTTGCTCTATGTTGATTTCAGTTTCAATTGAATAAGCAGTTATGTTCTCATGCCATGCACATTACAAGTGGTGTTATTCTTGTGTAGTTTCCCACACTTATATTCTGTCTATGCTGCTTTGTCTTAAATAGATATGATTAGAACTTTATCTATCTTGATTTGGCAACATAAACTAGAATGATATAGACCATACAGGACCATACTACATAGATATATGTTTGTTTCATCTTTGTTATCCTGTCCACCTTATTTTACTACCGAATCGGGTTTACCAAAATGAGTTTCATATACTACATTGTAAACCTGAGATGTGTTTGTTTGTTTCTCTTTTAGAACGCGGATAAAATATTGGAGAAGAGTACCTGTTATGCAATGGTAAAGGAAGTAATGCAGATAAGGTTCAAGATAGTGAGACATCCTGTTGGTCTCCAAGAAAGCTGATAAAAACTATATTGAGGACACCGAGACAACCCCAAAGTCCTGTCTTGATGTAGTGTTAGGATTCTTGGCTACCACTGCCGCACCAGCTCTTGAACTCGTTGCACTGAATCAGTTCGGCTTCTTGAGTCTCAACTTCAAGTTTAAAGACATCGATCGAGATGTTATGCGACAGAAGCCGAAGGATCGAGGAAGTCCTGCAGAATTCAGATGCATATTTTACGGTGCAACAAGCAGTTCTGGAGAACTTAAGCGCCAAACAAGAGAAAGTTAATAAGCTTGCTAAGCATCTTGCCGACATTATGGGTACCGAGGATATTGTTTCTTGAGCTCTTTGAAGTGGTTTCAGTTACGGACTGTTTTGCTGCAGCGTTTATATGTTCTTGTGTTCCCTATATTTGCACTTTGGTGGCGAACTTTGATGCGATGGATGTAATATATGTAATAGCCGTGATAGCCTAGTGTAAGTTGCTTGCTTATTTATTTCCCTGTTGTCTTGTTTATTTGTTTGCTTGTAGTCGGTCACGGTTCTTTTTACGCGGTTTGTTAGTGGCTGCAATAACCTATTTTTAAAACGAGGCCACAATAACCATGGGCTAATATTTCTTTGTAGTGACACTTTGGACCTATGGGCGTAGAAAGCGATGGGCCTTCTACGGGTCAGTATAAGCGATGGGCCTTCTACGGGCCGTAGAAACAATGGGCCTTCTACGGGCCGCGAAACAATGGGCCTTCTACGGGTCGTATCATCAATGGGCCTTATACGGGCGGTATGATCGATTGGCAAACATGGGCCAATAACGAGCCGCATTATGGCCGTAAGCGGGCTAGAGTTGGAATCGTCCATTCATGGGCCGACCATAATGGGCCATCGTTAATAGGCCGTATTTCATGGCGCTATAAGCGGCCCAACGTGTTAACGGAACACAAAGCGGGCCGATTGTAACCACAGGCTGAATTTGGCCCCATAAGCGAGAAAATAGCGATAACGGGCCGTAAGTAAGCGAATCTTTGGAAATGAGCCCAAGAAGACATGGGCTCTGAGAAGGCCGAAAGATAACATGGGCTGGAAACAGCCCAACGGAATAACGGGCCCTTAATGGGTATAAAGTGATACACTGTTAATTACGGGCCAGTTTCACCACGGGCCGTTAATGGGTGTAAAGTAATACATTGTTCTTTACGGGCCAGTTTCACCACAGGCCGTTAATAGGCCAAGAGTTACATAGGGCCTCATATGGGCCGAAAGACGTCATGGGCCATACATGGGCGGAAGTGGCAACGGCTGGAATCATATTGGGTGGCCCGGATGGCGCTCTTGGGCCAAATTCGGATAAGTGTAGCGGGCCTTGGGTTAGCGGTACGTAAATGGGCTATATCACGAACATGTCGTTAACGAGGGCTTTACATGGGCGACCCGCCACCTTTGACCAAGTCAAAGCGGGCGGCCTTTTCACGGGAATGGGCCTCTGTTGGGCCGTTCCGTGTTGGCGTATCATAAGCGCCATACATTCAATGAGTGGATGACATCTCTCCCAACGCCGAGCCGAACCGTGTTTCCTCCGATAGCGATGATTTTACACGTGGAAAATCCCCATTGGTTGGGGCTGTTAACGGGTTATCGTGTCCAAAAACCGACCCGATAGCTTAACGGTGTTCCGTTCACGGTGGATGCCACGTCTGCGGTCACCCTTAATGAAAGCACTTATACGTGACGCGATTTATCGTCATGGAAGTGGACACTTCCGTGATGATAATTTTGGTAATGTCATGGAACACTTCTCTGACGACCTGTGTATGACTATCTTGATTCTGTCATAAATTTTTCATGGATGTACATGCATGACAAAAAACGCGACCTACTGTGACAAACACGTATCATCACGGAAGTGTATTTTTTTTGTAGTGTGATGAATGATGTCTTCTCTTCATCCTCTCTTGACATGAAGATTTGGTGGTAGCGTGAGTAGGCATCAAGGAATGATAACAGATCACACCCGGTCGTGGAGTCAACAATCTGGTCGATGTGCGGCAATGGGAAGGGGTCCTTAGGACAAGACTTATTGATATCTATGTAATCAATACACAACCTCCACTTTCCATTCGCCTTACGCACGACCACCGGATTGGCCAACCACGTCGGATGGAGCACCCCTCTCACCAAACCCGCCGCTTCTAACTTCCTGATCTCCTCTGTGATGAACTCCTGCCTCTCCAGAGCCTGCTTTTTGACCTTCTGCTTGACGGGCCGCGCATGAGGGCAGACAGCTAGGTGGTGCTCGATCACTTCCCTGGGAACGCCGGGGATGTCGGACGCTTGCCATGCAAACACGTCGACATTTTCCCGCAGGAAGGTGACGAGCTCGCCTTCCTATTTGCTGTTGAGGGCGGAGCCTATGTGTCGGAGTAAATGACCACGGGTAGCCTAGCCGGCTCCCCCCGGCTCTTCAGAGAAAGTACAAGCCGATCAGGCTTTCGAGCATCCAAGGCGTGGGGCCGCCTTCCCATGGCCGGCTATCTCTCAGGCCAGCTACCGGGAGGCGGCCCGGCCCTAAACCGGCAGGAGGAAAGCCGCAAGAGGGCCGACTTCAAGAAGCCGGCCACGAGAAGGCCGACTCCAAAAACTTGGCCCCCAGTAGGCGGCCAAGATCGTACCCTCAAACTCTGCACCCACATAACGGCGATGAGATGGGGCGTGGCTACAGTGAAGCCTGCCACCCCCGAATCCCGGGCCTAGCGTGGCCTGATCCGTCGTCTGCAGGCGGCCATCACCCGTCCGGCGCGGCACTGTTGCCATGTTGACCATGACGTCACCCATGACAAGCTGTTAGAACGGCCCGCAGGCGGCGAGCCCCTTCGGCCAGAGAGACGCCAGAAGGCGGCCTGGCCTCCTCTAGTCGGCCTGAGATGTGGCCGGCTCCCAGCAGCCGGCTTGCTCCCTCCCTCGAAGGAGGCTCCTCATTAAGGAGACAAGACGAGGTAAACGCCCGCCAGGCGGCGGCACTGTAGCCATGCTTACCTCGACAAAGCCCTCGTCATCAGGAGTGAAGCAACAGTAACCAGCCCCCGACAAGGCCCCCCAGCGATGGGACCAGTTTGTCGACCAGGAAGCCGGCAGCCGGCAGGACCCACCAGTCGGCGGGTCCCAGCAGCCGGCGGAGAAGCCGGCGAACATAGACACTGACAGCTAGGGCCCGCGCCATGCCGGATTACCATTGTACCCCTGGGGGGTAGGCCTATATAAACCCCCCAGGGCACCCATGCAAAGGGTTGATCTCTAGAGTTTTAGACACCAAATAGAGGGAAGAGGAGAGCTAGCCTTGCCCTTCTTCTTCCTCTCACCAAACAGCTCAAGGAGCCTCTTGTAGCTACTTGTTAACTTAGTGATCATGCAGAGACCCCGCAGAACAGTAGTAGGGGTATTATCTCCCCGGAGAGCCCCGAAGCTGGGTAAGATTTGCCAGCGTGCATGTCTTCGCCTTATCCCGTTTCCAGGCACCAGCGACGTCTTATTGGCTCCCACAAAGATAAGCCACCCGCTGGCATATGTCGCACCTACCACCCGACATTTTGCGCCCACCGTGGGGCCAGGTGCACCGTCGTTCGAAGACCTGTTCTGGACGGGAACCCTTTTCCTTCCCAGCGAGCGTAGCTAGCCCGGCACGCCCGATTGTGCTTGCCCCGACGCGCTGCAAGGCGTCGCCGACGCCTGAGCGTCAAGCTGCCTCGCCGATCTTCTTGGCGAGGCTCGCATCTCCGACGAGCTCGCATCCGACGCGGGCACAGGCTGCCCCAAAAGCCACCTCGTCAGCCTCCTCAACCAACTCCACGTCTCCAGCGAGCCTGCTGCGGATTTGGAGTCGGTTGGCTCCACCGACCCGATGCTTGTCGACTCCGACACGGCATCGCTCGACTCTTTCGCCACCAACATAGTGATCTTCAACGACCCGCTCCCTTGAGTCGACAGCTGTGGCAACGCCATCACCGAGGTGCTGGTCATCAGCCACGGCGTCGCCTCTGGCGAGAACGCCCACGACGGCCTGCAAGCGGCGCTGCACGACCTGTCCGTCCCCCTTCCGGCCGATGCCGACGCCGAGACACTGGAGGCACGCCGCCTCGCCCTCATTGCGGAGGGCCAGAAGATAGCCTCCATGAGGCGCCTCACTGAGGCTCACCGGTGCGAGGTTGACCGCGCCGCCTTTGGCACACCGCCCCCCACGGGCCGAGCCGAATCGGCGTCATCAAGAAGTGTGGCCCAGCCATCGCCGACATCTTTGAGAAGCGAACCGCCCGATCTATGCCACGCCCCTCGAGAGCCTACGCGCCGCCCGAGCAGCCGTGAAGCGAGCTGAATGGACTAAAGGCTGTGAGCTCCCTACATGACCCGAGCGCATCCGGCCGGTGATCGGCGCAGCAGCGAGCGGCATGAAGCGGCGTCCGCGCTGAGAGTCTTCCCCCACGCCGAGAGCACGGCGCGACGTCGCGGACGCCGACTGCGGGCAACACCCGCGCAAGGCAAGAAAAGGAGCCGGCCGCCAGCCGCAGCCGGACCCGAATCTCCATCGAGCGTGATGAAGAAGGCTGCCCTCGGGCCGTGGATCAACGAGGCAACCGGCCTCCTCCTCCGCCTCATGGGGAGAGATATCCCACCCCGCCGCCTGTCACGCATCCGACTCTCAGCGGCCGACTAGGCCACCGCGAAGGAGTCGGCGAGAATGACGCCCGCCATCGGATCGACCGCCTAGCGCGATCCCTGGCGCTAGAAGAAGAAGACGATCCCAGGCACCCGCCTTGCTTCGGCCCCCGCATCCGCGACGAGCCCTTCCCCAAATGGTTCTCGCTCCCAAGAGACACGCCCAAGTACAACGGCTCTGTGAAGCTGGAAGATTGGTTGATCGACTACTTCACTGCGGTCGGTAAACAACAAGCAGCAATGGCGCGTTGCCGTGAAGTATGTCCCCTCATGCTCCAAAGGCATGGCGTGCGTACTGGCTCCATGACCTCAAGCCTTACAACATCAACAGCTGGCTAGACTTCACAGGAGCCTTCATCCGCAACTTCACCAGCACCTACAAGCAGGCTCCCAAGCCCCGACGGCTCTCCTTGTGTGTTCAAGGGCCCAAAGAATCAACCCGCGACTACCTCACGTGTTGGGCCGAGCTCCGCAATTCCTGTGAGGGGGTGCACGAGGTTCAAGCCATAGAGTACTTCACCGCCGGGTGCCGAGAAGGCACCCTCCTCAAGCACAAACTTCTCTCTGACAGGCCGACTACCCTCGACGAGCTCTGGTCATAGCAGACAAATGCACGCACGGCCGACTCTTCAATGAAGACCAAGCTCGGGTAGACGCCTCTGGAAGGTGCTCAATCCGGCTCCCAAGAGGCGCCGGTGGGGACTCCGGCCGGCCTTTCGTACCGGAAGCGACAACAAGCGCAAGGGCCTATACCACCTTCCACCGGTCGGCGGTGGCCACCGGTCGAAGATGAGCAACCCGAGGCGGCCCAGCGCCAAGAAGCGAAGCGGCAGGCGGCAGCAGCCGGCTTTCTCTCTGAAGCAAGCCCTTGATGCCTTGCAAGTTCCACGGTAGCGAAGTCGTCTAACCACACGACCCGGAAATGCCACTGGCCCACACGAATCTCCAAAGGCGAAGGGCTGGTGCCGCTTCCGCCTGTTGTTCAACCGCCTCCGACCCCTCAACAGCCGGCCGCTCGACCAGCAGTCGGGGCCGTTCAAGACGAGTTCCCCGGCGAGCATGCCGCCTACGTCATCTTTACTAGCCAGCCCGAAGACCGGCGCAGCCGGCGCCGATAGCGCCAAGAAGTCAACGTGGTCGCCTCCAACAACCCTGAGCACATGCACTGGTCAGAAAGGCCAATCAGCTAGAGCCGGGTCGACCACCCAGAGGTGATGCCGTCTCCCAGCTCTTACGCATTGGTTTTGGATGCCACCCTAGCAACAGACAGGCGTGCAGCCCGTTTCTCCCGCGTGCTGATAGATGGCGGGAGTAGCATCAACATACTGTACCGAGACACCATGGAGAAGCTGAACATCAAGACGAAGCAGCTCATGCCTAGTCGGACCGTGTTCCATGGCATCGTGCATCGCCTGTCCTGCTCACCAATCGGCAAGATCAAGATAGATGTTCTCTTTGGGGACAAGGATCACTTCAGCCGAGAAGCAGTTTGGTTTGAGGTAGTGGATTTGGAGAGCCCTTACCACGCGTTGCTTGGCCGACCTGCTCTGGCCAAGTTCATGGCTAATGCCCACTCGCCTCCCTCAAGATGAAGATACCGAGTTCCAAGGGCATCATCACCATAGCCGGCGACTACAAGAAATCCTCGGCGTACAGCCTAGCAACCGGTGGCCGAGTCCCTTGTGATCGCCCGAAGAGAAGAAGATCTTTGGATCGGGTCATGGCCATGGCCGGCAAGCAGCGGCCTGTCCCCGACCCCAAGGAGTGTGATGCCTAAGGTTCTTTCCCGCCGGCCAAAGAAACGAAGAAGATACCTCTGGACCCGGAGCACCCAGAAAGGTTTGCCGTCATTGGGGCAAACCTGGACAGCAAATAGGAAGGCGAGCTCGTCGATTTGCTCCGTGAGAATCGGAACATCTTCGCATGGTCCCCCAAGGACATGCCGGGTGTTCCAAAGGAATTCGCCGAGCACAAGATACACGTCCGAGCAGATGCAAAACCAGTCAAGCAGCCCCTCTGCCGATTGTTGGAGTAAAAGAGAAGGATTGTAGGAGAGGAGATAGCCCGACTTCTGGCAGCCGACTTCATTATGGATGTGTTCTTTCCGGAATGGCTTGCCAACCCGGTCCTCGTGCTGAAGAAGAATAACAAGTGGCGCATGTGTATAGACTACACTAGCCTCAACAAAGCCTGCCCCAAGGATCCCTTCGCCCTGCCAAGGATTGATCAAGTGATAGACTCCACAGCCGGATGCGATCTGTTGAGTTTCTTGGATGCTTACGCAGGCTACCACCAGATAAAGTTGGATCCGGTGACCGCCTAAAGACCGCCTTCATCACACCATTCGGGCTTTACGCTGCGACTATGACATTCGGCTTGAGAAATGCGGTGCCACTTTTCAGCGTTGCATGCGAAATGCCTCCCCAAGCAACTTCGGCGAAATGCCCGTCTATGTAGGCGATATCGTGGTTAAGAGCGGAGAAGCGGCACCTTTTGGAAGACCTCGAGAGAGACATTTGAAAACTTCGCCGGTTCGAGATCAAGCTCAACCCGAGAAATGCGTGTTCGAGTACCCGGCCCGGCCCGGTTCCTAGGCTTCACGATCTCCGAGCAGCGGCATCGAATGCAACCACAGCGAAGATCAAAGGCGATAGAGAGAATGGAGATCCCCACCAAGCTACTGAGGCGTCAAAAAGTTCACGGATGCAGCCTCCACTGAATTGCTTCATCAGCCGGCTCGGAGAGAAAGCTCTCCCCCTCTACCGACTCATGAAGAAGACCATTCACTTCGAGTGGAACGACCAAGCCGACCAAGCTTTCCACGAGCTAAAGAAGATCTTGGCACACCACTTTGTCTTGGCGGCACCATTGAGAAAGAGCCCATGCTCCTTTACATTGCCGCTACTAGGCGGGTGGTCGACACCGTTATCGTGGTTCAGCGCTTTGGAAGAAGGCGGGCTCAATGAGTCCACAGGCCGGTGTATTATTTAAGTGAATCTTGTCCACCTCGGCAGAATTACCGCACTACTACCAGAAGATGTGCTATGGTGTGTACTTCGCCGCCAAGAAGCTCAAGCCCTACTTTCAAGAGCACCCCATCACGGTCGTATGTACTGCCCCGCTCGCCGAGATCATAGGCAGCAGGGATGCATCTGGCCGGGTGGCAAAATGGGCCATTGAGCTGGCCCCTTACACGATCTTCTACCAGCCTCGCACCGCCATCAAGTCCCAAGCATTGGCCGACTTCCTTGTCGACTGGGCCGAGACCCAAGACTGCCAACCCCGACTCCACTCATTGGCGGATGCACTTCGATGGGTCCAAAATGCGCACCAGCTTGGGAGCCGGCATCATCCTCACCTCTCCCAAAGGCGACAAGCTCAGATACACATTGCAAATTCATTTTGCCGCCTCCAACAATGTGGCCGAGTACGAGGCGCTCATACACGAGCTCCGGCTAGCCAAAGAACTCGGCATCCGCCGGATCCTGTGCTATGGCGACTCGGATTTAGTAGTTCAACAATCATCTGGCGATTGGGATGCCAAGGACGCAAACATGGCGAGTTACCGCTTCCTCGTTCAGCAAATCAGCGGATATTTTGAAGGATGCGAGTTCCTCCACGTGCCACGGGCCGACAACGAGCAAGCAGATGCCCTGGCACGAATAGGCTCCACCTGACAAGCTATACCAACCGGCGTCTTTCCAATGCCTCCTCAAGCCGTCTCCAGAATCCGATTCCATCTTCGTACCGCCTAACCCCAACACAGTCGGATCCGGCTCGGGGACTTCGGTAGGCGGCCCGGGGACTTCAATAGGTGGCTCGGGGACTACCACAGTCGCACCCGGCCCGGGGACTTCAGAGCCCGGCCCGGGGACTTCAGAGCCCGGCCTGGGGACTATGGCAGTCGGCCCGGGGACTGCATCGACACAATAGGCGGTGGCCGACTCCAACTCTTCACCACCCAGCCCACCCGCCCTGGTCGCAGTAGCCGTGTTGGCAATAGAAGAAGTCACAGCTCCATCATGGGCCCAGCTCATCTGTCGGCGTTCTAAGAACGGGGGTCCCCAGACTTGCCTGCCTGCGGCCTGCGGCATGGCTCAAAGGAGGCCCAGGACAGCCCATCTTCATCAATGCAAGCTCAAGACCCTCGCGAGGGGCCAAGCCTCATGAGGCGGGCGACAAGGAGCTTCCTCGAGCACGGCCTCGTCGGTGGCTCATGAGGAGGCGGAGAGTTCAAGGCGGGGTACCTCGCGAGGTGCCCATGGCGCAAGCCATGGCGACCAAGAGGCGCCAGGCCTTGCGCCAGCCAAGCAGTGTCCTCCTTTCCTCTTTGGTGCAAAGGGAGCAAGCGCGGAGAGTATCAAGCAAAGGCATCCATTTTGGTGCAACAAGACCAAGACCAGCCCAACGGCTGGAAGGGAGTCATAGTGGAGCCCAAGCAGGCGTCATCACCAGAGCCTTTGGCAGGAGAGGACCAACTTTAGTCAGGATAAGTGTACCCGCTGTTCCCCTTCAAAATGGCCAATTGTTGGCGCCCTTCCCGCTCAATATTTGGGAAGAGGCCCAGGGCCTTCGCCTATAAATAGGAGTAGCCACACTCAGGGCTAGGGCATCTTGGAGAGAGATCGGAATCCTCATCAAGAAACCAGTAGCTAGAGCGACTGAACTCCGCCTAGCAGTTCATCACACCCGCCAAGAACAGACCCTCGCGAGGATGTTCTTCCTTGTATTGTTCCTCATCAGCCCAAGAGGCAATCCACCACACCACACACTAGAGTAGGGTATTACACCACAATGGTGGCCTGAACCAGTATAAATCTTGTGTCTCTTGTGTTGTTCTGTTTAGTAGTTTAGGTCCCCAGCGATTCGGCGAGGTGCGAGGCGGTGGAAGGTTGGATCTCCGTCGCACCCGGTGTTCGAACCTCAAAGGGTCTGCGGAACCGAAATCCGACATTTGGCGCGCCCGGTAAAGGGTCTTGTTGGAATCTGCTTTCGTCGCCTTGTTCTTCCCCGACCACCGCAACCATGTGTGGCGCCCGTCGGGCTCAGCTGCGCCCGAGCCGCACTTCGCCTCCCATGTCGCCCAGACAGCTCCCGTCGGCGAAGCGCCCTCGTCGTTCCCGTCACCTGCCGTCAACGCCGCCACCGGCCCGTCGAGAACAAGCAGCAAGCATCATCCCAAAGCACCCGTCCATGAGGCGGGGCGGCCCGCACCGCCACGCCTTCGCTCACCGCTGGTTCTTCCTCACGGCGCCCAGCGCGCTAGAGGCCCGGGCTGCGATCATCGCGACAACGACCTCTGCGCTACCGCCCGTCGATGACGTCTATGAAGAATGGCTTGACCGAAGTCGCCCGAGCTTCGTTCAAGCGCCGCAGAGGCGCCCCGCACCGTCCGTCTCGCTGCACCGCACCCGCCTTGTGGCGATGAAACTCCGGCGCCTCAGGCCGCCTCCTCCTCAAGAAGCGCCACAGCCCCAAGCGCGGCCCATGGGCGGAACCCGTTCCGCCCGGTAGCCGGCAGCGGCAAGAAGCGAGCTGTCGAAATTCCTCGCCCACAAGAAGCTGCCCGGCGCTCCCGCTCCGGCCGCGTCAAGACCTGCGCTGCCCCGGCCAGCGGTGCAGGGAGGACCGCAAGACCAACCTCTCTGTCGTCCGAGGCCCCACGCGGCCACGGCAGGTTGTCGCGCCTTCACCGCCGAGCTGCGCAGCGTCGCGTGGCCCGCCAAGTTCAAGCCAGACCTGCCTCCTCGCTACGACGGCACAGCTGACCCTACGGAGTTCCTCCAGCTCTACGAGCTGGGCATCGAGGCTGCCAGCAGGGATGAAAAGGTCATGGCGAACTGGTTTCCCATGGCGCTCAAGGGCCGGAGCACTTTGGCTCCTGAATCTGGCCCCGAGCACGATCTCTTCTGGGCGAGATGCGTACCGCTTCGCCGTAACTTCCGGGTACTCGCGACCGGCCACCCGCCATGGCGACATGCGCCCGAATCAAGCAGCAGCAGGAAACCCTGCAAAAGTACATCCAGTGCTTCAACAACGCGCCTCAAGATCCCAGGGAGTAGCGGAGGAGGCCATCATCTCTGCCTTCTCCGATGGCGTCTTGCGACTTCAAGATGAAGGAGGCTGGCGATGCATGAGGATCTATGCACCTCCTTGGAGCTGTTCAACTTGGCGACCAAGTGCGCCCGAGGGGCTGAGGAGGCGCCTCTCCTCCTCGAGCTGCTGTCGCGGATCGAAGAAAAAGAAGTCAAGGCCAGGGCGTGAAAGCGCAAAGGGGCTGCCGTACTGGCGAACCAGACTCCAAGCGAGGCGAAGATCAGCCCGAGTCCTCCAAGGGCAGTCGATGCTGCATGTACCACGACCTCCACACCCACAACACCAATGAATGCCAAGAGCTCCGGGCGTCTGTGAAGGAAGGGTCGGCCGGACGCCCGGCGCCTTGTGACCGGGCTCTGACGAGGAGGAGGAAGGAATGCGAGATGCTTTGGGAAGACCAGCCCGCACCAAGGGTGGCGCGACCAACCTCGCGAGGACCGTTGGCAAGACCCGCCTCATGAGTGAGGCTGGAGGATCAGCCTCGCGAGGATCGCCCAGCAGAGGCGCAGCCTCCCTCCACTTTGCTGCCGCCAAGGAGAAATGAGGACCGTCATCGGGGCGAGGGGTTGGGGGCTTCAGGAGCTGCGTGCGATCGCTTTGCATCCCTGGCGGAGCTCAAGCCCTAACCTCTCGGCGCATCTTCAAGTAGATTCGCCCGTGAAGTAAATGCAGTCCTCCCAAGCTCGAGGCCACGCGCCCTCTTGGTGGTCGGCGTGCGCCATCACGTTCCATTCAGCCAGACCAGCTCAAGTGCGCAGCCACAGCGGAGTTCTCCCGATGCTTTGTTCCCCAATCATCGGCAATGTGCTAGTCACCAAGACCCTCATCGGCCAATGGGCGAGCCTCAACGTCCTGTCCGTGGAGACATTCAACAATCTTCAAGTGCGTTACGGTCAACTTCAGCCAGCAAGCCTTTCTCCGAGTCACCGACGGCTCCGCAGTCCCGATCGGGCAGAGTCCGCCTTCTGTCACCTTCGGGGCTCGCGACAACTTCTGCACCAAGCTCGCCGACTTGACGTCGCCCACATTACTTTGCCGTACAACGCCATCCTCGGGTACCGGCGCTAGCCAAATTCATGGCACGCAGCCCACCATGGCTACAACGTCCTCAAGATGCCGGGAAGCGGCGGGTCATCACGGTGCCACTGTGAAGAGAGAGCAGCGATGTGCTCCCTGGGCGAGCCTTTCGAGCCGCATCGCTAGAAGACCAGACCACGGCAGCGAGGAGGCCTCACGAGGCCGCACCCAAGAAGAAGAAGACATCGTCGGCCCGGCTCCTCAAGAGGCAGGCCCCTCGAGGCCGCGTCCGGGCCGGTAGCCTCCTTCCATCACATAGGAAGCGCCTGGCGCCCTCCTCGGCGGGGCTCTGGGGCTCTCCCCGAGGCCGCCCGACCTCGCCAAGGTCACGAGGGAGGCGCTTGGGCACCACGTGGAGGCGTGTTTGAAGCCACGTTTCCCATAGCGAGGAGCAAGCAAGGAGGGCCGAACCCTCGGGGAGTTCATCAGCAAAGGCCATTCAGAGCTCTGAGGAGTCAAGGGTCATGAGGGGCAGCCGCCGCCCGCCTGTGCCCCCATCCAGCGAGGATGGTGGGCTCTTGCGTCTGCATCGACATACCAGGGCTCAAGCGGCCGAGCGTCTCAAGCGCCTCTGGCCCTCGCGAGTGGGGCCAGCGAGGCCCGCCCACAGCCACGTCGCATGCCCCACGGCCTGCCAAAGCCGCGGTAGCTGCGCACTGCGTCTCATGAGGCCATCCTAGAGGCTCAAGAGGTCGCACGCGCAGCCACTGGGGCGGAGATGGAGATGGCCCGAGGAGCCGCCAAGTGCCTTCGGATCCTCCCGAGGCCCCTGGGCCTGGGGGCTCGTGAGGATCGGCTCCCGCAGCCCACCGAGTCTACTACACCAACACCCCTTCGTCCTCAACATCACCAGGTGACATATTTAATTTTTATTCCGGTGGGGCGCCTTGAGGTCAGATTATTCCCAGGCAGCGTGGGTCCGATCCTGCGGCATGTATCCCTTTTATTTCATGTCATTAGTCTATCCTGTTGGGGCGCCCCTGGGCTGCATCATCCCTAAGCCGCTCGGGCTGTCGGCCCGGCATGTATCCTTCTTACGTTTTTCTTAGGGTTATGCTCTCGCTCCATCATGCTTGTTATTTGGTGCCTTTTTCCTAGGTGACGGAATCTTGCACGTTAAAGGGGGTGCACAGGCATCGCGACTCGGGGCTCCTACCGGCTCTCCGGCCCTCACCCTACTGGTCTTGTCCATGGCATCGCGACACTGGCTTGCCCGTGATGGCTGAGACCAGCCCGAGCCGGGACCCGAGGGGCGTGGGGTTTAGTCATCTAACCCAGCTTAGCGTTAAAGGGGTGCACGAGCATCGCGACTCGGGGCTCCTACCGGCTCTCGACCCTCACCCTCTGGTCTTGTCCATGGCATCGCGACACAGCTTGCCGGCGGCAGTTGAGACCAGCCCGAGAGCCGGGACCCGAGGACATAGAGTTGCTGCATCTAACCCAGCTTGCGCGTTAAAGGGGGGGTGCCTGAGCATCGCGACTCAGGGCTCCTACCGGCTCTCCAGCCCTCATCCTCTGGTCTTGTCCATGGCATCGCGACCTGGCTTGCCCGGCCAGGCTGAGACCAGCCCGAGAGCCGACCCGAAACGAGAGCACCGGCATCTAGCCAAATTTGCAGGAACACACTCGAAGATAAGGCCCAGGCAGCGCAACCCAACGAGGTGGGGCCCGTGAGTCCCGCGCTGGCTCACGGATGCCACAACACACCTCGCGATGCCTCTCGCGCCTCTCCCAAGCAACTAATGGCAGGACTAACGATCGCCACAGCGAGCTCTTGTTCCTTTTGCGGTGAACCTGCAGGGTCCCTCCAAGGAGCACCAAACGACCTCGCCACGCAATCTCTCGCCGGCCAAGGCACGGACCTAGCGCCGCACCAGGAGGCATTGTCCTGACCCTCGAGATAAGTCACCCTCCGGACACACTAGTTATCGCAACACCATCCCCACACTCGACGCAACCCCGTGTTAGCAACATCGCTCTCCTTTCTCACCGAATGATGGCTGCTTGAGCGCCAAGGGGGACCCCGAGCATCGCGACTCGAGAGGCTCTTACGGACCTCGGCCGCTCACCTCCTGGCCTTGACCTGACATCGCGACTGGCATACCAGCGGCACGGCTGAAGCCGCCTTGGGGGCCCAGGACACATCGGCGTAGAGCATCAAACCCTCGTGAGGACTGAAAGGAGGAAACTGAGCTAGAACGGAATGAGCATCTCGCACTGCCTCACAATAAGGATCATATTGACAACCGAAGCTACAAACATCTTACAAGCCCCCGCGGGGTACATTCTTGACTCCTCGCAGGAACAAAAAGGCCTTGAATCCTAAGGAGTCCTACCTCTGAGGGACCACCGCGGCAGACGCCATCATCAACAGTGGGCCACCGGTCCGGCGCCAACCCCATCGGATCAGGAGCAGCGATGACTGGCGAGCCCGCCTGTTCAGGGAACAGCCGCGAGGCTCGAGAGCTTCGTAAGCTATCGTCGCTCGTCTCGGCGTCATGAAAGAGCTTCGCTAGTCGCTGGATCCTCCGGCGCCTTCGTCGCCTGAGGAGCTGCCAAGGGAGTGGTCGGTCGGCCTCTCTCTCACCGCAGCAGGACCCGGACCATCTCCCCTGGGGCAACACTCCAGCCGACGACCCTCCGCGTCGAAGACCTTGAAGGACACCACCGAAGCACCGCCATTACTCCCGGTGGATCGTGAGGCGCCCTCGTCCTGCAGACCAGGCGACCTCGCCCAGCCTCGGGTCATGAAGACCTCGCCCAGGGCGACAACCGCGACCTCTGCCTCGGTCGCGAGGTGCCGCAGCGGCGGCGTGCTGCAGCCGAGTCCCGGTTCCCCCTGCCCGAGCAACGAGGCGAAGAAAGAAGGAACACGCATCCAAGACTTAGGAGGCGTGGCGGCCAACACGAACTCCCGGCAGGAGCCCTCGGCGTGGACTCCGGGGAAGGCGCACACCGCCGTGACCCCGCCCGGCGTCGGCGGTGCCTTCGTGGCGCCCGGCATCACCTCCTTCAGAGCCACCAACGTGCGGCGTACAAGGAAGAGGAAACCACTGGTGGCGGCCGCACGCGCACCCGAGGCATGGGCGCCTCTGACGCAGCGCTCTTGCCACGGCACCGGAAGGCAAGCCGCTTCTTTGGGGAGCAGTCGGGATCCTCTTGAGGAGCCTTTCCTTATCTTCCATGGAGAACGGCGGATCGGAGCCATGGCAACCGCATAAAACGAGGAAGAGGAGAAGCGGAAGGATAAAGCTGGAAGGCGCCTTGTGTTCCGTACTTATAGCCGGCGAAGGCCAACCGTCGGCCTCCACGATCACCGGTAATCATGACCAACTCTGCATGCAGGGACTTGTCGAATCCGGGTGGTTACCGAGGCATCGTGGGGAAGCAGTGTGCACGCGTCCAATCAACCGCCATGCGTCGCCCAAGGCCGGAGGCTGTTAGGGCCCGTGAAGCTTCGCACTTGCCCTTTTGCCTCTCTGCTCGGCCAAGTTGGTAGCGGCAGTGGGCCCGGGGAAGCTCTTGTCGGCGTGCAGGAGCAGGGGTCCCCAGAGACTTGCCTGCCTGCGGCCTGAGGCGTGTCTCAAAGGAGGCCCAAGACAACCCATCTTCATCAACGCATACTCAAGACACTCGCGAGGGGCCAAGCCTCTCGGGGCGGACGACAAGGAGCTTCCTCGGGCCTGCCTCGTCGGCTGGCTCATGAGGAGGCGGAGAGTTCAAGGCAGGGTACCTCACGAGGTGCCCATGACGCAAGCCATGACGACCAAGAGGCGCCCGGCCATGGGCGCCAAACGCCAGCCCACGCAGTGATGTCCTCCTTCGTCTTTGGTGCAAAGGGAGCAAGCGCAGCGAGTATCAAGCAAAGGCATCCATTTCGGTGCAACAAGACCAAGACCAGCCCAACGGCTGGAAGAATCATCGTGGAGCCCAAGCAAAGGCGTCATCACCAGAGCATTTGGCAGGCGAGGACCAACTTTAGTCAGGATAAGTGTACCCGTTGTTCCCCTTCAAAATGGCCAATTGTTGGCGCCCTTCCCACTCAATATTTGGGAACAGGCCCAGGGCCTTCGCCTATAAATAGGAGTAGCCACACTCAGAGCGAGGGCATCTTGGAGAGAGATCGGAATCCTCATCAAGAAACCAGTAGCTAGAGCGACTGAGCTCCACCTAGCAGTTCATCACACCCGCCAAGAACAGACCCTCGCGAGGCTGTTCTTCCTTGTATTGTTCCTCATCAGCCCAAGAGGCAATCCACCACACCACACACTAGAGTCGGGTATTACACCACAATGGTGGCCTGAACCAGTATAAATCTTGTGTCTCTTGTGCTGTTCCGTTTAGTAGTTTAGGTCCCAGCGATTTGGTGAGGTGCGAGACGGTGGAAGGTTGGATCTCCGCGGGCACCCCAGTGTTCGAACCTCAAGGGTCTGCCGGAACCCGAAATCCGACACCATCCTCAACTTCTTGGTAAACAGAGAGCTGCCGACTGACGAGATCGCGGCAAGACAAGTCCAACGCCGAGCCAGGGCATACACAATAGTTAACCCATGAAGCACGTTAGGCGCATGGCGTCACTGGAAATCTTCCAGCGTCGAGCCGTAGAAGGGCATAGCAATCCTCAGGACATTCACCAAGGCGAATCACGCGTACCACGGCCTCAAGATCACTCGTCGCCAAATCTTTCCGCCATGGATTCTTTTGGCCGACTGCTTTGGATGATGCCAAGGAGTTAGTCAAATACTGCAAAGGGTGCCAAGTCTTCAGCTCGAAGCAACACCTGTCGGCTTCTGCACTCTAGACCATCCCCCTCACCTGGCCTTTTGCCGTCTGGGGGCTCGACATGGTGGGTCCATTCAAGACGACACGCGGCGGCATGACACACCTGCTCGTTGTTGTGGACAAATTTACCAAGTGGATCGAAGCAAAGCCAATCAAGAAGCTGAATGGGCCGACTGTCGTGACATTTATCACAGATATTACAACCCAGTACGGCGTACCACACAGCATCATCACCGACAATGGCACGAATTTTGCCAAGGGAGCAGCAGCGTTTTTTGGCGACCACGCAGACATCCGACGGGACTTAGCGTCCATTGCCCACCCGCAGTCAAACGGCCAGGTCAAGCGAGCAAACGGCCTCATCCTCTCTGGCATCAAGCCCCGATTGGTCGTGCCACTGGAGCGTTCGGCCGACTGTTGGCTCGACGAGCTGCCGGCCGTCCTCTGGAGTCTGCGCATTACCCCGAACAAGTCAACCGGCTTCACCCCTTTCTTCCTCGTATATGGTGCCGAGGCTGTCATCCCAACTGACATCGAGTTCGACTCACCTCGGGTCACCATGTACACGGAGGCGGAGCCCAAGGAAGCACGAGAAGACGGCGTCGACCTGCTGGAAGAAAGCCGGCTGTTGGCTCTCAGCCGGTCCGCCATCTACCAGCAGGGTTTATGCCGCTACCACAGCCGGAAGGTCAAGCCAAGATCCTTCCAAGAGGGTGACCTTGTGCTCCGGCTGATCCAGCGAACAGCCGGCCAGCACAAGCTCTCGGCCCCTTGGGAAGGCCCCTTCATCATCGCCAGAAAGCATTAGGCAACGACTCCTACTACCCGATCGGACGTGCGAAGCCCGAAGGAGCACGCAAGAGAGATGATTCGGGCAAGGAGTCGGAACGACCATGGAGCGCCAATCTCCTCCGAAGATTTTACGGTTAAAATGCAGTATGTACCACGCTACCTTTTGTATTAGAAAGTACGAGATGCGGGCCCCCCGAGGAACACTCGGGGACTACCCTCTTTTATCTATGAATGATGAGTACCATGCATATGATTATGTTACTACCTTCATTTTTCTCGTCCGGCACCGGGTTCGACCAGTCGGCCCGGGGACTTGTCGCCTTGAGTTATATTCAAATTCTACCTGCAGTCAGACAAGTAGTGTGCCGGCACCCAAGCCCTCTCTTGTCGAAAGCCGCAGCTCGAAGAATCGGCTGTCCGGCTGGCAAGAGCCAAACGCAGGAAAGGATGCCCACATGAAAAACGGCGAAGGACTAATGAACTTATATAACCCAAGCCGGCTTCCCACCCCGCCGACCGACTGTTAGAGTAGCTGGCTGGCCGGCTTCCCATTCACCTTGCTACAATCTAAGAAAGCTCGAGTACTTGCCTTCCCAAAACGGCCAAGCTCTTCCCCAGCCACAGGATCGCAGAGCAAATGTCCGACCGTGAAGGCGACCAAGGGAAGGCGGCAAAGGAAACAACCAAAAGGATGAAAAGAAAACACGAATGGAAGCCAAACACATGCATGATCATATTTACACAAAAGGCCTTCGAAAGGCTAACATTCAACATAGTTTGAATACACCCCCAGTGGGTGGAACTGCGCAAATTTAAAGTTGTTCAAAGAGTAACAAGCAGGAAAGCAAAGACGGCGGATCAGGCCAAGGGAGCGACAAGCGAGTCAGGCAGGTTGGTCGAGACGGCAGTGCCGACTGGAGGAGTGGCCGGCTGGCGAGTCTTGGCATGATCATCACCTCTGGCAGGCGGCGCGCTCGCATGCGCCTCGTTGCTGGAGGCACGATCAGGCTGAAGCTGGTTGGTCGCTTCACCGTCTGGCACGACGTCTTCGCCATCCTCCCCCTCTTCATCTTCGCCCTCGTTGCTGGAAGCGATTTCCTCCGCCGAGTCTTCACCTCCTGCCGGGTTCAGCCCGAACCACTCCTCCGGCTGAGCGACGCCATCATCATTTACCTCAAGGGCAAAGACACTGGTGTCGGTGTAATCAGCGATCGCCGAGGCACGCTGGATGGTAGCCGGTCGCACCGCCACCAGCTCTTCGCCGGCCTCCTGCCGCCAGGTTCTCAGCTGGGCCAAGCTCAGCCCAGGATACCAGGCTCGGACGAACTCCGGCTCACTTTGGCCGGACCGAGCTGCGAAGCCTTCGAGGCCTCAGTGGCGGCGCAACCTCGAGCCAGTCGGCAGTCCGACTGGGGGTGCGGGGAACCGCCTCGCCGGGCTAGAGGGCGGCCAACACTTGCGCCCCGACACACTGAAGACGGCGGAGCATGCGGTGAGCGGCTGCAGACGGGCCTGAATCGCCAGAAGCTGCTCCTCGAGTGTCCGGCTGGCATCCGGCGCGATCTCGACCCCTGTCTACCGGCGTGCATCGCGATGGGCCTCGATGTCTTGGGTAGCGGCGACGGAGTAACCAGGAAAGTAATCTGCACAAAGAAGAAAGAAGTAGCACAAAGTCAGAAGACAAATCAGATGACAAAACGGCAAGCAAAGGGATGAAGAGGAAGGCGGCCTACCATCAATCAAATCCTCAACCCGTCCGTAGCCTTTGCTCGGCGCTTGCTTCGCCTCAACCCAGCCTGCCGCCTCGGTCTCATATTCGGCTTTGAGGGCGGCCTTGCTGTCCTGCGCCGTCTTCAGGGCCGCCTTATGGCTCTTCTCCTGGTCGGCCAGTTTCTTGGCCAGGCGGTCACGCTCCTGAGCCAAGGCGGTGCACTCGGTTTCCTTGGCGCGAAGGGAGGTTTGGACCCCGCCTAGCTGCTCCCTCAAGTCGGCATTGGCCCCTGCAAATATGAAGAAGAAGAAAAAAGCAATAAGGAAGAAGTCGTCAGGAAAGATCCGACCCGACTGCTCAGCAGTCGGCCCGAATCTCGGGGACTACACCCAGTGGGTGCGCTGACGCGCCCCCACGTGAGATAAAAAATGAAGCACTTAGTCCGGCTCTAAGTCAGATCGGCGGTCTTCTGGCTCATCTCCTGGGCCTGAGAGTTGAAAGCAGCTGCGCGGAGATTGTGATATTCCTGCAAATAGGATGGAGGTGCGAATAAGAACAAGACCACAATCGACGTTTACTAAGAAGTTCCAAGTCGCCCGCTCAGCAGCCGACTCGGAACTCGGGACTACACCCAATGGGTGCGCTGATGCGCCCCCATGGAAGAAATCAAGAACAATCGACGAAAAGTGGGAGGACTCACCCGAATGACCGTCCGCGTCATGAGAAACTCTTGATTGTACCGCTTCAACGCGGCGGCCTGGGCCTGAAGCCGGCTCCGGACCTCCTGCGCCGCCACGTTCAGCTCGGTCGTCCCACCGCGGGGTGTCCACTCGAACGTGCTGGCGCTGGCTGCGCCTCGAATCTGAGCCGGCGAGCTGGTGCTACTGCGGCTTTCTGCAGCTCGGCGCTGAAGTCACTCTCCCAGCGTGCGGCAGACGGCGGCAGGACCACAAGATCCGCCCCCAGCCCGGCTTGCCTCCGGCCGGCTGCTTTCGAGCGGCTGCGTCAATCCGGCCGCCTTGGCCCGTCCCAGTCGGCGGTGATGGTGACGCCTCCCCCTCCAGGACAACTACGTCGCCCTCCTCCCTCTCCGTCGCCGGCCGGTTGCGGCCGCTTTCCTCCGGCGGGGGTACTGCGATGTCGGGGGCCGCGGTGCGAAGAGGGATGACGAGCTGCGGAGGCTGGTTACGCCTGGCCTCCACCGCCTTCTCCACGGCCGCTGCCTCCGCCTGAGCCTTGGCCACCGTGTCGATTTGCGCCTCCGCCGACTTCTCCCTCATCTCTTGGGCCGCCCTCCTCTCCTCTGCCTCCCGCTCCTCCCGCGCCTCCCGCACGTTCCGCTCCATCACCTCCAAGAGATCGGCGCGGGGATCCACGCGGCGGGAGCTCGAAGACCCTCCCGCCACTCCGACTATGGAGGCGGCAGGGACCCGCTCGAGGGAAAGCGGCGCCCTGATTGGCAAATCAAGGAAAGGGCTTATAAGAATATCAACCGAAGAGAAAAAAGAAAGGTGTGAGAAAATCAACACTTACGCTGAAACCGCCATGTCGCTTCACCACCTTGCGAAGCGAGCCCGCCATGACCGCCTCGTCCGGCTTGGTACGCCCTTGGAGCCCTCGGCTTCTTCGGCCGACTGCCGAGAAGGGTCGGCGCGGTCCGGCGTTTTTGCGCGCCACCACGAGCAGCTGGCGCGGCAGATGGGCCCGCGCCTTGACGATCGGACGTCGGCTGACGGCACGGAATAACTTCGGCCTCGTCGTCATCCGACCAGTCCCCGAAGCCGGCTCCGAGCTCGGGGTCGCCTGCCTCACCGCCTCCTCCTACGACGTCGTCGTCGTCGGTAACCGCCCCAAAGTCTGGATCGTCGGCGGCGTCCGTCGTCTTGATCGGGCATGAATCGGCGCTCTAGCCCCAGCTCCGGCCGCCCGGTCAAAGAAGGGGCTCTGCTAAGAACAAGCCGGGCTGGTCAAGAGTCGGCCATTATGAACCCGCAACAAGAGAAGAAGAAAGAAGGAAGCTTACCGTAGGCGGAGGGTTGGCGCGAAATGCGGCTCCTTGCCGTACCGCCACTCCTCGGTGAGCTTGCAGTTGGCGATGTAGTTCACCATGTAAGATACCTCGTCATGAGGCATCTCCTTGGTGCTCAGCCGACTTGGGTCGAAACGGCCGCTCATCTGGCAGATCATGTGCGGTCGGCCTTGGAGCGGGAGCACCCGGCGCTCCACGAAGGCGGCCACCAGGTCGGCCCCGACCAGGCCTTCCGACTGCACCATCACCCGGAGCTTCACCGACTGGATCAGCGGGATGGGCGGAAATGGGTTGTTGTCGCTCGACCTCCGCATGGCAATGAAGGCGCCGCATGGGGCGGGCACGCCCGCAGTGACGGTGCCGAGCTTGCATTGGAAGAATTCCCCCCTGAGTTCGAGGGTGGGGAGGACGCCAAGAAAGCCTTCGCCTGAGTAGCGAAGGTCGGCAAAGAACATCACCGTGTTTGGGGTGAGGTGATGCGGCTGGAGATGATAAAACTCGAGGAAGGCGTGGAAGAACCCGCTCGCCGGTAGGCCGACGCCGCGTAGGCAGTGCGAGCAGAAGATTACCCGCTCGTCCTCCTCCAGGACAGCGAGATCTCCGTCTCCGGCGTGAGGCGGGCCCGCATGTAATCCGCGCCCGGCAGCCGCCGCGTCTTGCGGAGGAAGTCGACATGGTCCTCATGGACGTTGGAACCATCCCAAGAGCTGGATAGCGCCATGAGGATGAGGAAGCAACGGGAAAGGCGGGGCGGCGGAAGACGCGTGACCCCGCTGCGACAGAACTACGGTGAGCCAAGAAGATTGGCGGAAGGGCAGCGAGGTGCTGCGGCGGCAGAGAGGAGGAAGGAGAAGAAGAAATGGTGGAGCGAGGCGAAGGCGAAGGCTCGCCGCCCTCCTCCCCTACTTATAGCCTCACGCGGCGAAGCTGAGGAGGCGAGGTGTGGGGGGACGTGGGATTAATTGCGCCCACTCCCCCACATCCCGCGATTATCGCGCCCTAAAGGCGTGCGGAAACTGCCGCTGGAAGGTGAACAGCCCGTTCGGGCCACAGAAAATCTGCACTTGGGTCGAGGCCTGGGAGTGGCGGGCCCCGGTCTGCGGCGACGTCCTGTCGCGTGGGCTGTGAGCCCGTCCCAGCAACGGGCGCCATGTGGCGCGCAGGCGGCGAGCGGTCAGCGCGCGGCCCGACTCGCGTGCCACCTGGTTCCCGCCTTCAAGCTGCAAAGCCTCCCAAAGGCGGTGCGCCTAATCAAAGTCGGCTCGTAGCTGCCGGCTCTTTAGGATAGGAAGCTGATTGAGCTTCTCGTCCTCTCTTCAGTCTCAAAGCCCAACCAGCTTCGGGGACTACTGTCGGAGTAAATGACCACGGGTAGCCTAGCCGGCTCCCCTCGGCTCTTCAGAAAAATTACAGGCCGATCAGGCCTTCAAGCATCCAAGGCGTGGGGCCGCCTTCCCATGGCTGGCTGTCTCTCAGGCCGGCTACCGGGAGGCGGCCCAGCCCTAAACCCGCAGGAGGAAAGCCACAAGAGGGCCGACTCCAAGAAGCCGGCCACGAGAAGGCCGACTCCAAGAACCCGGCCCCCAGCAGGCGGCCAAGATCGTACCCTCAAACTCTGCACCCACATAACAGCGATGAGATGTAGGCGTGGCTTCTGATGAAAGCTTGCCACCCCGAATCCCGGGCCAGCGTAGCCACAGTCTTGCGCCCGTCTGAGGCGGCCATCACCCGTCCGTGGCAACCTTTGTTGCCATGTTGACCATGACATCACCCACGACAAAATTTGTCGGAACGGCCCGCAGCGGCGGGCCCCCTTCGGTCAAAGAGACGCCTGCGGCCCGCCTCCTCTAGTCGGCTCGAGATGTGGCGGCTCCCGGCCAGCCCGGCTTGCTCCCTCCCTCAAGGAGGCGCCTCATTAAGGAGACAAAGGCGAGGTAAGGCTACAGTGAAGCGCCGCCCGGCGACTGCTGACATAGCCATGCTTAACTCGACAAAGCCCTCGTCATCAGGAGTGAAGCAACGGTAACCAGACCCCGACAAGGCCCCCCAGCGGTGGGACCAGTTTGTCGACCAGGAAGCCGGCAGCCGGCGGGACCCACCAGTCGGTGGGCCCTAGCAGCCGGCAGAGAAGCCGGCGAACATAGACACTGATGGCTAGGGACCGTGCCCAGCCGGATAACCATTGTACCCCTGGGGGTAGGCCTATATAAACCCCCCAGGGCACCCATGCAAAGGGTTGATCTCTTAGAGTTATAGAAACCACATAGAGGGAAGAGGAGAGCTAGCCTTGCCCTTCTTCTTCCTCTCACCAAACAGCTCAAGGAGCCTCTTGTAGCTACTTGTTAACTTAGTGATCATGCGGAGACCCCGCAGAGCAGTAGTAGGGGTATTATCTCCCCGGAGAGCCCCGAAGCTGGGTAAGATTCGACGGTGTGCATGTCTTCGCCTTATCCCGTTTCCAGGCACCGACGACGTCTTATTGGCTCCCACAATGATAAGCCACCCGCTGGCATATGTCGCACATACCACCCGACACTATGATGAAGGCCCCTCCCGTGTCGTCCTCTGCGATGGGCACCTTCTTGGTCTACGACGGCTCAGCTCTGGACCTCTTGCTCTTGTCGGCAGAGCTCTCTGGCACGTCCTCAACGGTAGCACAACACCCCGAGGAGGTGCGCTTGCCGGAATGGGTGCGAGAGGTCTTGCCGGACTCCTTCTTTCCTCCCGGGCCTTCGGCGGCAGGAGCAGGTGCCTTGACGGCAGCTGCTGCAACTGCTTCCCGGTAGAGTTGGTCGGCGCAGATCAGCGCGTCCTTCTTGTCGGAGGGGACGGAGATGATGGTCAACGGCCCGGGCATCTTTAGCATGTTGTAGGCGTAGTGTGACGCCGCCATGAACTTGGCTAATCAGGCGGCCGAGGATCCCATTGTAGGGCAAGGGGATCTCGGCCACGTCGAAGACGATCCTCTCCGTCCGGTAGTTCAACTCTCCTCCAAATTTCACAGGCAGGGTGACCTTTCCCTTTGGCTGACTTCTCCCCGGATTGACCCCCTGAAATGTGCCCGTTTCCTCGAGGTCTCCGTCGGGGATTTGCAACCTTTTGATCACGACAGGCGAGATCAGGTTCAGGCCGGCCCCGCCGTCAACCAACATCTTGTTCACCCTGAGGTTGCGTATTGTTGGCGAAACCAACAACGGCAAACACCCAACCGCGGTAGTGCGATCAGGGTGGTCCTCGGCGTCAAAGATGAGGAGCGTGCTGGACCACTTTAGTGGCTTCTAAGCGTCGAATGATGGCTCTGTTGTTGTAACCTCTCGCGTCCACTGCTTGAGCTGGCAGTGAGAGGCATGCAGCGAGGCGCCGCCATCGACGCACATGGCCTCCGTAGCCTTCTGGAACCCTTGCTCACCGGACTCGTCGTCCTCGTCGTGATCGTCGTGTTTTTGTTTCTTGTCGCGGCTCGGGGCGGGCCTCTCTTGCTGGTTGTCCTTGCCGGGGCGTCCTCCTTGGCTGCCATGCTTCTTGTCGGATCCCTCAGCACCATGCTGGTCCTTCTCCTTGTCCCGCCTTTCATACTCAGCCTTTTGCTTCTCAGGAAGCAGCTCGACTTGTCGGCAGTTCTGGAGATCGTGGCCCTTGGTGCGTTGGATCTTGCAGTATTGCTTGCCGGAGCTTCCTGGCTTGTCGGTAGCCGCCAAGGCCCGGCAGGCGGCGCACCCGGCAATCTCCTTGCCGAGGGTGTTTGCCTTGACCTTCTTGCCGGCACCGGTATCGTCAGATCCCTCAACGGCAAGCACGGCCTTGCCTTTGCATTTCCTGTTGTGACGCCGGCCCTTCTTCGTCGGGGCGGCGGTGTCCTCATCGGTAGAGTCGGTTTCCGCGCCGGCGTCTTCGCCGGGGTACTTCCTTCCCTCTTCAGCCCGGGCGCACCTGTCGGCCAGAACGTAGAGCTCGGCCACATCCTTAACCTTGGTCATCGCCATCTCCTCGCACATCTTGCGATTGCGCATGTTCTGATGGAACGCGCTAATCATAGTGGCGGGATGAACGTCGGGGATGTTGTACTGCACCCGGCTGACTCTCCGAATGTACTATCGCAGGGTCTCCCCTTCCTTCTGGGGAATGATATGCAGATCACTGGCCTGGCCATGAGCTTGGTGGCCTCCTGTGAAGGCGCCAACGAACTCATGGCACAGATCTGTCAAGGAGGAGATGGAGTCTGCCGGCAAGTGCATCAACCAAGACATTACATTGGGCTTGAGCGCCAGCGGGAAGTAGTTGGCAAGCACTTGTTGTCGCGAGCCCCAGCGGCCTGCATCGCGATGGTGTAGATGCCGAGGAACTCGGACGGATGGGTCTTGCCGGTGTACTTCTCACCGATGTCGGGCTTGAACGTGCGGTGGGACGTCCACTGGAACTGCCTCAGCTCACGGATAAAAGCCGGGCAGCCCACCTCGTAAGGTAGGCTGCCGGGGCCCCCCGGTGCCGGGTGGTCCGTAGCGGGTCCCGCCCGCTTGTCCAACTGGCGGCGCGTTTCGCGTCGGCGCTCGACGGTGGTTTGAGGGTCTTCGTGAGCTCACTCCCGAAGGACCTGGCGCTGATCGCGGAGGGTCCATGGATCGAACGACGCGATGGAGATGTTATCACCAGCGTCGTCGCGACGGGCCGACGCCCACGGCGGCTAGCGAGGAGGAGGAGAGTGCACCGTGGCTGCAGCTCCCCCGGTCCTCCCAGCCCCAGCATGTGGTGGTTCGGTGGAGCGCCGACCCGAGGGCCCCGCCGGTCACGGATTGTCTTTGTTCGCGACGGCGATGAGGCTCCGGATGGTGGCTCTCCACTCATCGAGCTTCTCCGCAGCAGGAGGGAAGTCGAGGAGTAGCTGTGCGCACGCCAAGGCTTCTGCTGGCATGGGTGGCGGTGACAGCTGAGTGGATCGTGGCGCGCTTCGACTTCTAACTATGTTAGAAGGAGCTCTGTCACGACCCAGCGGCTGCGTTCCATTTTCACCAGTGCTTCGGCGAACGTGTTGAACTCCTTCGTCTTGCTGACGACGCACATGGGTCTTCCCACGGCGGTGCCCAGGGTCACCAACGTGGTGATGCTGTTCGGCGCGCACACCATAGGAAGAACGCGCGATGGTCGCTGGTGTATCCGTCCTGGAGGTCGCCGCACCGCCCGGAGTCGGCGCAACGTCACCCCCGGAGGGCCCCGCCCTGCCGACAGGGGGCCCAGCTCCGTATTTGGGTCCGGCGGCGTGGGGCCGGTCGTCTGGTGCACGAACGACGTCGCTCGCCAGGCTCCGACTGCCTGGGTGGTGCTGGTGTTCAAGCCGCGACCGAGTCTCCGTCGCGACCGGTCCATCGCTTTCGTTTCCTTGCACGGGCCGTTCGGCCCCCAACGAGCCGATCACCGTGGCCGTCTTCTTCTTAGGGGCCATGGCGACGAAGAACTGCTAGGCTAACTACCAGACCAGATTCTCACAAACACGCACCCCTACCTGGCGCGCCAAAGATGTCGGTGGGAAACGACGCCTATGGGATCACAAGAATCCCTGCGGTTGTGGGGCGCGGGGTTGAGAGAAGAGCGGATCTAACAGAGAGCACGCGGTTCGTTTATCCAGGTTCGGGCCGCGAGGATGCGTAAAACCCTAGTCCTGCTTTGGTGGGTGTATTCTGAGTTCTTGAACTAGCTACGGAGTGTAACGAGCTCCAAAAAACCGAATCCTTCTCCTCGTCGCCTTGGGCCTCCTTTTATAGGCGAAAGGGGCTGCCACAGTGGCACACAGGAGGTGGAAAGTGCTACAGCATCACGAGCTTATCGCTGGTATTACAGGACAAAGCGCATTTAATGCGAGGCTTAGGTGTCCCTTCACTTTATCAGGGACGAGGGTGAGGCCCGTCCCGTCCGTCGCCGCTCTTCCAAGCTTTGACACGCGCCCTGGCCAGCGATGCATGTGGTGCCATGTAGGCAGGCAGGCAGCTGAGGTGGCGCGGTGGTGGAGCCTCCATGAAGGGCTGCATGTTGCCACGCATGTGCCTGCCCAGCTGGTTGGGTAGGCAGCTCCATGCGATTGGCGGCGGAGACTTGGCTGGTGCGGGCCTGATGGTGGCCCTGCTGGTGCGCTTGCCGAGGGCCTTGCCGGGTGGCCCAGCAAGGGTCTTCCCGTGGCGCGCAGGCGTCCCCGGCAAGGATCTTGCCGGGGGTTTTGTGAGTTTCTTCGGTGAGGATGGCTGCCTTCCTATCCTCACTTGATTTTGACTGTTCTTTGTCTTCACAAAGATCTGCATGCCACCACAAAGGTGTCTCCTGAGCCCTGTCCCAACGCATTTGTCGAGTGTTGGTGGGCTCGAGGGTGGCTGGCTCGGCTGGCGTGGGCGAGCTGCCCCGACAAGGGTCTTGCCTGGGCCGCTGAGGCTGCCCCCCGGCAAGGGTCCTTGCTGGGGAAACCTGCTTCGTCCATCTGATCTTTGTGGCCTTGGTCCTTGTTGTTGATTTGCTTCGTCTTGTGCCTTCGGCTTCTCTCCAGCTCCCCTTTCCCTGCCCTGTTATGCGCGGCCGTGGCGGGAGGCTATGACTGCCCGTGCACAAGTAAAGGGGTCAAAAGGAGAGGCCCTACTTTTGTACACCGACATAACCCCGCCGTTTGTGCTATTGTGTGTATTGGCTTGGAAGGTGAATTATTTGATGGAAGAGAACTGAACCGTGAAGCTACCGCGGAAGAGTTGAAGATGATGCAATGCAACGCTCAAGCTTGCGATATCCTCTTCAACGTGTTATGCCCAGAAGAATTCAACAAAATAAGCCGTCTTGAGAATGCAAAGAAAATTTGGGATACTTTGGTTGATATGCATGAAGGTACCGACTTCGTCAAGGAATCCAAATTGGATGTGCTTCAAAGTCAGCTTGACAAATTCAAAATGAAGGATGGTGAAGGTGTCGCTGAAATGTACTCTAGGCTTGCTCTCATCACAAATGAGATTGACGGCTTAGGAAGTGAAGAGATGACCCGCTGATTCATCATCAAGAAGATCCTAAGAGCCTTGGATGGAAAATATGCTACCGTGTGCACATTGATCCAAATGATGCCCAATTACAAAGACCTCAAGCCAACGGAAGTCATTGGAAGAATTCTTGCTCATGAGATGTCACTCAAGGACAAAGAAGAGCTTCACAACAAGTCAAGTGGTGCTTACAAAGCCTCATGTGATGCTCCTACATCATCAAGTGAGAAACAAGCCTTCAATGAGGAATTGAGCCTAATGGTGAAGAACTTCAACAAGTTCTACAAGAGTAGAAGCAAATAAAGAAGTTCCAAGTCAGGATCCTACAATGACAGAAGATCTTCTAGTCGTGAGTGTAATTGCTACAACTGTGGAAGACCCAGACACTACTCCAATGAGTGTACGACTCCCCACAAAAGAAGAGAAGACTCGCCCAAAGGAGAAGTAGAAGTGAAGAATCACCTCCAAGAGAGAGAAGGGGTAGAGATGATCGTTATGAACGAAGAACCTCTCGCAGAAGTAAGGATTCGGAAAGGAAGGACAAGTCATCAAGGAGCTACACAAAACGAAGACATCAAGCTCACGTTGGTGAATGGGTATCCGGCTCCGACTCCGACCATCACTTCGAGAGAATTTATCACTCCGACTCCGAATATACTCAAGATGAAGGTGTTGTCGGTCTAGCACTTGTGTCGACCAACTCCTATGACATATTTGACTCACCAAATGAAGGAATTGGAAGATGCTTCATGGCTAAAGGTCCAAAGGTGTCACACCCCGAGTATGTTGATTTCAATAGTGATGAAGATGATTTGCTAGGTGATGATGATCTACTTGTTGACAACTCTAATGATGAAAACTATGATGAACTTGCTATTAATCATGCTAATCAAGATAAAACGAATGACGATGATAAGAAGGAGATTGAGCATCTAACTAAATAACTAAACACTCTTAAGTTAGCTCATGAAGTTACATTGGAAGATCATCGAGAGCTTTTAAAGACTCGTGAGAAGCTACGCTTTGAAAAGCTCAACCTTGAGCAAGAGCATGTGTTCTTAAAGGCAATGAATGATGATCTTTGTAAGAAAAGCTCTTCTTACATTGCCAAGCGTTTACTCTTGTCTACTTACATGCCACAAGTAAAATCTAGCAACAAGAGTAAGAAAGATTCTTCTTCTAGTAGTAACAATAATCATGTTAAATCCAATATTGTTGCTTCTAGTAGTCCTCTTGACTCCACTAATGATTCGCTTAGCCAAGTTACACTTGAGCAAGAAAATAGCTTATTGAAGGGAATTATAGAGAAAGGTGTTTACAAGAGCCTTGCCGGAAGTGAGGTTTTGGTTTTGAACAAAAGTTGAATGCCAATGGAGTTGAATGGGAAGAAGATCAATACCCCAAGACAAAGTTTTTTCCTCAACAAGATAAGTATGATCCTACTTGTTTCAAGGGGATACAAGCTCATGATGATCTTCCACCACAAGACCACAAGCAAAAAGGCAAGGACACGCTTCAAGAAGAGATTGATGCGTTTGAATAAGCTCCCAAGGCCTTGGTCAAGTGGGTTCCCGAGACTACATCAAGTTCTACTTCATTAAGTACGACTACAACTCCAAGGATTCCCATCAAGTTGATGTGGATCCTGAAGAAGAAGAACTAGAGAGTTCTTGAGGGTGACTCCGCCAACATACTTCACTCATATAGTTTTGGCGAGAACAAGTGCAAACAACTTCCACATCTTGCACTAGTTCAAGGAGTCACAAACCCTCTTGTTGGTAAGACAAGGCACAAGCTAACCTAACGCTCTCATGGACATCATCTTGTGTGAACTTCACTCTATGTCTATGGATATCCTTATTTGTTCTTTGTGGGACTAACCCATGTAGGTATTGAAAGTGCAACTCACTCCAATGGATTGCTCTGATCTACATCAACATTGAGCATACACATCTTCAACATCTACATGAAGTCATCATCGACAAAACCCAAGGTTAGTTCATCCCTCTTAGGGGGGATATCACATCTAGGGGGAGCTTTACTCTAAATATTGACCTAAAGCAACTCTAATGGTGTGAACACAATAATGTTTTATGTAAATTTGGTAACCCCACTTGTGCTTAAACGATGAGTATGACCTATGATCAAATGTTCTCATTTGACTCCTAAGTCAGTATACTCATATATAGATGACCTAGTCATCGCCAATTGCTTGATAGATGCTAGAGTGTTTGTGCATGCTTTGTCACATATTTCATTTGCCATTTCTTTGTGTGAGAATGTTGGTTCAATATTTTTATCATTCGAGGACATCCATTTGCTGCTTTGATTGTTTGGCTCTCTTTTTTTTGCCAAATGGATGGAAAATAATGCCTAAGAACTTTCTCTAGCTATATATGCTTTTCTCATCTCAAACTCTATTCATGCTACATCACAAAGTTTGATCAAGTCAGATTCGAACCTTCTGTGTGAGGAGCACTCAGAGTCAGCGATTCGTCATAGACTTAAACTTCCAAAACCTCTATGTGCATTTCGGTCTGACCGATTCATCCTTTTCGGTCACACCGAGTTCATTGAGTTGATCTAGGTTTTCAATATCGGTGCAACCGATTAGAACCTTTCGGTCACACCGAGTTGCAGTAACCACTTGCGATTCTGCATCTTGGTGCCACCGAGTTGTTCCACTCGGTCACACCGACATGGCTAGGATATATATACCGACGGGTCAAATTTTGGAAATTTCTCCAAAACCCTTTTGCCCGCGCGTGTCCTGCTCTACCTTCTTGGGTCTCCGGATCATCCTCTCGTCGCCAGCGACCTCCCGCCGCTGGTCTCCGTCGCTATCAACGGAATTCTACACCGCCGTTGCCGCCATAGCGAGCTCATCACCGAACTAGGGTATCTTTGTGCAATTCTATCCTCCGATTCTTAGCACAAAGCAAATGCCATGTTTCTTACCACGTATGAGATCATCCTGTCCAGAAAAACCTCCTTTTGATTAGATTTGATTCAAAAATTTAGGGTTAAGTTTCTGCCGAACTCATCTCGGACCGACCGAGTTGTGGAAATTGGTCTCACTGATTTGGCTTGGGCCATTGCACTTGCACTTTTCGGTGTGACCGAAAATTGCAAATCGGTGTGACCGAGTTCAACTCTCGGTGAAACCCTAGCAGTCTCGGAGTCACCAAACTATGTCTCGGTCTGACCGATTTCACTAGTTTAGACTCCAAAAGTTGCTTCGGTGTCACCGGGTTTAACAAATCGGTAGCTCGGAAATGCTTTCTGTGGAAAACTAAAACTAAGTTTTTGACTCATTTGTTTTGCAAAATCTCTGCACTTTTTGATGCTCATCCACTCTATCTCATCTATAACTATTCACAGTGTAAGTTGTCAGCTTGCACTGCCAGAATGTCTGATCAGAGTGATAGCCAGAATAAGTCAGAAGAGCAAGTGAATCTAAGTGAGGGCAGTAGTCCCTCTAGCAGTTATGATGAAGGCAGCGGAAGTACTCCTAGAAACCTGCCTAAGGCTGCTACTAGGCAGAGGAGGAAGAGAAATTACGAGTCTGGAGATGAAGATATGTAGCTGCTGAGGAGGAGGTCAGCTCCAAGAAGAAGGTTGTCAAGAAATAGTTTGGCACAACTGCATCTACAAAGCATGGTATGCATAAGAAGGCTCCTGCCAAAAGAGTGCCCATGTCAAAAGCCAGAGCCTCAACTTAGGAAACAGTTGAGTTCACTCTTGAACCAAAAGTGGCTGGTGAAGGCAAGAAGAGGAAAGGAAGGGTCAAGAAGACCATGGCCAGAGTCATTGGGAGATCCTCTGTGATGAGAGATCTAGCTGAGGATGAAGAGGAAGAGGAAGAGGATGCTGCACCAGCACCTAAAGCTCAAAAGCTGATGGGGGATGCCATCAAGTCTGGGTGAGGGAGTCGTGGACTAGGGGCTGTCCGGATAGCCAAACTATCATCACGGTCGGACTCCAAGACTATGAAGATACAAGATTGAAGACTTCGACCCGTGTCCGGATGGGACTTTCCTTGGCGTGGAAGGCAAGCTTGGCGATACGGATATGTAGATCTCCTACCATTGTAACCGACTCTGTGTAACCCTAACCTACCCGGTGTCTATATAAACCGGAGGGTTTTAGTCCGTAGGACGAACAACAATCATACCATAGGCTAGCTTCTAGGGTTTAGCCTCCTTGATCTCGTGGTAGATCTACTCTTGTACTACCCATATCATCAATATTAATCAAGCAGGAGTAGGGTATTACCTCCATCGAGAGGGCCCGAACACAGGTAAAAACATCGTGTCCCTTGTCTCCTGTTACCATCCGCCTAGACGCACGATTGGGACCCCCTACCCGAGATCCGCCGGTTTTGACACCGACATTGGTGCTTTCATTGGGAGTTCCTGCATGTCGTCACCTATAGGCCCGATGGCTCCTCACGATCATCAACAACGACGCGGTCGGTGAGACTTTTCTCTCCTCGACAGATCTTCAGATTCGGCGTCTTTTGCATCGAGCCAATTAAGCTTGGCCATCTGGAGGAGATCGAAAGCTTCGCCTGGCCATCGGGTTAGATTTGGAAGTTTGAACTATACGCCAATGTCCGCGGAGACTTGATCTTTGACAGATTCGAGCAGCAGCCGGCGTGCCGCCTTGTCTCGATGGGCATGATCTAGCTCTGCAGCGAGCGATTGCCACAGGCCGCACCAACATCCGCTCCGACCCTTAATCCGGGCCGGATTCCCCGATCGAGGGCGAGTGGTTGGACACCGCCTCGGGGCCTACGATCTCTGAAGATTGAGCCGAACTCCATCCCTGTCGCTTTGCGAAGACCTTGACTCGTGGTGCGGACTCCTCTCCGGACTCCGAACCCTCCGCGCCCGCCAATCGAATCAATTGGGCGCCGTTCATGGAGTTCATCGCTGCGGACATCTTTCGACTCGCCCTTTGGCGACATCCTGAATTCACTGAAGTCTCTCTCTTTATCCGGAGAGCCCTGGCCGGACTACGGACAGGAAGGTTGGGATACAGACGATGAAGAAATTCAACGCCCACCCACCACCCACTTTGTAGCCACTGTCGATGATTTAACCGACATGCTCGACTTCGACTCCAAAGACGTCGGCCGGTATGGACGTCGATGTCGGAGACGACCAAGACCCAGCGCCTACAGGGCACTGGAAGGCCACCTCGTCATACGACATATACATGGTGGACATCCCAAAAGATGGGAACGGCGATGGAACAACGGAGGATAACCCCTCCAAGAAGTAACCGAAGCGCCGACATCAGCGGCGCTGCTCCAAATCCCGCCACAGCAAAAACGGTGATTCCGGCACGGGAGATAATAACACCCCGGATAGTGCCGAAGACAACCCCTCCGGCGGGACTCGGTAGCGAGGAGGAGGAGAAGCAAGTCCGCCTGACGGTCTGGCGAAAAAGAGAGGTCGAGGACGGTAATTACGCACCTCCCTCCGAAGATGAGGCAAGCCTCGACGACGACGAGTTTGTCGTGCCTTAGGATCCCGCCGAACAGGAGCGTTTCAAACGCAGGCTTATAGCCACGGCAAGCAGCCTCAAGAAAAAGCAGCAACAGCTTAGAGCTGACCAAGACACGCTAGGCAGCGGATGGACTGAAGTCCTTGCAGACGAAGAGCATGAACTCGAACGCCCCTCCAAAAGCTACCCCAAACGCAGGCCGTTGCCTCGATTAGAGGAGGAAGCACCCAAGTCACCAGCGCACGACATAGCATACCGGCCACCCCATGGCCGCGACAGAGAAGCCTCTCGGCCCTCCGCTCAAGCCACACCCAGCGCCGCTCAAAAGTACAAAGGCACGGAAAACGCGCGGACTTGCGAGATATATTGGAGGATAAGGCAAAACATACAAGATCGATCTACGGATCGCGTGGGCGTAACAACAGCGGGATGATTACCGTCGGCGCGGATCTGACAAACCCGGCGGGCGAACCACGATGAACAAAGCTCATATGAGCTACGTCATGATATAGCCCAATACTGAGGCGCCAAGACACCCACTATGCTTCATAGATGAAGTAATGGATCATCAAATCATGAGGGCTTCAAACCCGTAAACATCGAATCATACGATGGTACCACAGATCCTGCGGTCTGGATCAAGGACTATCTCCTCCATATCCACATGGCCCGCGGTGATGATCTACATGCCATCAAATACCTCCCACTCAGGCATAAAGGACCAGCTCGGCATTGGCTCAACAACTTGCCAGCAGAATCAATTGGTTGTTGGGAGGACCTGGAGGCTGCATTCCTTGATAACTTCTAGGGCACATATGTGCGACCACCAGACGCCGATGACCTTAGCCATATAATTCAGCAGCCAGAAGAATCGGCTGAACAATTACGGACACGGTTCCTAACAAAGAAAAATCAAATCGTTGACTGTCCGGATGCAGAGGCCCTTGCAGCCTTCAAACATAACATCCGTGACGAATGGCTTGCCCGGCACCTAGGACAGGAAAAGCCGAAATCCATGGCAGCCCTCACAACACTCATGACCCGCTTTTGTGCGGGAGAGGAGAGTTGGCTAGCTCGAAGCAACAACTTGGCCAAACACCCTGATAGTTCGGATACCAAGGACAGCAATGGTAGGTTGCGTCGCAACAAGAACAAGCACCGCATTAACGGCGATAATGCTGAAGATACGGCCGTCAATGCCGGATTTAGAGGCTCTAAACCCGGTCAGCGGAAGAAGCCATTCAAAAGAAATACCCAGGGCCCGTCCAACCTGGACCGAATACTCGATCGCTTGTGCGGATACATGGCACCCCGAAAACCAGCCAATCACACCAACAGGGATTGTTGGGTGTTCAAACAAGCAGGCAAGTTAAGTGCGAACTCAATGACAAGGGGCTTCATAGCGATGACGAGGAAGAGCCCGATGCCCGAACAATAGAGGACAGAAGGGCTTTCCCACACAAGTGCGGACGGTGAACATGATATACGCAACCCACATACCGAAAAGGAGGCGGAAGCGTGCACTAAGGGGCGTATATGCAATGGAGCCATCGCCCCAAAGTTCAACCCATGGTCTTCCTGCCCGATCACCTTCGATCGAAGGACCACCCCACTAGCATTAAATCACGGCGGTTTCGCCGCGCATTGGTTCTGGACCCAATTATTGACGTATTTCACCTCACTAGAGTCCTGATGGACGGCGGTAGTAGCCTGAACCTGCTTTATCAGGATACAATGCGCAAAATGGGCATAGACCCCTCAAGGATTAAACCTACAAAGACGACCTTTAAAGGCGTCATACCGGGTGTAGAGTCCAATTATGCGAGGCTCGATTACACTCAAGTGGTCTTCAGATCCCGGATAACTTCGAAGCGAAGAGTTAATCTTCGACATCGTCCCGTTCATGGCGGCTATCATGCGCTGCTCGGACGGCTCGCATTTACGGTAAAGTTCAATGCGGTGCCGCACTATGCATACCTCAAGCTCAAGATGCCAGGCCCTCGAGGAGTAATCACGCTCAATGGAAACACCGAACGCTCTCTCTGAACGGAGGAGCACACGGCGGCCCTCGTGGCGGAGGCGCAAAGCAGCCTCTCATAGCAATTCTTGAGTCCGGCCACTAAGCGTCCGGACAACATCAAAAGCTGCGCCCGGAGTAACCTACAACAAGACCGCTGGCACAATTCAAGCAGCGTAGCAATCCGGCCCCAACCCGGCGCTCGCGAAATTGCGAAGCCGATTACTACGCGTACATAACTACGCTCTGGAGATACCATGGGCATAAGGGGAGGGGCACGACCACGACACGCCCGGAATGCGGCTCAACCGCACCAGGGGCTCCCGATTGTGTCATTCTTTTTTCCTTTTTCTTTTTTTTCATCTTTTTTTTACTTTCAGGACTCCGTTTTCCAGAAGTCATGTCAGGCACTAGAATCGCCGAACTCACGATGCAACAGCCAGGGAAGCAGAAAGCTACGTTGAGTGTTCAGGTGGTCTCTATTACGAGCATTATACCTGTTTTACATACCATCCCGCAGCTTACCCCTGGAGAGGGAAATGTTAGATAGTCCCATCCCTTGCTTATCGCACTATTTGTATCATTCTGCTTTCATTGCAGTACCTTTTTGAATAAACAATACATAGCTTTTGCTTATTATTGCACTCCTTTCTTTCTCTATACATATGTTCATTTCATGACATGTTGCACCCGTACACTTTGGTACGGCCAATACACCAGGGGCTTAAGTACCCCAAAATTATGGTGTGACAAGTCCGAACACTTTCACAAGTGCGGCACCCCGAACTTATAGCATTATATGCATCGGCTCCGAATCATGTCTTGGGTCAATAGTTGGGTTTGCCCGGCTCCCGTGTTTTGGTACCTTACGTTCCGTTATATCGGTTAAGGTAGCACCGGGAGAACCACTGCCATTGTGCCCCAGTTGAGCTGGGTCGAGCACCTCGATGGAGAAAGCTAAAAGCCCACCCGTCATGATAGGGCGAGAGCCGATCACGCTGTTCGAGAGGTTTTTTCAGGTCCCTAAAGACTTATGCCGCTTAGAGCGAGGAACTGGAATTGTCCGGCCAAAGGCGTGGATAAGCGCCCGAACTTCGGTCTTCCGAATACTAGGGGCTTCGCCGAAATTTAAAATATTAGAATTCTATGGCTAAGTGAGAGTGTTCAAGCATTATAAGTCCGGTTGCCTTGTTCGTTGCGTTGAGGCCTCCCTAGATCAGCGTACAAGATAACAAATGAGAGTCTATTCAAAAATTACATCTTTGGAGCACTCATCCGCTATTTGGCGAGCACCCTTTAGGAGGCCCTCATAGTACATTTCGGGCGTGTGATGCTCCTTGCCCTTCGGTGGCCCGTCCGTCACAAGCTTCTCCGCATCCAGCTTGCCCCAGAGCACTTTAGCACGGGCAAGGGCCCGACGGACACCTTCAATGCAAACGGAGCGCTTGATGACTTCAATTCGTGGACAGGCGTCCACCAGCCGCTGCACTAAGCCGAAGTAGCTCCCGGGCATGGCTTCCAATGGCCACAGACGAACTATAAGGCCCTTCATGGCCTGTTCGGCGACCTTGTGGAGCTTGAAAAGCTGCTTCAGCTGGTCGCTCAGGGGCACCGGACGTTCGGCCTCAGCATACTGAGACCAGAACACCTTCTCCTGGAGAGCTCCAAATCCAGGTAAGTAATAGGTAATTCACTTTCACATTCTTGCTCTGCATAAAGAATGCCTTACCCGCCGCGATCTTCTTCATTGCCTCAATCTCCTGGAGGGCTTTTTGGGCCTCGGCCTTAGCAGCTTTGGCACTCTCAAGAGCCGAAGCAAGCTCGGACTCTCGGGTCTTCGAGTCACGGTCCAAACCCTCGTGTTTTTCCACGAGAGCCTGGAGCTCTTGCCGCACCTCCGCCGGCTGCGCCCCCCCCCCCCTTCTCTCGCTCGGTGCGTTCCGCAGCCGCTTTGTTTTCGGACACGGACACCACTTCCTTCAGGGTCGCCACCTCGATCGTGGCCCCTGCAGTACCCATGCTATTCCTGTTATTTTTTCGCAACCGAAACCTTTCTATAAGGTATTTCTTTTAATAAGGTATTACTTACCTTCCTTGTCCTCGACCTGCTTCTTGGCAAGTCCGAGCTCGTTCTCGGACCGCTCGAGGCTCTGCTTCAATGCATTGACCTCCATGATCGGTCTGTGGGCAGAGGTCAGCAGCCTGCATTCCCATATTGACATACTTATGTTAGACTCCTGTGTATATCTTTTAGATCCTTAGTCCGGCTTTTCTTTCCGAACACCGAACTAAGCATCGAGAACTACCGTCTATCTTGGTAATATTTTTACATATTCTAAACTTACCTCAAAGCCCGTTAGAAGGCTGGTACAGGCTTGGTCAGCCCGCTCTTGGCGGATCGAATCGTTCCGGATCACCGCACTCATAATAGTGCAGTGCTCCTCCTTGATGGAAGCGCTGTTAAGCGCCTCCAGTAAGCTATCCGGTGCCTCCGGTTGGATGTAGGACACCGGCGTCTTACCCTTCTTACGAAGGGACCGCTTGCCGGACTCCGGAACCGCTGAAGGTTCCGGCATGGAGTCCGAACGAGGATTGGGCTTAGAGCCCCTGGGGGTCTCGCCCCCCACGCGCCTGGAGTCCGGGAGGTTGCCTTGCGGCGCCTCCTGCGCCACCTCCTCTTGACCAGGCCCCCCTTGGGGCCCCACCTCGGCGTCGTCCGCAGCGTGAGGCGAGGAGGCGGCTGGAAGTGAAGTACTCTCCATTTCCGACGAACTCAGGGACCCGCTCGTCGAAGCGGCGAGCTCGCTCTTGGGCGGGCTGCATGATTGTTCGGCATTAGAGAACACTATGCAATGATAAAAAAGCCATGGGTATCCGGACGCTTACGATCTCGCCAGGGGCTTGGCCCTCGTTGGCCACTCCTCCTCGTCGTCGTCGACGTTGGTAGAGACGTCTAGAGGAAGGGTTCTCCCCTTCTTAGACCCTCTGGCCTCCCCAGTTGGGGCGGCCTTCCTTTTCCTCTCCTCCCCCGCTGGGGGAGAGGCTTCTCTTTCCTCCTCCTCGTTCTCAGGAGAAGATTCTGCTTCAGAATCTGACAGCACCAGGCGTCGAGAGCTCCTTCGAGTTCCCGTTGCCTCCTTCTTGGCCTTCTTCTCAAGCACCACATGAGGTAATGAGCCAAGCCGGCACCGTCAATCGGGCGTCTGCTTTGGGTCTTCGGCAAAGGAGCCGGACAGCTTAAACTGTCTGCATGTCTTCAGCCGATCTGTTAAAGGTTAGGGAGTTTTAGATCCCACATAGAGTCAAACTATGAAAAAAGAATCCCATAGAGGGTAAAATAACTCACCTCGCTGGCTTGACGCTGCGAGCTGAATCCGCGATCTTCGGTAGCAGATGTGGGAGGCTCGGCGCCCTTGAACAGCACCTTCCAGGCGTCTTCGTACGAGTGTCAAAGAGCCTTTTTAAAGTTGAGTGATGTGCCGGATCGAACTCCCACAATTTGAAGGCCCGTTGTTGGCATGGGAGAATCCGGCGGATGAGCATCACCTGGATTGCGTTGACAAGCCTGAGATTCTTGTCCACCAGGTTTCGGACGCATGTTTGGAGTCCGGATAGCTCGTCCGAATTCCCCCACGTCAGGCCCGTTTCTTTCCATGACGAGAGTCGTGTGGGGCAGCTAGATCTGAATTCGGGGGTCGCCACCCATTTGGGGTTGCGCGGCTCGGTGATATAGAACCACCCCGATTGCCACCCCTTTATTGTCTCCACAAAGGAGCCCTCGAGCCATAGGACTTTGGCCATCTTGCCAACCATGGCGCCTCCGCACTCCGCTTGACGGCCGCCCACTACCTTCGGTCGGACATTGAAGATCTTCAGCCATAAGCCGAAGTGAGGCTGGATGCAGAGGAAGGCCTCGCACACGACGATGAACGCCGAGATGTTGAGGATGAAATTCGGGGCCAGATCGTGGAACTCCAGGCCGTAGTAGAACATGAGCCCCCGGACAAATGGGTGAAGTGGAAAACCTAGTCCGCGGAGGAAGTGGGGGAGAAACACCACCCTCTCATGGAGCCTGGGGGTTGGAATGAGCTGCCCCGTGTCGGGCAGCCGGTGCGCGATGTCGCCGGACAAGTATCCGACCTCCCGCAGTCTTGTGATGTGCCCCTCCGTGACGGAGGAGGCCATCCACCTGCCTCCCGCTCCGGACATAGTTGGAGAAGGTTGAGGTGGGGTGTGCGGACTTAGTATTTGGAGCTCGAGTCTTGTGAAATGGATGAGCAAAGGAGGAAGAAGGCGTAGGTGAAAAAGGTGGGTCCTTATCCCCTTATATGGACGGACGAAGCTATGCGTCCCCCGCCAGCCAGGTAAAACTCGCTTATCTCCCAAGCGCCGTAATCAATGGCGCGGTTGGGTTACCCACGTCCGTATTGATGGGAATCCCGGAATAAGGGGGCACGATCTATGCTTTGATAAGACGTACCAGGGAAACCGCCTCGCTAAACGCACTGAGGTGGAACAGTAAAAAACGATTCATATAAAGGCCTGGCCGTGGTGTGATGTCACGCCCGCTGAATACGTCGAGATATACGTGCAAAAAGTTATTCTCTCTACGGTGGTATGTGGAACTTGTTTTGCAGATCCGGACACTATCCTTGTGTTCAAAACCTTCTATGAAGTATTCGGAGGAGGAACCCGCCTCGCAATGTCAAGACAATCAACGTGCTGCACTTCGTCGTCATTGAAGCCTGGTTCGGGGCTACCGAGGGAGTCCTGGACTAGGGGGTGTCCGGATAGCCGAACTATCATCACGGCGGACTCCAAGACTATGAAGATACAAGATTGAAGACTTCGTCCGTGTCCGGATGGGACTTTCCTTGGCGTGGAAGGCAAGCTTGGCGATATGGATATGTAGATCTCCTACCATTGTAACCGACTACGTGTAACCCTAACCTACCCGGTGTCTATATAAACCAGAGGGTTTTAGTCCGTGGGGCGAACAACAATCATACCATAGGCTAGCTTCTAGGGTTTAGCCTCCTTGATCTCGTGGTAGATCTACTCTTGTACTACCCATATCATCAATATTAATCAAGCAGGAGTAGGGTATTACCTCCATCGAGAGGGCCCGAACCTGGGTAAAAACATCGTGTCCCTTGTCTCATGTTACCATCCGCCTAGACGCACAGTTCAGGACCCCCTACCCGACATCCGCCGGTTTTGACACCGACACTGGGGCTACCCCTTCTAAGCCCAAGACAGCCCCAAAGCTTCTGCTCTAGCTCCCAAGACTGAGCCAAAGAGGAGCACAAGGAATATACTAGCTGCTGAGAAGAACAAGGCCCCAATGCCTGAGACTTAAGTTGAAGAAGAAGAAGATGCTGAAGCCCAAGTGCTTAGGAAGTTAAAGTCCAAGATACCTAACCATGATGACAATCATCCAGTGGCAGAAAACATGAAAATCAAAAAGGATGCAGGTCTCAGACTATGGAGACAATCTGATCCATATGATATGAGGAGAAGGACTGTTGTGGATTACAGGTTTCACACCAAGGAGCAGCGGGACTTCTATGAGACCATTCTGCTTGATAAGAAGCCAATTGTCTGTGATATGAAGTGGGCAGACTGGAAGTATATTGACAACAATGAAGACCACTTTCAGGAGTGCATGAGAGCTTCGGACTATGTGGAGTAGACAAATTTGTGGGTCAGAAACTCACCAAGTGGAATGATGATCTCATCATGCAATTCTACTCCACAGCACATTTCTATCCTGATGGCAGGATTGTCTGGATGTGTGAAGGTACTAGGTACCAATCGACAGTTGCTGAATGGGCCAAACTGATCAATGCCCCTGCAGAGCATGAGGATGACATAGATGTATATGCCAAGAAGAAGAAGGATCACAACTCCATGGCTAACATGTATAAGGAGATTCCTGACAAAGCCTTGGAAACTCACAACATGGGCTCTGTATACTATCTGTTGTCTGGTGTGACCACCATCAACACTATCTTGAGGCATACCTTGTTTCCCAAGTCAGGCGATCATAGGATGATCAGAGGCTATTCCATAAACTTGTTGTAGTTGTTTGATGTGCCCCAAAAGTTCAAAGTACTGAGTCCGATTGTTGAAACAATCAAGAGGATAGCTGCAGATCATAAGAGGTCATGTGGGTATGCTACACACATCCAGATGCTCATCAACTCCAAGATGGGCACAAGAACATACTTATTAGACAAGGAACATCTTCCCTTGAGGCCTGATTTTGAGGACAACACAGTTGTCATGGAAGCTGAAGATCCCACTTCTGTAAAGGCTCAAGAGAAGAGGGAAAAAGCTAAAGCTGAGAAGGTAGCAAAGATGCCAAGTGTTGAAGAGGCTTCTCAAGTGTTTCTCAAGTCAAAGCAAGATCAACTTGGACATCTGATTCAAGCCACCTTCAGGATTGAGAAGGGATTGGGCACCCTGACTCAAAACCAATAAAGCCTGGAGAGGATCATTGAAACAAAATTCTATGATCTTGACTTGAAGGTGACAGAGATGCAGACAACAGTTGAGCAGCTCCAGGAAGAAGCTGAGGAGAGGAAAGGGAAGGCTACCACAAATGCCTTTCAGAGAGTGCCTAGGGGACAGATATCTGCAGTAGTGCCAGCGACTGACACAAAAGCTACTACATCAGCACTTGCAGCCACAACATCAGTAGCACCTCCAGTTTCCACTCCACCAGCTCCAACAACTTCAACAGATGCATTCGTCCTTGGAGTCCTCTCAACGCCACCTCCCAAAGATCAAGCCTAGAGAGACGCATAGCACTATGCATTTTCGAGCTTTTGGTAACTTGTTGCCAAAGTTGGAGAAATTGTATAGATCATAGGCTGAGAGAGAGAGAGAGAGCTTGCTTCTTTTTGCTATCTCTTTTTGCTACTTGGTTGATACTTATTTGTGTGCTTGCTTGGTTGATACTTTATGTGTGTGTGAGATACTTGTTTGATCATGTGTTTGATCATATCATACCTTAATGCTTGTGCTTGAGTGATGCTATTGTTCAATTTCTCATATATGATCATTCATTTTGTCTTGGTGACGAGTGCATACTTTACTTTCTATCATTTTGAGCACTCCGCCAACATGTATGTGACATGGAAGAGTAACCCATGATTCTAATCGATTGTGCATTTGCGTTCAAAGCAAATTTTAAATAAATGCCCAAATTTAGGGGGAGCTCTTGCTTATCACATACTTCTCAAAGCGACGATGTATGTCAATCTTATTATATTTTGTCAAAGCTTTGATCTATATGTTGTCGTCAATTACCAAAAAGGGGGAGATTGAGAGTGCAACTATCCCTGGGTGGTTTTGGTAATTCCTAACAACATATACCTCATTGAACTAATGCTCTTTCAAAATGATCATTTCAGAAAGTTCAATGATTGGCATGGCATGGACTAGGAATGTGGACCCCTCAAAATGCTAAGGACACATGTTGGCAAAAACTCAAGACTCTACATTTTCATTTTAGTGATCCAAGATCACATTGAGTCCATAGGAAAAGCCAATACTATTAAAAGGGGATGAGGTGTTGCTCAATGGCATGCTTGCTCAAAATGCTTAGTGATATGCTCCAAAAGCCCTCAGCCACTTTCTCATATCCACATATGTCCCAAACCAAAAGTCAAACTCGGCCCCACCGATTTGATCTATCCGGTGCCACCAAGTTCATTTGACACAGCCATAGCCAGAAACCCTAATCAGTTCAGTCTCGATGATAGGGACCTCAGTCTCACTGAGATGGGATTGCAAACTCTCTGTTTCCCTTCGTAACGTTTCGGTCTAACCGAGATGAGCGATCGGTCCCACCGAGTTCGAAATGCAAACTCTCTATTTACTTTTCGTAACGTTTCAGTCTCACCGAAATGAGCGATCGGTCCCACTGAGTTTGCCTGACCAACTCTCTGTTTGCCTATTACATAAATTGGTCTCACCGAGTTTATGTGATTGGTCTCACCGAGATTAAGTTACACCCTAACCCTAATGAAATGGGTCCCACCGAGTTGACATGTCGGTCCCACCAAAAAATCCTAACGTTCACATTTTGAACTAAATCGGTCCGACCGAGTTTCATGATTCGCTTCCATCGAGTTTGGTAAATTCTGTGTAATGGTTAGATTTTGTGTGGAGGCTATATATACCCCTCCACCCCCTCCATTTGTGGAGAGAGCCATCAGAACGTGCCTGCACTTCTACCATTCATTTTCTGGGAGAGACCCACCTACTCATGAGTTGAGACCAAGATATTCCAATCCAACCACAAGAATCTTGATCTCTAGCCTTCCCCAAGTTCCTTTCCTCTCAAATCATCTTTCCACCACTCCAAATCTATGAGAGAGAATTGAGTGTTGGGGAGACTATCATTTGAAGCACTATATCAAGGAGTTCATGATCAACACACCATCTATTACCTTTTGGAGAGTGGTGTCTCCTAGATTGGTTAGATGTCACTTGGGAGCCTCCGTCAAGATTGTGGAGTTAAACCAAGGAGTTTGTAAGGGCAAGGAGATTACCTACTTCGTGAAAATCTACCCAAGTGAGGCAAGTCCTTCGTGGGCGATGGCCATGGTGGGATAGACAAAGTTGCTTCTTCATTGACCCTTTGTGGGTGGAGCCCTCCGTGGACTCGTGCAACCTTTACCCTTCGTGGGTTGAAGTCTCCATCAACGTGGATGTACAATAGCACCACCTATCGGAACCACGCCAAAAATCTCCGTGTCTACATTGCATTTGCTCCCTCCAAACTCCTCCCTTTACCTTCATATGCAATGATTTACATTCCGCTGCTATACTCTTAGATTTGCATGTGTAGGTTGATTGCCTGACTTGAGCTAAGTTGCTAAAATCTGCCAACACTTAAAATTGGGAAAATGCTAGATTTTTTATTTGGTCAAGTAGTCTAATCACCCCCCTCTAGACATACTTTTGATCCTACACTTCTCTTGGTAGTAGAACGTCGAGTAGTTTTACATCAACAATTACAAAAAACAAATTGTTGCGCTGTGTCCTCCGTGTTGTAAGACTATTTAGTAGGGTGCATGTAAACAGAACAATAAGATGCATTTTGTGTGAACTTAGACCCATCTATCTCAGACATGTGAACTAACAGAAGTTCATTAATTAGTCCGACAGAATAAACATCAATAGTTAGTTGAAAAAATATTGAATTATATGTAACTTTCAGGTGAGCAATAGACAAAAGTCTCTATGACCACATTCTTGTTCTTGGAGAGTGAAAAGTTGATATTTGGGGTATCTTACCTTCACAGACATCAGAGGAAAACTTCAACTCTGTTCTTAACACTATCTCCGTTGCAACATTCACGCAAGAATTTATGTTGAGAACAAATGTAAAAACTCTTATTAAAAAGCCTGTACCACATGATGAAGCACGTACTATTTCATTTTTTAATCCCACAGGTAACATCAAGAAACGAGCGCTAATTAATTCAAGAATTACATCATAACTTTCAGGTGAGAAACAGATAATAGTTCCTATAACCACTGGCTTGTTGTTGATGTGAAACAAATACAATTTAAAACATGAAGGCAAGCTGTCAGTTGTCAATAGAGGATGCAGACAACACTTGAAGCTTCCCTATTTAGGTTTGCGTGTGTAAGGGAGAGTGAGAGAGAGAGAGAGATGCCATGGGATCATGAGGGGTTCATGAGTACATGCTACGGTGAGAAGATGGGGTGGAAAGCGAGGGTAGGGAGACAAGGTTACTAGGTCATTGTTCATCGCTGCCGGCGTCGTCGCGTCGCTCTAGCAAAAAGAGATTCCATGGACATGAGGAGAGAAAGAGCCGGCGGCAACGTCAATTAAGGAACAAGGATATGGGGGAAGGGAGTGGGAGGTGGGAACGGGATGTGCGTAGGTGGGTTGTTTCACTTTTTCTGTTTCTTCCTTTCGTGTGGGGCAGGGGTGGGAAGGAGGTCCGTTTTTTTTCTACTGGTGCGATCGTGGGTTTTTTCGGGGATGGATCTCATTCGTGGGAACATCAAGTCGATGGTTATCGTTCGTGGGGAGGAGGTCGAACCATCACCATGACGGTGATGACAGATCCCCCATTAATAGTAGAGATATGTGGCGAGAGCTTTGAATTGGAAGCAAGGAGTTCATGCCAACAAATAGAGAAAAAAACAACATGCAAAACACTATTACTCTCTGCATCATCATCCCTAATTCAACGCATCAACATGATGAAGCAAACTAAATGATTAGAAAAAAAGTAAATCAATGAGTTGCGCAATAAGAAAGAACCTAAACGTCACGCAACAAGCTAGTCGAACAAGTTCCTCAAAAGGCGAAAACTTAGGCAATGCCTAATACTGATGGGAGGCATGTTGAAGGGAAGTTGTTTCATTCTATTTTCATGCCATGCATATCGTAGTTCGAGTCATATATGCTCGTGTAAGCATGGACTTGGAGGCCCATGCCCGGATGGTCGACTTCCCTGGACACACCACCCCCTAATTTCTTTGGACTCATGCATCTATACCAAACTTAAAAGAGTCCATGTCGTATAATGCAAGAAGACCAAACATGGAAGAGTAAAATGCATAGAACCATCACTTTAGCATCATAGCTCTCGAAAAACCACCACTTTACAAAACGTGACACTTTACACCACGCCAAAATTTTGGCAGTGGCAAAAAACACTCAACCAAAAATGAGCGTGTTTTGACAGTGGGGGTGGCATGCTGCTAACGGCCTCTAACAGCCGTTTGGTCACAGCTGACTCGCTCGGTTAAAAGTGATAGACGCGCAGGCTGGCTGGGTTGTTTGCCCCGTAGCCGGTTGGTCAGTGGGCCCCGTTCATTACTGATACCAAGTGCAAGGAATCATCGTAGCAATTTCCAAAGGTGGAAGTGATAAGTATGGAGTGTCGAACCCACAAGGAGCTAAAGGTAAGATCAATATTCTCTCAAGTCCTTTCTCGCCATCGACATTTAATTTCACGCATAATTTACGTATTCTTCCATCTAGAAACGAGAAATAAAACTACGTTGTAGGTATGAAGAGGATAACTTTGCATGATATCGGAAAACTAAAATATAAAAGTAGGTGTTGTTAATATAAAGTTAGAATATATTAATATATATTAAAAATAGCAAGTGTGGAATAATGATGGATCGATGTGCGGAATTATCCTAGGAAATTGTTATCAAGATCGGTAGTCATCATTGCAATTTCATATGAGGGAGAGGCATAAGCTAACATACTTTCTCTTCTTGGATCATATGCACTTATGATTGGAACTCTAGCAAGTATCCGCAACTACTAAAGATCATTAAGGTAAAACCCAACCATAGCATTAAAACATCAAGTCCCCTTTATCCCATATGCAACAACCACCTTACTCGGGTTTAAGCTGATGCCACTCTAGCAACCCACTATAAGCAAATCATGAACGTATTGCAACACCCTACAGCGGGAATCTTTCATGTGTGCGCGGCACGGAAGGCGCCATAGGAAAGCACCGAAAAAAAACATACAACTCAAACCAATCTAGATCATTAATCAACCCAAAAGACAAAGGAAATAAACTCAAAACATCATAGGATGGCAACACATCATTGGATCATAATGTGACATAAAGCACCATGTTCAATTAGGGGATTACAGCGGGGTGCGGGAGAGTGGACCGCGTAAAAGAGATGAGGATGGTGATGAAGATGGTGATGTTGATGAAGACGATTACCGTGGCGATGGTTCCCCCGATGGCACTCCGGCGCCACCGAAAGTGAGGGGAGAGGTTCTCCCCCTTGTGCTTCCTCCTCCATGGCCTCCCCCCTAGATGGGGAGAGGTTCTCCCTCTCGTCCTTAGCCTCCATGACAATGATGGCCCCCTCCGGGATCCTCCTCCATGGCCTTCGGTGATGATGGCCCCCTCCGGCAGGGTGCCAGAGAGGGCCTACATTGGTTTTTTGAGGCTACAGAGGCTTACGATGGCGGAACTCCTGATCTAGGTTTATTTCTGTGGGTTTTGGTATTTAAAGAAATTTTTGGTGTCAGTCTCACGTCAAGGGGGTCCATTAGGCAACGACAAGGTAGGAGCACCCTCTCAGGGGGGTAGGGTGCGCCCCCTACCTTGTCGTTGCCTCGGGACTCTTCTAGTCCAACTCTTGTGCTTCGGGGTTCTCTTTTGGTCCATAAAAAATCATCATAAATTTTTAGCCCATTCCGAGAACTTTTATTTCTGCACAAAAAATGACACCACGATAGTTCTGCTGAAAACATCGTCAGTCTAGGTTAGTTCTAATCAAATCATACCAAAACCATATAAATTTGTTGTAAACATGGCACGAATACTTCATAAATTAAAGATATGCCGAAGACGTATCGGCATCCCCAAGCATAATTCCTGCTCGTCCTCGAGTAGGTAAATGATAAAAGAAATAATTTATGAAGTGTGAATGCTAGCATAGTGCATAAGTTTGATCAATGATAGTTCCACACACTTTTTCTAGCATCATTATATATCATAAACAGTAGCTCATCTCATAAAACTTATCATGATCAAGTAGCAAGCTATTCACAAGTTAAAGTATAGACCATAAAGTTTCTTGAAAACCAACAAACCATGTTCTTAGTCATCAAACAATTGCAATTCATCTTATTTTCACGAAGGGTCTCTGTAAGAGCTTTAATTTAGCAAATCCCACATACTCTACTATCATATAGTCTTCCATGATTGCTAACACTCAAAGCTTACTTTTAGAACAAATAGCATCAATCGAACATAGAGAAAGATAGGGGCTTAATGTTCCGCCTCCCAACTTATTTATCATACATATAATTGTCAGCAATAATAATTGATGATCAAATATATTTGAATGGCCATATATGCTTGGATCTTTCCCCACCATATGATGCTTCCCAACTAAAGAATAATTGAGGTTAAAATAGGAAGGGATACTATTGACTCTTGCATAAAAGTAAATACATGAAATTAAAAGATAGGCCCTTCGCAGAGGAAAGTAGAGGTTGCCATGCGCTTTTAAATGTTGGATGTGCAAACTCCTAATGCAAAGGAACGTCACGTTTTATTGCCCTTTGTGATGGCAACCTTTCTTATGTAGTCCGTCGCTTTTATTTCTTTACCACCACAAGTTTGTACAACGCTTATTTTCCCTTACAATAAAAGATCATACATATTTAGGAGCAATTTTTATTGCTTTTTGCACCGATGACAACTTACTTGAAGGATCTTATTCAATCCATAGGTAGATATGATGGACACTCATTGCAGGAAACTGGGTTTAAGGGTCTTGGATGCACAAGTAGTATCTCTATAGTACAAAATTTTGGCTAACAAAAGATACTAAGCAAGCACCACATGTTAGAGGATCCATAACAATATAACTTCTATGCAAATATACCCAAACATAACTCCTTACGTTGTCTTCCTTGTCCAACTTCAACTAATTTGCTCAAGTTTGAAAATAATTAATGGGGCTCACAATCATAGAAGATGTCCAAGATAGTATATTTATACGTGAAATCTCTCTTCCTTCAATATTCTTTCATGAATTGTTCAAGTGACCAATGTTGAGTTTGCTAACTTTCAATAAAATTTACCACCTATACTTCTTATAAGTGAAGTCATTACTCCCCATGAGATAAGCATATGAAGCATATATAATTTCAGATCTATGATATTCAATTCATTCAACCATTTACTCATAGGATATATGTGAAGCACGTGAGTAAATGACAAACTACTCCAAAAAGATATAAGTGAAGAACAATGAGTAGTCAAATAATTAACTAGCCATGGGAGGACTCTCTCTCATTCAAGATTTCAGATCCAATGATTTTATTAAAACATCAAGTAAATGAAAATACGCTCCAAGCAAAACACATATAATGTGAAGAATAAAAATATAGCTCCGAGTAAGGTATACTGATGGTTTTGAAGACGAAAGAGGGGATGCCTTCCGAGGCATCCCCAAGCTTAGGCGCTTGAGTCTTCCTTGAATATTACCTTAGGGTTCCTTGGGCATCCCCAGGCTTAGGGTATTTCCACTCCTTATTCTCGTCGTATCGGTATCTCACCCAAAATTTGAAAACCTCAATCACACAAAACTTAACGGAACTTCGTGAGATGGGTTAGTATGATACAGAGTAAATAATTCACTTTGGTCCTGTAAAGATAAGATTCATAATTGTTCTCACACAATGCTTACTGTACCATATCATTTCTACAATTTATATTGAGCAATATAAGCCATAGAAACAAGAAAACAAGTAAACAATGCATTGAAAACAGAATCTGTCAAAAACAGAACAATCTGTAATGATCTGAACAACAACCATACTTATGTTACTCCAAAAATTCGGAGAAAATAGGACAACATAGAAAATTTGCAGGGCAGTATTGCGTAAAAATTGCAAGATTTTATCATGCTCGAGTAACAAATACAAATTCAAACACTACAGAAAAAATTTCTGTTTTTCTACTGCACACACCAAACAAGCAATTTAAACATTTTAAAGCCAAACCTTGGCACCATATTTTTATAATACAATGAATATATACAAGGGGATACTTATTTTTGAGAATCTTCCATGAAAAATTCTACATTGTTTCCATGAGCATGAACACAAGTGTTCAAGGTCGACCCTCACTTCTCCAATGCATAACCTTCCAATCACTTCTCTTTTTGAAAAAGTTTGTAGGCATAAGAGGCAAGTAATTTATTTTGTATTTTAATTTTTTGTTTGTTTCACCCACAACTAAAAAAAGGGAAAACAAAACTACTTTGTGAAGAAAGCAAAAAGCATACACGAAAATATCAACCCCACGCTATTGCTCCTCGGCAACGGCGCCAGGAAAGAGCTTGATAATCCCCAAGTGCAAGGAATCATCGTAGAAATTTCCAAAGGTGGAAGTGATAAGTATGGAGTGTCGAACCCACAAGGAGCTAAAGGTAAGATCAATATTCTCTCAAGTCCTATCAACTTTGCATGATATCAGATAACTAAATTATAAAAGTAGGTGTTGTTAATATAAAGTTAGAATATATTACTATATATTATAAATAGCGAGTGTGGAATAATGATGGATCGGTGTGCGGAGTTATCCTAGGCAATTGTTAACAATATCGGTAGTCGTCATTGCAATTTCATATGAGGGAGAGGCATAAGCTAACATACTTTCTCTTCTTGGATCATATGCACTTATGATTGGAACTCTAGCAAGCATCCGCAACTACTAAAGATCATTAAGGTAAATCCCAACCATAGCATTAAAGCATCAAGTCCCCTTTATCCCATACGCAACAACCCCCTTACTCGGTTTTAAGCTTCTGTCAGTCTAGCAACCCACTATAAGCGAATCATGAACATATTGTGTCGGGGAAACGACACCTATGGGATCACAAGAATCCCTACTATGGTTGCCGGGGCGCGGGGTTGCGAGAAGAGCAGGATTAGTAACCAGCACAAGGATCATTTACCTAGGTACGGGCCGCGAGGATGCGTAAAACCCTAGTCCTACTTTGGTGGGTGTATTTCAGAGAGTTCTTGAGCTCTCGAACTAGCTGTGGTGAGTGCGTGGTTCGAAATAGTCGAAAGGGGTTGCCACAGTGGCACACAGGAGGTGGAAAGGCGCACAGTGCTATGAGCTTATCGCTCGCATTACAGGACAAGACGCATTTAATGCGTAGCTTAGGTGCCCCCTTGCTTTATTGGGGATGGGGGCGAGGCCCATCCCGTCTATAGTCGCTCCTCCTTGCTTCAACACGCGCCCTGGCCAGCAATGCATGCGGCGCCATGTAGGCAGGCAGGCAGCTGAGGTGGCGCGGTGGTGGAGCATCCACGAAGATCTGCATGCCGCCACGTAGGCGCTTGATGAGTTGGCCTGGGAGCTGCATGTTGCCACACAGGTGCCCGCCCAGCTGGTTGGGCTGGCAGCTGCATGTGAAAAGTGGTGGAAACTTGGTTGGCGCGGGCCTGGCAGTGGCCCCGCTGACGTCCTTGGTGAGGGCCTTGCCGGGTGGCCCGGCAAGGGTCCTGCCGTGTGGCCCGGCAAGGGTCTTGCCGTGGCGCGCTGTCGTCCCCGGCAAGGACCTTGCCGGGGGTCTGGTGGCCTTCCTCGGCAAGGATCTTGCCGAGGATCGTCGTCTTCTAATCATCAACAGATCTTGAGTGTTCCTTGTCTTCACAAAGATCTGCATGCCACCATGGAGGTGCCTCCCGAGCCCTGGCCCAACGTGATGTTGGAGACCGTGGTCTCAAGGGTGGCTCGCTCTGTTGGTGTGGGGCTAGCTGCCCCGGCAAGGGTCTTGCTTGCCGGGGGAACCTGCTTCGTCCCTCTGCTCTTTGTGGTCTTGGCCTTGGCATTGCTCTGGTTATCTTGGGCTTCGGTCTTGCCTTGGCTCACCTCCCCTGTTCAACTTGGTGTGACCATGGGCGTGGCTCCGACTGCCCGTGCATAGGTAAAGGGGTACAAAGTGCGCCCCTCCTTTTGTACACCGACATATTGCAACACCCTACAGCGGGAATCCTTCACGTGTGCGCGGCACGGAAGGCACCATAGGACAACACCGAAAAAAAACATACAACTCAAACCAATCTAGATCATCAATCAACCCAAAAGACAAAGGAAATCTACTCAAAACATCATAGAATGGCAACACATCATTGGATCATAATATGTGGCATAAACCACCATGTTCAAGTAGGGGATTACAGTGGGGTGCGGTAGAGTAGACCGTGTAAAAGAGATGAGGATGGTGATGAAGATGGTGATGTTGATGAAGACGATCACCACAGCGATGGTTCCCCCGATGGCACTCTGGCGCCACCGAAATAGAGGGGGAGAGGTTCTCCCCCTTGTGCTTCCCCCTGTCGGATTTCGGGTTCCGGCAGACCCTCTAGGTTCGAACTCTGGGGTGCATGCGGAGATCGCACCTCCAACCTACCTACGCCTCGTCGCCTCACAAGGATCTAAACTACACAAAGAACAACACAAGAGACACGAGGTTTATACTGGTTCAGGCCACCACTGTGGTGTAATACCCTACTCCAGTGTTTGGTGTGGTGGATTGCCTCTGGGGCTGATGATGAACAATACAAGGGAAGAACACACTACTAGGAAAAGGCCTACTAATGGCGCACCGGTTTTGCCTACTAATGGCGCACTACCGGTGCGCCATTAGTACCACACCATTAGATTTTTTTCTATTGGCGCACCAGCGGGTGCGCCATTAGTATACCAGATACTAATGGCGCACCGCAGGTGCGCCATTAGAATAGCCCACGGTGCACTATTAGTATCTGGTATTCTAATGGCGCACCACATAGAAGTGCGCCATTAGTAACAATATTTTTTCAAAAAAATATTCAATTTTTTTCAAATTTTTTTTTCAGAATTTTTTTCTTAATCTCAGGTCACTATGGCTTAATCTCGGGTCAAATCGCACTCCGTGGTCAAACTTCCCAAAAGGTCACCCATCCTCACACTACTCCAAATTTAAGCACGCTTAACTTCGAGTTCTATCCAACCCCAAAGATATCAATCCTATTATACATTGTTGATGTCTAGGACTTTGTTCGTGTTCATGACTATGATGAAATTTTGAAAAATATTTCAAACTTCCCGGTCATATTACGTATCATTTTTTGAAAAAAAATTCAAAACCAATTTTTTTTTCTGTTACTAGTGGCGCACCACATCCACGGTGCGCCACTAGTAAGTTTGAAATTTTTTGAATTTTTTCGCCTCTAGATCTTGAAAGGCCCGTAACTTTTTCTGTTAGGTTTTTGGGGATTTTGAAAATGTTTAACGGGGTTCCCCCAGTTAAATTTGGATGTAACTTTTCGAGTAGATGATTTTTCATATAAAAAACTTTTTCATCCGAGTTCGTATGCAAAAGTTATGCCCATTTTACAAATTTCCAGAGAGATTTTGCAAATAAAGTCAAAATTCATATTTGTAAATTTTCCCAACAACTAGACCACATATCACATGGGAAACTTATTTTCTTTTATTTTTTTGACATTTCCATCATTTTCTTTTATTTTCGTTAAAACTGAAAAGGCGATCCACAAGGGGGGGGGGGGTGCATTCGGTGTTGGGGCAAGTTAGTAATGGCGCACCGTGGGGTGGTGCGCCATTACTAGTTAAACTAGTAATGGCGCACCACACCCACGGTGCGCCATTACTAGTTTTGAAAAAAATAAAAAAAATTGATATTTTTTTGAATTTTTTTTTGAAAAATACTTAGTAATGGCACACCAGTGGGCAATGCGCCATTACTAGTTAAAACTAGTAATGGCGGACCGAGACATGGTGCGCCATTAGTAACAAATATTTTTTAATTTTATTTTACTTTTTTTTCAAAACTACTAATGGCGCACGGTGGGTGTGGTGCGCCATTACTATGTTGACATAGTAATGGCGCACCACACCCACCATGCGCCATTAGTAGTTTTGAAAAAATAAAAAAAAATTACTAATTGCGCACCGTGGGATGTGGTGCGCCATTAGTATTTGCACACTAATGGCGCACCAAGACATGGTGCGCCACTAGTATTTAGTAATGGCGCACCACATGTACAGTGCGCCATTAGTGTCCATCCCATCTATAGCCCTTTTCCTAGTAGTGACAGCCTCGCGAGGGACTGTTCTTAAGCTGGTGCGATGATCTGCTAGGGGAGTTCAGTCGCCTCTCTTTCTCTCTCTCTAGATGCCGATCCTCTAGATCTGGTCTCGATCTCGCTCTCTATCCTTATTGATCCGCCCTGCTGCCTTGGTGGTGGCTAGCTCTATTTATAGTGGGAGGCCTCTTCCCAAATATTGAGCGGGAAGGGCGCCAACAATTGGCCATTTTGAAGGGGAACATCTAGTACACTTATCCTGACTAAAGTCGGTCCTCGCCTGCCAAAGACTCTATAGGTGACGCCGGCTTGGGCTCCATGATGACCTCCTTCCTGCCGTTTTGTTGGTCTTGGTCTTGTTGCACCGAAATGGTTGCCTTTGCTTGATACCCTTGGCCTGCGCTTGCCTCCTTTGCACCAAAGGGGAAATGAGGACACTGCGCAGGCTGGCGCCCGCCTGGCGCCCTTGGTCGTCATGGCTTGCGTCATGGGCACCTCGTGAGGTACCCCGCCTTGATCTCTCCGCCTCCTCGCGAGCCAGCCTGACGAGGCTGTGCCTGAGGAAGCTTCCTGTCGTCCGCCCCGCGAGGCTTGGCCCCTCGCGAGGGTCTTGAGCTTGTGTTGATGAAGATGAGTCGTACTGGGCCACCCCTTGAGCCACGCCACAGTGCCGCAGCGAGCAAGTCTGGGTACCCCCGTTCCCAGAACGCCGACAGTAGCCCCCGGGCCCAAGGCGCGCCTGGACTTGGCTTAGCAGAGAAGCAAAGGGGCAAGTGCGAAGCGCCCCGGGCCCCAACAGCCTGCGGCCTTGGGCGCCCTGTGGCGGTTGATTGGACATGGGCGTCCCTACTTCCCGACGACGCCTCGGCAACTGCATAAATTGACAAGTCCCTGCATGCAAAGCGGGTCATGATTACCTGTGATCGTGGAGGTCGACGGTTGGCCTCCCCCGGCTATATGTACGGAACGGCGCGAGCCCTTCCAGTCCATCTCTTCTTGCTTCTCCTTCTTCTCCATCCTTGCCCTTGCTCCACACTGAGACAATGGCTCCGATCCGCCGGTTCTCCGCGGAAGAGAAAGGGAAGGCCCCCCGAGAGGGTCCCGATCCACTTCCGCCGAAGAAACGGCTAGCCCTCTGCCACCGAGATGAGGGCGCCCGGCAGGAGGTGTCGAGGCCCTGGTACGAGCGGCCACCGCCAGGGTTCCCGCTGCCTTTGCACGCCCGCATTGAGGGCCCTGAAGGAGTTGACGCCGAGCACCACGGGCGACGCTGCCGTCCGCGTCGGCAGGTCACGACGGTGCGCGTTGTTCCGCACGGAGTCCATGCCGAGGGCTCCCCCAGAGAACTTGTGCTCCACGCCGCCATGCATCCTCAGACTTGGATTCGCCTTCCTCCCTCCTTCGCCTTCATGATTCTGTAGAGGGGCTCTCTGGAGCTCTGGTTGCAGCATGCCGGCTGCAACACCCTTGCAACTGAAACGGAGGTTGCGGTCGTTGCTCCGGACAAGGTCTTCATGACCCGAGGCTGGGGCGAGATCGCCCTGGTCTGCCGGACGAGGGGCACCCTCGTGATCCACCTGGAGTACAATGGTGCTTCCGTGATGTTCTTCAAGGTCTTCGACGCGGAAGGACGCCGGCTGGAGCGCTGCCCTGAGAGAGGTGGTCGGGGCCATGCTGTGGCGAGGACTAGGCTCGCCGACCGCTCCCCCAGCAGCTCCTCGGGCAGCGGAGGCATCGGAGGATCCAACGACTCCACCGAGCTCTTCGCGACTCCAGAGACGAGCGACAACAGCTACGAGCCCCTGAGCTTGCGTCGCTCTCGGAGCAAGGCGGGCTTGTCAGGCCGCCGCCGCCACTGATCTGGATGGGGTTGGCGCCGGTGCCTGACGGCCCACTGTTGATGATGTCGTTTTTCAGAGAGGCGTGTGTAGTTAGCGTTCTTTAGGATCTGCTCCTTTTGTTCCCTGCGAGGAATCGAAGAACACACCCCGTGGGGGCTTGTAAGGTGCATGCGGTTCTGTTTGTTAATATGATCATTGTCGTGAAGTGGTGCGAGATGCTCATCCCATCTTAGCTCAGTTCCTCCTTTCGAACCTCACGAGGGCTTGATGCTCTGCGCCGACAGGTCCCGGTCCCAAGGTAGGCTTCAGTCGTCGCTGGTATGCCAGGTTGCGATGCCGTGGTCAAGGCCAGGAGGTGAGCGGCCCGAGGTCCAGTAAGAGCTCCTGAGTCACGATGCTCAGGAGGTCCCCTTTAGCGCTCAAGCAGCCATCGTTCGGTGAGAAAGGAGCGCGACGTCGCCAACACGAGATTGCATTAGGTGCGAGGTCGGTGCTATGATAGCTAGTATTTCCGGAGGATGACTTATCTCGGAAGTCAGGAACCGCCTCTTGGTGCGGCGTTAGGTCCGTGCATCGGCAGCTGAGGAGTTGCCCGGCGAGGTCCCCGCGTGCCTCTTCCCTCTCGCCTTCACTCCCCTTTCTGATCTACGTCCTCGGGTCCCGGCCTCGAGCGAGCTCAGTCGTCGCTGGTATGCCAGGTCGCGATGCCGTGGACAAGGCCAGGAGGTGAGGGCTGGAGAGCCAGTAGGAGCCCATGAGTCACGATGCTCAGGTCCCCCCCCTTTAACGTGCAAGCGGTTCGCGCGGACGAGAGTGAAGAAGACGTCGTGAAGGCCTCGCCTGATGCTGCTCCTTGAAGAGATCCTGCAGGCTCATCACAAGAAGAACGAGAGTTCGCCATGATAATCGACAGTCAGCCGTTGGTTGCTCTGGAGGGGTGACGAGGCACCAAGGCTTGATGAGGTGGCGCCTTGCGAACTGCCGCGGCCAGAGCTCAGCCATTCAGGTTTGGCGACGTTGCAGGGACAGACCCATACGCAAGCGTCGTGCCGTTAGGGAGCAGCTCCATCAGTTGGTGTCAATCGAGCGGGCGATTAGGTGAAACACGTTAATCACGAAGGAGCAAATCCATTTAGATAGGCGCAGAGAAGGCGAACATCACTGGGTCGGGCCCGAGCGACTTGGGGATGACGCAGCCCGAGGGGTGCTCCCAATAAAGTAAACTAGAAACATGAATCAAAAGGGATACATGCCGCAGGGACGGACCCACGCGGCCTGGGATTGATGCAGCCACAGGCGCTCCAATGAAAATGAAACTTCGAAGGATGTCACCTGGTGATGTTGGAGATGAAGGGATGCTGAAGTAGCGGACGTCGTGTGCTGCGGAAGCCGATCTTCACGAGCCCCCAGGCCCGGGAGCCTTAGGAGGCTCCGGAGGCGCTGGTGGCTCCTCGCGGACCATCTCCATCTCCGCCAGGACTGCGGAACGCCTGGCCACTTGAGCCTCCAGGATGCTCCTCATGAGGTGCTGGCGCGCGGCAGCTGCGTTCGGCAAGCCGTAAGGCATGCAAACATAGTTGTGGGGTGAACCTTCATACCGCCCCACGCGTGAGGGCCAGAGGCGCTCCTGAGAGGCGGCTCGGTTGAACCCTGGTATGTCGATGCAAACGCGCAGCCCACCATCCTCACCTGGAAGGGGAGCTACGGTGGGTAAGCGGCGGCTGCCACTCATGACTCTTGACTCCTGCAGCTCCTGAATGATCTTGCTGACAAACTCCTGAGGGTTTGGCCCTCCTTGCCTTGCTTCTTCCTAAGGGAAACGTGCTTTGAAACACGCCTCCAAGTGATGCCCGAGCGCCTCCCTCGTGATCTTAGCAAAGTCGGTGGCCCTCCAGGAGAGAGCCCCCGAGCCTTGCTCGAGGAGGGAGTCGGGCGCGCCTTCCTATGCGACAGAGGGAGGTTCCCCCTGAACAGGCGCGGACCCTGAGGGGCCTGCCTCTCAAGGGGTCGGGCCAGGCGATATCTTCTTCTTCTTCTTCTTAGGAGCAGCCTCGGGAAGCCTCCCGCTCCTGTGATCTGGGTCTTCAATTGACGCGGCTTGGAAAGCACGCTCCAGGGAACACACTGTGTCTCTCTCTTCACAAGGCACCGTGATGACTCCACCTCTTCCTGAGATCTTGAGGACATTGTAGCCATGATGGTCACGGCCATGAACTTGGCCAGGGCTGGGTACCCGAGGATGGCATTGTACGGCAGGAGAATGTGAGCGACGTCCAAGTCAATGAGCTCGGTGCGGTAGTTGTCGCGCGTCCCGAAGATGACAGGAAGGCGGACCTGCCCTAACGGAACTGTGGAACCATCAGTGACTCCGGAGAAAGGCTTGGTTGGCTGAAGCTAATTGTATGGCACTTGGAGATTGTTGAATGTCTCGACGGACAGGACATTGAGCCCTCCTCCACCATCGATGAGGGTCCTGGTGACCTGCACATTGCTGATGATTGGGGAACAAAGCATCGGGAGGACTCCGGCTGTGGCTGCGCACTTGAGCTGATCCGCTGAGCTGAATGTGATGGCGCACGCTGACCACCTGAGGGGCGTGTGGCTTCGAGCCTGGGAGGACTGCATTCACTTGTGGGTGAACTGCTTGAAGATGCGCCGAGAGGCTGGGCTTCAGCTCCACCCAGATGCAAGCGATTGCGCTGCTCTGGAAGCCCCCAGCCCCGTCCCGATGATGGTCTTCATTTCTCCTTGGCTGCGGTGGCAGAGGAGGGAGGCCTACGTTGCCTTGTGGGCGATCCTCGTGAGGCTGATCCCTCCAGCCTCCCTCGCGAGGCGGGTCCCTCCAACCTCCCTCGCGAGGCTGATCCTGCCAGCGGTCCTTGCGAGGTCGGTCACGCCACCCTTGGCGAGGGCCACGGTCTTCCCATCATCCTCCACCTCTTCCTCCTCCTCGGCCATAGCCCCGGTCGCTGCGCTCGGGGCGTCGGCCGGCACGCACGTCTCGCACGGCCCTGAGCTCTTGGCATTCGTTGGTGTTGTGGGTGTGGAGGTCATGGTACACGCAGTACCGACTGCCCTTGGATGACTCAGGCTGATCCCTTCCTTGCTTGGTGTCCGGCTCTGCAAGCACGGCAGCCCCTTGCGCTTCACGTCCTTGACCTTGGGCTTCTTATCTTCTGGGTCAGCAGCCGACAGCTCGAGAAGGGAAAGGCGTCCTTCCTCAGCCCTGGCGCACTTGGTCGCCAAGTTGAACAGCTCCAGGGATGTGCACAGGTCTTCATGGATCGTGAGCTCTTCCTTCATCTTGACGTCACGCACACCGTCGGAGAAGGCTGAGATGATGGCCTCCTCAGACACCCTGGGATCTTAAGGCGAGCGTTGTTGAAATGTTGGATGAACTTTTGAAGGGTCTCCCTTGACTGCTGCTTGATGCAGCACAAGTCACTCATGGCCGGGGGCCGATCGCGGGTGCCTTGGAAGTTGGCGATGAATCGGGTGCGCATCTCGTTCCAGGAGGAAATCGTGCCAGGAGCCAGGTTCAAGAGCCAGGTGCGGGCACCGTCCTTGAGCGCCATGGGAAACCAGTTCACCATGACCTTCTCGTCTCCGTTGGTGGCTTCGATGCCCAGGTCATAGAGCTGGAGGAACTCCGCAGGGTCGGCCGTGCCATCGTAGCGTGGGGGCAGGTCTGGCTTGAACTTTCCCGGCCAGGCCACGCTACGCAGCTCGGCGGTGAAGGCACGACAGCTTGCAGTGGCCACGGGAGGCATTTGGTGATGGAGGGCTTGATCTTGGAGGTCTCTGTGCGCTGCCGCCGAGCAGCGTTGGTCTTGGCGCTACCGGAGCAGCAGCGCTGATCGTAACGGGCCGGTCGCGGGGAGCACTCGGGCAGCTTCTTGGGGACGAGGGACTTCTTGGCAGCTCTTCTCTTCTTTGTCTTTGGTGCCGGACGGAGTGGGTTTCGCCCAGGTGCCACGCGCCTTGGGGCCAAGGCGCCTTATTGAGGGGGAGGCAGCTGAGGCGCCCCCGTAGCTTCATCGCCCGCACAAGACGGGGCGCGGTGCAGCGAGAGGGATGGCGCGGGGGAGCCCCCAGCGGCGCTGACAAGCTTGGTGATGCGGGCGAGCCACTCGTCGTAGAGGTCGTCGACGGGACGGTAATGCAGAAGTTCCCGTGCCAGGAGCAACGAGGCGTGCGCATCCGCAGGAGCGCGACGAGCATGGGACGAAGAACTGGCTGGAGCCAGCGACGGGGTGGCGGTGCGGCCTTCTCGCCGTACTGAAGGGTGCAGGGACGACACCCGCTGCTCGTTCCCCGCCGGGCCGGTGGCGGCGTTGACGGCAGGTGACAGGGAACGGTGGGGGCGGCCGCCGACGGGAGCCGTCTGGGTGACGCGAGCAGCGAGAGCGGCCCGGCGCTCGGCGCGGGCCCGACGAGCGTCTAACATGGATGCGAGGGGCGGCGAAGAGCAGGGCGGCGGAAGGCGGATTCTGGTGCACCCCTACCTGGCGCGCCAAATGTCGGATTTCGGGTTCCGGCAGACCCTCTAGGTTCGAACTTTGGGGTGCACGCGGAGATCGCACCTCCAACCTACCTACGCCTCGTGGCCTCGCAAGGATCTAAACTACACAAAGAACAACACAAGAGACACGAGGTTTATACTGGTTCAGGCCACCATTGTGGTGTAATACCCTACTCCAGTGTGTGGTGTGGTGGATTGCCTCTGGGGCTAATGATGAACAATACAAGGGAAGAACAGCCTCGCGAGGGACTGTTCTTAAGCTGGTGCGATGAACTGCTAGGGGAGTTCAGTCGCCTCTCTTTCTCTCTCTCTAGATGCCGATCCTCTAGATCTGGTCTCGATCTCGCTCTCTATCCTTCTTGATCCGTCCTGCTGCCTTGGTGGTGGCTAGCTCTATTTATAGTGGGAGTCCCTGGGCCTCTTCCCAAATATTGAGCAGGAAGGGCGCCAACAATTGGCCATTTTGAAGGGGAACATCTAGTACACTTATCCTGACTAAAGTCGGTCATCGCCTGCCAAAGACTCTGACGGTGACGCCGGCTTGGGCTCCATGCTGACCTCCTTCCTGCCGTTGTGCTGGTCTTGCTCATGTTGCACCGAAATGGTTGCCTTTGCTTGATACCCTTGGCCTGCGCTTGCCTCCTTTGCACCAAAGGGGAAATGAGGACACTGCGAGGGCTGGCGCCCGCCTGGCGCCCTTGGTCGTCATGGCTTGCGTCATGGGCACCTCGTGAGGTAACCCGCCTTGATCTCTCTGCCTCCTCGCGAGCCAGCTGGACGAGGCCGTGCACGAGGAAGCTTCACTGTTGCCCGCCCATGAGGCTTGGCCCCTCGCGAGTGTCTTGAGCTTGTGTTGATGAAGATGGGCTGTACTGGGCCACCCCTTGAGCCATGCCGCAGGCCGGAGGCAGGCAAGTCTGGGTACCCCCGTTCCCAGAACGCCGACACACCCTACATGGCCTCCCCCCTAGATGGGGAGAGGTTCTCCCTCTGGTCCTTGTCCTCCATGGCGATGATGGCCCCCTCCGGGATCCTCCTCCATGGCCTTCGATGATGATGGGCCCCTCTAGCAGCGTGCCAGAGAGGGCCTAGATTGGTTTTTCGAGGCTACAGAGGCTTACGCGGCGGAACTCCCAATCTAGGTTTATTTCTGGTGGTTTTGGTATTTATAGGAATTTTTGGCATCGGTCTCACGTCAAGGGGGTCCACGAGGCAGCGACAAGGTAGGAGCACCCTCTCGGGGGGGGGGGGGGATAGGGAATGCCCCCGTACCTTCTCGTCGTCTCGGGACTCTTCTGGTCCAACTCTTGTGCTTCGAGGTTCTCTTTTGATCCATAAAAAATCACCGTAAATATTCAGCCCATTCCGAGAACTTTTATTTTGGCACAAAAAACGACACCACGGTAGTTCTACTGAAAACAGCTTCAGTCTAGGTTAGTTCTAATTAAATCATACCAAAACCATATAGAATTGTTGTTAACATGGCATGAATACTTCATAAATTAAAGATACATTGGAGACGTATGAATTACTTTCAGGCAACTGTTGGTCGTTCGCAGCGTAGTCCTGGCCGTTCGGTTTCACAATGAATACAGAAACCATCATCTTCCTCCTCTCCCTATTGAGTGCATGTCACTTTGCTCGCATAGAAAACCAACACCACTGCTCTCTCCCATCCTCCTGCCCCTATCCTGTCACCACCCACCACCCACCACCCACCGTCGATGTCGTCGGCACCGCAGCCGGCACCGCTGATGGCGAAGTAGAAGTCGATGTGCAGTTGGTGAGGGCCGAAGACGACTGGGCCGACGATGACCCAACCATGAAGGCTATCGGCAGGGACCTTGCCGAGCAGTTCATGAGCATTCCCGCGCTTGTCAATCACGTAAGAGGCCTCTTGCCGGTGTTCACCGATGACAAGAGGGCACACGTCTTTCGCGATGGCTGCGAGGCCGTGCCGGTGGTATGCGTTGTCATGTGGTGTATGCTCGAATCAACGTCCAATGATGTCTGGCATCACAACCGCTGGATCATGTATCGGCCGCCAAGAAGCAGGTTTCCAGAAGATTTAGTGACGTGCTGGTCAAGATGGGTGTGCCAGACCGTGTCGACAGCGAGTACGAAGTCCTCGTCCGCAATTCCCCATTGTGGCACATCCTGTCGTTTCCATCGATGATGAGGAGCCGGAGGTGCAGGACGTCGCTCGCCCTCACATCACATGGGCGACCGTCGATGGAGAGAGGCAGAAGCCACTCGACATGGAGGTGCTGCCCAGCATGGAGGTGACCGAAGTGGAGGTCCCGGTGAAGTTGGAGGAGTAGGAGCAGCCGGAGGAAGTGGATCCCTTGGTGTAGAAGCGAAGAAGTAGCCTCTTCGACGCTCTGCTTGCCTCACTGTTGCACGGCTGGTGCCTCACCGTTCTGCTTGTCTGATGAACTGAAGCAGTTCATTAGACTGAAGACTGAAGAAAATTAGAGTACCCTCTGTAGTTAGTAATGATCTTGATCATGTTTAGTATGAACTGAAGTACTGCTTGAAGTTTCTTTTGGAATTGCAGTGTGATGAACTTGCAGTAATGAATTATCTCCTTCTTTTGTCTGAACTATCTGAATTTAGTATCTGTGTTTGTTTGTCTCTGGGTGTCCATCTTTGGAAGATGACATGTTTGTCAGATAGTGATATTTTGCAGGAAGTAGGTTTCCAATTTGGGAAGTACTCTAAATTTGTAGCATCTCCAACAACTAGCTTTCCAATTTGGGAGCATCTTCCAGTACCAGTTGCAGCTAAAACTGAAACCAAATGAGTACAAGAGAATGACCTCTTACATTTAGTAAAAGTGGTACAACAAAAATGACCATATTGGTACGACAAAATGACCAAAAAAATTACAAAAAATAACCATAATAGTACAACAGAATCATTAAATTTGGCACAACAAAAACAATCATTCCTGCATACCACATTACATTACAGTCATCTATACATAAAATTCGATCATCACATAGATAAAAGTGGATCATCACACATACATAATTTATTGAAAGCTAACACAATATCACATTACACTACAGTCCTCCATACAGTGGCATACCACATACAGTACCATATAACATGACTTCAATTTGCACTCTCGCAAAGCCAATAATTCGGTTTGCGTAGACCATGACATAATACATCACTCCCACTTAGCACCACTTGTTATCAGGTAATCTCTCATCTTGGTAGTTGGTTTAATAAGCCTTTTTGAAGGACCTATTCCAGGAGCTGCTCTGGGAGCAGAGAAAGGCCTTGATCTAGTTGTCCTAGTTTTCCTAATAGATGCAACCCTTGATCTTGTCACTGGTTTGGCTACTGCTACCATTGATCTTGTCACTGGAGATGTAGGTGGAGGCCTGGTTGCAAATAGAGCCCTAAATGCAGGAGATGATGGGGCCCTGGTTGGAGCCCTTGCTGCAGCAACTGATGTAGCCCAAGGAGGAGCCCTAGATGGATCCCTAGGTGGAGCCCTAGCTTCAAGAGATGCATCCCTTGGTGTGGTAGTTGCTGGTGTATTAGTTGCAACAGTTGGTGGAGGGTAGAGCTTATAGGAGTTGGCCTGCTAGGTGCATTTGGTCCACTCTTTCTTGCTGTACTTGAGGCTGTCTATGTACTGCCTTGTGCTGATGATCCAGGCTCCTCACTATAGGAGCTCATGTTTGGCTGCACATGAAAAAAATTGTACGCATGCTACCTTAAGAAGTGAGCAATGAAAGAACCAGTTCTGAAGTACCTTGTGTTTGTTTTTCCTCATCTGAAGAGATGGTGTAAGAGTGATACCACAGTTTGAGTATCTATGTCCTTGCTCTTTGCAATTACTGTGGGTAATGGTTGCTATCCTTGATGAAACTCTTGGCATAACAAATTCATCCTTGCCTTTCCTCCTAGCAGTTTGTTGCACTCCTTTTTTGCTCTTGAAAATAGGTGGATCAATGTCCTGTGAGTTGGTTTTGGGCCACAGGTCAGGACCAGGCGCAAGATAGATGATGTGCTTGTAGGCTTCTCTATACAATGGCTTCTTGAAAAAGTCCAAGACAAAATCCTCAGGGTGGAGCTTGGCTTTATTGATGGCTGCCACAACATGGTTGCATGGCACACCAGTCATATCCCACCTCCTACAACCACAGGTCCATGCCTCAAGGTTCACTGCATATATCTTATCACCAGTACTTACTTGCCACAACAGTGGGCCAGATTGTGCTTCTTTACAAAGCCTAGAATACTTCTTGAAATCCTCTAGCCTCTCTGCATAGGTAGGGGTTATCTCCCACCTAGCCTCATCTATTTTGTTCCTGGTTCCTTGATACTTCACCATAAGCTTTGATCTTATTCCATCTGTCATGGTTTTAATAGTCCTCCACCTCAGATTTAGTATGTACCTGTTGAAGACCTCACTAATGTTGTTCACAACTAAATCAGTTTTGTAATTCATGTCCACTGCATGCCTAGCCCAAGTTTCTTTTCTAATTCTAACCAACCATTTCCATGCATGTTCGTCCTCATCTTTAAGTTTGGCCATTGCAACATCAAATCCATTTTTAGTATATGAATAACTAACGTGATCCATATACTACTTCAATTCCTCAGCCCTAAATCCAGCTGCTTGAAACTTTGCATAGATATGCTAAGGCAGTACCTATGTGGTGAATTTGGAAAAATTTGGCCAACAACATTTAGCAAGCCCTAAGGAAATAACTGAACATTCCTCAATGTGATAATTAAACAAAAAAATACTTCTTGATTTAGTACAAAGTGTATGTAGTGCACTAACCTTCTACCTATCTAAAATGAAAGTGTAACTGCCAAATTTATTACCCTCTCCAATGGATTGCTTCAACTCATACAAGAACCAGCTCCAAGATGGGGGTATCTTCCTTGTCAACCACACAAAATGCAATAGGAAAGAGATTGTTATTTTCATCTCTGCCTATTGCTGCCAGGATTTGCTGGCCACTGTTCAACTTTATGAAACATCGATCAACCCCTGCATCAAGTAAGCAATGATTTGATGCAACTACAATGCACAATAAAGGGTGTTACACAAAACATGCACTAATGAAAATACATATGAATGGCCTACAACCATTGAGAAAGCCTTCCTTAGATGCATTAAGACACATAAACATCGTAACCTAGGGTTTGGGCTTGGGTGTTCTGCTACTCTTCTTGTTGTCACAATACACCTAGTGCCAGGATTTGTATCTAAAACTGCATGCAAATAGTCTCTAAATCTGGTGTTCTGTGCTTTACCATCTCTTTCAACAACTTTCAAAGCCTTCCTCTTAGCCCTGTAGGCCTTGCTCTTGGGTATTTCCACCCCATACTTATCCTTTGCATTTTCTAATATTGTGTCAACCTTTGTCCTGGGATATGTTCTAATGGCACGCTCACATTCCTTAGCAAACCAATCTGCTGTCACTTTTGTGTTCTCACTATCTCCAGGGCAGTGTCCGTCTCGATTTCTTAATGGTAAATGTCTTTTCATTCGTGATTTCAGAAGCTATCGTCATGAAGGGGCATCCATCAACTTCTCAATGAACAATTATCGTATCTTTGCAGTTCCTCCAATATCTATAATTCCTCAATTGAACAACATGGAATTGTCTTAGAGCTCTTCTGAATTGGTACACATCTTCAAAACATAAGTGCTCACATATCTGCTCATGATGATTTTCTGATTCCTCACTATACCAAATCCTGTCATCTTTCTTCTTTTGCCTTCTTTTCCTCTTGCCACATAGAACTAAATTACTTTTAATAGCTCCATCATAACACTATCATTAACATTGATCACTTCATCATCATCGTCTGAAGGGACCTAGTCATGAAAAGGAACAATTTCTTCTTCATGATGAGCTCTACTAGAAGGCCCAACTCTCTTTGGCCTCTTCTTTGGAGGATAACGGACATGCTCTTCATCATCTTCACTTTTATCATCATCTTCCTCTGAATCATTAGAATGCAACCCTAACTTGCCCTTTCTCTAGAGATTAATGCTATGCTGTGTCTTGACAACCCCCTTTGTGTCAAATGCATATACAACGGGCTTACCTATGTTATTGATGGGAGTCTTCCCCTCACATATTTGTGAAGATCTGTTCACATCAAGTGTAGTTGGGCCGGGCATCTCCTTTAAGTACAATGAATTTAACAGATCTGTTGTGCTCAAACTCTTTGAGCATTTACTGAACCATTGCTTTGCTGTCAAGCAACTCTAAACCAACTATGTTAGTTCCCTCTTGCTTCACATAATAAATATAATTTGTACTCCCAAAGCCCTCCAAATTCATAATAGCCAAAAGTGTGTTGTATATGATTTCAGAGCTGACCATTATTCTGTACAAGTTACCCATACCATAGAATTGGAAACCCACTTTCCAAATGTCAGCTTCAACCCTAATTACATTAAAATGCAACAACATTCACTTAGTCCAGAAACAAAAAAAAATCATTTAATTCAGAAACAAAAAATTCAGCTAGTTCAGAAACAAAAAATTCAATACTAAGCTACATTCAGTTAGTTCAGATTCTGTACTAAGATACATTCAGTCTAAAATGTGCAGCAACATTCAGTTAGTTCTGAAAGATTCAGTCCTAAACTACATTCAACATATGGCACCAACATTCAACAATTTCAGAAAGATTCAGTATCTCCACCATATTGCATTGCAAATATGAAACCCTAGTTACAAGGATACGTTCGGAAAGCTCAGGTAGGTGGCGATTTTGCAGTGCATAAGTCCTCCACCACCTTGCGGGCGACGTCAACAAATGACCATGTTGCCGATGACGAGCGGAACAAGCTGCTGCCGCATCAATCCTCCTCCTTATCATCCTCGGCGCGGATGCCCCCTACCACGGCGCCATCCGGCCCCATCCGCCCTTCCAGTGCGTTCCCCTCGTCGCCAATGAAACCGACCCCGCCTTCTGTAGATCCTGTCGTCGCCATGCCACCTTAGTGAGGGGGAGGGAGTGCGGAGTCAGTGGGAGAGAGAAAGAGAGAGAGAGAGAGAGAGAGAGAGAGAGAGAGAGAGAGAGAGAGAGAGAGAAGGAGAGCATGCTGGTTCGTTCCGACCGAGCCGCTTCCGACAACCGATTGAACAGCCATTAGCGGCACGCCGTCCCTCGCTGTCGGCACGCGAGTGATCTGCCACATCAAAATGCGCTCATTTTTTGGTTCAGTTTTTTTGCCACTGTCAAAATTTTGGCGCAGTGCGAAGTGTCACGTTTTGTAAAGTGGTGGTTTTCCGAAAGCTATGATGCTAAAGTGGTGGTTTTATGCAACTCAAGATGGAAGGACTATGCAATTTCACCTTCTCGTTAGAGTCCCCAATTTTTGTTATTAGGTGAAAGAAAGGCAAAGGTTCATCTGGCACTGAATACACTATCTGATAACCCACAAGTATAGGGGATCGCAACACTTTTCGAGGGTAGAGTATTCAACCTAAATATATTGATTCGACACAAGGGGAGCCAAAGAATATTCTCAAGTATTAGATGTTGAGTTGTCAATTCAACCACACCTGAAAAACTTAATATCTGTAGCAAAGTATTTAGTAGCAAAGTAGTATGGAAGTAACGGTAGCGATGGCAAAAGTAACAGTAGCAGTTTTGTAGTAATTGTAACAGTGGCAACGGTAAAGTAACTAAGGAAAGATCAATATGTGAAAAGCTCGCAGGCATTGGATCAATGATGGATAATTAAAAATCTTTTTGCAAAATTCCCAACACCATGGCTCACCCCCACCCCTCCCCGGCGATCTCCACCCCCTCCCCGGTGATCTCCTCCACTAGCCACCAAATTCTAGTTTCTCTCCACCAAATCTATCCGGCGTCCCGAGATCTGCACGTTCATACCCATCTCCTATGGGTTCCAATGATGGATCCACCCTTGGCTTGGACTTCTCCAAGGGTTTGGTGTTTGCGGATAAGGTTTTCCAATCTACTGGTTTTTTTGTTCATCCTCTCGAGGATTCAGAGGTCTTCACCATGGTTGTCTCCTTTGGGCGTCATGTTTTCCATTTGATTGAGGATTCTGTGGCGGCGGCCCTTGAGGCAGCCCTTGGTGGTTCAGCGATTGAGTTCATGGTTTTTTTGATTAAGGATAAGGTATTTGGATTTCAAGTTTCTTGCAAGGCAGTAGCCATGATTATTCTAAGTCTTAGATCTTTCACATGTGACCATTTCAAATGTTACTTCCATCTTTGGAGTAACGGTGGCCCAAATTGGGGTCGTGAGTTCAAGATCTGGAATTTAGAATGTGATGTTGAATGGGTTCTTGTTAGCCCTTCCAAAAGGCGTGCTGCTCTGGGTTTGTTAGCCATGCACAAGAGACCTTCTAAATCATCATTCAAGTCTGCTACTTCAGTTAGCAAGAAAGCTTCGTTTGCAGTTTTTCAAAACTACGCAGCTTGTCGTGGTTATCGTTTCCCTGCCTCTGAAAATTGCATTCAAACTACTGAAGATGTTGGGTATTCTATTCCACCGCATGAGAGGGTTGTCATTAGACCCACTTTGCCGGCGAATCTCCGGTGGACGTCGACGAGGCCATCAATATCTTTTGGCACGGTGCAAGATCTGCTGTCCCCGGCTGATCGGGCGCCACCATCCTTGGGCGGGAATCTTGGTCCTTTGAATGTGGGCGTGCACAGCCATGTTGGGCGGTCATGCCCGCGGGCGGGAGGAGCATGGGCGTCTTGGGCCGCTGGATTGCACTGAGCAGGAGCACCCCACTGGCCTTCCCAATATTCCTTCGTCGCAACAAGCGAGAAATGATTTTGATAATTTGATCTCGGGTATGGTTGAGGAAGTTCTCACGTGTCAGATTTGTTTGGCAAAGGGGAATTTTTCTTCTACTTGCACATCTAAACTCAGGTGCCTCTCTTGCTGCCGTGTTGGGCATGCTAAAAAAGATTGTAACAAATTTGCCCGTTTATTGGGTTGGGCTTGGAAACCAAAACCAGCTAACGTTGCAACTTCCGAGGTATCCAGCGAGAATATTTCTCTGACGCCGCATTTACCAATCTTGGACCTCTCTTGCACTTCCACATTTACTCCCTCGTCCAGTCCAATCAGCCCTGGACCCAGGACTCCATCGTCTCCGCCGTCTGCTACACCTCCTCCGCTGCTCCACTCTCCGTCGGCGTCTCCAGAGCTTCATCGCGCCGATCCCATGGCCAACTTCCACCTGGATCCTCTGCTCTATGTCCCGGCTGGCCACCACATTGTTGACGGTGGTGAAGATTGGGTGCCGCGCACCTTTGTGACGCCACATACCCTAATTGTGCGCCGCCATGAAGAGTTTATGCTTGCAGAGGTAATGCCGATCCCTCCGCCTGATCAGATAGGTGCTGCTAGGGAAGAAGTTGTGCAGTGGCTGCAAGCGCATGGTGTTTTAGTAAGGTCAGCGCAGCCATGGATTCGTTCTGTAGGTCTTTTTGAGCTTCGTGATGCTGCTGTCCGCTTCCATTTGCTCCAACTTCCGCCGCAGCCGCTGGGCAATGATCGATTCGTTCGATTCATGAAGCATGATGAGGGGGAGTCGTTTCGGGGCGCCCAAGGTTTCCGTCAAGGTTTACTCATGTTCTTGGGCATCCCTTTGGATCTTCGTAACACTGACTGCATCAGGGCTGCTGTGAACACTTTTGGCAAGTTTCACCACTGGATTAGTGATGATCCATATCTGGTTCGATCTCTGGTTTTTGCTTCTTTCCCTGAAGATGTTCTTGTGCCCTGTGATGTTGTCTTCATGGACTATGCGGCCTGGGGTGGCGCGCGGGTATCTTGGACGGCTTCTCTGTATATCTTGGGGGTGAGTTTTGCTGAACAGATGCCGCAGGATCAGGATTGGATGCCCATCAATGGCAATCCACATCCGGTTCCCGGGGTTCAGTTCCCTAAACTGCCGCCTTTCATTCTGCCTCCGTATCCTGCCTTGGGTTGGAATGACATCCCTCATCCTGCTCCTGAGCCTGCTATGAATTATGTGGAAGACAATAACTGGGGTTGGAACGAGCCTCTGGAACAGCCGGTGCCGCAAGATCAGGAATCTATGGTGATGGATGCCTCTGCTCAGCCCAGTTCTGATGCTGTCCAGCAGGACCATGTCATACCTGTTTCTTCTGATGAGGAGCTTCCTGAAGTTGATATTGTCCCATTTGCTGATAATGCTAATGATGCCAGTAACTGGGCTATTGTGATCTACCAGCCTCCTCTGGTTGTGCCTAAAGTGGAGCTGCCTGCTGCTGTCCCTTTTGGGCCGCCTTTGCCTCCTGAGATGGTGTGGAGGAGGTATTTTGAGAACCTTCTGTAGGATCCCGTGGTCTACAATGTTCCTAAACCAGTTGCTTTGCAGCCTTTTGAGCCTATGATTTTGTCTAAGAGAAGTTGGGACTTAGCCTTTGGTGACGCTGATCTGCCTATGTTAACCTGGAAGGAGCAGGCACCAGTTAGGCCAGTTGCTAGGGCTTTGTTTCCTGAAGATGTTACTGACATTCAGTTTGCTGCTGTGCCCCAGAAAGCTAGGAGGCCTTGTAAGACGTTGGCGCCAACTCCCATTGTTGAAACTTATGTTCGAAGATGCACCAGAAGCTCGGCCCAACGTGATGGTTTCAAGCCCACCTTCCAGGAGCTTTCTCTGCAGCCCAAAAGAAGGAAGCCCAAAGCAAAGCCCTTTACTGCTGAGATGCCTGATGACCCAGCCCAAGAGGAGATCCCACCACCTACACCTGTTGCTCGTCTGCAAGAAATTGGCAGGGAGCTGGAGATTGATGCTCAACTCCTTTCTGTGGATGCTCTTATGGCGAATCCAGCTCATGCTGCTGCAACTAATGCAAATGATTAGTGCTCTCATTGGGTTCTGGGCTTGGCAAGCCTCTGAATTTGCTATGTTACTATTCGTTTATGGGTCACCTTATTTTGCAAACTTTATTGTAATGTTGCTGGGTCAGACTGCTATGTGCTTCTTTGCTCATATGGCATTGTGTGTTGTATGCTATCTGGATCTTATCAATGCTTGTTTTAATGAGTAATATCTGTAGAAACTGGAATGTTTTATGCTGGAATGTCAGAGGTTTAAATTCAGAAGCTAGGCAGCGAGCAGTTAGACAAAAAATCGATGAAAGTCAGTGTGCTGTTGCATGTTTACAGGAAACAAAATGTTCTTCTTTTGACTCTAGGTCAATTAAGAGTTTTTGTCCCAAGGGATTTTACATCTTTGCTTGTTCTCCTGCAATGGGAGCCTCTGGGGGAATTATTGTGGTCTGGAATTCCTCTGTTTTTATTGGATCTTTAATCGAAATTCAGCAGTTTGTTGTAGTTGTTGAGTTTGTGTCCAGGCAGAATAATGAAAAATGGACTCTGGTGGCTGTTTATGGTCCTTGTCAGGGCGAAGCTAGAGATTCTTTTGTCTCTTGGCTTTATAATCTCAACATTCCTGTTGATGAGAATTGGCTACTTTTAGGAGATTTTAACTTCATTAGGTCCATAGATAACAGGAATTTACCTGGAGGGGACCTGAATGACATGTTCATCTTCAATGAGATTATTGGGCATTTGGGACTCCTGGAGTTGCCCATCAAGGGAAGAGCATTTACCTAGTCAAATATGCAAGGTTACCCACTCCTTGAGCAATTAGACTGGTTTTTCACATCAGTTGACTGGATAACTGTATATCCTATGACTGAAGTGCTCCCCCTTGCTAGGACTGCTTCTGACCATATACCTTGTGTTGTCACAATCAAAACTTCTATCCCTAAGTCAAATCTTTTTAGGTTTGAAAACTATTGGATGGAATTGGAGGGATTCATGGATTGTGTTGCTAAGTCTTGGAATATCCCTTCTAAGAAGGGGCACATAACTGCCAAAATTGCTGATAAGTTTAAGCATCTTAGAATGTGCCTTAAAAGGTGGCAAATGAATGTCTCAAAGTTAAAACTCCTCATTGCCAAATGCAATCATGTTATTTTGTTACTAGATGACTTGGAAGAGTGGAGGCCTCTTTTTATTCAGGAGTTTAATTTCAGGAAAACTGTCAATGTACACCTAGAGAAATTGCTTCATTTGCAGTTCCTTTATTGGAAGAAGAGGTGTACTGTCAGATATATTAAGGTGGGAGGGGAAAACACAAAGTTTTTCCATGCCATGTCCAGTGAAAGACACAGAAGGAATTCTATTGCCACCCTAAAATTACCTAATGGTACTGTGGTCAATGACCATGCTCAAATGGAGGGTATTATTTGGAACTGTTTTAAAAATAGAATGGGCACATCAAGAGGCATTGTCATTGGCTTTGACCTATCTGCTCTCATCAACCCTGTGGCTGGTCTTGAAATCCTCACAAAGCCTTTTGAAAAAGAGGAAATGGACAAGGTGGTTCAGCATATGCCTATTGATAAAGCTCCAGGCCCTGATGGTTTCAATGGACTTTTCTTCAAGAAGTGTTGGCATCTAATTTCTAAAGACTTCTATGAGCTAGCTCAGGAATTCTATGAGGGTACTGCTATCCTGGAGAACATTAATGATTCATACATTACTCTTGTTCCTAAAAAGATTTCACCTGAAGAGGTTGGAGATTATAGGCCTATCTCCTTAACTAGTATGGGTCTGAAATTTCTCTCTAAAATGGCTGCAAATAGGTTTCAAGAGATAATTTTATAGTGCATCCACAAGAATAAATATGGCTTTATTAAGAGCAGAACAATCCAGGATTATATTGGATGGACTTTTGAATATTTGCATCAGTGCCATCAATCTCAGAGGCCAATTGTAATCCTTAAGTTGGATTTTGAAAAGGCTTTTGACTCTTTGGAACATGAAGCTCCTTTTCAGATCCTAAGGCACAAAGGTTTTAATGAGAAATGGATTCTCTGGATGAAGCACCTGCTGGGCACTGGTACCTCTTCAGTTCTTCTTAATGGTGTACCTGGCAGAAAATTTATTTGCAAAAAGGGAGTCAGGTAGGGTGACCCTGTTTCTCCCTTACTCTTTGTTATTGCTGCTGACCTTTTGCAATCTGTCATCAATGACATGTTCAGAAGAGGAATCATTCATCTGCCTATCCCCTGTCATGACTAGGATTACCCTGTGATCCAGTATGCTGATGATACTCTTATCATCTTACCTGCTGACAGGATTCAGCTCCTGGCTTTGAAGGATATGCTCCAAGTGTTTGCTCAGTCCACTGGCCTGGATGTCAATTATCACAAATCATTCCTCATCCCCATAAATGTGGATCCTGTTGTGATGAATGATCTTGCTGCTGCTTTTGGCTGCCTAATAGGAAAGGTGCCTTTCACCTATCTTGGACTGCCAGTGGGAACCACAAGGCCTAAAATGGTGGAATTTATGCCTCTGGTGGACTGCATGGAAAGAAGAATGACTGCTAGTTCTTCCTTTCTTAATCAAGGAGAGAGACTCCAGTTCCTCAACTCTGCTCTATCCTCAATGCCCATCTTCTTCATGGGCAGCTTGGCTGTTCCAGCTGGCATTCTCAAGCAGTTGGAGAGAATTCAGAGACAGTGCTTGTGGAGAAAGAATAGAGATGAACCTGCCCCCTCACTTGCAGCTTGGGAGCTTATTTGTATGCCAAAAAACAAGGGTGGTCTTGGCATTCTCAATCTGGGGGTACAAAATGTTGCTTTGCTACTTAAACATGCTAGTAACTTCCTGAATAAAAAAGACATTCCCTGGGTTTCTCTCATTTGGAATTCTTATTATCATGAAAGAGTGCCTCAAGGAACATCTGCATGTGGTTCTTTCTGGTGGAAGGATATCTGCAAGGTTATGGTCAGTCTCAGAGAGCTATCTTGGGTTCAGGTCAATGATGGAGATACTGCACTGTTCTTGTCAGATAGCTGGAATATTGGTGATGAGGTCTCTCCTCTCCAATCAAGATTTCCTAGGCTATTTTCCTATGTTAAGGACCCATGGATTACAGTCAAGGAATTCTTCAATTCTCAAGATATTGTCCAGCACTTTCATCTCCCCCTGTCTGCTCAGGCTTTTGGAGAGTTGGGTCTGATTCAATCCATGATGGATTCTCATAGCAGAGTATCTGGCTCTAAGGATGTGTGGTTCTGGCAAAATTCCTCCAAGCAGTTTAGACCCAAGATGTTTTACTCCCACACATTTCAATATGAAGTTTTCAACCCTCTGCTGTCCTGGATATGGAAATCTTCCTGTACTCTCAAGATCAAAGTCTTTGCTTGGATGCTAATCATGGACAGACTGAATACTAAAGATATGGTAGAACGAAGACATTGGCACATGGAGGATGGAGTGCAATGCAAGCTCGCCTCGCAGGTTAGAGAAACCAGGTATCATCTATTTTTCAACTGCAATTTCAGTGCTAGAGTCTGGAATTATCTCCAAATTGATTGGTCGACTGGGCATTCTATGTCTGATGTGGTTATTCAGGCTAGGAGTGATTTTCACAAGCCTTTTTTCTCTGAAGTTGTGTTCACTGCATGTTGGAACATATGTATCATTCGGAATGCCAATGTTTTCATAAATGAGAGGGCTAGTTTCTATAATTGGCGTGCTGCCTTTAAACATGATATCTCCTTGCTGCAATACATGATTAAGTCTGCCTACAAGGATGACCTTCTAAAGTGGATCTCCTTCCTTCCCCCTTAAGGCTTAGTGTAGTAAGGCATCCCTGCATCCCTCCCCTTCCTCTTAGTTTAGTCTCTTTTTGTTAGATTACCCCTTGTAATCACTCTCTATATCTTGTTACTTTATTCTAATAAAGGATTTGATATGCTGTGGGGGTTTTGCCCCACAGTTCCCAGTCAAAAAAAAGATGGATAATTATGTCGGATGCGATTCCTCATGCACCAGTTATGACATAGGGTGACACAGAACTAGCTCCAGTTCATCAATGTAATGTAGGCATGTATTCCGAATATAGTCATACGTGCTTATGGAAAAGAACTTGCATGACATATTTTGCCCTACCCTCCCGTGGCAGCGGGGGCCTATTGGAAACTAAGGGATATTAAGGCCTCCTTTTAATAGAGTACCGGACCAAAGCATTAACACTTAGTGAATGCATGAACTCCTCAAACTACGCTCATCACCGGGAGTGGTCCTGATTATTGTCACTTCGGGGTTACCGGATCATAACACATAGTAGGTGACTATTGACTTGCAAGATAGGATCAAGAACTCACATATATTCATGAGAACATAATAGGTTCAGATCTGAAATCATGGCAGTCGGGCCCTAGTGAAAAGCATTAAGCATAGCAAAGTCATAGCAACATCAACCTCAGAACATAGAGGATACTAGGGATCAAACCCTAACAAAACTAACTCGATTACATGATAAATCTCATCCAACCCATCACCGTCCAGTAAGCCTACGATGGAATTACTCACGCACGGCGATGAGCATCATGAAATTGGTGATGGAGGAAGGTTGATGATGACGACGGCGATGGATTCCCCTCTTCGGATCCCCGAACGGACTACAGATCAGCCCTCCCGAGAGAGATTAGGGCTTGGCGGCGGCTCCGTGTCGTAAAACGCGATGAATCCTTCTCTCTGATTTTTCTCTCCCCGAACGTGAATATATAGAGTTGGAGTTGACGTCGGTGGAGCCCCAGGGGGGCCATAAGGCAGGGGCGCGCCCCCACTCTCGTGGATAGGGTGTGGGCCCCCTGGTGTTGATTCTTTCGCCAGTATTTTTTATATATTCCAAAAATATTCTCCGTGAAGTTTCAGGTCATCCCGAGAACTTCTATTTCTGCATAAAAATAACACCATGGCAATTTTGCTAAAAAGAGCGTCAGTCCGGGTTAGTTCCATTCAAATCATGCAAGTTAGAGTCCAAAACAAGGGCAAAAGCGTTTGGAAAAGTAGATACGTTGGAGACGTATCAACTCCCCCAAGCTTAAACCTTTGCTTGTCCTCAAGCAATTCAGTTGAGAAACTGAAAGTGATAAAGAAAAACTTTTACAAACTCTTTTTGCTCTTGTTGTTGTAAGTATGTAAAGCCAGCATTCAAGTTTTCAGCAAAGATTATGAACTAATCATATTCACAATAACACTTAGGTCTCATGTTTACTCATATCACTGGCATAATCAACTAGCGAGCAATAATAATAAATCTCGGATGACAACACTTTCTCAAAACAATCATAATATGATATAACAAGATGGTATCTCGCTAGCCCTTTCTGAGACCGCAAAACATAAATGCAGAGCACCTCTGAAGATCAAGCACTGACTAAACATTGTAATTCATGGTAAAAGAGATTCAGTCATAGTTATACTCAATGTAAACTAATAGTAATGCATGCAAATGACAGCAGTGCTCTCCAACTAGTGCTTTTTAATAAGAGGATGCTGACTCAACATAAAAGTAAATAGATAGGCCCTTCGCAGGAGGAAGCAAGGATTTGTAGAGGTGCCAAAGCTCGATTTTGAAATAGAGATAAATAATATTTTGGGCGGCATACTTTCATTGTCAACATAACAACCGAGAGATCTCGATATCTTCCATGCTACACACATTATAGGCGGTTCCCAAATAGAATGGTAAAGTTTATACTCCCCCCCCCCACCAACAAGCATCAATCCATGGCTTGCCCGAAACAATGGGTGCCTCCAACTAACAACAGTCCTGGGGGAGTTTTGTTTGTAATTATTTTGATTTGGTTTGAGCATGGGACTGGGCATCCCGGTGACCGGCCATTTTCTCATGAATGAGGAGTGGAGTCCACTCCTCATGAGAATAACCCACCCAGCATGGAAGATACAGACAACCCTAGTTGATACATGAGCTATTCGAGCATACAAAACAGAATTTCATTTGAAGGTTTAGAGTTTGGCACATACAAATTTACTTGGAACGGCAGGTAGATACCAAATATAGGAAGGTATGGTGGACTCATATGGGATAACTTTGGGGTTTATGGAATTGGATGCACAAGCAGTATTCCCGCTTAGTACAAGTGAAGGCTAGAAAAAGACTGGGAAGCGACCAACTAGAGAGCGACAACAGTCATGAACATGCATTAAAATTAATCAACACTAAGTGCAAGCATAAGTAGGATATAATGCACCATGAACATAAATATCGTGGAGGCTATGTTGATTTTGTTTCAACTACATGCGTGAACATGTGCCAAGTCAAGCCACTCGAATCGTTCAAAGGAGGATACCACCCTATCATACCACATCACAACCATTTTAATAGCATGTTGGCACGCAAGGTAAACCATTATAAACTCCTAGCTAATTAAGCATGGCATGAGCAACTATAATATCTAATGGTCACTGCAAACATGTTTCATTCATAATAGGCTGAATCAAGAACGATGAACTAATCATATTTACAAAAACAAGATAGGTCGAGTTCATAACAGCTTTTCTTATCTCAATCAATCCATCATATATCGTCATTATTGCCTTTCACTCGCACGACCGAACGGTGTGCATAATAATAATAGTGCACATGCATTGGCCTAAGCTGGAATCTGCAAGCACTTAATACACGGGAGAAGACAAGGTAATATGGGCTCTTGGTTAAATCAACAATAATGCATATGAGAGCCACTCAACATTTTCATCATGGTCTTCTCCTCTCGACCCCCAAAGAAAAGAAAGGAAATAAAACTATTTACATGGGAAAGCTCCCAACAAGCAAAAGAAGAACGAGAAATCTTTTTGGGTTTTCTTTTAATTATTACTACCACGGGCATGGAAAGTAAACTATCTAAAAGCTACAACTATTTTTTTTGTTTTTCTTAAGGTTTTTTCAAACACACAAGAAGAAGGCTTAAAACAGAAAATAAACTAGCATGGATAGTACAATGAAAAAGTATGAGCACCGACAACTGGCATGAGTGTGTGAACATGAATGTAATGTCGGTGAGAAATACGTACTCCCCCAAGCTTAGGCTTTTGGCCTAAGTTGGTCTGTGGCCACGGCTGGCCTGGCGGATATCCAAAGTTGTAGCTGGGGTCATACTGAGATGCAGCGGCTATTGCCTGATGAGCTGCAGCTTGGAGACGAGCTGCCTCCATCCTCCTCCCATACTTGTTCGCCTCATACCCTTTGTCCTGAAAGTCAAAGAAAGCAGGAGCAGGGAGAGCAACATGGACAGTGGGACGTTTGTCAAAGATTAGTCGGTATTGGAGGAACAGTTCATTCCTCTCAACAAACCGATGACGAACCATAGAATTATAATCTAGATAAGCAGGGGCAATTCCATATCATTTTCATGTATGGGTATCTCAATATAATTAGCTACACGAGTTGCATAAATTCCACCAAACAAGTCTCCACTTAAACTATTAAGATGCAGCCTTCGTGCAACGATGGCCCCCAAGTTATATTGTTTATCCCCTAATACCGCACTCTTGAGGACACAAAGATCTGGAATGCACATTTGACAAGCCTCATCTTTACCATTAATGCATCTACCCACGAAGAGAGCAAAATAATGTATGGCAGGAAAATGAATGCTCCCTATGGTAGCTTGTGTGATTTCTCTAGATTCCCCTACAGTGATACTAGCAAGAAAATCTTTATATTCAGATTTACGCTGTTCACTAACATTATCCCACTACGGGAGTTTACAAGCAGCACTAAAATCTTCTAGGTCCATAGTATATGATTTATCATAAAGATCAAATAGAACAGTGTGAGAATTGCACGAGGATGTAAATTTAAACCTTCTTACAAAGGAATCAGTTAGGTAGCGGTATTGCGGGCACTTATTTGACACGAAGCCCTCAAGATCAGCATTACGCACATATGCGTCAAATTCGTCCTTGATACCTGCTCCGACCATAAACTCCTCTGACGGCCATTCACAAGGCCGCACTTGAGCTTCCCTTGGTAGTTCATAGTTCGGCTCACGTATCGCGAGCCTAGGTGCCTGCTTCCTTGAGGAACCACCTTGGTACATTTTCCTAAACATATTTCTTCCTCTGAAAACTTTCTGAAATTTTTAGTAACTAAAAATAAAAGTGAACCGAACTCAAAAAGATTGATAGCAACTACTCCCACAAGTTCCTAGAGACTATATCATGCATTAGAACTACTTGGGACCATATAAATTTGACATGCAAGCTCAAGAACAGGGTCACCAAAGCAGCAAAAAAATTCAATAAATAAAGCCCTAGAACAAAAACTAATTGGACCATTGGAGGAGTCACATACCGAAGAACAACCCCCCAAAGCAGTTTTGTGAATGGAGCTTTGAGCAAGGAGATCGAAAGTCGTAGCAAGATGAGCTAGAACACGGGTTTGAGCTATGGGAGGATTTTTTCTGGAGGAGGAAGGAATGTGTGGGTGCTGGAATAAGTGGAGGGGGCACGTGGGGCCCACGAGGCAGGGGGCACGCCCCAGGGGGGTGGGCGCACCCTGTGCCCTCGTGGCCAGGTGGTGGCTCCCCCTGGTGTGTTCTCAATGCCAGATATTCTTAAATATTCTACAAAAAATCATATTTCATTTTCGGGACATTTGGAGAACTTTTATTTTCGGGGTATTTTTTTATTGCAAGGATAATTCAGGAAAATGTACGGAAAATACTATTTTTGCTTTATTTAATCTAAATAACAGAAAGTAAAAGGAGGGTACAGAGATTTGAGCTTTCTAACTTCATCCATCTAATGCTCATCAAAAGGAATCCACTAACAAGGTTGATCAAGTCTTGTTAACAAACTCATTCCGAATCACATGAAACCGGAGAATTTTCGAATAGCACTGGGTTACCTCAACGGGATATGCACATCCCCAACAATAAGAAAATCATATTTCCTCTTGCCAGTAGGAAGAGGAAATTCAAAACCTCCAATAGTAATTGTTGGAATTTTTCCAGTAGAATTTGATACTGTGGACTTGAGGTTGTTTCCTCGCAAAGTGTACCGTATGCTCATTACCATTAACATGAAAAGTGACATTCCCTTTGTTGCAATCAATAACAGCCCCTGCAGTATTCAAAAAAGGTCTACCAAGAATAATAGACATACCATCGTCCTCGGGAATATCAAGAATAACAAAGTCCCTTAAAATAGTAACGTTTGCAACCACAACAGGCACATCCTCACAAATACCGACAGGTATAGCAGTTGATTTATCGGCCATTTGAAAAGATATTTCAGTAGGTGTCAACTTATTCAAATCAAGTCTATGGTATAAAGAGAGAGGCATAACACTAACACCGGCTCCAAGATCACATAAAGCAGTTTTAACATAGTTTCTTTTAATGGAGCATGGTATAGTTGGTACTCCTGGATCTCCAAGTTTCTTTGGTATTCCACCCTTAAAAGTATAATTAGCAAGCATGGTGGAAATTTCAGCTTCCGGTATCTTTCTCTTATTTGTAAAAATTGCTTTCATATACTTAGCATAAGGATTCATTTTAAGCATATCAGTCAAACGCATACGCAAAAAGATAGGTCTAATCATTTCAAAGAAAGCGCTCAAAATCCTCATCATCCTTTTTCTTGGATGGTTTGGGAGGAAAATGCATGGGTTTCTGAACCCATGGTTCTCTTTCTTTACCGTGCTTCCTAGAAACAAAGTCTCTCTTATCATAACATTGATTCTTTGATTGTGGGTTATCAAGATCAACAGCAGGTTCAATCTCTACATCATTCTCATTGCTAGGTTTGGTATCAACATGAACATCATCATTAACATTATCACTAGGTTCATGTTCATTACCATATTGTGTTTCAACATCAGAAATAGACATATCGTTGGGGTTCTCATGTGTATCAACAACAGGCTCACTAGAAGCATGCAAAGTCCTATCATTTTTCTTTTTCTTCTTTTTAGAAGAACTAGGTGCCTCAACATTAGTTCTCTGAGAATCTTTCTCAATTCTCTTAGGGTGGCCTTCAGGATACAAAGGTTCCTGAGTCATTTTACCCCCTCTAGTCATAATTCTAACAATATTATCATTTTTCTTATTATTTAATTCATTGAGCAAATCATTCTGAGCTTTAAGCACTTGTTCTACTTGAGTGGTAACCATAGAAGCATGTTTACTAATAAGTTTAAGTTCACCTTTAACTCTAGACATATAATCACTCAAGTGTTCAATCATATAAGCATTTCATTTCAATTGTCTACCAACATAAGCATTGAAGTTTTCTTGTTTAACAATAAAATTATCAAACTCATCCAAGCATTGGCTAGCAAACTTTGTAGATGGGATTTCACCCTTAGCAAATCTATAGAGAGAATTTACCTTTACTACCTGTGTCGGGTTATCAAGACCATGTATTTCTTCAATAGGTGGTAAATTCTTAACATCTTCAGCTTTAATACCCTTTTCTTTCATAGATTTCTTTGCCTCTTGCATATCTTCAGGACTGAGAAATAGAATACCCCTTCTCTTCAGAGTTGGTTTAGGAGTTGGTTCAGGAAGTGTCCAATTATTATCACTACTCAACATATTATTCAATTGCAATTCAGCTTGCTCAATGGTTCTTTACCTGAAAACACAACCAGCACAGCTATCCAGGTGGTCTCTGCAAGCATCAGTTAGTCCATTATAAAAGATATCAAGTATTTCATTTTTTTGAGAGGGTGATCTGGCAAAGCATTAAGTAATTGGAGAAGCCTACCCCAAGCTTGTGGGAGACTCTCTTCTTCAATTTGCACAAAATTATATATTTCCCTTAAGGCATCTTGTTTCTTATGAGCGGGAAATATTTAGCAGAAGTAATAAATCATATCCTGGGGAATACGCACACAACCAGGATCAAGAGAATTAAACCATGTTTTAGCATCACCCTTTAATGAGAACGGAAATAACTTAAGGATATAGTAGTAACGATTTTTTCCTCGTGAGTGAATAGGGTGGCTGTATCATTCAATTTAGTAAGATGTGGCACAACAGTTTTAGATTCATAGCCATAAAAAGGATCAGATTCAACCAAAGTAATTAACTCAGGATCAACAGAGAAATCATAATCCTTATCAGAAATATAGATAGGTGAAGTAGCAAAAACAGGGTCATATTTCATTCTAGCATTCAAAGATTTTTCTTTCAGTTTAGCTAACAGTTTCTTAAGATCATATCTATCTTTGCAAGCAAAAAAGTCTCTAGCAGTTTCTTCATCCATAACATAACCCTCAGGTACATCAGGAAATTCATGTCTTGGGGAGAATCTTCATCATCACTTTCATCAATATTACCAGTTTCAATAATTTCATTCTCTCTAACCCTAGCAAGTTGTTCATCAAGAAATTCATCTAATGGCACAGTATTATCAAGCATAGAAGTAGTTTCATCATAAGTATCATGCAAAGAAGAAGTGGCATCATCAATAACATGCGACATATCAGAATCAATGGCAAGAGTAGGTTTAGGTGTTGCAAGTTTACTCAAAACAGAAGGTGAATCAAGTGCAGAGCTAGATGGCAGTTCCTTACCTCCCCTCGTAGTTGAGGGATAAATCTTGGTCTTTTCGTCTTTCAAGTTCCTCATAGTGATCAGCAGATATAAATCCCAAATGATTTAAAGAATAGAGTTATGCTCCCAGACAACGGCGCCAGAAAATAGTCTTGATAACCCACAAGTATAGGGGATCGCAATAGTTTTCGAGTGTAGAGTATTCAACCCAACGAGGAGCCAAAGAATATTGTCAAGTATTAGCAGCTGAGCTGTCAATTCAACCACACCTGGAAAACATAATATCTGCAGCAAAGTATTTAGTAGCAAAGTAGTATGGTAGTAACGGTAGCGACGGCAAAAGTAACAGTAGCAGTTTTTTAGTAATTGTAACAGTGGCAACGGTAAAGTAACTAAGCAAAGATCAATATGTGAAAAGCTCATAGGCATTGGATCGATGATGGATAATTATGTCGGATGCGATTCCTCATGCAACAGTTATAACATAGGGTGACACAGAACTAGCTCCAGTTCATCAATGTAATGTAGGCATGTATTCCGAACATAGTCATACGTGCTTATGGAAAAGAACTTGCATGACATATTTTGTCCTACCCTCCTGTGGCAGCGGGGTCCTATTGGAAACTAAGGGATATTAAGGCACCAGTCGGCGTCCTGGGAACGGGGGTCCCTAGACTTGCCTGCCTAAGGACCACGGCGTGGCTCCACCTGCGGCCCCGTACGGCCCATCTTCACCAACAAACACTCAAGACCCTCGCGAGGGGCCAAGCCTCGCGAGGCGGACGACACAAGACCTCCTCGGGAGCGGCCTCACCAGGCTGGCTCGCGAGGGGCGGAGAGATCAAGGCAAGGGACACCTCGCGAGGTTCCTATGACGCAAGCCATGATGACTGGAGCCAGGCGGGCTTCAGGCGGGCGCCAGCGTGCGCAGTGTCCTCGTTTCCTCTTTGGTGCTAAAGGGGCAAGCACAGGCGAGGAGTCCCGAGGCATCAGGCAAAGGTTTCCATATCGGTGCAATGACACCAAGACCAGCAGGACGGCAAGACAGAGGTCACCGTGGATCCCAAGACGGCATCACCACCAGAGCCTTTGGCAGGCGAAGACCACCTTTAGTTAGTATAACTCGTACTAGTTGTCTCCCTTCGAATTTGGTCGCTGTTGGCTCCCTTCCCTCTCAATATTTGGGGAGAGGACCAAGGCCTCTATAAATAGGACTAGCCACCACAGTAGGAAGGGGGGACTCATCTTGGACAAGATCCATTCCATCCTCACACTCACCAAGCACAAGAACCTCTCCTCAGGAGGCTGCTCTTCCCTTGTAATGTTCATCATCAGCCCAAGTTGCAACCCACCACACCACACTGGAGTAGGGTATTACACCACAACGGTGGCCTGAACCAGTATAAATCTCATGTCTCTTGTGTTGCGGGTTCGTCGAGCTAGGCTCTGAGATCACGGTGAGGCTGAGAGCGTGATTAGATAGGGGAGAGATCTTCGTGCGCACCCTAGTGTTCGAACCTCAAGGGTTTTGCCGGAACCCAAAATCCGACATTTGGCACACCAGGTAGGGGTGCGCCGGAGCTTTCCTTCCGTCGATCTGCGCTTCACCACCACTGCGCTTCGTCACCATGGCAGGCGCCGTGCTCCCGACTGGGACGACTGATACCAGTGGCGGGGCCTGATACGTCTCCAACGTATCTATAATTTTTGATTGCTCCATGCTATATTATCTACTGTTTTGGACCATATTGGGCTTTATTTTCCACTTTTATATTACTTATGGGACTAACCTATTAACCGGAGGCCCAGCCCAGAATTGTTGTTTTTTTGCCTATTCAGTGTTTCGAAGAAACGGAACATCAAACGGAATCCAAACGGAATGAAACCTTCGGGAACGTGATTTGCTCATCAGATAAGATCTAGGAGACTTGGACCCTCCGTCATGAAAGCCACGAGGCGGTCACGAGGGTGGAGGGCGCCCCCCCTAGGGCGCGCCGCCCTGCCTCGTGGGCCCCTCGAAGCTCCACCGACGTACTCCTTCCTCCTATATATACCTCACGCACTTCAAACATTCAGACACGGAGCCAAAAACCTAATTCCACCGCCGCAACTTTCTCAGATCCACGAGATCCCATCTTGGGGCCTGTTCCGTGCTCACGGAAGGGGAATCCACCACGGAGGGCTTCTACATCATCACCATAGCCCCTCCGATGAAGTGTGAGTAGTTTAGCTCAGACCTTCGGGTCCATAGTTAGTATCTAGATGGCTTCTTCTCTCTTTTTGGATCTCAATACAATGTTCTCCCCTCTCTCCTGGAGATCTATTCGATGTAATCTTCTTTTTGCGGTGTGTTTGTTGAGACCGATGAATTGTGGGTTTGTGATCAAGATTATCTATGAACAATATTTGAATCTTCTCTGAATTCTTTTATGTATGATTGGTTATCTTTGCAAGTCTCTTTGAATTATCAGTTTGGTTTGGCCTACTAGATTGGTTTTTCTTGCAATGGGAGAAGTGCTTAGCTTTGGGTTCAATTGTGCGGTGTCCTTTCCCAAGGATGAGGGCAGCAAGGCACGTATTGTATTGTTGCCATCGAGGATAACAAGATGGGTTTTTTTTTATCATATTGCATGAATTTATCCCTCTACATCATGTCATCTTGCTTAAGGCGTTACTCTGTTTCCATTAACTTAATACTCTAGATGCATGCTGGATAGCGGTCGGCGAGTGGAGTAATAGTAGTAGATGCAGGAAGGAGTCGGTCTACTTTTCTCGGACGTGATGCCTATATACATGATCATACCTAGATATTCTCATAACTATGCTCAATTCTGTCAATTGCTCAACAGTAATTTATTCACCCACCGTAGAAATACTTATGCTCTTGAGAGAAGCCACTAGTGAAATCTATGACCCCCGGGTCTATTCTCATCATATCAATCTTCAATCACTTTATTATTTGCTTTGCTTTTACCTTTGCCTTTTATTTTACCTTGCATCTTTATATCAAAAATACCAAAAATATTATCTATCATCTCTATCAGATCTCACTCTCGTAAGTGACCGTGAAGGGATTGACAACCCCTAATCACGTTGGTTGCGTTGAGATATTCGTTTTGTGTAGGTACGAGGGACTCGCGCGTGGCCTCCTACTGGATTGATACCTTGGTTCTCAAAAACTGAGGGAAATACTTATGCTACTTTGCTGCATCATCCTCTCCTCATCGGGGAAATCCAATGCAGTGCTCAAGAGGTAGCAAGAAGAATTTTTGGCGCTGTTGCCGGGGAGTCTACACAAAAGTCAACATACCAAGTACCCATCAGAATTCCTTATCTCTCGCATTGGATTATATGCTATTTGCCTCTCGTTTTCCTCTCCCCCACTTCACCCTTGCCGTTTTATTCGCCCTCTCTCTCTGTTTGCCTTTTTCTCGCCAGATCTATTGTTTGCTTGTGTTACCATGTGCCTTCTATTTGCTTGCATCTTTGCTTGCTAAAAATCTATTGATATGGATCCACTTAAAGTGTTCTACTTGGATCATCTTCGATCCTTATGCGCCAGGTCTTTGAAACCCCAACTAGCCTAGTTGATGGGAAATCTTTAGATGGGCATGCTCATTTTGTGCGTCACTGTTTTTCTGAAAAAGGGAAACTCTATGGAGTCAAATAAACAGATTGTTGTGTTATGCTTGGAATCTTTGTGAAATTTGTGATTTTACTTGTTGCTCTAAGAACCCTAAAAAACACCTTCCCTACCTATGTGAGTTTAATGATAATGAAATCTTATCTTCTTATGCAAAGGGTGTTTATAGTTACTATGATATCGAACAAATTGAAGAATTTGTTGCTTTTAAGGGTGCTTATGAAGTTGCTTCTTTGATTGAGAAGTATGATATTACTCTCTACGATCTGAAAATTTTGATATACTTAAATATTGCTATGAAAACTATGCTCATAATGTCTGTGTCAAGGAATTTATTGAGAGAATGACCGTTGCTTCGGAAGAAAATAATGATACGCATGAACCTATAGATAATTATTATTCCAATGATTTAATTGAAATATCCCTTGATGAACATGATGCTTTCTATTCTTGTGGCCATGATGCCAATATTTATGAAGATGAATTTGCTATAGTTCCTTATGTTAAACATGAGATCGTTGCTATTGCACCCATACTTGTTCCTTCGATGAAAAGCATGCTTGCAATGATTTTACTATAAATTTTCTTGATGTCAATTGTGCTAATAATATGCAAAACCCTAAGCTTGGTGCTAGTTTTGCTATGTCTACTACTTGTTGCAATGATCATGATTGGGGTGATTCTTCTTTTGATCTTGAAAATTTATTTAAGCCCCATGATGAATATGAGATTGATAATATTGTTTGCAATAATATTGAAAGTGGGTTTGGAAGAGTGTCAACTTTAGATCCCACATATTTGTAGTATGTTCAATCTTATGAAATTTTTGATAAAAGTGGGTTTGGAGAGGTCATGACTTTAGTTAATGTTAATCCCACTATTTCGGAAGAGTGTCAACTTTGCATGCATGTGGATCATGTTGAAAATATTTTTTGTGATAGCTATTTTTTGAATTTTCTTATGATCCCACATTTAATTATTATGAGAGAGGAAAATATGGTCGTAGAAATTTTCATGATAATAAATTACCTCTCGTCATGTTGAGATTGCCATTGTTTCTTTCCGCTTCCTTGCATATGTTAGTTTTTGCTTGCTATGATAATTTGTTTGCCTATGAGATGCCTATGAATAGGAAGTATGTTAAACTTAGATGAGTTAGTCACGTGTTCCATGATGCTCTCTTTATGCTTCAATTCTTGTCTCTCATGCGAGCATCATTAAAATTATCAATGCCTAGCTAGGGGCGTTAACCGATAGCGCTTGTTGGGAGGCAACCCAATTTTATTTTAGTTTTTTTTGCTTTTGTTTGTGTTTAGGAATAAATAATCCATCTACCTTCTGTTTAGATGTGGTTTTATCTTTTAATTAGTGTTTGTGCCAAGTTAAACCTATAGGATCTTCTTGGGTGATAGTTATTTGATCTTGCTGTAATTTCCAGAAACTTTCGGTTCACGAAAACAATTATTAAAATTCACCAGAACGTTATAAAATAGTTATTCCTATTGATGCTGATCAATAAACAAATTTCCTAGGTCTTCCTGTTTTGGCTGATTTTTTGGAGTTCCATAAGTTTGGGTTAGTTACAGATTACTACAGACTGTTCTGTTTTTGACAGATTCTGTTTTTCGTGTGTTGTTTGCTTATTTTGATGAATTATGGCTAGTAAAATAGTTTATAATCCATAGAGAAGTTGTAATAAAGTAGGTTTCACACAAATATAAATAAATAATGAGTTCATTACAGTACCTTGAAGTGGTCTTTTGTTTTCTTTCGCTAACGGAGCTCATGAGATTTCTGTTGAGTTTTGTGTTGTGAAGTTTTCAAGTTTTGGGTGAATTCTTTTGATGGATTACGGAACAAGGAGTGGCAAGATCCTAAGCTTGTGGATGCCCATGGCACCCCCAATATAATCCAAGGACACAAAAAATTCAAAGCTTGGGGATGCCCCGGAAGGCATCCCCTCTTTCGTCTACTTCCATCGGTAATTTTACTTGGAGCTATATTTTATTCACCACATGATATGTGTTTTGCTTGGAGCGTCTTGTATGATTTGAGTCTTTGCTTTTTAGTTTACCACAATCATCCTTGCTGTACACACCTTTTGAGAGAGCCACACATGAATTGGAATTTGTTAGAATACTCTACGTGCTTCACTTATATCATTTGAGCTTTATAGTTTTTGCTCTATGTGCTTCACTTATATCTTTTGAGCTTTATAGTTTTGCTCTAGTGCTTCACTTACATCTTTTAGAGCACGGTGGTAGATTTGTTTTAAATAAACTATTGATCTCTCATGCTTCACTTAGATTATTTTGAGAGTCTTAAATAGCATGGTAATTTGCTTAATAATAATAATATGCTTGGTATTCAAGATTTGTAAAACTTTCTTTTGGGTGCGTTGAATACTAAGAAAAGTTTGATGCTTGATAATTGTTTTGAGATATGGAGGTGATAATATCAAAGTCGTGCTAGTTGAGTAGTTTGAATTTGAAGAATGCTTGTGTTGAAGTTTGCAAGTCCCGTAGCATGCACGTATGGTAAACGTTATGTAACAAATTTGAAACATGAGGTGTTCTTTGATTGTCCTCCTTATGAGTGGCGGTCGGGGACGAGCGATGGTCTTTTCCTACCAATCTATCCCCCTAGGAGCATCCGCGTAGTGCTTTGGTTTTTGATGGCTTGTAGATTTTTGCAATAAGTATATGAGTTCTTTATGACTAATGTTGAGTCCATGGATTATACGAACTCTCATCCTTCCATCATTGGTAGCCTCTTCGGTACCGTGCATTGCCCTTTCTCACATTGAGAGTTGGTGCAAACTTCTCCAGTGCATCCAAACCCCGTGATATGATACGCTCTTTCACACATAAACCTCCTTATATCTTCCTCAAAACATCCACCATACCTACCTATTATGGTATTTCCATAGCCATTCCGAGATATATTGCCATGCAACTTTCCACCATTCCGTTCATCATGACACATTCATCATTGTCATATTGCTAGCATGATCATGTAGTTGACATAGTATTTGTGGGAAAGCCACCGTTCATAATTCTTTCATACATGTCACTCTTGGTTCATTGCATATCCTGGTACACCGCCGGAGGCATTTATATAGAGTCATACTTTGTTCTAATATCGAGTTGTAATCATTGAGTTGTAAATAAATAGAAGTGTGATGATCATCATTTTCTAGAGCATTGTCCCAAGTGAGGTGAAATAAAAAAAGAGAGAGAAAGGCCATAAAAAAATGAAGGCCCAAAAAAAAGAAAAGAAAAGAAAAAAAATGAGAGAAAAAGAGAGAAGGGACAATGTTACTATCCTTTGCCACACTTGTGCTTCAAAGTAGCACCATAATCTTCATGATAGAGAGTCTCTTGTTTTGTCATTTTCATATACTAGTGGGAATCTTTAATTATAGAACTTGGCTTGTATATTCCAACGATGGGCTTCCTCAAATGCCCTAGGTCTTCATGAGCAAGCAAGTTGGATGCACACCCACTTAGTTTCTTTTGTTGAGCTTTCATACATTTATAGCTCTAGTGCATCTGTTGCATGGCAATCCCTACTCCTTGCATTAACATCAATCGATGGGCATCTCCATAGCCCATTGATTAGCCTCGTTGATGTGAGATCTTCTTCTTTTTTGTCTTCTCCACATAACCCCCATCATCATATTCTATTCCACCCATAGTGCTATATCCATGGCTCACACTCATGTATTGCGTGAAGGTTTATGAGTATGAGATTACTGAAGTATGAAACAATTGCTTGGCTTGTCATCGGGGTTGTGCATGATGAGAGCATTCTTGTGTGACGAAAATGGAGCATGACTAAACTATATGATTCTGTAGGGATGAACTTTCTTTGGCCATGTTATTTCGAGATGACATAATTGCTTAGTTAGTATGCTTGATGTATTATTATTTTTATGTCAATATGAACTTTTGTATTGAATCTTTCAGATCTGAATATTCATACCACAATTAAGAAGATTTACATTGAAATTATGCCAAGTAGCACTCCGCATCAAAAATTCTCTTTTTATCATTTACCTACTCGAGGACGAGCAAGAATTAAGCTTGGGGATGCCTAATACGTCTCCAACGTATCTATAATTTTTGATTGCTCCATGCTATATTATCTACTGTTTTGGACCATATTGGGCTTTATTTTCCACTTTTATATTACTTTTGGGACTAACCTATTAAACGGAGGCCCAGCCCAGAATTGTTGTTTTTTGCGCCTATTTTAGTGTTTCAAAGAAACGGAATATCAAACGGAGTCCAAACGGAATGAAACCTTCGGGAACATGATTTCCTCATCAGATAAGATCCAGGAGACTTCGACCCTCCGTCAAGAAAGCCACGAGGCGGCCACGAGGGTGGAGGGCGCCCCCCTAGGGCGCGCCCCCTGCCTCGTGGGCCCTCAACTCCACCGACGCATTCTTCCTCCTCAGATATAATGCATCGTACCCCGAGCGATGAGATACGGAGCCAAAACCTAATTCCACCGCCGCAACTTTCTCAGATCCACGAGATCCCATCTTGGGGCCTGTTCCGAGTTCACGGAAGGGGAATCCACCACGGAGGGCTTCTACATCATCACCATAGCCCCTCCGATGAAGTGTGAGTAGTTTACCTCAGACCTTGGTCCATAGTTAGTAGCTAGATGGCTTCTTCTCTCTTTTGGATCTCAATAAAATGTTCTCCCTCTCTCGTGGAGATCTATTCGATGTAATCTTCTTCTTGCGGTGTGTTTGTTGAGACCGATGAATTGTGGGTTTATGATCAAGATTATCTATGAACAATATTTGAATCTTCTCTGAATTCTTTTATGTATGATTGGTTATCTTTGCAAGTATCTTTGAATTATCAGTTTGGTTTGGCCTACTAGATTGGTTTTTCTTGCAATGGGAGAAGTGCTTAGCTTTGGGTTCAATCTTGCGGTGTCCTTTCCCAAAGTGATGAAGGGGCAGCAAGGCACGTATTGTATTGTTGCCATCGAGGATAACAAGATGGTTTTTTATCATATTGCATGAATTTATCCCTCTACTTCATGTCATCTTGCTTAAGGCGTTACTCTGTTTTCATGAACTTAATACTCTAGATGCATGCTGGATAGCGGTCGATGAGTGGAGTAATAGTAGTAGATGCAGCCAGAGTCGGTCTACTTGTCTCGGACGTGATGCCTATATACATGATCATACCTAGATATTCTCATAACTATGCTCAATTTCGCCAATTGCTCAACAGTAATTTGTTCACCCACCGTAGAAATACTTATGCTCTTGAGAGAAGCCACTAGTGAAATCTATGGCCCCCGGGTCTATTCTCATCATATCAATCTTCAATCACTTTATTATTTGCTTTGCTTTTACCTTTGCCTTTTATTTTACCTTGCATCTTTATATCAAAAATACCAAAAATATTATCTATCATCTCTATCAGATCTTACTCTCGTAAGTGACCGTGAAGGGATTGACAACCCCTAATTGCGTTGGTTGCGTTGAGCTATTCGTTTTGTGTAGGTACGAGGGACTCGCGCGTGGCCTCCTACTGCATTGATACCTTGGTTGTCAAAAACTGAGGGAAATACTTACGCTACTTTGCTGCATCATCCTCTCCTCTTCGGGGAAATCCAACACAGTGCTCAAGAGGTAGCAGGGCCAGAGGGCTCCGAGCCTTGGCCCCCGCCTTACGGCAGGTGCAGTGACCGCCCAAGTTCAAGCCGGAGATGCCACCACGCTACGACAGCGCGGCGGACCCAGTGGCTTTCCGGCTGGCGTACGAGGAGGCCGTCCTTAAGGCTAGGGGCGATGACAAGGTCATGGCCAACTGGCTTCCCATGGCCCTCACTGGCGTGCCGCGCGCCTGGCTGCTCAATCTCCCCGGATCCATGGTGGCATCTTGGGAGGAGTTGCGCGGCCTCTTCGCCGCGCGCTTCGTTGCACTAGTGCCCTACGCGGTCGCGACCCTCCTTGGCGGCTCGCAAGCGCTGCCCTCGGACCGCCACACCAAGCCGTTCTTTCGCCAGATCAGCGTCATTTCTGCACGGCAGGGGGTTCCCCCAGATTGGGTGGCTCCCAAAGGCCGGCCCGACCTTCGACTCAGGAGATCACCCCGTCACCACCGTCGGATCGGGCGTGCTTCCAATGCTTTGCACGCCCACCATCTGCCACGTAGCCGTCACCAAGACCCTCATCGACGGCGGCGCCGGCCACAACGTGCTCCCGGTGGAGGCCTTCAGCCTCCTTCACGTACCACTCGAGCGGCTCCGCCCCAGCAAGCCCTTCTCCGGTGTCCGTGGCGGCTCCTCCAGCCCCCTAGGGCAGATCTGTCTTCCCGTGACCTTCGGCACCCGCAACAACTACCGCGCTGAGCTGATCGACTTCGACATCGCCCGCATCGGCCTCCCGTACAACGCCATCCTCGGGTACCTGGCTTTGGCCTAGTATATGGCGGTGACCCATCCAGCCTACAACCTCATGAAGATGCCCGGGAGCAAGGACATCCTCACCATAGTCGAAGATACCAAGGAAGCTCTGGGGGCACTCAAGCTTGCCCTCAAGACCGCCACGGCGGCGCGGCCGGCCGACGAGGGCCCCTCTATTAAGGGGGCCGCTCCGACCAAGAAGAAGCAGTTGTTCACTCAAGATCGGGCGAAAACCACGCAGGTGTCGGTCGAGGAAGATGGGTCTTCTGGAGCCACCTTCACCATAGGTGCCAACCTCGACTCAGATCAAGAGGAAGCTTTGGTGAAGTTCTTGCGTGCAAACAAGGAAGTATTCGCCTGGGAGCCCGATCAGCTGGTAGGAGTCCCAAGGGGGTGATTGAGCATCACTTGAGGGTGTGCCCTAATGTACGCCCTGTGAAGCAGAGGGCGCGGAGGCAGTCCATGGAAAAGTTGTCCTTCATCGTCCAAGAAACCCGGAAGCTGGAGGCAGCAGGTGTCATTCGCGAGGTCCGGTACCCCGAATGGTTGACGAACTCCGTCGTTGTGCCCAAGAAAGGCGGGAAGGAGCGCATGTGTGTCGACTTCACCAACCTCAACAAGGCCTGCCCCCAAGATCCGTTCCTGCTTCCACGCATCGACCAGATCGTCGACTCCACCACCGAGTGCGACCTGCTATGCTTCCTGGACGCGTTTTCAGGCTACCACCAGATCAAGATGGCGGTGGAGGATGTGGAGAAGACGGCCTTCCTGACCCCATGCAAGGTATACTGCTACACCTGCATGCCGTTCGGGCTGCGCAACAAGGGCGCTGCCTTCCAACGGCTGATGCACATCACCCTGGGTTAGCAGCTCGGGAGGAACGCTGAAGCTTACATCGACGACATTGTGGTGAAGTCTTGGGAGGCCAGAACTTTAATTCAGGACCTGGAAGAGACCTTCGCGAGCCTGCGCCAGGTGGACTTGCGGCTCAACCCAGAAAAGTGCGTATTTGGTGTCCCCTCCGGCAAACTTCTGGGCTTCCTCATGTCCCACAAGGGGATCGAGGCCAACCCCGAGAAGGTCAAGGCGATTGAAGACATGAGCCCACCACAAACCCTCAAGGGGATGCAAAATCTAGCCGGCTGCATGACTTCATTGGGCACTTCATCTCCAAGCTGGGGGAGCACGCCCTACCATTCTTCAAGCTGATGAAGAAGAAGGGCCCGTTCGAGTGGACTCCGGACGTTGACCAAGCGTTTCAAGACCTCAAGAGATAACTAACCAGCCCTCCGGTGATGGTGGCAGCCCGCCCTCTCGATCCACTGGTGCTCTACCTCGCCACCACCCCTCACTCAGCCAGTGCAACTCTGGTGGCGGTTCGGGAAGAGCACCAGGCCAAGGACACATCAGGTCGAACCACGCCCCTAGCCGGGACGACACAAGACCCGAAGGAGACTGCGGGGGTTGCAGCAACGCCAACTGATTGCCCGGCTCAGCAGGATGGCGACCTTAGGCCTGCCGAGGCCCCAACAGGTGATAAGGCTCCGGAGGTTCAGTCGCCTCAGGAGGCGCCCCAACCTGCGATATACACGGCTCCCGCTGACGCGCCCGCCCTCATCGAGCATCCAGTGTATTTCGTCAGCACGGTACTGCGAGATGCAAGAGCACGGTACCCCATGCCTCAGAAGCTCTTGCTCACGCTTTTGGTGGCCATGCTTAAGTTATGACACTACTTTCAAGGTCACCCAATCAAGGTCGTCTCGGCCTACCCATTGGAGAGGGTACTCAGGAGCCCTAACGCATCTGGAAGAGTCGCTGAGTGGAATATAGAGCTGCAGGCGTTCCAACTAGAGTTCAACACAACCAGGGTCATCAAGGGAGCTGCGCTCGCCGACTTCGTGGCGGAATGGACGGACGCCCCGGAGCTTGAGGCAGGAGAGGATCGGTCCCTCTAGCCGGGGAGTGAAGCGCCGGACGGCTGGGTGATGTACTTCGATGGCGCATTTGCGCACCAGGGCGCGGGAGCTAGAGCGGTGCTCATCTCGCCCACTCTGGACAAGCTCTACTATGTCATGCAGCTCTGCTTCCAACAGGGCGAGAAGGTCTCCAACAACATAGCCGAGTACGAAGGCCTCATAGCTGGCCTCAAGGCTGTAGTGGCCCTGGGTGTGAAACACCTCACCATCGAGGGCGACTCACAACTTCTCGTCAACATCTCCAACAAGGTATACGAGTCGAGGGACGAGCACATGGAGGCCTACCTCGTGGAGGTACGCAAGATGGAAAAGCATTTCTTGGGCCTGGAATTGCAACACGTGCCCCATGGCACCAACAAGGAAGCCGACGACATCGCCAAGAGAGCATCCAAGAAGCTACCCCAAGAGCCCGGTGTCTTCGAGGAGTGGCTCTTCAAGCCATCGGCAACGCCACCACTTTCGAGGACGGCGCTGCCTCGGGAGGAGCTGCCCCAACCACCTATCTCAGGAGCCCCGGCATGTGGCCCGACCTTGGGAGCACGCCTACTCTTGGCGCTCAAGCCTCATGAGGGGTGCTGGACCGAGGAGTTCAAGGAGTACCTGATGCAAGGGACGCTGACGGAGAAGGAGGAAGATGCGGAGCGTGTGGCCTTGACGAGCCACAGCGTCGCATCCGGGGCGATGAGTTATACAGCAGGTGGCCGATTGACGTTTCCCTGCGTTGTATCTCCAGGGAACAGGGGAAAGAGCTGCTAGCTGACATACACGGCGGGGACTGCGGGCACCACTCGTCGTCACGAACCCTCGTCGGCAAGGCGTTCCGCAGCGGATTCTACTGGCCTACGGCGCTCAACGACGCAGCTGAGCTGGTGAAGTCCTGTGATGCCTGTCAATTCCATGCCAAGCAGATCCATCAGCCAGCTCAAGGCTTCCAGACCATCCCGCTCTCGTGGCCATTCGCGGTCTGGGGGTTGGATATCTTGGGCCCATTCCCCCGAGCGCCTCGGGGCTACCGCTACCCACTAAAAAAATACACTTCCGTGATGATACGTGTTTGTCACAGTAGGTAGCATTTTCTGTCATGCATGTACATCCATGACAAATTTATGACAGAATCAAGATAGTCATACCTGTGCTGTCGTAGTAGTGTTCCATGACATTGCCAAAATTATCATCACGGAAGTGTCCACTTCCATGACGATAAATTGCACGTCACAGAAGTGCTTTCGTCAAGGGTGACCGACACGTGGCATCCACCGTAACGGAACACCGTTAAGCTATCGGGTCAGATTTTGGATCCGATAACCCGTTAACAGCCACGACCAATGCCGATTTTCCACGTGTAAAATTCTCATTGGCTGGCGGATCCACGCGTCAGCTCTGAGTTGGCCTAGGTGTCACTCATCCAACGGTCGAGACGGGCCTATGATATGGTGACACGTGGACCGACCCAAAAGTGGCCCACAAAGTTTAAATGGGCTGGCCCAACCGAAGGCCCATAAGATTTAGCGGACCATAATGGGCCGGCCCAGCTAAAGGCCCACAAAATTTAGCGGACCATAAGGGGCCGGCCCAGCTAAAGGCCCACATGATTTTGTAGACCATAATGGGCCAGCCTAGCTAAATTCCCACAAGATTTTGCGGACCACAATGGGCCGGCCCAGCTAAAGGCCCACAAGATTCTGCAGACCATAATGGGCCGGCCCAGCTAAATGCCCAACATTCTCTATCAAATCGGCTTGTCCTAAACTTGTCATCAACGCGGCCCATGGTCACTTCTAGCCCGTTAACAGTCCGCTAAGTAATTGGGCCGAATTACGGCCAGTATTTCGCCCGTTAAAGGTCCGCTTCATTTGGGCCCATTTACGTGCCATCAAAACTTTCGCCCATAAACGACCATGAAGGATTTGGGTCATATTCGCCATGTCGACATTCGGCCTGTTAGAGGCCCACTATAGCTTTGGGCCACTTTCGGCCTGTTGTCATTTTCGACCTGTTAACACCGGACGTAAACCATGGGCCATATGTGGCCCAACGTCATATCGGGCCCATTAACGGCCCATATAAAAATGACGATAATCTAGCCCGACCGAAGTTCCGGCCTGTTAAAGGCCCGTGTTTTAGGTCGGCGCATTTACGGCCCGTCCGAATTTCGGCCTGTCAAAGATCCACATCGTAAATGGGCCACCATTTCGGCCTGCTAAGTCCAGTGGGTTATTTGGCACAATCAGGGCTCAATCTCACTTTCGGTCTGTTATAGGCCCATGTTTTTTATGGGCTCGAGATATTTACACCTGTAAATAGCCTATTTTTACTGAGGGCCCAAATTATGTTTAGGCCTGTTAAAGGCCCACTATGGGCACAGGCCTACCAGAAAAATATGAAAGCTTATGCTGATTTAGGCCCATATATTTTTAGTGGGCTACATGCCAATATCGTCCCGTAATCGTTTTTAGCCCAATTGGAATGGGCCCGACGAATGCTGGCATGTTGGGCTTCTACGAAGCTTTCGGCCGAATACATTACTAAGATAAACCTACACTATACAAAAATAGCGTCGTAATTACTGCAGCCTGAGGCAACATCATAAATGCTGTATCACAACAAAATAAATTCCAACCATACAACAAAAGGCCTGTTGGCATAAAGTTTACAGACCTTCCAGATAAAAGCACTATCAGATGTATAGAAGCACAGATCATTTGACCTGAGTGCTAATGTTTGGTCAGTAGAATCTGATGGAGCAGCATGATCTCCACCTTTTTTCCGCCATTGCTCTTGAACAACAAAGGGAATGTCTGATAGTCTGGTTTTAAAATCATTCATATCTTGACGACATTTCTCAACCACTATTCTTGTTTCCGAAACAACGTTCATTAGGGATTGGACTTGTGTCTGGAGCACAGATATATCACTCTGTCTAGCAGGAAGATTTTGTTCAGTAGGCAATTTGGACGAGGTTACCTTGACAACCAACCCAAAATTACTTAGGAAGGTGCTTTTTGGACTGTTAGTGGAGAGATACCGACGCACTGCAGCAAGAGGTGACATTGTGCCGGTAGTAGCCTCGTCACCTTCAGGTGGTTGTGGTTGTTCAATCATTTGTTCCATAGCATCCTGAAAGTTTGAACTTGTAGATTAGTGTACCAGATAAGTTACTAATGAGACAAAAAGAAACAAAGTAGGTTAAACGTTTATACATAACTTATTTTGGTGAACTACTGTAATACATTAGCATGTATTGTAGTGCCAACTACATAATAAAATCACTTTCGAACATATGTCCATGTAGCATGCCCTCTTTGGATTGTCTATTTCCTCATATTCACGACATCTAAGGATAAAGAGACATGGTTTAAAGTAGGATGAACATAGTATGACATCATTCATATCATGGGCAAACAGATATAAAACAAACAGGCTATTTTATCATTGTGTGCATGCGTGAACATAACAACTAGATTACAGATCAAGACCAAAAGAATATCCTTCATCTCTTTTAAACCATGTAAGGTGAAATGATACGTTAAGACAACTGTGAATAAAAGTGAACAGAGTAACTGACATTGGCTGCAAACCAAGTATTTAAATGAACACATCACGGTACCAATCGGTTCAAGGCGGGAGGAGTAAGGACTTACAACAATGGCTTGAACTGTGTGCTCATGCCTCAGATCTTGTTGGTGTGGCAATCCTTGAAGATTTGCACTGCATTCGGTTCAGGTTCTTTTGGTCCGCATGGGCTTTCCTTTGTATTTGGAACAAGTCAATATAGATACGATAATATGGCACAAAAAAGAAGGAAGTAGCAGCTATTTACAAGAGCCTCGCGAGGTGCAATATAGCTACGAGATCCTATTGTCTGTTGGAATTTCACTTTAGAACGGTTGGTTTTGTTCTTCAAACAGTTAGCCTAGAAGAAGATACACTTGTAAGGCACATACATAAATACAAGTTCAATATGTGGTCTGATCAAATACATATAGCCTACCCGATACTTTGGATCAGACCAGTGTTTAACGAGGGATGTCCATCTTCATCTGTAATATATTCCCCGGAGATGTTTGGGCGATTTCATTGTTAGCCTTGCCTTCAAAGTGAGATTTTCTAAGGTGGCACCGACATCGTCAGAGAGCGGTGAAAAACATGAGTGCATGCTTGTTTAGTTGCATCATCTTTCGGATCCAACCTGAACCTCATCTGTTGAAAAAGAATGTGAGTCTTATTAGGAGGAAGCTAGAAAGTATGGGATGAGCAAGACAATATTACTAATTGCGATGAATAACATTACTTACGGATAAATGGTCAATGAAGGTGTTAAACTGGGTATTGTCTTTCTCATTCCTGTCTTTGGATCCACGTTGGGAGGATACGTGCATGACACCTAACGGCAACGGCTGCCTCTCGAGCATCGACTTGGTGACTCAGAGAATCACGTGGCCTTTTTAAACCTGCCTCAAAATGGATCTCCATTCTTCCTCCTTTAGATTTTGTTAATCTGTCAAACATTATCCCTGATGTCTGTTTCCGTTTGCGCCATGGTGCTAGTTCAACAACGAATATGGAAAGTGTTAGTGTACATCAAACTGTGAGAGTACATATAAAGGAGCATGCAACTGCAACTTGACTCGGTCAGGTACCGTCTTGGTGTTGATGATCATGAGGTTCATCTGATCTTGCCAAGTCCTGTTGTGTCGCCAAGGCTTCGGAAGTAGTGTTAGGTGTGAAGGCAGCTTGGGAACTAGCAGCCCGAGCAAACGAACGAGTAACTGGTTGAGATCTTTGAAATGCAGTTGAAGCGAATCTGCGGTGGTGGAGCAGTGATCTTGTGTTTGTAGATTTAGCTTGGTGGACTTGGACCTTCTATCGCACTATAAGTACCAGCAGAATCTCGACGGCAGAACCTTTTCCGTCTCACCCGACGAGTAACAAGACTCCCTACTATATTATTTTCCTTGCTCTTTTTGACTTTGCCATGTCAAGCTGTACCCACAACACAAAAGAATAAAATCACTCTTCGTAACTCATTGATGCATGATACGCATAAGCAATACTTTGATGTAAGACAACCGTATGAGGATGGAATATGTAAGAAAAACAGACGGCATGACATATTCACAGCTACGATGTGCAAACTAAGGTATGATTTTCAAGAAAATAGAAGTAATGCAAGCTAGACACCATATGAAAGATGCAACCATATTACTCGCCAAGTTAAAAGTGTCTTGTCATAAGTGGCAATTCGAAAATTAGAAGCAAGACAACGTAGAAATCAATGCAAGATGCAACCACCGCTAAACCGCCATGTTAAAAGCGTCCAATCATGAGTGACTAATGCGGGATACACAACATCAAGATTTTGATGTAAGAACGTGGTATGATAGATAGATGCGATTGTATTCTAGACACGTAAAGCCATGTCATATGCACATGTATAACGATAAACTCAGCAGGTGAAATTTAATCAAAATAGAAGAAATACAGGCTAGACAACATATGCAACATGAAACCAATTATCACACTGTCAACTTAGAGCAAGCACCTGCGATGGTAGAGTACGGGAGATGAACTCATCATGTAGACTTGGGACTTCAACTTCATTAGCAGTAGCAGTGGCAAATCTAGAGAGTCTCTGTTGCGTCGGTGCAGAGGACCACCAACATCCCCTAACTTACTCTTTTCCTTGCTATTTTCTGATATTGCCTTATGAAGTCAAAACCACAAGAAGATGAATAAAATTAGCTCTGCATAACTGGTTGATGCATGATATAGACGAACACTACTTTGATGTAAGGCAAGCGCAGGATAGGAGGATGGAATATATACAAAAAAAGACAATGTTTCATATTCACACGTACCATAGGAGGATGGAATATGTATGAAAAAATAGTAAGCGGAAGGCATTTCAACAAAATTAGAAGAAATGAAAGCTAGGCACCATATGAACATGCAACCAATATCACCCTATCAGGTAAAAAGTGTCTCGTCGTAAGTGCCATTTCAAGAAATTAGAAGCAGTTAACTAAGAATGAGAGAGTGAAAAAGCAGAGTAATAAACAAGGAGTGGCTTGCTATTTATGATGACGAAGAGCTGGTACAAGCCACCTTCAGGAATGACCCTGCGATGAAAGCAATCTACATCTACATGATTCAAGCTAGAAGACAATGCAAGATGCAACCTACATCACAGTCCCAAGTTAAATGTGTCTTATGGGTAAGTGATCGTTGCAGGTATAAGTTGTAAGCTACGCAGATGCAATTCAACATAATCAAGCAATACAAACTAGACATCATATGGAAAACGCAACCACTTATAACAGCTCCAAGTAAGAGCAAGCACTGTGATGGTGGAGTAGGGAGATGTGCTCATCATGTACACGTACGTTCTAGAAACAGGAACACGTGTCATATTCACAGGCATTATGTGTAAAGTAAGCAGATGCAATTCAAGTTAGAAGCAATACAAGCTAGACATCTTACGCAACATGCAACCACATATAATAGTGTCAAGTTAGAGCAAGCACCTGTGATGGTGGAGTTGGGGAGATGTGCTCATCATCTACACAACTACGTTGACTGTCCAGCCTTGTGTTGTCTTGTGAATCTTGTTGGGAGGATGGTGGAGTAGAATCTGTAGAGACCCCCTGTTTGAGTTTCTCCGAAGGACCACCATCATCCACTGCCGGACTAATTTCCTTCAACTGTAATGATTTTGCATTGTGAAGTCAAACTGATAAGAAAAAGGAATAAAATTTGCTCTTCAGAACTCATACATGCATGATCTTGTGAACACTACTTGGATGAAAGGCAAACACATGATGCGAGGATGGAATATGTATGAAAAAACAGGATGGTGTGACATATTCACACCTATGATGTGGTAACTAAGCAGAAGGCATTTCAACAAATTAGAAGCACTGCAAGCTAGACACCATATGTAAGATGCAATCAATATCACTCTGCCAAGTTCAAACTGTATGGCGTTTCAACAAATTAGAAGCAGTACATGCTAGAAATCACATGCAAGACACAACCAATATCACAGTGGCGACATAAAGGTGCCTTATCATAAGTGACTGATGCGGGATATCCAAGAATAGTAGTCTGATGTAGAAACAGGAACACATGTCATATTCACAGGCGTTATGTCTAAAGTAAGCAGATGCAATTCAACAAAGTTAGAAGCAATACAAGCTAGACATCATACGCAACATGCAACCACATATAAAAGTGCCAAGTTAGAGCAAGCACCTGTGATGGTGGAGTAGGGGAGATGTGCTCATCATCTACACAGCTACGTTGACTGTCTAGCCTTGCGTTGTCTTGCGAATCTTGTTGGGAGGATGGCGGAGTAGAATCTGTAGAGAACCTCTGTTTTAGTTGCTCGGAAGGACCACCATCATCCAATGCCTTGCCAATTTCCTTCAGCTTTATTGATTTTGCATTTGTGAGGTCATACCGACAAGAAAAAGGAATATCATTCGCTCTTCAGAACTCATTCGCATGATCTTGTGAACACTACTCTGATGAAAGGCAAAGTCAGGATACGAGGATGTAATATGTACGAAAAAATGGACGGCTTGACATATTCACACCTATGATGTGGTAACTAAGCAGAAGACACTTCAACAAATTAGAAACACTGCAAGACACCATATGGAAGGTGCAATCAATATCACTCTGCCAAGTTAAAACTGTCTCGTCATAGGTGGCGTTCATCAAACTAGAAACAATACATGCTAGAAATCATATTCAAGACGCAAACCAATATCACATCGCCAACTTAAAGGTGTCCCATCATAAGTGACTGATGCAGGATACACAAGAAGAGTAGTTTCATGTAAGAACATGGTGCGATAGATGATATAGTATGTACCAAAAACAGGAAAGCGTGTCATATTCACATGTATCATGTGTAAGCTAAGCAGATGCAGTTTACACTAATTAGGAGCAATACGAGCTAGACACCATATGCAACATGCAACCAGATATCACACTACCAAGTTAGAGCAAGCACCTTGGATGGTGGAGTAGGGGAGCGGAGACTTGGACCTTGTAATGCACTATCAGTACAAGGAGAATCGGTACATATGCTCCGTTTATGTTGCTGCAGAGGACCACCATCATCGCCTTCCTTACTATTTTCCTTCCTCTTTCTTGATATTGTCTTGTCAAGTCAAACCCACAAGAAAAAGGAATGAAATTTGCGCTTCAGAACTCATTGATGCATGATACTGACGAACACTACTTTCATGTAAGGCAACCGCATGATAGGAGGATGGAATATGTATGAAAAACAGGACGGCGTGACATATTGACATGTATGATGTATAAAGTGTAAACTAAGCACAAGGTGCTTGAACTTGTTAGAATCGATGCAAGCTAGAAACCATATGAAAGATGAAACCAATATCACTCTGCCAAATTAAAAGGGTGCCCTAACAAATGTATTTGATCAAGTTAGAAGCAATACATGGCAACAGGCTAGAAATAATATGCAATATGCAACGAATAAAGGTGACTCATCGTAAGTGATTGATGCAGGATACATAAGAGAGGTAGTTTCATGTAAGAACAAGGTTAACACATAGAAGTAGTGTGTACCAAAAGTAGGAAGGCATGTCATATTCACAGGTATAGTGTGTAAACTAAGTAGATGCAATTTACCCTAATTAGAAGCATTACAAGCTAGACACCGTATGCAACATGCAACCACATATCACATCGCTGGGTTAGAGCAAGCACTGTGATGGTGGTGTAGGGGAAGTGCGGTCTTCGTGCACAGAGCTACGCTCAATATCTTCATTTAGGCTTGTTGTTTCTTGAGAATCATGTGGAGAGGATGAAATTGCATTCTTTATAAGAGTATTAAGCGTCTCATATTAACCCACGCTAGCGGATCTGTCTCATCATAAGCGATAGACGCAGGATACACAAGAATGAGTTTGATGTAAGAACATGGTGTGATAGGCAGATGTAGTATGTACCAAAAACAGGAAGGCATGTCATATTTACATGTATAATGTGTAAGATAAGGAGATGCAATTTAACAAATTAGGAGCATTGATGAGGGATACACAAGAAAAGTAGTTTGATGTAAGAACATGGTTAATAGAAAGACGTAGTATGTACCAAAAACAGGAAGGCATGTCATATTCACAGGTATAATGTGTTAACTAAGCAGATGCAATTTACCCTAATTAGACGCATTACAAGGTAGACACCATATGCAACATGCAACCACATATCACACTGCCAAGTAAGAGCAAGCACCTGCGATGATGGTGTGGGGGAATTGCGGTGAGAAATAAATGACGGGAGATATATGATAGCTCTACAACATGCATGGCACACTAAATTACTACAGGATTCTATGAAAATAACAGTCGACTGAAAGCAAATAGGTCAGTCCATTTTTTCTGCACCGTCCGATGTACAAAGAACGGGCAGATCGCCTTCATCTACCTCCAGCCAATCAGTGTTGACGATCTTCCTCGAAACGCCAGTGACCACCGGCCCAGTATTCCTCCCCTGCCTGCGCCCTCCCCTCGACCTCACCGCACCGCCTTGGCACCGCCCCCCCGGCCATCCATTCAAGCCCCGCCGACCTCCAGATCGGGCGCAAGCAGCTCCTGCACCCCACACCCCTATGATAGACACCGATGCGCCGCTTCCCCGGGGAACAGGCGGACTAGGTGCGCCTAAGCAGGTGCTGCTTCTTTTAGTTATGATTCGACCACGAATTGAAATCCAGGCGGGCTACTGACCTCTAGAAAAGGTGAAATAGTAAAAGGGAGAAACCTCGTGCATTTAGTATCACGAAGAATGTGCAGTAAGAAGCGCTCAACTAGTTTTCGTCGGATGAATACGGTGTGAGCGGAGACGTAAGATTTGCACGAATAAGGGAAGAGGAGTACCTCTTTCTGCTGGCAGTGCTGTGTCCTCCTTCTGTTTTTCCGACGATCTTCTTGTTGTTCGCCGGAAACCAGAAGTTGTGGAGGACGGTGCAGCCTTGGACGAACCCATGGCAAAGTTGTTGAGTGTGGTGTGGTGGCCATCTGTCGGCGGCAGGGAAGCAGATCCGAGGCGGCGAACGACAGCGTAGCGGGAACAACTCCGGTGCGGTGGACAGTTGCGACAGTGGAGCCGCAACAGTGAGGCGCAGGACGGCGTGGTCAGAGTGGTTCTGCACGGCGACGCCGCGTCGGCGTCGGCGTCGTGGAGGCAGCTCTGCCTCGGCTTCACTGCTAAGTCCTTGAGGGCGTTGCGGTTATGCGGTTGCGGCCGGACGGCGCCGGGTACCGGCTCCAGCATGATGGAGGAGGGCGGCGGTGGATTGGCCGCTATGGGGTGGAGGACGGAGGAGGCTGGGGTTTCGCGGCTGGTGGAGAGGGCGTTTTCGCGCCCACGGAGTATGAATGGGGAAACAGAGGGAGGCGGGGAACTAAGGGGGAACAATGTTTCGGTTTGAGACGCGCTTGTTTGAAATTTGGGGAAAGTTACAAACTTTGCCCCATCTAAAATTTCGGACATATTGCGGGTTGGGGGTAGGACAGTCATGTCAGGTGTCCCAAATGTGGGCAGGATAGATTTCGGCCGAGCGCATGGGTAGGCGCCCATGGCGTATGAATGCTTCTCGGAGGCGGTTGAGACTGGCGTCTTGGTGAAGTTACAAACCTACCCCGGTTTAGACCTTTGGACATCGGGCCGATAGGCTACAGGCCAGTAGTCAGACAGTTATTTCCTACCACCAAATCATTAGTCTCGCGAGGTTTCGGGTGACCAAAGGCCTATTTGGCGCTTCGTTCAATTTTTGGGAGCAGAAGATTTAACGTTTTCGGTTCTCTTGAATTGAGCTTTCAGGATTTGTCAAACTTCACAAATCTTTACTCTTGAAAATCCTAAAGCTATGATTATTTTGGAATGGAGGGTACATTTGAATATACATTGTACATGAGTATATATTAAAAAATATGCAACTTACCTCGGTTCATGCATGGTTCCGTATATAATCTCCTTGGTTGCAAAAAAGTTAGATATGCGTATGAATATATATAGCATGTTCAAACTCACAACAAAGATTGATGCCCCCTTTTACATCTGATTTACAAATGTCATTATCTCGGGTTCAAATAGATGAATGCACTTCCTATGAATTGAATCTTCGAAACCCCCTTTATGTTGAATTTGACATGTATTCTATTTCGTAGCTAGCAATTTGGAATGTATCCATGCAAGTGACAAATGTATAAAGTGCTTCACACTAACAACATGGAGTGCACTAATTAATGTTTATATATGAATTGCAAAAGCATCCATTGCCTGTATTTCAAACCGCTCTCACTCTATGGATCGATAATATGAAATAAACACATGCACATGCTAGAATTCAATAGAGTATGGGTGTCTGATAGATCGATTTTCGTCCATACGCAATTTGCAAAATTCATGATCTCGTCCAAAAATAATAATGCCATTTATATTTTAATTTAATGAGTAGAACCGCCTTTTACACGTAGATGCACTATGCCTCGCCCCGTTCTCACAAACGCGTTATATATCTCTCTATCTAACGCATAAGTGCACACACTTTATATGCATCGACATTTCTCATTCACACATGCTCACAATCTCTCTCAGGGTGTCGGGGTGTCTCACGCACATGCTCTCTCTATTTCTCTCTCTCTCTTTCTGACTACTATGTACCACTCTCTTCGCTAATCTCAGTTGGAAAACACTATTTCTCTCACATGCATATATACACATGCACGGTCTCTAGCCTACTCCTGCATCAGATATTAGTGATAGGGTGTGTACAAAGTACACGTGAATACCGTGCATTGTGCGTGTGTGTATACTATCGATGAACTAGCCCCAAGCTTGTATAAAGTACTAATTAAGGGCCCAGGTTACAAATCATATATAGTCGGCTTATCACCGGTGGGGACAGAGTCCTCCGCGACTGTAGCTTCGTGTTGTACAATCGAGTCCTCCACATGGGTCTTCGTATAACACGTCTCGGTCCAACCTATATGTGGCGCAGGATGGAACCGACCCATGAGTCTTCATGTTGACCCACCACAACTAGAAAAAATGATGTGCCCACCACACCACACATGCAATCGGCCACTAAGAAAATAAGCATATACAATAGTACAATGGTATCTAGCTCACGATACGTCTCCATATTTTGTTGATGACACTGACGGACTTTGCATTTGATGCGTGCCCCGTATTTTGTCGCATTTACACTTGCGGTCATTGTATTTGAAGCGAAAGCACGATATGGTCACTGGACTTCAGAATAAGCTCATCACGGTCACCACATACATTTTGTCGTGCTAACCAACATGTGGTTGGATGGTTAGAGGACAGTGGTTTCTCGGGCCCACCAAGGTTAAAGTCCCGGTGCTCGCATTTATCTTGTGTTAATTTCAGTATTTTCCGGCGATGTACGTTCAGTGGGAGGAGACGTTCCACTCGACTACGAGGCATCTATGGTGACTTCGTAAAATCTCAAGATCATATATGCTAGCCCACTCTCTCGAAGGTGCTCAAAGGGGTAGGGTTCGCGTGTGTGCGCTTATAGCGGTGAGTGCTTGCGCGTATATATGAGCCCTTGCGTGCATCGTGTTAAACAAATACATATCATGATTATACGGTCACTGGCTCACCCGTACAAATCCGTATTTTGTTGATGAAAGAATCAATTGACCAGTCAAACGTTCCACGCGGCGCAACTAGTGTTGCACCATCGGGGCACGTAACTGTGGGGCCCACCTGTCAGCCCGTATATGAAAGAAAGAAATGGTAGTTTGAGTCTGTACTGTGTTAATAAAATAGGAGTACATTTTAGGGTGATCATACGGTCACTGGCTCACCATACAGCTCCATAATTTGTTGATAACACGATCAATTGACCAGTCAAACAGTCCACATTCAGCAGCGCACATTACCATAGGGCCCACCCGTCAGCGCGTATATGAAGGACAGAAATGGTAATATATTAGTGGTTGGTGGGTATTCGAAGTCGTGAGACCTCGGTTTGGCCATCCTTTGGCGGTTTGGGGCGTTCATTGGGCGGTGGGGTGGGGATCCCCGAAGAAAAAGCTCGGCGGGAGGGGGGGGCTAGAGGGATGGCCGATGCGGCGGCGGACCGGCGGTGGGGAGTGGTTTCGGGGAGGGCGGGCCGGCCGCAGGCGGGGTCAATTCGCCGGTGGTGGCTGGCAGCTCAGGGAGGGTGGAGTTTGATGATAAACTGGAGGCCCTTGATTTTGTATCCGACGGCTGGAAAATCTAATGACCAGAGATGAAAAAGTCAGTTGACTGACGTGTAGCCTCACCCCACACGTACACATGCACGCACGGAAGACACGCACGCATGTAGGCGTGCAACACTGACACGTACACACGCACGCATGCTGGCATGCAACACTGACACGTACACATGCACTCACGAACACACGCACGTACGCACCCATGCATGCAACACTGAAACGTACCCTTGCACGGACGCAACACTCGCGCATGCACACAACACACGACGCAAGACACACGCTCAACCTATACGTGCATGCACCCTTTGTTAAGGACATGGATTGTTACGGTATTAATCAATCTTATCTGTGATAAGCGTAACATTGATGTTTGTAGCGGTCTTTATGAATCACAATGTATCGAATGGGCTATCAACATAGTAGGCTTATCTACATGAAAAGATGACGCCGCACTCAATGAACAATCATCGGTTTATGAAATGCCCGCTTCGACCGTCCCTGCCCACCAAAGGTTCCTCTGTGCACTGCCTTTGCTGCGTTGGGTCACCGACATGCAGGCCATGCACCCAAAGAGCCCACACGTCGCTGGAAGAACGGCGCGGTGTCCTAGGTCGAGTCAAGGCGCCACTCATGCGGCACGCCCGGCTGAACACGCCTGCGTCGCATTCAAACGCCTCCATGAAACCCGCCTGTGGAAGCCGAGAAACCCACTCTGGACACACGTCCGTTCATGACCGGGCCGGCGTTAAACGCAACACCGGTCGAGCTCCTCCCGTCCGCCGTCTATTTAATCTCCTATTTAAACGAGGCCAAACGCCGGCCAAGAATCGCACACCTCCGCCACTCCCCTATCTCCTCCACCATTTTGTCCACTCTTACAATGGCTTACGAAGAGTAGTTATTCCGCATCCAAGCCGGCTGGATAGCCCGCCAGATACGAGCTATGCAGCTCGCTGATCCACCTCCCTCCCCTCGTCCGACAGAGCCAGTTGCCGCCCCAAGCCGGCGCGCAGTTCAGCAACTCGCCGCTCCAGGCCAGCTCGACGAGGAGCGGCGCATGATCGTCGTTGCTGCCGTCCACGCCGCCACCTCGTACCGCGTCTCCCATTTCTGTGGCCGAGACTCCCATGCAGGCGGCCACGCCATGCAAGCAGCGACAGAAGCCGGGTGCGCGGAAAGCGACGAGTCGGTGGCCAGCGCCTCCGCGTCCGCCGCCATCATCTAGGAGAAGTAGAACACGGGAGGCCGCCGCCGCTTGGGTCCCATGAAGGCCACCGCGGAGGCGACACCGGCGTACACAGCAGGTGTCTTGCCGGATCCTTCTGTTGCGAGGACCTTCGTCGACCCCGCATGGGCTCCACAGAAGAGGGGAATGTTAGGATGAACTCGAGCTGGTGCCAGCCATGGCGAAGTAGTGGCCGGTGATGAACTCGAACCAGTGCTGGCCACCATCATCTTCGGCACCAGCCAATGATATCAGTTGGGCAGTGGGGGAAGTGAGCCGTCCTTTGCACTGAAGCATATACCTCCGGGGCTCCCGGCAGTCAGGTGATTGTGCTGCCGGACATGAGGAACACAAATCGATCGGCGGGCGACCATTTAGGCCAGGTATTATATACCTGTCTTTGTCCAGAACTAGCACCGCATAGTTCATTTGAATGTAATGAAATCTGTCATGTTTGTATGAAAATCCGGTATTTTATATGATTTCCGTCGTTGTTTATATGAAATATCAGTTTGTCTACGTGTTTGCGTGAATTTCTTCCGGTTGGTTGAGTTGTTGTCATAATGTGTGCGGCTACGGTTGGATGGTGTAATTTGCGGGTCTCCGGTCGGTCTACGGGCGGCTCGGGCGGCGTTGTGGGACAAAAAAACACAGCTCGTGCGAGCTCGTCTCCAACGTCTTGTACCGGAGGATGCATGACATCATGAGCACCGAGTCATTCCTCGTTCATCGGTGGCAAAGGCACCGATGGACAAAAGGGTCGCCAATATTTTGGCTACCCCGCAAGATCCAAACAGCCCCTCCCAACAGATTCAAATCCTCGTTCGCCGTGGAATTTTGCCATGTGTTGTTTTCATGGACTAGCAAGATGCCCGTGCATTGCACGGAACATCAAGATGCATTTTTACAAACTCCGCATGCATGCAAGGGATAATTAATGTCCTCCTTTGCTAGTACCACGAGGCAAACACCATTAATATTGCATCGATTAGTGTTAGTGGCCTTGTATATCTGCAAATTGTAATTTTGATAGTGGCCCCTTGTATATAAAAATGGAGGGAGAAAGATGAGAGATAAGGTAAGGAGGAGTGGGGCGTGGTGGTGACTGGTGGTCGGACTGGGCGGAGGCATGGGGATGGACGGCACATTATGTCTAGGTTTGTATCTCTCACACACACCCACGTGGGTGGGGGCGTGCACGAAGAGAAGAGGTGCACGCCGCAGCGCCACGTACTCCCGTCTCTTTCCCAACCACACCCAGCTGGTACACGGTGGAGCTCATTTCTGCATTTAAAAAGGCAGCCCACATGGTAATTGGAACGTGTACTGGTTGTACACTTGGTGGAGGGAGGATCGTCTACCACGGGTGAACAAACAAATTGCGACTTGACGCGTTATGTTAAATTAAAAAAAGAGGCAAACCATGTGGGGCCTACCTTAGAGGCAAGGCTCTATACACTGGATGTAACATCCCAAATTTCCTATTTGGAATGTTTTACAATTATAGCTAAGCATCCTATGCATCCTGTTTGAATTTGAATGCCATTTGAAGTTTCAGGGAATTTTGAGTTTTGAATTTGAATTTCAGACTTTGGCAAGTGGGAATCATTTCAAAAACTATACCGATAAATGCTTGATCAAAAGTATGAGAGGAGTAAACATGACACTCCAAAAATATCGGAGGAAAAACATTGCCAAAGTTTTGGATTCAAATCTGAATTTTATTTGAATTTGAAAAAATGGATTTTTATAAAGTTTGGATTTTGCCTTTGGAAAAATGTTCAAATGATAGGAATATTCCCTGATCATTTTGGTATATATATACCCTATATAAAATATTTATAGTTATTGTTTTATTTCTGTTTTTGTTTTATTAAAAAATAAATTAAAAAAGAGAAACCCCAGCGCCAGCCACCAGCCCCCGCCCAGCTAGCCGGTTACCAGCCAGCGCAGCCTCAATGACCAACCAGGCCCATCGAGCCGGGCCCAGCGCCAATCGGCCAGCCAACAAGACCACTCAGCCTCCCCGCACCAACTCCCTTACGCTACGGCCGCCCGCCGCCCGCACCTCTCTCTCTCAGCAGCGGGACCCGTCCCCATCTTCAACCTCGCCCACGCCACGTCGCCGCCAGATCGCCGGATCCGAAGGATCCGGATCCCGATCCGCCGATCGCCCCCGATAGCCGAGGCCCCGACTATTTAAGCCGGGCCTCCGCACCCCATTCCCCCTAGCCCCTCGCCGGACCCTCCTTCTCTCGACGAGCACGCCGGAGCCAGAGTCCCCCGCCGCCATTCTCGTCGCCGTCGCCCGCCCTAGCCACCCCGATCTCCCCGACTCCACCAGACGCCCCCAGCTCCCACCGCCCGGCCACTCCCGACCTCCCGACGCCCGGAACCCTCGGCCTTTTCGTCGCCGCCCGCCCTTGCCGCCCGAAACTCGGTTAGTCATGCCGGAAACACCTCCCCCGTCCGATTCATCTTCAACGGTCTAGATTAGAACACCCGAAGGGTATTTCTTTATAAAAACCGCCTGTTCGGCCGGTTCCGATCGGTTTATTTTTAGTTAGGTTTATTTGTTTAGGCCGGTTCGTTTTTAGTTAACCCTAGGCCCGTTTAGACTAAACTACGCCTAGTGCACAGTATAGGCCCATTGGGTTTTTTTTCTTTTAATTTGATTTTCTGTTTTAGCCGAATAGTTCCAATTTTCAAAAATGTATATCTTTTATTCTGTTTAATATTTTTGAGTGATTCTTTTTTTGTTGGATTGCAAATTTTATGTAGTTTCAGAAAAATATATATTTAGCTATGTTAAAAATAATTAAAAATGCTTTAATATTGTTTTAGCCAGAATAGCAAATCTGCTATAACTTTAGTTAGAAAAATTATTTTTGCATGATTCTTTCTGTCACCACTTTATTTTGACTTTGCCAAACCCTAGAAATTAACTTTGGTATTTTAGGATTTATAAATAATTAATTCTAGGCAGAATCCTATTAATCCTAATTAATTGACTAGTTCCTGTTTTCCTAATTAAATAATTAGTAAATGAATTTATTTTTAACTTGTGATTAGTTATTCTAGGTTAGTTTCTGTCATTCTAGTAGATGAACTTTTATTTATAATTAATAAAAGTTTTAAATTAATTTTCTTAATAGAAATTTGATTAGGCCTAAAATGAGTTTTATAATAGCTATTTAATTAATTCTTTTTGCACCTAGTTGCTTAGTGAATCCTTTTCAGTTAAGTTAACCTAAAACCATGATTAGGTTATATTAAGGAATTTTTGTTATATAAAAACTGTTTTTAGCTATTGTTTGAAGTAGGAAACTTTGAGTGATTTTTCTTTGAGTTTTTCTTTTGGATTTGGTTTTGATTGTTTTGTTGTGCTATGTTACCATTGTTATCTTGTGTGATCCTCTTGCTTTATGCTTATTGTGTTATTGTTTGTCTCGGTAGAGTTTCCTGAGTGCTAAGCTTGCTACTCTGACTCTTTAGCTTACGAGGATCATCAAGAAGGCAAGTTTTGATCATGTTATTTCTATACCTATGTTTTTGTGCATTAGTAGTTGTCACCACCCCACCATGCATGCAGTAGTGAAATCTTGAAGTCATTAAACTTGAGTAGTATCATGTGGTAGGATGAACCAATCCCTTGTTACCATGACCCCGGACGTAGTAGTTATTTTGCTATGCTCGTGAGCGGGATTTGGTATGAGTGATATTCATAAGCAAGATGTGAGAGTCAATGATGATGATAACCCCATGAACTACAATGATCAAGATGGACTTCGAAAATCACTACTTTGGGTGGAGGGCGGTTGTGGGCACCTGGAGCACCCAGTGGTGGCGGGATGCATGGAGAAGCGCCATGACATCCTGCGGAAAGCTTCACCCAGCCACGAAGAGAAGGATGGATGCCCCATGACCGAAGCTTACGTGCAGCCGCAAGCCATTATGGGCTCGCTGGGTTGACCCTAGTAGTGACGCCATTTGGGCGGTACTACGAGAAGTAGACGAACGGTAGGATTGGATGGGTACCAAGCGGTGGCGGAAGAACTCTTTGGAAGACCTGTTTCATCTGGTCCGCCTTCAAACACCATGAAGTGCGAAGACTCTAAAGGAGGAATGATTCTTGCGGGAAAGTGTGCAAACCTCTGCAGAGTTATAACCTAATCGATTAGCCGTGTCCCCGATTACGGACATTTGAGCCTCTGGAACTTGGAAGTATTCGGATATCTCAACACTAAAACTAATGAATTAATTTGAGGGTTTATGACTTAATAATTTGGGAACGAGATTTTGGTTGGCGGAACCATCTCAATAACTACCAACAATTTGTAGTAATTTGCAAATAAGTCCACGGGAGTAGGATAAAATTGGCTTTACGCAAAATGATGAAACTTAAAGCTCCACAGCCAAAATGCATATAGTGTAGTAACTTTATTATTGTTATTCTTCATGACTTGCCGACTTATTCCAAAAGCTGACCTACATGGCTGCAACGTATTATGTTGCGTAGATATATTCGATCAGAGTGAGGCTACGCTCCGCGCTTGGCGATTGCCCTTTGAGTCGGATGGACTCGCTTTACCTCGGCACGCTTCCGCAGCACTAGTAGTTTATTTCTCATGAGTTGGCCTTGAGCCGAATTTATTCCCTTGTAATAAAGACTCTATATGAGAATCCTGTAATAAAATTCAGGTGTGATTGAACTTTGATTACTTTATCAATGTCTTTGTGAGTACCGGCATGATCTTGGGATGGTATGCATACGTAGATTTGACCGATTTTGGGTCAGGTCGCTCTGAGAGATGGTATCGAGCACACGCCGACCGTAGGATCGTAACCCCTAGGATCGGAAAGCCATGGCAGAGACCATTTACTTTGAACCCCTTCCATTCTATAATTCTTCCTTGTTCTATTCTCGACTCTTCTCCCTTTGCAACATTCTAGATGGCCGTCGAGTTCACCCAGTTTTGCTACGGAGTTCGCCCGACCCGATGAGACGATGCCCTTCGAAGGAAGCTGGTCCACATGGTGAAGCAGCTGAAGATAGCTCTACCCTCGATCACCGGAAGCCCACTAATGCACTTCCGACGGACACCCGCCACAGGATTGAGGTGCATATCCTGTGGAGGACCTTTGGAGGACACACGGAGCCTATCAACTTTGAGTTCACCGAGTTCAACTGGATCATCGGAAGGGACGTGGCGATCTATCGAGCACTTGGACATCTCCGAGAGGAGTACAGGCCGAGCTCGATCACTCGAGACCTCGCCATGGTTTCTCGCAGGGCAAGGAATGGAGATATCATCCGTACCATTGAGGACGATTCCACCCTCTCGTACATCCAGACTTGGAGTGTCTTCTCGTGAAACGGGAGATTCGGACTCGCCGTAACTTCAAGACACACCGGAAGCTTTTGTTCCATGAACTAGAATCGGAGGAGAAGGCACGCAGACTTCCTTGGCCATGAGGAAGAAATCACGGACTTCATGGAGATAGTCGACGACACGAAGATGAAGCTTGCCGCGATAGAGGAAAAAGATGGACTTGGGAGAGGACCTTTACCCGAGTGGAGACGAAGCACCCCTCGTGAGCAATGATCGGGATTTTGAAGGAGTACCACCAAGGAAACCCCAAGAGGAGGCGCCATCGATGAAGACTTTTTAGTCGACCACCATGTTATCTTTTACTTATTAAATCGATCGCTTAGGCCGATGTTTTTCCTTCGATTAGTCATGAGCTTTTGTAATCGAGTTTGAACCATGTTTGAGTGGAATGAATAAATGTTTGGTGTGTTATGATTGTGCATTCATATGGGTAGTGTAATTCTCATAGACCATTGTTCTATTCTAATTTTCTCACCCACTCCAAAAACACCAGATGCCTCCGAGACGTGACACTTTGGGTTTTCCGGGAGCTCACCCAAATGCTTCCAAAGCAGCGTAATGCACCGATGCAACTCCTTATTCGTAATCGAACAACACCGCCAACAATCCACCACCACCACCCACCGTGGACAACTTGACTCGCTTTACGAGGTTGAATCCGCCGGTGTTCTCTAGTAGCACCGAGCCAATTGTGGTCGATGATTGGCTCCATAAAATCGGAAGGGAGCTAGTCACCGTTGGATGCACCGATCTTTGACAAGGTGCGCTTTGCAGCGCATCAACCGGATGGACCTGCAGCTTCTTGGTGGGAGAATTACACCGCCACTTTTCCCATGGGTGGCATCACTTGGGATCAATTCCAAGAGCCTTCAGACCGCTCATGTCTCACCGGAGCCATGAGTGCGAAGAAGCGTGAGTTCCGCAACTTACGCCAGGGAATCGTCTTGTGGCACAAGACGTGGATGAATTCAGCAAGCTTGCTCGCTATGCCCCGATGATGTGGCCACAGACGCCGCCAAGCGGAGAAGTTCCTTGAGGGACTCAATGATGAACTGAGCATGCAGCTTATTGTGGCTACTTTCAACAACTACCGTGAGCTGGTAGACAAGGCCACCATTCTCGAAGGCAAGCAGCAGAGATAGAAAGTCGCAAGCGGAAGTACAGCCAGTGGAAAGCACAACCCAGAACTCAGCGAAGCCCCGCTATGCACCGTACTCAGGAGGGCACACCCATCATAACCATGGAGGTCATAACCATGGAGGAAATGGGAACAACCGCAGCCAGACAACAAGTCGTGCCATGGCAATGGCAATGGAAATGGTAATGGCAACCAAAGATCGTTTCCGCCGGCTCAAGGATCTGAGCCACATCACCGCTTCAAGTGCCGTAAGACAGGCACTACGCCACCGACTGCCCGGAGGCCAAGCGGAGGAATGGTAATGGCAATGGAGGCTCAGCCAAGAAGCCCAATCCGTTCCCTCGTGCTCGGGTGAACCACATCGACGTGGAGGGCGTCTATGATCAGCCGGAACATCGTGGTTGGTAAGTTTTTATTGAATTCACGTTCAGTTTTGGTTCTCTTTGATTCTGGTGCAACGCATTCATTCATATCAAGGGTAGTTGTGGAAAAGTACGGATTGCGCACTAGAACCCTTAGAAGCCCCCTTCGCGTCGATTCGCGGGAGGAGAAATGATGGCAGGTTTAAGCTGTCACGCAACCCTCAACATAGGGAACCACAAATTTCCCGTGGAACTCATAGTGTTGGAAACTCAGACCTTGGATGTAATCCTAGGCATGGATTGGTTGTCAAAGTATGAAGGGAACATTGACTGTGCTCAAGAAGTCTATTCTGCTCACCACCCCGGGCGTAAAAGGATCAAGTATGTAGCCAGCACGGCCAGATGAAGAATCAGTGCATTCCCTCACGGAGTTGTTCAGAGGAAGTGCCGATGGTGCAAGAATTTCCGATGTGTTTCCTGAGGAATTACCGAGAATGCCGCCACGGACAGGACATTGAATTTCCGATTGAGTTATTGCGGCACAGCCCCAATATCCAAGAGACCTTATCGGATGCCACCGAATGAGTTGAAAGAGATCAAGGATCAAATAAATGAGTTATTGGAAAAAGGATATATTCGCCCAAGCTCATCACCTTGGGGAGCCCCAGTTCTTTTGGTAGAGAAGAAGGATGGAAGCTTGAGGATGGTTGTGGATTATCGTGCATTGAACGAGGTAACCATCAAGAACAAGTACCCTCTGCCGATGATCAATGACTTGTTTGATCAGCTTGTTGGAGCCAAGGTATTCTCTAAGATCGATCTTCGATCAGGGTATCATCAGTTGAAAATTCGTGAAAAGGATATACCCAAAACAGCATTCACCACCGTGTATGGTTTATATGAGTATACCGTCATGTCATTTGGATTGACTAATGCTCCTGCATACTTCATGAATTTGATGAACAAGGTGTTCATGGAATATTTGGACAAGTTTGTCGTGGTGTTCATCGATGACATATTGATATTCTCCAAGAGCGAGGAAGAGCATAAGGAACATTTGCGTCTAGTTCTGGAGAAACTTCGAGAACATCAATTGTATGCCAAGTTCAGCAAATGTGAATTTTGGCTGAAGGAAGTTGGATTCCTCGGACATGTTATTTCAGGAGAAGGAATAGCAGTTGATCCCGCCAAGGTTGAATCGATCCATCGATTGGCGGTCACCTACCTCACCAAGGAGATCCGCAGCTTTCTCGGACTTGCAGGATATTATCGGAGGTTCATTGAGAACTTCTCGAAGATTGCCAAGCCCATGACTGAGCTATTGAAGAAGGAAGCCAAGTATGTTTGGACCGAGGAATGTGAAGCCAGTTTTGAGAATTGAAGAAAGCGGTTGGTCACAGCTCCGGTGTTGATATTGCCGGACATACATAAGGAATACCAGTCTATTGTGGCGCTTCTCGTCAAGGACTCGGAGGAGTATTGATGCGAGGAAGGCAAGGTTGTAGCTTATGCCTCCGGACAGCTACGGCCTCATGAGATGAATTATGCCACGCATGATTTGGAGTTAGCACCGTAGTGCATGCACTCAAGACCTGGAGACATTTCCTCATTGGAAATCGTTGTGATGTCTATACAGATCACAAGAGTTTGAAATATATCTTCACGCAGAAGGAATTGAACCTCAGGCAGAGGAGATGGCTAGAGTTGATAAAGGACTACGACATGAGATTGCATTACCACCCCGGTAAGGCTAATGTTGTAGCAGATGCTTTGAGCCGTAAGAGTTATGTGAACACTCTTACCGCAGGAGGATTACCCCAGGAGTTAGTCGATGACCTCAGAGATCTCCGATCGAGATAGTTCCGAGAGGATTTGTGGCAACTCTGAAGTACAGTCCACCTTGACCGAAAGGATTCGTGAAGCCTTAAGTCGGACAAGGAAATCGATGAGATAAAGCAAAAGATGGAGGAAGGAAAAGCTAAAGGATTCCGAAAGGATGAACATGGAACTATATGGTTTGAGGATCGATTTATGTGCCCAATGATCCCGAGCTCAGAAGCTAATTCTTCAGGAGGCTCATGATTCACCGTACTCGATTCATCCCGCAACACCAAGATGTACCGGATTTGAAGCAAAGTTTCGTGGACAGGTATGAAGAAGGACATTGCCGAAAGTACGTAGCAAGATGCGATGTTTGCCAACGTGTAAAGGCGTAACATCGTGGAAGCCAGCAGGGTTACTTCAACCTTTGCCGATTCCCGATTGGAAATGGGAGAAACTTGGTATGGATTTCATCACAGGATTACCCAGGACCCGTTCAGGTTATGATTCTATCTGGGTAGTAGTTGATCGTTTGACCAAGGTAGCTCACTTCATTCCTGTGAAGACTACCTATACCAGTGCTAAGTTGGCCAAGATATACATGACCAGGATCGTATGTCTGCATGGAGTTCCGAGGAAAATCGTGTCAGATAGAGGAACGCAGTTTACCTCAAAGTTTTGGAAGCAATTGCATGAAACTTTGGGTACGAGGCTGGAATTCAGTACAGCTTTTCATCCGCAGACAGATGGACAGACCGAGAGAGTCAATCAGATTCTGGAGGACATGTTGAGAGCTTGTGTGCTAGACTATGGGTCTAGCTGGGATGATAATTTGCCGTACGCAGAATTCTCATACAACAACAGTTATCAATCCAGTCTGAAGATGGCCCTTTCAAGCTCTATCACGGAAGGAGGTGCGAACGCCATTCTTTGTGGGATAGTGTTGGAGATCGATCACTTTTCGGTTCCGATCTTATCAAGGATTCCAAGAGAAAGTCAAGCTGATTCGAGACAGGCTCAAGATAGCACAATCATGACGGTAAGAGTTATGCCGACAAAGAAGCAAGGAGGTGACTTACGAAGTGGGAGACCGAGCATACCTTCGTGTGTCTCCACTTCGTGGAATCAAGAGGTTTGGAGTCAAGGGAAAGTTAGCACCCGATTCATTGGCCCCTACAAAATCCTCGAACGTCGTGGAGAAGTTGCATACAAGTTGGAATTGCGGAAGGATTGTCCGGAGTTCATGATGTCTTCCATGTTTCTCGGTGAAGAAGTGCCATGCCGACATGGCCGATGTTCCGTTGAGAGACACGGTGCCCCTAGAGGCCATACAGCTTGGACAAAGGTATTTGACTTACAAGGAGAAACCCGTCAAAATTCTCGAGACCGCAAGCGAGTCACCCGCAGAAAGGTCATCAAGTTTTGCAAGGTGCAGTGGAGTCACCACACCGAGGAAGAAGCCACACAGGAACGCGAAGAAGATCTTCGTCGAGACCATCCGCACCTATTTGCTAGCCAACCCGAATCTCGAGGGCTAGATTCATCTTAAGGTGGTAGGTTTGTAACATCCCAAATTTCCTATTTGGAATGTTTTACAATTATAGCTAAGCATCCTATGCATCCTGTTTGAATTTGAATGCCATTTGAAGTTTCAGGGAATTTTGAGTTTTGAATTTGAATTTCAGACTTTGGCAAGTGGGAATCATTTCAAAAACTATACCTGATAAATGCTTGATCAAAAGTATGAGAGGAGTAAACATGACACTCCAAAAATATCAGAGGAAAAACATTGCCAAAGTTTTGGATTCAAATCTGAATTTTATTTGAATTTGAAAAAATGGATTTTTATAAAGTTTGGATTTTGCCTTTGGAAAAATGTTCAAATGATAGGAATATTCCTGATCATTTTGGTATATATATACCCTATATAAAATATTTATAGTTATTGTTTTATTTCTGTTTTTGTTTTATTAAAAAATAAATTAAAAAAGAAACCCCAGCGCCAGCCAGGCCCTCGCCCAGCCAAGCTTGACCGGCCAAAGCGCAGCCCAATGACCAACCAGGCCCATCGAGCTGGCCAGCTAATGGCCAGCCCAACAGACCGACCAGGCCTCCCACCCGAACCCCTTACGCTGGCCGGTCGCCGCCGCCCGCACTCTCTCTCTCTCATCGACAGCGGGACCCGTCCCCATCTTCAACCCTCGCCCACGCCACGCCGCCGCAGATCGCCGGATCCCGAAGGATCCGGGATCCCGATCCGCCCCCGATCGCCCCCCGACGCATAGCCGAGGCCCCCGACTATTTAAGCCGGGCCTCCGCACCCCATTCCCCCCCCCTAGCCCCTCGCCGGACCCCCTCCTTCTCTCAGACGAAACACGCCGGAGCCCGAGTCCCCCCCCGCCGCCATTCTCGCCGCCGCCGCCCTAGCCACCCCGATCTCCCCGACTCCACAGACGCCTTCGAGCTCCCCGCACCCGCCCGGCTACTTCCCCGACCTCCCCGACGCCCGGAACCCTCGACGCACTCGTCGCCGCCGCCGCCGCCGCCGCCGAGCTCCGGTTAGTCGCCGGAAACACCTCCCCCCGTCCGATTCATCTTCGACGGTCTAGATTAGAACACCCCGAAGGGGTATTTCTTTTTATAAAAACCGCCCGGTTCGGCCGGTTCCGATCGGTTTTATTTTAGTTAGGTTTATTTGTTTAGGCCGGTTCGTTTTAGTTAACCCTAGGCCCGTTTAGACTAAACTACGCCTAGTGCAGTGATAGGCCCATTGGGCTTTTTCTTTTAATTTGATTTTCTGTTTTAGCCGAATAGTTCCAATTTTCAAAAATGTATATCTTTTATTCTGTTTAATATTTTTGAGTGATTCTTTTTTTGTTGGATTGCAAATTTTACGTAGTTTCAGAAAAATATATATTTAGCTATGTTAAAAATAATTAAAAATGCTTTAATATTGTTTTAGCCAGAATAGCAAATCTGCTATAACTTTAGTTAGAAAAATTATTTTTGCATGATTCTTTCTGTCACCACTTTATTTTGACTTTGCCAAACCCTAGAAATTAACTTTGGTATTTTAGGATTTATAAATAATTAATTCTAGGCAGAATCCTATTAATCCTAATTAATTGACTAGTTCCTGTTTTCCTAATTAAATAATTAGTAAATGAATTTATTTTTAACTTGTGATTAGTTATTCTAGGTTAGTTTCTGTCATTCTAGTAGATGAACTTTTTATTTATAATTAATAAAAGTTTTAAATTAATTTTCTTAATAGAAATTTGATTAGGCCTAAAATGAGTTTTATAATAGCTATTTAATTAATTCTTTTTGCACCTAGTTGCTTAGTGAATCCTTTTCAGTTAAGTTAACCTAAAACCATGATTAGGTTATATTAAGGAATTTTTGTTATATAAAAACTGTTTTTAGCTATTGTTTGAAGTAGGAAACTTTGAGTGATTTTTCTTTGAGTTTTTCTTTTGGATTTGGTTTTGATTGTTTTGTTGTGCTATGTTACCATTGTTATCTTGTGTGATCCTCTTGCTTTATGCTTATTGTGTTATTGTTTGTCTCGGTAGAGTTTCCGGAGTGCTGAAGCTTGCTACTCTTACTCTTTAGCTTACGAGGATCATCAAGAAGGCAAGTTTTGATCATGTTATTTCTATACCTATGTTTTTGTGCATTAGTAGTTGTCACCACCCCACCATGCATGCAGTAGTGAAATCTTGAAGTCATTAAACTTGAGTAGTATCATGTGGTAGGATGAACCAATCCCCTTGTTACCATGACCCCGGACGTAGTAGTTATTTTGCTATGCTCAGAGATCGGATTTGGTATGAGTGATATTCATAAGCAAGATGTGAGAGTCAATGATGATGATAACCCCATGAACTACAATGATCAAGATGGACTTCGGAAAATCACTACTGGGTGGAGGACGGTTGACGGGCACCCTGGAGCACCCAGTGGTGGCAGGATGCATGGAGAAGCGCCATGACATCCTGCGAAAGCTTCACCCAGCCACGAAGAGAAGGATGGATGCCCCATGACCGAAGCTTACCTGTGCAGCCGCAAGCCATTATGGGCTCTGGCTGGGTTGACCCTAATAGTGACGCTGGGACGGGTACTACGAGAAGTAGACGAACGGTAGGATTGGATGGGTACCGGCGTTGGCCGTAAGAACTCTTTGGAAGACCCTGTTTCATCTGTCCCGCCTTCAAACACCATGAAGTGCGAAGACTCTAAAGGAGGGAATGATTCTTGCGGGAAAGTGCGCAAACCTCTGCAGAGTTATAACCTAATCGATTAGCCGTGTCCCCGATTACGGACATTTGAGCCTCTGGAACTTGGAAGTATTCGGATATCTCAACACTAAAACTAATGAATTAATTTGAGGGTTTATGACTTAATAATTTGGGAACGAGATTTTGGTTGGCGGAACCATCTCAATAACTACCAACAATTTGTAGTAATTTGCAAACAAGTCCACCGTAGTAGGATAAAATTGGCTTTACGCAAAATGATGAAACTTAGAGCTCCACAGCCAAAATGCATATAGTGTAGTAACTTTATTATTGTTATTCTTCATGACTTGCCAGCTTATTCCAAAAGCTGACCTACATGGCTGCAACGTATTATGTTGCGTAGATATATTCGATCGGGAGTGAGGCTACGCTCAGCGCTTGGCGATTGCCCTTTGAGTCGGATGGACTCGCTTTACCTCGGCGCTCAAGCAGCACTAGTAGTTTATTTCTCATGAGTTGGCCTTGAGCCGAATTTATTCCCTTGTAATAAAGACTCTATATGAGAATCGTGTAATAAAATTCAGGTGTGATTGAACTTTGATTACTTTATCAATGTACTGTGAGTACCAGCATGATCTTGGGATGGTACAGACACAGAGATTTGACCGATTTTGGGTCAGGTCGCTACACTGGAGTACTTTTGATGTGTCCCGTCAACTCGCAGAATGAGGAGAAGCTTGCTTAGTACACCGTCTCCCCCGCCCACGGGCGCGGTGGCTCGCAAGATGAGGTGAAGCTTGCTTACGAGTAGTACTACTACTACTACCACTAGTGTACACCTTTACGCCCGCTCCCTCGCCCACGCGCGCGGTGGCTCGTAGCACGAGGAGAAAATTTTACTACTCCCTCCGTTTACTCCTCGTCCCTACTACGTACTTTGGTTAGTACTCCCTCCATTTACTTATACAAGGCCACTATAAAAAAATACATTTTATATCTATACAAGGCCACAAATAGTAATCGAGACAAAAGTTACTACTCCCTCCTTTCCAGTTTATGGCTCAATTTCAAAATCTCTCCAACCAAGGTAGACGGTGAGTGGTCGAATTAATTTCATAGTTTGCACAAGTAATTAGTACGCTGCTTTTCTCAAGAAGTTATGTTTACCGAGGCATTAATTAGAACGAATGCATGAACGACCACTAAATTTCCATGAACTTGTACATGCATTGGTTAGTTTCCTCTTGACATTGCTTGCGGCGGGTGATCTAACGCACCTCGAAATCCAACATGTAATGGTACTACTACTAGTATAGTAGAATTGAGACTTATCAAACCGGAAAACGAATGTTTTTTAGATGAGCCCTATAAACCCTAGTGGGTACGTACTCCGTAAAAACAGATTTTTCCAAAACTAAGTCGCTCCCTTTCATGAATTCCGTAGTATACTCCTCCGTCGATGCTCCCTTTCATGAATTCTGTACTTCCTGTCGCTCACATGTGGGACATATAGCAACCGGGTCGACGTGTCAAGCACCAAATAACAGTGCAGAACAGCAGGGGGACGCACCCCACTCGTACCGGCCCAGTAGTAGTAATGAGCAATGAGACGTCAAATCACAATGCCGCACCTTCCCACATACGCATTTAAGCAACCGTTATTTCACACTTCGGTTCGCCATCATCTCAAACCACGTAGTATTGCTTCTGCCTCAAGAGGGACACGCGCATCGCCTTGGTACATCATGACACGTGGGACCGCATGACAGGCCATGCTCCCCCGCCGATCGCTCGGTAAAATCACCTCATTTTTACTATACTTCCTCCGTATCGGTTTACTACATGGCATGCACGTCGTTCTAGGTTGAGAATTGTTACTATACTTCCTCCGTTCATGGTATATTTTTTTACTCCTCTCTATCTCTTTCTTCGTACTCCCTCCGTCCCATAATATAAGAACGTTTTTGACACTAGTGTAATGCCAAAAACGTTCTTATATTATGGGACACATGGAGTACAAGTATTTATTGCATTTGCCAAGGAGTGACCTCTTCCAATGAAATGGTGTTGCTAAGTTTGCTTCATTTAATTAGCTATAGACTCAAAATTGTCTTTTCACCTAGGTACACGCGCTTAGCACAGTTTCTTCCTTGGGTCACCAAACTAGTATCTCTCTTCTTGATTAACTTGCCACATCAGACTTTATGCCTATGCGGCAAGCTTAAGCACCTATAGGAGCAAGTAAAAGTAAGTGGAGTACAATAGTGCGCTTTACATGGCATTTTTGCATATGTGGAGGAAAGAGAGGCAAGGAAAAGGTGGAGAAGTGGGCTCTCATGCAAGAGCCAGCCTCTACTACATGGTGGAGCATTGGGAGAGGCACCTGTATGGAGGTGGTTAGGAATCAGGAGAGTCACGCCGGTCGTAGCGCCGCAGTTAAAATGATAATGGCAAGTCAAATCACGGGGCCCCACCTATCCTACGTTTGCAGCAGCCTACTACCTCGTCTTCTCGCGTCTCTGTCGAATCGACTAGGCGGAACTGCCCCGCCTACCGCGCAGGAAAAGCCCCGCCCTCGACTTTTAAATACAACTACATCCACTTAAGAATCCAATGATATACTTTTTGTGACATAGTAACTTATATTTAGTTAGTCAAATGGATGACCTAGAACTACGTGCAGGCCCTATAAACCGAGACGCCTAAAAATATAAAAACCGAGACGGAGAGGGTAGTTCAGCACGTATCTTTTTAGATCAATATAGTCGGGATTCACCAAGGAGCAAAACCAAGGGGTCTCCACTACAGATCCCTTTTTTTTGAAAGCGCCTCCACTACAAATCGCCTTCTCCCTCGTCCTCTTGAAGAAAACCGATGATGAGTGCGGCGGTAGGGTTTGTAGGAGTACTACAGCGTGCGGGGCCACGTCTTAGTAAACGGGTTCGAGTCGACGCCTTAAATATGTGTTGGCCGCTTGGTTTTACGGGAACGAGGCAGAATTTTGGGTTCGCGGACCAGTGGAGATATAGTACGTACAAAAAGTTGTGGACGTAGGTTCGACCGAAAGGCAATGATGCATGGGCCCTGCATTTTGATATACCCGGGGCCCCGTGAAATTTGCTACTCTACTCAAAACTAGTAAGGTACACATGTATTGAACGCATGAGATTTCGAAACCAAATTATGAATAAATACACACTATAGCATGTAAAGCTTTGAGTCATATATGCATGATGTAGATGTTCATTTAGTTCTTATAGTTCATCTCATTCAAAATCAATTAGTTTTATAAAAACGTTAAGATTCATGGGGTTGTGCATTGTAAATAATAAAGTAAAAAACAAACAATGGAAATTCATTTAGAAAAAATAATCAATTATGATACAGAAGATTCTATAACAAAGGAGAAGTGCTTGTGTTTTGTGGTTTGTGCATTACGCTTAAGTGCAACCATGGAGTCTTCTAAATTGTACATGTGGCAGATCTGGTGGAATGTTGATGATATCCAACGGCTAGTAGTTCTCGGATTTGCCTATCTCTGCACTGTTGGGTTAGCTTCATCCAGCGACCATCTTTCAAAGTTATTGGCACACTATATAGTTCTTGTGCCATAGTAGCATGTTTTCGAAAAAAGCTACTAGTGGGTTGTACTATCTATTTATGAATAGAAGATGTATACATGGAAGTTGTAGGGAAAGAGATGACATGGAGCATCTCAATTCCTATGAGTAGGGATTGGAAAAGAGATGTCATTTGGTTCACATCATAGGAACTTTTCTATTGAATCTAGAGATGACATGTATCTCAATTCCTATGAGGAGGGATTAGAAAAGAGATGTAATTTGGTTCATATCATAGGAACTTTTCTATTGAATATATGCTAATGTTTATTTTCCTTTGAAATGAAGGGAGTATAGGAATCCATTCATATGAACCAAGTGGCTCTAAAGCTATAGAAATGATATCATGTTTATTTCCTTTGAAATGTGGAGTATATGAATCTATTCTTATGAACCAATTGGCTCTAAAGGAAAAAAATCCTATAAAAATCATATCATATAGAGTTCCTATGATATTCCTCGACCTTTGAAGGATGCTTGAAATTGCTGCGAGTGATACGATGGTCTTTCTTTGTAGACTCCTCACCCATCTTTATAGTTACCTCCCAAAGATGAATGAAATGATATATACATGGTATTCTACATGTGCAATTTGGTACACGAAAACTCGGTAAAAGTTTGCGAGGTTCGAATTTTCAATAAAGCTATATGCACTGCATTTTGGAACGGAGGGAGCATACGGCAGTTGCTAACACTCACGTGGAAGATTTGTGTGTAGGAGGAGTGGTCGTTCTGTTAAATGACATGGCAAAACTGACATTGTTGGATGCCGATCTAACAGTTCTTACGACGTTCGTCAGGAAAAGGCTTGTGGCGAACGTTTGTCGGATAATGATTTACGGACACATGCATTGCATTGATACGTGCCCCCTCTCTCTCACGCACACGCACCCTCACGAGTCACGACTCTCCCGAGTCCTCTCCACAGACTTCAAGACGTCGCACCCACCGTCTATCTGCAGGTAGACGTCACACGCATATGTGCTCTTCACACCCTACCCTCAGAACTTCTAAAAAACAAAAGATGGCGTGCACATTTTATTTTAGCTCACACGTCACACACTTATACTATTACTCTTGCGGCGAACGTTCTTTGGGCATAGTATATTGTACTCTCACAAAGAGAAGCGGTGCACACACGCACTAGTTCTCTCACACCCACTTGCGGGTACACGTAGGAGCGCATTTTTTTGAAGCTGGAACAACAAAATCACTCCACTATATATAAAAGTAGGAGCCTTAGCGCTTGCTTTACTAGGGTTCCTCTCGTTCACTCTCTCATGCTCTCCAGATCTAAGCAACACATAGGTGGCCACACTCTCTCTCAGCTCATGGCTGGTCACAAATACGGCCGGACAACCTTGACCGGGCAGGGGTGTAGCTGCATCATTCACGCTATTGTCGGCGGCGAGGGAGGAGACCAACTGAAAGTGCAACTATCCCTAGGTGGTTTTGGTAATTCATAACAACATATAGCTCATTGAGCTAATGCTATTCCAAGACTATTATTTCAGGAAAGCTCAATGAATGGCATCGCATGGATGATGAAAGTGGATCCCTCAAAATTGTGACGCCCGGGTAATTAAGCTATAGTGAAACTTTGCTAATGATGCCACGTCACCTCCGTTACCGTTGCTAATATCTCGTTAGTTCAAAGTTGGTTCAAAAATTGAAGTCGAAATATGGCAAAAAACAAAAGTTTTCAAACATTAAAACAAAAATGTTCGGTATGTGCAAATAAATGCCTAGGTAATTATGGTGAAGGAACCGTGCTTTTATAAAAGGCCTAAATATTTAAAAAGGAATTAAAACAGAAAATAAATAAGATAAAAAGGAATAAAAACAAAAACTAAAATTAATAACAAAAAAAATAAAAAGGAAACCTCCCCCCCCACGGCCCACCGACCCACCTGGACCAGGCCGGCCCACCTGGCCCATCCGGCCTCAACCCACTCACCTTAATCCCCCGATCCTCACCAAACCCTAGCCCTATCCCTTCGTCCTCCCACATCCCCGATCTGGATCAGGATCCGCCCATCGCTTCGCCTGTGACCCAGTAGCCTTGACCCCGCCGCTTGCCGCCCCGCGCCTCCGTCCTCCCAGACGCCACCTCGCCGGAGCCGCCCCCGTCTTCGCCCGTCGCCACACCACCTTGCCCGTCGGGCCACCTCGACCCCCTCCTCGTCCGACCTCGCGTCCTCGGCCTCTTCCCCGGCCGCCCGGCAAGCCTCGGCGCCCCTCTCCCCATCAACGCCGGTGAGGCCCTAGGCCTCTCCCTTCTCTGCCTCCTGCCTCGCTCATGATCACCGCACGGTAGACGCCCCACACGCTGCTGCCATGATGAGCACGTGCTCACCCGTGCCCCACGCGCCCTCTGCGCCGAGCCCCCCCGTGCAGGTCATCTCGCCATGCGCCGCCTCCTGACCGATCGGCCGTCGCGCCTCGCCCGCCTGCTCGCCTTCCCTGCACACTCCCACGCCCCGTCTTTGAGGCTCACGCGTCTTGCGTGCTGCGCCCACCGGCCGCCTGCTGCTTGCCGCCGTGGCGGCGCCCACCTGTCGATCTGGGCATTTGCCCAATCAGACGGTGCCTCGCCCATAACCCGCCTTGCATACCAAGATGCCGATGCTGTCATGGCCCTCTCAACATCGACTAGGGGCCCCATGTAACGTTAAAAAATAATTAAAAATAAAAATAAAAAATATAAAAAAAAATGATTTAATAAAATTAATTATTAATTAACTAATTATATAATGAATTAATTAAGTTAATTAATCCAGTTTAATTAATTTAATTAACTAGTTAGGTTAATTAAATAGTAATTAAATTAACTAATCTGTAATTAACCTAAACAGTGTATGACAGGTAGGTCCCACTAGACCCACTGGTCAGGTTGACCAAGTCAACTCTGTTGACTGCTGATGTCAGCATGACATCATGCTGATGTCATAAATCTAATTTCGAATTTATTTAAATAATTAATTAAATTCCAGAAATTAATAAAAAATTTAGAAAATCATAACTTTTAATCCGTAACTCGGATTAAATTATTTTCAACATGAAAGTTGCTCAGAACGACGAGACGAATCCGGATACGCAGTCCGTTCGTCCACCACATACCCCTAACCTATCGAACTCGCAAGTTTCCCCCTCCGTCTCCTCTGCCCGAAAGCACGGAACACCGGGGATATTTTCCCGTATGTTTCCCCCCTTAACCGGTATCACCTCATACCACGTTAGGGCACGCCTAGCATCGTTACTTGTCATGTCATGCATCGATATGCATATGTTTACATGGTATTCATTGTTTCTTCCCCCTCTTCTCTCCGGTAGACTACGAGACCCGACTGCTGGGCCAGTTCGACTCGGAGTTGGCGACCTCTCTCTTGCACGAGCAACCAGGCAAGCCCCCCTTGATCACCAGATATCGCCTATTCTACTCTATACTGCTTGCATTAGAGTAGTGTAGCATGTTACCGCTTTCCGTTATACCTATCCCGATGCATAGCCCGTCCTTGCTACTACCATTGTTACCTTTACCTCGCAATCCTACATGCTTAGTATAGGATGCTAGTATTTCCATCTGTGGCCCTACATTCTTGTCCGTCTCATGCTATACTATCGGGCCGTGATCACTCGGGAGGTGATCACGGGTATATACTATATACTTTATACATGATACATGTGGTGATTAAAGTCGGTCGGCTCGAGGAGTACCCATGGTGATTCACGGATTGGGGGCTGAAAGGACCTTTGTCCCGACGGCCCTCTGGATGGATCTTTGTGGCGGAGCGTCGGGGCAGGTTGAGACCGCTTAGGAGAGAGGTGGGCCTGGCCTGTTCGGGCGTTCATGGATACTTAACACGCTTAACGAAGTTCTTGGTATTTGATCCGAGTCGGCCATTTGGTCTATACGCACTAACCATCTACCCGAGTAGTTATGGGTATCCCGGCGTGGTATCAGCCAAGCCTTCGTGACGTCGGCCGACGGCGGCGCTACCGGATTGGACCGCGTAACGTGACTTCCTTTGTAATGGAGGTTGCTAGGTCTGCTTCGGCCGGCGTTACATAGCGTGCAGTGTGTGCTATGGGCGATGGGCCCAGACCCCTGGGCGCTTAGGTTTAGACAGGCGTGTTGACCGCTCTGTTGGCCTAGGTCGAGCTGCGACGTGTTGATCTTCCGCGGCCGGGCATGACCCAGAAAAGTGTGTCTGGCCAAATGGGATCAAGCGTGTTGGGTTATGTGGTGCACCCCTGCAGGGAAGTTTAATCTATTCGAATACCCGTGATCTTCGGTAACAGGATGACTTGGAGTTGTACCTTGACCTTATGACAACTAGAACCGGATCCTTAATAAAACACACCCTTCCAAGTGCCAGATACAACCTGATGATCGCTCTCGAACAGGGCGACGAGGAGGGGATCGCCGGGTAGGATTATGCTATACGATGCTACTTGGAGGACTTCAGTCTACTCTCTTCTACATGCTGCAAGACGGAGGCTGCCAGAAGCGTAGTCTTCGGCGAGATTAGCTAACCCCCTCTTATTCTTGCATTCTGCAGTCCAATCGATATGGCCCTTTACACATATATCCATGCATATGTAGTGTAGCTCCTTGCTTGCGAGTACTTTGGATGAGTACTCACGGTTGCCTTGTTCCCCCTTTTCCCCCTATCTCTACCCGGTTGCTGCGACCAGACGATGGAGCCCAGGAGCCAGACGCCACCGTCGATGACGACTACTACCCCGGAGGTGCCTACTACTACGTGCAGCCCGCTGACGACGACCAGGAGTAGTTAGGAGGATCCCAGGCAGGAGGTCTGCGCCTCTTTCGATCTGTATCCCAGTTTGTGCTAGCCATCTTATGGAAACTTGTTTAACTTATGTCTGTACTCAGATATTGCTGCTTCCGCTGACTCGTCTATGATCGAGCACTTGTATTCGAGCCCTCGAGGCCCCTAGCTTGTATTATGATGCTTGTATGACTTATTTATGCTTTTGAGTTGTGTTGTGATATCTTCCCTTGAGTCCCTGATCTTGATTGTACATGTTTGCGTGTATGATTAGCGTACCATTGAATCGGGGGTGTCACAAGTTGGTATCAGAGCTGACTGCCTGTAGGAATCCCCCTTTCCAACTCCTTGGCCGAAGTCGAGTCTAGTCATTGAAAAAACTTTTACTAACATGGCTGTGTGGCTTACGGGCCCGCGTCGCCATTGGGTGGTATTAGGATCTTTTACTCCTCGTCTATACTCTGGGACTCTGATCTCTCTTCTATTCGGGTTAAATGATTTTGCTAAAAATCTAACATTAGGATCTCGTTGTCACTTTCACCCCGGAGAGCCCCTTATTATTGATGATCGTCTGCTGCACCAGAAGACCCCGAAGATACTCTCCGCTGTTAACCCGAGAACTTGTGTTCATCGCGTTTGCAATTCCCTTTCCACCATAAACCCTTATGGATAACTACTTGAAGTTGTTATTCTTACATTCATCCCCGATTGGTCTTGTTATTACAAGATACCCCGAAACACTAAATGCGTTGTTTCGATAATCCTTTAAGCTTACTTGCCTTGCGCTTCTTTACCACATGAATATCCCTATTGAAAATTCCTCGCACTTTGAGTATCTGTTCATCTCCAGTTGTTCGTATGCTTCATAAGATACTCTGCAATACTATCCGACCTTCTGAGCATCCTCTTCAAACTATTGCTCGTCAAATAATTGTATTCTTACATTATGGATGCTCCCGTATCACTAGCAATATTCACTAGTATCTTTTGACACCGTCATTTTGATCCTTTGATTCAGCATGTGTGCGAATGCACACAATCATCTATCAACCCTTCTAAATTATCTTTCCGGCTCAGACGTCATTTTGAACATGAGCTGGTTCTCGACCAAACTATTTGTCGTCAATTTTGCCTCTGGTCTATCCAACTTATCCATCCTTGATCAGAGCGTCTGCTTCTGACCCTTTGTTTTGGAAATCATAATTCATTTGTTAGCTAAGCATCGAATTATTCCAATGTTCTATAATATGATGCCCGTGCATTCCTTCTGGAGTACCGATACTCACATCAGCTCCGTTGCGGATCGCCCAATCCATTGTTGACATCGTCCTTCATATTCAATCACTTTGGAAGTTCTTTCTCCATTGGTAAATCCTACCCTCTGATTGACCAACCATGTTCTGCTTTCGAGCTGGTGGTATTTACTATTGAAGCTTGTGGTATATGTTTCCATGATACCCTGACGGGTTGAACCTATGCCTTACTTTATATGTGTGAACTCGGAAGTTTTCACGAGTCATACTCATCTGGCATTTCACCAGGTAAAAATTTCAACACTAATGCCTTTATCAAAGCGAGAAGTGAATGAAAGGTTATGCCTTTAAGAAGTGGGAGTCGACCTTGAACTTTGTGTTCATGCCCATGGACACGATGTAGACCTTATTATTAAAGCTTCTCTTAAATTAATTATTCCTTTGGTATAAGTTCATCTTATATCTGGGATCTGGCCTTTTGCAAACGTGGTTCCGACCATGTTCTCCTTTAAATACCATTTCCTGTGCAAGTTTAAGCACTTGTCTTCTATAGAGCAATACCCCAGTCCAACCTCTAGTTTGATTAGGTAAATCGAGTATTACCACCGGTATCTCGAGATTATCTTGAACCGCATAATTTCTTATGAGTTCTTCATCAAGTACTACATACTCACCGATTACAATTTTTCATGGGCTCGGAGTTATTAAACACTCAAAGACACCGATAACTGAACCGAGTCTGCATTACGGTTCAACGACACTTGATAATCTTCTTTAAGTACGAGTTTGTAACCGATCATGCCATTCCTAGCCTGTTTGGCTATATCCTTGTCGTGCAGATTTTAACTATGCTACCTGGTCCTTATCCCAGGAGCACAACTTCGACGATTGAGCTAAGCTTACGTCGATTTCCTTGTCTTATCGTTCCATCTTGAACAACAAACTTGATCTCGAGTTTGTGTCCTACTCGTGGTTCCAATAACCTTCCGCTTCATCATTCGTTTGACTTGATGTCATCGTCGATCGATTACATCTTCATGAACTCTCGCGACAAAGGTGTCGTGATCATCAACATTCTGAGCTCATCCAGGATATCAATTGAATTCATGATGAGAAATACCATCCTTGCCCTCGATGAATTGTATTATCATCGACCACTTTATTGCCTTCCCACCAACACAAGCTTGTTCATGTTTGGTGTTATACCTTGAGTTCCTTGCTATCCAGCAATTGTTCTTCTTTACCTTGGAGTATTACCATCCTTTATGTCAAGAATGTTACGAGATTTGTTCCACCTCTTGAGAATTCTTGACATAGAAATACTTCTCACCATCACCATTCTTCTTGGTCCCGTGTTAATTCCAACAAGTGAACGGTGTTGTTTGGATTCTTTCCTTCTAGCAACCCTATTTCTTTGAAGTTAATGGTCGAAAGTTCATTCTTAGGCTATTGATTATTGAATCACCATTCGACATTGGTCGTGCAACCCAACCCATATTTCGGCGCACCTTTCAACTATCGTTTAACTGCGTATGTTCTCCTCGAGCATACACCATTTTATCATTTGATTCGACAAATGTTATCTCCTTGTTCACATAACTGTGGAAATCCACCTTTTTGGAAATCTCGAGGATTTTCGTTGATTCCATCAGCTATCCCCTCATCCTCTCCTTGGTTTAAGGATGAACTATTGCTTCAAGAATCCGCTCCCTTAGTTCATTTCCTGAGAATCTTGAAATGTCATTTCGTCTATTTGTGTCGCACCTTTTCTTCTCGGACATCCTGAGTCTGAGGTATCATAACACCAATTGGATCTAAACCTCGGTCAGATATGATGGTTGGGACAACTTTCCAGGAGTTAGGTTGTTGGTCCTTTGATGACCCGGTAATATGATGTCATGCCTAGCACCCCCCCCCCCAGGTGGAGGACCTATCTTTATTCTTTCTTTTGGAAGGATAACCATTCCTCCTTGAGGAAATTGTAGGACTTATTTTATAAGTAAATACTGATGGATCATTGGTGTATCCAAAGTCTGGCCCTTGATTGAAACACCATATCGTTGCTACCTGAAGCATGTCTGTGGTACTCCGTTCATCACCAAGAACATTTGAAGCACAATGCTAAATTCTCTTTATCAATTATCCAAACACCATTGTATGGGTAATGTCATGAAATTTTTCTCCCCTTACCTAAAGGGTTTTCTACATTATATCCTGTCATGGATATCATGCTCTGCTTGTCATTGGGAAGGATATACTCCTGAAATATGTGTTTAAACACATTTTCCTTTCAATTATTCTGGTTAATCTGATAATGATCCTCTCCTTTCCATTGTTTTGTTTAACCTTTCCGAACCAGACTTAACCGAGCAAAGGATAAGTCCCTGCTTAGGTAAGCACCTCGTTGTACCACTCTGTAAGTAAGACCCTGTTACTATTGTTGATGACATTCCGGTAACCAACGATGGACGAGAACTTTGCCTATTGGTCTGCCTCGTTCAACGAGCAGGAAAATGGTTCTCTTCGTCCCTCGCCCTTGGTACCAACGTTGTTGCCGACATAACTGACATGGTACTCTCTAACATGCCTTGCTATCATGACCGTGCAAGATGTCACTGCTCCTATTAAAAAAACACACCTGGTGGGCCCATAACCCACAGTTCCACAGGATCGAAACCTGACTCTCCTGTACACCCCCTATTCCCAAAGTTATTCCTCGCGCGTGGCCTCGTATGTAATTCACGGGCCACCGTCCTAGTGATCTATTATGGTATCAGACGCAATACTTATTCCCATTGCTTTGAACCCTCTTTCACACTTTGTTTTAGGCAACGAACGATTGCCTAAGCACTTGAAACTTCTAATTTGCACCTCCTTACTTTGCTCTCGATAATTTCTTAAGTTTCAATTCGAGAGTTACTTTCCGCCACCTTACCCGATGTTATCTACTAGATAGTCAACCTTGCAAGGGTCCTTTCTCCGGAGTTCCCTTCTTATCCTTTCGTAAGTACGGTGAAGATCCCAAGGAAGGACGACAACTTCATCATGATGCATTGATGCATAGGAATGGAAACATCAACGGTATGGATCGACCTCTTCAAGAAGAGCAACCAAGACCGAGAAGATTCGTTAGAATTTCGTAATCGTAACTTTCCCTTACTCCCTCTTAAATCTGGACGAGATTTCTTGTAGTGGAGGAGAATTGTGGCCTTAGGGTAATTAAGCTACGGTGAAACTTTGCTAATGATGACCACGTCACCTCCGTTACCGTTGCTAATATCTCGTTAGTTCAAAGTTGGTTCAAAAATTGAATTCAAATATGGCAAAAACAAAAAGTTTTCAAACATTAAAACAAAAATGTTCGGTGTGTGCAAATAAATGCCTAGCTAATTATGGTGAAGGAACCGTGCTTTTATAAAAGGCCTAAATATTTAAAAGGAATTAAAACAGAAAATAAATAAGATAAAAAGGAATAAAAACAAAAACTAAAATTAACAACAACAAAAATAAAAAGGAAACCTCCCCCCCACGGCCCACCGACCCACTGGACCAAAGCCGCCCACCCGGCCCATCCGGCCTCACCCCACTCCCTTAATCCCCGATCCTCACCAAACCCTAGCCCTATCCCTTCGTCCTCCCACTTCCCCAATCTGGATCAGGATCCGCCCATCGCTCGCCTTCGACCCAGTAGCCTTGACCCGCCGCCGTTGCCCGCCCTGCGCCTCCGTCCTCCCCCGCGACGCCACCTCGCCGGAGCTGCCCCACCGTCTTCGCCGGCGTTGCCACGCCCTGCCCCGCGTCGGATGCCACCTCGACCCCCTCCTCGTCCGACCTCGCGTCCTCGGCCTCTTCCCCGCCGGCCGCCAGCAAGCCTCGGCGCCCCCTCTCCCCATCAACGCTGGTGAGGCCCTGGGCCTCTCCCTTCTCTACCTCCCGTCTCGCTCGCGGTCACGCCAGATGAAGACGCCCCCCACCTGTGGCCACAGTGAGCACGCTCACCGTGCCCAGCGCCCTGGCCCCCCCCCCGTGCCAGTCATCCTCGTCGTCTGCTGCCTCCTGCACCGATCACAATGGCCGTCGCGCCTCGCCCGTCAGCCCGTGCTCGCCTTCCGTGCACACTTTCGCCCGGCGCCCGTCTTTGAGGCTCAAGTGCTTTCGCCATCGGCCCGCCGCGTCGTCAGCTTCTGCGGTGCCGTGGCGGCGCCCACCTGTCGATCTGGGCATTTGCCCAATCGGGCCAGTGCACACCGTAACTCTTGCGCGCATACCATCGATGCCCGAATCATTTGTGGCCCTCACAGACCCTTGACTAGGGCCCCATGAGCGTTAAAAAAAGAATTAAAAATAAAAATAATAAATAAAAATAATAAATAAAAATAAAAATGATTTAATAAAATTAATTATTAATTAATTAATTATCTAATGAATTAATTAAGTTAATTAATCCGGTTTAATTAATTTAATTAACTAGTTAGGTTAATTAAATAGTAATTAAATTAACCAATCTGTAATTAACCTAAACAGTGTATGACAGGTAGGTCCCACTAGACCCACTGGTCAGGTTGACCAAGTCAACTCTGTTGACTGCTGATGTCAGCATGACATTATGCTGATGTCATAAATCTAATTTCGAATTTATTTAAATAATTAATTAAATTCCAGAAATTAATAAAATCTTTAGAAAATCATAACTTTTAATCCGTAACTCGGATTAAATTATTTTCAACATGAAAGTTGCTCGAGCAGCAGAGGCGAACCCGGATCACGCAATTGCTCATTCACCACACACCCCTAACCTATCGAACTCGCAACTTTCCCCCTCCGGCTCCTCTGCCCGAAAACACGAAACACCGGGGATATTTTCCCGGATGTTTCCCCCCTTAACCGGTATCACCTCATACCACGTTAGGGCACGCCTAGCATCGTTACTTGTCATGTCATGCATCGATATGCATATGTTTACATGGTATTCATTGTTTCTTCCCCTCTTCTCTCGGTAGACTACGAGACCGGCCAGCTGCTGCTTGCCCAGTTCGACCTACGGAATTGACGACCCCTCTCTCTTGCCAGAGCAACCAGGCAAGCCCCCCCTTGATCACCAGATATCGCCTCTTCTACTCTTTACTGCTTGCTTTACAATAGTGTAGCATGTTACTGCTGTCGTTATACCTATCCTGATGCATAGCCTGTCCTTGCTACTACTGTTGTTACCTTTACCTGCAATCCTACATGCTTAGTATAGGATGCTAGTATTTCCATCTGTGGCCCTACATTCTTATCCGTCTGCTGTGCTCTACTATCGGGCCGTGATCACTCGGGAGGTGATCACGGGTATATACTATATACTTTATACATGATACATGTGGTGATTAAAGTCGGGTCGGCTCGAGGAGTACCCGCGAGTGATTCACTTGATTGGGGGCTGAAAGGACCTTTGTCCCGACGGCCCTCTGGATGGATCTTTGTGGCGGGCGTCGGGGCAGGTTGAGACCGCCAAGGAGAGAGGTGGGCCTGGCTGCTCGGGCGTTCATGGATACTTAACACGCTTAACGAAGTTCTTGGTATTTGATCCGAGTCGGCCATTTGGTCTATACACACTAACCATCTACGTGGGAGTAGTTATGGGTATCCCGGCGTCGTGGTATCGGTAAAGCCTTCGTGGACGTCCGACCGACGGGCGCTACCGGATTGGACCGAGTAACGTGACTTCCTTTGTAATGGCGGTTGCTAGGTCTGCTTCCGGCCGCGTTCGCAACGTGCAGGTGTGCTAAGGGCGATGGGCCCAGACCCCTGGGCGCTTAGGTTTAGACCGGCGTGCTGACCGCTCTGTTGGCCTAGGTCGGGCTGCGACGTGTTGATCTTCCACGGCCGGGCATGACCCAGAAAAGTGTGTCCGGCCAAATGGGATCAAGCGTGTTGGGTTATGTGGTGCACCCCTGCAGGGAAGCTTAACCTATTCGAATAGCCGTGATCTTCGGTAACAGGACGACTTGGAGTTGTACCTTGACCTTATGACAACTAGAACCGGATCCTTAATAAAACACACCCTTCCAAGTGCCAGATACAACCCGGTGATCGCTCTCTAACAGGCGACGAGGAGGATCGCCGGGTAGGATTATGCTATACGATGCTACTTGGAGGACTTCATCTACTCTCTTCTACATGCTGCAAGACGGAGGCTGCCAGGCGTAGTCTTGACGGGATTAGCTATCCCCTCTTATTACGGCATTCTCGCAGCTCGGTCCACCGATATGCCCCTTTACACATATATCCATGCATATGTAGTGTAGCTCCTTGCTTATGCAGTACTTTGGATGAGTACTCACGGTTGCATTGTTCCCCTTTCCCCTATCTCTACCCGGTTGTCGCGACTGCACGATGGAGCCCAGGAGCGAACGCCACCGTCGATGGCGACTACTACCGGAGGTGCCTACTACTACGTGCGGGCGGCGGCGGCGACCGGGTAGTTAGGAGGATCCTGGCAGGAGGCCTGCGCCTCTTCGATCTGTATCCCGGTTTGTGCTAGCCATCTTATGGCAACTTGTTTAACTTATGTTTGTACTCGAGATATTGCTGCTACTGACTCATCTATGATCGAGCACTTGTATTCGAGCCCTCGAGGCCCCTGGCTTGTATTATGATGCTTGTATGACTTATTTATGCTTTAGAGTTGTGTTGTGATATCTTCCCGTGAGTCCCTGATCTTGATCGTACACATTTGCGTGTATGATTAGTGTACGATTGAATCGGGGGCGTCACAAAAATACTAAGGATAAAGGATTGGATCAAGCTCAAAAGCTCAAGACTCTTCATTTTACATTTTAGTGATCCAAGATCACATTGAGTCTATAGGAAAAGCCAATACTATCAAGAAGGGATGAGGTGTGGCTTAATGAGCCTCTTGCTTCATGTGCTTAGTGATATGCTCCAAAACCATCAACTACTTTCCCACATCCACAAATGACCTAAACCTAAAGCAAAAATCGGTCACACCGATTCTTTCTATCCGGCGCCACCGATTCCAAAAGTCATAGCCACTGCCACAAACCCTAAGCAAATCGGTCTTACCGATAGGGATCTCGGTCTCACCGAGATGGGGTTGCAATCTCTCTGTTTCCCTTCAGAACGCTTCGGTCTAGCAAAGTGAGCGATCGGTCCCACCGAGATTGCAATGTAAACTCTCTGTTTCCTTTTTGTAACATTTCGGTTTCACCGAATAGAGCAAATCGGTCCCACCGAGTTTACCTGACCAACTCTCTGGAAAGCTTATTACCAAATCGGTCTCACCGAGTTTGTGTAATCGGTCTTAACGAGATTACATTATGCCCTAACCCTAACCATATCGGCCTCACCGAGATGCATGTCAGTCCCACCAAAAATCACTAACGGTCACTAGGTTTACTAATTCGGTCCGACCGAGTTTAACTATTCGGTCCCACCGAGTTTGGTAAATTGTGTGTAACGGTTAGATTTTGTGTGGAGGCTATATATACCCCTCCACCTCCTCTTCATTCATGGAGAGAGCCATCAGAATGAACCTACACTTCCAACTTATCATTTCTGAGAGAGAACCACCTACTCATGTGTTGAGGCCAAGATATTCCATTCCTACCATATGAATCTTGATCTCTAGCCTTCCCCAAGTTGCTTTCCACTCAAACCCTCTTTCCACCAGATCCAAATCCTATGAGAGAGAGTTGAGTGTTGGGCAGACTATCATTTGAAGCACAAGAGCAAGGAGTTCATCATCATCACACCATTTGTTACTTCTTGGAAAGTGGTGTCTCCTAGATTGGCTAGGTGTCACTTGGGAGCCTCCGACAAGAATGTGGATTTGAACCAAGGAGTTTGTAAGGGCAAGGAGATCGCCTACTTCGTGAAGATCTACCGGTAGTGAGGCAAGTCCTTCGTGGGCGACGGCCATGGTAGGGTAGACAAGGTTGCTTCTTCGTGGACCCTTCGTGGGTGGAGCCCTCCGTGGACTCGCGCATCCGTTACCCTTCGTGGGTTGAAGTCTCCATCAACGTGGATGTACGATAGCACCACCTATCAGAACCACGACAAAAACATCCGTGTCTCCAATTGCGTTTGAATCCTCCAAACCCTTCCCCTTACATTCTTGCAAGTTGCATGCTTTATTTTCCGCTGCCTATATACTCTTTGCATGCTTGCTTGAATTGTGTGATGACTTCTTGACTTGTCCTAAATTAGCTAAAATCTGCCAAACTATAAAATTGAGAAAAGGTTAAGTTTTTATTGGTCAAGTAGTCTAATCACCCCCCTCTAGACATACTTCAAGGTCCTACACCAACGGCTGGCCACGCGTCCCGATCGGCGGCCGTGCCGTTCTCTCCGAGAGAGCGCCGGCTCGGGAGGGCCTCCGACCCCTTCTTCCTCCCTGCGGTACTGTGGCCAAGATGCGGCCTCCCGGCAGCGTCTATGCCACATGCCGATGACCCTCAGTATATATTCCTTGAAACCTGCCTTGCTCTCATCGCCCAGCTCCCTTCGTGTGGATCATTTTCTACTTCCGTCCACTGTTCCAAAGCCACCTAGACTTCTACTATTATTAGAAGTAAAGCTAGTTCATATAGTCGACTCAAAGCTTTGATTCAAACAGGGAAGAAAGTGGGAAAGCTGTAGCATGAATCTAGGACTTGGTTCTAAGAAGAAACGGGGGAAAGTAGTAATATCTGTCACTGTTTAAATAACCGTATTTCTTATTTGCGCAAATAGGGATGTCTGTCTCCATATCGTTTCGGGATGTCTGTCTCCGTATCGTTTCTATCCGCGCAATCAAAAGCACACACCTCAGTTTTAGTACAACTGCGCAAAATGAGATGGCTATCCCTCGTTGCCGTCGTCTAACCTCCCGTCTTCAAGGTATCCCTACATTGGTAGTAACTACGGTAGAATGACCAAAGCAATCTAAAAGAAGCTGATTTGTACGTTTTACTTCCTGATTGCAGTGCAGGGACAAGCGAAAACAACTGCATCCTAGTCCGGAATGCACTTTCTACCAGTTCATTCATGGACCAAGGACTAGCTGGCACGGCTGCACATCAGTTTTTTGGACAGGTGCGCGGACAAGAGGCATTGTGGTCCGCTTATTTCTGCAAATAGCGGTGCTTAAATTTAGTGGAATGCACAAGCATTTCAGCTGGTCAAGATACCTTTGCATGAGTTCAGTTTAGCATTCCAAATTTGAGACAACAATTATAATTGGTTATTCGAATGAGAGAACCTAACCACGAATGGTGGCAACAAGGAAAAACCAGAGTGAACTCCAGGAAATTTAAGCCTGCGGGAGAATCTTTTGCTCATAGAAGCCTTGCTTGTTTTTTTTCCTGATTTGTAAACCTTCTCACAACTTTGTCTTTTGATGTGAACTAGTATATGTTTGTTATGTTCTATGAATCATTGAGATGTATAAAATTGCTTAACTTATGCTTTTCAAGTTTTTTATGAAGACGAGTTTAATGTGAGTGTTCCACATAAGCTATTTGGACTAGCGTGTGAACATTTGGAATTTATTACATTGTGGCCTCAATTAACTGCATGAACCATCTTTGTAACAAGATACATAGTTTCTTGTATGTCGAATGACAGATTGTTGATTGTTAGCTGGTCGATAGCCTAGTGTTGAAGCGAGCTGAGCCAATGTGTTGTGTTTTGCACAACTGCTTACAAGTGGGGTAGCACCAACAATGTTTACAAGTACTTATGTATACGTTGGCGCACGGTTCTCGAATGAGTGCTCTATTTCATCAAAACACACTGCTCGTATGATAAACCGTGACAACTTATGTCTTACCATGCCATATTCATGAAAAAACTAGTGAGGACGCATCTGTTTCGGCAACAATTACGATGGTTCTCACATGATTCACGGGCACACAAAAGTAGCAGCAGTTCCCATAGTCGGATTCAAACAGAGTACTAACCCCAGATGGGTCGATAACAGGCAAGGTTCAGATAATTAGACACAATCCAAACTACTATTAAACACTAGCTGGGGCAACTATTTCATGCCTCGATCTAATTTGGGCTGGACACAAGACGGACCTTGCCATGAACATCATCGAGGACGTCCCGCAGCAGCTCAATCCTGTGAACATTCATGAAGACAACCTTGTGGCCTTGCCATCGATAAACTTGTTTGTGGAGGCATGCCACGTCATCTTCCCTCGTAAGCTTGACAAGAACAGTATGCCTCACAAGCGAAGGAGTAGCTTTGAACTTCTTGTGCTTGATGCACCACTGGACAACACGCTCGACAACAAGTGAGGCTGGAATACAACTCTTCATTGGTATAATCGCAAATGGCTTCCGAGGATCCAACAGCCTAAGAACTCTGTTTTTCCCGGTCGTATATTCAGGTCGTCCGCCTCATAGCGGGTGACATGTACAACCACACAATCCTTATGCGCATCGGGGCTCTAATTGAAAGCGAAACAAATTCTGAATTACTTTTCAAAGATAAGAAACACAAGTTATTTAAACCACTATGTATAGCATGGCATCGAAGCTAATAAAATTTTGCATTATTAATCACCACATACTTCCTTTTCTAAAAAATCACCACATACTTAGATGAAAAACCACAATCGAGATCGACAAAGAAGGAAATCACCTTGGGCAGCTCGGCGGGGAGGGGACACATCCTCGAAGGAGAAAACTGCTCCTGCGATTGCCACGGGGTTGTAACCTCAAGCAGGCGTTGACCATCTCGGTAGTGGCCGTGGCGTATCTGGGGTCGGCTCGGTGGTTGCCTCCATCTTCTTGGGGCTCTCTGTCTCGTGGGGATCAGCCTCCCGCGTCTGCTCCAATATCAGCAGATCTTTGCCTGGTTCTCCTTGGTCCATCATGAAACTAACGAATACTAGGAGTCCACTGAAAGGAAAACACAATCGCAATGACAATGAAACAAAAAAGAGAGTGAGGATCGGTTACGGCTTTGCAAAAGTTCTTTTTTTTCTCTGAACGAAAATATACCAACATCACGGATCCGCTTATCTTCCCTTCGTTCGGAGAGAAGAACAGTGGCATATGCAAGTGTTGCCTTTCTTGAAGATGGTGAGGGAGAAGGAGATTCAGTGAAGAGTGAAATGATGGTTGCTTCGTCCATCAAACTTAGACTTCGGGGAGGTGGGGTTTTGTGATACGACGGCTCGTTACTGCCGCGCTATGACCGAGGTGACTCTCCGCCTGCATGCTGCCTTCTAATTTGGTGGCTGGCATTTGGGCCCTTGTATTTGCATGGCCCGCATGTCGGTGAACAAAAGTATAACGGCATTCAAGAGGGAGACGTTTCAATGACCTAGGAGGAGCCAAGCGGTAGAGTGTCTCCACCGTCTTTGGTAGTAATTGTTTTTACGGGTAGTCAGAGAGTGTCTCCACTTTACTAGTAGTAATTGTTTCTCGGGGCCCAAGACAAAACAGCCCATCCACACTGGTAAATAGTAAAATCAATTCAAAAGCCCATATATTTACTGAATGAGAGGCGCTACCCACACCCAGCACACCCCCCCCCCCAAAAAAAACTTGGGTGCTCTTCTTCCTCCTCGCTCCCACCCACCTCACGTCATCTCGCTCCACTCGTGCCCCAAATTCCTCACCTCACTCCTCTGAAAACCCCAGCTCCCCTTCTTCCTCACTCCTACTCAAAACCCCAGCTCCCTTCTTCTTCGCTTCCTTTTCTACAACTAGGCTCGTCATTCTTTACTCTGCTCAAATCCGTGGCCTTGACGCCGACGCCTCGAGGAAAATGGAGTCGGCTGACCCCAGCGCCAAGAAGATGAGGCTCCCGCTAGCGGCGAAGCCTGTTGTAGATCCCGCACCCGGCAGCGCGGGGAGAAGCGGCGACCCCGCCCCCACCGGATCCCAGGAACCTGTAGAATCTCGAGTGGACCGCATCAGCGATCTCCCGGACACCGTCCTTGGGGAGATCATCTCGCTTCTCCCCACCAAGGATTGCTGCCGCACCCAAGTCCTCTCAATTCGGTGGCGCCCTCTATGGCGCCGTGCCTTAATCTCGGCGTCATCGGCTATCTCTCTTCAATGATTTTGAAATCCCCGAGCCATCATCTCCTCCCACCAGGGCTCCGTTCAAAGCCTCTGCATCCCGTCATGCTACTCGAGCAAGCATACCATGCCCCTGCACGGTGGACGCCTGGCTGGAATCCCCTGAATTCACAGAACTACAGCTGCTTGAGTTCTACTATTCCCCTGGAAATCACATACCACATACCGAACGCCAAGAACTTGTGCCTCAGCACCGATGTCCATCTCGCGGTTTTCGTCCTCTCTCCACACCGCCACCTTTTCGCTGTGCTACCTACCAGACAATCTGGTACTAAACCTTCGACTCCCATTCGCATATCGGAGGCCTCATTGCACAACATCATCCACTCCAGTTGCCCTGCGCTGGAGTGCTTGGTGCTTGTTTTCACAGTTAGAATCGGTTGTCTCCAAATAAAGTCGCCTAGCCTTGTAAGAATTAGAATTTGTTTTGACGGAAGCCAGCTCATCATCCAAGATGCCCCTTCACTTCAAAGGTTGATCCTTGATTCTAGTTATTCACCGTTGCAAATAACCGTCCTCTCTGCGCCTAAACTGGAGACCTTGGGTGTAATACATGATCTTTGTGCTCATTTCAATATGGTGTTTGGCTCCACAGTTCTTCAGGTACTTTATATTATCATCTACACTTGTAACCATAAGCTGCATTTTAAATTTCCGCGCATAATGAAGCTGGATTCTGTCAAGATCTTATATATCCAAATGAATAGTTTTGATCTGAACAAGATTATTGGCTTGCTGCAATGCTTTCCTGTCTGGAGAAGTTATATATAAAGGTGATAATTTCACGCACATTGGAAGCCCGCATATAGTGTACTAGAATTAACCGTTCAGCTGTTGCTCTTTCGACATTCTTCTTTTAGACCTTAACTGTTTTCAATCTTCATGTCTTTAGGCAACAGGACGGGGTAAGAAAGTTATAACCAATCGGTGGATTCGTAAGCATTGGGATTTTCTCACTTCTCATGAGATTAGATTGAAGACAATAACGCTAGAACGATATGTAGCCAACCGTGCAAACACAAGATTTGTCACATTCTTCCTGCTGAATGTGAGGTTACTATTGTCCATCAGGCTTAAGTTTATCAGCAGCATGGTTTTGACGGATGGGTATGTCGAAGAGCAAAAAAGGAGTTTCTGTGGGCAAAAGAGCTTACGAGCGTGCGGGCTTCTATTTACAACATATTGTGGTCATAATCCAAGAAATTTTACGACCGGGATGTTCATTCTATGGACCTGACCGATCCATTTGACCGGATCACTGAAAACAAAGGCTTGAGTTAGATGTTGTTGCCCTTTTCAATCTGGTTTTTTTGTAAACCTGATGAACAATCAATCCTCGTGCTTTTGTACAGTTTGTAAGCTGGAGTTAGATGTTCCTGCCCTTTTCAACTCGGCTGTGACTGCCATATTTTCTTTGAAACAAGGCAAATGGCTTGCCATTCGTTTAATTTAGAGTGAAATATTGTAACAAATCCCAACCAAGGGAAATAACATCACTCTCGCCGGCTGCTTGAGCTCACTATGCATTACAGAAGCCAAGTGATTAGCCCCAACCAGCACCCACAAACTTATTTCAAACTAGCACATCAAATGGGCTGTAAATTTTCATAGGAAAGGCTGCATGACCGTGAAAGATTTGGATTCTGACATTTGGGACCCGCGAGGAAATAGCCTATCCAAGGTGGTGTCGACTTACTAGCCAAACAAAGCGATTACGCCTACCAGCCGTTGGATTGACATCCAACATCTGCCGTGTATCTTCTATCTCTTGCCTTCTTCTTCCTCCAGCCGCCCAAACCAAACCACCCCTTCGGCTCCGCCTGCTCTCGCCTCCCATGGCTGGCTGCGCCTCCGCCGCCCTACCATACGTACCCTCCAGTGTTGGCCAGTCCCTCTCTCTATTCCCCCACATGTCCTGTTATTCTCTGGCGACGTCAGCCCCAACACGCACCCGCGCCCAAACCAGTCAACCCTCGTACTCCCCTCCACCTGCGATTGGACCGACACATCTTCAACGGCTCCTGGTCGTTCCGTCTGAGGCCTCGCCGTCGTCCTCCGCCTTGCGGCCTTGGTTCGCTCGCCGTGCGCGGTGCGTCACCCTCTTGCATTGTCAACGTCGTCAACAACAGAGAGGAACAAGGAGATGACTGTACGTGGAGAGGATGACAGTAGGGACCCACCAGTGTCATGGCAGTATGCAAGCAAGTGCCTCTATAGTACAAGCCCAAAAATATGGTTCCTCCTAATGGTTGGACATCTCGGGCTCACTGTAGCGACCCGACCCAAAATCGGTCAAGTCTCTGTGTAGCTGTACCATCCCAAGATCATGCTGGCACACACAGTACATTGATGAAATAATCAAAGTTCAATCACACCTGAATTTATTACACGATTCTCATATCGAGTCTTTATTACAATAGAATAAATTGAAAGGCCAACTCATGAGAAATAAACTAAATAAAGCTGCGGAAGCATAGGCGAATAAGCGAGTCCATCCGACTCCATAGGGCAATCGCCAAGCGTGGATCGTAGCCTCACTCCTGATCGGAAAACTCCTCTGCAACATAAGACGTTGCAGCCGTGTAGGTCAGCATTTTGAATATGCCGGCAAGTCAAAGAGAGAACAACAATAAAATTACTAACACTATATGCAATTTGGCTGTGGGGCTCTAAGTTTCATTGTTTTGCAAAAAAGCCAGTTTTCCCCTATAACAAGGACTTGTTTGCAATTACTACAAAATGTTGGTAGTTATCGAGATGGTTCCGCCAACCAATGTCTCATTCCCAATTATTAAATAAACCCCTCAATTAATTTATTAAGTTCGGTGTTGAGATATCCGAAATACTCCAAGTTCCAGAGGCTCAAATTGTCCGTAACCGGAGACACGGCTAACCGATTAGATCTTCACACTGCAGAGGTTTGCGCACTTTACCCGCAAGAATCGTTCCCTCCTTTAAGTCTTCGCACTTCATGGTGTTTGAAGACGGGATGAACGTAAACAGGTCTTCAGAAGAGTTCCTCAGGCCACTTTGCGGTGCCCATCCAATCCTACCGTTCTTCTACATCTCGTAGCACCGTCCGCCAGAGTCACACCTAGAGTCGACCAAGCCAGATCCCATAATGGCTTGCGGCTGCACATGTAAGCTTCCGGTCAATGGGGTATCCATCCGCCTCTTCGTGGCTGGGTGAAGCTTTCCGCAAGATGTCATGGCACTTCTCCATGCATCCCGGCCAACCACTGGATTCTCCAGGTGCCCGTCAACAAATCCTCCACCCAGTAGTAAATTTTGAAGTCCATCTTGAGCTTGAAGTCATGGGGTTGTGATCATCTTGACTCTCACATCTCCCTTATGAATCACTCAACCAACCCCGTCTACGAGCATAGCAAAATAAACTACTTCGTCCCGGGCCATGGTAACAAGGAATTGGTTTCATCCTACCTCATGATACTACTCAAGAACATAACTTAAAATTCTCCTACTGCATGCATGGTGGGGAGGTATAATTCTAATGCAATAAAATCATAGGTATTGTAAAGAAAACATGATCAAATGACTTGCCCGGCCGACGGTCTTGAAAGCTAGGGACTCGTGATAGCAGGCTTAGCACTCGGAAATTCTACCGAATCAAACAATAGCACAAATAAGTATGGCACAATATAACATAACAGCAAGTTGGAAGTAAAACACCCAAGCACTCAAACCAAAATCCAAAGAAAACTCGGAGAAAGCAAATCAAGGTTTTCACCACATCAAGCATCAACTAAGAAATAGTTTTACACAACTAAAACTTTTCTTAACAGAACCTAAGCATGGGTTTTGCTAACTAACAGAAGGGAAAACATCATACAAACTCGGAGCAAAAAGAATCACATCAAAAGCTATTATAAAATTCCTATTATGCCTATAACAATCCTAGCAAGGAATAATAAAATAAAAATTTTATTTATTGTAAATAAAAGTCATGTTCTAAAACTACAGAAACTAATCTAAAATAAACTATGACATAGGTAAAATAAAATTATTTACTAAATAAAACAATAGGAAAACAGTAGCTAGTTAAATAAATAAGAAACACATGATTTTGACTAAAACTATTTTTTTGTTAAATCTAAAATACCCAAATAAATTCCTACGGTTAGGCAAGGTCAAAACAAAGTAGTGACAAAAAGAATCACTAAAATAAAATAATCCTAACTCATTTTATAGCAGAAATACTAATCTGTCTAAAACTAAAATAAAACAATTTCTAATAATTTAAACATGACTAAACTTATTTTCTACAGAAACTACAACAAATTTGCACACTAACAAAAAAAGAATCAACTAAAAATATTAAGTAACCTAAAAGATATGGATTTTACAAAACTGAAACTATTCTGTTAAAAACAGAAACGAAAAATAAAACTAAAAAGAAAAACTGACGCTAGTGGGCCTATCTAACGCTCAGGCGTTATATAACTAAAATGCGCCCGAGGGAATAAACCGATTCAGGCCGGTCTAACTAACCGCTAACTAAACCAAATAAACCGAAACTAAACCGGGCGTTATTTAGAATAAACCGTACCCCTTCGCGTCATCTAATCTACGCCCTAGATTCTAGATCGGACGGTGGAGGCGATTCAGCGACTCACCTGGTGGCGGCGACGGCGACGGTCGACGGCCTCGGGCGACGACGGTGCAGTGGCTCGGTGGTCGGGAAGACGGCGGAGGCGTCCGTGAGTCTTGGCGGAGCGAGGGGAGGTCGAGGTGGAGTCGGTGGAGCTCGGGGTCGGGCGGCGGGCAAGGCAACGGCGCGGAGGCGGCGTCGGGCTCTGGCGAAGGATTGCGGCGAGGTGGAGTGGTTAGGCGAGGGGGAAAATGGGGGAACGGGTCGAGGGGCGGGTATTTATAGGGCGGGGCCGACTTGGAGGAGGGCGGATCGGGAGGAGATCCGCGATCTCGGGATTCCGCGAGGCGCGACGCTGGCGTGGAGAGGAAGAAGAAGGGGTGGGGTCCAGCCGTCGGTGAGAGAGGGAGAGGGTGAGCGACAGGCGACCGAGGGAGAGGGTTTTCGGCCAAGGCTGGGCAGGCTGCTCGGGCGCGGTGGTGCACTGGCTGCGCCTGATGGGTTGCCTCAAGGCGGGGGTTGGCCGGGCTGGCGCTGGGGTTTCTTTTTCTATTTTTTGAATTAGGGAGAGAGAGAGAATATATTAAATATATATATTTTTATATAGGACATATATATATCAAAATTATCGGGAATATTCCTACAATTTGAACATTTTCCGAGGGCAAAACTCAAACTAAAAAAATCATTTTTTGAAATCCCAAATAAAATCAGATTTGAATTCAAATCTTTTTGGCAAACTTTTCTTCTGACATTTTTGGAGTGTCATGTTTACTCCTCTCATACTTTTTCTCAAGTATTTGTCAGGCATTGTTTTGAAATAAATTTCAACTGCCAATTTGAATTCAAATTCCACAAACTCAAAATCCTCTGAAATACTTCAAATGTCACTCAATTCAAACAATATGCATAGATGCTTAGCTATAATTGTAAAACATTCCAAATAGGAAATTTGGGATGTTACAAACCTACCCACCTTAAGATGAATCTCGCCCTCGAGATTCGGGTTGGCTAACAAATAGGTGCGGGTGGTCTCGGCGGAGGTCTTCTTCTCGCTCCCAGGTAGCTTCCTCCTCGGAATGATGACTCCACAGCACCTTACAAAACTTGATGATCTTGCTGCGGGTGACTCTGTTCGCAGTCTCGAGAATTCGGACAGGTTTTTCCTCATAAGTCAGATCACTGTCGAGCTGTATGGCCTCTAGGGGCACTATGTCTCTCAACGGAATATCGGCCATCTCGGCATGGCATTTCTTCAGCTGAGAAACATCGAAGACATCATGAACTCCGGACAATCCTTCCGGCAATTCCAACTTATAAGCAACTTCTCCACGACGTTTGAGGATTTGGTAGGGGCCAATGAACCGGGGTGCTAACTTTCCTTTAACACCGAACCTCTTGATTCCACGAAGTGGGGACACACGAAGATATGCCCGGTCTCCCGCTTCGTATGTTACTTCCTTGCGTTTACCGTCGGCATAACTCTTACGCCTCATCGAGCTACCTTGAGCCTATCTCGAATCAGCTTGACTTTCTCTTCGAATCCTGATAAGATCGGGACCGAAAAGTTTTCGATCTCCAACACCATCCCACAAAGCAATGGTGTTACGCACCTCCTTCCGTATAGAGCTTGAAAGGGGCCATCTTGATCGGGTCTGATAAGCTGTTATTGTCTGCGAACTCGCGTGCGGCAAATTATCATCCCAGCTAGACCCATAGTCTAGCGCACAAGCTCTCAACATGTCCTCCGAATCTGGTTGACTCTCTCGGTCTGCATCCATCTGCGTGGATGAAAAGTCTGATCTTGAACTCCAGCCTCGTACCCAAAGTTTCTTGCAACTGATTCCAAAACTTTGAGGTAAATTGTGTTCCTCTATCTGACACGATACTCCTCGGAACTCCATGCGGACATACGATCCTGGTCATGTATATCTTGGCTAACTTAGCGCTGGTATAGGTAGTCTTCACGGGAATGAAATGAGCTACCTTTGTTAATCGATCAACCACTACCCGGATGGAATCATAACTGAGCAGGTCCTGGGTAATCCTGTGATAAAATCCATTCCAAGTTTTTCCCATTTCCACTCGGGAATCGGCAAGGGTTGAAGTAACCCGGTGGCTTCGATGTTCCGCCTTTTCTCGCCGGGCAAACATCGACATCTTTACGTACTCAGCAATATCCTTCTTCATACACGCCCACCGTAAACTTTCCTTCAAATCCAGATACATCTTGGTGTCACCGGGGTGAATCGAGTACGGTGAATCATGAGCCTCCTGAAGAATTAGCTTCCTGAGTTCGGGATCATTGGGTACATAAATACGATCCTCGTACCATATAGCTCCGCATTCATCCTTACGAAACCCTTTAGCTTTTCCTTCATTCATCCGTTTCTTTATCTCATCAATTTCCTTGTCCGACTTACGGGCTTCACGAATTCTTTCGCCAAAGTGGACTGAACTTCCAGAGCTGCAACATATCCTCTCGGAACTATCTCCAGTCGGAGATCTCTGAGGTCATCGACTAACTCCTGGGGTAATCCTCCCGCTATAAGAGTATTCACATAACTCTTACGACTCAAAGCATCTGCTACAACATTAGCCTTTCCTGGGTGGTAGTGCAATCTCATGTCGTAGTCCTTGATTAACTCTAGCCATCTCCTCTGCCTGAGGTTCAACACTTTCTGCGTGAAAATGTACTTCAAGCTCTTATGATCTGTGTAAACATCACAACTATTTCTGATAAGAAAATGTCTCCAGGTCTTGAGTGCATGCACTACGGCTGCTAACTCCAAATCATGTGTGGCGTAATTCATCTCGTGAGGTCGTGGCTATGCGGAGGTATAAGCTACAACTTTTCCTTCCTGCATGAGTACTCCTCCGAGTCCCTGGCGAGAAGCGTCACAATATACCGTAATCCTTGTGTATGTCCGGCAAAATTAGTCTTTGGGCTGTAACCAAACGTTTCTTCAATTCACAAACTGGCTTCACAATCCTCGGTCCGGATGTACTTGGCGTCCTTCTTCAACAGCTTCAGTCATGGGCTTGGCAATCTTCGAGAAATTCTCAATAAACCTCCGATAATATCCTGCGAGTCCGAGAAAACTGCGGATCTCCTTGGTCGAGGTGGGTGATCGCCAATCGGTGACCGATTCAACCTTGGTGGGGTCAATTGCTATTCCTTCTCCTGAAATAACATGTCCGAGGAATCCGACTTCCTTCAGCCAAAATTCACATTCTTGAACTTGGCATACAATCGATGTTCTCGGAGTTTCTCGAACTAGACGCAAATGTTCCTTATGCTCTTCCTCGCTCTTGGAGTAAATCGGTATATCATCGATGAACACCACGACAAATTTGTCCAGATATTCCATAAATACCTTGTTCATCAAATTCATGAAGTATGCAGGGCATTAGTCAATCCGAATGACATGACGGTATACTCATATAAACCATACACGGTGGTAAATGCTGTTTTGGGTATATCCTTTTCACGGATCTTCAATCGATGATACCTGATCGAAGATCGATCTTGGAGAAAACCATGGCTCCAACAAGCTGATAAAATAGATCAATAATAAACGGCAGAGGGTACTTGGTCTTGATGGTAACGTCGTTCAACGAGCGATAATCCACAACCATTCTCGTGCTTCCATCCTTCTTCTCTACCAAAAGAACTGGGCTCCCCAAGGTGACGAGCTTGGCGAATATATCCCTTCTCCAATAGCTCATTAATTTGCGTTTTGATCTCTTCCAATTCGTTCGGGGCATCCGATAGGGTCTCTTGGATATTGGGGCTGTCTTTGGGCAATAACTCAATCAGAAATTCAATGTCTACGTCGGTGGCATTCTGGTAATTCCTCCTGAAACACATCGGGAAAATCTTGCACTCTCGGCACTTCCTCTGAACGACTCCGTGAGGGAATTCACCGATTCTTCATCGGGATACGTGCGGATACATACTTGATCCTCTTACGCTCCGGAGTGGTGAGCGAGAATCGTCTTCTTGAGCACAGCCTATGTTTCCTTCAAACTTCGTCAACCAATCCATGCCTAGGATTACATCCAAGGTCCGGGTTTCCAATACTATGAGGTCTGCGGGGAATTTATGGTTTCCGATGTTAAGGGTTGCATGACAGCCTAAGCCTGCCATCATTTCTCCTCCTGCTGGCCCGACGTGAAGAGGGCTTCTAAGGGTTCTAGTGGGCAACCCGTACTTTTCCACAACTACCCTTGATATGAATGAATGCGTTGCACCGTAATCAAAGAGTACCAATACTGGATGTGAATTTAATAAAACTTACCAACCACGATTATGCGGCTGATCATAGACGTCCTCCACGTCAATGTGGTTCACCCGAGCACGAGGAAAAGGGTTGGGCTTCTTTCTTTGAGCTTCCATTGCCGTTTCCATTCCTCTGCTTGGCCTCCGGGCAGTCGGTGGCATAGTGCCCTGTTTTTCGGCACTTGAAACACGTGATGTGACTCAGATCCTTCGGGCAGGCGGGGCGATCTGGTTACCATTGCCGTTTCCATTGCCTGACTTGTTGTCATGGTTGCGGTTGTTCCCATTCCCTCCATGGTTATGTCCTCCATGGGTGTGATGGGCATGTCCTCCCGAGTATGGGGCATAACGGGGCTTCTGCTGAGCTCCAGAGTTGTACTTCCCAGCCATACTTCCGCTTGCGGCTATCAATCTGCTGCTGCTTGCCTTCAAGTATGGTGGCCTTGTCTACCAGCTCCTGGTAGTTGTTGAAGGTAGCCACCATTAGCTGCATTCCCAGCTCGTCATTGAGTCCCTCGAGAAACTTTCCCTGATTTGCGGCATCTGTGGCCACATCATCCGGGGCATAGTGACCTAACTTGCTGAACTCATCCACGTACTGCCCCACAGTACGGTTCCCCTGGCGTAAGTTGGGGAACTCACGCTTCTTCATACTCATGGCTCCAGCTGAGACATGAGCGGTGCGGAAAGCTTCTTTGGAACTGATCCCATGTGATGGTGGCGATGGGATAAGTGGCGGTGTAGTTCTCCCACCAAGATGCTGCAGTCCATCAAGTTGATGTCTGCAAAGCGCACCTTCTCTGCATCTGTGCATCCAGCGGTGGCTAACTCTCTTCCGACCTTGCGGAGCCAATCATCGGCCACAATCGGCTCGGTCTGCTAGAGAACAACTGGCGGATTCAGCCTTAAGAAGCGGGTCAAGTTGTCAGCAGGGGTGGTGGTGGTGGATTGTTGTTGTTGTTGTTGTTCAGTTACGGATGAGCATCTGCATGAGGGCATTCTGCTGCTGGATCATTTGGGTGAGCTCCGTGAAAAGTTGAAACCGGGTCACGTCTCGGAGGCATCTGGTGTTTTGGAGTGGATGAGAAAATTAGAATAGAACAAGGGTCTAATGAGAAAATATCACTACCCATATGAATGCACAATCATAATCACACCAATCATTTATTCAATCATCTCAAACATGGTTCAATCTCAGATTACAAATTCTCATGACTAATCGAAAATAACTGCCTAACTGATCGACGGAAAAATAAAATAACATGGTGGTCGACTAAATGTCTTCATCAATAATCCTTGCGTCCTCTGGTGCGGCGTCCTCCGGTGGGGCGTCCTCGATCTGGCGCCTCCTCTTCTTGACTTTCTTCGGTGGAGCTCCCTTCATAATCCTGGTCATTGCTTACGAGGGTCCGTCATCTCCACTTTCGGAAAAAGGTCTTCTCCAAGTCCATCTTCTCCTCTAATGCGGCAACATCCATCTTCAGCTTGTCGACTCTCTCCATGAAATCCTTGATTTCTTCTTCATGGTCAAGGAAGTCCGCGTGTGCCTTCTCCTCCGGTTCAGTTCACGGAACAACAGCCTCTGTGTACCTTCGCGTTACGGCGAGTCTGGATTTCCCATTTCCTGAGGAGACTCTCCAAGTCTTGGACATATGAGAGAATGGAGTCGTCCTCTACGGTACGGATGATATCTCCATTCCTAGCTCTGCGAGAAATCATGGGAGGTCTGATGGGTCGAGCTCGGCCCTGTACTCTTCTCGGAGATGTCCAAGTGCACGATATATCGCCATGTCTCTTCCGAGAATCCAACTGAAATCGGTAAACTCAAAGTCAATGGGCTCAATGTCCTCCGAAGGTCCTCCACTGGAATGTGCACCTTAATCTCAGGCGGGTATCCGTCGGGAGTGCATTGGTAGGCTTCCCGGTGATTGAGGGCAGAGCAATCTTCAGCTTCTTCACGATCTGAACCATCTTCTTGCCGAGAGGCATCGTCTCATCTGGCTGGCAAAACTCCGGTAGCAGAACTGGGGTGAACTCAGCGGCCATCTAGAATGTTGAAAATCGGAGAGAAGTCAGAAATGAACAGGGGAGAATTCCCGAATGATAAGGACATAAAATAAATAGTCTCTTCCTATGGCTTTCCGATCCTAGGGGTTACGTCCTACGGTCAGCGTGTGCTCTGAATACCATCTCTGTAGCGACCCGACCCAAAATCGGTCAAGTCTCTGTGTCTGTACCATCCCAAGATCATGCTGGCACACACAGTACATTGATGAAATAATCAAAGTTCAATCACACCTGAATTTATTACACGATTCTCATATCGAGTCTTTATTACAATAGAATAAATTCGGCCGAAGGCCAACTCATGAGAAATAAACTAAATAAAGTTGCGGAAGCGTAGACAAATAGCGAGTCCATCCGACTCCATAGGGCAATCGCCAAGCGTGGATCGTAGCCTCACTCTTGATCGGAAAACTCCTCTGCAACATAAGACGTTGCAGCCGTGTAGGTCAGCATTTTGAATATGCCGGCAAGTCAAAGAGAGAACAACAATAAAAATTACTAACACTATATGCAATTTGGCTGTGGGGCTCTAAGTTTCATTGTTTTGCGAAAAAGCCAGTTTTTCCCTATAACAAGGACTGGTTTGCAATTACTACAAAATGTTGGTAGTTATCGAGATGGTTCCGCCAACCAATGTCTCATTCCCAATTATTAAATAAACCCCTCAATTAATTTATTAAGTTCGGTGTTGAGATATCCGAAATACTCCAAGTTCCAGAGGCTCAAATTGTCCGTAACCGGGGACACGGCTAACCGATTAGATCTTCACTCTGCAGGGGTTTGCGCACTTTACCGCAAGAATCGTTCCTCCTTTTAAGTCTTCGCACTTCTGGTGTTTGAAGACGGGATGAACGTAAACAGGGTCTTCCAAGAGTTCCTCAGGCCCTTGCCGGTGCCCATCCAATCCTACCGTTCTTCTACATCTCGTAGCACCGTCCGGCCAGAGTCACACCTAGAGTCGACCAAGCGAGCCCATAATGGCTTGCGGCTGCCTGAGTAAGCTTCCGGTCAATGGGGTATCCATCCGTCTCTTCGTGGCTGGGTGAAGCTTTCCGCAAGATGTCATGGCACTTCTCCATGCATCCCGGCCAACCACTGGATTCTCCAGGGTGCCCGTCAACCGTCCTCCACCCAGTAGTAAATTTTGAAGTCCATCTTGAGCTTGAAGTCATGGGGTTGTCATCATCTTGACTCTCACATCTCCCTTATGAATCACTCAACCAACCCCGTCTACGAGCATAGCAAAATAAACTACTTCGTCCCGGGCCATGGTAACAAGGGGATTGGTTTCATCCTACCTCATGATAATACTCAAGAACATAACTTAAAATTCTCCTACTGCATGCATGGTGGGGAGGTATAATTCTAATGCAATAAAATCATAGGTATTGTAAAAGAAAACATGATCAATTGACTTGCTGGTGACGGTCTTCGAAAGCTAGGGACTCGTGATAGCAGGCTTCGCACTCCGGAAATTCTACCGAATCAAACAATAGCACAAATAAGTATGGCACAATATAACATAACAGCAAGTTGGAAGTAAAACACCCAAGCACTTAAACCAAAATCCAAAGAAAACTCGGAGAAAGCAAATCAAGGTTTTCACCACATCAAGCATCAACTAAGAAATAGTTTTACACAACTAAAACTTTTCTTAACAGAACCTAAGCATGGGTTTTGCTAACTAACAGAAGGGAAAACATCATACAAACTAGGAGAAAAAAGAATCACATCAAAACCTATTATAAAACTCCTATTATGCCTATAACAATCCTAGCAAGGAATAATAAAATAAAAAATTTATTTATTGTAAATAAAAGTTCATGTTCTAAAACTACAGAAACTAATCTAAAATAAACTATGACATAGGTAAAATAAAATTATTTACTAAATAAAACAATAGGAAAACAGTAGCTAGTTAAATAAATAAGAAACACATGATTTTGACTAAAACTATTTTTTTATTAAATCTAAAATACCCAAATAAATTCCTACCGTTAGGCAAGGTCAAAACAAAGTAGTGACAAAAGAATCACTAAAATAAAATAATCCTAACTCATTTTATAGCAGAAATACTAATCTGTCTAAAACTAAAATAAAACAATTTCTAATAATTTAAACATGACTAAACATATTTTCTGCAGAAACTACAACAAATTTGCAAACTAACAAAAAAAGAATCAACTAAAAATATTAAGTAACCTAAAAAGATATGGATTTTACAAAACTGAAACTATTCTGTTAAAACAGAAACGAAAAATAAAACTAAAAAGAAAAAGCTGACGCTAGTGGGCCTATCTAACGCCAAAGGCGTTATATAACTAAAACATGCCCGAGGAATAAACCGATTCGGGCGGTCTAACTAACCGCTAACTAAACCAAATAAACCGAAACTAAACCGGGCTTTATTTAGAATAAACCGTACCCCTTCGCGTCATCTAATCTACGCCCTAGATTCTAGATCGGACGGTGGAGGGCGATTCCGGCGACTCACCGCGGTGGCGACGACGGCGACGATCGGCTGACTCGAGGCGACGATGGTGCAGTGGCTCGGTGGTCGGGAAGATTTACGAGGCGTCCGGCGGAGTCTTGGCCGGAGCGAGGGGAGGTCGAGGTGGAGTCTGTGGAGCTCGAAGTCGAGGCGGCCGGGGCAGTGGCAATGGCGCGGCGGCGTCGTCGTGCTCCGGCGAAGGATTGCGGCGAGGTGGAGTGGTTAGGCGAGGGGGAAAACGGGGGAACGGGTCGAGGGGGCGGGTATTTATAGGGCGGGGGCCGACTTGGAGGAGGCGGATCGGGAGGAGATCCCGCGATCTCCGTGATTTCGGCGACGCGGCGACGCGGTGGCGTGGAGAGGAAGAAGACGGGGGTGGGGTCCGCGCGTCGGTGAGAGAGGGGAGAGGGGTGAGCGACGGGCGACCGAGGGAGAGGGTTTTCGGTGAGCGGCAGGCTCGGGCGGTGATGGGTTCTTTGGGCTGCGCTGGTGGGTTGCTCTCAAGTGGCCGGGCAGTTAATTGGTGGCGCTGGGTTTTTCTTTTTCTATTTTTTTGAATTAGGGAGAGAGAGAATATATTAAATATATATATTTTTATATAGGACATATATATATCAAAATTATCAGGGGAATATTCCCTACAATTTGAACATTTTTCCAGGGGCAAAACTCAAACTTAAAAAAATCATTTTTTTGAAATCCCAAATAAAATCAGATTTGAATTCAAATCTTTTTGGCAAACTTTTCTTCTGACATTTTTGGAGTGTCATGTTTACTCCTCTCATACTTTTTCTCAAGTATTTGTCAGGCATTGTTTTGAAATAAATTTCAACTGCCAATTTGAATTCAAATTCCAAAAACTCAAAATCCTCTGAAATACTTCAAATGTCACTCAATTCAAACAATATGCATAGATGCTTAGCTATAATTGTAAAACATTCCAAATAGGAAATTTGGGATGTTACACTCACGCCATTGTCAACGTAGTCAATAAACGAGAGAATTACACTACGAGCGGCTGACACCAGGGACCCAACAAGTCGCACAATTTTTTTTGGGAGGAACAAGCAATTGTTATTTATACTAGTTTTAGCGACGGATCAGGGTAACAACAGGGCTGTGCGTGGGCTGTGGCCCATCTAGCCAGGGTTTTATTTATGTTTACCACATCATGAGCCCAGTTGTGTTTTTTTCTTACTGAAAATGGCTAGCCCAGTTCTATTTTTTTAAAAGAAATACCCAAACAAGGCCTACTTGCTTTATCGGCCCTGCTGGGCTAAAAATCTTTCAAGACAAGGAGAGTTTCATTCGGTTTGCCCAGAAATGGGCTGTACATTTTTAAAACACATCAAACCGGGAATTAGTTTCAAAATTTTTTCATTACAAGATCTTAAATTCCATTGATTTTTATGTGTGGACAATTATTTGGATTTTATATTTATATAAATTATTTTTCAAAATAGTTTGAATGTGAATCGATATTTCTGGATTAAAAACAGTTGACCTTTTGAAATATGCAAAATTTCGTATACTTTTTAACCGTGGCCACAATATGGGGTGTAATGCTAACAAAAAGAAGATGGGCTCCAAAAAAGTTCTTAAGAATTAGCAAATGGGTTGTACATTATTAGAAATAATGGCAGATGGGTTGTATGATGTTTTCCACATATTTGAGGCTGACTTGTGCGCCAACTACAGGTTGACGCGCATGCTTTCATAAAAAAAAGGTTGCCGCACACGCAACGCCCTGTCAACTTAGTCAACACACAAGAGCAGTGACTGTTGGATGTCCATCCAACGGCTCTCGTGCTTCTTCAATTTCTGCTCTTCATGCTCCAGCCGCTCAAACAAGCGCCGGCGGGACTGCCAGCTCCCTCCTCCATGCCGGTTATGTTGCCCAGAACCTCACGGCCCCACCGTACTCCCCATCGCTGGCCTAGCCATCCCTCTACTCACCCACACATGTTGTTATTCTCCGTGACGGTAGGCGAACCAAGAAACCCTCGTACTCCTCGCGTGGGAAACAAGCGCCAAGTATTCCCTGGCTCCGTGTCGTTCCCTTCCTAGGCCTCGCCATCGTCCACCGCCCTGGTGCTCTCGGCGCGGCCTGGTCAACGTGGTCAATGAACGACATCCATCGGAATTGGGCTGTACGTGGAGAGGCTGACAGCTGGGTCCACGGCCGCACGCAAGGAAATGCCTCCTTATTACGCTCAAATAATGATTCCTCCACCTGACAGCTAGGACCCACAGAAAGGGCCTCAGATTTCATGAAAAAAACGCGTTCACCCACCGATGTGTCGGACCCACCAGCTATATCTTCACACGCAAGGAAGTGCCTCCTTATTACGCCCAAAAAAATGAATACCCCCTTGCTAGCTGGGACCCACCATATTGTTGGGTTGACTTGTGGGCCTACTAAGTTGACGGGGACGGAGGGCTTTGTCAACTTAGTCAATACTCCAGTGACCGTATGATGTCCATCCAACGGTGCTACGTCTTGAGCTTGCGTTGGTTTTCCTCGAAGAAGAGAGGATGATGCAGCACAGTAGCGTAAGTATTTCCCTCAGTTTTTGAGAACCAAGGTATCAATCTAGTAGGAGGCCACGCGCAAGTCCCTCGTACCTGCACAAAACGATAGCTACTCACAACCAACGCGATTAGGGGTTGTCAATCCCTTCACACGGTCACTTACGAGAGTGAGATCGATAGAGATAATATTTTTGGTATTTTTGGTATAAAGATGCAAAGTAAAAAAGTAAAGGCAAAGTAAAAACAAAGCAAGTATAAAACTGATGGAGATTGATATGATGAGAATAGACCCGGGGGCCATAGGTTTCACTAGTGGCTTCTCTCAAGAGCATAATTATTCTACGGTGGGTGAACAAATTACTGTTGAGAAATTGACATAATTTAGCATTGTTATGAGGTTATCTAGGTATGACCATGTATATAGGCATCACGTCCGAGACAAGTAGACCTAAACGATTCTGCATCTACTACTATTACTCCACTCATCGACCGCTATCCAAAGCATGCATCTAGAGTATTAAGTTAAAAAGGAGTAATGACTTAAGCAAGATGACATGATGTAGAGGAATAAATTCATGCAATATGATAAATATCCCATCTTGTTATCCTCGATGGCAACAATACAATACGTGCCTTGCAACCCTTTACATCCTTTGGGTAAGGACACCATAAGATTGAACCCAAAGCCATGCACTTCTCCCATTGCAAGAACTACCAATCTAGTTGGCCAAACCAAAGCGGATAATTCAAGAGACTTGCAAAGATAACTCAATCATACATAAAAGAATTCAGAGAAGATTCAAATATTATTCATAGATAAGCTGGATCATAAACCCACAATTCATCGGTCTCAACAAACACACCGCAAAAAGAAGATTACATCGAATAGATCTCCACGAGAGGGGAGAACATTGTATTGATATCCAAAAAGAGAGAAGAAGTCATCTAGCTACTAGCTATGGACCCGGAGGTCTGAAGTAAACTACTCACACTTCATCGGAGGGGCTATGGTGATGATGTAGAAGCCCTCCGTGGTGGATGCCCCCTACGGCGGAGCTCCGGAACAGGCCCCGAGATGGGATCTCATGGATACAGGAAGTTGCGGCGGTGGAATTAGGTTTTTGGCTCCTCTTCTGATCGTTTGGGGGTACGTAGGTATATATAGGAGGAAGGAGTGTGTTAGTGGAGCTTCGAGGGGCCCACGAGGCAGGGGGGCGCGCCCTAGGGGGGGCGCCCTCCACCCTCGTGACCGCCTCGTGGCTTTCTTGACGGAGGGTCCTAGTCTCCTGGGTCTTATCTGATGAGAAAATCACGTTCCCGAAGGTTTCTTTCCGTTTGGACTCCGTTTGATATTACATTTCTTGAAACACCGAAATGAGCAAAAAACAACAATTTTGGGCTGGGCCTCCGGTTAATAGGTTAGTCCCAAAAATAATATAAAAGTGGAAAATAAAGCCCATTATAGTCCAAAACAATAGATAAAGTAGCATGGAGCAATCAAAATTATAGATACGTTGGAGGCGTATCGAGGCATCCCCAAGCTTAATTCCTGCTCATCCTCGAGTAGGTAAATGATAAAAAGAGAACTTTTGTTGCGGAGTGATACTTTGGCATAATTTCAATGTAAATCTTCTTAATCATGGTATGAATATTCAGATCCAAAAGATTCAAGACAAAAGCTCATATTGACATAAAAATAATAATACTTCAAGCATACTAATCAAAAGTAATCATGTCTTCTCAAAATAGCATGGCGAAAGAAAGTTCATCCCTACAAAATCGTATAGTTAGGCTATGTTTCATTTTCGTCACACAAAGATGTTCCCAACTTCTATACCCCCGATGACAAGCCAAGAAATTGTTTCATACTTAAGTAATCTCAAACTTTTTCAACCTTCACGCAATACATGAGCGTGAGCCATGGATATAGCACTATGGGTGGAATAGAATATGATGATGGGGATTGTGTGGAGAAGACAAACAAGGAGAAAGTCTCACATTGACGAGGGTAATCAACGGGCTATGGAGATGCCCATCAATTGATGTCAACATGAGGAGTAGGGATTGCCATGCAACGGATGCACTAGAGCTATTAATGCTCAACAAAAGAAAACTAGTGGATGTGCATCCAACTTGCTTGCTCATGAAGACCTAGGGCATTTTGAGGAAGCCCATCGTAGGAATATACAAGCCAAGTTCTATAATGAAAAATTCCCACTAGTATGAACAAGACAACTTATGAGACTCACTATATGAAAAACATGGTGCTACTTTGAAGCACAATATATGAGACTCACTACATGAAGAACAAGGTGCTACTTTGAAGCACAAGTGTGGAAAAAGAGATAGTAGCATTGACCTTTTTATATTTTTTTTGGGCCTTCCTTTTTTTTGGCCTTTCTCTTTTTTTTGGGCAATGCTCTAATAATGATGATCATCACACTTCTATTGATTACAACATAAGGGTTACAACTCGAAACTAGAACAAGGTATGACTCTATATGAATGCCTCCGTGATGTACGAGGATGGTGCAATGAATCAAGAGTGACATGTATGAAAAATAATGCATGGTGGCTTTGCCACAAATACGATGTCAACTACATGATCATGCAATGGCAATATGACAAAAGTAAAGTATGTCATGATGATGATGAACGGAACGGTGGAAAGTTGCATGGCAATATATCTCGGAATGGCTATGGAAATGCCATAATAGGTAGGTATGGTGGCTGTTTTGAGGAAGATATGAGGAGGTTTATGTGTGAAAGACTGTATCATATCACGGGGTTTGGATGCACCGGCGAAGTTTGCACCAACTCTCAAGGTGAGAAAGGGCAATGCAGTGCAGAAGAGGCTAGCAAAGGCAGAAAGGTAAAAGTGCGTATAATCCATGGACTCAACATTAGTCAAAAGAACTCATATACTTATTGCAAAAATTTAGAAGTCATCAAAAATAAAGTACTACGCGCATGCTCCTAGGGGGATAGATTGGTAGAAAAAGACCATCGCTCGTCCCCGACTGCCACTCATAAGGATGCACAAGCCAGGTACACTTCATGTTTCAAATTTGTTACATAACTTTAACCATACGTGCATTCTACGGGATTTGCAATCTTTAACACAAGCATTTATCAAATTCACAACTACTCAACTAGCACGACTTTGATATTATCACCTCCATATCTCAAAACAATTATCAAGCATCAAACTTATCTTAGTATTGAACGCACTCAAAAGAAAGTTTCACATATCTTGAATACCAAGTATATTAACATTAAGCAAGTTACCATGCTATTAACGACTCAAAAAAATGATCTAAGTGAAGCATGAGAGGTGAAGTTTCTTTAAAACAAATCCACCACTGTGCTCTAAAAGATTTAAGTGAAGCACTAGAGCAAGAATTATCACGCTCAAAAATATAAGTGAAGCACTATGAGCAAAAGTATCAAGCTCAAAAGATATAAGTGAAGCACATAGAGTATTCTATCAAATTTCAATTCATGTATGGCTCTCTCAGAAGGTGTGTACAACAAGGATGATTGTGGTAAACTAACAAGCAAAGACACAAATAATACAAGACGCTCCACATAAAACACTTATCATGTGGTGAATAAAAATATAGCTCCAAGTAAATTACCGATGGAAGTGGACGAAAGAGGGGATGCCTTCCGGGGCATCCCCAAGCTTTGACTTTTTGGTGTTGTAACATCCCAAATTTTCAATTTGGCATGTTATACATAGGTCATTCATGCATATCATATTTATTTGCATTCTCGTTTACCATCCTCGAAAATCCTAAGCAACTCAAGGACCCTCGTAGAGAGTTGGGGATTTTTCAATTTTCATATTTGAATTTTGTCAAATAATGAAAGACGAGGATATTGGATTTTAATTATTTTCTCTCCGGAAAACTATTTCAATTTAAATAAATAAATGAGGGGAGATAATATGACTTCTCCAAAATAATTGAAATAACGGAGGAAAAATGTTAAAATCATTTTTGGGATTTTATTTGGAATTTTATTTGCCCTAGAAAAATTTGCACGCTTTAAAAAGTTGCATTTTAGGGGCCAAGAAAAGTTCATCTAGTTCTAAATATTTTATTTAGACGGAGAAAACTTGTTTTGGAATTTTTAGATTTTTATTTATTTTTCTAGGAATTTTTCTTTCAAGGTATGTTTAAAAAATGGACTCACGCTGATCGGGCCAAAGGCCCAGCCGAGCCAGGGAGCTCATGGCGCCCGCCTTCCCCACGCCTTGTTGTCAGTGAGGCACGGACGCCGAGGCGAGTCCGAGCCGACTCCACCCCCGGCCACTTCCCCAAGCCGCCCGCCCGCCCTATAAATGTCGCCCGCCCCGCCACACCACCACCCGCCACCACCCAAGCCGCCGCCGCCTTGGCCGAAGCCGAGCCACCCGGAGCCCGACCCACGCCCGTCGCCGCCGCCTCTCGCGCCGCCTCGCCCCTCGCCCGAGTCGCCGAGCCACCGCCACCTCGCCGACCCGCCCCACCCGAACCAGCTGGAGCCGCCGCCCCAGACGCCCACGGAGGTGCCAAACCCAGCCGGTTTGTTTTTTTTAGAAAACCCTTCTGTTTTTTATATAAAAACCTAGATCGTTTTTTATATAGATCGGTTTATTTTCGTCGGTTTATTTATTTAGCGAACGTCCATTCACCCGTTCGTTCTAACGAACGCGTTCACTGTTTAGGTTCTGTTGACGAAAGTTCGTTCGTTTAGCAGTTCGTCGCTTTTCTTTTATCAGATTTAATCCGCGGTTATTCTGATCGCGATTTCTGATCCAATTTTCAAACCTGTTTATCTTTTCCCTCGTTTATCGGAATCAGGCGATTCAAGTGCCTGGAGTTTCATCTGGAAACCCTCTTTCCGAATAATCAACTCAACCAAGTTTTTATCCCTGTAAAATTTGACCCTAGTTCAGATTAGTAAACGGACCTTGTTTTTCTCGCTGTTTGAGTTTCGTTGTTCCGTTTGGTTTGATTCTTTTTGCAAACCGGAATTCTTAAGTTGAACTCTCCGGTCAACCTCTTTCAGTTGAAGTTTCGTTTGTGCATCTTTGCTTGTTTACTTATGTATGTATTGTTTGCTTGCGATAGAATTCCCGAAGTGCGAGCGTGTTACTCTGAGTCTCTAGGATTCACGGATCGTCATCAAGGCAAGTAACACTTGATCATATCTTTTCATACCCAGTTTTTATGCATTAGCTCAACCCGCCAACATTGCATGATTAGGATGGCATTAAATTGTGGGTTGGGAAGTAGATGATGAGGTAGGAACCTATTGCCCTGTTACTATCAAACCCTTGGGAGTTACTCCTACGTTATGCTTATATTGCCATGCTATGCTCATAGATGTGGTTTGGGTTTAAGAGATATTCATGACAGATGTGAGATTGTAAATTAATGGTTTACTTTAAGGTGGCAACTTAAATACACATGTGGGTGGATTGAGGCACCTGGGGAACCCAGTGTTGTCTGCTTTCTTGGAAATCCCGGGGTACCCGTGTGATCTTCCTATGGACCGCCACCCAGGCTCAAAGGGAACTGAGTTTATTCAGGCTAGAAACTTCCGTGTGCAGCCACAAGCTATTATGGGCTCTAGCATAGTTGAGTAAGTTACGTCAAGCTCTCGAAGAGGTAGGTCAGCAGGTAGTGGGTTTTATAGGTTTGGTATGATCTATCCGGAGTATGGAGTTAATGTTTACGAAGATCGTGTCTCGGTCATCCGTCTCTCAAACATCATGCGGTCACGAGAAACCAAAGGAAGCGATCGAGTCTTGTGGGGAAAAGTCATAAACCTCTGCAGAGTGTACAAACTAATCATGGTTAGCCGTGTCCCCGGTTATGGACAATTACGAGTATCTAGTACTTGAGTATTCACATGTATCTCATCACTCTTAACTAATTTTGCTGGGTTGTTAATCACTTTAATTGGGATCATTGAGTTGGGGTTACACCTTCTCAATGATGTTTCAACCGCCATGATAGTTAAATTAAAATTTATTCCTTTGATGTAGGGAAAAATTGGCTTTTACAAAGCTGTAACCATAGAGCTTTCCACCAGCCATATATGCATGTAGTATAGCTTATTCTTTCATTACTCTATGTGTTACATTGCCAGCATATTCCATGTGCTGACCCGTTCTCGGGCTGCAACGTATTATGTTGCAGACTTTTCAGACAAGGAGTAAGTATTGTAGGTCGTTGCCGTGCAACTCAGTTATGTCGTTGGAGTTGATGGACTCACTTTATCTTCCAAGCATTCCGCCGTTATCGCATTAGATGGCCTTCAGCCATATTATTGTAATTAGTTCTCGTTTGAGACATTCGATGTAATAAGTGTGTGATTGCTACTCTGTTATAAATCCTTGTAATCTTGTGTGTCAAGATTACCGATCCGAGGATGACACGAAGCCACGAAGAATTGACCATATGAGGTCGGGTCGCTACAAGATGGTATCGAGCACACGCTGAGCGTGAGACCACGACCACTAAGATAAAAACCATAGGGCACTCCTCTCTTCTCATTTCGACCTCTCTCCATTTTTCCACTCTTTAGGATGGCGGAGATGAAGTACAAGTTTGCCCAACGGATGAAGACACACCTTTGGACGCCACTTGAAGGAAGTCACTAGGTACTTGAATATTGGAATACCAAGCTTCACCGGACGTACAACGCCACCTTGCGGAAGAAGAATCTTTGGAAGATTCAAGCTCTAGTTCCGGAAGGACATTTGCCAAGCACGGAGCCCATAGTATGTGTTTTCAATGCACCAACATGGAGTTTGGGAAAGAGTATGGCAGCTCACATTACCATGGGACGCATTGGAGAAGTCTACAACAAGGAGCTTAAGGACACCATATACCAAATATGTGGGTGCGAGGCGAGCAATGGGAAGTAATTAGCACCAAGAAGGATAGATCCATTGCAGCTTACATCCGAGGAGCTAAACCAGCACATTCGGCGTCATGAGAACCCGGATGTGCAGACATGCTTTGGATTTGAAGAAGGCGAAAACTAAGATCATCGAATTGGAGGAAGAACTCAAGTCTACACGATGGATATGAGGAAGAAATCAAGATACTCTTTGGAGAAGAACGGCGACCTAGTCAAGAAGATTGGAGTTTTCATGGGAGGACCAGCACCCAAGGAAGAGGAGCAAGAAGAGGAAGAAGACCCGCTTGTCCGGACAACTACATCATCATCGGCGACACCGACTCAGATCCGAGTGATGATGACTATGAAGCGAATTTGGAGCAGACATCATGGAGTCTTCCACTGATCAAATTTTCTAGATGACCACCAAATATTAGTAGTATTTTCCCCCATGTAACTAGTAGTAGTGAGCACTTATGCGATAGTCCTAGACCGTTTTGTATGCCCTTGCTTGCTTGATTGAATGAATGTGTGTTTTGCCTCATGTGCATATGGGTAGTGTTTTCTCCCTAGACCTCTTTCCATTTCTAATCTCTCCCCTCTAAACCCTCAGATGCCTCAGGGCGTGACCCGGTTTTGCTTTCCCACGGAGCTCACTCGGTTGATCCAACAGCGAGAATGCCTTGATGCAATTGCTAGTTCGTAACCAGGGCAATGCCAACAACAACAACAACAACAACAACAACAACAACAACAACAACAACAACAACAACAACCCGCCACCGGTGGACAATTTAGCCCGTTTTACGAGGTTACAACCGCGGTGTTTTCCGATGTAGCACCGAGCCAATAGTTGCGGATATTTGGTTACACCGTGTTGGAAGGAGTTAACCACCGCGGGATGCACGGATCTTTGAAAGAGTGCGCTTTGCCGCACATCAATTGGATGGACCCGGCAGCCGCATGGTGGGAGAATTACACGGCTACTTTTCCTATAGCCAATGTCACTTGGGACCAGTTCAACAAGCTTTTCGCACGGCCCATGTTTCAAGCTGGAGCCATGCAGATAAAGAAGCGTGAGTTCCGCAACTTACGCCCGGGAACCGTGTTGTGGCCCGATGCGTGGATGAGTTTAGCAAGTTATCACGCTATGCCCACGATGATGTGGCCATGGATGCCGCGAAGCAAGAGAAGTTTATGGAAGGACTGAATGATGAGATGAGTATGCAGCTGATGGTGGCAACTTTCAACAACTACCAGGAGTTGGTAGATAAGGCTCTAATGATTGAAGGGAAGCAGCAGCAAATTGAGAGTCGTAAGAGGAAGTATGGACAAGGGAAGTATAACTCAGGAGCTCACCAGAAACCACGCCTAACCCCGAACTCGGGAGGACTAGTTCATAACCATGGAGGACATAACCATCTTTGGAGGAGGAACGCATAATGGTGCGAAGAATGGGAATGGAAATGCAGCCAACAATAATCGAATCGCTCTAACCCAGCTACACCCGCTAAGAGAGACCCGAGCCAAGTTATTTGCTTTAAGTGCGGGAAGACAGGGCACTATGCCAACGACTGCCTGAAGGAAAGAATGGAAACGGAAATGGGAGCACGGAAGAAGCCCAATCCATTCAACAAAGGACAAGTGAACCACGTTAACGTGGAGGAAGTTGAAGAGCAGCCGGATGCGGTAATAGGTAAGTTTTTGGTTCGATCATTTACCGCTATTGTTCTTTTAAATCTTGGTGCATCGCATTCATACATATCAAGGGATTTGTGGATAAGTTTAAGTTACCACCCTGCACCCTTAGAACCCCTCTTTTAGTAAGCTCGCCTAGAGCAGAGTATATGGCTAGCAGATGGTGCACCCAGATACCCCTAATCATTGGCACGCATGTTTTTCCGTCTGACCTAATTATCTTGGAGTCGCAAGGATTGGATGTGATATTAGGTATGGATTGGATGTCGAAGTTTGGAGGAAGTATCATTTGTGCTAGCAAGTCAATTTATCTTACCACCCCGGAGGAAAAAGGATTAAGTATGTATCTAGGCATGTGCCTAGGAGGAGCCAAGTAAATGCCCTCACGGGAGTTGTACAAGAAGAAGTACCTTAGTGAAGGATTATCCGGATGTTTTTCGGAAGAGTTACCGGGCATGCCACCGGATCGAGACATCGAGTTTACGATAGAACTAATACCAGTGCATGGGCCAATCTCAAAGAGACCCTATCGGATGCCCGCAAATGATCTGGAGGAAATTAAGAAGCAGATCAATGAGCTATTGGAGAAAGGTTATATTCGTAGAAGTTCATCACCTTGGGGAGCACCAGTACTTTTGGTGGAGAAGAAGGATAAATCCCTAAGGATGGTTGTTGATTACCGAGCTCTGAATGAAGTAACGATAAAGAACAAGTATCCCTTACCGATGATTAATGATCTGTTTGATCAGTTGCAAGGAGCTAAGGTGTTTTCTAAGATTGATCTCTACGATCGAGGATACCATCGATTGAAGATCCGAGAGAAGGATATACCAAAGACAGCATTCACCACACGATATGGATTATATGAGTATACGGTCATGTCATTTGGGTGACTAACGCCCTGCCTATTTCATGAGTATGATGAACAAAGTGTTCATGGAGTATTTGGACAAGTTTGTTGTGGTGTTTATCGATGATATTATGGTTTACTCGAAGAGCGAAGAGGAGCACGCGAGAACACCTACGTTTGGTTCTTGAGAAACTCGGGGAACACCGGTTATACACCAAATTCAGCAAGTGCGAGTTTTGGTTAAAGGAAGTTGGATTTCTTGGGCATTTTATATCGAGGAGAAGGTATAGCAAGAGACCCCGGTAAAATTCAGTCGATCCTTTGAATGGTTGGCACCCACTTGATCGGCGAGATTCGCGATTTCCTTGGAATGGCAGGATATTATCGAGATTCATTGAGAATTTTTCCAAGATTGCTAAAGCAATGACAAAATTGCTAAAGAAGGATACCAAGTTCAAATGGACGGAGGATTGTGAGACAAGTTTCCAAGAGTTAAAAAGCGGTTGACTACAGCCCGATCTTGACATTGCGAGATATACATAAGGAGTTTCAAGTGTATTGTGATGCCTCTCGCTTGGGAATTGGATGTGTTCTTATGCAGGAAGGAAAAGTTGTTTCGTATGCCTCCACGACAACTGAAGCCTCATGAGTTGAACTATGCCACGCATGATTTGGAGTTATCACCGTAGTACATGCGTTGAAGACACGGAGACATTATCTCATGGGAAACCGTTGTGATGTGTACACGGATCATAAGAGTTTAAAGTACATTTTCACACAGAAGGAGTTAAACCTCGAGCGGAGGAGATGGCTGGAACTTATAAAAGATTACGACATGAAGCTACACTATCATCCGGGAAAAGCCAACGTTGTAGCAGGCGCTTTGAGTCGGAAGAGTTATGCCAATATCCTTGAAGGTAGAGGACTGCCAAAGGAGTTAGCGAGAGGATGTTATGGAACTTCAGTTGGAGATTGTTCCAAGAGGTTTTCTTGCAACAATGGAGGTTCGATCGACCTTGTTGGATAAGATTCGAGGCGCTCAAAAGGAGGATAAAGAGATTGCTGAGATAAAGGAAAAGATGGGCAAAGGAAAAGCCAAAAGGTTTTCACGAGGATGAGCATGATACCTTGTGGTTTGAGGATCGGATTTATGTGCCCAACAATTTGGAGATCAGGAAGTTAATACTTCAAGAGGCCCATGACTCACCATACTCGATTCACCCCGGAAACACCAAGATGTACTTGGACTTGAAGGACCGTTTCTGGTGGACTGGTATGAAGAAGGATATTGCCGAGTATGTAGCCGTTTGCGATGTATGTCAGAGAGTGAAGGCAGAGCATCAAAAGCCGGCAGGACTGTTGCAGCCTATGCCAATACCGAATGGAAGTGGGACAAACTTGGCATGGATTTTATCACCGGATTACCCAGAACCACAGCAGGATATGATTCAATATGGGTAGTAGTGGATCGTTTGACCAAAGTAGCTCATTTTATCCCAGTGAAAACAACTTATACAAGTGCAAAGTTTGCCAAGAGATATATGACCAGGCTCGTATGTTTGCATGGAGTTCGAGGAGTATCGTGTCGAGATAGAGGAACGCAGTTTACTTCAAAGTTTTGGCATCGGCTACACCGGACTTTGGGTACCAGATTGGAGTTTAGTACCGCGTTCCACCTGACGCAGACGGAATGACGGAGAGAGAGTCAATCAGATTTTGGAGGACATGTTGAGAGCACATGTCGCTAGATTATGGATCTAGTTGGGATGACAATTTGTCGTCGCAGAATTCTCATACAACAACAGCTACCAGGCGGTTTGAAGATGGCACCGTTCAAGCTCTGTATGGACGCAGATGCGAGAACACCCTTGATGTGGGATGAGGTTGGAGACCGTCGGTTGTTTGGACCAGATTTGATCAAGGACTCGAGAGGACAAGGTTAAAGCGATCGAGACAGGCTAAAAATTGCTCGATCTCGACGAGAAGAGTTACTGTGATTCAAAAGCATAAGGAAGTAACCTATGAAATTGGAGACAGAGTATATCTGCGAGTATCACCCTTGAGGGGAGTGAAACGTTTTGGAGTAAAGGGAAAGTTAGCCCCTAGATTTGTAGGACCGTACCGTATTTTGGAACGGATGGGAGAAGTTGCCTACAAGCTGGAGTTACCTGAAGGACTGTCAGGAGTGCATGATGTGTTTCACATATCACAACTAAAGAAGTGCCACGCTGAGATGGCCGACATACCACTAAAGGATACAGTACCCCTGGAGGCGATACAATTGGATAATAATTTGACCTATGAGGAGAAGCCAGTAAAGATTTTGGATTTCGATAGCCGAGTCACTCGCAACAAGGTGATCAAGTTTTGCAAAGTTCGATTGGAGCCACCACACCGAGGAAGAAGCCACACAGGAGCGAGAAGAGGATATTCACAAGGACCATCCGCACCTATTTTCTAGCCAACCCGAATCTCGAGGGCGAGATTCATCTTAAGGGGGGTAGGTTTGTAACATCCCAAATTTTCAATTTGGCATGTTATACATAGGTCATTCATGCATATCATATTTATTTGCATTCTCGTTTACCATCCTCGAAAATCCTAAGCAACTCAAGGACCCTCGGAGAAGTTGGAATTTTTCAATTTTCATATTTGAATTTTGTCAAATAATGAAAGACGAGGATATTGGATTTTAATTATTTTCTCTCCGGAAAACTATTTCAATTTAAATAAATAAATGAGGGGAGATAATATGACTTCTCCAAAATAATTGAAATAACGGAGGAAAATGTTAAAATCATTTTTAGGATTTTATTTGATTTTATTTGGAATTTTATTTGCCCTAGAAAAATTTGCACGCTTTAAAAAGTTGCATTTTAGGGGCCAAGAAAAGTTCATCTAGTTCTAAATATTTTATTTAGACGGAGAAAACTTGTTTTGGAATTTTTAGATTTTTATTTATTTTTCTAGGAATTCGGCTTTCGGCGGTATGTTTAAAAAAAATGGACCCGCGCCCGACTGGGCCAAAGGCCCAGCCGAGCCAGGCCGGACCGCGAGCGCCGCCGCCTTCCCCACGCCGCCGTCAGTGAGGCACGGACGCCGAGGGCGAGTCCGAGCGGACTCCACCCCCGGCGCCCCTTCCCAAGCCGCCCGCCCGCCCCTATAAATGCCGCCGCCGCCGCCACACCACCACCCGCCACCACCCAAGCCGCTGCTGCCGCCGAGGAAACCACCCGTAGCCCCGACCACGCCGTCGTCGCCGCCTCTCGCGCCGCCCATCGCCCATCGCCCGAGTCGCCGCCACCGCCGCCACTCCCCGCCCCACCGGAACCGCGAACGCCGCCCGCCGGGACGCGCCCGCGGAGGTGCTGACCCGCCCAGCGGTTTGTTTTTTAGAAAACCCGCGGTTTTTAATATAATACCCTAGATCGTTTTATTAGATAGATCGGTTTATTTTATTAGGTTTATTTATTTATCGGACGTCCGTTCACCCATTCGTTCTAACTAAGGTGTTCACTGTTTAGGTTACATTAACGAGCGTTAGATTCGTTTAGCGATTCGTCGCTTTTCTTTTATCGATTTAATCGCGGTTATTACGATCGCGATTTCGATCCAATTTTCGAACCTGTTTATCTTTTCCCTCGTTTATCGGAATCAGGCGATTCAAGCGCCTGGAGTTTCATCTTGAAACCCTCTTTCCGAATAATCAACTCAACCAAGTTTTTATCTCTGTAAAATTTGACCCTGGTTCAGATTAGTAAACGGACCTTGTTTTTCTCGCCGTTTGAGTTTCGTTGTTCCGTTTGGTTTGATTCTTTTTGCAAACCGGAATTCTTAAGTTGAACTCTCCGGTCAACCTCTTTCAGTTGAAGTTTCATTTGTGCATCTTTGCTTGTTTACTTATGTATGTATTGTTTGCTTGCGATAGAATTCCCGGAGTGCGAAGCGTGTTACTACGAGTCTCTAGGATTCACGGATCGTCAGCAAGGCAAGTAACACTTGATCATATCTTTTCATACCCAGTTTTTATGCATTAGCTCAACCCTCCAACATTGCATGATTAGGATGGCATTAAATTGTGGGTTGGGAAGTAGATGATGAGGTAGGAACCTATTGCCCTGTTACTATCAAACCCTTGGGAGTTACTCCTACGTTATGCATATATTGCCATGCTATGCTCATAGACGTGGTTTGGGTTTGAGAGATATTCATGACAGATGTGAGATTGTAAATTAATGGTTTACTTTAAGGTGGCAACTTAAATACACATCTGGGTGGATTGAGGCACCTGGGGAACCCGGTGTTATGCATTTTCTTGGAAATCCCGGGGTACCCGTGTGATCTTCCTATGGACCGCCACCCAGGCTCAAAGGGAACTGAGTTTATTCCGGCTAGAAACTTCCGTGTGCAGCCACAAGCTATTATGGGCTCTAGCATAGTTACGTGAAGCTCTCAAAGAGGTAGGTCAGCAGGTAGTGGGTTTTATAGGTTTGGTATGACCTATCCGGAGTAGGGAGTTAATGTTTCTGAAAGACTGTGTCTCGGTCATCCGTCTCTCAAACACCATGCAGTGCGAGAAACCAACGGAGACGATCGAGTCTTGTGGGGAAAAGTGCGCAAACCTGTGCAGAGTGTACAAACTAATCATGGTTAGCCGTGTCCCCGGTTATGGACAATTCTGAGTATCTAGTACTTGAGTATTCACATGTATCTCATCACTCTTAACTAATTTTGCTGGGTTGTTAATCACTTTAATTGGGATCATTGAGTTGGGGTTACACCTTCTCAATGATGTTTCAACCGCCATGATAGTTAAATTAAAATTTATTCCTTTGATGTAGGGAAAAATTGGCTTTTCGCAAAACTGTAACCATAGAGCTTTCCACCAGCCATATATGCATGTAGTATAGATTATTCTTTCATTACTCTATGTGTTACATTGCCAGCATATTCCATGTGCTGACCCGTTCTCGGGCTGCAACGTATTATGTTGCAGACTTTTGAACGAGGAGTAAGGATTGTAGGTCGTTGCCGTGCAGCTCAGTTATGCCGTTGGAGTTGATGGACTCACTTTATCTTCCAAGCCTTCCTCTGTTATCGCATTAGATGGCCTTCAGCCATATTATTGTAATTAGTTCTCGTTTGAGACATTCGATGTAATAAGTGTGTGATTGCTACTCTGTTATAAATCCTTCGAGTACTGTGTGTGTCAGCATTACCGATCCAGGGATGACACAGAAGCACAGAGACTTGACCATCTGAGGTCGGGTCGCTACAGGTGTCCTTGGATTATCTTGGGGGTGCCATGGGAACCCCCAAGCTTAGGCTCTTGCCACTCCTTGTTACTTAATCCATCAAAAAGAATTCACCCAAAACTTGAAAACTTCACAACACAAAACTCAATAGAAATCTCGTGAGCTCCGTTAGAGAAAGAAAACAAAAGACTACTTTAAGGTACTGTAATGAACTCATTCTTTATTTATATTGGTGTTAAACCTACTGTATTCCAACTTCTCTATGGATCATAAACTATTTTACTAGCCATAGTTTCATCAAAATAAGCAAACAACACACGCAAAACAGAATCTGTCAAAAACAGAATAGTCTGTAGTAATCTGTAACTAACGAAAACTTCTGGAATTCAAGAAATTCTACCAAAATTATACGACCTAGAAAATTTGTTTATTGATCAGCAGCAATTGGAATCAATATTTTATCACGTTCTGGTGATTTTTAACAATTCGGGCACTGAGCGCAAAGTTTCTGGAAATAACAGCAAGATCAAATAACTATCATCCAAGAAGATCCAATATGTTTAACTTGGCACAAACACTAATTAAAACATAAAACCACATCTAAACAGAGGATAGATGGATTATTTATTACTAAGAAGCAAGGAAAAATATTGGGTTGTCTCCCAACAAGCGCTTTTCTTTAAAGCCTTCTTAGTTAGGCATTGAGATTTCAATGATGCTCACAAGAAAGACAAGAATTGAGGCACAAAGAGAGCATCATAAAACATGTGACAACACACTTAAGTCTAACATACTTCCTATGCATAGGCATATTATAGGCAAACAAATTATCGTAGCAAGCAAAAACTAGCATATGCAAGGGAGCGGAAAGGAACAATAGCAATCTCAACATACCGAGAGGTAATTTAGTAACATGAAAATTTCTATATCCATATTTTCCTCTCTCATAATAATTACATGTAGGATCATAGGCAAATTCAACAAAATAGCTATCGCAAAGTATATTCTCAACACGATCCACATGCATGCAAAGTTGATACTCTTCCAAAATAGTGGGATTATCATTAACTAAAGTCATGAACTTTCCAACCCCACTTTTATCAAAAACTTCATAAGACTGAACATACTCCAAATATGTGGGATCTAAAGTTGACACTCTTCCAAACCCACTTTCAATATTATTGCAAACACTATTATCAATCTCATATTCATCATGGAGCTTAAATAAATTTTCAAGACCATAAGAAGAATCACCCCAATCATGATCATTGCAACAAGTAGTAGACATAGCAAAACTAGCATCCCCAAGCTTAGGGTTTTGCATCTTATTAGCACAATTGACATCAAAAGAATTTATAGTAAAATCATTGAAATCATGCTTTTCATCGAGGGAACTATCAAGTATGGGCGCAATAGCAACGATCTCATGTTTAACATAAGGAACTATAGCAAATTCATCTTCATAAATATTGGCATCATAGCCACAATAATAGCAAGCATCATGTTCATCAAGGGATATTTCAATCAAATCATCGGAATCATCATTATCTATAGATTCATGCATATCATTATTTCCTTCCAAAGCAACGGTCATTCTTTCAATAAATTCTTGGACATAGACATTATGAGCAAGGTTTTCATTGCAATATTTAAGTATGACGGAATTTTCAGATTTGTTGAGAGTAATATCATACTTTTCAATCAAAGAAGCAACTTCATGAGCACCCTTGAAAACGACAAATTCTTCAATTTGTTCGATATCATAGTAACTATAAACACCCTTTGCATAAGAAGATAAGATTTCATTATCATTGAACTCATATAGGTAGGGAAGGTGTATATTAGGGCTCTTAGAGCAACAAGTAAAATCACACAATTCACAAAAGATTCAAAGCATAGCATAGCAGACTATTTATATGATACCGTAAGAGTCTCCCTTTTTCAGACAAACGGTGACGCACAAAATGAGCATGCTCATCTAAAGATTTCCCATCAACTAGGCCAGTTGGGGTTTCAGCACGAGCGCATAAGGATCGAAGATTATCCAAGTAGAACACCTTAAGTGGATCCATAACAATAGACTTTTAGCAAGCAAAGATGCAAGCAAATATAAGGCACATGGTAACACAAGCGGACGAGGAAAAGGCAACGGGAAAAAGAGGAGGAGATTGGGAAAGAGAGGGCGAATAAAATGGCAAGGGTGAAGTGGGGGAGAGGAAAACGAGAGGCAAATGGCAAATAATGTAATGCGAGAGATAGGGATTGTGATGGGTACTTGGTATGTTGACTTTTGCATAGACTCCCCAGCAACGGCGCCAGAAATCCTTCTTGCTATGTCTTGAGCTTGCGTTGGTTTTCCCCGAAGAGGAGAGGATGATCCAGACCTGATGGCGTAAGTATTTCCCTCAGTTTTTGAGAACCAAGGTATCAATCCAGTAGGAGGCCACGCGCAAGTCCCTCGTACCTGCACAAAACGATAGCTGCTCGCAACCAACGCGATTAGGGGTTGTCAATCCCTTCACGGTCACTTACGAGAGTGAGATCTGATAGAGATAATATTTTTGGTACTTTTGGTATAAAGATGCAAAGTAAAAAGTAAAGGAAAAGTAAAAACAAAGCAAGTATAAAAGTGATGGAGATTGATATGATGAGAATAGACCCGGGGGCCATAGGTTTCACTAGTGGCTTCTCTCAATAGCATAATTATTCTACGGTGGGTGAACAAACTACTGTTGAGCAATTGACAGAATTGAGCATAGTTATGAGGTTATCTAGGTATGATCATGTATATAGGCATCACGTCCGAGACAAGCAGACCTAAACGATTCTGCATCTACTACTATTACTCCACTCGTCGACCGCTATCCAACATGCATCTAGAGTATTAAGTTAAAAAAAGAGTAACGCCTTAAGCAAGATAACATGATGTAGAGGAATAAATTCATGCAATATGATAAATACCCCATCTTGTTATCCTCGATGGCAACAATACAATACGTGCCTTGCAACCCTTTACATCCTTTGGTAAGGACACATAAGATTGAACCCAAAGCCATGCACTTCTCCCATTGCAAGAACTACCAATCTAGTTGGCCAAACCAAGCGGATAATTGAAGAGACTTCCAAAGATAACTCAATCATACATAAAAGAATTGAGAGAAGATTCAAATATTATTCATAGATAAGCTGGATCAAAAACCCACACTTCATCGGTCTCAACAAACACACCGCAAAAACAAGATTACATAGAATAGATCTCCACGCGAGAGGGGAGAACATTGTATTGAGATCCAAAAAGAGAGAAGAAGCCATCTAGCTACTAGCTATGGACCCGAAGGTCTGAAGTAAACTACTCACACTTCATCGAAGGGGCTATGGTGATGATGTAGAAGCCCTCCGTGGTGGATGCCCCCTCCGGCGGAGCTCCGGAACAGGCCCCAAGATGGGATCTCGTGGATACATGAAGTTGCGGCGGTGGAATTAGGTTTTTGGCTCCTCTTCTGATCGTTTGGGGTACGTAGGTATATATAGGAGGAAGGAGTACGTCGGTGGAGCTTCGAGGGGCCCACGAGGCAGGGGGGCGCCCTAGGGGGGCGCCCTCCACCATCGTGACCGCCTCGTGGCTTTCTTGACGGAGGGTCCAAGTCTCCTGGGTCTTATCTGACGAGAAAATCACGTTCCCGAAGATTTCATTCCGTTTGGACTCCGTTTGATATTCTGTTTCTTCGAAACACTGAAATAGGCAAAAAAACAGCAATTCTTGGCTGGGCCTCCGGTTAATAGGTTAGTCCCAAAAATAATATAAATGTGGAAAATAAAGCCCATTATAGTCCAAAACAATAGATAAAGTAGCATGGAGCAATCAAAAATTATAGATACGTTGGAGACGTATCAAACGGCCATAGTGCTTCTTCAACCTCTGGCCTTCTTGCTCCAACCGCCCAAAGCAGCGCCGGTCGTGCCGCCTGCTCCTGCCTCCCGTGGCCGGTTGTGCTACCGCGGAGGCCTCAGCACCCCCATACTACTCCCACCACTGGCCAGGCCATCCCTCCACTCACCCACACCCCCTGTTTTTCTGCGGCGACGGCAGCCTCACACCGCAACCGAACCAGTGAACGCTCGTACTCCTCCCCGCGTGGGCATCCACTGCCGCGTCTTGCCCGGCTTCGCGTCGTCCCCTTCCTAGGCCTCGCCTTCGTCCACCGATGTGGTGCTCTTGGCGCGGTGTGGTCAATGTGGTCAACGACCGACTTCCATCGGAAGAGTACTGTACGTGGAGAGGCTGACAGCTGGGTCCACGTCAGCCGCAAGGAAGTGCCTCCTTATTACGCGGAAAATAATTATTCCTCCACCTGACAGGGGGGACCCACCGGACGGGCCAGCAGTATTTTGCGTAAAAAATCATTTCCCCCTGACTGCTGGGACCCACCGGACGGGAAACCGTATTTCGCGAAAAATATGTTCCCCCGCTATCAGCTCGGACCCACCGGAAGTGCCTCCTTATTACGCACAAAAAAATGAATACTCCCCCGGCTAGCTCGGACCCACCTTGGTGGGAGGCTGACTTGTGGGCCTACTATGTTGACGGGGACGAAGGGCTTTGTCAACTTAGTCAATATGAACGATTCTAGCTCCAGTGACCGTATGATGTCCATCCAACGGCCGTAGTGCTTCTTCAACCTCTGGTCTTCTTGCTCCAGCCGCCCAAAGCAGCGCCGGTCGTGCAGCATGCTCCTGCCTCCCGTGGCCGGCTGTGCTGCCGCAGAGGCCTCACCGCCCCCTACTATTCCCACCGCTGGCGGCCTCACACCACAGCCGAACCAGTGAACCCTCGTACTCCTCTCCGCGCGGGCTTCCACTGCCGCGTCTTCCCACGGCTCCACTTCGTCCCCTTCCTAGGCCTCGCCATCGTCCACCGCCGTGGTGCTCTCCGTGCGGCATGGTCAACGTGGTCAAGGATCGACTTCCATCGGAAGAGTATTGTACATGGAGAAGCTGACAGCTGGGTCCACAGCCACAGCCCAGTTTTTTGTGATTTGCCAAGTAAGTCGCTTTGTTAGGCTGTTGGGCTGCAAATCTTTCAAGACGAGAGAGCTTTCATTAATTTGGCGAGAAAATGGCCCATCAAGAATGAGAAATGGGATGTACATTTTTAAAACACATCAAACCGCAATTAGTTTCAAATATCTTTTTTTCATTTCAAGATTTTAAATTACATTAATTTTTATGCGTGGAGAATTTGTTGGACTTTATATTGATATACATTTATTTCTAAAATCAGTTTGAATGTGAGTCGAAATTTCGATTAAAAACAGTTCGGACCGCTTTTGAAATATGCAAAATTTTATATAATTTTTTAACCGTGGCCACAATATGGGCTGTAATGCTAACAAAAAGAATATGGGCTCCAAAAAAACCCTTAAGAATTAGCAAATGGGCTGTAAATTATTAGAAATAATGGCAGATGGGTTGTATGCTGTTTTCCACAGATTTGAGGCTTTAATAGAAAAATGGTTGACGCACAAACACTGACTGTTGGATGTCCATCCAACGGCGGTCGCGCTTCTTCAATATCTGCTCTTCCTGCTCCAGCCGCTCAAACAAGCGCCGACGGGACTGCCTGCTCCCTCCTCCCTCACGGCCGGTGTCTTGTCATGTGAGCCTCACCGCCCACCATACTCCCATCGCTGGCCTAGCCATCCCTCTACTCACCCACACTGCTGTTATTCTCCGTGACGGCGCAGACGAGAAACCCTCGTGACAACAGATTACTCCCCTCCGCGTGGGAAACAACTACCGAGTCTTCCCTACCTCCGTGTCGTCCCCTTCCTAGGCCTCCCCGTCGTCCACCGCCGTGGTGCTCTCGGCGCGGCGTGGTCAATGTGGTCAACGACCGACTTCCATCGGAAGAAATCTTGTGCGTGGAGACGGCGGTACAGGTCCACGGCCGCAACAAGGAAGTGCCTCCTTATTACGCGCAAAATAATTATTCCTCCACCTGACAGCGGGGACCCACCGGACGGGCCACCGTATTTCGTGAAAAAACGTTTCCCCCCTGACTGTTGGGACCCACCAGCTACACCTTCGCACGCAAGGAAGTGCATACGGGAAAAGACAAAACAAAATGATTCGCCCCCCTGACTGCTGGGACCCACCAGCTACATCTTCGCACGCAAGGAAGTGCCTGACAGCCGGGACCCACCTGGTCGAAGCGTACGTAGCGTTGTCATTCTGGTCGCGAACGTGTACGTACATACTGGACGACGTAGAGGCGCACACGTTGCTTATTAGAGGCACGCACGTGTCGTAGTAGAGGCACGCACGTAGCATGTACACGTACGTCCAGCGGACAGGGTGCAAGAAAGAAAATATGGCCACGTATGTGTACATACGGGCGGGGTCTCGAACGCCTACTCGCGCATACGTACGACAGGGCTCGTGTACATGGCTGGGTCGGAACGGAGAAACAACGTCGTCGTCGTGTTCATGGGGAGGCAACGAATGCGTCGTGTTCATGGGGAGGCAACAGAATGCATCGTGTTCATCGGGAGGCAACGGAACGTGGGAGCCAACCGGTGGGTCGGAGCGGAATGCGTGGTCGTGTTCATCGGGAGGGCTTGGATGGAACAGCGATGGAAGCGAGGCTGGCGTACCGCTGGCGGAGGAAAGCGGACCTCCTATGTTCGAGCAGGGTCCTGTTGATCGGGAGGGGTCTGGCGTCTGCAAAAGCGGAGGAAGCGGACCTCCTACGGTCGAAACGGGGGCCTGTTGATCGGGAGGGTGTGGCATACCGCCAAAAGCGGACAAAACGGACCTCCTACGGTGAAAGCAGGGGGTCCTATTGATAGGAGGTGTGTGGCGTGCCGCCAAAAGCGGACGAAACGGACCTCCCTACGGTTGAAACGGGGTCCTGTTCGCCGGGAGGGTGTGGCGTACCGCAAAACGGGACTCCACAGGATATTGTTCATCTCCACCGTCGACCTCCACCAGCCTCCACGGGCTACCGTCGACCTCCTCCAGCCTCCACGGGCTCCTGTTCATCCACCCTCCACCGCGCACTACTCCACCGGCTACTGTTCAACCACCCCTCCACCGTCTACTGTTCATCCAGCCCTCCACACCACGAGGTCCTATTCATCCACCCCTCCACGGGCACCCCTCCACCGCGTACTGTTCATCGAGCCCTCCACACCACGGGGTCCTGTTCAACCACCCCTCCACAGGCACCCCTCCACCGCCTACTGTTCATCCAGCCCTCCACCACACCACGGGGTCCTGTTCATCCAGAGGCAATGCCACCGCTGACTGTTCATCCAACCTCCCCCCACCGCAACACTCACTGTTCATCCCAAAGGCGTGTCGATCGGCTTGATTAGCAGCGATGGCAGAAGAATCGCTCGATCGGGTTTAGTTAACGACCATCAATCGATCGCTTTCCGGGTTCGATGTAGCGTAGCCTACAAAGGTCAATCGCCGGGTTCGATTAGAGCCCAATGCCTCGCTTCGGGTTCGATTAGAGCCAACGCCTACACACGCAGCGTACATGTACGAGAAACGCACATCGCTCGGCCCCGACCTCCCACCGTAACCGGAACTCCCGAAATTTTCCTCCCCTCGCTTCTACCACGGTTTTTTCCGTCATGGACGGCCCAAAGAATGTCATGCAGCTGCGTCTCCGGCCCGCCCAGGACGAAAAGCCCATTTTCTGTCATGATTTTTTTTCATAAAAGTAGGAGCCCACCACATCTATGATGATACCGGGTTTTGTCACAATTATCATCATAGAAGTGTCATATGTATGACAGAAAAAAATTTCGTTCGGCCCAAAATTTTATGGATGTGTCTTTTTTTTTGTAATGACCTCTACGTCGCCATCGACAAGTTCACCAAGTGGGCGGAGGTTGAAGCTGTCCGCACCATCCCGGCCGGATCCGCGGTCAAGTTCATCAAGGGTCTCGTGAGCCGGTTTGGGGTCCGCAACCGCATCATCACCGATAACGGCTCGCAGTTCACTAGAAATCTCTTCAGGACATATTGTGCTAACCTTGGAACGCAGATCTGCTACGCTTCCGTGGCGCACCCAGAAGCAATGGTCAGGCCGAACGCGCCAACACTGACGTCCTGAGAGGCCTCAAGACCAGGACCTTTAAGAAGAAGCTCGAGGCCTGCGGCAGGGGCTGGCACACCGAGCTCCAGTCTGTTCGTTGGTCCATCCGCAGCACCGCCACCAAGAACAGGCGAGACCCCGTTCTTCCTCGTCTACGGAGCAGAAGCGGTTCTCCCTCACGAGGTCAAGCAGCGCTCCGCGCGGGTCCTGGCGTTTGATGAGGTGCAGCAGGACGCCATGCGGGGGATGGACATCGTGCTGGGGTGGAACACTGCCGTGAATCCACGCTCCGGGCGGCAAGATACCAGCAGGCGCTACGACGGTATCACTGTCGCAGCATCCGCTCTAGGACGCTCGAGGTGGGCGACCTCGTCCTAAGGCGGGTGCTCTCCAGGGAAGGGCTGCACAAGCTCTTGCCCATGTGGTAGGGCCCATTTAGGGTCGCTCACCTCTCCAGGCCTGGCGCCATGCGCCTGGAGACGCAAGACGGGGTGCCCATCCAGAACGCCTGGAACATCCAGCACCTCCGAAAGTTCTACCCGTGAAGAAAGGCCCAGTGCCTGTGAAGAAGGCCCAGTGCCTGTGAAGGTCTCTGCTCGTGACACTCTCACGTAATAATGAGTGGGGCTGTACACGCCCCGGAGTCTCAGGAGTGCCGCCCTCGGGCCTCGGGGGCTCCCTCCCACGTCCTAGTGGCAACACTTAGCTCCGCGCTGGTGAGAAGACAAGAAGACTAGACTAGGTGCCGGACACGGCTTTTCATTTGCTTTCCGTAGTTGGCTTGCCTCTCTTTAATGAAATTTGCTTTCTGGTGGTCCTTTCCGGTTTGGTTCCATCGCCTTTGGGCTCCGTTTCTGCCTTCGGTTCCTTGCTTCGACCTGTACTCTCTTGCATGCCTCGCGAGGGGGCTGGACAGGTGCCCTCGTGAGGATTTTTTCCTGTTTTTCATGAGGCACCCTCGTTGGAGCTCATAAGCTGGCGCGCTTCTCTCAATTCGTGCCCCTCGGGTACCATGATGCGTAGCGCTGGATCGTGGCTGGTGGCGCCTGTGACCAGGGCTCGGAAGAACAAAAGTTTCCTAACAAATTTTTATAGTTCCCGGACGCCTCCCAGGCCAAGGAGGCCTCGCCAGGTACTAGGAAACGCATGCTTCACGAAGCAAAGACTACCTCGAGCATGTTGAGCTAAGTTATCTCTACGCGCCTACATAAAACGTTAAATGATGCGACACAACACAATGACGATAAACATAGCATAACAACTTGAAAATATAGTTTGTTGCACGCCCCTGCGAGGCCCCATACTTGTCTCTCTTAATGCAGGAAGAAAAGGAAGAACAAAACAAAAGCGGCGCATGCCCCTGCAGCAGCTCGCGAGGATGGACCCATGGCACTCTCCTGATCTCAGCCGGACCCGTCCTCGCGCTTTACTAGGCCGTGGCGACGAGACGACCCGCTGCCGCCCTTAAAGTGGGCGCGGCTATGTGGCGGCTGATCGTAGCCGCCGTTGCTGGAGCTGTCGCCGAAGGAGGAGTCGACGTAGTTGGGTGAGCGGCGGCCAGCACCGAAGGCAAGACCATCCTCACCCTCGTCTCGATCGTCGCCAAGGTGAAGCACCTCATCACCGTCGTTGTCCTCGGGGCAGCACCCGACGCGGCGTCCGTCTTCTCCGAACACCCTCACGTAGAGGGTCGCGTTGTCGTCATATTTGAAGTGGAGGGTGCACCGCCTGCCCGAACGGCAGCAAGCGTCTGCCAGCGGGCGGGGCTGCGTTATCTGACGGAGACCTCGATCACGACCCACGAAGCCTTCTTTGCGGCAGCCGTCACTTCGCTGTGAGCCCGCTGGACACTGTGGCGGCGGTGATACGTCTCCAACGTATCTATAATTTTTTATTGTTCCATGCTATTATATTATTTGTTTTGGATGTTTAATGGGCTTTATTATACACTTTTATATTATTTTTGAGACTAACCTATTTACCGAAGGCCTAGTGCAAATTGCTGCTTTTTTGCCTGTTTCGCAGAAAAGGAATATCAAACGGAATCCAAACGGAACGAAACCTTCGGGAGAGTGATTTTTGGAACAAACGTGATCCAGAGGACTTGGAGTGGACGTTAAGAAAGAAGCGAGGAGGCCACGAGGCAAGGAGGCGCGCCTGCCCCCTGGGTTCGCCCCCACCCTCGTGGGCCCCTCGCAGCTCCACCGACCTACTTCTTCCTCCTATATATACCCATATACCCCGAAAACATCCAGAAGCACCACGAAACCCTATTTCCACCGCCGCAACCTTCTATACCCGTGAGATCCCATCTTGGGGCCTTTCCCGGTGCACCGCCGGAGGGGGAATCGATCATGGAGGGCTTCTACATCAACACCATAGCCTCTCCGATGATGTGTGAGTAGTTTACCACAGACCTTCGGGTCCATAGTTATTGGCTAGATGACTTCTTCTCTCTTTTTGGATCTCAATACAAAGTTCTCCTCGATCTTCTTGGAGATCTATTCGATGTAACTCTTTTTGCGGTGTGTTTGCCGAGATCCAATGAATTGTGGGTTTATGATCAAGATTATCTATGAACAATATTTGAACCTTCTCTGAATTCTTTTATGTATGATTTGTTATCTTTGCAAGTCTCTTTGAATTATCTGTTTGGTTGGGCCTACTAGATTGACCTTTCTTGCAATGGGAGAAGTGCTTAGCTTTGGTTTCAATCTTGCGGTGTCCTTTCCCAGTGATAGCAGGGGCAGCAAGGCATGTATTGTATTGTTGCCATCGAGGATAAAAAGATGGGGTTTATATCATATTGCTTGAGTTTATCCCTCTACATCATGTCATCTTGCTTAATGCGTTACACTGTTCTTATGAACATAATACTCTAGATGCATGCTGGATAGCGGTCGACGTGTGGAGTAATAGTAGTAGATGCAGAATCGTTTCGGTCTACTTGTCGCGGACGTGATGCCTATATACATGATCATGTCTAGATATTCTCATAATTATGCACTTTTCTATCAATTGCTCGACAGTAATTTGTTCACCCACCGTAATACTTATGCTATCTTGAGAGTAGCCACTAGTGAAACCTATGTCCCCCGGGTCTATTTTCCATCATATAAGTTTCCAATCTATTTTTACTTTGCAATCTTTACTTTCAATTTATATCATAAAAATACCAAAAATATTTATCTTATTATCTCTATCAGATCTCACTTTTGCAAGTGGTCGTGAAGGGATTGACAACCCCTTTATCAAGTTGGTTTCAAGGTTCTTATTTATTTGTGTAGGTACGAGGCGACTTGTGTGTGGTCTCCTACTGGATTGATACCTTGGTTCTCAAAAACTGAGGGAAATACTTACGCTACTTTGCTGCATCACCCTTTCCCCTTCAAGGGAAAAACCAACGCAGTGCTCAAGAGGTAGCAAGAAGGATTTCTGGCGCCGTTGCTGGGGAGATCTACGCCAAGTCAAGACATACCAAGTACCCATCACAACTCTTATACCTCGCATTACATTATTTGCCATTTGCCTCTCGTTTTCCTCTCCCCCACTTCACCTTTGCTGTTTTATTCGCCATCTTTTTCCGTTCGCCTCTTTTCGCTTGCTTCTTGTGTGTTCGTTCTCTGTGCAATTTGCTGTCGTCATGCTGAAATTGGGGAGCTTATCATTGATAAGGATAATAATATGGAAAACTTTGATGTTTTTGATGATCCTCTTGAAGATCCAACTATTTTATACACTAAAAAGTTCCGGATTGGTAGCGGTAATATTATTGGAAAAGGAGTTATTCAAGATTTCTTTACTAGTGCCGATGCCCTGCCCTCTATGGATGGGTCTATTCTTCATAGAACTAGTAGTCTTGCGGATGCTATATCCTTGCTCGTAGTTGAACTTGAAAGACAATTTATCCATATGCACCCTTGCATACAAAGGATTTTTCTAGAGTTTTCCAATATCGAGCATTCTTCTGTTAAGCGAGCGGCTACTATCTTTGTGGCACATAAGTTCAGATTTATAATGAAAGAGGCCAATGAAATTTTTGCGCATTATAGGGCGGACGCTGGTCGTCCTCCCATAGAGGCTATCCTTTTTAATCAAGAATACTTAATGCGTTTGCGATCTTTAGATCATGTTGCTTACAATGAAAACCTTAGAAAGAAGGTTCCTACCGATGTTCTAGTTGATAGAATTTCTGAACTCAATAATGACTTTGCTATTCAAAACAACGGCTTGGGTTTTTATCTTGAACAAAGGCTCATGACTTACTGTCAAAAGAATGCTTATAATGATGAATTTGTTGTGCAATATAAGGGGCCAAAGGAGGAACCCATACCTCCCGAACTTGATCTTGGGGACTTTTGTCCCATTAAATTTAGCCCTTTTGATTACTTTTACTTGCCACAAAGAAAACTTGCTGCTGAATGTAGGGAATATGAGATGAGTTTTCGTGATTTACCTTACCATTATTATGGTAATACCTAGATCTATTCTTGCCTTTATGCCTAGCTAGGGGCGTTAAACGATAGCGCTTGTTGGGAGGCAACCCAATTTTATTTTTGTTTCTTGCTTTTTATTTCTGTTTAATAATAAATAATTCATCTAGCCTCTGTTTAGATGTGTTTTCATGTTTTAATTACTGTTTTTGCCAAGTAGAACCTTTGGGAAGACTTGGGTGAAGTCTTTTTGATCTTGCTGTAAAAAACAGAAACTTTAGCGCTCAGGACATTAGCTGCCATGTTTTACTGGAGAGAGCTATTTAGTTGATTCTTTTTTCAGATGATTAATAGACTAATTCCTCACGTCCAGAAATTTATTTCAGAATTTTTGGAGTTCCATAAGTATACGTTTGATACAGATTACTACAGACTGTTCTGTTTTTGACAGATTCTGTTTTTCGTGTGTTGTTTGCTTATTTTGATGAATCTATGACTAGTATCGGAGGGTATTGTAACATCCCAAATTTTCAATTTGGAATGTTATACATTAGGTCATCATGCATATCATATTTTCTCGCATTTTTTCCGATCCTAGGAAATTTCACGCAACTCAAGGACCCTCGGAGAGAGTTGGAAGTTTCATTATATTCATATTTGGGATTTCTCAAATTTTGGAAATAGGATCATTTGGATTTATTTAATTATCTTCATAAAGTTTTCCTATAAAAATCTCAAGAGAGGGAATAATATGACTTTCCCAATATTTAGGAAAAATGAAGATATTTTAAATAAATCAAATTTGGGTTTTGAAGATTTATTTTGCTTAGGCAAAAATGAGCATTTTAAAAGTTTTATGCATGTTTGCCGCTTTTAAAGTTCATTTTGTTCACTCATTTTTAGGAGTCGGGTAAAATTTTTTTTTTTTAATTTGTATTTCTTTTGGTTTTTTTTTTAATTCTTTTTATTTATTTTTATTTAAAAAAAAACGGCGCCCCACAGGCCAAGGCCCGGCCGCCCAACCAGCCAGCCCCGACCCAGCGCCCACCTCCCTCCTCTCCTCATGGCCCGGAAAGCGGCGTCCGCCGCCGCCCGCCCGCCCGCCCGAGTCCGGCTCCGACCCGCCCCCTTGCCCTCGCCCAAGCGCCGCCTCTCCCTCCCATAAATACCCGCCGCCCTCACTCGCCCCGCCGCCGGCCGAGTCACCGCCGCCCAAGGACGCCTCCGCCGCCGCCGTTTCCCGTCGCCGACGCCGGACCCCGCCGCCCCCTCGTCTTCCGAACCCGGAGCCCGCGGCGACCGGAAGGTAGCCCCGCCGCCGCCCGATCCGATCCGATCCGATCCGGTTTTCTCTAGAAAACCCGGTCCGTTTTTTTTGCAAAGTTCGGTTTTTTTTTTAAAAACCTAGATTGGTTTTTTTTCGGTTTTCTTAATTAACGAACGTTCACCGACCCGTTCGTTTCAATGAACGTGTTCGTTGGATTAGTTCTGTTAACGAACGTCCGTTATTTAATCCGTTCGTCGTTTTCTTTTAAATAGGATTTAACCTGCTATTTTTGATTCGATTTACGATCTGATTTTCAAATCTGTTTTATTTCTTGCTCGTTTATCGGAATTAGGTGATTCAAGCGCCTGGAGTTTCGTAACGAAACCGCCGTTCCGACTAACCTACTTTCACAGAGTTTTGCGACTATGGAATTTTGACCTAATTTCAGATTGCTAAACCGAGTCGTTCTCTCTCGAATTCCGACTTTCGATGCTTTATTTGATTCGATTCTTTTGCAACCAGGGTTCTTAAGTTGAACTATCTGGTTAGATCTTTTAGAGATTTCCTGTGCATTAGATGAGTACTTATTGTATGCTTGTTGTTTGTCTGCGTTAGATCACCGAGTGCGCCGCTTGTTACTTGAATCTCTAGGACTCATGGATCATCGACAAGGCAAGTAACACTTTGATCATACCTTTTCTACTACCCAGTTTTATTGCATTAGATCAAACCCTCAAACACTTGCATGTTTAGGATCTAATTAAATTGTGGGTTTGGGAAGTAGATTGAGGTAGTACCTATTACCTGTTTACTTATGAAACCTTGGGAGTTACTTCTACGTTTGCTTGACTGTGCCATGCTATGCTAGTAGACGTGGATTGGGTGAGTGAATATCCATGACAGATGTGAGATTGTTAATTAATGGTTTATCTAAGGTGGCAACCTAAACACACATCTGGGTGGATTGAGGCACCTGGTTTCTATCGAGACTTGCTCAGATTTCTTCGGACCGCCACCCGTGCTCTAAGGGATCATAAGATTATTCAAACTAGAGACTTACGTGTGCAGCCACAAGCCAATTATGGGCTCTGGCGTAGTTGACTAAGTTGTGCGAACTCTTACGGGTAGGCTAGGCGATGTAGGGGATGTAGGTTGGTACGGTCTACCCACATGTAAGGTGCTAAGCGCTTACGAAAGACTATGTCTCGGTCATCCGCTTCTCAAACATCATGTAGTCACGAGAACCAAGCGGAGGCGATCGAGTCTTGTGGGGAAAAGTGCGCAAACCTCTGCAGAGTGTATAAACTAATCATGATTAGCCGTGTCCCCGGTTATGGAAGTTTTGAGTATCTAGTACTTGAATATCATGTGAATCTCAACATGTTACTTCTAATAATAAATTATTGGGTTTTAATGAGTACTATTTAATTGGGATTGAGGATGCTGTCAATCATTCTCAATGTTTAACAACCACCATGATAGTTAAATAAAATTATTCCTTTGATGTAGGGAAAAATCAGCTTTATGCAAAAATGTAAATCAGAGAGCCTTACCACCAGCCAAATATGCATGTAGTATAGGCTTATTGCTTCATTGTTCTCTATGTGTTACATTGCCAAGATATTCCATGTCTTGACCCGTTTTGGCTGCAACTTTCCATGTTGCGCACTTTTCGCATTTACGAGTAAGGTGTTAGGTCGTGGTTCTATACTCGGTGATGCCGTTGGAGTTGATGGACTCACTGCGTTTTCCAAGCCTTCCATTGTTATTATTAGATGGCCTTAAGCCATATTATTGTATTAAGTTCCCTTGTGGACAACGATGTAATAAGTGTGTGATTGCTACTCTGCTATAAATCCTTGAAATCTTGTGTGGTGTCGGCATTCGATCCGGGGATGACATCGAGCACGTAGCGCTAGATCCATTCGGGTCTGGTCGCGATAGAGAATGGTATCAGAGCACACGCTGACTATAGGACACGACCACTAAGCTAAAGCCATAGATCACTACTCTCTTCCCATTTTCTAACTCCTCATCTTTTCTACTCTCTTTAGGATGAAGGACACGAAGATCAAGTACACCCAACCAGATGAAGGCACACCTTTTGGATTTCACTTGAAGGAAGTTACCAAGTACCTGAACATTGGACTACCAAGCTTCACCGGGACTTTCAACGCCACTCTGCCTGAAGAGGAGCGCTGGAAGATTCACGCTCACGTTCCAGGAAGGACATTCACCCCAATCACCAAGCCTATAGATAGTGTTTTCAGTGCACCAACTTGGAGTCTGGGAAGGAGCATGGCAGCTCATATCACCATGGGACGCATTGGAGAAGTTTATCAAGAAGACCTCAAGGACACAATCTACCAGATTTGCGGACGCCGAGACGACAAATGGGAAGTCGTCAACACTAAGAAGGATAGATCCATTGCAGCATTTATCCAGGAGTTAAACCAGCACATTCGGCGCCAGGAGAACCAGATGTGCAATGATATGTTGGAGTTGCAGAATGCAAAGGGAAGGATCATCGAACTTGAAGAAGAACTAAAGACAACTCGCAAAGACTATATGGACGAGATCGTAGCTCTAGCAAGGCACAATAACGATCTTAAGTACGAGACTGAAGAACTGAAGAAGAAGTTGGCGCTCAGGAATGAAGACCAGCATGTCGATTGCCCAAGCGACTACATCAACATCGACGACACCGATTCGGATCCAAGTGAACCCGACTTTGAAGACGGCTGGAGCGGACATTATGGAGTCTTCCACGGTTCAAATTAGTAGAAGTCCCCCACATATTAGTAGTATTCCTCCATGTAAACATTAGAGTACACGCACTTTTGCGATAGTTAGATCGTTGTAAGCTTTGTTTGATTGAATGAAGTGATTTTGTGTGTATTTGCTCATGTGCATTTGGGTAGTGATTCCCCTTAGACCTCATTCTATTCTAAATTCTCATCTTTTCTAAACCCATCGATGCCTCCGAGACGCGACCCGGATTCGTTTTCCGCCAGAGATCACCCAACTGATCCAGCAGAATACCCTGATTCAAACATTGGTGCGTAACTGAGGCAACAACAACAACAACAACAACCCGCCACCACCACTGCGGATCATCCGACTCGTTTCCTTAGACTGAACCGCGGTGTATTCCAAAGAGCACCGAGCCAATTGTAGCAGCTTGGATGGCTCCGCAAGATAGGAAGGAGCTGACCACTGCAGGATGCACGGATGGTGAAAGAGTGAAGTTTGCAGACATCAGCTTGAAGGACCCGCAGCAGCATGGTGGGAGAATTTCACAACCACTTACCCTGTAGACACCGGCCACATGGGATCAATTTCAGCAAGCTTTCCGCACTGCCCATGTTTCAGCAGGAGCTATGGCCATGAAGAAGCGTGAGTTTCGCAACTTACGCCAAGGAGGAAGGACTGTTGGCCAGTACGTGGATGATTTTAGCAAATTAGCACGTTATGCCCCAGATGACGTTGCTACCTATGCAGCTAAGCAGGAGAAGTTTCTAGAAGGACTGAATGATGAGTTCAGCATGCCGTTGATGGTAGCCAGTTTCAATAACTACCAGGAGTTAGTAGACCGAGCCCTCATGATTGAAGGAAAGCAGCAGCAAATTGAGAACCGTGGCGGAAGTATGGACAAGGGAAGTATAACTCTGGAGCTCAGCAGAAACCTCGTTATACCCCTAAGTCAGGAATTCAGTTTCAGCATACCCATGGAGGAGGAAATTCGCATAACCATAACAGCACCAAGAATGGGAACGGGAATGGAGGAAGTAACGGACAGAATCGCACCAACCCGTCAACACCATCCAAAGTAGACCTAAGTCATATTACTTGCTTTAAGTGCCGCAAGACTGGGCATTATGCCAATGACCGCCCGTAAGGCCGAATGGAAATGGCAATGGAAGCTCTGGAAAGAAGCCCAACCCTTTCAATAGAGGACAGGTGAACCACATTGAAGTGGAGGAGGTTGAAGATCAGCCCGATGCAAGATGTCGGTAAGTTTTTGGTTAAGTCATTTACTGCAGCTTGTTCTTTTCGATACTTTGGTGCATCGCATTCATACATATCAAGGGATTTGTGGATAAGTACAAGTTACCAACCCAAGCCCTTAGGTCACCCATGCTAGTAACCTCACCGGAGCAGAGTACATGGCTAGTAAATGGTGTGATCGACTGCCATTAAGGATTGGACACTATGTTTTCCCCTCGGACCTAATAGTTCTGGAATCCCAAGGATTGGATGTGATATTAGGTATGGATTGGTTATCAAAGTATGGAGGAAACATTGATTGCTCCACTAGATCAATTTTGCTCACCACACCGTAAGGAAGAAGGATTAAGTATGTATCACGGCACGAGCCGAGGAGAGCGCAAGTTAATTGCTTATCGAGTGGTACAGTGAAGAAGTACCGATGGTGAAGGATTTTCCTGATGTATTTCTTAAAGAGTTGCCAGGAATGCCACCGGATAGAGACATTGAGTTTTTGATCGAGCTGTTGCCAGGAACAGGCCCGATATCGAAGCGACCGTATAGGATGCCAGCACAGGATTTGGCGGAAATCAAGAAGCAGATTAAGGAACTTTTGGATAAAGGTTTTATACGCCCAAGTTCTTCACCTTGGGGATCACCCGTTTTGCTAGTGGAGAAGAAGGATGGATCGTTAAGAATGGTTGTTGATTATCGTGGATTGAATGAAGTAACAATCAAGAACAAGTACCCATTACCTATGATAAATGATCTGTTTGATCGCTTGCAAGGAGCCAAGGTGTTTTCCAAGATCGACTTTGCGATCAGGGTACCATCAATTGAAGATTCGGGAGCAGGACATACCCAAGACAGCATTTACCACGAGATATGGACTATACGAGTATACCGTTATGTCATTTGGACTGACTAACGCACCAGCCTATTTCATGAACCTGATGAACAAAGTGTTTATGGAGTTTTTGGATAAGTTAAATCGTGGTGTTCATTGATGACATTTTGATTTTCTCAAGAATGAAGAGGAACACAAGGAACATTTGCGATTGGTTTTGGAGAAACCGAGGAACACCAGTTGTATGCCAAGTTCAGCAAATGTGAGTTTTGGTTAAGGGAAGTTGGATTTCTCTGACATGTTATATCCGGAGAAGGGATAGCAGTTGACCCCACAAAAGTTGAGACCGTAACCAAATGGGAAGCACCAACGACAGTTGGAGAGATTCGGAGTTTCCTTGGACTCGCAGGATACTACCGAAGGTTCATTGAGAATTTCTCAAGGATTGCTAAGCCTATGACAGAATTGTTGAAGAAGGAAAACAAATTCATATGGACTGAGGACTGTGAGGCAAGTTTTCGTGGAGTTGAAGAAAAGATTGGTCACCTCACCAGTTTTGATATTGCCCGATCGGACTAAGGATTATGAGGTGTATTGCGACGCTTCATGTCGAGGACTTGGAGCAGTGCTTATGCAAGAAGGAAGAGTTGTTTCGTATGCTTCACGACAACTTAAGCCCCATGAGTTGAATTACGCCACTCATGATTTGGAGTTAGCAGCCGTTGTGCATGCCCTAAAGACGTGGAGACATTTTCTCATTGGAAATCATTGTGAAGTATATACGGATCATAAGAGTTTGAAGTACATCTTCACACGTAAGGATTGAATCTCGCACAAAGGAGATGGTTAGAGCTTATTAAGGATTATGACATGAGATTGCATTATCACCCGGGAAGGCTAATGTCGTAGCAGACGCATTGAGCCGTAAGAGCCACGTCAATACCCTAATGATGGGAGGAATACCCAATGAGTTAGCCGAGGACCTTCGAGAGCTATGTTTGGAAATAGTTCCGAGAGGCTGTGTAGCAGCATTGGAGATTCAGTCAACGCTGATGGACAAAATCAGAGAAGCCCAAAAGGCAGATAAGGAAGTTGCCTCTATAAAGGAGAAAATGAGCAAAGGAAAAGCTAAAGGATTTCGTGAGGACGAGCACGATACCCTATGGTTTGAAGACCGTGTTTATGTGCCCAATGACCCGTAGATCGTGAAGTTGATTTTACAAGAAGCCCATGATTCACCCTATTCGATTCACCCAGAAATACCAAGATGTATTTGGATTTGAAGAATACTTTCTGGTGGACCGGAATGAAGAAGGATATTGCGGAGTATGTAGCAGTTTGCGGCGTTTGTCGAAAGTAAAGGCGTAACATCGAAGCCAGCAGGATTGTTACAACCATTGCCGATACCGAATGGAAGTGGGATAAACTAGGCATGGATTTTATCACAGGATTGCCAAAGACTCGTTCAGGATATGACTCGATTTGGGTTATAGTCGACCGTTTGACCAAGGTAGCTCATTTTATTCCAGTCAAGACTACCTATAGCAAGGTTAAGTTGGCAAAGATATACATGACCAGAATTGTGTGCTTACACGGAGTTCCGAGGAGCATCAGACGATAGAGGAACCCAGTTTACCTCGAAATTTTGGAACCAGTTGCACGAAACATTGGGAACCCGATTGAATTCAAGACAGCCTTCCACCCACGTAATCGATGGAGACAGACCGAGAGAGTCAATCAGATTTTGGAGGACATCTTTGAGAGCTTGTGCACTAGATTATGGATCTAGGCCGGGATGACAATTTGCCGTATGCAGAATTTTCCTACAACAACAGCTACCAAACCAGCTTGAAGATGGCACCTTTCGAGGCTTTGTATGGAAGAAGGTGCAGGACACCATTGTTATGGGACTAAACCGAGATTGTCGGTTGTTCGACCAGATTTAATTAAAGAGTCCGAACAGAAAGTTAAGTTGATTCGAGACAGGCTCAAGGTAGCCTCTCCAGACAAAAGAGCTATGCCGATTCAAAGCGCCAGCGATTGAGTATGAAGTTGGAGATGAGTATATCTCGAGTATCCCCGCTCGAGGAGTTAAGCGCTTTGGAGTTAAAGGAAAGTTAGCCCCACGCTTCGTTGGACCGTATAAGATTTTGCAACGCATGGGAGAAGTTGCTTATAAGTTGGAATTACCGTAAGGACTGTCAGAGTTCATGATGTATTCCATGTTTCTCGATTGAAGAAATGTCACCCGAGATAGCAGAGGTACCGTTAAGAGATACTGTACCATTGGAAGCAATTCAGTTGAAGGATGATTTGACATATGAGGAAAACCGGTTAAGATTCTCGATTATGCCAGCCCGAGTTACCCGCAGCAAGGTTATCAAGTTTTGCAAAGTTCAAAGGAGCCACCACACTGAGGATGAAGCCACCTGGGAAAGAGAGGAAGTTTTGCTCAAGAACCACCCTCACCTATTTTCTAGCCAACCCGAATCTCGAGGGCGAGATTCATCTTAAGGGGGTAGGTTTTTAACATCCCAAATTTTCAATTTGGAGTGTTATACATTAGGTCATCATGCATATCATATTTTCTCGCATTTTTTCCGATCCTAGGAAATTTCACGCAACTCAAGGACCCTCGGAGAGTTGGAAGTTTCATTATTTTCATATTTGGGATTTCTCAAATTTTGGAAATAGGATCATTTGGATTTATTTAATTATCTTCATAAAGTTTTCCTATAAAAATCTCAAGAGAGGGAATAATATGACTTTCCCAATATTTAGGAAAAATGAAGATATTTTAAATAAATCAAATTTGGGTTTTGAAGATTTATTTTGCTTAGGCAAAAATGAGCATTTTAAAAGTTTTATGCATGTTTGCTGCTTTTAAAGTTCATTTTGTTCGACTCATTTTTAGGAGTCGGGGAAAATTTGTTTTATTTAATTTGGAGTTCATTTGGTATTTTTTTAATTCTTTTGATTTAATTTTTTTAAAAAAGCGCTTGGCCAAGGCCAGGCCCAGCCAGCCCGGGCCCAGCCCAGCCCGGCCCACCTCCCTCCTCTCCCTCGCGCCCGAAGCGGCGTCCCGCCACGCCGCTCACGCCGCCGAGTCCGGCCCGCCCCCTTGCCCCTCGCCCAAGGCGCCTCTCCCCCTCCCATAAATACCCGCCGCCTCACTCGCCCGCCGCCGCCGCCCAGCCGAGTCCGCCGCCGCCAGGACGCCCGCCGCCGCCGCCGTTCCGTCGCCGCCAGCTGACCCCGCCGCCCCTCGTCTTCCGAACCCCGGAGCCATCCGAACCCAGCGACCGCCGGAGGTAGCCCCGCCGCCGCCCGATCCGATCCGATCCGATCCGGTTTTCTCTAGAAAACCCGGTCCGTTTTTTTTGCAAAGTTCGGTTTTTTTTTTAAAAACCTAGATTGGTTTTTTTTCGGTTTTCTTAATTAACGAACGTTCACCGAACCGTTCGTTTCAATGAACGTGTTCGTTGGATTAGTTCTGTTAACGAACGTCCGTTATTTAATCCGTTCGTCGTTTTCTTTTAAATCGGATTTAACCCGTTATTTTTCAGATTCGATTTCTGATCCGATTTTCAAATCTGTTTTATTTCTTGCTCGTTTATCGGAATCAGGTGATTCAAGCGCTGAGTTTCAGAACGAAACCGCCGTTCGACTAACCTACTTTCACAGAGTTTTGCGACTATGGAATTTTGACCTAATTTCAGATTGCTAAACCGAGTCGTTCTCTCGAGTTCCGACTTTCGATGCTTTATTTGATTCGATTCTTTTGCAACTGTGGTTCTTAAGTTGAACTATCTGGTTAGATCTTTTCGAGATTTCCTGTGCATTAGATGAGTACTTATTGTATGCTTGTTGTTTGTCTGCGTTAGATCACCCGGAGTGCGCCGCTTGTTACTTCAATCTCTAGGACTCATGGATCATCGCAAAGGCAAGTAACACTTTGATCATACCTTTTCTACTACCCAGTTTTATTGCATTAGATCAAACCCTCAAACACTTGCATGTTTAGGATCTAATTAAATTGTGGGTTTGGGAAGTAGATTGAGGTAGTACCTATTACACTGCTTACTTATGAAACCTTGGGAGTTACTTCACGTTTGCTTGACTGTGCCATGCTATGCTAGTAGACGTGGATTGGGTGAGTGAATATCCATGACAGATGTGAGATTGTTAATTAATGGTTTATCTAAGGTGGCAACCTAAACACACATCCGGGTGGATTGAGGCACCTGGTTTCTATCGAGACTTGCCTCAGATTTCTTCGGACCGCCACCTGTGCTCTAAGGGATCATAAGATTATTCAAACTAGAGACTTACGTGTGCAGCCACAAGCCAATTATGGGCTCTGGCGTAGTTGACTAAGTTGTGCGAACTCTTACGGGTAGGCTAGCTGATGTAGGGGATGTAGGTTGGTACGGTCTACCCACATGCAAGGTGCTAGCGCTTACGAAAGACTATGTCTCGGTCATCCGCTTCTCAAACATCATGTAGTGCGAGAACCAAGCGGAGGCGATCGAGTCTTGTGGGGAAAAGTGCTAAACCTCTGCAGAGTGTATAAACTAATCATGATTAGCCGTGTCCCCGGTTATGGACGTTTTGAGTATCTAGTACTTGAATATCATGTGAATCTCAACATGTTACTTCTAATAATAAATTATTGGGTTTTAATGAGTACTTTTTAATTGGGATTGAGGATGCTGTCAACCATTCTCAATGTTTAACAACCACCATGATAGTTAAATAAAATTATTCCTTTGATGTAGGGAAAAATCAGCTTTATGCAAAATGTAAATCAGAGCCTTACCACCAGCCAAATATGCATGTAGTATAGGCTTATTGCTTCATTGTTCTCTATGTGTTACATTGCCAAAGATATTCCATGTGCTGACCCGTTTGGGCTGCAACTTTTCATGTTGCAGACTTTTCGCATTTACGAAGTAAGGTGTTAGGTCGTGGTTCTATACTCAAGGATGCCGTTGGAGTTGATGGACTCACTCGCTTTTCCAAGCCTTCCGCTGTTATTATTAGATGGCCTTAAGCCATATTATTGTATTAAGTTCCCTTGTGGACAACGATGTAATAAGTGTGTGATTGCTACTGCTATAAATCCTTCAAATCTTGTGTGGTGTCAAGACATCGATCCGTGGATGACATCGAGCACGTAGCGCTAGATCCATTCGGGTCTGGTCGCGACAGGTATGAACCATAGAGAAGTTGTAATACAGTAGTTTTAATGCCAATATACATAAAGAATGAGTTAATTACAGTACCTTGAAGTGGTGATTTGTTTTCTTTCGCTAACGGAGCTCATGAGATTTTTCTGTTGAGTTTTGTGTTGTGAAGTTTTCAAGTTTTGGGTAAAGATTTGATGGATTATGGAATAAGGAGTGGCAAGAGCCTAAGCTTGGGGATGCCCAAGGCACCCCAAGGTAAAATTCAAGGACAACTAAAAGCCTAAGCTTGGGGATGCCCCAAAGGCATCCCCTCTTTCGTCTTCGTCTATCGGTAACTTTACTTGAGGCTATATTTTTATTCACCACATGATATGTGTTTTGCTTGGAACGTCTTGTATGATTTGAGTCTTTGATTTTAGTCTACCACAATCATCCTTGCTGTACACACCTTTTGGGAGAGACACACACGAATCGGAATTTATTAGAATACTCTATGTGCTTCACTTATATCTTCCGAGTTAGATAAATTTGCTCCAGTGCTTCATTTATATCTTTTAGAGCATGGTGGTGGTTTTATTTTATAGAAATTATTGATCTCTCATGATTCACTTATATTATTTTGAGAGTCTTTTAGAACAGCATGGTAGTTTGCTTTGGCTATAAAATTAGTCCTAATATGATAGGCATCAAAGATAGGTATAACAAAAACTTTCATAAAAAGTGCATTGAATACTATGAGAAGTTTGATACTTGATGATTGTTTTGAGATATGAAGATGGTAATATTAAAGTCATGCTAGTTGAGTAATTGTGAATTTGAGAAATACTTGTGTTGAAGTTTGCAAGTCCTGTAGCATGCACGTATGGTAAACGTTGTGTAACAAATTTGAAACATGAGGTGTTCTTTGATTGTCTTCCTTATGAGTGGCGGTCGGGGATGAGCGATGGTCTTTTCCTACCAATCTATCCCCCTAGGAGCATGTGCATAGTGCTTGGTTTTTGATGACTTCGCTACAAAAAAAATACTCTTCCGTGATGATACGTGTTTGTCACAGTAGGTCACGTTTTTTGTCATGCATGTACATCCATGACGATTTTATGACAGAATCAAGATAGTCATACATGTGTCAGTCAGAGAAGTGTTCCATGACATTACCAAAATTATCACCACGGAAGTGTCCACTTCCATGACGATAAATCGCGCGTCATAGAAGTGCTTTCGTCAAGGGTGACCGACACGTGGCATCCACCGTAACGGAACGCCGTTAAGCTATCGGGTCGGGTTTTGGATCCGATAACCCGTTAACAGCCTTGACCAATGGGAAATTTCCACGTGTAAAATTCTTATTGGCCGGACAAAACACGTGTCAGCTCGTTAGTGGGTCAGATAGGCGCCTATGATATGTCGACACGTGCCACGGCCCACCACTGGCCCAATTAGCTTACAAAGCCGGCCCGTTTGACTTGGTCGAAAGTTAACGGGCTGGCCCATGAAAAGCTTGTTAACGGTCTCTTCACAAATAGCCCATTTACGGCCCGTTAACTCATGGCCCGTTAGGTCCTAAAGGAAATCGGCCCAACAACGTCATGTGGGCCGTCGAATATAACACCAGCCCATTTCACTTTCAGCCCATGTATGGCCCACAACGCGTCTTCGGCCCATATGAGGCCTTTCAGATCTTCGGCCCTTTACAGGCCCACGGAGACTCTAGCCCATAATGAAAAGTAATTTTCTTTATACCCGTTAACGGCCCATGATTTACATGGGCCGTTTCCAGCCCGTGTTAGCTTTCGGCCTATTGACGGCCCATATGTTCTTGGGCTCCTTTTCGGCCCTCGATTACTTCCGGCCCGTTCTTGGCTGTTCCCTAATGGGCCAAATTCGCCCATGGCAAGAGTCGACCCGTTCATCGGCTGTTCCCTAATGGGCCACATTCATCCCATGGCAAGAGTCGGCCCGTTACTGGCCTGTTACCCTAATGGGCCAAATTCGGCCCATGGCAAGAGTCGGCCCGTTTCTGGCCTGTTAACCCGTTGCGTCGTTTCCAGCCCGTCCTATATTCTGGCCCATTAACAACCCGTTATGCCTGTGACATAATTAAGCCTTTGCTGTCCTACGGCCTGTTAACGGCCTGTTACCGTGCTGGGCCGATACCAATTACGCCCGATTACGGCCCATGTAGACCCATTTATCCGACGGCCCGAGGCCCACCGATTACAGGCCCATTTATCGACGGCCCGTAGGAGACCCATTTATCCTACGGCCCGTATATGGCCCATGGTAGTTGCGGCCACTAGCAAACCAGGGAAAAAGAAGACTAGGAAATAAATAAGGCCAACACTAACGCTAGGCTATTAAGGCGATTGCACAGATTACATCCACTCGGCATCAAAGATCGCCACCAAGGTGCAAATATAGGGAACACCCTACACTATACAAAATGGCTTGTTGTTTTTCTTCAAAGCCGGTGGCTGCACATTAAGAATAAATTTTGTATCGCATCAAAACAAATTACAACTATATAACAAAAGGAAGGTTGGCATAAAACTAACAGCCTAGCAGATAAATGCACCACCAGAAGTTCAGAAGCTCAGTTCATTTGACCTGACTGTTACGTTTCATGCTGTATTATCCGATGGAGCACCATAACCCTCGCCTTCATTTCCCCTAGGCTCCTGAACAACATAGCAAATGTCTGATAGTCTGGTTTCAAAACCATGCATATCTTGACGACATTGAGCAATGTTTCTCCTTGTTTCACAAAGGGTCTCTGTTAGGGAATGGACTTGTGTCTGGAGCGCAGATACAACATTGCTTTGAGCTTGCATATCTTGATCATGAGGCAGTTTGGACGATATTGCCTTAACAACCAACCCAGTATTACGCAGGAATGTGCTTTTGGCACTGTTAGTGGACAGGTACTGAGGGAGTCCTGGACTAGGGGGTGTCCGGATAGCCGAACTATCATCACGGCCGGACTCCAAGACTATGAAGATACAAGATTGAAGACTTCGTCCCGTGTCCGGATGGGACTTTCCTTGGCGTGGAAGGCAAGCTTGGCGTCACGGATATGTAGATCTCCTACCTTTGTAACCGACTAATTGTAACCCTAACCTATCCGGTGTGTATATAAACCGAGGGTTTTAGTCGATGGGGACGAACAACAATCATACCATAGGCTAGCTTCTAGGGTTTAGCCTCCTTGATCTCGTGGTAGATCTACTCTTGTACTACCCATATCATCAATATTAATCAAGCAAGAGTAGGGTATTACCTCCATCGAGAGGGCCCGAACACAGGTAAAAACATCGTGTCCCTTGTCTCCTGTTACCACCCGCCTAGACGCACAGTTCGGGACCCCCTACCCGAGATCCGCCGGTTTTGACACCGACATTGGTGCTTTCATTCAGAGTTCCTCTATGTCGTCACCGATAGGCCCGATGGCTCCTTCGATCATCAACAACAACGCGGTCCAGGGTGAGACTTTTCTCCCCGGACAGATCTTCGTATTCGGCGGCTTTGCACTACGGGCCAATTCGCAGCCATCTGGAGCAGATCGAAAGCTACGTCCCTGGCCATCAGGTCAAATTTGGAAGTTTGAACTATACGGCCGATGTCCGCGGAGACTTGATCTTCGACGGATTCGAGCCACAGCCGAGCGTGCCGCACTGTCTCGATGGGTATGATCTAGCTCTGCCGCCGAACAGTGCCCTGGAGGCCGCACCAGCATCCGCTCCGACCCTTAGTCCGGAGCCGGATTCCCCGATCGAGGACGAGTGGTTGGACACCGCCTCGGGGGCTACGATCTCTACGGCGATTGAGCCGAACTCCATCCCTGTCGCTTTGCGGCTCGTGACTCCAGTGCCGGACTCCTCTCCGGACTCCGAACCCTCCGCGCCCCTGCCAATCGAATCCGATTGGGCGCCGGTCATGGAGTTCACTGCCGCGGATATCTTTTAGCACTCGCCCTTTGGCGACATCCCAAATTCACTAAAGTCTCTCTCTTTATCCGGAGAGCCCTGGCCGGACTGCGGACAGGAAGGTTGGGATGCGGGATGCGGACGACGAAGAAATTCAACGCCCACCCACCACCCACTTTGTAGCCACTATCGATGATTTAACCGACATGCTCGACTTCGACTCCGAAGACATCGACGGTATGGACGACGATGCCGGAGACGACCAAGACCCAACGCCTGAGGGCCTTTGGAAGGCCACCTCGTCATACGACATATACATGGTGGACATCCCAAAACATGGGAACGGGCGATGGAACAACGGAGGATGACCCTCCAAGAAGCAAATCAAGCACCGACGCCGGGCGCCGCTCTAAATCCCGCCACAAAGAAAACGGTGATTCCGCACGGAGATAATAACACCCCGGACAAAGGTTGAAGACAACCCCTCCAGCAGGACTCGACAGAGGAGGGAGAAGCAAGTCCGCACGACAAGGTCTGCGTAAAGAGAGGTAGAGGACGATAATTATGTGCCTCCCTCCGAAGATGAGGCAAGCCTCAACGACGACGAATTCGTCGTGCCTGAGGATCCCGCCGAATAGGAGCGTTTCAAACGCAGGCTTATAGCCATGGCAAGCAGCCTCAAGAAAAAGCAGCAACAGCTTAGAGCTGACTAGGATCTGCTAGCTGACAGATGGACACAAGTCCTTGCAGCCGAAGAGTATGAACTCGAACGCCCCTCCAAAAGCTACCCCAAACACATGTGCCGTTGCCTCGATCGTAACAGGAAACACCCAAGTCACCAGCGACGACATGGCAGACCGCCACCCCTGCGGGCCGCGATAGAGAAGCCTCTCGGCCCTCCGCTCAAGCCACCCCGACGCCGCTCAAAAAGTACCAAGGCACGGGAAAACGCGCCGGACTTGCGAGATATATTGGAGGATAAGGAAAAACATACAAGATCGATCTACAGATCGCGTGGGCGCCCAACGACTCGGGATGATTACCGTCGCGCCGGATACAGCAAACCCGGCCGGGCCGAACACAGTAGACAAAGCTCATATGAGCTACGTCATGATATAGCCCAATACAGAGGCGTCGCACACCAACTATGCTTCACAGATGAAGTAATGGATCATCAAATCCCTAAGGGCTTCAAACCCGTAAACATCGAATCATACGATGGTACTACAGATCCTGCGGTCTGGATCGAGGACTATCTCCTCCATATCCACATGGCCTGCGGTGATGATCTACATGCCATCAAATACCTCCCACTCAAGCTTAAGGGACCAGCTCGGCATTGGCTCAACAGCTTGCCAGCAGAATCAATTGGTTGTTGGGAGGACACGGAAGCCGCATTCCTTGATAACTTCCGGGGCACATATGCGACCACCGGCGCCGATGACCATAGCCATATAATTCAGCGGCCAGAGGAATCGGCCGAACAATTACAGACACGGTTCCTAACAAAGAAAAATCAAATCGTTGACTGTCCGGATGCAGAGGCCCTTGCAGCCTTCAAACATAACATCCGCGACGAATGGCTTGCCCGGCACCTAGGACAGGAAAAGCCGAAATCCATGGCAGCCCTCACAACACTCATGACCCGCTTTTGTGCGGGAGAGGACAGCTGGCTAGCTCGAAGCAACAACTTGACCAAAAACCCTGGTAGTTCGGATACCAAGGACAGCAATGGCAGGTCGTGTCATAAGAACAAGCGCCCGCATTAACGGCGACAATGATGAAGATCTGACGGTCAATGCCGGATTCAGAGGCTCTAAACCCGGTCGTGTAAGAAGCCATTCAAAAGAAATACCCAGTTCGTCCAACTTGGACCGAATACTGATCGCTTGTGCGGATACACGGCACCCCGAAAAACCAGCCAATCACACCAACAGGGATTGTTGGGTGTTCAAGCAAGCAGCAAGTTAAGTGCCGAACTCAACAACAAGGGCTGCATAGCGATGACGAGGAAGAGCCCGGCCGCCCGAACAATAGAGGATGTAAGGGCTTTCCCACACAAGTGCGGACGGTGAACATGATATACGCAACCCATATACCCAAAAGGGAGCGGAAGCGTGCACTAAGGGACGATATACAATGGAGCCGATCGCCCGAAGTTCAACCCATGGTCTTCCTGCCCGATCACCTTCGATCGAAGGGACCACCCCACTAGCATCCGTCACGGCGGTTTCGCCGCATTGGTTCTTGACCCAGTTATTGACGGATTTCACCTCACCAGAGTCCTGATGGACGGCGGTAGCAGCCTAAACCTGCTTTATCAGGATACAGTGCACAAAATGGGCATAGACGCCTCAAGGATTAAACCTACAAAGACGACCTTTAAAGGCGTCATACCGAGTGTAGAGGCCAATTATGCGAGCTCGCTACACTCGAAGTGGTCTTCGGATCCCCGGATAACTTCCAAAGCGAAGAGTTAATCTTCGACATAGTCCCGTTCCGCAGCGGCTATCACGCACTGCTTGGACGAACCGCATTTGCAAAGTTCAATGTGGTGCCGCACTACGCATACCACAAGCTCAAGATGCCAGGCCCTCGAGGAGTAATCACGGTCAATGGAAACACTGAACGCTCTCTCCGAACGGAGGAGCACACGGCGGCCCTCACTAAACGTCCGGACACTATCAAGCGCGCCCGGAGTAACCTATAACAAGACCGCCTGGCAGGATCCAAGCACGCGTAGCAATCCGGCCCCAACCCCAGCCCTCGCGAAACCGCGAAGCCAGTACTACGCGTACATAACTACGCTCTAGAGATACCATGGGCATAAGGGGAGGGGCACGACCACGACACGCCCAGAATGCGGCTCAACCGCACTAGGGGCTCCCAATTGTGTCATTCTTTTTCTTTTTCCTTTTTTCTTACTTTCAGGACTCTGTTCTTCAGAAGACCTGTCCGGCATTCGCGCCGAATACACGATGCAACAGCCAGGGAAGCAGAAAACTGCGTCGAGTGTCCAGGTGGCCTCTACTACGAGCATTATACCTGTTTTACATACCATCCCGCAGCTTACCCTTGGAGGGGGACATGTCAAATAGTCCCATCCCTTGCTTATCGCACAATTTGTATCGTTCTGCTTTTATTTGCAGTCTCTTTTTAATAACCAATATATAGCTCTTGCCTATTATTACATTTTTTATCTATATATATGTTCATTTCATGACATGTTGCATCCGTACACCTTGGTACAGCCAATACACCAGGGGCTTAAGTACCCCAAAATTATGGTATGATAAGTCCGAACATTTTCACAAGAGCGGCACCCCGAACTTATAGCATTATATGCATCGGCTCCGAATCATGTCTTGGATAAATAGTTGGGTTTGCCCGGCTCCCGTGTTTTGGTACCTTACGTTCCGTTATATCGGCTAAGGTAGCACCGGAGAACCATCATGATTGTGCCCCAGTTGAGCTGGGTTGAGCACCTTAGTGGAGAAAGCTAAAACTGACCGTCATGATAGGGCGAGAGCCGGTCGCTGTTCGAGAGGTTTTTTTGGGTCCCTAAAGACTCATGCCGCTTAGAGCAAGGAACTGGAATTGTCCGGCCAAGGCGTGGATAGCGCCCCGTACTCGGTCTTCCGAATACTAGGGGCTTCGCCGAAATTTAAAATTATAGAATTCTATGGCTAAGTGAGAGTGTTCAAGCATTATAAGTCCGGTTGCCTTGTTCGTTGCGTTGAACGCCTCCCTCGATGGACCCAAGAGTGGGAACAAGAGTGCTCAAGTTTATCCTGAACACCCCAGCACTCGTGGCATGGGGGCTGAAGCCAACGACTTGCCATCTCTCAAATTTGATAAACGGCCGCACAGAAGGTAATGTTTTAAATTAACAAGCGTTGATTAGCGCATATAAACAAGTTTTCAGCGTACAGGATAACACATGCGAGTCTATTCAAAAATTACATCTTTGGAGCACTCATCTGCTATATGGCGGGCACCCTTAAGGAGGCCCTCGTAGTACATTTCGGGCGTGCGATGCTCCTTGCCCTTCGGTGGCCCGTCCATCACAAGCTTCTCCGCATCAGCTTGCCCCAGTGCACTTTAGCACGGGCAAGGGCCCGACGGGCACCTTCAATGCAGACGGAGCGCTTGATGACTTCAATCGTGGATAGGCGTCCACCAGCCGCCGCACTAGCCCAAAGTAGCTCCCAGGCATGGCTTCCAATGGCCACAGCCGAACTATGAGGCCCCTCATGGCCTGTTCGGCGACCTTGTGGAGCTCGACTAGCTGCTTCAAATGGTCGCTTAGGGGCACTGGATGTCCGCCTCGGATACCGAGACCGTAACACCTTTTCCATTGAGCTCCCTCCTTGGCGGCGGTAGAATGCGGCAGCATCGGATACACTACGGGCAGATCTGCGAATGCTCCTGAGAGCTCGAATCCGGGTAAGTAATGTAGTTCACTTTCACATGCTTGCTTTGCATAAAGAATGCCTTACCCGTCGCTATCTTCTTTAATGATTCAATTTCTTGGAGGGCTTTTTGGGCCTCGGCCTTAGCAGCTTTGGCACTCTCAAGAGCCAAGGCAAGCTCGGACTCTCGGGTCTTTGAGTCACGCTCCAAACCCTCGTGTTTTTCACGAGAGCACGGAGCTCTTGCCGCACCTCCGCCAGCTGCGCCTCCCCTTCTCTCGCTCAGTGCGCTCCATGGCGCTTTGTTTTCGACCACGGACACCGCTTCCTTCAGGGTCGCCACCTCGTTCGTGGCCCCTGCAGTACCCATGTTATTCCTGTTATTTTTTGGAACCGAAACCTTTCTATAAGGTATTTCTTTAATAAGGTATTACTTACCTTCCTTGTCCTTGAGCTGCTTCTTGGCAAGGCCGAGCTCGTTCTCGGACCGCTCGAGGCTCTGCTTCAATGCATTGACCTCCGCAGTCAGTGCGGCAGAGGTCAGCAGCGCAACCTGCATTCCCATATTGACATACTTATGTTAGACTCCTGCGTATATCTTTTTAGATCCTTAGTCCGACTTTTCTTTCTTTCCGAATACCGAACTAAGCATCAGGGGCTACCGCCTATGCGGTAATATTTTTACATATTCTAAACTTACCTCAAAGCTCGTTAGAAGGCTGATACAGCTTCAGTCACCGCTCTTGGCGGATCGAATCGTCCGGATCACCACACTCATAACAGTGCGGTGCTCCTCCTCGATGGAGGCGCTGTTAAGCGCCTCCAGTAAGTTATCTGGTGCCTCCGGTTGGATGGAGGACACCGGCATCTTACCCTTCCTACGAAGGGACCGCTTGCCGGACTTCGGAACCACTAAAGGTTCCGGTGTGGAGTCCGGACGAGGGTCGGGCTTAGAGCCCCTGGGGGTCTCGCCCCCCACGCGCCTGGAGTCCGGGAGGTTGCCTTGCGGCGCCTCCTGCACCACCTCCTCTTGATCAGGGCCCTCTTGGGGCCCCACCTCGGCGTCGTCCGCAGCGTGAGGTGAGGAGGCGGCCGGAAGTGAAGTACTCTCCATTTCCGACAAACTCAGGGACCCGCTCGACGAAGCGGCGAACTCGCCCTTGGGCGGGCTGCATGATTGTTCGGCATTAGAGAACACTATGCAATGAAAAAGCCATGGGTATCCGGACACTTACGATCTCGCCAGGGGCTTGGCCCTTGTTGGCCACTCCTCCTCGTCGTTGTCGGCGTTGGTGGAGAAGTCCGGATGAAGGGTCCTTCCCTTCTGGGACCCTCCGGCCTCCCCAGTTGGGGCGGCCTTCCTTTTCTTCTCTCTCCCCGCTGGGGGAGAGGCTTCTTTTTCCTCCTCCTCTTCCTCAGAGGAGGATTCCGCCTCAGAGTTGTCGGGCGGTGAGTCCGACAGCACCTGGCGTCGGGAGCTCTTTCGAGTTCCCGTGGCCTCCTTCTTGGCCTTCTTCTCTGGCACCACATGAGGCACCGGAGCCAGCAGCCCTGTCAATCGGGCGTCCGTTGGGTCTTCTGGCAAAGGAGCTGGACAGTTAACCTGTCCGGACGGCTTCAGCCAGTCCTGTTAAAGGTTAGGGAGTTTTAGATCCCGCATAGAGTCAAACTATGAAAAGAGAGTCCCATAAAGGGTAAAATAACTCACCTCGCTGGCTTGACGCTGCGAGCTGAATCCGCGATCTTTGGTAGCGGATGTAGAACCTCGGCACCCTTGAACAAGCACCTTCCGTGCATTTTCGTTCGTAGTGTCGAAGAGCCTTTTTAGAGTTGAGTGTTGTGCCGGATCGAACTCCCACAATTTGAAGGCCCGTTGTTGGCATGGGAGAATCCGGCGGATGAGCATCACCTGGATTACGTTGACAAGCCTGAGATTCTTGTCCACCAGGTTTCGGACGCATGTCTGGAGTCCGGATAGCTCGTCCGAATTCCCCCACATCAGGCCTGTCTCTTTCCATGATGAGAGTCGTGTGGGGAAGCCAGATCCGAATTCGGGGGCCGCCGTCCATTTGGGGTCGCACGGCTCGGTGATATAGAACCACCCCGATTGCCACCCCTTTATTGTCTCCATGAAGGAGCCCTCGAGCCATAGGACTTTGGCCATCTTGCCAACCATGGCGCCTCCGCACTCCGCTTGACGGCCGCCCACTACCTTCGGCCTGACATTGAAGATCTTCAGCCATAAGCCGAAGTGGGGCTAGATGCAGAGGAAGGCCTCGCACACAACGATGAACGCCGAGATGTTGAGGATAAAATTCGGGGCCAGATCGTGGAAGTCCAGGCCGTAGTAGAACATGAGCCCCCGGACAAATAGGTGAAGTGGAAAACCTAGTCCGCGGAGGAAGTGGGGGAGAAACACCACCCTCTCATGGGGCCTGGGGGTTGGAATGAGATGTCCCGCGTCGGGCAGCCGGTGCGCGATGTTGCTGGACAAGTATCCGGCCTCCCGCAGCTTTGTGATGTGCCCCTCCGTGACGGAGGAGGCCATCCACCTGCCACCCGCTGCGGACATAGTTGGAGAAGGTTGAGGTGGGGTGTGCGGACTTGGGCGCTGGATCTCGAGTGCGCAGAAATGGATAAGCAAAGGAGGAAGAAGGCGTAGGTGAAAAGGTGGATCCTTATCCTTATGTTGACGGACGGCTATCGTCCCCACCAGCCTGGTAAAACTCGCTTATCTCCCCAGCGCCGTAATCAATGGCGCGGATGGGTTACCCAACTCTGTATTGATGAGAATCCCGGAATAAGGGGGCACGATCTATGCTTTGATAAGACGTGTCAGGGAAACTGCCTCGCTAAACGCGCTAAGGTGGAACAGTAAAAAACGATTCATATAAAGGCCTGGCTGCGGTGTGATGTCACGCCACGGAATACGTCAGCAGATCTGTGCAAAAATTATTCTCTCTACGGTGATATGTGGAACTTGTTTTGCAGAGCCGGACACTATCCTTGTGTTCAAAACCTACTATGAAGTATTCGGAGGAGGAACCCACCTTGCAATGCCGTAGACAATATGCGCGCCGGACTAGTCGTCATTGAAGCCTGGTTCAGGGGCTACTGAGGGAGTCCTGGACTAGGGGGTGTCCGGATAGCCGAACTATCATCATGGCCGGACTCCAAGACTATGAAGATACAAGATTGAAGACTTTGTCCCGTGTTCGGATGGGACTTTCCTTGGCGTGGAAGGAAAGCTTGGCGATACGGATATGTAGATCTCCTACCTTTGTAACCGACTCTGTGTAACCCTAACCTATCCGGTGTGTATATAAACCGGAGGGTATTAGTCCGTAGGACGAACAACAATCATACCATAGGCTAGCTTCTAGGGTTTAGCCTCCTTGATCTCGTGGTAGATCTACTCTTGTACTACCCATATCATCAATATTAATCAAGCAGGAGTAGGGTATTACCTCCATCGAGAGGGCCCGAACCTGGGTAAAAACATCGTGTCCCTTGTCTCCTGTTACCATCCGCCTAGACGCACAGTTCGGGACCACCTACCCGAGATCCGCCGGTTTTGACACCGACAGGTACTGACCCACTGCAGCAAGAGCTGACATTGCGGTTATAGTTGCCTCGCCACCTTCAGAAGGTGGCGGTTCCACCATTTTTCCATAGCTCACCGAAAAGTTGAGGTTTTACATTAGTAGTACCAGAACAGAAGATATTAAGGAGGCAGCAAAACCAAACAAAATAGCTTCGGTCTATATACAGAACTTATTCTGGTGAACCCATGTAAAATATTAGTTGTATTTTATTGCAAAGTACATAATAAAACCAGGTTCCAAACATATGACCATGTACCATCGCTAATGTATTGTCTATTTCTTCACATTGTATTGAGGGCTAAGGATAAAGAGACGAAGTTTATAATACGGTAAGCATAGTATGACATCATTCATATCACAAAACAATTGAGAGCAGACAAATAGGCAATTGTAACGTTGTGTGGGCAAGTCCAAAGACGGAACTAGATTACGGGTCAAGATCAAAGGAACATCACTCCTCTCTTTTAAACCTTGTAAGGTGCAATGATACGCTAAGACAATTGTGTATACAATTGAAAAGAGTAATAAACATTGGCTGCAAACCATGCAGTTCAAGGCACAAGTCAAAGTAAGTAGTAGTTAAAAGGCATGAGGATTAAGGACTTACAACAGCGGCTTTGACTGGTGTAGTCATGCCCTTCTTCTTGTTGGTGTGACAGTCCTTGAAGATTTCCACATCATTTGGTTCAAGTACTTTTTGGTCCTTGCGGGCTTTCCTCTGCATTTCGAACAAGTCAATATAGATCTGATAATATGGTACATCGAAAAGAGTGAAACAACAGCTAATTACAAGAGCCTCGCAGTGCGCAATATAGCTACGAGATCCTCGTAAATGCATTGGAATTTCACTTTTGTATGCAGTTGGCCTTGTTCTTTGAACAGTTCACCTACAAGAAGATAGATTTGTGTGGCACATGCGTAAATAGGACTTCAACATGTGGTCTGATCACATATATATAATGTACCTGATACTTTGGATCGGACCAGTGTTTAACAAGGCCCCTCCAGTCTTCATCCGATATATTTTCCACTGGAGATGTTTGGGAAAGTTCACTGTTAGCCTTGCCTTCAAAGTGAGTTTTCCTCAAGTTATACTGATACTGTCGCAGAGCAGACTTGAAAACATGGGTGCAAGATTGTCTGGTTGCATCATCTTGGCTATCCAACTTGAACCTCATCTGTTGAAAATTATGGGAGTCTCATTATCAGCAACCTAGAAAGTATGGGACAGAGCAAGACGATATTACTAGTTTCCATACATAACCATACTTACAGATAAATGGTCGAGGAAGGTGTTGAACTAGGTTTCGTCTTTGTCATTCCTGTACTGAATCCATGTTGGGAGGATACGTACATGACACCTAACGGCAACCGTTGCCTCTGATACTAACTTGGCTGACTCTGTAGCATCACGTGGCCTTCTTAAACCTGCCTCAAAATGGATCTCCATTCTTCCTCCTCTAGATTTAGTCAACCTATCGAGCATTATCCCTGATGTTTGTTTCCTCTTGCGCCTAGGTGCTAGTCCAACAACGAACATAGGAAGTGTTAGTGTACATCAAACTGTGAGACTACATATAAAGAAGCATGCAACTGTAACTTGACTCCAGCAACTACCTTCTTTTTATTGAAGCTCACAAGGTTCATCTGATATTGCCAACTCGTCTTGTGTCAAGAGTGCTTGGGAAGTAGTGTCAGGTGGCAAGGGAGCTTGGGAACGTGCTGCTAGCTCAGTTGATGCACGAGTAAGTCGTGCAGCTGGTAGTACTGTGGTAGGTGTTGCAAGAACTAGGGTTGTCTCTGCTTGTTTGGTGGCAGCTATTTGTTTCTGTTTGGCTTTTTTTGCAACTTGTGTAGCATGGGATGCCGTGTTTGTAGAATTTTCCACTGGACTTTGACCTTCTATTGCACCATTACTACCAGCAGAATGTGCAAGATTCATCCGCTTCTCATTCCCTGCCATTCTGTGTTTCTTCCTCTTTCTCTGTGCCATGTTAAGTCAAGCCGACAAGAAAAACGAATAATAATTTAGTTCTTCAGAACAAATTGATGTGTGATGTAGATGAACTGAACTTTGATGTTAGACAACCACATGATAGGAGGATGTAATATGTATGAAAAACATGATGGAAGAGATAACCCGAACTATCATGTGTAAACTAAGAAGAAGACATTTCACCAAATTAGAAGCAATGCAATGGAAGGTAGACACCATATGAAACATGCTACAAATATCGCTCTGCCAAGTTAACAGTGTCTCATCATAAATGGCGTTTAAACAAATGTGAAGCAAGACAAGAAATAAATCATATGCAAGATGCAAACAACATCACACTACCATGTTAGAGGTCTCTCGTCATTAGTGCCATTGCATATTCACAGCATTGCATATTCACAGCTTATGATGTTTAAACTAAGGAGAAGGCATTTCAACAAATTAGAAGCAATGAAAGCTAGACACCATATGAAAGATGCAATGAATATCACTCTGCCAAGTTAAAACTGTCTCGTCATAAGTGCCATTTTAACAAATTAGTAGTACAAGCTAGAAAGGAATGTGAGATGTAACCTATATCACACTTCGAAGTCAAACGTGTCTTATGATAAGTGATTGTTGCAGGTTACACAACAGTAGTAATTTGATGTAAGAACATGGTGTGATAGATGATATTGTATGTTCTAGAAACAGGAACACGTGTCTTATTCAAGTATAATGTGTAAAGTAAGCAGATGGAATTCAACAAAATTAGAAGCAATACAAGCTAGACATCACACATAACATGCAACCACATATAACAATGCCAAGTTAGAGGGAGCACCGGTGATGCTGCACTAGGGGAGACGTGCTCATCATAAACACATCTTTGTTGAGTGTTTATGCATGTGTTGTCTTGGAAATCATCTTGGGGGTGTGGAGAAGTAGAAACTATAGAGGCCCTCCATTCGGAAGGAGCACCTTTATCCGCTGCCTTGCTAACTTCCTTCTGCTCTATTGATTTTGAATTCTCAAGTAAAACCGACAAGAAAAAGCAATAAAATTCTCTCTTCAGAACTCATTCATGCATGATACTGACAATCACTACTTTGATGTAAGGCAAAGACATGATACCAGGATGGAATATGTACGAAAAATAGGGCGGCATGGCATGTTCACAACTGTTTGTGTAAACTAAGTAGAAACAATTCCAGCAAATAAGAAGCAATGCAAGCTAGACACGACATGAAAGATGCAAACAATATGACTCTGCCAAGTTAAAAGCGTCCCATCATAAATGGAATTTCAACAAATTAAGTAGCGCATGTTATAAATCATATGAAAGATGCAACTAATATCGCACTACATATACTAAAGGTTTCTGTAAAGATGCGGGATACAAAAAAACAATAGTTTTATGTAAGGACATGCTTAATAGACAGATGTACTATGTACTAAATACAGGAAGGAATGCCACATTAACAGGTATAATGTATAAGTTAAGCAGACTAGCACATGCAGTTTAAACAGATTGGAAGAATTACAATCTAGACACCATATGCAACATGCAACCACATATCACGCTGCCAAGTTAGAGCAAGCACCCGCGATGCTAGTGTAGGGGAAATGCTGTAATCAACTACAGAGCTACGTTCACTATCTTTATCTAGCATTTCTGTTTCTTGAGAATCATGTCGGGAGGCTGACGCTACATTCTTTAAATGAGGAGTAGTCCCCTTGCTTGCCTGCCTCGTCATAAGTGATTGATGAGGGATACACAAGAACATTAGTTTGATGTAGAACATGGTTAATACACAGATGTACTAGTATGTACCAAAATGTAAAGGCATGTCATATTCAAAGGTATAATGAGTAAGCTAAGCAGATGCAATTAAACCAAATTGGAAGCAATACAAGCTAGACATCCGGCTGGAGTGGTGAGCATGATCATCTAGGACCTGAGAGCCTGGTGGGAGGCGGGCTGCTTCGCCACCATCGCATATTTTTAGTTGGCTTCCAAGTGATGCCTATCTTTGCTGGGCTTGTCACTGGCTCGGCCAAGGCCTCGACTAGCTATTTGTCTTCCGTGCTCACGGGATGGTGGTTCATGTAAAAAATATCTTTCCTTATCTTACCGACTTCGGCCTTTCGAATACAAGCTAGACACCATATGGAACATGCAACCACATATGACACCGCGAAGTTAAAGCAAGCACCTGGGATGGTGGTTCATTGCGAGCGAGGTCATCAACTCCAGAGCTACGTTTACCGTCTCCATCTGCTGACACTGCACCCTTTATAGCGTTGTAACGTGTCTTGCCTACCAGCATACGAAGCTGGAGCGACTTCTCTCTTTTCTTTTTGGCTTCTCTCATGGCAGCAGAGTCTGAAATACCCTTGCATAAAAACACAACAAAGGAGAGTAAGGGTGAAGTGTGTGCAGAACTAGTGCCTTTGTAAAAAGTAGCAGATAGCAGTGGCTGAAAAATAAATGACAGGAGACATATGATAGCTCTACAACATTGCATGGCAAAAAATTAGATTCTACTCCGTATGATTTTGTAATATATGAGCACAGAAATGCAGTACTCCTCCCGCACACCACCACATGTGGTCATATCTAAGATAACAATGACTGAAAATAAATTGGGCGATCGCTTTTTAATGAACCGTCCGATCTATAAGGAACGGGCAGATGGCCTTAAATCTACCTCCCTTGATCCTTTGTTGTGATCTTTCTCAAACCGCCAGCGACCACCGGCCCAGGCCCTTGCCTCCGCCGCCCCGCCCTCCCATCGACCTCACACCACCGCCGTGCTTGGCAGCGCCCCCAGGCCATCCCTTTAATCCCGGCCGACCTCCAGATCAGGCGCTAGTAGCTCTAGGACGCACACACCCCTAAGATAAACACCAAGTGTTGCTTCCCGGCGTAATAGGCGTACTAAGCGCTGTTACGTCGAGAATGCTTCCGTTAATTGGGAATCAATCGGCGAAATCGAAATTCAGGGGGGCGACGGACCTCTAGCTAAGGTGAAATAGTATATGAGGAGAAAGCTTGTGCATCGCGAGTTACTAGGAACATCTAGTATCAAGAAGAAGCGGTCAACTAGTGTCTTCTGTGGGATGAATACCGTGCAAGCAGAGACGTAAGATTTGCACGAATAAGGGAAGAGGACTACCTTTTTCGGTTGCCGGTGTGATCACCTCCACATGTCGTGCCGATCTTCTTCTTTTTACAGGGGAAACCAATGTTCTGGAGGGTGCAGGCTTGGATGAACCCATGGCCAAATTGTTGACTGTGTTGCCGTGGCCGTATGTCGGCGGAGGGGAAGCAGATCCGAGGCGGCGAAGGACGGCGTAGCAGGAACAACTCCGGTGCGGTGGAGGGTGGCGAAGCTGGAGCGGCAGCGGTGAGGCGCAGGATGACGTGGTTGAACTAGCTCGGGTACGGACAGCTCGGCCTCGGCTTCAACTACTAGCCATGGAGTGCGTTGCGGTTGAGGTTGCGGTGGACGACGACGTCGGGGTATCGGCTCTGGCATGATGGAGGAGGGCGGCGGTTGATGGGTGGGATGGGGTGGCGGACGGAGGACGCCGGGGTTTCGCAGCTGGTGGATAGGTAGTTTTGGCGCCCACGGAGTACGAATGGGGAATCAGACAGGTGGAGGGAACCATGTTTGATGCAGGGACGCGCTTGTTTTTGGCTTTTGAGCAGAAGATGGGACGCTTGTTTGAAATTTGGGGAAAGTACAAACTTTGCCCCCTCTTAAATTCGGACCCTCTGCTGGTCGGGGTAGGATGGTAATCCCAGGTGTCCCAAATAGTGGGCGCGAGAGATTTCGCAAGCGCATGTGTGCTTAGGCGGCCATTGTGTATGAATGTTTTTCGGATGCGGTTATGCGTGGCGTCTAGATGAAGCTACAAACCTACCCGGTTTAGACCTTTGGACGCCGAGCGGTAGGTTTCACGGGTCGGAGTTATTAGAAAAGTAATTTCCTTGTACTAACAAACATTGGTCTCACGCGGTTTCAAGTAGTAGAGGCTCTTTTGGCGCTTCGTTCGAAATTTTGAAACACAAGCATTCACGTTTAGAGTACTCTTGAACTATGAGGATTGACCTAAATAGACAACGTTATATTTGACCTTGTATGAAAACCTCATTAAATTATCCACTTCTTTTCGAAATTTTGACACTTGAAAATCCTATAACTACGATTATTTTGGAATGGAGGAGCTAAATTTGAATCTATTTTATACATGACTACATATGCTATTATGTACAAAATCAGAGCAAAGATTGGTGCCCCCATAATTTAGGTATGGTTTACAAATGCCATGATATCAAATTCAAATAATTGAATGGAGTTCATGTTGAATTCGATTTTTTTAAACCACCTCAAGTTGAATTCAAATGTATGCTAGTTCATAGGTAGCTATTTATAATGTCCATTGTGTAACTTTCGTATGTATAATGTGCTTTACACACACAACAAGAACTATACTCACGTTTATATTCGATTACTAAAGCGATGCATTGTCTGGAGTTCAAAATACTAACTATGTGGATCAATTGCGTCGAATAATAACATAGACATGCTCAAATCCGATAGAATCTAGATGTCTGATGGATCAATGACCGCTCCTTATGCAAATTGCAAATATCATGATCCTTCCTAATATTTGGATACAATTTATATCTTTAATCAATGTGTAGAGCAGTCTTTTATGTGTAGTTTCACTCTCCATCGATGGTCTCTCACACATGCTCACACTCTCTCTCCCGAGGTGTCTTTCTCGCACACATGCTCTAGATATAACCCTCCCTCCCTCTCATAACCATTTACAAATGTTTTCACTAACCTTTATCACAAGCACTCTTCCTCTCGCAAACATACACATGCACAATCCTCGTCGACCCTTTCTATATACATGGACCTGCCTACGTGTCTCATGTACGCACATTATCTTTACGCCTGTCTCTCACGCATTGTCTCACACCTCTCTTCCTAATCGATTTAGTCTGATTCTAATGAGCATTCAGAGGATGCCCCTTAAAGTTAGGTTGGATGAATAGTAATATCAGAGATAAAGGGGTTACCTTAGTCCGGGAACCTAGGGTTACAAATCCTAGCCGGCTTTGTCAGTTGACACAGAGTCCTTCACAATTCTGCTATCTTTGTCTTGTACGACTAGTCATCCATGGGTCATCCTAAATGCGTCACGGGCCAACCAATGTGGTGCAGGACGGAACTGAACGAAGGGCCTCACCTCGACCCACCGGACCTCACGCGGTGACACACCCTCTGCCCCCATGTCTCATTATCTTCTCACACCCACATATACCAACACAAACACCACACGCACAGAAAATTTCTCCCGGTGCCTGTATTCCCTCCCCCTTGCATATACACACTCAAGGGAATGGAATCTCTTGTCGTGACGTCATATTCATCTCTCTCTCTCTAGACCACTCTCATTTCTCGTGCTATCTCCCCCGTCGGCCCCTCTATACATGCCTCTCTCGAATACGTAATACACACACATACCTCTCTAGGCCCCGCCAAATGCATCAATTACACATTCACACATGTTACATCACGTACCCCATTGATCTAAAAAGCCCTCTCTTCACGTTTATTTCGCATACAACATTCCTTTTGAATAAAGTGTGGCCAAAAAATTATTTTAGAGTTTCTACATATATACAACATTACAAATTTATATGGAGGAGTACGAACGCTAATTTGCATTGCATGGTGCCCACAATGATATTTATTCCGCACTGTGAATTTGTATATTTTTATACTATATACAAAGTTAGTCATAATAAAGAGAAACGAAGAGCGTCTCTCTCTCCATCGCATACCCCCCTGTACGCCCCTTTCACGTATGCACGCAAAACTATCTCCGTGTCCTCTAAAAGTAAGCCCCGGAAAATTCACGCATGTTTCATCTTACTCTCACGATATATGCAATGACGATCATTGTATTTGAAGCGAAAGCATGATACGTACATTGGACTTCAGAATCCACTCATTACGGTCACCATTTACGTTTAGTGGTTATTATACAGTCACGGGCTCACCATACAACTCTGTATTTGCTCATGACATGACTAGTTGACCGATTAACGCGCTCCACGTGGCACCTCTAGTGTTGCATCACATTATCTCACTACCATCATGCCCACCTATCGACTTGTATCTACTCTACATCTACACTCTTATAAAATACATAAAATACACTCTTATAAAAAACAGAGTTGGTGATGATGGTGTGCCTGCCATCCTGCAATATAGGCCATCCGATTTATATCTGACGGATAGGAAAGAAACTATGGCAATTTTGCAAAAAGGTACCCACACACCTCTCCACATTTGCAAATAAGGTCTTCCCTCGTTCATCCTTTTCTCTCACAAGATAAACAAGTCATACAAATGCATCTTGATGTTACGTGCAACGCACGAGCATCTTGATAGTAAGAATGAAAACAAACGACAAAAAAATATTTGGACGGTGGTTCGAAGTCTTGACCGCGGGCACAGCGGACAAGGTGGCCTTGTATTGGTATGCTGAGCCGTCTGTTGTAACACACATGATCTGCTGTGGTGATTATACACACACACACGCATGCACACGAACTGCATCCACACAACACTCACACAAACACATGCACCCACGCACGCACGCAACACTCACACGTACACACGCAGCCACGCACGCACGCAACACTCACACGCACACACGCACGCATGCATGCACACACCAGTACACCACACGACCAACACACACTCTCACGCTCAAGTGCTCAACCTACACGTGCATGCGCACACATCAGGCCCTGACAGACACATACACAACCAGGTGATTCCCGTGCACGGGTTGGAGCCTTGTCGCGCCTGTGTAAATTTGTGTTTATCTGACCTTTTGCCTATGCGAACTGACAGGTGGGACCCACAAGGAACGTGGTCAATTTAACTAGTCAACATGGCGCCACGCAGACTATTTGGCCGGTCAACAGAGTGCAATCCGATCTTTGAGCGTGAGCAAGTGACCGTATAATCACCGCAAAGCGTATATAGTGACCGTAATCAGCTTATTCTGAAGTTCGGTGACCGTATTACACTTTTCTCTCTGTAGGCCCTCCAAAACTACATCTCTACACGTTCTCGCATGTTACATCTAACAACTATGCAATACAACACTACTACTACACTCTAACACAATAAATCATATGTGTTTTTAGTTTTACTAGATATCATATTGTTACTTATAATTATTCAGTTTGCATACATTAAAATTGCCTTTGAAATGTATGTCCAAAGATTATCATCATACAAGGAAAAATCCGCCCTTTCCTGTTAATCGGGTTTGTATCGACGGATCGTAAAAACAGCAAAACTATAGTACTATACAAAGACAGTGACGATTCAACCTTTGGGTCGTCGTGTCGCCTACTCCTCCGTAGTAAGAGTGGGCGCCGCTTTCATAAATCTTCTAGTCCCTTCCACCGACATGTGGGACATCAAGCTACCGGGTCCACGTGCCATACCGGAATACAAGCAGAGCAGCGGGGTGAAGCACCCGGTCATGGCGCCAGCGTAGTAATGAGCAATGAGGCGTCAAATCACAAAGCTGCACCTTTCCCTTGATTAAGTTGGAGGGACGAAGCAACCATCATTTCACTCGTTGCTGAATCTGCTTCTCCCTCATCTTCTTCAACTTAACCATGTGTTGCTTCTGCCGTTGTTCTGCCTCATGTGGGACGCGGATCGGCTTGGTAAAGCACTAACACGTGGGCCCGCATGTTAGCAAACCGCCAGGACAACGTCCTCTGAAAATAAGAAGCCTAATCCTAGACTTACAAAGGGCTACGTAGCTGCTACGTATACTTTCCATCTAATCTATATATCCCCCCCTGATTTTCAGGTGGGGTGGGCCTAATCCTCTCCTTTAATCCAATCAAATAGTCCCACATCACATCAGTTCGTAACTTTACGTAAACCATTACATGGATGTAGCATTGCTCAAATAAGAAACCTCCCCCGCCATCCGTGCGGCAAAATCACCTCCTTTTTACTAATCTTGATTCTATAATTTTCTAGATCAATATAATTGAGATTTGTATAGATAGCACACACGAGCAAAACCAAGTGGTACGGTTAAGGGCGTCCACAATGTGTAGCCAAATGTGAAAATAGCTTTTGGCATCGTGGGAACCATTGTGGACGGTGTTGCCAAAGCCAAAAAGATGGAACCGAAGCTCCCTGATTGATTGATTGAAGGAATAGAAAAATGCAACATCTCTCCTCTTTCTCCCATGCTTGGACGCATGTAGTATAGTATAGAGCATAGAGTCTACTCCCCTGTCCCTTCTATCACAAATAACAAAGCAGTGAGGCATCAAATCACAAAAGCACGGATGAAGCAACCATCATTTCACTCTTCGCTGACTCCGCTTCTCCATCCTCTTCTTCAAGAAACCATCTCACCGCACTACTACTCCTAGTAGTACTAGTAAAGGACTTCCTGGATACAAATAAGGCGGTTGTCTCGGCTTGCAGGCGACACTTACGAATGACTTACCGTCATCTCCCTCAATGGTGTTCTCCGTTGAACGCACTTCGCCAAACCACCAATAAAAGGATATCGTCGACGCCACCGCAATGGGGAAGGAAGTCAAATATAGTTACTACCTCCATTTTTTTGTACACAAGGCCAGTATATCAAAATTACAATTTGCAAAGGGCCACTAATACTAATCAAGGAAAAATTGATGGGGTTAGCAACCAAGGACATTAATATCCCCTGCATGCATGCGGAAGTGAGAAGGTTGGTTTGCATGGCGCTGCATTAATCAAGCGATGAGGAGTGAGATGGTTAGCTCTTTGGTCTTTGGAGAAAAAAATATGCATTAATTGACACATGAAACGAGGATTTGGTGTATCGATTAAATCCCGCGAAGGAAAACCCCGCCTTTCTTTTTTAACACCAGTACTCCTAGTACGTACGTACTTATCCTGTTTGGGTCTAGGCCTTGCATTGCCAAACTTCGCCACACATTTTTGCCACGCTTGCCTAAAGTCTTCAAAATGAGAAGGAGGTACACTTGCGTACGGTTGTCGCGGTCGCACCACACCCTCACACGGTTGCTCCTGCACGCCGCGGTCGCACCGCACCCTCACACAGTCGCTCCTGCACGCTGCAAACCCAACCAAGGGAACGCACCCTCGCTGACACGTGTTGTCGCATGTGAACAAACCAAACTCAGCCATCCTATCGCTGACACATAATTTTCGTTCATAGAGTATGTTTATCCAACCGCATGTTGGGGAGTATCTGTCTGGCCCGTCGCGGTGGTGCATTGGGGAAGAAGAAGAGGCGAGGAAGAAGGAAAGAAGGGTTAGGAGACGTAGGATATTCATCCAACCGCCTGAAATGGTAGACTGACCCAAGTCAGGCGTCTTGCATAACAAATATATGTTTTTACACAGCAAAAGATCCTTAAAAACAACAACATAAAGAAAAACTATCACTTCTCGCAGAAAGAGACGGCCTCGTCGTCTTTGGCTGCCGGCGCGAACCAGCCGGCACTGCTGACGTGTGTCTCCGCACCGTGGTTGTCCTCAGCCTCCAGCTACTTGTTCAAGCGGAGCGTGCGGGCGCTCTGCACGGACGAGAGCACAACCCGGTTCAAGTCGAGGACGTCTGGTTCCGCCTGCAGGAGGGCCTCGATGGCAGCGGCATCCGTGCGCTCCGCGTCGAGTCGAGCCTCCGCCGCCCGGTTCAAGTCCAGGATGTCCGGTTCTGCCTGCAGGAGGGCGTCGATGAGAGCGGCATCCGCGCGCTCTGCGTCGAGTCGAGCCTTTGCCGCCCAGTTCAAGTCCAGGACGTCCGGTTCCGCCTGCAGGAGGGCCTCGATGGCAGCGGCATGCGCGCGCTCCGCCTCAAGTTGAGCCTCCGCCGCCCGGTTCACATCCACGACATCCGGTTCCACCTGCAGGAGAGCCTCGATGGCAGGGGCATGCGCGCGCTCCGCGTCGAGTTGAGCCTCTGCCTCCCGGTCCTCCTTTAGTATCGCCATGTTGAACCGCTGGTCCGCCTGCACCATGGGGGACTTGGACGCCGGCACAAAGTCGACGCCCATCGTCTCATACCCATCGGGGGCCTTCTGCGCCGCGACCTCCGCCATGAACATTGGATCGGCTTCCTCCTCCTCAAAGCTTGGCTCCAGAGAACTCGGGGATTGGCCCGCCGCAAAGCGAGCTTGGGAACGGAGGTCAGGCGCCGACCACCGCCGCGATTTCTGCGCTGGGCGCTCCGCCACAAGATCTTGTAGTAAGTGATCTTGCAGCGCACCATGGCTTTCCGGCGAACTAGGGGACGCTTGATGCGGGCTAGGGGATCGAAAGGTGGGGGAATGGGCTGGAGATTTGGTGTGGTTTTAGGGCAGTGGCTGGTGTAGGCCGACCAGCGAAGGTTCTGGTGTGAATAGTGGTTCCGGTGACGACCGGTCAATCGGTTTTGACAGTACATCACTCTTGTCGTGTTCGCGTTGCAGCCCGGCACGCTGGACCCTCCACGTCGCTTACCGAATGGAACACGCTTCATCTTGCGTTTTCGCTCGCTTGTGGGACTGCAGTTGAGAGCAAACCGACGTCCCTCCCCCTCCCCCGCCCGCGTCATTTATTATACCACCACTCCCTCTGTTTTATGCGGAGTAAATAAAAACAAAGGGAGTATACTACAGATGAGGATCCCCTGACGTGGCCGAACCCATTGAGTAACTGAAGTGCGGGGCCTAGCAAGCACGGGGTCCGCCAGTAAGTGAACGAAAGGGAGGGTAAGGGAGGGATACCTATGTCAGAGGATCCACTTCCACTATACTACTTTGACCAATGTTAGAGTAATAATATATGACATGCAACTTACACAAATGTTAGAGTAATAATATATGACATGCAACTTACACAAAGCATACAGGGTCTAATGCATTTTTCGAGGCTAACTTTGACCAAATGTTAGAGTAATAATATATGACATGCAACTTACACAAAGCATACGGTCAAATTCGTATGTGAAAGGAGTTTCCAATGATATAATTTTCACATTATACATCGCATGTACTATTAGTCTTGTCAATAGTCAAATCGGAAACCATCTCGAGTACAAATTTAGGAGTACGTACGAATCTAACAATATTGATTGGGCGTTGTTGAATGTTGATACCTTTTTTATCAAAGTAGAGATACTTTGACTACACATAAAACTTATATGTAAACAAGAAAGGATAGGAGGGAGTATATTGTACGTTCAAAAACGAAACGAACATTGAATACCCTTTATATATGATTTGCGGATGCTATGATCACCGGTTCAAAATTTTGAATCCGCCTTAGGTATCACGTGCCCCCACTCGTTCCCTCTCGATTTCATCTCGGGGACCGGAGATCTATTGAAAGAGGACTAGGGTGGGTACATGCGAATGATACTCAGCGGAATGTTCAAATGAGGCATGCGGGAGGATGGACTCGACTGGAGGGCGACATGATCGATGGAGAAGAGGGTTGGAGAGGAATGAGAAATAAGCAAACACCACATGATTATACTTGAACGGCTCAAATAAACAATAAGTTGTTTCGCTTGGCCTACATAGTGAAAGGCCTAATGCGCAAAGCGGAGCACTGACGCTCGAATATGGCCGTGAAAACAGGGAAACCGACATGTGGGGCACACCCGTCGAGACGATGTAGCGCAGACTAGTCCAATGGAGGAGCTGGCCCACGACCTCCTCGCCACCGACAACCGTTCATGTGGGTCGTTGGGGGCAACAACGGGGTGCAGCTCCAGCACCGCCTCTGGACACGGCGACCGCGGTGAGCAACACGCTCATATCGTCGCTAGACACGGTCGGTTTCAGTGTGCCGAGGGTGGCGTTAGTGCTGTGACACGACCAACGGTATGTTTGGTTTGTGCCCAAGGTTGCCCCATCAAAGATTGGGTAGCCAAAATTTTGGTTGAGGTATTGGTTGCCCATGATTTGGCCGACATTGGCAAGAAAAATGAATTAGAGTTGGCTAGAGTTCATTGGCATGCCAAAGAAATGGCAACCATCCAAACAAAGACCAATCTTTGGGTCATGACCAAAATTTTGGTTGAGGTATTGGTTGCCCATTATTTGGCCGACATTGGCAAGAAAAATGAACTAGAGCTGGCTAGAGTTCATTGGCATGCCAAAAAAATGGCAACCATCCAAACAAAGACCAATCTTTGGGTCATGACCAAAATTTTGGTAAGGTGCACTTTGGCCACAATCCAAACACACCCCAACACCCGGCTCTTCGAGGATGCACGGGGCGCCGCGACGCGTCCGCGGAGTGGTGTAGCGCAGCCAACTGCATCCTCTGGACCTGAGACCAAGCTGGGTCGTCTTGCTTTTTCAATGACATGCGGGGATCGCATGTGAGCAAAGGGCATCTCCAACGTTTCCACGACCGCAGCTGACTACCCTGGCACACCAAAACCCTCGTCCCTCGCGCCGTTGCGCGGTTCGTTCCCAGCCGGCGCCAGCTGCCCGCATTCATGCCGTCCGTTCGTATGTGGTCGTTAAGAGGCTCGGTGCCCGAGGAACCAACTCAGGTGACTTAATGACGCGCCCGGACGCTTGGCCTCACCGAAATGCGCTACTTAAAGCGGCAACGCCCAGCTAACCTCCAAACCATATCGCATCGTCCTCCTACCTGGCACCACATCCGCCATGACCGCAAGTGCGAACACTCTGCGGGAGAGCTTGTCTTCGGGGATGAAGCTCGAGGTCGTCGCCCTCGCTCAAGTCACCTCTCGCGACGCAATAGCGGTGTAGCCGGATGCGGACGCGACCGCACAAGCGGTGGCCACGCTGGGGGCCGACGACAGGAGCACCGTCATCCACGCGTCCTACTTGCCGCCGTCCAACGTCCGGCACCGCCGAGGTCGGGGACTCCTCCGAGGATGAGTAGGGCATGGGAGACAGCAGGGCATGGTGTGCCAACTGGCCGCTCCGTATCCCGTGTTCTACTCTTCCTCGCCGGAGACCGCACCTTCACTTCACGGGTCTTGAACCCCGCCCCCGTACATAGAGATCGCAGATGGAGGACGTCGGTCGCTGCCGTAGAATAGGTTTAGGATCGGGTTTCTTTTATTTTTCTGTCATATACTAGTTCGAAATATAATGAAAATCTGTCGTGTTTGCATTAATCTCGGCCGGTGTATATGAACTTTCACAATAATATACATATTGTAGGAGTACTAGCAAGATGCCCGTGCGTTGCACGGAAGATCAAGATCTTGTGGGAGAAAAGGATGAACGAGGGAAAGCCTTATCTCGCAAATGTGGAGAGGAGTGCGGTAAATTGTCATAGTTTCCTTCCTATCCGTTAGATATGGATTGGACGGCCTATATTGCAGGATGATAGGCACACCATCATCACCAACTCTGCTTTTTATTGAACCGAGACAAATCTAACATGCGAAGTAAAATAAACACATAGGGTCTATACATACACAAATTATCTTAGGCACTCCAATAGTACGTCCACTACACATTCAACCATTTCACATCTTTCTACATCTACGGGAACCTACGAAAGGGTTAACGTAAATTGCCTCTCTCTCTCCTCCCCTTATTTTCATGGTAGTGGGCCCCTCCCTCCCCCCAATCTACAATCAACAGATCACACGTTTCACATTACGTTAATTACGTAACTGGGATTACGTAGGTGTAGCATTACTCGTCCTAAAAAACCCAACTAAGCCAACCTCCCAAAGATATCGCTATTTGGAAAAGACCGGCCGCGCCGTTTAGTCGGGATTACCGGATTACAAGTAGTAGTATCGATGGATCGCGAAGAAACAATTTTTTGAGGGGAAGCACCTAGTTTAAAAGGAAGAAAGGTGGTACACTCACAAGACTCCCGTCGCCGTGATTGCACCCCACACACCGCTCACGCATAAGCGGGCACGCCGTCTTGCCTCTCCACTGACACGTGGGACTGCACTTGGAGAAACCGACCATGCGCCAAACTCCCCCCGCCCACCGTGCAAAAATCCTCCCCCCCCACACCCAAAAATTCCCCCCAAATCCGATTCAACCACCCTTCGGCCAACTAGCCAATAATATTCCCCAAACCCCCTCCCCATGTCCCTCCACTCCATTCGCTCCGCCAAAGCTGCCCTACCATGCGCCGATACGTCGGGCGCCATGTTCGGTGATCCTCTCGCTCCACAAGACGCTCTCGTGGATCGCCGTCCTCTAGCCGCGCCGCCACCTCTGGCTACATTCTTGTGGAGGCGCACGGCGGTCAGCGCCGCCACCGCCGGCGACGTTCGTGTGGAGACGTACGGTGGTCAGCTTCTCCCACAGTACACGCATTCTAGACTGAGGCCCCGTTCATGTCGGTGTAGCGCTCAATGCTAGCTGATAGACGCTGTTAATCTCACTGTTTGTCGAAGTAGTTTACTGTCAATATGCTCTTCTTAAGAAGCTTCCTTGCCCTGTTCTGCACTCAATCTGCTTAGCTGAGATGGCATGCCAAGGCCGATTAGTTGCTAAAATATCCTGCCATATATTTATTGTGACGTAGATTACCATGGTCTAGTAGCCAATCTGTTAGGTGAAATAGCTCTTCACCATTTTATACTCGATCTTTGTTGCTGCGATGGCCTTCGGTAGTTTGATGGCTGTGTGCTCGGCCTCATTGACTGCTGAAACAACCTGCCATAATTTGGCACTCAAATCTGTTTGCTGAATTAGCTTTACATATATTTCGTTACTTAGATCTGCTCGTCCAAATATCTTGCCATAGCTTTCGACATCGACCTAGATATTTATTTTTTCTGGACTTCATAAAAAAGCATATATGTTTTTCCTGTAATATCTAGTAGAAGAACTAATTTGTATGTCTAACAGATGGACAGGACTTGGATAACTTCTGCTTGAAGATTCTCCGCTACATATGTCGAGGGGGTTGAAAACTTCATGAACTTTATCAGAGCTGAGTACGGTGGTCCAAAATCAGATGTGCTCTGCCCGTGTAGCAGTTGTATGAGTTCAGTTACAAGACCCAGTCAACTGTGCAAAATCATCTACACTTGTATGGGATGTCGGTCACATATACTAGGTGGGTTCATCATGGTGAAGCTGTGAACGTCAATATTATTGACTATGTGGAAGCAGCAGATCACCATCTTGATCTGCCTGATGCTCAGGTGGAATAGGAGGAGGAGGTGGTGGTGGCGGAGCCAGTGAGTTTGACCAACATTGAAACAATGCTACGAAATGCTCGTGCTTTCCATGAACTTTCACCTGCAGAAGAAAAACGGTGGGCCCGCATGTTTGAACAATGCAACATTGCTGTCACCCCAGGAAATAAGCTATCAGTATTCTCAGCTATGGTCACCTTTCTTCAGGTGAAGACATCTGAGCAGATGACCAACAAATCATTTGATGCGATGTTGGCTTCTTTCCGCAAATCTTTCCCAGACAAGGCCTCGAGCTGCCACACACCTACAAAGAAATGAAGAATTTCCTTCGTGCGCTTGGAATTCGATATGATATGATCCATGTTTGTAAGAATAATTGTGTTACATTTCGGAAGGATTATGCCAACTTAAGTGAATGCCCGAAATACAAATCATCAAGATGGAAAGATGGCGATGTCGTGAAGAGGATTCCTCATAATGTTCTCGAGACATTTTCCAATTACACCAAGATTGCAAAGGTTGTTTCATGATGTCAAACAAGAGAGGATGTCTTGTGGCATTCTAGGAACCAGAGTACAGAGATCGAATGTAATGAGCCATCCATCTCATGGTAGTGACCGGAAAAGCTTCAATGATAAACACAAAGAGTTTGTCACTGAACCGAGAAACATTAGACTTGGCTTAGCTTCGATGGATTTAACCCATTTGGCCACCGAGCGCCACATATAGCATGTGGCCGGTGCTTGTTATCCTTACAACATGCCTCCAAATGTCTGCACCAAAGAATCAAACTACATGATGGCCTTGCTCATCCCAGGTCCAAAAAGTCCTGGAAAGGATTTTGATTTGTTCATGGAGCCTCTTGTGGAGGAACTTCAACATCTATGGACGGGTGTTCTCACTCGAGACCTATATAGCAGCCCACCAGCTGATTTCTTTCTGCGTGCTGTTATAATTTGGTGCATCCAAGATTATCCGGCTTTGGGCACTATGTCAGGGCGAACGACACATGGTTACAATGCATGTGTTCGCTGTGACAGGAATCCGCTGTCATACGCAATACTTAGCAAGATCTGTTACATTGGACACCGCCTTTTCCTTGCCAAGGACAAGCCACATCCTAGAAAATACCGAAGACATGTGTTCAATGCAAAGCGTGAAAACTGTGATGCGCCAAAGAGGCTCACCGTCGATGAGTTGCAAGTGGAATTAGAGAAGGTCAGGCATATTAAACCAGGAAACCATCCTGGTAATGGTAGCGGGAAAAGGAAGCATGGCAGGGTAGAAGAGAGATTATTGTTTACCCGCAGGTCCACTTTGTGGGACTTGGAGTATTGGAAAGATTTGCATATGCGGCATAATCTTGATGTGATGCACATCGAGAAAAATATATGTGACAGCTTTATCGACACACTTCTTAATATTGAAGGCAATACGAAAGATACCTTAAAATCTAGGATTGATTTGACACACTGGTATCGTAAAGGATTTGCATGTGCAAGATGAAGGTAAACCACGGGATATGGCACCGGTATATACGTCTTGGACAAGGTAAAAAGAAAAGAATTCTGCGAGGTCCTGACACGTGTGAGATTCCCACATGGATTTGCTTCCAACCCTGAAAGGAGAGTCAGTGCAGATGGAAACAAGGTACAAGGGTTGAAAACTCATGACTACCACGTCCTACTTCAAAGGGTTTTACCTGTTATCCTTAGAGGATTGGGCCGCCCTGACTTATACAGAGCAGTTGCAGAGTTGGGACAATTCTTCAGGGAACTCTGATGGGAATATCGGGATAGATGCTTTGGAGCCGTCTTAGAGACAAGATACCAACTATCCTATGCGACCTTGAGAAGATATATCCTCCAGCCTTCCTTGATGTGATGGTGCATTTGGTTGTTCATCTACCTGATGAGGCACTACTTAGAGGTCCAGTACAATATGGTTGGATGTACCCTATTGAAAGGCGGCTAGGCACTTTCAAGGGCTATGTTAGGAACAGAGCTAGACCCGAGGGTTCCATTGCAGAGGCCTACATTGCTACAGCGTTGAAATTCTGCTCAAAATACATTGAAACAGCCGATCATCTTAGCAAAGAGGTGGGTGAAGACAATCCGGGCTCAATGTTTTCGATTATTCTATTCGAAGTTACAGGAAGAGTCGACAAGAGGACAAACCTAAAGATTTGGACAAAATGGTTTGGTATGTGTTGAATAACTGTCCTGAGATACTACCTTATATCAAGTAAGTGCAGTACTGCAGCTTATACATCGTAATCTACTAAACTTGGAGCACATTCTTATATATTTAGATGTTTGACGCGATCACTATGTTGTGCAGCATCTACAAAGATGAGTTACTACCGCAAAATCCAAGAAACATTGACAAACTGGTTATGGCAGGATTTGCGAAATGGTTCAAGAACCATGTAAGCTTTTGAAGTGCACTGTCAGTTTTTTTAATATATTGAGTACATCTAACCATAGGTTAAGAAGATGCGGGAGGATGGGCAGGCAGTTGATGATGCCCTTTACTCACTAGCAATGGGTCCTGATACTCGGGTAAGACATTATGAATCTTGCGTTGTTGGAGATGTGCGCTACAACACCCTTGCACGAGATGAAGGCAGGAAGACACAAAACACTGCCATCATGAGCACGGATACGTATGATAAAGAGACAACTGAAATGTATGCTAACATACCAGGCATTGTTCAGTTGCAGTATATCTCCAGTTTCGAGGATCATCGGTGTGTGTGGTTACATTGTCTTGTCGTTGGTATAACCTGTTTTCCAGGATCGCAAAACCCAGAGCTGATGATTATTTCAAATCCATCAATGTCAAGGCGGCGTACCAAACCAACGAGCTTTTTATTTTGGCAAATCAAGCAACACAGATATTTTTCTTGGGAGACACATTTGCACGTAGCGATGACTGGAGAGTATTGCAAAGGTTTGAGCAGAGGAATTCGTTTAATGAAGTTGCACAACAAGAAGATGCTTACACTGCTCCTGATGTACAAGATAACACAGATGTTCCTAATATCTTTGAGAACCATCACATCAATGACGCCGGCGAAAAGATTGCATGTCGTGCTGTGGACATACAAGAATTGATCAAGAAGAAGCCAACGTTCGAGGACGTTGAGGATGAAGAAGAAGATGACACCATGGGGAATTACGATTTAGACTGATACATATGGCGAAGATGTTGACGTTGCTGCTGCGGATGATGATTACATTGCTTTTGTCGTATTTGCCTGTCAGAAGACGTTTTTATCTACTATGTGAAATTGTGTTTGCTATGACAAATGAAACCTGACGAACATGTTGTTTAGTGTTTTGCTGTGAGAACATCACTTGTTATGTATGCTGATTTGTGTTTGGTGATTGTATGACAACTAAAACATGATGACATTCTTGTTTAGTTGTACTCATATTTGGCTGTGAAACTTGAATTTGATGACATAGTTTGCTGTTGGACTGTAATTTTCTTGACGTCTTCGAATGAGAACAAAGCTGACCCGACAGGGCCTCTGCTATTTTTTTTATTTATATGAGCAAAAGGGGATACCCCCTGATTTCTGTTAATAGAAATCATTAGATGTTCACAACACTACGCCCAAATTTCGCTACACAAGTTTCATTCATTACTAGTTTCAGCAAAGTGCTCATGTCGTAGCTAATTTAATACATCACGAAAAGTGCTACATACACTTCAAATAAAGAGACAATCATCCTACTGAGCACATCAATTTTGCCCATTATCTTCACAAGCTCTTTCATCTCCTCATTCTTTGTCAAGGCCATTCAGCAATTGTTGTTTGGCCATGATCAAAGGAACTGCATCTTTAACCTTCTCGCTCGCATCTTCCTCTTCTGCTGTTCCTTCAGCCATTTGTCAACACCCCAACCTGCTGGTATTGGGATTCCTCGGCTAACCAAATCATCAAGATAGTTGCATTCCCCCACATCAAGAACTTCCCGTAAATACAAATCACACGAATCTTCCCTTTTCTCGCACGAATCAAATTGGAAGATCATCAACCAAACTATTAAAAAATCAGCAATCGAAAGCAGCAGTAACAACACTTAAACATATTATTACCCCATGATTCGGGCATTTGTAGAAGACTCGGCCAGGGTTGCGGATTGTGGTTGAGACGCAACGGATGACTCTGCGTGATTTGCAGCAGTGGCACCACACCAATTGCAGCGGGTTGCAATGAGCAATCGGCTGCGGTGCGCGTGCCGGCGGGGGTGTGATGAGACCCACAGGCGATGGTACGGGTGGCGACTTGGCGCATATCTGGTTGTTGCTTGCTGAAGAGCAGGTGGACGAGCAGCCAGCGGACATGGTTGCTGCGGCCAGAGCTTCTGATGCTAGGCAGAGTAAGTAGAGAAGAGGAGAAGCGAACGTTGGATATGTCTGTTTCATTACTTGCAGAGTAGCATAGCACCATATATAGTCATAGTATAGGTTTGGATTCGAACCAGCTACAGGAGCACGTCTTTCTTTTTTCTAAAACTCGGCAACGTCTCTTTATTGGCACACTAGCTTGTTCTATAAGCCTTCCCAAGTCTTTGATTTTCTTTCCCTTTTTTGCGAGGAAGGAAGGAGGACAAAATTGAGAGTTCCTGGGACTCGAACCCAAGACCTCTTGGTTGAAAACCAAGGGTGCTAGTCACTTATGTGGCGAACGTTCCCTGTGAGGAGGACGGCAGACGAACGCATTTTCCTCGCAGTTTTCTTCCTATATATAAAAAAGTATGCTACTTGGTGTCCGCTTAGTCAACAAACGATTGTGCCAGCCTTGACCGTTGGATTGACATTCAACGTCTGTCGCGTTTCTTCAGTCTCTTCTTCCTCGAGCCGCCAAAGCCAAACTAGCGCCGGTGGGACCGCCTGCTCCCGCCTCCCACGGCTGGCTGTGATCTTCCCGGCTCTGCTCGTTCCGTCTGAGGCCTCACCATCGTCCTCCACCTTGGTTCGCCACAAGGCGCCACCCTCCTGTTGTCAACATGGTCAACAACCGAGAGGAATAAGGAAATATTTGTACATGGTGAGGATGACAAGAGGGACCCAAAGAATACAAGTAGTAATTTTGTTTTTTCAGGATGGAGAAGGGTATCAACTAGGTTGTGCGGGACCCGTGGCCCATCTAGCCCAGGCTTTTATTTCATATGTTTAGCACATGACTAGCCCAGTTTGTTTTTTCCTTTCTGAAAACGGCTAGCCAACTATTTTGTTTTTTGTAGAATAACCAACGTAGGCCTACTTGCTTTTCTATGCCCTGCTCGGCCGGAAATCTTTCAAGACGAGAAGGGATGCATTTTGCCGAGAAAATGGGCTATAAGTAATAAGAAATGGCTATAAGTAATAATAAATGGGTTGTAAAATGAAAAAATACAGCAAACAGGCAATTAGTTCCAAAATACTGTTTTCTTTCGGATTTTGATATTTTAAATTTCATTGTTTTTGTGCAGGTAAAATTTCATTGAATTTAAATTAAGGTATATTTAGATTTAAAATTAATTTGAATCTTGCTAGAAATTTCGGGTTGTATGCTGTTTGGGACAGATTTGGAGGCTGGCTTGTGGATCTACTAGGTTGACGTGTACTTTGGCTTTGTCAACTTAGTCCACAAACGATCCTAGCAGCAGTTACCGTTGGATGTTAATCCAATGGCCGTGCTGCTTCTTCAATATCTGATCTTCTTGCTCCAGTCGCCCAAACTAGCTCCAGTGGGACTGCCTAGTCCCGCCTCCGTCATTGTGTCTTTGCCGCCTGAGCCGCACCGCCCCACCCTACTTCATTGCTGGCCAGGCCATTCCTCTAATCACCCACATCTCCTGTTATTTTCCAGCGACGGCAGCCGGACTAGCAAACCCTCGTAGTCCCCATCGCGTGGGCAACCATTGTCGAGTCTTCCCCGGCTCCGTGTCGTTCCCTTCCTAGACCTCGCCGTCATCCACCTCCATGGTGCTCTCGGCGCGGCCTGGTCAACGTGGTCAACGAACGACATCCATCGGCTGTGGACTGTACGCGCAAATTAATGATTCCTCCACCTGACAGCTGGGACCCATCGGAAGGGCCTCTGTATTTCGTGAAAAAACATTCCCCCCGCTGACATGTTGGACCCACCATCTATATCTTCGCACGCAAGGAAGTGCCTCCTTATTACGCACAAAAATATGAATACCCCCTGCTAGCTGGGACCCACCATAGTGGGAGGATGACTTAGGCCAACTAAGTTGACGGGACGGAGGGCTTTGTCAACTTAGTCAATATGAACGATTCTAGCTCCAGTGACCGTACGATGTCCATCCGATGGCCGTAGTGCTTCTTCAACCTCTGGTCTTCTTGCTCCAGCCGCCCAAAGCAGCGTCGGTCATGTCGCATGCTCCTGCCTCCCGTGGTCGGCTGTGCTGCCGCGGAGGCCTCACCATCCCCTACTATTCCCACCGCTGGCCAGGCCCTGCGGCGACGACAGCCTCACACCGCAGCTGAACCAGTGAACCCTCGTACTCCTCTCCGCGCGGGCTTCCACTGCCGCGTCTTCCCCGGCTCCGCGTTGTCCCCTTCCTAGGCCTCGCCGTCGTCCACCGCCGTGGTGCTCTCGGCACGGCCTGGTCAACGTGTTCAAGGAACGACTTCCATCGGACGTGGACTGTACGTGGAGAGGCTGGCAGCTGGGTCCACGGCCGCAGCAAGGAAGTGCCTCCTTATTATGCGGAAAATAATTATTCCTCCACCTAACAGCTGGGACCCACCGGACGGGCCATTGTATTTCGCGGAAAAAACGTTTCCCCCTGACTGCTGGGACCCACCAGCTTCATCTTCATACGCAAGGAAGTGCGTTCGGGCAAAAAAAACGATTCGCCCCCCTGACTGCTGGGACCCACCAGCTAGACCTTCGCACGCAAGGAAGTGCGTCCGGGCAAAAAAATGATTCGCCCCCCCCCCCCCCGACTGTTGGGACCCACCGGCTACATCTTCGCATGCAAGGAAGTGCGTCCGGTCAAAAAAAAACGATTCGCCCCCCTGACTGCTGGGACCCACCAGCTACATCTTCGGAGGCAAGGAAGTGCCTGACAGTCGGGACCCACCTGGTCAAAGCGTACGTAGTGTTGCCATTCTGGTCGCAAACGTGTACGTACATACTTGTCGATGTAGAGGCGCGCACGTGTCGTAGTAGAGGTGCACACGTGTCGTAGTAGAGGCGCGCACGTAGCATGTACACGCACGTACAGCGGCCAGGGTGCAAGAAAGAAAATACGGCCACGTATGTGTACATACGGGCGGGGTCTCAAACGCCTACACGCGCATACGTACGGCCAGAGCTCGTGTACATGGCTGGGTCGGAATGGAGAAACATCGTCGCCGTCGTGTTCATGGGGAGGCAACGGAATGCGTCGTGTTCAATGGGAGGCAACGGAATGCTCGTGTTCATTGGGAGGCAACGGAACGCGTGGGAATCAACCGGCTGGGTCGGAACGGAATGCGTGGTCGTGTTCATCGGGAGGGCTTGGACGGAACAGGCGATAGAAACGAGGCCTGGCGTACCGCAAAACGGAGGAAACGGACCTCCTATATTCAGAACGGGGTCCTGTTGATCGGGAGGGGTGTGGCGTACCGCAAAATGGAGGAAACGGACCTCCTACGGTCGAAACGGGGGTCCTGTTGATCGGGAGGGGTGTGGCTTACCGCAAAACGGACGAAACAGACCTCCTACGGTCGAAACGGGGGTCCTGTTGATCGGGAGGGGTGCGGCGTACCGCAAAACGGACAAACGGACCTCCTACGGTCGAAACAGGGGTCCTGTTCATCGGGAGGGGTGTGGCATACCGCAAAATGGGACTCCACGGGATACTGTTCATCTCCACCGTCGACCTCCTCGAGCCTCCACGGGCTACCGTCGACCTCCTCCAGCCTCCACGGGCTCCTGTTCATCTAGCCTCCACCGCGCGCTACTCCACCGGCCATCGCTCAACCACCCTCCACGGGCACCCTCCACCGCTTCATCGCTCATCCAGCCCTCCACACCACGGGGTCCTGTTCAACCAGAGGCAACGCCACCGCTCCACCGTCTACTGTTCATCCAGCCCTCCACACCACGGGGTCCTGTTCATCCAGAGGCAACGCCATCGCTCATTGTTCATCCAACCCCCCTGCAACGCTCACTGTTCATCCAATCGATCGGCTTGATTAGCGGCGATGGCGAAGGAATCGCCGATCGGTTTCGATTAACGGCTCGGGTTACATTAGAGCCAACGCCTCGCTCGGGTTACATTAGAGCCAACGCCTCTCACACCGCAGACGTGCGTGTCTGAGAGAAAGCAGCGCATCGCTCGGCCCCCGACCTCCCACCGTAACTAGGAAATCCCCGAAATTTTCCTCCCCCTTGCTTCTACCACGGTTTTTTCCGTCAAAGAATGTCATGCAGCTGCGTCTCCGGCCCGCCCAGGACGAAAAGCCCATTTTCTGTCATGATTTTTTGTCATAGAAGTAGGAGCCCACCACATCTATGATGATACCGAGTTTTGTCACAATTATCGTCATAGAACTGTCATATGTATGACAGGAAAAAATTTCGTTCGGCCCAAAATGTCACGGATGTGTCTTTTTTTGTAGTGCTTGTAGATTTTTGCAATAAGTATGTGAGTTCTTTATGACTAATGTTGAGTCCATGGATTATACGCACTCTCACCTTTCCACCATTGCTAGCCTCTTCTGTACCGTGCATTGCCCTTTCTCACCTTGAGAGTTGGTGCAAACTTCGCCAGTGCATCCAAACCCCGTGATACAATACGCTCTATCACACATAAACCTCCTTATATCTTCCTCAAAACAGCCACCATACCTACATATTATGGCATTTCCATAACCATTCGGAGATATATTGCCATGCAACTTTCCACTGTTTCATTTATTATGATGCGCTTCATCATTGTCATATTGTCTTGCATGATCATGTAGTTAACATCGTATTTGTGGCGAAGCCACCATGCATAATTTTTCAAACATGTCACTCTTGATTCATTGCCCATCCTGGTACACCGCCGGAGGCATTTAGATATAGTCATATTTTGTTCTAGTATCGAGTTGTAATCATTGAGTTGTAAATAAATAGAAGTGTTATTATCATCATTCATAGAACATTGTCCCGAAAGAAAGAAAAAAAAGAGAAAGGCAAAAAAAGGCCGAAAAATAGGAAAAAAAAGAGAAATAAAAATGGTACAATGCTACTATCCTTTTTTCCACACTTGTGCTTCAAAGTAGCACCATGATCTTTATGATAGAGAGTCTCTTGTTTTGTCACTTTCATATACTAGTGGGAATTTTTCATTATAGAACTTGGCTTATATACTCCAACAATGGGCTTCCTCAAATGCCATAAGTCTTCATGAGCAAGCAAGTTGGATGCACACCCACTTAGTTTCTTTTGTTGAGCTTTCATATATTTATAGCTCTAGTGCATCCGTTGCATGGCAATCCCTACTCCTTGAATTGACATCAATTGATGGGCATCTCCCTAGCCCGTTGATTAGCCGTGTCAATGTGAGACTTTCTCCTTTTTTGTCTTCTCCACACAACCCCCATCATCATACTCTATTCCACCTATAGTGCTATATCCATGGCTCACGCTCATGTATTGCGTGAAAGTTGAAAAAGTTTGAGATTACTAAAGTATGAAACAATTGCTTGGCTTGTCATCGGGGTTGTGCATGATGAGAGCATTCTTGTGTGACGAAAATGGAGCATGACCAAACTATATGATTTTGTAGGGATAAACTTTCTTTGGCAATGTTATTTCGAGAAGACATAATTGCTTAGTTAGTATGCTTGAAGTATTATTATTTTTATGTCAATATTAAACTTTTATCTTGAATCTCTCAGATCTGAACATTCATGCCACAATAAATAGAATTACTTAGAAATTATGCTAGGTAGCATTCCACATCAAAAATTCTGTTTTTATCATTTACCTACTCGAGGACGAGCAGGAATTAAGCTTGGGGATGCTTGATACGTCTCCAACGTGTCTATAATTTTTGAGTGTTCCATGCTATTATATTATCTGTTTTGGATGTTTAATGGGCTTTATTATACACTTTCATATTATTTTTGGGACTAACCTATTAACGGAAGGCCCAATGCAAATTGCTGTTTTTTGCCTATTTCAGTGTTTCGCAGAAAAGGAATATCAAACGGAATCCAAATGGAATGAAACCTTTGGGAGAGTGATTTTCGAAACAAACATGATCCAGAGGACTTGGAGTGGACGTCAAGAAAGAAGCGAGGAGGCCACGAGGCAGGGAGGCACGCCCCCACCCTCGTGGGCCCCTCGCAGCTCCACCGACCTACTCCTTCCTCCTATATATACCCATATACCCTAAAAACATCTAGGAGCACCACGAAACCCTATTTCCACCACCGCAACCTTCTGTACCCATGAGATCCCATCTTGGGGCCTTTTCCGATGCTTTCACGGGAAGGAATCGATCATGGAGGGCTTCTACATCAACACCATAGCCTCTCCGATGATGTGTGAGTAGTTTACCACAGACCTTCGGGTCCATAGTTATTAGCTAGATGGCTTCTTCGCTCTCTCTTTGGATCTCAATACAAAGTTCTCCTCGATCTTCTTGGAGATCTATTCGATGTAACTCTTTTTGCAGTGTGTTTGTCGAGATCTGATGAATTGTGGGTTTATGATAAAGATTATCTATGAACAATATTTGAATCTTCTCTGAATTCTTTTATGTATGATTTGTTATCTTTGCAAGTCTCTTCGAATTATCAGTTTGTTTTGGCCTACTAGATTGATCTTTCTTGCAATGGGAGAAGTGCTTAGCTTTGGGTTCAATCTTGCGGTGTCCTTTCCCAGTGACAGTAGGGGCAGCAAGGCACGTATTGTATTGTTGCCATCGAGGATAAAAAGATGGGGTTTATATCATATTGCTTGATTTTATCCCTCTACATCATGTCATCTTGCTTAATGCGTTACTCTGTTCTTATGAACTTAATACTCTAGATGCATCTTTGGATAGCGGTCGATGTGTGGAGTAATAGTAGTAGATGCAGAATCGTTTCGTTCTACTTGTCACGGACGTGATGCCTATATACATGATCATGCCTAGATATTCTCATAATTATGAACTTTTCTATCAATTGCTCGACAGTAATTTGTTTACCCATCGTAATACTTATGCTTTCTTGAGAGAAGCCACTAGTGAAACCTATGGCCCCCGGGTCTATTTTCCATCATATAAGTTTCCAGTCTATTTTTACTTTGCAATCTTTACTTTCAATTTATATCATAAAAATACCAAAAATATTTATCTTATTATCTCTATCAGATCTCACTTTTGCAAGTGGCCGTGAAGGGATTGCCAACCCCTTTATTGCGTTGGTTGCAAGGTTCTTATTTGTTTGTGTAGGTACGAGGCGACTTGTGTGTGGTCTCCTACTGGATTGATACCTTGCTTCTCAAAAACTGAGGGAAATACTTACGCTACTTTGCTGCATCACCCTTTCCTCTTCAAGGGAAAAACCAACACAGTGCTCAAGTGGTAGCAGCAGCTCACCGGTGAAGAAGCGCGGGAGCTGAAGTCTGGTGCCGGCTGGGTTCTCCGACCAAACGACGAACTCCAGCAGCACCTCCGCCGAGTGGAAGCACGACCGGGGAGGCCGTGCGATTATGGCGCGCCTCCTTTCATCGGCGGGGCTGCCACGATCTGGGCGAGCCCCACCACGAGAAGAAGCGTTGCCGCGGCCGTGAGGAGCCGCGGTGGGGGTCGCGGCGTGCTTACGGGGACAGCCACGCCCACGCTTGGGCGGCGGAGAGCCGGGCCCCTCTTGGCGGGCCTTCCCCTTCTTCGCGGTCGAGAACCTCTTTGTAGGCGCCATGGGGGTCGCTGCTAGCAATGGAGCGAGGAAGGAGAAGCGAGCAGGAAGAGATGAGCAACGGGGGCTCCGCCCCCCTCCTTTATAGCAGGAGAAGGCCAACCGGCGATCCCCATGATCACAGGTAATGATGATATTTATCTGCATGCAGCAGGGACTCGTCAAGTCGGGCAGTTGCCGAGGCAGCATGGGGAAGTGGAGACGCCCACGTCCAATCAATTGCCACGCGTCGTGCAAGGCCGCAGGCTGTTGGGGCCCGCGGTGCTCCGCACTTGCCCCTTGGCTTCGCCTCGAGGCCAAGTTCGAGCGCGCCTTGGGCCCAGGGGCTAATGTTGGCATCCTGGGAACGGGGGTCCCCAGACTTGCCTGCGTGCGGCCCACGGCGTGGCTCCACCAGCGGCCCCATATGGCCCATCTTCACCAACAAACACTCAAGACCCTCGCGAGGGGCCAAGCCTCGCGAGGCGGACGATACAAGACCTCCTCGGGAGCGGCCTTGCCGGGCTGGCTCGCTAGGGGCGGAGAGATCAAGGCAAGGGACACCTCGCGAGGTTCCTGTGACGCAAGCCGTGACGACTGGGGGCAGGCGGGCGCCAGCGCGCAGTGTCCTCGTTTCCTCTTTGGTGCTAAAGGGGCAAGCGCAGGCGAGTAGTCCTGAGGCATCAGGCAAAGGTTTCCATATCGGTGCGAGACCAAGACCAGCAGGACGGCAAGATGGAGGTCACCGTGGAGCCCAAGACGGCGTCACCACCAGAGCCTTTGGCAGGCGAAGACTACCTTTAGTGAGGATAACTCGTACTAGTTGTGTCCCTTCGAATTTGGCCGTTGTTGGCTCCCTTCCTGCTCAATATTTGGGGAGAGGACCAAGGCCTCTATAAATAGGACTAGCCACCACAGTAGGAAGGGGGAACTCATCTTGGACAAGATCCATTCCATCCTCACACTCACCAAGCGCAAGAACACCTCTCATCAGGAGGTTGTTCTTCCCTTGTACTGTTCATCATCAGCCCAAGAGGCAATCCACCACACCACACTGGAGTAGGATATTACACCACAACGGTGGCCCGAACCAGTATAAATCTCGTGTCTCTTGTGTTGCGGGTTCGTCGAGCTAGGCTCTGAGATCGCGGTGAGGCTGAGGGCGTGATTAGGTAGGGGAGAGATCTTCGTGCGCACCCCAGTGTTCGAACCTCAAGGGTTTTGCCGGAACCCGAAATCCAACAGCCTCCTTTTAATAGAGTACCAGACCAAAGCATTAACACTTAGTGAATACATGAAATCCTCAAACTACGGTCATCACCGGAAGTGGTCCTGATTATTGTCACTTCGGGGTTACCGGATCATAACACATAGTAGGTGACTATTGACTTGCAAGATAGGATCAAGAACTCACATATATTCATGAAAACATAATAGGTTCAGATCTGAAATCATGGCACTCGGGCCCTAGTGACAAGCATTAAGCATAGTAAAGTCATATCAACATCAATCTCAGAACATAGTGGATACTAGGGATCAAACCCTAACAAAACTAACTCGATTACATGATAAATCTCATCCAATCCATCACCTTCCAGCAAGCCTACGATGGAATTACTCACGCACGGCAGTGAGCATCATGAAATTGGTGATGGAGGAAGGTTGATGATGATGACGGCGACAGATACCCCTCTCTGGAGCCCCGAACGGACTCCAGATCAGCCCTCCCGAGAGAGATTAGGGCTTGGCGGCGGCTCTGTATCGTAAAACGCGATGAATCCTTCTCTCTGATTTTTTTCTTCCCGAACGTGAATATATAGAGTTGGAGTTGAGGTAGGTGGAGCCTCAGAGGGCCCACGAGGCAGGGGCGCGCCCAGGGGGGTGGGCGCGCCCCCACCCTTGTGGACATGGTGTGGGCCCCCTGGTGTTGATTCTTTCGCCGGTATTTTTTTATATATTCCAAAACTATTCTCCGTGAAGTTTCATGTCATTCCGAGAACTTTTATTTCTGCACAAAAATAACATCATGGCAATTCTGCTGAAAACAACATCAGTCCGGGTTAGCTCCATTCAAATCATGCAAGTTAGAGTCCAAAACAAGGGCAAAAGTGTTTGGAAAAGTAGATACGTTGGAGACGTATCACTATCCCATCTCCAAATAGTAGTAGCTACTTTGTACACAAATCAGTAGTGCTAAGAGCAAATCCGAAGTCAAATATCCACAATTATTAAAATAGACTCTAACTTGGTGTTTTTATCAAGTTAATGACTATCCCAAAGATGCAAGCCTTAAATTCAGAACTAAACCAATGATAATAAGCCCAAGATATGACATGACAAACATGTGCCAACCAAGTTCCTAACTTTCCAACCCTCCTATGGACGCCGATGAGGTGATGATCTTCACCCCTCTTCGTCCGCTGCTCCAGCAGCTAGTGGAGGGGAGTAGCCTCCCCTTTCTCTTCCAGTCGGTCCATAGGTTTAGGATCTCGTCTTCATGTAGTTGCGCCAGTTTGGAGTGGTTGGTGTTGCATCAAATAAGGTGGCTTCGGTCTCTCCTCACCATGACGAAGTTATCTCCAGCGGCGCCGCTAAGCCGATGGCCTCATCTGCTCTTTGTTCGTTTGGAACGGTGGGCTTTATGTTTTCCTGTGTCTGGCGGTTATTGTGTTTCATGGCGGCGCTGACCAGTGGGATATGTTGGTACTAGTTCAAGGTTGGTGGCCCGACATGAGGCAGATCTAGTGTTCTTCCCCAGCAAACACAATGGGATGCGTGCAGTCTGGATCTAGGTCCGCATGGGGAATGTTCTCGACCGACAAGCCACACTGCCAAGTGCATGTTCTACAAGTCTAGTCTTCGAATCTCGATGCCTTCAAGGCTATGGCACCGGTCTGGATTTCTGTTTGCTGGTGTTCCATCTCTTCCTATGCGTCTCAACGGTGCTGACGGTCGATGATGGTCTCATATGTAGTTGGTTGCAAGGATCCGAAGGGACTTTTTTTGTTATGTTCTTTTATTTGAGGTTCTTTTTGCAAAGTATTCTGGACACAAGGCATGTCATGTTCTTTCTATTATTAGTTTCCGCATATATGTGCATTTATTAATAATCGGTTTACTCTTTTGATAAAAGGGTAGATTTTATTGGCTCAAGATGAAGCATCAAGTGGACACAAACACAATGGGAACACATTCGACCTTTGCACAACTAAGATGCACACAGCTGAAACAAACGCGCACACACAACTAAATATGTCGGCGTATGACAAAGTCATGCAAGTCCAAAGTTATGCTTAACACAGAAAAAGAAAAAGAAAACTATAAAGTGATCAAAACAACGATTGACAAACTACATCAATGACCATATCCGCAACAATCATCCCTTGACATCTTAGGACCGCGTTTTTCTTAAACATACATCTTCAAGAAGAGAACGACACTCAAGCGCCCGCCATCACCAGATCTAACCACCAATGATCACATTCTAAGTTTTCATCCTGAAGGACAAGTCAGGGCAATGCCTTTACCAAGTGCACGATACAAAACATTGTCATTGCCAGGTATAACCAACTCAGGTCAGACCTAAATTTTTTGGCCCGGAGCTCGAGACCGGGTACTCAAGAAATACAACCAAATTGAAGTCAATCATAGTAGTTGTCGCCATCACTTTTCTGTGATCCCAGCAGCTACATGCGTTGGGCTAGAAACCCACCTTGTTGTTGCATCACCATATCCTCTGTGTTAAGCCATCATTCATAGATTGCATCGCACCGTCGAAGCCAAACTGGCTGGAGTAGGAGCAGCCAAAACCCACAGTGAAGCCTTCGGACTGCATCCCGCAGCCTTGCTAGTACGAGCAATTGGTCGGTGTTCACATCTGAAGGAGAAATCCTCCCAAATAAAACACCTCGCCCTATTCAAGAATTCACCCGATTAACCAGTTAACTTGTCGATTAATCCTTACTCATAGGGTAACCGAGTATCCGATAAACTGATAAATTATCCGATTAATGGATTAACTTGTCAATTAATCTATTAATCCCCTACTCGCCAGCCAACCGAGCAGCTATCAGTTAATGATTTCTTCAACAAAGGCTAGCCGAGACGTTCACCGATCTGATTGGATGCGACCACCAGCGAGACATGGAGTGACCAGCCCCAACCATCACTAGCAGCCGCCGCAAGGAGTGCCACCTACGTTGCCTATATTTCATTTATTAATTAATATAATGCCCGCGGTTCCAAAAATACATGGATGGAAAAAAAGACAAACTTAGTACTCCCTCCTTTCCAGTTTTATAGGGCTCAATTCAAAAATGTCACCAACCAAGATAGATGGTGAGTAGTGAAATACTTTTTGTAGTTTGCAAAAACACCCAATGAATGCTTTTGTTTTCCTCAAAAATTTATGTTTACCAATGTATTAATTGCAATACATGCATGCATAAAGTACATGCATTGGTCGATTTTCTCTTAATACTTGCATGCAATGATTTAATGCACCTTGGAATCTGAACATGTGATAGAAAACAACCAAATTAAACCTTATAAAATGGAAAAATAAAATTTAAAAATAAGTCCTATAAACCGAAAAGGAGGGAGTAGTAGTAGAAATATGTAACAAAGCAGTTGCAAATTTGTTCATCAGAGTTGCCCACCAGTGGTTGTGCACCTCTCTATCCCGTCATATATATGTAGTAGTACGATTTGATGGGCATATAAAAGCAAATCCAATTAGTTAATTAGCAATTTATGGTACCACATTAATAATTAATTAAATGAGAGGAAAGTACAATGAATGCGCACCTATCCTCCCCACACACACACATAGACAAACCACACGTTCGAGTAGACGATAAAAGGGCCCCAAAGGCAAGATCAGAAGCATCAACTACTTGACAGCGTCCGTGGTTGGAGCAGAGGTGGCTAGCTAGCACACTGCCAAGCTGAAGCTGTGCAGCGCGCGGCCTGAGGCCGCCTAAGGTTTTTGCCCCTGGTCTCGAGCTGCTAGCTCTACATATACGTCTCGCGGTGGGGTTCGTGGCAATGGCCGGCGTTGAGTGCGGCGGTGGGGACTGGCCCTTCTCCGCCGAGGAAGCGTACGCCGATTCCTCTGCGCTGTTGGCGGAGATCGGCTGGGCGGCTGGTTTTGTCGACGACGGCTGCGCCGGGGAGCTGCTTCCGCCACTGGATCCGCCTCCGGCCACACCAACGGGGTCCATGGAAGGGGCCGGCGCCTCGTCGAGCTCCACCGATGACGGTGCCACGCGGGAGGCTGCGGACGCCGACGGCAGGCCGGCCGCCGCGACAGAGGCAGCGTAAGTAAGGCTGCGCTAGCTTAATTTACCGACGGATCGTCGCCATGTTCATCTCCTCTCTTCCACGCCATGAGCGATAAAACCGTAATTATCATCGACTTTTCCAAAAAAAAAACTTAGTTTAATTTCCTTCTCCTCGATATCTTTCACTTTTCATTTCATTTCGTTATATAATTTCGCTTTTATATTCGTCGTTTTTTGCGAGTACTTTTATATTCGTCTGAATTATTCGTTAATGAGGCTGAGAGAGTGTGGTGTTGTGTGGTTAATTTGCATGGAACGTTGCGCCGGGATTCGCGTGCTAAACCTCCCCTTCCCCTCTCATGGCCTTTTTAAGTCCACGATAAGGTTGTTAATTTGGACGTGTGCTAGCTAGATTTATGGCCACCACTAGTAGGAGTTTTGGCCTATTGATGATTGAAATAAAAAGGGAACGATTTCTCTCTTGCGCCATGCGTTAATTTGGTCTTCTCTGTACAAATGCGAGCTAACAGCGACCTCCATGTATGCGTGCTTGGATATGGATGCAGGAGCAAGCCGGCGCCGGCCCAGGGGAAGACGATGAAAAAGCAGAAGCGGGCGCGGCAGCCACGGTTCGCGTTCATGACCAAGACGGAGATAGACCACCTCGAGGACGGATACCGCTGGAGGAAGTACGGACAGAAGGCCGTCAAGAACAGTCCTTTCCCAAGGTAACGTATTCCTATCGTCCGATCCATAGCTTAATTTGTACTCCCTCCGTTTCATAATATAAGACGTTTTTTGACTCGAATATAGTGTCGAAAAACGTCTTACATTATGGGACGGAGGGAGTACATACGTACGTCCCGTGAAAAACTCTACACATTATTTTCTTTTGTGAGGAAAAAATCTACACATTATATGCTGCATATATATGAATGATCTCCATATCCTAGCTGGTCGGCAGAGCTCCTGGTTCTGCCTAAAAATCCATCTCCATATCCTAACTAGCAGCATATTAGATCATGCAAAAAATGTGTAAGATAATTCAGTGTGTAATTGTGTATAGACTATGAAGATACTCCCTCTGTAAACTACTGTAAACTAATATAAAATTGTTTAGGTCACTAGTTTACGGAGGGAGTAGTTGAGAGTGAAAGCGTAGGACATACGCGTATGTGCATGTGAGTACGTAGTAGGGTGCAATATACCATATAAATTTGGTGTGCATTGAATATGTAGATCATTTGGTAACTAATTGCCATTAACTACTAGTGTGTGTGTGTATTTCTCCAATACTCATCGCTTCATAACGAACATGACAGTACGTAGTTTCGTAAACTGTGTGCATACATTCTGCTTTAGGATAGCTTTCCTCTGCTGAAAAAAACCAACAATACCTTGATGTGCTTAACTTATTTCTGATCAGTTTGTTAAGGAGGTAGTTAAGTTTAGCTCTGATTTAGCTAGTGCACTGCAAGATAGAGAGAGATCGAATCCTATGACGTTGTGGGTCGAATCCTTAATCAATTCACTAGGCAAAATTAATGAGTGCGCACAGTACTGGTACTACTTTATTTCGCAAAAAAAAAAAGTACTGGTACTACTTTGCACGTAGTACTTGTACGTCTTATACGGATGTCATTTTAGAGGAACCCTTGGCATGCATTCGTCATGTTTTTAGTTTTTCTTTCTTTTTTTTACAGGAGAAAATAATGTATAGTACCTAACCTGACAATATATATGTAGCTAGGCCCATTTTTCACTTTATCCCGGAAATCACATGATTCATTTCGCCATGGATGAATGAAGTGTTGCAATTATATTCTCTTACGTAGGAGCTACTACCGGTGCACCAACAACAAGTGCACGGTGAAGAAGCGCGTGGAGCGCTCCTCCCACGACCCCTCCGTCGTCATCACCACCTACGAGGGACAGCACTGCCACCACACCGTTACCTTCCCCCGCGGCGCCGGCGCCGCCACCCTCGCCAGCCAGATGGCCTTCTCGGCACACCACCACCACCTCATGTACAACGACTTGCCGGCGCTGCACTCGCCGACCACTCAAAACCCACTCTTCAGCGTGCCGGCGATGTCGTCGTCGCTGCTCCAGCCGCTACACTGCAACCGACAGGAGCTGCAAGTTGCGAGCTACACAACCCAGGCATCGTCCATCTCATCGCCGGGTAGTGTTCCTGCCGTCGACAAGGGGCTTCTGGATGACATGGTGCCTCCAGCGATGAGGCACGGATAGATCGACGGTGTCGATCGCCGCTAGCTAGTTTAATTAATTATTAGCTACTTCCTCCGTTTCATAATATAAGACGTTTAATGTTAAAAAACATCTTATATTATGAGATAAATGGAGTACTTAATTATATATGCATGGATGGACCACTAAATTTAATTGGGCAGAGAGAAGAATAGGGTAATTATATAGTATGGTGGTACATAGGTATATATTTTACGATGTGGTTAATTATTTCTTGAACATGTCATTTACTGGTAATCGATTAAATATGCACTGTGTAAGTAGTACTCCCTACAACGTATGTATAATTACATTGTGGTTATACAAAGTAATTATACACTGCATATTGATTAAATTATGAGTATATGGCTTGTGCCAACACTATATACGTAGTTGATGCAAATTCTAATTAATTATACTAGTCATACGTCTATGTGAGTTAGTAACTACCACTACTCCCTCTATACTGATCTAAACGCTCTTATATTTCTTTACGGAGGGAGTAGTATTTAGTTTTATTGAGTATATCTAACAAAAGTTAGGCAGATTTTAATCAAATACTTCATCCCAAATTCCATTTTTATATGATCACGTGCTTCCTCAACATATTGTGTGTTGCCAACAGGGTCGTCTCCAGAAATTCAGGGCCCGGGCGAAAACCAAAATGTGGCTAAAAAATTCGAACAATTCACATAACAAAATTATTAATATGCATAAAGTATACTCTCACTTTATTATATAATTTCAAGTATGTTTTATTTGCACCTTATTTAGGAATATATCAAACACTAATGACAAAAATGTACAGATTTCCTATTTCACATCTAGATGTGAAATAGTTATCTCACATCTAACTTCCTAGCCACATGATTTAGACATTAAGATTAGTATTCTTTGCTTTTTTTTATTGATTGATCTTGTTCATGTATGTCATTCAGGCCGGGCATCATGGCACTAGGCCGTTGTTTATCAATTGATCTTGCTCCTCCTACGTTGCCTCCTCGTTGGCTGTTGTGGCCACAGGTGAACTTTTTTCAATCTTCTTTTTTCTTTTTTTTGTTGAAATTCGTAATTTTTTTAAATTCATTCATGATTTTTTTAATTTTTTCACCTTTTCACTTTTTCCTTTTAAAATTTTTATGACAAGGTCTGTATTTTTGTCCAAGTTGCAACTCTAACCTCAACTTGCAACGGGGTCGATCTTCTTTTGTCATAGTTGCAACCTTACCCTCGATTCACAACTGGACTTTGACATTTTTTTTGTCTCAGTTGCAAGTCCATCCTCGAATTGTAACTGAGGCTTGAAACTTTTTTTGTCCCAGTTTTAAGTTCATGACCAACATTTTTTTGTCCCTGTTACAAGTTCACCCTCAACTCGCAACTGATCTTTTTTAGTCTCAATTGAAAGTCCACCCTCAATTCGCAAATGCAGCCCGATTATTTTGTCCTAGTTCCAAGTCCATCATCAACTCATAACTGGACTCGACCTTTTTTGTTCTCAGTTGATAGCCCAACCTCGATTTATAATTGGGGTCAACATTTTTATTGAGTTGCAAGTCCACCGCCGACTCGCAACTAAGCTCAAATTTTTTTGTCCCTGTTGCAAGTCCACCCTCGACTCGCAACCGGGGGTTGACCTTTTCTTGTCCCAGCTGCAAGTCTACTGTTGATTCGCAACTGGGGCGCGGCATTTTTTTGTCTCAGTTGCAAGTTCACCCTTAACTCGCAATTGGGCATCGATCTTTTTTTGCCCCAGTTGCAAGGCCACCATTGACGCGCAACTGGGGCCTGACATTTTTTTCCAGTTACAAGTCCACACTAGACTCGCAACTGGGGCCCGACCCTTTTTTCCCCAATTGTAAGCCCATCATCAACTCGCAACCTGGGTCTAACCTTTTTTTGTCTTAATTACAAGTCCAGCATCAACTCGTAACTGGGGTCCAATATTTTTTGTCTGAGTTGCGACACAGTGGGCGCATGATTTTTTTTGGCATGAAACAAATAAAAAATGCATGAACATTTTTTAATTGTCTCAATTATTTTTTGAAATGGCACGAACAAATATTTGTGTACGTACAAACTAGCTACAAGCAGCCTGATCGATTCTTTGACGGGACATACTAGTACTAGTTGCTCAATGGCCGAAGCTAGCCTAGCCAAGCAATCAATTTGATCGATTCTAGCCCGTGGCAGCTCACCTACACATGCGACGCAAAGAAACGATTGGATCACCACAACCACAACGCGGGACTGTGGCCAACAAGCACGTCAACGGAAAATGCGTAAGAGGCTGTAATTTTGATGATGATGTTACCTAGATGTAACATGAGTACACATCTAACAAACGGGAAAACAATCAAAGTGAGGTGGAGCTGATATCATATTTAAATATGAGATATTATCTCACATCTAGATATGACATAGACGGATCTAAAAAAGTAAAGGAATTGCAAAGCAATGAACGGACCTCATGTTCTATCAAAAAGAAGCATCCGTCTAGTATTTCTTGAAATAAAAGCTTCAATCATATCTTTGTATTTTATCTTTTCCTTGATATCGTTGTGCTATTATCGCCTCAACTTACGGTCTTTGTTTCTTCTTACGCTTTGCGACATCAGATGCATGCTTCCTATTAGAATAAATTTGAAGTGTTCCATCAATTTACCTGGGATCAAGCAATCATATGAGCACAACATCAAGATTTGTTAATGAGGTTCATCGATATGGATATATCCCTTGGGCATAACTACGGGCGCCCTTTCCCATGACACTACTACAATACCGCACCCCGGCCGCCCGGGTCCCGGCACACGCCGCCGGCTCCTCGCGTGTCTGTGTTATTATGTTGGCATATGTTACATTGTGTGTCTACCCCCACTATATATGAGAGGCCTATGATACAAGTGTCCTATTAGGACATAACTCCTACCCTGTCTACACACAATCTAAAACCAAGTCTAACTGTGACCTACCTTATTATTAAACACAATAAGAGTCGCGGCAAGTGCGAGTAACTGCGCTATCCACGTGTATTTTACTGTGCCGCACCTCCCTGTAAAAACGTCACGAACGCGGACTCTTTTCCATGTCCATCCTCCCACGCAACGTCCCTTCTCTCTCTCTCTCTCTCTCCGCTTTCCGCTAGGGTTCCTAGCCGCCGCCGTCGCACGCACGCACAGCCGGCCGGAGCCACCACCAGTCTGACGCCCGTCCTCTCCACCGTCGCCCAAGCTGCTCCGCCCATCTCCACCGGGTCTTCAAACTGGGGGTGGAGGAGCAGGGGTCAGGGGAAGGCAAAGATGCAGACGGTGAGGGGTGGAGCAGGGAGGCCGAAGACCCAGGCGGAGGACGCCTGAAGGAGTGGAGGAGAGGCAACGACAGGGACAAGGAGGAGCAGCATCATGGATCTGCAAGGAAGGGGAGGACCGCCGGAGACGATCGTTGGTGAGCCTCCGAACAGAAAACCGGCGGGGAGCACACCAGCGTAGGGGAAGGAAGGGTGAGACTTGGCAGCGACTGTCTCGGCCAAGCCACGAACGCCCATCGGCGACTTCCGTTGGGGGCCATCCAGTTATTCCTCCCCTCACTTCTGATGCGAAAACCAGTAGCAGCAGCAAGAAGTTCAATCACTAACGAGGTGCACATGGGTGACGTGAACAGATGGCTACCCCATGAACTAGGTGCTCATCTCTCTCTCTCTCTCTCTCTCTCTCTCTCTCTCTCTCTCTCTCTCTCTCTCTGGTTTTAGTTTCCTAATATGTGATTCATGTTTTTCTTTATTTTGTTTTCATTTTCATATTGATCCCATTGACCCATTCAGGTAGAATGTTGCTTTGTTTTTCTGTCACTACTCACTAAGCAAGTATATAGCTGGCCACTATCTCATATGTGTTGTACTCTTTATTGCAGCTTGTAGCATCCGGTGAGAAACCAAGGCAGTTCCTCAGCATGGCAGATAACTCTCTAGACATGGTTCTTTCACAAGTAACTAATAGAAATTTGAGACATGCCTTAGTTTGGACTTTGGAATAGGTCTGCATCATGGAGGTCTAAATGATAGAGATAGATCCTTGGTCGAGGAACTCTTTTGAAACAGCAAGATTCAGCTGTGCTCTTGTTTGATAACATGTTCTTTGTTACACTTCAGTATGGTTATTGCAGTCTATTTCATCTGAACTTGGTCACATAGTTGAGCAAAATGTAACCTCTAGCTTGCTAGAGGAGTACTATGTTCATAACATTGGTTCAAGTAGTGCAGTTTAGGATGGCCCTAATTGTGTGCAATCAGCCAGCCATTTAGTAGAGCACACTTACCTATAACTGCAGCGCATCTACATGCCAGCCAGCCTCTCACACTCAACTTTGCTGTTTGCGACTTAGTGAGCTACTCTGTCCTGTGTTGTAGGAAAACTGGGATTCTCAAATCCAGGTTTTATTCACTTTGTTGGAGGCTTCTTAGGATGCTAACTTTGTGTTGGTGACGTGCTTGTTATATGTACATCATGCGTGTCTGTATCCAAGATAATCTATAATTTTGTTGGACGGTTGATCCTAAAGATCATGGCCGTGTAAGTATAATACTTACTCTTTTGTGAACACCAATGGCTTTATGGTGTAAAGTGTTATTTGGCATGCACTTTGGAAGAAACGCATTCCTTTGTGTCGTGTGAGAATAATGATATGAACCATTCTTATACAAGCAATTCTTGTAGTCATGGCGATATGTAGATGGTTTTCTTTTGCGCTGCATACATCTTGTGTTGGAGTCGTTGATGAAAGAAGCTAGATTGTGAAAGGACAAATAAAGTAATGCACAATGCAATGCTAGCTATGTCCTGTTAAAGAATATTTATGCTTGATTTTTTCTTGCTTTAGTTGTACTATCAGATGATTCTTTTGTCCTTAATTACTGGTTGCTTCCTGCTTGTCAGAATGATTGCTATGATTTTCCTTCTTCATGCCGTATGAAAATGGAATTGCTTGTTTTTATGCCTTTTTCATTGCAAAAGTTGTCCAATATATACCTTGTTCAACTGTTCCCCAATTTTTTGTAATGGTACGAGCTAACGAGCATTTCCCTAATATATGTGGTTCATGTTTAATTGATCTCCTGCTCTATGTTTGCTCCATAGGTAGATACCACTCTTTGAACTATGATTCTTATATGTGTGTGTGTGTGCCATGCTATAATGCAGGTGTCAGTTAGGTCCTAACGATATCTGAAGAGCAGCAAAAGAGAGCTTTTGAGCTTAGGAACATGCACAGGTGCCAAAGAATTCAATCACCAGTGAGCGAGTTGTATGCTGAGAGAGGGACGAGCTATGAGGCGACCTCCCATGGCATGGTGACACCACTTTTCCTGTTGTCCTCCCGTCAAAGGTATTTTAAACCTTATGTGTTCTTGTGCAGTACCCCACTACTCCACTTGCTTTGGGACCTAGCCTTCGTGCTATGGCCACTCTGTGTGCCGGCCATCAAGGCGTTGCCAATTCTATGCTGACAGTATCAAGGAGGACCACACGGGAAAGATGGCTCCAGCCCTACCTCCTGGGCTATGAGCGTCAGCCGGCGACGACGATCCCTGAGTTCAGCTCATCGAAGTGCGGCCAAATTTTTTGGAGTTAATTTATGATGTTCTTCGATACCCATTTAGATTCCATTTGTTGTCGTTGCTCTAGCTAGATAACTCAGTTGCTTATGTTGAATCTCGCGAAGCTGGTGGTGGTGCCATCGTGGTCGAGGATGGCGATCCACAACCCGGATGCTTTCTTCCTCCTGATGCCGCTGCACTTCTCCCTCCGCTTCTTCTGTGCCCGATTGGTCCTCGACCGCCTCGTCTACAAGGTACGGAATCAGCTCCTACTCCTCTTCCTGCTCAAATTCGTGTTGGGTTCTGCAAGATCTCTCACCCCTGCTCTCTCTCCACCGGGACGCGAGCACTAGGTACTGCTGCTCAATGGTCGTTGGTGTCGCTCGCGAATTCGCAACGGTCAATGTGATCCGGCTAATTTGATGAGCCATCTGTGTGCAGCCGAGCTTGCTTATCTGTTCTCATGCCTTCTTGTGGCTCATGTACTTTGTAGTGAGCAAATGTTTGTACCAACAATCTTGTACATGATACATTACTACACTTGATCGTTTTAAAGTTATTTACCTGATGCAACGGACTACCGAAAAATATAAAAAACTTATTCTATAATTCTTCCTCACCAGGGCATTTTTTCTGTACAATTTTCTGAAATTTACCATGAACAATTTTTTTTTGCATTCCTGGGTATTCCTCAGTTTAACCTTCACACTGATGTTTGCCCATATGTATCTGTCATTTCAGTCGGTGCAAGTCAGCCTTTTTAGTAGCAAGGCTTCAAAGTTGATGAATGATGAAGCCAGGCAAGCAAAGATTGTCAAGTTCTCATAGTCTATTTGGAAGCTGACAATACATGCTCTGCCTCTGTTAAGGCATGGATCCTATATTGATAATAAAGCAGGAACCATGGTGGTTAGATACAATGCAATACTTCAATGGCTGCCCGAATCAACCCGTGAGTGCAAAGTATACTTATATAATTTTCTTAAATATACTCCCTCCGTTTCTAAATATAAGCCCTTTTAGAGATTTCGATATGGACCACATACGGATGTGTATAGATATATTTCAGAGTGTAGATTCACTCGTTTTGCTAAGTATGTAGTCCGCAGTGAAATCTCTAAAAGGTCTTATACCCACTCCGTCGAGAAATACTTGCCGGAGAAATGGATGTATCTTGACGTATTTTAGTTCTACATACATCCATTTTTAACCATTCTCAGACAAGTGTTTTCAGACGGAGGGAGTATTTAGGAATGGAGGGAGTATGAGTGTAGGCATTCTCACTTCAGTAGCTCATTGGTTAAGAGGTACGAGTGGGTGGCCAGCTGCAAGAAGAGTTGAATGTCACAACTATCAACACCGTGACAACTAGACTGATATAAGTTGCCGACCTGCGTATCTGACATGTCATGGTGTTATAAACTTATAATTCATCTTTGATGTTCCACGAGGATGACCTTTGGTGGAAGTGTCACTTGTTTTCACTTGGAAATGTTCATGTTGTTTCTAAATCTCTGCTAAGAAGGTGACCTTTTGTCGTTTTTCTTAGATTTCAATGATGATAACATAAAGAAACATCAGATTATCTTTTGATGATGCATTAATAAGCATGAAGGTTATAGTTTCTCTTTGTTTGTGATGTGGCAGTTACCATGAAACACTTGAACTGGTCAGAGCTATTTTGTCGAGTAAATAGACTTATATTTGGACTTCCATAATGTGTTTTTTGATTTTCGTTCGCTCATGCCAAAAGATTGGCTGAACTCTGAGATTGGCACATGATTGATTTTGTCGTGCTTATCATTTGATATGGTACCATGTTTTCAACATGCATGTAGGGGTGCCGCTTACTGATTAGGATGGACAACATTGAAATTTAAGTGCTTGTGCACCTGGCTTGTGATCAATTGTTTGTAGGAGGTTCCTAGAATTTAATCATATTTTTGGGATTCTTGGAGTGTCTGGTTGAAGCTGGTCATGAACTGATTGTTGATGCATGCAAAGTGGAAATGCATAAGGCTTAAAAGATCATCTAAGGAATTCCTTCCGCTTAAAGATCACCATCAGTCTACTTGAGTGGGCTCATCCAACGTCAAGTCTGCCTTCTTCCTCTAATGAGTGCAAGTTGCTGATGTTATTACAAGGGTTTTTGTTCTATTGGAAAGAATATATGATTAACAACTTAACAAGGATCGCCATAGCTTATCAGGGTTCAGAGAGCCGTTTAAAGCCGATTTTTGTGTGTGTAGCGGGCCTCTTCACTAGTTGTGCATTCCAGGCCAACCAATTGTTTGGAGGTGGGATCTTGGAAAGTACAGCGCCGTAATTAGTACAGAGAGGTTGGAAAATGTGCTGGTTGGAAGATGTGCTAGCAGGAGACTACATTTAATCACAAACTTGTTCATTTGCTAATAGAAGTTATTTATGTCTCCCACTTCCCTATTTTCTTTAGGAGATTATGTCGATATTTTTTGGATGGTTGCTTCCCCAACATTTTGTAGTGCATATTTGCTACACCACTGCCTTATTAGTTAGTTTAACTACATTTAGTTAGATTGCAAAGAAAGCATCTACTAGAATTAGGTGTCAGAACCAGCCTAAAGAATAATGGTTAACTAGCAGAATTAACATCTGAGTAGGAGATTGCATATGGAGCTAGGATGAATATGGAGTTGTCCCTTCTTTGGAAAACTAATCAGCTATACCATGTCCAAGATTAGGAAATTAAATAAGGAGCTACGCTGAGGTTTCACCGATCAGCCTATAATATTTTGTTGTTGTGTTAGGCTGATGCGAACAATATTGTTTGATTTATACAATGGTTACTTGGAATGTTGGTCTTCCTCTTTGCATATTTTAGATGATAAGATAATGGAATTGATATCTTTAATTCCTTGATGGAATATGTTACATTGAACATCTTTACGGCGACGTGTTGTTGTAATATGTTTATTGTAACAATAAATTGTTTTCATGCCATTTGAATGGAACATGCCAACGGGTTTTGACATGCATTGTTGTATGTTAAACCTTAAGGATTTCATACACCCGTCAAAGTAGACGATTTATTTTTGATATATAACTTGAAAGCCCTTATCTTGGTACCTCTTAATACATATATATACCTAATAATCAAGCGAAAATGATGTTTTTTTACTGAATGTTTACAAATTTCTGAACTAAATCAAAAAAATTGACAATGTACCTTTTGTATTTTTCAGCGAGGAAGTGGGTGTTGTGTTCATGACTAATGGTGAAGCTGTGACATTCTAAGTTTCACAGCAATCCGTGAAAGCATCAATGGCGACCAATGAGGGTTTGACTAATTCTTCAAGTATCAACAGGCTCTGCACAACATGACCTACAAACAAACATGTGCAGTCCTTCCTTCTTTGCCTACATAATGTCATCTTGCTCCATCTTACTTGTGGCCTATGTTGTATATATTGATGGCAGGTACCAAAAATGAAAATGTTTCTTCGCTGGAACAGGAATAATGAAGCTTCTATATTTTTTTCAATGCCCTCTGGTGGATTAAATTTTTTGATGTAGCATTTCTATGCCTAAATTATTCGCTGCAACTGAATAGATTGCATATATATTCTAGGTAGTCTTGGTAAACCCGGGGTTGTATATATGTGCTCCATATATGGCAATTATTAATCCGTAAATATCCATAATGTGATTGTTTTAGTTAAATGTGTTGCTTTTTTGCTGGTTTTATCCATAATGTGATTGTTTTATCTACATGTGTTGCTTTTTTTATGGTTTGTTCTATTTTAAATGTCAGTTGCTTCACGGCAACATCAAATAATACAAAAGCACACTACTCAGTACAAATAGTAGAGTGAAAGGGGCGCATCCTACCTGACATCGCCCCAACTTTCTCTCAGGAGGCACCACCCGGTGGCGCCCCAACCACTAGTACAATAATATTCGGCGCAACTCTAACAAACTCCACCGTGGCGAATATTATCCACCACCTTGGATTCATCTGTGCGTCGAACCTCCATGTACATTGAACTTGAGATATGCCATGAGCACTGCTGCTACTTCCAGACTCCACTTGACTCCACCTGCAACTGTAGTCCCTTCTCGTCTTTCTCACAGTCAACACTCGAGCAAAATTAAGTTCTTCATTACTCTACTTTGTACTCCCAACTTTCGGAGAATCCGTTCAATGCCACCACACACCGACCACTGTCTGCGTGAAAGTGAACAACTCACATATTGGACGCCACATACAAGAGTTACCTGAATTCAACATACCGCTCTTTCTTGACTGCTTGTCTAAAACTTGAAGGAATTTCATCGTCGCTCTGTGTCACCCTGAGTCAAATTCATAGTTGTCTCACCCTTCTTCTGGATAGTCTCTGACATGTCCCATAGCTATAGCACTCCGCCTCTTCATGTACTTGTCATCCGCACTTTGCCATGTGCACTGAACAACACAGAATATATGGCCGCGTACTCTCTCGGCTTTTGACAATTTCAGACTTTCCGCCACTTTCTCAGATTCTCCACGGTCAACTTCTGCCTGTCAACTAGCACCGATAGACCCAGTCACCAACTTGAATCTGGTACTCGTCAACACTGCTTCAGCATCCCTGCATACTTTGTCTAACAACATATCTGACCACTAGTGCCCTGGCCTGTAGCGACCCGACCTCAAACGGTCAAGTCTCTGTGCTTCAGTGCCATCCCTGGATCGGTAATGCTGACACACATAGTACTCGAAGGATTTATAACAGAGTAGCAATCACACACTTATTACATGAAATGTCTCAAAAGAGAACTTATTACAATAAATATGGCTTAAGGCCATCTAACACGATAACAGCGGAAGGCTTGGAAGACAAAGTGAGTCCATCAACTCCAACGACATAGCTGAGTGCATGACAACGACCTATCGCACCTTTACTCGTCGTTTGAAAAGTCTGCACCATAATACGTTGCAGCCGGAAAATGGGTCAGCACATGGAATATGCTGGCAATATAACACAGTAGAGCAATGAACGGAATAATGCTATCACTACATGCATATATGGCTGGTGGAGGCTCTATGGTTATATGTTTTTTGTGAAAAGCTATTTTTTCCCTACAACAAAGGAATAAATTTTATTGAACTATCATGGTAGTTGAAACAACATTGAGAAGGTTCCTCCAACTCAATCCCAATTAAGGTAATTATCAACCCAACAAATGAAATTAGAGTGATGAGATACAATAGGATAATCCAAGTACTAGATACTCAAGATGTTCATAACCGGGGACACGGCTAACCATGATTAGATTGTACACTTTGCAGAGGTTTGCGCACTTTTCCCCACAAGACTCGATCGCCTCCGTTGGATTTCTCGCACTACATGGTGTTTGAGAAAACGGATGACCGAGACACAGTCTTTCAGAAGCATTAACTCTTTACTCTGGGTGGACAGTTACACCTACTTTCCCTCTACATCTGCTAGCCCACCACTGAAAGAGGTCACACAACATACTCAACTATGCCAGAGCCCATAATGGCTTGTGGCTGCACACGGAAGTTTCTAGCATGAATAATCTCATTATCCCTTTGAGCCTGGGTGGCGGGCCGTAGGATGATCACACGGGTACTCCGGGATATCCTAGGACAACACTGGATTCTCCAGGTGCCCAAACAAGCAATCCACCCAGATGTGTATTAAAGTTGCCACCTTAAGTTAAACCATTAATTAACAACTCACATCTGTCATGGATACTCTCAAACCCAATCCACGTCTACGAGCATAGCATGGCAATAAGCATAACATAGAAGTAACTCCCAAGGTTTGATAATAAACAGGGCAATAGGTTCTACCTCATCAGCTACTTCCCAAACCCACATGTTAAGAGATCCTACTTATGCAATGTGTGAGGATTGTAACTAATGCATAAAATTGGGTAATAAAGGGGTATGATCAATGTGTTACTTGCCTTGTTGACGATCCGCAAAACCTAGTGACTCGTAGTAGCACGCTTCGCACTCCGGGAATTCTATCGCAAACAAACAATAACATACATAAGCAATCAAGCAAAGATGCACGGGTAAAACTCAAATAAGAAGATCTAACCAGAAAGTTCAACTTAAGAACTCCGGTTTGCAAAAAGAATCAAATCAAACGGAGCAACGAAACTCAAACTACGAAAGAAACAAGATACGTTTACTAATCTGGACTAAACTCAAATTTTTACAGTACCAAAATCTTGTTCAAGTTGGTTAAACAGAAAGAGGGCTTCGAGACGAAGATCCAAGCGCTTGAATCGCCTGATTTCGATAAACGAACGAAGAGATAAACTAAAACGAAAATCGGATCAGAAATCACGATCGAAAATAATCACGAAAAACCCGAGAAAAAGAAAAACTAACGAACAGACTAACGAACGAACGTTCGCTGTCTGTAACTAACGGGCTATTTAACTAAACCGGAAAAAACCGAACCGGTCTATTTAAAAAATAGATCTAGGGTTTAAAAAAAACGAACGAACCGAAAGAAAAACGGACGGTTTTCTCGCGTGAACTGGCGGCGCCGACGCCGGTCGCTACCTCGTCTTGGCGGGGCGGCGAGGCGGCGGCTCAAGCGACGGGCGGCTCTGGCGGCAAGCGGCGCTAGCAGCGGTGGGCGGTCAAGGCGGCGGCTCGGGCGGCGCGGCGATAGGGTTCGGCGGGGGCTGGTGGGCTCGGGGTCGCGTCCTCGGGCTTTAAAGGCCGGCCGGGCGAGTCCCGGTCGAGTACGGCCCTGAGTCGGTTTCCTTTTTTTTTTTAATATTCTGACGTGCAGAAAAAGAAACAAAATAAATACTAAACGGACTCCAAAAATCTCGAAACAAATTTTCCCCGTCCTCTAAAATATGCCGGACAAGGTGAACATTTATTTAGGCCTATTATGCAATTTTGAAAACGCGTATTTTTCCTAATTCAAATAAAATAGCGATAAAACTTTGAATAGAAATCTTATTTGATTTTAATATATTTCCTCCAATATTTCCTTTATTTTGGAGAAGTCATATTATCTTCTCTCATATATTTTAATAGGGAAATATTTTTGGAGAGAAAAATAAATTAAAACCAAAGTGATCCTTGTTTCAATATTTGATTAAAGTCATATATGAAAAACGTGAAATCCCCAACTCTCTCCGAGGGTCCTTGAGTTGCTTAGAATTTCGAGGATCGCAAAATGAAATGCAATAAAATATGATATGCATGAATGACCTATGTATAACATTCCAAATTGAAAATTTGGGATGTTACATGGCCTGTCGCTGTGTCCCGTGCTTACCGCACGCCTCGCTGCTATCACAGCGCCGAGCCTCTGCTATCCTGGTCGAGTCTCTAGGGCCGCAGACCCACACCACTCATCCCCCTGCTGCAGAGAACCACCGATCATCACCGACCGATGCCGAGTATCACGTCTCCATCAGACCACTGGTAACCAGTCCGATCCACGTTCTCTCGCTTTACCTGCTGAATAGGCTTCGACTCTCCATGCATTTACACCGTAGCCCCTCCATCAGCACAGAGTGTAGTCATCCATCATACTCCAGCTCCACCTTTAACATGACTCATGTAGCTACCATGCTACCCAGCGCCTTGTCGACTTCAAGCACTCACATGTGTACACTGCCTTGAATCAACCCTACGTCATAGTCTTGTCGAAGCCGCACAAGCCCTCAGACTTGCACCACGTGTTTCCACACCCTAGAAGTCGGCCACCATCAGCATCATGCTCCTATGTCATCGTCGCTGAAATCACCGCAGTCTTCTGCTTTGACCAACATCCCCGTTGATCCGTCAGACAGCCTAGTCCGACCCAGCCAAACTTGTCCACCCTACGTTCTATCTGCCCCGCACATCTCAGTGCCTTGCTTGACGCCATGTGTATGCATAATCCTGCCACAACGCACTTCAGACTTCTTCAAGACTTATACGCACGTCGCCATCCTCGCCACATACTCTTTGAACCATGTTAGCAATCTTGACAGAAAAACCTTCTGTGCAAACCTGATTCCTTGCAAAATTATTTTTCTTATCCATTGCTAGCACTTGGCCGTGTACGCCTAGCAGCCAAGACAAGCTATTTCATCTTCCAACTGCTCCTGCACACCAAGCATGTTCGTTTGCATGTGAAGCCAGGAAATCAAGCCTTTTTTTAACCAACAAATCTCCCGTAGCTTTGCCATCTACAGAACGTAGTATACTTTGGACAGCAACGCACAAGCTCCCCCGACTCGTGCTTGTGCGTATACTGCAGCAGCTTCCTACGGGCCTCGCGCATGTCTTGACTTGGCCGGTCCTGTACCTGTATTCCACTTGGGACTCTAGCCTAGCCGCGCCCTTGTATGCACACGTACGCATCTCGCCGACTCTAAGACGACAAGGACTGTCGATCTAGCAAGAATCAAGCAATCATATGAGCACGACACTGAGATTTGTTAACAAGGTTCACTGATATGGCTATATCCCCGGGGCATAACAACGGGCGCTCATCCCCATGACACCACTACAATACCGCACCCCAGCCGCCCGGGCGCCGGCACACGCCGCCGGCACCCCCGCGTGTCTGTGCTATTATGTTGACATAGGTTACATCGTGTGTCTATCCTCATTATATATGAGAGACTTAGTATACAAGTGTCCTACTAGGACACAACTCCTACCCTGTCTACACACAATCCAAAACCAAGTCCAACTATAACATACCTTGTACAATAATATTCGACACAACTCTAACACTTCCTAATTCTAGTAGACATGATGAAGATTCCAGAGCAGAACCTAACAAACTATAAGTGATCGTTGATCAAACATAATCTAATTAGTTTCTACTAGTAACGATCGCTAGATGACTAGATCATCCAAATACAAAGATAATGAATTGAAAAAAGAACCTTGCTCATGGAGATTAAAACACAGTCTGTAGTTTGGTCTAGATCTGAATGTCTTCCTCAAACCTGATTGAAGCAACGAACAGAACCGTGATCGCGTGGTCCACCCAGCAAGACGATCAACAATGGGATTGGATCAAAGGTAACTGCACCGGTGTCGGTGCCGACACGACTACAAGGGCCTTGCGTAAGGCGAGGGTTTAGTGCTTCATCTTCATCAATCCCTGATCATAGGTCGCGGGAGCGAGACAGTTGTTTGCTGCCTGTTCAGTTGCAATCGCTCGAATCCAGCAATCTGTATCCAGCCTTCCGATCGTGCTAAGTATTGGGCCTCTAGCACACTAGCAGCCAAGACCCCCGTATGCAGGAAACACACAACGTAAACGTAGTCATGTACAACGCACGTACGTCAGTTTCCTGTTTTTTCTAGCGATCTTTTTCAGCGGAAGGGAGGCATCACAAGAAGGGGTCTTCTTCAACGGGGCCCCATGATTTTGGGGGCCTGTGTGGTCGTTCACCTAGCTCCCCTCATCGATGACTTTTTTCGATAAAGGGTGGATTTTATTAGCTCAAAATAAAGCATCAAGTAAATACAAACATAATAAGCACACACCCGGCCTCTGCATAGCTAAGATGCACACAGCCAACACACACTAAACACGCCGGCAAATAGCAAAGTCATACAAGACCAAAGCTATGCCTTAGCATGGAAAAAGAAGAAGAAAAAAGGCGAAGCGATCAACATAGTGATCGACAAACTACAATAACGACCTTATCCGCACCAACATTCTCTTGACACCACAAGGATGACGAAGTTCTTCAATAGCAACGCCTTCAGGAAGGAAACAACGCTCAAACGCCGCCGTCACCGGATCCAACCATCAAAGATTAGATTCTAGGTTTTCACCCTAGGGAACAAGTCTGAGCATATCCGAACAATGCCTTCAACAAGGTAACGACGAAAAAACATCGCCATTGCCAGGTATAACCAATTTGGGTCAGACCTAGGATTTTCACCTCGAAGCTCGAGACCAGGTAGTCCAGAAGCACCACCGAATTGAAGTCAATCATGTGTTGTCGTCACCACTTTTCCGCGATCCCAACAGTTGCATACACTGCCGTTGCACAACCTTACCCTCTGCGTTAAATCGTCGTCCGTAGATTGTGTCTCATCGCTGAAGGCAAGCTGGACAAAAATGAGAGCCACCAAAACTCACAAAGGAGCATTTTGGCTACATCCCGCAAATTTGTCGGTACGAGCCACTGACAATAGCCACCGAATCTGAAAAGAGAAACTCTCACAAAAGATCCTTGTGCGGCCATCGAAAATTGGTTGCCAATGATGTTTATACAATCAACATACATACATTGAGATAATATGAAATCAAGTTGAGGATTTCTTGATGGATACGTGCTATTTGTGAGTTGTGTTGGGATTTTTCCCTAAGAGGAGAGGAGATGCAGTATAGTAGAGATAAGTATTTTTCTCGATGAGAATCAATTTATCAAACCAATAGAAGAATCACGCAAAGCCTCATGAACATCACTTACACACATAAAAGCAAATACTTGCACCCAACACGGACAAAGGTTGTCAATCCCCTCGAACACGTTACTTGCAAGGATTAAATCTTGTATAGATAGATAGATAGATAAATTGTAAAATAAAATAAATGTAAATAAATTGCAGAAAATGAATTTTGGTTTTTATAATATAGTGAAAGTAGACCCGGGGCCATAGTTTTCACTAGAGACTTCTCTCTTGAACACATAACATACGGTAGGTGAACAAATTACTGTTGGGCAATTGGTAGAAAATCGCATAGTTATGACGTATTCACGGCAATAATCATGTATATATGCATCATGTCTGAGACAAGTAGACTAACTCATGTCTCCGTCTACTACTAGTAGTAGAACGCTCGCGCGTTGCCACGGGCTTTAAAAAATTACTTGTTGCATATATAAACATAATGCAAGTCAAATTTCATATGTGTAGAAAAGTTGAATTCTTATTTACGTGCAATGTATTTAGATAAAAAAAATATAAGTCAACGACGTGTACTAACTCATATGTACCTACACGGGCGACGCTACACATGGTGGAACGAGCAGAGGAATGCAACTTTGGTAAAACTTGACCGTGTGCTGATCAATGACGAGTGGGAGGGCATGATGCCAAACTGCATGCTGCAAGCCCTTCCATCAGAGATGTTAGATCATTGCCCATTGCTGCTAAATTACCGAAAAAGGCTTTCGCCCCGCTTTATATTATAAAGCCAACCGCACAACAAGCAGAAGGTGCTGCTCCGTCGTGTGACTGACGCAATCTTCAAATTGTGTGGTTACTTGCAGCTTTGGCGGCCGCTTAGCCGCCCCCAGAAACGGGACGTCATCGCCGCCCTCCTCTCCGATCTCTGCTCGATGGCGCTCCGCGTGGCTCCCCCGCTGCCGCCTCCTCCACCTGAGCCTGACTAGACCACCTGGCGGTTTTGTGGTTTGTGGAGTGTGTGTTTTGGTGTTAGGGCTTGTTGTGTTGTGCCGTCAGCATTGACCCTTTCTTGTACTATTTGTCCCATTGCTGCTAAATTATGATGTATCATTCAGACATCCCCGCGCTTTTCGGTTCAAGAATCATTGGGTAAGGATGCAACCGTTCCAGGAGATAGTTCAATCTGCTTGGCAAGGGTGCAGCTCGGTATCGGATCCAGTATGCATGTGCTATCTAGATAATACCTTCATGCCTTTTTATGCAGGTGCTATCTACCAAATATGACCGATCGTCTCATGGAGAATTTACGTTGTTATTATCCATTAATTAAAGAAAAAACATGGAGGATTTTGTTCCTTGAAACTGATTTTCCAAAATGCTACAAGGAGAAACTTCAATGCATTACACAATTGTGTGGCAAACTGTTACATATAAAATTAGTCATCTGGAACCATACAGGTTACCATTAGGAACTACTGCAGCAAAAGACATACACATCATAACATCCCAACTCTACAGGATCACTGAGAGTACATACGCAGGAGCAGATACTCCCAAACACGATTAAAATAAGCTATAAAAAGATTGTTTCTTATTATTGAGAAAATATACATAAAATCAGGCGATCGAGCAGATAAGAAATTTCACTGAAAAATTATAAACAACAAAGTATTTGAACTCTTGAATGGACTTAGTGGATTCAATGCTCGATTTATTGAAGATGCAAGGATAAATTCTAGTATTACTATTCGACAACTACTCAAGTATCAGCAAGTTGAGCAATCTGATGTCAATCTTACCATGGGTTATACCTATAGTATGGCCCTACAAATGCTAGGAAAGGTTCACAAACTTAGGCATCAATCAGAATGGGCAGGACTGATTGCTACTACATATCGTAGGCCAAAGAGTTCAGAACCTCTCCGGTCCAATTCTGACTATTACATGTAAAGGAAAACAAATGTAATGATTAGAGGGGCCATAGAAAAGGCCTTGGCATTAACACCCATGAAATGAATTAAAAAACAGGTTTGTGGTAGCACTCCGAATAAAGCATCACCAAATCGAGCAATAGTTGGTTCTGTAGTCCCATGCATGAACAGTTGTACACTTTCAAGTTTTTGGATCAACAACACTAAATAAACAAAGCAGCTAACAAAACAATCATTATGTTACAAAAGCATTTCTCGTGTCTTCTGTTGTTAGGTCCATAGAGGATAGTATTAGGCCAAAAAAGTGAAAGAGTGTAATGAGAAGGTCTAGCAAGTATATACATACTTTTGCTACAGCTGCCAATTTTCGGTTACAGATAAGATCCTAGATCTGTAGAGTCAACTCACAGAAAAGGGAGCGAAAGAGGGAAAGCCATCAAGGACAAATAGTCGTTGACCCATCCTTTAGATACCAATGTCGGGATTGATATGTGTGTGTATATATAATAATTTCCTTTAGGCTGCGGGTTTTTTACATGAGCTCCTTTACTGTCGGCTTCGTCATATTTAGGGGCAGTTAGAAGAAAACCCAACTCAGACAGAGTATGGGCATGTTTAAGCATTGACTACATGATTAAATGTAGCTAGTTAAATAGTAATCCTACCTAATTAAATAGTAATTGTCCCTAGTTACGTGGTATAAGGAACACTTTCTCACAAGATGCCATGTACACAACAAAAACGATGTTGGAAATATGCCCTAGAGGCAATAATAAAATGGTTATTATTATATTTCCTTAATCATAATAAAGGTTTATTATTCATGCTAGAATTGTATTGACTGGAAACTTAAATACATGTGTGGATACATAAACAAATACTGTGTCCCTAGTAAGCTCTACTGTACTAACTCGTTGATCAAAAGATGGTTAAGGTTTCCTAATCATAGACATGTGTTGTCACCTGATAACGGGGTCACATCATTAGGAGAATTATGTGATGAACAAGACCCATCCATTAGCTTAGCATATGATCGTTCATTTTATTGCTACTGCCTTCTTAATGTCAAATACATATTCCTTCGACCATGAGATCATGCAACTCTCGGATACCAGAGGAATACCTTGTGTGCTATCAAACATCACAACATAACTGGGTGATCATAAAGGTGCTCTGCAGGTATCTCCGAAGGTGTCTGTTGAGTTGGCGTGAATCAAGATAGGGATTTGTCACTCCGTTTGACGGAGAGATATCTCTAGGCCCTCTCCGTAATACAACAGCACAAGAAGCTGGCAAGCAAAGTGACTAAGGAGTTAGTTACAAGATGATGTATTACGGAACGCGTAAAGAGACTTGCCGGTAACGAGATTGAACTAGGTATGGAGATACCGACGATCGAATCTCGGGCAATTAACATATCGACACACAAAGGGAACTATGTATGTTGTCATAAAGGTTCGACTGATAAAGATCTTCGTAGAATATGTAGGAACCAATATGGGCATCCAGGTTCCGCTATTGGTTATTGACCGGAGAAGCGTCTCGGTCATGTCTACATCATTCTCGAACCCGTAGGGTCCGCACGCTTAACGTTCATTGACGATATAGTATTATATGAGTTATGTGAGTTGGTGACCGAATGTTGTTCGGAGCCCCGGATGAGATCACGCACATGACAAGGAGCTCCGGAATGGTCCGGAGGTAAATATTTATATATATGATGATAGTATTTGGTCTCTGGAGGAGTTTCGGGATGCACCAAGTATTTACCGGATCATCAGAAGGGTTTTCGAGAGGCCACGATGAGTTATTGGGCTTAACGGGACAAAAGAGGGGAGCACACCAGCCCACAAGGGGTTGGCACGCCCCACCTGATAGGCGCCGGCCCTAGGTAAGGAAGGGAAGAGGGCTAGCCCCCTCTTACCTTCTCTTCCATGTAAGAGAAAGGAAGGGGGACGCCTCCCCTCCTGCCTTCTCCCCTGCACCATAGGAAGGAAAGGGGTGGCGCACCTAGGGCAGGAGCCCAGGGCGGGCGCCGACCCCTTGGGGGCGCCCCTAGGGCTGCCTCCCCTCCCCCCACCTATATATATGTGAGGAGAGGAGGGGGAAACATACACCATGAATCCCCAAGCCGTGTGTGGCGCCCCCTCTCCCTCTAGTTCTAGTTGCTCCTTTGTCCACGTTCGTTGTGCTTAGTGAAGCCGTGCGGAGAAGTTTCACCACCACTGTCACCATGCCGTCATGCTGCCGGAACTCATCTACTAGTTCGCCTCTCTTGCTGGGTCAAGAAGGCGAGGACGTCATCAAGCTGAACGTGTGCTGAACTTGGAGGTGCCGTGCGTTCGGTGCTTGATCGGTATGGATCATGAAGGTGTACGACTACATCAACCGCGTTGATAAACGCTTCCGCTTAGCGATCTACAAGGGGTATGTAGATGATCTCCCCCCTCTTGTAGCTATGCATCTCCATGGATAGATCTTGTGTGTGCTTAGAATTTTTTTGTTTTCCATGCAAGTTCCCCAACAGTGGTATCATGAGCCAGTTCTATGAGTAGATGACATGCACAAGTAGAAGTTGTCGGCGATGAGGTTCATATTGCTTCCCACCAATGTCTTATTTTTATTCGGCGGCATTGTGGGATGAAGCGGCCCGGGCTAACCTTACATGTCCACGCACATGAGACCGGTACCACCGACTGACATGCAACTTGTTTTGCATAAAGGTGGCTGGCGGGTGTCTATTTCTCCTACTTTAGTTTAGTCGGATTTGACTACGGCGGTCCTTGTAGAAGGTTAAATAGCAACTTGATAATCACCGTTGCGGTTTTGCGTAGGTAAGGACGGTTCTTGCTAGTTGCCCGTAGCAGCCAGGTAAAGCTTGTAACAACAAAGTAGAGGACGTCTAACTTGTTTTTGCAGGGCATGTTGTGATGTGATATGGTCAAGATGTGATGTGATATATGTTGATGTATGAAATGATCATGTTTTGTAATAAGTTCACGACTTGCATGTCGATGAGTGCGACAACCGGCATGAGACTTAAGGTTGTCTTTAATTATTGTATGACCTGTGTGTCAATCACTTAAGCGCCATGTAATTGCTTTACTTTATCGCTATGCGTTAGCAATAGTTGTAGAAGCAATGGTTGGCGAGACGACCCTGACGCAACGATGGAGATCAAGGTGTCGTGCCGGTGATGATGGACATCATGCCAATGCTTTGGAGATGGAGATCAAAAGCATAAGATGATGATGGTCATATCATGTCACATATTTTGATTGCATGTGATGTTTATCCTTTATGCATCTTATTTTGCTTAGAACGACGGTAGCATTATAAGATGACCCCTTCACTTAATTTCAACATAAAAAGTTTTCTCCCCGAGTATACACTGTTGCTAAAGTTCGTCGTTTAAAAGCACCTCACGATGATCGGGTGTGATAGACTCTACGTTCACATACAATGGGTGTAAGCCAGTTTTTGCACATGCAGAATACTTGGGTTAAACTTGACGAGCCTAGCATGTACATACATGGTCTCGGAACACTAGAGACCAAAAGGTCGAATGTGAGTCATATAGTAGATATGATCAACATAGAGATGTTCACCATTGAAGATTATCCCATCTCACGTGATGATCGAACATGGGTTAGTTGATTTGGATCATGTATCACTTGGACAACTTGAGGGATGTTGATTTAAGTGGGAGTTCATTAGTAATTTGATTATTTGAACTAAAATTTATCATGGACTTAGTCTTAATAGTTTTTGCATATCTATGTTGTAGATCAATGACCCGTGCTACAGTTCCCTTGAATTTTAATGCGTTCCTAGAGAAAGCTAAGTTGAAAGATGATGGTAGCAACTACACGGACTGGGTCAGTAACTTGAGGATTATCCTCATTGTTGCATAGAAGAATTATGTCATTGATGCACCGCTAGGTGATAGACCTGCTGCATGAGTTCATGTAGATGTTATGAACGTCTGGCAGTCTTGGTCTGATGACTACTCAATAGTTCAGTGTGCCATGCTTTACGGATTAGAACCGGGACTTCAAATACGTTTTGAACGACACGGAGCATACGAGATGTTCCATGATCTGAAGTTGATATTTCAAGCTAATGCCCAGGTTGAGAGATATGAAGTCTCCAACAAGCTCTATAGTTGTAAGATGGAGGAGAACAATTCTGTCAGTGAACGCATACTCAAAATGTCTGGGTATCATAACCACTTGACTCAACTGCGAATTGATCTTCTAGTCGAGAGTGTTATTGACAGAGTTCTTCAGACACTGCCACCAAGCTACAAAGGCTTCATGATGAACTATAATATGCAAGGGATGACGAAAATGATTCCCAACCTCTTCGCGATGCTGAAATTAGCGGAGGTAGAAATCAAGAAGGAGCATCAAGTGTTGATGGTTAACACTAGTTTCAAGAAAAAGGGCAAGGGAAAGAAAGGGAACTTGAAGAAGAATGGCAAGCAAGTTGCCGCTCCTGTGAAGAAGCCCAAAGCTGGACCCAAGCCTGAAACTGAGTGCTTCTACTATAAAGGAAATGGTCACTGGAAGCGGAACTGCCCCGAATACTTGGCGGATAAGAAGGATGGCAAAGTGAACAAAGGTATATTTGATATACATGTTATTGATGTGTTCCTTACTAATGCTCGTAGTAGCGCCTGGGTATTTGATACTAGTTCGGTTGCTCATATTTGTAACTCAAAACAGGAGATGCGGAATAAACGAAGATTGGCTAAGGACGAGGTGACGATGCGCGTCGGGAATGGTTCCAAGGTCGATGTGATCGCCGTCGGCATGCTACCTCTACATCTACCTTCGGGATTAGTTTTAACCTCAGTAATTTTTATTTGGTGCCAACGTTGGGCATGAACATTATATCTCGATCTTGTTTATTGCGAGACGGGTATTCATTTAAATCGGAGAATAATGGTTGTTCTATTTATATGAGTAATATATATTATGGTCATGCACCTCTAATGAATGGTCTATTCTTGTTGAATCTTGATCGTAGTGATACACATATTCATAATATTGATGCCAAAAGATGCAAAGTTGATAATGGTAGTGCAACATACTTGTGGCAATCGCCGTTTAGGTCATATTGGTGTAAAGCGCATGAAGAAACTCCATGCGGATGGACTTTTGGAATCACTTGATTATGAATCATTTGATACTTGCGAACCATGCCTCATGGGTAAGATGACTAAAACTCCGTTCTCAGGAACAATGGAGTGAGCTAATGACTTATTAGAAATAATACATACCGATGTATGCGGTCCAATGAGTGTTGAGGCACGTGGCGGGTATCAGATGATTTGAGTAGGTATGGGTATATCTACTTGATGAAACACAAGTCTGAAACATTTAAAAAGTTCAAAGAATTTCAGACTGAAATAGAGAATCATTGTCACAAGAAAAATAAAGTTTCTACAATCTAATCGCGGAGGCGAATATTTGAGTTACAAGTTTGGCCTTCATTTAAGACAATGTGGAATTGCTTCACAACTCACGCCACCTGGAACACCACAGCGTAATAGTGTGCCCGAACGTCGTAACCGTACTTTATTAGATATGGTGCGTTCTATGATGTCTCTTACCGATTTGCCTATATTGTTATGGGCTTATGCATTAGAGACAACCACATTCACGTTAAATAGGGCACCATCTAAATCAGTTGAGACGACACCGTATGAACTATGGTTTGGCAAGAAATCTGAGCTGTCGTTTCTTAAATTTTGGGGATCCGACGCTTATGTCAAAAGGCTTCAGCTTGATAAGCTCGAACCCAAAGCGGAGAAGTGCGTCTTCATAGGATACCCTAAAGAAACTATTGGGTATACCTTCTGCCATAGATCCGAAGGCAAAATCTTTGTTGCAAAGAATGGGTCATTTCTAGAGAAGGAGTTTCTCTTGAAACAAGTGAGTGGGAGGAAAGTAGAACTTGATGAGGTAATTTTACCTTCTTCAAATTGAAAACTAGCACATCAGAGAAAATCGTTCCCGTGATGCCTACACCAACTAGAGAGGAAGCTAATGATGTTGATCATGAAACTTTAGATCAAGTTACTACTGAACCTCGTAGGTCGACCAGAACACGTACCGCAACAGAGTGGTACGGTAATCCTGTCCTGGAAGTCATGTTGTTAGACTATGGCGAACCTACAAACTATGAAGAAGCTATGATGAGCCCAGATTCCGATAAATGGCTTGAGGCCATGAAATCTGAGATAGGATACATGTATGAGAACAAGGTGTGAACTTTGGTGGACTTGCCCGATGATCGGCAAGCCATTGAGAATAAATGGATCTCAAGAGGAAGATGGATGCTGATGGCAATATTACTATCTACAAAGCTTGACTTGTCGCAAAAGGTTTTCGACAAGTTCAAGGGGTTGACTACGATGAGACTTTCTCACCCGTAGCGATGCTTAAGTCTGTCCGAATCATGTTAGCAATTGCCGCATTTTATGATTATGAAATCTGGCAGATGGACGTCATACTGCATTCCTTAACGTGTTTCTTAAAGAAGAGTTGTATATGATGCAACCAAAAGGTTTTGTCGATCCTAAAGGAGCTAACAAACTATGCAAACTCCAATGATCCATCTATGGACTGGTGCAAGCATCTCGGAGTTGGAATATACGCTTTGATAAGGTGATCAAAGCATATGGTTTTATACAGACTTACGGTGAAGCATTTCTGATATTATATGTGGATGACATATTGCTGATTGGAAATAATATAGAATTTTTGGATAGCATAAAAGGATACTTGAATAAGAATTTTTTAATGAAAGACCTTGGTGACGCTGCTTATATATTGGTCATCAAGATCTATAGGGATAGATCAAGACGCTTAGTAGGACTTTCACAAAGCACATAGCTTGAAAAAGTTCTAAAGAAGTTCAAAATGGACTAGTCAAAGAAAGGGTTCTTGCCTATGTTGCAAGGTGTGAAATTGAGTCAGACTCAAAGTCCGACCATGGCAGAAGATAGAGAAAAAATGAAAGTCATTTCCTATGCCTCAGCCATAGGTTCTACTATGTATGCCATGCTGTGCACCATACCTGATTGTGCCTTGCCACAAGTTTGGCAGGGAGGTACCAAAGTAATCCAGGAGTGGATCACTGGACAATGGTCAATATTATCCTTAGGTACCTAAAGAGGACTAAGGACTCGGTTATGGAGGTAATAAAGAGTTCATTGTAAAGGGTTACATTGGTGCAAGCTTTAACGGGATCACATCATTAGGAGAATGATGTGATGGACAAGACCCATCCTTTAGCTTAGCATATGATCGTTCAGTTTATTGCTACTGTTTTCTTAATGTCAAATACATATTCCTTCGACCATGGGATCATGTAAATCCCGGATACCGGAGGAATACCTTGTCTTCTATCAAACGTCACAATGTAACTGGGCGGCGTGAATCGAGATTGGGATTTGTCACTCCGTATGATGGAGATGTATCTCTGGACCCTCTCGGTAATAAAGCATCACAATAAGATTGCAAGCAAAGTGAGTAAAGAGTTAGTTACTTGATGATGTATTACGGAACGAGTAAAGAGAATTGCCGGTAAGGAGATTGAACTAGGTATGAAGATATCGATGATCGAATCTCGGGCAAGTAACATAGCGACAGACAAAGGGAACTATGTATGTTGTCATAAAGGATTGACCGATAAAGATCTTCGTAGAATATGTAGGAAGCAATATGGGAATCTAGGTCCCGCTATTGGTTATTGATCGGAGAAGCGTCTCGGTCATGTCTACATCATTCTCGAACCCATAGGGTCTGCACGCTTAACGTTCGTTGATGATAGTATTATATGAGTTGGTAACCGAATGTTGTTCAGAGTCCCGGATGAGATCATGGACATGAGGAGGATCTTCAGAATGGTCCGGAGGTAAATATTGATATATAGGATGATAGTATTTGGTCTCTGAAAGAGTTTCGAGATGCACTAGGTATTTATCGGATCATGGGAAGGAGTTCCGGGAGGCCATGGGGAGTTATTGGGCTTAATGGGCCAAAAGAGGGGAGAACACCAGACCACAAGGGGCTGGCGCGCCCCACCTCATAGGCGTCGTACCTAGGGAAGGAAGCGAAGAGGTCTAGCCCCCTCTTACCTTCCCTTCCATGTTAGAAAAAGGAAAGGGGGGACGCCTCCCCTCCTGTCTTCTCCCCTGCGCCATAGGAAGGAAAGGGGGTGCACCTAGGGCAGGAGCCCAAGGCGGCCGCTGGCCCCCTTGGGGGCGCCCCTAGGGCTGCCTCCCCTACCCCCACCTATATATATATATGTGAGGAGAGGAGGGGGCAGCATACACCACGAATCCCCAAGCCATGTGCGGTGCCCCCTCTCCCTCTAGTTCTAGTTCCTCCTCCATCCATGTCCGCTGTGCTTGGTGAAGCCCTGCGGAGAAGTTTCACCACCAGCGTCACCATGCCGTCATGTTGTCGGAACACATCTACTACTTCGCCTCTCTTGTTGGATGGACAAGGAAAGGACATCATCGAGCTGAACGTGTGCTGAACGCGGAGGTGCCATGCGTTCGGTGCTTGATCGGCACGGATCGTGAAGGTGTATGACTACATCAACCATGTTGATAAATGCTTCCGCTTAGAGATCTACAAGGGTATGGAGATCCTCTCCCCCTCTCGTAGCTATGCATCTCCATGGATAGATCTTGCGTGTGTGTAGAATTTTATTTGTTTTCCATGCAACGTTCCCCAACAAAGGAAACGAAGTATGTACTATTATGCATTTGAACCATATTAACTACTAATATGACCTGTGTTGATGAATCTGGAAAGGCTAGAACTTGCTCGGAAATTCAAAGGGTGTCATAACAAGCTTGTAGGTCGGGTGCACACACTCTCGAAGGCGATGAGAGAGAGGTTGATGCAGGTGATGCCGCCCTGTGACGCCCTACCGCAAAAGCTCCACCATGTGTCGCTAGTTATCACACTTGACCTCAATGATCTGCAACACATCAAGATGCAACACATACTCAAATCAGTAAATCGCGGACCAGGAGGCCACACGAGTGACCTCAAGAATCAAGGGTAATGGAGAGTATGCATATCAAGTTTGGGTGGATCTAACTTTCAGAATGCTAAGGTCACTAATATCAAGTTCACCAAGCTTAGGAGCACCCGATACTTTCCCCATCAATCAAACATGTATCAAGTGACCGAGTTCCAAATCATCTAATCACTTACAAAGAACTCTGTCATGTGACTAAATACCACATCTCAAAGATGGCCATGTGGGAACATGCACAAGCAAGGGTGAAGGCACCGTTGTTGATGCCCCCATCAAGCTTGAAGTTGTGGAACGGGTAATACTCTGCTCCTCAACACTTGACACACCAACATGATCTGCTAAAGAATTAGCACCAGTCTCTCTAATGGGCTAATTTCATTTTTGTTGAAACTATATGTACTTCCTCATGGTGCTGGGATACTATGAACAAAGGAATTTCAACTTCTGACCATGCTGTGACAAAAAGAGTGATGGGGAATTAGATGCATCAAACAGGAAGGGAAGAAGAGTGTCGTACCTTGTAAGGGAGGACCAACAAATGACAAGTCGCTGGCGGGCTTGGAGGAGGACTAGAGCACACTATCTTCTCCACTCCTTCACGAGGTTGCACCTCACCCTCCCCGAAACAAAACAACCTACTTACTCCTCTTTAATAGTAGAGATTAAACTGTTGATTATTCCAAAGAGCAATAACCATAATTAAAAATACTAACAAGAAGGAAAAACAACAAAAATAATCTTATATAATGCATTGCATACCTGGTTGATATGGAGGGGTTGGCAAGAACTCTGAGAACTGTAATATTTAATTTTCACTCATATAAAACCTATAGGCTAATAAATTATAAATTATAAGCTAATACATCATGTCCAAAATAAATTGGAAATGCATGTTAATTTCAAAAGGGAGCATCATCAATACAATATGAACATTTGCATTTGCGCTCTCCATATGCATGACTGGCGTGCCACATAACGTCCATCAAATTTTGGTGATTATATTCAACCATTTTCAAATAAAGCACATTGTTATTGTAAGGAACTTACTATTAATTCAAGGTTCCATTGGATAAACTAATCTGACAACATAGTCAAAAAGATGTTTAGAATGGGTAGCCTCTATTAAGTAACAATATAACCTCCAACACATAGTAGTGGGCTAGGGGTGTGAAATAACCGAACCAAACTACATGGAGATTAACCATAATTCAGAAGTGTTATTAGACGTGGTCAAAACTCAAGAAGGCCCATCTTCGCATTCTTTTAATCATTTTGAAAGTAATTCTCCGGTACATCAATCCAGTCGCCTAATAGAAGTCCTTATATAGAAATAATGTTATGGATTGACAATTTAATTTGCAAAGAACAAAAAATGATATACCATTTTTCAGTGTTGAACACAACTAAATGGTAAAAAATCAACCAAGTCCTTGCCACAGATAACATACCTATAGTCTACTTTCCACCCCAATTTTACCAGATTCGCCTCCCCATGGTATCCCCCTCCTCGGCAGGTCCCTACTCCAATATAATGCATGAATGCACTCCATACAAAACCTACATACGTAAGAATAACACAACCCATTGTAGAATTCCTCTAGGATCAACTCAAGTTGTGAGTCAATCTGCCAAGCAATTGAAGGGGCAAGGGAATTCACCTCTGGTGAATGGCAAGTTTGAAAATGAGAATCATGACCAGGGGCGTAATCTTCAACTGGAACGATTACCTAAGATCCTCCACAATAACTTAGTACGTAACCAAGATCATTTGTATCCTGCAAGGAACATCAAGAAATATTTGAGCACAAAAAGGGTGTCAAAGAGTGGCAGGCCATAAGGAACATAAAGTGATAAAACAACACAATAGCAGAGGAAAATGCAGAAATGTCTAGCTTTTTATATCACTAGTAAACCTAAAGATCACCTTAGAAGCGAGGGAACTAAATAATTACAGTATAATAGGCTCATCAACGACAATCAATCTGTAGCTTTAGTAATACACTCTTGATTAATAGATAGATCCACTATGTCAGTCAATTAATATTTTGCTAGAGTTAAGGATGCGAGACATTTATTATATTTGTTGCTTGTGTTGGGAAGGAAATCAAATTCAACTTTCAATGTTTTTAGTTGTTATTCCTAATAGAGTAGCGCATCAAAACTCAAACAAAACAGGAAAGGGTTACATATTTAGATCAATAAACTTGTGGCCATTTAACACTAAAACCAACAGGGTACTAAGAAACTGATGGCTCTAAACTTGTTACTATCGTGGATGCTGGTAAGAAATAAAAATAGAAGCACAATTAATAATATGCAGTGCTAAATTAACCCATGAAACTAATACTCAATGTGACTGCACGTTGAGCACTGTCCACCTCATTTTGAGTTTTTTCCACCTCATTTTGAGTTGGTTACCCAACTCTTTCACGCTGAGTTGCAAAAACTTCAAAATATATGACCAAGAACAACGAACCTGAAATTTAAGGGGAAACTTCAGAGCAGATAAAAGCAGTCTCAAGCACCTTGTCCTTTTTTAGTTGACCAACTCTTTGGGAAGTAAATGTCCTGGTTGTAAGAAGGAACACACAGAAAACATATTTGCAATGAAAAGTGCTTCAATATCTGAGAAATTAGGACAAGATTAGTGCTTTGGGAATTGAGAGAGTTTTCATCCGTACTCATCCTCATGATAGCTAAATGTTGTCAAGGAGTGAGCCTGAAGCATGTAAAAATTGAGAAAAGTTAGCAATGCATGCCTGGATTGTTTGGGTACCTCAATGAACATGGTGACCCTGTTGAAAGTCGTGGTCTGTCTGAGCTTCAGTATGATAGTGTCTGCCCTTAGAGATCCAGACATAATCATCAATTTCTCTAACACAAAAGTTTTCTCATAGATGCAATCCTTGATGTTGTGGGCAGCGCCATCGATGCCCACCGGAGTTGTAGGTATGCCTTAGCACACTGACCATGAGCAAAAGAAAATCAACCATTGTTCTTCTGTAGCCTCACAGAGTGTTGCAGTTGATGTGGTAGCCACCCGTCATATACCGGACGGGGATAGACCGATGGTCATTGGTTTCACATGAAATAGGCAAGCTCGGGATTATTTGGAGATGTCCGATGACATGCTTACACCGCACCCATCCTAGACACCATAGTACATTCTGAGGTCAACTCGTGCACCGCATTTGCCATCTGGTCTGGCTGCCCTGCCGACCCAAGATCGTTCCAAGCCAATATTTCCCTTGGTGTTCCAAACATATGTAGAAGAGGTTGTGAAACATCATCAGGTGTGTAACCTACATACATAAGACCAAGATTGATATGTTCATGTAAAACTGAGAACTAGCAAATCTGATTCAAACACAAAATAACAAGGGAAAGGTTATGCTATCCTCCTGAGTCACGGCCGACACTACCCCTTGTCGTTTCAGGAGGAACCGAAGGAGGAACGGGAGAGCATGAGCAGAAACATCCCGCCACGGCTCGGGAGGAAGACCACCTCGTCAGCCGCGCATGGAGGCGAGGAAGGCCGAGCCTAGAATTGCGGGAGGTCGCGATGATGTCAACAATACCACCACACCAAAGATGGAGGTGGCTAGATGAGAGACGGGCGGGGGATAAGAAATCAGGGGATCAGATCATGGGCGGGATCAAGACGGGAGGGAGGATATGAATTCAAGGGATGAGAGGGGTAGGGTGGGGATCACGAGAGCTTATCCATGCCTTGGGGCGGCCATCCATGCCGAGCGGCAGCAGCAAGGTGCCTCATGCTGGTGCTTCGGGGAGCTGCTACGGGCGGCCGTCCTCGTTGCCACCCGCGGAGGTCTCGAAGGTCGGTGGAGGAGCAAGAGTTGGGCGGCGAACCATGTTTCCGTGATGGCGGCGGCGGCGGCGTTGTCCCACAACTATGCCCTATGAAAAAAGATCGAGGGAGGACTTGGATCAAGAGATGGGTGGTGATGTACGGTTTTTTCGTGGGAGGGGAGACGGTGGGAGGTGGGATGAAAATAAATCATGGAGTGGAGCTACCAACTACTCCATTAGGAGTAGAGATTATTCCTACAATCGACCGGTATCCAGCATGCATCTGGTATTAAGTTCATGACAAATAGAGTAACGCCTTAAGCAAGATGTCATGATGTACATAAAGTAAACCCAATCAATATGAATAAAACCCGTCATTTTATCCTTAATAGCAACAATACACACTACAAAAAAAAACCACTTTCGTGATGATACGTGTTTGTCACAGTAGGTCAAGTTTTCTGTCATGCATGTACATCCATGGCAATTTTATGACAGAATCAAGATATTCATACATGTGCTGTCGTAGAAGTGTTCCACGGCAATACCAAAATTATCACCACGGAAGTGTCCACTTCCATGACAATAAATGACGTGTCATAGAAGTGCTTTCGTCAAGGGTAACCGACACATGGAATCCGCCGTAATGGGTCGCCGTTAAGCTATCGGGTTCCGGTTTGGATCCTATAACCCATTAATAGCCCGGATCAATAGGGATTTTCCACGTGTAAAATTCTCAATCGCCGGAGGAACCACGCGTCAGCTCGGCGTTGGGACAGATGTCATCCAGCGAATCGACAAGATGCGCCTATGATACATCGATACGTGGCTCGGCCCAACAGCGGCCCATTCAGGTCAAAAGGCTGGCCCAATTGACTTGGTCAAAAGGAAGTGGGCCAGCCCACGGAAAGCCTGTTAACGGCATGTTCGCATATAGCCCATTCACAGTCCGCTAACTCATGGCCCATTATGACCTATCAGAATTAGGCCCAGTAGCGTCATCTAGGCCTTCCAATATGATTCCAGCCCGTTGTAAATTCCAACCCATGTATAGCCCATGACGCCTTTCGGCCCATATGAGGCTCTTTGTAACTCTGGGCCCAATAAAGGCCCATGGTGAAACTGGCCCAGAATGAACAGTGTATCGCTTTATACCCATTAACGACCCATTATTCCATTGGGCCGTTTCTAGCTCGTGTTATCTTTCGGCCTTCTAAGGGCCCATTTATTATTGGGCTCATTTCCGGCATTTAATTACTTATGGTCCATTATTGGCCTATTCTGCTTGTGGGCCAAATTCAGCCCGTGGTTAAAGTCGGCATGTCTGTGGCCCGTTAATCCGTTGGGCCGCTTTCATAGCGTCATCAAATATGGCCCATTAATGACCCATTATTCCTGTCGATAGAATTAAGCATGTTGTACACATCGGCCTATTAACAGCCCATTATGGTCGGCCCATAAAAAACGGTTTGGATTCTAGCCTATTTATGGCCCATATTGCGCTCCGTTAATGGTCCATGAAAGTACGGCCCATGTTTGGCCAATCGATCAAACGACCCGTAGAAGGACCATTCAATCTGCGGGCCATAGAAGGCCCATGGATCATACAGACCTTAGGAAGCCCACTACAGTAGCCAGCAGGACCATGGTTACAACAATCTGTATGTTGCCCATGGTTATTGTGGCCTAGTTCTAAATACAAAGGTTACCGCGAAATAAGAACTGCAGCAACTACAAGAAAAAAACAAGACAATAAGGAAATAAATAAGCAAGCAACTTATGCTAGGCTATTACGGCTATTACAAATATTACGTCCACTGGGCATCAAAGTTCGCCACCAATGCAAATATCATTAACAAAGCAGCACATTACATACACTGGGCGTCTAAATTGGCCACCAGTGAAAATAAACGCGGTAGCAAAACAAGTCCAGAACTGAAACCACTTCAGAAGAGCTCAAGAAACGATATCCTGAATACCCACCATGCTGGCAAGAAGCTTAGCAAGCTTACTAGTTTTCTCTTGTTTGGCGCTAAAATCGTCCAACACTTGTTGTTGCACCAGAAAGTATGCATCTGAATTCTGCAGGGACTTCCTTAGTCCTTCAGCTTCTTGTGCAGCATAGCTGACTGATGCCTTTTAGCTTGTAGCTGAGATTGAAGAAGCCAAAGTGATTCAGGCAGCAAGTTCGAAGAGCTTGTGCTAGCAGTAGTGGCCAGTAACTCGAACACTACATCAACGCTGGACTTTGGGGTTGTCTCACTGTCTACAAGATAATTTTTATCACCTTTCTTGGAGATCAACAGGGTTGGCTCACTATCTTGAACCTTATCTACATTACTTTCTCTACCATTGCATAATGGGGTGCTCTTCTCCAATATTCTAATCGCATTCTACAAGAGAAACAAGCAGGCACATCACAGGATTAGCATGTAGTATATGAAACTCATTTTGGTAAAGTGGTTTAGTATTACGGTGGACAGGATAACAACATGAAACAAACATATATCTATGTACTATGGTCACTGTATTGTCTATATCATTCTAGTTCATGTTGCCAAATCAAGATAGACACAGTTCAAATCATATCTTTTTAAGATACTGCAACATCGACAGAATATAAGTGTGGGAAACTACACAGCACTAGCAACACTTGTAATGTGCATGACATGAGAAGATAATTGTTTATACAACTGAAACTGAAATCAACATAGGGCAAGAAGTTAGAATAACAATCCAGTTAAAGAAATAGGTTTAAAACATACCTGTTGCGCCATTGGAGTTTCAATTAGATCCTTCAAATTCAAAATTAATTGGTATGAGCAAATACAATGATGCAAGAGCAAAGGAGTATGGACCATAGCTACAGAATCTGACCTGAGAATAGTTGCTCTTCTGCTTTAAACGTGGAGTTTGGGTTCGCTGTGGTGGTCTTTGTGCTTTGGGAAGTGCAGTTGCTTTACAAACTGCTCGTGTGGGGGTACTCTGTGGTGGACATGGTGCCGTGTCAACTAGAAGTGGATTACTATCTGTTGGGTTTGGGGTTAGATGGGGTGTAGTTGGTTCTCTATCCAAAGGTGTAGGTGTACAATCTGGAAGTGTCTCGATTATGTGTGGTGGGGCTAGTTCGTGGGCCAGTACAACCATGGTTCTATCTGCATCGATGGGTAGCATCGTCTTTTGTGAAGAACGGGTTTTTACTCCCTTAGATACTGCCATCACCCCCTTCAATTCAAATGGCTGATAAACAAGAAAAGAATTTAAATGTGCAGAAATTGTATCATAGACAGATGTGGTAATTCACATATATGTTATCTAACCAAATATGAAATCATTACACAATTTCACATATATGATGGTTAACTAAACAGGATAACATGACATAGTTTCAGATATATGATGGATAACTTAACATGATATAATGGCATAATTCAACATATGAGAGCATCTAAACAGGATGACATGACATAACTATATGATGTCTTTCTAAAATAGGTTGGGATGAAATCATCCACATACATGTTGTCTAAGTATACAAGATGGCATAATATAATTCACATACTAAGCAGCTGGCACTCGCATGTATGATCTCTAAACTAAGCAGATAGCATAGAATATTGTGTATATGATGTCTAAACTAAGCAATGCAAGACACCATATGCATGATGAGAAATATAAACATTGCAAGTTAGAGCATACACCTCAGGTGGGATATCGGACTGGTCATCTGTCTTTGAATCCTCCTAGGAGGATCTACCCGTAACCATCGAGATATATGATTCAACAGGTACCATTGCCTGCTCTGAAGACCTTGTTTTCACTCCAGATTTTCCATAACCGGCTCAAATGGCTGATACACATGAAGAGTAGTTCAATATACATGGATTGTCAACAAATGGAATACGTAATGAAAAAAGGATGGCATGAGATAATTCACATGTGTGATACCTAGCTACACAGGATGGCGGTGCATAATTCACATATATGATAGATAACCCACAAGTATAGGGGATCAATTGTAGCCTCTTTCGATAAGTAAGAGTGTCGAACCCAACGAGGAGCTAAAGGTAGAACAAATATTTCCCTCAAGTTCTATCGACCACTGATACAACTCTACGTACGCTTAACGTTCGCTTTACCTAGAACAAGTATGAAACTAGAAGTACTTTGAAGGTGTTGTGGGATAGGTTTGCAAGAATATAAAGAGCACGTAAATAAAAACTAGGGGCTGTTTAGGTAAAGAAGCAATAACGTTAGTATAGAGAGTGTGGAAAAGTGGTGGTAGGAGTAGCGAAATTGTCCCTAAGAAATTGACTACTTTACTAGACCGATAGCAAGTTTTATGTGGGAGAGGCCACCGCTAGCATGTCATCCCTGACTTGGAATTCTATGCACTTATGATTGGAACTATTAGCAAGCGTCCGCAACTACTAACGTTCATTAAGGTAAAACCCAACCATAGCATTAAGATATATTAGTCCCCCTTCAATCATGTATGCATCAATTTCTATGCTAGGTTGAAGCTTCTGTCACTCTTGCCCTCCAATACATAGTCCTATCAACATACAACTAACCCTATGGTGTGATCCACGCGCGTGCTCATATGATGGGCACCAAAGGACAACAACATAACCACAAGCAAATTAAATCAATCATAGTAATTCACCAATCACCGATAGGACAACGAAAATCTACTCAGACATCATAGGATGGCAGCACATCATTGGGTAATAATATGAAGCATAAAGCACCATGTTCAAGTAGAGGGTACAGCGGGTTGTGGGAGAGTGGACCGCTATAGATAGAGGGGGGGAAGGTGATGGAGATGTTAGTGAAGATGGCGGAGGTGTTGGTGTAGATTGCGGTGATGATGATGGCCCCGGCGGCGTTCCGGCGCCACCGGAAGATAGGGGGAGAGGGCCCCCCCTTCTTCTTCTTCTTACTTGACCTTCTCCCTAGGTGGGAGAAGGGTTTCCCCTCTGGTCCTTGGCTTCCATGGCATGGGAGGGGCGAGAGCCCCTCCGAGATTGGATCTGTCTCTCTGTCTCTCTCTATTTTTGTGTTCTGAGATCTGGCCTTTCACCGTTTCTTTTATAACTGGAGATCCGTAACTCCGATTGGGCTGAATTTTGGATACGATCTCTATCCGAATATTAGCTTTCTTGCGGAGAAAGAAGGGCTCCAACCACCTTACGGGGTGGCCACGAGGGTCAGGGGGGTGCCTGCCCCCTAGGGCGCTCTCCCTGCCTCGTGCCCCCCTCGGGCATCGTATCGCGTTGATTCTTCTTCCCAAAAATCACGTATATTCCAAAAAAATCTCCGTCAGTTTTTATTCCGTTTGATATGGATTTTCTGCGAAACAAAAAACATGCAACAAACAGGAACTGGCCTTTGAGCAATCGGATCAATATGTTAGTCCCAAAAATAGTATAAAAAGTTGCCAAAAGTATATGAAAGTTGTAGAATATTGGCATGGAACAATAAAAAATTATAGATATGAGGGAGACGTACCAGCATCCCCAAGCTTAATTACTGCTCATCCTCGAGTAGGTAAATGATAAAAAAGATAATTTTTGTTGTGGAATGCTACCTAGCATAATCTTGATCACGTAATCTAATCATGGCATGAATATTAAGACACGAGTGATTCAAAGCAATAGTATATCATTTGACATTAAGACAATAATACTTCAAGCATACTAACCAAGCAATTATGTCTTATCAAAATAACATAGCCAAAGAAAGCTCATCCCTACAAAATCATATAGTTTGGCCATGCTTCATTTTCGTCACACAAAATGCTCCCATCATGCACAACCCCGATGACAAGCCGAGCAATTGGTTCATACTTTATAACGCGCTTCAGCCTTTTCAACCCTCACGTAATACATGAGTGCAAGCCATGGACATAGCACTATGGGTGGAATAGAATATGATGATGGAGGTTGCGTGGAGAAGACAAAAAGGAGAGAGTCTCACATCGATGCGGCTAATCAACGGGCTATGGAGATGCCCATCAATTGATGTCAATGTGAGGAGTAGGGATTGGCATGCAACGGATGGACTAAGAGCTATAAGTGTATGAAAGCTCAAACTGGAAACTAAGTGGGTGTGCATCCAACTTGCTTGCTCATGAAGACCTCGGGCATTTGAGGAAGCCCATCATAGGAATATACAAGACAAGTTCTATAATGAAAATTACCACTAGTATATAAAAGTGATAACTCAAGAGACTCTCTATATGAGGAACATGGTGCTACTTTGAAGCACAAGTGTGGTAAAAGGATAGTAACATTGTCCCTTCTCTCTTTTCTCTCATTTTTTATATATATTATTATTATTATTTTCTTTTTTTGGTGGGTTTCTTTGGCCTCTTTTACTTTGATAACCTCACTTGGGACAATGCTCTAATAATGATGATCATCACACTTTTATTTACTTACAACTCAATATTACAACTCGATACTAGGACATAGATACGACTCTATATGAATGCCTCCGGCGGTGTACCGGGATGTGCAATGATCTAGCGTAGCAATGACATAAAAAAACCGGACAAGCCATGAAAACATCATGCTAGCTATCTTACGATCATGCAAAGCAATATGACAATGAATGCTCAAGTCATGTATATGATGATGATGGAAGTTGCATGGCAATATATCTCGAAATGGCTATGGAAATGCCATAATAGGTAGGTATGGTGGCTGTTTTGAGGAAGATATAAGGAGGCTTATGTGTGATAGAGCGTATCGTATCACGGGGTTTGGATGCACCGTGAAGTTTTCACCAACTCTCGAGGTGAGAAAGGGCAATGCACTGCAGAAGAGGCTAGCAATGATGGAAGCGTGAGAGTGCGTATAATCCATGGACTCACATTAGTCATAAAGAACTCATATACTTATTGCAAAAGTTTATTAGCCCTCGAAGCAAAGTACTACTACACATGCCCCTAGGGGGATAGATTGGTAGGAAAAGACCATCGTTCGTCCCCGACCGCTGCTCATAAGACAAGCAATCAAAGAACACCCCATGCTTCAAATTTGTCACACAACGTTTACCATACGTGCATGCTACGGGACTTGCAAACCTCAACACAAGTATTTCTCAATTTCACAATTACTCAACTAGCACGACTCTAATATCACCACCTTTATATCGCAAAATTATTGCAAGGAATCAAACATATCATATTCAGTGATCTACAAGTTTGATGTAGGATTTTATGACTAACCATGTGAATGACCAATTCCTGTCATCTCTCTAAATAGATATAAGTGAAGCAAGAGTGTTTAATTCTTTCTACAAAAGATATGCCCACGCTCTAACAAATATAAGTGAAGCAAAAGAGCATTCTACAAATGGCGGTTTTCTATGTGTAGGGAAACAGGCAATCCAAACTTCAAATGATATAAGTGAAGCACATGAAGCATTCTATAAAGCCATACTCAAAAGATATAAGTGAAGTGCAGAGAGCATTATATAAATCAACCAAGGACTATCTCATACCAGCATGGTGCATAAAAGAAAAGTGAAAACTAAATGCAAAAGACGCTCCAAGATTTGCACATATCGAATGAACGAAACGAATCCGAAAACATACCGATACTTGTTGAAGAAAGATGGGATGCCTTCCGGGGCATCCCCAAGCTTAGACGCTTGAGTATCCTTGAATATTTACTTGGGGTGCCTTGGGAATCCCCAAGATTGAGCTCTTGCCTCTCATACTTCTCCTCACATCGAGACATCCTTGATCTTCGAACACTTCATCCACACAAAACTCAACAGAAAACTCGGTAAGATCCGTTAGTATAATAAAGCAAATCACTACTCTAAGTACTGTTGCAAACCAATTCATATTTTGATTTTGCATTGTAGCTACTGTAATATAACTTTTCCATGGCTTAATTCACTGATAGAAATCAATAGTTTCATCAAAACAAGCAAACTATGCATCAAAAACAGAATCTGTCTAAAACAGAACAGTCTGTAACAATCTGAACATTAACCATACTTATGGTACTCCAAAACTTCTACCAAAATTATGTAAAATCAAAAAATGTGTAAATAAATACAGTGCAAAAAGTTTCAGAAGCATTTGACGTTCCAGTAAAAAATGTAAAATCGCGCACTACAGCCAAAGTTTCTGTCCTGCACCGCACAAACCAACAAGCACTGTAAACATCCTAAAGGTAAACCTTGGCACGTTATTTTTATAATACAATGGAATTGTACAAGGGGATAATTATTTTTGTTGAAAATTTTCTGTAATCAAGATTCACAAAGTTCCGTGAGCATGAACAAAGTTCAAGGAGCTCCCCCACTTCAACAATGCTTGTCTTTCTCACTTTCACTTTCCTTTTTGAAAAGTTTTGGGTTCCCCTCTTTTTTTTTAAAACTATATAAAAGCACTCAAAAGAAATAAATGACTCTCTAAAACTTCCGGGTTGTCTCCATGGCAGCGCTTTCTTTAAAGCCATTAAGCTAGGCATATAGTGCTCAAGTAATGGATCCACCCGGATCCCAAGGTATATCAAAGCAAATTTGAATTAGCAATGATTTGTGATTCAGTAGTGAGCACAAAGTAACATATATCATGCAACAACGAAGTCTAACTCTCTCCCTATGCATCGGCATGTCATAAAAGAACAATTCATGCACATAAAGTAAAGGCCAATGCATAGTATAAACAGTTTCTTGCAATTTTTTCGTGTTGGAAACATAAAGAGGCGGAGATGTAGTTTCTCTCTCATAATAATTGCAAGTAGGAGCAGCAAGCACATGCATATTATATCTATCAAAATCATCATGTGTAATAGTAAAACGCAACCCATCAATATAATCCTTAATAAGGGTAAACTTCTCCAATATAGTGTAGTCGGAAGAATTCAAAAAGATAATAGGACTATCATGTGTGGGTGCAATAGCAACAATTTCATGTTTAACATAAGGAACTATAGCAAGTTCATCTCCATAAGCGTAATTCATATTGGCATCTTGGCCACAAGCATAGGAAGCATCATCAAAAAGGGATATTTCAAAAGAATCAACGGGATAATAACAATCATCATAGCATTCATCCTTCGGTAAGCACGAAGGGAAATTAAACAATGTATGAGTTGAAGAGTTGAAGGTGGGCACGGGTGATCAATCCGCTCTTCCTCCTTTTGTTCTTCGCTCTCCTCCTCATCTTTTTCATCCAATGAGCTCACAATGTCATTAATTCCTTCTTCCATAGACTCCTGCAAAATATTAGTCTCTTCTTGGACAGTAGAGACTTTCTCAATAAACGCATCAATATCGACATTGTATTCATAATTATCATAGCAATATTAAAGGATAGCTAAATTTTCAGGTCTATAAACTGAATCACCAAAATCTTCAAACTCTTTAAACAAAGATTCAATTTCACATGCACCCTTAAAAGCAACAAATTCTTCTATTCGTTCCACATCATAGTAATCATATATACCTATAGCATAAGAAGCCAAGGTTTCATTATCATTAAATTTGCATGAAAAGGGAAGGTGTGGATCCTTCATCCTAGAGCAACAAGTACAATCATATCTCAAGCATAGTTGCCTAGCATACCACTTCAACATATAAATTTGATCCCATAATAGTTTCCCTTTTTGAGTCAAGCGATAATCCCTAAAGTATTCACGTTGATCCAACGTGTCTCCCATTACAAAATTGAATGGGGTTTTATTGGGATTATCAAAGTAGTACATAATATCTTTCACATAATGAGCATCGAGGGTTTTAGGAGGTTCCCCATCTCCATGAGTAGCAAGTAAACCTAAATTTTTTGGTATTTCATGTTCCATATCCATAACTAAAGATAAAGAACAACTTAGAACAACAAATAAAAATTACTTAGTGATAAAGCAAACAAGCACACACGAGAATATTCACCCCATGATGTTGCTCCCCGGCTACGGCGCCAGAAAAAGGTCTTGATAACCCACAAGTATAGGGCATCAATTGTAGCCTCTTTCGATAAGTAAGAGTGTCGAACCCAACGAGGAGCTAAAGATAGAACAAATATTCCCTCAAGTTCTATCGACCACCGATACAACTCTACGCACGCTTAACGTTCGCTTTACCTAGAACAAGTATGAAACTAGAAGTACTTGGAAGGTGTTGTGGGATAGGTTTGCAAGAATATAAAGAGCACGCAAATAAAAACTAGGGGCTGTTTTGGTAAATAAGCAATGAAGTTAGTATTGTGGAAAAGTGGTGGTAGGAGTTGCGAAATTGTCCCTAAGCAATTGACTACTTTACTAGACCGATAGCAAGTTTTATGTGGGAGAGGCCACTTCTAGCATGTCATCCTTGACTTGGAATTCTATGCACTTATGATTGGAACTATTAGCAAGCATCCACAACTACTAACGTTCATTAAGGTAAAACCCAACCATGGCATTAAGATATATTGGTCCCCTTTCAATCCCGTATGCATCAATTTCTATTATAGGTTAAAGCTTCTGTCACTCTTGCCCTCCAATACATAGTCCTATCAACATACAACTAACCCTATGGTGTGATCCACGCGTGCGCTCATATGATGGGCACCAAAGGACAGCAACATAACCACAAGAAAATTAAATCAATCATAGTAATTCACCAATCACCGATAGGACAACGAAAATCTACTCAGACATCATAGGATGGCAGCACATCATTGGGTAATAATATGAAGCATAAAGCACCATGTTCAAGTAGAGGGTACAGCGGGTTGCGGGAGAGTGGACCGCTGTAGATAGAGGGGGGAAGGTGATGGAGATGTTGTTCAAGATGGCGGAGGTGTTGGTGTAGATTGCGGTGATGATGATGGCCCCGACGGCGTTCCAGCGCCACCGGAAGAGAGGGGCAGAGGGCCCCCCTTCTTCTTCTTATTCTTCCTTGACCTTCTCCCTAGGTGGGAGAAGGGTTTCCCCTCTGGTCCTTGGCTTCCATGGAATGGGAGGGGCGAGAGCCCCTCCGAGATTGGATATGTCTCTCTGTCTCTCTCTGTTTTGCGTTCTCAGATCTGGCCTTTCACCGTTTCTTTTATAACCGGAGATCCGTAACTCCTATTGGGCTGAATTTTGGACACGATCTCTATCCGGATATTAGATTTCTTGCAGTGAAAGAAGGGCTCCAACCGCCTTACAGGGTGGCCACGAGGGTCAGGGGCGCGCCTTCCCCCCTAGGGTGCGCCCCTGCCTCGTGGCCCCCTCGGGCATCGTATCGCGTTGATTCTTCTTCCCAAAAATCACATATATTCCAAAAAAATCCCCATCAGTTTTTATTCCATTTGGACTCCGTTTGATATGGATTTTCTGCGAAAATAAAAAAAATCCAACAAACAGGAACTGGCACTGGGCACTGGATCAATATGTTTGTCCCAAAAATAGTATAAAAAATTGCCAAAAGTATATGAAAGTTGTAGAATATTGGCATGGAACAATAAAAAATTATAGATACGAGGGAGACGTATCAATGATAACTGGCAAAATACATGGCATTGCATAATTCACATATCAGATATAGAAAGCAAACAGGAGGCATTCACACAAAGCATGTCTAATCTAAGCAGATGGCATGGCAATGCAAGACACCATATGCATGATATGAGCAATATAACCCTGCCAAGTTAGAGCATACACTGAGGGGGAATACGACTGGTCATCTGTCTCTGAATCCTCCTCTGAGGAGCTATCTGTAACCAGCAAGAAACCTCGGGGGGAATACGACAGGTAGCACTGATTGCTCAGAAGAACTTGTTTTCACTCCAGATTTTCCCATGACCGACTCAAATGGCTGATCCAGAGGAAGAGTGGATGAATGTACAAACATTGTCGACAAATGGAATACATTATGAAAAAAGTAGTATGGCACGATATAGTTCACATATACGATGACTCGCTAAACAGGCTGGCATTGCATGATTCACGTATATGATGTCAGGCTAAAGAAGATGGCATTACATAATTCACATATATGATATAGAAACCAAATAGGTGGCATTGACACAAAGCAAATCTAAACTATGTTGATGGCATATAAGATGTATAAAGCAAGAAATGCGAGGCGCCATATGCATGATATATGACCCACATCAGCATCCACGTTAGAGCAAACACCTCAGGGGGTAAATAGGAGTGGTCGGCTCCCTCTGAACAGTTATCTTCCTCTGGAATACAATCTGGAATGGGGGGAGGGGGTCCCCACTTCGCCCACCATGGAGCGGCGTCTGCATGACATTATGTTCCCATGCAATGGTCTTCTCTTTTTCTCTACATGTTCAGTACGTTTGTGTACAATAACTGACATGCATAATAAAAAACATAGTTAGATTATGTAAGGCCTAAGGGGTGCATGCAGAAATCAAGACTGATGGTAGCAAACAAGTGAATAGATCCAAAACTAATGATAGCAGGCAGATAATAGCTTCAATCTAAAAAGATAGACTATGGATCATCTGTTGTTTGTTGCCCACCCAACATGAACCACATAGAAGACCCGAGATGAACCATATAGTAGACATATACTATTCGTTGCTGCCTCAATATGTGCCCCACATGCATTTTAAAACTCAAGTTTGACCATTAGTTTGGACCTGACTCGGAGTCTAAGAGGTGAACAGGACGATAAAGTAGTAGGTAATAATAGTCGATGTATGTCGCGAGATATCCGCGCACCTATGGGACCGGGTGGCCCCTTGCTGGTTCGGCGGGGGGACGACACGTTGCACAAAGAGCAGATTAGCGCATGGCAACACGGAAAAAAGCACACGAGCGTTTTACCCAGGTTCGGGCCGCTGCAAGACGTGAAACCCTACTCCTGCTTTTGGTGGATTGATGGTGGAATCAATGTGGTCACACGTAGTACACTTGCCCGGCAAGGTTTGCCTCAGGGCCGCAGCGTCTACGCGCGTATTGTGGCTTGGGGTTGTCAACTTTCTAACCCTCTAACCCCTCCTACGAGTGCCATGGGCCTCCTTTTATAGATTAAGGGGTCACCATAGTGGCAAAGTGGTCATTATCCACATATGTGATAGCAAATAGTGCTATCATACCTAACTTTGCGGGCTGACAAGGTGCATTAAATGAGCTGCTTAGTGTCGCATCACTGGTTGCCCGGCATGGTCTGTCGGGCTATCCCGCCAGCTCCGCACTTGTTCTCTTGACACGTCTCAGGACAGGTGTCGTCTATGGGTTTCTTCTGTAGGAAATGGCCGCCATGTGGCGAATGGCTGCCACTTAGTCATCTTGCGGCTTGAGACCGCACTGATTGATGACGTGGGTTGTGGTTGAGTTGTTGGTAGGGTGATTCTGTCCCCGTGAGCCCCGGAAAGCTCTGCTAGGGAGTCTTGGTCGCTTGCTTCAGGTGGTGGCCTCGCCCCTTGCCGAGCTCGCCTGGCCGGCAAGGGACGCCCGTCTCTTGTTGATGCCTTGTCCCTCTAGGTCGATCTTGGCCTTTCTGAGCTGCATGTTGGTTCTTCAAATCTTTTGGGTCTTCAATCCCTGGCTTGATCTAGGCTTGTCCGTGCACGATTCAAGGGAAAATGTATGCCCATGTATATTTTCCCCAACATAAGCCCCCGGGCCTGAGCCATACATGTCGCGTGGCACGTTGGGTTAGGCCCAAAATAGTGCACGGACATGTGGCAGGAGAAAGCTATGCATGACGGTTTTGCCGCAATGACTAGTCAACCCAACATTCACTTTGTGCAATTACTGCGCGTCGTGGGGTCGTGGGGCGGTTGAGGTGGTGGTAAAACGGTAACTTTCTGAAGCGTCGTACTTTTGTCCCACTTCCCGCCCTTAAGAGCAGGGTAAACCGGAACGACACGATTCATCTATCCCTTGCCCCACTCCCCCATCTTCTTCCTCTGCAAGCCAATCGATAGTTCCCCATCTCGCTTCTCCTTCCGCCGCCACCCAACGAATTCCTCCCCCTCTGTGCTGTCGCAACAATGGGGAAGAAACCTGCGAAGAAGTCGACGACCGCAGGGAAGGAGCCCGCTGCCGAGGGGAACAGAAGGTCGGCGGAGCTGAACAAGAAGTGGAGCGAGGATGTTGTCTTCGTTCCGTCCAACTTGAGCGGCCCCAACCTTCAGGCGAAGTATGGGTACCTGTGGGGGCGGCCCGTTGAGAAGGGGCACGGAGCACCCGTGTTCTATGAAGCCGGCGAGGTGAATCCCCCCGATTCTTATCGGTTCTTCGCTGCTTATTTCATCTGCGGCCTGTGCCCTCCTTTTTCTGAGTTTTTTGAGGCGATCATGAACACCTATGGGTTCCACCTTCTTGATTTCACGCCAAATGCGATGGCAACCATGGCCATCCTTGTGCATTTGTGTGAGAAATTCGCCGGAGTGAAGCCCAATGTGGATCTATTCCGGCACTACTTCATCCCGCGGGTGGAGAGCAAAGTTCACCGCTTCGGTATCATCAGCTGGATCCCCCGGTCGAAGAAGAATTATCTCTCGGGGTACCAGCGCGAGAGATGGGATGAATGGAGAGGTGATTGGTGTTGGATCCAGGACAAGGAAGCCCTTGAGTTCTGTGAACCGCGGCAAGAGTGCATCGAACGCGACAAGTATTGGAGCGCCAAGGGCCTTTTTGACGATAGGTCGCGCCCGACAAGTAATAGGATCATCCGCCTGGCGGCTGTCGGGCTAACCATCAAGCATGTGGGGCCAAATTTCCTCCTCCGCCGCATCTCACCGCTGCAGGAGAGGGATAGGCCCGCGTGGCTGTACGGCGGCGCCGCGGATAGGATGAGGCTGTTGCCGGGGCTGGCCAACAATTTGTCAGTCTGTGTCCATGCTTGGTTGTGCGACCAGTTGTTTGGTCGCTTCGAGATGTTCAAGCTCCTGGCAACCGTCATCCCCTTGAACATTAACTCTGCCTGGGATCAAATACTGAAGTGGATGCCAGATTGTAATGCCGAGGGAGTGTGAGACACTTGGCAGCTCCCTTCTCTTGATTAAGAGCTTTAGTGGTCGAGCACCTTGGTGGATAAGGCCACCAGGGCCGAAGGGGAAATGTACAAACGCACCTCTGCTACAGAGGTTGTGTATATCTCGAAGAGAGTCACGAAGGACAAGGATGCCCGCCGCGTAGAAATGGAGATGGATGCAAAGGACGAGAAGTGCAAGGTGAAGGCCGGGAATGGGAGCTCTTCTCAGGGTGGCAGCGAGGCGCAAGCCATAGAAGACAGTGCCAGGGAAGAGCCTGTCGGGATCAACTTTGCCGGGCTGGACGCTCTAGCCACGGCAGCAAAGGAGCTCCAGGAAGGAGAGGAGGCGGAGAGGGAGGGGAGCGTGGTAGAGGCCCCTGGAGAGGAATGGCTTACAGCGGGACCACAAGCCCCCACGCCGGACCCAGACCAGTGCACCCGTGGGCGCGCCACCGTCAGAGGAGCGGTGACCTCCCACCCGGCACCGCCCACCAAGAAGGTAAAGAGGATCTCCACCAAGTCTTCCATGGCCGAGGGGGCGTGTCGCCAATCTCCTCGCCTAGCTCAGGCTAAAGCACCTTCCGCCAGGCGGCCGGTGGATGCGGAGACAGAGTCCAGCTCCCGCTCTGGCTCGAGTTCCTTGCGGAGCTCATCCTCCCCGGGGCCCTTGATGTCGCGACAAGCGTAGAGGCTGCCGGAGAGCTCCACCCTTTCATCTCTGAAGAGAAGACGAGAGTCCCCTCCTCCCATGGAGTTCAACTTGAACTCCATGCTCATTGCGGAAGAGTAAGGAGAATTTCTCTTTGGGGTAAATATCTTCCTATGCAAATTTTGAATGCTTAAGCTGACTGACCTCTTGTTTTTGTTGTTGCTGGCAGGGAAGTAGAGGAGGAGACGGAGACCCTCATCCACCACTCCCAGAGGAAGCTCCATCGCCGCGGAACACTAGCGGGCATCGAGGGCTCGGCCTTGGCAGGGAAGGATGCAGAAGACATCGTGTCGAGCCCCATCCCAGCCCCCGGCCTAGGAGCGGAGACTTGACCCCGCCCGTGGGAGGCGAAGGAGACGACCTTTCCGTCCCTTCACATGGAGGAGGGGACGAAGTACTGCGGGACGAGCCCATTTTGGAGGAGCACGCGTCCCCCGCCTCTCAAGCCGAGGATGTCGTCATAGAATCCTCCACGGCAGGGACGACGTAGAAGGCTGCCGGGTCTTCTCCGGCAGAGGGCGAGGCCCGTGACCCGGCAACAACTATTGTCGGGGAAACAAAAAACCCTGCCCAACAGACTTCTCCAGGTACCTAGCTTATACTTTCTTCTCTTTCATATTCTGGCTGCTTCCACTCGCTCCTTTAGTTGCTTCGAGCCTTCCATTCCTTCGTTTATTTATCAGCCCCTTCCATCTGCAGCCCCCCCCCCCCAGGCCGAGGAGCCGGACTTGTTGGAAGTGGTGGCGGACATAGGGAGGTCAGCAGCAGATGAGGCCGCGAAGGTCGCGCCTGCTGAGGGGCAGGATCTTGTTTCTGGGGGAACGCATGGTTCCTGGGCAGTGACGGAGAATTCTCTAGAGAGTGCACCGTTGGACGAGGTGGTCATCAAGGCGAAGATTCCTCTTCAAACCATTGGTCCATTCCCCTCTTCCGGGGGTGCTGCTGATGCCCCGCCATCTTCCTCGAACACGCTGGCCGTGGTGTCGCTGTTTCCTGATATCAGAGCCCTCATCCCGTCTTTGACAGACGCAGAGCTTGATGAAGAGCTTCTGCGTCTGTTGGCACCACTGCATCTCGAAGGTAGGGAGGCCGATGACACAACTACAATCGCCATGGATTTGTCCTTCATCAAATCCATGACGGTGGGCTTGAAGGAGATGCAGGCCCGGCACAACCAGAAGTGGCAGGAGCTCAAGGAGCGGCGCGAGTCTGCCGACAAGGTGGACTAGAAACTGAAGGACAAGTGCCTGGAGTTGCATGAATGGAACGACAACTCATGGAGCAGCAAGAGATCCTTCAGATGACAAGGGAAGATGTCGTGGCTCGGGAGGGGCGCCTGGCGGATCACAAAGCATCTTTGGATGCTAGGGAGCGAGAGATCTCCCTTCGGGAGGAGAATCTCGAAGCTACCCTCCGCACCAAGGATGAAAGTTTGGAGGCTTTAGTGCAGCAACGCACCAAAGAACTGAAGGACGAGCATGGGGCTGCTTTGGACACCCTTGCTACGGATCATGCCGCCCAACTGAAGAAGCTTGTTGAAGATCTGGATGCTGCATCCTCTGCTGAGGCTGAGCTCGATCGGCAAGTGGCCAAACTGAACGAAGACCTTACCGGGAGTGCCAAGGAGGTGGAGGCACTCAAAAAAGAGGCACAACAAGCGGAGCTTCACCTGGCCGATGTGCAGTCGCAGCTCTCCTCCAGGACCCAAAGCCTCGAGGCCGCCAACAGCAATATATCTGATATGAAGGCAAGGATCAGTACGCTGGAGTAGTCAGCAGAATCCCTAGAATCACGACAGCAGTTACTGTCCAAGGAATTGGAGAACGCCAAGCGCCTCCAGCAAGATGCAGAGGACAGGCGGAAGAATCGGGTCGACATGAGCAACCTCTGGATCAAGAGCCTGATTGATGTTGTAGAACGCCTTGGAGCCCAAGAGTTTACTCAGCCGGCGAGCATGAGGTCCCGAGCGTCAAGCTGGGGATCTTCTTCACAAGTTGATCGATAGGCTGAAGGTGCATGAAGAGGGGAGGGCCGCCTGTTTCGCAACCGAATCGCGGAGGCTTGCTCGCGACGCCCTCTTCATGGTCTTGAGCAACATCGCCTGCCGTCACCCAGAGCTCGACCTTGGTGATGGCTTCAAGAAGCCGCTAACGGGTGCTGATGTTGCCGCTGCCGAGAAGAAGGACGCTCCCCTCGCCGATAGGGTTCTCCGTGTTTAAGTTATTTCTGCTGGTCCTGTAACAGAACATGACGCATATTTTGTGTTTAGTCACTTTATCTCTAGTATTTGTGTGAGGTTGATACTTCTAGCTTGTTCTTTAAATGCGTGTTTATCCCTTTGAACTTCATATGCTTGTGTTCGTATGATCAATTCCTATTTATGCTATGGATGCCTGCCGATATCATATTGCCATGATTGTCGTAAGGGTCCGGCCCTTAACAGTCACCTTGGTGTGGATGCGTCTCGGCAGGTTTTCCCTAGGTAGCTCTTGGCGCAGCCTCCCGTCCTGCGAGCATGGCTCTGGACAGGACGATGGAATGACCAAAGAAACTAACCGAAGTTCCATCGCATGAGGGCACAATGCGGCCTAGTGGTTTCTTCATTCCTGACAAGGATCGTCATGTATTCCTCGTAGCTGACAGGTAGTGGGGCATGTCGTCGGGCTTCTCTGGTCTCCTTCTTTTCACGTATCCTCCAGTCGAGTTAGTGTAGCGGCTGCCGTCGCAAGGGCTGTGCCAGTGCGGGCAACCTCACCGAAGTGTACTTGCCGGGGCATCGATCGATGGACTCACACCGGCATTCTGCTCAGGATTACCCACGGCGGGGAAAATGCTGGACCGAGCGTCGCAGGGTGATCGTCGACATCGATGATGCCGAGGCTAAAGCAACTCGACTACTGACTTGGTGGACGGACAGGAAGGAGAGAGCTCGCGCCAGCGTGCCTTGTTCCCCTTCCTCCGGACGGTGTTCGGGTGGCGATAACACCGTACGAACCACCAGAGCAAACCTATTGCCATTAACTATGGTCTTGGCCGTGACCATTTCTATGGTAAATCTTGGAGGGAGGTAACACGGAGCGAGGGTGAATCTTCCCCCACTCCGCTTCCGCGCCTCCGCGGGCGCCATGGTTGATGGCGCCGCCGAAGATGAAGATGATGATGAAGATGACGCGCATCGTACGCTTTCAGGTTCGTGCAAGAGCTCCCCCTACCTGGCACGCCAAAGATGTCGCGGGATATCCGCGACCACCTATGGGACCGGGTGGCCCCTTGCTGGTTCGGCGAGGGGACGGCGCGTTGCACAAAGAGCAGATCAGCGCACGGCAGCACAACTGAAAGCACACGAGTGATTTACCCAGGTGCGGGCCGCCGCGAGGCGTAAAACCCTACTCCTGCTTTTGGTGGATTGATGGTGGAATGAATGTGGTCACGCGCAGTACACTTGCCCGGCAAGGTTTGCCTCAGGGCCGCAGTGTCTACGCACATATCATGGCTTGGGGTTGTCAACTTTCTAACCCTCTAACCCCTCCTACGAGTGCCATGGGCCTCCATTTATAGATTAAGGGATCACCAAAGTGGCAAAGTGGTCATTATCCACTGATGTGATAGCAAATAGTCCTATCATACCTAACTCTGCGGGTTGACAGGGTGCATTAAATGCGCCGCTTAGCGTCACATCACTGGTTGCTCGGCAATGCCTGCCGGGCTATCTCGCCAGCTTCGCACTTGTTCTCTTGACACGTCGCAGGACGGGTGTCGTCTGTGGGTTTCTTTTGTAGGAAATGGCCGCCATGTGGTGAATGGCTGCCACTTAGTCATCTTGCGGCTTGACACTGCACTGATTGACGATGTGGGTCGTGGTTGAGTTGTTGGTGGGGTGATTCTGCCCCTGTGAGCCCCGGCAAGCTCTGCCAGGGAGTCTTGGTCGCTTGCTTCAGGTGCTGGCCTCACCCCTTGCCGGGATCGCCTGCCCGGCAAGGGAGGCCCTTGTCTTGTTGATACCTTGTCCCTCTTGGTCGATCTTGGCCTTTCTAAGCTGCATGTTGGTTCTTCAAATCCTTTGGGTCTTCAATCCCTGGCTTGATCTAGGCTTGTCCGTGCACAAGTCAGGGGAAAATGTATGCCTCTGTATATTTTCCCCGACAATGTATAACGTAAGTAGACATGAAAGAGTGCGACCTCTTTCCGGAACTGTGTAGTCCTCAGGTTGATCTGCTCATTCGATGATAGTAATGCAGTTGGCGTGGCTACCGACAACGGGGAAGATGATCTGAGGCGGCGAAAGAAGGTCTGCATGGGGATCTCTGCTGCAGTGAACGTTTCCACCGATGGTGACCTCAGGTGGGATGGATGGTGGCATGACAGGAGCGGGGCAAAACACACAGAATTTTCTTTGACACCTATCTGAAAATGTAGCTATAAGGGCTGCTTAGAATTGGAGGATTCTAAAAACACAGGGACAGAAAATACACAGGAATATGATAGGAATGCACGTGCAAAACAGAGCATTTGCAGACACAGGATTTCTGTCAACCTGGGTGTTTGGTTCACATGAATTGGAAGAACACATGAACGGAGAAACATGGTCAAATTAAAGTCAACCCACATGAAAATGAAAAATAAGAATCTTATTATGCCAATAATGCACTTAGTCTTGTTCTTCATGCATATTAATTTGAAAAGGGCGTCCAAGTGGATATTAAAATTCCTATGTTTTTTCTTTGAAAGATACACCAAAGGGAAAAAATCCTCCAGTTTTGCTTTTCTCAATTCCTTCTAACCAAATGCATGAATAGTAGTATCATAGTAAAGTTTCCAAATCCTACGTTTTCCTTCACTTTTTGTTTGAACCAGTGGCGATTCTAGTAGGCAGTCTTCAATAGGCTGAACCATGCCCTCGAAATATTTTGTGAGCTTATTTGTCCGCATGAATATCATATAATGGCTATATTGCAAAACTAATTCAAATTGTGGTTCAAAAGAGCATTTAGTTTTCTCCATGTTAACTTTGTGACCACGATTCATTTCTTTCTAGATTTGCAACTACTGTGACGCCTGGATATTTAAGCTACATTAATCCCCTGTTAATGGTGCCATGTCATCACTTTCACTATTGCTAAATCCTCACTTGATCCATATCGCAATTCAAATTCAAATCCAAAGTTAAAGTAAAAATTCAAATTTCTCAAACTAAAATGTTCAAAGTGTGGCCAATATTCCATAACTAACTATGGTGTTGAGCTAATATTTTTATAAAGTGTTTTAATGCCCTATAATCAAAATTGTGGCCTAGACAATAATTTAATTGCTTCTTGAATTATAAAATACCAAACTGTTTTATTTAAACCTCAAACTAATTGTGGCAGCGGCATATTTATTAATACTAACTTAGGGGCTAGTGTTGCATTTTATAAAACTAGAAATGAAATAAAACTAAAAAGAAAACCGACACTAATAAAATGAAAAGAAAAGGCAATTAGAAAGATAAAAGATAAAATAAAAACAAACCCCCTGGGCCTAGCCCAACGGGGCCAGCCCAGCTCCCCCCACCGGACACCCCTTCCCCTCCTTCCTGTTACTCAGTCTCGGACCGCTACAGAGAACGATCCCGCCCGCGGTCGGCACCACACCACCTCGCCGACGGCGAGGGGTGGATAAGAGAGCCCCTCCCCAAACCCTAGCTACCCACTCGCCCACTCCTCCCTTATCTCCTCGACGCCCCCCTCCCAGATCCATTACCCCCACGCGCCTCTCCTCTCCCACTCCGCTCTCACCCGAGCGCATCCGGTTGCGTCGCCGCATCGTCCACGCGGTCGGCGAGCTCCCCATCCCCTGCCGCCTGCTAAGGCCCACCCGATCCGCCTCCTCGACCATGCACGCTCGACGGGCCTCGGGCCACGCCTGTAACGCTGCCCGGCCTCTTCTTCCGTCTTAGGCCACCGGAGCTCTGTCGCATCGATCCACCGCCTCCGTGCTTCCCCAACCTCGCTAACCTCCCCTGCCGCATAGATGTGAGCTCGTTGTCCTTCCCCCTGTCCCCTTTCGTTTATACGTCGTAGATCACCGCCAAGGCTGGGTGCTATGGCCGGAGTCGCTTCGGCCAGCCTCGACCGCTCCAGCCTAGCTCTAGTCTAGTCGTGCCCTATCTCCAGCCCACCGCGCACTTAAGCTCGTGGTTCCTGCCAGGTGTCACAGACGCTGCTTTCACCGGGCGCGAGCCCACCATCGCCTGTACGCCCATCCAACCGCTGCTTCGCCACTCTTGCTCGTTACCAACCAAGGCGTTCTGCCTCCTCCACCCCGCCGACCTTGTCGTAGCCGCCAGAGGCCGCCTGGGCCTTCGCCCCGCCGCCCGAGGGTACCAAATGAGTTGAAGTGAAAGTCGGGCGGGCTCGGAGAGCACCCGTGAGATAATTACATGGCACGGTCAGGCATTCTGGGACCTTGCCATAAATCCACGAGACGGGGCGACCGGGTCACATCAATCGTGCATCTCTGCTCGTCTCTGCGTGCTCCTAAAACACTAAGGATTTGGGTATTTGTTCTGGGTTGGCCACTGGCCTATACGCACTAACCACCACGCGAGAATAGTTATGGGCCTCGACGTCGTAGTATCAACCGAAGCTTTGTCAGACGTCCAGTTCAGCATTGTGGCCCTGTTGGGCCAGTTCCCTCCATGATGATGTGGTGCTCATCCCGGCTCGTCACACAATGACCCGGAGTGCAATGGGCGATGGCCCAAGACCCTGGAGTGCTTAGGATGTAGGCCGGCGGGGACCTCTCTGCTGAGCCTAGGTAAGGTTGTGACGTGTTGATCTTCCGAGGCCAGGCATTGACTCAGCAAAGTGTGTCAGGCCAGAGTAATCAAGCGTGTTGGGTGATGTGGTGCACTCCTGCAGGGAAGATTATCTATTCGAATAGCCGTGTCCACGGTAACGGACGTTCAGACTTGTATCCTGATCTATCAACTAGAAATGGATACTTGAGATATGTGATGGATATGTGGCTCCGAGATTGCTTTCTTGCAGGGAGTCGAGGAAGGATCTTTGGGCGTTAATACTACAACATGTTTCTTAAATATAAACTGCTATTCTATACTCTTCTGAATGCTGCAAGATGCTTGGAGTTGCTTGAAGATGCTAGTCTTTGATAGACTAGGCCTTCCCCTCTATTCTGGCATTCTGCAGTTCAATCCACAGATACATACCTTCCTTTGATACCAATGCATACTTAGTATAGATCTGATGGTTGTGAGTACTTTGGATGAGTACTCACGGTTGCTTTGCTACCCCTTTTCCCCCTTCTTTCTTCTTTCCGGTTGTTGCAACCAGTTGGTAGATCCCAGGAGCCAGATGCCACTGCCAAGGTCTGCTACTACCCCGACGGAGCCTAATACTACATGGAGACCACCAACAACTAGGAGTAGTTAGGAGGTCCCAGGCAGGAGGCCTTGCCTCTTCGATCGTTGTTGCTATTTTGTTTGCCTTCTTAAGGCAGTCTTGTCTAACTTATGTCCATACTCAGATATTGTTGCTTCCGCTGACGCTTGCACTTCGAGCTTATGTATTCGAGCCCTCGAGGCCCCTGGCTTGTAATATAAAGCTTGTATTATTTTGATTTGTGTCTAAAGTTGTGTTGTGATATCTTTCCGTGAGTCCCTGATCTTGATCGCACATTTGCATGTATGATTAGTGTACGGTCAAATCGGGGGCGTCACAACTGCTTTGAACCAATGGATCCCTAAGGGATCGACATGAATGTAGAGTAACAAAGTGATGCGACGAGTGTACAACCTCTTTGGCGTAGCCTTGTCAACCTCAGCATCACTGGGTTGGACGTGGAGGATGGTGATGCTGGTGTGACTATCGGAGGTGGGGAAGAAGATCTCAGGCCTCTAGAGACGGCACCGAGGGTACTGCTCCGCTTTGATGGACGGTTTCATCGTTGGAGCAGCTCCGATGAGGTGTATGATGGCGAGGCTGAAGCAGGACCAGACAGACAATGTTAATCCAAAGTGGGAGTCTAATAGCATCTGCAATAGATAATGTAAAATACATCACTAAAAAGCTAGATGTAAAATGCATCAGCCGCGCCGCGGCCACTCGACAGATGTTGTAAATACTGTTGACTCCAAACTTAACTGAAGAAACTGAACTTTACAGTCCAAACTGAATTTTACTGTCGAAACTGAATTTTACTGATGAAACTGATTGAACTAGTAGCAGAGCACTGCAATACAAGTTTAGTGCGTTCAAGCACTGGTAGTAGAGAAGAAGTGATCGAAATCAGTAGCCGCTAGAGCAGGGAACACACTAGCAGAGAACATCTCGTGCAGCAGCATCATGAGCGAGTGCTAAAGCAGCAACTCCTGTAGCTCCCGCAGGACGTGTAGCAGCAGCAGTGCGAGCGAGAGCAAGAGCAGAGTAGAGCAATAACACAAATGAGAGCAAGAGTAGAGCAACAACACGAACGAGAGCAAGAGAAGAGTAGCAGTGCGACCGATAGCAAGAGCAGAGCAGAGCAGAGCAGCAGAAACAATGAAAGCAATAGTAGAGCAGCAGCGCGACCGACGGCAAGAGCAGAGCCGCAGCGCGAGCAAGAGCCGGAGTAGCAGTAACAGCAGCGCGAGCAAGAGCCGGAGGAGTTGCGGCTAGTGCTGGTGTGGAAGTCACCAGCGAGGAAGCAGCGACATGAGGGAGAGTCATCATGGAGGAAGTGGCCGGCAACGGCGCCATCAGTGGAGACCCGCCATGGCTGCTCGGTGGCGAGCACCGGCAGCCTCGTGAGATCGAATAAAAGATAAAAATGCAACAGTGAGTGCAGAACCTCCGTGGTGGTGCCGAGTAGGCCTTGGCTTCATCAGAGGAATTGGTGAGGGTGTTGCGACTCCGGTGGGGCAGGTGAAGACGGTGTTGTGGGGATGGAGGTGGCGGGATAGACGAGGCGAACGTCGGGACAACTCCTTGGAGGTGGAGGACGGGGCGGCTGATCCGGCGGGACGACAAGATCGACAACGGATCCTCATCCGTTGCGGTGGATGAGGGACGTCGAGCTGTTGCTGTGGACAACATCGTCGGGGAAGAGGCTCCGGCTAGGCGGCGGTCGGGAGGCCGAGGAGGAGCTTGGGGTTTCGTGGGATTTGGCGGCCTCGATGTACGAATGGGGGGCCAAGGGAAAGGTAGGGGGAGCCATGGCTTAGGGACGCGCTTGTCCAAAATGTGGGGTAAGTTACGGACGCACCCCCATCGGTTTTGACCACGCGACGTCGAGGCGGCATTTCTGGTTGAGGGGTGGAAGGGGGGTTTCGCGTGTCTGGGCTGCTGGACCGATTTCGGATGAGGAGGGAGTTTTTGCGCACGTCGAATTTTCGGGATAACAAGGCGCGGCGCGGGTTGAAGTGGCTGGAGTTTCGCAGCAGAAGAGACAAAAGATATTCTAGCTTGGAAATTTCAGGATAACAAGGCGCAGATTCCATGTTTGGCAGAACAAACTTAACGTGTAAAAAAGACAATTCATACAAGACATAAGATGTCATGTCCCCTTTTACTATATTGCTATAAATGCCATGGAAAAACTACAAGAAAAATGTAAAAAAAATCAGGAGAACAAGATTTGCCTATATAGTACCAAATCAATTCACACTTCCCTCAACTAGAACAAAAAAACAAATCAATTCCCACCACAAGAAAGAGTCATGTCCCTTTTCATATGATTATAAATGCCAGAATCTCGAATTTCAATTTTTGACCATGTTATGTTGAATTCAAATATATCGTTAGGTGATCTTGCGGTTTATAATGGGTGTAGTCCTATATTTTGATCTTCCATCTTGTATGAACATTTTACTCCACACAATGAATATATATATATATATAGGACAGAGCTATTCTGTTACTAGTAACAGAATAATATTCTGTTACCCCTGCCGTATATAGGAGTCGAATCGGGTAAAAAAGCACACATCCAGCCTAGCCTAATCCGCGCCTCCCTCCGACGAACCCTGCCTCCTCCTTGCTCCCACGCCGGCCGCCGCACTCCCTCGCGCGCCGGCCTCCTCCCTCCCCCGTGCCCCGGCCTCCTACCTCCCCCGTGCCCCGGCATCCCCCCTCCCCCGCGCCCCGGCCTCCTCCCCACCCCATGCTCCGGCCGCCTCCCTCCCCCGTGCTTCGGCCATCTCCCTCCCTCGTGCTCCGACCATCTCCCTCCCCGCGCTCCGGCCGACTCCCTCCGAGATCCGGCCGCCATCCCCCTGAGGTCCCATGGATGCACCGCCACCGCCCAACCCCTCCTTCCGCAAGGTGGCGCTCTGGGCCACCCTCCTGCCATGGTGGCCCTCTGGCCGTTGGCGGAAGGCTGAGTGGCGATTGTTGGCATACTTCTTCTCCGGCGAGGACACCGTGCTACACCGGCGAGTACACATCTCCGGTTCTCACCGGTATATTTCTATGTGATTCTTCAAGGCACAAAAAGACTAGCAATTCAATTACTAAATTCTTTAGTTCAGTTCAATTACTGAAATTATTTCAGTTCAATTCTTTTAATAGTTTCATTTCGAATATATTATTTCTGTTCAGTTCAGTTTAGTTCGGTGTAGTGCAAAAAATCCGAAATTACTAGATCCGTGTGAGTATTTTGGGTTAGGGTAATGGATGTCTGACTATTTTTTTATTGTTGTACTAATGGCCGTTTGTGTGCAGCGCTAATGGCAGTACATTTTGGGTTAGGGTAATGGATGTCTGACCAAACAAATTATTGTTGTACTAATGTCAGTACTAATGGCGGTTTGTGTGCAGTGCTAATGGAAGTACGATGGATGATAGACTACAAAAATTATTGTTGTGTGTGTGATGGATGATACCACTTGCTTTTCATAACATTAAAGATATACATTCATTGTTTGGATTGACGAGGCCATGTCCGCCTTGGCTTTCTGGGATCTTGAACAATGGAATGACGATACACACTGAAATGGTATACAAAATCTGAATGCTCACACTTGCTACTTGCTAGGGCTGATACTAAGTTTATTTTCATTATGCCACTTGCTACTTGTAGTTATCATGGGTGCCTGTTGGACAGGTTGTTTTTGTTAACATAATATTGGTCAATTAATTTTACAGACCTCTTATTGGAATTGGGGCTGCAACTAAAGTAGCAAAAAATGTTATTAGTCAATTAATTTTACAGACCTCTTATTGGAATTGGGGCTGCCCCATGCTCTAGCGTCGCCCTCCGCTGCCTCAGCACGCAGGCCGTTCACCTTCGCCACCCCAGGCCATTCACCACCACCACCAAGGTGCTCAACGCCGCCCCAACAACCCATGCGGCTTAGTTTCTCTCAACTTAAAAAGTGGTTTAGCTAAGTGCATGTCGGACATTAAAGCGATGTCTGTAGTAGCTTCAGAAAATGCAAATGGTCATGTTTCCACAAGACTGACGGAACACTGCTAATTGAACTGAGCACTGACGGAACTATGAAGGTTCGTTCTATAAAATTGCATCAGTTTGCTAGCAAAATCAAATTCAGTTCATCTGCCCTTTGTTAGCTTCTGAAAATGCAAATGTTTATGTTTTTGTAGCACTGACGAAACATTGCCAATTGAACTGAATGCTGACGGAAATGTGCACTCTGTTTCTGCAGCACCAGGTGAGATTTATTTTCAGGAATCATGTTTCTTATGCACCTATTCAATTTAAGTAAATAGCATTAGATACAGTTGACATGATCAAGCTACTTGTGCCACAAAGTGTGGAGAGAGATCTCGTATTTCATGAAGCTTGATCCCTGGAAAAAAATGATTGCTAAGTTAGTGGGAGTTCCTGTCATCAATGTTCATATATGATTAGTTGATTGAAAACATTTGGCTGTAAGTTAAGACGTCATTTTGTGTTGTGGTGCTCCTTCTGCCCCATGAGGTCTTGAAAATACCTCTATGTTTCTATTGATTCAAACATTTCAGGTTTGAAAGAAAACTGAAAAACACAAGATTTCCACCTTATTTTCTGCAGGTATTTTCAATATTTTTGGAAAAAGACTAGATCGAGTGAGAGATCCTTCTCCGCCTACTTTGTCCATAACACTCGCCAAAACTGAACAAGGTGCATTTAACCACTACAGACATACAACCGAAACTACATCTAGAACTACGGAAGTTACACTGAAAACTGAAACAAATTTATGGTAAACAACAAGTTTATTATAACACAAGTTTGTGTCTGGTTCATTTTTTGGTTTCGCAAAAAGTTGAGGGCTGGTCGGAGTTGAGCTGAAACCAGACCCTCAGAGTTGAGGCCATGTAAAATGGTCATGGAAGTTGAACAAATGCCATGGAATTCTTGTAAAGACATCCGGAAGTTCAACAATAAAAGATACATAGGTACATGTATGTGCTGACAAGTTGAACCCAATAATTTTACATTTAATGCCTTTGGTCTTGTTTTTGTGGAATTTTCTATAATGCTTTGGGATTTTTGCTCGACTCAAGTGCCCGGTTTGGGCAACTAGATGATATAAGTTCAACGAGAAATCGTTCAATAACGCAAAGGTCAGAAGCTTTCCTCTCGTTTTGTTCCACCTCTATAATTTTTTTTTGTGATTTGGGGACTGAGTGACTGCAGTTTACTAAGGCATTTGGATGTGCTGATGGTGTGCTTGCTTAGCAGAAGTTCAAGATGCTTGTTCAAATGTGATATACAGAGTATAACTAATATGGTAAACATGAATTGTGCTTTCTCATAGAAAAAATGATGCTCTGTAGGTGGTGTAGCGATTACTTGTATATACGCCATCAGTCCATAAAAGGACATACAGAAAAACAGTTCAAAAATTATGGTTAAAAACACAGTTTGGTTTAAGCATTATATGTTAGCTTAATATAAAGAAAAAACTGTAGCAGATTAGTGGAGAAAAAAATGGTTTTGCATCAATTTCAGACTTGAAGGGTGGTGAGTTCAAACAGAAAGCAAAAATATTGAGAAAATAAAAAAGAATGGAGGTGATTCATTGTTTTTTTAAGACTCATGGTGGTAAGTTCGTGTATAAAAAGTTAAAAACCGGGTGTTTCAAAGACAAAAGTCGAAAAGTTCATCTTGTGTGGTTTCTTCATCCCAATTGGCAAATTTGTTTAGCATATGGTATCGTTGAGCTGCACTTGTTTGTAGTGTCGCTCTTCCCCGCTTCCTCAAGCACCACTGTTGTCTCGTCTTGACCTCGACGCACCGACCATCATCCGTTGTTGTGGTTCATATCTACATAAACAAACAAAGTTAAAGAACATAGATGAGAGGAATTCAGTTCAGAAGATTAAAGGGTAATGTTTAGAGATGAGGCCGAGGATCTGGTTCAACTCCCATCACCCTTGTTTGGTTTTATGACTACTTGATCGATTACTAGAAGTTCAAAACAAGATGTAGAAATTCATGTTTCCTGTGTATATAAGTTGTAGAAGTTGATGCTTAATGTTCTAATTTGTGCTCCTCTGCAGGTCAACCTCCTGGGATACACGAAGTTTCAGTTTGTCAAGAGGCTTCCTGGAGCTTCAATACATATCACTTCACCTTTTTAGGCTTTTTCAGTACATCTTACAAAGTGTGTTTCCTTTCATCATTTTTATCTACTTAAAAAATGTAGAAGCTTGAGGAAATACCCCCAAAATTATGTGTGCCCTCAGCACTCTTCTACGTGCTTCTTCTAGCTTATGAGAATTATTCTTCAAGGTCATAATTTGGAACTAGATAACTTTTCATAGATGATTGTCTTTGAAGCTAGGTGTTTAATGTAATTATTTCTCACAAGTTTGCAAATCACTGTTGGTTTGGGTTGCATCTCATCCACATCAGTTCACGAAAAAAGTTGGAACATGCATCTATATTTATGTTTCCGGTTACCTTTGGTTAATTGTACTAAACTTGGCTAATTGTAGCTTACTACTCCCTCCGTCCCATAATATAAGAGCCATTTTGACACTACAGTAGTGTGAAAAACGCTGTTATATTATGGGATGGGGGGATTACTAAACTTTTGTGCCTGTGCTACCTTTTGTAGGTAAATTTTTTTGACAGAAAGACTGTAAGGAAACCCCCTACAGTATAGTTGGTGCAACAAACCCAAATTGCAAGTACAGTGCATTGAACCTGGGTGGGTGGGAAGGCATCAGCCCCTTCCCACCACTAGGCTATGCCTTAGTCTGCTTTGTAGATAGTTTTTGTCATGTGCTTCTATTGAACTTGTGTCTGGTTGCTTTTGAATTGTTCTTCATTGATAATTCCTGGAATTTGAACTAAACTCATATGTGATGCTCAGTTGCAGATTGTATATCATGGCAAGGACTCTGTTTCAATGGGAGGTTCAACCAGAGGAGTTCAAAACACAAGAAATCTAGGAGTTCGCAAAACAAAATCTACTGGGAGAATTTGCACTTGTGTGTCTAGTGCATGTGTTAGGTGTATGTTTTATTGTATGATCTGGACACTGAAGAAAAAAAACACAAGGACTCGGTCCATGTATAATTTTCTACTGTTTTTGCACTCATATACTAAAATCTTTGGTCTGAAATGTACGAGTGGTCTACAATTTTTGGCTTTGTATGTTGTAGCTGTAACATGTGGCTTTGTATGTTAACGTCCAAGTTCTGCAGCTGATCCGTCCAGATAGGACAAGGAGGTCAGTCCAGCAGGCGCATCTCAAGTGTCATGTCAGTGCGCCGCCCACCCGTCGCCATGCCTCTCTGCCGCATGTCGTGTCGTGCCGCCTTGCCATCAACCACCATTGTGGCTCAGCCCTTTAGTGCTTCCACGATCACCACACGCAGCTTCCTTCTATCGTTGTCCTTGCCCTGCTCTCCCCAATATTGGCATTGCAAAAACACAGCAAGTTCACAATTAAAAAAATTGTAAGTTCAACACGACGTCCCAGATAAGTTTGAGAAAAAAATCTCAAACAAAATGAAACCCAATGAAAACTCAAATGGTAAAAGTTCAAGTTGCAAAACAAGAGAAGTTCAAAACATCTTGCAAGAAAAATGAGTTAAAAAAACAAACGCACGAAATTATTTCCTTTGTCCTCATACCTTTATCCTAAATATTGGCATTGCAAAACACAAGAAGTTCACAATTAAAAAAGTTGTAAGTTCAACACGACGTCCCAGATAAGTTTGAGAAAAAAGCTCAAACAAAATGAAACCTAATGGAAAATCAAATGGTAAAAGTTCAAGTCGCAAAACAAGAGAAGTCCAAAACATCTTGCAAGAAAATTGTTAAAAAAAACACACGAAATTATTTCCTTTTGATATAAACCATGCAAGTTCGGGTACTATGATACCCAAAAAACAGAGTGAAGTCTAGTATGTGAAAACATGCTCAGTATAAAACCATACGAACATCAGTGCAAGTACTCTTTTCTCGGAACCATTCAAAATTACTCTGAAAAATACCTCAGTACAAACACACACATAGATCAGTACGAGTACTCTTTTTTTCGGACAGAAAAACAACACGATAAGTCTCACCGTATTTCAAAATTACTCTTAAAAGATGGGAGCAAGTACAAAATCATAAAGACATCCGTTCAAAGTATTCTTTTTTCGGAACCATTCAAAACTACTCTGTGAAAAATACCAAAGTACAACATAGATATATATCAGTACGATTACTCTGTTTTTTAGACATGAAAAAACAACATAATAGGTTTCACCTTATTCAAAATTACTTTTAAACGGTTTCGAAGTAGAGAAAACGTTCAACATGACTAAGCTTCACATTTTCGATAGCTATCCAACGGTATATTATTTGCCCCATTTCGACAAACTTTAAAAAAAACCGTGTTCAAAACCATTTTTAACTGTATTTGAATTCGTATTTAAACCGTAAGAAATTAGAAAAAACTTTCTATACGCAAAAGTTTCGCATTTTCCATAGCTTTCCAACGCCTTATCATTTGCGTCAATCCGACAAACTGTTTGCAAAAAACGGTGAAAAAACATTTCGCCCAGAATTTCACTGTTTTTCTAATTACTTTTAAATAATATAGAATTTGAAAAAATAGTAGACATACGGAAGATGCGGATTTTCACAAGCTTTCCAACTCCATCTTATTTGCTCAATTCTGACAAACCGTTTGAAAATTAGGTCGAAAATACGAATCGCGTTTTTGGTTTTGAAAAAAAACGGTTTTTCCAAAACTGCTCTTAAATCATAATTTTTTTGCAAAAACAAATTATAAGATTGTAATGTGGATGTCAAGAGCTTTCCAACGATATATTACACGCCCCGTTTCGATAAAAAAAATTGCAAAAAAAATTGAACTAAAGAAGACGATTTTTAACAGCAACAGAAAGCATGAGTTCGGCCGCTCAAATTTCATCAGTTCAACCGCTTGAATTCATCAGTTCAAGTAGGGTAACAGCGTAACAGAATAGCCCAGATGTGTGTGTGCCCGTGCGTTGCAACGGGAGGCTACAAAACTTACCTCCAAGCATGCGAGCTGCAACCCCAAGAGCCTCCAGCACCCTAATCGCAGTGGACCGGCATTGAAAATTCACGCGATAGGTGAGGAAGAAAGGATGTGGCATCGACGTGTAGTGGGTCATCGACGGCTAAATCTCTACTATGAAATTTAAAAAGAAAACTAATATGTGATTGTGTTATTTCTAGTTCAGTCCATAAACTAATTTGGGTTTAATCTATCAAACTAAACCAATGATTAATTTTATGAAACAAATTCAGATAGAAGACGTTACATCTCAGCAATTTGGGGTTTAATATATCAACAGAATAAATGCTTTGTCCTCCAAATTTATATGTAGTAAGAGAATACCTATTGGATAACAGGAGAAATAATCAACAGTGATGGTGAACAGTAACATAAGGAGCGTAGGGATGTGCATGTGAAGAATGGTGCAAACATGGTGATAACTGCATTGCCATTATCGCCAAGCAAAAGCAACTGGGGCAACAACCCGTATTATAAACCCAAATATACCTGTGTGTTCCAATGGGAGAAGGGAAAAAAATCCTCATACGCACCATCCCCACAATCATGCTCACCATCTGAAGTATATCAAATATAATCAAGAAGTAGACATTAATTAATGCTAATAGACAAAACAAAGTAGATCGCTATGCATGATACATATGATATCCGGTTGTATATATACAACCCCCAAATTTGAAATGTTAAAATGATTTTGAAACTCAAACAGTTTGACCATTGATCATATCAACTAATCCGCACAGAGTTTTACAGAAAGGCAATTAGCTATCACAAGAAAATTTGAAGGGCAAATCTCTGAAAAGAAAATACGTTAAACAGTACATCAAGAATATGATTATGAAATAAAAAAACTTCCATACTATATACCTTATCAAATCAGGTGACAAAGGAACCCCTCCATATTAATATATTTTATTATACACCAAGATCTCCTAGCTCTGTAGCAACTAACTGCAGTTTTGCTTCAATGCATGAATAGAAAAATTATGTTGAAATACTACTAACCATAAAACAGCATGATATATGTTGGCATATAGAAACTACAAAAGTAAGTTAACACATCACACAATAGTACGAGTAAGCTCAGCAGGTCTCAACTCTCAGCATGCAAGCCGTAGCATCGGAGTTGTTACCAAGTGAATTTCTCCTTCCCGCACATAGACATTGTCACATACCTCTTTGAATAGATACTTAATATGAGAATCTTGTGAAATTATTTTCCTCGCGTGTTAGGATGGTGCAATGTTACGGTAACAGAGCTAACGACCCGTGTGGTAGATTTAGCCTGCTGATCATAATATATTTTGATATATAAGTAAGAATAGTGCTAAACTGCTCATATCTATCCGTTGTAACCAAAAGTCTACAAATGATGAATCAACATGTAAGTCTAGCATTTTTCGATCATTATTAGTTTAACACTGAATAATATTAAATATATACAGAAAATTTAGCAACACAAAATTAGTTTCCTACATATACATGGGATGACATTTAGGTGGATAGTGAAATAACTATACAGAAAGGAGGAAACTTTAGAGCAGCTCCGCATACTTATTGAGTAATCCCCTATCATCTTCCCTTTACATCGTCGTCCTTTTTCTCAACACTTCATCTCCCTGCCATGCGCTACGTCTGCACCAAACATGAGCAGCCACATTATGAGATGGATTGCAGCAAGAAAACATTTTCTTGCATCAGGAAAAGACCTTGATTTTATTTAAGTCGTACAGTGAGCAGTCAAGTAACATGCACTATAGCAGATCCTATTCTGCCCCAACCAGGCAAGTCTCTTCAAGTACTAATGATGAATGTTCTTCTTTATTCCCCATCCAAATACCAAAATGGCAAATTGTTTAGGAGAATAACACTGTCAGTTGGAGAAGGTTGTTCTTTGCTTATTGGTCATCAGGACCCAACTTTTACACAGAAAACACATGAAACAGAAGATATACTGTACTAAGGTGAATGCATCAATCATGAGACAAACTAAAAAATTCATACACATACACACAAATTATGGTGCTGATACTGAGACGCTAGTGTGCGCCTACCTTAAATTGCATGTATCTTCCTATTCGTTTCTTCAGTTCAAGGGATCCTACTGCTCGAGTGTCAGTGTGTCCATCCCGCTTGAATGCCTCATCTCAATTTGTGGTGATTCTATCAGTCCCGGAGTAACTTGCCGCGCCTTGGTTGTCGAACACAGCAAAGAGGTGCACCAAAAGGCAGAGCGTGTCGGCATCGAGCCCCAGCCCGTCAAGGTCGCGGCGGCATATTGATGTCAGGAAGATCTACGTGTTATTTGAGGCATAAACTGGGTTACAGACTGCAAGAATTCTTTCCAATCGAATCAGCCACATCCATCTCGAACAAATTAAGTAAGAAATAATAACCTGAAACTATGAGTGCTCAACACCTGCTGCAGCTCCAATGGTAATCCCCTCCTAGCACCAGCAGATCGAGCTACTGGACGCAAGCGTGTGTCAAGGTTTCCTAGTTAATTTGGTCAACTGCTCAATTTCAAAAGGGGATTTGGCTTTACAAGGAGTAGCTGGGTGACTTTCAGGTGTGCAGCACAGTACCTTGTTCGTGCTTGGGGCTCGGGGAGGAGGCCGGCAGGAGCTTCGGGAGGGCGCCGGCAGCAGGAACTTGGGGAGGCCGGCAGCCCGAGGTGAGGTCGAATTAAATTTCCGCCTCCACAGACATCCGCGTGCACCAGAGGCCACCATTGCTGCAGACCTTCCCGGGACAGGTGGCCGTGTGACCGTGTCCAGGAGCTCTGCCTCGTCGTCATCCTCCTCCTCCCTGAAGTAATCGAGCCGGGATGCACGGAATTGTTGGAAGAGAGCAGGTGTGTGGCGGGCCTGCGAGACTCGGGGGTCGGGCGTTGATGCGACGCAAGGCCGGCGGCGGCGACCAGGGCGGCGCGCGAGGCGGTGGTGGCGGCACGCAGCGGAGCGGCAGGTGGTGGCGGCGCGCTGGAAGTTGAGATAAGTACCTGCTCGCCGGCCCGCAACGACTCCGTCTTCTGCTCATCCTCCGGCGCGCTGGAAGTTGAGATAAGTTGAGGAAGCGGCGAGGGATGTGGAGCTCGACTGGGTCACGGTCAAAACACCGTAGTATGAAGGAAAAACCAATCGTTTCCGAATTTGAGTCTCTGATTGTTTTATTTTTTGATAGTCCAGCCGCTGATTCGTTGCAAGTAGAAAAACGGGCCCAGGCAAGCCCAGCAGGGAAGGGAGCCGGTGCGATCGTTCGACGCACACGACGTGATTTCATTAGTACCACCTCGTGTATATTACAATTTTTTCCATATAAATTGTAAAAGCATATTATGACATGAGAACAAAGCGTATTATGACGGTGAATCCAGAGACCCAATCCATGCTTTATTATTAGGGAGAGATATATATATAGTAACGCTAAACTAAGCGTGAGTGTAGACTAGCTTATTCTACACCCCAGTAACGGTACATACAAAATACAGTAACACATTATGTAAAATATAGTAATTTTCGTAAAAATGTAGTAAATTACAAATTTAGATGATATTTTTTTTCCGAAGTACTACATTTTATACATAGCATTACTAGGGGGTGTAGAATAAGCTATTCTACACTCACGTTTAGAATAGCGTTACCCTATGTGTGTGTGTCTATATATATATATATATATATATATATATATATATATATATATATATATATATATATATATATATATATATTCTCGTATACCATATGGACTAAATTTGAATCAATTTTCCCTATTTGAATACGTTTGTTGTCAAGTTATACCATCATTTAAATATTATCTTGATACCAGAAAACATGCATATAGTAGTAATCATATTTAAATATGAACTACATGTACCATATGATCTCCAACTCAAATATTTGTATTCATTTTATGTTGAATTCAAATCACGGTACATTGGTCTAGGTAGCGAGATGTTTGGGATAATCTAAACCCTGTTTTCATATGTATATTGTGTTTAACACACATATCAATGCATCCCCCCCCCCCCCCGCCCCCGCCCACACACACAACATTTAGATGTTAGCTTTGAAAGCCACACACCATCTCAAATTTGAATAGTTATGTCCATGCGCGGATGCAATGTGGTCAGACGATGCCTGCCATCGGTATCGCAAATTCAAATCGATTTGGCCTTATTTGATGTGAATATAGTGTATAGCACGTTTTATTCAAAACCACACCAGGCATATCTGCATTATATTCATGCATGCATTACAAACATCATGAGCTCTTATTCAAATATTTGAATCCACTTTATATTGATTATCGTCTCTGTGTGTCCTTTAGACGCGCGCACACACACAAACTCCTCCCTTCGTGGATACCAATAACTTTCCTATCGTGCATGCATATATGCACACACACTCCCCACCACTTTGCATCCTCTACATCGTGCACACACGTTCTTGTTCTTTAGGTCAGTCTCCCATGATCTCCCTACATCTCCATCTTTCCAACACACACCGATCGATATACCCCTCTAGCTATGTAGGCCTGCCTACGACACACATAGTCCCTCCCCTCCTCTCACCATCCATACCTCCCGCCCTTACTCTGAGGCATGCAGGCACTGTTGCCCCCTTTGTTGTTATCCATCTTGTACTCGTACGGTATCACAACCTAGCTGCATCCCCCCACTGCACACACACACCTCTCCCTAGTTGTCTTCGTCACTTTGGGTGTTCTTTATCTTTGACACATGCATGCATGTGCACCAATCAATTTCCCTCTATGTGCGGCCAGGTCTTTGATGACCCACAAGTATAGGGGATCTATCGTAGTCCTTTTGATAAGTAAGAGTGTCGAACCCAACAAGGAGCAGAAGGAAATGACAAGTGGTTTTCAGCAAGGTATTCTCTGCAAGCACTGAAATTATCGGTAACAGATAGTTTGTGATAAGATAAATCGCAACGGATAACAAGTAACAAAAGTAAACAAGGTGCAGAAAGGTGGCCCAATCCTTTTTGTAGCAAAGGGCAAGCCTGGACGAACTCTTATATAAAGCAAAGTGCTCCCGAGGACACATGGGAATTGTTGTCAAGTTGTTTTCATCATGCTCATATGATTCACGTTCGTTACTTTGATAATTTGATATTTGGGTGGACCGGTGCTTGGGTGCTTCCCTTCCTTGGACAAGCCTCCCACTTATGATTAAACCCACTCGCAAGCATCCGCAACTACGAAAGAAGAATTAAGATAAATCTAACCATAGCATGAAACATATGGATCCAAATCAGCCCCTTACGAAGCAACGCATAACCTAGGGTTTAAGCTTCTGTCACTCTAGCAAACCATCATCTACTTATTACTTCCCAATGCCTTCATCTAGGCCCAAACAATGGTGAAGTGTCATGTAGTCGACGTTCACATAACACCACTAGAGGAAAAACAACATACATCTCATCAAAATATCGAACGAATACAAATTCACATGATTACTTATAACAAGACTTCTCCCATGTCCTCAGGAACAAACGTAACTACTCACAAAGCATATTCATGTTCATAATCAAAGGAGTATTAATTATCATTAAGGATCTAAACATATGATCTTCCACCGAATAAACCAACTAGCATCAACTACAAGGAGTAATCAACACTATTAGCAACCCACAAGTACCAATCTGAGGTTTTGAGACAAAGATCGGATACAAGAGATGAACTATGGTTTGAGAGGAGATGGTGCTAGTGAAGATGTTGATGGAGATTGACCCTCCCTTGACGAGAGGATCGATGGTGATGACGATGGCTTCGATTTCCCCCTCACGGAGGGGAGTTTCCCCAGCAGAACAGCTCCGCCGGAGCCCTAGATTGGTTCTGCCCAGGTTCCGCCTCAAGACGGCGGCGCCTCGTCCCGAAAGCATCATTTTGATTTTTTTCATGTCAAAACACACCATATAGTAGAAGATGAGGCCTGCCAGGAGGCCCACAAGGACGGAGGGGGGGGCGCCCTCCACCCTTGTGGCTGGTTGGTGGCCCCCCCTTTGGTATTTGCTTCACCCAATATTTCTTATTTATTCCAAAATGACTCTCCGTGAAGTTTCAGGACTTTTGGAGTTGTGCATAATAGGTCTCTAATATTTGCTCCTTTTCCAGTCCAGAATTCCAGCTGCCGGCATTCTCCCTCTTTGTGTAAACCTTATAAAATAAGAGATAAAAGATATAAGTATTGTGGTATCATGTGTAATAATAGCCCATAATGCAATAAATATCGATATAAAAGCATGATGCACAATGGACGTATCAACTCCACCAAGCTTAGACCTCGCTTGTCCTCAAGTGAAAGCCGAGTCGAAAAAATATGTCCACATGTTTAGAGATAGAGGTGTCGATAGAATAAAATATGGACATGAGGGCATCATGATTATCTTTAGGACAGCAACATATATTTTCATATAATTTCACATGCTAAAGTAACAATTTGTTCACAAGGTAAAGTATGAATCAGAAACTTCATTGAAAACTAACAAACTATGATCTCAGTCATTGAAACAATTGCAATTTATCATAACATCGAAAAGAGTCAATTCAAGAGCTTTTCAGCAAGTCCATATACTCAACTATCATTTAGTATTTCACACTTTCTAACACTCACGCGATACTTATGGGTACAAAGTTTCAATCGACACAGAGAAAGACAGGGGCTTATAGTTTTGCCTCCCAATCTTTTACCTCAAGGGTAATGTCAACAATAATACTTTATATATATGGATCTGTCCAACACATAGTGCTTGCCAAAGGAAAAAAGTGTAAAAAGGCAAGGTGAAGACCACCATGACTCTTGTATAAGTGTACAGAGGGAAGCAGAGGTTGTTATGCACTTTTATGGTTGGATGCACAAAATCTTAATGCAAAAGAACGTCACTTTATATTGCCGCTTGTGATAAATACCTTTATTATGTAGTCCGTCACTTTTATTTTTTCCATATCACAAGTTCGTATAAAGCTTATTTTCTTCACACAAATAGATCATACATATTTAGAGAGCAATTTTTATTGCTTGCACCGATGACAACTTACTTGAAGGATCTTACTCAATCCATAGGTAGGTATGGTGGACTTTCATGGCAAAACTGGGTTTAGGGATGTTTGGAAGCACAAGTAGTATCTCTACTTGGTGCAAAGAATTTGGCTAGCATGAGAGGGAAAGGCAAGCTAAACATGTTGGATGATCCACGACAATATAACTTATATTTGGATATAGGAAAACATAACCATTTATGTTGTCTTCCTTGTCCAACATCAACTTTTTGGCATGTCATATTTTAATGAGTGCTCACAATTATAAAAGATCTCCAAGATAGTATATTTACATGCGAAACCTCTCTTTCTTTATTACTTCCTATTAATTGCAACAATGACCAAAACTATGTTTGTCAACTCTCAACAACTTTTATTCATCATACTCTTTATATGTGAAGTCATTACTCTCCATAAGATCATTATATGAACTTTTTATTTCTTTTAAGTCTTTCTTTTATTTAATTCCCTCAAGATCAGAAAACAAAGCCCTCAACTCAACACTACTCTTTATTATATAACTCATGGACTCGATTACATAGATAGAGATCGAAACAAAACTCAAAGCTAGATCATACTAAAACTTTATTCTGCGAGATCAAGATATAACCAAAAGGATCGAACTAAGAGGAATGATAAATATAAAGATGTGATGGTGATCGATACCGGGGCACCTCCCCCAAGCTTGGCAGTTGCCAAGGGGAGTGCCCATACCCATGTATTTATGTCTCTTTCTTTGGGGGTGATGATGTGATATTCTTGGCGATGATGCCCCTCAAGATGCAATTCTCTTCCTCGAGCTTATTATTTTGCTGCTTAAGATCCCTTATTTCCTTGCGAAGTTTACCCGTGATGGCTTGAGCTCCAATCACCCAAGGATGTTTCATAGCTATGGGACAAAAACTAACACTCTTTTTCAAATTTTCATAAGAGAGAAATCTAGCATTAGGAGGGATGACTGAGTTTGGTATTGCTGAGCTCTGAAGTTCCTCCAACATGAATCTGGCTTGAAAACGAGAGGAAACTTCTTGATCCTCCTACATGGCATCCACTCTTTTCAAGTCAGCCTCCATCTCTTCCTTTGTTCCTTGCCCAAAGTGGTTATCTTCGCTGTATGCTCTTGGGCCCGGTGTCGGGTGAGATACACGACTCTCCCCGACTGACTCTTGTGAAGACATCTTGCTCCAAATTTGTTGCAGAAACAACTCAAAACAAAAACAGGGGGTTTTGTCGTGCTACTGCGGTCAAAACCTTCGGGAGATTATATAATGAATTTTTACCGACCATAAGAAGTATCATGCAAGAAAACGGAGTCCGAAGGGCACACGAGGTGGCCACAAGGATGGGGGCGTGCCCAGGGGGTAGGGCGCGCCCTCCACCCTTGTGGTGGCCTCGTGTCTCTTTCGGACTACTTTTAATTTTCCTAATTTTTTAAATATTCCAAAAACGGAGAAAAATTGCTACTGCAAACGTTTTGGAGTCGACTTACTTACCATACAACATACCTATTACTTTTCGGAGTCTGAAACGTTCTGGAAAGTGTCCCTTATGTACTCCTCCGGTGTTATGGTATTAATTATATTGGTCTCAACATTTATGGGAGTACCTGAGATATAATGTCTGATTCTTTGACCGTTTACTACCTTCGGATTTGTGCCTTCGGCGTTGTTGATTTTTATGGCACCGGAATGATAGACCTCCTCGATAATGTAAGGACCTTCCCATTTAGAGAGAAGCTTTCCTGCAAAAAATCTTAAACGAGAGTTGTATAGCAAAACATGATCATCTACATTAAACTCACGCTTTTGTATCCTTTTGTTGTGCCATCTTTTAACTTTTTCTTTAAACAACTTGGCATTCTCATAGGCTTGGGTTCTTCATTCATCAAGTGAGCTAAAAATCAAATAATCTCTTCTCACCGGCAAGTTTGAAATCATAATTGAGCTCTTTAATAGTCCAATATGCCTTATGTTCTAGTTCGAGAGGTAAGTGACATGCTTTTCCATAAACCATTTTATACAGAGACATACCCATAGGATTCTTATAAGCAGTTCTATAAGCCCATAATGCATCATCAAGTTTCTTAGACCAATTCTTTCTAGATCTATTAACAGTCTTTTGCAAAATTAATTTAATCTCTCTATTACTCAATTCTACTTGACCACTGGATTGAGGATGATATGAAGATGCAATTCTATGGTTGACTTCATATTTAGCAAGCATTTTACGGAAAGCACCATGAATAAAATGTGAACCACCATCAGTCATTAAATATCTAGGGACTCCAAACCTCGAAAAAATAACTTCTTTACGCATCTTAATAGAAGTGTTATGATCAGCACTACTAGTTGGAATAGCTTCTACCCACTTAGTAACGTAATCAACAAGAAATAAAATATGTGTATACCCATTAAAGGAACGAAAAGGTCCCATATAAGCAAAGCCCCAAACATCAAATGGTTCAATAACAAGTGAATAGTTCAGAGGCATTTCCTGACGTCTACTAATATTACCAATTCTCTGGCATTCATCACAAGACAAGACAAACTTACGAGCATCCTTAAAGAGAGTAGGCCAATAAAAACCAGATTGCAATACCTTATGTGCAGCTCTATCTCCAGCGTGGTGTCCTCCGTAGGACTCGGAGTGGCACTTGCATAGGATCTTTTCCTATTCATGCTCAGGTACACAAGTCTTATAACACCATCTACTCCCTTTGTATAAAGGTGTGGGTCATCCCAGAAGTAATGTCTTAAATCATAGAAAAACTTTTTCTTTTGCTGGTATGTGGAACTAGGTGGTATAAATTTAGCAACAATGTAGCAAGAGAACCCATCTAATAAGTATAGGTTTAGCATCTTTATTTGCCATAAGATATTTAATAGCAGCATGATCAGTGTGAAAAGTTACTTTGGAATCAACAATATAAGATCTGAACTTATCACAAGCAAAAACAACTGCTAAAAATTCCTTTTCAGTAGTAGCATAATTTCTCTGGGCATTGTCTAGATTTTTACTAGCATAATGAATAACATTCAATTTCTTATCAACTCTTTGTCCTAGAACAACACCAACAGCATAATCACTAGCATCACACATAATTTCAAAGGGCAAATTCCAATTAGGTGGCTGAACAATTGGTGCAGAAATCAAGGCTTTCTTAAGTATTTCAAATGCTTCTACACAATCATCATCAAAAACAAAAGGAGCATATTTTCGCAAGAGATTAGTGACATGCCAAGAAATTTTAGAGAAGTCTTTAATAAACCTCCTATAGAAACCAGCACAACCAAGGAAACTTCTTTTACCTTTGATATCTTTAGGACACGGCATCTTTTCAATAGCATCTAATTTAGCTTTATCAACTTCAATACCTCTTTCAGGAATTTTATGCCCCGGGACAATACCTTCATTAACCATAAAGTGGCACTTTTCCCAATTCAAGACAAGATTAGTTTCTTCATATATCTGCAAAACTCGATCAAGGTTTCTTAACCAATCATCAAAAGAAGTTCCGTAAACAGAGAAATCATCCATGAAAACCTCAACAATCTTTTCACAAAAATCAAATAATATAACAGACATACATATTTGAAAGCTAGCAGGTGCATTGCATAAACCAAAAGGCATACTTCTATAAGAAAAGGTACCAAAAGGTCAAGTAAAAGTGGTCTTGTCCTGATCATCTTTTGACACATGTATTTGAGAGATGCCAGAATAACCATCTAGAAAGCAAAAATGTGTATGTTTGGATAATCTTTCTAGCATTTGATCAATAAAAGGAAGAGGGTAATGATCTTTTCTAGTAGCTTTATTCAATTTGCGAAAATCAATTACCATTCTATAACCTGTAACAATTCTTTGCAGGGTCAATTCATTCTTATCATTAGGAACAACAGTAATACCTCCCTTCTTAGGGACACAATGAACAGGGCTTACCCATTGACTATCGGCAATAGGATAAATTATACCTACTTCCAGAAGCTTTAGTATTTCATTTGTTACCACTTCTTTCATCTTAGGATTTAATAGTCGTTGGTGATCAACAACTATTTTAGCATCTTTCTCCAAATTAATTTTGTGCTGGCATAGGGTGGGACTAATGCCCTTAAGATCATCAAGAGTATATCCAATAGCGGCACGGTGCTTCTTCAGAGTTTTCAATAATTTCTTTTCTTCATGCTCTGGAAGGTTAGCACTAATAATAATAGGATATATCTTCTTTTCATCAACATAAGCATATTTCAAAGTATCAGGTAATTGTTTAAGCTCAAACACAAGATCACCCTTGGGTGGAGGAGGGTCTCCAAGAATTTCAACAGGAAAATTGTGTTCAAAATAGGCCCCTGGTTAAAGAATATTTCATCTATCTCCCTTCTTTCATTCATAAACATATTATTTTCACGGTCTAGCAAATATTGTTCTAAGGGATCAGTAGGAGGTACGACAATAGAAGCAAGACTAATAATTTCATCCTTACTAGGCAATTCTTTATCATGGGGTTGTCTACAAAATTTAGAGAAATTAAAATCTTGAGACATATCCCCCAAACCAACAGTAACAATATCTTTCTCGTAGTCTATCTTAGCATTAACAGTATTCAAGAAAGTTCTACCAAATATAATGGGACAAAAGTTATCTTGTGGGGAAGCAAGAACAAGAAAATCGGTAGGGTATTTAATTTTTCCATACAAGACTTCGACATCTGTAACAATCCCAATTGGTGATATAGTATCTCTATTGGCAAGCTTAATAGTAACATCAATATCTTCTATCTCAGCAGGTGCAATTTCCTTCATAATTTCTTCATACAAGGTATAAGGAATTGCACTCACACTAGCACCCACATCACATAAGCCATGATAACAATGATCTCATTTTTTAACAGAAACAACAGGCATGCCAACAACAGGTCTATGTTTATCTTTCATATCGGGTTTAGCAATTCTAGCAGCTTCATCACAGAAATAAATAACATGCCCATCAATATTATCAACCAAGAGATCTTTAACCATAGAAATACTAGGTTCAACTTTAATTTGCTCAGAGGGTGTAGGTGTTCTAGTATAACTCTTACGAACCACAGTTGATGCTTTAGCATGATCCTTTATTCTAACATGAAAAGGTGGTTTCTCGATATAAGCAATAGGAACAATAGGATCAACGTTATAGGTAATAGTTTCTTCTTCAACTTTAATAGGTTCTACTACTTTAACTTCAATGGGATCACTACTGCAGGATGCTGCTAACGCGACACTACGATTAGAGACCCTTCGAGAAACTGTGTGCGATGCAATGATCGCAAACGATGGTGTAGGAAAACCGTCAGAAATGTATAAAACGTTTGCGATGACGGATGCATCAAACACGGTTCAGGTTTTAGTTGCGTGTGCAATGAAGGGCATACGGTTCAGTTCAATTAACTGTTTGCGATGAGGAGGAACAAAAGAAACAGGCAGCCGGATGAAGGTGTGTGCGATGTACGACATCTGATTCACTTTCGGATGAACTGTTTGTGATTAGGCAACACAAAAGAAACGGACAGCCAAATCAAGGTGTGTGCGATGTACAACATACGGTTCACTCGGATGAACTGTTTGTGATTAGGCAAGAGAATAGAAATGGTTCAATATAACAAGATGTGTGTGATACGCGGCAAACGGGTCTGTAATCCGATAATAACGCAGATGATTGCTTATAATAAGACGTATATGATATGCTCTGTCAAAACAACATCTATTGACCATTGTGGGACGGGCGGTCATCCGGATACGCCATAAGGATGCGGAGAGGCATTCCTATCAGCAAGGACTAACTATTCCACTAATAGCTCATGTAAGAAAACTATCAAGTTAAGTGTGCTCAGGCTGGAGCAGCCATCGGATGGGTGACTGGATGGGAAGTTGTGTCAATGTTAAATTAGATGATGGGATGGGTCATTTCGGTCAAATGACCGAAATGCCCCATTCCCTCAGCTAATTTAACCTCGAGGTCCTTGTTTTTTATTTTATTTATTTTTAACACATGTTAAAGAAGGTATACCGCATTACTTTTTGACAATGTGCGATACATGGCATACAGTTGATCCATCTGACCTATTTGTGATGGAATAGGCCGTGTGTGTTGTGGGCAAACGCTTGCTAGTATTCAACCATTTGGGATTAATGAATTCATCACCGACGGGATCCCTAGTGTGGTCCGTGTTCATCTGATCATCATCTACTTCTTGTGCTAGCTCGATGCTAAGTTTCCATTAGTTGATGGCGTTTTATGAACACGCCACCGTTTCCCACCATTTCCTCACATGTTTCCCGCCACCCTGCTATATTGCGCATAGGGGGCGCGCGACGCACGGAGGCGGCAAGCGCAGCCTGTAGCACATCCACCTTTTCCAAGCATGCCAACCCACCAAAGTGTCGCCTCTGCCATCAACCTCGTCGACGAGGAAAACGAGCAGGCGCCACGGCCCGTTGAGGCCGAGGCGCTATCCGGCAACGCGATGGACGACGCTGTGATGTGCGTCATCGCCAGGGTTGAGCAGACCTTTGGCGCATGCCGCTTGAGCGCCGCGGATCAAGATAGGCATGTCAGCACCGACAGGTTGCAGCTCACCGCACAACATGATCGATGGCGCACCGCAGAGCAAGCTAGGCGCGTCCGCGCCGATAGGTCTTGACTTCGCCACACGCAGCGAGACCGTTGGGCGCCCGCAGGCGAAGCGGCGCGCCGCACAGCAAGAGCAGATCCATTGGCGCTTGCCTGATGTCGACACGGCATCGCAGCTAGGTACACATCCCGTCAGTACCCCCATTCCTCGCCAGGAGTGGGCAGAGGCCCTTAGCGCTGTACTTGCACCAGATGCCGGCCACGCCGTACTTGCACTAGACGCCTGCCGCGCCGTTTGCATGGGTGCCGACGCGCTGGTCCGTAGGCTTGACTGCCTCCTTGGCTCAGGTGTCCACCTGGGCGCAATAGAGGAACATGGCCATCGCATCCTTGAGCTGGTGATCTCCGATGAAATAGCCAACTTGGAGCTCGAGATCGTGCTCCAGATGTACCGCGAGCGTGTCGACCGCTTGGACGAACGCCTACACGAGTTCAGGTAGAGCCAAGAGCTACCCTAGGCAAGGGCTGCTGGTCATGGTCTCATGGACGCATTTTATTTTGGAAAGTTTTTCGACGTGGATAGCTTTGTATTCACAGTAATCATAGTATTGCTCTGTTTGTTGCTCTGTTTCAATGTATGTACTCTGTTTTCCATTGTTATATGTTCTGTTTCAATGTGTGTATACACGCTTTCCATTCTGTATATGTGGATGATAACAGCTAGATTCAAATTAGTATACAACAACAGATAGAAAATGGAATTCATAATATATATATATATATATATTGTTCATTAGGTCATCACAGAATATATATATATATATATATATATATATATATATAATATCATCACATATACGTGATGATACTTAACTACTAGGCACAATGCATAAAATTGAACCGAACAATACTAAAACTAATAATCCCTCCTGTGGCCAGTATTCTGGCAGCCCCTCACCAGCAGCTCCTTGGTGCTCGGCGTCTTCCCAGTGCGGAGGCAGTACTCCGACTCCTCCGCCTCACAGCGCTTGATGTACCGATCTGCCTCTTGCTGGCGGAAGCGCGCGGCCGATCTTGCCATTTCGTTAGGCGCCCACCGGAGCTCCTCGTCGGTGGCACGCTGGAGCTTATCGGCCCATCTCCATGCAGCGACAAGGCGCCCAACACCTATGACCTTCCTTGTGAAGTACCCGTCTTCGTACACCTCCTCGGCACGACGACGCGCCCGCCCCCAAAGCTCCGCCGCCTCCTTTTTCCAGCGGCATCCACAACTTCACAGCACTTTGGTACTGGCTTCCTCCTCCGCCATCTCCTTCTTGAACGCCACTTGCACGGCTTTCTCGGTGGCGGTAGCAACTTCCACAGACAAAGATTGTCTTGGCCCCAAAACCAATCCAAACTTGGGGGTCGGCGCAACCTCGTCGGTAGCGTAGGGGTCCTCGTCACGCTAATCGAGTGAGCGTCCTCGGGGCGCCGACTGCTTCAAGACGCGGCAAATCAAGCGCCATGGCAGTAGATTTGAGAGAGAGAGAGAGAGAGAGAGAGAGAGAGAGAGAGAGAGAGAGTGAGGGGGCGAGCGAGGGGAGGATGTAGATGAGAATGTAGGTGGGACGATGTGACAAAGGGAGTATTTATTGGCGGCGGAATCTAGATCGTGAGGAGACGATTACACGCCGATCAAGAAATTTACGAGTATTGTAGTTTGAATTACACACAATTCCCGCAACAAATCCGTGTGTGAACATAATAGCTAACGGTTTCCAATACAGAACCGTGTCTGATTAATGGTCCCTGCCAATCACCTACCAAACCTCGAGCCACGAGATAGAGTGCCAATCGTGTGGGGACCGGTTGTCTTGCCAGATCTTTACATTATCTTTTTTGAACACCAGATATTTACATCGTTTGATGATTTTTTAACTCACACACAAGTACACAAAAATATGATTTTTCAAACCGTTTTGGTTAGGCGCTGCATGTAGATGTAGTTCAAATTTGAATTACGGTCATTAAATGGTTAGAAAATCACTTAAATGTCTCTAAAAGGTCAAATGACCCCTGAAAATTTCCAAATTTTCAAATGACAGTTGTATTAGTGCACGTTAAACGTAGGAAAAAATTTGAAGGCCGTAAGAGGAAGCTATCTCTCGTCCGTCAGCAAACATGCATTGTTCCCTCTCGGAACCATGAACCTTCTAGTGAGTTGCTCCGGTTAGTGAGGGGTGTGTGTCCAAACTTTCGTCAAACATGCCAATTTTTTAATCACATCATCTTGGTGGCATGATATTAAATCAAGCAAGGTTTCATGTTTTTCTGATCATTTTTTAATTTTTTGGAATTAAAATGCCATGGCATGCACTCCATGCATGTGCCCATGCCTTGACACCAATATGTTTGAAAATTCATTCGAATTTACTGCACATGGTATTAACTCGCACACAAGTACACATAAATATGATTTTTCAAACCGTTTTGGTTAGGCATTGCATGTAGATGTAGTTCAAATTTGAATTACGATCATTAAATGGTTAGAAAATCACTTAAATGTCTCTAGAAGGTCAAATGACCCCTGAAATTTACCAGATTTTCACATGACAGTTGTATTAGTGCACGTTAAACGTAGGAAAAAATTTGAAGGCCGTAAGAGGAAGCTATCTCACGTTCGTCATCAAACATGCATTGTTCCCCTCGGAACCACGAACCTTCTGGCGAGTTGCTCCGGTTTGTGAGGGGCATGTGTCCAAACGTTCGTCAAACATGCCAATTTCTTTACCACATCATCTTGGTGGCATGACATTACATCAACCAATGTTTCATGTGTTTCTGATCATTTTTCTATTTTTTTGAATTAAAATGCCATGCCACTCCATGCATAAGTATGCATGTGTCCATGTAGTGAGACCAATATGTTTGAATTTTTTTTCTAATTTACTGCACATGGAATTAACTCGCACACAAGTACACAGATATGATTTTTCAAACCGTTTTGGTTAGGCGTTGCATGTAGATGTAGTTCAATTTTGAATTACGGTCATTAAATGGTTAGAAAATCACTTAAGTGTCTTTGAAAGGTCAAATGACCCCTAGAATTTTCTAGAATTTCACATTACAGTTGTAGTAGTGCATGTTAGAGGTTGAAAAAATTTCAAGGCCGTAAGAGGAAGCTATCTCCCGTTCGTCATCAAACATGCATTGTTCTTTCTCGGAACCACGAGCCTTCTAGTGAGTTGCTCGGGTTTGTGAGGGGTGTGTGTCCAAACTTTGGTCAAACATGCCAAAAAAAATTCCACATCATCTTGGTGGCATGACATTACATCAACCAAGGTTTCATGTCTTTCTAATTTTTTAATTTTTTGGAATTAAAATGCCAATGTAACTTCATGCTTAATTGTGTCATAGCCGTTAGACCAATATGTTTGAAAATTCCTTCCAATTTACTACACATGGAATTAAATCGCACACAAGTACACGAAATATGAGTTTACAAACCGTTATGATTAGCTGTTGCGTGTACATGTAGTTCAAATTTCAATTACGGTCATTAAATGGCTAGGAAATCACTTAAATGTATTAGAAGGTCAAATGACCCCTGAAATTTTCCAAAATTTGACATGACAGTTGTATTAGTACTACAAAATTTCTCGTTCATTTAAAACACCATCCGTTGGCACTTTATTCCAAATTTGTCTTTCACAGCTAATAAAAAATATCTACAACATCACACACAGTTGTTTTCTAGGAACCGTTTACGATAAAAATATATGGGTCTATGTAAGTCTCCCTCCTTAAGCTTCGCCGGCTCGTCTGCTCTAGTGCCGGCAACCCCTGAATCCACGAATCCCGATCCCCATTCCCGCACCCCCTTCTTGCAAAGATGACATCATGAAAAAAGCTTTGTGAAGGCCCGTATAATGGCCGTGCCCCCGAAGCGCCGTCAAGACACGCCGAGAGTCCCGCCAGATTCGCATTGAGCATGGACGCTTCACGAGAGGGCGTCATGGGTAGCCGACAGAGTAGCCGCAGCAGCGAGACGGCTGCAGCTGTTCACGGCGCTAAAAGCCGAGAGCGCTCGAGCCGCCGTTCGTGCCACTGATGTCGCCCTGGCCCAGGTCGAGGCCATCCACGCCAAGATCGAGGATGCACACGCCAAGATATTCTAGGCCACCTCAGACTCCAGCATGCAACCTACGTCTGAAAAGGCGGCGGTGGCCATGGAGCACCTGCTTCCTCATGAGGTCGCCGAGCGGGAGCTGGAGATCCAGGAGGCGGCGAAGATCGAGGAGCGCCGGGAGGAGGAGTTGCGCATGGCCGAGTTCGACGTAGAGAAGAGTCTGTCCGTCGAGGAATCGACATTGGAGTACCAACGCGAGCTCTGGCGTAGCCACTACTACGAGTACTACAACCTTGAGGGCGGCGCCGAGGATGAGGAAGAGGACGCGGTCGACTTCAGCAGGGGGGCGCAGAGTCCACCAACGGTGGCATGTCGCCAGGACAAGTCATCGACATCTCATCTCACACTGGCGATGCATAGGCCAGTGCAGCGGCGGATTTTTAATTATGCGTACTTAGGCTTTGTTTTTAATGCTGGTCTTTTGTTAGAGCAATGTTTAGGTCAACTGGCTCTGTGTAATTACTAAAATTGCCCGATTCGATGAAGTGTGAATTGCATACTGCTGTATGTTCTTTTGTGTGCCCAAATTAGCAAGCGATGTTAAATTATGCAATGACGTACCTGGGGAAATTTCCACCAAAATTTGTATTATCAAAATCATCCAATGCGCGTAAAGCAGAAGAATCGTTTGCGATGCACACACTCGTTCAAAGTGAATGGTCCGGCGGCACCGCGCGCGTTCAAAGTGAATGTGCCCATGCCTTGAGACCAAAATTTGAATTATCAAACTCATCCCATGCACGTAAAGCAGAAGAATCATTTGCGATGCACACAATCGTTCAAAGTGAATGGTCCAATGACACTGCAGCAGCAAAGTTTCCCTCCACATTTCCAAAATTTTGGCCTACCGCCAATATCTACCCCCGCCCCCCTTCCCCCCTTCCCCACCCCCTTTTCTCCCCGACCACAAGTCACATTTCCTCTGTTTCCTCCTTCCTTCCTTCCTTGCTAAGCTATAGCCGCTTCCTCGCTCTCGTCGTCTCGCATCCTACCGCCGGGGTCGCCATGGTCTTCTTCAAAGACATCTCCAGCGGTTCCTCCTCCGGCGACTACTCCTTCACCACCCGAGTATGCCTCTCTTCTCTCTCTTGAACTATGACTTGGAATGAAGGATTTTCCCCCGGAGGTCGATTAGAGTCGTTTCTTCCTCTTGTAGCTCCCTAAGACCATCACTGGTAATGAATGGAGCGGGGTGGCTGAAGATCTATCTTCTCGTTGTCACCATCAATCTCCATGCGTGAAGCTACTTGCGTTTGATTCTGTGGACACTGGGAGGAAGTTTCTGGCATGTGCAGAGAAGATTAGACCCTCTTCTATTGTTACAAATCATTTGTTAGATGTGATTCAGACACTGTCACGGTCCCAACCCATTCATACCACACCTTCAACCAAACGCATCCTAAGACAGTGTCACAGTTTGTACCTAGTGTCTTAAATTGTTGCCATCTCATTAGCAGTGCCATTAGAAAATTATTTGGCACCGCTTCAGCAGTTTGTGCAGCCAACTTTGGTCCACACATCCGAGCAGCCAACCAGTAAAATACTAAATCTTTATGGCATGAAGGAACTGGGCATCGAAGCAACTACGTGCTTCGGAGTCCGGGTCCCCGATTTTTCCCCCTGCATTGGCTCACCAGTTCAGGGCACCAGTGCGAGATGTAGCAACAGTTGTCTTTACACCAGTTTTGGCATACATAGTGGACGGCCTTAGTGCTATTAGTTCTATGTTACTAAATTTGTGCATGTACAGACCTGTTAGTATCAATTTGTTGTCATCCAAACACTGTCTCTATGCTGTTGCAGTTATATTTACCTTCCTCATAAAATGTTCAATTTGTTATTTATTGTACATGAGTAAGAACTTGTAGCGTCGTTGTAGTTAATTATAGCTTCTGATATTCTAGAATTTGGTTGTTGTCTCAGTACCAATTATTTCATTTGCACATTGATCATTTTGAGAAGATATGTCATAATTAACATGTTTCTTCAGTTTTTCAAAATAAGCATTGGTGATTTTCTATGTTGCTATAAACCCATTTCCCCTACAATCGTTCTTGATCTAGTTTTAAATATTATAGGATGAACGGAAGTGTTCTTACTTGGAGTGGGTTGATCAAGAGTGGCCACAGTCTTTGAAGATGTGCCTAACGAAGCTCTGGAGCATGTATGAGGAAGTGAACACAACTAGGATTAGAGAAGGTCTTGTCAATGCTGAAGCATATCTCAAGATGCGGGATAAAAAGTTGAAGGTGGAGAATGAGCTCAGATTTTTTTCAAAAAGACTTTGCTAAGATGGTGTTGGCGAAGGAGGAGGCACTTTCCCAGTTGGCCCGTGCAAAACGGATTCTTACTGAACTGAAAACAGAGGTGGATAAGACGATCCTGGATGATATCGATTAGGGAAATGAATATATTGTTCTTATGAAGTTGAACTAGCTATATGTTGTACTGTGCTGTTTTCATGTAGCTACCATACTGTGATGTTATAATATATTTATGTGCCTGATATGAAATTGGCAAACAATTGTTCAATATGAAATGTGAATTTGCGTAATACTGGAATTATTAATTGTAAACTATTAAACCTGCTAAATGTGTCATGGACCTTTGCAAACGGTTCTAGCAGTAAAAGCAGTTGCGATGGATAGCCCAATGCCACACAGTTTTCTTCACCAAATCGTGTGTGATATAGTTGATAAAAGAAAATAGTTAACCAAGGAAAACCGTGTGTGATAGTTACACCTTTCACACACGAGCCTATACATAAAACTGTGTGGGATTTACGTCCGAACAGAAACGTTTTCCCTGGATTGACTGTGTGGGATGTACATAAGAACGGAAACATATTCCTTGGATTGACTGTGTGTGATATACATACGAAGGGAAAAGTTTTTACGGGATTCACCGTGGGGGATGTACATACCTACGGAAATGATTTTCTCGGATTACCGTGTGGGATGTACATACCTACGGAAATGATTTCGGGGATTCACCGTGTGGGATGTACATACCTATGGAAATGATTTCTGGGATTCACCGTGTGGGATGTACATACCTACGGAAATAATTGGGTTTCGATGCCTCGCCCAATCGCACACGGCCCCAGCCTGGGTCCCAGGAGGGCCTATCCCCGACGATTTCTGGGTCGTGTGGGAAGGACACCCTATCGCACACACTCACTTGGCGACGGTTCCAAATGTTGTCGCGGAAAGGGGTAAAAAACCGTTTATTTAGGATCGACGCGTACCAGTGGATGACGATATTTAAACCACTTCTCCTTAGGGAGATCAAAATGAGTAGCAAAAGATTCACAGAAAGAAGCTACTATCTCAGAGTCAAGTCCATATTTAGTGCTAAAATCACGAAAAGCATCGGTATACATAAAATATTTAACACAACCAAACTTAAGGTTTATACCTGATTCCTTGTTGGAAATATGCCCTAGAGGCAATAATAAAATGGTTATTATTATATTTCTTTGTTCATGATAATTGTCTATTATTCATGCTATAATTGTGTTATCCGGAAATCGTAATACATGTGTGAATACATAGACCACAACATGTCCCTAGTGAGCCTCTAGTTGACTAGCTCGTTGATCAACAGATAGTCATGGTTTCTGACTATGGACATTGGATGTCATTGATAACGGGATCACATCGTTAGGAGAATGATGTGATGGACAAGACACAATCCTAAGCATAGCACAAGATCGTGTAGTTCGTTTGCTAGAGCTTTTCCAAATGTCAAGTATCATTTCCTTAGACCATGAGATTGTGCAACTCCCGGATACCGTAGGAGAGCTTTGGGTGTGCCAAACGTCACAACGTAAGTGGGTGGCTATAAAGGTGCACTACGGGTATCTACGAAAGTGTCTGTTGGGTTGGCACGAATCGAGACTGAGATTTGTCACTCCGTATGACGGAGAGGTATCTCTGGGCCCACTCGGTAATGCATCATCATAATGAGCTCAATGTGACCAAGTGGTTGATCACGGGATCATGCATTACTGATGCGAGTAAAGTGACTTGCGATAACGAGATTGAGCGAGGTATTGGGATACCGTCGATCGAATCTCGGGCAAGTAATGTACCGATCGACAAAGGGAATTGTATCTGAGATTGATTGAATCCTCGACATCGTGGTTCATCCGATGAGATCATCGAGGAGCATGTGGGAGCCAACATGGGTATCCAGATCCTGTTGTTGGTTATTGACCGGAGAGTCGTCTCGGTCATGTCTGCGTGTCTCCCGAACCCGTAGGGTCTACACGCTTAAGGTTCGGTGACGCTAGGGTTGTAGAGATATTAGTATGCGGTAACCCGAAAGTTGTTTGGAGTCCTGAATGAGATCCCGGACGTCACGAGGAGTTCCGGAATGGTCCGGAGGTGAAGAATTATATATAGGAAGTCAAGTTTCGGCCATCGGGAAAGTTTTGGGGGTCACCGGTATTGTACTAGGACCACCGGAAGGGTCCCGGGGGTCCATCGGGTGGGGCCACCTATCCCGGAGGGCCCCATGGGCTGAAGTGGGGAGGGGAACCATCCCCTGGTGGGCTGGTGCGCCCCCCTTGGGCCTTCCCCTACGCCTAGGGCAGGAAACCCTAGGGGTGGGGTGCGCCCTGGGGGGCAAGCCACCCCCCTTTGCCGCCGCCCCCCTTGGAGATTGGATCTCCTAGGGTCGGCGCCCCCCAGGGGGCCTATATATAGTGGGGGGAGGGAGGGCAGCCGCACCCTAGCCCCTGGCGCCTCCCTCTCCCTCCCGTGACACCTCTCCCTCTCGTAGAGCTTGGCGAAGCCCTGCCGAGATCACCGCTACTTCCACCACCACGTCGTCTTCTTTGGATCTCCATCAACCTCTCCTTCCCCTTCTGGATCAAGAAGGAGGAGGCGTCTTCCCCAACCGTCGTGTGTTGAGCAGCGGAGGTGCCGTCCGTTCGGCGCTCGGTTATCGGTGATTTGGATCACGACGAGTACAACTCCTTCAACCCCGTTCTCTTGAGCGCTTCGCTCGCGATCTACAAGGGTATGTAGATGCACTCCTTTTCCCTCGTTGCTAGATAACTCCATAGATTGATCTTGGTGATGCGTAGAAAATTTTAAATTTCTGCTACGATCCCCAACAATTGGCATCATGAGCTAGGTCTATGCGTAGTTACTATGCACGAGTAGAACACAAAGCGATTGTGGGCATCGATGTTGTCAATTTTCTTGCCACTACTAGTCTTATCTTGCTTGGCGGCATCGTGGGATGAAGCGGCCGGACCGACCTTACACGCGTGCGCTTCATTGAGACGGGTTCCACCGGTGACATGCACTAGTTGCATAAGGTGGCTAGCGGGTGTCTGTCTCTCCCACTTTAGTTGGAGCGGATTCGATGAAAAGGGTCCTTATGAAGGGTAAATAGAAATTGGCATATCACGTTGTGGTTTTACGTAGGTAAGAAACGTTCTTGCAAGAAACCTATAGAAGCCACATAAAAACATGCAACAACAATTAGAGGACGTCTAACTTGTTTTTGCAGCATGTGCCTTGTGATGTGATATGGCCAAAAGATGTGATGAATGATATATGTGATGTATGAGATTGATCATGTTCTTGTAATCGGAATCACGACTTGCATGTCGATGAGTATGACAACCGGCGAGAATATAGGAGTTGTCTTTATTTTTTTGTATGACCCGCGTGTCATTGAATAACGCCATGTAAATTACTTTACTTTATTGCTAAAAACGTTAGCCATAGAAGTAGAACTAATCGTTGGCGTGACAACTTCATGAAGACACGATGATGGAGATCATGGTGTCATGCCGGTGACGAAGATGATCATGGCGCCCGAAGATGGAGATCAAAGGAGCAATATGATATTGGCCATATCATGTCACTATTTGATTGCATGTGATGTTTATCATGTTTTGCTTCTTATTTGCTTAGAACGACGGTAGTAAATAAGATGATACCTTATAATAATTTCAAGAAAGTGTTCCCCCTAACTGTGCACCGTTGCGAAGGTTCGTTGTTTCGAAGCACCACGTGATGATCAGGTGTGATAGATTCTAACATTCGAATACAACGGGTGTAAGCCAGATTTACACATGCAATACACTTAGGTTGACTTGACGAGCCTAGCATGTACAGACATGGCCTCGGAACACGGAAGACCGAAAGGTCGAGCATGAGTCGTATAGAAGATACGATCAACATGAAGATGTTCACCGACGTTGACTAGTTCGTCTCACTGATGATCGGACACGGCCTAGTTGACTCGGATCATGTTTCACTTAGATGACTAGAGGGATGTCTATCTGAGTGGGAGTTCATTGAATAGTTTGATTAGATGAACTTAATTATCATGAACATAGTCTAAAATCTTTACAATATGTCTTGTAGATCAAATGGCCTGCGCTAATGTTGCCCTCAACTTCAACGCGTTCCTAGAGAAAACCAAAATTTGAAAGATGATGGCAGCAACTATCTGGACTGGGTTGAACACGAGGATCATCTTCATAGCTGCCAAGAAAGATTATGTCCTAGAAGCACCGCTAGGTGAAGCACCCATCGAGAGAACCAAGGCGTTATGAACGCTTGGCGGTCTCGTGTTGATGATTACTCCCTCGTTCGATGCGGCATGCTTTACGACTTAGAACCGGGTTCCAAAAGCGTTTTGAGCAACACGGAGCATATGAGATGTTCAAGAGCTAAAAATGGTTTTCCAAGCTCATGCCGGGTTGAGAGATATGAAGTCTCCAAAAGTTCTTGATTGTAAGATGGAGGAAAATAGTTTTGTCGGTGAGCACATACTCAAAATGTCTGGGTTGCACAACCGCTTGACTCATTGGAGTTAATCTCCGGATGACGCGATCATGTGAGGATCCTTCATTCGCTTCCATCGAGCTACAAGAGCTTTGTGATGAACTTCAATATGCAGGGGATGTAAAAGACCATTCCTGAGGTATATTCAATGCTGAAATCATCGGAGGTGGAGATCAAAAAGGAACATCAAGTGTTGATGGTGAATAAAACCACTAAGTTTAAGAAAGGCAAGGGTAAGAAGAACTTCAAGAAGGACGGCAAGGGAATTGCCACGCCCGGTAAGCAAGTTGCCGGGAAGAAGCCAAAGAATGAACCCAAGCACGAGGCCGAGTGCTTTTATTGCAAGGGAAGTGGTCCTTTGAAGCGGAACTGCCCCAAATACTTAGCGGACAAGAAGGCCGGCAACACTAAAGGTATATGTGATATACATGTAATTGATGTGTACCTTACGATTACTCGTAGTATCTCCAGGTATTTGATACGGTGCCGTTGCTCATATTTGTAACTCAAAGCAGGAGCTGCGGAATAAGCGGAGGCTGGCGAAGGGCGAGGTGACGATCTTGGCGTCGGGAATGGTTCCAAGGTCGATGTGATCGCCGTCGGCACGCTGCCTCTACATTTACCTACGGGATTAGTTTTAAACCTCAATAATTGTTATTTAGTTCCAGCTTTGAGCATGAACATTGTATCAGGATCTCGTTTAATTCGAGATGGCTACTCATTTAAATCCGAGAATAATGGTTGTTCTATTTATATGAGAGATATGTTTTATGGTCATGCCCACCGGTGAATGGTTTATTCTTAATGAATCTCGGCGTAATGTTACACATATTCATAGTGTGAATACCAAAATATGTAAGGTTGATAATGATAGTCCCACATACTTGTGGCACTGCCGCCTTGGTCACATAGGTGTCAAACGCATGAAGAAGCCCCATGCAGATGGACTTTTGGAGTTTCTTGATTACGAATCATTTGACACGTGTGAACCATGCCTCATGGGTAAAATGACCAAGACTCCATTCTCCGGAACAATGGAGCGAGCAACCAACTTATTGGAAATCATACATACTGATGTGTGCGGTCCAATGAGTGTTGAGGCTCGCGGTGGCTATCGTTATGTTCTCACTCTCACTGATGGCTTGAGTAGATATGGGTATGTCTACTTAATGAAACACAAGTCTGAGACCTTTGAAAAGTTCAAGGAATTTCAGAGTGAGGTTGAGAATCAATGTGACAGGAAGATAAAGTTCTTAAGGAAATGTGGAATCATTTCACAACTCATGCCGCCTGGAACACCTCAGCGAAATGGTGTGTCCGAATGTCGTAATCGCACTCTATTAGCTATGGTGCGATCTATGATGTCTCTTACCGATCTACCGCTCTCATTTTGGGGCTATGCTTTAGAGACTGCCGCATTCACTTTAAATAGGGCTCCGCCGAAATCCGTTGAGATGACACCGTATGAATTATGGTTTGGGAAGAAACCTAAGCTGTCGTTTCTAAAAGTCTGGGGATGCGATGCTTATGTCAAAAAACTTCAACCTGAAAAGCTCGAACCCAAGTCGGAAAAATGCGTCTTCATAGGATACCCTAAGGAAACCATTGGGTATACCTTCTACCTAAGATCCGAAGGCAAGATCTTTGTTGCTAAGAACGGATCCTTTCTGGAGAAAGAGTTTCTCTCGAAAGAATTAAGTGGGAGGAAGGTAGAGCTTGATGAAGTACTACCTCTTGAGACAGGAAGTAGCGCAGCTCAGGAAGATGTTCCTGTGGTGCCTGCACCGACTAGAGAGGAGGTTAATGATGATGATCAAGGTACTTGGATCAAGCTCCTCTTGAACTTCAGTGGGTCCACAAGGACACGCTCCGCACCAGTGGTACGGCAACCCCGTCCTGGAAATCATGTTGTTAGACAACGGTGAACCTTCAAACTATGAAGAAGTGATGGCGGGCCCAGATTCCGACAAATGGCTAGAAGCCATGAAATCCGAGACAGAATCCATGTATGAAAACAAAGTATGGACTTTGACTGACTTGCCCGATGATCGGCGAGACATAGAAAATAAATGGATCTTTAAGAAGAAGACAGACGCGGATGGTAATGTGACCATCTATAAGGCTCGACTTGTCGCTAAGGGTTATCGACAAGTTCAAGGGGTTGACTACGATGAGACTTTCTCACCCGTAGCAAAACTGAAGTCAGTCCGAATCATCTTAGCAATTGCCGCATTCTATGATTATGAGATATGGCAAATGGACGTCAAAAGCGGCATTCATAACGACTTTCTTAAGGAAGAATTGTATATGATGCAGCGGAAGGTTTTGTCGATCCCGAGAATGCTAACAAGTTGTGCAAGCTCCAACGCTCAATCTATGGGCTGGTGCAAGCATCTCGGAGTTGGAACATTCGATTTGATGAGATGATCAAAGCGTTTGGGTTTACACAGACTTATGGAGAAGCCTGTGTTTACAAGAAAGTGAGTGGGAGCTCCGTAGCATTTCTTATATTATATGTGGATGACATATTGTCGATGGGAAATGATATAAAATTCTTGGGAAGCATAAAGGCCTACTTGAACAAGTGTTTTTCAATGAAGGACCTTGGAGAAGCTGCTTATATATTAGGCATCAAGATCTATAGAGATAGATCGAGACGCCTCATTGGTCTTTCACAAAATGCATTACCTTGACAAGATATTGAAGAAGTTCAATATGGATCAGTCCAAGAAGGGGTTCTTGCACGTATTGCAAGGTGTGCGATTGAGCACGGCTCAATGCCCGACCACGGCGGAAGATAGAGAAAAGATGAGTGTCGTCTCCTATGCCTCGACCATAGGGTCTATTATGTATGCCATGCTGTGTACCGGACTGATGTAAACCTTGCCGTAAGTTTGGTAGGAAGATACCAAAGTAATCCCGGCATGGAACCTTTGGACAATGATCAAGAATATCCTAAAGTACCTGAAAAGGACTAAAGACATGTTTCTTGTTTATGGAGGTGACGAAGAGCTCGTCGTAAAGGGTTACGTCGATGCTAGCTTCAACACAGATCTGGATGACTCTAAGTCACAAACCGGATACGTGTTTATTTTGAATGGTGGGGCGATGGTAGTGCGATTTGCAAGCAAAGCGTCGTGGCGGGATCTACATGTGAAGCGGAGTACATGGCAGCCTCGGAGGCAGCACATGAAGCAATCTGGGTGAAGGAGTTCATCACCGACCTAGGAGTCATACCCAATGTGTCGGGGCCGGTCACTCTCTTCTGTGACAACACTGGAGCTATTGCCCTTGCCAAGGAGCCCGGGTTTCACAAGAAGACCAGGCACATCAAGCGTCGCTTCAACTCCATTCGTGAGAATGTTCAAGATGGAGACATAGATATTTGTAAAGTACATACGGACCTGAATGTAGCATATCCGTTGACTAAACCTCTCCCTAGAGCAAAACATGATCAACACCAGAACTCTATGGGTGTTCGATTCATCACAATGTAACTAGATTAGTGACTAGTGCAAGTGGGAGACTGTTGGAAATATGCCCTAGAGGCAATAATAAAATGGTTATTATTATATTTCTTTGTTCATGATAATTGTCTATTATTCATGCTATAATTGTGTTATCCGGAAATCGTAATACATGTGTGAATACATAGACCACAACATGTCCCTAGTGAGCCTCTAGTTGACTAGCTCGTTGATCAACAGATAGTCATGGTTTCACGACTATGGACATTGGATGTCAGTGATAACGGGATCACATCATTAGGAGAATGATGTGATGGACAAGACCCAATCCTAAGCATAGCACAAGATCATGTAGTTCGTTTGCTAGAGCTTTTCCAAATGTCAAGTATCATTTCCTTAGACCATGAGATTGTGCAACTCCCGGATACCGTAGGAGTTCTTTGGGTGTGCCAAACGTCACAACGTAATTGGGTGGCTATAAAGGTGCACTACGGGTATCTCCGAAAGTGTCTGTTGGGTTGTACGAATCGAGATAGGATTTGTCACTCCGTGTATGACGGAGAGGTATCTCTGGGCCCACTCGGTAATGCATCATCATAATGAGCTCAATGTGACCAAGTGGTTGATCACGGGATCATGCATTACAATCTGAGTAAAGTGACTTGCGATAACGAGATTGAGCGAGGTATTGGGATACCGACGATCGAATCTCGGGCAAATGCGTCCGGCCCGACAAAGGGAATTGTATACGGATTGATTGAATCCTCGACATCGTGGTTCATCCGATGAGATCATCGAGGAGCATGTAGAGCCAACATGGGTATCCAGATCCTGTTGTTGGTTATTGACCGGAGAGTCGTCTCGGTCATGTCTGCGTGTCTCCCGAACCCGTAGGGTCTACACGCTTAAGGTTCGGTGACGCTAGGGTTGTAGAGATATTAGTATGCGGTAACCCGAAAGTTGTTAGGAGTACCGGATGAGATCCCGGACGTCACGAGGAGTTCCGGAATGGTCCGGAGGTGATTAATTATATATAGGAAGTCAAGTTTCGGCCATCGGGAAAGTTTTGGGGGTCACCGGTATTGTACCGGGACCACCGGAAGGGTCCCGGGGATCCACCGGGTGGAGCCTCCTATCCTGGAGGGCCCCATGGGCTGAAGTGGGGAGGTGAACCAGCCCCTGGTGGGCTGGTGCACCCCCCTTGGGCCTCCCCCTGCGCCTAGGGCAGGAAACCCTAGGGGTGGGGTGCGCCCCTTGGCTTGGGGGGGCAAGCCACCCCCCTTGGCCGCCGCCCCCCTTGGAGATTGGATCTCCTAGGTCCGGCGCCCCCCAGGGGGCCTATATATAGTGGGGGAGGGAGGGCAGCCGCACCCTAGCCCATGGAGCCTCCCTCTCCCTCCCATGACACCTCTCCCTCTCGTAGAGCTTGGCGAAGCCCTGCCGAGATCGCCGCTACTTCCACCACCACGCCGTCGTGCTGCTGGATCTCCATCAACCTCTCCTTCCCCCTTGCTGGATCAAGAAGGAGGAGACGTCTTCCCCAACCGTACGTGTGTTGAACGCGGAGGTGCCGTCCGTTCGGCGCTCGGTCATCGGTGATTTGGATCACGACGAGTACGACTCCATCAACCCCGTTCTCTTGAACGCTTCCGCCATGATCTACAAGGGTATGTAGATGCACTCCTTTTCCCCTCGTTGCTAGATAACTCCATAGATTGATCTTGGTGATGCATAGAAAATTTTAAATTTCTGCTACGATCCCCAACACTCCTTACCTTCGTCGAGTTCCCAATCTTCAGAGTTGCATTGAATTCTTTCCAATAAATCCCATTTGAATTCAATATCCTTCTTCATATAGGAACCAATACAAGAAGTATCGAGAATGGATCAATCATTATGAGAAAGCCGATCATAATTTTTTTTGAATAATAATTTCTCTTGAAATCTCATGATTGGGGCATGAATATAACATTGACTTAAGCCTCCACTAACCTTGAGTGATGCTTTCTCCTTCACGAGGCCAAAATTATATATATAATTCCATTCACGATGAACCAGATGCATAGGATAAAACTTCTAATGAAATTCCAATTTCAATCGGTTGTAGTTCCATGATCCAATATCATCACATAGCCTATACCATCTCAAATGCCTTTCCCTTCAAAGATAAAGGGAAGACATTATTTTTGACAACATCCTCGGGCATACCTGCAATCTTAAATAACCCAAAAACTTCATCCACATAGATTAGGTGCATATCGGGATGTAATGTTCCATCTCCTGCATAAGGATTAGCTAGCAGTTTCTCTATCATACCCGAAGGAATTTGATAATAAATATTTTCAGTAGGTGCAGTAGGTTGAGGAGCAACTCTTTGCTCTTCCGGTCGAGGTGAAGAAACCTCGGAAAAAGCCCTCAAAGGATTATTTTCCATAGTAACAAGTGACAGTAAATTTCAGCACATTGTACAAATGTTTACTTACCAAATTCCACTTACCAAAGGCGCTTCACTCCCCGGCAACGGCGCCAGAAAAGATTCTTGATAAACCACAAGTATAGGGGATCTATCTTAGGCCTTTCGATAAGTAAGAGTGTATAACCCAATGAGGAGCAGAAGGAAATGACAAGTGGTTTTCAGCAAGGTATTCTCTGCAAGCACTGAAATTATTAGTAACAGATAGTTTTGTGATAAGATAAACCGTAACGGGTAACAAGTAACAAAAGTAAACAAGGAGAAGCAAGGTGGCCCAGTCCTTTTTGTAGCAAAGGACAAGCCTGGACGAACTCTTATATAAAGCAAAGTGCTCCCGAGGACACATGGGAATTGTTGTCAAGTTAGTTTTCATCATGGTCATATGATTCGCGTTCGTTACTTTGATAATTTGATATGTGGGTGAACTGGTGCTTGGGTGCTGCCCTTCCTTGGACAAGCCTCCCACTTATGATTAACCCCTCTCGCAAGCATTCGCAACTACGAAAGAAGAATTAAGATAATCTAACCATAGCATGAAACATATGGATCCAAATCAGCCCCTTACGAAGCAACACATAAACTAGGGTTTAAGCTTACATCACTCTAGCAACCCATCATCTACTTATTACTTCCCAATGCCTTCCTCTAGGCCCAAACAATGGTGAAGTGTCATGTACTCGATGTTCACATAACACCACTAGAGGAAATACAACATACATCTCATCAAAATATCGACGAATACAAATTCACATGATTACTTATAACAAGACTTCTCCCATGTCCTCAGGAACAAACGTAACTACTCACAAAGCATATTCATGTTCATAATCAGAGGAGTATTAATTATCATTAAGGATTTGAACATATGATCTTCCATCGAATAAACCAACTAGCATCAACTACAAGGAGTAATCAACGTACACTACTAGCAACCTACAGGTGCCAATCTGAGGTTTTGAGACAAACATCGGATACAAGAGATGAACCAGGGTTCGAGAGGAGATGGTGCTAGTGAAGATGTTGATGGATATTGACCCTCCCTCGATGAGAGGATCGATGGTGATGACGATCGCTTCGATTTCCCCCTCCCGGAGGGAAGTTTCCCCGGCAGAACAGCTCTGCTGGAGCCCTAAATTGGTTCTGCCCAGGTTTCGCCTCAAGACGGCAGCGCTTCATCCCGGAAGCTTCCTTCTGATTTTTCAGGTCAAAACACACCATATAGCAGAAGATGGGCATCGAAGTCCTGCCAGGAGGCCCACAAGGATGGGGGGCGCGCCCTCCACCCTTGTGGCTGGCTGGTGGTCCCCCTCTGGTATTTTCTTCGCCCAATATTTTTCATTTTTTCCAAAATTACTCTCCGTGAAGTTTTAGGACTTTTGGAGTTGTGCAGAATAGGTCTCTAATATTTGCTCCTTTTCCAGTCTAGAATTCCAACTGTCAGCATTCTCCCTCTTTGTGTAAACCTTATAAAATAAGAGAGAAAAGGCATAAGTATTGTGATATAATGTGTAATAACAGCCCATAATGCGATGAATATCGATATAAAAGCATGATGTAAAATGGACGTATCAGTCTCTTGCTATTTCCCCACACAAACGTATGATCTATATCTCTAGTTAAGTCTCCCCCTCTCTACCCAGGTACACATCGACCAAACCACGACCTCTCTACATAGGACCGCGTACCACACACACATTAATTGCCCTTCCCCATGTCATCATCCATGCCTTCCGCTTTGTCTATCAACGAGACAAGCGTGCCCACGCACGTTATCGTCCCCTCTCTTTAATTATCGATCTCACACTTGTACTCCTTCATTGTCTTCGCCTAGTTGGCCTCTCGCATTATCTTCCAATATGCACCCCCTCTTTCCTAGCGCTTGTATGCTCGCAAAGTTCTTCCCTCTATCCGTGTGTATCTATATGTTGCGTAAACAATCCCTCCCCCTCTCTTCTCGTATATTGCCCCTCCACATACATATACTATATATTCAGGCCTCTCTTTGACAGAAACATATGTATAGTGGCATGTCGGACACACCATCTCCCTCTCTATCTCTAACACACCCACGTGGATAGAGCAATGGAATCATCGAGTCGTATGAAAATATGGCTAGGTGGAGCCGTGGATGACAAGTATGAAGAGAAGAGGTGCACGCACGCACGCATGCACTGCCTGCCTCACACACACACGTGGATATATAGTGGAGCACATTTCTCTAAGGAGAGTTAGCCCTCGTGATAATTTGAGGCATTTGAAAGACTTGTTAGATGATGTGGCACTAGTACTTTGAGCATGGTTAATAGTATAGCCAACAACCGGCTATATGGACTTGCCATGTCATATATAGTCAACCTAATAGCCAACGTGTATAGTATAGCTACTTGCTAAGCAGTACTACTTTATTACTGCATGGCCAATTGTACACTATCACAATGTTTCTTAGAGTCCGTGTTGTAGCCGGCTGTTAATCTACAGCCTGCTTCCCTTCTCTCTCCTCTTCTCTCTCATCCAACTCGACACAAATATCATTGTTTAATCATTATAGCCTGCTGACTGTAACTTATTATACTTGCTCTTCCGGTACGTTGATAACCGACAAGTATAGGGGGTCAATTGTAGCCTTTCTCGATAAGTAAGAGTGTCGAACCCAACGAGGAGCTAAAGGTATAACAAATATTCCCTCAAGCTCTATCGACCACCGATATAACTCTACGCACGCTTAACATTCACTTTACCTAGAACAAGTATGAAACTAGAAGTACTTTGTAGGTGTGATAGGATAGATTTGCAAGATAATAAAGAACATGTAAATAAAATCTAGGGTTGTTTAGATAAAGAAACAACTAAGTTAGTTTTAGTAGAGAGCTTTTTGTAACGCAAGAAAGTTATTTGTCCCTAGGCAATCGATAATTAGACCGGTAATCATTATTGCAATCTTATATGAGGGAGAGGCATAAGCTAACATACTTTCTCTACTTGGATCATATGCAATTATGATTGGAACTCCAGCAAACATCCATAACTACTAAAGATCATTAAGGTAAAACCCAACCATAGCATTATAAGGTATCAAGTCCTCTTTACTCCCATACGCAAACAACCTAGTTACTCGGGTCTGTGTTTCTATCACTCATGCCACCCACCATAAGAAAATCATGAACATATTGCAAACCCTACAGCAGGGATCCCTCATGCTTGCGCGACACGGAGAGCACCATAGAACAGCACCAATAATAAAACATGCAACTCAAACCAATCACGATCATCAATCAACCCATAGGACAAAACGGATCTACTCAAACATCATAGGATAGCCATACATCATTGGGAAATAATGTATGGCGTTGGGCACCATGTTTAAGTAGAGATTACAGTGGGTAAAAGAGGTGTTACACTGCTGCATAGAGGGGGAGAGAGTTGGTGATGACGGCTGTGAAGTTGTTGGTGTAGATCGCCGTCATGATGATGGCCCTGGCGGTGTTCCGGCGCCACCGGGAGAGAGGGGAAGAGAGCCCCCCCTCCTTATTCTTCTTCCTTGGCCTCCCCCTAGATAGGAGGAGGGTTTCCCCTCTGGTACATGGCCTCCATGGCGACGGACGGGCAAGAGACGCTCCGAGATTGGGTCTCTCTCTCTCTCTCTCTCTCTCTCTCTCTCTCTCTGTGTGTGTGTGTGTGTGTGTGTGTGTGTGTGTGTTGTGTTTCCTTCTATTTCCGTGTTCCCAGATTCTGGCCTTTCACCGTTTCTTAAATTCCCGGAGATCCGTAAATCCGATTGGGCTGAATTTTTAACACGGTTTTTATCTGGATATTAGCTTCCTTGCCCATAATCCGCCTTTTTCTTTCGTAAAATTAACTTCAACTAGTCCGAAGGACATCTCCAACCGACCTTCGGGGTGGCCACAAGCCCCTTGGCCACTCCCTGGGTAGGGGGGGGGCGCCCCTAGGGCTTGTGGGCCCCTCGAGCACCGCCTTGCGTTGATTCCACTTCCCAAAATTCACATATATTTCAAAAAAATCTCCGTAAGTTTTTATCGTGTTTGGACTCCGTTTGGTATGGATTTTCCGCAGAACAAAAAACATGCAATAAATAGGAACTGGCACTGGATCAATATGTTAGTCCAATAATATCATATAAATTGTTGCCAAAAGTATGTAAAAATTGTAGAATATTGGCATGGAACAATAAAAAATTATAGATACGACGGAGACATATCAGCATCCCCAAGCTTAATTCCTGCTCGTCCTCGACTAGGTAAATGATAAAAAGGATAATTTTTGATGTGGAATGCTACCTAGCATAATCTTGATCATATAAATATAATCATGGCATGAATATTAAGACACGAGTGATTCAAATCAATAGTCTATCATTTGAAAAAAAGACAATATAATACTTCAAGCATACTAATAAAGCAGTCATGTCTTCTCAAAATAACATGGCCAAAGAAAGTTATCCCTACAAAATCATATATTCTGGCTATGCTCCATCTTCACCACACAATGTATTTCATCATGCACAACCCCGATGACAAGCCAAGCAATTGTTTCATACTTTTAATGTTCTCAAGCCTTTTCAACTTTCACGGAATACATGAGTGTGAGCCATGGATATAGCACTGTAGGTGTAATAGAATATGATGGTTGTGAGGAGAAGACAAAAAGGAGGAAGTCTCACATCAACTTGGCAACTTAATGGGCTATGGAGACGCCCATCAATTGATATTGATGCAAGTGAGTAGGGATTGCCATGCAACGGATGCACTAGAGCTATAAGTGTATGAAAGCTCACAAATGAAACTAAGTGGGTGTGCATCCAACTTGCTTGCTCATGAAGACCTCGGGCATTTGAGGAAGCCCATCATCAGAATATACAAGCCAAGTTCTATAATGAAAAATTCCCACTAGTATATGAAAGTGATAACTCAAGACACACTCTATATGAAGAACATGGTGCTGCTCTAAAGCACAAGTGTGGTAAAAAGGACAATAACATTTCCCCTTCTCTCCTTTTCTCTCATTTTTTATTTTTTATTTCATTTTTTGTTTTGGGCTCTTTGGCCTCTTTTTTTATTTGGGCTTCTTCGGCCTCTTTTATTTTTTGAAGTCCGGAGACTCATCCCAACTTGTGAGGGAATCATAGCTTCCATCATCCTTTCCTCACTGGGGCAATGCTCTAATAATGATGATCATCACACTTTTATTTACTTACAACTCGATATTACAACTCGGTAAAACTGAGACATGATGACTATATGAATGCCTCTAGTAGTGTACCAGGATGTGCAATGACCTAGCATAGCAAAGATATCAAAAAAATAGACAACCCATGAAAATATCATGCTAGCTATCTCACAATCATGCAAATGAACGGTGAAGTCATGTATATGATGATGATGATGGAAATTGCATGGCAATATATCTCGGAATGGCTATGGAAATGCCATGATAGGTAGGTATGGTGGTTGCTTTGAGGAAGGTATAAGGATGGTTTAATGCACCGGCAAAAGGTGTGTGGCACGAGAGAGGCTAGCAATGGTGGAAGGGTGAGAGTGCGCATAATCCATGGACTCAACATTAGTCATAAAGGAGTCACATACTTATTACAAAAATTTATTAGCCATTGAAGCAAAGTACTAATATGCATGCTCCTAGGGGGATGGATTGGTAGGAAAATACCATCGCTCGTCCTCGACCGCCACTCATAAGGAGGCAATCAAAAAATAAATCATGCTCCGACTTCATCACCGTCGGTGTGCTAAAGTTTGGGATCTTCACCACCCAATACTTGTGCACGGGCAGTCATAGCCACGCCCGCGGCGAGGCCTGACGGGGGTCCACCGAGAACAAGATACAAGGCGAGGAGAAGCAGCCAAGCCAGAGACCTGAAGACAGAGGGCGAGCAGGACCCCGGCATGATCCTTGCCGGGGACGATTTGCAGATCACTCACAAAGGCACCCTTGGGGTTGAGAGCTCTGACACCGTCGACAATGTTAAAACCAAGATCCAAGGGCATGCATGTAGTGGTGTGCAGATCTTTGTGAGGGCCTGGAGACGAGGCTCTGGCAAGATCCTTGCCGGGGGCATCCGCCAAGCCCCAGCAGGATCCTTGTCGGGGGCATCGGCAAGACCGCAGCAAGACTCCACCACCCCGTCACCACTCCAGCACAGTGGTTAGCCTGCAAGCCTGGCAAGCACCTGCGCGGCGACATGCAGATCTTCGTGAAGACCCTGCCACCTATCCAGCACAGCAGCTAGCCAGCCAACTTGGCACTGCATGCCTCGTCGGCATGGACGCATGTCAAGACAGGGCGAGGCGGCAACCGACGGGACGAGTTCTCCTCCCGTCCCCGATAAAGCAAGAGGGCACGTAAGCAGTGCATTTATGGCGTTTGTCCTAAGATGCCGGTGATAAACATAGGTACTATAGCAGCTTTACACCTCCTGTGTGTCATTGTGGCAGCCCCTTGGACATATAAAAGGAGGCCCATGGCGTACTAGAGGAGGATTCAAACTTTTGAACCTCTCGGCCCAGCATGCATGCGAGCAGCTAGCCGGAGCTCAAGAACACAGAATATGCAATCAAGAAGGACTAGGGTCTTACGCTTCTCAGTGGCCTGAACCTGGATAAAAATCCGTCGTGTTGGCCTTTAGATCCGCTCTTTGCACCACTCCTCCTCCCTGCCGAACCGTAGAAGGGATCCGTGTGATCCCATAGGTGTTGACCTTCTCTCTGCGCCGACATGTTTGGCGCACCAGGTAGGGGAGCGAGAGTTATGAAAACCCGACCTAGCGGTTAGCGCGTCATTTCCTTGATCACCAGGGCTCCCAAGCAGAAGGGGACCATGGCGGTCAGTCCGTCTGGAGCCGTGCTGCCTATGGGCGGGGCGGCGACCTTCAAGGCGTCCCCGCCGGCGTCCGTGCTGCGGTCCTCCCAGGTCGCGCGCGACAAGCAGCGCCTCGACGTTGCTGACCCCGGACGCCGCCACGGGAAGAGCCACAACATCATCCTCAAGATGCACAAGGCCAGCAAGCACTAATGAGAACCTAAGGCTCCGTGTTCCTATTTCTCTTCTTTCCTTTTCACAAAGGACAAAAGGTTCCCTTGCGCGCAAGCTTGCCGGGGGGAATAGAGAGTGTGGACGCCAACAGGCGACGCCAACAGCTTGCGAAGAAGAATACATCAGCAAAAAGCTAAGTCACGAGAATTTGAGCAAATTTCTTTTAATATCAGGTTTGTTTTCCTCGAATGGTCTTGGTTCTTGTATAAGGAAAACCTGCACGCAAAGGAACCTTGTTAGATTTGGTTGCGCCCTTGCTCCGTCTCGAGTCCGCCCAACGGCTCAAGTGGCTGCACTAGAAACAGCAAGGTGCCTTGCCGGCAGCGGCACCCCCAACAGGCTGCTAAGGGTCCATCCTCAAAGCGCTCGCGGCTAGGGTGCGCGCACCGGCAGGCCTTTCCCAGTAGCGCGTAGGGTGCGTACCATACAAGGAGGAATCATACGAGGGAGATAACATGCATTCAATCCACAAATATAGCAAGTTATATTAGAATAATAGTTGCCGCATTTCTAACTTAAGCGGAATTGTTTTTGGTACGGATCCATGGCGGCAAGGGGAAGCGGAGCGCCTAGTCCCGGCGCTGGCTCTCCACCCTCGCGACGTGGTCGACCAGGCTGACAATGGGCGTGACAAGCTCCCACTACAAAAAAATACACTTCCGTGATGATACGTGTTTATCATAGTAGGTCGCGTTTTTTGCCATGCATGTATATCCATGACAAATTTATGACAGAATCAAGATAGCCATACCTGTGCTGTCGTAGAAGTGTTACATGACATTACCAAAATTATCATCACGGAAGTGTCCACTTCCATGACGATAAATCGCGCGTCACAGAAGTGTTTTCGTCAAGGGTGACCGACACGTGGCATCGACCGTAACGGAACGCCGTTAAGCTATCGGGTCGGGTTTTGGATCCGGTAACCCGTTAACAGCCCCGACCAATGGGAAATTTCCACGTGTAAAATTCTTATTGGCCGGACGAAACACGTGTCAGCTCGTCGATTGGGTCGAGATGGCGCCTATGATATGTCGACACGTGTCACTGCCCACCACTGGCCCATTTAGCTTACAAAGCCAGCCCGTTTGACTTGGTAAAAAGTTAACGGGCTGGCCCATGAAAAGCCTATTAACGGTCTCTTTGCAAATAGCCATTTTACGGCCCGTTAACTCACGGCCCGTTAGGCCCTAAAGGAAATCGGCCCAACAACGTCATGTGGGCCGTCGAATATAACACCAGCCCATTTCACTTTCGGCCATGTATGGCCCACGACGTCTTTCGGCCCATATGAGGCCTTTCAGATCTTTCGCCCTTTACAGCCCACGGTGACTCTAGCCCATAATGAACTGTAATTTTCTTTGTACCCGTTAACGGCCCGTGATTTACATGGGCTGTTTCTAGCCCGTGTTAGCTTTCAGCCTATTGATGGCCCATACGTTCTTGGGCTCCTTTTCGGCCCTCAATTACTTCCGGCCCGTTACTGGCCTGTTCCCCTAATGGGCCAAATTCGGCCCATGGCAAGAGTCGACCCGTTACTGGCCTGTTCCCCTAATGGGCCAGATTCAGCCCATGGCAAGAGTCGGCTTTATTCTTGGCTGTTACCCTAATGGGCCAAATTCGCCCATGGTAAGAGTCGGCCCGTTTACGGCTGTTAACCCGTTAACCGCTTCCAAATTTCGGCCGTCCTATATTCTCGCCCATTAACGACCCGTTATGCCCGTGATTAAGCCTTTTTGCTGTCCTACTACCGTTAATATGTTATCTTTGGCCGATACCAATTATGCCTGATTACGGCCCATGTAGACCCATTTATCCGATGGCCCGAGGCCCACCGATTACATGCCCATTTATCGACGGCCCGTAGGAGACCCATGGATCCTACGGCTCGTATATGGCCCATGGTAGTTGTGGCCACTAGCAAACCAGGGAAAAAGAAGACTAGGAAATAAATAAGGCCGAAACTAACGCTAGGCTATTAAGGCGATTGCATAGATAACATCCACTCGGCATCAAAGATCGCCACCAGTGCAAATATAGGGAACACCCTACACTATACAAAAAATGGCTTGTTTGTTTTCTTCACCGGTGGCTGCATCGTTAAGAACAAAATTTGTATCACACCAATACAAATTACAACTATATAACAAAAGGAAGGTTGGCATAAAACTTAATCCTAGCGAGATAAATGCACCACCAGAAGTTCATAAGCTCAGTTCATTTGACCTGACTGTTACGTTTTCATGCTGCATTGTCCGATGGAGCACCATAACCCTCGCCTTCATTTCCCCTAGGCTCCTGAACAACATAGCAAATGTCTGGTAGTCTGGTTTCAAAACCATGCATATCTTGACGACACTGAGCAATGTTTCTCCTTGTTTCACAAAGGGTCTGTGTTAGGGAATGGACTTGTGTCTGGAGCGCATATACAACATTGCTTTGAGCTTGCATATCTTGATCATGAGGCAGTTTGGATGATATTGCCTGAACAACCAACCCAATATTACGCAGGAACGTGCTTTTGGCACTGTTATTGGATTGTATCTTGACCCAATGCAAAGAAGAGCGACATTGCGGTTATAGTTGCCTCGCCACCTTCGTAAGGTGGCGGTTCCACCATTTTTCCATAGCTCGCTGAAAAGTTGAGGTTTTACATTAGTAGTACCGTAGCGTAAGATATTAAGGAGGCAGCAAAACCAAACAAAATAGCTTTGGTATATATACAGAACTTATTCTGGTGAACCCATGTAAAATATTAGTTGTATTTTATTGCAAAGTACATACTAAAACCAAGTTCCAAACATATGACCATGTACCATCGCTAATGTATTGTCTATTTCTTCACATTGTATTGAGGGCTAAGGATAAAGAGGCGAAGTTTATAATACGGTAAGCATAGTATGACATCATTCATATCACAAAACAACTGAGAATGCATAAGAAGGCAATTGTAATGTTGTGTGGGCAAGTCCAAAGACGGAACTAGATTACGGGTCAAGACCAAAGGAACATCACTCCTCTCTTTTAAACCTTGTAAGGTGCAATGATACACTAAGACAATTGTGTATAAAATTGAAAAGAGTAATAGACATTGGCTGCAAACCATGCAGTTCAAGGCACAAGTCAGAGTAAGTAGTAGTTAATAGGCATGAGGATTAAGGACTTACAACAGCGGCTTTGAGTGGCGTAGTCGTGCCCTTCTTCTTCTTGCTGGTGTGACAGGTCCTTGAAGATTTCCACAAGCATTTGGTTCGGTACTTTTGGTCCTTGCGGGCTTTCCTCCGCATTTCGAACAAGTCAATATAGATCTGATAATATGGTACAATGAAAAGAGTGAAACAACAACTAATTACAAGAGCCTCGCGATTGTGCAATATAGCTACGAGATCACGTAAATGCATTGGAATTTCACTTTAAATGCAGTTGGCCTTGTTCTTTGAACAGTTCACCTACAAGAAGATAGATTTGTGTGGCACATGCGTAAATAGGACTTCAACATGTGATCTGATCACATATATATAATGTACCTGATACTTCGGATCAGACCAGTGTTTAACAAGGCCCCTCCAGTCTTCATCCGATATATTTTCCACTGGAGATGTTTTGGAAAGTTCAATGTTAGCCTTGCCTTCAAAGTGAGTTTTCCTCAAGTTATACCAATACTGTCGCAGAGCAGACTTCAAAACATGGGTGCAAGCTTGCAGTTGCATCATCTTGGCTATCCAACTTGAACCTCATCTGCTGAAAATTGTGGGAGTCTCATTATCGACAACCTAGAAAGTATGGGATGTAGCAAGACGATATTACTAGTTTCCATACATAACCATACTTACAGATAAATGGTCGAGGAAGGTGTTGAACTAGGTTTCGTCTTTGTCATTCCTATACTGAATCCATGTTGGGAGGATACGTACATGACACCTAATGGCAACCGTTGCCTCTGATACTAATTGGCTGACTCTGTAGCATCACGTGGCCTTTTTAAACCTGCCTCAAAATGGATCTCCATTCTTCCTCCTCTAGATTTAGTTAACCTATCGAGCATTATCCCTGATGTTTGTTTCCTCTTGCACCTAGGTGCTAGTCCAACAACGAACATAGGAAGTTAGTGTACATCAAACTGTGAGACTACATATAAAGAAGCATGCAATCAGAACTTGACTCCAAAGAACTACCTTCTTGCTGTTGAAGCTCACAAGGTTCATCTGATATTGCCAACTCGTCTTGTGTCAAGAGTGCTTGGGAAGTAGTGTCGGTGGCAAGGGAGCTTGGGAAGGTGTCGCTAGCTCGATTGGCCTTGCGTAAGTCGTGCAGCTGGTAGTACTCTGGTAGGTGTTGCAAGAAATATTCTCTGCTTGTTTGGTGGCAGCTATTTGTTTCTGTTTGGTTTTTTTTGCAACTCGTGTAGCTTGGGATGTCGTGTTTGTAGAATTTTCCGCTGGACTTTGACCTTCTATTGCACCATCAGTACCAGCAGAATCTGCAGGATTCATCCGCTTCTCATTCCCTGCCATTCTGTGTTTCTTCCTCTTTCTCTATGCCATGTTAAGTCAAGCCGACAAGAAAAACGAATAACAATTTAGTTCTTTAGAACAAATTGATGCGTGATGCAGACGAACTGAACTTTGATGTTAGACAACCACATGATGGGAGGATGTAATATGTATGAAAAATAGGACGGAAGAGATAACCAGAACTATGATGTGTAAACTAATAAGAAGACATTTCACCAAATTAGAAGCAATGCAATGGAAGGTAGACACCATATGAAAGATGCTACAAATATCGCTCTGCCAAGTTAATAGTGTCTCATCATAAATGGCATTTAAACAAATTTGAAGCAGGGCAAGAAATAAATCATATGAAAGATGCAAAAAAGATCACACTACCATGTTAGAGGTCTCTCGTCATTAGTGCCATTGCATATTCACAGCATTGCATATTCACAACTTATGATGTGTAAACTAAGGAGAAGGCATTTCAACAAATTAGAAGCAATGAAAGCTAGACACCATATGAAAGATGCAACGAATATCACTCTACCAAGTTAAAACTGTCTCGTCATAAGTGCCATTTCAACAAATTAGTAGTACAAGCTAGAAAAGAATGTGAGATGTAACCTATATCACACTCAAGTCAAACGTGTCTTATGATAAGTGATTGTTGCGGGTTACACAACAGTACTAATTTGATGTAAGAACATGGTGTGATAGACAGATATTGTATGTTCTAGAAACAGGAACACATGTCTTATTCAAGTATAATGTGTAAAGTAAGCAAATGGAATTCAACAAAATTAGAAGCAATACAAGCTAGACATCACACATAACATGCAACCACATATACTTGATTGCCAAGTTAGAGGGAGCACGGTGATGCTGCCCTAGGGGAGACGTGCTCATCATAAACACAGCTTTGTTGAGTGTCTATGCATGTGTTGTCTTGGAAATCATCTTGGGGGTGTGGAGGAGTAGAAATCAGAGAGGCCCTCCGTTCGAAGGATCACCTTTATCCGCTGCCTTGCTAACTTCCTTCCGCTTTATTGATTTTGAATTGTCAAGTAAAACCGACAAGAAAAAGCAATAAAATTCTCTCTTCGTAACTCATTCATGCATGATAATCGACAATCACTACTTTGATGTAAGGCAAACACATGATACCGAGGATGGAATATGTACGAAAAAAGCAGGGCGGCATGGCATGTTCACAACTATTTGTGTAAACTAAGCAGAAACCATTCCAACAAATAAGAAGCAATGCAAGCTAGACACCACATGAAAGATGCAACCAATATGACTCTGCCAAGTTAAAAGCGTCCCATCATAAATGGAATTTCAAAAAATTAGAAGCAGCGCATGCTTTAAATCATATGGAAGATGCAACTAATATCGCACTGCATATACTAAAGGTGTCTCGTCATGTTGATTGATGCGGTATACAAAAAAACAATAGTTTTATGTAAGGACATGCTTAATAGATAGATGTACTATGTACTAAATACAGGAAGGCATGTCACATTAACATGTATAATGTATAAGCTAAGCAGACTAGCACATGCAGTTTAACCAGATTGGAAGAATTACAATCTAGACACCATATGCAACATGCAACCACATATCACGCTGCCAAGTTAGAGCAAGCACTGCGATGCTAGTGTAGGGGAGATGTCAGTAATCAACTACTGAGCTACGTTCACTATCTTCATCTAGCATTTACATTTCTTGAGAATCATGTCGGAGGCCGACGCTGCATTCTTTAAATGAGGAGTAGTCCCCTTGCACCTGCCTGCCTCGTCATAAGTGATTGATGAGGGATACACAAGAACATTAGTTTGATGTAAGAACATGGTTAATACGGATGTACTAGTATGTACCAAAAGCGAGAAAGGCATGTCATATTCAAAGGTATAATGTGTAAGCTAAGCGGATGCAATTTAACCAAATTGGAAGCAATACAAGCTAGACATCTGGTGGAGTGGTGAGCATGATCATCTAGGACACGAGAGCCTGGTGGGAGGCGGTCTGCTTTGCCACCATCGCAGCTTTTAGTTGGCTTCCAAGTGATGCCTATCTTTCTTTGGGCTTGTCACTTTGGCTCGGCTAGTGCCCCGACTAGCTATTTGTCTTCTGGTGCTCCGGGATGGTGGTTCATGTAAAAATATCTTTCCTTATCTTGATAAAGACTGACTTGACCTTTCAAATACAAGCTAGACACCATATGCAACATGCAACCACATATGACACCGTGAAGTTAAAGAAAGCACACAGGATGGTGGTTGACGGCGGCGAGATCATCAACTCGAGCTACGTTCCCGTCTCCATCTCACGACACTACACCCTTTAAAGTCTTGAAAGCGTGTCTGCCTAGCTGCGTACCACGCTGGAGCGACTTCTCTCTTCTCTTTTCGCTTACATCAAGGCAGGGTCTGAAATACCCTTGCATAAAAACACGAGTGAGAGTATGGGTGAAGTGTGTGCGTAAGTAGTGCCTTTGTAAAAGTAGCGAGATAGCGGTAGCTAAAAAATAAATGACAGGAGACATATGATAGCTTTACAATATTGCATGGCAAACAAAATTAGATTCTACTCCGTATGATTTTGTAATATATGAGCACAGAAATGCAGGTACTCCTCCAAAGACACCACCACATGTGGTCCTATCAAGATAACAGTCGACTAAAAATAAATAGGTCAGTCGATTTTTTTATGAACCGTCCGATCTATAAGGAACGGGCAGATGGCCTTCGTCTACCTCCCGCCAGTCACTGTTGACGATCTTTCTCGAATCGCCGGCAACCATCGGCCCAGACCCCTGCCTCCGCTGCCCTGACCTCCCATCGAACTCACACCACCGCCGTGCTTGGCAGCGCCCCCAGGCCATCCATTTAATCCCGGCCGACCTCCAGATCGGGCGCCAGTAGCTCTAGGCCGCACACGCCCCTAAGATAAACACCAAGGCGCCGCTTCCCCGGCATAATAGGCTTACTAGCGCCTGTTACGCCGGGGAATGCTTTCGTTAATTGGGAATCAACTGGCCAGAAATTGAAATTCAGGGGGGCGACGGACCTCTAGTTAAGGTGAAATAGTATATGAGGAGAAACCTTGTGCATCACGAGTTACTAGGAACATCTAGTATCAAGAAGAAGCAGTCAACTAGTGTCTTCTGTGGGATGAATACCGTGCAAGCAGAGACGTAAGATTTGCAAGAATAAGGGAAGAGGAGAACCTTTTTTGGTTGCCGGTGTGGTCACCTCCACATGTCGCGCCGATCTTCTTGTTTTTATCGGGGAAACCGATGTTCTCGAGGGTGCAGGCTTGGACGAACCCATGGCCAAATTGTTGACTATGTTGCCGTGGCCGTATTTCGGTGGAGGGGAAGCAAATCCGAGGCGGCGAAGGACGGCGTAGTAGGAACAGCTCCGGTGCGGTGGACGGTGGCGAAGTTGGAGTGGCAGCAGTGAGGCGCAGGACGGCATGGTTGAACTGGCTCGGGTACGGACGGCTCGGCCTCGGCTTCAACTACTAGCCGTGGAGGGCGTTGCGGTTGAGGTTGTGGTGGACGACGACGTCGGGGTATCGGCTCCGGCGTGATGGAGGAGGGCGACGGTTGATGGGTGGGATGGGGTGGCGGACGGAGGACGCCGGGGTTTCGCGGCTAGTGGAGAGGTAGTTTTGGCACCCACGGAGTACGAATTGGGAATCGGACGGGTGGGGGGACCATGTTTCGGTCTGGGACGCGCTTGTTTTTGGCTTTTTTGAACAGAAGATGGGACGCGCTTGTTTGAAATTTGGGGAAAGTACAAACTTTGCCCCCTCTTAAATTATGGACCCATCATGGTCGGGGTAGGATGGTAATCCTAGGTGTCCCAAATAGTGGGCGGGAGCAATTTCGGCCGCTCGCATGTGTGCTTAGGTGGCCATTGTGTATGAATGTTTTTCGGATGCGGTTGCGTGGCGTCTAGATGAAGCTACAAACCTACCCCGGTTTAGACCTTTGGACGTCGGGCCGGTAGGTTTCACGGGTCGGAGTTATTAGAAAAGTAATTTCCTTGTACTACCAAACATTGGTCTCACGCGGTTTCGGGCAAGTAGAGGCTCTTTTGGCGCTTCGTCCGAAATTTTGAAACACAAGCATTCATGTTTAGAGTACTCTTGAACTATGAGGATTAACCTAAATAGACAACGTTATATGTGACCTTGTATGTTTGAAAACCTCATTAAATTATCCGCTTCTTTTTGAAATTTTGACACTTGAAAATCCTATAACTACGATTATTTTGGAATGGAGGAGCTAAATTTGAATCTATTTTGTACACGACTAAATATGCTATTATGTACAAAATCAGAACAAAGATTGGTGCCCACATAATTTAGGTATGGTCTACAAATGCCATGATATCAAATTCAAATAATTGAATGGACTTCATGTTGAATTTGATTTTTTTAAACCACCTTAAGTTGAATCCAAATGTATGCTAGTTCATATGTAGCTATTTATAATGTCCATTGTGTAACTTTCATTATGTATAATGTGCTTTACACACACAACATGAACTATACTCACGTTTATATTCGATTATTAAAGCGATGCATTGTCTGGAGTTCAAAATACTAACTATGTGGATCAATTGTGTCGAATAATAACATAGACATGCTCAAATTCGATAGAATCTAGATGTCGGATGGATCAATGACCGCTCCTTACGCGAATTGCAAATATCATGATCCCATCCTAATATTTGGATACAATTTATATCTTTAATCAATCTGTAGAGCAGTCTTTTACGTTTCACTCTCCATCGATGGTCTCGCACACATGCTCTAGATATAACCCTCCCTCCCTCTCGTAACCATTTACAACTGTTTTCACTAACCTTTATCACAAGCACTCTTCCTCTCGCAGACATACACACGCACAATCCTCGTCGACCCTTTCTATATACATGGACCTGCCTACGTATCTCATGTACGCACATTATCTTTACTCATGTCTCTCACGCATTGTCTCACACCTCTCTTCCTCATCGACGAGTATGATTCTAGCAGAGCATTCTGTAGGATGCCCCTTAAAGTTAGGTTGGATGAATTGTAATATCAGAGATAAAGGGGTTACCTTAGTCCGAGAACCTAGGGTTACAAATCCTAGCGGCTTTGTCGATTGGACACAGAGTCCTTCACAATTCTGCTATCTTTGTCTTGTACGACTAGTCATCCATGGGTCTTCCTAAATGCGTCATGGGCCGACCAATGTGGCGCAGGACGGAACCGAACGAAGGGCCTCACCTCGACCCACCGGACCTCACGCGGTGACACACCCTCTGCCCCCATGTCTCATTATCTTCTCACACCCACACATACAACACAAACACCACACACACAGAAAATTTCTCCCGGTGCCTCTATTCCCTCCCCCCTTGCATATACACACTCAAGGGAATGGAATCTCTTGTCGTGACGTCATATTCGTCTCTCTCTCTAGACCACTCTCATTTCTCGTGCTATCTCTCCCATGCCCCCCCGTCGGCCCCTCTATTCATGCCTCTCTCGAATACGTAATACACACACATACCTCTCTAGGCCCCGCCAAATGCATCAACTACACATTCACACATGTTACATCACGTACCTCATTGATCTAAAAAGCCATCTCTTCACGTTTATTTCGCATACAACATTCCTTTTGAATAAAGTGTGGCCAAAAAATTATTTTAGAGTTTCTACATATATACAACATTACAAAGTTATATGGAGGAGTACTGACGCTAATTTGCATTGCATGGTGCCCACAATGATATTTATTCCGACCGTGAATTTGTATATTTTTATACTATATACAAAGTTAGTCATAATAAAGAGAAACGAAGAGCATCTCTCTCTCCATCGTGATACCCCATGTACGCCCTTTCACGTATGCACACAAAACTATCTCCGTGTCCTCTAAAAGTAAGCCCCCAGAAAATTCACGCATGTTTCATCTTTCTCTCGTGATATATGCAATGACGATCATTGTATTTGAAGCGAAAGCACGATACGTACATTGGACTTCAGAATCCACTAATTACGGTCACCATTTACGTTTAGTGGTTATTATATAGTCATGGGCTCACCGTACAACTCTGTATTTGCTCATGACATGACTAGTTGACCAGTTAAACGCTCCACGTGGCACCTCTAGTGTTGCATCACATTATCTCACTACCATCGTGCCCACCTGTCGACTTGTATCTACTCTACATCTACACTCCTATAAAATACATAAAATACACTCTTATAAAAAACAGAGTTGGTGATGATGGTGTGCCTGCCATCCTGCAATATAGGCCGTCCGATTTATATCTGACGGATAGGAAAGAAACTATGGCAATTTTGCAAAAAGGTACTCTCACACCTCTCCACATTTGCAAATAAGGCCTTCCCTCGTTCATCCTTCTCTCTCACAAGATAAACAAGTCATACAAATGCATCTTGATGTTACGTGCAACGCACGGGCATCTTTCTAGTAAGAATGAAAACAAACGACAAAAAAATATTTGGACGGTGGTTCAAGTCATGACCGCGGGCTCGGCGGACAAGGTGGCCTTGTATTGGTATGCTGAGCCGTCTGTTTTAACACACAGGAGCTGGTGTGGTGATTATACACACACGCACGCATGCACACGAACTGCATCCACGCAACACTCACACAAACACATGCACCCACGCACGCATGCAACACTCACACGTACACACGCAGCCACGCACGCGCGCACGCACGCAACACTCACACGCACGCACGCAACACTCACACGCACACACGCACGCATGCATGCACACACCAGTACACCACACGACCAACACACACTCTCACGCTCAAGTGCTCAACCTACACGTGCATGTGCACACATCGAGCCCCGACATACATACACAACCAGGTGATTCCCGCGCACGGGTTGGAGCCTTGTCGTGCCTGCGTAAATTTGTGTTTATCTGACCTTTTGCCTATGCGAAATGACAGGTGGGACCCACAAGGAACGTGGTCAATTTAACTAGTCAACATGTCGCCATGCAAACTATTTGGCCGGTCAACAGAGTGCAATCCGATGTTGAACTGTGAGCAAGTGACCGTATAATCACCGCAAAATGTATATAGTGACCGCAATCAGCTTATTCTGAAGTTCAGTGACCATATTACGCTTTTCTCTCTGTTGGCCCTCCAAAACTACATCTCTACACGTTCTCGCATGTTACATCTAACAACTATGCAACACAACACTACTACTACACTCTAACACAATAAATCATATGTGTTTTTAGTTTACTAGATATCATATTGTTACTCATAATTATTCAGTTTGCATACATTAAAATTGCCTTTGAAATGTATGGCCAGTATCATCTACCGCGCGGGGAAAATCCCGCCCTTTCCTGTTTAATCGGGTTTGTATCGATGGATCGTGCGAAAAAGCAAAAACTATAGTACTATACAGTACAAGTGACAGTTCACTGGGCCGTCGTGTCGTCTACTCCTCCGTCGTAAGAGTGGAGCGCTCGCTTTCATAAATCTTCTAGTCCCTTTCGCCAACATGTGGGACATCAAGCTACCGGGTCCATGTGCCATACCGGAATACAGTGCAGAGCAGCCGGGGTGAAGCACCCCAGTCATGGCGCCGGTGTAGTAATGAGCAATGAGGCGTCAAATCACAAAGCTGCACCTTTCCCGCAGTTAAGTTGGAGGGATGAAGCAACCATCATTTCACTCGTTGCTGAATCCGCTTCTCCCTCATCTTCTTCAACTTAACCATGTGTTGCTTCTGCCGTTGTTCTGCCTCATGTGGGACGTGGATCGGCTTGGTAAAGCACTGACACGTGGGACCGCATGTTAGCAAACCGCCAGGACAACGTCCTCCGAAAATAAGAAGCCTAATCCTAGACTTACAAAGGGCTACGTAGCTGCTACGTATACTTTCCATCTAATCTATATATGCCCCCCTGATTTTCAGGTGGGGTGGGCCTAATCCTCTCCTTTAATCCAATCAAATAGTCCCACATCACATCGGTTTGTAACTTTACGTAAACCATTGCATGGATGTAGCATTGCTCAAATAAGAAACCTCCCCCGCCATCCGCGCGGCAAAATCACCTCCTTTTTACTAATCTTGATTCTATAAGTTTTTAGATCAATATAATTGAGATTTGTATAGATAGCACACAGGAGCAAAACCAAGTGGTACGGTTAAGGGCATCCGCAATGTGTAGCCAAATGTGAAAATAGCTTTTGGCATCGTGGGAATCATTATGGACGGTGTTGCCAAAACCAAAAAGATGGAACCGAAGCTCCTTGATTGATTGATTGAAGGAATAAAAAAATGCAACGTCTCTCCTCTTTCTCCCATGCTTGGACGCATGTAGTACAAAGATAGAGCATGTAGTCTACTCCTGTCCCTTCTATCACAAATCACAAAGCAGTGAGGCGTCAAATCACAAAAGCACGGATGAAGCAACCATCATTTCACTCTTCGCTGACTCCGCTTCTCCATCGTCTTGTTTGAGAAACCATCTCACCGCACTAGCACTCCTAGTAGTACTAGTAAAGGACTTCTTGGATGCAAATAAGGCGGTTGTCTCGGCTTGCAGGCGGCACTTGCGAACGACTTACCGTGGTCTCCCTCAATGGTGTTCTCCGTCGAACGCACTTCACCAAACCACCAAAAAAAGATATCTTCGACGTCACCGCAATGGGGAAGGAAGTCAAATATAATTACTACCTCCATTTTTTTTGTACACAAGGCCAGTATATCAAAATTACAATTTGAAAAGGGCCACTAACACTAATCGAGGCAAAATTGATGGGGTTAGCAACCAAGGACATTAATATCCCCTGCATGCAGAAGTGAGAAGGTTGGTTTGCATGGCGCTGCATTAATCAAGCGATGAGGAGTGAGATGGTTAGCTCTTTGGTCTTTGGAGAAAAAAATACGCATTAATTGACACGTGAAACGAGGATTTGTATCGATTAAATCCTGCGAAGGAAAACCCCGCCTTCCTTTTTTAACACTAGTACTCCTAGTATGTACGTACTTATCCTGTTTGGGTCTAGGCCTTGCATTGCCAAACTTCACCACACATTTTTGCCAAGCTTGCCTAAAGTTTTCAAAATGAGAAGGAGGTACACTTGCAAATTGTCAGCGGTCACACCGCACCCTCACACGGTCGCTCCCTGACGCCATGGCAGTCGCACCGCACCCTCACACAGTCGCTCCTGCATGCCGCAAACCCAACCAAGGGAACGCACCCTCACTGACACGTGCTGCCGCATGTGAACAAACCAAACTCAGCCATCCTATCGCTGACACATAATTTTTGTTCATAGTGTATGTTTATCCAACTGCATGTTGGGGAGTATCCGTACGGCCCACGCGGTGGTCTGTTGGGTAAGAAGAAGAGGTGATGAAGAAGGAAAGAAGGGTTAGGAGACGTAGGATATTCATCCAACCGCCTGAAATGGTAGACTAACCCAAGTCAGGCGACTTGCATAACAAATATATGTTTTTACGCAGCAAAAGATCCATAAAAACAACTACATAAAGAAAAACTATCACCGCTCGCGGAAAGAGACGGCCTCGTCGTCTTTGGCTGCCGGCGCGAACCAGCCATCGCTGCCGACGTGTGTCTCCGCACCGTGGTTGTCCTTGGCCTCCAGCTACTCGTTCAAGCGGAGCGTGCGGGCCCTCTGCACGGACGAGAGCACAACCCGGTTCAAGTCGAGGACGTCCGGTTCCACCTGCAGGAGGGCCTCGATGGCAGCGGCATCCGCGCGCTCCGCGTCGAGTCGAGCCTCCACCGCTCGGTTCAAGTCCAGGACGTCCGGTTCCGCCTGCAGGAGGGCGTCGATGAGAGTGGCATCCATGCGCTCTGCATCGAGTCAAGCCACTTCTGCCGATTCAAGTCCAGGACGTCCGGTTCCGCCTGCGGGAGGGCCTCTATGGCAGCGGCATCCGCGCGCTCCACCTCAAGTTGAGCCTCCGCCGCCCGGTTCACATCCACGACATCCGGTTCCGCCTGCAGGAGAGCCTCGATGGCAGCGGCATGCACGTGCTCCGCGTCGAGTTGAGCCTCTACCTCCCGGTCCTCCTTTAGTATTGCCATGTTGAACCGCTGGTCCGCCTGCACCATGGGGGACTCGGACGCCGGCACGAAGTCGACGTCCATCGTCTCATACCCATCGGGAGCCTTCTGTGCCGCGACCTCCGCCATGAACATTGGATCGTCTTCCTCCTCCTCGTAGCTTGGCTCCAGAGAACTCGGGGATTGGCCCGCCGCAAAGCGAGCTTGGGAACGGAGGTCTATGGCGCTGACCACCGCCACGATTTACAAGGCGCTCAGCGTCAGCATCTTGTAGTAAGTGATCTTGCGGCGCACCATGGCTTTCCGGCGAACTAGGGGATGCTTGATGCGGGCTAGGGGATCGAAAGGTGGGGGAATGGGCTGGAGATTTGGTGTGGTTTTAGGGCGTTGGTGGCGAGGGCCGGCAATAAGCTTCCGTGTGAATAGTGGTTCCGGTGACGACCGGTCAATCGGTTTTGACTGTACAGTGCTCTTGTCGTGTTCACATTGCAGCCCGGCACGCTGGACCCTCCACGTCGCTCACCGAATGGAACGCGCTTCGTCTTGCGTTTTCGCTCGCTTGTGGGACCGCAGTTGAGAGCAAACTAACGTCCCTCCCCCTCCCCCGCCCGCATCATTTATTATACCACCACTCCCTCTATTTTATGCGGAGTAAATAAAAACAGAGGGAGTATACTACGGATGAGGATCCCCTGATGTGGCCGAACCCATTGAGTAACTGACATGTGGGGCCTAGCAAGCATGGGGTCCGCCAGTAAGTGACCGAAAGGGAGGGTAAGGTAGGGATACCTACGTCAGAGGATTCACTTCCACTATACTACTTTGACCAAATGTTAGAGTAATAATATATGAAATGCAACTTACACAAATGTTAGAGTAATAATATATGACATGCAACTTACACAAAGCATAGAGGGTCTAATGCGTTTTTCAAGGCTAACTTTGACCAAATGTTAGAGTAATAATATATGACATGCAACTTACACAAAGCATACGGTCAAATTCGTATGTGAAAGGAGATTCCAAAGGATATAATTTTCACATTATACATCTCATGTACTATTAATCTTGTCAATAGTCAAATTGGATACCATCTCGAGTACAAATCTAGGAGTACGTATGAATCTAACAATATTGATTGGGCGTCGTTGAATGTTGATACCTTTTTTATCAAAGTAGAGATACTTTGACTACACATAAAACTTATATGTAAACTAGATAGGATAGGAGGGAGTATATTGTACGTTCAAAAACGAAACGAACATTGAATACCCCTTATATATGATTTGCGGCTGCTATGATCACCGGTTCAAAATTTTGAATCCGCCTTAGGTATCACGTGCCCCCACTCGTTCCCTCTCGATTTCATCTCGGGGTCTGGAGATCTATTGAAAGAGGACTAGGGTGGGTACATGCGAATGATACTTTGCGGAATGTTCAAATGAGGCATGCGGGAGGATGGACTTGACTGGAGGGCGACATGATCGATGGAGAAGAGGGTTGGAGAGGAATGAGAAATAAGCAAATGCCACATGATTGTACTTGAACGGCTCAAATAAACAATAAGTTGTCTCGCTTGGCCTACATAGTGAAAGGCCTAATGCGCAACGCGGAGCACTGACGCCCGAATATGGCCGGGAAAACAGGGAAACCGACATGTGGGGCACACCCGTCGGGACGACGTAGCGCAGACTAGTCTAATGGAGAGGTGGCCCACGACCTCCTCGCCACCGACAACCGTTCATGTGGGTCATTGGGGCCAACAACGGGGCGCAGCTCCAGCACTGCCTCTGGACACGGCGACCGCGGTGAGTGACACGCTCATATCATCGCTAGACACAGTTGGTTTCAGTGTGCCGAGGGCGGCGTTAGTGCTGTGTAACATCCCAAAATTCTAAATTTTGGAATGTTATATTAAATAAATAATTATGCTTGTTTGTTTGATTGTTGTGTAATTGATTGTGAGAAATTGAGTGAAATTTGAAACTTTTTGAAAGTTTACTGAGAGGGAATGAAATGACATTCCCAAACTTTCACCTTGCATTTATGATCTCCATGAATTCAAATTCAATTCAAAAACAAAACCCTAGAGAGAAGATGATATGACTTCTTCCATTTAAATAAATGAAAAGGGTTTTGAAAAGATTTGAATTCTGTTTGGAAATATTTCAAATTTTAGAAACTTTATGCAACTCAATGATTTTCATGAGAGAAGATAAAATGACTTCTTCAATTATATGAAATATGAGTTGGAAGTTAAAAAGAATCAAATTGAAAGTTATTTGAAAATATTTTGAAACTCCCTTTCAAATTTGGAATTATTTGGATTTTATTCAAATTATTTTTCTCCTAAAAATAAATAAATGTAAATAAGGGTAAAATGATTCCCTTCAATGGAAAATTAGGAGAAAATAATTTTGAAATCATTTTGGTGTTTTAAAAATGATTTTTGTTGGGTTTTATTGCAACAACAACACTATTTGAGTTTTGTAAATTTTTGAGGATTTTATTTGAACTTGAAAAATAGTTCATGTTGTAGGAAATCTTTTTCTGAAAATTTTGATATATTATATGTCTATATAATATTATTTATTTATTTATTTGTGTTGTTTTGTTGTCTGTGTTTTATAAAAAAACAAAAAAACAGGACGAAACCACCGAGGCGCAACTCTCTCTCTCTCCCTCGGCCCACCTATGCGCCAAGCTGGCCCAGCAGCTCACCCGCGCCGAAACCCCTTCGCACCGCCCGCCCGCTCGCTCTCCTCTCTCCCTCTCTCACTGACCGCCGGGTCCCACCGCCCGATCGCTCCACCCGCATCTTCCTCTTCTTCCTCCCCACACCAGAACCACCGCCGCCGCCGCTGAATCCCGGAGATCTCAGGATCATCTCCCCGATTCGCCCCCTCCTCCAAGTCGACCCCTCCCCTATAAATACCTCTCCCCTCACCCCGTTCCGCCCCTTCCCGACCCCCGAAACCCTCTCCGCTCGCCGCCATTGCTCGCCGGAGCCGAGTGCCCCCGCCGCGCCATTGCCGCCCCACCGAGCTACTCCGACCCCCTCGCCGCCCCCGAGACCACCTCCGGACTCCCCTCGCTCGTCCGCATCTCCCCGTGCCCTCACCCACACCCAAAACCCACCGGAGCGCCGCCACCGTCGACGCCCGAACGGCACCGCCGCCTCGACCTCGCCGCCGACCGTCTCCGACCACCTCCACCGTCGGCCTTGAGCAGCACCGCCGCCTCGACCTCGCCGCCCGACCGTCTCCGACCACCTCCACCGGCGCCACGACCACCGTTGGACTCTGCTGTCGTCTGATTCATCTCCCTGGCCACTCCACTGACGCCGAAGATCACCGGAGCGCCGCCACCGTCGTCGCCCGACGCACTTGCCGTCGACCACCACTGCGGTGAGCTCTCTCAACCTCCTCGTCCGTCCGATCTAGATTATACGGTCGTGATTAGATTAGATCGAACAGTTAGGTTTTTTTTACTAGATCGGTTTAGCCTCGGTTTATTTACGGTTTAGATCTAATCGGTTTAGCCGATCGGTCTTTCTCTTTTGGCCCGTACGCATTTCGGTTATTTTCCGCCCGAGCGCTGTTTAGTTTCAGCTCGCACACCCCCGTAGCGCCCGTTAGTTTTCTTTTTTGTTGTTTTCGTTTTTGTTTTAAAATCAGAATAGTTCTGATTTTATATTGCTTATAACTTTTATGTTTTAGATCCAAATTGATTGATTCTTTTTGCATTAGATTCGAAATTTGTTGAAGTTTCTGTTTGTGTACTTAGGTTTCAAATTTGAATAGTTTAGATTTGAATTTGATGAAATTTGTTCAAATCACTAATTTGGTCATATTTTAAGTTTTACAAAGTATTTTTGATTGATTCTTTTTGCTGCTGTTTTATTATGGTTTTGTCTATCCAGTAGCATATACTTCTTTATTTTTACTTTATTTTTAAATTAGATTTTTAGCAAAACAGTACTGTTTTAGTTATAGTTTTGTTTTAGTTTTTTCTTTATTGTTTTTATTAGTTCTAAATTATTTATTTTTGTCACTTTTGACAAATTTAGTTTTGTTTCTGTTAATAAACCAAAGAAAATTTTGTTTTTATTTTAAAAATTTATTTTATTTAGTTTTGTATGAAAACTTGTTTAGGTCATAGTTAGTGTTTCATAAAAGCTTTTTATTTGTTTCTTTTTGCTATTAAAAGTTTATGAAAAATACTTTCTGTTAAAATTAGCTGTTTTATATTTTCTTTTCAGATTATTTATTATGTTGGTATTTTCTTTGTTGTTAAATTTTACTTAGGATAAAACTATTTTTGTGTTATGTCTTAGAGTTTTCTTTAGTAGTTTTGTTGTGTAGTTTTCCTTTGTTTTTATTTGGTGTCCCTTGATTTGCATTTTTATTTGTTGGTTTTATTATGAGTGTTAGAATTGTTTGCTAGGATGTTTGCTTATGTGAATGCTATGTTTGACTATATAGATTTTCAACGGAGTGACGAATAGTTCTACCAAGTCATTATTCGAGAGTGTTGCTATCTTCATCAACTTACCAGGCAAGTTCACTTTGACCATGTTTTTCATACCTATGTGTTTTATTGCATCTAGTGTCATCTTCGCAACAAAACCCTCCAGTAGTGATATTGAATCCTTGTAGTTGAGTAGTATGCATGAGGTAGGAACCCATCACCCTGTTACCAAGCCCGAGACGTTATTTATTTTAATGCTACGCTATAGTAGACGGGGTTGGTATGAGTGCTCGGGAGTGGTGTGAGAATGGAGGATCTACGTCAATGACGACAACTCCATGATGGAATCTGCAAGGACTGCATCTTCAAGGCCTCAAGACTTCAAGACTCGAGACAAGAATTCAATACACACTCCTGGGTGAAGGATGGTTGACGGGCACCCTGGAGAATCCAGTGGTTGGCCGGGATGCATGGAGAAGCGCCATGACATCTTGCGGAAAGCTTCACCCAGACTCAAAGAGACGGAAGAATACTTCATCCCGGAAGCTTAACTGTGCAACCGCAAGTCACTATGGGCTCTGGCTTGGTTGACCTTAGTGGTGAATCTGGCTGGGACGGTGCTAGTAGATGTAGAACTACGGTAGGATTGGATGAGCACCGGACGGTGGTCGAGGAACTCTTCTAAGACCATGTTTGGTCATCTTGTTCTCAAACACCCGAAGTGCGAGAACGTAAAAAGAGGGATCGAATCTTGCGGGTAAAGCGTACAAACCTCTGCAGAGGGTTAAAATCTAATCGATTAGCCGTGTCCCGATTCACGGACAATTTGAGCATCTGGACTTGGATCTATCTCGGAACTCTCAACACCGGATTGATAACTTAATTGTGGGCAACTTATGATGATTTTGGGCTATGAGACATCGGTTGGCGGAACCATGTCATGATAGAAAACTCCATAGTACAGACTTCATTTATTCCTTTGATGTAGGGAAAATAAAACCAGCTTTTACATAAACAAAACTCAGAACCACGAGCCACAAAAGCCATATTGCATATAGTATAGTTTTACCATCTGTTTTCTCATGTTGTGATCTTGCCGGTAAATTCAATGTCTTGACCTACGGCTGCAACTTATCATGTTGCGTATATTTTACTTCCGACGAGTAAGAGTACTGCAGTGTGGTTATCTTGTCTACACTCAACTCGCCGATGGCGTTGATGGGACTCCACACCCGACTATTTGTTTCATTGTGACTTATGAGGTATATATCAGTTTTACGTTAATTATACATGTGATTGCACTTTGATATATACATTGATGTACTGTGTGCCAAAGATCTTGATCCGAGGATGGCACAAGAACACGTAGGCTTGACCGTCTGAGGTCGGGTCGCTACAGATATGGTATCAGAGCACATGTTGACTGTAGGACGTGACCCTAGAAACCGGAAAGCCCCTAGGACCAAAAATCTCTAAGACTTTATTTTCAAATAGATCCTTTACTTCTCATCTTTTCTAATTTTATCAAATAACATCCTTACCTCAAATAGTTAGAATATACACCTTTCCATTTTGACCACACGGAAGATCAATTGAAGTCACTCCAAGAATAACAAGATATCGGACAACTGATGGCCATTTCAGAGTAAAGAGGATTTCACCATGCGTTGGAAGAATTGCAGCTGCAACAATTGAAGACTCTGAAGACTTGAAGAATCTGAAGAATTATTTGACCTTTAGAAGACCAAACCCTGTTATATACTTAAGTTAGATGCGATGATTTGTGAGCTGTCATTTGTTTGATGTTTTTCCGACAGCCACAAAATAAAACCCGTTTCTTCAAAAACTATTGTTTGTATTGTGTGTATATCTCCCCACCTCTTTCATATCTCATCCCAAAACTCTTGGACCCATAGATGATGAATGACGTTGGACTGCTATTCTCTGGACCGATGACTCAGTTGGAGGCAGAGCTATGGATTCAAAACATGGAGGATCAATTTAGAAAAAATTTGATTCCAAGGAAGTATGAGGTTCAATACGCTCTTGATTGCTTTACAAAAGTGCTGCAACCTGGTGGAAAATGCATCAAGCCATACAAAGATTTAATGGAACAAGAACTTGGGAGGAATTCAAGAAGACCTGTTGAGATCACGTCTCATCCGGAAGCACTATGATAACCCGAAGAAGAAACCTTGTGCTCGCAAGATTTATGGAGAAATAGGACACACCTGTGGAGGAACACAAGGATGGATGCCCTCATTGTGAGGAGAAACACCCACCGAGGAATGCCCAACTAGTCGGTGACTTGTTTCTTGTGTGAAGGAACCACCCACTACCCGACTCAAGGTCACATTTACCCCATGGTGCAACAAACTATTCAGAGCAGGAAGAAGGAGTGAAAGAAGCCCTCCGAGAAGTTATGAAAGAACCTGTGATGAAGGAATGTGTTGAAGACCCCGATGGAGAAGGCCTCAACAGATTTTACTCCAATGCCTGCTATTCATGTGGAGAAGAAGGACATTTTTCACGATTGCACCAAGGAAAGAAAAGAGTATCTGGGATACTTCCACGGAAGCAATAGAGTTTGATCCACGTGAAATAGAAGGTTTGATCGAACGAAGAAACCCAGGAAGAGAAAACAAAGACACCCTCAGAACAACCCAATTTCTGCAAAGAGGGACAAGAGTCATATTACCTGTTTTGAATGTAAGGATGTCGGGCATTATGCCAATCATTGTCTCGAGAAGAAGCCAAGAACCCAAAGAGTAGACACCATCTCCAAGAAGCCCGAAGACTTATCGAAAGTTATTTGTTTTCATTGCAAGGAAGCAGGACATTATGCTACTAAATGTCCCGACAAGATGAAAGCTGGAGTTGAGTAGTTGGAATTTTGATATTGGAAACAAGAGTAATAGAAAGCAATTTCATTTTCATGAGTTCGATGAGTTGAGTTATGTAATGGGTGCTCAGAGATTGTAATGAATGCATGAATCAATAAAGTTAATGTGTCATGATTTCATACCTGGATTTTTTTGAGTTGTTACTCTGTGAACAAAGATTTTAACCATTTTCGAGGATATGAGAAATATGGTCTATGGATGGATTTGTGAATTTCATTTTAAGGGTGGTAGTACCCTGTGAAGAAGACTAGACTAATGGATAAGAAAATATATATTCCACGGACTGTAGTTTGAAAAAAAATTTGGAGTTTTTCTTTTGATATGATGGTATGAAGAAACAGAGTACTACTGGTTTTAAAGGAGGTGTAATATGGAACAAGAGAGTTACTCCAAGGATGAGTTAAAGCTGCACTAGTGTTGAAGTGGGCCATAACCCACAGGCCCAGGATTTTGAAAAGGAACAGATGTAACCTTGATGAAGGAAGAAATTTGGAAGAATCGGTGATTCAATCAGCATACGTTTCATAGGAGGTTACGCAAAAACCTGAGAGTGGTGAAGTAACGATAGATGTTTTGTTCAGCTTGCAGAATCAATGGAATTATCCGAACTAAGTCCGTTGAGAAGAGAAATTCTACAACGCTTGCGAGAATGCCCGAGTGTTAGAAATACGATATTCGCTAAACCTTATATTGTGGTAATGATTTGGGTGCGGAATGGATTGATCACCATACCGACTTACTCGTATCATTCGCTCTTGCTATTTGGAATGGCAAATCTGAGTGACTTAACCATAGTAGAGAGACGACGATGTCAAACCTTGTTTAAATCATAGAATGGTAGGACGATTTATCTAGGTACAGGCAACCGCTGCCAAACGTAGGTTATACGCTGAGATCCAACCCCGACCATTTTCCTGCAGGAGAAACCATGAATTGTCGACCACCATGAGTTTTTCGATAGTTGTTTAGTATTGGCGACAGACCTGTCTGCTAAGAAGACCCAGTCTCAAAAGAACCTCACCAGGATGAAAGGACACGAGTTGAGGAAAAGGTTATGCCCTACTAGAAGAGCCCCAGTGTAGGAGTTACTCCAAAGATGTGAGAAGACTGATACTGTTCACACTAAGGATAGAGTACATAAGATCTGTTGGAACCATAACCCTGTTTTTAAGTGTGGTAGCACACTAGACTATTCCGATGGATGGATTTGCTAGAGGACCCCCAAACCCTAACCCTTTTCTTGCTAGCCTCTTCGAATCTCGAGGATGAGATTCATTTTAAGTGTGGTAGATTTGTAACATCCCAAAATTCTAAATTTTGGAATGTTATATTAAATAAATAATTATGCTTGTTTGTTTGATTATTGTGTAATTGATTGTGAGAAATTGAGTGAAATTTGAAACTTTTTGAAAGTTTACTGAGAGGGAATGAAATGACATTCCCAAACTTTCACCTTGCATTTATGATCTCCATGAATTCAAATTCAATTCAAAAACAAAACCCTAGAGTGAAGATGATATGACTTCATCCATTTAAATAAATGAAAAGGGTTTTGAAAAGATTTGAATTCTGTTTGGAAATATTTCAAATTTTAGAAACTTTATGCAACTCAATGATTGTCATGAGAGAAGATAAAATGACTTCTTCAATTATATGAAATATGAGTTGGAAGTTAAAAAGAATCAAATTGGAAGTCATTTGAAAGTATTTTGAAACTCCCTTTCAAATTTGGAATTATTTGGATTTTATTCAAATTATTTTTCTCCTAAAATAAATAAATGTAAATAAGGGTAAAATGATTCCCTTCAATGGAAAATTAGGAGAAAATAATTTTGAAATCATTTTGGTGTTTTAAAAATGATTTTTGTTGGGTTTTATTGCAACAAAGAACACTATTTGAGTTTTGTAAATTTTTGAGGATTTTATTTGAACTTGAAAAATAGTTCATGTTGTAGGAAATCTTTTTCTGAAAATTTTGATATATTATATGTCTATATAATATTATTTATTTATTTACTTGTGTTGTTTTGTTGTCTATGTATTATAAAAAAACAAAAAAACAGGACGAAACCACCGAGGCCCAACTCTCTCTCTCTCCCTCGGCCCACCTATGCGCCAGGCTGGCCCAACAGCTCACCAAGGCCAAACCCCTTCAGACCGCCTCCGCTTCCTCCTCTCTCCTCTCTCACTGACCACTTGGGTCCCACCGCCCGATCGCTCCACCGCATCTTCCTCTTCTTCCTCCCCACGCCTTGAACCACCGCCGCCCTTGTTGAATCCCGGAGATCTCGGGATCATCTCCCGATTCGCCCCTCCTCCAAGTCGACCCGCCCCTATAAATACCTCTCCCTCACCCCTGCTCCGCCCTTCCCGACCCAGAAACCCTCTCCGCTCGCCGCCATTGCTCGCCGGAGCCGAGTGCCCCCGCGCCATTGCCGCCCCACCGAAGCTACTCCGACCCTCGCCGCCCCGAGACCACCTCCGGACTCCCTCGCTCGTCCGCATCTCCCGTGCCTCACCCACACCCAAAACCCACCGGAGCGCCGCCGCCGTCGACGCCCGAACGACACCGCCGCCTCGACCTCGCCGCCGACCGTCTCCGACCACCTCCACCGGCGCCACGACCACCGTTGGACTCGTCGTCGTCTGATTCATCTCCCTGGCCACTCCACTGACGCCGAAGATCACCGGAGCGCCGCCACTGCTGCCGCCTCGACGCACTTGCCGTCGACCACCACCGCGGTGAGCTCTCTCAACCTCCTCGTCCGTCCGATCTAGATTATACGGTCGTGATTAGATTAGATCGAACAGTTAGGTTTTTTTTACTAGATCGGTTTAGCCTCGGTTTATTTACGATTTAGATCTAATCGGTTTAGCTGATCGGTATTTCTCTTTTTGCCCTTACTCGTGTCGGTTATTTTCCGCCCGTGCGATGTTTAGTTTCAGCTCGCACACCCGTAGCGCCTGCTAGTTTTTTTTTTTGTTGTTTTGTTTTCTGTTTTAAAATCAGAATAGTTCTGATTTTATATTGCTTATAACTTTTATGTTTTAGATCCAAATTGATTGATTCTTTTTGCATTAGATTCGAAATTTGTTGAAGTTTCTGTTTGTGTACTTAGGTTTCAAATTTGAATAGTTTAGATTTGAATTTGATGAAATTTGTTCAAATCACTAATTTGGTCATATTTTGAGTTTTACAAAGTATTTTTGATTGAATCTTTTGCTACTGTTTTATTATGGTTTTGTCTATCCAGTAGCATATACTTATTTATTTTTACTTTATTTTTAAATTAGGTTTTTAGCAAAACAGTACTGTTTTAGTTATAGTTTTGTTTTAGTTTTTTCTTTATTGTTTTTATTAGTTTTAAATTATTTATTTTTGTCACTTTTGAAAAATTTAGTTTTGTTTCTGTTAGTAAACCAAAGAAAATTTTGTTTTTATTTTAAAAATTTATTTTATTTAGTTTTGTATGAAAACTTGTTTAGGTCATAGTTAGTGTTTCATAAAAGCTTTTTATTTGTTTCTTTTTGCTATTAAAAGTTTATGAAAAATACTTTCTGTTAAAATTAGCTGTTTTATATTTTCTTTTCAGATTATTTATTATGTTGGTATTTTCTTTGTTGTTAAATTTTACTTAGGATAAAACTATTTTTGTGTTATGTCTTAGAGTTTTCTTTAGTAGTTTTGTTGTGTAGTTTTCCTTTGTTTTTATTTGGTGTCCCTTGATTTGCATTTTTATTTGTTGGTTTTATTATGAGTGTTAGAATTGTTTGCTAGGATGTTTGCTTATGTGAATGCTATGTTTGACTATATAGATTTTCAACGGAGTGACGAATAGTTCTACCAAGTCATTATTCGAGAGTGTTGCTACCTTCATCAACTTACCAGGCAAGTTCACTTTGACCATGTTTTTCATACCTATGTGTTTTATTGCATCTAGTGTCATCTTCGCAACAAATCCCTCCAGTAGTGATGTTGAATCCTTGTAGTTGAGTAGTATGCATGAGGTAGGAACCCATCACCCTGTTACCAAGCCCGAAATGTTATTTATTTTAATGCTACGCTATAGTAGACAGGGTTGGTATGAGTGCTCGGGAGTGGTGTGAGAATGGAGGATCTACGTCAATGACGACAACTCCATGATGGAATCTGCAAGGACTGCATCTTCAAGGCCTCAAGACTTCAAGACTCGAGACAAGAATTCAATACACACAACTGGGTGAAGGATGGTTGACAGGCACCCTGGAGAATCCAGTGGTTGGCCGGGATGCATGGAGAAGCGCCATGACATCTTGCGGAAAGCTTCACCTGCACTCAAAGAGACGGAAGAATACTTCATGCCCGGAAGCTTACCTGCAACCGCAAGTCACTATGGGCACTGGCTTGGTTGACCTTAGTGGTGAATCTGGCTGGGACGGTGCTAGCGAGATGTAGAACTACGGTAGGATTGGATGAGCACCGACAAAGGGTCGAGGAACTCTTCTAAGACCATGTTTGGTCATCTTGTTCTCAAACACCCTGAAGTGCGAGAACGTAAAAAGAGGGATTGAATCTTGCGGGTAAAGTGTACAAACCTCTGCAGAGGGTTAAAACCTAATTAGCCGTGTCCCCGGTTACGGACAATTTGAGCATCTGGACTTGGATCTATCTCGGAACTCTCAACACCGGATTGATAACTTAATTGTGGGCAACTTATGATGATTTTGGGCTATGAGACATCGGTTGGCGGAACCATGTCATGATAGAAAACTCCATAGTACAGACTTCATTTATTCCTTTGATGTAGGGAAAATAAAACCAGCTTTTACGCAAACAAAACTCAGACACAGAGCCACAAAAGCCATATTGCATATAGTATAGTTTTACCATCTGTTTTCTCATGTTGTGATCTTGCCGGTACATTCAATGTATTGACCTACACGGCTGCAACTTATCATGTTGCAGATATTTTACTTCCGACGAGTCAGAGTACCAGTGTGTTACGGTCTACACTCAACCTGCCGATGGCGTTGATGGGACTCCACACCCGACTATTTGTTTCCATTGTGACTTATGAGGTATATATCAGTTTACGTTAATTATACATGTGATTGCACTTTGATATATACATTGATGTACCGTGTGCCAAAGATATCTTGATCCGAGGATGGCACAAAGAACACGCAGGCTTGACCGTCTGAGGTCGGGTCGCTACATGCTGTGGCACGACCAACGGTATGTTTTGTTTGTGCCCAAGGTTGCCCCATCAAAGCATTAGGTAGCCAAAATTTTGGTTGAGGTATTGGTTTCCCATGATTTGGCCGACATTGGCAAGAAAAATGAACTAGAGTTGGCTAGAGTTCATTGGCATGCCAAAGAAATGGCAACCATCCAAACAAAGACCAATCTTTGGGTCATGACCAAAATTTTGGTTGAGGTATTGGTTGCCCATGATTTGGCCGACATTGGCAAGAAAAATGAACTAGAGTTGGCTAGAGTTCATTGCCGTGCCAAAAATGGCAACCATCCAAACAAAGACCAATCTTTGGGTCATGACCAAAATTTTGGTAAGGTGCACTTTGGCCACAATCCAAACACACCCCAACACCCGGCTCGTCGAGGATGCACGGGGCGCCGCGACGCGTCCGCGGAGTGGTGTAGCGCGGCCAACTGCATCCTCTGGACCTGAGACCATGCCGGGTCGTCTTGCTTTTTCAATGACATGCGGGGATCACATGTGAGCAAAGGGCATCTCCAACGTTGCCACGACCGCAGCTGACTACCCTGGCACACCAAAACCCTCGTCCCTCGCGCCGTCGCGCGGTGCGTTCCTAGCCGGCGCCAACTGCCCGCATTCATGTTGTCCGTGCGTATGTCGTCGTTAAGACCAACTCCGGTGACTTAATGACGCACCTGGACGCTTGGCCTCACTGGAATGCACTACTTAAAGCGGCAACGCCCAGCTAACCTCCACACCATAGCGCATCGTCCTCCTACCTGGCACCACATCCGCCATGACCGCAAGTGCAAACGCTCTGCGGGAGAGCTTGTCTTCGAGGATGAAGCTCGAGGTCGCCGCCCTCGCTCAAGTCGCCTCTCGCGACGCAATAGTGGCGTAGCCGGATGCGGACGCGACCGCACAAGCGGTGGCCACGCTGGCGGCCGACGACGGGAGCACCGTCAGCCACGCGTCCTACTTGCCGTCATCCAACGTCCGGCACCGCCGAGGTCGGGGACTCCTTCGAGGATGAGTAGGGCATGGGAGGCGGCAGGGCATGGTGTGCCAACTGGCCGGTCTGTCTCTCGTGTTCTACTTTTCCTCGCCGGAGACCGCACCTTCACTTCACGGGTCTTGAACCCCGCCCCCGTACATAGAGATCGCAGATGGAGGACGTCGGTCGCCGCCGTAGAATAGGTTTAGGGTTGGGTTTCTTTTATTTTTCTGTACTATAAAAGTTTGAAATGTAATCAAAATCTGCCGTGTTTGCATTAATCTCGGCCGGTGTATATGAACTTTGAAAATAATATAATTATTGTAGGAGTACTAGCAACATGCCCGTGCGTTGCACAGAAGATCAAGATCTTGTGGGAGAAAAGGATGAACGAGGGAAAGCCTTATCTGCAAATGTGGAGAGGAGTGCGGGTAAATTGTCATAGTTTCCTTCCTATCTGTTAGATATAGATCGGACGGCCTATATTGCAGGATGACAGGCACACCATCATCACAACCTCTGCTTTTTATTGAACCGAGACAAATCTAACATGTGAAGTAAAATAAACACATAGGGTCTATACATACACAAATTATCTTAGGCACTCCAATGTACATCCACTACACATTCACGCATTTCACATCTTTCTACATCTACGGGAACCTACGAAAGGGTTAACGTAAATTGCCTCTCTCTCTCTCCTCCCTTGATTTTCATGGTGGTGGGCCCCTCCCTCCCCCCAATCTACAATCAACAGCTCACACATTTCACATTATGTTAATTACGTAACTGGGATTATGTAGGTGTAGCATTACTCGTCCTAAAAAACCCAACTAAGCCAACCTCCCAACATATCGCACGGGAAAAGACCCGGCCGCGCCGTTTTAGTCAGGATTACCAGATTACTAGTAGTAGTATCGATGGATCGCGCGAAGCAACAAATTTTTTTTGAGGGGCCGAAGCACCTAGTTTTAAAGGAAAAAAGGCGGTACACTCACAAGACTTCGCCGTCATGTCGCATTGCACCCCACACACGTTCGGTCCTGCACACGGCTCACGCAAACGGAATGCGCTTCGGCTTGCCTCTTCACTGACACGTGGGACCGCACATGGAGAAACCGACCATGCGCCAAACTCCCCGCCCACCGCGCCGAAAATCCTCCCCCACACCAAAAATTCCCCCAAATCCGATTCAACCGCCTTCGCCAACTAGCCAATAATATTCCCCTGTCCCCTCCACTCCATGCGCTCCACCAAAGCCGCCCTCCCCGCCGCGCCGATACGTCGGCGCCGCGGTTCGGTGATCCTCTCGCTCCCACAGTACGCTCTTGTAGACTGTCATCCTCTAGCCGCGCCGCCACCTCTGGCTACGTTCTTGTGGAGGCGTACGCGGTCAGCACCGCCACCGCTGGCGATGTTCGTGTGGAGACGCACGATGGTCATCTTCTCCCACAGTACGCGCATTCTAGACTGAGACCCCGTTCATGTCGGTGTAGCGATGAATGTTAGCTGATAGACACTGTTAATCTTACTATTTGCCGAAGTAGTTTACTGTCAATATGCTCTGCTTAAGAAGCTTCCTTGCCCTGTTCTGCACTCAATCTGCTTAGCTGAGATGGCATGCCAAGGCCGATTAGTTGCTAAAATATCCTGCCATATATTTATTGTGACGTAGATTGCCATGGTCTAGTAGCCAATCTGTTAGGTGAAATAGCTCTACACCGTTTTATACTCGATCTTTGTTGCTACGATGGCCTTCGATAGTTCGTTGGCTGTGTGCTCGGCTTCATTAACTGCTGAAACAGCCTGCCATAATTTGGCACTCAAATCTATTTGCTGTATTAGCTTTACATATATTTCGTTACTTAGATCTGCTCGTCCAAATATCTTGCCATAGCTTTAGACATTGACCTAGGTATATTTTCTGGACTTCATGAAAAAGCATATATGTTTTTCCTGTAATATCTAGTAGAAGAACTAATTTGTATGTCTAACAGATGGACAGGACTTGGGATAACTTCTGCTCGAAGATTCTCCGCTGCATATGTTGAGGGGGTTGAAAACTTTATGAACTTTATCAGAGCTGAGTACGGTGGTCCGAATCAGATGTGCTCTGCCCATGTAGCAGTTGTTTGAATTCAATTACAAGACCCCAATCAACTGTGCAAAATCATCTACACTTGTATGGGATGTCGGTCACATATACTAGGTGGGTTCATCATGGTGAAGCTGTGAATGTCAATGTTATTGACTACGTGGAAGCAAAGCAGATCACCATCTTGATCTCGCCTGATGCTCGGTGGAAGAGGAGGAGGTGGAGGTGGTGGCGGAGCCGATGAGTTTGACCAACATTGAAACAATGCTACGAAATGCTCGTGCATTCCATGAACTTTCACCGCAGAAGAAAAGCGGTGGGCCCGCATGTTGGAACAATGCAACGTTGTCACCCCTGTGAAATAAGTCACAAGATTCTCAGCTATGGTCACCTTTCTTGGTGAAGACATCTGAGCGGATGACCAACAAATCATTCAATGCGATGTTGGCTGCTTTCCACGAATCTTTCCCAGATGCGTCGAGCTGCCACACACCTCTGATAAAATGAAGAATTTCCTTCGTGCAGTTGGAATTGGATATGATATGATCCATGTTTGTAAGAATAATTGTGTTCTGCTCGAAGGATTATGCCAACTTAAGTGAATGCCCGAAATGCAAATCATCAAGATGGAAAGATGGCGATCTTTGTGAAGAGGATTCCTCATAATGTTCTCGAGACATTTTCCAATTACACCAAGATTGCGAGAGGTTGTTTCATGATCTTTGAAACAAGAGGATGTCTTGTGGCATTCTAGGAACCAGGAGTACAAAGATCAGAATGTAATGAGCCATCCATCTCATGGTAGTGAGTGGAAAAGCTTCAATGATAAACACAAAGAGTTTGTTGCTGACCCGAGAAACATTAGACTTGGCTTAGCTTCAGATGGATTTAACCCATTTGGCCACCAGAGCGCCACATATAGCATGTGGCCAGTGCTTGTTATCCCGTACAACATGCCTCCAAATGTGTGCACCAAAGAATCAAACTACATGATGGCCTTGCTCATCCTAGGTCCAAAAAGTCCTGGAAAGGATTTTGATTTGTTCATGGAGCCTCTTGTGGAGGAACTTCAACAGCTATGGAAGGGTGTTCTCTCTCGAGACCTATATAGCATCCCACCAGTTGATTTCTTTCTGCGTGCTGTTATAATTTGGTGCATCCATGATTATCCGGCTTTGGGCACTATGTGAGGGAGAACGACACATGGTTACAATGCATGTGTTCACTGTGACAGGAATCCGCTGTCATACGCAATACTTAGCAAGATCTGTTACATTGGCACCGCCATTTCCTTGCCAAGGACAAGCCGCATCCTAGAATACCGAAGACATGTGTTCAATGCAAAGCATGAAAACCGTGATGCGCCAAAGAGGCTCACCGCCGATGAGTTGCAAGTGGAATTAGAGAAGGTCGGGGCATATTACACTGTGAAACCATCCTGGTAATGGTAGCAGGAAAAGGAAGTGTGGCAAGGTAGAAGAGAGGTTATTGTTTACCCGCAGGTCCACTTTGTGGGACTTGGAGTATTGGAAAGATTTGGATCTGCGGCATGATCTTGGTGTGATGCACATCGAGAAAAAGATATGTGACAGCATTATCGGCACACTTCTTAATACTGAAGGCAAGACGAAAGATACCTTAAAATCTAGGATTGATTTGACACACTGGTATCGAAGGATTTGCGGTGTGCAAGATGAAGGTAAACCACGGGATATAGCACCACCGTGGTATACGTCTTGGACAAGGTAAAAAGAAAAGAAATCTGCGAGGTCCCGTCACGTGTGAGATTCCCACATGGATTTGCTTCCAACCCCGAAAGGAGAGTCGGTCTGAGATGGAAACAAGGTACAAGGGTTGAAAACTCATGACTGCCACGTCCTACTTCAAAGGGTTTTACCTATTATCCTTAGAGGATTGGGCCGCCCTGACTTATACAGAGCAGTTGCAGAGTTGGGACAATTCTTCAGGGAACTCTGCAGTAGGAATATCAAGTAGATGCTTTGGAGCGTCTTAGAGACAAGATACCAACTATCCTATGCGACCTTGAGAAGATATATCCTCCAGCCTTATTTGATGTGATGGTGCATTTGGCTGTTCATCTACCTGATGAGGCACTACTTAGAGGTCCAATACAGTATGGCTGGATGTACCCTATTGAAAGGCGGCTAGGCACTTTCAAGGGCTATGTTAGGAACAGAGCTAGACCCAAGGGTTCCATTACAGAGGCCTACATTGCTACAAAAGCGTTGACATTCTGCTCAAAATACATTGAAACAGCTGATCAACTTAGCAAAGAGGTGGGTGAAGACAATCCTGGGCTCAATGTTTTTGATTATTCTGCTCGAAAGTTCTGAGGAAGAGTTGACAAGAGGACAAACCTAAAGATTTGGACAAAATGGTTTGGTATGTGTTGAATAACCGTCCCGAGATACTACCTTATATCAAGTAAGTGCAAGATCGTAGCTTATACATCGTAATCTACTAAACTTGCAGCACATTCTTATATATTTAGATGTTTGACGCGATCACTATGTTGTGCAACATCTACAAAGAGGAGTTACTGCCACAAAATCCAAGAAACATTGACAAACTGTTTATGGCAGGATTTGCGAAATGGTTCAAGAACCATGTAAGCTTTTGAAGTGCACTGTCAGTTTTTTTAATATATTGAGTACATAAGATGATCAGCTTGTCTATTTTCTAACCATAGGTTAAGAAGATGCGGAGGATGCTGAGGCGATTGATGATGCCCTTTACTCACTAGCAATGGGTCCTGATACTCGGGTAAGACATTATGAATCTTGCGTTGTTGGAGATGTGCGCTACAACACTCTTGCATGAGATGAAGGCAGGAAGACACAAAACAGTGCCATCATGAGCACGGATACGTATGACAAAGAGACAACTGAAATGTATGCTAACATAACAGATATTGTTCAGTTGCAGTATATCTTCAGTTTCGAGGATCATCGGTGTGTGGTTATTTTTTTCTTTCGTTTGTATAACCTATTTTCCAGGATCGCAAAACCCAGAGCTGATGATTATTTCAAATCCATCAATGTCAAGGCGGCGTACCAGACCAACGAGCCTTTTATTTTGGCAAATCAAGCAGCACAGATATTTTTCTTGGAAGAAACATTTGCACGTAGCGATGACTGGAGAGTATTGCAAAGGTTTGAGCAGAGGAATTCGTTTAATGAAGTTGCACAACAAGATGATGCTTACACTGCTCCTGATGTACAAGATAACACAAATGTTCCTAATATCTTTGATAACTATCACGTCAATGACGCCGGCGAAAAGATTGCCTGTCGTGCTGTGGACATACAAGAATTGATCAAGAAGAAGCCAACGTTTGAGGATGTTGAGGACGAAGAAGAAGATGACACCGTGCGGAATTACGATTCAGACTGATACACATGGCGAAGATGTTGACGCCGCTTTCGCGGATGATGATTACATTGCTTTTGTCGTATTTGCTCTGTCGGAAGATGTTTTTATCTACTATGTGAAATTGTGTTTGCTATGACAAGCTGAAACCGATGAACATGTTGTTTAGTATTTTCCTGTGAGAACATCACTTGTTATGTATGCTGATTTGTGTTTGGTGATTGTATGACAACTAAAACATGATGAAATTGTTGTTTAGTTGTACTCATATTTGGCTGTGAAACTTGAATTTGATGACATAGTTTGCTGTTGGACTGCAATTTGCTCGACGACTTCGAATGAGAACAAAGCTGACCTGACAGGGCCTCTGCTATTTATTTATTTGTATGAGCAAAAGGGGATACCCCCTGATTTCCATTAATAGAAATCATTAGATGTTCACAACACTACGCCCAGCCAGCTACACAGGTTTCATTCATTACTAGTTTCAGCCAAGTGCTCATGTCGTAGCCACTGAATACATCACGAGTGCTACATACACCGCAAATAAAGAGACAATCATCCCTCTGAGCACATCGATTTTGCCCATTATCTTCACAAGCTCTTTCATCTCCTCATTGTTGTCAAGGCCGTTCAGCGGTTGTTGCTTGGCCATGATCGGAGGAATTGCATCTTTAACCTTCCGCTCGCATCTTCCTCTTACATCGTTCCTTCGCCATACTTGTCCAACACCCCAACCTCTTTGGTATTGGGATTCCTCGGCTAACCAAATAATCAGCGTAGTTGCATTCCCCACATCGCCAACTTCCCGTAAATACAAATCACACAAATCTTCCCTTTTACGCATTTAATCAAATTGGAAGATCATCAACCAAACTATTAAAAAAATCAGCAACTGAAAGCAGCAGAACAACACTTAAACATATTAGTACCCCATGATTCGGGCATTTGTAGAAGACTCGGCCATGGTTGCGGATTGTGGTTGAGACGCGACGGATGACTCTGCGTGATTTGCAGCAGTGGCACCACACTACCGGCAGCGGGTTGCGATGAGCAATGGGCTGCGGTGCGCGTGCCGGCGGGGGTGTGATGAGACCCACAGGCGATGGTACGGGTGGCAACTTGGCGCATATCTGGTTGTTGCCTGCTGAAGAGCAGGTGGACGAGCAGCCAGCGGACATGGTTGCTGCGCCAGAGCTTCCGATGCTAAGCGAGTAAGTAGAGAAGAGGAGAAGCGAACATTGGATATGTCGGTTTCATTACTTGCAGTAGTAGCATAGCACCATATATAGTCATAGTCTAGGTTTGGATTCGAACCAGCTATAGGAGCACGCCTTTCTTTCTTTTTCTAAAACTCGGCAACGCCTCTTTCTTTGGTACACTAGCTTGTTCTCAGACGCCTTCCCAAGTCTTTGATTTTCTTTCCCTTTTTTGCGAGGAAGGAAGGAGGACAAAATTGAGAGTTCCTGGGACTCGAACCCAAGACCTCTCGGTTGAAAACCAAGGTTGCTAGTCACCTATGTGGCGGATGTTCCCCGTGAGGAGGACGGCAGACGAACGCATTTTCCTCGCAGTTCTCTTCCTATATTCTCCCTCTGTCCCATAATATAAGAATATTTTTGACACTACACTAGTGTAAAAAACGTTCTTATATTATGGGACGGAGGGAGTATAAAAAAGTATGCTACTTGGTGTCCGCTTAGTCAACAAACGATTGTGCCAAGCTTGACCGTTGGATTGACATTCAACGTTTGTCGCGTTTCTTCAGTCTCTTCTTCCTCGAGCCGCCAAAGCCAAACCAGCGCCGGGCGGGACCGCCGCCCCGCCTCCCACGGCTGGTCGTGATCTTCCCGGCTCCTGTTCGCTCCGGCCCCGAGGCCTCACCATCGCCCTCCGCCTTGCTTCGCCATGGCGCCACCCTCCAGTTGTCAACATGGTCAACAACCGAGAGGAATAAGGAGATGACTGTACATGGTGAGGATGACAGTAGGGACCCAGCAGCACGCGCAGTAATTTTGTTTTTTCGGGACGGAGAAGGGTATCAACTATATTGTGCGGGACCCATGGCCCGTCTAGCCCAGGCTTTTATTCCATATGTTTAGCACATGACCAGCCCAGTTTGTTTTTTTCCTTTCTGAAAATGGCTAGCCAGCTATTTTGTTTTTTGCAGAATAACCAACGTAGGCCTACTTGCTTTTCTACGCTCATTGGGCCGGAAATCTTTCAAGACGAGGAGGGATGCATTTTGGCCGAAAATGGGCTATAAGTAATAAGAAATGGGCTATAAGTAATAATAAATGGGGTCAGAAATGAAAAAATACAGCGTTGTAATTAGTTCCAAAATATTGTTTTCTTCGGATTTTGATATTTTAAATTTCATTGTTTTGTCTTGGGTAAAATTTCATTGAATTTAAATTAAGATATATTTAGATTTAAAATTAATTTGAATCGCCGTAAATTTCGGGTCAGAGTCTTTGTTTGGGGACAGATTTGGAGGCTGACTTGTGGGTCTACTAGGTTGGCGTGTACTTTGGCTTTGTCAACTTAGTCCACAAACGATTCTAGCAAGAGTGACCGTTGGATGTTAATCCAACCGCCGTCTTCTTCTTCAATATCGATCTTCTTGCTCCGGCCGCCCAAACCAGCTCCTGTGGGACCGTCACTCCCGCCTCCTGGCCGGCTGTCTTTGCCGCCGCAGCCGCACCGCCCCATCCTACTTCATTGTCGGCCGTGCCATTCCTCTACTCACCCACACCTCCTGTTATTTTCCGGCGACGGCAAATGACCAAGAACCTCAGATACTCCACCGCTGGGCAACCATTGTCGAAGTCTTCCCGGCTCCGCCTCGTTCCGTTCCTAGGCCGCGCCGTCGTCCACCGCCATGGTGCTCTCGGCGCGGCCTGGTCAACGTGGTCAACGAACGACATCCATTGGCCATGGACTGTACGCGCAAATTAATGATTCCTCCACCTGACAGCTGGGACCCACCGGAAGGGCCTCCGTATTTCGTGACAAAACATTCCCCCCGCTGACATGTCGGACCCACCAGCTATATCTTCGCACGCAAGGAAGTGCCTCCTTATTACGCACAAAAAAATGAATACTCCCCCGGCTAGCTGGGACCCACTATAGTGGGAGGATGACTTGTGGGCCAACTAAGTTGACGGGGACGGACGGCTTTGTCAACTTAGTCAATATGAACGATTCTAGCTCCAGTGACCGTACGATGTCCATCCAACGGATGTAGTGCTTCTTCAACCTCTGGTCTTCTTGCTCTAGCTGCCCAAAACAGCGCCGGTCGTGTCGCCTGCTCCTGCCTCCCATGGCCGGCTGTCCTGCCGTGGAGGCCTCACCGCCCCCTACTATTCCCACCGCTGGCCAGGCCCTGCGGCGACGGCAGCCTCACACCGCAGCCAAACCAGGGAACCCTCGTACTCCTCTCCGCGCGGGCTTCCACTGTCGCGTCTTCCCCGGCACCACATCGTCCCCTTCCTAGGCCTCGCCGTCGTCCACCGCCGTGGTGCTCTCCGCGCGGCGTGGTCAACGTGGTCAAGGAACGACTTCCATCGAAAAGAATATCAGATGCGTGGAGAGGCCGACTAGGTCCATGACCACAGCCCCCAGTTTTTTGTGATTTGCCAAGTAAATCGCTTTGTCGGGCCTGTTGGGCTGCAAATCTTTCAGACGAGGAGAGCTTTCATTCGGTGGCCGAGAAAATGGCCCATCAAGAATGAGAAATGGGTTGTACATTTTTAAAACACATCAAACCGCAATTAGTTTCAAATATCTTTTTTATTTCGAGATTTTAAATTACATTAATTTTTATGCATGGAGAATTTGTTGGATTTTATATTGATATACATTTATTTTTAAAATCAGTTTGAATGTGAGTCGAAATTTCGGGATTAAAACAGTTCGGACCGGCATCAAATATGCAAATTTTCGTATAATTTTTTAACCGTGGCCACAATATGGGCTGTAATGCTAACAAAAAGAATATGTGCTCCAAAAAAACCTTGATAATTAGCAAATGGGCTGTATATTATTAGAAATAATGGCAGATGGGCTGTATGCTGTTTTCCACAGATTTGAGGCTTTCCTAAAAAAGGTTGACGACAAGCAAAGGATCGTTGGATGGCCATCCAACTAGTCGTCTTCTTCAATCTCTGCTCTTCTGCTCCGGCCGCTCAAACAAGCGCCAAGGGACTACTCCGCTTCCTTCCTCCTCCTCAAGGCCGGCTCACATCACAGCAGGCCTCACCGCCCCACCATACTCCCATCGCTGGCCTAGCCATCCCTCTACTCACCCACACCTGCTGTTATTCTCCGGCGACGGCAGACGAACCAGTAAACCCTCGTACAGTCGTACTCCCCTCCACGTGGGAAACAACTGCTGAGTCTTCCCTGCCTCCGTGTCGTTCCCTTCCTAGGCCTCGCCGTCGTCCACCGCCCTGGTGCTCTCGGTGCGGCCTGGTCAACATGGTCAACGACCAACATGCATCTGAAGTGGACTGTACGTGGAGAGGCCGACCGCTGGATCCATGGCCGCACGCAAGGAAATGCCTCCATATTACGCGCAAAATAATGATTCCTCCATCTGACATCAGGAACCCACAGAAAGGGCCTCTGTATTTCGTGAAAAAAACGTAACCGCCGCCGACAGCTCGGACCCATCAGCTATATCTTCGCACGCAAGAAAGTGCCTCCTTATTACGCACAAAAAAAAAGAATACACTCCCTGTTAGCTGGGACCCAGTATAGTGGCAGGCTGACTTGTGGGCCTACTAAGTTGACGGGGACGGAGGGCTTTGTCAACTTAGTCAATATGCATGATTCTAGCTCCAGTGACCGTACGATGTCCATACAACGGCCGTAGTGCTTCTTCAACCTCTGGTCTTCTTGCTCCAGCCGCCCAAACCAGCGCCGGTCGTGCCTCGTGCTCCACGCCTCCGTGGCCGGGCTGCAATGCGGCGGAGGCCTCACTGCACCCTACTACTCCCACTGCTGGCCAGGCCATCCCTCTACTCACCCACACCCCCTGTTATTCTGCGGCGACGGCAGCCTCACACCGCAGCGAACCAGTGAACCCTCGTACTCCTCTACGCGTGGGCATCCACTGCCGCGTCTTCCCCGGCTCCGCGTCGTCCACCGCCCTGGTGCTCTCGGCGCGGCGTGGTCAACGTGGTCAAGGAACGGCTTCCATCGGACGTGGACTGTACGTGGAGAGGCTGACAGCTGGGTCCACGGCCGCAGCAAGGAAGTGCCTCCTTATTACGTGCAAAATAATTATTCCTCCACCTGACAGCAGGGACCCACTGGACGGGCCACCGTATTTCGTGAAAAAACGTTTGCCCCTGACTGCTGGGACCCACCAGCTACATCTTCGCATGCAAAGAAGTGCGTCCGGGCAAAAAAATGATTCGCCCCCCTGACTGCTGGGACCCACCAGCTACATCTACGCAGGCAAGGAAGTGCCTGACAGTCGGGACCCACCTGGTCGAAGCGTACGTAGCGTTGTCATTCTGGTCGCGAACGTGTACGTACATATATACTGGTGGATGTAGAGGCGCGCACGTGTCGTAGTAGAGGCGCGTACGTGTCGTAGTAGAGGCGCCGCGTAGCATTTACACGCACGTCTGCCGCCAGGGTGCAAGAAAGAAAATACGCCACGTATGTGTACATATGGGCGGGGTCTCGAACGCCTACTCACAAGATACGCACGGCCATGGCTCGTGTACATGGCGGGTCGAACGGAGAAACAGCGCGCTGCCGTCGTGTCCATGGGGAGGCAACGGAATGCGTCGTGTTCATGGGGAGGCAACGGAATGCGTCGTGTTCATCGGGAGGCAACAGAACGCGTGGGAGCCAACTGGCTGGGTCGGAACGGAATGCGTTGTCGTGTTCATCGGGAGGGCTTGGACGGAACAGGCGATGGAAACGAGGCCTGGCTTACCACAAAACGGAGGAAACGGCCTTGTGTTCGACCGGCCACGTTCGAAACGGGATCCTGTTCATCGGGAGGGGTCTGGCGTACCGCAAAACGGAGGAAATGGACCTCCTATGGTCGAAACGGGGGTCCTGTTGATTGGGAGGGGTGTGGCGTACCGCAAAATGGAGGAAACGGACTTGTGTTGGAGTGCTATGGTTGAAACAGGGGTCATGTTGATCGGGAGGGGTGTGGCGTACCACAAAACGGACGAAACGGACCTCCTACGGTCGATACGGGGGTCCTGTTCATCGGGAGGGGTGTGGCGTACCACAAAACGGGACTCCACGGGATACTGTTCATCTCCACCGTCGGCCTCCTCCAGCCTCCACGGGCTCCTGTTCATCCAGCCTCCACCGAGCTCTACTCCACCGGCTACTGTTCAACTACCCCTCCACCATCTACTGTTCATCCAGCCCTCCACACCACGGGGTCCTGTTCAACCACCCCTCCATGGGCACCCCTCCATCGTCTACTGTTCATCTAGCCCTCCACACTACGGGGTCCTGTTCAACCACCCCTCCACGAGCACCCTCCACCGCTTCATCGCTCATCCAGCCCTCCACCACACCACGGGTCCTGTTCATCCAAAGGCAATGCCACCGCCACCTGTTCATCCCAGAGGCAGCATCGATCGGCTTCGATTAGCGGCAGAGCGGGCGAATCGCTCGATCGGGTTCGATTAACAGCCATCGATCGATCGCCGGGTTCGATTAGAGCCCAAAGCCTCGCTTCGGGTTCGATTAGAGCTAACGCCGCACACACGCCACAGACGTGTATGAGAGAAACGTGCATCGCTCGGCCCCCGACCTCCCACCGTAACCGGGAACTCCCTGAAATTTTCCTCGCCCTTGCTTCTACCAAGGTTTTTTCCGTCATGGACGACCCAAAGAATGTCATGCGGCTGCGTCTCCGGCCCGCCCAGGACGAAAAGCCCATTTTCTGTCATGATTTTTTGTCATAGAAGTAGGCGCCCACCACATCTATGATGATATCGGGTTTTGTCACAATTATCGTCATAGAAGTGTCATATGTATGATAGAAAAAATTCGTTCGGCCCAAAATGTCACGAATGTGTCTTTTTTTTGTAGTGTCCTCAAGTGCCCTGCAGTCCGGGTCTGCCGGCAAGCTGTCCTGGTTAAGGTCGAGGTCGGGGTTCCTATATGCCACCTTGATGAGCACCTTGAGGAGGGTGCCCCGGCGAAGCTTCTGGGACTCGTTGGCCATGTGGGTCGCTCGGCGGTCGTGGAGTAGCTTCAAGGCGTCAAGGACAACCTCAAAGAACATGGTCACCCTGGCGCTCTCAGAAATCCTATCGTCGTGGGAGTACCTCATGCTCAGCAGGCCCATGGTGGATAGCTGCGCGGTGAGATTATCCGAGACATCGATGAGGCGTGCGGTCCAGACCTTCATGCCGCTCACAAAGTCTTTGTGCTCGGCGGCAGCGCTCGTGAACAGTTGTTCCCCATCCTCGAGTTTCTTGGTCAGGGTCTTCTCGTGGGCTCTGCTGCTCACGAGGGTCTCCTCCAGGGTGGCCAGCTTCAGCTTCAGGCCGGTGATGGAGTCGTTGGCCTTGGAGAGCAGCTTGTTCCTGTCGGATATGGTGACCTGCAAACCCACCAAGGTGTCGATGGTCTTGTCCCTGTCACTCTTGAGCGTCGCGACCTCTTTGTTGTGCTTCTCCAACTCCGCCCCCAGCTCCTCCACCTTGCCGGCCAACTCGCTCTTGGCGGCCTCTGCCGCTTCAGCAGCATGGATGGCCTCCTTCAGCTTGTTGGCGTGATCCAGGACCAGAGCGGCAAGTGCATCGTTGTGTTTCTGCTTCCAGTTCCTGGGTCCGCTGCGCGACGAGCTTCTCGATTTCTTCATCCTTGCCGCGGAGCTTGGCGGCAAGCGCCTCCTCGCGAGCGGCAAGGTCTTCTTCTTGGGCGTCGAGTGAGATGCGGCACTCCCTCCGCTCACCGTCCTCCTTGGCAATCCGTGCAGCATCCTCCTCTTGGGCCTTCTTGATATCAGATTGCTTCAGAAGAAGCTCGTTCCACTGCTAACCCAGCTGCTCCTGGCTGGCCTTCAATTCCTGCCGGGCCTCTATAAACCAGACCTGTGTCTGCTCAACGCGATCCTGGAGGCCCGCCTCCGCTGTGTCGATGACCGCCATCCTGGAGTCCGGCTTCTCCTTGCGGGCGCGGTGAAGCGACTGAAGCTTGTGGAAGCTGCTATTAATAGCTTGGAGGAGCTGGCCCTCCTTAGAACTGCCGCTCTTGGCGCTTGGCTCGTCGACAACTTGGAGCCCGGCGGCGATGATGACATCTTCGTCGAAAACCTCCCCCTGGCAGGCGCTCCGGTGTTTGCCGTCTGATACGTCTCCAACGTATCTATAATTTTTTATTGTTCCATGCTATTATATTATCTGTTTTGGATGTTTAATGGGCTTTACTAAGCACTTTTATATTATTTTTGGGACTAACCTATTAACCGAAGGCCCAATGCAAATTGTTGTTTTTTGCCTATTTCAGTGTTTCGCAGAAAAGGAATATCAAACGGAGTCCAAACGGAATGAAACCTTCGGGAGAGTGATTTTTGGAACAAACATGATCCAGAGGACTTGGAGTGGACGTCAAGAAAGAAGCAAGGAGGCCATGAGGCAGGGAGGCGCGCCTGCCCCCTGGGCACGCCCCCCACCCTCATGGGCCCCTCGTAGCTCCACCGACCTACTTCTTCCTCCTATATATACCCATATACCCCGAAAACATCCAGGAGCACCACGAAACCCTATTTCCACCACCGCAACCTTCTCAGACTCCGTGAGATCCCATCTTGGGGTTTTTCCTGCCTCACCGAGGGGGAATCGGTCACAGAGGGCTTATATATCAACACCATAGTCTCTCCGATGATGTGTGAGTAGTTTACAACAGACCTTCGGGTCCATAGTTATTAGCTAGATGGCTTCTTATCTCTCTTTGGATCTCAATACAAAGTTCTCCTCGGTCTTCTTGGATATCTATTCAATGTAATTCTTTTTGCGGTGTGTTTGTCGAGATCCGATGAATTGTGGGTTTATGATCAAGATTATCTATGAACAATATTTGAATCTTCTCTGAATTCTTTTATGTATGATTTGATATCTTTGCAAGTCTCTTCGAATTATCAGTTTGATTTGGCCTACTAGATTGATCTTTCTTGCAACGGGAGAAGTGCTTAGCTTTGGGTTCAATCTTATGTGTCCTTTCCCAAAGGATGTTAGGGCAGCAAGGCATGCATTGTATTGTTGCCATCAAGGATAAAAAGATGGGGTTTATATCATATTGCTTGAGTTTATCCCTCTACATCATGTCATCTTGCCTAATGCGTTACTCTTTTCTCATGAACTTAATACTCTAGATGCATGCTGGATAGCGGTTGATGTGTGGAGTAATAGTAGTAGATGCAGAATTGTCTCGGTCTATTTGTTGCGGACGTGATGCCTATATACATGATCATGCCTAGATATTCTCATAATTATGCACTTTTCTATCAATTGCTCAATAGTAATTTGTTCACCCACTGTAATACTTATGCTATCTTGAGAGAAGCCACTAGTGAAACCTATGGCCCCCGGGTCTATTTTCCATTATATTAATCTCCCGCCAACGTGCTATTTCTGTCGCCGTTTATTTTGCAATCTTTACTTTCCAATTTACATCATAAAAATACCAAAAATATTTATCTTATTATCTCTATCAGATCTCACTTTTGCAAGTGGCCGTGAAGGGATTGACAACCTCTTTATCGCGTTGGTTGCAAGGTTCTTATTTGTTTGTGTAGGTACGAGGCGACTTGTGTGTGGTCTCCTACTGGATTGATACCTTGGTTCTCAAAAACTGAGGGAAATACTTATGCTACTTTGCTACATCACCCTTTCCTCTTCAAGGGAAAACCAACGCATGCTCAGGAGGTAGCACCGTCCCCGGGATGGTGACAAACAGATCCTCACTGATCTTCAGGTATCTGCCTGAGTGGGGGGCCTCGGAGGTGGACGGTTGGTCGTCGACCACCGTCGCCCCGGCAGCTGAAGGCTTCGGGACCGATGTAGCGCCATGTGCTCCTGAGGCAGGGATGCCATCAGTACAGTCACTGGTCCCTCGCTGGCCTCCCTGGCAATTCCCCTGGTGGCCTCTTCATGTGCTTCCTTGCCGGCCTCGTCGGCCTGAGTGGCGGCATCCTTGGCGATCTCCTCGATGGTGCCATCGACATCCATTTTACCCGCCGAGGAGAGGTTTGAAAACCAAGGAGGGCAAGAAGATGAAACCAGGATCGAAGTTTAAAGCAAAACGAAAAAGATTACACTGGAGAACAGATCAAGGCCAGGAGGCAGGCGGCTTACCTACGACAAGTTGGGGAGGAGTCATTACCTCCCCGCCAACGCTCATTGTCGGGGTGGGGCCGCCGACACCTATGCTTGCCGGCTCCTCCTCTGCACGCGTGGGCTCGTCGGGGGAGGGCCTTGCCAGAGATCTCTCCCTTGGCGGCGTAGGCTCGCCGGTGGGGGCCCTTGTCGGGGACCCGTCCTTGGGTGGTGTGATGGTTGATAGAGGAGGCGTGTTGGGGGCGGCTCTTGACGGCCCCTCCTGTTGCCGCTCTTCACTTGCAAACCCGGCAAGACTGATGGTGAAAAGACACGCCCCAGTGCTCGCCAATGGAAAGTGGGTAGTGGACTCACGCTGGGGGCTTAGTCGGGGGCTGCGTCGTGGGCTTGGGCCCGGGCTGATCGTGATCACCACCGGCGCACTCGAGGTGCCTGCCGGGGGTCGTCGCCCGTTGAGGTCTTGGCCCTCTTCGCCATCCTATGCGCCAGTGTCTCCGTGTCCCTGCAAAAGTAAGCCAAGACAAAGTTAAATCAAGCAAGATAACCACAACATGAGTCCAAAAGATGGAGAAGGTGGTGGAGCACTCACTCGTCCCTTTCTTCATCCTCCTACTCTGGCCCCCTCCTGTTCAGGTCATGCCAGAGAGGTTGTAATCGGCCTTTGGTATGGTGTCCGTGTGGAGGGGTGGGGACGGAGACCTGCGTCGCTTGGCCACAGCGGAAGCAGCGGCCGCTGCTCCCTCTACCGCCACGGTCGTGTGCCTCGTATGATGCACGGGTTGTGCCTGGGCCCCTTGCCGCGGTGCGGCCTTGCCGGTTGCCCTCTTGGCAGGGACCTCTTTGGGCGAAGAGGCTCGCCGCACTGGCTCGCTGGAGCTAGACCGCGGAGGACACGCTTCCTCCTCCTCTTAACTGGGGGCTCCTCGGGCGGCTCCTCTTCGTCCGTGTCGTCGGCCGCCTCTTCGTCTGCCTCCTCGGCAGAAGGGCCCTTGGTGGTAGCACCGCTGCGCTCCCCGGTGGACTCCACATGCTCGGCAAAGTCTACTTCGGCCCCGGCCTTGCTTTCCCGGAAGCCAGCGCTGCCGGCCGCATCGGCGAGAGCCGCCTCCTCCGTGCTGTTGGCGATATATGCCACCTCCTCGTCGGTGGTGTTGCGGATGAGCTTCTTCTCCTCGCGGACAGGCCGCTCCAACAAACTGTCGAAGAACTCTTGCACCCACGCCGCGTCCAGCTCGGCCCAGGTCTGGTCGAGGCCGTGGGCGTAGAACACCGACTCCAAGGCGATGATGGAGGTCTGGGCGGAGTTGTTGCACATGGGGAACACGGCCACCGGCAACTTGAACGGCTTGCCGACCTCCTCAACCTTGCCGGCCTCCTTAGCCTTGACGGCCTTTTTCTTGCCGGCCTTGCCAGGTTTGTTGATCTTGAGCTGGAACAGCTTCAAGCAGAGGGGCGTGTGTTGCATCACTGTGAAGTTCTGATTCGGACCAGGGCGCAACCTCATGACGTCCGCCGCGTTTCGAAAATCCCAAGCCGGCCTCCCTTTGTTATGCAGAGGGGCAATGCGGCGGCGGATGGAATCGGCCCCGATCATCTCCAAGGTGAGCCCTACAGACTTGAGGCGGTGGATTCTGGTGATGGCAAATGTGAGCTTCTTGTCCTGAGGATCGATGCTACCCTAGTTGCCGTGACGGACCACTTGCGCTTGCCGGGGGGTGTAGAATGGGTGCGGCTCCTTCTCCACGATCCAGCACCTCCGGTGCCGCCACTCCTCCCATTTCTCCTTCTGGGGTCCCGTTTGGGTATGTCTCCTTGCAACAAGTCCTCGGGATCCAGGTGATGCAACCGGACAGTGCCCCTCCTGACTGGATGCGAGGGAGGAAATAGTGGCTGAAGAGCACCGTGTTGGGGGTCACCCCAGCAAAGTTCTCACAGAGGTGAGCAAAGATGGCCATACATGCCATGGCGTTCAGCGTGAAATCCAGAAGATGGAGGTTGAAGGTGTACATGATGTCGATGAAGAAATCCGAGAACGGGGGCAGAGCCCGCAGTAAAGATAATTGATAAAGAAGGGATATCGATCTGGACCTGGTGCACCGTTGGGTCTGGGGATGACGCGGTTGGCGGGATGTCCCGTCGTCTCCCTCCCCCACATGAACTAGAACCGCTCCTTGAGCGCGCTTGCGTCGAGCCCAGGAGCAAAGACGACGTGCTCCCTCCGCTTCGTCACCAGAGCATCCTCCACCTCCTCGCTCCCATGGAGCGCCCCCTTGTTCTTGTTCTTGGGCGCCATGGCAGTCGATGGAGGGCAGGGGGCCGAATGCGGTGAGGGCGCGGCGGCAATGGGCGGAGAAGGGAGCTTTGGATTGGGCTCGAGGAAGAAGTAGGGGGCGGCAATTTCCTAGATTGGAATGGGCGAAAGGGGTAAATGAGCAGCACCCCTGCAGTTTCCTCTTTTTATGGGGAAGGCGCGGGGCTGCCTCGTTACTGTTCAGTGTGAAGGCATTGGCGCAGGCACGGGCGTGCTGCAACCACTCCACACACGACCCCCACGACGCGCACTCAATACAGGTCGTGGGAAGCACAGTGGACGAGAACATTATGGCAGTTGTTCCCCTGCCATGCATGCCCGCGCACTATTTGGGCCTGGCCCAACTACGCCTCGCACCCGTGTATGGCCCAGGACCGGCGGCTCCTGTCGGTGTGCTAAAGTTTGGGCTCGTCAGCACCCCATACTTGTGCATGGGCAGTCATAGCCACGCCCGCGGCGAGGCCTGAAGGGGGGCGACCGAGAACAAGATACAAGGCGAGGAGAAGCAGCCAAGCCAGAGACCCGAAGACAGAGGGCGAGCTGGACCCCCGGCAAGATCCTTGCCGGGACGGCTTGCGAGACCCCGACAAGATCCTTGTCGGGGATGATTTGCGAGACCCCGACGACATGCAGCTGTTCGTGAATACCCTGCCACCTCTCCAGCGCAGTAGCTGGCCAGCCAACTTTGCATTGCATGCCTCGTCGGTGTGGACGCGTTTCAAGACTGGGCGAGGCGGCAACGAACGGGACGGGTTCTCCTCCCGTCCCCGATAAAGCAAGAGGGCACGTAAGCAGTGCATTTATGGCGTTTGTCCTAAGACGCCAGCGATAAACATAGGTACTGTAGCAGCTTTACACCTCCTATGTGTCACTGTGGCAGCCCCTTGGACATATAAAAGGAGGCCCACGTCGTACAATATGAGGATTCAAACTTTTGCACCTCTCGGTCCAGCATGCATGCGAGCAGCTAGCCGGAGCTCAAGAACACAGAATACACAATCAAGCAGGACTAGGGTCTTGCGCTTCTCAGCGGCCCGAACCTGGATAAAAATCCGCCGCATTGGCCTTTAGATCCGCTCTTTACACCACTCCTCCTCCCTGCCGAAACGTAGAAGGGATCTGTGTGATCCCATAGGTGTCGACCTTCTCTCTATGCCGACAATCACATAAGGGTTCACCATCGTTCATGCTTCGGGAATCAAAAACCTTAACACAAGTATTTCTACCAATCCACAATTACTCACTAGCATGGCTCTAATATCACCATATTTATATTGCAAAACTATTACAAGGAATCAAACATATCATATTTCGTGATCTACAAGTTTTTATGTAGGATTTTATGACTAACCATGTGAATGACCAATTCTTGTTAACTCTCTAAATAGATACAAGTGAAGCAAGAGAGTTTAATTCTATCTACAAAAGATATGACCACACTCTAATAAATATAAATGAAGCAAAAGATCATTCTACAAATGGCGGTTTTCTATGTGTAGAGAAACGGGCAATCCAAACTTCAAATGATATAAGTGAAGCACATGAAGCATTCTATAAAGCCATACTCAAAAGATATAAGTGAAGTGCAAAGAGCATTCTATAAATCAACCAAGGACTATCTCATACTGGCATGGTGCATTATTAAAAGAAAAATGAAAATCACACGACACTCCAAGAATTTACGCATATCATGTGACGAATAAAAATATAGCTCCTAGTGAAATTACCGATGGTCATTAGAAGAAAGAGGGGATGCCTTCCAGGGCATCCCCAAGCTTAGTTGCTTGTGAGTCCTTGAATATTACCTTGGGGTGCCTACATCCCCAAGCTTAGGCTATTGCCACTCCTTATTCCTTCATCCGTCATGTTCTCACCCAAAACTTGAAAACTTCAATCACGCAAAACTTACCAAAACCCTGGTGAGATCCGTTAGTATAATAAAGCAAATCACCACTTCAATTACTATTGCAAACCCATTCATATTTTATTTTTGCATTGTAGCTACTGTATTATAACTTCTCTGTGGCTTATACCACCGATACAATCGGTAATTTCATCAAAACAAGCAAAACAATGCATCAAAAACACAATCTGTCTTAAACAGGACAGTCTGTAGCAACCTGAACAGCTACCATACTTCTGTAACTCTAAAACTTCTAAAACATTAGGACAAAATAAACAATTTGCATAGCAGTACTATGTAAAAATTTCAGAAACATTCGATGTTCCCGTAAAAATGAAAAATCATGCACTACAGCCAAAGTTTCTGTTTTTGCACTACACAAACCAAAAAATCAATCTAATCATCCTAAAGGCAAATCTTGGCACATTATTTTTATGATACAATGGATTTGTACAAGGGGATAATTATTTTTGTTGAAAATTTTCTATAACCAAGGTTCACAAAGTTTCCATGGGCACGAACAAAGTTCAAGGCTAGCTCCCACTTCAACGATGCTCGTCTTTCTTACTTTCACTTTTCTTTTTGAAAAAGTTTTAGGTTCCCCACTTTATTTGTTTTTGTTTTTAAACTTTATAAAATCACACAACAGAAATAAATGACTCTCAAAAACTTCCAGGTTGTCTCCCTAGCAGCGCTTTCTTTAAAGCCATTAAGCTAGGAATATAGTGCTCAAGTAATTGATCCACCTGGATCCTAAGGTATATCAAAGCCAATTTTAATTAGCAATGATTTGTGATTTAGTAGTGAGAACAAATTAACATATATCAAGTATCGACGAAGTCTAACTCTCTTCTTATGCATTGGCATGTCATAAAAGAACAATTCATGCACATCAAGTAAAGGCCAGTGCATAGTATAAATCTTGCAATTTTATCGTATTGGAAATATAGAGAGGCGGAGATGTAGTTCCCCTCTCATAATAATTGCAAGTAGGAGCAGAAAGCACATGCATATTATATTTATCAAAATCAACATGTGCGATAGTAGAATGCAACCCATCAATATAGTCCATAATAAGCGCAAACTTCTCTGATATAGTGTAGTTGCGAGAATTCAAAAAGATAATAGGACTATCATGCATGGGTGCAATAGCAACAATTTCATTCTTAACATAAGGAACTATAGCAAGTTCATCTCCATAAGCATAATTCAAATTGGCATCATGGTCACAAGCATAGAAAGCATCAATTTCATCAAAAAGGTATATTTCAAATGAATCCAAGCGATCATAGCAATCATCATAGCATTCATCCTTCGCTGAGTGATACGTCTCCAACGTATCTATAATTTTTTATTGTTCCATGCTATTATTTTATCTATTTTGGATGTTTTATATGCATGAATATGTTATTTTGTATTATTTTTGGGACTAACTTATTAACCTAGAGCCCAGTACCAGTTTATGTTTGTTCCTTGTTTTTGAGCTTCGCGGGAAAGGAATACCAAACGGAGTCCAAACGGAATAAAACTTCACGATGATTTTTCTTGGACTAGAAGACACCCAGGAGACTTGGAGTTCAAGCTAGAAGAGCCATGAGGCGGTGACAAGGGTGGAGGGCGCGTCCAGGGGGTAGGGCGCGCCCCCTACCTTGCGGGCTCCACGTGACCCCCCTGACCTAGTTCAGCCTCCTATATATTCACATATATTCCCAAACCACCAGAAGCATCCATGAAAACACTTTTCCACTGCCGCAACCTTCTGCTCCCGTGAGATCCCATCCTGGGGCCTTTTCTGGCATCCTGTCGGAGGGGGATTCAATCACGGAGGGCATCTACATCAACTCTATTGCCCTTCCGATGAAGCGTGAGTAGTTTACCTCAGACCTACTGGTCCATAGCTAGTAGCTAGATGGCTTCTTCTCTCTCTTTGATTCTCAATACCATGTTCTCCTTGATGTTCTTGGATCTATTTGATGTAATCTTCTTTTGCGGTGTGTTTATCGAGAACTGATGAATTGTGGATTTATGATCAGCTTATCTATGAATATTATTTGAATCTTCTTTGAATTCTTATGAATGATTTGATATCTTTGTATTTCTCTTCGAATTATCAGTTTGGTTTGGCCAACTAGATTGGTTTTTCTTGCAATGGGAGAGGTGCTTAGCTTTGGGTTCAATCTTGCGTGATTTCACCCAGTGACAAAGTAGGGGTAGCGAGACACGTATTGAATTGTTGCCATTGAGGATAAAAAGATGGGGTTTATATCATATTGCATGAGTTTATTCCTCTACATCTTGTTATCTTACTTAAGGCGTTACTCCGTTCTTTATGAACTTAATACTCTAGATGCATGTTGGATAGCGGTCGATGTGTGGAGTTAAAGTAGTAGATGCAGGCAGGAGTCGGTCTACTTGACATGGATATGATGCCTATATTTCATAATCATTGCCTTGGACATCGTCATAACTTTGCGCTTTTCTATCAATTGCTCGACAATAATTTGTTCACCCACCATATTATTTTCCTTCAAGAGAGAAGCCTCTAGTGAAACCTATGGCCCCGGGGTCTACTTTCCATCATATTAGTTTCTGATCTACTATTCTGCAATCTTTTACTCTCAGATCTATAAACCAAAAACCCAAAAATATTTTATCTTTTGTTTAGTTCTATTTATCTATCTCTATCATATCTCACCTTTGCAAGTGACCGTGAAGGGATTGACAACCCCTTTATCGCGTTGGGTGCAAGTGTTTGATTGTTTGTGCAGGTATTGGTGATTTGCGCGTTCTTCTCCTACTGGATTGATACCTTGGTTCTTAACTGAGGGAAATACAAATTTGTACTTTGCTGCATCACCCTTTACTCTTCAAGGAAAAAACCAACACAAGCTCAAGAAGTAGCAGGAAAAATTTCTGGTGCCGTTGCCGGGGAGATCTACGCCAAGTCAAGACATACCAAGTACCCATCATAAAACTCTCACCCCTTGCATTACATTATTCGCCATTTGCCTCTTGTTTTCCTCTCCCCACTTCTAAAATGATTTTTGAAAAGATTTGCCTTTTTCTTTCGCCCTTCCTCCGTTCGTCTTTTCATTTGCTTTTTGTTTGCTCGTGTGTTAGGTTGCTTGCTTTGTCACAATGGCTCAAGAAAATACCAAATGGTGTGACTTTTCCAATACTAATAATAATGATTTTATTAGTACTTCGATTACTCCCGCCACTAGTACGGAATCTTATGAAATTAATGGCGCTTTGCTGAATCTTGTTATGAAGGATCAATTTTCCGACCTTCCTAGTGAAGATGCTGCATCCCATCTGGATAATTTTGTTGAGTTGTGTGATATGCAAAATAAGAAAGATGTGGATAATGATATTGTTAAATTGAAGCTATTTCCGTTCTCACTACGAGGTCGTGCTAAAACTTACTTTTCATCTTTGCCTAAAAATAGTATTGATTCATGGAATAAGTGTAAAGATGCTTTTATTTCCAAGTATTTTCCTCCCGCTAAGATCATCTCCCTTAGGAACGATATTATGAATTTTACGAAACTTGATCATGAATATGTTGCAAAATCTTGGGAGAGGATGAAATTGATGATACGAAATTGCCCTACTCATGGTTTAAATTTATGGATGATTATACAAAAAAATTATGCCGGATTAAATTTTGCTTCTAGAAATCTTTTAGCATCGGCCGCAGTGGTACTATTATTGAAATTATTTTAGGAGAAGCTACTAAACTCCTAGATAATATTATGGTTAATTATTCTCAATGGCATACCAAAATATCTTCTTCTAGTAAAAAGGTGCATCTGATTGAAGAGATTAATGTTTTGAGTGGAAAGATGGATGAACTTATGAAATTATTTGCTAGCAAGAGTTCTCCTATTGATCCCAATGATATGCCTTTGTCTACTTAGATTCAGAATAATAATGAATCTATGGACGTGAATTTTTTGGTAGGAACAATTTTGGTAATAACACGTATAGAGGTAATTTTAATCCTCGGTCATTTCCTAGTAATTCGTCTAATAATTATGGTAATTCCTACAACTATTCTTATGGAAATTATAATAAGATGCCCTCTGATTTTCAAAATTGTGTTGAAGAATTTATTAGTTTGCAAAAGAGATAAGTACATGTTTCTATGCCTAGCTAAGCTGCATTACCATGTTTTTATGCCTAGCTAAGGGCGTTAAACAATAGCACTTTTTGGGAGGCAGCCCAATTTCATTTTTGTGTTTTTTGTTTTGCTACTATTCTTGAATAAAATACACATCATTACCTCTGGTAATTGTGTTTTGGTGTTTTAATTAGTGTTTGTGCCAAGTATGACCTTTGGGATAGCTTACGGTGATAGTTGATTCGATCTTGCTGAAAAACACAAACTTTTGCGCCCAATGATATAATTCTCATTTTTAACAGAAGCAAGATAAAATACTGATTCTTTTTGAAGAAAATTAAGATACAAATTTCCTCTGTTGTCCTAATTTCGGAATTTTTGGAGTTACATAAATATTCAAAGTATTCAGATTGCTACAGATTCTTCTGTTTTTGACAGATTCTGTTTTCTATGTGTTGTTTGCTTATTTTGATGAATCTATGGGTAGTATCGGGGGGTATGAACCAGGGAGAAGTTGTAATGCGGTAGATATTACACCAATATAAATAAAGAATGAGTTCACAACAGTACCATAAGTGATGATTTTATTTTCTTATACTAACGGATCTCATGAGATTTTCTGTTATGTTTTGTGTTGTGAAGTTTTCAAGTTTTGGGTAAAGATTTGATGGACTATGGAATAAGGAGTGGCAAGAGTCTAAGCTTGGGGATTCCCAAGGCACCACAAGGTAATATTCAAGGACAACCAAGAGCCTAAGCTTGTGGATCCCCCGGAAGGCATCCCCTCTTTCCTCTTTGTCTATCGGTAACTTTACTTGAGGCTATATTTTTTATTCACCACATGATATGTGTTTTGCTTCGAGCGTCTTGTATGATATGAGTCTTTAATTCTTAGTTTGCAACAATCATCCTTTCTGTACACACCTTTTGAGAGGGACACGCATGAATCGTCATTTATTAGAATACTCTATGTGATTCACTTATATCTTCTGAGCTAGGCGATTTTGCTCTAGTGCTTCACTTTATCTTTTTAGAGCACGACGGTGGTTTTATTTTATAGAAATTGTTGAACTCTCATGCTTCACTTATATTAGTTTGAGAGACTTTCTAAACAGCATGGTAATTTGCTTCGGTTATTAATTTAGTCCTAATATGATAGACATCAAAGAGGGATATAATAAAAACTTTCATATAAAGTGCATTGAATACTATGAGAAGTTTGATTCCTTATGATTGTCTTGAGATATGAGGATGGTAATATTATAGTCATGCTAGTGAGTAATTGTGGATTATAGAAATACTTGTGTTGAAGTTTGTGATTCCCGTAGCATGCATGTATGGTGAACCGTTATGTGATGAAGTCGGAGCATGATTTATTTATTGATTGTCTTCCTTATGAGTGGCGGTCGGGGAAGAGCGATGGTCTTTTCCTACCAATCTATCCCCCTAGGAGCATGCACATAGTACTTTGTTTCGATGACTAATAGATTTTTGCAATAAGTATGTGAGTTCTTTATGACTAATGTTGACTCCATGGATTATACGCACTCTCACCCTTCCACCATTGCTCGCCTCTCCAGTGCCGCGCAACTTTCACCGGTGCCATATACCTTCCTCAAAACAGCCACCATACCTACCTATTATGGCATTTCCATAGCCATTCCGAGATATATTGCCATGCAACTTTCCACCGTTCTGTTTATTATGACACGCTTCATCATTGTCATATTGCTTTGCATGATCATGTAGTTGACATAGTATTTGTGGCAAAGCCACCATTCATAATTTTCATACATGTCACTCTTGAGTCATTGCACATCCCGGTACACCGCTGGAGGCATTCATATAGAGTCATATTTTGTTCTAAGTATCGAGTTATAATTCCCGAGTTGTAAGTAAATAAAAGTGTGATGATCTTCATTATTAGAGCATTGTCCCATGAGAGGAAAGGATGATGGAAGCTATGGTTCCCTCACAAGTTGGGATGAGTCTTTGTACTTTAAAAAAAATTAAAAGAAGCCAAGAATCCCACCAATAAAAAAATGAGAGAAAAGAGAGAAGGGGCAATGTTACTATTCCTTTTCCACAATTGTGCTTCAAAGTAGCACCATGATCTTCGTGATAGAGAGTATCCTATGTTGTCACTTTCATATACTAGTGGGAATTTTTCATTATAGAACTTGGCTTGTATATTCCAATGATGGGCTTCGTCAAATTTCCCTAGGTCTTCGTGAGCAAGCAAGTTGGATGCACACCCACTTAGTTTCTTTTTGAGCTTTCATACACTTATAGCTCTAGTGCATCCATTGGATGGCAATCCCTGCTCACTCATATTGATATTTATTGATGGGCATCTCCATAGCCCGTTGATATGCCTAGTTGATGTGAGACTATCTCCTTCTTTTTATCTTCTCCACAACCACCATATTCTATTCCCCCTATAGTGCTATGTCCATTTCTCACGCTCATGTATTGCGTGAAAGTTGAAAAAGTTTTAGAACACCAAAAGTATGAAACAATTGCTTGGCTTGTCATCAGAGTTGTGCATGATTTGAATATTTTGTGTGATGAAGGTGGATCATAGCCAGGCTATATGATTTTGTAGGGATAAGCTTTCATTGGCCATGTTATTTCGAGAAGACATGATTGCTTTGTTAGTGTGCTTGAAGTATTATCGATTTTATGTCAATATTAAACTTTTTCTTTGAATCTTATGGATCTGAACATTCATGCAACAATAAACAAAATTACATGGATAAATATGTTAGTTAGCATTCCACATCAAAAATTCTATTTTTATCATTTACCTACTCGAGGACGAGCAGGAATTAAGCTTGGGGATGCTTGATACTTCTCCAACATATCTATAATTTGTATTGTTCCATGCTATTATATTATCTGTTCTGGATGTTTTATATGCATTATATGCTATTTTATATTATTTTTGGGACTAACTTATTAACCTAGAGCCCAGTGCCAGTTTCTGTTTTTTCCTTGTTTTTGAGCTTCGCGGAAAAGGAATACCAAACGGAGTCCAAATCGAATAAAATTTCACGATGATTTTTCTTGGACCAGAAGACACCTAGGAGACTTGGAGTTCAAGTCGGAAGAGCCACGAGGCAGCAACAAGGGTGGAGGACGTGCCCAGGGGGTAGAGCACGCCCCTACCTTGTGGGCCCCACGTGACCCCCAAACCACCAGAAGCATCCACGAAAACACTTATCCACCGCCGCAAGCTTCTGTTCCCGTGAGATTCCTGATCACCCACAAGTATAGGGGATCTATCGTAGTCCTTTCGGTAAGTAAGAGTGTCGAACCCAATGAGGAGCAGAAGGAAATGACAAGTCGTTTTCAGTAAGGTGTTCTCTGCAAGCACTGAAATTATCGGTAACAGATAGTTTTATGATAAGGTAATTCGTAACAGGTAACAAGTAACAAAAGTAAACAAGGTGCAGCAAGGTGGCCCAATCCTTTTTGTAGCAAAGGACAAGCCTGGACAAACTCTTATATAAAGGAAAGCGCTCCCGAGGACACATGGGAATTATCGTCAAGCTAGTTTTCATCATACTCATATGATTCACGTTCATTACTTTCATAATTTGATATGTGGGTGGACCGGTGCTTGGGTAATGCCCTTCCTTGGACAAGCATCCCACTTATGATTAACCCCTCTCACAAGCATCCGCAACTACGAAAAAAGAATTAAGTTAAACCTAACCATAGCATGAAACATATGGATCCAAATCAGCCCCTTACGAAGCAACGCATAAACTAGGGTTTAAGATTCTGTCACTCTAGCAACCCATCATTTAATTATTACTTCCCAATGCCTTCCCCTAGGCCCAAACAATGGTGAAGTGTCATGTAGTCGACGTTCACATAACACCACTAGAGGAAAGACAACATACATCTCATCAAAATATTGAACGAATACCAAATTCACATGACTACTTATAACAAGACTTCTCCCATGTCCTTAGGAACAAACATAACTACTCAAAAATCATATTAATGTTCATAATCAGAGGGGTATTAATGTGCATAAAGGATCCGAACATATAATCTTCCACCAAATAAACCAACTAGCATTAACTACAAGGAGTAATCAACACTACTAGCAACCCACAGGTACCAATCTGAGGTTTTGAGACAAAGATCGAATACAAGAGATGAACTAGGGTTTGAGAGGAGATGGTGATGGTGAAGATGTTGATGGAGATTGACCCCCTCCCGATGAGAGGATCAATCGTGATGACGATGGTGATGATTTCCCCCTCCCGGAGGGATGTTTCCCCAGCAGAACAGCTCTGCCGAAGCCCTAGATTTGTTTCGCCAGGTTCCGCCTCGAGACAGCGGCGCTTTGTCCCGAAAGCTTCCTTCCTATTTTTTCCAGGGCAAAAGACACCTTATACCAGAAGATGGGCATCGGGGGCTTCCAAGTGGGCCATGAGGCAGGGGGGCGTGCCCAGGGGCAGGGCGCACCCTCCACCCTCGTGGACGGTGGGTGGCCCCCCTCTGGTGCTTTCTTCGCCCAATATTTTTAATATATTTCAAAACTGACTTTCGTGGAGTTTCAAGACTTTTGGAGTTGTGCAGAATAGGTCCCTAATATTTGCTCCTTTTCCAGCCTGTAATTCCATTTCAAGCATTCTCCCTCTTCATGTAAACCTTGTAAAATAAGAGAGAAAATGCATAAGTATTGTGACATAATGTGTAATAACAGCCCATAATGCAATAAATATCGATATAAAAGCATGGTGCAAAATGGACGTATCAACTCCACAAGCTTAGACCTCGCTTGTCCTCAAGCGGAAGCTGATATCAAAAAATACGTCCACATGTTTAGAGATAGAGGTGTCGATAAAATAAAATACGGACATGAGGGCATCATGATCATTTTCAGAATAGCACCACACACACACACACACACACACACACACACACACACACACACACACACACACACACACATATATATATATATATATATATATATATATATATAGTCATATGATTTCTTGTGCTAAAGTAACAATCTATTCACAATGTCAAGTATGAATCAGAAACTTCATTGGAAAACTAGCAAACTATAATCTCAGTCATTTAAGCAATTGCAATTTATCATAACATCGGAAAGAGTCAATATAAGAGCTTTTCAGCAAGTCCACATACTCAACTATCATTTAGTCTTTCACAATTCCTAACACTCACGCAATACTTATGGGTATGAAGTTTTAATCGGACACAGAGAAAGATAGGGGGTTATAGTTTTGCCTCCCAACCTTTTACCTCAAGGATAACGTCAACAATAATGATTTATGAAAACCCACATCCAATTGGATATATATATCAGGATCTTTCCAACACACAGTGCTTGCCAAAGGATAAAGTGTAAAAAGGAAAGGTGAAGATCACCATGACTCTTGTATAAGGTACGAGACAAAAATAAAAGATAGGCCCTTCGCAGAGGGAAGCAGAGGTTGTCATGTGCTTTTATGGTTGGATGCACAAAATCTTAATGCAAAAGAACGTCACTTTATATTGCCACTTGTGATAGGGACCTTTATAATGCAGTACGTCGCTTTTATTTCTTCCATATCACAAGCTCGTATAAAGCTTATTTTATCCACACTAATAGATCATACATATTTAGGGAGCAATTTTTATTGCTTGCAACAATGACAACTTACTTGAAGGATCTTATTCAATCCATAGGTAGATATGGTGGACTCTCATGGCAAAACTGGGTTTAAGGATATTTGGAAGCACAAGTAGTATCTCTACTTGGTGCAAAGAATTAGGCTAGCATGAGGGGGAAAGGCAAGCTCAACATGTTGGATGATCCATGACAATATACTTTATTTCGGATGTAAGAAAACATAACCCATACATTGTCTTCCTTTTCCAACATTAACTTTTTAGCATATCATATTTTAATGAGTGCTCACAATCATAAAAGATGTCCAATATAGTATATTTATATGTGAAAACCTCTCTTTCTTTATTACTTCCTATTAATTGCAACGATGACCAAAACTATGTTTGTCAGCTCTCAACAACTTCTATTCATCATACTCTTTATATGTGAAGTCATTACTCTCCATAAGATTAATATGATCTCTTTATTTATTTTTATTCTTTCTTTTTTCTTTTATTCCCTCAAGATCATAGCAAGATAACCAAGCCCTCGACTCAAGACTAATCTTTATTATGTATAGCTCACGGACTCGATTACATAGATAAGGATCAACATAAAAACTCAGAGCTAGATCATACTAAACTTTATTCTACTAGATCAAGATATAACCAAAAGGATCGAACTAAGAAAACGGTAAAGATGGAAGTGTGATGGTGATACGATACCGGGGCACCTCCCTCAAGCTTGGCAGTTGCCAAGGGGAGTGCCCATACCCATGTATTTATGTCTCTTTTTGTGGTGAAGAAGATGGTGGTGGTGATGACAATTGTGCCTTCAGCTTTTTCATATTGTAGTTGAGGAGAGGATTTCCTCCTTTAGATCATCGACCTCCAACTCCAGATTCAAGATCTTGTCACATAAATATCCTTTGCTTTTCTGCCAAAAACTAGAACGAATAGATCAGTTATTAGACCGGTTAGCCCTCTTAGGGAGACTAGACTACTTGAACTTCGCGTTCATATCCCAGGTTGAGGTAGAGGGACATCCTCCTCCTCCGAACTTGAATCATCGATCCTCATCAAGTGAGCATCCTCCTCGTCATCCGTAGTTCGACCATAAGGAGATAGGTCCCCGTATGTCTTTGGGTCAGCAATGAGATGTGAGACATAGCTTTCTCCGTCGGAGTCTTGAGATGACATCTTGCACTAAATCTATTGTAGAAACAACTCAAAACAAAACAGAGGATCATGTCGTGGTACGGTGGTCAAAACCTTCGGGAGATTATATAGTGAATATTTACCGACCAAAAGAAGTATCGTGCAAGAAAATGGAGTCTGATTGGCACACGAGGTGCCCACAAGGCAGGGGTCGTGCCTAGGAGGGTAGGGCGCGCCCTCCACCCTCGTGGATGCCTCGTGTCCCTTTCGGACTACTTCTTATTTTTCCTATTTTCTTAAATATTCCAAAACAGAGAAAATTGCTATTAGAACTGTTTTGGAGTTTGTTTACTTACTGTACCACATAACTATTCCTTTTCGAAGTCTGAAACATTCTGGAAAGTGTCCCTTATGTACTCCTCCGGGGTTATGGTGTCAATAACACTGGTTTCAATATTTATGGGATTACTTGAGATATAATGTTTGATTCTTTGACCTTTCACCACCTTCGGATTTGTGCCTTCGAAGTTGTTGATTTTTATGGCACCAGAACGATAGACCTCCTCGATAACGTAAGGACCTTCCCATTTAGAGAGGAGTTTTCCTACAAAAAATCTTACACGAGAGTTGTATAACAGAACATAATCACCTACATTAAACTCATGCTTTTGTATCCTTTTGCCATGCCATCTTTTAACTTTTTCTTTAAACAGTTTGGCATTCTCATAGGCCTGGGTTCTCCACTCATCAAGTGAGCTAATGTCAAATAGTCTCTTCTCACCGGCAAGTTTGAAATCATAATTGAGCTCTTTAATGGCCCAATATGCCTTATGTTCTAGTTCGAGAGGTAAGTGCCATGCTTTTCCATAAACCATTTTATACGGAGACATACCCATAGGGTTTTTATATGCAGTTCTATAGGCCCATAATGCATCATCAAGTTTGTTGGACCAATTCTTTCTAGATCTATTAAAAGTCTTCTGCAAAATTAATTTAATCTCTCTATTACTCAGTTCTACTTGACCACTAGACTTTGGGTGGTATGGAGATGCAATTCTATGATTAATATCATACATAGCAAGCATTTTACGAAAAGCACCGTGAATAAAATGTGAACCACCATCAGTCATTAAGTATACAGGGACTCTAAGCCTCGGAAAAATAACTTCTTTAAGCATCTTAATAGAGGTGTTATGATCAGCAATACTAGTTGGAATAGCTTCTACCCACTTAGTAACGTAATCAGCAGCAACTAAAATATGTGTATACCCATTAGTGGAAGGAAACGGTCCCATATAATCGAAGCCCCAAACATCAAATGGTTCAATAACAAGTGAATAGTTCATAGGCATTTCTTGATGTCTACTAATATTACCAATTCTTTGACATTCATCACAAGACAAGACAAACTTACGGGCATCTTTACAGAGAGTAGGCCAATAAAAACCGGATTGTAATACCTTCTGTGCAGTTCTATCTCCAGCGTGGTGTCCTCCATAAGCCTCGGAGTGACACTTGCGTAGGACCTATTCTTGTTCATGCTCAGGTACACAACATCTAATAACACCATCTACTCCTTCTTTATAAAGGTGTGGGTCATCCCAGAAGTAATGTCTTAAATCATAGAAAAACTTTTTTCTTTTGCTGGTATGTGAAACTAGGTGGTATAAATTTAGCAACAATGTGATTAGCATAATCAGCATACCATGGAGCAGTACGAGAAGCATTTATGACAACTAATTGTTCATCAGGAAAACTATCATCAATAAGGACTGGGTCATCAAGAACATTTTCTAACCTAGACAAGTTGTGCATAGCAGGGTTCTCAGCTCCTTCCTATCAATAATATGCAAATCAAATTCTTGTAGCAAGAGAACCCATCTAATAAGTCTAGGTTTAGCATCTTTCTTTTCCATAAGGTATTTAATAGCAGCATGATCAGTGTGAACAGTTACTTTAGAATCAATAATATATGGTCTGAACTTATCACAAGCAAATACAACTGCTAAAAATTCTTTTTCAGTAGTAGCATAATTTCTCTGGGCACTGTCTATAGTTTTACTAGCATATTGGTTAACATTTAATTTCTTATCAACTATTTGTCCTAGAACAGCACCTACAGCATAATCACAAGCTTCACACATAATTTCAAAGGGTAAATTCCAATCAGGTGGCTGAACAATAGGTGCAGAAATCAAGGCTTTCTTAAGTATTCCAAATGCTTCTACACAATCATCATCAAAGACAAAAGGAACATCTTTTTGTAAGAGAATAGTCAGAGGCCTAGAAATTTTTGAGAAGTCTTTAATGAACCTCCTATAAAAACTGGCATGACCAAGGAAACTTCTTATACCTTTAATGTCCTTAGGACATGGCATCTTTTCAATAGCATCAACTTTAGCTTTATCAACTTCAATACCTCTTTCAGAAATTTTATGCCCCAAGACAATACCTCCATTAACCATAAAGTGGCACTTCTCCCAATTCAAGACAAGATTAGTTTCTTCACATCTCTGCAAAACTCGTTCAAGGTTGCTTAAGCAATCATCAAAATAGGTTCCATACACGGAGAAATCATCCATGAAAACCTCAACAATCTTTTCACAAAAGTCAGAGAATATAGCAGTCATACATCTTTGAAAGGTAGCGGGTGCATTACATAAACCAAAGGCATACGTCTATAAGCAAAGGTACCGAAAGAGCAAGTAAAAGTGGTCTTTTCCTGATCCTCTTTTGACACAGGTATTTGTGAGAAACCAGAATAACCGTCTAGAAAGCAAAAATGTATATGTTTGGTTAATCTTTCTAGCATTTTATCAATAAAAGGTAAAGGGTAATGATCCTTTTTAGTAGCTTTATTTAATTTGTGGAAATCAATTACCATTCTATAACATGTAACAATTATTTGTGGGATCAATTCATCTTTATCATTAGGAACAACAGTAATACATCCCTTAATAGGGACACAATGGACAAGACTTACCCACTGAATATCAGCAATAGGATAAATTATACCTGCCTCCAGAAGCTTTAGTATTTCTTTTCTTACCACTTCTTTCATCTTAGGATTTAACTGTCGTTGATGATCAACAACTGGTTTAGCGTCTTTCTCTAATTTTATTTTCTGCTAGCATAGAGTGGGACTAATGCCCTTAAGATCATCAAGAGTATATCCAATAGCAGCACGGTGCTTCTTCGGAGTTTTTAATAATTTCTCTTCATCCTGCTCTGAAAGGTTTGCACTAATAATAACAGGATATATCTTCTTTTCATCAAGATAAGCATATTTAAGAGTATCAGGTAATGGTTTATGCTCAAACACGGGATCACCCTTGGGTGGAGGAGGATCCCCTAGAATTTCAACAGGCAAGTTGTGTTTCAAAATAGGTCCTTGTTTAAACAATACTTCATCTATTTCCCTTCTTTCATTCATAAACATATCATTTTCATGGTCTAGCAAATATTGTTCTAAAGGATCATTAGGAGGCACGGCAATAGAAGCAACACCAATAATTTCATCTTTCCTAGGCAATTCTTTATCATGGGGTTGTCCATGAAATTTAGCAAAATTAAAATCATGAGACATATCCCCTAACCCAACTGTAACAATATCCTTTTCGCAGTCTATCTTAGAATTAACATTATTCAAGAAGGGTCTACCAAATATAATGGGACAAAAGTCATCTTGTGGGGAACCAAGAACAAGAAAATTAGTAGGATATTTAACTTACCCACACAAGACTTCAACATCTCTAACAATCCCAAGTGGTGAAATAGTATCTCTATTGGCAAGCTTAATAGTAACATCAATATCTTCTATCTCAGCAGGTGCAATATCATGCATAATTTCTTCGTATAAGGAATGAGGTATTGCACTCGCACTAGCACCCATATCACATAAGCCATGATAGCAATGATCTCCTATTTTAACAGAAATAACAGGCATGCCCACAACAGGTCGATGTTTATTTTTAGTATTGGGTCTAGCAATTCTAGCAGCTTCACTACAGAAGTAAATAACATGCCCATCAATATTAACGACAAAGAGGTCCTTAACCATAGCAATACTAGGTTCAACTTTAATTTGCTCTGGGGGTGTAGGTGTTCTAGCATTACTCTTGCGAACCTGTCGGGGGAAACGACACCTACGGGATCACGGGGAATCCCTTTTGCTACAGTTGGCGGGTGCGGGGTTGTGGAAAGAGCAGGATTAGAAGATCAACGCAAGGGGATTATCCAGGTTCGGGCCGCAAGTGATGCGTAATACCCTACTCCTGCTGGTTTATGTTTATCTGGTGTTCTTGGACTAGCTACAAAGTGTGCAGGGTCCAAAAATCCTGAATCCCCTCTCAGTATGTTGCGGGCCTCCTTTTATAGTCAAAAGGGGCTGCCACAGTGGCATACAGGAGGTGGAAAGTTGTACAATAGTCGAGTCTATCTCCTGGCACAGTAGGACAAACGCATTTAATGTGCTACCGACGTGCCCTTCTTGCTTTATCGGGGACGGCAAAGAAGCTCGTCCCAGCTGTCGCCGCCTGGCCTCGACGCGCGTCCAAGCTGACGAGGCATGTCGCACCACGCTGGCAGGCTGGCTGCTGAGTTGGTGCGGTGGCAGAGTCTTCACGAAGATCTGCATGCCACCGCGCAGGTGCTTGCTGAGTTGGCCTAGAGGCCGCACGTCGCCACGAAGGTGCTCGCCTAGTTGGTGGGCTGGCAGCTGCATGGGAACAGCGGTGGAGTCTTGGCAGGTGTGGGCCCGGTTGTGGCCCCGTGGATGTCTCCGGCAAGGGCCTTGCCGGGGCCTCGGCAAGGGTCTTGCCGTGGCGTCATGGGCGTCCCCGGCAAGGGTCTTGACGGGGGATCTCATGGGTATCCTCGGCAAGGATCTCACCGAGGATCTTCGTTTTCTAACTCTCATCTAGTCTTGCATGTTCTTGGTCCTTAAAAAGATATGCATGCCACCACGGAGGCGCCTCCCGAGCTTTGGTTCCAATGTGGTTGATGGCGTCGGAACTGTCAGGCTCAAGGGTGGCAGCCCTGCTGGCGTTGGTGTCGGAGTAAATGACCACGGGTAGCCTAGCCGGCTCCCCTCGGCTCTTCAGAAAAATTACAGATCGATCGGACCTTCAAGCATCCAAGGCGTGGGGCCGCCTTCCCTTGGCCGGCTACCGGGAGGCGGCCCGGCCCTAAACCCGCAGGAGGAAGCCACAAGAGGGCCGACTCCAAGAAGCCGGCCACGAAAAGGCCGACTCCAAAAAGCCGGCCCCCAGCAGGCGGCCAAGATCGTACCCTCAAACCCTGCACCCACATAACGGCGAAGGGACGGGGCGTGGCTACAGCGAAGCCTGCCACCCCCGAATCCTGGAGCGAGCGTGGCCACAGTGCGCCGTACGGGGCGGCCATCACCCGTCTGGCGCGGCACTGTTGCCATGTTGACCATGACGTCACCCACGACAAGCTGCCAGAACGGCCTGCAGGCGGCGGGCCCCTTCGGTCAGAGAGACGCCCGAAGGCGGCCAGGCCTCCCCCAGTCGGCCTGGGATGTGGCCGGCTCCCAGCGACCGGCTTGCTCCCTCCCTCGAAGGAGGCGCCTCATTAAGGAGACGAGACGAGGTAAGGCTATAGTGATCGCCGCCAGGTGGCGGCACTGTAGCCATGCTTACCTCGACAAAGCCCTCGTCATCAGGGATGAGGCAACAAGAATCAGCCCCGACAAGGCCCCCGGCGGTGGGACACTGCTTGTCAGCCACCAGAAGCCGGTAGAGGCGGGCCCACCAATCGGCAGCCCAGAAAGCCGGAGAAGCCGGCCAACATAGACACCGACGGCTAGGGCCCGCACTCACCGGATTACCATTGTACCCTCGGGGTAGGCCTATATAAACCCCCAGGGCACCCATGCAAAGGGTTGATCTCTTAGAGTTTTAGACACCACATAGAGGGAAGAGGAGAGCTAGCCTTGCCCTTCTTCTTCCTCTCACCGAACAGCTCAAGGAGCCTCTTGTAGCTACTTGTTAACTTAGTGATCATGTGGAGACCCCGCAGAGCAGCAGTAGGGTGTTATCTCCCCGGAGAGCCCCAAAGCTGGGTAAGATTCGCCGGCGTGCATGTCTTCGCCTTATCCCGCTTCCAGGCACCGGCGACGTTTTATTGGCTCTCACAATGATAAGCAACCCGCTGGCATATGTCGCACCTACCACCCGACATTTGGCCCACCGTGGGGCCAGGTGCACCGTCGTCCGGAGACCTGTTCTGGACGGGAACCCTTTTCCTTTGCAATGAAGCGTAGCCAGCCAAGACGCCCGATGGCGCTTGCCCGACACCGCAAGGCGTCGCCTACGCATGCGCGGCGAGCTGCCTCGCCGATCTTCTTGGCGAAGCTCGCATTTCCGACTAGCCCGCATCCGACGCGGGCACAGGCTGCCTCGAGAGCCACCTCGTCAGCCTCCTCAACCAACTCCACGTCTCCGGCGAGCCTGCTGCGGATTTGGAGTCGGTTGGCTCCACCGACCCGATGCTTGTCGACTCCAACACGGAATCGCTCGACGCTTTCCCCACCAACGTAGTGATCTTCAACGACCCGCTCCCTCGAGCCGACAGCTGTGGTAGCGCCATCACCGAGGTGCTGGTCATCAGCCACGGCGTCGCCTCTGGCGAGAACGCCCACGACGCCCTGCAAGCGGTGCTGCACGACTTGTCCGCCCCCCTTCTGGCCGACGCCGACGCCGAGGCACTGGAGGCACGCCGCCTCGCTTTCATTGTGGAGGGCCAAAAGATAGCCTCCATGAGACGCCTCACCGAGGCCCACCAGCACGAAGTCGACCGTGCTGCCTTCGGCACGCCGCCCCCTGACGGGCCGAGCCGAATCGGCGTCATCAAGAAACATGGCGCGGCCATCACCGATGTGCTAGGAGCAGACCGCCAAGTCTACGCCACGCCCCTCGAGAACCTACGCGCCGCCCAGGCGGCCGTGGACGAGCTGAATGGACTGGGGGCTGACGAGCTCCCCCACATGACCAGACGCATCCAGCAGCTGATCAACACGGCCGCAGAGCGGCATGAAGCCGACGTCCATGCTGAAAGTCCTCCCCCACGCCGAGAGCATGGTGCGACATCACGAACGCCAACTGCGGGCAACATCCGCGCTAGGCAAGAAAAGGAGTCAGCTGCCAGCCGCAGCCGGACTCGAATCTCCATCGAGCGTGACGCAGAAGGCCGCCCTCGAGCCGTGGAGCGACGAGGCAACCCGCCTCCTCCTCCGCCTCGTGGGGAGAGATATCCCACCCCGCCGCCTATCACGCATCCGACTCTCAGCGGCCGACTAGGCCGCCGCGAAGGAGTCGGCGAGAATGACGCCCGCCATCGGATCAACCGCCTAGCGTGATCCCTGGCGCTAGAAGAAGAAGACGATGTCGGCCCGCCTTGCTTCGGCCCCCATATCCGCGATGAGCCTTTCCCCAAAGGGTTCTAGCTTACCAGAGACACGCCCAAGTACAACGGCTCCGTGAAGCCGGAAGACTGGTTGATCGACTACTCCACCGCGGTTAGCATAGCAAACGGCAACAGGCGTGTTGCCGTGAAGTATGTCCCCCTCATGCTTCAAGGCACGGCGCGCACCTGGCTCAACAGCCTCAAGCCTTACAAATACACGGTGGCTAGACTTCATAGAAGCCTTCATCCGCAACTTCACCAGCACCTACAAGCGGGCTCCCAAGCCCCGACAGCTCTCCTTGTGTGTTCAAGGGCCCAATGAATCAACTCGCGACTACCTCACGCGTTGGGACGAGCTCCGCAATTCCTGCGAGGGGGTGCACGAGGTTCAACCCATAGAGTACTTCACCGCCGGGTGTCGAGAAGGCACCCTCCTCAAGCACAAACTTCTCTGCGACGAGCCGACAACCCTCGACGAGCTGCTGGTCATAGCAGACAAGTACGCCACGGCCGACTCTTCAATGAAGACCGAGCTCTGGGTAGACGTCTCCGGGAAGGTGCTCAATCCGGCTCCCAAGATGCCGGGCCGGGACTCCAAATTGACGCCTGCACTGTATGACAACAAGCGCAAAGGGCCCTATGCCACCTTCCACCAGTCGGCAGGTGGCCACAGTCGAAGATGAACAACCCGAGGGGCGGCCCGCACCCAAGAAGCAGAAGGGCTGTAGGCCGGCTTGGCAGCCGGCTTTCTCCTACGAGCAAGCCCTTGATGCCCCTTCCAAGTTTCACAGCGGCGCGAAGCCGTCCAACCACACGACCCGGAAGTGCCACTGGCTCACACGAATCTCTAAAGGCGAAGGGCTGGTGCCGCCTCCGCCTGCTGGTCAGCCGCCTCCGGCCCCTCAGCAGTCAGCCACTCGACCAGCAGTCGGGGCCGTTCAAGACGAGTTCCCCGACGAACATGCCGCCTATGTCGTCTTCACAAGCCAGCCCGAAGACCGGCGCAGCCGGCGCCGATAGCACCAAGAAGTCAACGCGGTTGCCTCCAACAAACCTGAATTCATGCACTGGTCAGAAAGGCCTATCAGTTGGAGCCGGGCCAATCACCCAGAGGTGATGCCGTCTCCTGGCTCTTAAGCATTGGTTTTGGATGCCACCCTCGTGACAGAACGGCGAGCTGCCCGTTTCTCCCGCGTGCTGATAGACGGTGGGAGCAGCATCAACATACTGTATCGTGACACCATGGAGAAGCTGAACATCAAGACGATGCAGCTCATGCCTAGTTGGACCGTGTTCCATAGCATCGTACCCGACCTGTCCTGCTCCCCAATCGGCAAGATCAAGATAGATGTTCTCTTCGGGGACAAGGATCATTTCCGCCGAGAAGCAGTATGGTTTGAAGTAGTGGATTTGGAGAGCCCTTACCACGCGTTGCTTGGCCGACCTGCTCTGGCCAAGTTCATGGCTGTACCCCACTACGCCTACCTCAATATGAAGATACCGAGTTCCAAGGGCATCATCACCATAGCCGGCGACTACAAGAAATCTTCCGAGTGTGCAGCAGCTAGCAGCCGGCTGGCCGAGTCCCTCGTGATCGCCGAAGAGAAGAAGATGCTAGATCGGGTCGTGGCCATGGCCGGCAAGCATCTGGCCCTGTCCCCCGACCCCAAGGAGTGTGATGCCCAAGGTTCTTTCCAGTCGGCCAAAGAAACGAAGAAGATACCTCTGGACCCGGAGCACCCAGAAAGGTTTGCCGTCATTGGGGCAAACCTGGACAACAAATAGGAAGGCGAGCTTGTCGATTTCCTCCGTGAGAATCGGGACATCTTCGCATGGTCCCCCAAGGACATGTCGGGTGTTCCGAAGGAATTTGCCGAGCACAAGCTACACGTCCGAGCAGATGCAAAACCAGTCAAGCAGCCCCTCCGCCGATTGTCAGAAGAAAAGAGAAGGATTATAGGAGAGGAGATAGCCCGGCTTCTCGCAGCCGGCTTCATTATGGAGGTGTTCTTTCCAGAGTGGCTTGCCAACCCGGTACTCGTACTGAAGAAGAATAAAAAGTGGCGCATGTGTATAGACTACACCAGCCTCAACAAAGCCTGCCCCAAAGATCCCTTCGCTCTACCAAGGATTGATCAAGTGATAGACTCCACAGCCGGATGCGAGCTGTTGAGCTTCTTGGATGCTTATTCAGGCTACCACCAGATAAAGTTGGATCCAGCTGATCGCCTGAATACCGCCTTCATCACACCATTCGGAGCTTTCTGCTACCTGACCATGAGATCCGGCTTGAGAAATGCCGGTGCCACTTTTCAGCGTTGCATGCAGAAATGCCTCCTCAAGCAGCTCGGCAGAAATGCTCACGTCTATGTAGACGATATCGTGGTGAAGACGGAGAAGCGCGGCACCTTGTCGAAGACCTCGAGAGACATTTGAAAACTTACGCCGATTCCAGATTAAGCTCAACCCCGAGAAATGCGTGTTCGGAGTACCAGCCGGCCAGCTTCTAGGCTTCCTGGTCTCGGAACGCGGCATCGAATGCAACCCAGTGAAGATCAAGGCCATAGAGAGAATGGAGATTCCTACCAAGCTACGAGACGTCAAAAGTTTACCGGATGCCCGGCCTCCACGAACGCTTTATCGGCCGGCTCGAGAGAAAGCTCTCCCCTCTACCGACTCATGAAGAAGACCACTCACTTCGAGTGGAGCGACCAAGCCGACCAAGCTTTCCACGAGCTAAAGAAGATGTCACACGCCTACCGCCTTTGCGGCACCGACCGAGAAAGATCCCATGCTCCTTTACATTGCCGCTACCACCGGGTGGTCAAGACCGTTATCGTGGTTCAAATACCGAAGAAGGCCGGGCTCAGCTAGTCCAGAGGCCGGTGTATTATTTAAGTGAAGTATTGTCCACCTCAAAGCAGAACTACCCGCACTACCAGAAGATGTGCTATGGTGTGTACTTCGCCGCAAAGAAGCTCAAGCCCTACTTTCAAGAGCACCCCATCATGGTCGTATGTACTGCCCCGCTCGCCGAGATCATAGGCAGCCGGGATGCATCCGGCCGGGTGGCAGAATGGGCCATTGAGCTGGACCCTTACACGATCTTCTACCAGCCTCGCACCGCCATCAAGTCCCAAGCATTGGCCGACTTCCTTGTCGACTAGGCCGAGACCCAGTACCTGTCGCCGGCCCCCGACTCCACTCATTGGCGGATGCACTTTGACGGATCCAAGATGCGCACCGGCTTGGGACCGGCATCGTCCTCACCTCTCCCAAAGGCAACAAGCTCATATACACATTGCAAATTCATTTTGCCGCCTCCAACAATGTGGCCGAGTACGAGGCACTCATACACGGGCTCCGGCTAGCCAAAGAACTCGGCATCCGCCAGATCCTATGCTATGGTGACTCGGGTTTGGTAGTCCGACAATCATCTGGCGACTGGGACGCCAAGGACGCAAACATGGCGAGCTACCGCTTCCTCGTTCAGCAAATCAGCGGATATTTTGAAGGATGCGAGTTCCTCCACGTGCCACGGGCCGACAACGAGCAAGCAGATGCCCTGGCACGAATAGGCTCCACCCGACAAGCTATACCAACCGGCGTCTCCCTCCAACGCCTCCTCAAGCCGTCTATCAAGCCGTCTCCGGAATCCGATTCCATCTTCGTACCGCCTAACCCCGACGTAGTCAGATCCGGCTTGGGGAACCGAGCAGGCAGCTCGGGGACTTCGGTGAGGGCGTCTGGGACTTCAACAGTGGCTCGGGACTGCCATAGTCGCACCTGCCCGGGACTTCAGAGTTCGCCCGGGACTACGATACCGGCCCGGGACTGCATCGACACAACAGGCGGTGGCCGACTCCATCTCTTCACCACCCAGCCCACCCACCCTGGTCACAGTAGCCGTGTTGGCAATAGAAGAAGTCATAGCTCCATCATGGGCCCAGCCCATCCTCAACTTCCTGGTAAACAGAGAGCTGCCGACTGACGAGATCGCGGCAAGACAAGTCCAACACCGAGCCGGGGCATACACAATAGTTAACCGAGAGCTCGTTAGGCGCAGGGTCACTGGAGTCTTCCAGCGCTGCGTCGAGCCAGAGAAGGGCATAGCAATCCTCAAGGACATTCACCAAGGCGAATGCGGCCACCACACGGCCTCAAGATCACTCGTCGCCAAAGCTTTCCGCCATGGATTCTTCTGGCCAACTTCTTTGGATGACGCCAAGGAGTTAGTCAAATACTGCAAAGGGTGCCAAGTCTTCAGCTCCAAGCAACACCTGCCAAGCTTACTCAAGACCATCCCCCTCACCTGGCCTTTTGCCATCTGGGGGCTGGACATGGTGGGTCCATTCAAGACGGCACGCGGCGGCATGACACACCTGCTCGTTGCTGTGGACAAATTTACCAAGCGGATTGAAGCAAAGCCGATCAAAAAGCTGAATGGGCCGACTGCCATGACATTCATCGCAGATATTACAACCCGGTACGGTGTACCACACAGCATCATCACCGACAATGGCACGAATTTTTCCAAAGGAGCGCTGGCACGTTTCTGCGTGACATAGGGCATCCGACTGGACTTAGCGTCCGTTGCCCACCCGCAGTCAAACAGCCAAGTTGAGCGAGCAAACGGACTCATCCTCTCCGGCATCAAGCCCCGACTGGTCGTGCCACTAGAGCGTTCGACCGTCTGTTGGCTCGACGAGCTGCCGGCCGTCCTCTGGAGTCTGCGCACTACCCCGAACAAGTCAACCGGCTTCACCCCTTTCTTCCTCGTATATGGTGCCGAGGCTGTCATCCCAACTGACATCGAGTTCGACTCACCTCGGGTCACCGTGTACACGGAGGCGGAGGCCAAGGAAGCACGAGAAGACGGCGTCGACCTGCTGGAAGAAAGCCGGCTATTGGCTCTCAGCCGGTCCGCCATCTACCAGCAGGGTTTACGCCGCTACCATAGCCGGAAGGTCAAGCCAAGATCCTTCCAAGAGGGTGACCTTGTGCTCCGGCGGATCCAGCGAACAGCCGGCCAGCACAAGCTCTCGGCCCCTTGGGAAGGCCCTTCACATCAACAGAAAGCATTAGGCAACGACTCCTACTACTGATCGACGCCAAGGTCAAGGCACGCAAGAGAGATGATTCAGGCAAGGAGTCGGAACGACCATGGAACGCCAATCTCCTACGAAGATTTTACAGTTAAAATGCAGTATGTACCATGCTACCTTTTGTATTAAGTACAAGACAACGGGCCCCCCGAGGAACACTCGGGGACTACCCTCTTTTATCTATGAATGATGAGTACCATTCCTATGATTATGTTACTACATTCATTTTTCGCGTCCGGCACCGGGTTCGACCAGTCGGCCCGGGGACTTGCCGCCTTGAGTTATATTCAACTTCTACCTGCAGTTAGACAAGTAGTGTGCCGGCACCCAAGCCCTCTATTGTCGAAAGCCGCAGCTCGAAGAATCAGCTGTCCGGCTGGCAAGAGCCAAAGGCAGGAAAGGATGCCCACATGAAAAATGGCTAAGGACTAATGAACTTATATAACACAAGCCGGCTTCCCACCCCACCGACCGGCTGCCAGAGCAGCCAGCTGGCCGGCTTCCCATTCACCTTGCTACAATCTAAGAAAGCTCAAGTACTTGCCTTCCCAAAACGGCCAAGCTCTTCCCCAGCCACAGACTGCACAACAGTTGTCCGACTAGGAAGGCGGTGACCAAGGGAAGGCGGCAAAGGAAACAACCAAAAGGATGAAAAGCAAACATGAATGGAAGCCAAACACATGCATGATTATATTTACACAAAAGGCCTTCGAAAGGCCAGCATTCAACATAGTTTGAATACACCCCCAGTGGGTGGAACTGCACAAATTTAATAAAAAGTTGTTCAAAGAGTAACAAGCAGGAAAGCAAAGACGGTGGGTCAGGCCAAGGGAGTGGCAGGCGAGTCGGGCAGGTTGGTGGAGACTGCAGTGCCGGCTGGAGGAGTGGCCAGCTGGCGAGTCTCGGCATGATCATCACCTCTGGCAGGCGGCACGCTCGCACGCGCCTCGTTGCTGGAGGCACGATCAGGCTGAAGCTGGCTGGTCGCTTCACCGTCTGGCACGACGTCTTCGCCATCCTCCCCCTCTTCATCTTCACCCTCATCGCTGGAAGCGATCTCCTCCGCTGAGTCTTCACCTTCTGCCGGGTTTAGCCCGAACCACTCCTCCGGCTGAGCGACGCTGTCATCATTTACCTCAGGGGAAAAGGCACTGGTGTCGGTGTAATCGGCGATCGCCGAGGCGCGTGGATGATAGCCGGCCGCACCGCCACCAGCTCTTCGTCGGCCTCCTGCCGCCAAGTACTCAGCTAGGCCAAGCTCAGCCCAGGATACCAGGCCTGGACGAACTCTAGCGCCCGCCTGGCGCCGGACCGAGCTGCAGAAGCCTTCCAGGCCTCGAAGCGGCCGACTGCAACCTCCAGCCGATCGGCGATCCGACTGGGGTGCGGGGAACCGCTTTGCCGGGCCAGAGGGCGGCACTTGCGCCCGCACGTCAAGACGGCGGAGCATGCGGTGAGCCGGCTGCAGACGGGCCTGAATCGCCAGAAGCTGCTCCTCAAGTGTCCGACTAGCATCCGTCGCGATCTCGGCCCCTGCCTGCCGGCGTGCATCACGGTGGGCCTCGATGGCTTGGGTGGCGGCGACGGAGTAACCGGGAAAGTAATCTGCACAAAGAAGAAAGAAGTAGCACAAAGTCAGAAGACAAATCAGATGACAAGGGGCAAGCAAAGGAATGAAGAAGAAGGCGGCCTACCGTCAATCAAATCCTCAATCTGTCCATAGCCTTCGCTCAGCGCTTGCTTCTCCTCGGCCCAGCTCGCCGCCTCGGTGTCATATTCGGCTTTGAGGGCGGCCTCGCTGTCCTGCACAGTCTTCAGGGCCACCTTATGGCTCTCCTCCTGGTCAGCCAGTTTCTTGGCCAGGCGGTCACGCTCCTGAGCCAAGGCGGTGCACTCGGTTTCCTTGGCGCGAAGGGAGGTTTGGACCCTGCAAATATGAAGAAGAAGAAAAAAGCAATAACGAAGAAGTCGTCAGGAAAGATCCGACCCGACTGCTCAGCAGTCGGCCCGAATCTCGGGGACTACACCCGATGGAGGTACTGACGCCGCCCCACGTGAGATAAAAATGAAGCACTTACTTGGCTCTCGGTCGGATCGGCGGTCTTCGCTCATCTCCGGGCACAGGAGTTGAAAGCAGCCGCGCGGAAATTGTGATATTCCTACAAATAGGACGGAGGTGCGAATAAGAACAAGACCACAATTGAAGTTTACTAAGAAGTTCCAAGCCGTCTGCTCAGCAGGCGACTCGGAACTCGGGGACTACACCCAGTGGGTGCGCTGACGCGCCCCCACGGAAGAAATCAAGAACAATCAACGAAAAGCGGGAGGACTCACCCAAATGACCGTCCGCGTCGTGAAGAACTCTTGATTGTACCGCTTCAACGCGGCGGCCTGGGCCTGAAGCCGGCTCCGGACCTCCTGCGCCGCCACGTTCAGCTCGGTCGTCCTACCGCCGGGTGTCCACTCAGACGAGCTGGCGCTGGCCGCCTCCAGATCTGGTGACGAGCTGGTGCCGCGGCTTTCTGCGGCTCCGCGCTGAAATCGCCTTCTCGTGCCGACGAGACGGCGACAGACCACAAGATCCGCCCCACAGCGGCTCGCCTCGGCCGCTCGGGCATGTCAAGCTGGCCGCCTTGGCCCGTCCCAGTCGGCGGTGACGGTGCCGCCTCCCCCTCCAGGACGACTACGTCCTGCGGCTGCTTCACCACCTTGTGGAAGCGCGCCGCCATCGCGGCCGCCTCGTCCCGCTTGGTCGCCGCCGCGGAACCCCTGGGCTTCTTCGGTCGACTGCCAGAAAGTGTCGGCGCAGCCCGGCGTTTCTGCGCGCCACCACGAGCAGCTGGCGCGGCAGATGGGCCCGCGCCTTGACGATCGGACATCGGCTGACGACGCGGAATAACTTCGGCCTCGCTGTCATCGCCCTGCCGGCTCGAGCTCGGGGCCGCTGCCTCACCGCCTCCTCCTCACGACGTTGCCGTCTAGGGCGGCCCCATGTCTGGATCGTCAGGTCGTCACCGTGCGGTCGGGCATGAATCGGTGCTCAGCAGCCGCGGCCGCCCGGTTGAAGAAGGGGCCTCTGCTAAAAACAAGCCGGCTGGTCAAGAGTCGGCCATTATGAACCCGGCAACAAGAGAACAAGAAAAGAAGGGAAGCTTACCGTAGGCGGAGGGTTGGCGCGAGAGTACGGCTCCTTGCCGTACCGCCACTCCTCGGTGAGCTTGCAGTTGGCGATGTAGTTCACCATGTAAGTTACCTCGTCATGAGGCATCTCCTTGGTGCTTAGCTGGCTTGGGTCGAAGCAGCCGCTCATCTGGCAGATCATGTGGGGTCAGCCTTGAAGTGGGAGCACCCAGCGCTCCACAAAGGTGGCTACCAGGTCGGCCCCGACCAGGCCTTTCGACTGAACCATCACCCGGAGCCGGGCGACGGCAGCAGCCCCAGCCGGAGACAGCGTCCTGGCTCGGTAGGACCATGAAGGCTGCCTCCCAGCCGGCGGGCCGGCTACGTAAGCCGGCAGATTGATGAAGTCGCCTTGCGGGGCGACGTTCTTCACGTAGAAGTAGGATATCTGCCAGAGTTTCACAGACTGGATCAGCGGGATGGGCGGAAATGGGTTGTTGTCGCTCGACCTCCGCATGGCGATGAAGGCACCACATGGGGCGGGCACGCCCGCGACGACAGTGCCGAGCTTGCACTGGAAGAATTCCCCCCAGAGCTCGAGGGTGAGGAGGACGCCAAGAAAGCCTTCGCACAGAGTGACGAAGGCCGACAGCAGCATCACCGTATTTGGAGTGAGGTGGTGTGGTTGGACATGATAAAACTCGAGGAAGGCGCGGAAGAATCCGCTCATTGGCAGCGACGCCGGCCGCAAAGCGATCGCGGCGAAAGATTACCCGCTCGTCCTCCTCCGGCGCCGGCGAGATCTCCGTCTCCGGTGCAAGGCGAGCCCGCACGTAATCCGTGCCCAGCAACCGCCGCGTCTTGCGGAGGAAGTCGACATGGTCCTCGTGGACGTTGGAGCCGTCCAAGGAACTGGACAGCGCCATGAGGACGGGGAAGCGACGGGAGAGGAGCGACGACGGAGGACGCGCGACCCAGCTGCGGCAGAGCTATGGTGTAGGATCTTGAGAAGAGGTGTCTAGAGGGGGGTGATTAGACACTAAGTACCAAAGTTGCAGTTTTTAACTTCTTTAGGTTTAAGTGGAGTTTAGGCATAAGTTTAACATTCACAAAATATAACAAGCAAGCATGCAAAGAGTATGTGAGCAGCGGAAAGTAAAGCATGCAACTTGCAAGAATGTAAAGGGAAGGGTTTTGGAGGATTCAAACGCAATTGGAGACACGGATGTTTTTGTCGTGGTTCCGATAGGTGGTGCTATCGTACATCCATGTTGATGGAGACTTCAACCCACGAAGGGTAACGGTTGCACAAGTCCACGGAGGGCTCCACCCACGAAGGGTCTACGAAGAAGAAACCTTGTCTATCCCACCATGGCCGTCGCCCATGAAGGACTTGCCTCACTAGCGGTAGACCTTCACGAAGTAGGCGATCTCCTTCCCCTTACAAACTCATTGGTTCAACTCCACAATCTTGTCGGAGGCTCCCAAGTGACACCTAGCCAATCTAGGAGACACCACTCTCCAAGAAGTAACAAATGGTGTGTTGATGATGAACTCCTTGATCTTGTGCTTCAAATGATAGTCTCCCCAACACTCAACTCTCTCTCACAGGATTTGGATTTGGTGGAAAGAAGATTTGAGTGGAAAGCAACTTGGGGAAGGCTAGAGATCAAGATTCATGTGGTAGGAATGGAATATCTTGGCCTCAACACATGAGTAGGTGGTTCTCTCTCGAGGCCCGGTAAGTTGGAAGTGTAGGTTTGTTCGATGGCTCTCACCACGAATGAAGAGGAGGTGGAGGGTAAATAGCCTCCACACAAAATCTAACTGCTATAACACACAATTTACCAAACTCGGTGGGACCGAATCAACAAACTCGGTCGGGCCGATTCAGTAAACCTAGTGACCGTTAGGATTTTCGGTGGGACCGATATGCAACTCGGTAGGACCGATATGGTTAGGGTTAGGGCATAACGTATTCTCGGTGAGACCGATAACACAAACTCGGTGAGACCGATTTTGGTAATTAGCTAACCAGAGAGTTGGTCAGGCAAACTCGGTGGGACCGATTACTCAAACTCGGTGAGACCAATTTTGGTAATAATTTAACCAGAGAGTTTGCATTGTAATCTCGGTAGTACCGATTGCACAAACTCGGTGAGACCGATTTTGGTAATGGACATACACAGAGAGATTACAATCCCATCTCGGTGAGACCGAGATCCCTATCGGTGAAACCGATTTGCCTAGGGTTTGTGGCGGTGGCTATGACAACCTGAACTTCGGTGGCGCCGGATAGAAAGAATCGGTGGGGCCGAGTTTGACTTTAGGTTTAGGTCATATGTGTGGAAGTGGTAAAGTAGTTGAGGGTTTTGGAGCATATCACTAAGCACATGAAGCAAGAGGCTCATTAAGCAACACCTCATCCCTCCTTGATAGTATTGGCTTTTCCTATAGACTCAATGTGATCTTGGATCACTAAAATGTAAAATGAAGAGTCCCGAGTTTGAAGCTTGGGCCAATCCTTTGTCCTTAGCATCTTGAAGGGGTTCCTACATCCTTTAGTCCATGCCACTCCATTGTTGAACTTATCTGAAACATACTAGATAAAAGTGTTAGTCCAACAAGAGATATGTTGACATTAATTACCAAAACCACCTAGGGAGCACTTGTGCTTTCAATCTCCCCTTTTGGTAATTGATGACAACATACATCAAAGCTTTAGATAAAGATATAAAAATAGCAAGTAAAGCTTGGAAAGACATGTAACAAGCATAGGCTCCCCTACATGTATGCACTCATGTGAATATGGAATATAGAAGCATGTGAGAGCATAACCATGATAGAGTAGGCAATGTGTTACATGTATCTTGGCCATATGCATCGAGAAAAGAATATTAAGGAAAATACCTTCATGCTCATGAGTCCTTCTTGCAAACAGTATGTACATCAGCAAGAATTCCCCATACACATGATTGTGATGCATATACTTACCTTGTAGTCCTGAGTTGGCTTAGGATGGAATGAACCTGCGGAAACAAGGTTAGATAACACAGGTACATCTACTAGATAGAGCAAACAGAAGAAACCACAAGAATACCAAGACTGGGATGACATGTAGAGAGTGAGTACTGAGTACCACGTTGGATTAGACATGTCCCCAAGAGTAAAGATGTGCAATGAATTTTAAATGATTTCTTTCCCTTAGATGTCTTGCTCCCCCTGAATCTAGCATGGGATACTGGGAGAAGATAGGGAACAGAAAATCAGGGCTGAAAGATATAAAGAACAGAGCAAATGCAAGCAAATGCAAGTAAGCACATATGAACATGTCTTTCCCCTCAAGAATACATGTAGCATCTCTCCTCTTGAACATCAAGCATCTGGGATCCTTGAGTATTCTCTCCCCCTGGAGATTTCTCTCTCTCTCCCTTTGGAAGTGAAGCTTTGATGTGATCTCTCTCTCCCCATTTGACATCAATTTCCAAGAAGGGTTTGATCCTTGAGTCATAGCACAAAGCATTTATATAAATGTGATGCTTGTAGAGGACAAGATTCATTGAGTGGAGCTGGATCAGAAGAAACACAGAATAAGTGGCAAACTGTTTTTCCTGTTGTGAAATCGGTGGCACCCAGTGGTATGTTTCGGTTGTACCGAAAGGATTCGGTTGGACCGAAAACAAAAAATCGGTGAAACCAAGTTCATCACAGAGAAAACAGTTGTCACCTCAACTCACTAGACTAGTAAGATCTCACAAAGTTCTGCAAGGAATTTCTGAATGATATGCAATGAATTGGATGCAGGAGATGCAGAGAAAGCAGAAAAGAAAAGAAAGAAATCTAGATGAAGTTTTTTTTGAAAGGGGAAACAAATATGCATGAGACAAATGCAAAAACACAGAAAAGAACACGAGAGAACTTCATCTAGAGATGGTCGGAGACAAAGTCACCTATGTTAGAGTATATTGACTTAGGAGTCAAGTGAGATCACTTGATCATAGGTCATACTCATCGCTTAAGCTCAAAATGGGGTTACCATTTTTCGCTTAAGCATCTTGATGTATTCACATCTTGTCAAGTTGCTTTAGCTCATGACTCGGAGTAAAGCTTCTCTAAGATGGAATAACATACCTTGGTTGGTGGTGTTGATCATGTAGTTGAACTTGTGTGGGTTGCTCAAGGTTGATGTAGTTCATCAAGAGCTGGGAGCACCACTTGGAATTTGAGTCCATCTACCTACATGGGTTAGTTCTTGCAAGGAGTAGCACTTGTGTATCCAAAAAAATGTTAATCATGAAGCTCAATCAAGGAGTTTGTCAAAGGATATGTTTGAATAATTCTGTGCTTCCTTGTCTTCAACCACCATAGTGTAGAGACTTGGTGATGTAGAGATTGCTCAAGATGTGAGTAGATTACAATCTCATGGAATTTGATTCAACCAAGTACCTACATGGGTTAGATAACATGCAAGATGCAAATGTATCCAAGACATAAGATTTTCATCATAAGAGAGATATCATGGATTAGTCATAAGCTTATGTCTTGTATGTATCCAATGGAGTTTCTACTCCAAGTTTGAAGCATCAATGATGTTCAATTCTCCTCTCAACCTGCAAAACACTTTATCATCAAGAGGTTTAGTGAATATATCCGCTAATTGCTTTTCGGTGCGAACATGCTTAAGTTTAATGTCACTCTTAGCAACATGATCTCGAATGAAATGATGACGAACTTCAATATGCTTAGTTCGAGAATGTTGTACTGGATTATGACCAATTTTGATAGCACTTTCATTGTCACAAAGCAATGGAACATGTTTCACATATATCCCATAATCTTTAAGAGTTTGGGTCATCCAAAGTAATTGAGCACAACATGAACCAGCGGTAATGTACTCCGCTCATGATAGATAAGGATACCGAAGTTTTGTTTCTTGGAGGACCAAGACACAAGAGATCTACCAAGAAATTGACAAGTACCGAAGTGGACTTTCTATCAACCTTGTCTCCGGCATAGTCCAGTCGGAGTAGCCAACAAGATCGAAAGAGGCCCTCTTAGGATACCAAATGCCAAAATTTGGTGTATGAATTAGGTATCTCACTATCCTTTTTACGGCCTTAAGATGACATTCTTTAGGAGCAGATTGATATCTTGCACACATGCACATACTTAGCATAATATCGGGACGTGAAGCACATAGGTATAACAATGAACCAATCATACAGCGATAAACCTTTTGGTCAACTGGTTTACCATCTTTGGTCAAATCAAGATGTCCACTAGTAGGCATGCGTACCTTTGCACTCTTGCATATTGAACTTCTTGAATAAGTCCTTAGTGTACTTCCTTTGAGAAACAAAAGTACCTTCCTTAGTTTGCTTGATTTGCAACCCAAGAAAGAATTTGAGTTCACTCATCATTGACATCTCAAACTTCTCTGACATTAGCTTCCCAAACTTTTCACTAAAATGTGGGTTAGTTGATCCAAATATTATATCCTCAACATAAATTTGGCATACAAATAATTCTCCATTAACCCTTTTAGTAAAAAGTGTGGAATCAATTTTCCCAATTTCAAAGCCTTTTTCAAGAAGAAACTTGGTCAAGCATTCATACCAAGCTCTAGGAGCTTGTTTAAGACCATAAAGGGCTTTGTGAAGTTTGTAAACATGATTGGGTTTCTTAGGATTGACAAAGCCGGGAGGTTGTTTAACATAAACTTCCTCCTGTATTTCACCATTTACAAAAGCACTTTTAATATCCATTTGGTACAAGGTGATATCATGGTGATTAGCATAGGCAAGTAAGATGCGAATGGACTCAAGTCTAGCAACGGGAGCATAAGTCTCACCATAGTCCATACCTTCGACTTGTGTGTAGCCTTGGGTGACGAGACGTGCTTTGTTGCGAACTACTTGTCCATCTTCATCTTGCTTGTTGCGAAACACCCATTTGGTATCGATGATGTTGTGGTTGTTGTCGGGCTTCTCAACCAATGTCCAAACTTGGTTTCTCTCAAAGTTGTATAGCTCTTCATGCATAGCATTTAACCAATCCGGATCTTCCAATGCTTCTTCGACCTTCATAGGTTCAATGCTAGAGATGAAAGAATAGTTTTCACAAAAGTTAGCTAAACGAGTTTTAGAGCGAGTGATTCTCCCAGTTTGAATATCATTGTAGATTTGCTCTACGGGATGGTCTTTAGCAATTCTTGCTCGAACTCGTGAAAGCTTTTGCTTGGGTTTTGGTTGAACATCTTCTTCATCTTGTTCTTCTTCTTCTTCTTGATCTTCTTCATTGTTGGCGTTGTCGTTTTCTTGTAGTGGTGGAGAAGGAGGTTGTTGACGTTCGTGATGTTCTTCCTTGTTTTCTTCATCTTGGTGTGTTCCACTTGTGGATGCTTCCGTATCAACTCTTGGTTCACCTTGTCGTGAAGTAGAAGCTTCCACTTGAATGACGAGGTACTCTCCTTCACCTCCGTTGGACGGACTTTGCCAATAGACAAGTCTTGGATTGCTTTCGAAGGATCTTTATCTCCTACATCAATTGGCAATTGCTCTACTTGCGAGACGTTAGATTCATCAAACTTCACATCTACCGCCTCTTCAACCTACGGGTGAAATTGTTGTAGACACGGTAAGTGTGAGAGTTTGAGCCATAACCTAGTAGGAAACCTTCATGTGATTTAGGAGCAAATTTTGAACGACGATGCTTATCAAGAATGTAGCACTTTGAGCCGAATACTCGAAAGTATCCAACTTGGGGTTTGTTATCGGTGAGGAGCCCGTATGCCGTCTTGCCGAGTAGCTTGTGAAGATACAAGCGATTTGTTGCATGAAAAGCTATCTCAACCGCTTCTGCCCAAAAGTGCTTCGGCGTCTTGTACTCATCAAGCATCGTTCTCGCCATTTTGATGAGCGTCCGGTTCTTCCTCTCAACAACTCCATTTTGTTGAGGTGTGTACGTAGCCGAGAACTCGTGTGAAATCCCTTCTTCGTCAAGAAAGGTGTCCACATTTGCGTTCTTGAATTTCGTTCTGTTGTCGCTGCGAACCTTCTTGATCTTCACTTCAAACTAATTTTGAGCCTTCCTAGCGAAGTTTTTGAAGATCTTTTGGACCTGCGATTTATCATCGAGAAAGAATACCCACGTAAATCTTGAAAAATCATCAACTATAACTAGACCAAAAGAATTTCCACCGAGACTTTTGTAAGCGTTGGGACCAAAGAGATCCATATGAAGTAGCTCGAGTGGCCTCCTTGTGGTCATGATGTTCTTCACGGATGCCTTCCTCCAACTTTGTTTACACCTTGACAAGCACCGCAAAGTCTATCCTTATCAAATATGACATTGTTAACTCCAAGGATATGATTTCCTTTAATAAGCTTGTCAAGGTTTCTCATGCCAACATGACCTAGTCGTCTATGCCATAACCAACCTTTTAAGGATTTAGCAATGAAGCAAGTTTTAGGTTGTGCCTTTTTAGAGAAATCAACAATGTAAAGATCACCTCTACGTATACCGGTAAAGACCATTTTATGATTGTCTCGACGAAACACTTGGCAATCTACTTCAGTAAATAGGACGTTGAAAACGAAATCAGCAAGTCTAGATACTGAAAGTAAGTTGTAGCCAAGAGATTCAACGAGCATAACATTCTGAATGGAGCTATCATGTGAGATGGCCACCTTACTGAGGCCAACCACCTTACCCTTTGAGTTGTCACCGAAAGTGACATACTTTCGAGGACTATCATATTCAGCAAGCTCACAAAACATGTCTTTATCTCCGGTCATGTGATCGGTACAACCACTGTCAAGGACCCGTTCCTTTCCTCCTGACACATATCCCCGAAGATTTGCCATAAGACCAAAATGTCTCATTGCATCGTCAAGATCGAAGTCACTATCATCATCCTCATCATAGTATCCGGTTCAACATCGTCATGTGGTGGATCAAGTCCTAGAGAGGGTAATTCGTTAGAGTGAGTTTGACAATGATCTTGCTTATGAATTCTTATAGCTTCGGAAATAATATCACCAATAATTCCAACATCTCCTTTGGCACGCATAAGGTTTGTAAGTTCAAATAGACGATCACCAAACATAGGATCACTAGTATTCATCTTACTCAAGGCAATAGACTTATAGAGAATCTCATCTAGATTTTTCAAGGAATAATTTGGAAAGCGTTCCTCAAGAAATTTCCATATAGTGTAGGCACACTCAAGAGTAGGCAAGTTTCTAATTAAGTTTACGGGCAAGCCTCTAGTGATAAGATTAATAGTTCTAAGATTCCTAATCATGTCAATTGATTCATCAAGGGTAGGATGCATAGGATCAACATGAGGTGCACAAGGGCTAGCAATGTACTTGTTCAAATGATATTGATTGAAAATTACAAGCATCTTATTTTTCCACTCATGAAAATAATCTCCATCAAGAATAGGCACTCTATGTCTAAGACTCCCCAAAGTAGACTCATCCATCTTCCTCCAATGGTGATTAAACCAAGGCAATGGAGACCAATGCTCTGATACCACTTGTAGGATCTTCAGAAGAGGTGTCTAGAGGGGGGTGATTAGACAATAAGTACCAAAGTTGCAGTTTTTAACTTCTTTAGGTTTAAGTGGAGTTTAGGCACAAGTTTAACATTCACAATACATAACAAGCAAGCATGCAAAGAGTATGTGAGCAGCGGAAAGTAAAGCATGCAACTTGCAAGAATGTAAAGGGAAGGGTTTTGGAGGATTCAAACGCAATTGGAGACACGGCTGTTTTTGTCGTGGTTTCGATAGGTGGTGCTATCGTACATCCACGTTGATGGAGACTTCAACCCACGAAGGTTAACGGTTGTGCGAGTCCACGGAGGGCTCCACCCACGAAGGGTCCACGAAGAAGAAACCTTGTCTATCCCACCATGGCCGTCGCCCACGAAGGACTTGCCTCACTAGCGGTAGATCTTCACGAAGTAGGCGATCTCCTTGCCCTTACAAACTCCTTGGTTCAAATCCACAATCTTGTTGGAGGCTCCCAAGTGACACCTAGCCAATCTAGGAGACACCACTCTCCAAGAAGTAACAAATGGTGTGTTGATGATGAACTCCTTGCTCTTGTGCTTCAAATGATAGTCTCCCCAACACTCAACTCTCTCTCACAGGATTTGGATTTGGTGGAAAGAAGATTTGAGTGGAAAGCAACTTGGGGAAGGCTAGAGATCAAGATTCATGTGGTAGGAATGGAATATCTTGGCCTCAACACATGAGTAGGTGGTTCTCTCTCAGAACTGGTAAGTTGGAAGTGTAGGTTTGTTCTGATGGCTCTCTCCACGAATGAAGAGGAGGTGGAGGGGTATAAATAGCCTCCACACAAAATCTAACCGTTACACACAATTTACCAAACTCGGTGGGACCGAATCAACAAACTCGGTCGGACCGATTCAGTAAACCTAGTGACCGTTAGGATTTTCGTTGGGACCGATATGCAACTCGGTAGGACCGATATGGTTAGGGTTAGGGCATAATGTAATCTCGGTGAGACCGACATACAAACTTCGGTGAGACCGATTTTGGTAATTAGCTAACCAGAGAGTTGGTCAGGCAAACTCGATGGGACCGATTACTCAAACTCGGTGAGACCAATTTTGGTAATAAGTTAAACAGAGAGTTTGCATTGTAATCACGGTAGTACCGATTGCACAAACTCGGTGATACCGATTTTGGTAATGGACATACACAGAGAGATTACAATCCCATCTCGGTGAGACCGAGATCCCTATCGGTGAAACCGATTTGCCTAGGGTTTGTGGCAGTGGCTATGACAAGCCTGAACTCGGTGGCGCCGGATAGAAAGAATCGGTGGGGCCGAGTTTGACTTTAGGTTTAGGTCATATGTGTGGAAGTGGGAAAGTAGTTGAGGGTTTTGGAGCATATCACTAAGCACATGAAGCAAGAGGCTCATTAAGCAATACCTCATCCCTCCTTGATAGTGTTGGCTTTTCCTATAGACTCAATGTGATCTTGGATCACTAAAATGTAAAATGAAGAGTCTTGAGCTTGAAGCTTGGGCCAATCCTTTGTCCTTAGCATCTTGAAGGGGTTCCCACATCCTTTAGTCCATGCCACTCCATTGTTGAACTTATCTGAAACATACTAGATAAAAGTGTTACTCCAACAAGAGATATATTGACATTAATTACCAAAACCACCTAGGGAGCACTTGTGCTTTCATACGGCGAGCCAAGAAGATGGGCGGAAGGACAGCGCGGCGGCGAGGCGCTGCGATGGCGGAGAGGAGGAAGAAGAAGAAGAAATGGTGGAGCGAGGGCGAGCGTGCGAGCGTCTGCCGCTCCCCCTCCTCCCCCTACTTATAGCCTCGTGCGGCTAAGCCGAGGAGGCGAGGCGTGGGGCGTGGGATTAACTGCGCCCACTCCCCCACGTCCCGCGATTATCGCGCCCTAAAGGCGTGTGGAAATTGCCGCTGGAAGGTGAACGGCCCGTTCGGGCCACAGAAGATCCGCACTTGGGCCGAGGCACAGGAGTGGCGGGCCCGGCCAGCGGCGTCCTGTCAGCGGCTGGGCTGGCAGGCCCGTCCCGCTGACGGGTGCCATGTGGCGCGCAGGCGGCATGCGGTCAGCGCGTGGCCCGACTCGCGTGCCACCCGGTTCCCGCCTTCAAGCTGCAAAGCCTCCCAAAGACGGTGCACCTAGTCAAAGCCGGCTCCTAGCTGTCGGCTCTTCAGGATAGGAAGCTGATTGAGCTTCTCGTCCTCTCTTCAGCCTTGAAGCCTAACCAGCTTCGGGGACTACTGTCGGAGTAAATGACCACGGGTAGCCTAGTCGGCTCCCCCGGCTCTTCAGAAAAATTACAGACCGATCGGGCCTTCAAGCATCCAAGGCGTGGGGCCGCCTTCCCTTGGCCGGCTACCGGGAGGCGGCCCGGCCCTAAACCCGCAGGAGGAAGCCACAAGAGGGCCGACTCCAAGAAGCCGGCCATGAAAAGGCCGACTCCAAGAAGCCGGCCCCCAGCAGGCGGCCAAGATCGTACCCTCAAACCCTGCACCCACATAACGGCGAAGGGACGGGGCGTGGCTACAGCGAAGCCTGCCACCCCCGAATCCCGGAGCACGCGTGGCCACAGTGTGCCGTACGGGGCGGCCATCACCCGTCCGGCGCGGCACTGTTGCCATGTTGACCATGACGTCACCCACGACAAGCTGCCAGAACGGCCCATGAGCGGGCCCTTCGGTCGAGAGAAGCCTGAAGGCGGCCAGCCTCCCAGTCGGCTGGGATGTGGCGGCTCCGCCGACCGGCTTGCTCCCTCCCTCGAAGGAGGCGCCTCAAGGAGGCGAGGCGAGGTAAGGCTGATGATCGCCGCCAGCGGCGCGTGCATCAGTAGCCATGCTTACGTCGACAAAGCCCTCGTCATCAGGGGTGAGGCAACAGTAACCAGGCCCCGACAAGGCCTCCGAGCGGTGGGACCTGCTTGTCGGCCAGGAAGCCGGCGGGCAATGGCCCGGCCCGGCGTGAGCCGGCGAGCGTAGACACTGACGGCTAGGGCCCACGCCCAGCCGGATTATCATTGTACCCCTGGGGGTAGGTCTATATAAACCCCACAGGGCACCCATGCAAAGGGTTGATCTCTTAGAGTTTTAGACACCACATAGAGGGAAGAGGAGAGCTAGCCTTGCCCTTCTTCTTCCTCTCACCGAACAGCTCAAGGAGCCTCTTGTAGCTACTTGTTAACTTAGTGATCATGCGGAGACCCTGCAGAGCAGCAGTAGGGGTGTTATCTCCCCGGAGAGCCCCGAAGCTGGGTAAGATTCGCCAGCGTGCATGTCTTCGCCTTATCCCGTTTCCAGGCACCGACGACGTCTTATTGGCTCCCACAATGATAAGCCACCCGTTGGCATATGCCGCACCTACCACCCGATAGTTGGGCAAGTTGCCCCGACAAGGTTCTTGTCGGGGCTGTGGAGGCAGCCCTGGCAAGGGCCTTGCCGAGGGGGTCCACCTCGCCCTTCTGCTCTTCGTGTTTCTGGCTTGGCGTTGCTCTGGTTGTCTTGTGGCTTTACTTCCTTCGTCTGCCTCGCTAAGTGTGGCCGCAGGCGCGGCTCTAACTGCCCATGCACAAGGGGTAAAAAATAGGACCCCCTACTTTTGTACACCGACAGGAGCCCCCGGGCCTGGGCCACACATAAGCGTGACGGGTTGTTGGGCTAGGCCCAAAACGCTGCACGGGCATGCGGGGCCGAGTTTTACCGCAGTAACTCCCTCGCCAGTTGCGCTTCCCCACGACCCGCGTTGAACGCGTGACGCGGGGGTCGTGCGTGGAATGACCGCAGCATGCTCGCATCATCCCGTGGTGAACAGTAAAGAGGCGGCTTGCGTGTCCCTTTAAGACTGCAGGGTTGCTGCCCATTTACTCTCTCGGCCTTGGAACCGTCGTTCCACGTTTCGCACTACGCTTGCCCCTTGCGCCATGTACGCCACATGCACAGCGTGGGGTAGGTGACAGATGCATGGAATACGGGAAGGCGTGCGGGGGCCGATACTCACGTGCCTTTGACTGGGCGGGGAGGGCGGTCGATGGCCTTGCTCATTGCCACTTAATGAGCCGAACCTGAGCGGGCTCTTCAGAGGTGTAGAGATAGTCTTTTGGCCTTCCCCGCCCAACTATAAAAAGGGAACTCAGGGGTAGGAGGAAGAGCGTCTCCCTGCGTCTCCCCTCCGTCTCCATTCTTCACCCACGGTCATGGCGAGAGGGCATGGCCGCGGCCGTTCTGCCGCGGAGGCGACCAGGTCCTCCTCCCGCCAGAGAGCTGCGGCGGTCAAGGTAGAGCCAGACGCCCAAGGTGAAGGCCATGCTTGAGGCGGGGGCGCCGAACGGGGCCGCGGTCGGCGAGGCAGAGGTGGGCGCAGAAGGGGGACACTTGCGTCGTCTCCGTCTCCGTTGCCATCTCCCCCACCATCTCCTCCTGCTTCATCGAGTGGTCACGTCAGGGACACGCAGCCGCCTTGGACTTCTCGGGGCGTTCGCGAGGGTGCTGGAGATCGACCGGCCACCGCGACTGAGGCTTCACATGAAGGGGTGTTTCCACGACGACATGTGGGTGAACATAAGGTTTCCCGTCCCTCAAGTGATGCTCCTTCGTCGGGGCTGGAAAACCTTCGCACGTGCACATTGCTTGATGGATGGGCACGTCCTCTGCTTTAAGCTAGCAGAGAGCGACCTGCTGTCCATCAAGGTCTTCGGGCGCTCGGGACACAGGCTGGGGTGCTGTGCAAAGAGCTCGACCGATGACGAAAGCTCCTCCTCGGGCGACAGCGGCGAGGAGGACAACGATGGCGATGACGAGGGTAGCGGGCGGGAGGATGACGGGTTCGAATAGGTGTCGGACACACCGTCCCTGGGCGACGCTGGCAGCACCACCATTTGCACCACCAGCTCCTTGAACTTCTCGGGGCCGCTGCTTCTGGTGGCTGGCGCTGGAGGGCCGGAGAAGGCGAAGAAGGCGGGTGGCGGGCCGTCAACTCGGAGTACGATGGCACCGACGCCTTCGTCGCGTATTGCTGGCCCGTCGCCTCATCTTTCGGCCCCTTCCCCGGCACCGTCATCACCAGCCTTCTCTTGGTGTCTTCTGCTGCTCGTACCTCGCCTAGGCGCCCCCTTCGCCCTCCTGCTTCTCTTGATCCATTTCCTGAGGAGACGGACAAGAAAGGGATTACGTGCATCTTATCCTTTTTTAGTTTTTTAGCCTGTGGGCACTTGTTAGATTTAAACCTTGTAATCCCCTTGCTCATTATTACATTCCGTACAAACTGTACCTGTTTGGAACGTATTAATGAAAAAGGATGCTTGCCGGGTTCTTTGTCCGTGAGCAAGGCCCATGCCAAGGAATGAATCCTTGTTACTTTTAAGATAAACATTGTCGCCCGGCAACAGGCCTTGCTGTCCCCTCACTTCTTGGCATAACCATACTCACGCTCTCGGCAGAGGCAGGGGCGAAGTAGGATTAGGCCCTTCGTTTGCTTCCTTGTCACCACAACTACATCCAAGTTCCAGCCCAGAGAATAGTTCTTCGGCACAGGAAAGGGGGAGCACGATGGCCCAGGAAAAAATGAGGCTTCATATGTCCCAATCCTATACGGAAATGCATAATAGGGGATAAATGACTTATCTGAATCTGCAGCCCACCGGCAACCTTGGCTTGCCGTGGTTTGATGCTTGAATCTATAGCCCTCGGCAATGGCTTGCCAGGGTCGGGGATGTCGATCCGTCTCCCTGCCCTTAAATTTCTTGGCAGAAACGCCTGTGCAGCCTACGAACCAAAGAAAGTACTGGAAAGGACGGAAAGACACACACCCGACCTCTATGCTAGGGGTTAGTTGCCGCTGAGCACTATCAACCCTACCAAAGAGAGAGACTCAACCTAGCATGCATGCTAAAACTTAGGGCGCCAGCGCTTCATTTATTTATGCTCAGGGTCTGCGCCTGGCTCTATACAAAGTGTTACATGCCTCGTCGGCAAGGCTTGTACAAAAGGTGGTTTGTCGGGAGGCCCAGCAACCGCGCCTCATGAGTAAAACTAACGAAGATCTTCAATGTTCCAGGAGTTTCTCACTGGGATACCATCTTCGGTCTCCAGGCGGACTGCGCCAGACCTGGTGACTCGTATTACCCGATAAAGGCCTTCCCACTTTGGCGTCAACTTGTTGGAATTCTTGGGCGACTGAACGCGCGGAAGAACAAGGTCGCCTCCTTAAGGCTTCGGGCATGAACCTTGCCGCTATGGTAGCGGTGCAAGGCTTGCTGGTAGCATGCAACTCGCATAGCGGCCCGAAGACGATCTTCCTCAAGGAGCATCGCGTCATCTTGCCGCAACTACTCTTGCTCAAGCTCGTCATAAGCGAGCACTCGAGGTGACCCATATGTGAGTTCCGTGGGGAGAACTGCTTCTGCCCCGTATACCAGGGCAAAGGGTGTCTGGCCGGTGGCTTGATTTGGCATCGTTCTGATCGACCAAAGAACCGTCGGTAACTCGTCAATCCAGTGCCTTCCACACTTGTGCAGCCTATCAAAAGTCTTTGTCCTCAAGCCTCGCAGTACTTCAGCATTTGCCCTCTCCGCCTGGCCGTTGCTCTGTGGGTGTGCCACTGATGCGAAACAGACCTTGCTACCGAGGTCCTGGATGTATTGCATGAAGGTGCGGCTTGTGAACTGCATGCCGTTGTCGGTGATGACCCTGTTCGGCACACCAAAATGGCAAACTGGCCCCTTAAAGAACTTGACGGCTAACTGTGTTGTCACCTTCAGGCCACTTTGTAAATTTGTCGATTGCGACGTACAAGTACTCAAAGCCCCCGACAAAGATGGGGAAGGGGCCCAAGATGTCGAGCCCCTGCACAAAATGGCTAGGAGAGAGGGATTGTTTGAAGGGCTTGAGCTGGTTGATGATGCTTCTTCGAATGGAACTGACACGCTTCACACTTAGTCACTAGCGCAGTTGCATCTGGAGGGCTGTGGGCCAGAAGAAACCTTGCCGGAATACCTTGCCGGCAAGGGCCCTTGACCCTATGTGGGAGCCACATACACCTCCATGTATCTCAGCCAACAGCTCGAGTCCGTCCTCTTGAGGAATGCACTTCAGCCTCACACCGTTTGGCCTCCTTCTGTACAAGGTATCATCCACAAACTGGTACATGCTGGACCGACGGGCTACTTTCTCTGCTTCTTCCTAGTCCTCGGGGAGCTCTCCTGTTTGGGGGAAACGGACGGTGGGCTGCGCCCATGCCGAAGCCTGGGGCTCGACGGCAAGGACCAAAGGCACATCTTCAGCCGCAGGGGCAGCTGCCTCTACAGTCAGGGCCTGGGGCCCTGTCGGAGGTAGTTGCCCCTCGGCAAGCTTGGGGTACCCGGCAACCTCCTTGCCGGCGGCTCCTAGGAGCTCGGCGGGAAGGTACTTGCCGGGGCTTGTCTTCCTTCGCTTGTTCTGCCCTGCTGATGGCTCTACGGATGGCTGAATTAACTGAAGTACAAAGGTACCTGGTTCCACAGGCAACTTGAGGGCATCGCGTTTCGACAGGTCGTCGGCAATGCTGTTCGCCGCTCGGGGGACATGCTCTGCTCGTAGGCCGTCAAAACGTTCTTCCAACTTCCTCACTTCATTCACGTAGGCCTCCATCAGCGGGCTCTGGTAATCCTTGTTAACTTGCTTGACGACGAGCTGCGGATCACCTCTGATGATGAGCTTCTTGATTCTGAGGTCTGCCACAATCCTGAGACAGGCAAGCAACCCCTCGTACTCCATCGTATTATTCGTTGATTTTTCTCGGGTAAAGTGCATCTGGATTACGTACTTGAGGTGCTCTCCGGTGGGTGCGACGAGTAGCACGCCAGCACCGGCACCTTGGAGTGAGAAAGCTCCATCAAAGTACATAATCCACTCACTGCTCGTCTCCTTGCCGGGAAGGGCAGTCTCTTGAATCTCCTTGTCGGGCGTTGCGGTCCATTTTGCTATGAACTCTGCCAAAGCTCGGCTCTTGATTGTTGAAGTACTTTCAAACCTGAGGCCAAAGCTCGATAGCTCCAATGCCCACTCCACAATCCTCCCTGTTGCATCTGGGTTGTGCAAAATCCATTGCAAAGGGAGGCAGGTGACAACGATGATCTTGTGTGCTTGGAAATAGTGGCGCAGCTTTCTCAAGGCCATGAGGAGGCCGAAAAGCAACTTTTGCATCCCAGAATATTTTGACCTAGCCCCCTGCAAGAGGGAACTGACAAAATACACTGGGTGCTGCACCATTTCCTTCTTCTGTCCCACTTCGCCCATCCGCTCAGGCTCTGCCTCGCCGGGTTCGGGCCTTGCCGGGTGTTCTGGTTTGCCAGTGTCAGGCTCTGCCGGGGAGGATCCCAGCCCGCCGTCCAACGGCTCTGCTACAACTGCTGCTTCTCCCTCAAGTTCCCTCTGTGCCACTAGCGCAGCACTGACCACTTGATTCGTTGCTACCAAGTACAACAGCAACGGCTCCTGTGGTTTAGGCGCGACTAGTATTGGCGTGCAGGAGAGGTACCTCTTCAAATCTTGCAGTGTTGCCTCTGCCTCCGGAGTCCACTTCACTGGACCCGCCTTTTTCAAAACTTTGAAAAAGGGGAGGGCATGCTCAGCAGATTTGGAAATGAACCTACTCAGGGCAGCAACACAGCCGGCGAGCCTACGGACATCTTTGACCCATTTCGGTGCCTCAATCTGCTCGATCGCCTTGATCTTGTCGGGATTTGCTTCGTTTCTGCGTTGAGACACAAAGAACCCAAGAAGTTTTCCGGAGGGGACACCGAACACGCACTTCTCTGGGTTGAGCTTGAGGTTGATCTTGCATAGATTTGCGAATGTTTCTTCTAAATCTTGCACGAGCGTGGCCCTGTCCTTGGTTTTGACCACTATGTCATCCATATAAGCTTCCATGTTTCTATGTAGCTGGGGCTCAAAACCAATATGGACTGCTCGGGCAAATGTCGAACCAGCGCTCTTCAACCCTAAAGGCATTCGTACAAAACAATACGTACCACATGGGGTGATGAATGCGGTCTTCTCTTCATCTTCCTTCATCATGAAGATCTGGTGGTACCCTGAATAGGCATCGAGGAATGACAGCAGGTCACACCCGGCAGTGGAGTCTACAATCTGGTCGATGCGTGGCAGAGGGAAAGGATCCTTTGGACAGGCTTTATTGATGTCTGTGTAGTCAATACACAGCCTCCACTTCCCATTTGCCTTACGCACCACCACCGGATTGGCCAACCACGTGGGGTGGAGTACTCCTCTTACCAGGCCTGCCGCCTCCAACTTCCTGATCTCTTCAATGACGAACTCTTGTCGCTCCAAAGCTTGCTTCCTGACCTTCTGCTTGACGGGCCGCGCGTGAGGACAGACAGCAAGATGGTGCTCAATCACCTCCCTGGGAACGCCGGGGATGTCAGATGCTTGCCATGCAAATACATCAACATTCGCCCGCAGGAAGGCGACAAGCGTGCTTTCCTATTTGCTGTCGAGGGTGGAGCTTATAGTGAAAGCCCCGCCCGTGTCGTCCTCCTTGAGGACACCTTCTTGGTTTCTGGTGGTGCAGCCTTGGACTTCTTGCTCTTGCCGGTGGAGCTCTCTGGCACGTCCTCAATGGGAGCACAACACTCCGAAGAGGTGCGCTTGCCGGAGTGGGTGCAGGAGGTCTTGCTGGTCTTCTTCCTTCCCGAGGGTTCAGTGGCAGGAGCAAGTGCCCTGGCGGCAGTTGCTGCAACTGCCTCTCGGTAGAGTTGGTCGTCACAGATGAGCGTGTCTTTCTTGTCAGAGGAGACGGTGATGATAGTCAGCAGCCCCGGCATCTTCAATGTGTTGTAGGCGTAGTGTGATGCCGCCATGAACTTGGCCAGTGCCGGGCGGCCAAGGATCCCGTTGTACGGCAGGGGGATCTCGACAACATCAAAAACTATCCTCTCCATCCTGTAGTTCAGCTCATCCCCTAACGTAACGGGCAACGTGATTTTACCTTCCGGCTGACTCCTTACCGAGTTGACCCCTTGGAACGTGGCCGTCTCCTCGAGATCTCCATCAAGAATCTGCAGCTTCTTGATCACGGCGGGTGAGATCAAATTCAGACCGGCCCCACCGTCAACCAGCACTTTGGTCACCTTGAGGTTGCATATTGTTGGTGAAACCAACAACGGCAAACACCTGACCGCAGTCGTGCGATCAGGGTGATCCTCGGTGTCAAAAACGATGGGCATGCGGGACCACTTCAGTGGCTTCTGGGCATCAAACGACGGCTCCGCCGTAGTGACCTCACGCGCCCACTGCTTCAACTGGCGATGTGAGGTGTGCAACGAGGCGCCACCGTCGACGCACATGGCCTCTGTAGCCTTCTGGAACTCATGCTCGCCGGACTCGTTGTCCTCGTCGTGATCATCCTCTTCCTCCTTGTCGTGGCCCCGAGCGGGCCTCTCTTGTTGGTATCTTTGCTGCGGCGACCCCCTTGGCCGCCACACTTCTTGACGGACCCCTCGGCACCATGCTAACCCTTCTCCTTGTCACGCCTTTCATATTCAGCATTCTGCTTTTCTGCAAGCAACTCAACAGTTTTGGAGGTCATGGCCCTTGGTGTGATGGATCTTGCAGTACTGCTTGTCGGAGCCTCCTGGCTTGCCGGCAGCCGCCAAGGCCAGGCAGGCGGCACACCCGGCAACCTCCTTGCCAGGGTCGTCAGCCTTGGCCTTTTTTGCAGCGTCGGGCTCGCCGGATCCCTCAATGGCAAGCACAGTCTTGCCCTTACGCTTCCTGTTGCAGCGCTGGCCCTTCTTCGTCGGGGCGGCGGTGTCTTCGTCTGTGGAGTTGGTTTCCACACCGGCGTCTTCGCCGGGGTACTTCCTTCCCTCTTCAGCTCGGACACATCTATCGGCCAGAACATAGAGTTCGGCCACATCCTTGACCTTTTTCATCGCCAACTCTTCACGCATCTTGCGGTTGCGCACATTCTAGTGGAATGCGCTGATGACAGCGGCGGGATGGACATCTGGGATGTTGTACTGCACTCGGCTGAACCTCTGTATGTACTTGTGCAGGTTTTCACCTTCTTTCTAGGGGATGATATGAAAATCGCTTGCCTGGCCATGAGCTTGGTGGCCTCCAGTGAAGGCGCCAACAAACTCATGACACAATTCGACCAAGAAGAAATTGAATCTACTGGCAAGTGCTTCAACCATGACATGGCGTTGGGTTTGAGTGCCAACGGGAAGTAATTGGCAAGCACCTTGTCCTCGCAAGCTCCAGCAGCTTGCATCGCGATGGTGTAGATGCTGAGGAACTCCAATGGGTGGGTCTTGCCGTTGTACTTCTCGCCAACATCGGGTTTGAACGTGCGGTGGGAGGGCCACTGGAACTGCCGCAGCTCTCGAGTAAAGGCTGGACAACCAACCTCGTAAGGCAGGTCGCCGGGGCCTCCCGGCGCTGGGTGATCCATAGTGGGCCCCGCACACCGATTCGAATGATGGCGCGTCTCCCGTCATCGTTCAATGGTAGTTCGAGCGTCTTCCTGGGCCCGTTCCCGAAGGACTTGACATTGGTCGCAGCGGGTTCGCGGGTCGGATGACACGGTGGAAACATTGTCACTGACGTCGGCCTGACGGGCCGGTGGCTGCAGTCGCGGCCGCGGGGGGGAGGGGGGGCGTGCACCGTGGTCGCAGCATCTCTGGTCCCCCCACCGCCGGCGTGCACCGGCTCGGCAGGACGCCGGTGTGAGGGTCCCATTGGGAGCGGCTCGTCTTTGTTGGCGAAGCTGACAAGGCTTCAGATGGTGGCCCTCCACTCGTCGAGCTTCTCTGCAGCAGGGGGGAAGTCGAGGAGCCGCTGCACGCATGCCAGCACTTTTGTCAGCGTAGGCAGCGACGAGAGCTACCTAGACCACGACGCGCTTCGACTTCTAACCGGGTTAGAAGGGGCTCTGTCATGGTCTCGCGGTCGCACGCCGCTTGCACTGGCATTCGAGCGTGCATGCCGGCCTGGTTTGTCCTACGAGTGGCGCACATGGCTCTTTCCGCGGCGGTGCCGGGGGGCTCCGGCATCGCGGTGTTGCTCATCGCGCGCGGCCTTGGAAGGGCGCGGCACGGGCGCCAGCTGGGGTGCCGTAGAGGCTATCGTGCCGTCGTGGGCAGCGCGGCCCCGCCCCCGGACCCAACAGCATGTGGCTCGTTGTCTCAGATTCGGACGACGCCGATCACCTCGCTCTAATCGCCAGAATGTCGTGGATGCTCGCGGGCCACGTCTTCGGCCCCATCCGTGGCCGCCCGACCGCCTGCTCACACTGGCACGGACGGCCCGGCCCCAGACGAGCCGATCACTGTGATCCCCTTTCTCGGGTGGGCTAGCGGACCCCTCAGGAAACCAAAACCTCACGAGCTCGCAAGGGGCTCCCCTCAGAAGAAATGCACATCTGCAGCTGCCAAATCAGTTTGAAGCCCGACTGGACCAAAGTAAGTTATGGCAGCAAACCCGCAAGGGGCTCGCAAGCACACAAGAGCGCGTTTTTAACCTAGCCTAAGGAGTAAAATGGTAGTCTATTTACATGAGGGGCTCCCCCTCCCCAAAATGCTCTTACATTGTGATGGGACGTACCCCAGCTTTTGCGTGCAGGTTCAAAATAAAGGAGCGTGGGCTCAGTCGGACATGTCGCTCGCCTCATCTCCCGAGTCACTCCCGGACAGGCTGCTGGCGCCGTCGCTGGCGCTATCTTCACCGTCATCAACCACGTCGCCCTCATCCGCTGCGACCACCACCGCATCGTCATCAGAAGCAAAGGCCATAACCAGAGCATCCACATTGTCATCCACCCAACACGCTAGGTTGTCCCGGATGACCTCAGTCACTGGGGCAATGGCGGCGTCAAAATCAAAGTCAGGATTGGTGTTCAGGAGATGGCTGAAGACGCAGGAGAATGCGCGCCCGAGGAGGCCTCGGCTCTTTTCGTCCACAAGCTCGCGAGCCCTTTCAGCCTGGTTCTCCAGGCGCGTCACGACGCCGGTGAAGAAGCGAAGATGGCCGGCATAGTCCTCGGCGTGTGGGTGGGGAGCGTGCTCATCGCAGATGGTACCGAGCGCCTGATTGGCCCTCATCCTGAGGTCCCAAAGCATGGGAACATGCTCACGTAATAGCGTCTGCCGGCAAAGCGCCTCTTCCCTGCTCTGTTGCGTGAAGGACTCGGTGCTGGCAACCCGCTGCTGAAGTGAGAGCAGCTCGGCACGGCCGGAGGCCAGCTCGGCCTGCACGGAGATCAGGGCGGCTGCATCGGCTTTCTCGCGTTGTTCTGCCTCAGCCAACCCTGACCTGAGGGTAGCGGTCCTGCCCACAGCTTTGGCTTCCACGAGCTTCAGCTTCAGGTCGTACCTGCTAGCAAGGTCAGCGGGAGCCTCGACCACCCTGCGGTCGACCTCCTCCTGGGCCCTAGCCTCACGCGCGCTGACAGCATCCTCCGCTTGGGCGACTTGGCGCTCCCTCTCTCCAACCGCTCAAGTTCAAGACTGCGCTCCGTGGCCTACGGCATCACGCTTCCTCGCGCCTCAGGACCTCCTCCACGTCGTACGACGCCTCCTTCATCGATGCCAAGGCAGCTCTGCGCACCTCCACTTGCTGCTCCAAGGAAGCATTCAGGGCCTGGAGCTCCTGCCAGCGCTTCTCGGCGATCTCGCGGTGGTGGTCCGCCTCCCTGGCCTCCTCCAAGGCCCGGGCGCTGGCCTCGCGCGAGGTAGCCAGGGTTGCCTCGGCCTCCACATTGGCATGCTCACATTGGAGGCGCCCAAGGTTAATGGGCACCTTCAGTTGGCGCCATTCGTCCACCAGTCGGAGGTCCTCGGTTTCAAGACGAGCGTCAACGTCCACAAGTTCCTCCCCAAGCCGGCTCAGTGCACCTATCGCCTCCCGGAAGAGTTCGTGACAGACGGCACCCCGCTTGCGTGCAAGCTCGAGCATGCGGTCGGGTCCGTCCTCCGCGCTAGTGGATGGTGGAGGAGTCCGAAGTGGTTCGCCTCCCCCCAGCCGAGGGATGGGGGCCGGCGCCCTCCTAGTCGCCCTTTGGGCCTCGGCGGAGGCCTGGAGGGGCAGAAGCTCGTTGCTTGGAGAAGAGGCCAAGATCAAGGCCATCCATGTCACAGCCCCAGATCAGCCCTAGAGCTTGCTTGTAACTAGTGGCATTGCATCCATGCATCATGTCTAAATTTCTTTTAAATTTGAAATGGGGATGACCAAGCCCTAGCACCAAAAACAATTCAAATAGGTTCAACTAAGAAATATTTTTCAATGAACCAAATGGCCTTCAAAATGTTCACCATTTTTTGGAAAAAATCTTTGAAACAGAACTGGAGATGTTGCACATTTTTCCATGACATTTGGATTTTTGAATTAAATCATATAGTATTTGCATTTGGGCATTTAATGCTAATAAATAGTTTAAATGTTCAAATAATCATGAACTGAAATGTTTGTTGTTGGAAATATTCCAAGCAGTGACATTGACCGGTTCATGATTTTTGGAAATGCCTGGCATTATTATTAAAGCCAAACATAATTACAGAAAATATAAAATGGAAATAAAAGAGAGAGAGAGAGTACCTTACCTGGCTTACCTGCGCAGCCCCCCTGGCCCAGCCTTCGCTCCCCTCCTCCTCGATGGCCCGGTGGTGGCCCAGCCCACCACCGCCTCGCCGCTCGTCGTCTTCCTCTGCCAGTAGGCAGAGGCGAGGCGTGGCGCTTGCCCGACGCCCCGACGCCACCTCCTGCTTCGTGCTGGCGGCCTCCCCGACCTCCTCGCGACGCCACGACGACGCCCCGTGCCCCCTCGCTCCTCTCCCTCACTCGCTGCTCCCTCTCTGTCCCCCTCGGGCCCTCGTCCCTGAGCTCACCGAACGGAGCCGCCGCCACCGACGCCGTTCGCGCGGCCACTTCCACCGCTTAGCCACCCCAAAGCATGTCTAGGAGATCCGCCTCCGTCGTCTCGCCTCCTCGAGGACACACACACCACCGGACGCCCCACATCATCGTCATCCTCAACATCTTCATTGCCGGCCGAGATCCCTCGCCCGCTTCGCTCGCTCCAAGTGCTTCCCCGAGCCACCCGACACCGTCAACGACGCTACTGTGAGATTCTGCTCCGGACCCTCTTCTCCCTCTCTCATTTGCGCCGCTTAGCCTCGTCCCCAACCATGGCCGAAGCTTCGCCTCACTTGAGCTCGTCGTCGGTCTATTCCGGCGACCTTTTGGTCACACCACCATGTCCAACGGATTCGTGAACGCAGCGTATGTCATGCATATGCCGTTAGCTAGTCGATCCGCACGTCAGAAGCTACGAAACCGCCGCCAACCGAACCATGGCAGCCGCAAACCTCGTCAGCCACATTTTCGGCGACCCCGAGCCCAACTATCTGCACCACCCGATGCGGCGCTCTTCCAGCTACCCGTAGAGCCCCTCCCCCGTCCGTTTGGTCGCCGGAGCAAGAAACCCGAAGGCCTCCGCCGTCTCGGCCTCGCCGGCGACTCGACGCCGGTGGATTAGCCCGATTGACCGAGTTTGACCCCCACAGGTCAGCGGCGAGTGGGCCCGCCACTAACTAAACAGGTTAACACTAACCGATATTAGTTAGTTAAACTAACTCTTGACCACTGGGCCCTAAGCGTCGAGTTGACCTGGACAGCGACCAGTTGACTCGCTGACGTCACATCAACGTCGGTCGATTTAATAACTAGTTTTCTGGATTTAATATAATTTAGGAAATTTCGTAAAATACCCCAAACTTCAAATATTCATAACTTTTAATCAGAACTCCAAATTAAATAATTTATATATGAAAAATGATCAGAAAAATATGAAGAATCTGTTTATGGCACTTTCATGCATGTTTGAGCAAGTTAACCTCACTGAATAGGATGAATCATGATTAGGGTAATTTATGAAATAGCATTTGGAGTTGGAGTTCAACCTTGTTTGAATTCCACTTCAACTAACTTGGATTACTGTTGCATTAGGTGAATTCAGTACCTTAACATGACATGTCATTCATGTGAATGTGCATTGCATTGATTGTGTTCTCTCTTGTTTGTTTGTCGGTAATTGTCCCCTCTCAGTAGACGACGTACCGACGATGAGTTCGATGACACCGATGAAGAACTATATTATCTTCAGAAGTGCCAGGCAAGCAAAACCCCCTTGTTCATTCCGATATAATCCCACTCTCTCGCTCCTGCTCTATTTTATTGCATTAGGACAACAACGACTCATGTGTTACTTGTCATGTAGCTGAACCCCTTTATCCTCTGCATGACCTGTCATTCCACAGTAATTAGATGAAACCCACTAGCATGAGTAGGAGTTGTTTGAGCCATGTTGTGCCTACTCATTTATGCTTGTTGTCATGCCTGCTACTGCTTAGAGTTGAGTCAGATCTGATTCATCGGGGATGAATCGGAGGTGTGTGAACATGTCCTACTGCGTGTGTAAGCTAAGTGTGTGAACACGATTTGGTAAAGGTAGCGGTGAGAGGCCATGTAGGAGTACATGGTGGGTTGTCTCATTGCAGCCGTCCTCGAGGCTGAGATCTGTGTTTGTGATCCATGAAAGCAGTTACTACCACGCATTGGGCCCGAAACCAATGGACCCTCTCGGCTTCTTAACCACTCTTGTCCTCGGTCAGGGAGTTGCAAGTAGTTTCGGTGTTTGTAGCATCTTTGGGGGCCGCATAGCCTTGTGGCCGTAGGGGTGGGTTGTGTTGCGGTAGGCACCGTGGCCCGGTGTACCGATTCGCCCGTTTGGTGTCTCGGGAACCCTGCACACATCGTTCGGGGCTGTATGGGAAACCTCGGCCGGACTCCCTGCGGATGGAACCCGAATAGGCGATAAACCTGGACTAGGGACTTGTGTGTTTAGGTAGGTCGTGGCCGACACCCACGTTGGGCTTCCGCTTGAAGGTTGCCGAGTACATGTCGTGTAAACGGCGGTAAGTGGTGAGAGCGTGTGTGAAGAAGTACACCCTGCAGGTTAATATGATCTATTCAATAGCCGTGTCCACGGAGAAGGACTTCTGGGTTGCCTATATCAGTTCATAGACAAGTGAAAGTGGATACTTTAAAATGCGCAAGATAAGCGTGAGTGCTATGGATGGCGTTCTCGTGAGGGAGGCGGAGCGGGTCCATAGTGGTGTATTGATATGGTGAATATGTGGACTCGTGTGCGCCACCTCAAAAGAGTTAATTGCAATCGTAGTTCAGATAGCCACCGAGTCAAAGCTGGCTTGCTGCGGTCAAACTCCACCACCCCTTTTGATAATGATGCATATGTAGCTAGTTACGATGTAAGTCTTCTTTGAGTACGCTTGTACTCACGTTTGCTTATTTTACGTTTTGCGAGAGAGACTTCGGTCTCGCTTAGTAGTTCCGCTTGGACTTCGACGGTTAGCTTGTTACCTCATTTACGATCTTGTGCCCTCGGCAGATCTCGGTAGATAGTCGCTTCTCGGCCTTCTTCATTTATAGTTATGCGTACCTGCACATGTTTAGCTTCCGCTTGTGCTTCACTTGTATGCTCGAGTGTTGGGTCATGAGACCCATGTTCAGTAATATCTCGCCTCCTCGGAGCCTATTGGATAAATATTTGAGTCGAGAGTTATGTTGTGATGCCATGTTGTATCTACACATATTGAGCATATTGTGTGTATGTTTGAAATGCTTGGTATGTGTGGGATCCGACAAACTAGTTGTTTATCCTTGGCAGCCTCTCATACGGGGAAATGTAGTCTCGTGCTTCTGAGCGATAGTAGTCCGCTACAGCCCGGTTCACCGGAGTCCTGCTAGCCCAGCACTACTGCTTGGACACTTGACTGGCCGGCATGTGTTTCACTTCCTATATGTCCCTTCGGGAAATGTCACGCGGTGGTATTCGAGTCCTGCCTAGCCTGCTACAGCCCGGGATACCGGAGTCCTCATAGCCCAGCTACAGCCCGAATATATACGTTGATGACCGACATGCTCGATGTGATTCATGTATGCCTGTCCCCATGGGTTAGCGCCGCTTTGGGTTCACGACTAGCCATGTCGGCCCGGGTTCTTTGTCATATGGATGCTAGCGACACTATCATATACGTGAGCCAAAAGACGCAAACGGTCCCGGGCCATGGTAAGGCGACACCCGTGGGAATACCGTGCGTGAGGCCGCAAAGTGATATGAGGTGTTACCGGCTAGATCGATGTGACTTGGGATCGGGGTCCTGACAATCCAGCCGCCGTTAATGACCAGGGGAGGAGTCCTTGCCACACCCCCTGCACCCCAGGCGAAACCGCGAAGGAGGAACGGCAAGAACGCGGGTTCGAGGCGCCAGGCTGGATTGCTTGCCTCTCCGGCCGACCTCACATCGAGTGCGGCATGCTGACAAGGGGCGATCAAGGCCAGCGGGGGATTCGAGGCAAGAGGAGGTTGCTCTTCGGGAGATTTCGTCACCCTAGCGGAAGGGGGCCTGAGAAACCATGGTCAGGAGGGAACAACACTCAAAAAATTACAGAGATAAGGTACTCACTCGTCCATGGAGATGTATTTCCTCTACTTCAATGGCCGGAAAGTATCACCGCTGCAGCTTGGAGACCCCTTCCTCCTGCGGAGCGCATCGAGGTTCAGTCAGAGCCGGCCGAAGCCTTGGACGCGGTCGCCAGTGCTGGGCACGGCTGGTGAAGCTCCTGAAGGAGTGACCTCGGGAACACTGGGCTGCGAGGAACCCTCGGGCTCCGCTTCGTGGCGACCCGTCGGGTCCTCGGGTGTAGCGGATGGTGTCACCCCCTCAACCATTTCCTCAGGACGGAAGTCACGAGCGCCAGGAGATGGCGCCTCGGGAGCCTCGAACGGCGTCGGCACCACAGCAGTCGCGTCTCCAGCACTCGGCAGTGCTCGCCCCCCTGTGCCCACTCTTGGGGTGAGCTCCGCGCTAGTGGCAAGCAGGGGAACCATGGAGACGGGGTTCTCGCGAGGCCCTTCAAGACCGGCTGGACACAGCCCCCGCTCATCGAAAGGGGGCATCTGCCTCGCAAACTCCACCCTGTTTGAGCAGCAGTACAAGAGACAACCCTCCTCCGGTATGTTGGCTAACGATGGGTCACCTATCAGGACCTCGAGCACCGTTCGTCGCGCCTCGAGGGGAAGCCCGGACTCTTGGAGCCTCATATGGTCCTTGCTGCCGGACAAGGACCACATCGGTCGAGAATGGCGCTGGAGTGGAGCGACGTGGCGTCGGATGAACTCCTTCATCACCATGGGTGCAGTCACGCCAAGACCCTTCATCCTCTTCAACCGGAGCCAGACGAAGGCAAGGCGTGGGTCAACGAGCCTCTCGTGGCCCCAGCCGGAGCCAGGAACGGCAGACGCCGACGAAAGCGAGAGCAGGGGGCTGAGCACGCCTACGTCCACAAACACCCACCGCGTCCGGAACCCGCTCGCAGACGGTGGGACTTCAAAGTTAATCCTCAAGCCAGCCATCGCAGCCACGGCCTGGAAGCTCAGCCATCCCGAGCATTGCCGAGGATCAGTCAGGTGCAGCGAGAAGAAATGGCGTAGTAGGGCCAGAGAAGGAGCAATGCCCACCATGGCCTCACAGACGAAGGCGAAGATGGCAAAAAGAGCGACGGATTGGGGACCTAGGTGTAGCATATGGATCTGATAGTGGGAAAGCACAGCGTTGAAGAAGGTGGAGAAAGGAGGAACCAGGCCGGCCCACAGGGTGTCAATGAAGAATTGGACCTCGGGGATTGTCCTATCAACAGAGGCGCGGGATGCAGGCCAGGCCACCATCTCCCCCCATTCGTTGAAGCCAGCGGTGAGCGCTGGGCGGACCTTGTCCATGGCTTCCTGGTTGAGCACCAACGACCGACCAACGGCAGGTTCAATGGCCGGAGGTGGCTCGGCTGAAGACTGGGACTTCTTCTTTCCCTTTTCCGTTCGGCTCGGCACCATGGCGACGGGGTGGGCCGAGCTCAGGTTGGATTGGGAGAGGAGGTTGTTGTTTTGGGAAGGCGGAAGAGTTGGGGAAGTGCGTCGCCAGCAATGAGGGAATAACTGTGTAGGTCACGGTGGCCGCCTAGCCAGGCGGATATCAAGGCTGCATGGGGAAGCGGGGACTCCCACGTCCCGTCAATCCTCACGCATCAACCAAGGCCGCAGGCTATTGGGGTCCGCGGCGCTCCGCACTTGCCCCTTGGCTTCGCCTCGAAGCCAAGTCCGAGCGCGCCTTGGGCCCGGGGGCTACTATCGGCGTTCGGGGAACGGGGGTCCCCAGACTTGCCTGCCTACGGCCCATGACGTGACTCCACCAGCGGCCCTGTAAGGCCCATCTTCATCAGCAAACGCTCAAGACCCTCGCGAGGCGGATGACGCAGGACCTCCTCGGGGGCGGCCTCACCAGGCTGGCTCGCGAGGGGTGGAGAGATCAAGGCAAGGGGCACCTCATGAGGTTCCTGTGACGCGATCCATGACGACCAAGGCCAGGCGGGCGCCAGCGTGGGCAGTGTACTCGTTTTGGTGTTAAAGGGGCAGGCGCAGGCGAGGAGTCCCGAGGCATCAGGCAAAGGTTTCCATATCGGTGCAACAAGACCAAGACTAGCAAGACGGCAGGACGGAGGTCACCGTGGAGCCTAGGGCAGCGTCACCACCAGAGCCTTTGGCAGGCGAAGACCACCTTTAGTCAGGATAACTTGTACTGGTTGTCTCCCTTCAAATTTGGCCGTTGTTGGATCCCTTCCCGCCTACATTTCGGAAGAGGACCAGGGCCTCTATAAATAGGACTAGCCACCATAGTAGGGGGCAACTGATCTTGGATCATTCAGATCATCCCCAACCACACAAGCTCATCGAGCCCAAGAACACCTCTCCTCAGGAGGTTGTTCTTCCCTTGTACTTGTTCATCCTCGGCCCAAGAGGCAATCCACCACACCACACTGGAGTAGGGTATTACACCACATCGGTGGCCCGAACCAGTATAAACCCTGTGTCCTTTATTCTTCGATTTCGATGTGCTGAGCCTTGGGATCATGGGGAGTGGGTGAGCTAGGGAAGGGAGAGATCTTCATGCACAACCCAGTGTTCGAACCTCGAGGGTTTTGCCGGAACCCGAAATCCGACAGTTTCGTCCTATGGGTTGATTGATGTTCGTGATTTGTTTGAGTTGTCTGTTTTATTTTGGTGTTGTCCTATGGTGCCCTCTGTGTCGTGCAAGCATGAGGGATTCCCGCGGTAGGGTGTTGTAATACATTCACAATTCGCTTATGGCGGGTGGCGTGAGTGACGGAAACACATACCCGAGTAAGGGGGTTGTTGCGTATGGGAGTGAAGAGGACTTGTTACTTAATGCTATGGTTGGGTTTTACCTTAATGATCTTTGGTAGTTGTGAATGCTCGCTAGAGTTTCAATCATAAGTGCATATGATCCAAGTACAGAAAGTTTATTAGCTCATGCCTCTCCCTCATATAAAATTGCAATAATGATTACTGGTCTAGTTATCTATTTCCTATGGACAAATCCTTGTCTTGTGTTACAAAAGCTTTCTACTAAACAACTAACTTTTATTATATTGCAAATTACTCATAGTTTTATTCTCGCTAAGTACATCTAGTTTTATCCTTGCAAACTTATCCCTACACCTACAAAATAATTTCATACTTGTTTTAGGTAAAGTGAACGTTAAGTGTGCGTGGAGTTGTATCGGTTGTCGATAGAACTTGAAGGGAATATAAATCCTACCTTTAGCTCCTCATTGGGTTCAACAATCTTATTTATTGGAAAAGCTAAAATTGATCCCCTATACTTGTGGGTTATCATCATGGTGCAAGTGCTATGTTTGAAACTGACCATGATCTCTTCAAGTCGTTCATCCTTCGGTTTCTTGAAATTTACCATGTAATGCTTGTGCAAGTGAGCACCTGCATAGCTGTAATCATGCATCATATTTTTCAAGTGGGTTACAAGCATTTTTTCGGGCTTGTATTTTGATGCTAGCTTGGCTATAGGAAATTCTGCACCAGATTTTGCAACCTTGCGCATTCTCTCTGGCTCTTTTTCCTAACCATCTGTCACCTTGGTCGACTCATTGATAGCACCAAGGTTGATGATTTTATGTGTCTTGAGCACATTGTTTAGGGTAGTGTCATCCGCGAGGTCCTCACCAACATTCTTCAGATCCATGTCTAGTTATGAAATTTGGGATTCCCTGCCCCACCCCCTGCCTAGACAACATGTTCTTCCAACATGATGTCTCTCTTCAGCCACTGGATAAAAGCTACCCTTTGTCCTTCGCCACCTCGAGGGTGTTCATCTACTCAATTGGGAGGGGGGGTGGAATCCCGAATACTTTAAACAGGAGATGCTAGTCGTACCTAGTGAACTTAGCATGATTAGGGCCAGGGACAACATTGGGGGCCAAATGTTGCTTCCCTAGAGTAGGAGGGTGGTATTAGCCCCAAGCAGCTTCCGCAGGCTCATCACAACTGGTGATCCTTACTACAAGATTGCAGGGTGTCATTACGGAGACGGAGATGGTAAATTTTGTGTGAGGAGGGTTGGCTATGAAAATGTCATATGTGTAGTATTTATTGTAATTATTTACCATGGAGTTAAGGAAAAATTATCACAAGGAAATAATTCATACACTCGAGCCTGAGTTTGACGGAAGGCTATGGAAGCGCAACTACTTCTATGTGCTTACCAACCTTCTACCGTTGGCATAGTCGGTGTTGGTGTTGTTGATCCTTGACCAATTCCAAACTCTGTTCATAGGATTTCTAATAACGACTCTTTAAGAGTCACAATTTTTTTCGTCATCATCAACCTTTTTCTTGGATTTCTTGCGATCACGCTTCTCTTCTGAAGAACGATTACAACCATATTTCCATGGAGAAAAAAAACTCCTACTCCCCTTGTGTGACGGGTGTGCTCAAGGTTTCCCAGTACTTCCTGGAGCACTTCTCTTACAAAGAGGCCACCCAGTGCTTCTTTGTCTTTCTCAACATACAAGGGAAAATATCATTTAATTAAAAAGTACAAGTAAAAATATATATAAACACATTATAGGAGAATTTTGTTGACGTCTCACCAGCTTATCATATATTGTCTCGGGCCGCTTGTTAGCACCATCAACATCCTCACCAGCTTCAGCGTTCGCATAGTTACTATTATTGGTAATACCCAATGACGTGTTGATGGCACCCTTGCTCTTACCCAAGCTCTTGTCCTGGGATCATGGATATGCAAAAAAATCGCGAAGATGTTGGCACTCGCTAGCTCCTCATCCTCCTGATGCCATATGATACGTCTCCAACATATCTATAATTTTTTATTGTTACATCCTATTATATTATCTGTTTTGGATGTTTTATATGCATTTATGTGCTATTTTATATTATTTTTGGGACTAACGTATTAACCTAGAGCCTAGTGCCAGTTTCTTTTTTTCTTGTTTTTGAGTTTTACAGGAAAGGAATATCAAACGGAGTCCAAACGAGCTGAAAATTTACGGTGATTTTTTATGGACCAGAAGAAACCCACGGAGCATCGGAGTTGGACCAGAAGAGTCCCGAGGCGGCCACAAGCCTAGCATAAAAATTCTGAATTATAATTTATCTTGAGAGCTCATGATTGGGGCATGAATATAACGTTGACTTAAGCCTCCCCCAAGCTAGAGCGATACTTTATCCTTCATGAGGCCAAAAATTATATATATAATTCTGATCACGATGAACTAGATGCATAGGATATTTTTTTGGTGAAATTCCAATTTCAATCGATTCCAATTCCAAGATCCAATATCATCGCATTGCCTATACCATGCCAATGATTTTCCCTTCAAAGATAAAGGGAAAACCTTCTTCTTAGCTTCATCTCCGAGTAAACCTACAAGCTTAAATAATCCACAAATTTCCTCCACATATATCAAGTGCATATCGGGATGTTCGGTTCCATCTCCTGCATAAGGATTAGCTAGCAGTTGTTCTGTCATACCCAAAGGAATTTTATAACCAATATTTTAAGTAGGTGCAGTAGGTTGAGGGGTAACTAATTATGGTTCCTGTCGAGGTGAAGATACCCCGAACAAACCCCTCGAATGATTGTTTTCCATACTAGCAAGTGACAATAAATTTCAGCACGTAGTAACAATTTTTGCTTACCGATTTCCACTTACCAAGAGCGCTTCACTCCCCGGAAACAGTGTCAGGAAAGATCCTTGATGGCCCACAAGTATAGGGGATCAATCGTAGTCCTTTCGATAAGTAAGAGTGTCGAACCCAACGAGGAGCAGAAGGAAATGACAAGCAGTTTTCAGCAAGGTAATGTCTGCAAGCACTGAAATTGTAAGTAACGAGTAGTTTGATAGCAAGGTAATTCGTAACGAGCAAGTAACGGTAATGGTAACAAGAGTGCAGCAAGGTAGCCCAATCCTTTTGAGGCAAAGGACAAGCCAAAACGGTCTCTTATGATAAGAAAAGTGTTCTTGAGGGTACACGGGAATTTCATCTAGTCACTTTCATCATGTTGGTTTGATTCGTGTTCGCTACTTTGATAATTTGATATGTGGGTGGACCGGTGCTTAGGTTTTGTTCTTACTTGAACAAATCTTCTTCTTATGATTAACCCCCTCGCAAGCATCCGCAACTATGAGAAAAGTATTAATAATAAATCTAATTATAGCATTAAACTTTTGGATCCAAATCAGCCCCTTACGGAATAGCGCATAAACTAGGGTTTAAGCTTCTGTCACTCTCGCAACCCATCATCTAATAACTACTCCACAATGCATTCCCTTAGGCCAAAATATGGTGAAGTGTCATGTAGTCTACGTTCACATGACACCACTAAGGGAATCACAACATACATACTATCAAAATATCAAACACATATCAAGTTCACATGATTACTTGCAACAAGATTTCTCTCGTGACCTCAAGAACAAAAGTAACTACTCACAAATTATAATCATGCCAAAGATCAGAGGGGTATTAAATAGCATAATGGATCTGAACATATAATTTTCCACCAAATAAACCAGATAGTAATCAACTACAAGATGTAATCAACACTACTAACACCCACAAGTACCAATCTATAGTTCCAGTACAAAGATTGAACACAAGAGATGAACTAGGGTTTGAGAGGAGATGGTGTTGTTGAAGATGTTGATGGAGATTTCCCTCCCCAAGATGGGAGAGTTGTTTGTGATGATGATGATGATGATGACGACGATGATTTCCCCCTCCGGGAGGGAAGTTCCCTCGGCGGAATCACTCCATCGGAGGGCAAAAGTGCTCCTACCCAAGTTCCTCCTCGAGACGGCGGTGCTTTATCCCGAAACAAGATGGGCACCAGAGGTGGGCCGAGGAGGGCACAACCCACCAGGTGGGGCCCCTCTGGTACTTATTGGCTCCAGTAATTCTCATTTATTCCATAAAAATTCCCCGTGAAGTTTCAGCTCATTTGGAGTTGTGTAGAATAGGTAGCCTGGCGTAGCTTTTCAGGTCTAGATTTATAGCTGCCGGAGTTCTCCCCCTTTGTCTGAACCTTGCATATTATGAGAGAAAAGGCATTATAATTACTCCAAAAAGCATTATTATGCAAAAAACATCATAAATAACAGTAGGAAAACATGATGCAAAATGGACATATCACCTGCCAGAGGGGGAAACCATCACCGGAGGCCATCTTCATCATCCCGGCGGTCTCCATGACGAGGAGGGAGTAGTTCACCCTCGAGGCTGAGGTTATATACCAGTAGATATGTGTTTGATCTCTCTCTCTCTCTCTCTCTATCTATCTATCTATCTCTCTCTCGTGTTCTTGATTTGGCACGATCTTGACGTACCGCGAGCTTTGTTACTATAGTTGAATCATATGGTGTTTCTCCCCCTCTACCTTCTTATGATGAATTGAGTCCTGCTCTTTGAGGTTTCATTGTGTTGGATTGAGTATTGGATTTGAAATACTTGATGTATGTCTTGCGATGGGATATCTGTGGTGACAATGGGATGTTCTATTGATTCACTTGATGTATGTTTTGGCACTCAACTCGTGGATTCCTGAGGTGACATTGGGTTAATCTATGCATAGGGGTTGATGCATGTTTTTGTCCTACATTCTCTGATAAACTTTGGAGTGATTCTTTGTCGCACATGGAGGGATTGCCATATGATTTAATTATGTTATCATTGTTGAGAGACTTTGCACTAGTGAACGTATGAACCCTAGGCCTTGTTTTCAAGCATTGCAATACCGTTTTTGCTCACTTTTGTTACTAGTTACCTTGCTGTTTTTATATTTACAGATTACAAAAACCCATATCTACTATCCATATTACACTTGTATCACCATCTCTTTGCCTAACTAGTGCACCTATATAATTAATCAATGTATTGGGTGTGTTGGGGACACAAGAGACTCTTTGTTATTTGGTTGTAGGGTTGTTTGAGGGAGACCATCTTCATCCTACGCCTCCCATGGATTGATAAACCTTAGGTCATCCATTGGAGGTAAAATTGCTATTGTCCTACAAAACTCTGCGCTTGGAGGCCCAACACGAGTCTACAAGAAGAAGGTTGCGTAGTAGACATCAAGCTCTTTTTTGGCGCCATTGCCGGGGAGGTTAGTGCTTGAAGGTATATCTTTAGATATTGAAATTTAATCTTTTAGTTACTTGTTTTATCACTAGTTTGGTCTATAAAAGAAAACTAAAAAATGGAATTGAGGTTGCCACATATTATCCATCTTTGTTATGTCTTTCATGGAAATGATGGAAATGAAAATTGTTCTCAATTGATAGAAGAAGAATGCAATAAAATGTTTGGATAAAATCTTTGAATGATGAGCATGATTGCAAAGTTGTCAACATGAATTCCTTGAATATACATGACCCTAATGATATGCAAATCCATAAGCTTGGGGATGCTATGTTTGATGAAGATGATATTTTTAGTCCCCCAAGTTTTGATGAGCAAATTTATTATGATGAAAGCATGCCTCCTATTTTATGATGATTATATTGATAAAAGTGGGCTTGGAATAGTGTCAAGTCTAGGTACTAATGATCCCACTACTTTGGGGGGTGTCGAATCTTATTGTAATAATTATGAAAGTGGATTTGGAGAGGTCATGACTTTATTTAATGATGATTCCACTATTTTGGAAGAGGTCTCAATTGATTATGTTAACAAAGTTGCTATCTATGATGATTATTGTGATGACATGTATGCTATAAAGAATAATGATAACCATGGAACTTGTCATCATAATTTTAATTTTCAATTTGATTATGTCAATCAAGTATCTCATGATAGTTATTTTGCTGACTTTGCTCCCACTAGTATGAATGAGAAGAACTTTTCTTATGTGGAGAGTAATAAAATTTCTATGCTTGTGGATCATGAAAATAATGCTTTATGTGATAGCTATATTGTTGAATTCATTCACGATGCTACTGAAAATTACTATGAGAGAGGAACATATGCTTTTACATATTACAATAATATCAAGTTTCCTCTCCATATATGTGTTGAAAATCTTGAAATTATGCTTGTTTTGCCTTCCTATGCTAGTTGATTCTTGCTCCCATAAATTGTTTACTCACAAAATCCCTATGCATAGGAAGTGGGTTAGACTTAAATGTGATATATGCTTCATGATGCTCTCTTTGTGTTTCAAATCTTATCTTCTATGTGAGCATCATTGAAATCATCATGCCTAGCTAGAAAGGCATTAAAGAAAATGCTTGTTGGGAGACAACCCAATATTTACCCCTACTGTTTTTGAGTGTTCACATGATTAGTCTACTGTAGTAATCATGTTTTATAGCTTTTGTTTCAATAAAGTGCCAAGTAAAGCCTTCGGGATAGTGTGGATGATAGTTGACTTGATTCTGTGCAAAAACAGAAACTTTTGCTTCCAGTAACGTAATTGTTTAAATTCACTGGAACATGATAAAATTCTGAATTGTTTACACATGGCTGATATACAAATTGCCTACGTTGTCCTAATTTTTTAGAATTTTTGGATATACAGAAGTATAGGAAGTTTCCAGATTACTACAGACTATTCTGTTTTTGACAGATTATGTTTTCTATGTGTTGTTTGCTTATTTTGATGAATCTATGAGTAGTATCAGAGGGTATGAAACATGGAGAAGTTAGAATACAGTAGATATAACACCAATATAAAATTGGCAGTACCTAAAGTGGTGATTTATTTTATTATACTAACGGAGCTTATGATTTTTCTATTGAGTTTTGTGTTGTGAAGTTTTCAAGTTTTGGGTAAAGATTTGATGGACTATATAATAAGGAGTGGCAAGAGCCTAATCTTGGGAATGCCCAAGGCACCCCAAGGTAATATTCAAGGACAACCAAGCATCTAAGCTTGGGGATGCTCCGGATGGCATCCCCTCTTTCATCTTCAATCCATCGGTAAATTTACTTGAGGCTATATTTTTATTCACCATATGATATGTGTTTTGCTTGGAGCGTCTTGTATTATATGAGCCTTTGCTTTTTAGTTTTCCACAATCATCCTTTCTGTACACACCTTTTGAGAGGGACACACATTAATCGTGATTTTATTAGAATACCCTATGTGCTTCACTTATATCTTTTGAGCTGGGTAGTTGCTCTAGTGCTTCACTTATATCTTTTTAGAGCACGGCGGTGGTTTTATTTTGAAGAAATTGATGAACTCTCATGCTTCATTTATATTATTTTGAGAGTATTGAAACATCATGGTAATTTGCTTAGGTTATGAATTTAGTCCTAATATGATAGGCATCGAAGAGGGATAATATAAAAACTTTCATATAGAGCATTGAATATATGAGAAATTTGATTCCTTTCATTTGTTTTGAGATATAAAGATGGTGATATTAGATTCATGCTAGTGAGTAATTGTGGATTGGTAGAAATACTTGTGTTAAAGTTTGTGATTCCCGAAGCATGCACATATGGTGAACCATTATGTGATGAAGTTGGAGCACGATTTGTTCTTTGATTGTCTTCCTTATGTGTGGCGGTCGAGGATGAGCGATGGTATTTTCCTACCAATCTATCCCCCTATGAGCATGCGTGTAGTACTTTGTTTCGATAGCTAATAATTTTTTTCAATAAGTATGTGAGTTCTTTATGACTAATGTTGAGTCCATGGATTATACGCACTCTCACCCTTCCACCATTGCTAGCCTCTCTAGTACCAAGACAACTCTCATTTGGTGCATTACACCCACCATATACCTTCCTCAAAACAGCCACCACACCTACCTATTATGGCATTTCCATAGCCATTCCGAGATATATTTCCATGCAAGTTCCACCATTCCGGTTATTATGACACATACCATCATTTTCATATTGCTTTGCATGATCATGTAGTTGGCATAGTATTTGTGGCTTGGCCACCATTCATGTTTCTTATACATGTCACTCTTGATCATTGCACATCCCGGTACACCACCGGAGGCATTTACATAGAGTCATAATTTGTTCTAGTATCGAGTTGTAATTCTTGAGTTGTAAGTAAATAAAAGTGTGATGGTCATCATTATTAGAGCATTGTCCCATGTGAGGAAAAGGATGATGGAGACTATGATTCCCTCACAAGTTGGGGTGAGGATCCGGACGAAAAAAAGGAGAGCCCAAAGCGCCCAAACAAAAACAAAAAACAAAAGAGGCCAAAGAGCCCAAAATAAAAAATGTGAGACAAAAAGAGAGAAGGGACAATGTTACTATACTTTTACCACACTTGTGCTTCAAAGCAGCACCATGATCTTCATGATAGAGAGTCTCCTATGTTGCCACTTTCATATACTAGTGGGAATTTTTCATTATAGAACTTGGCTTGCATATTCCAATGAGGTGCTTCCTCAAATTTCCCTAGGTCTTCGTGAGCAAGCGAATTGGAAGCACGCCCACTTAGTTTCTTTTTGAGCTTTCGTACACTTATAGCTCTAGTGAATCCGTTGGATGGCAATCCCTACTCAGTCACATCGATACCTATTGATGGGCATCTCCATAGCCCGTTAATACGCCTAGTTGATGTGAGACTATCTCCTTCTTTTTGTCTTCTCCACAACCACCATATTCTATTCCACCTATAGTGCTATATCCATGGCTCACGCTCATGTATTGCCTGAAAGTTGAAAAAGTTTGAGAGCATCAAAAGTATGAAACAATTACTTGGCTTGTCATAGGGGTTGTGCATGATTTAATACTTTATGTGATGAAGATGGAGCATAGCCATACTATATGATTTTGTAGCGATAACTTTCTTTGGCCATGTTATTTTGAGAAGACATGATTGCTTTATTAGTATGCTTGAAGTATTATTGTTTTTATATCAATATTAAGCTTTTGTTTTGAATCTTATGGATCTGAATATTCTAGCCGCAATAAAGAGGATTACATGGATAAATATGTTAGGTAGCATTCCACATCAAAAATTCTATTTTTTATCATTTACCACTCAAGGACGAGCGGGAATTAAGCTTGGGGATGCTTGATACGTCTCCAACATGTCTATAATTTTTTATTGTTCCATGCTATTATATTATCTATTTTGGATGTTTTATATGCTATTTTATATTATTTTTGGGACTAACCTATTAACCTAGAGCCCTATGCCAGTTTCTATTTTTCTTGTTTTTGAGTTTAAAGAAAAGGCATATCAAACGGAGTCCAAATGAGCTGAAAATTTACGGTGATTTTTATGGACCATAAGAAACCCATGGAGCATCGGAGTTGGACCAGAAGAGTCCTAAGGCTTCCACAAGCCTAGGGGGGCGTCCCCTAGGGCGTGCCCCTATGGCTTGTGGGCCCCTCAGGAACCTCCTTGACTTGTTTCCGACGCCAAAAATTCTTATAAATATAGAAACCTTCGAAAAGAAACCTAGATCCGAAGTTCCATCGCCGCAAGCCTCTGTAGCCACGAAAAAACAATCGGGAGCTCGTTCTGGCACCCTACCGGAGGGGGAAACCATCACCGGAGGCCATCTTCGTCATCCCGACGGTCTCCATGATGAGGATGGAGTAGTTCACCCTCGGGGCTGAGGGTATGTACCAGTAGCTATGTGTTTGATCTCTCTCTCTCTCTCTCTCTCTCTCTCTCTCGTTTTCTTGATTTGGCACGATCTTGATGTACCGCGAGCTTTGTTACTATAGTTCAATCATATGGTGTTTCTCCCCCTCTACCTTCTTGTGATGAATTGAGTCTTGCTCTTTGAGATTTCCTTATGTTGGATTGAGTATTGGATTTGAGAACACTTGATGTATGTCTTGCGATGGGATATCTGTGGTGACAATGGGATGTTCTATTGATTCACTTGTTGTATGTTTTGGCACTCAACTCGCGGATTCCTAAGGTGACATTGGGATAATCTATGCATAGGGGTTGATGCATGTTTTTGTCCTACGTTCGCCGATAGAAACTTTGGAGTGATTCTTTGTCGCACATGGAGGGATTGCCATATGATTTAATTATGTTATCATTGTTGAGAGACTTTGCACTAGTGAAAGTATGAACCCTAGGCCTTGTTTTCAAGCATTGCAATACCGTTTTTTCTCACTTTTGTTACTAGTTACCTTGCTATTTTTATATTTATAGATTACAAAAACCCATATCTACTATCCATATTACACTTGTATCACCATCTCTTCGCCGAACTAGTGCACCTATACAATTTATCATTGTATCGGGTGTGTTGGGACACAAGAGACTCTTTGTTATTTGGTTGCAGGGTTGTTTGAGAGAGGCCATCTTCATCCTATGCCTCCCACAGATTGATAAACATTAGGTCATTCACTTGATAGAAAATTGCTACTGTCCTACAAAACTCTGCGCTTGGAGGCCCAACACGAGTCTAGAAGAAGAAGCTTGCGTAGTAGACATCACCATACCTTGGCCTTGTCGGCATACCCAACGGTTCCCATATGATGTGGCTACTTGTTCAATTTGGCAATTTCTCCGTGTTTCTGACTTTTTATTTATTTCCAACGTGGTCTTTGCCGCACAAATTCATCCCACACACATGACTGAATTTGAAAATAACATTGAAAGGGAGATGCATTCTAGTTTTTTCAGGGTCCCAAACATTATTAGTGTTGAAAGGATCAAGATGACGACTAGAGGGGGTTAATAGGCATTTTAAAACTTTTATAGATTTGGCTTTATCTAAATGTGGAATTCAACTTGGATACTTTTCAAGCACAAATCCTAAATATGCTAGGCTCAACTAGGTGCACCAACAACCTATGCTAAACAAGATAGGCACTTAAGGAAACTAGCAATCACAAACTATATCACAAGATATGGAAATGTAGGAACAACTAAGAAATTCAAGTAGCACAAGATATATCAATAAGAGCAAGTATGAATTGCAGAAAGTAAAGGGTGTGGGTGTGATATAACCACAAGCGAGTTGGGGACGCGGATTTATCCTGAAGTTCACACTCGTGAGAGTGCTAATATCGTTAGAGCGGTGCCGAAGCCAAAGCTCCGAGGCGTCACCAAGTGACTCACCATATTCTCCCTTTCGAGTCACCCACAACGGATGAGCCTCGATTCACTCGGGGTTGGTCTTGAAGGTGACAACTACACCTTTACAATATTCTCCAGAGCACTCCACGAACACGGAAGCTTGCGGAGGAACTTGACCACCTAGGCCACTTCACACCCTTCCCCGGAGCACACCACAAAAGGAAGCTTCCGGGGGCAACCTTGGCCACCTAGGCCTCTTCACAAACTTCTCAATATATCACCAAACCTCTAGGAGGCGGAATCCTCCAAGAGTAATAAAATCATGAGCTCTCACTCAAACAAATCAATGCGGGGAGCTCAAACCAATGAAACAAATGCAATGCAAGGTCAAGCAACAAATGCTCAACTCACTCTCTCAATCACACAAGATGAACTCTCGAAAGTAGGAGATTGAAGAGAGGGGATGCAATGGAAGAAATCAACAAATGACTGCAAGATCCATCCACAAATCCCCCATTCACATAGAGGGGAGATAGGGGTTTGGGAGAGGTGATATCACGCTTAAAATGATGTTTAGAAAGTGTATCAACAACCCCAAAACCGGTGGGGAGGAAGGACTCTTTTATAACCAATCCCCAAAACTAGTCATTGGGGTTCCAACGGACACTTCCTGGACACCCCGTGCCCACGGGGGTCAACACCCCGTGCCCACGGTACTGTTGGGGAACGTAGTATTTCAAAACAAATCCAACGATCACGCAAGATCTATCTAGGAGAAGCATAGAAATGGGTGGGGAGAGTGTGTCCACGTACCCTCGTAGGCCGAAAGCGGAAGTGTCTAGTAACGCGGTTGATGTAGTCTAGCGTCTTCGCGATCCAACCGATTAAGTACCGAATGCACGGCACCTCCGTGATCTGCACATGTTCAGCTCGGTGACGTCCCTCAAACTCTTGATCCAGCTGAGGCCGAGGGAGAGTTCCGTCAGCATGACGGCATGGTGACGGTGATGATGAAGTTACAGGCGCAGGGCTTCGCCTAAGCACTATGACGATATGACCGAGGTGTAAAACTATGGAGGGGGGCATCGCACACGGCTAAAGATCAACTTGTGTCTTGGGGTGCCCCCTTGGCCACGTATATAAAGGAGGGAGGAGGAGGAGGAGGCCGGCCTAGGAGGGGCGCGCCTATAGGGGGAGTCCAACTAGGTTTCCCAATCCTACTTGGAGTCCCCTTCATTTTCCAAGAGGGGAGAGAGGGAAGGAGTAGGAGAGGGAGAAGGAAAGAGAGGGGGGCGCCGCCCCCTCCCTAGTCCAATTCGGACTTGCCATGGGGGGAGGGCGTGGCCACCCCTTGAGGCTCTTCTCTCGTTTCCCGTATGGCCCATTAAAACCCACTACTTCCCCAGGCGAATTCCCGTAACTCTCCGGTACTCCGAAAAATACCCGAATCACTCGGAACCTTTCCGATGTTCGAATATAGCCTTCCAATATATTGATCTTTACGTCTCGACCATTTTTAGACTCCTCGTCATGTCCATGATCTCATCTGGGACTCTGAACAACCTTCGGTACATCAAATCACATAACTCATAATACAAATCGCCATCGAATGTTAAGCGTGCGGACCCTACGGGTTCGAGAACTATGTAGACATGACCGAGACACATCTCCGGTCAATAACCAATAGCGGAACCTGGATGCTCATATTGGCTCCTACATATTCTACGAAGATCTTTATCGGTCAAACCGCATAACAACATACGTTGTTCCCTTTGTCATCCGTATGTTACTTGCCCAAGATTCGATCGTCGGTATCATCATACCTAGTTCAATCTCGTTACCGGCAAGTCTCCTTACTCGTCCCGTAATGCATCATCCTGCAACTAACTCATTAGTCACATTGCTTGCAAGGCTTAAAGTGATGTGCATTACCGAGAGGGCCCAGAGATACCTCTCTGATACATGGAGTGACAAATCCTAATCTTGATCTATGCCAACTCAACAAACACCATCGGAGACACTTGTAGAGCATCTTTATAATCACCCAGTTACGTTGTGACGTATGATAGCACACTAAGTGTTCCTCTGGTATTCGGGAGTTGCATAATCTCATAGTCAGAGGAACATGTATAAGTCATGAAGAAAGCAATAGCAATAAAATAAACGATCATAGTGCTAAGCTAACGGATGGGTCTTGTCCATCAAATCATTCTCTAATGATGTGAACCCGTTCATCAAATGACAACACATGTCTATGGTCAGGAAACATAACCATCTTTGATTAACGAGCTAGTCAAGTAGAGGCATACTAAGGACACTCAGTTGTCTCTATGTATTCACACATGTACTAGGTTTCCGGTTAATTCAATTCTAGCATAAATAATAGACATTTATCATGATATAAGGAAATATAAATAACAACTTTATTATTGCCTCTAGGGCATATTTCCTTCAGTCTCCCACTTGCACTAGAGTCAATAATCTAGTTCACATCGCCATGGGATTTAACACCAATACTTTGTCGGGGAACGTAGTAATTTTAAAAAAATTCCTACGCACACGCAAGATCATGGTGATGCATAGCAATGAGAGGGGAGAGTGTGTCCACGTACCCTCGTAGACCGAAAGCGGAAGCATTAGCACAACGCGGTTGATGTAGTCGTACGTCTTCACGATCCGACCGATCAAGTACCGAATGCACGGCACCTCCGAGTTCAGCACATGTTCAACTCGATGACATCCTCGAACTCCGATCCAGCTGAGCTTTGAGGGAGAGTTCCGTCAGCACGACGGCGTGGTGAAGATGATGATGTTCTACCGACGCAGGGCTTCGCCTAAGCACCGCTACGATATTATCGAGGTGGATTATGATGGAGGGGGGCACCGCACACGGCTAAGAGATCCAAGGGATCAATTGTTGTGTCTATGGGGTGCCCCTGGCCACGTATATAAAGGAGTGGAGGAGGGGGAGAGAGCCGGTCCCTATGGCACGCCCTGGAGGAGTCCTACTCCCACCGGGAGTAGGATTCCTCCCCTTCCAAGTAGTAGGAGTAGGAGACAAGGAAGGGGAAGAGGGAAGAGAAGGAAGGAGGGGGTGCCGCCCCTCCCCCTAGTCCAATTCGGACTAGTCATTGGGGGGTGCGGCCTGCCTCTCTCTCTCTCCCCTAAAGCCCAATAAGGCCCATATACTTCTTCCCCCGTATTCTCGTAACTCCCCAGTACTCCGAAAAATACCCGAATCACTCGGAACCTTTCCGATGTCCGAATATAGTCGTCCAATATATCGATCTTTACATCTCGACCATTTCGAGACTCCTCGTCATGTCCCCGATCTCATCCGGGTCTCCGAACTACCTTCGGTATATCAAAACACATAAACTCATAATACAAATCGTCACCGAATGTTAAGCGTGCGGACCCTACGAGTTCGAGAACTATGTAGACATGACCGAGACACGTCTCCGGTCAATAACCAATAGCGGAACCTGGATGCTCATATTGGTTCCTACATATTCTACGAAGATCTTTATCGGTCAAACCGCATAACAACATATGTTGTTCCCTTTGTCATCGGTATGACTTGTCCGAGATTCGATCGTCGGTATCTCAATACCTAGTTCAATCTCGTTACCGGCAAGTCTCTTTACTCATTCTGTAATGCATCATCCCGCAACTAACTCATTAGTCACAATGCTTACAAGGCTTATAGTGATGTGCATTACCGAGTGGGCCCAGAGATACCTCTCCGACAATCGGAGTGACAAATCCTAATCTTGAAATACGCCAACTCAACAAGTACCTTCGGAGACACCTGTAGAGCACCTTTATAATCACCCAGTTACTTGTGATGTTTGGTGGCACACAAAGTGTTCCTCCGGTAAACGGGAGTTGCGTAATCTCATAGTCATAGGAACATGTATATGTCATGAAGAAAGCAATAGCAACATACTAAACGATCAAGTGCTAAGCTAACGAAATGGGTCAAGTCAATCACATCATTCTCCTAATGATGTCATTCCCGTTAATAAAATGACAACTCATGCCTATGGCTAGGAAACTTAACCATTTTTTATCAACGAGCTAGTCAAGTAGAGGCATACTAGTGACACTCTGTTTGTCTATGTATTCACACATGTATTATGTTTCCTGTTAATACAATTCTAGCATGAATAATAAACATTTATCATGAAATAAGGAAATAAATAATAACTTTATTATTGCCTCTAGGGCATATTTACTTCATAGTTCACATCACCATGTGATTAGTTCACATCGCCATGTGACTAATACCCAAAGGGTTTTACTAGAGTCAATAATCTAGTTCGCATCGCTATGTGATTAACACCCAAAGAGTACTAAGGTGTGATCATGTTTTGCTTGTGAGAGAAGCTTACTCAATGGGTCTGTCACATTCAGAGCCGTATGTATTTTGCAAATTTTCTATGTCTACAATGCTCTACATGGAGCTACTCTAGCTAATTGCTCCCACTTTCAATATATATCCAGATCGAGACTCAGAGTCATCAAGATCGGTGTCAAAGCTTGCATCGCTTAACTCTTTATGACGAACTCTTTATCACCTCCGTAACCGAGAAATATTTCCTTATTCCACTAAGGATAATTTTGACCGTTGTCCAGTCATCCACTCTTGGATCACTATTGTACCCTCTTGCCAAACTCATGGTGAGGTACACAATAGGTCTGGTGCACAGCATAGCATACTTTATAGAACCTATGACTGAGGCATAGGGAATGACTTTTCATTCTCTTTCTATTTTCTGCCGTGGTCGGGTTTTGAGTCTTTACTCAACTTCACACCTTACAACTCAGGTAAGAACTCCTTCTTTGACTGATCCATTTTGAACTCCTTCAAAATCTTATCAAGGTATGTACTCATCAAAAGTCTTATCGAGCTTGATCTATCTTTATAGATCTTGAAGCTCAATATGTAAGCAGCTTCACCGAGGTATTTCTTTGAAAAAAACTTATTTCAAACACTCCTTTATGCTTTCCAGAAAATTCTACATCATTTCCGATCAACAATATGTCATTCACATATACTTATCAGAAAGGTTGTAGTGCTCCCACTCACTTTTTTGTAAATACAGGCTTCACCGTAAGTCTGTATAAAACTATATACTTTGATCAACTCATCAAAGTGTATATTCCAACTCCGAGATGCTTGCACCAGTCCATAGATGGATCGCTGGAGCTTGCACACTTTGTTAGCACCTTTAGGATCAACAAAACCCTTAGGTTGCATCATATACAACTCTTCTTTAATAAATCTATTAAGGAATGTAGTTTTGACATCCATTTGACAGATTTCATAAAATGCGGCAATTGCAAAACATGATTCGGACAGACTGTAAGCATCGATACGAGTGAGAAAATCTCATCGTATTCAACACCTTGAACTTGTCAAAAAAATTGCGACAATTCGAGCTTTGTAGATAGTAACACTACCATCAGCGTTCGTCTTCCTCTTGAAGATCCATTTATTCTCAATGGCTTGCCGATCGTCGGGCAAGTCCATCAAAGTCCACACTTTGTTCTCATACATGGATTCTATCTCATATTTCATGGCCTCAAGCCATCTGTCGGAATCTGGGCTCATCATCGCTTCCTCATAGTTCGTAGGTTCATCATGGTCTAGCAACATGACTTCCAGAACAAGATTACCGTACCACTCTGGTGCGGATCGTACTCTGGTTGATCTACGAGGTTCGGTAGTAACTTGATCTGAAGTTTCACGATCATCATCATTAACTTCCTCACTAATTGGTGTAGGCATCATCGAACTGATTTCGGTGTGACGAGCTACTTTCCAATTCGAGAGAAGGTACAATTACCTCATCAAGTTCTACTTTCCTTCCACTCACTTATTTCGAGAGAAACTCCTTCTCTAGAAAGGATCCACTCTTAGCAACAAAGATCTTGCCTTCGGATCTGTGATAGAAGGTGTACCCAACAGTTTCTTTTGGGTATCCTATGAAGACGCACTTCTCCGATTTGGGTTTGAGCTTATTAGGCTGATACTTTTTCACATAAGCATTGCAACCCCAAACTTTAAGAAACGACAGCTTAGGTTTCTTGCCAAACCATAGTTCATACGATGTCGTCTCAACGGATTTAGATGGTGCCTTATTTAACGTGAATGCAGCTGTCTCTAATGCATAACCCCAAAACGATAGTGATAAATCGGTAAGAGACATCATAGATCGCACCATATCTAATAAAGTACGGTTATGACGTTCGGACACACCATTACGCTATGGTGTTCCAGGTGGTGTGATTTGTGAAACTATTTCACATCGTTTCAAATGAAGACCAACTCGTACCTCAAATATTCGTCTCCGCGATCAGATCGTAGAAACTTTATTTTCTTGTTATGATGATTTTCCACTTCAATTTGAAATTCTTTGAACTTTTCAAATGTTTCAGACTTATGTCTCATCAAGTAGATAAACCCATATCTGCTCAAATCATCTGTGAAGGTCGGAAAATAATGATACGCGCCGCGAGCCTCAACACTCATCGGATCGCATACATCAGTATGTATTTTTTCCAATAAGTCAGTTGCTCGCTCAATTGTTCCGGAGAATGGAGTCTTAGTCATCTTGCCCATGAGGCATACTTCGCAAGCATCAAGTGATTCATAATCAAGTGATTCCAAAAACCCATCAGCATGGAGTTTCTTCATGCGCTTTACACCAATATGACCTAAACGGCAGTGCCACAAATATGTTGCACTATCATTACCAACTTTGCATCTTTTGGCATCAATATTATGAATATGTGTATCACTACGATCGAGATTCAATAAACCATTCACCTTGAGTGTATGACCTCAGAAGGTTTTATTCATGTAAACAGAATAATAATTATTCTTTGACTTAAATGAATAACCGTATTGCAATAAACATGATACAATCATATTATGCTCAACGCAAACACCAAATAACATTTATTTTAGGTTCAACACTAATCCCAAAGTTAAATGGAGTGTGCGATGGTGATCTTATCAATCTTGGAATCACTTCCAACACACATCATCACCTCGCCCTTAACTAGTCTCTGTTTATTTTGCAACTCCCGTTTCAAGTTACTACTCTTAGCAACTAAACCAGTATCAAATACCGAGGGGTTGCTATAAACACTAGTAAAGTACACATCAATAACATGTATATCAAATATACCTTTGTTCACTTTGCCATCCTTCTTATCCGCCAAGTATCTAGGGCAGTTCCACTTCCAGTGACCATTTCCTTTGCAGTAGAAGCACTCAGTTTCACGCTTGGGTCTAGCTTTGGGTTTCTTCATGGGAGTGGCAACTTCCTTGCCATTCTTCTTGAAGTTCCCTTTCTTTCCCTTGCCCTTTTACTTGAAACTAGCGGTCTTGTCAACCATCAACTCTTGATGCTTTTCTTGATTTCTACCTTCGCCGATTTCCGCATTGCGAAGAGCTCGGGGAATCGTTTTCGTCCTCCCTTGCATATTATAGTTCATCACGAAGTTCCAGTAACTTGGTGATAGTGACTAGAGAATTCTGCCAATCACTATCTTATCTGGAAGATTAACTCCCACTTGATTCAAGAGATTGTAGTACTCAAACATTCTGAGCACATGCTCACTGGTTGAGCTATTCTCCTCCATCTTGTAGGCAAAATACTTGTCAGAGGTCTCATACCTCTCGACTCGAGCATGAGTCTGAAATACCAATTTCAGCTCTTGGAACATCTTATATGCTCTGCGGCATTCAATTCGTTTTTGAAGTCTCGGTTCTAAGCCGTAAAGCATGGTGCACTAAACTATCAAGTAGTCATCATACCGAGCTTTGCCAAACGTTCATAACGCCCCAGCATACGCTCTGCAATAGGTCCATCACCTAGCGATGCATCAAGGACATAATTCTTCCTGTAGCAATGAGGATAATCCTCGGATCACGGACCTAGTCCGCATCATTGCTACTATCATCTTTCAACATAGTTTTTCTCTAGGAACATATCAAAAATAAGCGGGAACTGCATCATGAGCTATTGATCTACAACTTAGTTATGAAAATACTATCAGACTAAGTTCATGATAAATTAAAGTTCAATTAATCATATTACTTAAGAACTCCCACTTAGATAGACATCCCTCTAGTCATCTAAATGATCACGTGATCCAAATCAACTAAACCATGTCCGATCATCACATGAAATGGAGTAGTTTCCAATGGTGAACATCACTATGTTGATCATATCTACTATATGATTCACGCTCGACTTTTCAGTCTCAGTTCCCGAGGCCATATCTGCATATGCTAGGCTCATCAAGTTTAACCCGAGTATTCCGCGTGTACAAAACTGGCTTTCACCCGTTGTATGTGAACATAGAGCTTATCACACCCGATCATCATGTGGTGTCTCGGCACAACGAACTGTCGCAATGGTGCATATTAGGGAGAACACTTGTACCTTGAAATTTAGTGAGAGATCATCTTACAATGCTACCACCGTACTAAGAAAAATAAGATGCATAAAGGATAAACATCACATGCAATCAATATAAGTGATATGATATGGCCATCATCATCTTGTGCCTTTGATCTGCATCTCCAAAGCATCGTCATGATGACCATCGTCACCGGCTTGACACCTTGATCTCCATCGAAGCATCGTTGTCATCTCGCCAACTATTGCTTCTACGACTATCGCTACCGCTTAGTGATAAAGTAAAGCAATTACATGGCGCTTGCATTTCATACAATAAAGCGACAACCATATGGCTCTCGCCGATTCTTTATAATCGCTATACAAAACATGATCATCTCAAACAAAAAATTATATATCATCACGTCTTGACCATATTGTTGGAAATATGCCCTAGAGGCAATAATAAAATGGTTATTATTATATTTCCTCGTTCATGATAATTGTCTATTATTCATGCTATAATTGTGTTACCCGAAAATCGTAATACATGTGTGGATACATAGACCACAACATGTCCCTAGTGAGCTCATGGTTGACTAGCTCGTTTATCAATAGATGGTCATGGTTTCACGACCATGGACATTGGATGTCATTGATAACGGGATCACATCATTGGGAGAATGATGTGATGGACAAGACCCAATCCTAAGCATAGCGCAAGATCGTGTAGTTCGTTTGCTAGAGCTTTTCCAATATCAAGTATCATTTTCTTAGACCATGAGATCGTGTAACTCCCGGATACCATAGGAGTGCTTTGGGTGTACCAAACGTCACAACGTAACTGGGTGACTATAAAGGTATACTACAGGTATCTCCTAAAGTGTCTGTTGGGTTGACACGGATCGAGACTGGGATTTGTCACTCCGTATGACGGAAGGTATCTCTGGGCCCACTCGGTAATGCATCATCATAATGAGCTCAAAGTGACTAAGTGGTTGGTCACGGGATCATGCATTACTGATGCAGTAAAGTGACTTGCCGATAACTTGAGATTGAACGAGGTATTGGGATACCGACGATCGAATCTCGGGCAAGTAACGTACCGATTGACAAAGGGAATTGTATACGGGATTACTTGAATCCTCGACATCATGGTTCATTCGATGAGATCATTGTGGAGCATGTGGGAGCCAACATGGGTATCCAGATCCCGCTGTTGGTTATTGGCCGGAGAGTCGTCTCGGTCATGTCTGCGTGTCTCCCGAACCCGTAGGGTCTACACACTTAATGTTCGGTGACGCTAGGGTTGTAGAGATGTTAGTATGCGGTAACCCGAAAGTTGTTTGTAGTCCCGGATGAGATCCCGGATGTCACGAGGAGTTCCGGAATGGTCCGGAGGTGAAGAATTATATATAGGAAGTCCAGTTTCGGACATCGGGAAAGTTTCGGGGTCACCGGTATTGTACCGGGACCACCAAAAGGGTCCCGGGGGTCCATCGGGTGGGGCCACCTGTCCCAGAGGACCCCATGGGCTGAAGTGGGAGGGGAACCAGCCCCTGGTGGGCTGGTGCGCCCCCCTTGGGCCTTCCCCTGCGCCTAGGGTTGGAAACCCTAGGGGTGGGGGGCGCCCCACTTGGCTTGGGGGGCAAGCCACCCCCCTTGGCCGCCGGCCCCCCCTTGAGATCCAATATCTAGGGGGCCGGCGCCCCCCTGGCCCCTATATAAAGAGGGGGGAGGGAGGGCAGCCGCACCCTAGTCCCTGGCGCCTCCCTCTCCCCTCGCAACACCTCTCCCTCTCGTAGAGCTTGGCGAAGCCCTGCCGAGATCGCCGCTACTTCCACCACCACGTCATCATGCTGCTGGATCTCCATCAACCTCTCCCTTCCTCGCTGGATCAAGAAGGAGGAGACGTCCTCCTCAACCGTATGTGTGTTGAACGCGGAGGTGCCGTCCGTTCGGCACTAGGATCATCGGTGATTTAGATCACGACGAGTACGACTCCCTCAACCCCGTTCTCTTGAACGCTTCCGCTCGCGATCTACAAGGGTATGTAGATGCAATCCTCTCTCTCGTTGCTAGATGACTCCATAGATTGATTTTGGTGAAGCATAGAAAATTATATTTTCTGCAACGTTCCCCAAGAGTGGTATCAGATCTAGGTCTATGCGTAGTTTCTATGCACGAGTAGAACACAAACTTGTTGTGGGCGTAGATGTTGTCAATTTTCTTGCCACTACTTGTCTTATCTTGTTTCGGCGGCATCATGGGATGAAGCGGCCCGGACCGACCTTACACGTACGCTTACGTGAGACAAAGTTCCACCGATCGACATGCACTAGTTGCATAAGGTGGCTAGCGGTGTCTGTCTCTCCCACTTTAGTCGGATCGGATTCGATGAAAAGGGTCTTTATGAAGGGTAAATAGAAATTGGCATATCACGTTGTGGTTTTACGTGGGTAAGAAACGTTCTTGCTAGAAACCTATAGAAGCCACGTAAAACATGCAACAACAATTAGAGGACGTCTAACTTGTTTTTGCGCATATGCCTTGTGATGTGATATGGCCAAAAGGATGTGATGAATGAAATATATGTGATGTATGAGATTGATCATGTTCTTGTAATAGGAATCACGACTTGCATGTCGATGAGTATGACAACCGGCAGGAGCCATAGGAGTTGTCTTTATTTTTGTATGACCTGCGTGTCATTGAATAACGCCATGTAAATTACTTTACTTTATTGCTAAACACGTCAGCCATAGAAGTAGAAGTAATCGTTGGCATGACAACTTCATGAAGACACGATGATGGAAATCATGATGATGGAGATCATGGTGTCATGCCGGTGACGAAGATGATCATGGCGCCCCGAAGATGGAGATCAAAGGAGCAATATGATATTGGCCATATCATGTCACTATTTGATTGCATGTGATGTTTATCATGTTTTGCTTCTTATTTGCTTAGTACGACGGTAGTAAATAAGATGATCCCTTATAATAATTTCAAGAAAGTGTTCCCCTAAGCGTGCGACGTTACGAAAGTTCGTTGTTTCGAAGCACCACGTGATGATCGGGTGTGATAGATTCTAACGTTCACATACAACGGGTGTAAGACAGATTTACACATGCAAAACACTTAGGTTGACTTGATGAGCCTAGCATGTATAGACATGGCCTCTGAACACAAGAGACCGAAAGGTCGAACATGAGTCATATGGAAGATACGGTCAACATGGATATGTTCACCGATGATGACTAGTCCGTCTCACGTGATGATCGGACACGGTCTAGTTGAGTCGGATCATGTATCACTTAGATGACTAGAGGGATGTCTAATCTGAGTGGGAGTTCATTAAATAATTTGATTAGATGAACTTAATTATCATGAACTTAGTCTAAAAACCTTTGCAAAATGTCTTGTAGATCAAATGGCCAACGCTCATGTCAACCTCAACTTCAACGCATTCCTAGAGAAAACCAAGCTGAAAGATGATAGCAGCAACTATTCGGACTGGGTCCGGAACCTGAGGATCATCCTCATAGCTGCCCAAGAAAGCATATGTCCTAGAAGGACCGCTAGGTGAAGCACCCATCCCACAGAACCAAGACGTTATGAACGCTTGGCAGTCACGTGCTGATGAATACTCCCTCGTTCAGTGCGGCATGCTTTACAGCTTAGAACCGGGGCTCCAAAAGTGTTTTGAGTGACACGGAGCATATGAGATGTTCGAAGAGCTGAAAATGGGTTTCCAAGCTCATGCCTGGGTCGAGAGATATGAAGTCTCCGACAAGTTCTACAGTTGTAAGATGGAGGAAAATAGTTACAAGTGAGCACATACTCAAAATGTCCTGGTTGCACAACCGCTTGTCCCAGCTGGACATTAACCTCTCGGACGAGGCGGTCATTGACAGAATCCTTGATCGCTCCCACCTAGCTACAAGAGCTTTGTGATGAACTACAATATGCGGGGATGGTGAAAACTATTCTCAAGTATTTTCAATGCTGAAATAAGCAGAGGTGGAAATAAAAAGGAACATCAAGTGTTGATGGTCAATAAAACCACTAGTTTCAAGAAAGGCAAGGGTAAGAAGAACTTCAAGAAGGACGGCAAGGAGTTGCAGCGCCCGATAAGCCGATTGCTGGGAAGAAGCCAAAGAATGGACCCAAACACGAGACCGAGTGCTTTTATTGCAAGGAAAGGGACACCGGAAACGGAACTGCCCCAAATACTTAGCGGACAAGAAGGCCGGCAATACTAAAGGTATATGTGATATACATGTAATTGATGTGTACCTTACCAAGACTCGTAGTAGCTCCCGGTATTTGATACCGTGCGGTTGCTCATATTTGTAACTCAAAGCGGAGCTGCGGAATAAGCGGAGATCTGGCGAAGGGCGAGGTGACGATGCACGCCGGGAATGGTTCCAAGGTCGATGTGATCGCCGTCGGCACGCAACCTCTACATTTACCTACGGGATTAGTTTTAAACCTCAATAATTGTTATTTAGTGCCAGCTTTGAGCATGAACATTGTATCTGGATCTCGTTTAATGCGAGATGGCTACTCATTTAAATCCGAGAATAATGGTTGTTCTATTTATATGAGAGATATGTTTTATGGTCATGCCCCGCTGGTCAATGGTTTATTCTTAATGAATCTCGAATGTGAATACCAAAAGATGTAAAGTTGATAACGATAGTCCCACATACTTGTGGCACTGCCGCCTTGGTCACATTGGTGTCAAGCGCATGAAGAAGCTCCATGCTGATGGACTCTTAGAGTCTCTCGATTATGAATCATTTGACACATGCGAACCATGCCTTATGGGCAAAATGACCAAGACTCCGTTCTCCGAAACAATGGAGCGAGCAACCAACTTATTGGAAATCATACATACTGATGTGTTCGGTCCAATGAGCATTGAGGCTCGTGGAGGATATCGTTATTTTCTCACTCTCATTGACGACTTGAGTAGATATGGGTATGTCTACTTGATGAAACACAAGTCTGAGACCTTTGAAAAGTTCAAGGAATTTCAGAATGAGGTAGAGAATCAACGTGACCGAAAGATAAAGTTCTTACGATCAGATTGTGGGGGAGAATATTTAAGTCACGAATTTGGTACGCACTTAAGGAAATGTGGAATCGTTTCACAACTCACGCCGCTGGAACACCTCAACAGAACGGTGTGTCCGAACGTTGTAATCGCACTCTATTGGATATGGTGCGATCCATGATGTCACTCACCGATTTACCGCTATCATTTTGGGGATACGCTCTAGAGACAGCTACATTCACTTTAAATAGGGCACCGTCTAAATCCGTTGAGACGACACCGTATGAATTATGGTTTGGGAAGAAACCTAAGCTGTCATTTCTAAAAGTTCGGGATGCGATGCTTATGTCAAGAAACTTCAACCTGAAAAGCTCGAACCCAAGTCGGAAAATGCGTCTTCATAGGATACCCTAAGGAAACCATTGGGTATACCTTCTACCTCAGATCCGGAAGGCAAGATCTTTGTTGTTAAGAACGGGTCCTTTCGAGAAAGAGTTTCTCTCGAAAGAAGTAAGTGGGAGGAAAGTAGAACTCGATGAAGTATCGCCTCTTGAACCGGAAAGTAGCGCAGCTCGTGAAGATGTTCCTATGGTGCCCGACATCACCAGAGAGGAAATTAATGATGATGATCAAGGTACTTCGGATCAAGTTACTACTGAACTTCAGAGGGTCCACGAGGACACGCTCCACACCAGAGTGGTATGGCAACCCCGTCACCGGAAATCATGTTGTTAGACAACGGTGAACCTTCGAACTATGAAGAAGCAATGGCGGGCCCAGATTCCAACAAATGGCTTGAAGCCATGCAATCCGAGATAGGATCCATGTATGAAAACAAAGTATGGACTTTGACAGACTTGCCCGATGATCGGCGGGCGATAGAAAACAAATGGATCTTTAAGAAGAAGACGGACGCGGATGGTAATGTTACCATCTATAAAGCTTGACTTGTTGCTAAGGGTTATCGGCAAGTTCAAGGGGTTGACTACGATGAGACTTTCTCTCCCGTAGCAAAGTTGAAGTCCGTCCGAATCATGTTAGCAATTGCCGCATACTATGATTATGAGATATGGAAAATGGACGTCAAAACGGCATTCCTTAATGGCCATCTTAAGGAAGAACTGTATATGATGCAGCCGGAAGGTTTTGTCGATCCTAAGAATGCTAACAAGGTATGCAAGCTCCAAATAGCTCCATCTATGGGCTGGTGCAAGCATCTCGGAGTTGGAACATTCGCTTTAATGAAATGATCAAAGCGTTTGGGTTTATGCGCACTTATGGAGAAGCCTGCGTTTACAAGAAAGTGAGTGGGAGCTCAATAGCATTTCTCATATTATATGTGGATGACATACTTTTGATGGGAAATGATATAGAACTTTTGGACAGCATTAAGGCCTACTTGAACAAGTGTTTTTCAATGAAGGACCTTGGAGAAGCTGCTTACATATTAGGCATCAAGATCTATAGAGATAGATCGAGATGCCTCATAGGTCTTTCACAAAGCACATACCTTGATAAGATATTGAAGAAGTTCAATATGGATCAGTCCAAGAAGGGGTTCTTGCTCGTGTTGCAAGGTGTGAAATTGAGCTCGGCTCAATGTCCCACCATGGCGTAAGATAGAGAAAAGATGAGTGTCGTCCCTCATGCCTCGGCCATAGGGTCTATCATGTATGCCATCATGTACCAGACCTGATGTAAACCTTGCCGTAAGTTTGGTAGGAAGGTACCAAAGTAATCTCGGCATGGAACACTGGACAGCGGTCAAGAATATCCTGAAGTACCTGAAAAGGACTAAGGATATGTTTCTCGTTTATGGAGGTGATGAAGAGCTCATCGTAAAGGGTTACGTCGACGCTAGCTTCGACACAGATCTGGATGACTCTAAGTCACAAACCGGATACGTGTATATTTCGAATGGAGGGGCTGTAAGTTGGTGCAGTTGCAAGCAAAGCGTCGTGGCGGGATCTACATGTGAAGCGGAGTACATGGCAGCCTTGGAGGCAGCGCATGAAGCAATTTGGATGAAGGAGTTCATCACCGACCTAGGAGTCATACCCAATGCGTCGGGGCCGGTCACTCTTCCGTGACAACACTGGAGCTATTGCCCTTGCCAAGGAGCCCAGGTTTCACAAGAAGACCGAGCACATCAAGCGTCGCTTCAACTCCATTCGTGAAAATGTTCAAGATGGAGACATAGATATTTGTAAAGTGCACACAGATCCGAATGTCGCAGATCCGTTGACTAAACCTCTTCATGAAAGCAAAACATGATGAACACCAGTAACTCTATGGGTGTTCGATTCATCACAATGTAACTAGATTATTGACTCTAGTGCAAGTGGGAGACTGTTGGAAATATGCCCTAGAGGCAATAATAAAATGGTTATTATTATATTTCCTCGTTCATGATAATTGTCTATTATTCATGCTATAATTGTGTTATCCGAAAATCTAATACATGTGTGAATACATAGACCACAACATGTCCCTAGTGAGCCTCTAGTTGACTAGCTCGTTTATCAATAGATGGTCACAGTTTCCTGACCATGGACATTGGATGTCATTGATAACGGGATCACATCATTGGGAGAATGATGTGATGGACAAGACCCAATCCTAAGCATAGCGCAAGATCGTGTAGTTCGTTTGCTAGAGCTTTTCCAATGTCAAGTATCATTTTCTTAGACCATGAGATCGTGTAACTCCTGGATATCGTAGGAGTGCTTTGGGTGTACCAAACGTCACAACGTAACTGGGTGACTATAAAGGTATACTACGGGTATCTCCGAAAGTGTCTGTTGGGTTGACACGGATCGAGACTGAGATTTGTCACTCCGTATGACGGAGAGGTTACGGTACGAGTAAAGTGACTTGCCGGTAACGAGATTGAACGAGGTATTGGGATACCGACGATTGAATCTCGGGCAAGTAACGTACCGATTGACAAAGGGAATTGTATACGGGATTACTTGAATCCTCGACATCGTGGTTCATTCGATGAGATCATCGTGGAGCATGTGGGAGCCAACATGGGTATCCAGATCCCGCTGTTGGTTATTGGCCGGAGAGTCGTCTCGGTCATGTCTGCGTGTCTCCCGAACCCGTAGGGTCTACACACTTAAGGTTCGGTGACGCTAGGGTTGCAGAGATGTTAGTATGCGGTAACCCGAAAGTAGTTCAGAGTCCCGGATGAGATCCCGGACGTCACGAGGTGTTCCGGAATAGTCCGGAGGTGAAGAATTATATATAGGAAGTCCAGTTTCGGCCATCGGGAAAGTTTCGGGGTCACCGGTATTGTACCGGGACCACCGGAAGGGTCCTGGGTCCACCGGTGGGGCCACCTGTCCCGGAGGGCCCCATGGGCTGAAGTGGGAGGGGAACCAGCCCCTGGTGGGCTGGTGCGCCCCCCTTGGGCCTCCCCCTGCGCCTAGGGTTGGAAACCCTAGGGCGCTCCACTTGGCTTGGGGGCAAGCCACCCCCCTTGGCCCCCCCCCCCCCTTGAGATCCAATCTCTAGGGGGCCGGCGCCCCCCGCGACCCCTATATAAAGAGGGGGAGGGAGGGCATCCGCACCCTAGTCACTGGCGCCTCCCTCTTCCCTCGCAACACCTCTCCCTCTCGTAGAGCTTGGCGAAGCCCTGCCGAGATCGCCGCTACTTCCACCACCACGCCGTCGTGCTGCTGGATCTCCATCAACCTCTCCCTTCCCCTTGCTGGATCAAGAAGGAGGAGACGTCTTCCTCAACCGTACGTGTGTTGAACATGGAGGTGCCATCCGTTCGGCACTAGGATCATCGGTGATTTAGATCACAACGAGTACGACTCCCTCAACCCCGTTCTCTTGAATGCTTCCGCTCGCGATCTACAAGGGTATGTAGATGCAATCCTCTCTCTCGTTGCTAGATGACTCCATAGATTGATCTTGGTGAAGCGTCGGAATTTTTTATTTTCTGCAACGTTCACCAACACATATCGCATCACAGCATGCCCTGCAAAAACAAGTTAGACGTCCTCTACTTTGTTGTTGCAAGTTTTATGTGGCTGCTACGGGCTTAGCAAGAATCGTTCTTACCTACGCATCAAAACCACAACGATTTTTCATCGAGTGTGCTGTTTTAACCTTCAACAAGGACCGGGTGTAGTCACACTCGATTCAACTAAAGTTGGAGAAACAGACACCCACTAGCCACTTGTGTGCGAAGCACGGCGGTAGAACCAGTCTCATGAACGCGGTCATGTAATGTCGGTCTGGGCCGCTTCATCCAACAATACCGCCAACTCAAAGTATGACATGTTGGTAAGCAGTATGACTATTATCGCCCATAACTCCTTCTGTTCTACTCGTGCATATAACATCTACGCATAGACCTGGCTCGGATGCCACTGTTGGGGAACGTAGTATTTCAAAAAAAAATCCTACGATCACGCAAGATCTATCTAGGAGAAGCATAGAAATGAGCGGGGAGAGTGTGTCCATGTACCCTCGTAGAACGAAAGCGGAAGCGTTTAGTAACGCGGTTGATGTAGTCGAACGTCTTCGTGATCCAACCGATCAAGTACTGAATGCACGAAACCTCCGCGATCTGCACATGTTCAGCTCGGTGATGTCCCTCGAACTCTTGATCCAGCTGAGGTCGAGGGGGAGTTCCTTCAGCACGACGGCGTGTTGATGGTGATGATGAAGTTACCAGCGCAGGGCTTCGCCTAAGCACTACCGCGATATGACCGAGGTGTAAAACTGTGGAGGGGGGCGCCGCACACGACTAAAGATCAACTTGTGTCTTGGGGTGCCCCCTTGGCCACGTATATAAAGGAGGGAGGAGGAGGAGGCCGGCCTAGGAGGGGCGCGCCTATAGGGGGAGTCCAACTAGGATTCCCAATCCTAGTTGGAGTCCCCTTCCTTTTCCAAGAGGGGAGAGAGGGAAGGAGTAGGAGAGGGAGAAGGAAAGAGAGGGGGGCGCCGCCCCCTCCCTAGTCCAATTCGGACTTGCCATGGGGGGGGCACACGGCCACCCCTTGAGGCCCTTCTCTCCTTTCCCGTATGGCCCATTAAGGCCCACTACTTCCCCCGGCGAATTCCTGTAACTCTCAGGTACTCCGAAAAATACCCGAGTCACTCGGAACCTTTCCGATGTCCGAATACAGCCTTCCAATATATCGATCTTTACGTCTCAACCATTTTGAGACTCCTCGTCATGTCCGTGATCTCATTCGGGACTCCGAACAACCTTCGGTACATCAAATCACATAACTCATAATACAAATCGTCATCGAACGTTAAGCGTGCGGACCCTACGGGTTCGAGAACTATGTAGACATAACCAAGACACATCTCCGATCAATAACCAATAGCGGAACCTAGATGCTCATATTGGCTCCTACATATTATACGAAGATCTTTATCGGTCAAACCTCATAACAACATTCGTTGTTCCCTTTGTCATCGGTATGTTACTTGCCCGAGATTCGATCGTCGGTATCATCATACCTAGTTCAATCTCGTTACCGGCAAGTCTCTTTACTCGTCCCGTAATGCATCATCCTGCAACTAACTCATTAGTCACATTGCTTGCAATGCTTAAAGTGATGTGCATTACCGAGAGGGCCCAGAGATACCTCTCTGATACACAGAGTGACAAATCCTAATCTTGATCTATGCCAACTCAACAAATACCATTGGACACACCTGTAGAGCATCTTTATAAGCACCTAGTTACGTTGTGACGTTTGATAGCATACTAAGTGTTCCTCCGGTATTCTGGAGTTGCATAATCTCATAGTCAGAGGAACATGTATAAGTCATGAAGAAAGCAATAGCAATAAACTAAACGATCATAGTGCTAAGCTAACGGATGGGTCTTGTCCATCACATCATTATCTAATGATGTGATCCCGTTCATCAAATCACAACACATGTCTATGGTCAGGAAACATAACCATCTTTGATTAACGAGCTAGTCAAGTAGAGGCATACTAGGGACACTCTGTTTTGTCTATGTATTCACACATGTACTAAGTTTCCGATTAATACAATTCTAGCATGAATAATAGATATTTATCATGATATAAGGAGATATAAATAACAACTTTATCATTGCCTTTAGGGCATATTTCCTTTAGGTACAATCCCCGTACGCGTGGAGGCCCCGTGCCCGCGGCCTCAAACCCCGTGCCCCCGGAAACAGCCTGTAGCAGCCCACTAAAACATGCACAACTTTGTCATACGAACTCCGAATTCAATGATCTTGGGCTCGTTTTAAAGCTATGGAAAAAACCAAGGTCCTCACATATAACCACCCAAGATCAACAAGAAGGAATGATGCAAATTATGCAAAGGTTTGAGCTCCCTACATGCGACATGATCAAGCTATACGCCCAAAAGTCCCTCTTGATAGTACGACTATCAAACCTATAATCTAGTCTCCCTCCAAGCACTATGAGACCGGCAAAACTAGGAAAAACTAGCTAAGTTATACCTTTGCCTTGAAAATTCCATTTGATCTTGATGTTGACTTTAAAGTTTGCCTCAAGTTGGAATCATTTTCTTGTCCATAATCACTTGGTGAAGATACTCGAAATGCTTCCTCATATTGCAATGAGGGAAGCCTTAACTTCAGCCCATCTTCACATGGACATTATCATGATGTGGACCGCAAGCTTCAAAGCATATAAACTCTGGCTTCTCATCTTGCACTTGGACTCCTCAAACTCGATGACCATCACCACTTGATGCCATCCACACATAGGCTACTTGAAATCTTTCCTTTTGATGCAAGCCCATGAGGAACACCTAACCCACATAGACATAGCAAACACATAGCAAGGGTTAGGTAACAAGGCAAAATTCACAATTACTTACCATACCACTAGATCACTTGATCCCAGATGGTACAAAGATTGCACTTTGTGCGACCATGTAGATAATCTTCGAGCTTCATCTTGGTCAACCAACAACTTTACTTCATGCCCCATCTTGGTTTCTTGAAAGCCACAATGAACTCTTCGTTTCCCTTCATTGCTTCAAGACTATATCATGAAAGACTGTTCAATGACCATATCAAGTTCCACTATGAATATCATATTGGTCACCACATTCTCTCCTAAAACTCCAACGTAATCTCTTGAGAGGCACAATGAATTCTTTACTCTAGTTGCTTGCTTCAAGACTTGATCAACCTAAACCCAACATATGAGCTCACCGTGAGCTTTTCTTGAAACCACAACTTAGATTCTTCTCTTTAATTCTCTCAAGCCCTTGATCCTTAAAAGCCCAAATATGTTAATCTTTGAGATCTTTCGATGAACTCCACCTTGAACAAATTTGGTTGGACATGAAAATCGATCTTCATGGATTCAATAAAAGTCCCTGAAGACCACTTGAAACTTCACCGAACATGGGATCTCGAAAGCCAAAAGCCTAGGCCCCGTTACATGGGGTATCCAGAGAGTTGACACTCGACCAGTGCGCACGGTACAAGCCTGTGAGTACGGGGTATCCAGAGAAGGATACCATGATGACTTCTTCTGGTGCTTTGATGGCATTCTTCACAAAACAGCCCAATGCACTTCAAGCATCACTATGTAATATATCTTCATATAAGATTCAGTACACTTGATGATCCATAGGAATTGTCATTTAATACCAAGCTTAGAGCAAAATTATCTTCATATATATGGACTTCATCCTTGATTCCATCTAGTATCCTTGATGCACCATCTATGGACAATACCTTCAAATATATCTCAGTGAAAACATTAGTCCATAGAGATTGCCATTAATTACCAAAACCATACTTAGGGGCTACATGCCCTTTCAACCTCCCCCATTTTGCTAATGGATGACAATCTCAACAAGAGGGTTTATATAATGAATTTAAAACAAGTATGCAATCTATCCGAGAATAAATTGTATACTTGAGGTGGTTTTGATAGCCTCAAATATCACAAAGACAGTTGATGTTATCAAAACCGGTTGTACTAGCATCTAAATACTACACAAGAATTTGATGCTAGTAGAACCACACTATATAAAGCAATCTCCCCCACAATATATGCACGTGAAAGAACTTGGTGGAGTTTTCTCTATATACACATACATGCCCCAAGCAAACACAAAAAATGTAGATATGAATGAATGACAAGAACCATCCCACTTCTCATAAACCCTCTAAACTTCTCCCCTGTTGGCAACAAGTGCCAAAATGGAATAAAAGTTTGGAGGTCCAATATAGTATGAGTTCCTCCTTAATTTGTGCATTTCTCATATGTGAGTGGAATCAAATGCACGTACCCATTTAAGAGTACATGGAGGAGCTCACACTATATTGGGGATCCATATAATGCAACTAGAAGATACATCATGAGAATCACACAGTCGAAAGATCCAAAGAATATATTTTGGACAGGATACACAGGAAGTATCCAATAGGATCATCATGCTAAGAATGGGTCCAAAATATATCGAAAAACTCATGAGTGCAAAGATATAAGAATTACATACAAGCACACACTACTCATCCTCTTACTGGATGCATCAAAGAATCAAAAGGAGACAATCCCATGGACCGGTAGAAAAAGAACAGATATCTAAGAAAGATATGCACTTTCTCACGTGTATAAGTTTCTTATGTGGCACATAATCATCAAGATGAGCATCCACAAAGAAACTTGCACACAAAAAATATACAAAAGATAAGAACATGATATCCTTGAATGAATCCATTGTTATACAAACTTGATCTTTAGCATAAGAGCTTTGTCACATGGCACATGTCACAAGGCACATGGCGTAAATTGACCTAATTTACATAAAAATGAATTACTAAGCATGAGAGAAAATACCACAACCAAATTGAGTGTTTTTACAAATTTACCAATATTGCACATAAGAGCACTTTGAGGAATTGGTATGCAATACATTGCTTAATAGGCATATTTGGTATAAGTGAACCATGAGCATGGTTTTAGAGATATCCTTCTCAAAATGGCTCATAGATGCAAAAAGGAGGTTTAAGAGTTTGCAAGAAACACAAACTCAACAAGTACTAATCATGCCAATATGCAACATACACAATGTTGACTCTAATTTAAATAAATGCATGAAGTGAGTACTTGTATCGAGAGAGCATTGGTTCAAGGGGCCCTTGATCTAGTACACGAACATGAGGGACTTGATCTTGTTCTTGTATAGGTACATGGTCTCCCATAGCATCTTGCTCTTGTGTTGGGGGTGATGACTTCCCTTGTGGTGGATCCACAAGACGGGCTCTTACTCCTTCTTCTACATGGACATGGGGTGTTTCTTGTGGAAGAATATGATCGATCCCCCATTGTACTTGTAGCTTGGGAAGGAGCCTCATCACCTACAGCACTTGAAACAAATTGCTCCCCATGGAAGCTGTTATTCTCATCATACTCCACATTCGCTATTTGCTCAATACATCCCGTGGATTTACTGAGAATATAGTAAGTGTGGGAGTTTGATGCATATCCAACAAATTGACCCAAACTTTGGTTAACCAAGTTTTCATGATGAGAATGGAACACTTACAACCGAACCAGGTTTTCATTTATCTTCTCCCTCAAAACAAAGAATCAACCAAGCTTAGCTCTAGAAATTTTCCACGGTGTCTCCACCTTCTTCATGAATAAGCCAAGCATCCAATGCTTCTCCAAAGTACCTAAAACACATTAAGGTACAATTCGGTCCCCAAACTTATTGGGTCCAAAATAGTTAGACAACTACAATACATAGGACAAACTCCACAATAAATATGTGCATATGGATATGAACTCGGAATTCACGCACATCTTTAACTGTTAAGGATATGATGGAGTTTACCCTATAGAGAGGATAAAGTAGAGCAAGCAAGGCATGAAGAAGAATATAAATAAATAAGCATGCACAAGTCTACCAATACCCAAAGAGCATAAAGGACATACATTACACACATGCTCAAAGGCTTATCTCACTCAAGTATATAAAGATAGTGCAAGAAGTGAGATAAGGCAAGTTAAAGCATGAGCCGAGAAGATGATCATAAAGTTCTACCACATGAAGAAATACCAATTGTAAGAGAATAACAATGGTATTTGTAATTAACACTCAGTGGTAGATTCCAAAGATGCACAAGATCAAAATCATAATCGAAAGTATAAGAAAAGACTTTCATAGTGTACTTGGTCGGGTGGGCATTTCTGCCTAATGGACCATGTGTGCATGGGGTACCCAGGGAGTTACGCAGTATCCCATGCACACGGGGGTCAGAAGACCCCATGCGCACGGGGGTCAGAAGACCCCGTGTGCACGGGGTATCCAGAACTTTTCTGTTATAACTTCTCGGATACCACGGCAAGCACGCTATGAAGGCAAATAAAAACTAACAAGAGATGATTAATGGATACTTTGATAATTTAAATTTCAAATGAGCTTGACATACCACATAGTAACTAGATAATATTGAATATCAATACTAGGTGGTATTTCTCATATTCACGTTTTGGGTTTGTGATGTGCACAAAACATAACACTCCCCCATAATGTGATGATCCACTAATATCTCACAAAAGCCCAAAAAAGATTCAAATATGATACACTAAAGGCTCAAGACAACAAACACCACTATATGATGTGCAATGCAAATTGCACATGCTATAGATACAAAACCTAAGCAAGCAAGGGGGGAGTAACTTTCAATGTAAGCAATATAAATACATGTTACTACAAAGAGGAACATTGGATAGATAATATGAAGATAATCCACATGACTTGGCTTGAACAAATAAATGGTGGATATCCTTTTCTTCATGAACTAGCCAAATCTTCAATGTCCTCCACACACCTATTGATCAAGTTTGAGCTCGATGGTCGCCAACCAAGTTGGGTCCTAATAAGTTAGTCACCATAGGATTGGCAACCCAAATGGTATTTTCCATTTCCAAACCACTTTGGGCACCAACAAACTTGGCAAACAAATTGCCAACAACATCCTTCCTAAGTGAATAATGATCATTGACTAGACGAGGCTTAGGGATGTTACCATTGGGACAAGAGGAGGATATGTGTCCCTTCTCATGACAATTATAGCAACATGTGTGACGGTGTCCTGGACTAGGGGTACTCACCACGTCATCTCCCGATCTGTTAGATTGGGCCGAGGACCCCCATGGCCGTATACTCATGGGCCTGTCCGGACAGCTGCCGCATACAAGGAAGATTCCACAAGACTTGGCAATCAAGACAAGGACTCCTCCCCACCGGCGTATTCGGCTAGGACACTTGTTATCCTAGGCCTCTGGTGCATTATATAAACCGAGGCCAGGCTAGTCGATAGAGATATACAACAATCATACCATCATAGGCTAGCTTCTAGGGTTTAGCCTCTACGATCTCGTGGTAGATCTACTCTTGTAATACCCATATCTTCAATATTAATCAAGCAGGAAGTAGGGTTTTACCTCCATCGAGAGGGCCAGAACCTGGGTAAACATCGTGTTCCCTGTCTCCTGTTACCATCCGCCTTAGATGCACAGTTCGGGACCCCCTACCCGAGATCCGCCGGTTTTGACACCGACATTGGTGCTTTCATTGAGAGTTCCGATGTGTGTTCGGCAAAAGGTCGATGGCTCGCCTGCAGATCAACTGCGACTTCGGCGTCTTCGTCACCAGCTCGACTGGTCACCTTGGTTCGACCAAGGACTGCGCCATACCTCTGATCGTCATGTTCGGATGAGGGACTTCATCAACATCAACTCCGATCACCATCAAGATCATGGAGGAATCATCCAGGGAGCCCGGGGGCTCAACGTCAACATTGCCCTCGAGGCGCAGTCTTTTTTTTCGGACAGCGGACTTGTGTCCGCCGCCACCGCCTCCTCAAGTGTCGGTTTAATGATTGCTTCGTGGAATTGTGCGGAATTGAGTCTATAACAACCCTGGAAAATTTCGTCAATTCGATGGAGGAATCTCTGGCAATCCACGATATACCGGAGCCATGTCAAATCTGGACGGGAATCTGGACGAGTTTAGGGCGTGGTGTCCAGCTTCTAGCTCGGACGTCCTTTGGAAGATCCAGCCGTTGATCGGCTGCGGAATTCCTATATCTACCACCTCTCAAAATTTCAGCTCGATCCGACCGTCCAAACTCCGGGAACCTTCCGATTAGTGCATCATTTTTTGGATCTGTTTTCTGCGCGAAAACGAATCTGACCCGAGTTCGTCTTTTTTCTGAACGGGATTTCAGACATCCTTTTTGAAGGAAGTTTTGTATGGGGTATTGTGTTTGTTCCCGAACACATCCCACTAACTTTAAAATCTTTTGAACATGATCTTCAACATCATGCTGGTGTCAAACCAGTCCGGCAATATTGCTCCACGGCCGCCGACCTGCGCTAAACACGTCGTCACTTTGTTGAGCCGAGCTCAACTTCTTCGGATCACCATCTCGGCAAGCCGAACAAGAGTTCGGCATCGGAAAGGATAAATCATCACTAACGTCGCCGCCTCATGGATTACACGGAGCAGGCGCACCGGCATCACCACATGGTCACTTCATCAAGCCGACATTGACCACGTCACGACCTGCATCGGCAGGGCCGCACTGTTGCTCCTTCGAGCCGGTGTCCATCACGCCGACCTACTTCGACTCATCGGCTGACATCGAGGCTTCGACATCTCGGCTGGACCGAGGGCTCCGTCACGTTAGCTGGACCGAGGGCTTTGCCTTAGCGAGCCAACCTTTGCCAGCATTGCCATGCTATCGCTTTATTACCCGTCAGGCAATGGGTGTGCGAATCGAGTCCCAATTTTGGGAATCACCTTTCTTCGGATTGCTACAATAAATAAACCAGGTGCTATTAATCCTAGTATTTTTTTGCTTGTTTGGGTTCATTTTTCCCAAGGAATTATTACTCCGATTTGTCCATCATATGTACGCAGGTCTACCAAATGGTGGCCGCATTAACGACGATCGCATGGTCGTTCGGTCAGTTCCCGTACATAGTCCGGCGAACGCCGCATCCGGAACTCGGACCGACCTGTGAATTCAGGCTTTGCCACGCCTTTACCGCATCACGCTGACGCCCTGCATCGACATTGACTTCGGCGCCAGCCATATTTCTTTTATTACTCACTTTGCATAAATTATTTATTATGCAACATTTTTTATTATTACTATTATCCCGGTCTGCACTATTTTTTGTGCACAGAAAATGATCCAGCCGGACTATATCCTTTGGCGCCACCTCGGCCGGGCGGGGGCTTCACAACACTTCATTACCCCATGCCGGGACTTCGGCATCACTGCCGCCTGCGTTGACCGTGCTATGTCACTACTTCGGAGTGCCGAGCTCTTTGCTCCGCCACCTCGGGACCGGCTTGGGGGATGGAACCTTGTCCCGCATCAAGCTCGGACCGCGTCATCAATACCAGCTAAGTTGCCTTCATGCTTAAAGTTTTTAATTTTTAATTTATGTTCGGTTCGACCAAGCATTATACTTTTTTTGGAAAAAAGTTGCTTGTAAAAATTTCCTTGTCCAAACTTTGTTTGTGACGCACAAATTCAAATACCCCGTTTACTTGGGGGCTCCCTTGCTGGAGCTTTTCCTCTTGCATATGATTATACTTGTACGGCTTCGTTCCTTGTTCGTGTATTACACCACAATATGCACCATATTGACCTAAGTGATTTGCAAGCTGGGTTGCCTTGCTCCTGTGTTTACCCCTACGTTCCCGATTGTTTGGCTAGGGAGTAAAGGGAGCACCTCTGCGATTGTCACGATCGGGTTACCCGAGCCGGACCTCGACCGGTGAAGCCGAAAGCTAAGCGCTCTTACTGTTTTCAATTATGGTCGGCACACAACGGAACTCATGAGTACAAAAATCTATTGGCAAGTCTCATATTAACAATGAGCAATCAAGAAAGGTATCCGTAGGGGTACTATTTTCTTCAAGATGCTTCTTACACTTCATCAAGAATATAGCATAACTTCCCCGAGCGCTTTATGTCTCGTTATGACTTTATGACCTGATTGCACGGTTATCGTAAACACCGCCAATATTCTCGGCAGTGGAGTACATAACACTTTTCGGTCCTTGACCAAAGAGGGAGAAGCCGACGGTCGGTTAAGACGCGTTTAAAGTTCGGGTGAACATAGATATGATATAAGTACTTCGGTACATACAATCATTCTTTTACCCAAGTCACTCGGGGTCTCTTAAATTTATGTGAGCTCTTTTATAATAAGTGTTCTTCTTCTTAGTCGTTGCAAAGTCTTTTTTCTATCACTCCTTTTTTCGACGCGAGTGTGCGGTCAATAGCTGGGGCGCCTAATTTCTCTCTCAAATCCGCTAAAGTTTGCTAAGCTGGCCTAACGAGAAGTACTCCACCTTCGGGAGAGGAGGTTGAAGCCATAGGCTGACCCGCTTGAAGTCTCGAGATAGGATGTGTCATGTTAAAGCACGACGGAAACACCTTTTTTTCTAAGACCAATTTTCGATTTGGCACCGAACACTTGATCTAATTCGGACAAAACTTTTGAATAAGTTTTTTGGCTTTTCGAGCCTATGGCACTTTTAAACTATTTGTGCGTTTCCAGCATTAGTCTCGCAGTGCAACACCGGACACCTTTAGGGATTCAGCAAAAACATTCTCGGATATTGCTATATATGCATCGGTTTCAATTATGTCTTGATCAATAGTTGGGTTGCGGCTCTGAGCTTGCCTCCTACGCCCGCTTTGTTCGCTAGTCTGTGCCAAGGGAGAACCACTGCGATTGTGCTTCCAACGCGTGGTCAAGCACCTCGATGGAGAAAGCCGAAACCGATCGTCACAATAGGCGTAAACTGGTCAACGATCCGATGACTATGTTAAATGACGGGCCGTTCATAACATTGGCCGAAGTGTTTACGGCTTGACCTTTGCTGTCGCCGAACACTAATCGGGGGCTCATAGCTAGCTTCCCCAGTATAAAGATCCTATGACTAAGCGAAAGTTTTAAAGCCCGCATATCTGATTGCCTCGTTTCTGCTAACACAGCCGCCGCACGCAGGCGTCGGCTAAGGGTTGTTTTGTTAGTACAGAAACACCCTGTGTAGTATCTACCAAGGGGTAGAAGCCGACGATGGGCCACTTTCAACTGATAAACGACCACAATGGAGTCAACATAATGATGTAAAGTACTTGGATACATAAAATCATTACACATACTTTGTGATTTTACTCTGGATATCGATCCTTAATTCGGCCACCCGTGCCCACATTAAGGCTCGGGGGCTATTGGGCTTTGTGCTCATTATTTACAAATATTAAAGGGGCACATCGATCCCCTGATCTGGTGTTGCCGCCCAACCAGTGTCTCGGGGGCTACTGCATTGCCTATTCAATGCAAAAAATTCAAAGGGTTCAGCGTTCGGCTTGATCGAACTATGGGAAAGCGCGTCTTCGGACAGCAATAAGTACCATCTGGACCTATTTGGCATCAAACTATATATCACGGCGACTTCTCACGACCCTCTCTCAGGGGCCTATTCGCCGATCACTATTATCTCTAATATATTACACTGCGTTTTTATTCCTATGTATGCTGCCGAGCTAGGAATTGATCCTCAGGCCAATTTTGCGCGTCGACCTGAGTCTCAGGGGCTACTAGGAACAGCGATTTTTATGCTTGCCTTCAGGGGCATCTCGGGTTTTAGACTGATACACACCTTGAGGACTACTGGATATACATCGGCAGAGAATAAACTACACCAGTTAAAAATATTCACAAAAAATCAGCCCGTGGTCGGGTGGTGCACCACCTGGAAGAGGTCCGCATAAAGCTCGGCGCTAGCGGCTAGCTCCATAGAGGGCATTTCCGGCATTAAGCTCGGCTAAACTCCTTCAACTTTTTTGAACCAAGGTGATCTATGACACCTCGGATATAGTCCGGCGTTGGAGCGCGGATACAGTCCGGTGTTGGAGCTTGGACACAGTCTGGCGTTGGTGCTTGGCTGCAAAAGATACCTCGAATGCAGTCCGGCATTGGAGCTCGGACGCAAGAGGACACTGTCTCCCAGGAACAACTTCAAACCCGAGGCGTGGCATAAAAATAACAAGGCATTTATAAAGGCCAGAAACTTAAAGGGGCTCCTCAGATGCCCGACGTGTAAACTCTTCGGATGCACTTCGGTGATCCTCAAGAACGAAGATGAGAAGATTTGTTGAACCAGTTTTCAAGACCGACGACCGAAGATGAAGAACAGTTCAGAAGAATCGAGGAGCGTTCCTAACTTGAAGACCGGTTCAGGGGCTCTTGGTGTCCTGGACTAGGGTACTCACCACGTCATCTCCCGACCGTTAGATTGGGCCGATGACCCCATGGTCAGATACTCATGGGCGGTCCCGACAACCGCATACAAGTAAGATTCCACAAGACTTGGTGATCAAGACAAGGACTCCTCCCCACCGGCGTATTCGGCTAGGACTCTTGTTATCCTAGGCCTCTGGTGCATTATATAAACCGAGGCCAGGCTAGTAGATAGAGATATACAACAATCATACCATCATAGGCTAGCCTCTAGGGTTTAGCCTCTACGATCTCGTGGTAGATCTACTCTTGTACTACCCATATCTTCAATATTAATCAAGCAGGAAGTAGGGTTTTACCTCCATCGAGAGGGCCCGAACCTGGGTAAACATCGTGTTCCCTGCCTCCTGTTACCATCCGCCTTAGATGCACAGTTCGGGACCCCCTACCCGAGATCCGCCGGTTTTGACACCGACAATGTGCTCCCCCTTCTCTTCTTCTTTATTTTATCAACTTGGGGAGTGTTATCTTTGTTCGTCATTGGTAGTGACCTTTCTTCAACATGGTGAGGTTGACCTTGAGATTGAACTTGATGCCACTTCCCTTGTTGCTTCACATTTGAAGCCTTCTTCTTCAATGGACAAGATCTCACATGGTGTCCAACATTCTTGCACTTGAAGCATGTAATGTTGGCTGGATTCTTGACTTGATCTTGTCCCTTCTTCTTTTTCTTGGACTTCATGGTGTTGGGGATGAAACCAAGTCCACCCTTGTATGAGTGGATTTTTGAACACTCAAGATAGCATTGAGAGAGGTATTTCCTACATGACACATTTCCAAGTCTTTTTTCAAATTAATGACTTGGGACTTGAGCTATTTGTTTTCCTCTACAAGGTTAGTGTCAACAAAATTACTAGAGGAAGCTTCATTATTAGAGCAACAAGACAATGAGAGCAATTCATCACAAGATTTTGCAACAATATGTCTAGATGAATCACAAGGACTAGCACAAGATAATAAATCATTTTGAGTAGAACTAGTGTTAATGTACACATGAGGCTCACACGATGTTACCTTAGTCAAAATAGCCTCATGAGCTAACTTTAGCCTTTCATGGGAGATTAGAAGCTCATCATGAGAACCCAAGAGCTATTCATAACTTTCTTCTAATTTTCCGTAATTGCTAGTTAGCAAGGCAAGTTGAGCCCTTAGCTCAACATTCTCCTTCAAGATAGATGCTTCACATAAGTAGAGTTAGTAGAACAAGCATCATTGACAATATGGGAGGAGCTATAAGAAACTAGAGACTTCATATGAGTAGCTTGAAGTTCCTCATAAGACATAGAGAGTTTGATGAGCTCTCCTTTTACATTCTTGTAGACAAGGTCAAGGTGCTCAAAATCCTCTTTAAGTTGATCATGAGCAACTTCAATCTCTTGTTCAGAAGATTCTAAGTCTCTAAGAGTTTCTAGAGCATCAAGAAGGTTACAATCAAGTTTTTCATTTTGTTCTTGCTCTCCGTGAAGTAAATCATTACTAAGAGTAGATGATACCTCGGTATTACCTCTTGCCATGAGGCACATGTGAACATCGGAGGTTGATGATGATTCTTTTGGAGAGAGACTTCCTTTATCATCAGGAGTACGATATCCATATCCGTCCTCTTGACACTCATAGCATTTCCTCTCCAACGTGGTGATGTCCTTCTTTGCTCTTCTAACAGTTTCCTCATTAATGATGTGTGCACTATTTTTTCCTTATTTCCTATACATTGTTAGCCAAACAAAAACTAGAGGAAATAGAAGCATAGAGATCATGGGAATAACGAGAATCAAGCATATCATCACAAAGTATTCAAGGAATCTCAAAATGATATGCATGGACTATCAACACAAGAATGTATGCCATTTTTGCTAGATATGCTCAAGTCCATGGAAGCTACAACACTAGCATGTATACATAAAAGATCATCAATGTTTAGCACAACATCATCATCACAAATGATATTTCCACTCACCATGTCATTACCTTGGGGCATGCCATATGATGGTGAGGTGGAAGAAGTAGAAATGTCCAAGCACACGGAGGAAGAAGAAATATGGAGTTCTTCATGATTTGTAGATGTGGAGAACTCCTGAATTGACTCCTCCAAAAGATGATGAACCACACCAAGATTGGACCCACTATATATTTCTTCAAGTTTGGTACACATCTCATGAGTTGTCACACAAGTCATGATTGACTCAAACACTTCGAGGGATATAGACCGGATTATGGCATTTTTAGCACCATACCCATAAAGCATATCATCATTTTCCTCAATAGTTGGAAAAAGTTCATCCTTCCATGGAGAATACCCTACAAGAACAATTCACACAAAATTTGGACCCATGGTCCGGAATTGACAAAGCATGCGAATTTTCCATAAGTGATAGTTTGTGCCACTAAAACAAAAAGTGTCATCATGCACTATACCACTAGTCGACATATTTACTCTCTAGGCGGTGAAGCCTACCAAGGAGAGACCAAAGCTCTGATACCGATTGAAAGGATCAAGATGAAGACTAGAGGGGGTGAATAGGCGTTTTAAAACTTTTACGGATTTGGCTTTATCCTAATGTGGAATTCACCTAACGGATACTTTTCAAGCATAAATCCTAAATATGCTAGGCTCAACTAAGTGTACCAAAAACCTATGCTAAACAAAATAGGCACTTAAGGAAACTAGCAAGCACAAACAATATCACAAGATGTGGAAATGTAGGAACAACTAAGCAATTCAACTAGCATAAGATATATCAATAAGAGCAAGTATGAATTGCAGAAAGTAAAGGATGTGGGTATGACATGACCACAAGCGAGTCGGGGACGCGGATTTATCCCCAAGTTCACACTCGCGAGAGTGCTAATCTCCGTTAGAGCGGTGCCGAAGCCAAAGCTCCGAGGCATCACCAAGTGACTCACCATATTCTCCCTTTCGAGTTGCCCACAACGGATGAGCCTCGATTCACTTGGGGTTGGTCTTGAAGGCGACCACCACACCTTTACAATCTTCTCCGAAGCACACCACAAACACGGAAGCTTCCAGAGGAACTTGACCACCTAGGCCACTTCACACCCTTCCCTGGAGCACACCACAAAAGGAAGCTTCCGGAGGAACCTTGGCCACCTAGGCCTCTTCACAAACTTCTCAATATATCACCAAACCGCCTAGGAGGCGGAAGCCTCCAAGAGTAATAAACTCACGAGCTCTCACTCGAACAAATCGATGCGGGGAGCTCAAACCAATTCAACAAATGCAATGCAAGGTCAAGCAACAAATGCTCAACTCACTCTCTCAATCGCACAAGATGCACTCTCGAAAGTAGTAGATTGAAGAGAGGGGATGCAATGGAGGAAATCAACAAATGAGTCCAAGATCCATCCACAAATCACCCTTCACATAGAGGGGAGATAGGGGTTTGGGAGAGGTGGTATGATGCTTAAAATGATGTTTAGAAAGTGTATCGACAACCCCCAAACTAGTGGGGAGGAAGGGCTCTTTTATAGCCAATCCCCAAAAATGTCGGTGGGGCTCCAACAGACACTTCCTGGACACCCCGTGCCCATGGTACAAGCCACGTGGGCACGGAGGCCCCGTGCCCATGGGGTACCCAGAAACGGCGTGTAGCAGCCCACTAAAACATGCACAACTTTGTCATACGAACTCCGAATTTGATGATATTGGGCTCGTTTTAAAGCTATGGAAAAACCCAAGGTGCTCACATAGAGAACCACCCAGGATCAACAAGAAAGAAGGATGCAAATTATGAAAATTTTTGATCTCTCTACATGCGACGCGATCAAGCTATACGCCTGAAAGTCCCTCTTGATAGTACGACTATCAAACCTATAATCTGGTCTCCCTGCAAGCACCATGAGACCGAAAAAACTAGAAAAACCTAGACAAGTTATACCTTTGCCTTGAGCATTCCACTTGAGCTTGATGTTGACTTTAATGTTTGCCTCAAGTTGGAATCCTTTTCTTGTCCACAATCACTTGTTGAAGATACTCAAAATGCTTCCTCATATTGCAATGAGGGAGACCTTAACTTAAGCCCATCTTCACATGGACATTATCATGATGTGGACCGCAAGCTTAAAAGCATATAACCTCCGACTTCTCATCTTGCACTTGGACTCCTCGAACCCGATGACCATCACCACTTGATGTCATCCACACATAGGCTACTTGAAATCTTTCCTTTTGATGCAAGCCCATGAGAAACACCTAACCCACATAGACATAGCAAACACATAGCAAGGGTTAGGTAACAAATAAAAATTCACAATTACTTACCATACCACTAGATCGCTTGATCCCACATGGTACAAAGATTGCACTTTGTGAGTTGACCATGTAGATAATCTTCGAGCTTCATCTTGGTCAACCAACATCTTTACTTCATGCCCCATCTTGGTTTCTTGAAAGCCACAATGAACTCTTCATTTCCCTTCATTGCTTCAAGACAATATAACCAAAGACTCTTCCATGACCATATCAAGTTCCACTATGAATATCATCTTGGTCACCACATTCTCTCCTAAAACTCCATCATAATCTCTTGAGAGGTAAAATGAATTCTTCATTCTAGTTGCTTACTTCAAGACTTGATCAACCTAAACCCGACATATGATCTCACCATGATCTTATCTTGAAACCACAACTTGAATTCTTCTCTTTAATTATTCTCTCAAGCCCTTGATCCTTAAAATCCCAAATATGTTAATCTTTGAGATCTTCCAATGAACTCCACCTTGAACATATTTGGTTGGACATGGAAATCAATCTTGATGGATCCAATAGAAGTCCCCGAAGATCAACTTGAAACCTCACTGAACATGGGATCTCGAAAGCCAAAAACGTAGGCCCCGTTACATGGGGTATCCAGAGAGTTGACACTCGACCCGTGCGCACGGTACAAGCCTGTGAGCACGGGGTATCCAGAGAAGGATACCATGAGGACTTCTTCAGGTGCTTTAATGGCATTATTTACAAAACAACCCAAAGCACTTCAAGCATCGCTATGGAACACATCTTCATATAAGATTCAGTACACTTGATGCTCCATAGGAATTTCATTTAATACCAAGCTTAGAGCAAATTTATCTTCATATATATGGACTTCATCCTTGATTCCATCTAGTATCCTTGATGCACCATCTATGGACAATACCTTCAAATATATCTTGATGAAAACATTAGTCCATAGAGATTGTCATTAATTACCAAAACCATGCTTAGGGGGCTACATGCCCTTTCAAATGCGAAACAACATTTAAAGGATAAGAAGAGGGCGATGAGGGGATATCAGCCACAAAATGGAGACCCTTTGGGAGCGATACTAAAAATTTTACAAGGTGGTGTGCCTCTTGGTTCGAATCACGACATTCGAACATAAAATCACATCTCCCAAAATTGACTTCTTTTTTCTATTTCCTTCACCACTGTAATATGAGGGCCTCCAACCCTTTGTTGACGTCCTCCTCCACTGGTTTGCAATCGCACGCGGTCTTCAAACGGTTCAAAGACAAATCATCATCTAAAGCCAAGGCCTCACGGTACACAATAGCTTCGAGGACTGCCGGGTCATTCACTCCCGGGAGGACAATCGCCGAGGATCCGAGATATTTGCCATATTCATCTCTGCACGCTGCACCTGCTGCACCCACATCGCCATTGTGAGACATACCCCCGTAGACTTAGATCTTTTCATGTTCGCTTGGAGGGGGCTTCCATGTGTTAGAAATCGTTATCGCATGTGCACGACTCCGCTGCGTCATTGTTCTCATCATCGTCTTTACGCTATCCAACTCTGAAATAAATCTTGCTACGAAAAGATGTGCCGATATTGGGCTTTGATAAATGGACCCATGTATTGATTTTCCACGTGTTGTCCAAACCACCTAGAGAGTGACTGCCATCTTCGTAAAAATCCGCATGATGGAACGTCTCCAACATGTTGAAAAGCCAAAGTTTTGCATTCTGGTAAACAAACTTCGCCGTGAAGGTGGACTTTCATCCATGGAAATATTCCTAGTGGTAAGAAGAGTTGCCCGCCCGACAACCTTTCATGTGTTCCGGATCTATAAGGAGGTACATCATGATCTCGTTGATGATCGGTTGGCAATAATTATCCGATACTGATTTCCATTTCTCAATGTGCATTGTACTCAATCACGAACAATAACCCCATAAACCTTTTTGAACTTATTTATAGCAATATCCGGTGACAATGGGAGTGCTCGTTGTCAAATTGACGTCGGTAATCCTGAATCTGGATTTCGGCCTTTGGGAAGCTCCCCTACACTTGACCTGATCACTGCTTTTTTCTCCGTTTTTGTTTGCATGAAATTGGATATGGGAAAGCAGGAAAGGAAAAAAAGTACCAATCCCTCGCTGTTTGAACTTGCTGGGGTGGAGAGTCATGGTGGTGACAGTGGATGTGGTAGGTAGATGCTGTCGGCATTGACTGTGGCGGTGGACGAGGGCAGAAGGAGTCAGCAGCGATGGAGCTGACAGAGATGCAGAAGAAGCCAACATCTTTCTTTTCCTTTTCTGTTTTTCTTCACCAATTTTTTTATTTTCTTTTGTATTTTTTCACCTTATGTTTTTTCTTTTATTTTTTTGCTTTCTGTTTTTAATTTACAAACATTCTTTAAGTGCATATTTTTTAAGTTCATAAATATTTTTTGAATTCATGACCTTTTTTAATTTATGAACATTTTCAAATTAATTAACATGTTTAAATTCACGAATATTTGGCCTGGTTTGCAAATGCACCACACGGGACGGGCCACAAAAAAGAAACATCAGATTTTTTTTTTTTTGAGGGAAAAAGAAACATCAGATGCAATAGCACCATCTATCAATGTGGGTTGCTAAAAAAAATTCTATCAATGTGGGTGGGCCGCAACAATTGGCCCGTTTCGCAACCGGCCGCGCGTTGTCGGTCTTGTCCGGGTCCAGTCCAGACAAGAACCAGGTGTCCACCCTTCCCGGCGACAACAACGCGCCGCACACCGCACTCCCTGTTCCGCGCCACCGCCGTCCATCCCCCGCCGCCTCTCAAGCTGACTCCAAACACCACGCCGGCGACATGCCGCCCAAAGGTTGGTCCTTTTCCTCTTCTCAACTAGGCACTCCTCCCCCCTACTTCTGCACGAACGGCCAACTTGTCGCGCTACGCCTGACCTCGACGCGATTGATTGGCTGCAGAGCTGCCCGGGTTCTACTACGACCCGGACAAGAACCGCTACTTCCCCACCAAGGGCCGCATCCCCGGCGCCGCCACCCGTCCTCCTCGCCCTCCGCCGCCGCCCGCCGAGCCCTCGCCTCCTCCCGCAACACGCAGGAAAAGGGCGAGGCAGTCCGAGCTGCTGCATGCCAGGGAGATGTACGGCGGTGGTGTGATATTCTCCAAGAATAACAAGTCCACCTTCAAGCAGCAGTGCCAGTATACACAGGCGTCGCAGCCGATGGTGATGATCCGAGCTTCTCTTTTGCTGCAGCTTTCCCTTTCGTTTCGTGCAATATATGCTGATACCATAGCGCTGCCTGGTAGGTTTGGAAGTACCAAGGCACAACCTTAGTGGCTGATAAGGCACTGGAGGAACTGCATGCCATGGTTCAGACACCGAGTGGGCTGCGTGAGTCCAAGCTATTAGTGACCGGTAGCACGAATGGTTCAATCAGGTGAGGTTTGCCATATCACTCATTTTCTGTCCGTGTAGTGAAAAAGCTTTAGAACTTGACAATTGATTGTCGGGAGTATAGATGTACCATCAGTTGAGGTTATCCTGAATTCTTGATACTATACCGCCAATGCGCTCTCTGCTCAAACATACTCCAACGGCTAACAAGCTATGCAACAATGGATTTTGAAAACGAAATTACCAAAAAAAAAATACAAACAAATTTCTCTTTTCTTGAAGGCAGAACGTGCATGGCTTTATAAGTTTAAAAAATTGTTGGATTCTTTGATATTCAGTTGTTCTCTTTGAGTATAAGCATGACCATACTGGTGTTTCATGTCGCACGACATATTTTTATCTGGCAGATTATTTGGGTTGGGAACTGCTCTAGAGAATTTTGAGGATGAGATGGAGTTTTTACCTCAGCCTGTTTGGACTCCCTTGGGAAAGCAGAAAGCAGCAGTGAATTCTCCACTTGCAAATATCTGGTCATCTGAAACAGCGTTCTCAAACTTCTCATCCAGTATATCTTGCATAAAAAAGTTCGGGCGCAACTTCGATGATGCAGCCAGCACCAACTCATCAGTTCAGCGAGCATTGTATCCTCAAAATTGTTGCTTCTATTATGCATATTACTGTTGTCATAATTACATGTGTTTCGACTTGTGCATTTTATGTTCTGTACCATTGCCTGGTAATTGAACATGAGCTTGGGTTACTTGACATCATAAACATGGTGGCTACTCTTGGATCTGGAGGATCTGGTGGTTCTGTTTATATTATGGATATGTCAACTATTGACTCTGCAACGGTTTCACGGAATGCCCATGGAAGAATTGAAAGAGTTGCTTCATTTGATCGTACAGTATGGACTGCTGATTGTAATTCTGATGGCACACAAGTAGTTTTAGGTGAGTTGGCTGACTGGACTTCAGTTTAGGCCATGCCCAAAGTTCCCTTGTTACACAGAGTAACGGATGTTTTTTAATAATCCTTTCAGCAGTACTTTATGCTATTTAATACTCCCTCCGATCCAAAAAAAGGTGTCGCAGCCTTGAACTAACGTTAGTTCAAAGCTGCGACACTTATTATGGATCGGAGGGAGTAGTAATAACACTATGAAGTTTGCTGCATTCAGAATCTTTGATAATCTTTTTAATGTATTGATATGGCAAGATCATTCTATAAGAATTTATACATAGAAACTGACTACAATTACACAGAAAGATTAGCTTGCTATTATGAGTATGTATAATTGCCTCCCACCATAACTTTGTTATACGTGTTCATTGAATTTTGAAGTCATTTATTCATTAGGTGGAGGTATTGTAGTAACTTGTTGTCACAACTTAGCTTTTTTAGAACTGTAGCAGCTTTGCAAGTTGTCTATTTTATACAAGGAAAGTGCAAGGTCCTTTTTTCTTGGAATTATGGGAGTAGGCAGTGGAGGAACTTCTTCTGTATCAATTAAGCTTGTGGATTATTAAGCATTTTTGCTCATATTATTTCTAGGTACAAACACTGGCGCTGGTTTGCTTAATTTGGAGACAGGGACATTATCATGGCTGTATCGTTGTAAAAGTGACATTCTTTCCCAGCAATTTGTGCACTCGGTAACAAATTATTTTAAATGTGTACATTTCCACGTAGTAGGTTTCATATGTCCAATGGTCTGTTAGGTGTGCATTGTCAGGAGAGTCACCAAAACTTTTTGTCTTCTATGAATAGCTGAATAAATGCCCCATGCCTCTGTTTTGCTATATAGAGCTCTAGACGGTACATATATTTGTATGAGTTCTCTAGCTGGCTCTGTTATTTGATTATTAAATGGTTGCTGTTGCTACCAAATTGCCACATACCTTGCCTGTCTCCACTATGCTCATGTAATTTTGCTCATTTTGTTCAGGGAAATGTGGTGCTATGTGGCCTACGGAATGGGAGCATAGTCCCTGTCGATGTGCGGGAAAGGCACAGTAATCACCCTACTGGTCGATCTTCACCTAGCACTGCTAGGGGGACAGTTCCCATGCTGTCTGCAAGGCATAATGCCAGAGGGAGAAACCAGGTAAATACCACTATTAGCACACAGTGTGTTTAATGTAGCCATCAAAAGTTACCATCTCGGCATTGTTCAAGTTTTTTTTTGTACTTTGACATATCACTAGAATAAAATGATATTTTGAATGCCTAACTAGGCAATTCAGCCCTACAATGAATGTATCATATGATTGTGGTTTGGAAATAAAAATCCTTGCAGGCTGATAAGGCAAAATCATCTAGGGTTATCTCTATGCCTTCAGCAGTTTGCAGGTAACCATTATTATTCTTGGCTTGCTGACACTCTAGTTTGGACATGGTCAAGTTTCTTGGTGCTAAAAATTGATATTGTTACCCAGCCTGGTTTCTCTGTCATCGGATGAACACTACTTCTTAGGGAGCTCCATGGATGGATCGGTAAGCTCGTTCTTAATCATTTTTTGTGGTATCAATGAATGAGTAGATGTGCTCAAATTTTCACAGGATTTATTTGCCACTAACTATAATATTTTCTTAAAACTCAGTGCAGTTTAACAAGATGTTTTTTTTGCGGGGGTAACAAGATGTTAACTGCAGTAATAGATAAAATGAGGCTGAGAGTAGCCCCCCGACACATTATTTGAATAAGATAGTGAGAATACAAGATACACTGGTTTATTTGCCCCGTAAATAAATCAATGAGATTTAGTCCTCCCCAAAGGGGTTATTGCCCAGTTCCCAAATGTTAACTAATACTCCCTCCGTCCCAAAATAACTGTCTCAACTTTAGTACAACTTTGTACTAAAGTTAGTACTCCCTCCTTCCCATTATCTAAGGCGTCTTAACTTTTCTAAAAAATCCCAAAACCTAAGGCGCTTTAGCTCTCTTGTACAGTTAGACTGCCACGATTTTTCCCCACCTACTTTTTCTCGTACGGTTAGCTATCGAACCAACTATTTTTGAGCGCATGAGAGGTGTTGAGGCTGGAAAACTGGATCTGTCAAATGGGTAGTTAGAGGAGATCGTGGAGTCTTTCCGCGTGCAACTGTACGACTCAGAAACCACCACTATGTGTTAATTCTCGTGCAAAACACTTAGGCGCCTAATATAATGGGAAGGAGGGAGTACAAAGTTGAGACCCTTATTGTGGGACGGAGAGAGTATTAGTTAAAGTTTCATGTATTAGCAGCGTAATGAGTTAAAAAGTCTACATGTTTCCTGCATCTTCATTACAAATATTAGCAGCATCATGAGTAGACGCTTTATTGTATGCAGCGAATTTCAAATTGATACAATTTCAGCATTTCGGGACAGATAAATTATACAGCATTATTTAAAATGAATTATAATTCTGTCTTATCTGAAATTAACAGAGCATTATGCTTCTCTGAGATGGTAACAAATGTTTCATGCAGCAGCTTGACTTTTGTGTTTTCTGTTGTACAGATCAAGCTATTTGATCTCCGTCTCATTCAGAAGGGGCTATACAGTCTTATGCAGGGCATGTGAATTCACACAATAATTTACCACTTGTTGTTGATCCATCTGAAACCCTACTTATGTCAGGTAAATTTATTATTGGATCTAGGCATCATTGTGGTTGTTTTTGTCATATACTGCTACGAAGAATGTCTTTTGAGGTTACCTATAGAAACTGAACATGTTTTTTTGGATCGATAAAAACATTTCGATGTATTATTTGCATTTTCACTCGAGTACCTCACTTCATACTCCAGTTTGTGAGCATTAGACTTAAATTTGATAAATGTCAGCAGCTATGCTTGTTCATGCAGTGTGCCAGTAACAGATGCATTGGTATTAACAAGATCCCCACTCTGTATGATATACAAGTGTAAGAGGGCTTTGGCATTCCTGGAATTATTACAACATTGAATCATGAGTTTGCGAAAGCTAAATTTCGAGAAAACTATGCTGTTACTAGCTGGTTCATGTTTACTTTATTAGGCTATACAGGACAATGAACAACATAGTGACATCTTTATGAACGTGCATGGCTATAACATTCCTGGCAAATTGCCATTTTCAGCAAATCTTTATTCTTGGCAGGTGGGGAGGACTGTACCGTCCGTATTTGGAGCATCAAAACAGGCGAGCAAATATTTGCGAAGAGCGTGGCTGACACTCTCTTCACCGCACTTTGCTGGCCAGAAAGCAACCTTAACTTGGATGGTTCTTCTTCGCTGTTTGATCTAAACCACAGTTGGGGGGCTTGGATGGGATCACGTGATGGCCTGTTCTACATGCATGGTACTTAAACTGGCTGTGCACTGATACAAACTCTGGAGCGGACGGATACAATTACTGCTTTTTCTTCGGGAAGACGCATCGAAGACGATTGATCCTGTTGGTTCACCGAAAAGTGTGCTCAAGCTGGTGTCGCTGGAGAGATCTCAGCGGTCGTAGTTGGTCCTGTTGGTTCTGGAAGCGAGGGTTAGTTATATGGGATCTGCTCCTCATAGAGTAATAGTGATGATGATCATGTTGTTTCTCTTAGTGATAGGTAAGTCACCTGTCTAGTTGGGTATCTGAGTTACCTTAGGAAAGCAGACCATATTGTATCATATGCTTTTTTTAGCATCGCTAGTTAGTCAGCAATGTGATATTTTCTGCAATGTTAGCAAACAAACATATTTCTGAACTCTGTTTGTATTCTAGCATCATATATTCATATTAGCAAACACTGTTTCGGAGGTATTGGTACACCATTCCAGATCTTTTTTATCACACAAAACTGGTGCAACATTTTATTCAGCTCTTCCTACTTGCTACTAGCTACACCCAAGCATGTTCAGGGTATGTTGCTTGGTACTGTCTACATTTACAGCACTTCATCTCTCAAACTTCCAGTTCCATGTTCAAGTTAAACCTAACGAGCTTTATAAATTCTCAACAGATAAGGTCGCCCTCTTTGCTGTTTGTCGCCAGTTCCAATCTTTCCCACTTTGTTCGGAGCGTGATGAACAGGAGAACGGCGTTCTGGCAAAGGAGACCGCATATCTGACCCATCCACAACCCCTGAAACAGGTAATTGCACATGATCAGTGAGGAGAACAGTAGTTTGTACTTTGTAGCGGTGGTTTGTGCACAACAAACATGCCTGAGATCGATGCTGAATTTCAGAAAGACATGTCTGTACCTTAGTATGAAAGCCAAGCTTGAATCCAAGTAGGAGAGACAATGGCAAGCCTATTATGTAGAAGGCCACTAAGTTGGTCCATGCGACCAGGTGCTGCCAACCACAGCCTCTTGAAACCCCTACAAGTTTATCCACAGGTTACTGCCAAATGACCTTCACCTGAAACAATAAGGCTGAAACACTTTTAGAGAGATCCATTTAACTAACCTGACAGGACTCCCTGCGTGGAGTCCAGCACCACTGACCCAATGAGAAATGGAGTCATCGAAGCGAATGCACTTATCACTGCCTCACTCTTGCTGAACAGCCCGGCCCACAAATTATGGCCAAGACCTAGGAGCAGCAGAAATGTCACTCCCAAGAGTAGGGAGAGCGCGAGCGTCACCTTGAGTGCCTTCTTTGCCTTGTCAATGTTACCTGCTCCCAGCTCATTCGATACCCTTGTACTGTTGAAATGAAACAGCACTTTTTAAGTCAGCATTGTCAACTTAATTTTAAAAGGATATTTTTTTTCTTTTTGTTGCAAAATCCTCAAGGGTTGATGACATGGGTGTCATCAGTTATCGTAGCAGTATTACCTGATGGCAGCAGCGAACCCGTAGGGAGTAAATTGCAAAAAACCACCACATTTGTGAACCCTAAATCAAAAAACCATCACGTTTCGTTTTTTTTGCAAAAAACATCCAGTATTGTACTGACAGTTTGCTGAAAACATTGATCTGTCAATTAGAGCTGTTTAACACGAAAACTGACGACTGGGTCCCTACGCGAGTGATGACGTGGCATGGAAACAACTCACACCGTTGGCTCAAATATTAGGCTGGCTTAGGGCCCACTCGTCATCCTCTCTCCCACCACTCTTCCTCCTCTTGCCAACGCGAATGCTCCCGTGTCCTCGCCGGCCTTGGCTGGCTTGTGTGCACGCCGGCGACAGCGCAACGGTGCAAGGTGGAGGCCGGCTAGCTGGCACCAGAGAGCGGGAGAAGGGGAAGGCGGAGCTCACCAGGAACCTGTAGTCGATGCGGGGTGGCAGGGGAGCTCGAGGACGAAGGGTTGGCGCGCTGCGGCGGCCGCCGGAGTAGGGCGACGCCGGCAGGCGGCGGGAGATCGCGGAGCTCGCCGTGAAGATGTCTTTCGGTACCTTGGCGTCGACGCGAAGCCTCTGGGGGCGACGGAGATGGCTGGGGCTCGCCGGAGGTCCAGTTCGGGCGGTGGCGAGATGTGGCCAGAGGTGGAGATCACGGCCTCGATGCGGCTGATTCCGGGCTTCCTCGTCCAATTCCTTGGGTACCAAGAGGGATCAGGCCGTGGCGGGGATAGCTAGCATGACGGCGTGGCGAGACTCGGCTGTTGGCCACGAGCTCCATGCGAGGGCGGCGACGGTGCGCCGTGGGGCGACATTACAGAGAGCAAAGAGGAGGGAGAGAGAGTGTGGCCTCGCAGGGAGGGGTCGAGGGCGGAGCCATGAGCGTTGGGCGGCGGCTCCGACGGACGGTAGCACGCTGCCAACCCTCGTCAGCGTGGAGAGGCAGCGCCCGTGCGCCGAGCGGCGGGATGCACCGCGCCTGCGACGTGTTTGGCGAAATGCCAATGAGGCAGAGGAGATGTTGACCAGATGTTTAACGTCCGTCTCTTCCGTCTGTTTCTTAACGTGCTGACAGTATGACCCATTAGTCAGATTTAGAATCAAACGCTGCTTATTGACCGATTAGTGTTTTCGGCAAACTGTCAGTACAATACTGGATGTTTTTTGCAAAAAAAATAAAACATGGTGGTTTTTTGATTTAGGGTTCACAAATGTGGTGGGTTTTTGTAATTTACTCACCCGTAGGTGATCATGTATGAAATTGATTCCGTGTTTGCACTGTCAGGTTGCATCACACTGATGTTAGCATTTTATGGACACATAAACATGATCTTCAGTACTCAATATGAAGGGAGAGAAAGATAGTTACCACATCGCAATAATAGAAGTGCTCATTTGAGAATCTGGCATCAGCCCAGCAAGCAACACCAATATCTCAAACGCCCAGTACTCAAAGCTGCCATTTGTAGGTAACCATCATATATTAAGAGGCGATCAATGAATGGATCTGGGATCGTCGTAAGTGTACTAACCACACCATCATTGCAGAGGGAACAGCTAACTTGAGGCCGGGCAGCACGTACTGAAACGCTTCTGTTGAAAATCCCCCCCAGGTCTGCTTGAATCTCGTCGACAACATCACATAGGATGCGAGCATAATGAAAGATAGCCAGAGAGACAGCGAAGTTGACATGGCTGGGCCTGCGAAGCCGAGCCCCAGGTAGTGCACGGAGGCATGGGTAATCCCGACATGGAACACCAGTGGCAGGAGCGAGAACGCCACCAGTGGCATCACCACGGACTGTGTCTGCAGGAACCTGAGGATACACTGGATGAAGCCAAAGGCAAACTGTGCCGGGATTGTGTATCTTAGGAACACCGCTGCCATTCTTGAGACCTCGGGGTCTTGGTGCAGGAAAATGAGGAGTGGCTCGGTGTAGAGCCACAGGAGCGAGACGAGGACCGAAAAGAGAGCCGAGGTGATGATGGATGCCTGGAGGTACACACCCAGCATGCGGTACACCTGTGCGCCATAGCCTTGGCCGCAAAGCGTCTCCAGAGACCCGCTTAACCCAGTCTGCATGGGAACAAGGACGTTAGTCAGTTCATCAGTATGCGCTGTTCCTCTTGGTTTCTCTACTAAAATCATCTGTATTGACGTAAGGTTATGTAGTAAACTGAAGGGATGGAAACTTCTAACTGTTACAAAGTTGAAAATTCAGGTCTGAAGAAATTACAGCAACATACTACACTTTTGCCTCTGTTTCGAAAAATAGTAGTACTAGTACAGTTCAGGATTTGACTTCCTCAGTTGTCTCAACCTGTGACCATGTGCTGTGTTTATTCTGAAGCCCGACATATGCTTAATTCCTGGGATCTGGATAAAGGGCAGGTGCAAATCTGTCTACATTGGGGATAAAAGATCCATGATAATCTTACAACAATGGTCCTAGCCTGACAAACATTTGCACATTATAACGAAGTATACTGAAGAGCTGACTCTATGCTTCACAGCCAATACTACCTTTGCAACCACAACACACTGCTACTGACATATATATAGCCATGAATATAGGAGTTGATCGATGTACTGAAATGACACAGCATGGCATTGCTTTCATTTCAAGTTCAAAAAGAGACTCTGCATATAAATTTTTGCTGCACTTCGATGTTTCCTTAAGTTGAATTTGAAGCCAAATGGCGTGTTTGAAGTTTGTCTGTGTATTCCTTGCATCCATTTAAAATTAGCAAGTAGGTTAGGCCATAGTCAGGCGAATGCGCAAGGACTTATCTTTCTGAGAATAAATGCGCAAGGACTAAAGCGACACATTTTAGGTGCTAACATATAAATACATAATAGGGTTTTTAGAATTTGTCTGGTCCAAGTCCTCGGTATCCTTGTCTAGACAAGTCCTCTCTTTGAAACATTCTTCTCAAAAAGAAGTATCAATGCTGGAAGTTTATATTGCCCTTTGACTGCAAAATAACCTAACACTGAAAGAATATCATATCAGTTTATTAATGCATTTATTTATTTCTCCTTTAAGAAAGCATAGTCACAATCTAATCATGTGCAATTGTTATGATTCCTTTTACACCAAAGCTCGTGAAAAGCCTCAAGTAAACGTCTCAATCCAAGATTGAGAAGCCATTTGCGTCATTTACAACATAACTAATGTATTTAGCAAAGCTTAGGTAACCACTACAGACTCTATATAATACTGTACATGTCAAGGGCCTAACCAAATATGCTTAATAAAGATATTATCTGATACAACTAAGTGTTCATTTATTTTAGCTTTGGAGGCAGATCTAGTAAATGATACAAAGAATGATGGAGCATATGTTTGAGTACCTCTGGTCCAGTCTATGACAGGAGCATCTTAATTGAGCAATGGAGAGACTACGGAGTGGTGGCAGTAAAAAATGAAGAGGATAGCAAAGGTGGCCAAAGAAAAGATGGTAGGTAAACATTGTTTTCGATGCAAACAGAGAGGGACGGCGAAAGGGGCAGAGAGGAGGAGTGGGATCAGATCAAATCAATGGAGAAGAAGGATGAGGCGAAATATGGTATATAATTGGTACCATGAGCGCGATGCCTGTGACGGTGGCCCACGAGTTGCCCAGCGTGGCGCCGGCGAGCTCGAGGTCGCCGATGCGGCCGGCGTACATGACGGAGACGAGCGGGATGGCGTAGAAGGCCATGCTGGTGGCCACCATTGGCGCCGCGAACGCCACCTGCCCCGCCGCCTCCTCCGCGTCCCACTGGCACCGCCACCACCTCCTTCTCCCTGCTGCTGCTGCTGCTGCCGGCTCTCCGTCGCCATTTTTGCTTCTCCTCGCATTGATCTTCCCATCCAGCAACGGAGCAGCTGCCCCTTCTTCGCCCATTCCCTCTCTCCGCAGGCTTCTTGCTTGTGCTCTGTGATGTGTGTGTACGGAGCAGCAGGTCAAGCAAGCGCAGGGAGGACAGGGCACGTTGGTGTTGGTATATAAAAGGGTGGCAGTGGCAGTGGCAGGGGCGATGGAACACGAACCAGTCCAGCTACTTGTTCTTTTTTAACAGGAGCGCAGCTACTTACTTGTTCAGTGGTAGAACTAGTACTCCTCCGTTTTAAAATGTAGTGCTTTTTCTATTCACGTGCTTCAACTTTAACCATAAATTTAACCAACGAGACTGACTGCAACGTGAGCAAAAATTATACTAATTTGTATTTAAAAGAAGTTTTCAATTACATAATTTTTTTCTGTCGCCGCAATCGGTCTCGTTGGTTAAATTATGATCAAAGTTAAACCTTAAAAAGCAACGGCACACTATATTTTGGAATGGAGGGAGTAGTACTGTAGCACTAGCCTACTGGGTCAGTGGTCCTGTTTGCCTCGAGAAAAGAAGACCCACGTTGGTTGCCATCGCCATCGGTTTTATTCATGAGGAAAATGCTCAAAGCGGCCCTTGTCCATGTGTGAACCTAATTTTCAGAACTTGCACCTTGTTTTGGCTCCCCAAAATTGGCTCTGTTATTCAAAAACTGGAATTCAATTCTAGATAGTACATGACTTTTGTTTGGCTGCCGCAAAATTAGAATCATCAATTTGAAACGCAATTCCAACGAGTTATGATATCACCAAACGTGCGAACATGACATTTTGTCTTGCTCTGTGATTGGGGGTTTGCACTTTTTTCCTTCTCTTTTTTCAAAAAGTTGGTTGAAAACCCCAAGCCTCTGCATCATTGTGGTGCACACGACCATCTTTATTAAAGTGTAGTGAATAGTATATGGGGTTAGAAAAACAATGATTTTGTGTAGCTAGAACCACAAAGTATTTCCTCATGAAAATTTAAGGGATGTATTCCCTCCCTCCGTCCCATAATATAAGAGCGTGTCAAAAACACTCTTATATTAGGCTGATCATATTGAGGAGTATCATGCATATGATACTAATGTATGATACTATATTCATAATGCATAGTATCATATTCCCTCCTTTCCGGTTTATAGGGCTTAATTTAAAAATCTCACCAACCAAGGTAGATGGTGTGGTGAAATACTTTTTGTAATTTGTAAAAGCACCCAATTAATGCTCTTGTTTTCCTCAAAAATTTATGTTTACCAATGTATTAATTGCAATGCATGCATGCATAAAATACATGCATTGATCAATTTTCTCTTTAATGCTTGCATGCAATTATTTAGTGCACCTTGGAATCTGAACTTGTGATGGGAAACAACCAAATTGAGCCTTATAAAATGGAAAAACTAAGATTTTAAGATAAGCCCTATAAACCGAAAAGGAGAGAGTAGATTAGTATCATAGGTGGTTTTATTTATTGCCATGCATGACACATAGTAGCATCACATTTATTATGTTACGGTATCTACCTATGTTACTATAATCATCTCTCTCTTCTTTAATTTCCTGTCACATAATCATGTTTGCGAGTCTCAAGTGCATGATACTACTTATGTTACTCCTACTATAGCCAGCCTTATGGGACGGAGGGAGTAGTACACATCTCTAGGTCCATGTGTAATTTTTTCAGATTTTTTGAAACTTTAAGAAAAAACTGTTTTTGTATTTTTTTTTCAAAAATCCGAGCTTCATGGAGCTTGGGATCCAAAAGCAATTTCCCGACAACCATGTACTATACATTTAGAATTGCAGTGAATTCACATGGACCTAAGGTTTTATGTTGATTTATTTCTAAGGAGTTGGTTCCGCTTCTTTTCTCAACCCGTGTTGTTTCCAAATATAAAATATTAGCTAGATGAGGTTTCTTGCACGAGTTATAAAGAATCATGGTTGCAGTAAAAATGATAAAAGTCCAAATCCAACTTACAAATTTTGTAACGCACAACCTGGCCACATATCATTGCATTTTTATTTTTTACTCCACTTATTCACGGTATAAAATATTCCCCCTGACAGCGAGCTCAATAGCTATATGTCAATATGTGACTGGTTCTTGTCAAAATGGGGACTGGAACTTGTGAACGTCTAGAAGCAGAAATATTATTCTTTGACTTACACTGGGTACGCTACTACAAAGTCGGTACGATTTCTCGTCGGTAACGGTAAGCATCTGCAAGTTGGTGAATGAGCATGCATGTACTGAGCTCCTCAGTCCTCCCCTACAATTTTAGTTTAATTTGCCACCACAGCAACTGCCTTGGTTTTCCTTCCCACAGTACGATACGATGACGACGATGATTGCAACGCGTATGGCTATTATTTCGCCCATGTTATCTTCAACTATTATCTGAAATTCTTCACAAGACTTAATAATTAATTGTCCCTGGAGTCGTTGCTTGCCGGTCTTCTTTAGATTGTCCTTACAACAAACTAAATTAAAAGGGTGTTTGGATACTCTCTAGTCATGTGACTAGTAATAGTCAGACTAGAAGTTTTAATCGGTACTGTTTGGAAGGTATTCTACTACCAAAGATTAAATGTCTTAAGATTAAATGTCTCTGTGCAACACCAATTAGAGGAGAGAGGGACTTTAGTCGAGAAAAGTCGGGGGTGTTTGGAGGTTTACGGACTAAAGCGACTACTACTAGTCTCTAACAAGAAAAGTTGGGGTGGGGTGACTAGGGACTAAACTAGTTTTAATCACTTAATCAAAAAGGTGTTTGGAGGTTCTTGACTAAAGGTGACTACTACTAGTCTCTAGTGATCCAAACATCCTCTAAAAGGACGAGCGTTAGCAGCCAGGCATATGCCATTCAATTCAGGGAGTGCATATTTTTCTAGCAAAGTCAGAAGCAGGGAGTAGGTACTGCTGTTTTGTATCAGAAAACAAATTGATTGATAAGTACGGCAGTATATACTGCTTCCTTCGTTTCATAATACAGTGCATATATACTTCCTGGAAAGACAAACCTTACAAACTTTGATCATGTTTATAGAAAAAACTATTTATATCTACAATGTCAAATATATACAATATGAAAATATGTCTTGTGATGTATCTAATGATATGTATTTTATATTCCAGATGTACTCGTATATGTTTTTCTCTACAAAAGTTTGACTTTCTAAAAAATATATCTGTAACCACTATATTGTGGATCGGAGGGAGCAGTAGGTGCTGTGTGTCAGCATGCATCCATGCATGCATACCGCCTTAGCTAAGCTCAAACAACAAGGGTGATCAAGCTCGGTGTTTAATTATTTATTGTGGATCAATTATTGGAGCCAACAATTACAGTAGTATCATCATATTATGTAGTAAATGGACCGAATATTTCCGCATATATCTTCCCCCCTATACATATCAAGCATAGCAACCAGTTTTCTTCACCATAGTTACAGCTTACAGCTAATTAATCAACTTCAATTGCTGGTAGAAAAGGGCAGCATTGTATTATATGTAGATGCGGTTGTCTTCTTCTCTCTTCACAGCCTCGAGTGGTCCTGGTATTGCTCCATGAACGAGTCGTTGAACTTCTTGAAGCTCGACATGATCGCCGGCATGTCCTCCTCTGCGGGCAGGATCGTCGTCCTCAGATGGAACACCCTGCAAATTGTTCCATATCACAAATTGTTCCAAAGGACAAACGGTGATTGGTTCTGCAGTAAAAAAATATGATGATGATGGTGATGAACAGGAGGACTGGTTTCCTACAATGGTTCAATCAAGATGGGAATGGGCTGACGCCACCCATTTTGACACTGGCCCCGCCCAAAATTTCCAGTCCAATGGGTCTTCTGGGTCGGCTTCATGTGGAAACAGGGCCAGCGGAGCCGATCCTCATCAGCCCATCAGGATGAGTGGGTCGACCCAGATTTGGTTGCCCAGGGCTGTAGTATGCCGTTATGATAGTACATACCTTTGCAAGGGTTGTTAGGCTTGTGCTTATAGGAAAGTTTCAAACTATTGACCCAAGATTGCTTTTGTTCCAGAATTGCAAATATGCTAAGTTGTAGACTTGTGGTGCTTTGGTTAAGTTTCGAGTCAGGTCTAAAGCTGATGGTTTCAACTGGGCTTTGGTGGCGGTATATGGTGCCGCACAGCCCGAGCTTAAACCGGAGTTTTTGGCGGACCTTGTTCGAATCTGTGGGTCTGAGCAGCTTCCAACTTTAGTTGGGGGTGACTTCAATATCATTAGGAGGAGAGAGGAGAAGAATAATGATAATTTTGACGGCAGGTGGTCATTTATGTTCAATACCATTATTGAAAGCTTGGATCTGAGGGAGATAGAGCTTTCTGGTAGAAAGTTTAGCTGGGCTAATGCTATGCCAAACCCGACGTATGAAAAGCTTGATCGAGTTCTCGCGAGCATTGAGTGGGAACAAAAGTTCCCTCTCGTAACGATACAAGCCCTCTCGCGTGGAATATCCGATCACACACCCTTGTTCGTGGACTCAGGGGAGCCGAACCACGTGGGAAACAAAAACACCTTTTCATTCGAGATGGCCTGGTTTGAACGCGAAGGTTTCTTGGGCCTGATTGCCAGGGAATGGGCTAAGGGTGCAGGAGGTAGGACTTCGGTCGAGTGTTGGCAGAATAAGATTAGGTATTTGCGAAGTTTCTTACGGGGGTGGGCTAAGCACCTTAGTGGGGTGTATAAGATTGAAAAGGACAGACTCCTTTCTCTTATTCAGACCCTAGACTTAAAGGCTGAATCCATGATTTTGCAGCCAGCAAAGCTTCAGGTTAAAATTGAGGCGGAGAAGAGGTTGAAAGAACTTCTCTGCGAAGAAGAATTGAAGTGGGCATTGCGGGCTAAGGTCCGCAAAGTTGTCCAGGGAGACGCGAATACTCAATTCTTTCACTTGATTGCTAATGGTAAGCACAGAAAGAAGAGAATCTTTCAGCTTGAGCAAGATGAAGGCTATTTTAGGACAAGACAACCTAAAGACTTATATAACCGAGTATTACAAACAGTTATTTGGACCTCCGGAGGATAGTTGTGTGTCCCTCGATGAGTCCAGGATTGAGGATGTGCCTCAACTATCGGCTGCTGATAATGATATTCTGGTTGCCCCGTTCTCAGAGAAGGAGGTGTTTGATGCCATTGCACAGATGAAAAACAATAAGGCTCCCGGACCGGATGGCTTCCCGGTTGAGTTCTACAAAAGTCTTGGCACATTATTAAGGGGATTTGTTACCTATGTTTCATGATCTGTTCTGGACAGCTTCATTTATTTCACTTGAATTTTGGAACAATCACATTGCTTCCTAAGAAAAGCGGATGCTGTGAGAATAGAGCAGTTCAGCCGATCTGCCTTCTCAATGTTAGTTTCAAAATCTTCACCAAGGTCGGGACTAATAGGCTCACACAGATTGCGCATTCTGTGGTGCAACAGTCCCAAACTGCTTTCATGCCGGATAGAAACATCCTTGAAGGGGTGGTCGCCCTTCATGAAACGCTCCATGAAATCCATTCAAAAAATTAGATGGAGTAATTTTTAAGGTGGATTTCAAGAAAGCGTACGATAAAGTCAAATGGCCATTCCTCCAACAGGCATTGTGTATGAAAGGTTTTGATGAAGCCTGGCACCGCCAGGTTGAATCGTTTACGCAAAAAGGGAGTATTGGAATTAAAGTGAATGACGATATTGGTCATTACTTCCAGACACATAAAGGCCTAAGACAAGGAGATCCGATGTCCCCTATCCTGCTTAACATTGTGGTTGATATGTTAGCAATTATGATAGGAAGGGCTAAGGAGAATGGTCAAGTAGGTGGCTTGGTACCTCATCTTGTTGATGGAGGTGTATCCATCCTTCAAAGATGTTGATGATACAATCATCTTTATGGAGCATGACTTGGCCAAGGCGAGAAATATGAAGCTGGTGTTATGCCTCTTCGAACAATTGACCGGGTTAAAGATTAACTTTCATAAGAGCGAGTTGTTCTGCTTTGGTAGAGCCAAGGATGAACAAGAGGCTTATAGGCAATTGTTTGGGTGCGATTTGGGGGCTTTACCTTTTTCTTACCTAGGTATACCAATCCACCACCGTAAGCTAACAAACAGAGAATGGAAGTGCATCGAAGACCGATTTGAAAAGAAAGCGGAGTTCTTTGGAAGGGCAAGCTCATGTCACACGGAGGCCGACTAATTCTGATAAATTCGGTGCTCACGAGTATGCCTATGTTTCTCTTGTCGTTCTTTGAAGTCCCAGTTGGAGTCAGGAAAAGACTGGACTTTTATCAATCACGTTTCTTTTGGCAGGGTGATGAACTAAAAGAAAATACCGGCTAGCTAAATGGGATATCATCTGTAGACCGAAAGACCAAGGGGGTCTTGGTATTGAGAATCTTGAAGTTAAGAACAGATGCCTTCTTAGTAAGTGGCTGTGGAAGCTGTCCCGTGAGATTGATGCCACGTGGGCGCAATCCTTCGTAGCAAGTACCTTCAGACCAAAACTTTGTTCCAGTGTGACAACAAATGACCGACTCGCCTTTCTGGAAAGGACTGATGAAAGTCAAACAATCCTTGTTTAATAGGACAAAGTTTATTATTGGCAACGGTGCTAGTACGCGTTTCTAGGAGGATACTTGGCTCGGAGAGACACCCTTGGCCATTCAATACCCGTCTTTATATCGTATTGTTCAACGACGTGAGGTGTTCGTTGCAACGATATTTCAATCTATCCCCCTTAATATTCAGTTTAGACGGTCGCTAGCGGGCAATCGTTGGGAAGAATGGCTCCGTCTAGTTAGGAGACTGATGGAGGTTCAGCTTTCCCAACAACCCGATGAATTACGCTGGAAGCTTACTAGGTCTGGAGTATTCACAGTTAAATCAATGTATATTGATGTTATCAATTCGAGCTTCATTCCTACCTTCAAGCATGTTTGGGCTGTCAAAGTTCCATTGATAATAAAAGTGTTTATGTGGTTTGTCCATAAACAAGTTATTTTAACCAAGGACAACCTGACAAAGCGTAATTGGACAGGATCTACTAGGTGTAGTTTTACGTGATCGGGATGAGACGATCAAGCACCTTTTTCTTGACTGCCCGCTAGCCAAAGTTCTTTGGCGGACAGTCCACATTGCTTTTAATATTACTCCGCCGAGTTCTGTCAACACGTTATTTGGGATATGGCTTAATGGGATTGAGCCCGACTTAACGAGACATATTCGTGTGGGAATATGCGCTTTCTTTGTGGACTATCTCGAATTGCGTAAATGATTTGGTTTTTAACGTAACATCACGTATTCATTTTTTGCGGGTTATCTTCCGAGCAACGGCATTGATCCGTTCGTGGTCGCTACTCACTCCGATAGAGGCCAGAGCATTTGGTTACTGGATCTATCCATTTGGGAGATGGTAGCTCGGGATATCTTCAACCGGTTTGGATGGCAGTCATGTAATAGGATAGGCAATTAGTTTACCTATCTATCTTTAGCCAGCCGGTTGTGGCGTCCTTTATTTGGCTAGTTTGTGTTTCTAGCCCATTTTGGCTCTGAGTGAGCTCTTTTTTCTCTTTTTTCAGTTGGAGACTTTGAGACCTTGTTGGAACCTATTTATTTGGTTTAATAAGATGGCCGTATGCATCGCTCTGATGCAGAGGCCGGGGAGATCCCCCTTTTCAAAAAAAAAAAGGACTTGTGGTGCTAACATGTTCACGGTAGTAATAGAAACCAAGTCCAGGCTGGAGCAGGACGGCCCATTCCCATTCTTATCAGGTTCGTGATTAGATAAGCCCAAAGTGCAGTGACAGTTTCCATGTGTATCACAACACTGATGATGGGCCACTGTTCTCATATGCCCAGTTTATCATGCTTCACTTCTACTCCTCCGTACCTAAATATAAGCCTTTTTAGAGATTCCAATACAAACTACATACGGAGCAAAATGAGTGAATCTACACTCTAAAATGCGTCTATACATCCGTATGTGGTCCATATTGAAATATCTAAAAGGTCTTATATTTAGAAACGGAGGGAGTAGCTAGGATCTCTTACACCTTGTAACTAAAAAAATCATTAAAACAATAACTGATGATATCAGAAAAGCACTTACCCTTCTTTCTGACCAAAACCTGAGCCTGGAACAGTGGATATTCCAGTGGCTTCCAGAAGCTTGAGGCAGTAGTAAACATCGGGAGCTTTGCCAGCGCTTTTGGCTACATCCATAGCTCTTTGCGGCAGGCGTATTTGCGGGAAAGAATACATAGCTCCTGCAAAAGCATAATAGCATATAACATCAGAGAGAAGCTTCTTTGTCATTGAAAAAATATGCATTTCGGCGTATTTGCAGGAAAGAATACATAGCTCCTGCTACAGATAATAGTCAGACAAAAATATGCAGTTTAGAGCTTTTATGTTACCTTCTGTGAAATTGCAGACAACATTTCGGCAACTATTGAAACCGTCTGTCATTATTTGTGCCCTCCTCCTCAAAGATTCAAGGATAGACTTACTGCAACATCGATTTGAAGCATGTTAGTACAAGCTGACACGTTAACTTTCTTTCATATGGAAAGTGAGGCGTATAGAAAGAAACGTGCAGGGCGGTGTTTTTAACCTTTCAGCAGAATACTTCAGGTACGAGATGTCTCCAGGTTTAGGAGGGTTCACCATAAGTCCCATCTGTAAATTAAAGAACCAGAACCATTGTATAACTTCTTAAAATAAAGCAAGATAACTGCAAACAAATTAGTATGCTGCAGATCACACCACATAATACAACAGGGAAAATGAGATTCCGATTTTCAAGATTTTTTTTTTCAATAGTAGTTCATGGATTGCCTCCTTCCACCCCACCCAGCCAAAAAAACAACAGAATCATAAAATTTTGTTTCACTTACGAAGATCTGCCCAGGAACATTTGGACTCAGCGCGATTGATGCAACCTTGTAAATCTCGTCGACAGTCTGTCAGAACAAATCAGAAGAACAACTTGATTAAGAGAAGTTGTATGTGCTACCATCCAAACTTGAGTGTAAACGTTTGTACAGTGGAACAAATTGCCATCCTTATTTATGTGACTTGTCTTATTTAGACGTTCAATCTCAACTTTCAAAGCTTTGAGATTGGACACAGCTAGTAGCTGTAAATGAACATGACTGGTGACATACATATAACTCCCAAATGCATTGTTCATTACCAAACAGTTTTTGCAGTACCCACTAAGTGCACTCCATTAATAAGAATATCTTGGTGCAGCAAATGTAATTGAAGCAACCTAGCTAGCACAGGATGGATGTAGTGGATCATATTGCACACTGTGGTATATACACAACTGTTCTGCTAACGAAAGAACAGCAGCAAGGCTAGGAAATTCTGATGCAGATTTATAGAGTATTTTTTTGGTGTGCAATAGGACATGAATTATGTAACATTTTATTTATATATGTGTCTTGTTTTTCTATAGCTGTATTCTTCATACATATTAGTAAGTAACTTTTTCATAATCTTTAAGATAAATCATAAATTCTGTAGTGGCATGTTACCTTGGGAGGTATGTTTGTCATTTCAAAGTACCCACCACGTTGTCCACACTCTCCCCAATATCCTTTGGACACAGTATGGAAAGAAATCAGCTGAACTTCCCTGCTTACTGGAGGACCCATGTCAAACATAACCTAGAACATGTTGAGAAAGGCCATTGTGGTCAGCGCAGTTGATATTTGAGAAAAAAAATCTGATTATCTTTCAGTGTAACACAGCATGAGCCTAATCTCTTGTAGTAGTTTTTCGGCGTGCGGAAGCAAGTACTTGTCAATATGTGTTACTTAAGGGCAACTTAGAGTGCTCACTAGATTACAGACTTGTCACATGAAAACTATAAGCTTGAGTGAAGCTGTAACCATCGGTACCTTTCTTGCACTTATAAACGGACGTTCATCTTGATAAACATTCTGTTGATAAACTTCATCTGCAAGCAGAACCAAGTTTTCCTGATAGCAGAAGTTCAAAAGTTCCCTAATATTTGCTTCACTCAGGCATTGGCCAGTAGGGTTTCCTGGGTTTATTATCACCATTGCTCGAACCTAGATTGGAGGGGAAAAAAATATGATCAGAGCTAAATACAACTAGTATACATTAAGGATAACAATTTTATATAAGCAGCATGACTACAACGATATAGAAAGAAGAAGAAAATCATGAACTATGAGAAGGTGAAACAAATTACACTGTCAACGCAAAACATCAAAGAAACAATTTTACAAGTGTTTCTTTCATCAAGCTAACTATTAGACTACTAATCTTTCTTCACAAGAGTAGTAGTGGTTTTAGTGTAGAGAATGAAGATAGGCAAGGGTCTGATTGCAGAGAAAACAAGCATAGCATTCTAGTTAGATAAAAAAAAATGTAATCCCCTAACTGGTTACATCTAGTATTTCTGATGAGTATGGAAGACAGGATGAAATATACTCCTAAATTATCAGTAAAACACTTACAGTGATTCCCTTTGACCGTGCTTCTGCAACTGATTGCCGGGTACTGACAAGATCAAGTCCCCAGTTAGCCTCTTCTTCCAAATAATACGGGACAAGAGAACCACCAAAGAGGGAAATGGCAGCAGAATAAAGCGGGTATTGTGGAACAGGGACCAAAATCTGTAAAGAAAGATACATGCATCTCAACCACATTGGATTTACACCTAGTCTTAAGTAAGAATTTGGGGAAAGATACAGCTTTCAAGGATAAGCATACCCCGTCCCTCTCGTTTCTGATAATGGCGTTGAGCATTTGCATCACACCTTTACTGGCACCATCAGTGAGGTAGATAAGCTCTGGATCACTGCAATAAGTAGACCATACAATACAATACCAGTGTGAGGAGGGAGGAAGGATGACCAGAAAAACTGAGATGTTTTCTCGGGCGCTCTTGTTCAGTCTGACCTTGGATACCCATCACGCCTCTGAATGAACTCGGCAACTTCCTGCCTAACCCCAGGGATACCTCGGGAGTCACTGTAAGCACCTGATGAGATAGATTACAAGTTGTGTCAGTCAAACACACACGCGCATATATATACGTAAGACTACGGAAACAATGGAACATAGTACTGTAATACATGAGTGAGTAGATAAAAGTGGATAATTATTTGTTATGTGAAGAAAGTAAAATCGTCAGCTCTGCCTTGTTATCCACTTCCACTTGCATGCATATACATGGAGTAAAAAAAAAGGCAAAGTGCCAGTGCCTGAAGAAAACCTAGAAACACCCTGGATTAGGAGTAGTAGAAAAGAAGGGATGGATTTTGGGCGGATGAGAATATGTTACCTAAACCGCCGGGCGCGAGGGAGAGGTAGTGCTTGGCCCTTGCGATGGCATCGGCGGGGAAGATGAGACCGACGTTGGGATCATCGAGCAGAAATGGAGCCTGGCAGAGCGCCACCACCTGCGCAGGGACAAGGACACGGACAAGTAAGCACCGACCTCCAATCAATCCTGTTTCCTAGGTTGGTGAAGAGAAGAAGAGGATACGAACCTGGCGGGGGAAGGTGAGTGGCTTCTGGCCGAGGGCGTGCGGGTTGCCGACGTTGGTGAAGATGATCCTCTTGCCCTCCTTCTGGAGCTCGGAGGCGCGGAGGTAGAGCTCCCCGCGCACGGCGTACTGCACCTTCATGACGTACTCGTTCAGCTCCTCGAAGTCCAGGGCCTTCCTCCCCAACATCTTCTCGTCTTCTCCGGACGGTGGCTGATCCCTCGTGCGCCGCCGCGGAGGGGAAAGGTGGGTGTGGGGGGTGATGTGGAGAAGAAGGGAACCAAGAAACAGGGGAGCAGGTGGGAATTTGTAGTGTAATGGCAGGGCAGAGGCAGCGAGATTCCTTGTCGCGTTGCTGGGTGTGCGCAGTGCAGATTAGTCAAGCGCGGATAATGTGGAGGAGACGAGACGGCATCCGCTCAATTTTCTTGCGCACGAGAGAGAATGAGATTTGCGCCCTGAAATTGAGTGGGGAAAGGACTAGGAACTCGGGCTGGAGATAAGAGCGGAATGGCCACAGGTTGGGTTATCACCTCGCCTGCGGTGGACAAGGAACAAGCTCCTCTTGCCTGCCTGCCTGCCTGCCTGCCCCTTGGCACCTGGAGGGGAGCGCAATAATGCAGCAGCAGCGGCAGCAACAATTCTCTTCCTTGTCTCCATCTATCCATCCATCTATCCATCTTCACACACGTAACTGGCTCTGCTTTGCTCTCCATAGGATAGGAAAGATGCGAAATGGTGCTAGTAAATTGTTTCAGCTTCACAAAAATAAGACTGAAACAGGGTAGTGTTGAGCATTTGTCTAGGTGCTAGTAAATTGCAACAACAGTAGGAACACAAATTACCCCATTTGTTTTCATTCTTTGTATCCGCATCCACTGCAAATTCAGAACCAACTAGGGATGGATCATGGTGCTTGCTGAGCTAATGTGGTACTCGTTTTTTTTTTGCATATATATGCATCTGTTACAAGTTCAGAACTAGGGATAGCTAATCTACACTAGTATCATTTTTCTTTTCAGGTTATATATATAGTACGTACTCGACAATTTGGGTGAAACAAACAGGTTACTGTCCCCCCCTTTGTCTTGTGCTCACTTCATTCATGCGGGTGTTCCATTATGTTGTCCCAAGCTGCTCTTAGGGTATTTCTAACCGATCCCCTAAAAATAGCGGAGTATCCCGTCGAGTAAACCTCCATTAAGTTTTGATCGGTTCTAGCCGATCCCCTAAACTTAGCGGAGTAAAATGTAAATTTGCATAAATTCAACTTAATTTCAATCGAAATTTGCATGCATTTAAACATAAGTTCAACATAGATGGTCTTGACAACCGAACATTAAACATAAATTCAAACTTAAACTACACTAAAAACTACTCATCTTCATCGGCCGTAGTGGAGGTCGAGCCAATCTTTCCTCAATAGGCCACCCTCGATGAGACATGGTTCCGGGCCGGTGTCGTCGTTGTCGTAGTCGGTGAAGATGCTCCGCCACTCCTCGACGTCGAACTCCTCTTCCTCGCCGCCCTTCTTGGCTCCCCCCCCCCCCCCCCTCCACTACTGGGAAATGCCTTATAGGTGAACTCAATAGAGTGGCGGGCGGGTCGAGGCACCCGCCACAGCAAGTTAGGAGAAGCAGCAGTGCCGGGTAACAAAATGCGACCACCAGAGCTACCGGCACACCAGTGGCGGGCGAAATACGTCACCCGCGACAATAAAGCAGTGCTGAGTGTGGCTATGTTATAGATGTTTGCTATGACGAGTGACTTTGCTCACCTGACACTATTGTTAGCTAGCAGTGGCGGACAGAGCGAAATCCCCGCCACAGCTAAAAGCATGCAATCGTTATTTTCTTATGCGGATACTAGTTGCGGCGGGCAGCCGGGCGCGCCCGCCACACGTAGGTTAGCGGTAGACTGTTCAAATTCAACTCGAAGATTGCCTCCCGCCACCCGAAATTAGCAATGGCGGGTCATATGGCGTGCCCGTCGTAGGTGATGAGCACTATCTGCACGCGCCCCCTCCCCTCCCCTACCCCACTCTCACTCCCCCCATCTCGCTCTCGTCGCCGCCCTCGCCCTCCACCGCGGCGTTGCCCATTTCGTTGTCGCAGTCCGCTGCCACCGTCGTCCTCGCCCTCCACCGCGTCACCCTCACCATCGATCCGCCACCCCATCGCCCTCCGCTCCAGCACGTATAAGGTCGCCGTCCCCACCTCTCTTTTCGGCCGTCCTCGTCGCCACCCACGGCCGCGGCTGCCATGCACACGGACAGCCGCGGCAGCAGCCACGTTCGACTAGGGTTAGGGTTAGGGGTTTGATTGCTATAGTTTTTAGTTTCTAGGTATAGTTGAAGTTTCTAGCTAGTTTTAGTTTGATAGTTGTAGTTTGTAGTTGTATAGTTTTTAATGCACACAATAAAAACAAATTGTAGTTGTAGTTTATAGTTGTAATTTGATATTTTTAATTGTAGTTTATAGTTGTAGTCTATAGTTGTAGCAATAGAACTAGCCGTATATATGAACTCAACGGTCGTATAGTTGTAGTTTGTAGTTCTTTACAGGGATACATACTACAAGCGCTAAAGTTTTGGCGAAGCGTTGATTTATTTCTGCTTCGCCAAATTTTTAGCACTTAATTTGTCCATTTTTATGAAAAGGTCATGCCAAATTTCTTTCTTCATTTTTTATTCATATTGTGTTATAGTAGATGTCTTCATTTCTTTACAGAGATTCATACTATAAGCGAAAAGCGCTAAAGTTTTGGCGAAATGTTGATTTATTTTCGTTTCAACAAATTTCTAGCTCTTAATATGTCCATTTATATGCAGAGGTGATGCCAATTTTTTTGTTTGTTTTAATTCATATTGTGCTGTTGAAAATTTCTTCAGTTCTTTCACCAAATTTATTTATCTGCATGTTTTAGGTTATTTTTTTCGTGAAATGGCGGACAATGGCAGGTACCGTGGTGTTTTCCAAAGGCCCTGGGGAAGTGGGGCGCCCAAATCAAAACTCCATCGCTGGCAAGAAACAATGGCTCAACACGTTCGACTTAACCGAGGACGTGGTGCGCGCTTACGATGCCATGTCGCTCGAGTACTAGGGGCGAAAGGCCCATCTCAACTTTCCTCAGGATGCTTGGCGCATTTGAGATAGTGCCTCCTAACATGAGGATAGTCTCCAAGGTCGAGGAGAAGGAGCACTTGAAGGCCAAGGCGCTCATTAGGGCCCGCGAACGCCAGAGCACCGGTCCCTTGGTAGAACGGTATCTTCGGGAGGATCCGCATATGTACGCCATCAACAAGGCATTCCTGATGACCGCACGCAACCAGAAGGATGCCGAGGATGACCCGATAGACTGGTATAATCTCATCGAGGAGTCCGATGAGGATGACGATGACAACTTCGGCTCTGACGTTGACTTAGATTAGGAGTTGATCTCTCCATCATGCCTAGTCGAATAACTCCGTGCTTTAGATATTTGAACCTTTAATGTTGTACTTATGATGATGATAATGAGAGCCAGGATGATGATGATGCTAGCGAGGATGACGATAGCCAGCAGTATGAGGATGAGAAAGATGATGAGGGTACTGGAGATGATGACAATGATGATCCATATAATTATGCAATTTTCTCTCAAAGAATGAAAGAGCTTAATGAGGACGAGAAGGCCAATCTCATCGCGATCCTACCATCAAGTGTGCACTACTTGGGAAGGCCATTTATGCATCGTTTTACCAAGACCAACATCGTGAAACACACCATGGTATGTTTATATATTTTCTCTTTTTTTATTCATAACACTATATGGCAAGATGTCTAACATTGCGTGCTCTATTTCGTTTTTAATCACGAGGACATTCTTACTGCCGGCATGGCTGGAGTATGTCTTGGAGCAGCAGGTCCTGTCAACAGCGTTCGATACAAGACGGACATAGACGGCCGCATATCGTTCTATGAGGTCGGCAGCGGGAATTCCTGAAGGAAAAAGAGACAACGACTAACGGTTGACACAACAGTGATCATCACGATAAGGAACAATATGAGCAACAACTTCCAGATGATGGTTGTTGTAAATCTTATTTAGAAATAAGATCCAGTCAAATATCTCCAAATTGATGAACTCTTAGTTAGTCAGTTAAGATGCCTGTGATACTTTGATGTTGGTTTGTTAACTGGAACAAATTTGAAGTGTTAGTAGTTGTTATGAAGAGTACTAATTACCTAATGAACTTGCATGCCTAAGCTTACCATGCGTGCTTTATTTGATTGTAGTATTGAATTTCTTATATTGGATTTATGCAAAACGCAGCCATGGCAAAACAATTGGCGTCGTGGCTGCAATTTTTTTGATTCGCATGAATAAGACTGCAGTGGCGGGTGCTCTAATACATCCGCCGTTGCAAATATGAATAAATAATGATTGGCAGGTAAACACTGCCCGCCATTGAAGAAACCCAACTAGTGGCGGGTCAGTAAGCATCGCCAGCCACTGCAGGCCTCTACCAGTGGCAGGCGGGCACCCGCCACTGATGCGGTTGTAGCAGTGGCGGGTGCCTCTGACAGCCCGGCCCGCCGCTGCTGACGTTTTTGCGCGTGCCACTGCTAGGCATTCCTGCAGTATCGCTCCTCACCGCTTTGCACCTCGTTGTTGGAGATGACGATGACCTTTCCGCCATTGTCGGCGAATATCGCCCGCTCCGCCTCCATGAGCTCCGGGTGCTGGCATCGGAGGTCCTCCATGTACCCCTCGTCGGCGGCCTCCACCTCGAGGCGCTCCCTCGCCCCTCGGTCCTCCCGAGCCATCGCCGCGCTCACCACACCCGACTTTGGCGGGACGAGGTGGACCGGCTCCGTCCCAATCGGGAAGTTCAGCCTTGCATCGCGGCCGTGGAACTGGACTTGCCACCGGTCATACTCCATTGCCGCAAGCTCCGCCGTGTGGAACGACCCGACCCATTTCCTCTTGTGGGTCTCCCTGTCGGTGATCTCCATCACCCATGTCCCCCATGAGCGCTAGCGGACTCCGACGTAGGTCCTCTACGGTAGCCGCGACGGAGGGAGTTCCGGGAAGTCAGCGAATCGGCCGGGTAGGGGCAGGCGGATCGGGCGAGCGGCGGCGGCTCGAGGATGCGCCGCTAGACGACGACCGGTAGGAGTGGCGGCGTGGATTCGCGCTGTGAATCGGTGCCGGGGACCTTTGGCTACTGCGTCCGACCATTGGGAGGAGAGGGGGCGGGCGGGAAGGACGGGGGACACGCTGGCGGCGGGGCGAGGGGGAGAAGAGGAGGCTGACAGCGGGGAAGAGAGAGATATATTTTTTACTCGGTCGCCAAGCGGTGGATTAAATATAGAAAGATTTGCGGTGGCCGAGTAAACTTTTTACTCCACCATGGTCTATTGGGAATCGGTTAGGTCCTGATTAGAGGAGTAAAATCGAGATTTTACTGCTCTAATCGGTTATTCGGATCAGAAATGCCTTCACAAACAATGTCATGGACTGTCACCGTTTAGAAATCCATTTTCTTTTCTAACTACACACAGCACAGCGGAGCGGGGTGTAATCCGATAAGTTAATTTGCTGGTTACAATCCGACATCTGCAACGGATGGATGGATGGATGGATGGATGGATGGATGGATGGATCGAGATATACTGTACTCTGCATGCATGTGCATATTGTTGATCATGCCGGGTCACTTCTTCATATTGACCCACTCCAGCTTCAGCATTATTTCCCCGCTCTCGACGTTCCGGAGGCGCAGGATCATGTCCTGGACGAACTTGCCGTTCTTCCAGCACACGCGGCTCTCCTCTGCGAGGCAGTTCCCGCTGCTCGGCGCGACCAACCGCACCACGGTGCCGTTGCGGATGCCCTCGGTGTCCAGTTCCAGGACCTCCGTGAAGGGCAGCACCTCGATGTCCGCGTTCCCCATTGGGTCGTCCTTGCTGAAGGTGTCCTTGTCAAACAGCGCCTGTACAGTACAGCACACCACACCACAGCACAGTTTTCTTCAACGTAGACGGAATGTGTTTGGTAACAGATTGCAAGAGAACAATAGGTAGTACTCACAAGCTTGATTGGTGCATTCGGGTTCGTGATTGACAGGGTTAGCTCCTCATGCCAGATAGGGTTCACGGATCGCTTCTTCACGCTGGTCTTCAGTTTCTGCAATAGCACAATTTTTTTGAACAGAAAACAGTACGAGAACAATTAATAGTAATACAGAATCATGGACAAGAAGAAGAAGAAGAAGCAATGAGAGAGCGGACACCTGCTTGCCGAGGCGAAGGACAACATATGGATCACTGCCTCTCGCGTCGCGGTAGGCAAGGTTGATCCCACGCACCACACGCACCTTCAACAGCCCAACCAAACCATCCATGCTCGATCTCGATCCGATCGATACTCAGTTTAATTAAATTTATGCTATGCTATTATTTTGCGTACAGAGGAATGTGGTCGGTCTGGTGTGGTGTGTCGTGGGACGAAGAAGCGCCTAACCCAATCCTCGAATTAGAATCAGGCGGCTTCTTGCGCCCCGCTTTTTTCTTCCCCCCTCTCTTCTCATGGGCATAAATAGAGTAGCCTCACACTTGAGCCTATATATGAGAGACAGACGGTCTCCGCCGTAGGAATTGTGCTGACCATTTCTCATGTGTCCTGCGTCCAAACAAAACCAGCTGTTGCCATTTTTGGCATCTCTCTTGCATTGCATTGCATGGGCAGAAAGTGGTACTCGTTTTTTGCAAAATAAAAATAGAGCAAAATTGGTAGTAGATTTTTTGGCTGTCAGTTAAAAGTGATTGTTCTGTGGGATACATACTTGTAAAGTGGTATTTTTTGTTAAATACTCGGAATTCTATAGTATGGCTGACTTGATTTTAGTGACCCCCTATCTAAGACATTTAGAATAAATCATAATGTTTGGTTTACCAGGGTTTCATAAGGCTCAACCGATTTGCCAACTATTTGGTTTACGAGGGTTCAGAAACGGTTTCATCTAAACTCTATCTGATATCAATTAGTTCATAGGTCTTAAGTATTTGCAACTTGAATACTAAAACAAAGGTAAAAATAACCAATCCCAATATAGTAGTATTTGCCTAGCTTCACGGCTCCTAGAAACCAAGTTCTTCTGCTGAAACATGAACATGGGCTACTACCATATTCTGAAAATAACGGTGAAGTTTAATTTGATTGGTGGTACTGAAGTAGAGGTGCTTTTCTAAATATAACGATGAAGTCAAATCAAAGTTTGGATCCTAGAGTGCAGTCATTTATTTGACAAAAGCCTCATGTACAAGTCTCTCTGATCCTTGTAGCAATATCATCACTCCATATATCTATTCTTTCAAGACATGGATGTAATAATGCCACATAAACAGATCAACACCACACAGACTCCATATATTACTTTCAGAGATGTGCTTGTGGATTTGTTCAATAAACGTGCTTTTGCGTGCCTGACTTGAGCTTGGCTATTGCCATGGGAGCTTAGCAAATGTACATACCGTAGATATGCTTTCTGTTGTCACGTTTTGGCTTATTTCTGTTAGATGTGTATAGTTCATTGTGTACATCCCAATTGTATAAGGGGCTTTTCTGGGCTTTTCTGCACTTTCTCGCACATGTATATGTAATGGCCCTTAGCCCTTAGGAAATGAGAGTTGCTCTTTCATAACATGGTATCAGATGCTTAGGTTCCCCTCGCTCCCTCGCACGCTGCAACTCCGTGCTCCTCTGCTCGATTCTGACAGCCGCATCCCTTCTCCATCCCCGAGTGAGTCAACCCCTGCTCGATCCCGCCTTGGGCGCTCGCTTGACTGCTGCCGCTGCCGATCTGTGGCTGCTCCCTCCCCCGCTCGTCTCCTCTCCGTCCTTCGGTCGTCGCCCGTCGCCCCGTTCGGCTGCTGCAGCTGCCGAACTGAGGCTGCCTCGACCTGCCGCCTCTCTTGCCCTGGTCCGGCCGCCTTTTTCCGCCCAGGTCCGGCTGCCGCGAACGCCGTTGCTCCCGCCCGAGTCCGGCCGCCCAGCTGCCTTCGCCACCTAGGTCCCGGCCCGCGAACGCCGTCGCCCGCCCAGGTCGGCCGCCTTCGCCGCCCCAGTCCGGCCGCCACCGCTTGGTCCTGCCCGCCCCCTGCCCCCTCTGGTCCTCGTCGTTGCCGTGCGCACGAGGAGGGGTGCAGCGCTCGGGCTTTTCCCTCGATCCAGATCTGGTTGAGGGCCCATTGACCTCAAAAAAAAAAAACGGACATCAGCAGCAGAGTGACTTCCTCATGTCCTCTTCGGGTTATGTCGCGGTCCCTCGGTGCTCGGTGATCTTTGATGGCACCAATTATGCTGAGTTTGTAGGCTTCATGCGCATCCATATGCGTGGACTCCTTCTGTGGGGGGGTTCTCTCTGGCGAGGTCCCCTGTCCGCCATGTCCGGTGGCACCCGTGGCCCCAATCCCACCCGTGCCGCCGGTCCTTACTGCTGATGCCTCTCAGGCTGACCGAGATGCTGCCAAGGCTCTGGACGATGCTGCGGTTGATGCTTATGATCAGCAGGTATCCGCCTATTCCGCCGCTTCTCTCGTGGTACCGGATGATCTGCCGCTTACACTCGGTGGTGCAACGATGATGCTCGAGCTGCTTTGTTCTCACCGCGAGTGTTCTTCCTCGATTTTCTTGAGTTTATGGGACTTAGCATTGCTGCGGCGATGTGGTCTTACCTCATCGCCGCTTATCAGCCCTCTGGTGATGCTCTCTACCTATCTCGTAGCGTCGAGGAGCATGCACTCCAGCAAGGTGATTCCTCTGTTGATGAGTTCTATTCACAGTGCTCTGCCATCTGGCGTCAACTTGACTCTCTTCGGACAGTTGTTTGTGGCACTGTCGTTCTTTGTCGAACTACTCGGCCGATCTGGAGTTTCAGCGCGTCCATGAGTTCTTGTCACGTCTCCGTTCTGAGTTTGAACCGCGTCGTGCTCACTTGCTTGCTCGTGGCCGTGTTCCTATCTCGGAGGTGCTTGCTGAGCTTCGTGCTGAAGAGACCCGCCTTCACTCTGCTGGATTGCTGGTGGTCCCGTCTGTGTTGGCTGCTCGTGCTCCTGTGTCGTCTGCTCGGCTCACCGCTCCACCGCTCCTCCCCACACCTTCAGGGGGGGGGGGGTGAGTCGACCTGCTTCCACTGAGAGGGGCCGGTTGCGCCGTGACACCTTATGTGGCTACTGCTCTCGGCCAGGTCACCCAGAGTCTGATTGCCGTGAGAAGAAGCGAGACCAGCGACGCTCCTCTTCCAGTGGGACTCCTGGATCTTCCTTGACTCCGTCACTCACTGACCAGGACATTGTGAGGCTCAAACGTCTCTTGGCCTCCTCAGGCTCTTCGTCGACTGGTTCAGCTGCTGCTGTGACTGCAGCCACTTCTCCATCACCGCGGACGTCTACACAGTCAGGTACATCTTCGTGGGTTTTGGATTCTGGAGCCTCCTTCCACATGTCTTCTGATCCTTCTATATTGTCTTCTCTTCGGCCTCTTGATTCACCTATTAATGTTCTTACTGCCGATGGCACATCTCTTCCTGTTGCTAGTCGTGGTATTCTTTCCACTCCGTCCTTCTCTGTTCCGAGTGTTTCACATGTTCCTCGTCTTACCATGAATCTTTTTTCTGCTGCCCAACTTACTGATTCTGGTTGTCGTGTCATTCTTGATACCGACTCTTGCTCCATTCAGGATCATCACACCAAGGTTTTGGTTGGAGCTGGCTCTCGGCGCCGTGAGTCAGAGGGCCTTTGGGAGGTTGACTGGCTTTGTGTTCCTTCCGCTGCCACCACTTACGCCACTCCCATGCTCTTCTTGCCTCTTCGCCGCGTCCTTCCAAAGAAAGGGCATCATCGCCTTGGTCACATCTGTGGCTCTCGCTTGTCTTCTTTAGTTCGTCGGGGCCTCTTAGGGTGCATGTCAGAGATGTCTCCTTACATTGTAATGGTTGCAGACTTTGCAAACAGACTCGCCATTACCTTATCCTACTAGTGAGTCAAGATCTCAAAGATCCGTTTGACTTAGTTCATTACGATGTCTGGGGTCCAGCCCCCTTTAATTCGAAAGGTGGTCATCGCTACTATGTTTTGTTTATTGATGATTTCTCTCGCTACACTTGGCTCTACTTCATGAAATCTCGTAGCGAGGTTCTCTCTATATACAAACGTTTTGCTGCCATGGTTCACACTCAGTTTGCCACGTCCATTCGTACTTTTCGTGCTGACTCTGCTGGGGAGTATATCTCTCAGTTGTTGCGTGGTTTTCTAGCGGATACTCTTGCCCAGTTCTCATGTCCTGGGGCTCATGCTCAGAATGGCGTTGCCGAACGCAAGCATCGTCATTTGCCTGAGACGGCCCGTGCGCTAATGATTGCTGCTTCCCTTCCACCCCATTTTTGGGCTGAGGCTGTTTCCGCATCCACCTATCTCATCAACATTCAGCCCTCCACTGCTTTGCAGGGTGGTATCCCTATGGAGTGTCTCACCGGACGTTCCCCTGACTATTCCGCTCTTCGGATGTTTGGACATGTGTGTTACGTCCTTCTTGCCCCCCGAGAACGCACCAAACTGACTGCTCAGTCGGTTGAGTGTGTTTTTCTTGGCTACAGTGATGAGCACAAGGGTTATCGATGTTGGGACCCTATGGGTTGTCGCTTGCGCATCTCGCGTGATGTGACATTTGACGAGTCTCGTTCTTACTACCCATGTTCTCCTTCCTCGAGTTTCTCTATGGATGACATTTCTTTCCTGCTCCTTCCTGACACACCCGGCTATGTGCCTCATGTGTCATCTCTTCCTCCGACACCTCTCATTCCTTCTTATTCCCCACCGACACCGTCTACTCCATCCTCCTCCTCCGCCTCTCCACCATCATCTCCAGTCCGTCGCCCTCTCTCACCATTCCCTCTCCACTATACTCGCCGATCTCGTACTGAGGATGTCTCCTCTGACGAGCCTTCCACCTCTGGTGCACCTCCTCTCATGCCTCCCCCGGTTCACAACCTTCGTGCTCGGCCTTGCCCCCCGCCTGACCGCTACTCACCTAATTCGTATGGTCTTTCTGCTATTGCTGAGCCCACTTCCTACCGAACTGCCATGACTCAGCCTGAATGGCAACTTGCGATGGCCGAAGAGCTTGCTGCTCTTGAGCGCTCTGGCACATGGGATCTGGTTCCCCTTCCTTCCAGTGTCCGTCCCATCACCTGCAAGTGGATCTACAAGGTTAAGACTCGCTCCGATGGTTCTCTTGAGCGTTACAAAGCTCGTCTAGTGGCCCGTGGCTTTCAGCAGGAGCAGGGCCGTGATTATGATGAGACATTCGCTCCTGTGGCTCACATGACCACTGTCCGCACTCTTCTTGCTATGGCTTTTGTCCGTCAATGGTCTATCTCTCAACTTGATGTTCAGAACGCTTTTCTCAATGGCGAGTTGCGTGAGGAGGTTTATATGCAGCCACCACAGGGATACTATGCTCCTGATGGTATGGTCTGTAGACTTCGCCGCTCCCTATATGGTCTCAAACAGGCCCCTCGCGCCTGGTTTGAGCGCTTCGCATCTGTGGTGACTGCTGCTGGTTTCTTGCCCAGTGACCATGATCCCGCACTGTTCGTTCACACGTCTCCTCGTGGTCGGACTCTTCTCCTTCTCTATGTTGATGACATGATCATCACTGGTGATGACATTGATTACATTGCCTTTGTTAAGGCTCGCCTTGTGACCGATTTCTTATGACTGATCTTGGTCCACTTCGCTACTTTCTTGGGATTGAGATCTCCTCGGCCTCTGATGGCTTCTACATCTCCCAAGAAAAATATATTCAGGATCTTCTTGCTCGCGCTGCTCTCGGTGATGAGCGTACAGTTGTGACTCCCATGGAGCTCAACGTTCAGCTTCGTGCCACCGATGGTGACCCTCTTCCTAATCCCACTCGCTATCGTCATCTTGTTGGCAGTCTTGTCTATCTTCTTTATACGCATCCCGACATCTCCTATCCTGTTCACATCCTCGAGTCGGTTTGTTTCAGCCCCACCTCTGTCCACTATAGTCATCTCCTCCGTGTTCTACGATATCTTCGTGGCACGATCTCTCGACGCCTTTTCTTTCCCGCTCAGCCTCTCTTGAGCTCGTGCCTACTCTAATGCTACTGGGCTAGTGATCCCTCGGATCATCGCTCATTGTCTGCTTATTGTGTCTTTCTTGGTGGCTCTCTTATTGCACGGAAGACAAAGAAGCGACTATGATTCTCGCCGAGGTGAGGCTGAGTTGCGAGCCATGGCTATGTTGACGGCTGAGGTGATCTGGTTACGATGGTTACTTGAGGACTTTGGTGTGTCTGCTACTACCTCCACTCCTCTACTGTCTGACAGTACCGGTGCTATCAGTATTGCGCGTGACCCGGTGAAGCATGAGCTCACCAAGCACATCGGCGTAGATGCCCACTTTGTGCATGCTGCTGTGCAGGATCAGACTCTCGCTCTTCACTATGTGCCCTCTGAGTTACAGTTGGCTGATTTCTTCACGAAGGCACAGACTCGAGCGCAGCATGGGTTTTTCCTCTCCAAACTCAGTGTTGTTGATCCACCATGAGTTTGAGGGGGGGTGTTAGATGTGTATAGTTCATTGTGTACATCCCAATTGTATAAGGGGCTTTTCTGCACTTTCTCGCACATGTATATGTAATGGCCCTTGGCCCTCAGGAAATGGGAGTTGCTCTTTCATAACAATTTCCATGGGAACTTAGCTGAGATATAACTGAACTGAACTGTTTGAAGAATTGTATTGTATGTACATATGTGATTTTAGCTGTTAAGAAACCCTTTTCCATATAAAAGTGATTGTCCTAGCTTTGCCACTGCTTTTTACCAGTGGGCTCGAGTGGAAAATATGTGAATGGTGCGAGTCTTTTGTGCATTTGTAAACTTTTTTTCGATTTTTTATCTAAGAACCTAAAGCATCATAGCTCAAGTTCGAATATGAAGTTGCTTACCGCACATACCGTATGGTTTTAAACTTTTGGTTAGATATAAGAGGTCAAGCATGTTTACTGCAACCTTTAAATCTGTTTTCATTTAAAACTCACTATATATTCAGCGCTCTGCGAGGTTGGTTTGTATATGCTTGCTTAGTACACTTAACCAAAGAAACATGATGGTATGGTCACGATGTAAGAACTCCCGGTATGGATGAGCCGACTCCAAATGCTTTGATGAGCCCACCCGGCACCGACTTGAACAGCTACGAGATGTGAGTTTCTGGGAAGATACCTAGTTGGGTGACACTCCATTAGGCCAACTTCAACGCACGACTGCCGGTTTATTAAGATTTGGGTCGTTAGTACTCTAGACTTATGCACATGCAGTAGTAGCATTCCCGACGAAAAGGCTTGCCCGAGGACAATCAAAGATAAAGAATACAAAGGTACAAAGAAGATCTCTGAGACAAAGGTCAGAAATACTGAAAATCCAGCAAGATCGTTGCCGGGGGGGGGGGGGGGGCTGGCGAAGCCCGCCAAGTTCCAAGCACGGCAAGCTCCGAGCCCGACAAGAATTCCACTACCTTGCCACGGCTCCACCTCATCAATCAGGTTGTCACTTGTCGATTAGGTGTTGAGCAGGCATGTAGTAAGGTGAGTCTTGTATGGGCACGTGGTAGCTCGCCGCCGAAGGCATAGCTTTACTGACAGCCGTCCAGGCGATATGTCAAGGAAACAAGAGGTCGATGGACGAACGACACAGAAGAAGAGACCATCCTTGCCGGGGAGCTCCATCTAAAAGACAACTCACATCACAATTAATGTGTTTGTCCTAACCTGTCAGAGTTAGGTATTTGGCACTGTAGCCACTATTTACGGTGCGTATTTACCATTTCGCCACTCTAGAGACCCCTGAGTCTATAAAAAGAGGCCCATGGCTACCTTTACAAAGGTGGAAACTCTATACATTTGCACGTGTAGCTGCACTCTTCGAGCACCTTGCCGGGACGTGCGCACCTTGTAACTGGACATAAACACATCCAATACACAAAGCAGGAGTAGGGTTTTACGCTTCACAGTGGCCCGAACCTGGGTAAACTTCGTGCGCTCAGTTAGCTCTGCTCTTTGTGCTCGTCGATCTCCTCAGTCAAACCGCAAAGGGGCCATTGCTGGTGACATATATCGTCGTACGCATGACAACGACCCCATCATGTCCGCGTTTCTCCGTTTGGGCCAAAACAGGCAGACCACACGGCCCAACGCGCGGCCACATCCTCAAATTTTGTCCATTTGGCGTCCGGCCTGCCTCATTTTCGGCGCAAACCTGCGCCTGGTTTGCGTCCACACGGACGTGGAACAGACGGGTACGTGCTTGCTCTCGTCCGCCTTGGGGACGCGTGGCGGCCGTCCAACTACGTCCACCACCCAAAATCAATGCGCACGCGCGGCGGGCTCGGGCTGTCAGCCACCACGGCTGGTGGGTCGCCGTCCTACTCAATGTGGAAGCCGTGGACCGGCCAGTCCACAGCTTCCACTTCCTAGCCGGCCTGCCTCCTCGAGCCCCGACATGAGCAAACCCTAGCCACCGCTGTCGCATCCGACTCGCCCACCTCCCCGCCGGTGCCATGGGCTGGCATTGCATCAACAAGGGGAAGCACGACCATGAGGCCGACTCCTCCTCTGATCGACGCCGCTCCAGCAGGTCCACGCCACCCGCACCACCTTCTCCACACGCACCACTGATACGTCTCCAACGTATCTATAATTTTTTATTGTTCCATGCTATTATATTATCTGTTTTGGATGTTTAATGGGTTTTAATATGCTTTTTTATATTATTTTTGGGACTAACCTATTAACCGGAGGCCCAGTGCCAGTTTATGTTTTTTTTGCCTATTTTAAAGTTTCACAGAAAAGGAATACCAAACGGAGTCCAAACGGAATGAAACCTTCGCGATGATCTTTCTTGGACCGAAAGCAATCCAGAAGACTTGGAGTCGAAGTCTGGAACTCCACGAGGCGGCCACGAGGCAGGAGGGCGCGCCCAGGGGGGTAGGCACGCCCCCCACCCTCGCGGGCCCCTCGTAGCTCCACCGACGTACTTCTTTCGCCTATATATACTCTTATACCCTAGAAACATCGTAGAGAGCCACGAAACCACTTTTCCACCGCCGCAACCTTACATGCCGTGAGATCCCATCTTGGGGCCTTTTCCAAATGATTCTGGGAGGGGAATCGATCACGGAGGGCTTCTACATCGACATCATTGCCTCTTTGATGAAGCGTGAGTAGTTTACCACAGACCTTCGGGTCCATAGTTATTAGCTAGATGGCTTCTTCTCTCTCTTTGATTCTCAATACAAAGTCCTCCACGACGTTCTTGGAGATCTATTCGATGAAATAGTCTTTTGCGGTGTGGGCTTCTACATCGACACCATTGCCTCTTCGATGAAGCGTGAGTAGTTTACCACAGACCTTCGGGTCCATAGTTATTAGCTAGATGGCTTCTTCTCTCTCTTTGATTCTCAATACAAAGTCCTCCTCGACGTTCTTGGAGATCTATTCGATGAAATAGTCTTTTGCGGTGTGGGCTTCTACATCGACACCATTGCCTCTTCGATGAAGCGTGAGTAGTTTACCACAGACCTTCGGGTCCATAGTTATTAGCTAGATGGCTTCTTCTCTCTCTTTGATTCTCAATACAAAGTCCTCCTCGACGTTCTTGGAGATCTATTCGATGAAATAGTCTTTTGCGGTGTGTTTGCCGAGATCCGATGAATTGTGGATTTATGAACAAGATTATTATCTATGAATACTATTTGGTTCTTCTCTGAATTCTTATATGCATGATTTGATATCTTTGCAAGTCTCTTCGAATTATCGGTTTAGTTTGGCCTACTAGATTGATCTTTCTTGCAATGGGAGAAGTGCTTAGCTTTGGGTTCAATCTTGCGGTGTCCTTTCCCGAAGGATGAGGGGCAGCAAGACACGTATTGTATTGTTGCCATCGAGGATAAAAAGATGGGGTTTATATCATATTGCTTGAGTTTATCCCTCTACATCATGTCATCTTGCTTAATGCGTTACTCTGTTCTTGTGAACTTAATACTCTAGATGCATCTTTGGATAGCGGTCGATGTGTGGAGTAATAGTAGTAGATGCGTAATCGTTTCGATCTAATTGACACGGACGTGATGCCTATATTCATGATCATTGCCTTAGATATCTTCATAACTATGCGCTTTTCTATCAATTGCTCGGCAGTAATTTGTTCACCCACCGTAATACATGCTATCTTGAGAGAAGCCACTAGTGAAACATGTGGCCCCCGGGTCTCTTTCTTATTATATTGCATCTCTTTTATTTACATCGCATCTCGTTTACTATTTTGCAATCTTTACTTTCCAATCTATACAACAAAAATACCAAAAATATTTACTTTACTATCTTTATTAGATCTCACTTTTGTGAGTGACCGTGAAGGGATTGACAACCCCTTTATTGCATTGGTTGCAAGGTTCTTGATTGTTTGTGCAGGTACTAAGTGACTTGTGCGTTGTCTCTTACTGGATTGATACCTTGGTTCTCAAAACTGAGGGAAATACTTACGCTACTTTGCTGCATCACCCTTTCCTCTTCAAGGGAAAACCAACGCATGCTCAAGAGGTAGCAACCACCTGCTTCGCCCGTGTTCAAGATCGCGCCTGTCAGTGTCAAAACCGGCAGATCTCGGGTAGGGGGTCCCGAACTATGCGTCTTAGGATCGAAGGTTACAGGAGACAGGGACACGATGTTTACCCAGGTTTAGGCCCTCTTAATGGAGGTAATACCCTACTTCCTGCTTGATTGACTTTGATAAGTATAGGGGTTACAAGAGTTGATCTACCTTGAGATCATAATGGCTAAACCCTAGATGTCTTAGCATGTATGATTATGATTGCCTCTACCGACCAATCCCTCCGGTTTATATAGACACCGGAGGGGGCTAGGGTTGTACAGAGTCGGTTTACAGAGAAAGGAATCTTCACATCCGAACGCCAAGGGGAGTCCCATCCGGACACAGGGGAACACCTTCCATCTTGTATCTTCACGGCCCACAAGTCCGGCCCACATTACATAGCACGGGCGTCCGGGACCCCTAATCCAGACTCCTCAAGAGCCCCCAAGCCACCGGGTCGGGTGGCAACACCGCATTAGGGGATCGATGTGCCCCTTTAATATTTATAAATAATGAGCGCGAAGCCCAGTAGCCCCCGAGCCTTAATGTGGGCACGGGTGGCCGAATTAAGGATCGATATCCGTTTGACAGAAAAATTCATTGTGTTTAACACAAACTTCTCAAAAAGATAATAAGATCTCTTAAAGGAGCTTAGAGCTGGTCGAAATCCGAGCTCGCCAAGGTAGGCCCCAAGGGGTTTAAAAGATGGGTTGCAGTAAATGGATTTTACTCGCAATTTTTATGTGTAATGATTCTATGTATCCAAGTACTTTACATCATTAATGCTCGGATCCGCATTGTACAAAACTTTCTTGACGGACCATTGGCTTCAACCTCCTCGGCCAGTAGCTGGGGAGTGTTTGTCCTACTTTATAAAGCCTTTACAAGGGCAAAGTTTTATGGCAAACAAGGCAATCCGGCCATACAGTTTTATGAACAAAGGTATGTGGAGAGATATGCTATATGCTATTAAATGTAAAAAAACATCTTCTAAAGAAAATAGTCCCGCTATCGGTTCCTTTCTTTGGGTTGTCATGCTGATCATGATCTTGAAACCTCACCTCCGATCAATGTGGGAGGAAAATATTTGAGGATTCAGTTTGGGGAAAGTTCCCGAACTATGTGGTCTTTAGCGAACCTAAATTTTCACTTCCGTCGTTGCCGACCAATTATATTCTTTAAGATAGCTAGCTTTTGGCTTCACCCAGCCTGAGGTACTAACTCGGATGACCCGGTAGTAACAATCACAAAGGTGCTCCCTTTACCGCCTAGCCGAACGACCGGGAATGTAGGGGTAAGCACAGGAGCCAGGCAACCCAGCTTGGCCAAAATCTTAAGTCAAATTGATGCATATTTATGGCTTTATAACGATAATTACGGAAGGCAGCGCTTGTATAATAAATACAAACGCTCATGAGATATGTTTATTTTGACTCCGTTGTGACCGTTTATCATTTGAAAGTGGCCCATTGTCGACTTCTACCCCTTTGTAGATGCTATACAGGGTGTTTCCGCAGTAACAAGACAAGCCGGCTGCCAGGCACCGCAATAGGCCGTATGTCCACGCCGATGTCTACCGACACTACTGGGAGACCGCGACGCCATTGCCGTGGGGAGATGTCCATGATGCGGCTTGAATTACATCGGTATTTTCCCAAAGATGAAGAAATGATGCAGCACACCTTTGGTAGGTATTTCCCTCAGTGATGAGACCAACGTAATCGAACCAGTAGGAGAACCACGAAACACTACATAAACGGTACCTGCACACAAAGAACAAATAATTGCAACCAGACGTAAAAGAGGGGTTGTCAATCCCTCCCGGGTAAAAAGATATATAAAATTGTAGTAGATTGGATAAATAGATCTCGCTGGAACGCGAGATAAAATCAATAAATTGTAGCAAGGTATTTTTGGGTTTTTGGATTAATAGATCTGAAAATAAAAGCGAATAAAAATAGATCTCGAAGGCAAATATGATAAAGAAGAGACCCGGGGGCCATAGATTTCACTAGTGGCTTCTCTCTCGAGAAAAGTAGCATACGTCGGGTAAACAAATTACTATTGGGCAATTAATAGAGCTTCAAATAATTATGACGATATCCAAGCAATGATCATTATATAGGCATCACGTCCAAGATTAGTAGACCGACTCCTGCCTGCATCTACTAATATTACTCCACACATCGACTGCTATCCAACATGCATCTAGTGTATTAAGTTCATGAAAAAACGGAGTAATGCAATAAGAACGATGACATGATGTAGACAAGATCTATTCATGTAGGAATAGACCCCATCTTGTTATCCTTAATAGCAATGATACATACGTGTCATGTCCCCTTCTGTCACTGGGGTTGAGCTCCGTAAGATCAAACCCATCACAAAGCACCTCTTCTCATGGCAAGAAAAATCAATCTAGTCGGACTAACTAAACCAAAGATTCGATGAAGAAATACGAGGCTATAAGCAATCATGCAAGTAAGAGATCAAAGCTCATTTAACTTTCATGGATAAAATAGATCTGATCATAAACTCAAAGTTCATCGGATCCCAACAAACACACCGCAAAAAGAGTTACATCAAATAGATCTCCAAGAGACCATTGTATTGAGAATCAAAAAAGAGAGAGGAAGCCGTCTAGCTACTACTACGGACTCGTAGGTCTACAATGAACTACTCATGCATCATCGAAGAGGCATCAATGAGGATGATGAACCCCTCCGTGATGGTGTCTAGATTGGATCTGTGGTTTCTGGAACTTGTGACAGCTAGAATTGTGTTTCATCGACTCCCCTAGGTGTTTTGGAATATTGGGGGTATTTATAGAGCAAAGAGGCGGTGCAGGAGGCGGCCGAGGTGGGCACAATCCACCAGGGAGCGCCTGGGCCCCCAGGTGCGCCCAGGTGGGTTGTGCTCCCCTCGGAGCCCCCCTCTGGTACTTCCTTGGCCCTACTTGTGTCTTCTAGTCTAGAAAAAATCTCCAAAAAGTTTCGCTGCGTTTGGACTCCGTTTGGTATTGATTTTCTGCGAAGTAAAAAACAAGCAAAAAACAAAGAATCGCACCTTTGGGCACTATGTCAATAGGTTAGTCCCAAAAAATGATATAAAGTTGCTATAAATGATTGTAAAACATCCAAGAACGATAATAAACAACATGGAACAAACAAAAGTTATAGATACATTGGAGATGTATCAACATCCCCAAGCTTAATTCCTGCTCGTCCTCGAGTAGGTAAATGATAAAAATGGAATTTTTGATGTGGAATGCTGCCTAACATGTTCATAACATATTCTTTTATTTTGTAGCATGGACATTTGGACTTTTATGTTATTCAAAGCAATAGTCTAGTTTTGACATGAAGATTTCAATACTCAAGCATATCAACTAGCAACCATGTCTTTCAAAATATCAAAACTAAAGCAAGTTATCCCTAGCCCATTATGCTCAATCATTGATCCATTCATGAAACACACTCACATATTAGCTACACCCAATGCTCAAGTACGATCATAGTGCCCCTTAATTGGTGCTTTATAAGAGAAGATGGAGACTCAAATAAAAACAAAAATTGCATAAAGTAGGTAGAAAGGCCCTTCGCAAAGGGAAGTAGGGATTTGTAGAGGTGCTAGAGCTCAAAGCTAAAAAGATAGAGATAAAACATTTTGGGTGGCATGCTTTTCCTGTCAACGAAAACGATTGAGTAGTTCCCAATACTTTCCATGCTAGATATATCATAGACGGTTCCCAAACAGAAAATAAAGTTTATTCCTTTTTCCACCATACTTTCACACTCCACGGCTAACCGAATCCACGGATGCCGTCCGTACCAACACTTTCCAAGGAATCTATTATTTGACAACATAAAGTAAATTCATTTTTTCATTTCGGAACTGGGCATCCCTAATAGCTTTGCCATACTCTCGTGCAATGACAAGTGAATAAACACTCATCTTGAGAATAACACATCTAGCATGGAAAAATATCAGTCACCCCCTACCGTTTCATGAGAGGTACAAGCACACAAAAAGGAAATTTATTTTGAAGATTAGAGATGGCACATACAAATTTTCTTAGAACGGAAAAATAATACCGCATATAGGTAGGTATAGTGGACTCATATGGCAAAACTGGTTTAAGGATTCTGGATGCACAAGTAGTAATCCCACTTAGTACAAGTGAAGGCTAGCAAAAGATTGAGAAGCATCCAACCAAGAAACAAAAAGTCTCATAAGAGAGCATTAAGCATAACTAACACCGAATAATGCACCATAAGTAGGATGTAATTTCATTGCATAACTATTGACTTTCATCCTTGCAAAGGGAATCACAAACCTTAACACCAATATTCTTACTAAAGCATAATTACTCATCAACATGACTCACATATTATATCATCATACTGCAAAATTATTACAAAGAATCAAGTTTATTTTGTCCAATTATCTTCATGAAAGTTTTGATTATAACCATCTTGAATATCTATCACTTTGGGACTAATTTCATATGTTGCTTTTGATAGCTCAAACAAATCTAAGTGAAGAACATGAGCATAAAAAGTTTCTTCTCTCAAAATAATTTAAGTGAAGCATGAGAGAGTTTCTTAAAAAATTACTAACTCTCAAATAAATCTAAGTGAAGCATTAGAGCATTTCTTCAAAAATACTAAAGCACACCGTGCTAAAAAAGATATAAATGAAGCACTAGAGCAATTCCATAGCTCAAAAAGATTTAAGTGAAGCATAGAGAGCAATTCTAACAAATCATAGCATAATTTTGTCTCTCTCAAATAGGTGTGTCCAGCAAGGATAGATGACACAAAATAAAAAACAAAACAAGCAAATACTCATATAATACAATATGCTCCAAGAAAAAAACTCATGATATGTGACGAATAAAAATATAGCTCCAAGTAAAATACTGATGTTCGTTAGAAGAAAGAGGGGATGCCACTCGGGCATCCCCAAGCTTAGTTGCTTTATTATATTTTAGATAATAGCTTGGGATGCCATGGGGCATCCCCAAGCTTAGGCTCTTCTTACTCCTTATTCTTTCATCCATCGCGATCCCACTCAAAACTTGAAAACTTCAATCACACAAAACTCAACAAAACCTTCATGAGATCCATTAGTATAACAAAGCAAATCACTACTCTAAGTACTGTTGCAAACCCATTCATATTTTAATTTTGCATTATATCTACTATATTCCGACTTTGCAATGTCTCATACCCCCCAATGGAGTCCATAGATTCATCAAAATAAGCACATAATGCAAAGAAAACATAATCTGTCAAAAACAGAACAGTCTGTAGCAATCTCAAAACTTAGAATACTTCTCTAACTACAAAAACTCTAAAAATTTAGGACAATGTAGGCAATTTGTATATAAATCTTGTGTAAAAAATTCAGAATTTTATCACGCTTCTGTAATTCTAAACAATTATGTTTCTGGCGCACAAAGTTTTTGTTTTTCAACAAGATCAAATCAACTATCACCCAACATGATCCCAAAGGCTTTGCTTGGCACAAACACTAACTAAAACATTAAAAACACAATCATAACAGTAGTATAATTGTGTAAACACTCAAGAACAGAAAGAAAAATACAAAAATAAATTGTGTTCATTGGGTTACCTCCCAACAAGCGATATCGTTTTATGCCCCTAGCTAGGCATAAGATTTCAATGATGCTCACATACAAGATAAGAACTAAAGCACAAAGAGAGCATAATACATGTGACAAACACATTTAAGTCTAACATATTTCCTATGCATAGGAATTTTATAAGAAAACAAATTATCAAGACAAGAAATATCTAGCATAAGCAAAGGAAAGGAGTAAAACATTGACAATCTCAACATAACAAGAGGTAAATTAGTAACATGAAAGTGACTACAACCATATTTTTCTCTCTCATAATAATTACATGTAGGATCATAATCAAATTCAACAATATAGCAATCATATAAAATTTTCTCTTCATGATCCACATGCATAAAAGTTTTATAATCTTCCAAGATAGTGGGATTAACATCAACTAAAGTCATGACCTCTCCAAACCCACTTTCATTAAAAAATTCATAAGATTGAACACTCTTCAAATATGTGGGATTATTTTTACCTAAAGTTGACACTCTTCCAAACCCACTTTCAATATTATTGCAAACATTATTATCAATATCATATTCATCATGAGGCTTAAATAAATTTTCAAGATCATAAGAAGAATCACCCCAATTATGATCATTGCAATAAGTAGCGGACATAGCAAAATTAGCATCCCCAAGCTTGAGGTTTTGCATATTATTAGCACAATTGACATTAATAGAATTTATAGTAAAATCATTGCAATCATGCTTTTCATTAAAGGAGCTATCATGAACCACTTCATAAATTTCTTTATCACAATTTTTAGATTCTCGAATCTCAAGCAAAACTTCATAAAGATAATCTAGTGCACTCAACTCACTAGAAATTGGTTCATCATGATTGGATCTTTTAAAAAGATTAGCAAGTGGATGGGGAACCATATCAGTAGATTTTTAGCAAGCAAAGACGCAGGCATAAAGAAGGCACATGGCAACACAATCAAAGATGGCAAAAAAGAGATCTGACGAGAAATAGGCGAAAGAAAAAGATGGCAAATAAAAATGCAATTTTTTGTGAAGTGGGGGAGATGAAAACAAGAGGCAAATGGCCAATAATGTAAATTGCAAGGAGATGAGGTTTGTGATTAGGAACCTGATAGATGTTGATAATGTCTCCCCGGCAACGGTGCCAGAAATTTGCACGTTGACGGGAGACTATCTTGACTTGATCCTCCCCGGCAATGGCGCCAAAAATTCCTTTTGATGCAACTTGAACTACGTAGATATTTCCCCAAAGAGGAAGGGATGATGCAGCACATCTACGGTAGGTATTTCCCTCAGTGATGAGACCAAAGTTATCAAACTAGTAGGAGAACCACGCAACACTACGTAAACGGTACCTGCACACAAAGAACAAATACTTGCAACCCGACGTAAAAGAGGGGTTGTCAATCCCTCCCAGGTAAAAAGATAGATAAAACTGTAGTAGATTGGATAAATAGATCTCGCGGGAACGCGAGATAAAATAAATAACAATAAATTGCAGTAAGGTATTTTTGGGTTTTTGGATTAATAGATCTGAAAATAAAATCGAATAAAAATAGATCTTGAAGGCAAATATGATAAATAAGAGACAAGGGGGCCGTAGATTTCACTAGTGGATTCTCTCGAGAAAAATAGCATACAAGGGTAAACAAATTACCGTTGGGCAATTGATAGAACTTCAAATAATTATGACAATATCCAGGCAATGATCATTATATAGGCATCACATCCAAGATTAGTAGACCGACTCCTGCCTGCATCTACTACTATTACTCCACACATCGAACGCTATCCAGCATGCATCTAGTGTATTAAGTTCATGAAAAAATGGAGTAATGCAATAAGAATGATGACATGATGTAGACAAGATCTATTCATGTAGGAATAGACCCCATCTTGTTATCCTTAATAGCAACGATACATACGTGGCATGTCCCCTTCTGTCAGTGGGATTGAGCACCGTAAGATCGAACCATCACAAAGCACCTCTTCCCATGGCAAAACAATAAGCCCCTATCTTTCTATGTGTCCGGTTGAAACATTTTGCTCATGTGTATGCGGTGAGTGTTAGCAATGATAGAAGACTATATGATGGTTGAGTATGTGGAGCTCTTACTTAATCTCTGTTGAATAAGATGAATCGCAATTGCTTGGTGACTAAGAACATAGGTTGTTGAGTTTCAAGAGAGTTCATTGTTTTAACCTTAACATGTGAATTGGTTGCCACTATAACATGAGAAGTTTTATAAGAAAGGATTGCTGTTATGATGCTAGGAAAAGTGATTGAAATTATCATTGATCAAACTTATGCACTTCGCTAGCATTCACACTTCATAAATTATTTATTTTATAATTTACCTACTCAACATAACAAGCTTGGGGATGCTGATACTTCTCCAATGTATCTATAATTTATGAAGTATTCATGCTGTTATTTTATCATTCTTGGATGTTTTATAATCATTTTATAGCAACTTTATATCATTTTTGGGAATAACCTATTGACCCGATTGCCGATGCGATTCTTTTTTTGCTTGTTTTTTACATCGCAGGAAATCAATATCAAACAGAGTCTAAACACCGCGAAACTCCACAGAGATTTTTGATGGGCCAGAAGACTTCCATTGGGCCAAAGAAGCACCTTGGGTGTGCCCAGAGGGGGGCACAACCCACCGAGTCTTGCCAGCCCCCTGTCGTGCCCAGGTGGGTTGTGCCCACCTCGATGGCCTCCCGCACCCCCTCTTTGCACTATAAATTCCCAAATATTCTGAAACCCTTCGGGGTTAACCTAGATAAGAAGTTCCGCCGCCGCAAGGCTCTGTAGCCATCGAAAACCAATCTAGACCCTTTCCGGCACCCTGCCGGAGGGGGGAATCATCTTCGGTGGCCATCTTCATCATCATGGCGGCCACCACGATGAGGAGGGAGTGCTACCTCTTGAGCATGCGTTGGTTTTCCCTTGAAGAGGAAAGGGTGATGCAACAAAGTAGCGTAAGTATTTCCCTCAGTTTTTGAGAACCAAGGTATCAATCCAGTAGGAGATTACACACAAGTCACCTAGTACTTGCACAAACAATCAAGAACCTTGCAACCAACGCGATAAAGGGGTTGTCAATCCCTTCACGGCCACTCGCAAAAGTGAGATCTAATAAAGATAGTAAGATAAATATTTTTGGTATTTTTCTTGTATAGATTGGAAAGTAAAGGTTGCAAAATAAACGGCGACAAAAATTGGCAAGTTGACGGGAAACTAATATGATGTAAAGTAGACCCGGGGGCCATTGGTTTCACTAGTGGCTTCTCTCAAGATAACATATATTACGGTGGGTGAACAAATTACTGCCGAGCAATTGATAGAAAAGTGCATAGATATGAGAATATCTAGGCATGCTCATGAATATAGGCATCACATTTGTGTCAAGTAGACCGAAACGATTCTGCATCTACTACTATTACTCCACACATCGACCGCTATCCAGCATGCATCTAGAGTATTAAGTTCATAAGAACAGAGTAACGCATTAAGCAAGATGACATGATGTAGAGGGATAAACTCAAGCAATATGATATAAACCCCATCTTTTTATCCTCGATGGCAACAATACAATACGTGCCTTGTGATACGTCTCCAACGTATCTATAATTTTTGATTGTTCCATGCTATTATATTATCCATCTAGGATGTTTTATATGCATTTATATGCTATTTTATATGATTTTTGGGACTAACCTATTAACCTAGAGCCCAGTGCCAGTTTCTGTTTTTTTCCTTGTTTTTGAGTATTGCAGAAAAGGAAAACTAAGCAGAGTCCAATTGACCTGAAATTTTACGGAGATTATTTTTGGACCAGAAGAAGCCCACGGAGTATCGGAGATGGACCAGAAGAGTCCCGAGGCACCCACGAGGGTGGGTGGCGCGCCCTACCCCCTTGGGTGCGCCCCCTACCTCGTGGAGGCCTCAGAGACCCCCTGACTTGTTCTAGACGCCAAAAGTCCCTATAAATATAGAAACCCCCGAAAAGAAACCTATATCGGGAGTTCCGCGGCCGCAAGCCTCTGTAGCCACCAAAAACCAATCGGGACCCTGTTCCGGCACCCTGACGGAGGGGGGATCCATCACCGGTGGCCATCTTCATCATCCCGGTGATCTCCATGATGAGGAGGGAGTAGTTCACCCTCGGGGCTGAGGGTATGTACCAGTAGCTATGTGTTTGATCTCTTTCTCTCTCTCTCTCGTGTTCTTGATTTGCCACGATCTTGATGTATCACGAGCTTTGCTATTATAGTTGGATCTTATGATGTTTTCTCCCCCTCTACTCTCTTGTAATGGATTGAGTTTTCCCTTTGAAGTTATCTTATCGGATTGAGTCTTCAAGGATTTGAGAACACTTGATGTATGTCTTGCATTTGCTTATCTGTGGTGACAATGGGATATTCACGTGATCTACTTGATGTATGTTTTGGTGATCAACTTGCGGGTTCAGTGACCTTGTGAACTTATGCATAGGGGTTGGCACACGTTTTCGTCTTGACTATCCGGTAGAAACTTTGGGGCACTCTTTGAAGTTCTTTGTGTTGGTTGAATAGATGAATATGAGATTGTGTGATGCATATCGTATAATCATACCCACGGATACTTGAGGTGACATTGGAGTATCTAGGTGACATTAGGGTTTTGGTTGATTTGTGTCTTAAGGTGTTATTCTAGTACGAACTCTAGGATAGATCGAACGGAAAGAATAGCTTCATGTTATTTTACTACGGACTCTTGAATAGATCGATCAGAAAGAATAACTTTGAGGTGGTTTCGTACCCTACAATAATCTCTTCGTTTGTTCTCCGCTATTAGTGACTTTGGAGTGACTCTTTGTTGCACATTGAGGGATTGTTATATGATCCAATTATGTTATTATTGTTGAGGGAACTTGCACTAGTGAAAGTATGGACCCTAGGCCTTGTTTCCTAGCATTGCAATACCGTTTACAGTCACTTTTATCGCTTGCTACCTTGCTGGTTTTATATTTTCAGATTACAAAAACCTATATCTACCATCCATATTGCACTTGTATCACCATCTCTTCGCCGAACTAGTGCGCCTATACAATTAACCATTGTATTGGGTGTGTTGGGGACACAAGAGACTCTTTGTTATTTGGTTGCAGGGTTGTTTGAGAGAGACCATCTTCATCCTACGCCTCCCACGGATTGATAAACCTTAGGTCATCCACTTGAGGGAAATTTGCTACTATCCTACAAACCTCTGCACTTGGAGGCCCAACAAAGTCTACAAGAAGGTTGTGTAGTAGAAATCACCTTGCTGCCCCTACTGTCACTGGGAAAGGACACCACAAGATTGAACCCAAAGCTAAGCACTTCTCCCATTGCAATAAAGATCAATCTAGTATGCCAAACTAAACCGATAATTCGAAGATACTTGAAAAGACATCAAATCATGCATATAAGAATTCAGAGAAGAACCAAATAATATTCATAGATAATCTTGATCATATATCCAAAATTCATCGGATCTCGGCAAACACACCGCAAAAAGTATTACATTGAATAGATCTCCAAGAACATCGAGGAGAACTTTGTATTGGGAACCAAAGAGAGAGAAGAAGCCATCTAGCTAATAACTATGGACCCGAAGGTCTGTGGTAAACTACTCACGCTTCATCGGAGAGGCAATGGTGTTGATGTAGAATCCCTCCGTGATCGATTCCCCCTCTGGCAGATCGCCGGAAAAGGCCCCAAGATGGGATCTCACGGGTACAGAAGGTTGCAGTGGTGGAAAAGTGGTTTTGTGGCTCTCCCTAGTGTTTTTAGGGTATAAGAGTATATATAGGCGAAAGAAGTACGTCGGTGGCTGCCTCACGGAGTTCCAGACTTCAAATCCAAGTCTTCTGGATTGCGTTTGTTCCAAGAAAGATCCTCGCGAAGGTTTCATTCCGTTTGGATTCCGTTTGGTATTCCTTTTCTGCGAAACACTGAAATAGGCAAAAAAAACAGAAACTGGCACTGGGCCTTCGGTTAATAGGTTAGTCCCAAAAATAATATAAAAAGAGCATATTAAAGCCCATTAAACATCCAAAATGGATAATATAATAGCATGGAACAATAAAAAAATTATAGATACGTTGGAGACGTATCAAGCATCCCCAGGCTTAATTCCTGCTCGTCCTCGAGTAGGTAAATGATAAAATCAGAATTTTTGATGTGGAATGCTACCTAACATAATTTTCAATGTAATTCTATTTATTGTGGCATGAATGTTCAGATCCATAAGATTCAAAATAAAAGTTTAATATTGACATAAAAACATACTTCAAGCATACTAATAAAGCAATCATGTCTTCTCAAAATAACATGGCCAAAGAAAGTTATCCCTACAAAATCTTATATAGTCTGGCTATGCTCTATCTTCGTCACACAAAGTATTTAATCATGCACAACTCTGATGACAAGCCAAGCAATTGTTTCATACTTTTGATGTTCTCAAACCTTTTCAACTTTCACGCAATACATGAGCGTGAGCCATGGACATAGCACTATAGGTGGAATAGAATGGTGGTTGTGGAGAAGAAAAAAAAGGAGAAGATAGTCTCACATCAACTAGGCGTATCAACGGGCTATGGAGATGCCCATCAATAGATATCAATGTGAGTGAGTAGGGATTTGATACGTCTCCAACGTATCTATAATTTTTGATTGCTCCATGCTATATTATCTACTGTTTTGGACCATATTGGGCTTTATTGTTCACTTTTATATTACTTTTGGGACCAACCTATTAAGCGGAGGCCCAGCCCAGAATTGCTGTTTTTTTTTGCCTATTTCAGTGTTTCGAAGAAAAGTTATATCAAACAGAGTCCAAACGGAATGAAACCTACGGAAACGTGATTTTCTCAACAGATATGATCCAGGAGACTTGGACCCTCCGTCAAGAAAAGAGGGAGGCGGTCACGAGGGTGGAGGGCGCGCCCCCACTAGGGCGCGCCCCCTGCCTCGTGGGCCCCCCGAAGCTCCACCGACGTACTCCTTCCTCCTATATATACCTACATACCCCCAAACGATCAGATGCGGAGCCAAAAACCTAATTCCACCGCCACAACCTTCTGTACCCACGAGATCCCATCTTGGGGCCTGTTCCGGAGCTCCGTCGGAAGGGGAACCATGGAGGGCTTCTACATCATCACCATAGCCTCTCCGATGAAGTGTGAGTAGTTTACCTCAGACCTTCGGGTCCATAGTTAGTAGCTAGATGGCTTCTTCTCTCTTTTTGGATCTCAATACAATGTTCTCCCCCTCTCTCGTGGAGATCTATTCGATGTAATCTTCTTTTTGCGGTGTGTTTGTTGAGACCGATGAATTGTGGGTTTATGATGAAGTTTATCTATGAACAGTATTTGAACCTTCTCTGAATTCTTTTATGTATGATTGGTTATCTTTGCAAGTCTCTTCGAATTATCAGTTTGGTTTGGCCTACTAGATTGGTTTTTCTTGCAATAGGAGAAGTGCTTAGCTTTGGGTTCAATCTTGCCGTGTCCTTTCCCGATGTAGAAGGGGCGATAAGGCACGTATTCTATTGTTGCCATCGAGGATAACAAGTTGGGGTTTTATCATATTGCATGAATTTATCCCTCTACATCATGTCATCTTGCTTAAGGTGTTACTCTATTTTCTTGAACTTAATACTCTAGATGCATGCTGGATAGGGGTCGATGAGTGGAGTAATAGTAGTATATGCAGGCAGAAGTCGGTCTACTTGTCTCGGACGTGATGCCTATATACATGATCATACCTAGATATTCTCATAACTATGCTCGATTACATCAATTGCTCAACAGTAATTTGTTCACCCACCGTAGAAATACTTATGCTCTTGAGAGAAGCCACTAGTGAAATCTATGGCCCCCGGGTCTATTCTCATCATATCAATCTTCCATCACTTTATTATTGCTTTGCTTTTTTACTCTGCCTTTTATTTTACTTTGCATCTTTATATCAAAAATACCAAAAATATTATCTATCATCTCTATCAGATCTCACTATCGTAAGTGACCGTGAAGGGATTGACAACCCCTAATCGCGTTGGTTGCGTTGAGCTATTTGTTTTGTGTAGGTACGAGGGACTTGCGTGTAGCCTCCTACTGGATTGATACCTTGGTTCTCAAAAACTGAGGGAAATACTTACGCTACTTTGCTGCATCATCCTCTCCTCTTCGGGGAAATCCAACGCAGTGCTCAAGAGATAGCAAGAAGGATTTCTGGCGCCGTTGCCGGGGAGTCTACGTAAAAGTCAACATACCAAGTACCTATCACAATCCCTATCTCCCGCATTACATTATTTGCCATTTGCCTCTCGTTTTCCTCTCCCCCACTTCACCCTTGCCGTTTTATTCGCCCTCTCTTTTCCGTTTGCCTTTTTCTCGCTTGCTTTTGTTTGCTCGTGTGTTGGATTGCTTGCTTGCCAAGATGGCTCAAGATAATACCAAACTATGTGACTTTACCTATACCAACAACAATGATTTCCTTAGCACTCCGATTGCTCCTCTTACCAATACTGAATCTTGTGAAATCAATACTGCTTTGTTGAATCTTGTTATGAAAGATCAATTCACCGACCTTCCTAGTGAAGATGCCGCTACTCATCTAAATAGCTTCGTTGATTTATGTGATATGCAAAAGAAGAAAGATGTTGATAATGATATTGTTAAATTGAAGCTATTTCCTTTTTCGCTTAGAGATTGTGCTAAAGCTTGGTTTTCGTCTTTGCCTAAAAATAGTATTGATTCTTGGAACAAGTGCAAAGATGCTTTTATCTCTAAGTATTTTCCTCCCGCTAAGATCATCTCTCTTAGAAATGATATTATGAATTTTAAGCAACTTGATCATGAACATGTTGCACAAGCTTGGGAGATAATGAAATTAATGATATGTAATTGTCCTACTCATGGTTTGAATTTGTGGATGATTATACAAATTTTTTATGCCGGCTTGAATTTTGCTTCTAGAAATCTTAGATTCGGCCGCGGGAGGCACCTTTATGGAAATCACTTTAGGAGATTCTACTAAACTCCTAGATAATATTATGGTTAATTATTCTCAATGGCACACCGAAAGATCTACTAATAAAAAAGTGCATGCGATAGAAGAAATTAATGTTTTGAGTGGAAAGATGGATGAACTTATGAAATTATTTGCTACTAAGAGTGTTTCTTCTGATCCTAATGATATGCCTTTGTCTACTTTGATTGAGTATAATATTGAATCTATGGATGTGAATTTTGTTGGTAGGAATAATTTTGGTAACAACGCGTATAGAGGGAATTTTAATCCTAGGCCTTATCCTAGTAATCCTTCTAATAATTATGGAAATTCCGGGAATTTTAATACTAGGCCTTATCCTAGTAATCCTTCTAATAATTATGGAAATTCCTACAACAACTCTTATGGAAAATTTAATAAGATGCCCTCTGAAATTGAGACTAGTGTTAAAGAGTTTATGAATTCGCAAAAGAATTTCAATGCTTTGCTTGAAGAGAAATTGCTTAAAGTTGATGAATTGGCTAGGAATGTTGATAGAATTTCTCTTGATGTTGATTCTTTAAAGCTTAGATCTATTCCTCCTAAGCATGATATCAATGAGTCTCTCAAAGCCATGAGAATTTCCATTGATGAGTGCAAGGAAAGAACCGCTAGGATGCGTGCTATGAAAGATGCCTTTATTAAAGCATGTTCTTCCAATTCCTATGAAAATCAAGATGAATATCTAAAAGTTATTGATGTTTCCCCTATTAAATCTTTGTTTTGCAATATGAATCTTGATGAAACTGAATATGATCTACCTTTACCTAGAAGGCGTTCAAAAAATTCGGAGTTTTTAGTTCTTGATGATGAAATTGATGAGAGTGGGATTGAAAAAACCAAAACCCTAGATGTTGCTAAACCCACTATATTGGATTTCAAGGAATTTAATTATGAGAGTTGCTCTTTAATTGATTGTATTTCCTTGTTGCAATCCGTGCTAAATTCTCCTCATGCTTATAGTCAAAATAAAGCGTTTACTAAACATATCGTTGATGCCTTGATGCAATCTTATGAAGAAAAACTTGAGTTGGAAGTTTCTATCCCTAGAAAACTTTATGATGAGTGGGAACCTAGCATTAAAATTAAGATTAAGGATCATGAATTTTATGCTTTATGTGATTTGGGTGCTAGTGTCTCCACTATTCCCAAAACTTTGTGTGATTTGCTAGATTTCCGTGATTTTGATGATTGCTCTCTAAACTTGCATCTTGCGGATTCCACTATTAAGAAACCTATGGGAAGAATTAATGATGTTCTTATTGTTGCAAATAGGAATTATGTGCCTGTAGATTTTATCGTTCTTGATATAGATTGCAATCCCTCTTGTCCTATTATTCTTGGTAGACCTTTCCTTAGAACGATTGGTGCAATTCTTGATATGAAGGAGGGGAATATTAGATTCCAATTTCCATTAAATAAGGGCATGGAACACTTCCCTAGAAATAAAATAAAATTACCATATGAATCTATCATGAGAGCCACTTATGGATTGCCTACCAAAGATGGCAATACCTAGATCTATCCTCGCTTTTATGCCTAGCTAGGGGCGTTAAACGATAGCGCTTGTTGGGAGGCAACCCAATTTTATTTTAGTTTTTTGCTTTTTTGTTTATGTATAGGAATAAATAATTCATCTACCTTATGTTTATACATGGTTTTATCTTTTAATTAGTGTTTGTGCCAAGTTAAACCTATAGGATCTTCTTGGATGATAGTTATTTGATCTTGCTGTAATTTCCAGAAACTTCCGGTTCACGAAAATAATTGTTAAAAATCACCAGAACGTGATAAAATAGTGATTCCAATTGCTGCTGATCAATAAACAAATTGCATAGATCGTCCTATTTTTTCTGATTTTTTGGAGTTCCAGAAGCTTGCGTTAGTTACAGATTACTACAGACAGTTCTGTTTTTGACAGATTTTGTTTTTCGTGTGTTGTTTGCTTAATTTGATGAATCTATGGCTAGTAAAATAGTTTATAATCCATACAGAAGTTGGAATATAGTAGGTTTAACACCAATATAAATAAAGGATGAGTTAATTACAGTACCTTGAAGTGGTCTTTTGTTTTCTTTCGCTAACGGAGCTTACGAGATTTCTGTTGAGTTTTGTGTTGTGAAGTTTTCAAGTTTTGGGTGAAATCTTTTGATGGATTATGGAAAAAGGAGTGGCAAGAGCCTAATATTGGGGATGCCCATGGCACTCCCAAGATAATCTAACGACACCAAAAAGACAAAGCTTGGGGATGCCCCGGAGGGCATTCCCTCTTTCGTCTACTTCCATCGCTAACTTTACTTGGAGCTATATTTTTATTCACCACATGATATGTGTTTTGCTTGGAGCGTCTTGTATGATTTGAGTATTTGTTTTTTAGTTTACCACAATCATCCTTGCTGTACACACCTTTTTAGAGAGCCATACATGAATTGGAATTTGTTAGAATACTATATGTGCTTCACTTATATCTTTTGAGCTTTATAGTTTTGCTCTAGTGCTTCACTTATATCTTTTGAGATTTATAGTTTTGCTCTATGTGCTTCACTTAGATCTTTTAGAGCACGGTGGTGGATTTGTTTTATAGAAATTATTGATCTCTCATGCTTCACTTAGATTATTTTGAGAGTCTTAAATAGCATGGTAATTTGCTTAAAAATCCTAATATGCATGGTATTCAAGATTTGTAAAACTTTCTTTTGAGTGCGTTAATACTAAGAAAAGTTTGATGCTTGATAATTGTTTTGAGATATGAAGATGGTGATATTAGAGTTATGCTAGTTGAGTAGTTGTGAATTTGAGAAATACTTGTGTTAAAGTTTGTGATTCCCGTAGCATGCACGTATGGTGAACCAATATGTGATGAAGTCGGAGCATGATTTATTTATTGATTGTCTTCCTTATGAGTGGCGGTCGGGAACGAGCGATGGTCTTTGCCTACCAATATATCCCCCTAGGAGCATGAGCGTAATACTTTGCTTTGATAACTTCTAGATTTTTGCAATAAGTATATGAGTTCTTTATGACTAATGTTGAGTCCATGGATTATATGCACTTTTCCTTCCTTCCACCATTGCTAGCCTCTCTAATACCGCACACTTTTCGCCGGTATCATACACCCACCATATACCTTCCTCAAAACAGCCACCATACCCACCTATCATGGCATTTCCATAGCCATTCCGAGATATATTGCCATGCAACTTTCCACCGTTCCGTTTATCATGACACGCTCCATCATTGTCATATTGCTTAGCATGATCATGTAGTTGACATCGTATTTGTGGCAAAGCCACCATTCATAATTCTTTCATACATGTCACTCTTGATTCATTGCATATCCCGATACACCGCTGGAGGCATTCATATAGAGTCATATTTTGTTCTAAGTATCGAGTTGTAATTGTTGAGTTGTAAGAAAAATAAAAGTGTGATGATCATCATTTTTAGAGCATTGTCCCAAGTGAGCAAAGGATGATGGATACTATGATTTCCCCACAAGTCGGGATGAGACTCCGAACGAAAAAAAAGAAAAAAAAAGAGGGGAGGCCATAAAAAAAGAGAAGAGGCCCAAATAAAAAAATGAGATAAAAAGAGAGAAGGGACAATGTTACTATCCTTTTACCACACTTGTGCTTCAAAGTAGCACCATGATCTTCATGATAGAGAGTCTCTCATTTTGTCACTTTCATATACTAGTGGGAATTTGTCATTATAGAACTTGGCTTGTATATTCCAATGATGGGCTTCCTCAAATTGCCCTAGGTCTTCGTGAGCAAGCGAGTTGGATGCACACCCACTTAGTTTCTTTTGTTGAGCTTTCATATACTTATAGCTCCAGTGCATCCGTTGCATGGCAATCCCTACTCAGTCACATTGATATCTATTGATGGGCATCTCCATAGCCCGTTGATACGCCTAGTTGATGTAAGACTATCTTCCCCTCTTTTGTCTTCTCCACAACCACCATTCTATTCCACATATAGTGCTATATCCATGGCTCATGCTCATGTATTGCGTGAAGATTGAAAAGGTTTTGAAAATGTCTAAAGTATGAAACAATTGCTTGGCTTGTCATCGGGGTTGTGCATGATTTAAATACTTTGTGTGGTGAAGACTATATGATTTTGTAGGGATAACTTTCTTTGGCCATTTTATTTTGAGAAGACATAATTGCTTTGTTAGTATGCTTGAAGTATTTTTTTATGTCAATATGAACTTTTGTCTTGAATCTTTCGGTTCTGAATATTCATACCACAATTAAGAAGAGTTACATTGAAATTATGCCAAGTAGCACTCCGCATCAAAAATTCTTTTTATCATTTACCTACTCGAGGACGAGCAGGAATTAAGCTTGGGGATGCCTGATACGTCTCCAACGTATCTATAATTTTTGATTGCTCCATGCTATATTATCTACTGTTTTGGACCATATTGGGCTTTATTTTCCACTTTTATATTACTTTTGGGACTAACCTATTAAACGGAGGCCCAGCCCAGGATTGCAGTTTTTTTTTACCTATTTTAGTGTTTCGAAGAAACATGATATCAAACGGAGTCCAAACGGAATGAAACCTTCGGAAACGTGATTTTCTCAACAGATATGATCCAGGAGACTTGGACCCTCCATCAAGAAAAGAGGGAGGCGGTCACGAGGTGGAGGCGCGCCCCTAGGCGCCCTAAGCGCCCCACGCCTCATGGGCCCCAAGCTCCACCGACGTACTCCTTCCTCCTATATATACCTCATTGCACCCCAAACGATCAAATACGAAGCCAAAAACCTAATTCCACCGCCGCAACCTTCTGTACCCACGAGATCCCATCTTGGGGCCTGTTCCGGAGCTCTCCCGGAAGGGGAATCCACCATGGAGGGCTTCTACATCATCACCATAGCCTCTCCGATGAAGTGTGAGTAGTTTACCTCAGACCATCGGGTCCATAGTTAGTAGCTAGATGGATTCTTCTCTCTTTTTGGATCTCAATACAATGTTCTCCCCCTCTCTCGTGGAGATCTATTCGATGTAATCTTCTTTTTGCGGTGTGTTTGTTGAGACCGATGAATTGTGGGTTTTTGATCAAGTTTATCTATGAATAGTATTTGAATCTTCTCTGAATTCTTTTATGTATGATTGGTTATGTTTGCAAGTCTCTTCGAATTATCAGTTTGGTTTGGCCTACTAGATTGGTTTTTCTTGCAATAGGAGAAGTGCTTAGCTTTGGGTTCAATCTTGCAGTGTCCTTTCCCAGTGACAGAAGGGGCAGCAAGGCACGTATTGTATTGTTGCCATCGAGGATAACAAGATGGTATTTTTTAATCATATTGCATGAATTTTATCCCTCTACATCATGTCATCTTGCTTAAGGAGTTACTCTGTTTTCTTGAACTTAATACTCTAGATGCATGCTGGATAGCGGTCGATGAGTGGAGTAATAGTAGTAGATGCAGGCAGAAGTCGGTCTACTTGTCTCGGACATGATGCCTATATACATGATCATACCTAGATATTCTCATAACTATGCTCAATTCTATCAATTGCTCAACAGTAATTTGTTCACCCACCGTAGAAATACTTATGCTCTTGAGAGAAGCCACTAGTGAAATCTATGGCCCCCAGGTCTATTCTCATCATATCAATCTTCAATCACTTTATTATTGCTTTGCTTTTTACTTTGCTTTTATTTTACTTTGCATCTTTATATAAAAAATACCAAAAATATTATCTATCATCTCTATCAGATCTCACTATCGTAAGTGACCGTGAAGGGATTGACAACCCCTAATCGCGTTGGTTGCGTTGAGCTATTTGTTTTGTGTAGGTACGAGGGACTTGCGTGTAGCCTCCTCTTTGGATTGATACCTTGGTTCTCAAAAACTGAGGGAAATACTTACGCTACTTTGCTGCATCATCCTCTCCTCTTCGGGGAAATCCAACGCAGTGCTCAAGAGGTAGCAGGATTGCCATGCAACGGATGCACTAGAGATATAAGTGTACGAAAGCTCAACAAAAGAAACTAAGTGGGTGTGCATCCAACTTGCTTTCTCATGAAGACCTAGGGAAATTTTGAGGAAGCCCATCATTGGAATATACAAGCCAAGTTCGATAATGTAAAATTCCCACTAGTATAAAAGTGACAACATAGGAGACTCTCTATCATGAAGATCATGGTGCTACTTTGAAGCACAAGTGTGGTAAAAGGATAGTAGCATTGTCCCTTCTCTCTTTTTCTCTCATTTTTTATTTTTTTATTTGGGCCTTTCTCTCTTTTTTATGGCCTCTTTTTATTATATATTTTTTCATCCGGAGTCTCATCCCGACTTGTGGGGGAATCATAGTCTCCATCATCCTTTCCTCACTGGGACAATGCTCTAATAATGATGATCATCACACTTTTATTTACTTACAACTCAAGAATTACAACTCAACACTTAGAACAAAATATGACTCTATGTGAATGTCTCCGGCGGTGTACCAGGATGTGCAATGATTCAAGAGTGACATGTATGGAAAATTATGAACGGTGGCTTTGCCACAAATACGATGTCAACTACATGATCATGCAAAGCAATATGACAATGGCGGAGTGTGTCATAGTAAACGGAACGGTGGAAAGTTGCATGGCAATATATCTCGGAATGGCTATGGAAATGCCATAATAGGTAGGTATAGTGACTGTTTTGAGGAAGGTATACCGTGGGTGTATGATACCAGCGAAAGGTGCTCGGTATTAGAGAGGCTAGCAGTGGTGGAAGGGTGAGTGTGCGTATAATCCATGGACTCAACATTAGTCATAAAGAACTCACATACTTATTGCAAAAACTATTAGTTATTGAAACGAAGTACTACGTGCATGCTCCTAGGGGGATATATTGGTAGGAAAAGACCATTGCTCATCACCGACCGCCACTCATAATGAAGACAATCAATAAATAAATCATGCTCCGACTTCATCACATAACGGTTCACCATACGTGCATGCTACGGAATCACAAACTTTAACACAAGTATCTCTCAAATTCACAACTACTCAACTAGCATGACTCTAATATCACCATCTTCATATCTCAAAACAATCATAAGGAATCAAACTTCTCATAGTATTCAATGCACTTTATATGATAGTTTTTATTATACCCATCTTGGATACTCATTATATTAGGACTAATTTTATAGCCAAAGAAAATTACCATGTTGTTCTAAAATACTCTCAAAATAATATAAGTGAAGCATGCGAGATCAATAATTTCTATAAAATAAAACCACCACCATGCTCTAAAAAGATATAAGTGAAGCACTAGATCAAAATTATATAGCTCAAAAGATATAAGTGAAGCGCATAGAGTATTCTAATAAATTCCGATTCATGCGTGTCTCTCCAAAAGGTGTGTACAGCAAGGATGATTTTGGTAAAATAGAAAGCAAAGACTCAAATCATACAAGACGCTCCAAGCAAAACACATATCATGTGGTGAATAAAAATATAGCCTCAAGTAAAGTTACCGATAGATGAAGACGAATGAGGGGATGCCTTCCGGGGCATCCCCAAGCTTAGGCTTTTGGCTGTCCTTGAATTTTACCTTTGGTTGCCTTGGGCATCCCCAAGCTTAGGCTCTTGCCACTCCTTATTCCAAAATCCATCAAATCTGATGCGGAGCATCCTACGTTCATCTCCATGCACACCTTCATAGCACATCAAGCCCCAAGTGGACCTACCGGACTTAAGGTGAACGCGCTCCTCTTCAAGATTTACATGAATATCTATGGGACTTGGTCGCTACCTCACCACGGAATGTTGTACATCATTAGGTACGAGGGCGACCGTAGCCAAGCAGCTAAGGAGCTTCCCGGAGGCCAAGGAGAAGGACCCCAAGGCCACAAGGAAGAAGAAGGAGTGCACAAAGATCAACTCTGCACTTCCCAGGCGACCCCGTGCCCACGGCCCTCGAAGACCCCGTGCGCACGAGCTACACAGGGAGCTGGCACCGGAGCACCCCGTGCGCATGGGCCTATACCGTGCCCACGGGACCCCCGTGCGCACGGGCCCAAATTACCACGTGCGCACGGGCTCATTAGGATGGACGACCGAGAGTCACCTGGTGGGCCTCCACTTCGTCCCCTTCCTCCACCTACCTATATATATATATCCCTCTCCCTCCTCCATTTAGAGGTAGCAAAGGATATGCCATGATCTATGTGAGCTTTGCTCCTTGTACCACTCCTCCTCTTGATAGAGAGAGAGAGAGAGACCTCTCCCATGGAGATCAAGACCTTCTATGGAGAAGATCCCTAGTGGATAGATCCCCATCATAGGATCGCCAAGACCTCATTCCTCATAGGATTGGGATGAACTAGTACCTTGTATCCTTCCTTTGTTGTCTTTGAATCATTATATCTCTCTTTGTGTGATTGGATCTAGCATATGTGTGATTTGGATCTAGTCAAGTTGAGTGTTTCCCCTTGTGATTTCTCTCCGTTCTTCCTCGTGTTCATCGTGTTCTTCGAGGGAACCCACTCCAATCGTGAAAGATCGGCCTATACCGGGTTAGCCTCGTATCATATGGTATCATGAGCCACGTTGATCACGTATTTGGAGTCCCTCCCACCGTTTTCTAGCCTTCTTTTGCTTGATTTGTCAAATTCCCCACCAAGAATAGCCCCAATTTTTTTTGTGATTTGTTAGTTTCATGATGTTTTGTTGATTTTGATCCGTGGATTTTCTTGGTTTCAAGTGGATCTAGCTTTTCCCCATCCTTTCCCCCCTTTCCTTCCACAAAATCTCTCCAATTTTGCCCAAGAAATCTCCAATTTCCGCCCCGAAATCGCAAAATTTCCACCCACCCCGTGCCCACGGACCCCAGGCCCCGTGCGCACGGCCCCCCGAAAACTCTCTGGACACCCCGTGCCCACAGGCCCATTTTGACCCCGTGCGCACGGCCCTCCCAGACTCAGCTGCGTGCACTTCATGTTTTTGCCCATAACTTCCACTCCCGAACTCCGATTTGGGTGTTCTTTGGCTCGTTGAAAAGCTAGCGACGTGCCCGAGCTGCTCATCTTGGTTTTACCACCATTTGACTCCATCTAATTTTGTCCTTTTTGCATCTTTTGCATAGGCCATCCACCATATCATTCGCAAAACCACCATAGCCTTCCGCAACCTAACCCAATTTTGTTTGAGTTGTGAGTTGTGTCTCCTAAGGTGTTTCGGCTACTTAGGGACGGTGACCTCCAACTCCGACACCGTGTATAGTCCACCACCTAACCCTCCACTTACGCATTGCATACTCAAAACCCATCATTACATTTCCGCAATCCCATTGAGCTTCCGCAACCACCACCGTATTTCCGCTACCACCATTTGACTTTGTTCCTTAAGATTTTGAGTTTGCGGTTTTTCCGTTTCCTAAGGTGTTTCGGCTACTTAGGGACGAGTCTCCATCATCTTGGTATCTACATCAAGAACACCGCCACTCATCATCGCACAGGACGGTAATCTCGACGACACCATTGTACATTCCCCTTGCAATTGCTTTGATAACCCCTAGCCCATTTTGCGTCACTTGCCTATCGAGACTAGCCATTTGAGTATTGCCAGCAACGTTACTTGTGCACATTAGTGATCATTGATCTACACCATCCATTGCATACATACCATATCATGTTGGTATCATATCATCTCTTGTGTCACAAGATTGTTCCCGCATATACACAATTGCTATCTTGGTTTGTGCATTGTGCAAAAGTGTCCATATAAAAAAAGAATAAGCTTTTAAGCAAAGAGAAAGAACAAAGATCTTGTAAGCAAGTGCCATAGCATCATACCACATTGCATAAGTTTGTCATATCCGATCATCTTGGATCAAACACCAGGAACCATACATACATAGCATACTTGGGATAGAAAGTTTACCCACTTTACATCTTATAGGTTGTGCACAAGTGTCGTATCCGCCTATTGAGCAATCGTGCTAGCGTCTCTCTTGAGTTGTGCAACACGAGCATTTTCCGTGGATTCCACATTTTGTGCTCATTCCTTGGTTGCACGACCCCATTTATCTATCCGAGTGTGTGTTTCCGTGTGCCACATATTGCTATTGGTCTACTTGTTTCACTTGTGAATTTGTGAATCTCTTTCAACATTACTGACTCTTGCTAACATTTTGCATCAAATTTTTGTGCCACCATCCTCACCGAGCTCCACCATAAGCCTTATTTATGTAGGTGTGAGAATTGTCAAGATCCGGTACCAATTGTGCTATTTCCTTGATACATTATTGAGTGATCATTGATCCATCTTCAACATTGGAAAATGTACATTTGGTCTAGTTCTTCTCTTTCTCCCACTCATATTTGATCGAGTCTTGTGATGGATAGGCAAGTCATTTCATCTCCGGTCTTCGACAACAACGACGGCGTGAACAACTACATCACTAGAGCATCCATTTTTGATCTACAACGACAAATGCAAGGCACACAATCTACCTTGCGAGAGCGCCTCGACAACCTCGCCATAGACATACACCACTCCGAAGCAAGGAAAAGGGACTACATCGACACCAAGTTGGGCGAGCTAAAGGATCAACTACGAGACATGGTGGCCGACTACAAGTCTTCTTCCCCTTCATCAACCTCAAGGCGGCGGCGAGCAAGTCGATCATCTTCGGAGTGCCCATGCGATACAAGCGCAAGTCGTCCACGTCCACATCTACATGGCGACCACCATCACGTTCGTGATCTACATCGTCATGAAGAGCAAGTCACCTCCAAGCAACATGTGCACGATTTACGATTTAACGACATCTACTACGAGCTCAAGTGCGACAACGACACCATCATGAAGATGCTCCACAAGCGCAAATGCACAAGTCCCAGCAAGCTCTACTTCACGACAAGTCCAAGTTTCAAGAGCACAAGAGAAGACCGCGAGACGAGCACCACCAAGACGGAGCTACCACAACAACCACTTTGGCAACTTCGCCAAGTGCTATGAAGGCATCTTCGCCTTTGGCCATACGGTATCTTCGCCTACTTCCCGTGAGTTCGCCTACATCGACATCTTCTACAACAAGGCGACCACCTACGAGCGAGGGCGACACTTCCATCTTCGGAAGCCCCTCAAGGACGATGGCCGAGCATGAGAAATTCCCTTCGGTCATGGAGACGAGCTATGAGGTGCCACATCATAGGGGCCTCCAACAACAAGACATCGACAAGAAGGTTGAGCATGGGACTATCCCGTCAACCAAGGCGGCGATAGGAGTTGAGCATGGAGACATTTGCACCACCATCTCTCTGACACCCACATATGAAGAGATGCCTCAATTCCCATGTGAGGAGAGCCACCCCACCACGAGTGATATGAGTGACTCCACCATATGTGACATTAAGTGCATTTCCTATGAGAGGATGAGTGTGACCACCACTAGCCCACACATGAGAGCATGCCACACATCCTATGTGAGGTTGAGAGCCATTTGAGTGACTCCACCAACCATACGAGTGAGAGCATCCAAGAGGGAGTGAGTGAGCCACAACACTTAGTGAGTGAGGTAGTTGACACGGCATGTGAGGCCACTATGATTTCTAACAACTTAACCTCTACTCCGAGTGTGTTTTCTTTGGTGCTAGGTCTCCTACATGACGACACACATATCCTCAACGAGTCCATACCCCCAATGGGAAAACCGATGGCCATGGTGGACAATGATGTACCCCCCACATGGTTCCATCAAGATGAAGATGACCACGACTTGGTCTTCGACACCTCACCTACAACACATGAGCGATGCTCCAAAGGTAACATAGGTAATGGTGCTTCTCTTGTCCCACTAGTGGACTATCTCACCAATGATTGCTTGCATGATGTTGATCCACCTATTCCCATGCTTCATGCTAGTGCGACTTCTTCATGTCATGACTTACCAATTTATGATGAATATGATGATGAGCATGTTGAGTTTCCTAGTTGTGATGCCATGCTCCATAGGATATCATGTGAAAATCCTATTGGTCACATCATGTTTGACAATCCATTGAACTTGTCATATGCTATGAGTGAGATCTCTCATATTGCTTCATTTCAATCTCAACATAGTAACTATGCATGTCCCATTAAAATAAATCCTATTTGCACTTATGGCATAGATGACGAGATGATGGTCATTGGCTTTTGTTTCTCTTGCGATGATATTGCTACGCTTCCTTTGCAAAATTTGTGCAATTCATCTCATATGCCATGCCATGAAAATTATTGTGTATCGCATGATTACATCCCTTGTGTGCACCACATGCATACCATTATATTGCGAGTGGTGCATTACATACCTTGAGTCTCCATTATGCTATACATAACAACAAAACTCTCATGATGGATGACATGTTTCTACATCATGCAACTCATCTATTTGAACATTGGCTATTTGGTGCTAACCAACACAAGCACGTGCGCATCATGATGGATGATGTGTACATCTACCACGCACACACAATTTTCCCTTTGTTTTTGTTGTGTGTAGGTACTCACGTACACTCGTCAACCTCTCAATCCCAAGAGTTGACGAAACGAGCTCTTGAGAGCAATGACGATTTGGGATCCCGTGGACTATCATTACCACCATTCCTTTTGCGCAAGGACTACGCGCATCTCTTTTACTTGTCTCTCACATGGCTATGGGCTATTTACCATTTGTCACCTTATGCTAATTTTGCCGTGTTCACTTTGCATGTTATGCTTGCTTCTATGCCTTTTCCATGCAATTGTGACCCTTGCTTGCATCTACCCATGCTTCATCATTATACTACTTTGCATGCTGGGTGGAGATCCTTGTTGCTATTGCCATGTTTATCATGTGCCTCACGCTATTGATGCTATTTTGCTCATATCTTGCTTCCATACTTGTGATATGTCTTGTGCATTATTCATGCCCACCATTTGCACACATGACATGCTTGCCATGATTCCTCCTAGTACGTTGCATCTTTGAACTACTAGCTTGATTGACTTGATCACTATGATTACTTGCTTGGTTGCATCACCCATGTTCCATTCTTACTCGCTTTCTTGGGTTGATGACATATATGTTCATGCCTCTCACTTGATTTGTGTTGTTGTCTCTTGAATCAATTACTTGCATCTCTCATATCACCTTGTACTGAGTGCCAACTTGCTATGCTTATTGATCTTGGAGACTTGGACACTTTACTTGTGAAGCATGCTTGTTTGATTGAGCCTATTGTATTTGGTTGTTCTCGCATCATATGCCTCCATACTATGAAATGCTCCCTTGTCCTTTCGTATGATGAGCATGATGCATACACTTGTTGGGTATCTTACCACACGAATGTTAGGTTTTGCATTTCCGCTGACCTCATTTGTTTTTCCGAGTGTTTGGCATGTTCTTTCGTTTCGAAGGATTCACAAGGCGGTACCATCACGAGACATATTGGTTATGTGAAGGCATACACGATGTGCAACTCCATCATCCTTGAGAAACTCCTAAAGGTGACCTCCTTCCCTTTAAGCCATCCTCAATTACGCATATCGGATGGGTCATTCTTTCATTGTTGTTTCCTTCTTGTTGTCTACATGACACATCTCGCGAACGGAGAACCGACACTGGAGATTGGCTCTATGGACCTTCACATTGAGGAGCGCTCGCACTTATGGGATGAACCTTCGGAACTCCACTCATGCCACGACATCGAGCATTGGTACATCAACACTCCTTTGACACATTGCAACCACACCTTCATATTTGTTGAATGTGCTCACACATGTCATGCTCGATGGACATATCATACTCACCACAAGTTTGCACCCTATGCAATTATGATTGCCTTGTTGCATCTTATATTCCCATGTCATCCATGTTATATGAGCTTGTACATTTCCTTAGCAAATTTGTTGTGATCTTTCTTGATGGCATATTCATACATCATGATCATATTGCCTACCATCAATTGCATGATAACTCCTCCATATTGAGCATACATTGCCATATTCATGCTATTGATAAACCATCTCACTATGACATAATTTTGCACCGTGGTTGCATTGATCACATTCACAATACATTTGTGTGCACACCGAATGCTTTTCCTCCCATGAATGCTTTACATGTCATTTTACATCATCTTGATAAGCTTCATGCGCTTTGTCACAAACAATCTTGCCGCACAGACTTATGCTTATTTGATGGACACCTTGCGTGCGCTAACCATTGTATTTCCGAGTGTCGCTTGTGTTTGCTCTTTTTGCATGTATACCACTCCGGAGACACCTTGGAGTACTTAGATTGCGCCATGTCTTCAACTCCGTCCAACTTCACGTCTGTCCACGACAACCGTTTCCATGGTGATGAGGATCACGATCCGAGGTCGGATCTTTCCCAAGGGAGGGGAGATGATGCGGAGCATCCTACGTTCATCTCCACGTACACCTTCATAGCACATTAAGCCCCAAGTGGACCTACCAGACTTAAGGTGAACCCACTCCTCTTCAAGATTTACATGAATATCTATGGGACTTGGTCGCTACCTCACCACGGAACGTTGTGCATCATTAGGTACGAGGGAGACCGCCGCCAAGCGGCTAAGGAGCTTCCCGGAGGCCAAGGAGAAGGACCCCAAGGACACAAGGAAGAATAAGGAGTGCACGAAGATCAACTCTGCACTTCCCAGGCGACTCCGTGCCCTCGGCCCTCGAAGACCCCGTGCGCATGAGCTACATAGGGAGCTTGCGCTGGAGCACCCCATGTGCACGGGCCTGTACCGTGCCCACGGGACCCCCGTGCGCACGGGCCCAACTTACCCCGTGCGCACGGGCTCATCAGGATGGACGACCGAGAGTCACCTGTTGGGCCTCCCCTTCGTCCCCTTCCTCCACCTACCTATATATATCCCTCTCCCTCCTCCATTTAGGGGTAGCAAAGTATATGACATGATCTATGTGAGCTTTGCTCCTTGTACTACTCCTCCTCTTGAGAGAGAGAGAGAGAGACCTCTCCCATGGAAATCAAGACCTCCTATGGAGAAGATCCCTAGTGGATAGATCCCCATCATAGGATCACCAAGACCTCATTCCTCATAGGATTGGGATCAACTAGTACCTTGTATCTTTCCTTTGTTGTCTTTGAATCATTGTATCTCTCTTTGTGTGATTGGATCTAGCATATGTGTGATTTGGATCTAGTCAAGTTGAGTGTTTCCCCTTGTGATTTCTCTCTGTTCTTCCCCGTGTTCATCGTGTTCTTCGAGGGAACCCACTCCAATCGTGAAAGATCGGCCTATACTGGGTTAGCTCCGTATCAAAATCTTTACCCAAAAACTTGAAAACTTCACAACACAAAACTTAACAGAAAATCTCATGAGCTCCGTTAGTATAAGAAAATAAACTACCACTTGAAGGTACTGTAATGAAGTCATTATTTATTTGTATTGGTGTTAAAACTTCTGTATTCCAACTTCTCTATGGTTCATACCCCCCGATACTACTCATAGATTCATTAAAATAAGCAAACAACACACGAAAAACAGAATCTGTCAAAACAGAACAGTCTGTAGCAAAATGTATCAAACGAATACTTCTGGAACTCCAAAAATTCTAAAATAAATTGGTGGACGTGAGTAATTTGTGTATTAATCATCTTCAAAAATAATCAACCTAAAAGTATTCTCCAGTAAAAAAATGGCATCTAATCTCGTGAGCGCAAAAGTTTCTGTTTTTTACAGCAAGGTCGCAAAGACTTCACCCAAGTCTTCCCAAAGGTTCTACTTGGCACAAACACTAACTAAAATATAAAACCACATCTAAAAAGAATCTAGATGAATTATTTATTACTAAACAGGAGCAAAAAGCAAAGAAGAGAACATAAAATTGGGTTGCCTCCCAACAAGCGCTATCATTTAACGCCCTTAGCTAGGCATTGATAATTCGATGATGCTCACATGAAAGACAAGAACTGAAGCACAAAGAGAGCATCATATGGCATATGAAAAACACACCTAAGTCTAACATACTTCCTATGCATAGGCATCTTATAGGCAAATAAATTACAAGACAAGCAAAAACTACCATATGCAAGAAAGAAGTGAGACACAATAACAATCTCAACATAACGAGAGGTAATTTAGTAACATGAAAATTTCTACAACCATATTTTCCTCTCTCATAATAATTACATGTGGGATCATATTCAAATTCAACAATATATCTCTCACATAAATTTTTCTCTACATGATCCACATGCATGCAAAGTTGACACTCTTCCAAAATAGTGGGAATATCATTAACTAAAGTCATGACCTCTCCAAACCCACTTTTATCAAAAACTTCATAAGATTGAACATTATCCAAATATGTGGGATCTAAAGTTGAAACTCTTCCAAACCCACTTTTAGTATTATTGCAAACATTATTATAAATCTCAAATTCATCATGCGGCTTAAATAAATTTTCAAGATTGTAAGAAGAATCACCCCAATCATGATCATTGCAACAAGTAGTGGACATAGCAAAACTAGCATCCCCAAGCTTAGGGTTTTGCATATCATTAACACAATTTACATTAATAGAATTTATAATAATATCATTGAAATCATGCTTTTCATTCAAGGAGCTATCATGAATCACTTCATAAGTTTCTTCTTTCAACACTTCATCACAATTTTCAGATTCACGAATTTCAAGCAAAACCTCGTAATGATAATCTAGTGCAAAAAACTCACTAGCAATTGGTTCTTCATAATTGGATCTCTTAAAAAGATTAGCAAGGGGATGAGGATCCATATCAATAGATTTTTAGCAAGCGAAGATGCAAGCACATAGAAGGCACATGGCAACACAAGCAAACAAAAAATACGAACGGAAGAGGGGCGAAGAAAAGGCAAAGGTTTGTGAAGTGGGGGAGAGGAAAACGAGAGGCGAATGGCAAACAATATAATGCGAGGGAGAAGAGTTTATGATGGGCACTTGGTATGTCCTGACTTGAGCGTAGACCTCCCCGACAACGGCACCAGAAATCCTTCTTGCTACCTCTTGAGCATGCGTTGGTTTTCCCTTGAAGAGGAAAGGGTGATGCAGCAAAGTAGCGTAAGTATTTCCCTCAATTATTGAGAACCAAGGTATCAATCCAGTATGAGATTACACGCAAGTCACCTAGTACCTGCACAAACAATCAAGAACCTTGCAACCAACGCGATAAAGGGGTTGTCAATCCCTTCATGGTCACTCGCAAAAGTGAGATATAATAAAGATAGTAAGATCAATATTTTTGGTATTTTTGTTGTATAAATTGGAAAGTAAAGATTGCAAAATAAACGGCGACAGAAATTGGCAAGTTGATGGGAAACTAATATGATGTAAAGTAGACCCGGGGGCCATAAGTTTCACTAGTGGTTTCTCTCAAGATAGCATATATTACGGTGGGTGAACAAATTACTGCTGAGCAATTGATATAAAAGCACATAGTTATGAGAATATCTAGGCATGATCATGAATATAGGCATCACGTCCGTGTCAAGTAGACCGAAACGATTCTGCATCTACTACTATTACTCCACACATCGACCACTATCCACCATGCATCTAGAGTATTAAGTTCACAAGAACAGAGTAACGCATTAAGACATGATGTAGAGGGATAAACTCAAGCAATATGATATAAACCTTATCTTTTTATCCTCGATGGAAAAAATACAATACGTGCCTTGATGCCCCTACTGTCACTAGGAAAGGACACCACAAGGTTGAACCCAAAGCTAAGCACTTCTCCCATTGCAAGAAAGATCAATCTAGTAGGCCAAACAAAACCGATAATTCGAAGAGATTTGCAAAGACATCAAATCATGCATATAAGAATTCAGAGAAGAACCAAATAATATCCATAGATAATCTTGATCATAAATCCACAATTCATCGGATCTCGACTAACACACCGCAAAATCTATTACATCGAATAGATCTCCAAGAACATCGAGGATAACTTTGTATTGGGAACCAAAGAGAGAGAAGAAGCCATCTAGCTAATAACTATGGACCCGAAGGTCTGTGGTAAACTACTCACGCTTCATCGGAGAGGCTATGGTGTTGATGTAGAAGCCCTCCGTGATCGATTCCTCTCCGGCAGATCGCCGGAAAAGGCCCCAAGATGGGATCTCACGGGTACAGAAGGTTGTGGCGGTGGAAAAGTGGTTTCGTGGCTCCCCTTGGTGTTTTTAGGGTATAAGAGTATATATAGGTGAAATAAGTACGTCGGTGGAGCTCCGTGGGGCCCACGAGGGTGGGGGCCGCGCCTACCCCCTGGGCGTGTCCTCCTGCCTCGTGGCCGCCTCGCGGAGTTCAGACTTCAACTCCAAGTCTTCTGGATTGCGTTTGTTCCAAGAAAGATCCTCGCGAAGGTTTCATTCCGTTTGGTATTCCTTTTCTGCGAAACACTGAAATAGGCAAAAAACAGAAACTGGCACTGGGCCTTCGGTTAATAGGATAGCCCCAAAAATAATATAAAATAGCATTAAAGCCCATTAAACATCCAAAACGGATAATATAATAGCATGGAACAATAAAAAATTATAGATACGTTGGAGACGTATCAGGGAGTAGTCCACCCTCGGGTCTGAGGGTTTGTACAAGTAGCTATGTGTTTAATCTCTCTCTCTCTCTTGATCTATATCATGGGCTTTGTTAATATAGTCGGATCATACGATGTTTCTCCCTTACATACTCTTGTTGTGATGAATTGAGTCTTTACCCTTTGAAGTTTTGTCTTGTCGGATTGAATATTCAGAGATGAGAACACATGATGTATGTCTTGCGATATTAATACTTGTGGTGACAATTGGGGTATCATATTGATTCACTTGATATGTGTCTTGGCATTCAACTCGCGGATTCCCGCGGTGATATTGGGGTAATCTATGCATAGGGGTTGATGCACGTTTTTATTATCTTTTCTCCGATAGAAACTTTGGGGTCTCTCTATAGTTCTTTGTGTGGATTGAGTATTATGAATCTGAATTTGCTTTGGTGTTATATTAGTACGAACTCTTGATTAGATCGATCGGAAAGAATAGCTTGCGTTATTTTAGTACAAACTCTAGGATAGATCGATCGGAAAGAATAGCTTTGAGGTGGTTTCGTACCCTACAAACAATTTCTATCTTTTGTTCTCCACTAATAGGAATCGGGAGTGATTCTTTATTACATTTTGAGGGATAATCATATGATCCAACTATGTTAGCATTGTTGAGAGGTTGCACTAGCGAAAGTACGGACCCTAGGCCTTGTTTTCAAGAATTGCAATACCGTTTTTGTGCCCGTTTACTATTTGCTACCTTGCTGTTTTTATTTATTCAGATTATAGAAATATATTTCTACCATCCATATTACACTTCTATCACCATCTCTTCGCCGAACTAGTGCACCTATACAATTTACCATTGTATTGGGTGTGTTGGGGCCACAAGAGATTTCTTGTATTTGGTTGCAGGGTCTTTTGAGAGAGACCATCTTCATCCTACACCTCTCACGGATTGATAAACCTTAGGTCATCAAGTTGAGGGAAAATTGCTATTGTCCTACAGAACTCTGCGCTTCGAGGCCCAACACGTGTCTACAAGAATAAATTTGCGTAGTAGACATCAAGCTCTTTTCTGGCGGCGTTACCGGGGAGGTGAGTGCTTGAAGGTATGTCTTTAGATCTTGCAATTGAATCTTTTAGTTTCTTGTTTTATCACTAGTTTGGTTTATAAAAAGAAAACTACAAAAAATGGAATTTAGGTTGCATCATATTATTGATCATCTTTATAATATCTTTCTTGAAAATGATGGTTCGGAAAATTGTGCTCAATTGTTAGAAGAAGAAGTCAATAAAATGCTTGGCACAAAATATTTGAATGATGAGCATGATTGCAATGTTGTTAGTGTGAATTCTTTGAATATCCAAAATGCTAATGATGATTGCACAAGTCATGACAAAAATGTTTCTTATAAGCATGCCACTTTTTGCGGAGTTAATTGGGAGTGCAATTGCACACCAAAAAGGAAAGATAGATTTTGTAAGAAGCATAAATATTTAGAAACAAAAAAGAGAGGCTATATGATTGTGCTGAAAGATGTAATTTTTTTGCCATCCTTGTGAACTTTGCAATGAATGTGGTCATTTAAATCTCCAATGCAAATTATTTCATGATCAAATCGTGTCCAAAAATTGTGATAACTTGATTACCCTTGAGGATCATAAAGAGCTTAGTCTTCTTTTGGGGTATGAAGAAATGAAACGTATAACTAAGGGTTTTCCAAACCCCAAGAGGTTTCTTGATTTTGATCTAGAAGAAATTTATATGTTTTGTGCGGTAAATTGAATTGAGAATCCTTGTATTGACAACTATCTAAAGTCAAGAAAACAAATATAATATGAAGAGAGTACTAATGAAAGGGAAAATATTTCCCAAAACCCTCCTAGTGTTTATTATGATGAATTAGGTAACGAGGAGGAGGTTCCTATCCAACCAATCTCAGCAATAAGAAGCTTGAAAAGATTAATTAAACCCACACATGATGTGGCAAAGAAGAAGAAAAGAAGAAAGAATAGAGGTAAAAAGGTATCTCTCCCAAATAATTTTGCTCCTATTGTTGTTGTGCCTCATGAAAATGAATCAAAAATAATTTTGGAAGATGATGCACTTGATGATGATTTTGTTGTGCCTATTGCTTGTTGTGATGATTATGATTGGGAAGATAATGATATCCCTTATGATCTTGAAAATATTTTTAGCACTTGCTTGGAAGAATATGATAATAATGTTTGCCATACTATTGGTGCCATTCATGCTATTGGTAAGAATGATTGTGATGATATGCAAAACCACAATCTTGGGGATGCTATGTTTAATGAGTACGATATGTTTGAAGATTTATTTGCTAGAAATAATGGTTGTCCTAATGTTGGGCATGCTTTGCTTAATGAATATGATCCTTTTGATTCCTTCTACTTTCTATAAGAAAATTTATTTTGATGGTAGCATGCCTCCTATTTATGATGATTACATTGATAAAAGTTGGTTTGGAAGAGTGTCAACTCTAGGTAGTAGTGATCCCACTATTTTGGAGGGTGTTGAATCTTATTACAATATTGATGAAAGTGGATTTGGAGAGATCATGACTTTATTTAGTGAAACATCCACTATTTTGGAAGAGGTTTCAATTGATTATGACAATGAAGTTGCTATCTGTGATGACTATTATGATGACATGTATGCCATAAAGAGTGATAATTTTTCTATGCTTATGGATCATGAAAAGAGTGCTGTATGTGATGGTTATATTGATGAATCCATTCATGATGCTACTGAAAATTATTATAAGAGAGGAACTTATGATGCATGATGTTCTCTTTATGTTTCAATTCTTACCTTCTACGCGAGCATCATTGAAATCATCATGCCTAGCTAAAAGGCATTAAAGAAAAGCGCTTGTTGGGAGACAACCCAACACTTTTACCTACTGTTTTTGTGTGTTCACATGATTATGCTACTTTATTGATCATGTTTTATTGCTTTTGTTTCAATAAAGTGCCAAGTAAAGCCTTTGGATCATGTTGGGTGATAGTTGATTTGACCCTGCTAAAAAACAGAAACTTTTCCGCTTACGAAAATAAGTCTCATTTTTAACAGAAGAGTGATATTGAGTTGATTCTTTTTGCAGAAGTTTAATATATAAATTTCTCACGTGGTCATAATTGTTTCATAATTTTTGGAGTAGCAGAAGTATGGCAGTTATCCAGATCATTACAGACTGTTCTGTTTTTGACAGATTCTGTTTTCAATGCATAGTTTGCTTGTTTTCTAGTTTCTATGGCTTATATTGCTCAATATAAATTATGGAAGTGATATTCTACAGTAGGTATTGTGTTTAAATAATTATGAATCTTGTCTTTGATAGTACCAAAGTGAAATGGTTTGCTCTTTATCATACTAACCTATCTCACAAAGTTCCGTTAAGTTTTGTGTGATTGAAGTTTTCAAGTTTTGGGTGAGATGTCGATATGAGGAGAATAAGGAGTGACAAGACCCTAAGCTTGGGGATGCCCAAGGCACCCCAAGTTAATATTCAAGGAAGATCCAAACAACTAATCTTGGGGATGCCCAGGAAGGCATCCTCTCTTTCGTCTCCAACATTATCGGTAACCTGACTTGGAGCTATGTTTTCATTCGTCACATGATATGTTTTTTGGTTGGAGCGTCAATTTATTTTGTTAAGAATTTTCTTGCTATTATTTAGAATAATGTTTTACATCTTTTATTTCAATAAAAGTGGCATTGATAGCCTTTGCCATGCTTATCTTGCAAGTATACATGTTGCTGTTTGAAAATAGAAAGTTTATCGATATTGCAAAAATTCCCGAGGAAAGTCAGAATGTGATAAAATGTTGAAACTTTTTGCAAAATGATCTCTGATAAAGTTTATAAAGTATGGTTGAATTTCATAATGTTTGGAGTTGAATAAGTATTGATACTCTTGCATTCTTTACAGACTATACTGTTTTGGCAGGTTACTGTTATGTTTGCATTGTTTGCATATGCTTGCTTGTTTTATGATTCTATTTGAGGATAGGAGTATTAAATATGCAGAGGCATTTAGTATGCAATGTTGAATAATAGTTTTAGTGATTTGCTACATTAGAGAATGATAAGGTTTTTGCATTGGTTTATACTAACTTATCTCACGAGTTCTTGTTGAGTTTTGTGTGGATGAAGTTTTGGAGATTTAGGAAAACTATGATATGAGAAGAATTAAGGAGACACAAAAGCTCAAGCTTGGGTATGCCCAAGGCATCCCAAGATAATTATTCAATGAGTCTCAAGCATCTAAGCTTGGGGATGCCCCTGTAGGCATCCCACCTTTCTTCATCAACAATTATCGGTTAGTATCGATTGAGCCTAAATTTTTGCTTCTTCACATGAGTTGTGATATTCTTAGAATGTCATTTTATTTTTGTTTTACTTGTTGTTTTAATAAAACACTTAGATATGAAAGTTTTTAAATAAAATAGAGTCCTCAAATAGTTTCCAAGGAGGCTAAGAACTGCATTCACATCCCGTCAACAAAGCTCTTTTCTTTGGAATTGCTCTTGTGCTTCACTTATATCCTACTAGTAGAACGCCCGTGCGTTGCTACGGGCTACAATACATATAAATGCATCAAACAAATGATTAAAGTTGTCTTCAAGGTCGAACATATGCCCGGGTGTGTCTGGACATCAAACGGGCGCCCAACAGGGTCCCCAAAAAAATACAGTTCAGGCTCTCCCAAATCCAGACCATATGTGTGTAGGAGAAATGTGGTTATGCAGACTATTTACCATTTTATGTCAAACACGCGGGCCCAACAAAAGCATCACCCCACGAGACACATTTCCCTTTTTCTGCCACAATCTCTCCTTCCCGCTTGATTTTCTAGCGGGACCAGATGATATCCACCTCTCCTTCGCCATGCCGCCCTATGTTTTTCACGCCGCCAACCGCCCCGCTCTCCACTGTATCCAAGTAAAAACAGAAGTAATTATGTCTTATTAAACTATATACATTCCTTGATGATATTCTTGACTACTACACAATTGCTTGCCTTTAAAATTGAGAACTCCCTATAGACAGCGTGTAAAAAATCTGTTTGTGCTACTAAATCCTACTAACAAGCTGAGTACTATTCTAAATTGTTAAGCTCATACAGCAATCTTGAAAACTTAAAAGAAATCATCTTTAACCAGTTATTATTATTAAGCTCATACAACAATCTGGAAACTTACCAAAGATCATTTTTTAACTTCTAGCTGTACCAAATGGCCCAATTCCTCTCTTGTCGTTCTTCGCATGATAACCTGCAAGGAAGAACATTTCAGTAGATAAAGAAGAGAGTTCACGTTCTGATGGTCCTTATTTTTGAATCCCATAAAAACCTTGAAAACAGAACTTATCACAATATATAGCAGGACCATGAGAACAAAATTTGTCCCCATCCTATGCTCCTTACTCTTGAGCTATCTATCAAACTTTTTTGCCACACCTTTAGATGCTGACATCTTTCTCCCAAAGATAGTAGGTTCAAAATGTATTTATTGGGACTCAGTACCTACCGATAGTTCCTACTTGTTTTTAAGTTTCAGCTTTTCTATCTTACAATATATTATAGGTGATTACAATGCTTTATATGTTGATTGATTAGTGCCACACAAATACCACAATACCAATTATTTAAAAGAATGGTGTCCACTGTACAATGACTTTTGGACTACTTTAGCAATAATAACATGTGTTGAACCTGTAAAAAACATACAGGGAAATTCTGAAATTGTAGTATAAGATTAAGTAACCTCGGACTATATTTATTATCACGCGCTTCTGGGACCCGAGACTCTTGAGGAATCATATTGTGCAGGTATAGAATGGGCATCCCCTTGTGAACATTACATCATGGAAACAAACTTGTCTTGTGACAGAAATAGTGATAGAAGGAAATACTCACATGGTTAGATAAAAAAAATGATAATAGAGGCATACTTGTGAGTTGTGACGGAGAGAGAGGGAGACATCTTTCTCTCCGCTCCTCCTTCCACTCCACATTCATTCTTGTGACCATGTCTGAGCCTTATCTCTTATAAATTTTGTACTAATACAGAATCCTTGGACCATTGAAATTCAACCGGAGACCACCCAATCTGAAAGGTTTTATGTATATAAGTAATAGGTTGCAGAACTAACAATAGATTGTTAATAACCATTCCTATTTACGTATAAAAACAGTATATCACCAAAATCTGTATCGCCATCGATCGACATAAGCACAAAGATTAATCATACATACCTTGAGTGGAAAATTTAGTAGACTTGCAAAGACAATCAATTCCTTTGTTCATTCCTCAGCGAAGAACCAACCAGTCCACAAGAGATAGGCAATTACTCTGCCCATCAAACTCGTTGCCACCCGAGAGTAAAAGGGGAACACCCAAGAGAAAAAAGCAGGGAAGAGGCCAGCCGTGGCTCGGGCTGCTCTGCTCCCAGCCGAATCAGCTGCCAACAACCTTTTGTTGACTCCGCTCCCTGCCAAATCGGCCGCTGCCTCTTGTTGTTGACACTGCTACTTGCGCTGCTCCTCTTGATCTCGTCTACTTCCGCCACCTCGCTGCTCCTCCTCCCATCACCGTCTTCAGATCGGGAGAGACGAGAGAGAGGCAGCGGCGTCCGACTGAGAGACCGATCGGATCGAGAGGGAGAGAGAGATGAGGGAGTGGCGGCGGCGGCGTCGCGCAGATGGACGGCAGGGCGAGTGTGTCGGAAGCGGGAAGGAGGTGAGAGCGAGACGCGATGGGTATGAGTGCGTACGGCATATCGACCGAAGATGGTGGCAGAGCCAGGCGATGGTGGTCGTCACCTTACTCCAACGGAGGCCTAGGACGGCGCGATCCGCTAAACCCATCACCGACCACGAACCGGAGGAGGGCCGGGGCGTGGTAACAGGCCACTGATGCTGGTAGTGGAGAGCCGGAGACCAAGTCTCAGCATGCGCCCGGCGAGCTCCCACGAGGGCTGGCGGGGAGCGGCCGCGCTGGGATGCATGGTGATGGCGGTGGCGGCTGCTCGAGGTCTCGTAGGGAGAGTGCCCCTTGATCGAGGGGATCGAAAGCGAGGATGGGGGGCTCGTGGGGATCGTGGCCAAGGAGCGGGTGCATCGTGAGGCTCGCGTGGAGAAAAGGGAGTGGGATCGATCGTGGGAAAAAAAGATCAGTTTCACGTACGTGGGCTGAGTTGGCATGTTTTTTTGGGCTGGTGCGATAGCGGCCCTCGCGCGACGCTGAGAGATTTTTATCGATGGCTGTTGTACGTGCGAAGAAGGAGGACGAACTATCACTACGTTCGATCCTCCTTGAATAGTAGAGATGCGTAAATTGTTGAATAAATTGAAATGTCATGAAATTAAAATCATATCATGCTTAGTGGTAGCTTCACATTGGGTTTCGAAAGTGAAATCTTTTGAGGCTTGACAATCACAATTTTGGTCATACAAGCAATTCATGAATAATTAGTATAAGGAAGAGACCTTTTACATGCAAATACACTATCATGGAAATCTTTTGTGATTCCGAGCCCCCATCAAAATATTATATGCCAAAATTGTTGATGTTGGACAAAGAAGACAACATAATAATTTATGTTTGTTCATATTCACATTGAAGTTATATTGTCATAGATCCTTCAACATGTGGTGCTTGCCCCCTATCTTTGCTAGCCAAAAATTCCGCATCAAGTAGAGATACTACTTGTGCATCCAAAAACCCTTAAACCCAAATCTTATTTTCAAGAGTCCACCATACCTACCACATGATTGAGCAAGATCCTTCAAATAAGTTTTCATCACTGCAATAAGGCAATGCAATTTGCTTCTAAAAGTGTTAGGTCATTTAGTGTAGGAAAAAATTGAGCGTTGTACGAACTTGTGATGGAAAAGCAATAAAAGCGATAGACTGCATAATAAAGGTTGCTATCATAAGGGGCAATATAACATGACGTTATTTTGCACTAAGGGGTTGAGCATACAAACAAATAAGCGCATGGCAACCTCTGCTTCCCTCTGTGAAGGGCCTATCTTTTACTTTTCAGTATTTATTTTTATGCAAAGAGTCAAAGTTATTCTCTCTATTCCTTTTTATTTTTCTCTTTTGGCAAGCGTCATCTAGGCACATATGTCCAGTTGAATATGGGTAGCATGAGTTATTATTGTTGACATCACCCTTGAGGTGAATACGCTGGGAGGTAAAACAATAAGTCCCTATCTTTCTATGTGCCCGGTTGAAACGTTTTTCTCATGTGTATGCGGTGAGTGTTAGCAATCATAGAAGACTATATGATGGTTGAGTATGTGGAGCTCTTACTTAAACTCTGTTGAATAAGATGAATCACAATTGCTTGGTGACTAAGAACATAGGTTGTTGTGTTTTAAGAGAGTTCATTGTTTGAACCTTAACATGTGAACTGGTTGCCACTATAACATGAGAAGTTTTATAAGAAAGGATTGTTGTTATGATGCTAGGAAAAATGACTGAAATTATCATTGATCAAACTTATGCACTTTGCTGGCATTCACACTTCATAAATTATTTCTTTTATCATTTACTTACTCGAGGACGAGTAGGAATTAAGCTTGGAGATGCTGATACATCTCCAACGTATCTATAATTTATGAAGTATTCATGCTGTTATTTTATCATTCTTGAATGTTTTACAATCATTTTATAGCAACTTTATATCATTTTTTGGGACTAACCTATTGACCCAGTGCCAGTTGCTGTTTTCCTTATTTTTTATATCGCAGGAAATCAATATCAAATGTAGTCCAAACACCGCGAAACTCCACGGAGATTTTTTATGGACCAGAAGACTTCCATTGGGCCAAAGAAGCACTGGGGGGTGCCCGAGGGCACAATCCACCGGTAGGCCAGCCCCCTAAGCGCCCAGGTGGGTTGTGCCCACCTCGGTGGCCTCCCGCACCCCCTCTTTGCACTATAAGTTCCCAAATATTCCGAAACCCTTCGAGGTTAACCTAGATCAGAAGTTCCACCGACGCAAGGCTCTATAGCCACCGAAAACCAATCTAGACCCTTTCCGGCACCCTGCCGGAGGGGGGAATCATCTCCTGTGGCCATCTTCATCATCCCGGCGGGCACCACAATGAGGAGGGAGTAGTCCACCCTCGGGGCTGAGGGTTTGTACCAGTACCTATGTGTTTTGTGATGGGTTCGGTCCTGCGGTGTTCTTTCCCAATGATAGAAGGGGAAGCAAGACACATATTGATCATTGCCATTAAGGATAACAAGATGGGGTCTATTCCTACATGAATAGATCTTGTCTACATCATGTCATCGTTCTTATTGCATTATTCCGTTTCTCCATGAACTTAATACACTAGATGCATGCTAGATAGCGGTCGATGTGTGGAGTAATAGTAGTAGATGCTGGTAGGAGTCGGTCTACTAATCTTGGACGTGATGCCTATATAATGATCATTGCCTGGATATCATCATAATTATTTGAAGTTCTATCAATTTCCCAACAGTAATTTGTTTACCCGTCGTATGCTATTTTTCTCGAGAGAAGCCACTAGTGAAATCTACGACCCCAGGGTCTATTCTTTATCATATTTTCTTTGAGATCTATTTTTATTTGCTTTTTTTTCAGGTCTATTATTCTAAAAACCCAAAAATACCTTGCTGCACTTTTTCTTTATTTATTTTGTTTTGTTTTATTGCGAGATCTATTTATCCAAAATTATACAAACCAATCTATCTTTTACCCGAGAGGGATTGACAACCCCTCTTACGCGTCAGTTTGCAAATATTTGTTCTTTGTGTCCAGGCACCGTTTACATAGTGTTGCTTGGTTCTCTAACTGGTTCGATAACCTTTGTTTCATAACTGAGGGAAAGCTATACTGCATCATCCCTTCCTCTTTGGGGAAATACCGACGTAGTCCAAGCGACATCATTGGCCTTAGCTCTACAATACCCAACATACATACTTGGTTTGGGTAAGCAGATGTAAAAATAATGTGGGTTCCAATGTCTTGAATTTAGCAAAATAGAAGAACTTTATTTTCTTCTCAGAGGATATAGCGATTATCATCATTATATTCCAGTCCTATTCCCGCATCATTGTCAGAGAACTTCCATTAATTATACAAACTTCCTTTTGTAGTTGTTAATTGTTAGTAATTCTTTATTATATTTGATATAACCTTCTTTGCCCCTGTGCACGCGAGTTGCAAGGGCAAGAATGTAATGCCATGCATATGACTTCCCAGTTATATAGGGGAAAATATACCTTTTATGTTGAGTAAAAGCACCAGCTTCTTGGAAGAAACATTTGTTTGGAGATCAACCTCCTTCTTTTGAGTTGTTGGATGGGAGATTGCATACTTTCAGTTAAGTATTTCAGAAAAAGTTCAGTTCAACTGAAAGATGTGTTGTTTCTTCTCATTAGTATTGTTGTTGTGTTTTATGTATATTAAGATGGCTGATGAGCTTCCTCTTTGTGACATTCTAGATGAGTTTCACAGGTCACAACCACATGGTTGTGGTTGTTGAGTGCGGTAAGGGCATCTCCAAGGCGGACCCACAAACCGCCCGCATCTGTCTGGACCGCCGAATCCATTCAACGAGGGCCTATATCGGTCCATCAGGCGGTCCAGATGTGTTTTCTCCTGCAATCCGGGGACAAATGTGGGGGAGGTTTGTGGGAGTCCAGACACCAGACACGGAGGATTTCGACACCCCTGGCCCATCAAAAACCCTTCCCGGACCCCGCATCTCCATCCTCGCCATTTTCCCTTCTTACTTCTTTCTTTGTTGCCTTCGCCACCGCTCCACCAACCCGGCCGCCACGCCACACCCCTTGTAGAACTCTACATCTCCGTCACCTCCAGCACTCCAGCAGGGCTCCACTACTAGGGAAAACCCTACTAGTAGTGATGGTTTTATAGCTATCAGTAGCGCTTGTACAAGCGCTACCAGTAAGGCGCTATAGCTAACTGGTAGCAGTAGCGCTGGTTTTCCAGCGCTACTGCTAACTAGGTATAGCAGTAGCACTCGGTAGGGAAAAGCGCTACTGATAATAGTAAGTACCCGTAGCGTTTCTTCTAACAAGCGCTACTGCTAAATTTTCTTGTATTTTTTAAAATACAGCTTATTGTCGCTGTATTTGTATAGATTTTATATATAGTGCTTTCATCATATGATTTTATGACCATGATTAATTATTATATATATTAGTGGGTGAAATGAACATGGATTAGATTCAAGTGGAGGCAACATGTGGTGCACATCGAAAGTACTACTAGTGGTCAACATGTGGGTGTATAGATTATATATATATATATATATAATAACTCATCATACTCACATATATAACAACTTAGCATCATGCATCATCATAATAATAAATAACTCATCATTGTTATCATAATAACAAGTCCTACTCATCATCATCATACAACTTCTACTCGTTATCATAATAACAAGTCCTACTCATATCATCATACAACTTCTACTTGTTGTCATAATAAAAAGTCATACTCATCATCATAGTCATCTAACCAACCCTACTTAATTGTTCTTAGCACATGATCATGAGCATTAGCTAGGACCTACTACTACCCTCACTAAGGTAAAATAGCATAAAACAGGATAGGCCCTGACTCTCCATTATGGAGAATGGAGATTATCCTGTCTCCAATTCTTGCGCTTCGCATAATGTAGCTTTCAAGTAGCTCCCTACGATTGTCCATACATTTTCCAATCATTTATATTCATGTCTTGATCAGTTTTAGAAATCTGGTATGAACAGCAGTGAAGCCAAGGATGACCTGGCCATAAGCTAATAACATCAAGGCGACCTTTCGGAAGCATCAGATCAGGCACACAATTGAAAGTGCAACTATCCCTAGGTGGTTTTGGTAATTCATAACAACATATAGCTCACTGAGCTAATGCTATTCCAAGATGAACATTTCAGGAAAGCTCAATGAATGGCATGGCATGGATGATGAAAGTGGATCCTCAAAATGCTAATGACAAAGGATTGGCTCAAGCTCAAAAGCTCAAAACTCTTCATTTTATATTTTAGTGATTCAAGATCACATTGAGTCTATAGGAAAAGCCAATACTATCAAGGAGGGATGAGGTGTTGCTTAATGAGCCTCTTGCTTCATGTGCTTAGTGATATGCTCCAAAACCCTCAACTACTTTCTCACATCCACATATGACCTAAACCTAAAGCCAAAATCGGTCTCACCGATTCTTCCAATCCGGCGCCACCGATTCCAAATGTCATAGCCACTGCCACAAACCCTAGGCAAATCGGTTCTACCGATAGGGATCTCGGTCTCACCGAGATGGGATTATAATCTCTGTTTCCTTTTCAGAACTTTTCAGTCTCACCGAAAGAGCGGATCGGTCCCACCGAGATTGCAATGTAAACTTTCTGTTTCCCTTTCGTAACGTTTCGGTCTCACCGAAAGAGGGAATCGGTCCCACCGAGTTTACCTGACCAACTCTCTGGTTAGCTAATTACCAAAATCAATCTCACCGAGTTTGTGTAATCGGTCTCATCGAGATTACGTTGTGCCCTAACCCTAACCATATCGGTCCTACCGAGATGCAAGTCAGTCCCACCGAAAACCCTAACGGTCACTAGGTTTACTAAAACCGGTCTGACCGAGTTTGTTGATTCGGTCCCACCGAGATTGGTAAATTGTGTGTAACGGTTAGATTTTGTGTGCAGGCTATATATACCCCTCCACCTCCTCTTCATTCGTGAAGAGAGCCATCAAAACAAACCTACACTTCCAACTTACCATTTCTGAGAGAGAACCACCTACTCATGTGTTGAGACCAAGATATTCCATTCCTACCATATGAATCTTGATCTCTATCCTTCCCCAAGTTGCTTTCCACTCAAATCTTCTTTCCACCAGATCCAAATCATAAGAGAGAGAGAGTTGAGTGTTGGGGAGACTATCATTTGAAGCACAAGAGCAAGGAGTTCATCATCAACGCACCATTTGATACTTCTTGGAGAGTGGTGTCTCCTAGATTGGCTAGGTGTCACTTGGGAGCCTCGGCGAGATTGTGGAGTTGAACCAAGGAGTTTGTAAGGGCAAGGAGATCGCCTACTTCGTGAAGATCTATCGCTAGTGAGGCAAGTCCTTCGTGGGCGACGACCATGGTGGGATAGACAAGGTTGCTACTTCGTGGACCCTTCGTGGGTGGATCCCTCCGTGGACTCAAGAACTGCTACCCCTTCGTGGGTTGAAGTCTCCATCAACGTGGAGGTACGATAGCACCACCTATCGGAACCACGCCAAAAACATCCGTGTCTCCAATTGTGTTTGAATCCTCCAAACCCTTCCCTTTACTTTCTTGCAAGTTGCATGCTTTAATTTCCGCTGCTCATACACTCTTTGCATGCTTGCTTGAATTGTGTGATGATTGCTTGACTTGTCCTAAGATAGCTAAAATCTGCCAAACTCTAAAACTGGGAAAAGGCTAAGTTTTTAATTGGTCAAGTAGTCTAATCACCCCCCCTCTAGACATACTTCAAAGTTCCTACAAGTGGTAACAGAGCTTGGTCTCCATTTGCTTTGATTTCCATAGCTTTTGGTGGTCATAGCCTTGGTTTCACAACCTAGGAGAGTATGGCGTCTAGCGAGGGAAATTATCACCGTAGAGGTCCTTACTTTGATGGTACTAATTTTGCTAGTTGGAAGCATAAGATGAAAATGCATATTCTCGGACATAACCCTGCCGTTTGGGCAATTATTTGTATTGGCTTGCAAGGTGAATTCTTTGATGGGAGAGAGCCGAACCGTGAAGCTAATGCGGAAGAATTGAAGATGCTGCAATAAAACGCTCAAGCTTGTGATATCATCTTCAACGGATTGTGCCTCAAGAATTCAACAAAATCAGCCGTCTTGAGAATGCAAAGGAAATTTGGGATACTTTGATTGATATGCATGAAGGTGCGAATCCGTCAAAGAATCCAAGTTGGATGTGCTCCAAAGTCAGCTTGACAAGTTCAAAATGAAGGATGGTGAAGGTGTCATTGAAATGTACTCTAGGCTTGCTCTTATCACAAATGAGATTGCCGGCTTAGGGAGTGAAGAGATGACCAGATTCATCATCAAGAAGATCCTAAGAGCATTGGATGGAAAGTATGATACCGTGTGCACATTGATTCAAATGATGCCAAACTACAAAGATCTCAAGCCAACGGAAGTCATTGGAAGAATTGTTGCTCATGAGATGTCACTTAAGGATAAGGAGGAACTTCACAACAAGTCAAGTGGTGCTTACAAAGCCTCAAGTGAAGCCCCACATCATCAAGTGAGAAACACACCTTCAATGAAGAATTGAGCTTAATGGTGAAGAACTTCAACAAATTCTACAAGAGTAGAAGCAAAGAAAGAAGCTCCAAGTCAAGGTCTTACAATGACAAAGGATCTTCTAGTCGAGAGCGAAATTGCTACAATTGTGGGAGACCCGGACACTATTCCAATGAGTGTACGACACCCTACAAAAGAAGAGAAGACTCTCCAAAAAGAATAAGTAGAAGAGAAGAATCACCACCAAGATAGAGGAGGAGTAGAGATGATCGTTATGAACGAAGACCCTCACGGAGAAGCAAGGATTCGGAAAGGAAGGACAAGTCATCAAAGAGCTACATAAAATGAAGACATCAAGCTCATGTTGGTGAATGGGTATCCGGCTCCGACTCCGACAATCACTCTGAGAAAAGCTATCACTCCGACTCCGAACATACTCAAGATGAAGGTGTTGCCGGTCTAGCACTTGTGTCAACCAACTCCTACGACATATTTGAATCACCAAATGAAGGAATTGGAAGATGCTTCATGGCCAAAGGTCCAAAGGTAACACATCCTGAGTATGTTGATTTCAATAGTGATGAAGATGACTTGCTTGTGGATGATGATTTACTTGTTGACAACTCTAGTGAAGAATACTATGATGAAACGTCAATTAATCATGCTAATCAAGATAAAATGAATGACAATGATAAGGAGAAGATTGAGCGTCTAACTAAAGAACTAAACTCTCTTAAGTTAGCTCATGAAACTATCTTCGAAGATTATCGAGAACTTTTAAGGGCTCATGAGAAGTTACGCTTTGAAAAGCTCAATCTTGAGCAAGAGCATGAGTTCTTAAAAGCAATCAATGATGATCTCCGTAAGAAAAGTTCCTCTTACATTGCCAAGCGTTTACTCTTATCTACTTACATGCCTCAAGTTAAGTCTAGTAACAAGATCAAGAAAGATTCTTCCTCTAGTAGTAACAATAATAATGTCAAATCCAATATTGTTGCTTCTAGTAGTTCTCTTGATTCCACTAATGATTCTCTTAGACAAGTTACACTTGAGCAAGAAAATAGCTTATTGAAGGGAATTATAGAGAAATGTGTATACAAGAGCCTTGCCGGGAGTAAGAAATTTGAGGAAATTATGCATAAGCAAGGAAGGCACCGGAAGAACAAGGTGTTGGTTTTGAACGAAAGTTCAATGCCAATGGAGTTGAGTGGGAAGAAGATCAATACCCCAAGACGAAGTTTGTTCCTCAACAAGAGAAGTATGATCCTACTTCCTTCAAGGGAACACAAGCACAAGATGGTCTTCCACCACAAGACCACAAGAACAAAGGCAAGGACAAGCTTCAAGAAGAGATTGATGCATTTGAAGAGGCACCTAAGGTCTCGGTCAAGTGGATTCCCAAGACTACGTCAAGTTCTACCTCATCAAGTACAACTACAACTCCAAGGATTCCCATCAAGATGATGTGGATCCCAAGAAGAAGAACTAGAGAGTTCTTGAGGGTGACTCCAAGATATTTCACTCATATCATTATGGCAAGGACAAGTGCAATCAACTTCCATATCTTGCACTAGTTCAAGGAGTCACAAACCCTCATGTTGGTAAGGCAAGGGATAAGGTAACTTAATGATTTCGTGGACATCATTTTGTGTGTGCATCACTCTATGTCTATGGATATACTTGTTTGTTCCTTGTGGGACTAACCCATGTAGGTATTGAAAGTGCAACTAACTCCAAAGGATTGCTCCAAAAAGATCTACATCAACATTGAGCATCCACATCTTCAACACCTACATGAAGTCATCATCGACAAAACCCAAGGTTAGTTCATCCCTCTTAGGGGATCTCACATCTAGGGGAGCTTAACTCTAAGAATTGAGTCAAAGCAACTCTAATGATGTGAACACATAAATGCTTTATGTAAAAGTGGTAACCCCACTTGAGCTTAAAGCGATGAGTATGACCTATGATCAAATGTCTATCATTTGACTCCTAAGTCAATATACTCATATATAGATGACCTAGTCATCGCCAATTGTTTGATAGATGCTAGAATTGGTTGTTCATGCTTTGTCACATATTTCATTTGCCATCTTATTGTGTGAGCATGTTGGTTGCAACTTTACTCATTCGAGGACATCCACTTATTGTTTTGATTGATTGGCTTCTTTTTCTTTGGCCAAGTGGATGGACTAGAATGCCTAAGAACCTTCTCTAGCTATCTATGATTTTCTCGTCTCAAACTCTATTCATGCTACATCACAAAATTTGATCAAGTCAGATTCGAAGCACTATGTGTGAGGAGCACTCGGAGTCCCCGATTCGTCATAGACTTAAACTTCCAAAACTTCTTTGTGATTCTAGGTCTGACCGATTCCTCCATTTCGGTCTTACCGAGATCACTAAGTAGATCTAGGTTTTCAATCTCGGTGCAACCGATTTGAACTCTTCGGTCACACCGAGTTGCAATAATTGTACACAGTTTTGCATCTCGGTGCCACTGAGTTGTTCCACTCGGTCACACCGACAGGGTCGGGCTATATATAGTCACGGGCAAAAATTTGGAAATTTCTCTGAACCTCTTCGCCCGCGCAATAGCTCGCTCTGCCTCCGTGGTCTCCGGATCGTCTCCTCATCGCCAGCCGCCTCCTATCGCTGGTCTCCGCCGCCGTCAACGAAATTCATCCCCGCCGTTGCCGCCGTAACAAGTCTCCGCCGAACTAGGGTATGGACTCGATCACAGTGCTTTCCTCGTCCGATTCTCAACACATTGTGTTCTTATTGATTCTTGCCACGATTGAAACACACCAATCCAGTCAATGCAATCCTTAGAATAGTTTTGATTCGAAAAATTTAGGGTTAGGTTTCCGCCGAAACCATCTCGGACCCACCGAGTTGAAAAACTCGGTCCCACTGACTTGGCTTATGCCATTGCACTAGTGAGACTCGGTCTGACGGAGAATTGCTAATCGGTGAGACTTATTTTAGGATTTTGTGAAACCCTAGCAGTCTTGGTGCCACCGAACTATGACTCGGTCTGACCGAGTTCATCAGTTTAGGTTCAAAAATTGCTTCGGTATCACTGAGTTTGAAAATCGGTTGATCCGAAATGCTTTTTGTGGAAAACTAAAACTGAATTTTTGAGTCATTCTTTTGCAAAAATCTCTGCATTTTGTGATGCTCATCCACTCTACCTCATCTATAACTCTTCACGAGTCAGTGATCGGTGTTTGCAGCATGTCGCACCAGAGTGACAATAGCAGTCGAGGAGCAGGTGAACATGAGTGAGGGCACTAGTCCCTCCAGCTCTTGAGATGAAGGCAGCAGGAGCACCCAAAGCAATTTGCCTAAAGCTGCCACCGAGCAAAGGAAGAAGAAAACCTCAGATTCTGAAGATGAGGATTGTAGGGCGAAGAGGATGAGGCAACCTCCAAGAAGGCGGTGCTCAAAAGGAGTATGGCTCGACACATAGCACAAAGCACGGACTCAATAGGAAGGTTCCTGCCAAAAGGACACCTATGCCAAAGGTCGAGCATCAACTCAAATTCCTGAAAAGCCTGATCCCAAAGAGCCAGCTGCTTCTTTGAAGGAAAGAAAAGGAAAGAAAGGGTCAAGAAGACCACAATCGAGTTATTGGGAAGCCTTCCATGAAGGAAGAGGAAGAAGAGATTGCCGCACCAAAGATCCAAGGCACCAAAGCTTATGGGTGATGCTATAAGATCGAGGGCTGCCACATCTAAGCCCAAGGAAGCACCCAAAGCTGCCCCCAAGGCCAAGTCTGCACCAAAGAGGAATACCAGAGTACTCCAAATTGCTGAAAAGAACAAGGCCCCAAGTGCTCGAGGTTCTTGATGAAGAAGATGAAGAAGGACAAGTTCTGAGGAAGCTCAAGCCCAAGATACCAGACCACAATGATGCCCATCCTGTGGCTGAGGACATGAAGATCAGAAGAGACAATGGGTTGAGGCTACGGAGGATGATAGATCCACATGCCACAAGGAGAAGAGCTGCTGTGGACTACAGGTTCCACACCAAGGAACATCAGGACTTTTATGAGACTATTTTGCTGGATAAGAAGCCCATAGTGTGTGATATGAGGTGGGTCGACTGGACCTACATGAAAGAAAAATGTAGAGCACTATCCTGGAGTGCAAGACAGTTTTTTTGCTGTTGGAGTTGCAGACTTCGTTGGGCAAAAGCTCACCAACTGGAACGATGAACTTATCATGCAGCTCTACTCCACAGCACACTTTTATCCAGATGGCAGGATAGTGTGGATGTCTGAAGGTATAAGGTACCAGTCAACTGTTGAGGAGTGGGCAAAGCTGATAAATGCCCCAAAGGAAAATGATGATGACCTGGATGTATATGCCAAGAAGAAAATGGACCAGAATTCCATGGCACACATGTACAAGGAGATCCCAGACACGACCATTGAGACACATAAGTTTGGATCAGTCCACTTCCTTCATCGGGGCTGCCAACTATCAAGCTGCATCTTAAGGCATACTCTCTTGCCTAAGTCAGTGACCACAGCATGATTAGAGGGCATGCAATCAACATGTTGCATTTGTTTGATGTGCCACAGAAATTCAAAGTCATGAGCCTTATGGTTGAAACCATTAAGAGAACTGCAGCAGACCAGAAAAGAACTTGTGGATATGCCCCTCAGATCCAGGAGTTGATTAACTCAAAGATGGGCACATGCAAATATCTATTGGATAAAGAACATTTTCCAATTTATCCAGACTTTGAGGACAACGAGGTTGTCATGTGTCGGGGAGGCTGATCGTACCCACAGACACCTATGGGGCTGGCGGAGCAGGCCCCTTGTGGTTCGGAGGGGGGCGGAGGTCGCACGAAGAGCGGATCGAGGCGATGCACACGAGCTGTTTACCCAGCTTCGGAGCTCTCCGGAGAGATAAAACTCCTACTGCTGCTTGTTTGATCTATTGTGTTCCTGCTAGGGAGCAACGAGGGCTACAAAACTTAGCGTGAGTCTATCTGGCCTCGAGTGGGTCGAATGAACCCAACGAGACGAACCTGGCCAAGTGAACTGAACGGAACTCGAAACCCTTCTACGTTGCACTCGGGCCTCCTTTTATATACTCAAGGGGTCTCCGACAGGTGGCAACATAGGCGGGGGTACGAATGTAAAAACAGGAGTTGGTACACCTACTTGAACAGTGTAGAGTGCAAAATACCTAACTCTGACGGCAAGGGACAAAAGCAATAAATGCCCATCGTTGTCGCCCAAGCGATTAACAGAGACCGTCAGTGCGCCTCCGCTTCGCCACGATGGCGAGCTTTGTCAGCCGCTTATCGCTGCTCTCCGCTGGCTGCAACCGCTCGACACGCGCCCATGGAACGGCCCCATGGCGACACGTCATTGGGTGAGCTGGAGCGGAGATGGAGAGAAGTTGCATGCAGCGGCAAGCGCCTTGCCGCGTCGAATCCTGTCGCGCCCGGAGACTTGTCGCGCTCGGGCCTTCCCGGCAAGCTCCTCTTGCCGGGCCTTGTCTTCTGTGTGCTCGAGTGGCCTTCCCGACAAGCTCCTCTTGTCGGGACCTTGTCTCTGTGCCTAGAGGCCTTCCCGGCAAGCTCCTCTTGTCGGGTCTTGTCTTCAATGGCTGCGGAGGGTCTTGGCGGACGCCGGAGAGGCTTGCAGCGGGACGCCGCGATCGCCTGCACAAGTTCGGGGTACTAAGGTACCCCTACTTTAGTACACCGACAGGAGCCCCGGGTGCAGGCCATACACGGTGCGGCGTTGTTGGGCCAGGCCCAAAACAGGCAGACGGGCACACGCGGCCTGGGTCCAAACCAAACCCATTCCAGATCCGCTGCGTTCCCCGTAGCAGCACACGCCAATTGCGGCGTCGTGGGGAAGTGGGCGGCGTCTTGGTCGCTCCACCCGTCGCCTCAGTTCTGCATCCCCGCCACGTGGTTCCCATGCTCTTGGGGTCACGGACGGTGGAAATGGGAAACTGGGCCGTTACGAGCAGAGGCAGCAGGTTGGCCCCGATTCCCTGCTCTTCCCATGCCCTGATTTGTCGAGCGAGGCGGTCGAGCCCCCACCTTGCTTCCTTAAAAAGGGCGGAAGGGGAGCACAGAAGCCCGCACTCTCCCATCTCCTTCTTTCCTCAGTTTCTGCTCCCCTTTCTCTCATTCGCCATGGAGAAAAGGGACCTTGGTTCTTCATCGGTGGCGGCGAGGGTCGCCGCTAGACAGCGCTCCCTCCCATCCCACGTCCGGGCGGCAGAGCCAGCCACAAGAGGAAGAGGGAGGGGGCGAGGTCGTGGACAAGGTCGAGGCGCTCGTGGAAGAGGCGGACGGGGCGGCGCGCCGTCTCTGCCTCCGCCGGTGGTTCCTCTCCCTGCGGCGGTCCATACAGGGGACGACCCTTGCGAGTTCTTCGTCAAGCTGCGTCGGGCGCCTCGTCGTCGCCTCCGGCTTCCAGCTCCGTTCGCGAGCGCGATGGAGTCGGATCCGCCCGAGACACTGAGACTGCACATGAGGGGCTGTGGAATCAGCGGCATGCGAGTCCTTGTTGTATTCCCAGCCCCTAATGTGATGTATCTCGATCGTGGGTAGAAGATGTTCACTCGCATCCACAGCCTGAGGGCGGGGTTTACCCTCCATTTTAAGTTAATGGAGGGTGATCTCCTCTCCGTCAAGGTCTTCGGGGATCTTGGCACTCGGGCGAAGTGCTGCGTGGATAGCTCCTCCGACAGCGAAGATTCCCCCTCGAGCGAGAGTGACGAGGAGGAGAGCGACAGCGACGATGAGGGTGGCGGGCCCGATTAGTTGTCGGGCGCTGCTTCGTGCGTCACCGGCGACCCCATCATCCGTGTCGCCGACTCCTTGGACTCCCCGGGGTCGTCTCCTTGGGCGACTGGCGTAGGGAGGCTGCGGAAGGGGAAGAGGGATGGCGACAAGGCCGTCAAGTCGGAGTACGAGGGCGTAGTGCCCTCGTCAGCGTGCTGACGTCCTGCCGCCCGTCTTGAGCCCCGCTTCGGCGCTGCCATCTCCGTCAAGCCCTCGGGAGCTCCGGGATGTTCCCTTGGTGCCTTCCTCGGCACCCGTAGCCTGCCTAGGCGTTTCTTTTGCCCTTCTCGCCTCCTTGATCTACCTCCTGAAGAGAGGGACAGAAAAAGGATTACGGGCATCTTATCTTTTTAATTTGTAAGCCTTCGGGCCTTATCCGTATTTAAAGCTTGTAATCCTCTCTTTCATGTTTTTCATTCCCCACGGATTGTATCCGAGTAGAATGTTTTTAATGAAAAAGGATGCTTGAAAAAGGACGAAGGGCTTATCTCGATATCTCAGCCCGGCAACTCTGGCTTGCCGCAGCTCCCCTAACTCGGCTTGCCGCAGCCCCGGCAACCCTGGCTTGCCGCAGCCCCAAGAACTCCGGCTTGCCGGGGCTTGGGTACCGCCCTTCTTCTCTCCTCTTCGCTGTTATTTCAGTTTTGAGAACGATTTAGCTTGATGCCGCAATAAGTTATTTTCGCAATATAACTTTATTCGGGCAACGTCACACGTTACTTCCTTTACTCGACTCTTGGCTTTGTATGTTATTGCCCTCGCTTTTCAGGAAACTTGCGGTGCGAGCACCCTTGCCGCGAGCGCCGAAAAGCGGAACTTCAGCAGCCTGGCGTGGTCGCTACCGACAAGCAACCTTGTCGCGGACTAGTCGCAGCTCACTTAAGTTGTTGAGCGGACTCGAAACAAAGTAAGGGCGCGACCAGTCACGATTTGGTTCCTCAGCGCACAGGTTTAACATACAAAGAGCTGTCGTTCAAGGAAGATAACTTTAATAAATTATTACTTATCTGAAACGATCGAAGCAATGATATTACCTATAAATGATTTCTTCCTTTGTATGCGTTATTGCCCTCGCTTTTGGAAACTTGCGGTGCGAGCACCCTTGCCGCGATGGCCGAGTGCGGAACTTCAGACTTCTTTGGCGGTCGCTACCGACAAGCAACCTTGTCGCGGACTAGCCGCAGCTCACTTAAGTTGTTGAGCGGACTCGAAACAAAGTAAGGGCGCGACCAGTCACGATTTGGTTCCTCTGCGCACAGGTTTTCCATACAAAGTACTATCGTTCGAGGAAGATAACGAAAATTTTAAAAATTGATTGCTCAAACTTTGGCAACTTAGCTTTTCTGTTTCTTGCTTCCCGATGAGGTGAAACTTCCTCGAGCTGTGCTTGGTCCATAGTATTATCTCCTCCTCCCCCCTGGTTAACTTGTGCGCGAGGGAGCCTTCCTTTCTTTGAGAGAAGAGAAAGAAGAGGAAATAACGTTATGGAGCCTAGCGGCTCGATTCTGCTTACGGGTGTGTTTGCTGCACAAAGTGTTAGCCAAAGCATGCAATAAATTGATGAAAGCATGAACTTGACAAGTCGGGCGCAACACACGAGCTTTATCGATGCATCGGGTTCCTGCGCCCGGCTTTGTAAGGATTACATGCAACAATGGCAAGACTTGTACAAAAGGTGGTTGCCGGAATGGATTCCGACAACCGCGCCCTATGGGTCAAACTTACGAAGATGCTCAATGTTCCGTGAGTTGCTCACCGGAATGCCATCTTCGGTCTCAAGGCGGACAGCGCCAGGCCTAGTGACTCGTTTCACCCGATAAGGGCCTTCCCACTTCGGCGTCAACTTGTTTGAATTCTTGGCGGACTGAAGGCGCCGAAGAACAAGGTCGCCTTCCTCGAGACTTCTCGCACTAACCCTGCGGCTATGGTAGCGACGCAGGGCTTGCTGGTAGCGAGCGGCTCGCAATGACTTTGAAGACGATCCTCCTCGAGGAAGCGGTAGCGTCATCTTGTCGCAGCTGCTCTTGCTCAAGCTCATCATAAGCGAGTACTGAGGCGATCCGTATCTGAAGTTCCGTGGGGAGAACTGCCTCTGCTCCATAGACTAGAGCAAAGGGTGCCTGGCGATGGCTCGATTTGGCGTCGTTCGGATCGACCAAAGAACCACCGGCAGCTCCTCGATCCGATTTCTTCCGCACTTGTGCAGCCTATCGAAAGTTCTGGTCTTGAGCCCGCGCAAAGACTTCAAAGATTTGCCCTCTTCGCTTGAACGTTGCTTCTCGGGTGAGCAACGGAAGCAAAGCGGACCTTGGCGCCAAGGTCTTGGACGTCTTGCATGAAGGTGCGACTCAGAATTGTGTGCCGTTGTCGGTGATGATCCTGTTAGGGATTCCGAAACGGCAAACAATCGACCAAGAACTTGATCACGACCGTGCTTTCACCTTCCTCATCGCTTCCACTTCCGCCACTTTGTGAACTTGTCGATGGCGACGCATAAGTACTCAAAGCCCCGACTTCGGGGAAGGGGCCGAGGATGTCGAGCCCCTGCATCGAAAATGGCAGGATAAAGGGATCGTCTGGAGAGCTTGAGCTGGCTGGTGTATCTGTTTGGAATGGAACTGCACGCTTCACACTTGGTTACTTGTGCGCTTGCATCCTGGAGGGCTGTCGGCCGAAGAAACCTTGCCGGAAAGCTTTGCTTTCAAGTGCTCTTCTTGTAATGTGGTGACCACATATGCCTCCATGTATCTCTCGCCAACAGCTTCTGTCCATCTTCCACGGAATACACTTCAATTTCACACCGTTGAGTCTTCTTCATGCAATTATGCTGTCGACAAACTGGTACATACTTGACTGCCGGGCTAATCTTTCCGCTTCTTCCTGCTCTTCGGGAAGTTCTCCCGTCTGAAGGAAATGGACAATCTGCTGCGCCCATGTTGGAGCTTGTGGCTCGACAACAAGGACTAAAGGCACATCTGCTGCTGCGGGAACATCAGCTTCTACGGCAAGAGCCTGCGGCCCTGCCGGAGCTTGATGCTCCCCGACAAGCTTGCCGGAGCAAGACTTGTCGGGAGCGTCTGCTTCAACGGAACAAACCACAGGGTGCAGCCGGAGGCATCGCTCCTCAAAGCTTTGTTGGTGTTGATCTTGGGGACCTTTGCAACGACGGCGAAGCTCACGGAAAGTAGTCACCAGAGGCCAACTTCCTCTTCTTATTCTGCCTGTTGATGGTGTTACGGTCGGTTGAGTCAGCTTGAGCACAAAGATCCCTGGTTCCATTGTGTAGCTTGAGTGCGGCGCACTTTGACAGACCATCGCCAATATCATTCTCGAGCTCTTGGAACATGTTCCATTTGCAGGCCGTCAAAGTGCTCTTCCAGCTTCCTCACTTCATCAACGTAGGCTTCCATCAACGGACTCGTAATCTTTGTTGACTTGGCGGACGACGAGTTGCGAGTCACCCCCGACAATAAGCTTCTTGATCCCAAGGTCCACTGCGATCCTCGAGACCGCAAGCAAACCTTCATACTCTGCGGTATTGTTTGTCGCTTGCTCCTTGGGAAAGTGCATCCGGACGACGTACTTGAGGTGCTCTCCGGTGGGTGCGATAAGCAAGACGCCGCACCGGGCGCCCTGCAGCGAGACGGCACCATCAAAGTACATCAGCCACTCTTTGCGTGCTTCTTTGACGGGAATGCTCGTCTCCGGAATCTCTTCATCTGGCGTTGGCGTCCATTCTGCTATGAATTCTGCCAAGGCTCTGCTTTGGATAGTTGATGTGCTTTCAAACTTAAGACCAAAGCTTGACAGCTCCAGTGCCCACTCGACAATCCTGCCTGTCGTTTTTGGATTCTGCAGTACCCTCTTCAGGGGAAAGCGAGTGACAACTGTGATCTCATGTGCTTGGAAGTAATGGCGCAGCTTTCTCGAGGCCATGAGGAGGCCGAAAAGCAATTTCTGCACACCGGAATACCTTGACCTCGCCCCTTGCAGGAGGGAACTGACAAAGTAGACTGGGCGCTGCACCATCCTTTTCTGCATCTGTTCACGTGTCTGCACGGACTCATCCTTGTCGGGACCAGAGCTTGTCGGCGAAGCCCCCTGCTTGTCGCTGGATGTGTTTGCCGTGGTTGCTGGCTCATCATCCGCCTCCTCTCGCCACTAACGCAGCACTAACCACTTGATTGGTTGCCGCTATATATAGCAGCAACTTCTCTTGTGGCCTAGGTGCGACAAGTGTTGGAGTGGAGGACAGGTATCTCTTCAAGTCTCTGCAGCGCAGCCTCCGCTTCGAGTCCATTTTATCGACCTGCCTTTTTCAAAATCTTGAAAAATGGCAGGGCGCTCAGCAGACCTAGAAATAAACTTCTGAGAGCAGCCACGCAACCGCAAGTCTTCGTACATCCTTGACGCGTTTTGGTGCTTCAATCTGCTCAATGGCCTTGAACTTGTCGGTAATATCTTCAATCCCTCGTAGAGACACGAAGAACCCGAGAAGCTTGCAGGAAGGGACACCAAACACGCACTTCAAGGGTTTGAGCTTGAGGTTGATCTTGCGCAGATTTGCAAAGGTCTCGTCAAATCTTGAACCAAAGGTGCTTTGTCCTTGCTCTTGACCACTATGTCATCCATGTAGGCTTCTACATTTACATGCATTTGCGGCTCAAAAGCCGTCATGGACTACCCTTGCAAATGTCAAACCAGCATTCTTCAAACCGAAAGGCATCCGTATGAAACAGTATGTGCCACATGGTGTGATGAATGTGGTCTTCTCTTCATCTTCTTCAACCATGAAGATCTGATGGTATCCTGAGTATGCATCAAGAAACGAAAGCAAATCATATCCGGCCGTGGAGTCAACAATCTGGTCAATGCGCGGCAAGGGAAATGGATCTTTGGGACAAGCTTTATTAACATCCGTGAAGTCAATACAAAGTCTCCATTTCCCATTTGCCTTGCGCATGACTACAGGATTGGCCAACCACGTAGGGTGGAGCACTCCTCTGACAAGGCCTGCTGCTTCCAGTTTCTTGATCTCTTCGGCTATGAATTCTTGGCGCTCCACTGCTTGCTTCCTGACTTTTTGCTTGACGGGCCGCGCATGAGGACAAACGACCAGGCGGTGCTCAATCACTTTCACAGGAACACGGGGATATCAGACGGTTGCCACGCAAACACGTCGACATTCGCCCGCAGGAAAGCAACGAGCGCGCCTTCCTATTTGGGGTCGAGAGAGGCACTGATGGTGAAGGTACCACCAGCGCCGTCCTCCTTGGCGGGCACCTTCTTGGTGTTCGGTGGAGCCACCATCTTCTTGCACTTGCCGGTGGAGCTCGATGGTGCATCCTCGACGGTAGCGCAGCACTCGAAGAGGTGCGCTTGTCGGAGTGAGCATCGAGCCCTTGCCGGACTTGGACTTGGTCTTACGCCCCGGGAGCTTCAGCCGCAAGTGTTGGGCAGTCTGTCATGGCTGCGCATCCCGGTAGATCTTGTCGGCACAGATAAGGGCATCCTTCTTGTCGCCATGGACGGAGATGACACTTATCGGGCTGGCATCTTGAGTAGGTTGTAAGCGTGGTGAGAGGCTGCCATGAACTTGGCGAGTCTTTGGGCGGCCAAGTATCCCATTGTAAGGCAATGGGAAATCGGCAACGTCAAATGTAACCCTCTCGATCCTGAAGTTCAGCTCACGCCAAATGTGACCGGCAATGTAATCTTCCCTTGACTTGCTCCTTCCCGGATTGATTCCTTGGAAGGTACCGGTCTCTTCGAGCTTGCTGTCAGGGATTTGAAGCTTCTGGAGCACCGCGGAGGAGATCAGATTCAAGCCGGCCCCACCGTCAACTAACATTTTTGTGACCTTGAGGTTGCGGATGGTTGCAGAGACCAACATCGGCAAGCACCCGACCGCAGTTATGCGATCGGTGGTCCTCAATATCAAAAATGATAGGCGTCTTGGACCACTTCAGAGGCTTGCGCGACTCTACGGATGGTTCCGCTGCATTGACCTCCCGCATCCATTGCTTGAGTTGGCGGTGGGAGGTATGCGAGAAGCACCCGTCAATGCAGAGAACCTCTGTGGCTTTCTCAAACTCCTGCTCATCGGCGTCGTGCCGTCCTCCATATCTTCGTCGTCATCATCATCTTCATCCTTGTCGCGCCGCGGGAGGTCGATCTCCTTGTCGCCGCTTGACTTTGCCGGCGTCCTCCCCGCCAGGATGTTTCTTGCTTGCTCCCCAGCACCTTCCTGGGCCTTCTCCTTGTCTCGCCGCTCGTACTCAGCTCTCTGCTATTCGACGAGCTGCTCGACCTTCTTGCAGCTCTGGAGATCGTGGCCCTTGGTGCGGTGGATCTTGCAATACTGCTTGCCGGAGCTGTCCTGCTTGTCGGCGGCCGCCACCGACTGGTGGTTGGCGTCAGCGGCAACCTCCTTGCCGGAGACACCAGCCTTGGCGTTCTTGTCGCCACCTCCATTGCCGGACTGCTCGACAGCTAGCACTTCTCGGCTTTTCTTCTTCCTGTTGCCTCGCCGCCGGCCCTTCTTTGCCGGGGCGGTGTCATCACTGTCAGATCCTGCTTCCGCATTCTCTCCAGGGAGTCTCCTCCCTTCCTCGGTAGCAAGACACTTGTCGGCCAAGGCGTACAGCTCGCTGACGTCCTTGACTTTGCACATCGCCATCTCCTCCCTCATCCTGCGGTTCCGCACATTCTGATGAAATGCGCTGATCACCGCGGCGGGGTGGACGTCCGGGATGTTGTAGTGCACACGGCTGAATCTCTGAATGAACTTGCGCAGGGACTCTCCTTCCTTCTGGGCGAGCAAGTGAAGGTCACTCTCTTGGCCATGAGGTTTGTGGCCACTGTGAAGGCGCCAACAAACCGATGGCACAGATCTGCCCAAGAGGATATGGAGCTGTCCGGCAAGTGCATGAGCCAAGATCGGCGTTGGGCTTGAGCACGGCGGGAAGTAGTTGGCGAGGATCTTGTCGTCCCGCCCCCCGCAGCCTGCACCGCGATGGTGTAGATCTTTGAGGAACTCCGACGGGTGCGTCCGGCCATCATACTTCTCGGCATGTCTGGTTTGAAGTTTTTACGGCTGGGCCCTTTGGACTTGCCGCAGCTCACGAGTGAACGCAGGGCAACCTACCGCGATACGGCAAGTCGCTGGCCCCTCCGGCGCGTGCATGTCAACAGAAGGCCCAGCGGCTTGTCGGATCGACGTCGCGCTTCTCTTCGGGCGCCGATGCGAGTTCGAGCGTCCTCTTGTTGTCGCTCATGAAGAACTTGGCGCTGATCGCGGCGAGCTCCACGGATCCGGACGACGCAGCGGAGTCGCTGCCGAGGTGGATCCGGTGAGTCGGCGATCTTGGCCTTCTTGGCGGAGAGTGCACGGTGGTTGCACCTCCGATAGTCTCGTCGCCACCGGCTCGTGCCTTGTCGTCTCGCCGCGGCAACGATGGCGTTGGTTGCCGCAGAGCGTCGCCGTTGGCAAAGCCGATGAGGCTCTGGATAGTGGCCCTCCACTCGTCGACCTTGTAGGCCGTTGGAGGGTAGTCGAGGAGCAGTTGAGCTCTCACCGAGCTTCGCTGGAGTAGTAGGCGGCATTGGAGAAGCGGTGCGAGGCGGGATACGCCGGACTTCTAACTACGTTAGAAGGAGCAGCGCCCGTCCGGCGCACCGTATCTCACTAAGCGCCCGCATGTTGGCGCGCATGCTGGTCTTGAGGGTCTCGATCCAGCGAACGTATGGCGTTGTGAACGCCATGACGTTGTTGGTCCCGCGTCTCCTGAGATGGGCGCGGGGGATGCGCGGACGCCGAGGTTTGCGGTGCCTTGTCCTTGGACTTGGCAACGTCGCGAGCACCTTCGTCGGTGCCCGTCCCTCCGCCAGCGTCTGCCCCACCACCCGTTTGCTGCGGTGAGGGTGGGTACGACGCGGACGGCTCTGCTGCCGCCGAAGCCTTCTTCTTCGGTGGCATGTTGAGGAAGATGTTGATGACGCTGCCAGCGTGAACGCCGGATCGGATTCACACGGCCTCGACGCTTCTACCTGGCGCGCGCCGTAGATTTCGGGAGGCTGATCGCATCACGGACACCTATGGGGCCGGGCGGAGCAGGCCCCTTGTGGTTCGGAGGGGCGGAGGTCACACGAAGAGCGGATCGAGGCGATGCACACGAAGCGGTTTACCCAGCCGGAGCTCTCCGAGAGATAAAACTCCTACCGCTGCTTGTTTGATCTATTGTGTTCTGCTAGGGAGCAACGAGGGCTACAAAACCTAGCGTGAGTCTATCTCGGCCTCGAGTGGGTCGAATGAACCCAACGAGACGAACTCGCCAACTGAATCGAACGGAACTCGAACCCTTCTACGCTGCACTCGGGCCTCCTTTTATATGCTCAAGGGTCTCCGACAGGTGGCAACATAGGCGGGGTACGAATGTAAAACAGGAGTTGGTACACCTACTTGAACAAAGTGTACGATTGCAAAATACCTAACTCGACGGCAAGGGACAAAAGCAATAAATGCCCGTCGTTGTCGCCCCAAACAGTGTAACAGAGACCGTTAGGTGCGCCTCCGCCGCCACGATGGCGAGCCTGTCGATGCCGCTTATCGCTGCTCTCCGCTGGCTGCACAAACCGCCGACACGCGCCCATGGAACGGCCCCATGGCGACACGTCGCTGGGTGAGCTGGAGCGGAGATGGAGAGAAGTTGCATGCTGTGGCAAGCGCCTTGCCGCGGCCGAATCCTTGTCGCGCCCGGAGACTTGTCGCGCTCCGGGCCTTCCCGGCAAGCTCCTCTTGCCGGGGCCTTGTCTTCTGTGTGCACAGGTGGCCTTCCCGACAAGCTCCTCTTGTCGGGACCTTTGTCTCATGCCTAGAGAGGCCTTCTCGGCAAGCTCCTCTTGTCGGGGTCTTGTCTTCTGAATGGCTGCGGAGGGTCTTGGCGGGGCCTTGGGAGAGGCTTGCAGCTGGGGCCTTCTGTTGCCCGTCTGCAGAAAGTTCGGGGTACTAAGGTACCCCTACTTTAGTACACCGACATCATGAATGAGAATGATCCATCGTCAGTTCAAGCACAAGAGAAGAAGGAGAAGGCAAGGAAGGAGAAGGCTGCCAGGATGCCAACTCAAGAGGAGGCATCTGAGTATTTCTTGAAGAACAAGCAGGAGCAGCTTGGATACTTAATAGCATCAACACTGAGGATTGAGAAGGGATTGGCCACCCTCACTCAAAATCAGGAGAGCTTGGAAAGAATCATGGAACAAAAGTTCTATGACTTAGATGTGAAAGTAATCGAGATTCAATCTGGCGTGGAGCAACTACAGGATGACATGCGGAGAGGAAGGGCAAAATAACAAGCGATGCATTTGCAGTGCCTAGAGCCCAGAGGTCATCTGCTGTGCGATTCGACACCGAGCCACTTCATCTGCACCAGCTACAGCCTCAGTGCCACCAGATCCAGCACGTACACCAGCTCCAGCTCCATCTACTTCAACTGAAGCCTTCGTCCTTGGCGTTATCCGGACACCACCACCTGAAGATCAAGCCTGAGAGTCGATCTAGCACTATGCATTTTCTATGAACTTTTTGGTAACTTGTTGCCAAAGGGGGAAAAATGTATAGATCATAGGCTTCGAGAGAGAGAGTGTTGCTTTTGTTCTCTCTTGATTTGGTGGTTTTTAAACTTGTTTACTTTCGATTGCTTGAGTTACTATGTTTGTGAGACATTGATGATCATGTGTTTGATCATAAGCTACACTTATGCATGTTTGATGATATTATCTTATCTATCCTATGTGATCATTCACTATGCTTGGTGATGAGTGCATGTATTCAATCCGTATCATTTTGAGCGCTCCACCAAGATGTATGTGACATGGAAGAGTAACCCATGATCCTAATTCCTTGTGCATTTGCAGTCCAATGCAAATCGTAAACTATGCACAAATTTAGGGGGAGCTCTTGCTTATCACATACTTCTCAAAGCGACGATGTTTTTCAATCTTATTATCATTTGTCGAAGCTTTGATCTATATGTTGTCATCAATTACCAAAAAGGGGGAGATTGAAAGTGCAACTATCCCTAGGTGGTTTTGGTAATTAATAACAACATATAGCTCATTGAGCTAATGCTATTCCAAGATGAACATTTCGGGAAAGCTCAATGAATGGCATGGCATGGATGATGAAAGTGGATCCCTCAAAATTCTAATGACAAAGGATTGGCTCAAGCTCAAAAGCTCAAGACTCTTCATTTTATATTTTAGTGATTCAAGATCACATTGAGTCTATAGGAAAAGCCAATACTATCAAGGAGGGATGAGGTGTTGCTTAATGAGCCTCTTGCTTCATGTGCTTAGTGATATGCTCCAAAACCCTCAACTACTTTCTCACATCCACATATGACCTAAACCTAAAGCCAAAATCGGTCTCACCGATTCTTCTAATCTGGCGCCACCGATTCCAAATGTCATAGCCACTGCCACAAACCCTAGGCAAATCGGTTCTACCGATAGGGATCTCGGTCTCACCGAGATGGGATTGTAATCTCTATGTTTCCTTTTCGTAACTTTTCGGTCTCATCGAAAGAGCAGATCGGTCCCACCGAGATTGCAATGTAAACTTTCTGTTTCCCTTTCGTAACGTTTCGGTCTCACCAAAGAGCGAATCGGTCCCACCGAGTTTACCTGACCAACTCTCTGGTTAGCTAATTACCAAAATCAGTCTCACTGAGTTTGTGTTATTGGTCTCACCGAGATTACGTTATGCCCTAACCCTAACCATATCGGTCCTACTGAGATGCAAGTCAGTCCCACCGAAAACCCTAACGGTCACCAGGTTTACTAAAATCGGTCTGACTGAGTTTGTTGATTCAGTCCCACCGAGATTGGTAAATTGTGTGTAACGGTTACATTTTGTGTGGAGGCTATATATACCCCTCCACCTCCTCTTCATTCGTGGAGAGAGCCATCAGAACAAACCTACACTTCCAACTTACCATTTCTGAGAGAGAACCACCTACTCATGTGTTGAGACCAAGATATTCCATTCCTACCATATGAATCTTGATCTCTAGCCTTCCCCAAGTTGCTTTCCACTCAAATCTTCTTTCCACCAGATCCAAATCCTATGAGAGAGAGTTGAGTGTTGGGGAGACTATCATTTGAAGCACAAGAGCAAGGAGTTCATCATGAACACACCATTTGTTACTTCTTGGAGAGTGGTGTCTCCTAGATTGGCTAGGTGTCACTTGGGAGCCTCCGACGAGATTGTGGAGTTGAACCAAGGAGTTTGTAAGGGCAAGGAGATCACCTACTTCGTGAAGATCTACCGCTAGTGAGGCAAGTCCTTCATGGGCGGCGGCCATGGTGGGATAGACAAGGTTGCTACTTCGTGGACCCTTCGTGGGTGGAGCCCTCCGTGGACTCACAAGAACTGCTACCCTTCGTGGGTTGAAGTCTCCATCAATGTGGAGGTATGATAGCACCACCTATCGGAACCACGCCAAAAACATCCGTGTCTCCAATTGTGTTTGAATCCTCCAAACCCTTCCCTTTACTTTCTTGCAAGTTGCATGCTTTAATTTCCGCTGCTCATACACTCTTTGCATGCTTGCTTGAATTGTGTGATGATTGCTTGACTTGTCCTAAGATAGCTAAAATCTGCCAAACTCTAAAACTGGGAAAAGGCTAAGTTTTTAATTGGTCAAGTAGTCTAATCACCCCCCTCTAGACATACTTCAAGGGTCCTACAACAATCCTTCGGGATTTTCTGTTGAAAAACGTAGTAATAACTTCGTGTTAGCAATGTAGTTTAGCTTTAGAAGAATTTATGCAAAAGATGCACGAATGTCGTAATAGTAAAAAAATCTTACCATGCCATCTCCATGGATGTTACCGTTGTTCAACACATGCACTAGTGGCGTGTATTGACCATAATGTGCAAGAGTTTGATAATTGATATTGTAATTCTAAACATCATTAATAAATGAGATAAGATGATCTTTCTACTGATAAGTTAATTCCGCGCCATCAGTGTAGTAGGTTCTGTCTACCATCTTCCGTACATTTTTTGAAGAATGAAAATAAGCTGTCAACTATTTTGAAATAAATAATATAAATTACTTAATAAATATGTTTGAGAAACTCACATGGAGGTAGAAGTGGAAGCTAGCGTATCAACAAGGACCCAAATGCGATCGTCTTGATCACCAAGATTGAAGGTGACATACACACCCTCCTGAAAATCATATGCCTTGCACAGTGCTTCCCAATTCGAGCAACCAAAATGGGATACGCTCTCCGAATTGTATGGCTTTACAGCAAAATCATAACCATGATGGGTCCTGAGATGAATTATCTTTGTCTCCATATTTTCATGATCTTCGAAATCCAGATGCTCCAAGACATAGCGTCTTGCATGGCATGGGATAAGCTAGTCTAATTGTAAAAGATGAAAATTACACGTTGAAGAAGCATAAGTCATGCTTAATTACGAAAAATGACTTGTCGTTGCATACCATTTGAACATTGAAGGTCTCATCGAGCTTAACACTGAAGCGCCGACCGTCTACCAGGTGAGGCCTGTCGCACAGACCCCGGTTGTCGCTGGTGTAGTCGCACTCCGGGATCCTATCGTCGTCGTCAGACATTTCCTATGTCCATAATTCAAAGATTAAACTTGTAAAATTCAATATATGTACTACAAAAACTAAATTAGATCATTATTATTCATCACGGGTTGGTACCGTCGATTACATTGAGTCTTTTCTTGAAAACCTGTCCTCTCATCTCCTGTGGTGTATATGGTGGACACTCCCTCAATGATTTTTCGACCGTCGGTGATGGTCGTTACTCCTTCTTCCCCTAGTGCATAACAAAGGTCTAGCACCCGGAGAAGAAGGAGAAATGACCCCAACGACAACAGTCGGGATTCTTCGTCCTCTCTCATATATATATATGGTGGACACCCCCTCACTGATTTTTCCACCGTCGATGATGGTCGTTACTCCTCTTTCCCCTAGTGCATAACAAAGGTCTAGCACAAGGAGAAGAAGGAGAAACGACCCCCATGGCAACAGTCGGTATTCTTCGTCCTCTCTCATATATGGTGGACACTCCCTCACTGATTTTTCCACCGTCTGTGATGGTCGTTAGTCCTCCTTCCTCTAGTGCATAACAAAGGTCTAGCACAAGGAGAAGAAGGAGAAACGATCCCCACGACAACAGCCAGGATTCTTCTTCTCTCATATATGGTGCAGACTTTCTCCCTCGCTCATTTGTTGACTGTCATGTATGGAGCCCCAACAGACTTAAAGTCAACCCGAAATGTCGTTTAATTATCTTTCTACAAAATCTGGGCCACTCGATATTTCCTAAATATTCTAGCACAAGTCATGCCAAAATTCACGGAAAAATCTGGCATGACCTTTGCTAAAAAGGACATATATCGAGCACCTGAAATTTGCCGGAATGGAAATTAATCAACACTCCGGAAAAACATAGGCCACTGTGAGGTGTTCCCTGCAAACATAGGTCACTCATGTAGCTACTACTCTACTACAATTATCAAAACATCTACATCATCATCGACATGGGGATTTGGCTGGTCTCACCTCAAGGTCGGAGGTGGTCGGTGACAGGGACTACGGGGGGGGGGGGATGATGCAGGGCTCCTTGATTTCTGCAAAAACAAAATATAAACAAAAACATTATTATCCTCATCTTAGGACTTAGTGAAACCCTATGTCTAAAACATCCCAGGTGTAGCCCTAACATTTACTAAAAATACCTTCTTCTAACCCTAAAAATTGAGAAGACCTATATATTTACTAAAAATACCCTAGTTCTAGCCCTAACATCTGTCCATCCATCGATCCATCTATCTATATATCATCATAAACCCTAGAAAAATGCCCTGGTTTTTAACTACTGTCTACTTCTTGAATCATAGAAAAATGCCCTAATTTCACATAACTTAGAGTTTGAAACCCTATGCCTAACACAAAAACAAAAGATTTACATTTACTGAAGTTTTTCTAATTTTCTGTTCTATTCTACATTTACCAATTTTCTATTCTATTCAAAAGAAGAAAAAATACTAACAATTTCCTATTCTATTCAAAAGACCTACACTTACTTATTTTGAAAAAACCTACATTTACTAAAAAAAAATCTCATATAGCATTCTAATACATTTTTGTACCTAAACATTTCTATTACTAAATTATTTTACTAAAAAATTCTATACCTAAATTTTTATACAGAGAGAGGTGGGAGGAGGAGGAGGAGGGAGGAGTGAGGGTTTCGGGCGGCTGGGGGAGGGAGGAGAGAGGAGAGCAGTGGGAGGAGGGAGGAGGGAGCAGGGCGGTCGGAGGAGGTGGGAGGAGAGCATCGGGCACCGGCAGGAGGAGGGAGGAGAGAGGAGGGCATGGGCGGCGAGAGGAGGAGGGAGGGAGGTAGATACCTTGGGGCGACGGTAGCGACAGTGGGCGACAGCGGCGACGGCGTGCTGCGGAGAGAGAGCGAGTGAGAGTGTGAGGGGAGAGTGAGGACGTGTGTGGGCCGGTGTGGATATGGTGCCCGTAGTAGTAGCGCCGGTTGGCAACCACCACTACTGCTAGTTTACATAGCACTAGCGTGTTAAGGGAACCAACACTACTGCTATGATAAATAGCAGTAGCGCTTTTAGAGAACCAGCGCTACTACTAACGCTAAGCATGTAAAAAAGCATTGGTCATCAATGATCTTTTTGTGTAGAATCTAAATTTTCAGTATGAATCTTCGCCGGTGTAGAATCTAAATTTTCAGTATGAATCTTCGCCGGTTTAGGAACCGACGAAGATTCATATTGCCACAGATCCTACACATAGAGTACAATGAAGACTAAGTGGTTCTGATAGTTTGAGAAGCACCATCTTTAAGGTGGTAAACATTCTGTTCGCGGAGCAAGGTGGGACTAAACTTGGGTCTTAGAAGGGGACTGAAATTAGCAGTAGCGCTTGTTACAGGAAAGCGGTATTGCTAAGTACAACAGCAGTAGTGTTGTTTACGTATGAGCACTACTAGTATACCTAGCCTGCCGGCAACGGTTTGCCAATTATAGTAGTAGCGTGTTTTTAACTACTGTGCTACTGCTATGTGCATAGTAGCAGCACTCTTTCTGTTCAAGCGCTACTGCTAATTAGCAGCAACACTTCCTTTTAAAAAGCGCTAGTGGTAAGCTTATGTGTATAAGGTTTTCCCTAGTAGTGCTCCACCCCACTTCTCCTTCATCGCCATTCAACCCCTGTCCTCCGACCGTCCCGCCAGGCACAGTCTGCTACTGCTATACTCGCCATGGCTGACAACTATTTGATGAATTGCCGGAGCTAAAAAAGTTTTCCCTGCTTATTTATAGCAATGGATTCTGATTTGGAGTACATGTACGATCAGTATGTTGAATCGTCGGATGAGGAGCATTACTCCGATGAGACAGTGATGACGCACGCGTCATTGATGAGCTGGAGCGTGCGGAGTACCATGTTCTCAATTTCAAGGGCTCGATCAAGGGTCAACAAGTGCTCAACCGCAACAGGGCACGCGACCATTTGACACTGATGACTGACTACTTTGCCCCCGATGCACTTTTCGCTGACCATTTTCACCGGCGTTTTTGGATGCGCAAGACTGTCTTAGATCGTTTGTACCATGGTGTCCGGTCCTATCATGACTACTTCATCTTGAAGAAGGACGTTGTGGGAACAATTGGGTTCTCTGGTTACCAGAAGTGCACGGCCGCACTCCGGATGCTTGCATATGGCACGGTCGCTGATTCGTGGGATGAGTACCTACAGATGTCTGATAGCACATGCAGAGATGCCATGGTAAGTTTTGCAACTGTAGTGGTCGAGGTTTTCGTACCTCTGTACCTGTGAGAGAATCAACTATGGCAAACACGAACAGGCTCTTGGCAATCTCAGAAGCAAGAGGGTGGCCAAGTTAGTTTGCATCTCTTGACTGCATGTAATTGGAATGGAAGAACTATCCGAATGCTTTACAAGGGCAATACCAGGGTCATGTTAAGGAGCCCACCATAATTTTTATAGCAGTTGCATCACAAGATCTTTGGATTTGACACACTTTTTTGGCATGCCCGGGTCTCACAATGACAACAATGTGCTGCATCGATCACTGTAGTTTGTGAGGCTGACTGAAGGGAAAGCTCCTCCTTGCCACTATACTGTCAATGGACATGAGTACAACACGGGTTACTATCTGGTTGACGGTAACTATCCTCCATGGGATACCTTTTTTAGAACCATCTCTAACATAGTTGGCCAGAAAAAGGCTCACTTTGCCCAAACACAATAAGTAGCTAAAAAGGATGTTGAGAGGGCATTTGAAGTTATGTAGGACCATTTTGCAGTTGTTCTGGGGCCTTCTAAACAATGGGATCCGGAGACTTTGTTGGAGGTGATGACTTGTTGTGTGATCATGGGTGATCGTTGAGGATGAGGGTGACGATGCTGCCATAGCTCTAGATTTGAGAACATGGGTGATCCTATCCAACTTACAGACCATAATGCAACAACATTTGAAGAATTTATTCAAATGCATCAACAAATTCGGCATCCACCAACTCACGAGTAGGTGAAGAAATATCTGATTGAGCATTAGTGGGCAGTCAAAGGGGAAAACAATGTTGGTATATAATATTTGAACTTTTTTAAATTTGAACTATCGGTGCATGCGGCCATCTGAACGTCTGTACACTTTGTATGCGGCTATTTGATCATGCGGATTAAAAAAAGGCGCCTGCTAGGCGCCATCCGAATGTCGTGGGGCAAACAACAACCGCCTTCCTCACCATTCAATTACTTCTAATCTAAGTGTTCCCAAGTCCCAACCATCAGATGCATCAAAGCAAAGAAAGACACTCCTCGTCAACAGCTTGTAGTGTGATGTCGTTCTTCTCTGTAGCACCGGCTCATTGACCCGGCTGGCAGCATGATGGTGCCGTCGGAGCACCGTCTCGCTGATTCTGCTGGTAGCACGATGGCGCCGTCAGAGCACCGGCTCACAGCACGGCCATCGTCGCAATATCGGCTCGCGGCATGGCCGTCGGAGCAGCATCATCGCAGCAACCATCACAACATCACCGGAGAAGGCGCATCACCATCGCGTTGTAAGCATGCCGTCGTAGCATCGCCAGAGAAGCCAGGCAACACTACTAGAAACTATGGTTTTACCTAGGGCCAAGGTCTTTACCTAAGGCTCATTTACCTCCTCAAGGGAAAGAAAAGTTATGAACAGTGCACTCTAGGGGAAGACAAATTTTCATGTGAACAAAAAAGAAAAGAAAAGGTTTACCTAGAGTTGTTTTCTCCCCTAGGTGAAGGCAGCCACGTTGACAACACTTCACCGAAAAATTCAGCCAGATGTGGCCTCCCGCGAATTATTTTTCCATCAACGCGCTCTACTTTTTAGTGGTCTACACCATATTTCGGCCTAGACCCACCGCGCAGTGAGGAGGGGAAAGGAGGTGTCCGCCAACATCTGGTCTCTCTTCCCTCTCTCTCTCTCTCTCATTTGCACCGCCGCCCAATCTCTCCCTCCTGCCCTCCCAGATCTGCGCTCCGGCACTCGCCGTCTCCTCTTGCAGCCTCTCACTAGAATCCCCCGCCGTCGATCCTGGCCTAATCACCACCGTGGAGCCGACCGCGGTGACCACGCTGCGCCATCCGTGGTGATAGCACCGTGCCGCCCATGCAGATCGGCCGGGTTGCGACGGCCTGGTGACCTCACATCTCGGTGGCCGCGTCACCTCGTGCCGATTTGATGCCCACCGGACCTACCGCCGGGCTTGCTCTCCGACCGGTTCCCAGGCGGGCATCCCTCTGATTCCTCTGCCTGCGTACCATGGGTGCCCAAGCATGCATCCTTGTTCTTCTACTATGACTGGGGCACCTCCGTCGGCAACCTCAAGTGTGGCTGGACGCACTTGGCGTCCATCATGACCCACTTGCTCCTGAAGCTATCGGCCTTCTTCCCAGCCTTCTAGATCGCGTTGGCCTTGCTGGCCGCGATGAAGTTGGCACACCCGGAGGTACGACCATCGTTGATACGGAGGAAAAAGAAGTGGCGCAGCAGAGCCACGGATGGCATCGCGCCGACATACGCCTCATAGTAGAAAGCGAAGATCGACAAGAGAAGGATGGAGTTGAGATGGAGGTGAAGGGCCTATAACCTGTAATGGCGGAGGATGGCGTAGAAGAAGTCAGAGAAAGGGGGAACCAGGCCCACGACGATGTTGCTCATAAAGAAGGGGTAGAAGGTGCTCCCCTGGGCCTCCGGCTCGGCAGAGCCAGCCCGGAGCTCGGTCTTCCCCTTCTCGTTGCTCTCCCCCGCTGTCAGCAGGCACGTGGCGGCGAGGTTCTTCTCTGAGACGTTGGGCGCGTTTGGAGCCGGCTTGTACCAAGCAGGCGGCGCAACAACCTTGGCCTCGCCATTGGTCAGAAGCTCGGAAGGGGATTGAAGCAGATCTGGGGATTTCGGAAGCAAGGAGCAAGAAAGGGGATCTGGAGCAAGGCGAAGAAAATCAATGAAGGCAAGCGTAGCCCGCACCAGCCTTTTGTCAGTCGGGCAGTTGCCGAGGCAGCGTGGGGAAGCGGAGACGCCCACGTCCAATCAATCACCACGCGTCGACCAAGGCCGCAGGTTGTTGGGGCCCGCGGCGCTCCGCACTTTCCCTTTGGCTTCGCCGTGAAGCTGGCACGAAGCACGCCTTTGGGCCCAGGGCTCTTGCCGGTGTCACAGGAATGGGGTCCCCAGACTCGCCTGCCTGCGGCCCACTGCATGGCTCCACCAGCGGTCCCGTACGGCCCATCTTCACCAGCAAACACTCAAGACCCTCGTGAGGGGCCAAGCCTCGCGAGGCGGACGATAGAAGACCTCCTCGGGGGCTGTCTCACCAGGCTGGCTCGCGAGGGGCGGAGAGATCAAGGCAAGGGACACCTCGCGAGGTTCCCGTGACGCAAGCCATGACGACCGGAGTCAGGTGGGCGCCAGCGTGCGTAGTGTCCTCGTTTCCTCTTTGGTGCTAAAGGGGCGAGCGCAGGCGAGGAGTCCCGAGGTATCAGGCAAAGGTTTCCATATCGGTGCAACGAGACCAAGGCCAGCAGGACAGAGGTCACTGTGGAGCCCAAGACGGCGTCACCGCCAGAGCCTTTCACAGGCGAAGACCACTTTTAGTCAGGATAACTTGTACTAGTTGTCTTCCTTTGAATTCGGCCGTCGTTGGCTCCCTTCCCACTCAATATTTGGGGAGAGGACCAGTGCCTCTATAAATAGGGCTAGCCACCACCATCAAGGGGATGAATCATTGAGCTCTCCCTCAACCACACAAGTTCACGAAGCACAAGAACACCTCCCCACATGGGGCTGTTCTTCCCCTTGTACTGTTCATCCTCAGCCCGAGAGGCAATCCACCACACCACACTGGATTAGGGTATTACACCACAACGGTGGCCTGAACCAGTATAAATCTTGTGTCCCTTGTGTTGCGGGTTTGTTGAGCTAGGCCTTGAGATTGCGGCGAGGCTGAGGGTGTGATTAGGTAGGGAGAGATCTTCGTGCGCAGCCTAGTGTTCGAACCTCAAGGGTTTTGCCGGAACCCGAAATCCGACATTTGGCGCGCCAGGTAGGGGTGCGCCGAAGCTTTCCTACCGTCGATCCACGTCCCATCGCTTTGTCACATCCATGGAAGACGCTCGTCGAGCCCGCGCTGAGCGTCGGGCCGCCCTCGACACCCGCGTCGCTCAGCTTGTTCCTGTCGGCGGGCCACCCCGTCGTTCCCCGTCACCTGCCGCCAACGCCGTCACCGGCCCGACGGGAAATGAGCAGCAAGCGTCCTCGCTGCACCCCTCGGTGCGGTGGGACGGCCGCACCGCCACTCCATCGCTGACCCCAACCGGCTCGTCGTGTCACGCTCGTCGCGCTCCCACGGACGCGCATGCCACGCTGCTCATGGCACGCGAGCTCCTGCGCTATCGCCCCGTTGACGACCTCTATGAGGATTGGTTGGACCGCACCGCCGAGCTCATCAGCGCTGTAGGGGCTCCCCTGCGCCATCCCTCTCGCTGCCTCGCCCTCCGCAAGCTGCGGGCGACGTGGCTCACAGAGCGCCTCCACCACCTCTGCCCCAAGACGGCATTCTGGCGCTGAGGCGTGCGGTTCCCCGACGCGACCCTCCATGTCGGGCGCCTGCGTGAGAAGAAGGAAGCTGCCAAGAAGTTCCACGACCGCAAGAAAATGCTCCACCGCTCCCGGCACTGCCACGTCAAGATCGCTTGCCGCGGCAGGGCCATGCGCCGCTCGCCGTGGTGGCACGGCGACACCAAGATCAAGCTCCTCCTCCACGACGGGCCCCGGTGGCCACAGCAGGCTGCCGTGCCTTCACTCATGAGCTGTGTAGCATCGCCTGGCCGGGTAAGTTCAAGCCAGACCTGCCTCCTCGCTATGACGGCACCCCCGACCCCGCGGAGTTCCTGCAGCTCTACGAGCTGAGCATCGAGGCGGCCAACGGCGATGAGAAAGTCATGGAGAATTGGTTCCCCATGGCTCTCAAGGATGGCGCCCGCTCGTGGCTCCTGAACCTGGCCCCGGGCTTGATCTCCTCCTGGGATGAGATGCGTGACCACTTCATCGCCAACTTCCAGGGCACTCGCGACCGACCTCCGGCCATGGATGACCTACGCCGCGTCAGGCAGCAGCCAGGAGAGACCCTGAAAAAGTACATCCATCGCTTCAACAACGTTCGCCTCAAGATCCCCAAGGTCACAGACGAGGCCATCATTTCGGCGTTTTCCGATGGCGTCCGTGACGTCAAGATGAAGGAGTAGCTCGCCATCCACGAGGAGCTATGCACGGCTTTGGAGCTGTTCAACCTGGCGACCAAGTGCGCAAGAGCTGAGGAGGGGCGCCTTTCCCTCCTCGAGCTCCCAGCTACCGACCCGGAGGAGAAGAAAGCCAAGGCTAAGGACGTGAAGCGCAAGGGAGTAGCCGTTCTCGCGGCGGAGCCAGACAAGAAGCGCGGTCGGGACCACCCCGAGTCGTCCAAGAGCAGCCGACCGTTCTGCGCCTTCCACAATGTACACAGCCACAACACCAATGACTATCAAGAACTCAGGGCCATTCGAGATGGACGCTTCGATCGACGCCCCGAGCGCAACGACCGGGGCTACGACCAAGGAGGAGGACGAGGCAGAGGATGCTGGGACGATCGCGGCCCTCGTCAGGAGTGGCACGACTGGCCTCGCGAGGACCCCTGGCAGGACCAGCCTCGCGAGGGCGCATGGAGGGATCAACCTCGCGAGGACCGCCCCCAGGGTAACACTGGCCTTCCTCCGCTGCCGCCACCGCCAAGAAGGAACGACGACCACCACCAGGACGAGGGGGCTGGGGGCTTCCAAGAGCCGCGCGCTATCGCCTGCATCTTGGGCGGAGCTTAGGCCCCAGCCTCTCAGCGCATCTTCAAGCAGTTTGCTCGCGAGGTGAACGCAGCCCTTCCCAAGCTCGAGGCCACGCGCCCGCTTAGGTGGTCCAAGTTCTCCATCACTTTCAGCTCAGCAGACCAACTCAAGTCTGCGCCATCACCGGGCGCCCTCCCGATGCTTTGCTCACCCGTCATCAGCAACGTGCAAGTCACCAAGACCCTCATCGATGGCGGCGCAGGGCTTAACGTCCTGTCCGTAGAGATGTTCGACAACCTTCAAGTGCCATACGATCAACTTCAACCTACCAAGCCTTTTTCAGGAGTGACCGACGGCTCCACCACCCTGATAGGGCAGGTCCGCCTCCCTGGCACCTTCAGATAGCGCGACAACTACCGCACCGAGCTCATCGACTTCGACATCGCCCACATCCGTCTGCCGTACAACGCCATCCTCGGGTATCCGGCCGTGACCAAGTTCATGGCAGTGACCCACCACGTCTACAACGTCCTCAAGATGCCAGGGAGCGGCGGGATCATCACAGTCCCCTGCGAAGAAAGAGATGCGGTGTGCTCCCTCGAGCGCGCCTTCCAAGATGCATCAATCGATGACCCCGACAAAAACACAACACAATACCCTCCTGAGGTCGTCCCCAAGAAGAAGAAGCATCTACTCCGCGCAGGGCCTCATGGGAGCGGCACCTCAAGTGGAGCCACGTCAGGATCGGCGCCCACGCCCGGGGCGCCTCCCTCTCTCACATAGCAAGGCGCGCCCGGCGCCCTCCTCGGGCAGGGCTCAGGGGCTCTCTTTTGGAGGTCCTCAGACCTTGCCAACATCACGAGGGAGGCGCTCGGGCACCACGTGGAGGCGTGCTTCGTGACACGTTTGCCTCAGGAGGACACTGGGCGAGGAGCGCCTGGTGCTCAGGAGTTCATTGCCAAGACCACTCAGCAACTGCAGGATGCAAGAGCCATGCGCGGCGATCGCCGCTCACCTGGCGTGGCTCCCCATCCAGGCGAGGATGGCGGGCTGCGCGTCTGCGTCGACATCCCAGGGCTCAACAGGGCCGCATCTCAGGAGCCCTTCTGGCCTTCGCGCGTGTGACGCTGCGAGGGCCCATCTCACAGCTACGTTTGCATGCCATCTGGTCTGCCGAGCGTGGCAGCCGCCTTCCAGCGCAACCTGCAGAACATCCTGGCGGCTCAGGAGGCCAGGCATCACGCAGTCCTGACGGAGATGGAGACGGTCCACAAGGAACCTGTAAGTGCATCTAGTGCCACCCCTAGTTGGTTTTGGAGTATTGACGACAAATTTGGTTGAGGGACTAATGCGTTTGTGAGAATTGCAGGATAACATAGGTAGTGTCCCTCATTGATTCGGTTTACCTACCGGAGATGACCCCTAAAAATGTATGAAGACATTGACGACAATGGTGGTATGTGAAGATATTCATATTGAAGACTATGACATGAGAAGACATTGAGTGAAGACTATGGCGCGAAGGCGTGGTCGTTTCGTTGTTTCCTTTTTCTTCTTTGTTGAGTCATAAGAACCATCTTTGTTAAGTGGGGTCCAAGTGAACAAAGTCGTAATGGTGAAGTGATGCTCAACCCCAATCCTATGTCTTCGAGCGAAGACAATGAGAGCAAATCTTATCCAGAGCTGGATGAGTCAGCTTTGCTTGTAGCCCAAGTAAAGTTGTCATGTGTGTTTGAAATCTGACCGTTGGAACACATGTCAGTTCCTTAGTGACCCAGGGTCATTTCAGACATATCAGGTCGGGTTGCCTAGTGGCTATAAATAGCCCACCCCCTACACCATAAATTGGTGGCTGCTCGGAGTTAGTGCACGGCTTTTGTCGTTTGAGAGCAACCCACCTCGAAGCCTTTGAGAGAGAGAAATCCTTGCGAGGACAAAGCCCAATCACCCAGAACCAAAGAGTGTTAGGCATCACTGAAGTCTTTCTGTTTGCGTGACCTGAAGACTTATTACACTTGAGGACTATGAATCCTCCAGCCGGTTAGGCGTCGCGTTCTGAGCATCCAAGAGTCATTGTGGATCGCCGGTGAACGAAGTCTATGAAGGTTCAGAAGTCTACCTTGAAGACTTACAAGAGTGATTGGGCGATGACTGTGTGTCCTTAGCTCAAGGGGAATAAGGTGAAGACGCGGTCTTCTGAGTTGAATCTCAGCCTCCCTAACTGCATTTACAGCTTGTCACAAAGCAACTTGAACTGGTCCAACAAATCCTGTGTCTTCAACAAGTGACTGGTTCTATCGTCTCCCTCCCTTTACTTAGAGTTTGTCTTCGTGAAGTCATTGCCTATTTTTCGTACCTGTTTGACTTCATTGCTTGACTATTATCATTGGTTGGCTTCATACTATCTTCCATCCTGATCCTTACTACTAAGCTGCTATTAGTCTTTGTACTTTCACATTACTGCATACTTGACTATGGTTTGCTTGTTGTAGTTTATCTTCCGCTGCATATCAATTAGGTCATTTCTATTGTTTGTCTTGAAACTTCCACGTTTTGAAGACTTTCATAAAATCGCCTATTCACCCCCTCTAGTCGATAACTAGCACTTTCAATTGGTATCGAGAAAGGTACTCCTTGTTACGTGTGATTCGGTTTAACCACCGGAGTTTTAGCTATGTCGATTGCAGGATAATCAAAGTCTCGCTGCCGCTTGCCCGTGTTCAATGGAACTGAATATCCCTATCGAAGAATAAGATGCATGCATCTTGAAGCCATTGATGTCGACCTACGGTATGTCGTCAAGAACGGCGTTCCCAAAAGCTGGTGAAGGTGTCACCACCGCCGATGTCAAGAAGTTCATTCAATCGACTCTACCGCCAAGAACATCATATGTGGTCATCTCGACCAAAGGACAATATGGCCGTGTGAGTGCTCTGAAACGCCGAAGCTAGTCCGGGACTGGCTATCCAAGGTCAACGAAGGCGTCTCAACCCGAGAGATCAAAGGATCGGTGTTCTTCGCAACCTCTTCAACCGATTCAAGAGAAACGACAATGAAAATGTCCAGCTCACGCTTGATCGCCTCACCGACATAAAAATGAGCTTCGTGCTCTCGGCGCCAATCGAGATTACCAAGCATGAAATCGTCAAGACACTACCGAGATCACTTGACAGCTCCTTTGACACCCTTGCCCTCATGATACAAGAACGCCTACGACTTCAAGACACTCGATCCGTCTGATATACTTGAGAGGCTTAACCCACATGAGTTCCAGCTTTCTGAGAAAAGAGATATCTATGGTCCCAACTATGGCCGAACTCGCGTTTTGAAGGCAAAAATTGTTTCCTCATCTTAAGAAGAATCTGACTGCAGTTCTGATGATTCTGAGGACATTGGAAAGGAACTTGCTATGCTTGTGAAGAAGTTCCAGAAGTTCACTAAGAAGAAGGGCTTAAGAAAGTCTTCACGATCTAGCTCAAGAAATGATGAAGCTTCCACTCATGACTACAAGAAGAGAACATGTCACAAGTGCAAGAAACACGGACATCAGATTCTCCGAGTGTCCACAGTGGGACAATGAGAAGAAGAAGAAGAAGAGCAAGGAATATGATTCTGATGACAAGAAGAAGAAGAAATCTTCAAAGTCTTCTTCCAAGTCCTCATGAAAGTCTTCATCTCATAAGAAGAGCTCATCTAGCAAGGCTCGTGCTTTTGTTGGCAAGGAAATGGATTCAGAGGAGGAGTCTGCTTCTGAGGAGGCGGAGGTGGAGTCTGAAGAGGAGTCCGACCCTGGCGTTGCAAGTCTGGCTCTAGCCACAACCTATGTTGCCAAGTCCATCTTCAACACTGAAGACAATGACTTCCACACCAACGCCGAGGCTGATGACAAGGACGACCCTGCTCCCACCTACTGCTTCATGGCACGTGGTGCCAAGGTAAAATCACGTGATGCTTACTTTCAAACATCAAGTGAAGATGACTCTGATTGTGAATCCAAGCCCAACTACAAAACAATTGCTAAAATTACAACTGAACAACAAAAAGCTATGGAACATACTCAAAAACTGTTAGACAAAAGCGATGACCTGTTGGACGCGGAAATGACACGTTCACAATCCTTAGTTGAAGACATAAAAAATCTTCATGCTAAGTACGAAGAACTTGAAAGTCGTCATGAAATGCTCTCAACCACTCATGAAAAGCTCTCCTAGGATTATCTTCAAAGGAAGCAAGAGCTTGAGAAACTGAGAGCGGCTCATGAAGATCTTCAAAAAGAGAATGAGTCACTTCGCGCTCAACAGATCAGTCCCGCTCAGGATGGATTTGAACCACCATGTATAAAATGCATTGAGCGTGATAACGCTACCTCTCTGCTGAATGTTCCATCGTCACGGTTGCATTGTCTTCAACTCTTGATGTGGTAACTAATCCCTCTCATGGAGGATACCACTACTATTGCCGATGAAAATGCTAGGTTGAAGACATTGCTTGAAACAGGGATGTATAAAAGTCCGAAAGGACATCAAACACTTGCGATGTCCTCAAAAAGCAGATTCTCGAATCGAAACCCTAGGAAAGAGGGTGTTGGGTCTGAGAGGAAAATGAATGTTGATGGTTCCCTCTTGGAAGCCCGAAAGCGGTATCCCGTAACCACATGGGTTGTCAAAGAGACCTTCAAAGGATCCATCCACCTTATCTGGCTTTACCTGTGCTAATCCTATTATCATTGATGAATCCTTGATGCAAACTATAAGCTGTTCAAGAATCGTAATGGTGAAGTGTTTGCCGGTATATTGGTACTAACTGCAGGAATGGACCACCTATGAAGAAGATCTGGGTTCCCAAAAGTTGTCTTGAGAATCTTCCTGTGAATGTGATCATGACACCACCTGGGATGAAGACAAACCCCAGACCTAAGGCGTCATATGGTCCAAAGGCTTCAAACAGACAGAGGACTCACCCGAGTCACCCTAATGCCAATGTTTTGCAGGGAAACAATACTCAAACTTGTTAATATGAGCGTGTGTCTTCAAACCGCTATGTTCATAGAACTAAGAACTTTTCTGCTTATTCATATGAGTATCATTCATCTCCTGCAAGGCTATTTGCTAGGGCTCCAAAGCCGAAGTTCTCAGATGCTGCACTTAGGCTCATTGCTTCTAAGCCACCCCTGAAGATGTGGGTGGTTAAGAAGAATTCAGTTTCTGTTGCAGGGAAGGGTCTCCAGCCGAAAATCAAAGGCGTCTGATGCTATTGTCAGACCTAAAACATCTTGTAGGGCGCAAGATCAAATGCCCAAATGGTCTCACTATGTATTTGTTCCTGAATTGTTTGCCATTCATCCTATCAATCCTAATCTTGATCTGAGCTTCAATAATCCTCTTGCCCGTCAAATGTTTATGCTTCACAATACTCTTGGTGAAGCCTATCCCCCTAACTATACTGTAGGGTATGACACCTCATGCTTCAGAATGGATTATGGACAGTGGATGCACTAATCATATGATTGGTGATCGAAGTCTTCTCATGGACTCAACCTTACTTCCATATGACAAGAGTCACATCACATTTGCTGACACTGGTAAAAGCAAGGTATTGGGTCTAGGTAGAGTTGCAATCTCAAAGGATCAACACATGGACAAAGTGATGCTTGTTGAATCCCTTGGTTTCAACTTAATGTCTGTCTCGATGCTTTGTGACTTGAACATGATTGTGCTATTCGGAAAATATCGTTGCCTTGTACTAATGGAATTTGACAAGTCTCTAGTATTTGAACGGTATCAGAAAGATGATCTATACATGGTAGATTTCTCAGCAGGTCCACAGCTTGCCGTATGTATTCTTGCAAAAGCTTCAGAATCTTTGGCTCGGCATCGAGAGGCTGGGGCATGCTGGCATGAGGAACTTACACACACTCGCCAAGAAGAAGCATGTCATAGGCATCGAGGGTGTAAAGTTCAAGAAGGATCATTTGTGTGGTGCCTGCGAAGCTGGAAAGATGACTAGGGCAAAGCACCCCTCGAAGACAATCATGATGGCATCTCAACCCTTCGAGCTGTTACACATGGACTTATTTGGCCCTACTCACTACTCTACCCTCACAACAACTGCTTGTCTCTATGGCTTCGTCATTGTTGATGACTACTCAAGATATACATGGGTGCACATGATTCTCTACAAGACTGAAGTGCAAGATGTCTTCAGACGCTTCGCCAATCAAGCCATGAACAATTATGGCGTCAAGATCAAGCATATTAGAAGTGAAAACGACACTGAGTTCAAGAACACCGGACTTGATCTCTATCTGGATACAATGGAATCACTCATGAGTTCTCTGCTCCATACACACCTCAGCAAAATGGCATCGTAGAGCGCAAGAACAGAACCCTCATTGAGATGGCTCGAACAATGCTCGACGAGTACAAGACACCAAGAAACTTCTGGCCTGAAGCTATTGATACGGCATGTCACGTCATCAACCGTGTTTACATCCATAAGCTTCTGAACAAAACATCCTATGAGCTCCTTACTGTCAAGAAGCCAAATGTCAGCTACTTCAGAGTATTTGGAGCTAGGTGCTGGATCAAGGATCCCCATCACAAGTCAAAATTTGTACCTAAAGCTCACGAAGGCTTCATGCTCGGTTACGGAAAGGACTCGCACTTTTACAGAGTCTTCAACCTCTATCTCTACAAAATCGTTGAAACTGTGGACGTGCGATTTGATGAAACCAATGGTTCACAAAGAGAGCTCCTGCCAAGTACACTAGACGAAGCTCCGCACGAATCTATCAAGCTGATGAGGAACCGGTGAAATCATGCCTTCAAGCACAGCAAGAGGAACTTATCATTTCTGCACCTAACCAACTCAAGACAATGCTCGATCAAGACAATCCTCCCAATGATGACAATGATCGGCAAGAGCAAGGTCTTCGCCCGATTCATCCTCGAGTTGCAAATGAAGTACAAATTGAGAAGATAATTGATAGCATCAATGCACCAGGTCCACTTACTCGCTCAAGAGCAACACAGTTAGCAAATTTCTGTGGGCACTTTTCTTTTGTGTCAATATCATAACCCAAGAAAGTAGCTGAAGCCTTTATGGAACCTGAATGGATACAAGCTATGCAAGAAGAACTTCAACAGTTCAAGCCGAACAATGTTTGGGAACTTGTCAAGCGCCCCGACCTCGCAAGCATAATATTATTGGCACAAAATGGATATATCGAAACAAGCAAGATGAGCATGGTCAAGTCGTCGTAAACAAAGCACGCCTTGTGGCTCAAGGATATACTCAAGTTGAAGGAATTGACTTCGATGAAACATTTGCTCCTGTGGCTAGGCTTGAAGCTATTCACATCGCTAGCCTATGCTAACCACCACAACATCTTGCTATATCAAATGGATGTGAAGAGTGCATTTCTCAACGGCAAGATTGAAGAAGAAGTATACGTCGCTCAACCACCGGCTTTGAAGATCCAAAACATCCAGATATGGTGTACAAGCTAAACAAAGCCTCATATGGCCTCAAACAAGCTCCTCGCGCTTGGTATGATAATCGATCAAAGACTTCCTCAAGAGCAAAGGCTTCAAACCTGGATCCCTCGATCCCACACTCTTCACGAAGACATATGATGGTGAACTGTTTGTGTGCCAAATATATGTGGATGACATTATCTTTGATCGCACCAACCGTAAGTATAGTGATGAGTTTGGATACATGATGCAAGAGCAATATCGATGTCCATGATGGGTGAGTGAAGTTCTTCCTTGGTCTTCAAATTAAATCGACAAAGGAATGGCATCTTCATATCTCAAGAAAAATACCTCAAAGATTGTCGAAGAAGTTTGGAATGCAAGATTGCAAAGGTTACACGACGCCAATGCCACCCAAACACCATCTGGGTCCCGACGACAATGGTAAAGAATTTGATCAAAAGGTATACCGCTCCATGATTGGTTCCTTACTTTACCTATGTGCATCTAGGCCAGATATTATGCTTAGTGTTTGCATGTGTGCTCGATTCCAAGCGGCACCAAAGGAATCGCATCACTTAGTCCGTGAAGTGAATTCTTCGATATTTGGCTCACACCCCAACACTCGGATTATGGTATCCAAAGGGCTCGAATTTGATCCGTTGGATTCTCGGATGTCGATTATGCCGGTGACAAGGTGGATCGCAAGTCTACATCGTGCACATGTCACTTTACAGCACGATCACTTGTCCGTTGGTCTTCAAAGAAGCGTAACTGTATCACTCTCAACCGCTGAATCTGAGTACATTGTCAGCCGGATCTTGTCAAGCGCTCAACTTCTATGGATGAAGCAAACTCTCAAGGACTATGGCACCAATCTGAAACAAGTACCTCTCTTCATGCGACAACGAAGCGCCATCAAGATTGCCAACAATCCAGTCCAGCACTTGAAGACAAAGCACATTGAAATTCGTCATCACTTTCTCGAGATCATGTCATGAAGAAAGATATTGACATCATTCACGCCAACATCAAGAGCAATCGCGATATCTTCACAAAGCCCTTGGATGAGAAAAGGTTTTGCAAGTTACGGTGTGAGCTAAATATCTTGGAATCCTCAAATGTCCTGTGATCGTGCACACATCCTAACACTTATGCATGTTGATGACTTAGATGTGCAACACGAAGTAAAGTACATCTTCAATCAATGAAGACTTACATTACGAGTGTGAATACATTAACGTGGAATTTGACTTCGGAGCGCCACGATAATTGTGCACCGTGTCTGGGTCTAATACTTCCTATACGGTGGGTAACACCACCACCAAATTTCTCTGTTTGAAGTGTTTCACTCATGGCGTTATTTTTGCTATATCTTCGCATTTGGTTTGTCTTCAAATTTCAACTTATCTTCATGATTTTCTTCACTATGTTGATTTGATTGCTTTCTGATATATACATACTAGTGTTCTCATCCTCTACATTCACTTATAGCTATGTCTTCCTAGTTGAATCTTTTGAACTAAGTGAATGTGATCGGGCCCTAATCTCTCTATGCTTTCTATCTCAAACTCTATCTGTCCAAATCATATGCATTCTATTGAAACTGTCGAATGTCTTCTATGCGTCCTTGTCAGCAGAAGACACAGAGACAAACATTAAGTCTGTTTTAAATTATTCATCCTTATTGTTTGAAATCCAGAGAAGCCGGAACGACCATCTGACAAATCTGGCGGGCTGGGAACGTGGGACAACTCTGAGTATGTTGCATGCTTGCCACGTGCCCCTCAGATGTGAACCGCCAGGGGCACCTGCGTAATTGCGCTATGCCGCACACTTCCTTATAAATACATGTCCCATGCGGTAAAGAAAACCTTCGTCCACCTCTCCACCTCGTCAAAACCTAAGCGCCACCGCTAGCTCTCGACGACGCCGGCGACAAAGCGCTTAGCTGCCGCGACTTCTCCGACGCCGTCCTAACGCCGACCGCGGACATCCTCCTCTCCGCCGCCGCCATAGGTGTCCTCCGTCGCCAAGTTAGGGCACGGTGGATTGAACTGCTCGGTCTCCTACTTATCCCATCTAGTAGTTCTTCGTGTGGTAAATACAACTCTATTTTTACCATCTTTTTGATCCTCAAAGATTCATCCTATTTACCAAAATTGGTTTCTGCCTATACAATGTTAGATCTATTCTGTGTGCATCTCATACTGCCTAGCATATTCACTTAAGCTTCATATCTAGTTAGATTCCTCACTTGTACTTATTCACAGATTCGTACAAATCTGGAACCAACTCTCAACATGTAAGTGAATGTCTTCGCATCATGAGGTCAATGTCTTCAAACTGATTTATCTTCAAAATCTTACGAGAATGCATATGACCTCTTCCCTTCCTCGCATCTCTAATGCTGTCACATGTACATGTCCGTGGGAGAATCCCTTGGTTCTCATAGTCTGCATTCGTTTGCAGAATTCTTACAAGATCACATTAACTCTCCCGAAGCCGCCTCGTTTGTCCGACAAGCGAAAGCCTTTGAAGCCTTCGAACGTGTTGAAGCCATTTAGTTTGAAGTTCATGGCTGCAGAGAAATCAGTAAGGAAGAGTGGCAGACAACATCGTGGAGGAACATAAAGAGATTTGCCTGATGACCTCTCAGAGCTTTACAAGACATATCCTGAAGAGGATTATAATCAGCGCAAGACACGAATCCAATGGATTCGACGATATTGGGCTGAACAATGGTTCAAATACAAGTTCGTGACCCAGGAATACGCTGAGAATAATGCTATCAAAAGTCCTTGGGGTGATATTCTCTTTCGAGGCCTTCCACCCAAGAACGGAGCTGAAGCTATTGCACAGGGTTTCTATCCTTGTATGGTCCGTGGACCTCAGCCTGAAAATGCCGACCCATCGTCATTGCTCTGGTGTCGCGACGATAATCTCTTCAAGTGCAACTTCCAGCACGCAAAGGCATCGGCCAAGGAAAACAAGAAGTCATTGGGATTAGACTTCAACCCTGGTCCCTCTGCTCCCCGTCTTTGACGGCTCACGTGATGCAGAACCCAATGTCATCGGTCCTTTCTACAACCTTGATGGCCTCATCACTCACATCTCAGTCCAAGGTGCCAAAGTGGATCATTCTGATGATAATACTGACACTGATGAAGCCCCAGCTCCTACTCCAAAGCCGCAGAAGCCAAAGAAGGCTAAGGCTTCAAGATCACCGCTCCTCCAAAAGCTTCACGCATGGCCATCACATCGCACCTCCTCGAAGATAGTGTGCGATCAAGATCTATCACGTATCTCCAAGAAGATGGAGAAGAAAAAGAAAATCGTCAAAAATACTGATCAGACATTGACTCCTGCTGCCATTCTGCGAGAAGAGCACATTGATCTATCCAGCGATGAAGATCTTGCAGATGATGCTCTTGAGCAACTGATCAAGAGCAAGGAAGAAGCAGAGATCTTCAATGACTTGCCTCTCTTTGATGTAGCAATCATCCATAACTTCATTGATGAGTGGTTTGACACCCCAAATCTTAGCTTTGAATATCTGCAACTTCCCATTGGCCTCAGCGTCTCCTTCAATGGCTCCATTGCTTCTGAGCTAGCTCTTGCTCAGCGCATCGTTGAACTGAAGCACAAGATCGACTATGAGAAAGCTCAGTTCAAGAAGCATGTGACAGAGCTCAGCGTGCAAGTGTCAAAAACTTCAAGATCATGCTGCACGATCTCAAAGAAGCCTTTCTCAAGAAGCGCGACGAAGCTAAAGGCTCTCGTGTGCGCATGAAGAGTTTGGCTGACAAGTGTGTGCAAGCCTACAATGAGGCTGAGAAGCGCCAAGGCTCTTGGTCGCCCTGGCATTGACCCCAGAATGGCTGCAAAGAAGAAGAAGCCATCAACTGACCAATCTGCACCTTCAAGGCAGGAAGAACCTCGCATAGTCTTCCCAAGCAGCATGACTGGCTCGAAGCCAAAGGTGAGGTCAATCGCTTCAGAACTGAAGAAGACGAGGACTGCCGAGGCTAAAGCCAGAAAAAGGAAAAATCCTGAAGCCTCTGATGTTGCTCCCTTCATGAAGAAGCGCAAAACCAAGAAGGATCGGGCTGCTCCCACAAAGCCCTTAGTTGTTGAACCTATCTCAATGGTTCGCCATGTATCTGAACACCAAGAACGACAGATGATAGTTCATGAGCCTGCTTCCACAGAGGCTCATGAAGCTGAAGACTTTCCAGCCAGCTTGATCCCATCACGCTGAAGACATTGGTCACAATGACAATGTTGAAGATGATGTAGTTCTTCCTCGGATCGAACACAACTTGGTATCATCGCCGTTCTCACGAACAACGAACTCATCAAGCATTGGTCGCCTTCTCGACGCCAATTGCTCAGATGCATCATGGGCTGATCACCCACAACAACAAGACTCCCTGAGTACTCCCCAACAACAACAAGTCACACCACCTGTGCAAGAAGAAGAGGCTGACTTTGAGGCCCAGCCAACTCCATCTCCAAAGGCGTCGCCAGCATTACGCAGGCTTCACAAAGGACCAAGGCCTCAAGTCCCTCTTTCGAGCGTTCCAGAAGGGGAAGTGCAACACCAATCTGTTGCACGTCAAGTGTTTCCAGAAGCCTCTCCGACTGTGAATGTCTCCGTGTCTGAAGCCAAAGCTGCTGAAGACAATCCGGCTGCATCAGCCGATGACAACCAAGAAGAAGAACGTGTCCCTACTCCCCCCATTACTGAAGAAGTTGTTCCTGAAGTGAACGTGCCAGTGCCCGACCCTCCAGCTCATCAAGTGGAGGTTGAAAATCTTGAGGCTGCCACCACCAACACAAATGAAGCCAACGACGTAGTCATGGCTGAAGCAAATGTGGAGCTCAAGACCAACCAATGTGCCAAGCCAATGATGCAACTGCTCACAGAAGCATCATTGTAGCAACTGGCGCCTCTGTTGTTGCCACTTTGCTCTGTTAGCCACCAAGGCCCCATACAATTGAGCAAGCATACAACTATGGTCACCGATCACTGTCAAATGGTTCGCTCGTCCCTCCGCCTAATGCCTCTGGTCCTCGCTTGATTATCATGTTGAGCATAGGCCTCGTCCGTAAACCAAAGCCAAGACTGCCAAGGTTTCTAGGTACTGCCACCTCTACAGGATCCTTCAATGCAAATGGCTTCAAAGCCCACAACACCTTCTTTGTCAGAGCAAAGAACCCCTACTCAAGGCCGAGAATATCATCAGATCGTTTCTGGAGCTATCGGCTGAAGCTATTACTCATGCGTTACAGTATGATCAAGGGCGCATTTTCCCTCATATGCTCCTCGACATCAAGCCATTGCCGGACTGCCATGCTTAGAAGAAGCACTTGACTGCTTTCATGATGCAGTGTCCGCTCGGCTTTGTGATGCATAAAGAACATTGGAATGAGGAACTTTTGCTTCAATTCTATGCTACCCTCCACATTCGCGGCTACTACAGGATACAAAGACATGGGTTCTCGAGTGGATGACAGAAATGTTCATCATGAAGCCAAAGCTCTTGACGTCATTGAGCTTACAGGCCTACCCACTCCGGAGAGCTGTTCGAACTCGATTGTCAACTCCACCGCAATGCACCGGAGAGCATCTTCCATAAGCCGAGCCCAACATGAGCCGATGTTGAGCATGATGAAGCCTCGCCACTGACGTTGAATACCCAAAGGAGTTCTTTGTTGATGACCTTGAGTATCTGCCTCACAATATATCACATCAACAAAGCGAACTCTATGGCCTATCAAAGGGCATTCATCATCTCGCAAAACTTGAAGGAGCCATGAAGACATTGGTCTTTTACATCCTCAATGGCATCGACTTCAATACACAAGAATTCTTCATCCGCAATCGGTCATGCGTCTGGATCTCGACCATTTTGGCCTGAAATTCTATGCTCCATGGGTCATGCGCCTCATCAAGCTACACTCTGCTATCAACTATCAGCCCTCCGCCGCAATCATCAGATCTTTCTACCAGAGGTTGATATGTCAGTTGAAGCCATATACCCTGAGCCTGCCAAGAAGCCTCTTTGTCTTCAAAATGCTGATCACCAAAGCTTCACTCAACCCATGGAAGGAGTCCAAGCAGTAACTTCGTGTCTATCCAATGGCTGGGAACACTGCACGCCTCACCGCGGCGCAAACTGAAGCTACCGAGAGCACAATTTCCCAAGGGCCTAGAAAGCGCTCTCGTCCTAAATGACCGAGAACTTCTTGTGGCACTGCATCAAAAACAAGAGAAGCACCACTTCTGGCTCAAGCGACAGATGCAAAGCCTCTTGGTGGACGTCAATCACATTCGAAATCTTGCCACCAAGAATGCTTTTGTCACTCACAAGACCTGTCGGAGATCATGGAAGAGTTTGACGCTGCTCAGTGCTGAAGCAGATCTTCAAGACGATGGCTTCACTGAAAGATTCAAGTTTGACTCCACTCCTCCACGGAATGCTGTCCTACATCGAACTCCATCCCTTGAAGACTCTGACTATTCTTCCTCCGCGGAAACTGTGAACGCCAAAGTGATTGATGATGAAGACGATGCTACTCCACCGCCCCCTACTTCTGCACGCATCGACACTACACCAAGTTCGTCTACGCCGCCAAACAACAACGACAACCCTGCTGCTTCACCTACTCCTCATGGTAACGAGTAGATGCTCTATGTCTTCAAACCTTTTTGGTCCTTACTGACAAAAGGGGGAGAAGCATATGAGTTTGATAGTCTTCAAGCGGGTTCATATAGGCGGTTGCTTTATATTTTGCCTAGTGTTTACAACTCTCGCTTTTGATACATTTGGTTCTTTGAGTTGTAACACTTAAACTCGATGGTCGTCTGCTACTTATTTGCTTTTCTGTGATGCGATGATAAATTCCGCATGTGCGATGATAACTTCCGCACTTAGATCATTCTCGCAGACGTCCATTTTCATTATGCATGTCATTCACTTAGTTATATCATTTCATGCATGATGAATTATCTTCATAAGTTGAAGAGGATCTCCACAAGTACAACCTGCCATGTGCATTTGCATTCCAAAAGCAAATTACTTATATGCACATCTTCAGGGGGAGCCTTTGCCACTTATGAAGACAAAACCCTATCCTTTACAATTGCACATACATTATCCCCATTTAAAACTACAACCATTTTGTCATCAATCACCAAAAAGGGGGAGATTGTAAGTGCATCTAGTGCCACCCCGAGTTGGTTTTGGAGTATTGACGACAATTTGGTTGAGGGATTAATGCGTTTGTGAGAATTGCAGGATAACATGTAGTGTCCCTCATTGATTCGGTTTACCTACCGGAGATGACCCCTAAAAATGTATGAAGACATTGACGACAATGGTGGTATGTGAAGATATTCATATTGAAGACTATGACATGAGAAGACATTGAGTGAAGACTATGGAGCCGCCAAGACTGAGTCGCTTCGTTGTTTCCTTTTTCTTCTTTGTTGAGTCATAGGAACCACCGTCTTCGTTAAGTGGGGTCCAAGTGAACAAAGTCGTAATGATCAAGTGATGCTCAACCCAAATCCTATGTCTTCGAGCGAAGACAATGAGAGCAAATCTTATCCAGAGCTGGATGAGTCAGCTTTGCTTGTAGCCCAAGTAAAGTTGTCGTGTGTGTTTGAAATCTGACCGTTGGAACACGTGTCAGTTCCTTAGTGACCCAGGGTCATTTCAGACATATCAAGTCGGGTTTCCTAGTGGCTATAAATTGCCCGCCCCCTACACCATAAATTGGTGGCTGCTCAGAGTTAGTGCACGGCTTTTGTCGTTTGAGCGCAACCCACCTCGAAGCCTTTGAGAGAGAGAAATCCTTGCGAGGACAAAGCCCAAACACCCAGAGCCAAAGATTGTTAGGCATCACTGAAGTCTTTTTGTCTGCGTGCCCTGAAGACTTATTACACTTGAGGACTGTGAATCCTCCAGCCGGTTAGGCGTCGTGTTCTAAGCATCCAAGAGTCATTGTGGATCGCAGGTGAACAAAGTCCGTGAAGGTTCGGAAGTCTACCTTGAAGACTTACAAGAGTGATTGGGCGAGGACTGTGTGTCCTTAGCTCAAGGGGAATAAGTTGAAGACACGGTCTTCTGAGTTGAATCTCAGCCTCCCTAACCAGACGTCAGCTTGTCACAAAGAATCGGACTGGTCCAACAAATCTCGTGTCTTCAACAAGTGACTGGTTCTATCCTCTCCTTCCTTTACTTAGAGTTTGTCTTCGTGAAGTCATTGCCTATTTGTCGCACTGCTTGACTTCATTGCTTGACTATTATCGTTGGTTGGCTTCATACTATCTTCCATCCGATCCTTACTACTAAGCTGCTATTAGTCTTTGTACATTCACATTAACGCATACTTGACTATGGTTTGCTTGTTGTAGTTTATCTTCCGCTGCATATCAATTAGGTCATTTCTATTGTTTGTCTTCGAAACTTCCACGTTTTGAAGACTTTCATAAAAATCGCCTATTCACCCCCCTCTTGTCGATAACTAGCACTTTCAGAACCGCCTGGACCCCAGAGCCTCCCGAGGCTCAAGGTCCCATTGGCTCGTGAGGAGCGACCCCTTCGCCGCGCATCTTCAGCTGCCCCAACACCCCTTCGACAACAGAACCAGGTGACATTTTCCAAGTTTATTTAGCTGGGAGCGCCCCTCGGGCTGCATCATTCCCAGGCTGCGTGGGTCTATTCCTGCGGCATGTATCCTTTTACATTTTTAGCTTACTCTGCTGGGGGCGCCCCACGGGCTGCATCATCCCCAAGCCGCCCGGGTCAGGTCCAGTGGCACGTATCGTTCTTGCATTTGCCTAATCCTGTTCGCTTTTTATGCACAATCTATCTATGGTTATCACCTGCTTGATTGCCACCAACCATGGGAGCTGCGCGCCGATCGTCTTTCTTCAGGATCCCTCGTATAAGAAGGCTGGGCACAGCGTCTGTGCTCGGGCCCGTCCCTGCAGCGTCGATAAATCCAACGGCTGAGCTCTGTCTGGCGGGCCAGTCCAGTTCACGTCACCTCCTGGGGTCGTTGGTGCTTGGCCTTCTCATACAATAATCTCAGGAAATTCATTCGGCACAGGTTGCCTAACCATCTCGCAGGATCACCACAGCCATCAAGAACCAAGACCAGGCGCAACCCGCCTTGAGGTAGGGCCTCGTGAGTCCCGCTACTGCTCACGATCGCCTGCACACACCTCGCCTAGCCCTGCCTTGCAAGCCACGTGTCGTATGGGCCAGACACGCCCGGAGGCTCTCCGCAGTAGGGAGCCCCCTCCCACGTACCAGTGGAAGCAGCATGCTCCGCGCTGGCCGTCGACACTACCGAGGAGCGGCTATGCCCATGCAAGTGCGGAAGCACCATGCTCCGCGCTGGTGATAAATAAATGAGGGCGGCCTCACGGCCGTATCAACCTCAGGGAGCCCTTGAGCTCAGTGTCTGGCCTCATCGCAACACCTCCCCTCGGGAGAGTCGCGCGAGGGGGCTGGGCACGGGGGCTGCGCTTGGGTCACGCCCAAGCGTACGCCACCCAGCCAGGTCCCCCGGACCTGATCGTCGCGCTCCCCTTCTGAGCCGAGCCTCAGCGAGGGCAAAGGTATGAAGGTCGTTTGAGCATCAAGGGGGACTCCTGAGCATCGCGACTCAGGAGCCTAACTGGTCATGTAGCCCCTCACTCCTTGGTCTCGTCCTGGTGATCCGGACGACCCAACGGCGGTTGAGGTATGCGCGGGGCCTGGCCCTGCCGATGTAGAACACTAGGCCTATTCCCACATTCCCTTCCCATAAGCTGTTTGCACGTCAAGGGGGACTCCTGAGCATCGCGACTCAGGAGCCTAACTGGTCACGTAGCCCCTCACTCCTTGGTCTTGTCCTGGTGATCCGGATGACCCAACGGCGGCTGAGGTATGCGCGGGGTCGGGCTCTGTCGACGTAGAACGTAAAGCAAATGGGAAGGAAATGCAAAATCTCAAAGCAAATATTGCAAGACAAATTGTTCTCCAATACCAAACACAAGTTTAAACGCCTCCACGAGGCACGATACATGTTGCAGGATCTAAGCAGGGAAGGAGCCGCCAGCAAGACACCCCTTCATCCCTGGACACCACCGTTGCCTGCGAGGGACGCTCCTCCTTCAACGGCGTCGCCTCCACCTGTACACCAGCCGGAGTTGCAGGATCGGTAGCGCCGCCGGTCGTGGGCGCGGGAGCGAAGGCGAGGAACTTCTTTAGTAGGGCCTCCACCTGGCTCTTCACAGCTACGGCGGCGGCTGCGTAGTGCTCGTCATCCACAGGCTCCAGCAGCTCGTCAAGGTGGGTGGCGGGATCACAAAGATGGAGGTGGCTGAAGACGCGCGTCAACGCGGCTCAGGAAAGAACGCGGGCTTCCCCCTCTGCCATGGGGCCGATACCGCTCACGACGTCCTCAAGCGCATCAACCAGATAAGGAAGCAGCTGGGCGGGGCCATCGTTGCTGCCAGCTAGCGGCTCCTCCAAGCCCTTCTCGTAGAGTGACTTCAGCGCCGTCCGAGACCTCACCTCGAGGAGCTTGAAGGCCTAGCGGTCCTCAGCCAGGATCTTCGCCTTGGCTTCAAGCTCGGCCTTCTTCGCCTTCAGCTTCAGCTCCAGCTCCTCCAACCGGCCGTGCTCCATGGCCTGCGCCTTCGCCAGCTGCTCCAGCTCGGCGTCGCAATCCCTGACGGCGTCCTCTCAGGCCTTGATCTTCTCCTCATCCGCCTTGCGGCCTCGGGCTTCTTTCGCTCGCTCCTTCCGTGCGGTATCCAGCTCGGCCTCCAGCGACCGGCAGTGGTCTTTGGCGGTCTCGGCATCCTTCAGCGCCACCTCGCGGGCGGCCATAGCTTGGGCGATGGCCTCCCTGTCCTTTTTGGAGTCCGCGGCAGCCTGGCTCAGTGTCGCCCAGCCGGACACGTCAGAATGAAGCCAGCCATAGACCAGCTCCAGGCGCCCGACCATCAAGCGATGGTCGGCGCCCTGAAGATCTTCCCGCAGTTGGGTCATCTCAGAAAGGGCGCGCTCCAGAACATCGGGAGAGGCGGAAGAACTTGGAACCAGTGGTGCAGCAGGGGGAGGAGGAGGCGGCATCGTCACCATAGCCTAAGAGACTGGGGGCTCCTGAGCTTTGGGGACCTCAGCAGCCGAACCAGACACCGGTGCCTCCGAAGCCAGCGGGGCCATCAGGGCTGACTCCTCCTGAGGATGCTCCCCCGGGCCTCGCAAGGATGATCGAGCCGGAGATGGGCGATCACCAACACTGCCCTTCTCCATGAAGGGAGTCGCGGTCACAGCAGGCGAATTGGTCCCGGGCAGCACCACCGCTTCCTCCCTCCTCTTTTTCGCCGTGGGCATCGGCATAATTGCATAATGGAAAAGCGTCAAGGATCAGCAGCACAAACAAGAATAAGGCGGGGCAAGAGCACTCATTGGTCTACCGCGGTGTAGTCCCTCCGTTTCGCAAGCTTGAAGCCTGAGAGCCTCGAAGCCTGGGGCACGGGCGCACGGGCTCCAGGAGCAGAAGGAGGGGCAGCAGATGGACCAGAAGCAGCCCCAGGTGGCGTCGGAGCAAGAGCAGCATCTCGGGAGATCAGAGCTGACCTGCCCCTCGTCAGGATCGTAGGCGGCTCCCCCTCTGGAGGGCATCAGACTCGTCGTTGTCGTCAGGCAGGGTGCAGAGGATGTTGGCCTTGCGCAAGGGGGAGGTCTCCCCCATCCCCTTGGGGGTTGCCTCCGAGTCGCGCTCCTCGTCTTCCTCTTCTTCCTCCCCCCTACAGGAGTCGTCAGAAGACACGTCCACCAGCGTCGTCGCCTCCGGGACCACAAGGGGCATCGGCGGTACCAGGCCACACTCGTCGAAAGTGGGCATGGCGGCCACAACCTGTGCCCCGTCCTTGCGATGGAACAAGGGAACGATGGCGCTCGGTGGATACTCTTGGTCGTCCCCGACCAAGAGGCGGAGAGCTACAGCCAGCTCCTCTCCAGACAAGGCTCCCAGACTCAGGAGAAGCTTGTATTATTCACCCCCAAGCGTCCACAAGGGGCGCGAGCACGCCTGAAGCGGAGCCACCCGCAAAGATCGAACTCTCTCAGAGCACGACTTCGCCGCCGCTTCGCCGCGTTCGGCTTCGTGTCGGCGTTCATCTTCTCTAGCACCAATGTCGCCCGGTCATCAGTGGCTTCGCGCGAGATCACCCCTCGTCCTACTGGGGCATCTCCATCGGCAGCCTCAAGCGTGGGTGGATGCACTTGCGTCCATCATGACCCACTTGCTCCTGAAGCTATCGGCCTTCTTCCCAGCCTTCGAGATCGCGTTGGCCTTGCCGGCCGTGATGAAGTTGGCGCACCCGGAGGTACGACCATCGTTGATATGGAGGAAGAAGAAGTGGCGCAGTAGAGCCACGGACGGCATCACGCCGACATACGTCTCACAGTAGAAACCAAAGATCGACAAGAGAAGGATGGAGTTGGGATGGAGGTGAAGGGCCTGTAACCTGTAATGGCGGAGGATGGCATAGAAGAAGTCGGAGAAAGGGGGAACCAGGCCCGCGACGATGCTGCTCATAAAGAAGGGGTAGAAGGTGCTCCCTTGGGCCTCTGGCTCGGCCGAGCCGGCCAGGAGCTCGGTCTTCCCCTTCTCGTTGCTCTCCTCCGCTGTCAGCAGGCGCGTGGCGGCGAGGTTCTTCTCTAAGACGTTGGGCGCGTCCAGAGCCGGCTCGTACCAAGCAGGCGGCACAGCAACCTTGGCCTTGCGGGCGCCATTGGTCGGAAGCTCGGAAGGGGATTGAAGCAGATTTGGGGATTTCGGAAGCAAGGAGCGAGAAAGGGGATCTAGAGCAAGGCGAAGGAAAGCAATGAAGGCAAGCGTAGCCCGCATCATCCTTTTGTCAGTCGGGCAGTTGCCGAGGCAGCGTGGGGAAGCGGAGACGCCCACGTCCAATCAATCGCCATGCGTCAACCAAGGCCGCAGGCTGTTGGGGCCAGTGGCGCTCCGCACTTGAGCTTTGGCTTCGCCGCGAAGCCAAGTCCGAGAACGCCTTTGGCCCGGGGGCTACTGTCGGCGTCCTGGGAATGGGGGTCCCCAAACTTGTCTGCCTGTGGCTCACGGCATGGCTCCACCAGTGGCCCCATACGGCCCATCTTCACCAGCAAACACTCATGACCCTCGCGAGGCGGACGGCACAAGACCTTCCCGGGGGCTGCCTCACCAGGCTGGCTCGCGAGGGTCAGAGAGATCAAGGCAAGGGACACCTCACGAGTTTCCCGTGACGCAAGCCATGACGACCGAAGTTAGGCAGGCGCGAGGCGGGCGCGAGCACGTGTAGTGTCCTCGTTTCCTCTTTGGTGCTAAAGGGGCAAGCGCGAGCGAGGAATCCCGAGGTATCAGGCAAAGGTTTCCATATCGGTGCAACGAGACCAAGACCAGCAGGACGGCAGGACGGAGGTCACCATGGAGCCCAAGACGGCGTCACCGCCAGAGCCTTTCGCAGGCGAAGACCATGTTTAGTCAGGATAACTTGTACTAGTTGTCTCCCTTCGAATTCGGCCATTGTTGGCTCCCTTCCCGCTCAATATTTGGGGAGAGGACCAGGGCCTCTATAAATAGGGCTAGCCACCACCATAGAGGTGAGGAATCATTGAGCTCTCCCTCAACCACACAAGTTCACCAAGCACAAGAACACCTCCCCTCAGGAGGCTGTTCTTCCCCTTGTACTGTTCATCCTCAGCCCGAGAGGCAATCCACCACACCACACTGGAGTAGGGTACTACACCACAACGGTGGCCCGAACTAGTATAAATCTCGTGTCCCTTGTGTTGCGGGTTTGTTGAGCTAGGCCTTGAGATTGCGGTGAGGCTGAGGGTGTGATTAGGTAGGGGGAGATCTTCGTGTGCAACCCAGTGTTCGAACCTCAAGGGTTTTGCCAGAACCCAAAATCCGACACTGACTAGCTATCTAATATGCGTGCTCTGTATATCTAACATGTTTGGTTAGATACTAACTGGTTCCAGTCGATTTACTTCATTTTGTATGCCATCAATACTACCTTATACTCCCCCCGTTCCTAAATATTTGTCTTTTTAGAGATTTCAAATGGACTACCACATACAGATGTATATAGACATATTCTAGAGTGTAGATATTCACTCATTTTGCTCCATATGTAGTCACTTGTTGAAATCTCTAGAAATAAAAATATTTAGGAACGGAGGGAGTACTAGAAAAATAACAAAACAAGTGATAATTCAATCCTTGCCCACCCTAGTCTTACATAGCTGATAGGTTCATAGTGTTAACAATCTTAAGTTCTTAACAGAAAGAGAAGGTGATAACTGTGTTAGTTTTGCCGGATTGCCCGAACATTGTTTTCTATATAACTACCACACTATCTTGCAATTATTTTAGGGAATTGTAGTTATATGTATACATACAGAACTGTTGTTTGCTACATAACTACCATATCATCTTCAATTCTTCTAGAGAATTTTAGTTTCTGTATAAATGCAGCATTGTCTTGCAAGCAGTCAATTTAACGTCATTATGTGGCTATAATGCCAGGGGCTAGGTGTGGGATCGTTTTCCCAAAAAAAGTCTATTCACTTCACATGGTTGTGAACTGTAGGTTTCCCGTATTATTGAATTATTTTGACACATCAATGCCATGTCTTTCTTCACTTATTCTGAACAGGCTTAGAAGAATATTTTTCAGATCGTCAAGACAGCTGGGGCTTCTGATAGGCTGAGAGGTTAGCAGCCCCTGTGCTTTTTAGTGGAAAGATACTGAAAATCTTGGAGCACTGTATTTCACTCCCCCGAAAATCTTCATAATGCTTCTTAAAATTTATGATTATTTATAAGTATGTTACTAGGACTTAGAGGGCAGAAACATATTTCTACACACTGACTACATTGGGTTCTCAATAATATTGTTCTTTGTCATTTTTAGTGTCACGAATGGGGTCTTTGCAAATTCAAACATGGCCTGTTCATCTGTTTTGCCACTTATGTAATGTTGTACCAGTAAATTACCCTTTTCATTGGATTAATGTGCTGCTTTATCGTCACCCCATGAACTTTTTAATACTCATTCCAGGAGATACACCTGTATCATTTATCTATGTGCCTTGTGAAGTTACAAAGCAACAGGTGCAAGTACTACAATGTCATGTGTTTTTGTTGAATCTATATTGGTTAATGAAGATGTGCATTGCGTGTGCATGTTTACTAGTAAGGTAAAATAACTTTTTCTTTTATTTCATAGAAGGATATATGGAAGATTTATGCACTACAAAAAAAACACTTCCGTGATGATACATGTTTGTCACAGTAGGTCGCGTTTTTGGTCATGCATGTACATCCATGACAATTTTATGACAGAATCAAGATAGTCATACCTGTGCTGTCGTAGAAGTGTTCCATGACATTACCAAAATTATCATCACGGAAGTGTCTACTTCCATGACGATAAATCACGCGTCCGCGTAAGTGCTTTTCGTCAAGGGTGACCGACACGTGGCATCCACCGTAACGGAACGCCGTTAAGCTACCGGTCGGGTTTTGGATCCGATAACCCGTTAACAGCCCGACCAATGGGAAATTTCCACGTGTAAAATTCTTATTGGCCGGACGAAACACGTGTCACTGTCGCTGGGTCGAGATAGGCGCATATGATATGTCGACACGCGCCATGGCCCACCACTGGCCCATTTAGCTTACAAAGCCGGCCCGTTTGACTTGGTTAAAAGTTAACAGTCTGGCCCATGAAATGCCTGTTAACTGTCTCTTCGCAAATAGCCCATTTTACTACCCGGTAACGCACTACCCGTTAGGGCCCTAAAGGAAATCGGCCCAACAACGCCATGTGGGCCGTCAAGATAACACCAAATTTCATTTCACTTTCGCCCATGTATGGCCCACGACGCCTTTTCGGCCCATATGAGGCCTTTCAGATCTTTCGCCCTTTACAGCCCACGGTGACTCTAGCCCATAATGAACAGTAATTTTCTTTATACCCATTAACGGCCGTGATTTACATGGGCCGTTTCACCGTGTTAGCTTTGCCTATTGACGGCCCATACGTTCTTGGGCTCCTTTTGGCCCTCGACATTTCGGCCCGTTCATCGGCTGTTCCCCTAATGGGCCAAATTCGCCCATGGCAAGAGTCGGCCCGTTCTTGGCTCGTTACCCTAATGGGCCAAATTTGGCCCATGGCAAGAGTCAGCCACATCGCATGTTACCCTAATCGGCCAAATTCGCCCATGGCAAGAGTCGGCCCGTTTACGCCTCGTTAACCCGTTGCACCGTTCCACTGGCCCCTATATTCTCGCCCATTAACGACTCGTTATGCCCGTGATGTAATTAAGCCTTTGCTGTCCCACGGCTCATCGCGGCCGGGCCGATACCAATTACGCCCGACACGGCCCATGTAAACCCATTTATCCGACGGCCCGAGGCCACCGACATAAAGCCATTTATCGACGTCCGTAGGGAGACCCATGGATCCTACGGCCAGATATGGCCCATGGTAGTTGACCACTAGCAAACCAGGGAAAAAGAAGACTAGAAATAAATAAGGCCAAAACTAACGCTAGGCTATTAAGGCGATTGCACAGATTACATCCACTCGGCATCAAAGATCGCCACCAGTGCAAATATAGGGAACACCCTACACTATACAAAAATGGCTTGTTGTTTTCTTCAGCCGGTGGCTGCACATTAAGAATAAATTTTGTATCGCACCAAAACAAATTACAACTATATAACATATGGAAGGTTGGCATAAAACATAACACTCTAGCAGATAAATGCACCGCCAGAAGTTTAGAAGCTCAGTTCATTTGACCTGACTGTTACATTTTCATGATGTATTGTTCGATGGAGCACCATAACCCTCGCCTTCATTTCCCCTAGGCTCCTGAACAACATAGCAAATGTCTGATAGTCTGGTTTCAAAACTATGCATATCTTGACGACATTGAGCAATGTTTCTCCTTGTCTCACAAAGGGTCTCTGTTAGGGAATGGACTTGTGTCTGGAGCGCAGATACAACATTGCTTTGAGCTTACATATCTTGATCATGAGGCAGTTTGGACGATATTGCTTTAACAACCAACCCAGTATTACATAGGAACGTGCTTTTGGCACTGTTAGTGGACATGTATCGACCCACCGCAAAGAAGAGTCGACATTGCGGTTATAGTTGCCTCGCCACCTTCGTAAGGTGGCGGTTCCACCATTTTTTCCATAGCTCGCTGAAAAGTTGAGGTTTTACATTAGTAGTACCGTAACGTAAGATATTAAGGAGGCAGCAAAACCAAACAAAATAGCTTTGGTCTATATACGTAACTTATTCTCGTGAACCCATGTAAAATATTAGTTGTATTTTATTGCAAAGTACATAATAAAACCAGGTTCCAAACATATGACCATGTACCATCGCTAATGTATTGTCTATTTCTTCACATTGTATTGAGGGCTAAGGATAAAGAGACGAAGTTTATAATACGATAAGCATAGTATGACATCATTCATATCACAAAATAACTGAGAACAGACAAATAGGCAATTGTAACGTTGTGTGGGCAAGTCCAGCACGGAACTAGATTATGGGTCAAGATCAAAGGAACATCACTCTTCTCTTTTAAACCTTGTAAGGTGCAATGATACGCTAATACGATTGTGTATAAAATTGAAAAGAGTAATAGACATTGGCTGCAAACCATGCAGTTCAAGGCACAAGTCAGAGTAAGTAGTAGTTAAAAGGCATGAGGATTAAGGACTTACAACAGCGGCTTTGACTGGTGTAGTCATGCCCTTCTTCTTGCTGGTGTGACGGTCCTTGAAGGTTTCCCAGCATTTGGTTCAGGTACTTTTTGGTCCTTGCGAGCTTTCCTCTGCATTTCGAACAAGTCAATATAGATCTGATAATATGGTACAACGAAAAGAGTGAAACAACAGCTAATTACAAGAGCCTCACAAAGGTGCAATATAGCTACGAGATCCCGTCTGCATTGGAATTTCACTTTCAGACGGTTGGCCTTGTTCTTTGAACAGTTCACCTACAAGAAGATAGATTTGTGTGGCACATGCGTAAATAGGACTTCAACATGTGATCTGATCACATATATATAATGTACCGATACTTGGATCGCACCAAGTGTTTAACAAGGCCACTCCAGTCTTCATCCGAAATATTTTCCACTGGAGATGTTTGGGAAAGTTCACTGTTAGCCTTGCCTTCAAAGTGAGTTTTCCTCAAGTTATACCGATACTATCGCAGAGCAGACTTGAAAACATGGGTGCAAGCTTGTCTGTTGCATCATCTTGGCTATCCAACTTGAACCTCATCTGCTGAAAATTATGGGAGTCTCATTATCAAGAACCTAGAAGGTATGGGACAGAGTAAGACGATATTACTAGTTTCCATACATAACCATACTTATAGATAAATGGTCGAGGAAGGTGTTGAACTGGTTTCGTCTTTGTCATTCCTGTCTTGAATCCATGTTGGGAGGATACGTACATGACACCTAACGGCAACCGCTGCCTCACGATACTAACTTGGCTGACTCTATAGCATCACGTGGCCTTTTTAAACCTGCCTCAAAACAGATCTCCGTTCTTCCTCCTCTAGATTTAGTTAACCTATCGAGCATTATCCCTGATGTTTGTTTCCTCTTGCGCCTAGGTGCTAGTCCAACAACGAACATAGGAAGTGTTAGTGTACATCAAATTGTGAGACTACATATAAAGAAGCATGCAACTGTAACTTGACTCCAACAACTACCTTCTTGCTGTTGAAGCTCACAAGGTTCATCTGATATTGCCAACTCGTCTTGTGTCAAGAGTGCTTGGGAAGTAGTTTCAGGTGGCAAGGGAGCTTGGGAGCGTCTTTGCTAGCTCGATTGGCCGACGAGTAAGTCGTGCGGTAGTACTGTGGTAGGTGTTGCAAGAACTAGGGTTGTCTCTGTTTGTTTGGTGGCAGCTATTTGTTTCTGTTTGGCTTTTTTTGCAACTCGTGTAGCATGGGATGCCGTGTTTGTAGAATTTTCCGCTGGACTTTGACCTTCTATTGCACCATCAGTCCAGGTGAATCTGCAGGGTTCATCCGCTTCTCATTCCCTGCCATTCTGTGTTTCTTCCTCTTTCTCTGTGCCATGTTAAGTCAAGCCGACAAGAAAAACGAATAACAATTTAGTTCTTCAGAACAAATTGATGCGTGATGCATTTAACCGAACTTTGATGTTAGACAACCACACGATAGGGGGATGTAATATGTATGAAAAACAGGACGGAAGAGATAACCAGAACTATGATGTGTAAACTAAGAAGAAGACATTTCACTAAATTAGAAGCAATGCAATGGAAGGTAGACACCATATGAAAGATGCTACAAATATCGCTCTGCCAAGTTAACAGTGTCTCATCATAAATGGCGTTTAAACAAATATGAAGCAGTATGTCGGTGTACGAGAAGAAGGGTACACCTTTTAACCGTGCACGGGCATTCTGAGCCGCGGGTGCCGCCACACTCAAGCAAAGCAAGGAAGGAGAGCCAAGGTAAGGCCGAAGCTCGAAAGAAGCAGAATGACGCCAAGACCAAGGCTACAAAGAGCAAAGGGGACGAAGCGGACTCCCCTGGCAAAATCCTTGCCGGGGGGCAGTTTTAGCAAACCCGGCAAGGCCCTTGCCGGGGCGGCTCGCCCCACGCCCATGGAGCGGATCACCTTTGAGTCCATCGCCCCCATGGGGGCAAAGGATTCGGAGACATCCCTGGTGGCATGCAGATCTTTGTGAAGACATCCAAAGATCGATACATACTACAGAAGATGACGACCCTTGGCGGGATCCCGCCAAGGAGGACCACAAGGCCCCGGCAAGAGCCTTGCCGGGATGGCAGCTGGCACCGCTGCAAGACCCTTGCCGGGGCCCGGCAAGGCCCTTGCCAGGGCTGCGGCAAGGCCCCTGCCAAGGACACCCGTAGGGCCACCACCAGGGCCCGCGCCAGTCGAGCCTCCACCATGCAGCTACTGACCCAACCAGTTGGGCAGGCACCTGCGTGGCGGCAAGCGAACCTTCGTGGAGACCCACCACTGCGCCACCTCAGCTGCCTTCCTGTCTACATGGCACCCTAGGCACCGCTGGCCAGGGCATGTGTCAACACGAAAGGGAGCGGCGACGGACGAGACTGGGCTCTCCCCCGTCCCCGATAAAGCAAGGACACCTAAGAAAGACGCATTTATGGTGCCTTGTCATGTAATGCGAGGGATAGACTCATATGACTGTATCCTCTCCACCTCCTGTGTGCCACTGTGGCAACCCCTTTTCCCTATTAAAGGAGGCCCAAGGCGACGAGGTGGAGGATTCGGCTTTTTGGAGCTCTGGACGCCCCATAGCTAGCTCAAGAACACAGATAAACTAACCACCAAAGCAGGAGTAGGGTTTTACGCATCTTGCGGCCCGAACCTGGGTAAAAGAACCCGTGTGCTATCTGTTTGATCTTCTCTTCTCACGACCCCGCGCCCCACAACCGTAGTAGGGATTCTTGTGATCCCATAGGTGTCGTCTCCGCACCGACATCTTTGGCGCGCCAGGTAGGGGGCGCAGTTGTGAGAATCAGTTCTAGCAGTTAGCCCGACACTCCTTCATCTTCGTGACCTTGGAAGAAGAAAGGAGGCCAGAAGATCGACGTTCGAAGCGTCGCCAATGTGAAGCTAAGTTGCACCGACTTCTTATTTGTGCTACCCTTCTTATTTGAGGTTATCCCCGGAGATGTCACGCCTTTGTATGAGGACCCAAGACGCTTAGGGGGCTCTCCCATGATCGGCAACACCCTTGCCCTGTTCGAAGTCTCGCTCAACAGCTCAAGCGGCTGCGCCGAGGATGGCAGAGTAACCTTCCGCGATCGACAACGCCCTCGATTCTCGACTCGAGTCAAGCTCGACAGTTCGGGCGGCCGATTTGAATGGAAAGGTGCCTTGTCCGGCGGCACGCTGCATTCCAAGCAGTTCCCCGGGATCCGTCCCCAAAGCGCCGCTTAGGGCTTTTCAGACCGGCAAGCCTACCCGATTGACGAGGGGCACACATACAAAGAGGAATTGAACGGGGAAATAACGTGCAAGAAAATTAAGAGTACTTCAAAGTTATATTACATCACATCATAGCTGTGGTTCTAACTAAAGATAAAATTTGTCTTGATCAGGAACCTGCAGCGGCGAAGAAGAACGGGATGCTCAATCCGGCTACCGCCTTCCACCCTCTTGATTTCGTCGATGCCATTGGTGATGGGCTTGATGCGCTCCTTGAGCACCATGAGGTCAACACCATCCGACAAGCTCTTCATCGAGGCTGCGAAGTCAAGGTTGGGATTCCAGTGCGCCACCTTGGTGAGGACCTTGGTCACAACCCTCCGGCAAAGTCGCCGGGCCTCATCGGCCGGCGTGGCCGTCCTGTTGGAGTGGAGATAGGCCAAGGCTCCGAGGACGCCTTCGAAGAACTGGGTCAGCTTGGCGTTGATGGTCCCGCTGTGCTCGGAGGCGTACCTCACATTTGGCAGCCCCATGGTGGCCAATTGTGAGGTGACCCTGCTGGCGATGACCTCCAGATGGCTGATCGACTTGTTCTCACCCACCACATACTCCTCGTGGGAGGCGTCCTCGTTTGCCCGCAGCTGCTTCTCCTCCTCGAGGCTCCTGGTCAAGGTCTCCTCCCGGGCCCTGCTCTCCAACAACATCTTCTCGAGACCCTCCAGGTTCAACTTGAGGTCTCTGATGGAGTTTTTGCGCCGGAGAGCTCCCAGTCCCCGCCGATGATCTGCTCCTTGCGCCTCTGTCAAGGCGCGGTTGAGCGTGTTCTTCTCGCCGGATAGCTTGAGGGCCTGCTCCCTTAGCTCGTCCCGCTCCGCTTCGAGCTCCTTCGCCTTGCCGGCATGGGCCAGAGGCTGGGAATTGAGTGCCTCCTTGTGCCTCTGCTCCAGCTCGCGGGTCCGTCGCGCGACAAGGGCCTCGAGCTCCTCATCCTTGCCTTGGAGCGTTGCATTAAGCTTCGCTTCACGCGCGGAGAGGTCCTCTTCCTGGGAATCCAAGGCGGCTTGATGCTGGTTCCGGGCAGCTTCGGCCACGGCGGCCAAGTTCGCCGCCTCTTCCCGAGCCTTCTCGATGTCGGCCATTCTCATGGTGAGCTCCACGTCGCGCTTGGCCAGCTCGTCCTGAAAGGCCCTATGCTCCTCGCGAGTCTGGTGGAACCAGGTCTGCGCCTCAGCGACGCGCACCTTGAAATCCACCTCCACGTTGTCCACCGCTGCCATCCTAGCCTTGATCTTGTCCAGGCGGGCGCGGTAGAGCACTTGGAGCTTCCGGAAGTCAGCCCCCATGGCGCGGAAAAGCTGCTCTTCTGGAGAACCGTCGCCACCAACGCCCGGCTCATCAACCACCTCAAGCCCGGTGGTGGCAAGCACCTCGCCATCCAAGGCTTCCCCTTCAGGCGCTCGGCTTGACGTCCCCGGGAGATGGACGAAAAGATCGTCGCTCACCTTCAGATATCTGCCAGGGCCCGAGGTTGAGGAAGAGGGAGGCTGGTCACCCGCCGCCTCTTCCTCGGCGGAGGCCTTGCCGGCCCCGCCGGCAGGCCCACAGCTGGCGCCCTCGGCAGAAGCTTTGCCGGACGCCTTGGCGGCCTCCGCAGCAGCGTCCTTGGCAGCACTCTTGGCGGCTTCGTCAGCGGAAGCCTCGTCAGCATCCTTGGCGGCCTCCTCGGTAGCAATCCTGCTGGCCTCCGCTGCGGCCTCCTCGGCAATGTCTCCCACAACAGTGTCCACATCCTCCATGTCTGTTGAAGGAGGGCCTGGGCAGCAATGGGGGCGATGAGGCCAAGAAAGGGATAAGGGAAAAACAGAGGCGAAGGACAGGCGACTCACCAGTGCCAGGCCGTGAAGCAGAAGTCCCCTCTTCACTAGCATTTGGCGCCGCGGCAGAGTCACCAGCGCCCAAGTTCCCCTCTTCCTCCATGGGTGTAGGCTCGTGCACAGTGCCCTTGCCGGGGCGCCCCAGCGGCGTAGTCGATGGGGTGGTGTGTTAGGAGCAGCACTCTGTGGCTCCTCCTGCTGCCGCCGCTCCCCTCCCGCAAAACCCGACAAGGTCAAGATCGTGGCATCGGCGCCTACCACATGTCGAGTAAGAAGAGTGTGACGAACTTACGCTGGGGGCTGCGCCGGGGCTGCTGTCTGGGCTGCTCAGCACCACCAGTGGTGTCTCTGAAGCCCCAGCCGGGGGCTGATCGCTCGCCAAGGTCCTCGCCCTCTTCGCCCTCTGGGCCAACATCTCCGTCTCCCTGCAAAAGCAAAGATGGATCAAGACAAGCGACCCGATTCATGGAAGATAACGGCGAGGAATGGAGTACTTACTCGTCGTCCGTCTCCTCCTCTTCCACCAGCTTCCTCTTCCTCTCCGGGCTGAGAGACCCGAGATCAAAAGGGAGCTCCACATCATCGTCTGAATCGACGCCTGCCGGAGGAGGCGAAGAGGGCGGCGGGGTTTGTGCGCACCTGGATGAGGAAGGGGCCGTCGCCTTCTTCTTCTCAGCGGCCCTCGCCAGCCCCTTCGCTGCCGCGGCCCTCGTGTGGCGCCCGGACCCCTCCAGGGTCAATTGAGGCCGCGTGGCCCTGCCAGGCCGGACCGGCTCGCCGGAGCCAGCCCGCCGCAGGACTCGCCCTCTTCCCCTGGTCGGCGTCGAGCTCGCCGCCACGTCCTCCTCCTCCGACGACGACTCGTCGGCCGCGTCCTCGACAAGCGGAGCTCCAGCGTCGGCATTGCTGACCTCCCCGGTGGCCGCCTCCCACAAGGTGAACTGCTCCTCTTCCGCAGCCGTCGCGGCTTTGTCTTCCACACCCCAGCGCTGCCGGCCTCCATGGCAAGCTGTGCCTCCCTCGCCCTAGTGGCGATGTAGTCCAGCTCCGCCTGGGTGGTGTCCATGACAAGCCACCGCTCAACATCAGCATTGACGTACACCTCGACCAAGGAATCGAAGAACTGCTGCACGTCTGCTTCCGTCGGCTCCCGCCAGCTCGGGACAGGGCCGTGCGCGTTGCAGTCCGGCATCATAGCAATGATCTCAGACCGGCGTGAGTTATTGCACAACGGGACCACCCCCGCTGGTAACTTGAAGAACGACCCCTTGAGGGCCTTGCCGATCTTTGCGGCGGCCCTCGCGGCCTTGCCGGTCCGTTAAATCTTGCCGTCGCGACCCACGTCGAGCTGGAAAAGCCGTTGGCAGAAGTGGGCATGCCCCATCACCGTGAAGTTGTGGTCGAGGCCAGGGCGGAGCCACATGATGTCAGCTGGGTTCGTGAAAAGCCAGGCTGGCCTCCCCTTGTTGTGCAATGGGGCAATCCGACGGCGAATGAAGTCCGCCCCGATCATCTCCAGGGTTAGCCCCGCCTGGATCAACCGAAGGATCCTGGTGGTGGCGACGGTGAGCCTCCCGTCGGCAGCATCGACGTTGCCCCAGTCGCTGCCGCGGACCGACGGCGTCCGACGGACCTTGCAGAATTCCGGCGGGTCTTCGTCCTCGATCCAGCACCACCGGCCACGCCATTCGTCCCACTTCTCCTTCATGGCACCTTCCGGGTATGCCCCCTTGGATCTTGAGATCCAGGCGATACATCCGGAGACGGCGCCTCCGGGCTGGATTCGGGGGGAGAAATAATGGCGAAAGAGTGCCGTGTTGGGCTGCACTCCAGCGAAGCCCTCGCAAAGAAGCGCGAAGAGAGCCAAGCATGCCACCGCATTCGGAGTAAAATCCAAAAGGCGAAAGCCGAAGGTGTGCATGATGTCGCAGAAGAAATCGGAAAAAGGGGGGCATAACCCGCAAGAAAGGTAATCGACAAAAAAGGGATACCGGTTTGGGGCAGGATCGGCGCAGGCGGCAGGAATAATGCGCGTCGCCGGGTGCCCCGAATTCTCTCCCCCCGTCTTCACTCCCCATAAGGGCTTGAAGGAGGCCAGGAGATCATGAACACCAATCGATGAGGGGATGAAGAAGGCAGACTTCGTCCGATCCCCCGACAACGCGCTCTCCGGCGGCTCCACGGTCCCAGAGCTCTTAGCCACCCCCTTGCCCTTGGCGGATTTGGGCGCCATGGCGGCCAAGAGGTCTAGAGGAGCAAGGAAGGAGGGTGGTGAAGTAGCGATGGCGGGCGACGGCGAAAGCTTAGGAGGGAAGGAAGAGAGGAAACGACGTCTCTGAGATTGGAAAAGGTACGGAAGAAGAGGTGAAAGTGAGCGGCGCGCCCGCGGTTATTCCTTCTTATGGGGGAAAACTCGGGCCGCCTCCTTTCACATTAACTGCGACGGGACACATGCGTGCAGAGCTCAGCCCCACGCATGCCACCCACGTCACACACACCTCCCCATGCCAAGCCACGCACGGGAGACGTGGGAAGCGCAACGCGCGAAAAGACTTACCGCGGTAAAAACCACCCTGCCTGCCCGCGCACCATTTTTGGGCCTAGCCCAACAATGCGATCGCGCTTACGTGTGGCCCAGGCCCGGGGGCTCCTGTCGGTGTACGAGAAGAAGGGTACACCTTTTAACCGTGCAGGCGATGCGAGCATGGCGCCGCCACACTCAAGCAAAGCAAGGAAGGAGAGCCAAGGTAAGGCCAAGCTTCGAAGAAGCAGAACGGCGCCAAGACCACGACCACAAAGAGCAAAGGGGACGAAGCGGACTCCCCCGGCAAAATCCTTGCCGGGGGGCGGTTTCAGCAAACCCGGCAAGGCCCTTGCCGGGCCGGCTCGCCCCACGCCCACGAAGCGGATCACCTTTGAGTCCACTGCCCCCCATGGGGCAAAGGATTCGGGAGACATCCCCGTGGTGGCATGCAGATCTTTGTGAAGACATCCAAAGATCAGATACATACCACAGAACATGACGACCCTTCGCGGGATCCTGGCCAAGGAGGACCACAAGGCCCCCGGCAAGAGCCTTGCCGGGGATGGCAGCGGGCGCCGCGGCAAGACCCTTGCCGGGGCCCCGGCAAGGCCCTTGCCAGGGCTGCGGCAAGGCCCCTGCCAAGGACACCCGTAGGGCCACCATCAGGGCCCACACTAGTCGAGCCTCCACCATGCAGCTATCGACCCAACCAGTTGGGCAGGCACCTGCGTGGCGGCAAGCGAACCTTCGTGGAGACCCACCTCAGCTGCCTGCCTGCCTACATGGCACCACAGGCACCGCTGGCCAGGGCGCGTGTCAACACGAAAGGGAGCGGCGACGGACGAGACTGGGCTCTCCCCCGTCCCCGATAAAGCAAGGACACCTAAGCAAGACGCATTTATGGCGCCTTGTCATGTAATGCAAGGGATAGACTCGTATGACTGTATCCTCTCCACCTCCTGTGTGCCACTATGGCAACCCCTTTTCCCTATAAAAGGAGGCCCAAGGCGACCAGAAGGAGGATTCGGCTTTTTGGAGCTCTGGACGCCCCATAGCTAGCTCAAGAACATAGATAAACTAACCACCAAAGCAGGAGTAGGGTTTTACGCATCTTGCGGCCCGAACCTGGGTAAAAGAACCAGTGTGCTATCTGTTTGATCTGCTCTTCTCACGACCCCGCGCCCCGCAACCGTAGTAGGGATTCTTGTGATCCCATAGGTGTCGTCTCCGCACCGACACAGTACAAGAAATAAATCATATGCAAGATGCAAACAACATCACACTACCATGTTAGAGGTCTCTCGTCATTAGTGCCATTGCATATTCACAGCATTGATATTCACAGCTTATGATGTGTAAACTAAGGAGAATGCATTTCAACAAATTAGAAGAAATGAAAGCTAGACACCATATGAAAGATGCAATGAATATCACTCTACCAAGTTAAAACTGTCTCGTCATAACTGCCATTTCAACAAATTAGTAGTACAAGCTAGAAAAGAATGTGAGATGTAACCTATATCACACTCAAGTCAAAACGTGTCTTATGATAAGTGATTGTTGCAAGTTACACAACAGTAGTAATTTGATGTAAGAACATGGTGTGATAGATGATATTGTATGTTCTAGAAACAGAACACGTGTCTTATTCAAGTATAATGTGTAAAGTAAGCGAGATGGAATTCAACAAAATTAGAAGCAATACAAGCTAGACATCACATATAACGTGCAACCACATATAACAATTGCCAAGTTAGAGGGAGCACTGGTGATGCTGCACTAGGGGAGACGTGCTCATCATAAACACAGCTTTGTTGAGTGTCTATGCATGTGTTGTCTTGGAAATCATCTTGGGGGTGTGGAGGAGTAGAAACTGTAGAGGCCCTCCGTTCGAAAGGAGCACCTTTATCCGCTGCCTTGCTAACTTCCTTCCGCTTTATTGATTTTGAATTGTCAAGTAAAACCGACAAGAAAAAGCAATAAAATTCTCTCTTCAGAACTCATTCATGCCTGATACTGAGAATCACTACTTTGATGTAAGGCAAACACATGATACCAGGATGGAATATGTACGAAAAACAGGACGGCATGGCATGTTCATAACTGTTTGTGTAAACTAAGTAGAAACCATTCCAGCAAATAAGAAGCAATGCAAGCTAGACACCACATGAAAGATGCAACCAATATGACTCTGCCAAGTTAAAAGCGTCCCATCATAGATGGAATTTCAACAAATTAGAAGCAGCGCATGCTATAAATCATATGAAAGATGCAACTAATATCGCACTGCATATACTAAAGGTGTCTTATCATGTTGATTGGTGCGGGATACAAAAAAAACAATAGTTTTATGTAAGGACATGCTTAGTAGACAGATGTACTATGTACTAAATACAGGAAGGCATGTCACATTAACAGGTATAATGTATAAGCTAAGCAGACTAGCACATGCAGTTTAACGAGATTGGAAGAATTACAATCTAGACACCATATGCAACATGCAACCACATATCACGCTGCCAAGTTAGAGCAAGCACCTGTGATGCTAGTGTAGGGGAAATGCTGTAATCAACCACAGAGCTACGTTCACTATCTTCATCTAGCATTTCTATTTCTTGGGAATCATGTCGGGAGGCTGATGCTGCATTCTTTAAATGAGAGTAGTCCCCTTGCCTGCCTGCCTCGTCATAAGTGATTGATGAGGGATACACAAGAACATTAGTTTGATGTAAGAACATGGTTAATACACGTATGTACTAGTATGTACCAAAAATGTAAAGGCATGTCATATTCAAAGGTATAATGTGTAAGCTAAGTAGATGCAATTTAACCAAATTGGAAGCAATACAAGCTAGACATCTGGCTGGAGTGGTGAGCATGATCATCTAGGACCTGAGAGCCTGGTGGGAGGCGGGCTACTTCACCACCATCGCAGCTTTTTAGTTGGCTTCCAGGTGATGCCTATCTTTGCTGGGCTTGTCACTGGCTCGGCCAGTGCCCTGACTAGCTATTTGTCTTCTGGTGCTCACGGGATGGTGGTTCATGTAAAAAAATATCTTTCCTTATCTTACCGACTTCGGCCTTTCGAATACAATCTAGACACCATATGGAACATCCAACCACATATGACACCCCGAAGTTAAAGCAAGCACCTGGGATGGTGGTTCATTGCGAGCGAGGTCATCAACTCCAGAGCTACGTTTACCGTCTCCATCTCACGACATCGCACCCTTTATAAGCGTATAACGTGTCTTGCCTACCCGCATACGAAGCTGGAGCGACTTCTCTCTTTTCTTTTTGGCTTCTCTCATGGTAGCAGAGTCTGAAATACCCTTGCATAAAAACACAATAGTGAGAGTAAGGGTGAAGTGTGTGCAGAACTAGTGCACTGTAAAAGTAGCAGATAGTAGGTGGCTGAAAAATAAATGACAGGAGACATATGATAGCTCTACAACATTGCATGGCAAACAAAATTAGATTCTACTCCATATGATTTTGTAATATATGAGCACAGGAAATGCAGTACTCCTCCAAAGACAAAGCACCACATGTGGTCATAACTAAGATAACAGTCGACTGAAAATAAATAGGTCAGTCGATTTTTTTAATGAACCGTCCGATCTATAAGGAATGGGCAGATGGCCTTCGTCTACCTCCCGCTAGTCACTGTTGACGATCTTTCTCGAACCGCCAGCGACCACCGGCCCAGACCCCTGCCTCTGCCGCCCCGCCCTCCCATCGACCTCACACCACCGCCGTGCTTGGCAGCGCCCCTAGGCCATCCCTTTAATCCCGGCCGACCTCCAGATCGGGCGCCCGAGTTTCTAGGCCGCACACGCCCTAAGATAAACACCATAGGCGCTGCTTCCCGGCGTAATAGGCGTACTAGCGCTGTTACGCGAGGAATGCTTTCGTTAATTGGGAATCAACTGCCAGAAATTGAAATTCAGGGGGCGACGGACCTCTAGCTAAGGTGAAATAGTATATGAGGAGAAACCTTGTGCATCGCGAGTTACTAGGAACATCTAGTATCAAGAAGAAGCGGTCAACTAGTGTCTTCGTGGGATGAATACCGTGCAAGCAGAGACGTAAGATTTGCACCGAATAAGGGAAGAGGAGTACCTTTTTCGGTTGCCGGTGTGGTCACCTCCACATGTCGCTACCGATCTTATTCTTTTTACCGGGGAAACCGATGTTCTGGAGGGTGCAGGCTTGGACGAACCCATGGCCAAATTGTTGACTGTGTTGCCGTGGCCGTATGTCGGCGGAGGGGAAGCAGATCCGAGGCGGTGAAGGACGGCGTAGCAGGAACAGCTTCGGTGCGGTGGAGGGTGGCGAAGTTGGAGCGGCAGCGGTGAGGCGCAGGATGGCGTGGTTGAACTGGCTTGGGTACGGACGGCTCGGCCTCGGCTTCAACTACTAGCCGTGGAGGGCGTTGCGGTTGAGGTTGCAGTGGACGACGACGTCAGGGTATCAGCTCCGGCGTGATGGAGGGGGGCGGCGGTTGAGGGGTGGTATGGGGTGGCGGACGGAGGATGCCGGGGTTTCGCGGCTGGTGGAGAGGTAGTTTTGGCGCCCACGGAGTACGAATGGGGAATCAGATGGGTGGGAGGGAACCATGTTTCGGTCTGGGACACACTTGTTTTTGGCTTTTTTGAACAGAAGATGGGACGCGCTTGTTTGAAATTTGGGCAAAGTACAAACTTTGCCCCCCTCTTAAATTTTGGACCCATCATGGTCGGGGTAGGATGGTAATCCCAAGTGTCCCAAATAGTGGGCGGGAGCAATTTCGGCCGCACGCATGTGTTCTTAGGCGGCCATTGTGTATGAATGTTTTTGGGATGCGGTTGCCTGGCGTCTAGATGAAGGTACAAACCTACCCCGGGCCGGTAGGTTTCACGGGTCGGAGTTATTAGAAAAGTAATTTCCTTGTACTACCAAACATTGGTCTCACGCGGTTTTGGGCGAGTAGAGGCTCTTTTGGCGCTTCGTTCAAAATTTTGAAACACAAGCATTCACGTTTAGAGTACTCTTGAACTATGAGGATTGACCTAAATAGACAACGTTATATTTGACCTTGTATGTTTGAAAACCTCATTAAATTATCCGCTTCTTTTTGAAATTTTGACACTTGAAAATCCTATAACTACGATTATTTTGGAATGGAGGAGCTAAATTTGAATCTATTTTGTACACGACTACATATGCTATTATGTACAAAATCGAGCAAAGATTGGTGCCCCATAATTTAGGTATGGTTTACAAATGCCATGATATCAAATTCAAATAATTGAATGGACTTCATGTTGAATCAATTTTTTAAACCACCTTAAGTTGAATTCAAATGTATGCTAGTTCATAGGTAGATATTTATAATGTCCATTGTGTAACTTTCAGATGTATAATGTGCTTTACACACACAACATGAACTATACTCACGTTTATATTCGATTGCTAAAGCGATGCATTGTCTAGAGTTCAAAATACTAACTATGTGGATCAATTGTGTCGAATAATAACATAGACATGCTCAAATTTGATAGAATCTAGATGTCTGATGGATCAATGACTGCTCCTTACGCGAATTGCAAATATCATGATCCCATCCTAATATTTGGATACAATTTATATCTTTAATCAATGTGTAGAGTAGTCTTTTACGTGTAGTTTCACTCTCCATCGGTGCTCTCTCACACATGCTCACACACTCTCTCCCGAGGTGTCTTTCTCGCACACATGCTCTAGATATAACCCTCCCTCCCTCTCGTAACCATTTACAACTGTTTTCACTAACCTTTATCACAAGCACTCTTCCTCTCGCAAACATACACACGCACAATCCTCATCGACCCTTTCTATATACATGGACCTTCCTACGTGTCTCATGTACGCACATTATCTTTACGCCTGTCTCTCACGCATTGTCTCACACCTCTCTTCCTAATCGATTTAGTATGATTGTAGCAGAGCATTCTGTAGGATGCCCCTTAAAGTTAGGTTGGATGAATAGTAATATCGTAGATAAAGGGGTTACCTTAGTCCGAGAACCTAGGGTTACAAATCCTAGCCGGCTTTGTCAGTGGACACAGAGTCCTTCACAATTCTGCTATCTTTGTCTTGTACGACTAGTCATCCATGGGTCTTCCTAAATGCATCACGGGCCGACCAATGTGGCGCAGGACGGAACCAAACGAAGGGCCTCACCTCGACCCACCGGACCTCACGCGGTGACACACCCTTTGCCCCCACGTCTCATTATCTTCTCACACCCACACATACCAACACAAACACCACACACACAGAAAATTTCTCCTGGTGCCTCTATTCCCTCCCCCCTTGCATATACACACTCAAGGGAATGGAATCTCTTGTCGTGACGTCATATTCGTCTCTCTCTCTAGGCCACTCTCATTTCTCGTGCTATCTCTCCCACGCCCCCCGTCGGCCCCTCTATCCATGCCTCTCTCGAATACGTAATACACACACATACCTCTCTAGGCCCCGCCAAATGCATCAACTACACATTCACACATGTTACATCACGTACCCCATTGATATAAAAAGCCCTCTCTTCACGTTTATTTCGCATACAACATTCCTTTTGAATAAAGTGTGGACAAAAAATTATTTTAGAGTTTCTACATATATACAACATTACAAAGTTATATGGAGGAGTACAAACGCTAATTTGCATAGCATGGTGCCCATAATGATATTTATTCCGCACTATGAATTTGTATATTTTTATACTATATACAAAGTTAGTCATAATAAAGAGAGACGAAGAGCATCTCTCTCTCCATCACATACCCCCCTATACGCCCCTTTCACGTATGCACACAAAACTATCTCCAGGTCCTCTAAAAGTAAGCCCCCAGAAAATTCACGCATGTTTCATCTTTCTCTCGCGATATATGCAATGACGATCATTGTATTTGAAGCGAAAAGCACGATACGTACATTGGACTTCAGAATCCACTCATTACGGTCACCATTTACGTTTAGTGGTTATTATACAGTCATGGGCTCACCGTACAACTCTGTATTTGCTCATGACATGACTAGTTGACCAGTTAAACGCTCCACGTGGCACCTCTAGTGTTGCATCACATTATCAAACTACCATCGTGCCCACCTGTCGACTTGTATCTACTCTACATCTACACTCTTCTAAATTACATAAAATACACTCTTATAAAAAACAGAGTTAGTGATGATGGTGTGCCTGCCATCCTGCAATATAGGCCGTCCGATTTATATCTGACGGATAGGAAAGAAACTATGGCAATTTTGCAAAAAGGTACCCACACACCTCTCCACATTCGCAAATAAGGCCTTCCCTCGTTCATCCTTTTCTCTCACAAGATAAACAAGTAATACAAATGCATCTTGATGTTACGTGCAACGCACGGGCATCTTGCTAGTAAGAATGAATACAAACGACAAAAAAAATATTTGGACGGTGGTTCGAAGTCATGACCGCGGGCACAGCGGACAAGGTGGCTGTCGTGGTTCTAAGTCTGACAGTAGAATGGGGGGTAGGTATGGAGAGGCAAGATCCTAGCTATGGAGTAGTTGTATACGCAAGGGATTTACGAGTTCAGGCCCTTCTCGGAGGAAGTAATAGCCCTACGTCTCGGAGCCCGGAGGCGGTCGACTGGATTATATGCGTATGTGTTATAGGGGTGCGAACCCTTCTACCTGTGGAGGGGGGTGGCTTATATAGAGTGCGCCAGGACCCCAGCCAGCCCACGTAGTAGAGGGTTTAAGGTGTGTTAAAGCTAGGCGTTACTGGTAACGCCTTACATAAAGTGTCATTAAGATCATAAAGACTATTTAACTACAGACCGTTTGGGCACCGAGTGGCTCTTGGACTCCCGTGGCCGAGTGGGTCTTCATGGTCGAAAGTGTCTTTGAATCTGTCGAGTGGAAACCTACCAGGTCGACTGGAAGGTTGCTTCTCTTGCGAGTGTCCTTGTGGAGGGTACCTTTGGGCAGGTCTATGACCCTACCCCAGGTACATGACTTCATCATTAGCCCCCGAATGGATCGAGGTTTGAGTGAGGAAGGAGTTGATAATCTTTCTGACCTGTTCTTCATGTTGCGAGTGTGTCTTACTTTGGATCAACGACCTTTTAGTGATGTCATCAACTTCTCTTTCAGTCGCCTTGATCCATTCTTTGCGTTTGTCGAGTGAACTCTGTGAACTTGAGGATTTCCGAGCGACGGATCGGAGGAAATCTGCTATCTGACGAGTTGCTCTGCGGTTAGCGGATTTCGCGGGATCCGAATTTTGGGAAGCGCGCGAAGCGGAGAAAACCGCGGCACTCGGATGGGATAAGTCGATGACGCCTCGATCTTCGTGCCGCCTTTTTCGCCACGTATCGCGTGCGCGCCTGTTGTGGGATCTGACGGGATTGCCTGGGCCTATCGGTCAGCCACTCGGAAGCGGCCCCATATAAAGCGTAGGCCGGGGTATTTTGAACAGTGCAACCCCAATCTTCTCATCCCTCCGCCTCCAAACCTTCTCGCTGCGCCCTTAGCCCATCCAGCGCCGCAGCTCAGTACTTTGCTCCGCCGGCGACCATGGTGAAGGAGAAGACCGCAGCCCTGGAACGGGTGAAGAAGGCAGCGGCGAAGGCTAAGGGGAGAGCGCCCAGTCGGGGCGGATCCTCTTCGCGGTCCAAACTACCGCAAGGCTGGGTCCAAGGAGATTGGATCCGCTCGACCATCACCGAGAAGGACCTCACCGATCTGGCCAATGAAGGACTGATCCCCCATGGGTCGGCGAGGCTTCCGGGAACGGAGTGGCAACCGCAGCCTGAAGAGGGTGAGTGTGTTCTCGTGGCCACCCACGTAGATCGGGGATTTTCTCTGCCATCGAATCCTTTTTTCTTGGTGTTTCTGAACTTTTTTGGAGCGCAACTCCATCATTTCACTCCCAACTCCATTGTCTACCTTGCTGCTTTCATCTTGTTATGCGAGAACTTCTTGGGTTGTCGACCGCACTGGGGTCTCTTCAAGCACATATTCACCTGTCGCTCTCGGGACGGTGAAGAAAACGAACCCGAATGACGAGAGAACCCAAGTAATCCAGATGTGTGGGGACTCGGAGTCCAGATGAGGGGAAGAGTGCCTTCCGGCTATGACTCTCCCCGACTCGGTAAGAGGGTGGCAATCGACCAGTTCTATCGCCAAGACCAGCCGACGGCCAGGCGATCGGGCTCCCTCCTTTCTCCATGAGCCGAGTGAACAAGCCATCTTCCCTGAAGGTGTTACCAGAGGAGAAGGCCCAAGTAAAGTTGCTGATGGAGCGTGTAATCCAGCTTATTCGCGACGGGGTGACCGGCATGGATCTCCTGGAGGTTTTCCTCCAACGGCGTATTCAGCCACTCCAATACCGAGGTCATCCGATGTGGATGTACTGCACGCGGATGATACCACTCGGGTCCATCCAGAGGAGGTCGATGACGCCCACGCTGGATAAGTGGATGACTGCCATCACAGAAACAAAGATAACCCACGCGGAGCTAGGAGGATTCCACCACTCGACCAGACATACGAAGTAGACAAGGTACAACCACTTATCTTCGACTGTGATTCAGCTGCATTCATTCTGTTTAGATGCCAATTCATCGACTGACTCTCGCCTTGTTCTGTTGTCTTCTAGGTCACCACTGAGATGTACTTGATGCCCAACGGGGCGCAGGAAACAGTCGAAAAAGAGGAAGCAAGTGGAGGTGAAAGTCCGGAGGAATGGGAGTCCAACGGCGAGGAGGATGAGGAGGATGATAGCTCTGATGAAGAGGAGGAGGAGGAGGAAGAGGAGGAAGACGTCAATCCTCCTCTCTCGGAGGGAAGGTCCAAGTTGACGCATGACCCGGCGGCCGGGCGCGGTAAAGCTGTTGTGCCCACTAGGCAGTCGACGAAGCGACCTAGGACAACTTCCCCTGCGCCGACTTAGAAACCGCCGAAGCAACCTCGAGCAACGTCGTCAAAGCCGACGAAGGCCCTGCCCAAGATGCGGATGGTCATCCCCACCATCTCCGGGTAATCAACAGATCCTTGTATTCCCTTTATTCAACATGTGTGTACTTTTGGTCGACTTGATGACTGATCAGCCGATTCTTGAAATCTACAGGTACCGCTACCTCCGAGACTTCAGCTAAGCACGAAGATCGTGAAATGGAGGATGCTGCAACCTCCAACCTTGGTAAGATCTCGAGGTTTCGCTTTTAGTCAACTGGAGCTTTTAGTCGATTGGACTTCCATGTTTACTTCAATCTTTCTTGTAGTTCCGCCTCACGTTATTAATCTCCCGACGATGACGAGGAAGCGCCATTGAGGAATAAGAAGAACAAGAGAGTGCTCACGGCAAGGCTGCTCCAGTCAGCGGCGATTCTGAGACGCTGGTTTCGAGGGAGGCAACCCCACTGGCTTCGTGTCTTTCATTGTATCACCGACGAGTGCCCGACCCACTTCGTCATTGCTGATCCACCATCTCTCTTTGCTATACGCCACGTCCCGAAAGACCAAGTGAGTGCTGCTAAGGAGGCCATACGCCAGGCAGGGATCATGATGGAGCAAGTGAAAGCGGTCCGAGAGGCTAGCCAGGCGGCCTATGATGCTAGTTCAGCTCTCCAGAGCGATGTCCAAGTAAATCGATCATTGCTTGCTTTGTTAGGATATGCTACCTGAAACTGCTTCCTTCTAGAGATTTCCATATCTGTACACCCACTGGGTGGGTGTGTCGATTGAATTTTTGTGGGGGCACGCTGAGTGCACCCACTGGGTGTAGTCCCCGAGACTATGGTCGACTACGTGCAGTCGGCTATAGTCTTTATGCTGTGATCTTCTTCACTCGGCCTGGACGGACCAAGTCGAATGGAACCGTAAAACCGGTGGGGGCATGCTAAGTGAACCCACTGGGTGTAGTCCCCGAGACTATGGTCGACTGCGTGCAGTCGACTATAGTCTAAAGAGCTGTGCGTTTCTTTTTTGGTCGACTGGTCGAACCAAATTGGTAAAACCAGTGGGGGCACGCTGAGTGTCCCCGAGACTACCGTCGAATGTTTTGATTTGACTGTAGTCTTAGAAATGCTACTATTTTTCCTTAGTCACTCGGAAGTGATCTGTCTTTGATGTCTTTCGTTGCTTGACTCTTTGTAGAAATCTTGCAAACTTGTGGCTAGCTATACTGAGTTAGAGAACAAACAGATCCAGCTCAACCTTGATTTGAAGCTTGCTCAGGAGAATTTGCAGAAGGCAAAAGATGAAGCAAAAGGTATGGCTGGTGAGAACTTTTGACGATCGCCTTTGTTTTTCTGTTCATTCTCAACTCTGTTCTCATTGTTGCTGCGTATAAACCGAAGAGACTTTGAAGAAGAAGGACCTTGACCTTGCAGAGGCATAGAAGGCGACTTTGGAGAAAACAAAGCTCGCTGAAGAGAAGCTTGCCTCAGTCGACAAACTTGAGGATGAAAATGCCAAGCTGAAAGCCGCTCTTGACACGGCTAACAAGGAAGTTAGTCGACTGAAGAACGACAAGATTGTTCTGTCTGACAAGGCTGGCCAACTGGCGGGGAAGTGAAACGACCTGGAGATTTATCTTGGAGGGCTCGCCAAGAAGCTGTTTCTCATGCTTGAAGGTAATCTCTTCTACCTTACTGTCTTGCTATTACTGGCTCATCACATGATCGTTATTTTGAGTCTGAGCTGTGTTTTCAGAATTCTGCCAAAACTTTGAAGAAGAAACCAGTCAAGTGGAAACCAGTTTGGACCCCGTCAACTCTCCTGTGAAGGACGAAGCTGCTATGAATGTGCTCCGACTGGAATCTCGCGTTGCTAGCGTGGTGGATTATCTTGCTCGACTGAAAGTTGCAGTGTCGCGGATCGACTCGACTCTCCGCCGTAATGCAGACTCTTCGTAATGACCTTGAATCCTCGATGACTAGACCGAATGAGATTCCAAGTCGAGTGCAAGAATGGAAAAAGTCTTACGCGGTGTGGTGCTGATGTTGCTTTATCTCTGGTTCGTGTCCACTTTGCAAAGAAGCGCAAGAGGACAAGCTGGTGTCTCTCAAGGTTGCCAATACCGGAAGCACGACTTCGGATCTTTCATGGAGACTTTCATCGCTCTTTGCTACCCAGACATTGCCGACGGAATCGACCTCGACCAGTTTGTTGCACCTTCTTGTCCTCCGCCGGAGGAGTAAAAAACTTCTAAGTCCCACCTTAAATTTGCCTCGGAATGCCGAGTGGTTTTTGTAACCGATAAACTTTAACATGCTTAACGCCTGAGCACCTTTGGATCCGTAGGACGTTTATCCGAACTTGATTTATCCTTTAACATGCTTTGTTCGCCTTCGAGAGAACTTTGTTCCTCATTCGGAAGATATTCCGTTGAGACTCCAGTCGACTTGTGCTTCATCTATCCTGCAGGTAGGGATGGAACATAGACTGCGACTGACCTTGTCGTCCTTGTGGATCAGGATGAACCGCACGTTGTACTTGTGGCGAAGCTCCGAAGGAGGAGGTAGCAGTCGACCTGCACCTCGTCGTCCTTGCGGATTGGGATGGACCGCACGTTGTACTTGTGGCGAAGCTCCGAAGGAGAAGGTAACAGTCGACCTTCACCTCGTCGTCCTTGCGGATTGGGATGAATTCCTTACTTAGGCGAGCACTGGGCTGCAGCTAAGTCTCCGAGTGGGAGGTTTGCTCTCCACTCGGTAGGATTTTTGTTACTTAGGCGAGCACTGGGCTGCAGCTAAGCCTCCGAGTGGGAGGTTTGCTCTCCACTCGGTAGGATTTCTATTACTTAGGCGAGCACTGGGCTGCAGCTAAGCCTCCGAGTGGGTAGGTTTTCTCACCACTCGGTAGAATTTCTATTACTTAGGCGAGCACTGGGCTGCAGCTAAGGCCCCGAGTGGGAGGTTTGCTCACCACTCGGTAGGATTTCTATTACTTAGGCGAGCACTGGGCTGCAGCTAAGCCCCCGAGTGGGAGGTTTGCTCTCCACTCGGTAGGGTTTTTATTATTTTGGATGTTTAAGGCGAATCCTTGGGCTGTTGCAAGGCCCCGAGTGGGAGGCTGGCTCACCACTCGGTAGGATTTGAATACTTAGGCGAGTACTTGGACTGCAGCTAAGCCTCCGAGTGGGAGGCTGGCTCGCCACTCGGTAGGATTTTGAATACTTAGGCGAGTACTTGGACTGCAGCTAAGCCTCTGAGTGGGAGGCTGGCTCGCCACTCGATAGGATTTTGAATACTTAGGCGAGTACTTAGACTGCAGCTAAGCCCCTGAGTGGGAGACTGGCTCGCCACTCGATATGATTTTGAATACTTAGGCGAGTACTTGGACTGCAGCTAAGCCCCCGAGTGGGAGACTAGCCCGCCACTCGATAGGATTTTGAATACTTAGGCGAGTACTTGGACTGCAGCTATGCCTCCGAGTGGGAGGCTGGCTCGCCACTCGATAGGATTTTGAATACTTAGGCGAGTACTTGGACTGCAGCTAAGCCCCCGAGTGGGAGACTAGCTCGCCACTCGGTAGGATTTTGAATACTTAGGCGAGTACTTGGACTGCAGCTAAGCCTCCGAATGAGAGACTGGCTCGCCACTCGGTAGGATTTTGAATACTTAGGCGAAGCGGATTCGCAGCTAAGCCCCCGAGTGAGAGACTGGCTCGTCACTCGGAAAGGATTTTCTTTACAAACTTAGGCGAACCGGATTTGCAACTAAGCCACCCACTGGGGGAAATTTCAACAAAAAGTAATAACAATCACGGAAAATTATAACATTCTTGTCTTAGATAAAAAACTACAAAAGTACTTTTATTACATCTCAACCGAAAGTGAGTATTAAGTGTAAAAGGCGGAGCAGCTCCGCGTTCCAAGCTCGAGGCTCGTCGATCTGGTGATCAACGTTGTAGAGATGATACGCTCCATTGTGGAGAACTCTTGTGACGATGAAGGGACCTTCCCAAGTGGGAGCGAGCTTGTGTGGTTTCTGTTGATCCACTCGGAGGACCAAATCTCCCTCTTGGAAGGCTCGACTCTTCACATTTCTGGCATGGAATCGACGCAAGTCTTGCCGATAGATAGTCGAGCGGATCAGGGCCATCTCCCTCTCCTCTTCTAAGAGGTCGACTGCATCTTGCCGGGCTTGTTCCGCTTCTTCTTCGTAATATAGTTCGACTCGAGGCGCATTGTGAAGCGTGTCACTCGGCGTAATCGCTTCAGCTCCATAGACCAGGAAGAATGGAGTTCTCCCAGTCGACCGATTAGGAGTGGTCCTCAATCCCCAGAGAACTGATGGAAGTTCGTCGACCCAAGCTCCTGCTGCGTGTTTGAGATCACGCATCAGCCGTGGTTTCAGCCCCTTGAGAATGAGGTCGTTTGCATGTTCTGCTTGTCCATTCGACTGAGGATGAGCCACTGAAGCATAGTCGACACGCGTGCCTTGAGAGGCGCAGAAGGCTTTGAACTTGTCATTATTGAAGTTTGACCCATTGTCTGTGATGATGCTATGCGGAACTCCATATCTGAATATCAACTCCCTGATGAAACTGATAGCAGTGCATGCATCGAGGTTCTTGATGGGCTTGGCTTTGATCCACTTGGTGAACTTGTCGACTGCTACTAGCAAATGAGTGAAGCCGCTTCTGCCAGTTCTCAACGGTCCAATCATGTCCAATCCCCAAACAACGAAGGGCCAAACGAGTGGAATGGTCTTCAAGGCTGAGGCGGGCTTGTGCGACATGTTGGAATAGAACTGACATCCTTCACACTTGTCGACTATTTCTTTTTCCATTTCATTTGCTTTCGGCCAGTAAAATCCCCCTCGGTATGCTTTAGCCACAATGGTCCGAGAGGACGCATGATGGCCACAGGTCCCCGAGTGGATATCCTCAAGAATTATCTGACCTTCTTCCGGGCGTGATACATTTACGGCCGACTCGATCAGCGTTTTCTCTGTACAATTGTCCCTTGATCATCAGAAGGCCTTGGATCGACGGACGATCTGTCGAGCTTCTTCTTCATTCTCTGGGAGCTCTTTTCTTAGGATATATGCGATGTATGGCACGGCCCAAATGGGAGTGATGACCACAACTTCCATAATCAGGTCGACCACCGCTGGGACCTGAACTTCAGTCGGATCATTGGCACTCTTTTGCTGTGGGGCTTCTTCTGTGAAAAGATCCTCCTGCACTGATGGAGCATGAATGTGTTCCAAAAATACATCACTGGGAATGGCTTCCCTCTTGGACCCTATCTTCGCCAAATCATCCGCAGACTTGATTTTTTCACCGGGGTATATGATGAAGCTCTAACCCCTCGAATTTCTTCTCCAGCTTTCTCACTGCATTACAATAACCTGTCATAGTTGGGCTTCTGACATCCCACTCCTTCATCACTTGATTAACAACCAAATCCGAGTCGCCATAGACCATAAGGTGACGGACGCCGAGTGAAATGGCCATGGGCAACCCATACATGAGTGCTTCATATTCTGCTTCGTTGTTGGAAGAATCAAAGTGAATCTGGAGAACATATTTGAGCCTATCTCCTCGGGGGGAAACCGATACAACCCCGCACTGTAACCGTTCAACATCTTGGAACCGTCGAAAAACATAGTCCAGTGCTCCGAGTGAACTTGAGTCGGAAGCTGCTGTTCAGTCCACTCGGCGAGGAAGTCTGCTATTGCTTGGGACTTGATGGCTTTCTTTGCCTCGAATTTGATATCAAGGGGAAGGAGTTCAATCGCCCATTTTGCCACTCGACCAGTTGCATCTCTGTTATGAAGAATTTCCGACAATGGGGCGTCGCTGACGACTGTAATGGAATGATCGAAGAAATAATGAGCAACCTTCTTTGTGGTCATATAGATCCCATAAACAAGCTTCTGATAGTGAGGGTATCTTTGCTTTGATGGGGTCAGCGATTCAGAAAGATAATAAACTGGGCGTTGAACTTTGAAGGCTTTTCCTTCTTCTTCCCACTCGACCGTAAGTACAGTACTGACGACTTGTCCAGTGGCTGCAATGTAGAGTAGCAAAGGCTCTTTGCTGATTGGGGCAGCAAGCACCGGCTGGGTGGAGAGCAGAGCTTTGAGCTCTGCAAACGCTACATCAGCTTCTAGAGTCCACTCGAACTTGTCCGACTTCTTCATCAGTCGGTAAAGAGGCAATGCCTTTTCACCGAGGCGAGAGATGAATTGACTTAAAACGGCCAAGCATCCAAAGAAGTTTCTCGACATCGCACACGCTGCAGGCGCTTCATTCGGAGTATGGTGCCAACCTTTTCGGGGTTAGCATCGATTCCTCGTTCAGAAACGAGAAAACCGAGTAACTTTCCACCAGGAACTCCAAATGTGAACTTTGAAGGGTTAAGCTTGATATCATACCTCCTGAGATTGGCAAATGTTTCAGCAAGGTCAGTCAACAGGTCGGAACCCTTTTGTGACTTGACCACTATATCATCCATGTACGCTTCCACATTCCGACTGATTTGAGTGAGCAAACACTTCTGAATCATCCTCATGAATGTGGCTCCGGCATTCTTGAGACCGAATGGCATGGTGACATAATGAAGCACCGAATGGAGTGATGAACGCTGTTTTAATCTCATCGGGTCCATACAGACGGATCTGATGGTATCCGGATTAGGCGTCTAAAAAAGACAACCTCTCACATCCCACAGTTGAGTCGACTATTTGTTCGATGCGAGGAAGAGGGAAATTATCTTTCGGGCAGGCCCGATTGATATGCTTGAAATCGATGCACATGCGCAACGACTTGTCCTTCTTGGGGACCATGACGACATTGGCGAGCCACTCGGAGTGGTAGATCTCTCGGATGAACTCTGCTGCTAAGAGCCGAGCTACCTCCTCGCCAATGGCCTTTCTCTTCTGGACGGTGAACCGCGAAGATACTCTTTAACCGGTTTGAATTTTGGGTCGACTCGTAGGCGATGCTCAGCCAGCCCCCTAGGAACACCCGACATGTCAGCAGGCTTCCATGCAAAGATATCCCAGTTCTCACGGAGGAACTGGATGAGCGCTTCTTCCTATTTTGAGTCGAGTGTTGTTGAGATGTTGGTCGGAGCAGCATTGGGATCGGTCGGGTGAATGTGAACCTGTTTACGTCGACGGTCGACCGAAATGCTGACTCAAGTAGCAGGCTTCTTAGCTTGCAACAAATCACTCGGATCTGCAGTTTTCTGATACTCTTGTAGCTCTACCACTGCCAACTGAGCATCGACAATCTTAGAGCCTTTCTGGAAGCACTCTTCTGCCTTCTTCCGATTGCCCGTGACAGTGATCACGTCCTTGGGGCCAGGCATCTTCAGTTTAAAATACACGTAACATGGTCGGGCCATGAAACGTGCATAAGCTGGCCTTCCCAGAATAGCGTGATAAGCGCTCTGGAAATCCACGACCTCAAAGGTCAACTTTTCTTTCCGGAAATGCTTCGAATCACCAAAAACTACATCAAGAGCAATTTGGCCGAGTGATTCAGCCTTCTTTCCAGGAATGACTCCGTGGAAGCTCATGTTACTGGTACTGAATCTAGACATCGGAATGCCCATCCCTTTCAACCTTTCTGCGTACAATATGTTCAAGCCACTACCACCATCCATCAAGGCTTTGGTCAGTCGAGTGCCCTCAACAACTGGGTCGACCACCAATGCTTGCCTCCCAGGGGTGGCAATGTGCGTCGTGTGATCGACCGGTCGAATGTGATGGCGATGCAGGACCATTTCAGATAATTGGGAGTCACGAGCAACCAAGTTCACTTCCCGATTGATAACCTTCAATCGACTTTTGCTTTCGACGTCAGCAAAAATCATCAGGGTGGAATTGACTTGGGGATATCCACCATCACTGTCATCTATGTCCTCAACTTTGTCTGTTTCCTTATCCTTATCCTTGATTTGTTTCCCTTGGAACTGCTGAATCAAGAGCCGACACTGTCGAGTGGTATGTTTCGGGTAAATGAGTTTACCCTCTTCATCTTTCTTTGTATGAATATGACATGGCAAATCCAACACGTCGTTTCCATCCTGGTCTTTCACCTTCTTGGGGTTCCAAGGACCCTTGGGTTTCCCCTTGAACTTTCACAGGGTCACGGCCAAGGCCTCTCCTGAGCGGTGGCTCGGCTTTGCGCTTCGCTTCGACCGAATTTCCTCCGCCGGCTTCATTGGCGGCCGATTTGTATTTACCACTCCGGAGCCGATCCTCTTCTTCACCATTTGCATACTTGGTGGCAATCTCCATCATCCGACTCAGGGTCATATCTACGGTTCGACCAAATTTCAAACTCAACTCTCTGTTCTTGACACCTTCCTTGAAGGCACAGATCGCCTGGTGATCGATACATTCTCGATCGTGTGGTGCAAAGTGATCCACCTCTGGATATAATCTCTCAAAGTTTCACTCGACTTTTGCACACACGACTGCAGCTCCGTCAAACCTGCTGGTCGTTTGCAAGTTCCTTCAAATGTCCTGACGAACACTCGGGCAAGATCTTCCCAAGTGTAAATACTTCTTTGGCGCTTAACCGATTCAACCACGTCCGGCTGAACCCTCCAACATAAGAGGCAAATGCTTCATGGCTACCTCATCGTTGCCACCGCCGATCTGAACAGCCACTCGGTAATCTTCAAGCCAAGTGTCGCTTGGATTCACCGATGAACTTATCGACTCAGCCGCCAACCTGAAGTTGGGAGGAATCACCGCGACTCTGATGGCTCTGCTGAAACACTCTGGTCCCGAAACATGAACTCTGCTGCTGGAAGGAACATCTCTATCATGGCCGTCTCGGTGAGCTCTGTTCCTGTCGACCAAACCTTGAACGATAATAGATCTCGCATCAAAGCCTGGTTCCCTGGGGTCGATTGGAACTCTTCGCCCAACATTGTGCTGGTGTCTGTCGTCCTGCTGCCGAGGAGCGTATGTTCCACCCCTTGGAGGAGGAGTGGGCACTCGACGTTGATCGTTGCGATCGAATCGGTGCTCATACTGCTCACGGCCCTTGTACTGATCATCACGCCGGCCCCCACGTTCCTCACGCCTCGGGGGCGATCTCGGACTATGGGCCGACTGGACTGAATTCGCAGTGACGGATCGGCTGTGAATCTTGTTCATGATCGTGATACAACTGAGTTTTGATCTCCGCCGCCCGAGCAGATCTCTCGATTTGCAGCAAACCTCTACCCGCCTCGATCGGGAAGGCTGAATTGACTCTGCTATACGGGCGGCAACTGCTAAATTCTGAATCAGAGTTTGATATACCTGAGTTGGCGGTTGAAAGAGCTGACGTCGACTGGATTCTGGAACCCTTGGTCGCGTGCACTCGTCGAGTACTCGCTGAAGGTTCTCCAGTCGAGTGCACTCAGCCAAGTTGGCCAAGCGCGCATCCTCCAAGGCACGAGCCTCGGGGGTTTCTCCAACGATAGGAGTGTGAAGTGCATCCACGTTCCGACGGCGAAGCTCCTCCCTCTGGAGCGAAGTGAGGGGCTCGGGCAGGTACTCTTCGTGGGCTTGCTCCGGATCACCTCCACCGTCACCTCCGTTGGTGCGGGTGAATCTGGGGGGACTGCATGGTCCATCGACCATCAGAACCTCTGCTGTCGGGTTACTGCTATCGCATTCGGACGCAGTCTCTGCGGAGCCAGTCGACAGGTCGAACAAGCCGTAGAGAGATTCGTCGGGCTCGATCGCCGCGACTTGGGGGTGGCCGACTGGCGGGCCACCGCATGCCTCACCCACCACTGAAGCCTCGACCCATTTGGGCAGCTTGCGCGGTGGGAGGCTGGGAGCGAAGATGGCACAGAGCCGACCCATACTTGGGTCGGCCGGTTGCCAGAGGAGGACGCCACGGACACACGCGAAAGTCGTCGCCCATGGACGGGAGCGCGTCCCACGTCGAGTGGATCCTCCTGAAGCCAATCGGAGTCGTCGGCGACGAAAGTGAGCGCACTGAGATGGATCTCGTGGCCGTCAACCAGAACTCCACCTGAAACCATGATGTAGGAGGTCGAAAGAATCCCAACTTCTCCAACAAATCGCTAGAACACCTGCCCCACGGTGGGCGCCAACTGTCGTGGTTCTAAGTCAGACAGTAAGAGAGGGGGTAGGTGTGGAGAGGCAAGATCCTAGCTATGGAGTAGTTGTATACGCAAGGGATTTACGAGTTCAGGCCCTTCTCGGAGGAAGTAATAGCCCTACGTCTCGGAGCCCGGAGGCGGTCGACTGGATTATAAGCGTATGTGTTATGGGTGCCAACCCTTCTACCGTGGAGGGGGTGGCTTATATAGAGTGCGCTAGGACCCCAGCCAGCCCACGTAGTAGAGGGTTTAAGGTGCGTTAAAGCTAGGCGTTACTGGTAACGCCTTACATAAAGTGTCATTAAGATCATAAAGACTATTTAACTACAGACCGTTTGGGCACCGAGTGGCTCTTGGACTCCTGGTGGTCGAGTGTCTTTGAATCTGTCGAGTGGAAACCTACCAGGTCGACTGGAAGGTTACTTCTCTTGCGAGTGTCCTTGTGGAGGGTACCTTTGGGCAGGTCTATGACCCTACCCCAGGTACATGACTTCATCAGTGGCCTTCTATTGGTATGCTGAGCCGTCTGTTTTAACACACAGGAGTTGGTGTGGTGATTATACACACACGCACGCATGCACACGAACTGCATCCACGCAACACTCACACAAACACATGCACCCACGCACGCACGCAACACCCACACGTACACACGCAGCCACGCACGCACGCAACACTCACATGCACGAATGCAACACTCACAAGCACACACGCACACATGCATGCACACACCAGTACACCGCACGACCAACACAGACTCTCACGCTCAAGTGCTCAACCTACACGTGCATGCGCACACATCAGGCCCTCGATGCATACATACACAACCAGGTGATTCCAGCAAGACGGGCTGGAGCCTTGTCGCTACCGCGTAAATTTGTGTTTAATCGACCTTTTGCCTATGCTAAGCGGCAGGTGGGACCCACAAGGAACGTGGTCAATTTAACGTCAACATGGCGCCACCACAGACTATTTGGCCGGTCAACAGAGTGCAATCCGATGCTGAATCGTGAGCAAGTGACCGTATAATCACCGCCAAAACATATATAGTGACCGTAATCAGCTTATTCTGAAGTTCGGTGACCGTATTACGCTTTTCTCTCTCAGAGGCCCTCCAAAACTACATCTCTACACGTCCTCGCATGTTACATCTAACAACTACGCAATACAGCACTACTACTACACTCTAACACAATAAATCATATGTATTTTTAGTTTTACTAGATATCATATTTTTACTTATATTTATTCAGTTTGCATACATTAAAATTGCCTTTGAAATTTATGGTCTGTATCATCTACCGCAGGAAAAATCCCGCCTTTCCCGTTAATCGGGTTTGTATCGATGGATCGTATGAAACAACAAAACTATAGTACTATACAGTACAAGTGACGGTTCACTAGGCCGTCAGGTCGTCTACTCCTCCGTCAGAAGAGTGGGCGCCGCTTTCATAAATCTTCTAGTCCCTTTCACGACATGTGGGACATCAAGCTACCGGGTCCACGTGCCATACCGAATACAGATGCAGAGCAGCGGGGTGAAGCACCCTACCATGGCGCCCGGCGTAGTAATGAGCAATGAGGCGTCAAATCACAAAGCTGCACCTTTCCCGCAGTTAAGTTGGAGGGACGAAGAAACCATCATTTCACTCGTTGATGAATCTGCTTCTCCCTCATCTTCTTCAACTTAACCACGTGTTGCTTCTGCCGTTATTCTGCCTCATGTGGGACGCGGATCGGCTTGGTAAAGCACTTACACGTGGGACCGCATGTTAGCAAACCGCCAGGACAACGTCCTCCAAAAATAAGAAGCTTAATCCTAGACTTACAAAGGGCTATGTAGCTGCTACGTATACTTTCCATCTAATCTATATATGCCCCCCCTGATTTTCAGGTGGGGTGGGCCTAATCCTCTCCTTTAATCCAATCAAATAGTCCCACATCACATCAGTTTGTAACTTTACGTAAACCATTACGTGGATGTAGCATTTCTCAAATAAGAAACCTCCCCCGCCATCCGCGCGGCAAAATCACCTCCTTTTTACTAATCTTGATTCTATAATATTTTAGGTCAATATAATTGAGATTTGTATAGATAGCACACAGGAGCAAAACCAAGTGGTACGGTTAAGGGCATACACAATGTGTAGCCAAATGTGAAAATAGCTTTTGGCATCGTGGGAACCATTGTGGACAGTGTTGCCAAAGCCAAAAAGATGGAACCGAATCTCCATGATTGATTGATTGATTGAAGGAATAGAAAAATGCAACGTATCTCCTCTTTCTCCCATGCTTGGACGCATGTAGTACTGTATAGAGCACATAGTCTACTCTCCTGTCCCTTCTATCACAAATCACAAAGCAATGAGGTGTCAAATCACAAAAGCAAGGACGAAGCAACCATTATTTCACTCTTCGCTGACTCCGCTTCTCCATCGTCTTCTTCGAGAAACAATCTCACCGCACTAGTACTCCTAGTAGTACTAGTAAAGGACTTCCTGGATGCAAATAAGGCGGTTGTCTCGGCTTGCAGGCGGCACTTGCGAACGACTTACCGTGGTCTCCCTCAATGGTGTTCTCCGTCGAACGCACTTCGCCAAACCACCAAAAAAAGATATCGTCGACGTCACCGCAATGGGGAAGGAAGTCAAATATAGTTATTACCTCCGTTTTTTTGTACACAAGGTCAGTATATCAAAATTAAAATTTGCAGAGGGCCACTAACACTAATCGAGGAAAAATTGATGGGTTAGCAACCAAGGACATTAATATCCCCTGCATGCATGCGGAAGTGAGAAGGTTGGTTTGCATGGCGCTGCATTAATCAAGCGATGAGGAGTGAGATTGTTAGCTCTTTGGTCTTTGGAGAAAAAATACGCATTAATTGACACGTGAAATGAGGATTTGTATCGATTAAATCCCGCGAAGGAAAACCCCGCCTTTCTTTTTTAACACTAGTACTCCTAGTACGTACGTACTTATCCTGTTTGGGTCTAGGCCTTGCATTGACAAACTTCTTGCCAAGCTTGCCTAAAGTTTTCAAAATGAGAAGGAGGTACACTTGCGCACGGCTGTCGCGCTCGCACCGCACCCTCACACGGTCGCTCACACTTGCGCCCGGCAGTCGCACCGCATCCTCACACGGTCGCTCCTGCACGCCGCAAACCCAACCAAGGGAACACACCCTCATTGACACGTGCTGTCGCATGTGAACAAACCAAACTCAGCCATCCTATCGCTGACACATAATTTTCGTTCATATAGTATGTTTATCCAACCGCATGTTGGGGAGTATCCGTACGGCCCGTGCGGTGGTCTGTTGGGGAAGAAGAAGAGGTGAGGAAGAAGGAAAGAAGGGTTAGGAGATGTAGGATATTCATCCAACCGCCTGAAATGGTAGACTGACCCAAGTCAGGCGACTTGCATAACAAATATATGTTTTTACATAGCAAAAGAACCATAAAAACAACAACATAAAGAAAAACTATCACTGCTCGCGGAAAGAGACGACCTCATCGTCTTTGGCTGCTGGCGCAAACCAGCTGTCGCTGCCGTCGTGTGTCTCCGCACCGTGGTTGTCCTCGGCCTCCAGCTACTCATTCAAGCGGAGCATGCGGGCGCTTCTGCCGCAGACGAGCACAGCCGGTTCAAGTCGAGGGCGTCGAGTTCCGCTGCGAGGGGCCTCGATGGCAGTGGCATCCGCGCGCTCCGCGTCGAGTCAAGTCTCCACCGCCCGGTTCAAGTCCAGGACGTCCGGTTCCACCTGCAGGAGGGCGTCGATGAGAGCGGCATCCGCGCGCTCTGCGTCGAGTCGAGCCTCTGCCGCCCGGTTCAAGTCCAGGACGTTCGGTTCCTCCTGCAGGAGGGCCTCGATGGCAGCGGCATCCGCGCGCTCCGCCTCAAGTTGAGCCTGCGCCGCCCGGTTCACATCCACGGCATCCAGTTCCGCCTGCAGGAGAGCCTCGATGGCAGCGGCATGCGCGCGCTCCGCGTCGAGTTGAGCCTCTGCCTCCCGGTCCTCCTTTAGTATTGCCATGTTGAACCGCTGGTCCGCCTGCACCATGGGGGACTCGGACGCCGGCACGAAGTCGACGTCCATTGTCTCATATCCATCGGGGGCCTTCTGCGCCGCGACCTAGGGGATCTTGTGGCGCACCATGGCTTTCTGGCGAACTAGGGGACGCTTGATGCGGGCTAGGGGATCGAAAGATGGGGGAATGGGCTGGAGATTTGGTGTGGTTTTAGGGCAGTGGCTGGCGTAGGCCGAGCAGCGAAGGTTACGGTGTGAATAGTGGTTCGGTGACGACCGGTCAATCGGTTTTGACTGTACATCGCTCTTGTCGCGTTCACGTTGCAGCCCGGCACGCTGGACTCTCCACGTCGCTCACCGAATGGAGCGCGCCGTGTGCGTTTTTAAGCTCGCTTGTGGGACCGTAGTTGAGAGCAAACCGACGTCCCTCCCCCTCCCCCGCCCGCGTCATTTATTATACCACCACTCCCTCCATTTTATGTGGAGTAAATAATAACAGAGGGGGTATACTATGGATGAGGATACCCTGACGTGGCCGAACCCATTGAGTAACTGACATGCGGGGCCTAGCAAGCATGGGGTCCACCAGTAAGTGACCAAAAGGGAGGGTAAGGCAGGGATACCTATGTCAGAGGATCCACTTCCACTATACTACTTTGACCAAATGTTAGAGTAATAATATATGACATGCAACTTACACAAATGTTAGAGTAACAATATATGACATGCAACTTACACAAAGCATACAGGGTCTAATGCGTTTTTTGAGGCTAACTTTGACCAAATGTTAGAGTAATAATATATGACATGCAACTTACACAAAGCATACGGTCAAATTCGTATGTGAAAGGAGTTTCCAATGATATAATTTTCACATTATACATCTCATGTACTATTAATCTTGTCAATAGTCAAACCGAAACCATCTCGAGTACAAATCTAGGAGTACGTCTGAATCTAACAATATTGATTGGGCGTTGTTGAATGTTGATACCTTTTTGATCAAAGTAGAGATACTTTGACTACACATAAATCTTATATGTAAACTAGAAAGGATAGGAGGGAGTTTATTGTACGTTCAAAAACGAAACAAACATTGAATAACCTTTATATATGATTTGCGGATGCTATGATCACCGGTTCAAAATTTTGAATCCGCCTTAGGTATCACGTGCCCCCACTCGTTCCCTCTCGATTTCATCTCGGGTCCGAGATCTATTGAAAGAGGACTAGGGTGGGTACTTGCGAATGATACTCGGCGGAATGTTCAAATGAGGCATGCGGGAGGATGGACTCATTGGAGGCGACATGATCGATGGAGAAGAGGGTTGGAGAGGAACGAGAAATAAGCAAATGCCACATGATTATACTTGAACGGCTCAAATAAACAATAAGTTGTCTCGCTTGGCCTACATAGTGAAAGGCCTAATGCGCAACGCGGAGCACTGACGCTCGAATATGGCCGGGAAAACAGGGAAACCGACATGTGGGGCACACCCGTCGGGATGACGTAGCGCAGACTAGTCCAATGGAGGAGCTGGCCCACGACCTCCTCGCCACCGACAACCGTTCATGTGGGTCGTTGGGGCCAACAACGGGGCGCAGCTCCAGCACCTCCTCTGGACACAGCGACCACGGTGAGCGACATGCTCATATCATCGCTAGACACGGTCGGTTTCAGTGTGCCGAGGGTGGCATTAGTGCTGTGGCACGACCAACGGTATGTTTGGTTTGTGCCCAAGGTTGCCCCATCAAAGCATTGGGTAGCCAAAATTTTGGTTGAGGTATTGGTTGCCCATGATTTGGCTGACATTGGCAAGAAAAATGAACTAGAGTTGGCTAGAGTTCATTGGCATGCCAAAGAAATGGCAACGATCCAAACAAAGACCAATCTTTGGGTCATGACCAAAATTTTGGTTGAGGTATTGGTTGCCCATGATTTGCCAACATTGGCAAGAAAAATGAACTAGAGTTGGCTAGAGTTCATTGGCATGCTAAAAAAATGGCAACCATCCAAACAAAGACCAATCTTTGGGTCATGACCAAAATTTTGGTAAGGTGCACTTTGGCCACAATCCAAACACACCCCAACACCCAGCTCGTCGAGGATGCAGGCGCCATAGCAGCGTCCAGCTGGAGTGGTGTAGCTCGGCCAACTTCATCCTCTGGACCTGAGACCATGCCGGGTCGTCTTGCTTTTTCAATGACATGCGGGGATCGCATGTGAGAAAAGGGCATCTCCAACGTTGCCACGACCGCATCTTACTACCCTGGCACACCAAAACCCTCATCCCTCGCGCCGTCGCGCGGTGCGTTCCCAGCCGGCGCCAGCTGCCCGCATTCATGTCGTCCGTTCGTATGTTGTCGTTAAGAGGCTCGGTGCCCGAGGAACCAACTCCGGCGACTTAATGACACACCCAGACGCTTGGCCTCACTGGAATGCACTACTTAAAGCGGCAACGCCCAGCTAACCTCCACACCATAGCGCATCGTCCTCCTACCTGGCACCACATCCGCCATGACCGCAAGTGCGAACGCTCTGCGGAGAGCTTGTCTTCGGGGATGAAGCTCGAGGTCGCCGCCCTCGCTCAAGTCGCCTCTCGCGATGCAATAGTGGCGTAGCCGGATGCGGACGCGACCGCACAAGCGGTGGCCACGCTGGCTGCGGCCGATGACGGGAGCACCGTCAGCCATGCGTCCTACTTGCAGTCGTCCAACATCCGGCACCGCCGAGGTCGGGGACTCCTCCAAGGATGAGTAGGGCATGGAAGGCGGCAGGGCATGGTGTGCCAACTGGCCGGTCAGTATCCCGTGTTCTACTCTTCCTCGCCGGAGACCGCACCTTCACTTCGCGGATCTTGAACCCCGCCCCCGTACATAGAGATCGTAGATGGAGGACGTCGATCGCTGCCGTAGAATAAGTTTAGGGTCAGGTTTCTTTTATTTTTCTGTCCTATAAAAGTTCGAAATGTAATGAAAATCTAACGTGTTTGCATTAATCTCGGCCCGTGTATATGAACTTTCACAATAATATACATATTGTAGGAGTACTAGCAAGATGCCCGTGCGTTGCACGAAAGATCAAGATCTTGTGGGAGAATAGGATGAACGAGGGAAAGCCTTATCTGCAAATGTGGAGAGGAGTGCGGGTAAATTGTCATAGTTTCCTTCCTATACGTTAGATATAGATCGGACGGCCTATATTGCAGGATGACAGGCACACCATCATCACCAACTCTACTTTTTATTGAACTGAGACAAATCTAACATGCGAAGTAAAATAAACACATAGGGTCTATACATACACAAATTATCTTAGGCACTCCAATAGTACGTCCACTACACATTCACGCATTTCACATCTTTCTACATCTACGGGAACCTACGAAAGGGTTAACGTAAATTGCCTCTCTCTCTCCTCCCCTGATTTTCATGGTGGTGGGCCCCTCCCTCCCCCCAATCTACAATCAACAGCTCACACATTTCACATTACGTTAATTACGTAACTGGGATTACGTAGGTGTAGCATTACTCGTCCTAAAAAACCCAACTAAGCCAACCTCCCAGCATATCACGCGGGAAAAGACCCGGCCGCGCCGTTTTAGTCGGGATTACCGGATTACTAGTAGTAGTATCGATGGATCGCGAAGCAACAAATTTTTTTGAGGGGGCGAAGCACCTAGTTTATAAGGAAAAAAGGCGGTACACTGACATCACTCCTATCGCGTCGACATTGCACCCCACACACGTTCGGTCCTGCACACGGCTCACGCATAAGCGGGCAGCTTGACTTGCCTCTTCAGCGACACATGGGACTACACTTGGAGAAACCGACCATGCGCCAAACTCTCCCGCCCACCGCCAAAAATCCTCCCCCACACCCAAAAATTACCCCCAAAATCTGATTCAACCGCCCTTCGCCCAACTAGCCAATAATATTCCCCAAACCCCCTCCCCCCTATCACCCTCCACTCCATTCGCTCCGCCAAAGCCGCTCTCCCTGCCGTGCCGATACGTCAGCGCCGCGGTTCAGCGATCCTCTCGCTCCCACAGTACGCTCTCGTAGACTGCCGTCCTCTAGCCGCGCCGCCACCTCTAGCTACGTTCTTGTGGAGGCGCACGGCGGTCAGCGCCGCCACCACCGGCGACGTTCGTGTGGAGACGCACGGCGGTCAGCTTCTCCCACGGTACCCGCATTCTAGACTGAGGCCCCGTTCATGTTGGTGTAGCGCTGAATGTTAGCTGATAGACATTGTTAATCTCACTGTTTGCCGAAGTAGTTTACTGTCAATATGCTCTGCTTAAGAAGCTTCCTTGCCCTGTTCTGCACTCAGTCTGCTTAGCTGAGATGGCATGCCAAGCTCGAGTAGTTGCTAAAATATCCTGCCATATATTTATTATGACGTAGATTGCCATGGTCTAGTAGCCAATCTGTTAGGTGAAATAACTCTACACCGTTTTATACTCGATCTTTGTTGCTGTGATGGCCGTTGATAGTTTGATGGCTGTGTGCTCGGCCTCATTGACTGCTGAAACAGCCTGCCATAATTTGGCACTCAAATTTGTTTGCCGAATTAGCTTTACATATATTTCCTTACTTAGATCTGCTCGTCCAAATATCTTGCCATAGCTTTAGACATCGACCTAGGTATTTTTTTCTGGACTTAATAAAAAAGCATATATGTTTTTCCTATAATATCTAGTAGAAGAACTAATTTGTATGTCTAACAGATGGACAGGACTTGGATAACTTCTGCTCGAAGATTCTCCGCTGCATATGTCGAGGGGGTTGAAAACTTCATGAACTTTATCAGAGCTGAGTACGGTGGTCCGAAATCAGATGTGCTCTGTGAGGGAGTCCTGGATTAGGGGGTATCCAGACTGCCGGACTATGTACAACGTCCGGACTATTGAAGCGTGAAGATACGAGACTCAAGACTTCGACTCGTGTCCGGATGGGACTTTCCTTGGCGTGGAAGGCAAGCTTGGTGATCCGGATATTATATTTCCTTCCTTGTAACCGACTCCATGTAAACCCTAGCCCTCTCCGGTGTCTATATAAACCGGAGAGGTTGGTCCTAGAAGGCCGATCACAATTACAATCATACCATCATAGGCTAGCTCTTAGGGTTTAGCCTCTACGATCTCGTGGTAGATCTACTCTTGTACTACCCATATCATCAATATTAATCAAGCAGGAAGTAGGATTTTACCTCCATTGAGAGGGCCTGAACCTGGGTAAACATCTGTGTCCCTTGCTTCCTGTTACCATCAGTCTTGACGCATAGATCGGGACCCCCTACCCGAGATCCGCCGGTTTTGACACCGACATTGGTGCTTTCATTGAAAGTTCCTCTGTGACGTCGCCCTAAGGCTCGATGGCTCGTCTCATTGTCAAGGACGACATTACCTCAGAGGGGGCTCTGGCCGTAGGCCAGCCGCTCTGGCTCGGCGGCTTCATCATGGCCGCCCCATCGGCGGTGGCACCGACGATGACTTCTCAGGTCATCAATCGTAACCTTCACGTCAGTTCGGAACTTCGCGTCAGCTCTCCTCCCTTAACGAACTCTTGGATCGCATCGCCGCTCTGGCAGTCGCTACAGACTACGACCGGATTGGGCTTAAACCCGACCAAAGAGACATCAGGTCCCCGCCGGCCACCCATGAGATAGTGATAGTGGAGGAACCACACGCGGATTGCCCCTCAACTTTGAGGACAAGTTATGTTTGGATCACCGAACTCCTTGTGCCAAAGACCTGCTCAAAGGAAAACCTGACCCAGGTCCCAGACTTAGAATCGGGCATTGGGCCGGAGAAATTGGGCACTCCGGATTCTGAGCTGTTGAGCTCGGGACCGCCTACGCCCTTGGGCGTTAGATCGGATCAAAATCTGGATTCTGCTAACAACACCCGCCTGGACCTAAATTGTCTCTCCCGCATCAGGCAAGAGCCCCAGGAAACCGTACATCACTACTGGGCCAGATTCCTCCTTGACCTTAACAAGGTCAGGGACTGCCGCGAAGAGAATATGGTCTCACTTTTTCTGCAAAATCTGCACGGACGAAGGACTTCTCAATGCTCTAAGCCGCCGCGACATAGTATGCTTCGCGGACTTGGCAACCATAGTGCGGAAGTACTGTGCAATGGAGAGCGCTTGGAAGGCCCAAACAGAATTTTGGATAGTACTGCTCTCACCAAAACCTTTGTCCGGACTAAACGGACGAACTCTCGTAAGTCGCCCGACCCAACCCCCAAGAAACCAAAGCCCACTCCAGGGCGGGGATCCATATTGGAAGAATGGCTCGACGGGCCATGTAAGCTCCACAGTACTCCAGATACAACACCTACTCATAGCCTTAAGGCATGTTGGATACTCCGGCAGGTGGCAAAAAGTGGCGAGGATCTTCTTGTGGGCCATAAAGCGGAACAACATCCTGCCAAATGTAACACAATACGGTACTAACAGTCTTGAGACCTTTGCCTCGAACAATAGGCGCAAGCGAGCTCGTCGAAGCTCAGCTGAAATTTACCATGTGGCAAAAATAAACCCTTGGAACGACACTGCTATAACTTTTAATGCCAGTGATGAACCTCGATTCCGGGCTGTCCGGGCACCAGCCGCTCTGGTCCTTAGTCCGATCGTAGATGGCTTTCGGCTCACTAAAGTACTCATGGACGGCGGAAGCGGATTAAATCTGATTTATGAAGAAACACTCAGCAAGATGGAGATTGATAAAAGGCGCATTGAACAAAGCAGCACGACCTTCAGGGGAATCATCCCTACTCAGGAAGCGAGGTGTGCTGGAAAAATCACACTCGATGTGGTATTCGGCACCCTGAAGAATTATAGGTCCGAGGAAATCACATTCCAGGTGGCTCCTTTTAGCAGCGGATACCACACCCTTCTAGGGCGGGACGCATTTACAAGCTTTCAAGCTATACCCCATTATGGGTACATGAAGCTTAAAATGCCCGGACCCAATGGAATCATCACTCTAGCCAGTGATCCGGACGTAGCACTTCGCGCCGAAAATAAAACCGCAGCTCTAGCCTTGGAAGCATTATCTGAAGCCCTAGCAGCCGAAGAGTTAACAACACTGCGGCCATCATGGACAGGGACAATGTGATACTAGACAAGCGACCCAAGTCCACCTCATTTAAGCCTGCAGACGAGATAGTCAAATTCCAGGTCCATCCAACGGATCCCATGAAGACAGCTTCCACCGGGACACAGCTGAGCCCCGCGATTGACGCCGCACTACGAGATTTCTTACGCGAGAATTGGGACATTTTCACCTGGCACCCATCGGACATGCCAGGCATCCCACGCAGACTGGCCGAACACAGCCTCAATATTCTAAAAGGATATAAACCAGTCAAGCAGACCCTAAGGCGATTCTCAGAGCCCAAACGACATGCAATGGGGGAAAAGTTAGCCAAGCTACTAGAGGCCATATTTATCAAAGATATCAAACATCCGGATTGGCTGGCAAATTTGGTGATGGTACCAAAGAAGGACAAATCCTGGCGCCTATGCGTCGACTTCAAAGACCTCAACAAGGCTTGCCCCAAGGATCCCTTTCCCCTCCCTCGCATCGATCAAATCATCGATGCCATAGCTGGACACGAATCGCTGTGTTTTCTCGACGCATACTATGGATACCATCAAATAAAGATGGAAGAGTCTGACCAAGCTGCAACAGCTTTTATAACGCCATATGTCCCTTTTTGCTTCAACACTATGCCCTTCGGGCTCAAGAATGCCGGCGCAACCTATCAACGCATGATTCAAACATGCCTGGAAAAAAAATCGGCAAAACATTGGAAGCATATGTGGACGACGTGGTCATAAAAACTAGACACGCCGAAACCCTGATAGATGACTTGAGGCTCACATTCGATAACCTCCGGACATACGACATTAAGTTGAATCCGAAAAAATGCTTCTTCGGCGTCCCATCGGGGAAACTGCTGGGCTTCATTGTTTCCAATAGAGGAATTGAAGCGAACCCGGCAAAAATCCGAGCTCTGTCTCAGTTGGCTATACCAACAGACCTCAAGCACATCCAGAAGCTAGCCGGATGCGTGGATGCTTTGAGCCGCTTTATCTCCAGGCTAGGAGAAAAGGCATTGCCTCTTTACCGCCTCCTGCGGCGCACTGAACACTTCGTATGGACGGATGCAGCCGCGGCCGGACTCGATGAAATAAAGACCTTACTGGCCAGTAATCCAGTCCTAACAACGCCAAACACCGGCGAGCCTATGCTATTATACATAGCGGCAACACACCAAGTTGTAAGCGCAGTACTCGTCGTCGAACAAGAGGTTGACGAATACAAATTCCCGCTCCAAAAGCCAGTTTATTACGTATCCACAGTCCTCACCCCATGCAAATCCCGATACCCACACTATCAAAAAATAGCATACGCGGTCTTCATGGCATCCCGGAAGCTGCGACACTACTTTCAAGAGTGTTTGATCACAGTAGCCTCCGAAGTACCACTCAATGAAATAACAAATAACCACGACGCTATGGGCCGGATTGCTAAATGGGCCATCGAGCTCCTTCCGTTCGACATAATGTACAAACCACGGCGGGCCATCAAGTCGCAAGTACTGGCCGACTTTGTCACCGAATGGACGGAAGCCGAACTCCCTAAAGAGTACGGCGCATACTCCAACTGGATCATGCACTTTGACGGCTCTAAAATGCTGGCTGGACTGGGAGCAGGTGTAGTCCTGACGTCTCCCACCGGAGACACGGTCCAAAGACGTCCTCCAAATACTTTACACAGACTCCAACAATGCGCATTTAATATGAGGCTTTGTTGCATGGTCTTCGGATGGCGGTCTCTATGGGCATCCAACGCCTGGAAGTCTTGCGCGATTCAACCTCGCAATATCACAAATAAACGGAGACTTTGATGCCAAGGATCCGAAAATGGCGGCCTACCGTAATGCCGTCCTCAGAATATCAGCTCGGTTCGAGGGGCTCGAATTCCACCATGTGGCTCGAGAAAACAATAAAGAGGCGGACGTCCTTGCCCACATCGGCGCCAAACGCGACCCTGTACCACCTAACATATTCCTGGAAAGGTTGTTCAAGCCATCCGTAGTATGGGAAGGGGAGTCCGGCAATACTAGCACGGACCCGAGCACATCCCCAGATTCCGAACCATCAGACACAATCGGAGGCTCTGCCACCGAAATAACATCTTCGGCCCACGAAATCATGGCCGTAATTGCCCCGTGGACCGAGCCTTTCTTGGCCTACCTAAATAGGCAGGAGCTCCCCGAAGACCAAAACGAAGCACGCTGCATAGTCCGGCGCTCTAAAGCTTACAAGGTCCATGAAGGGGAACTCTACAAGAAAAGCACGATCGGAGTGCTCCAAAGGTGCATCTCTGAAGAGGAAGGGCGGCAACTCTTGGCTGAAATCCATGCCGGACTGGGCGGACATCACACCGCGGCTCAAGCGCTAGTCAGCAAGGCCTTCCGTACAGGCTTCTATTGGCCAACAGCCCGGGCAGACGCACAGGACCTTGTCCAACATTGCGTCGGTTGCCAGCTCTTTGCCAATCAGAGTCACATGCCCCCTACTACTCTCCAAACAATCCCCATAACTTGGCCCTTCGTGGTCTGGGGGCTGGATATGGTCGGACCCCTTAAAGGGGGAAGCCATAAGAAAAAATACCTACTGGTCATGGTGGACAAGTTCACCAAATGGATAGAAGCCAAACCAGTCAAAACGGCCGAATCCGGACCTGTGATAGACTTCATATCCGGGGTCGTACACCGATACGGTGTCCCCCATAGCATCATCACTGATAATGGCTCAAATTTCGCGGCCGACAAAGTGAAAACTTGGTGCGGCAAAATGGGCATTAAGCTCGACTACGCTTCCGTCTACCACCCCCAAACAAATGGCCAGGTCGAACGGGCAAACGGTCTCATCATGAGCGGCATCAAACCCAGACTAGTGCGATCTCTAACATAATCGGATACGCACTGGGTAGAGGAGCTCGACTCCGTACTCTGGGGGCTGCGGAGTACACCCAATCGCACCACCGGATATACACCATTTTTTATGGTGTACGGTGCGGAAGCAGTATTACCCTTCGACATAATACATGATTCGCCATGCGTACGCATGTACGAAGAGAAGGAAGCCGAGTTAGATCGGCAGGATAACTTGGACGCCCTAGAGGAGGAGCGCGACGTCGCAAAAGCCTGCTCCGCATTCCATCAGCAGCAGGCTCAACGATATCAAAGCAGAGAAGTGCGGGCCAAAACTTACAATATTGGCGAACTCGTTCTACGCCTACCGGAGGAGAAGAAGGACAAGCTCAAACCCAAGTGGGAGGGTCCCTTCATCATTGACAAAGTTCTCACCCGTACCGTTTACGTAATGCATCCGATAACAGACTCGAGCCGAACCCATGGAATGCGGCCAGACTCCGGAGATTCTACGCCTAACGCCGAACTCAATGTTCGTCTCCTAACCCCTACCTTTTAATTATGCTCCATCCCTTTTCCCTTTCTCGACCCTTTTTTTCTTCACACAAAGTATTCAATACAGTGCGGATTCCCGGATCACCTCGGCCGCACTAAGTGTGTAAGCAATACCTGGGGGCTTCCTATACGGAAGCTAAAAACAATTACTCACATGGCTTTCTGCCCATCACATATGCATTCTGTTTCCATATGTGCCTTTTCTTCACCATTATATGCATCGATATGACTTAAGATGTTGCCAAGCTAGGTTGCCTGGCTCTTGTGTTTATGCCCTACGTTCTCGTTAATTCGGCTAGGGCATAAGGGGAGCACCTCTGCGATTGTTACTGCTGGTTCAGCCGGATGTGTACCTCATACTGGGTGAAGCCGAAAGCTAGCTTCCTTAAGAGAATATTCGGTCGGTGAACAAAATATGTATTCGTTTATTATAACATAAATCCCCAGAAGTCTTGTATCCTGCGACATCGTTCGCAGTCCGGACATGTGCATCATCGCATGAGTACCCAGGGAAAGGAACCCCTAACGGAACTATTCTCCCTGGAAGATGTTTCTTACTATTCATGTAATATAACATAACTAGTTGGGTACTTGTCTGTTCAAGAACTTATGATCCCTACGCCTTGTTTCCACGCATACCCCAGTTTGGTATAACTGAGTGGGTATTCGGACACACCGGATCAGTAGGATCCGGGGTCAAGCAAAAGGTCCGCCATGACAAATGATTTTAATCCGGCTAGGGGCTACTTAAGCCCATTAAATTACATAGTCACTTGGACCGACTATATTCCTCATCTATACCGTCCAACAGGCTATCTAGCTTACAATCCTGTTGAGAATACTTAGCGGCTAACGCTACCTGGTCATATACCAGACTCACGGGAATTTCTTGTCCATCGGGCCCCGCCGGTCCTACTTCGGCCATATGGTTCGGGTCCAGCTTGGTGTAGCGCGTCTTCACCATAGCCCAGGCTTCTCTTGCGCCTTGCCGGCAAGCGGACACCTTCCACAGTCGAAAGCGCCATCGTGCTCCTTGAAGCATATCCACAAGCTCCCCCATGCCATTCGGCATCAAGCTTGATGGCCACAAAGCCTGAGCAACATCCTGCATCACTTGCCGAGCTCGCTCGTGTAGTTGCGAAAGGTCTTGCAGTAAATCACTTGCAGATGAGGGCATCTCCTCCTCAGGGCGACCCGTTAACATTCCTGCAAGCAAAATTCTTTCAATATACTTCCTCGCTGAACTATACTACAGTTCGTCTAGGCACTTACTGTAAATGCCGCGTCGAAGCCTTTTGTTCTCCTTCACGGAGTCCGCCAGCTGAGCGCGGAGATCTTTTAACTCCACGTCCAGCTGGACTTTGGCATCTTGAAGATTGTTCTTCTCCTGCCTAACTCGCGTAAGAACGCGCTCGCCAGCCTCCAGCTGCCTTTTGAGATGCGATGCCGCCTCTCTTGCGCCCTCCGGATTCACCCCGGGATTGTCTGCTGAATTTTCTGTTAGACTAACCGCACCAGCCATTTACTAACTGGTACATCTACATGTAATGGAGACAAATATTACCAGAGGGGGCCTTTTGGGATCCCCCCAACTTGGCTACGGCATCAGTCAGCTGGGCCTTGCATGCCTCCAGCTCTCGAGCCAATTGCTCATTCTTGTCCACAAGGACCTGGGTATATATTGATCCTTCAAACAGTTGTCCCAACTATTTTAAGTCTCAGGGGCTACTAATACACATACTTATCAAAATTTCTTACCTGTATGTCTTTGGTATACTGGTTTGTCGCTTGGGCAAGCCCGCCCCGAGTAGCTTGGACGTATGTGTCCGCCGAATTGAAGGCATTAAAAGCCTATTCGGAAAAGATGTTGTTCCGGAGCACGGCCCTCTGGCGCCGGTGATTCATGGCGCTCTCCACTTCGGAGTTCGTGGCCGAACGCATATCCGCATCCGCTGTCGGGGAACTATGCGGTGCTGGCCCCGTGTCCGCCTCCGCCCCCGAAGCCGGTTCTGGAACCCGGCTGGTGGAGGCGTGATTGGTAGGGTCTCCGGATATAGTCCGGTTATTCCTCTTCCTGCCAGACACAAAGGGCGCTGTCATATTTTAAATTCTATAACTACAGGACAGGTTATTGCTTTACCTCTGTAGCGGTGTGTCAACCCTCACCGCCTTCCTCTTGAGCCTGCCTGATCTGGACGCCCGTGGTTGACGAGTCCCTAGGGGCTCGGCCCCTCGCTCCGGCCGTCGTTTCTGCAAATAGCACTACAAAAGAAAGACACATCCATGAAATTTTGGGCCGAACAATTTTTTTTATGTCATACAAATGAAACTTCTATGACGATAATTGTGACAGAACCCGGTATCATCATAGATGTGGTGGGCTCCTACTTCTACGAAAAAAAATCATGACAGAAAATGGGCTTTTCGTCCTGGGCAGGCCAGAGACGCAGCTGCATGACATTCTTTGGGCCGTCCATGACGGAAAAAACCGTGGTAGAAGCGAGGGGTAGGAAAATTTCGGGAGTTGCGGTTACGATGGGAGGTCGGGGCCGAGCGATGCGCTGCTTTCTCGTGACACGACGCTGCAGCGTGTGCGCGGCGTTGGCTCTAATCGAACCCGAAGCGAGGCGTTGGGTTCTAATCGAACCCGAAGCGACAGACTGCAGGCTACGCCTTACTGAACCCGAGCGATCGATCGATGGCTGTTAATTGAACCCAATGGAGCGATTCCTTCGCTACTGCTGCTAAATGAAGCCGATCGATTAGATGAACAGTGAGTGTTGTGGGGGGGGGGGGTTGGATGAACACTGAGCGGTGGCGTTGCCTCTGGATGAACAGGACCCCGTGGTGTGGAGGGATGGATGAACAGTAGATGGTGGAGGGGTGGCCGTGGAGGGGTGGTTGAACAGGACCCTGTGGTGTGGAGGGCTGGATGAACAGTAGACGGTGGAGGGGTGCCCGTGGAGGGGTGGTTGAAGAGTAGCCGGTGGAGTAGCGCACGGTGGAGACTGAATGAACAGGAGCCCGTGGAGGCTGGAGGAGGTCGACGGTGGAGATGAACAGTATCCCGTGGAGTCCCGTTTTGCGGTACGCCACACCCCTCCCGATGAACAGGACCCCCGTTTCGACCGTAGCGCTCCAACACAAGTCTGTTTCGTCTGTTTTGCGGTACGCCACACCCCTCCCGATCAACAAGACCCCCGTTTCGACCGTAGGAGGTCCGTTTCCTCTGTTTTGTGGTATGCCACACCCCTCCCGATCAATAGGACCCCATTCCGAACGTAGGAGGTCCGTTTCCTCCGTTTTGCGGTACGCCAGGCCTTGTTTCCATCGCTTGTTCCGTCCAAGCCCTCCCGATGAACATGACCACACATTCCGTTCCGACCCAGCCAATTGGCTCCCACGCGTTTCGTTGCCTCCCGATGAACACGACGCATTCCGTTGCCTCCCCATGAACACGACGCATTCCGTTGCCTCCCCATGAACACGACGACGATGTTGTTTCTCCGTTCCGACCCAGCCATGTACACGAGCCCTCGCCGTACGTATGCGCGAGTAGGCGTTCGAGATCCCGCCAGATGTACACATACGCGGGTCAGATTTTCATTCTTGCACCCTGGTCGCCAGACGTGCGTGTACATGCTACGTCGCGGCGCCTCTACTACGACGCGTGCGGCGCCTCTACATCCACCAGATATATGTACGCATACCGTTCGCGACCAGAATGACAATGCTACGACGCTTCGACCGTGTGGGTCCCGACTGTCAGGCACTTCCTTGCCTGCGAAGATGTAGCTGGTGGGTCCCAGCAGTCAGGGGGGCGAATCGGTTTTTTTCCCGGACGCACTTCCTTGCATGCGAAGATGTAGCTGGTGGGTCCCAGCAGTCAGAGGGCGAATCGTTTTTTTGCCCGGACGCCCTTCCTTGCGTGCGAAGGTGTAGCTGGTGGGTCCCAGCAGTCAGGGGGGAAACGTTTTTTCACAAAATACGGTGGCCTGTCGGGTGGGTCCCCGCTGTCAGGTGGAGGAATAATTATTTTGCGCGTAACAAGGAGGCACTTTGAAAGTGCAACTATCCCTAGGTGGTTTTGGTAATTCATAACAACATATAGCTCATTGAGCTAATGCTATTCCAAGACTATTATTTCAGGAAAGCTCAATGAATGGCATGGATGATGAAAGTGGATCCCTCAAAATACTAAGGACAAAGGATTGGCTCAAGCTCAAAAGCTCAAGACTCTTCATTTTACATTTTAGTGATCCAAGATCACATTGAGTCTATAGGAAAAGCCAATACTATCAAGAAGGGATGAGGTGTTGCTTAATGAGCCTTTTGCTTCATGTGCTTAGTGATACGCTCCAAAACCCTCAACTACTTTCCCACATCCACAAATGACCTAAACCTAAAGCCAAAATCGGTCACACCGATTCTTTCTATCCGGCGCCACATATTCCAAAAGTCATAGCCACTGCCACAAACCCTAAGCAAATCGGTCTTACCGATAGGGATCTCGGTCTCACCGAGATGGGGTTGCAATCTCTGTGTTTCCTTCAGAACGCTTTCGGTCTAACCAAGTGAGCGATCGGTCCCACCAAGATTGCAATGTAAACTCTCTGTTTCCTTTTTGTAACATTTCGGTGTCACCGAAAAGAGCAAATCGGTCCCACCGAGTTTACCTGACCAACTCTCTGGAAAGCTTATTACCAAATCGGTCTCACCGAGTTTGTGTAATCGGTCCATATCGGCCTCACCGAGATGCATGTCAGTCCCACCGAAAATCACTAACGGTCACTAGGTTTACTAATTCGGTCCGACCGAGTTTAACGATTCTGTCCCACCGAGTTTGGTAAATTGTGTGTAACGGTTAGATTTTGTGTGGAGGCTATATATACCTCTCCACCTCCTCTTCATTCGTGGAGAGAGCCATCAGAATGAACCTACACTTCCAACTTATCATTTCTGAGAGAGAACCACCTACTCATGTGTTGAGGCCAAGATATTCCATTCCTACCATATGAATCTTGATTTCTAGCCTTCCCCAAGTTGCTTTCCACTCAAACCCTCTTTCCACCAGATCCAAATCCTATGAGAGAGAGTTGAGTGTTGGGGAGACTATCATTTGAAGCACAAGAGCAAGGAGTTCATCATCAACACACCATTTGTTACTTCTTGGAGAGTGGTGTCTCCTAGATTGGCTAGGTGTCACTTGGGAGCCTCAGACAAGATTGTGGAGTTGAACCAAGGAGTTTGTAAGGGCAAGGAAATCGCCTACTTCGTGAAGATCTACCGCTAGTGAGGCAAGTCCTTCGTGGCCGACGGCCATGGTGGGATAGACAAGGTTGCTTCTTCGTGGACCCTTCGCGGGTGGAGCCCTCCGTGGACTCGCGCAGCCGTTACCCTTCGTGGGTTGAAGTCTCCATCAACGTGGATGTACGATAGCACTACCTGTCGGAACCACGACATAAACATCCGTGTCTCTAATTGCATTTGAATCCTCCAAACCCTTCCCTTTATATTCTTGCAAGTTGCATGCTTTATTTTCCGCTGCCTATATACTCTTTGCATGCTTGCTTGAATTGTGTGATGATTGCTTGACTTGTCCTAAATTAGCTAATATCTGCCAAACTATAAAATTGGGAAAAGGTTAAGTTTTTATTGGTCAAGTAGTCTAATCACCCCCCTCTAGACATACTTCAAGGTCCTACAAGTGGTATCAGAGCTTTGGTTTCCATTTGCTTTGATTTCCATAGCTTTTGGTGGTCATAGCCTTGGTTTCACAACCTAGGAGAGTATGGCGTCTAGCGAGGGAAATTATCACCGTAGAGGTCCTTACTTTGATGGTACTAACTTTGCTAGTTGGAAGCATAAGATGAAAATGCATATTCTTGGACATAACCTCGCCGTTTGGGCAATTATTTGTATTGGCTTGCAAGGTGAATTCTTCGATGGGAGGGAACCGAACCGTGAAGCTAATTCGGAAGAATTGAAGATGCTACAATACAACGCTCAAGCATGTGACATCATCTTCAACAGATTGTGCCCCGTAGAATTCAACAAAATCAGCCGTCTTGAGAATGGAAAGGAAATTTGGGATACTTTGATTGATATGCATGAAGGTACCGAATCCGTCAAGGAATCCAAGTTGGATGTGCTCCAAAGTCAGCTTGACAAGTTCAAAATCAAGGATGGTGAAGGTGTCACTGAAATGTACTCTAGGCTTGCTCTTATCACAAATGAGATTGCCTGCTTAGGGAGTGAAGAGATGACCGACAAATTCATCATCAAGAAAATCCTAAGAGCATTGGATGGAAAGTATGATACCGTGCACATTGATCCAAATGATGCCAAACTACAAAGATCTCAAGCCAACGGAAGTCATTGGAAGGATTGTTGCTCATGAGATGTCACTCAAGGATAAGGAGGAACTTCACAACAAGTCAAGTGGTGCTTACAAAGCCTCAAGTGAAGCCCCCACATCATCAAGTGAGAAACCAACCTTCAATGAAGAATTGAGCTTAATGGTGTAGAACTTCAAGAAATTCTACAAAAGTAGAAGCAAAGAAAGAAGCTCCAAGTCAAGGTCTTACAATGACAAGAGATCTTCTAGTCGAGAGCTTAATTGCTACAATTGTGGGAGACCCGGACACTATTCCAATGAGTGTACGGCACCCTACAAAAGAAGAGAAGATTCTCCAAGAAGAAGGAGCAAACGAGAAGAATCACCACCAAGAGAGAGGAGGAGTAGAGATGATCGTTATGCACGAAGACCCTCACGGAGAAGCAAGGATTCGGAAAGGAAAGGACAAGTCATCAAAGAGCTACACAAAACGAAGACATCAAGCTCATTTTGGTGAATGGGTTTCCGGCTCCGACTCCGACCATCATTCCAAGAGAAGCTATCACTCCGACTCTGAATATACTCAAGATGAAGGTGTTGCCGGTCTAGCACTTGTGTCAACCAACTCCTACGACATATTTGAATCACCAAATGAAGGAATTGGTAGATGCTTCATGGCCAATGGTCCTAAGGTAACACATCCCGAGTATGTTGATTTTAATAGTGATGAAGATGACTTGCTAGGTGATGATGATTTACTTGTTGACAACTCTAGTGATGAATACTATGATGAAACGTCAATTAATCATGCTAATCAAACGAATGACAATGATAAGGAGAAAATTGAGCTTCTAACTAAAGAACTAAACACTCTTAAGTTGGCTCATGAAACTATCTTCAAGATCATTGAGAACTTTTAAGGGCTCATGAGAAGTTACGCTTTGAAAAGCTCAATCTTGAGCAAGAGCATGAGTTCTTAAAGGCAATCAATGATGATCTCCGCAGAAAAGTTCTTCTTACATTGCCAAGCGTTTACTCTTATCTACTTACATGCCTCAAGTCAAGTCAAGTAACAAGTACAAGAAAGATACTTCCTCTAGTAGTAACAATAATAATGTCAAATCCAATGTTGTTGCTTCTAGTAGTTCTCTTGATTCCACTAATGATTCTCTTAGCCAAGTTACACTTGAGCAAGAAAATAGTTTATTGAAGGGAATTATAGAGAAAGGTGTTTACAAGAGCCTTGCCGGGAGTAAGCAATTCGAGGAAATTGTACGCAAGCAAGGAAGGCACGGAAGAATCAAGGTGTTGGTTTTGAACGAAAGTTCAACGCCAATGGAGTTGAGTGGGAAGAAGATCAATACCCCAAGACAAAGTTTGTTCCTCAACAAGAGAAGTATGATCCTACTTCCTTCAAGGGGACACAAGCTTAAGATGATCTTCCACCACAAGACCACAAGAACAAAGGCAAGGACAAGCTTCAAGAAGAGATTGATGCATTTGAAGAAGCACATAAAGCCTCGTTCGAGTGGGTCCCCAAGACTACGTCAAGTTCTACTTCATCAATTACAACTACAACTCCAAGGATTCCCATCAAGATGATGTGTATCCCGAAGAAGAACTAGAGAGTTCTTGAGGGTGACTCCGCCAACATTCTTCACTCATATCATTTTGGCAAGAACAAGTGCAATCAACTTTCACATCTTGCACTTGTTCAAGGAGTCACAAACCCTCATGTTGGTAAGGCAAGGGACAAGGTAACCTAATGTTTTCATGGACATCATCTTGTGTGTGCATCACTCTATATCTATGGATATTCTTGTTTGTTCCTTGTGGGACTAACCCATGTAGGTATTGAAAGTGCAACTCACTCCAAAGGATTGCTCCAAATGATCTACATCAACATTGAGCATCTACATCTTCAACACCTACATGAAGTCATCATCGACAAAACCCAAGGTTAGTTCATCCCTCTAAGGGGGGATCTCACATCTAGGGGAGCTTAACTCTAAGAATTGAGTCAAAGCAACTCTAATGGTGTGAACACATTAATGCATTATGTAAAAGTGGTAACCCCACTTGAGCTTAAACGATTAGTATGACCTATGATCAAATGTTCTCATTTGACTCCTAAGTCAATATACTCATATATAGATGACCTAGTCATCGCAATTGTTTGATAGTTGCTAAAATTGGTTGTGCATGCTTTGCCACATATTTCAATTGCCATATTATTGTGTGAGCATGTTGGTGCATATTTTACTCATTCAAGGACATCCACTTGTTGTTTTGCTTATTTGGATTCTTTTCTTTGTGCCAAGTGGATGGACAAGAATGCCTAAGAACCTTCTTTAGCTATCTATGCTTTTCTCGTCTCAAACTCTATTCATGCTACATCACAAAATTTGATCAAGTCAGATTCGAACCACTCTGTGTGAGGAGCACTCGGAGTCCCCGATTCGTCATAGACTTAAACTTCCAAAACCTCTTAATGATTCTCGGTCTGACAGATCCTTCCATTTTGGTCCTACCGAGATCATCAAGTTGATCTGCATTTTCAATCTCGGTGCAACCAATTTGAACTTTTCGGTCTCACCGATTTGTTCTAACTGAACACAGTTATGCATCTCGGTGCCACCGAGTTGTTCCACTCGGTCACACCGACAGGGTCGAGCTATATATAGCCACGGGCAAAATTTTGGAAATTTCTCCGAAACCCTTCGCCACAAGAATGCTTGCTCGCCATCGTGGTCTCCGGATCGTCTCCTCGCCGCCAGCAGCCTCCTGTCACTGGTCTTCGCCGCCACAATGATTTCGTCCGCTGCCGCCGTAGCAAGTCCACCGCCAAGTTAGGGTATGGATTTGATCTTTGTGCTATCCACATCTGATTCCTGGCACATTGTTTTCATATTGAATATTGCCATGATTGAAACTCATCTATCCAGCCAAAGTAGTTCATAGATTAGATGTGATTCAAATTTTTAGGTTTAGGTTTCCGCCGAAACCATCTATGATCCACCGAGTTGAAAAACTCGGTCTCACCGATTTGGCTTATGCCATTGCAGTAGTGACTCTCGGTCTGACCGAGAATTACTAATCGGTGCAACCGATTTGAAGATTCAGTGAAACCCTAGCAGTCTTGGTACCACCGAACTGAAACTCGGTCCAACCGAGATCATCAGTTTAGGTTCCAAAACTGCTTCGTATCACCGAGTTTGAAAATCGGTGGATCCGAAATGCTTTCGTGGAAAACTAAGACTGAACTTTTGAGTCATTCTTTTGCAAAACCTCTGCATTTTGTGATGCTCATCTTTTCTATCTCATCTATAACTCTTCACAGGGTCAACGGTCAGCTTTTTGCAGTATGTCCGATCAAAGTGACAGCCTGTAATGTGTCGTAACAGCGAGATGGACTTGAGTGAGGGCACTAGTCCCTCAACTTCAGATGAAGGGAGCAGAAGTACTCCTAGCAACCTGCCTAAGGCTGCAACTAGGCAAAGGAGGAAAAGAACTTCAGATTCAGGGGATGAAGATTATATAGCTGAGGAAGATGAGGCTATCTCCAAGAAAGTTGTGCTTAAGAAGGAATATGGCTCAGCAAAGAATGCAAAGCCAGGCATGAAGATCAAAAGGCCTGCAGGAAGACAACCAATGTCCAAGGCCAGAGAATCAACTAAACCGCACGAGAAGCCTGATCCCAAAGAGCCTCTTCAAGGGAAGAAAAGAAAGGAAAGGGTCAAGATGACCATGGCCAGAGTTATTGGGAAGCCTTCCATGATGGAAGAAGAGGATGAACCTGCTGCACCAGCTCCAAAGGCACCAAAGCTTATGGGTGATGCAATTAGATCAGGGGCTGCCACATCTAAGCCCAAGGAAGCACCCAAAGCTGCCCCCAAGGCCAAGTCTGCACCAAAGAGGAATACCAGGAGTATTCCAAATTGAGAAGAATAAGGCCCCAAAGGCTCGAGGATGCCGATGAGGAAGATGAAGAAGGAGAAGTTCTGAGAAAGCTCAAGCCCAAGATACTGCACCACAATGATGCCCATCCTGTGGTCGAGGACATGAGAATCGTGAAGGATTCTGGCTGAGGATATGGAGGATGGAAGATCCATATGCATCAAGGAGAAGAACTGTTGTAGACTACAGGTTCCACACAAAGGAACAGCAGGACTTCTATGAAACAATTCTGTTGGACAAGAAGCCCATTGTCTGTGACATGAGGTGGGTTGACTGGAATTTCATGAAGGAGAATGAAGAGCACTATCCTGGAGTGCAAGACAGCTTTATTTCTTGTGGAGTGGCAGATTTTGTTGGGAAAAAGCTCACAAATTGGAATGATGAGCTTATCATGCAGTTCTACTCCACAGCACATTTTTACCCAGATGGAAGAATTGATTGGATGTCTGAAGGTACAAGGTACCAGTCAACTGTTGAAGAATGGGCAAAGCTGATAAATGCCCCAGAGGAAAATGAGGATGACCTAGACATTTATGCAAAGAAGAAGATGGGTCACAATTCAATGGCTCACATGTACAAGGAGATTCCAGACAAGGCTTTAGGAACTCACAAGTTTGGATCAGTTCACTTTCTGCTGTCAAGGTTGCCAACCATAAATTGGATTCTGAGGCACACTTTGTTGCCCAAGTCTGGTGACCATAACATGATCAGAGGGCATGCCATCAACATGTTGCATGTGTTTGATGTGCCATAGAAGTTCAAAGTCATGAGCCTGATCATTGAAACAATCAAGAGGACTGCAGCAGATCAGAAGAGGAGCTGTGGATATGCACCTCATATTCAAGAATTGATAAACACAAAAATGGGCACAGGAAAATATAAGTTGGATAAGGAACACTTTCCACTTTATCCAGATTTTGAGGACAATGAGGTTGTCATGAATGAAGATGATCCACAATCAGTTCAAGCTCAGGAGAAGAAGGAGAAGGCAAAGAGGGAGAAAGTTGCCAAGATGCCAACTCAAGAGGGGGCATCTGAGTATTTCTTGAAGAACAAGCAGGAGAAGCTCGGATACTTAATAGCATCAACCCTGAGGATAGAGAAGGGATTGTCCACCCTCACTCAAAATCAGGAGAGCTTGGAGAGAATCATAGAACAAAAGTTCTATAACTTAGATGTGAAAGTAACTAAGATTCAGTCTGCAGTGGAGGAACTCCAAGATGACATGCAGGAGAGGAAGGGCAAAACAACAACTGATGCATTTGCCAGAGTGCCTAGAGCCCAAAGGTCACCGGCATGAAGTTTCTCGACACAAGAGCAGCTTCATCTGCACCAGCTACAGCCTCAAGTGCCACCAGCTCCAGCATCTACATCAGCTCCAGCTCCATCTACTTCAACTGAAGCTTTAGCCCCTCGGCGTTATCCAGACTCCACCACCAAGAGCAAGCCCGAGAGTCGATCTAGCACTATGCGCTTTCTATGAACTTTTTGGTAACTTGTTGCCAAAGGGGGAGAAAAATGTATAGATCATAGGCTTCGAGAGAGAGTGTGTGTTGCTTTTGTTCTCTCTTGCTTTATTTGGTGGTTTTTCAAACTTTGTTTGCTTTTGGTTGAGATACTATGCTCATGAGACATTGATGATCATGTGTTTGATCATAAGCTACACTTATGCATGCTTGATATTATCTTATCTATCTTATGTGATCACTCACTATGCTTGGTGATGAGTGCATGTATTCATTGCTTATTATTTTGAGCGCTCCACCAAGATGTATGTGACATGGAAGAGTAACCCATGAGCCTAATTCATTGTGCATTTGCAGTCCAAAGCAAATCTAAAACTATGCACAAATTTAGGGGAGCTCTTGCTTATCACATACTTCTCAAAGCGACGATGTTATTTAAATTTTATTATCATTTGTCGAAGCTTTGATCTATATGTTGTCATCAATTACCAAAAGGGGAGATTGAAAGTGCAACTATCCCTAGGTGGTTTTGGTAATTCATAACAACATATAGCTCATTGAGCTAATGCTATTCCAAGACTATTATTTCAGGAAAGCTCAATGAATGGCATGGCATGGATGATGAAAGTGGATCCTCAAAATACTAAGGACAAAGGATTGGCTCAAGCTCAAAAGCTCAAGACTCTTCATTTTACATTTTAGTGATCCAAGATCACATTGAGTCTATAGGAAAAGCCAATACTATCAAGAAGGGATGAGGTGTTGCTTAATGAGCCTTTTGCTTCATGTGCTTAGTGATACGCTCCAAAACCCTCAACTACTTTCCCACATCCACAAATGACCTAAACCTAAAGCCAAAATCGGTCACACCGATTCTTTCTATCCGGCGCCACCAATTCCAAAAGTCATAGCCACTGCCACAAACCCTAAGCAAATCGGTCATACCTATAGGGATCTCGGTCTCACCGAGATGGGGTTGCAATCTCTGCTTCCCTTCAGAACGCTTCGGTCTAACCGAAGTAGCGATCGGTCCCACCGAGATTGCAATGTAAACTCTCTGTTTCCTTTTTGTAACATTTCGGTCTCACCGAAAAGAGCAAATCGGTCCCACCGAGTTTACCTGACCAACTCTCTGGAAAGCTTATTACCAAATCGGTCTCACCGAGTTTGTGTAATCAGTCTCACCGAGATGACGTCATGCCCTAACCCTAACCATATCGGCCTCACCGAGATGCATGTCAGTCCCACCGAAAATCACTGACGGTCACTAGGTTTACTAATTTGGTTCGACCGAGTTTAACGATTCGGTCCCACCGAGTTTGGTAAATTGTGTGTAACGGTTAGATTTTGTGTGGAGGCTATATATACCCCTCCACCTCCTCTTCATTCGTGGAGAGAGCCATCGAATCTAACCTACACTTCCAACTTATCATTTCTAGAGAGAACCACCTACTCATGTGTTGAGGCCAAGATATTCCATTCCTACCATATGAATCTTGATCTCTAGCCTTCCCTGTTGCTTTCCACTCAAACCCTCTTTCCACCAGATCCAAATCCTATGAGAGAGAGTTGAGTGTTGGGGAGACTATCATTTGAAGCACAAGAGCAAGGAGTTCATCATCAACACACCATTTGTTACTTCTTGGAGAGTGGTGTCTCCTAGATTGGCTAGGTGTCACTTGGGAGCCTCCGACAAGATTGTGGAGTTGAACCAAGGAGTTTGTAAGGGCAAGGAGATCGCCTACTTCGTGAAGATCTACCGCTAGTGAGGCAAGTCCTTCGTGGGCGGCGGCCATGGTGGGATAGACAAGGTTGCTTCTTCGTGGACCCTTCGTGGGTGGAGCCCTCCGTGGACTCAAGGCAGCCGTTACCCTTCGTGGGTTGAAGTCTCCATCAACGTGGATGTACGATAGCACCACCTATCGGAACCACGACAAAAACATCCGTGCCTCCAATTGCGTTTGAATCCTCCAAACCCTTCCCTTTATATTTTGCAAGTTGCATGCTTTATTTTCCGCTGCCTATATACTCTTTGCATGCTTGCTTGAATTGTGTGATGATTGCTTGACTTGTCCTAAATTAGCTAAAATCTGCCAAACTATAAAATTGGGAAAAGGTTAAGTTTTTATTGGTCAAGTAGTCTAATCACCCCCTCTAGACATACTTCAAGGTCCTACACACTTCCTTGCTGTGGTCGTGGACCCAGCTGTCAGCCTCTCCACGCACAGTACTCTTCCGATGGAAGTCGGAGGTTGACCACATTGACCACGCCGCGCCGAGAGCACCACGGCGGTGGACGACGGCGAGGCCTAGGAAGGGGACGACACGGAGGCAGGGAAGACTCGGCAGTTGATTCCCACGCGGAGGGGAGTACGACTGTACGAGGGTTTACTTGTTCGTCTGCCGTCGCCTGAGAATAACAGCAGGTGTGGGTGAGTAGAGGGATGGTTGGGCCAGCAATGGGAGTACGGTGGGGCGGTGAGGCCTGCGCGGCTGCACAGCAGGCCGCGGGGAGGAGGGAGCAGGCAGTCCTGCCGGTGCTTGTTTGAGCGGCTGGAGCAGGAAGAGCAGAGATTGAAGAAGCACGACGGCCGTTGGATGGACATCCAACCGCCACCGCTTAAAGGCCAACCTTTTTATGAAAGCCCAAATCATGTGGAAAACAGCATACAGCCCATCTGCCATTATTTCTAATAATTTACAGCCCATTTGCTAATTCTTAAGGTTTTTTGGAGCCCATTTTCTTTTTGTTAGAATTACAGCCCATATTGTGGCCACGGTTAAAAATTATACGAAATTTTGCATATTTCAAAAGTGCGGTCCGAACTGTTTTTAATCCGGAAATTTCGACTCACATTCAAACTGATTTTAAAAATAAATGTATATCAATATAAAATCCAACAAATTCTCCATGCATAAAAATTAATGTAATTTAAAATCTTGAAATGAAAAAATGATATTTGGAACTAATTGCCGGTTTGATGTGTTTTAAAAATGTACAATCCATTTCTCATTATCGATGGGCCATTTTCTCGACCAAATTAATGAAATATATCCTCGTTCTTAAAAGATTTGCAGCCCAATAGGCCCGATAAAGCGACTTACTTGGCAAATCACAAAAAACTAGGTCAGGCCGTGGACCCGATCGCCACCTCTCCACGTCTGATTACTCTTCCGATGGAAGTCGTTCCTTGACCATGTTGACCACGCCATGGAGAGCACCACGGTGGTGGACGACGGCGAGGCCTAGGAAGGGGACAACACGGAGTCGGGAAGACGCGGCAAAGGAAGCCCAAGGGGAGAGGATTACGAGGGTTCACCGGTTCGGCTGCGGTGTGAGGTTGCCGCCGCAGTGGCCCTGCCAGCGGTGGGAATAGTAGGGGCGGTGAGGCCTCAAGGCAAAGACAGCCGCCACGGGAGGCAGGAGCATGCGGCACGACCGGCCGCTTTGGGCGGCTGGAGCAAAAGACCAGAGGTTGAAGAAGCACTACGGCCGTTGGATGGACATCGACGGTGACTGGAGCTAGAATCGTTCATATTGACTAAGTTGAGAAAGCCCTTCGTCCCCGTCAACTTAGTAGGCCCACAAGACAGCCTCCCACCAAGGTGGGTCCCAGCTAGCCGGGGGAGTATTCATTTTTTGTTGCGTAATAAGGAGGCACTTCTGGTGGGTCCGAGATGACAGCGGGGGGAACGTTTTTTTGCAAAATACGGTGGCCCGTCTGATGGGTCCCAGCAGTCAGGGGGAAACGATTTTTTTTCGTAAAATACTGTTGGCCCGTCCGGTGGGTCCCCGCTATCAGGTGGAGGAATAATTATTTTCCGCGTAATAAGGAGGCACTTCCTTGCGGCTGCCGTGGAACCAGCTGTCAGCCTCTCCACGTACAGTACTCTTCCGATGGAAGTTGGTCGTTGACCACATTGACCATGCCGCGCCGAGAGCACCACGGCGGTGGACGACGCGGAGCTGGGCCACGAGAGGCAGGAGCAAGCGGTAGCACAGCCGGCCACGGGAGGCAGGAGCAGGCGGCACGACCGGCGCTGCTTTGGGCGGCTGGAGCAAGAAGACCACAGGTTGAAGAAGCACTATGGCCATTGGATGGACATCATACGGTCACTGGAGTATTGACTAAGTTGACAAAGCCCTCCGTCCCCGTCAACTTAGTAGGCCCACAAGTCAGCCCAACAATATGGTGGGTCCCAGCTAGCAGGGGGGTATTCATTTTTTTGGGCGTAATAAGGAGGCACTTCCTTGCGTGCGAAGATATAGCTGGTGGGTCCGACCTGTCAGCGGGGGGAACGTTTTTTCGCAAAATACAGAGGCCCTTCCTGTGGGTCCTAGCTGTCATGTGGATGAATCATTAGTTTGCGCGTAATAAGGAGGCATTTCCTTGCGTGCGGCCGTGGACCCAGCTGTCAGCCTCTCCACGTACAGTCCACTTCTGATGGATGTCGTTCGTTGACCATGTTGACCAGGCCGCACCGAGAGCACCAGGGCGGTGGACGACGGCTAGGCCTAGGAAGGGAACGACACGGAGCCAGGGAATACTCGCCAGTTGTTTCCTACGCGGAGGAGTACGGGTGTTTACTGGTTCGTCTGCCGTCGCCAGAGAATAACAGCATGTGTGGGTGAGTAGAGGGATGGCTAGGCCAGTGATGGGAGTACGGTGGGGCCGTGAGGCCTGCGCGGCAGCATAGCCGGCCGCGGGAGGAGGGAGCAGGTAGTCCTGCCGGCTCTTGTTTGAGCGGCTGGAGCATGAAGAGCAGAGATTGAAGAAGCACGACAGCCGTTGGATGACATCCAACAGTCACTGCTCTCGTGTGTTGACTAAGTTGATAGGGGTTGCGTGTGCGTCAACCTTTTTTTATGAAAGCATACGCGTCAACCTGTAGTAGGCGCACAAGTCAGCCTCAAATTTGTGGAAAACAACATACATCCCATCTTCCATTATTTCTAATAATGTACAACCCATTTGCTAATTCTTAAGGTTTTTTTTGGAGCCCATCTTCTTTTTGTTAGCATTACACCCCATATTGCGGCCACGGTTAAAAAGTATACGAAATTTTGCATATTTCGGTGCGGTCAACTGTTTTTAATCCAAAAATATTGATTCACATTCAAACTATTTTGAAAAATAATTTATATAAATATAAAATCCAAATAATTGTCCACGCATAAAAATCAATGGAATTTAAGATCTTGTAATGAAAAAAAATTGAAACTAATTCCGGTTTGATGTGTTTTAGAAAAGTACAGGCCATTTCTGGGCAAACCGAATGAAACTCTCATCGTCTTGAAAGATTTGCAGCCCAGCAGGGCCGATAAAGCAAGTAGGCCTTGTTTGGGTATTTCTTTAAAAAAATAGAACTGGGCTAGCCATTTTCAGCAAGAAAAAAACACAACTGGGCTCATGATGTGGTAAACATAAATAAAACCATGGCTAGACGGGCCACAGCCCCCGCACAGCCCCGTTGTTACCCTGATCCGTCGCTAAAACTAGTATAAATAACAACTGCTTGTTCCTCAAAAAACTGCGCGACTTTGTCGGGTCCTCGTGTCACCGCCGTAGTTTAATTCTCTCGTTTATTAACTACGTTGACAATGGCGTGAGCCCCAGATGTCCAACCATTAGGAGGAACCATATTTTTGGGCTTGTACTATAGAGGCACTTGCTTGTGTACTGCCATGACGCTGGTGGGTCCCTACTGTCATCCTCTCCATGTACAGTCATCTCCTTGTTCCTCTCGGTTGTTGACGACGTTGACAATGCAAGAGGGCGGCGCACCGCGCACGGTGAGCGAACCAAGGCCGCAAGGTGGAGGATGACGGTGAGGCCTTGGACGGAACGAACAGGAGCCGTTGAAGACGCTACCGTCCGATCGCAGCGGAGGGGAGTACGAGGGTTGATCGTTCGCACGCAGTGCGTGTTGGGGCTGACATCGCCGGAGAATAACAGGACGTGTGGGGGAATAGAGGGAGGGACTGGCCAACGTTGGAGGGTACGTACGATAGGGCGGCGGAGGCGCAGCCAGCCATGGGAGGCGGGAGCAGGCGGAGCCGACGGGGTGGTTTGGTTTGGGCGGCTGGAGGAAGAAGAAGACAAGAGATAGAAGATACACGACAGATGTTGGATGTCAATCCAACGGCCAGTAGGCGTAATCGTTTGTTGACTGGCTAGTAAGTCGACACCACCTTGGATAGGCTATTTCCTCGCGGGTCCCAACTGTCATAATCCAAATCTATCACGGTCATGCAGCCTTTCCTATGAAAATTTACAGCCCATTTGATGTGCTAGTTCGAAATAAGTTTGTGGGTGCTGGTGGGGGCTAATCACTTGGCTTCTGTAATGCACAGTGAGCTCAAGCAGCTTGCATGAGTGATGTTATTTCCCTTGGTTGTGATTTGTTAAAATATTTCACTCTAAATTAAACGAATGGCAAGCCATTTGCCTTGTTTCAAAGAAAATATGACAGTCACAGCCGAGTTGAAAAGGGCAGGAACATCTAACTCCAAATTACAAACTGCATAAAAGCACGAGGGTTGATTGTTCATCGTGTTTACAAAAACCAGATTGAAAAGGGCAACAACATCTAACTCCAAAGACTGTTTTTGGCAGTCACGGTCAAATGGATCGGTCAGTCCATAGAATGAACATCCCGGTCGTAAACTTGACTGGATTATGACCACAATATGTTGTAAATAGAAGCCCGCACGTTCAAAAGCTCTTTTGCCCACCGAAACTCCTTTTTTGCTCTTCGACATACCCATCCGTCAAAACCATGTCACGAGAAACTTAAGCCTGATGGACAATAGTAACCTCGCATTCAGCAGGAAGAATGTGACAAATCTTGTGTTTGCACGGTTGGCTATATATCGTTCTAGCGTTATTGTCTTCAATCGAATCTCATGAGAAGTGAGAAAATCCCGATGCTTACGAATCACCGATTGGTTATAACTTTCTTACCCCATCATGTTGCCTAAATAGACATGAAGATTGAAAATAGTTAAGGTCTAAAAGAAGAGTGTCGAAAGAGCAACAGCTGAACGGTTAATTCTAGTACACTATATGCGGGCTTCCAATGTGCGTGAAATTATCACCTTTATACACAACTTCTCCAGACATGGAAAGCATTGCAGGAAGCCAATAATCTTGTCCAGATCAAAACTATTCATTTGGATATATAAGATCTTGACAGAATCCAGCACCATGGATAGGCCATCCATGGAGAAACTCTTCATTGAGCATAGAACATAATATTAGTACAAAATGTGTACTCCAAGATGATATATAAATTATGCGCAGAAATTTAAAATGCAGCTTATGGTTACAAGTGTAGATGATAATATAAAGTACCAAGAACTGTGGAGCCAAACACCATATTGAAATGAGCATGTAGATCATGTATTACACCAAAGGTCTCCAGTTTAGGCGCAGAGAGGACGGTTATTTGCAACGGTGAATAACTAGAATCAAGGATCAACCTTTGAAGTGAAGGGGCATCTTGGATGATGAGTTGCCTTCCGTCAAAAGAAATTCCAATTCTTACAAGGTTAGGCGACTTTATTTAGAGACAACCGATTCTAACTGTGAAAACAAGCACAAAGCACTCTAGCGCAGGGCAACTGGAGTGGATGATATTGTGCAATGAGGCCTCCGATATACGAACCCACACAAGTGAAGGTTTCTTGAGAAATGGGAGTCGAAGGTTTAGTACCAGATTGTCTGGTAGGTAGCACAAACAAGCAAAGGTGGCGGTGTGTGGAGAGAGGAGGAAAACCGCAAGATGGACATCGCGTCGAGGGCACAAGTTCATGCGTTCGGTATGTGGTATGTGATTTCGGGGAATAGTAGAACTCAAGCAGCTGTAGTTCTGTGAATTCGAGGATTTCAGCCAAAGGCCCACCGTGCAGTGGCATGGTATGCTTGCTCAGTAGCATGACGGGATGCAGAGGCTTTGAATGGAGCCACCGTGGGAGGAGATGATGGCTCTGGGATTTCAAAATCATTGAAGAGAGATAGTCGACAACAATCGAGATTAAGGGGCACGGCGCGCCATAGAGGGTGCCACCGAATTGAGAGGACTTGGGTGCAGCAGGAATCCTTGGTGGGGAGAAGCGAGATGATCTCCCCAAGGATGGCGTCCGGGAGATCGCTGATGCGGTCCACCCGAGATTCTACGGGTTCCTCGGATCTGGTGGGGGCGGGGTCGCCGCTTCTCCCAGCCGGGTGCGGGATCTACAACAAAGGCCACCACTGGCGGGAGCCTCATCTTCTTGGCGCTGGGTCAGCCGACTCCATTTTCCTCGAGGGCGGCGTCAGCGCCACGGATTTCAGCAGAGTAACGAATGACGAGCCTAGTTGTAGTCTTGAAGAAGAAGAAGGGGAGCTGGGGTTTTCAGAGGAGTGAGGAAGAAGGGGAGCTGGGGTTTTCAGAGGAGTGAGGTGAGGAATTTGGGGGTATGAGTGGGCGGTGACATGAGGTGGGTGGGAGCGAGGAGGAAGAAGAGCACCCAGGTTTTTTTGGGGGGGGGGGGGGCGGTGTGCGGGGTGTGGGTAGCGCCTTTTGAATTGATTTTACTATTTACTAGTGTGGATTGGCTGTTTTGTCTTGGGCCCAGAGAAACAATTACTACTAGTACAGTGGAGACACTCTACAGCTACCCAGAAAAACAATTACTACTAGTACAGTGGAGACACTCTACCGCTTCTGGCTCCTCCTAGGTCATTGAAACGTCTCCCTCTACTGAATGTCGTTATACTTTTCTTCACCGACAAGCGGGCCATGCAGCGCGTGGGCCCAAATGCCATCCACCATATTAGAAGGCAGTATGCAGACGGAGAGTCACCCCGGTCGTAGCGTGGCAGTAACGAGCCGTCGTATCACAAAACCCCACCTCCCCGCAGTCTAAGTTTGACGGACGAAGCAACCATCATTTCACTCTTCGCTGAATCCCCTTCTCCCTCACCGTCTTCAAGAAAGGCAACACTCGCATTTGCCACTGTTCTTCTCTCCCAACGAAGTGAAGGTAAGTGGATCCGTGATGTTGGTATATTTCCGTTCAGAGAAAAAAAAAGAACTTTTGCAAAGCAGTAACCGATCCTCACTCTCTTTTTTGTTTCATTGTCATTGCAATTGTGTTTTCCTTTCAGTGGTCTCCTAGTATTCGTCAGTTTCATGATGGACCAAGGAGAACCAGGCAAAGATCTGCCGATATTGGAGCAGACACGGGAGGCTGATCCCCACGAGACAGAGAGCTCCAAGAAGATGGAGGCAGCCACCGAGCCGACCCGGATACGCCTGGGGCCACTCTTGAGATGGTCAATGCCCCGTTTGAGGTTACATCCCCTGTGGCACTGCAGGAGCAGTTTTCCCCCTTCGAGGATGTGTCCCCCCCTCCCCCGCTGAGCTGCCCAAGGTGATTTACTTCTTTGCCGATCTAGATTGTGGTTTTTGATCTAAGTATGTGGTGATTTTTTTAGAAAAGGAAGTATGTGGTGATTAATAATGCAAAATTTTATTAGCTTCGATGCCATGCTATACATAGTGGTTTAAATAACTTGTGTTTCTTATACTGAAAAGTAATTCAGAATTTGTTTCTGTTTCAATTAGAGCCCTGATGCAGACAAGGATTGTGTGGTTGTGCATGTCACTCGCTATGAGGCGGACGACCTGAATATACGCACTGGGAAAACAGAGTTCTTAGGCTGTTGGATCCTGGAAGCCATTTGCGGTTATACCAATGAAGAGGTGTATTCCAGCCTCGGTGTTGTCGGCGTGTTGTCCAGTGGTGTCTTGAAGCACAAGAAGTTCAAAGCTACTCCTTCGTTTGTGAGGCATACTGTTCTTGTCAAGCTTACGCAGGAAGATGACGTGGCATGCCTCCACAAACAAGTTTATCAGTGGCAAGGCCACAAGGTTGTATTCATGAAGGTTCACAGGATTGAGCTGCTGCGGGACGTCCTCGATGATGTTCATGGCAAGGTTCGTCTTGTGTTCAGCCCAAATTAGATCGAGGCATGAAATAGTTGCCCCAGCTAGTGTTTAATAGTAGTTTGGATTGTGTCTAATTATCCGAACCTTGCCTGTTATCGACCCCTCTAGGGCTAGTACTCTGTTTGAATCCATCTATGGGAACTGCTACTACTTTTGTGTGCCCGTGAATCCTATAAGCAACTATGTATCTTGTTACAGTGGTTCGTGAAGTTAATTGAGGCCACAATGTAGTAAATTCCAAACGTTCAACGCTAGTCCAGCGCTCATGTGGAACACTCACATTAAACTTGTCTTCATAAAAATCTTGAAAAGCATAAGTTAAGCAGTTTTATACATCTCAATGATTCATAGAACATAACAAACATATACAAGTTCACAGCAAAATACATAGTTGTGAGAAGGTTTACAAATCAGAAAAAAACAAGCAAGGCTTCTCTGAGCAAAGGGCCTCCCGACAGGCTTAAATTTCCTGGAGTTCACTCTGGTTTTTTCTTGTTGCCACCATCCAGGGTTAGGTTCTCTCATTCCAGAATAACCAGTTATAATTATGGTCTCAATTTGGAATCTTTGAATCTGAACCATGCGATGTCTTGACCAGTGAAATTCTTGTGCATTCCACTAAATTTAAGCACCGCTATTTGCATAAATAAGCAGACCACAATGCCTCTTGTCCGGCGACCTGTCCAAAAACCGCCCGTGCGGCGGTGCCGGCTAGTCCTCGGTCCATGGATGAACTGGTAGAAAGTGCATTCCGGACTAGGATGCAGTTGTTTTTCGCCGTCCACCTGCACCGCAATCAGGAAGTAAAAGCGTCTGAATCAGCTTCATTTAGATTGCGTTGGTCATTCTACCTTAGTTACTACCAATGTAGGGATACCTTGAAGACGGGAGGTTAGATGACGGCAACGAGGGATAGCCATCTCATTTTGCGCAGTTGTACTAAAACTGAGGTGTGTGCTTTTGATTGCGCGGATAGAAACGATATGGAGACAGACATCCCGAAACAATATGGAGACAGACATCCCTGTTTGCGCTAATACGAAATATGGTTATTTAAACAGTGACAGATATTACTACTTTCCCTCGTTTCCTCTTAGAACCATGTCCTAGATTCATGCTACATCTTTCCCACTTTCTTCCCTGTTTTAACCAACGCTTTGAGTTGACTGTATGAACTAGCTTTACTTCTAATAATAGTAGAAGTCTAGGTGGCTTTGGAACAGCGGACGGAAGTAGAAAAGGATCGAACGAAGGGGAAGAGCTGGGGCATGAGAGCAAGGCAGGTTTCAAGGAATATATACACGAGGGTCGTCGGCATGTGGCAAAGACGGCGCCGGAGGCCGATCTTAGCCACAATACATGAGGGAGGAAGAAGGGGTCGGAGGCCCTCCCGAGCCGGCGCTCTCTCAGAGAGAACGGCACGGCCGCCGATCGGGACGCGCGGGCAGCCGTTGGTCTCCTCCCTCGCCGCCGACAACAGCGTGAACGATGCACCTACACCCCTGCCCCAGTCGAGGTTGTCCGGCTGGATTTGTGACCAGCCGTGAGCTGAGAGAGAGAGTGTGTGGCCACCTATGTCTTGCTTAGATCCGGAGAGCATGAGAGAGTGAACGAGAGGAACCCTAGTAAAGCAAGCGCTAAGGCTCCTACTTTTATATATAGTGGAGTGATTTTGTTGTACCGGCTTCAAAAAATGCGCTCCTACGTGTACCCGCGAGTGAGTGTGAGAGAACTAGTGCGTGCGTGCACCGCTTCTCTTCATAAGAGTACAATATATACTATGCCCAAAGAACGTTCGCCGCAAGAGTAATAATATAAGTGTGTGACGTGTGAGCTAAAATAAAATGTGCGCGCCGTCTTTTGTTTTTTAGAAGTTCTGAGGGTAGGGTGTGAAGAGCACATATGTGCATGACGTCTACCTGCAGATAGACGATGGGTGCCACGTGCGAGTCTGCGAGAGGACTCGGGAGAGTTGTGACTCGTGAGGGTGCGTGTGCGTGAGAGAGAGGGGGCACGTATCAATGCAATGCATGTGTCCGTAAATCATTATCCGACAAACGTTCGCCACAAGCCTTTTCCTGACGAACGTCGTAAGAACCGTTAGATCGGCATCCGACAGTGTCAGTTTTGCCATGTCATTTAACAGAACAACCACTCCTCCTACACACAAATCTTCCACGTGAGTGTTAGCAACTGCCGTATGCTCCCTCCGTTCCAAAATGCAGTGCATATAGCTTCATTGAAAATTAGAACCTCACAAACTTTTACCGAAGTTTTGTGTACCAAATTGCACATGTAGAATACCCTATATATATCATTTCATTCATCTTGAGAGGTAACTATAAAGATGGGTGAGGAGTCTACAAAGAAAGACCACCGTATCACCACTGTAGCAATTTCAACCATCCTTTAGTGTCGAGGAATATCATAGGAACTCTATATGATATGATTTTTATAGGATTTTTTTCCTTTAGAGCCAATTGGTTCATAGGAATAGATTCATATACTCTACATTTCAAAGGAAATAAACATGATATCATTTCTATAGCTGTAGAGCCACTTGGTTCATATGAATGGATTCATATACTCCCTTAACTTCAAAGGAAAATAAACATTAGTGTATATTCAATAGAAAAGTTCCTATGATATGAACCAAATTACATCTCTTTACTAATCCCTCCTCATAGGACTTGAGATACATGTCATCTCTAGATTCAATAGAAAAGTTCCTATGATGTGAACCAAATGACATCTCTTTTCCAATCCCTACTCATAGGAATTGAGATCCTCCATGTCATCTCTTTCCCTACAACTTCCATGTATACATCTCCTATTCCTAAATAGATAGTACAACCCACTAGTAGTTTATTTCCAAAACATGCAACTATGCCACAAGAACTATATAGTGTGCCAATAACTTTGAAAGATGGTCCCTGGATGAAGCTAACCCGACAGTGCAGAGATGGACAAATCCGAGCACTACTGGCCGTTGGATATCATCAACATTCCACCAGATCTGCCACATGTACAATTTAGAAGACTCCATGGTTGAACTTAAGCATAATGCACAAACCTCAAAACACAAGCACTTCTCCTTTGTTCTAGAATCTTCTCAGATCATAATTGATTTTTTTTCTAAATGAATTGCCATTATTTGTTTTTTACTTTATGATTTACAATGCACAACCCCATGAATCTTAACATTTTTATAAAACAAATTGATTTTGAATGAGATGAACTATAAGAACTAAACGAACATCTACATCATGCATATACGACTCAAAGCTTCACATGCTATAGTGTGTATTTATTCATAATTTGGTTTCGAAATCTCATGCGTTCAATACATGTGTACCTTACTAGTTTTGACTAGAGTAGCAAATTTCACGCGGCCCCGGGTATATCAAAATGTAGGGCCCATGCATCATTGCCTTTCGGTCGAACCTACGTCCACAATTTTTTGTACTGCTATATCTCCACTGGTCCCCGAACCCAAAATGCCGCCCCGTTCCCATAAAACCAAGCGGCCCACACATATTTAAGCGCGTCGACTCGAACCCGTATACTACGATGTGGCCCCGCACGCCGTAGTACTCCTACAAACCCTACCACCGCACTCATCATCAGTTTTCTTCAAAGAGGACGAGGGAGAAGCCGATTTGTAGTGGAGGCGCTTTCAGAAAAAAGGATCTGTAGTGGAGACCCCTACCCTAGGGTGCCCTATGTAGCTGCCGCACGCATCATTGTTTTCTCTTTTCTTTATGCTCATGCGCGCTAGAGTGAAATGATGGTTGCTTCGTCCGTCCAGCTTAATGCGGAAAGGTGGGGCTTTGTGATTTGACCCCTCATCGCTCATTTTCTACTCTTTGCGCGCTATGACCGGGGTGCCTCCAATTCCAACCGCTGCTCCGAACTGTGATGTGGTGCATCGCACGTGGAACAAGACGGTGGATGAGCCACATGTCTGCCAAAGGGGTCCTGTTAAGTGTGTCGCCATTTAGGTGTGAAGTGACCACCGCTTGAGTTGCTACGCCAACACGACAGGAGCAGCCTACCACTTGGTTTTGCTCCTTGGTGAATCCCGACTATATTGATCTAAAAAGATACATGCTGAACTACCCTCTCCGTCTCGGTTTTTTATTTGTAGGCATCTCTGTTTATAGGGCCCACACGTAGTTCTAGGTCATCCATTTGACTAACTAAATACGAGTTACTATGTCACAAAAAGTATATCATTGGATTCTTATTTGATATGTGAAGAAACAAGAAACGAGGTAGAAGTTAATGCACCGCGCCTTAGTATTTTGGGATTATTTGGTTTTTGTAAGATGACTTACTCACCTAGACTGAGGGAGTAGTTGTATTTAAAAGTCGAGGGCGGGGCTTTTCCTGCGTGGTAGGCGGGGCAGTTCCGCCTAGTCGGTTCGACAGAGACGCGAGAAGACGAGGGAGTAGGCTGTTGCAAACATAGGACTTTGTGATTTGACAGCGAGTTACTGCTGGACAGGTGGGGCCCCGTGATTTGACTTGCCATTATCATTTTAACTGCGGCGCAACGACCGGCGTGAGTCTCCCGATTTCTGACCACCACCATACAGGTGCCTCTCCCAATGCTCCACCATGTAGTAGTAGAGGTTGGCTCTCACATGAGAGCCCACTTCTCCACTTTTTCCTTGCCTCTCTTTCCTCCACATATGCAAAAATGCCATGTAAAGCGCACTATTGTACTTACTTGCTCCCTACAGGTGCTTAAGCTTGCCACATAGGCATAAAGTCCGATGTGGCAAGTTCATCAAGAAGAGAGAGACTAGTTTGGTGACCCAAGGAAGAAAGCGGTGCTAAGCGCGTGTACCTAGGTGAAAAGACAATTTTGAGTCTATAGCTAATTAAATGAAGCAAACTTAGCAACACCATTTCATTGGAAGAGGTCACTCCTTGGCAAATGCAATAAATACTAGTACTCCCTGTGTCCCATTATATAAGAACGTTTTTGACACTTAGTGTCAAAATCGTTCTTATATTATGGGACGGAGGGAGTACGAACAAAGAGATAGAGAGGAGTAAAAAATACACTTATAGCCAACCTTATAGCCAACCTTGTTGTAGTATGAGTGACTAAGTGATGACTATGTATGACATGCCAACATCAGATAGCCTAACGCACCGTGTTAAATCTCCATAAGGCGCGACTGCCATGAAAGCGACGGGATCTGTCGTGGTAGGCGCGACCATGATACGGGCTGCTGGCAGCCCTTGGATCTGAGATCAAACGGTCGCATGCTAAGTTGCCGAGAATTTGCGTAATAACACTCCGGGATAGGATATTCACCCATAGGTCTAGAATCACGCCATGCAACCGTTCAATCTCAGATCCAAGGGCTCTCGGAAGCCCGTATCATGGGAGAATGGAAAGCCACTACCACATGCTCGTTACGCGCTGGCAGTTCGCTCCTACTCGTCCCAAAGACATCCTTTAATACTACGGCGGTTCGCTTCCTAATCGCCCCGCCCATTCACTTTACGGCAGTTCCAATAATCCTAACCCTCCTCGCAAATCCATGGCGTCCCAATCCTCCCCGATCGGCGGTGAGTACAAGGTTAGAACCATCACCGGTGATGAGTTCGACGTCATCTACACCCGCATTTCATGACGGTGAAAGGATGCCTTTCTCGCTTCAGACGCATGTTCGAAAACTCACATGATGAGTGAGTCGCTGGGCTAGATGTTGAGTACACCACAGTCGTGGGACGAGAGAAGGATCTAAAGGACAAAGAGAGGAAGAAGCCCGCTGTGATCCAGGTTTGCGTACATAACGTTTGCTTGGTCTACCACATATGACATGCCGACGTTGGGTGCCAGGATTTTAAGAACTTCCTCGAGGACAAAACAGTCAAATTCGTTACTGTAGACTTTAAGAATGACAAAGAAGTCCTGCGTCGAATAGGCCTCGTTGTAGGCAACCCCTTCGACCTCCAGAAGAATCGGCTGGTGCCCTCTCGTCACCTTCAATGCCGACCTGGCAGAGCCATGGTTCATCCTTCAGACGTGGCGGAGAAACCTCCATACACGTTTCATCGTCATGCATGGCAGCGGAATGTACTAGATATAGACCACATCCAGTATGCTACAATGGATGGCTACAAGGGCTGGATGAAGAGCAACAGCCAAGTTGGCGGTTCAAGCAAAGAAGTATCGGCCAAGAGGAAGAGGGACAAGGACGAAGTCGAGGACGTGGACGAGGACTCCGAGTAAGGTGGCAATGTCGTTGCTCATGGTGGTTCTAAGGCTGGTCATAGTGGGGAGTAACTTAGACTAGTGTCATATGCATGACACTAGTCTAAGTTACTACCTTCATAATGCAAAGTAACATGATAGTGGTGTCATAGATGGCTTCATTTATTAGCTTGTAGACTCATCTTGTCTTGGGAAGCGCTATGTTACAGTAACATATTATGTTACCACCTCACATTAAATACTTGCCACATAAGCAAAAATTTCTTGGAGTGCGCTATGTTACTAGCTAAGTTACTCCCACTATGACTAGCCTAATGCAGTGTCTACCGGATTAGTTGCATAGTTTAATTTCAGGTGTGCTTAGTTTAATTTGAGGGGTGTGTTGTGCTGAGCCCCAGCAGAACTATGTTATGTTTCTTCTCATTACTTTAACTCTTCAGTATGTACATACTAGTGCTAGTATTTCTTTAATAGAATTTAGCACCCCAATTAAGCACGTACTAGCTTTTTTAATAGTACTATATGCACAATTTGGCGACGAGCGCTCTCTATATGTACCACCTTTTTTTAAATTTCATTTTTTGCTTCATGGCAATCCATCGATAGTGGAGTACTACTGCATAAAAGTATACATTTTTAAAAGGCTAGCACACTGTTGATCACATATATATATATATATATATATATATATATATATATAGCCGCTAAATTCTCAACCTAGAACGACGTGCATGCCATGTAGTAAACCGATACGGAGGAAGTATAGTAAAATGAGGTGATTTTACCGAATGATCGGCGGGGAGCATGGCATGTCATGCGGTCCCACGTGTCATGATGTACCAAGGCGATGCGTGTGTCCCTCTTGAGGCAGAAGCAATACTAGTACGTGGTTTGAGATGATGTCGAACCGAAGTGTCAAATAATGGTTGCTTCGTCCATCTAGGACAGTGCGGCATTGTGATTTGACGTCTCATTGCTCATTACTACTCTTTGGGCGATGCAGGTGGGGTGCGCCCTCCCTGCTGTTCTGCACTATTATTTGGTGCTTGACACGTCGACCCAGTTGCTATATGTCCCACATGTCGGAGACAGGAAGTACAGAATTCATGAAAGGGAGCGTCGACGGAGGAGTATACTACAGAATTCATGAAAGGGAGCGACTTAGTTTTGGAAAAATCTGTTTTTACGGAGTACGTACCCACTAGGGTGTATTGGGCTCATCTAACAAACATTCGTTTTCCGTTTGATAAGTCTCAATTCTACTATACTAGTAGTAGTACCATTACATGTTGGATTTCGAGGTGCGTTAGATCACCCGACGCATAGCAAAGGTCAAGAGGAAACTAACCAATGCATGTATAAGTTCATGGAAATTTAGTGGTCATTCATGCATTCGTTCTAATTAATGCCTCGGTAAACATAACTTCTTGAGAAAAACGAGCGTACTGTGCATACTACGAAATTAATTCAACCACTCACCGTCTACCTTGGTTGGAGAGATTTTGAAATTGAGCCATAAACTGGAAAGGAGGGAGTAGTAACTTTTGTCTCGATTACTATTTGTGGCCTTGTATAGATGCAAAATGTATTTTTTATAGTGGCCTTGTATAAGTAAATAGAGGGAGTACTAACCAAAGTACGTAGTAGGGAGAGGAGTAAACGGAGGGAGTAGTAAAATTTTCTCCTCGTGCTGCGAGCCACCGCGCGCGTGGGCGAGGGAGCGGGCGTAAAGGCGTACAGTAGTAGTAAGCTTCACCTCATCCTGCGAGCCACCGCGCCCGTGGGCGGGGGAGACGGTGTACTAAGCAAGTTTCTCCTTGTTCTGCGAGTTGACGGGACACATCAAAAGTACTCCAGTGTATAGAGCCTTGCCTCTAAGGTAGGCCCCACATGGTTTGCCTCTTTTTTTAGTTTAACATAACGCGTCAAGTCGCAATTTGTTTGTTCACCCGTGGTAGACGATCCTCCCTCCACCAAGTGGACAACCAAGACATCGTGCCAAATTACCACGTGGGCTGCCTTTTCAGACAGAAATGAGCTCCACCGTGTACCCCGCGGGTGTGGTTGGGAAAGAGGCGAGAATGCGTGCGCCCGTGCGTGCACCTCTTCTCTTCGTGCACGCCCCCACCTACGTGGGTGTGTGTGAGAGATACAAACCTAGACATAATGCGACGCCCATCCCCATGCCTCCGCCCGGTCAGGCCACCACGGTGACCACCACGGCACCACGTCCCACTCCTCCTCACCTTATCTCTCATATTTCTCCCTCCATTTTTATATACAAGGGGCCACTATCAAAATTACAATTTGCAGATATACAAGGCCACTAACACTAATCGATGCAATATTAATGGTGTTTGCCTCGTGGTACTAGCAAACGAGGACATTGATTATCCCTTGCATGCATGCGAGAGTTTGTAAAAAAATGCATCTTGATGTTCCGTGCAATGCATGGGCATCTTGCTAGTCCATGAAAACAATGCATGGCAAAATTCCACGGCGAACGAGGGATTTGAATCTGTTGGGAGGGGCTGTTTGGATCTTGCCCAGGGTAGCCAAAATATTGGCGACCCTTTTGTCCACCGGTGCCTTTGCCACCGATGAACGAGGAATGACTCGGGTGCTCATGATGTCATGCATCCTCCAGCGCGCACGTTGGAGACGAGCTCGCATTTAGCTGTGTTTTTTGTCCCACAACGCCGCCTCGAGCCACCCGGCAGATCGACCGGCGACCGAAAATTACGCCATCCAACCGTAGCCGCACACATTATGACAAAGAACTCAACCAACCGGACGAAATTCACGCAAACACGTAGACAAACTGATATTTCATATAAACAACGACGGAAATCATATAAAATACCGGATTTTCACACAAGCATGACGGATTTCATTACATTCAAATGAACTAAGCGGTGCTAGTTACGGGCAACCTGGTATATAATACCTGGCCTAAATGGTCGCCGCCGATCGATTTGTGTTCCTCATGTCCGGCGACGATCACCGGACTGCCGGGAGCCCCGGAGGTATATGCTTCAGCGCAAAGGACGGCTCACTTTCCCACTGCCCAACTGATATCATTGGCTAGTGCCGAAGATGATGGTGGCCGGCACCGGTTCGAGTTCATCACCGGCCATTACTTCGTCATGGCCGGCACCGGCTCATGTTCATCCTAACATTGACCTCTTCCGTGGAGCCCATGTGGGGTCGACGAAGGTCCTCGCAACAAAAGGATCCGGCAAGACACCTGCTGTGTACGCCAGCGTCGCCTCCGCGGTGGCCTTCATGGGACCCAAGCGGCGGCGGCCTCCCGGGGCGGACGCGGAGGCGCTGGCCACCGACTCGTCGCTCTCCGCGCACCTGGCTTCTGTCGCTGCTTGCATGGCGCGGCCGCCGGCATGGGAGTCTCGGCCACAGAAACGGGAGACGCAGTACGAGGCGGCGGCGTGGACGGCAGCAACGACGCCTGTGCGCCGCTCCTCGTCGAGCTGGCCTGGAGCGGCGAGTTGCTGAACCACGCGCCGGCTTGGGGCGGCAACTGGCTCCATCGGGCGAGGGGAGGGAGGTGGACCAGCAAGCTGCATAGCTCGTATCCGGCGGGCTAGCCAGCCGGCTTGGATGCGGAATAACTACTCTTTGTAAGCCATTGTAAGAGTGGACAAAATGGTGGAGGAGATAGGGGAGCGGCGGAGGTGTGCGATTCTTGGCCGGCGTTTGGCCTCGTTTAAATAGGAGATTAAATAACGGCGGACGGGAGGAACTCGGCTGGCGTTGCGTTTAACGCCGGCCTGGTCATGAACGGACATGTGTCCAGAGTGGGTTTCTCGGGTACCACACGGGCGGGTTTCATGGAGGCGTTTGAATGCGGCACGGAGGCGTGTTCAGCCGGGCGTGCCGCGAGTGGCGCCCTCGCCTCTGACCTAGGACACCGCGCCGTTCTTCCACTGACGTGTGGGCTCTTTGGGTGCATGGTCGGCATGTCAGTGACCCAACGCAGGCAGCGCACAGCAGAGGAACCTTTGGTGGGCCAGGGCGGTCAGAAGTGGGCATTTCATAAACCGATGATTGTTCATTGAGTGTGACGTCATCTTTTTCATGTAGTTAAGCCTACTATGTTGATAGCCCGTTCGATACATTGTGATTCATAAAGACCAATCCAAACATCAATGTTCTGCTTATCACAGATAAGATTGATTAATACCCATAACAATCCATGTCCTTAACAAAGGGTGCATGCACGTATAGGTTGAGCGTGTGTCTTGCGTCGTGTCTTTGTGTGCATGCAGCGTCGCGAGTGTTGCGTGCGTGCAAGGGTGCGTTTCAGTGTTGCATGCATGGGTGCGTACGTGCGTGTGTTCGTGAGTGCATGTGTACGTGTCAGTGTTGCACGCCAGCATGCGTGCGTGTGTACATTATGTGTATGTGTCAGTGTTGCACGCCTACATGCGTGCGTGTCTTGCGTGCGTGCATGTGTACGTGCGGGGTGAGGCTACACGTCAGTCGACTGACTTTTTCATCTACATGATCTTGAGATTTTACGAAGTCACCATAGGTGCCTCGTGGTCGAGTGGAACGTCTCCTCCCACTGAACATACATCGCCGGAAAATACTGAAATTAACAAAAGATAAATGCGAGCACCGGGACTTTAACCTTGGTAGGCTCGAGAAACCACTGTCCTCTAACCATCCAACCACATGTTGGGTAGCACGACAAAATGTATGTGGTGACCGTGATGAGCTTATTCTGAAGTCCAGTGACCATATCGTGCTTTCACTTCAAATACAATGACCGTAAGTGTCATCAACAAAATACGGAGCACGCATCAAATGCAAAGTCCATCAGTGTCATCAATAAAATATGGAGACGTACCGTGAGCTAGATACCATTGTACTATTGTATATGCTTATTTTCTTAGTGGCCGATTGCGTGTGTGGTGTGGTGGGCACATCATTTCTAGTTGTTGTGGGTCAACATGAAGACTCATGGGTCAGTTCCATCCTACGCCACATATAGGTTGGACCGAGACGTGTTATACGGAGACCCATGTGGAGGACTCGGCATACAACATGACGCTACCAGAGTCGCGGAGGACTCTATCCCCACTGGTGATAAGCCGACTATATATGATTTGTAACCCTAGGCCCTTAGTATGTTATACAAGCTTGGGGGCTAGTTCATCGATAGTATACACACACGCACAATGCCTGGTATTCACGTGTACTTTGTACACACCCCTATCACTAATATCTTGTACTGTGAGTAGGCTCTTTCTTCAACCGCAAGGGTCCGATCCGAACTAGGGTAAAACTTTGCCTCGTATTACCATCCAGCCTAACAGCCGTGGATATCCTACCGAATGATATGATGAAATCATATGTGCCAACTACTATTAGAGAGGTGTGTCGGGGGGCAATGTGTGCGAGAGAGGCCTAAAGATAATGTGCGTCTTGGAGACACGTAGGCACATATATGTGCGTATAGAGGGCTAGTAGAGACCGTGCATGTGTATATATGCATGTGAGATAAATAGTGTTTTCCAACTGAGATTAGTGAAAAGAGTGGTACATAGTAGTCAGAAAGAGAGAGAGAGAGAAACAGAGAGAGCATGTGCGTGAGACACCCCGACACCCTGAGAGAGATCGTGAGCATGTGTGAAAGAGAAATGCCGAGGCATATAAAGTGTGTTCACTTATGCTTAGATAGAGAGATATATAACGCGTTTGTGAGAACGGGGCGAGGCATAGTGCATCTACGTGTAAAAGGCGGTTCTACGCATTAAATTAAAATATAAATGGCATTATTATTTTTGGATGAGATCATGAATTTTGCAAAATTGCGTATGGACGAAAATCGGTCTATCAGACACCCATACTCTATTGAATTCTAGCATGTGCATGTGTTTATTTCATATTATCGATCCATAGAGTGAGAGAGGATTGAAATACAGGCAATGGATGCTTTTGCAATTCATATATAAACATTAATTAGTGCACTCCATGTTGTTAGTGTGAAGCACTTTATACATTTGTCACTTGCATGGATACATTCCAAATTGCTAGCTACAAAATAAAATACATGTCGAATTCAACATAAAGGGGGTTTCGAAGATTCGAATTCATAGGAAGTGCATTCATCTATTTGAACCCGAGATAATGGCATTTGTAAATTAGATGTAAAAGGGGGCATCAATCTTTGTTCTGAGTTTGAACATGCTATATATATTCATACGCATATCTAACTTTTTTTTTGCAACCAAGGAGATTATACCGGAACCATGCATGAACCGAGGTAAGTTGCATATTTTTTAATATATACTACGTGTACAATGTATATTAAAATGTACCCTCCATTCCAAAATAATCGTAGCTTTAGGATTTTCAAGAGTAAAGATTTGTGAAGTTTGACAAATCCTGAAAGTTCAATTCAAGAGAACCGAAAACGTTAATGCTTCTGCTCCCAAATATTGAACCAAGCGCCAAATAGGCCTCTGGTCACCTGAAACCGCGCGATACTAATGTTTTGGTGGTAGGAAATTACTGTCCTGACTCTGGCCCGTGTAGCCTATCGGCCCGATGTCCAAAGGTCAAAACTGGGGTAGGTTTGTAACTTCACCAAGACGCCAAACTCAACCGCCTTCGAGAAGCATCCATACGCCGTGGGCGCCTAAACACCCATGCGCTCGGCCGAAATCTATCCCGCCCACATTTGGGACACCTGACATGACTGTCCTACCCCCAACCCGCAATATGTCCGAATTTTAGATGGGGGCAAAGTTTGTAACTTTCCCCAAATTTCAAACAAGCGCGTCTCAAACGAAACATTGTTCCCCCTTAGTTCCCCGCCTCCCTCCGTTTCCCCATTCATACTCCGTGGGCGCGAAAACACCCTCTCCACCAGCCGCGAAACACCAGCTTCCTCCGTCCTCCACCCCATAGCGGCCAATCCACCGCCGCCCTCCTCCATCACGCCGGAGCCGGTACCCCGACGTCGTCGTCCAACGCAACCGCAACGCCCTCAAGGACTTAGCAGCTGAAGCCGAGGCAGAGCTGCCTCCACGATGCCGACGCCGACGTGCGCCGTACCAGAACCACTCCGACCACGCTGTCCTGCGCCTCACTGCTGCGGCTCCACTGTCGCAACCGTCCACCGCACCGGAGCTGTTCCCGCTACGCCGTCGTTCGCCGCCTCGGATCTGCTTCCCCGCCGCCGACAGACGGCCCCGCATTCACACTCAACAACTTGGCCATGGGTTCGTCCAAGGTTGCACCGTCCTCCACAACTTCTGGTTTCCGCGAACAACAAGATCGTCGGAAAAACAGAAGGAGGACACAACTCGCCAGCGAGAAGAGGTACTCCTCTTCCCTTATTCGTGCAAATCTTACGTCTCCGCTCACACCGTATTCATCCCACGAAAGAAACTAGTTGTGCGCTTCTTCGCATCTTCTTCGTGATACTAAATGCACAAGGTTTCCTCCTTTACTATTTCACCTTTGCTAGAGGTCGGTAGCCCTCCGGATTTCAATTCAGGGTCGGTCGAACCGCAATTAAAGAAGCGGCACCGCTTAGGCGTGCGGAGCACCTAGTCCGCCTTTGTTCCCGGGAAGCGGCGCGCCGGTGTCTATCATAGGGGTGTGGGGCGCAGAGGCTGCTTGCGCCCGATCTGGAGGTCGGCGGGGCTTGAATGGATGGCGGGGGTGGTGCCAAGCACGGCAAAGGTGGTGAGGTCGAGGGAAGGCGCAGTAGGGGAGGAATATTGGGCGGTGGTCGTGGCGTTCGAGGAAGATCGTCAACACCGATCGGCCGGAGGTAGATGAAGGTGATCTGCCCGTTCTTTGTACATCGGACGGTGCAGAAAAAATGGACTGACCTATTTGCTTTCAGTCGACTGTTATTTTCGTAGAATCCTGTAGTAATTGAGTGTGCCATGTATGTTGTAGAGCTATCATATGTCTCCCGTCATTTATTTCTCACCGACCTGCTATCTGCTACCTTTACACTGTACTAATTGTGCACACACTTCACCCATACTCACACTATTGTTATTTTATGCATGGGTATTTCAGACTACGACGCAGTGATGATGAATGCGTAAAAGAAAAGATAGAAGTCGCTCGATGTAATTCAAGATAAGCAATAAGCGTTTCAGCTCTAATGGGTGCGATGTTAGCGATTGGAGACAAGAACGTAGCTTTGCAATTGATGATCTCAATTGCCACACACAACCATCCTGTGTGCTTGCTTTAACTTCACACCGTCAAATGTGGTTGCATTTTTCATATGGTGTCTAGCTTGTATTGCTTCCAATTTGGTTAAATTGCATCTGCTTACTTTACACATTATACCTTTGATAATGACATGCCTTCCTGTTTCTGATACATACTACATATGTCTATTAACCATGTTCGTACATCAAACTAATGCTCTTTTGTATCCCTCGTCAATCACTTATGATGAGACAATCACCCGGATGGGTTACTGTGAGACACCCTACTCGTCTAAAGAGTGCAGTGTCATCCTCCCCACATGATTCTCAAGAAACAGCAAGGCTAAATGAAGATAGTCAACGTAGCTCTCTAGTTGATCACATAATTCCCCACACCACCATCGCAGTGCTTGCTCTTACTTGGCAGTGTGATATGTGGTTGCATGTTGCATATGGTGTCTACCTTGTAATGCTTCTAATTAGGGTAAATTGCATCTGCTTAGTTAACACATTATACCTGTGAATATGACATGCCTTCCTGTTTTTGGTACATAATACGTCTTTCTATTAACCATGTTCTTACATCAAACTACTTTTCTTGTGTATCCCTCATCAATGCTCCTAATTTGTTAAATTGCATCTCCTTAGCTTACACATTATACATGTGAATATGACACGCCTTCTGTTTTGGTACATACTACATCCGCCTATCACACCATGTTCTTACATCAAACTACTGTTCTTGTGTATCCTGCGTCTATCTCTTATGATGAGACAAATCACGCGTGGGTTAATATGAGACGCATAATACTCTTATAAAGAATGCAATTTCATCCTCTCCACATGATTCTCAAGAAACAGCAAGCCTAAATGAAGATATTGAGCGTTGCTCTGCACAGAAGACAGCACTTCCCCTACACCACCATCACAGGTGCCTGCTCCAACTTCGCAGCAGATATGTGGTTGCATGTTGCATACAAAGGTCTAGCTTGTAATGCTTCTAATTAGGGTAAATTGCATCTTCTTAGTTTACACACTATACCGTGAATATGACATGCCTTCCTATTTTTGTACACACTACATCTATGGGTTAACCTTGTTCTTACATGAAACTACCTCTCTTACGTATCCTGCATCAATCACTTATGACGAGTCACCTTTATTCGCTGCATATTGCATATTATTTCTAGCATGTTGCCATGTATTGCTTCTAATTTGGTCAAATACATTTGTTAGGGCACCCTTTTAATTTGGCAGAGTGATATTGGTTTCATCTTTCATATGGTTTCTAGCTTGCATCGATTCTAACAAGTTCAAGCACCTTGTGCTTAGTTTACACTTTATACATCATACATGTCAATATGTCATGTCGTCCTATTTTTCATACATATTCCATCCTCCTATCATGCGGCTGCCTTACATGAAAGTAGTGTTCGTCAGTATCATGCATCAATAAGTTCTGAAGAGCAAATTTTATTTGTTTTTCTTGTGGGTTTTACTTGACAAGGAAAAATCAAGAAAGAGGAAGGAAAAGAGTAAGGAAGGCGATGATGGTGGTCCTCTCAAGAAGAACGTAAACGGAGCATCTGCACTGATTCTCCTTGTCTTGATAGTGCATTACATGGTCCAAGTCTCCGCTCCCCTACTCCACCATCCAAGGTGCTTGCTCTAACTTGGCGGTGTGATATCCTGGTTGCATGTTGCATATGGTGTCTAGCTCGTATTGCTCCTAATTAGTGTAAACTACATCTGCTTAGCTTACACATGATACATGTGAATATGACACGCTTTCCTGTTTTTGGTACATACTATATCATCTATCACACCATGTTCTTACATGAAACTACTCTTCTTGTGTATCCTGCATCAGTCACTTATGATTGGACACCTTTAAGTTGCCAGTGTGATATTGGTTTGCGTCTTGAATATGATTTCTAGCATGTATTGCTTCTAGTTTGATGAACGCCACCTATGACGAGACAGTTTTAACTTGGCAGAGTGATATTGATTGCACCTTCCTTATGGTGTCTTGCAGTGTTTCTAATTTGTTGAAGTGCCTTCTGCTTAGTTAGCACATCATAGGTGTGAATATGTCAAGTCAGCCCATTTTTTCGTACATATTGCATGCTCGTATCATGACTTTGCCTTTCATCGAGTAGTGTTCACAAGATCATGCATGAATGAGTTCTCAAGAGCGAATGATATTCCTTTTCTTGTCGGTATGACCTCACAATGCAAAATCAATAAAGCTGAAGGAAATTGGCAAGGCATTGGATGATGGTGGTCCTTCCGAGCAAGCTGAAACGGAGGTTCTCTACAGATTCTACTCCGCCATCCTCCCAACAAGATTCGCAAGACAACACAAGGCTAGTCACCAACGTAGCTGTGTAGATGATGAGCACATCTCCCTACTCCACCATCACAGGTGCTTGCTCTAACTTGGCACTATTATATGTGGTTGCATGTTGCGTATGATGTCTAGCTTGTATTGCTTCTAACTTTGTTGAATTGCATCTGCTTACTTTACACATAATGCCCGTGAATATGACATGTGTTCCTGTTTCTACATCAGACTACTATTCTTGCATATCCCGCATCAGTCACTTATGATAAGGCACCTTTAAGTCGCCATGTTATATTGGTTGTGTCTTGCATATGATTTCTAGCATATCGCTTCTAATTTGTTGAAACGCCATACAGTTTGAACTTGGCGAGTGATATTGGTTGCATCTTTCATATGGTGTCTAGCTTGCAGTGCTTCTAATTTGTTGAAATGACTTCGCTTAGTTACCACATCATAGGTGTGAATATGTCACACCATCCTGTTTTCATACATATTCCATCCTCGCATCATGTGTTTGCCTTTCATCCGAGTAGTGTTCACAAGATCATGCATGAATGAGTTCGAAGAGCGAATTTTATTCCTTTTTCTTATCGGTTTGACTTCACAATGCAAAATCATTACAGCTGAAGGAAATTAGTCCGGCGAAGGATGATGGTGGTCCTTCGGAGCAACTCAAACAGGGGGTCTCTACTGATTCTACTCCGCCATCCTCCCAACAAGATTCACAAGACAACACAAGGCTGGACAGTCAACGTAGCTGTGTAGATGATGAGCACATCTCCCCTACTCCACCATCATAGGTGCTTGCTCTAACTTGACACTATTATATGTGGTTGCATGTTGCGTATGATGTCTAGCTTGTATTGCTTCTAACTTGAATTGTATCTGCTTACTTTACACATAATGCCTGTGAATATGACACGTGTTCTTGTTTCTAGAACATACGTGTACATGATGAGCACATCTCTCCTACTCCACCATCACAGGTGCTTGCTCTTACTTGGAACTGTTATACATGGTTGCGTTTTCCGCATGATGTCTAGTTTGTATTGCTTCTGATTATGTAGAATTGCATCTACGTAGCTTACAACTTATACCTGCAACGATCACTTACCCATAAGACAGATTTAACTTGGGACTGTGATGTAGGTTGCATCTTGCATTGTCTTCTAGCTTGTACTGCTTCTAATTTCTTGAAATGGCACTTACGACGAGACACTTTTTTCTTGATAGAGTGATATTGGTTGCATGTTCATATGGTGCCTAGCTTTCATTTCTTCTAATTTTGTTGAAATGCCTTCCGCTTCATTGTTTTTTCATACATATTCCATCCTCCTATAAATGCGTGTGAATATGAAATGCTGTCTTTTGTATATATTACATCCTCCTATCCTACGCTTGCCTTACATCAAAGTAGTGTTAAATGCAGATCATGCATCAACCAGTTATGCAGAGCTAATTTTATTCATCTTCTTGTAGTTTTGACTTCATAAGGCAATATCGTAAAATAGGACGGAAAAAGAGTAAGTTAGGGATGTTGGTGGTACTCCGCACCGGCGCAAAACAGAGACTCTCTAGATTTGCCATCGCTTTGCTAATGAAGTTGAAGTCCCAAGTCTACATGATGAGTTCATCTCCGCACTCCACCATCGCAGTGCTTGCTCTAAGTTGACAGTGTGATAATTGGTTTCATGTTGCATATGTTGTCTAGCCTGTATTTCTTCTATTTTGATTAAATTGCACCTGCTGAGTTTATACGTTATACATGTGCATATGACATGGCTTTCAGTGTCTAGAATACACTGCATCTATCTATCATACCATGTTCTTACATCAAAGTACTGATGTTGTGTATCCCGCATCAGTAACTCATGATTGGACGTTTTTAACATGGCAGTTTGATAGTGGTTGCATCTTGCATTGATTTCTATGTTGTACTGCTTCTAATTTTTCGAATTGCCACTTATGACAAGACACTTTTAACTTGGCATATGGTGTCTAGCTTGCATTACTTCTATTTTCTTGAAAATCCTTCTGCTTAGTTTGCACATCGTAGCTGTGAATATGTCATGCCGTCCTGTTTTTCTTACATATTCCATCCTCATACGGTTGTCTTACATCAAAGTATTGCTTGTCTCAGATCATGCATCAATGAGTTCTGAAGAGTGATTTTATTCTTTTGTGTTGTTGGTACAGCTTGACATGGCAAAGTCAAAAAAGAGCAAGGAAAATAATATAGTAGGGAGTGCTGTTACTCGTCGGGTGAAATAGAAAAGGTTCTGCCGTCGAGATTCTGCTGGTACTTATAGTGCAGTAGAAGGTCCAAGTCCACCGCTAAATCTACAAACACAAGATCACTGCTCCACCAGCTGCAGATCCGCTTCAACTGTACCAGCATCTCAACCCGATTACTCGTTCGTTTGCTCCGGGCGGCGGTTCCCAAGCTGCCTTCACACCTAACACTACTTCCCAAGCACTACTGACACAACAGGACTTGGCAAGATCAGATGAACCTCATGAGCATCAACACCAAGACGGTACCTGACCGAGTCAAGTTGCAGTTGCATGCTCCTTTATATGTACTCTCACAGTTTGATGTACACTAACACTTTCCATATTCATTGTTGAACTAGCATTACGGCGCAAGTGGAAACAGACATCAAGGATAATGCTTGAAAGATTAACAAAATCTAAAGGAGGAAGAATGGAGATCCATTTTGAGGCAGGTTTAAAAAGGCCACGTGATGCTACAGAGTCAGCCAAATTAGTATCAGAGGCAGCTGTTGCCGTTAGGTGTCATGCACGTATCCTCCCAACGTGGATCCAATACAGGAATGAGAAAGACAATACCCAGTTTAACACCTTCCTTGACCATTTATCCGCAAGTAATGTTATTCATCGCAATTAGTAATATTGTCTTGCTCATCCCATACTTCCTAGCTTCCTCCTAATAAGACTCACATTCTTTTTCAACAGATGAGGTTCAAGTTGGATCCGAAGATGATGCAACCGAACAAGCATGCACTCATGTTTTTCGATCTGCTCATGCGACATTATCGGTACCACCTTAGAAAATCTCACTTTGAAGGCAAGGCTAACAATGAAATCGCCCAAACATCTCCAGTGGAATATATTACAGATGAAGATTTGGACAGCCCTCGTTACACACGGTCCGATCCAAAGTATCGTAGGCTATATGTATTTGACTGCACCACATATTGAACTTGTATTTATGTATGTGCCTTACAAGTGTATCTTCTTCTAGGCTAACTGTTTGAAGAACAAAACCAACCGTTCTAAAGTGAAATTCCAATAGACAACAGGATCTCGTAGCTATATTGCACACTGCGAGGCTTATGTAAATAGCTGCTACTTCCTTCTCTTTTTTTGTGCCATACTATCGTATCTATATTGACTTGTTCCAAATACAGAGGAAAGCCCGTGCGGACCAAAAAGAACCTAAACCGAATGCAGTGCAAATCTTCAAGGATTGCCACACCAGCAAGATGAAGGGCATGAGCACACCAGTTCAAGCCGCTGTTGTAAGTCCTTACTCCTCCTGCCTTGAACTGATTGGTACTGTGATGTGTTCATTTAACTATTTGGTTTGCAGCCAATGTCAGTTATTCTGTTCACTTCTATACACAATTGTCTTAACGTATCATTTCACCTTACATGGTTTAAAAGAGATGAAGGATATTCTTTTGGTCTTGATCTGTAATCTAGTTGTTATGTTCACATGCGCACACAATGATAAAATAGCATGTTTGTTTTATATCTGTTTGCCCATGATATGAATGATGTCATACTATGTTCATCCTACTTTAAACCATGTCTCTTTATCCTTAGATGTCAACGAATGTGAGGACATAGACAATACAATAGGCATGCTACATGGACATATGTTCCGAAAGTGATTTTATTATGTAGTTGGCACTACAATACATGCTAATGTATTAAAGTAGTTCACCAAAATAAGTTATGTATAAATGTTTAACCTACTTTGTTTGTTTTTGTCTCATTAGTAACTTATCTGGTACACTAATCTACAAGTTCAAACTTTCAGGAAGCTATGGAACAAATGATTGAACAGCCACAACCACACAAGGTGACGAGGCTACTACAGGCACAATGTCACCTCTTGCTGCGGTCGTCGGTATCTCTCCACTAACAAAGTGCAAAAAGCACCTTCCTGTAATTTTGGGTTGATTGTCAAGGTAACCTCGTCCAAATCGCCATCGAACAAAAATCTTCCTGCTAGACAGTGATATATCTGTGCTCCGCACACAAGTCCAATCCCTAATGGACGTTGTTTCGTAAACAAGAATAGTGGTTGAGAAATGTCGTCAAGATATGAATGGTTTTGAAACCGAATATCGGACATTAAACCGTTGTTGAAGAGCAATGGCAGAAAAAAGGTGGAGATCGTCTTTGCTCCATCGATTCTGACTGAAACATTAGCACCGAGGTCAAATGATCAGTGCTTCTATACATCCGATGGTGCTTTTATCTCGAAGGATCAGAAACTTTTGCCAATGTGCCTTTTGTTGTATGATTGGAATTTATTTTGTTGTGATACAACATTTATGATGCTGCCACATGCTGCAGTAATTACGACGCTATTTTTGTATAGTGTAGGTTTATCTTAGTAATGTATTCTGCCGAAAGCTTCGTAGGAGCCCAACATGCCAACATTCGTCGGGCCCATTCCAATTGGGCTAAAAACGATTACGGACCGAATTGGCATGTAGCCCACTAAAAATATCTGGGCTTAAATTAGCATAAGCTTTCAAAATTTTTCTGGTAGGCTCTGTGCCCATAGTGGGCCTTTAATAGGCCTAAACATAATTTGGGCCCTCGGTAAAAATAGGCCGTTTACAGTGTAAATTTCTCGAGCCCATAAAAACATGGGCCTTTAATAGACCGAAAGTGAGATTGGGCCCTGATTGTGCCAAATAACCCACTGGACTTAGCAGGCCGAAATGGTGGCCCATTTACGATGCGGATATTTGACAGGCCGAAATTCGGACGGGCCGTAAATGCGCCGACCTAATACACGGGCCTTTAACAGGCCGGAACTTCGGTCGGGCTAGATTATCGTCATTTTTATATGGGTCGTTAATGGGCCCAATATGACATTGGGCCACATATGGCCCATGGTTTACGTCCGACGTTAACAGACCAAAAATGACAACAGGCCGAAAATGGCCCAAATCTTTAGTGGGCCTATAACAGGCCGAATGACAGACATGGCCGAATATGACCCAAATCCTTCACGGTCGTTTATGTCGGCGTTCTGGGAATGGGGGTCCCCAGACTTGCCTGCCTGCGGCCTGCAGCGTGGCTCAAAGGGGGGGGCCCAACACGGCCCATCTTCATCAACACGAGCTCAAGACCCACGCGAGGGGCCCAGCCTCACAAGGCGGAGCAGGGAGCTTCCTCGTGCATGGCCTCGTTAGGCTGGCTCATGAGGAGGCGGAGAGATCAAGGCGGGTACCTCGCGAGGTTCCCATGACGCAAGCCATGACGACCATAGGGCGCCCGGGCGCCAGCCCAGCAGTGTCCTCCTTTCCTCTTTGGTGCAAAGGGAGCAAGAGCAAAGGCGAGAGCATCAAGCAAAGGCGTCCATTTCGGTGCAACAAGACCAAGACCAGTCCAACGGCAGGAAGGAAGTCATTGTGGAGCCCAAGCCAAGGCGTCACCACCAGAGCCTTTGACAAAGTAGGACCAACTTTAGTCAAGATAAGTGTACTAGATGTTCCCCTTCAAAATGGCTAATTGTTGGCGCCCTTCCCGCTCAATATTTGGGAAGAGGCCCAAGGCCCTTGCCTATAAATAGGACTAGCCACCCACAGGGTAGAGGCATCTGGCATCCAATCGGTAGCTGGAGGCACCTTGAATAGAGAGAGAGAGAGAGAGAGAGTGACTGAACTCCCCCTAGCAGTTCATCGCACCAACCAAGAACAGAGCCCTCGCGAGGATGTTCTTCCTTGTATTGTTCATCACCATCAGCCCAAGAGGCAATCCACCACACCACAAACTAGAGTAGGGTATTACACCACAATGGTGGCCCGAACTAGTATAAACCTCGTGTCTCTTGTGTTGTTCCTTTCATAGTTTAGATCCGAGCGAGGCGGCGGGGTGCAGGTAGGTAGAAGGCGAGATCTCCGTGCGCACCCCAGTGTTCGAACCTCAAGGGTCTGCCGGAACCCAAAATCCGACATTTGGCGCGCCAGGTAGGGGTGCACCGGAGTTTCCCTTCCGCCACCGCCGCGACCCGCCTTGCGATGAGCAGCGCGCCGCCCGCCCCGACCGCCACAACAGGGCGAGGGGCTCGAGCCCTGGCCACGGCCTTGCAACAGGTGCGGTGACCGGACAAGTTCAAGCCGACGACGCCGCCGCGCTACAACGGCGCGACCGATACGATGGCCTTCCTGCTGGTGTACGAGGAGGCCGTCCTTGAAGCTGGAGGTGACGACAGGGTCATGGCCAACAGGCTTCCCATGGCCCTCACCGGCGCTCCGCGCGCGTGGCTGCTCCACCTTCCGGCAGCCTCCATGGCCTCTTGGGAAGAGCTCTGCGGCCTCTTCCTCGCCCACCACGCTACGCTGGCGCCCCCAGTCATCGTAGCCCTCATGGGCGGCTCGCGGGCGCCGCCCTCAAGTCACCACGTCAAGCCGTTTGTCCGCCGGGTCGGCGCCGCCTCCACGCGGCAGGGAGCCCCCCAGGACCGGTCGGCGCCCAAGGCTAGTCTGACCTTCAGCTCGGAGGACCGCCCCTCCAACTCAGCCTGCTCGGGTGCGCTCCCCATGCTATGCACCCCCACCATCTGCCAGGTGGCCGTCACCAGGACTGTCATCGACGGTGGCGCGGGCCTCAATGTGCTCTCAGTTGAGGCCTTCAACCTCCTCTGCATACCCCGGGAGCGGCTGTGACCCAGCCGGCCTTTCTCGGGCGTCAGGGGCGGGTCATCCAGCTCCTTGGGACAGATCCGGCTCCCGGTAACTTTTGGCACCTACGACAACTTCCGCACGGAGCTGGTCGATTTCGACATCGCCCCCATCGGCCTCCCTTACAACGCCATCCTCGGCTACCCAGCACTGGCCCAGTTCATGGCCGTGACTCACCCGGCATACAACCTCATGAAGATGCCCGGGAGCAACAGTGTCCTCACCGTGCCCGGGGACACCGGAGACGCACTGCGAGTGCTCAAGCTCGCCTTCAAGACGGCGGCGCCAGCGCAGCCTACCGACGCGGAGACCCCTGAGCCCAAGGGGGCTGCACCAACCAAGAAGAAACAGTTGTTCGCCCAATACAAGGCAGAGACCAAGCAAATACCCGTCGACAAGGACGGGTCCACTAACGCCACTTTCACCATAGGCGCCAACCTCGAGCCCGAGCAGGAGGAGGCCCTGGTCAAGTTCCTGCATGCAAACAAGAAGGTATTCGCCTGGGAGCCTGATCAGTTGGTAGGGATCCCTAGGGGCGTAATCGAGCATCACCTCCACGTGTGCCCCAACGTACGCCCCGTAAAGCAAAAAGCGAGGCAGTAGTCCACTGAAAAGCAAGCCTTGATCGTCCAGGAGACCGGCAAACTAGAAGCCACTGGGGTCATTCGTGAGGTCCGGTATCCGGAGTGGTTGGCCAACCCTGTCGTTGTACCAAAGAAGGGAGGGAAGGAGCGCATGTGTGTCGACTTCACCAACCTCAACAAGGCGTGCCCACAAGATCCGTTCCCGCTCCCTCGCATCGACCAGATCGTTGATTCCACCGCTGAGTGTGACCTGTTATGCTTCTTGGATGCCTTCTCCGGGTATCACCAGATCAAGATGGCGGTAGAAGACGTGGAAAAGACGGCTTTCCTGACCCCGTGTGGGGTGTACTGCTACACGTGCATGCCATTCGGGCTGCGCAACGCAGGGCGACCTTCCAAATGGGCCGATGCACATCACCTTGGGTCCGCAGCTCGGGAAGAATGTTGAGGCTTACGTCGATGACATTGTGGTGAAGTCTCGGGAGGCCAGAACCCTGATACAAGACCTGGAGGAAACCTTTGCGAGCCTCGACGCAGTGAACCTGCGGCTCAACCCGGTGAAGTGTGTGTTTGGAGTCCCCTCAGGCAAGCTCTTGGGCTTCCTCGTATCCCACCGAGGCATCGAGGCTAACCCAGAAAAGGTCAAGGCGGTCGAGGACATGAGCCCGCCAAAGACCCTCAGGGAAATGCAGAAGTTCACTGGGCGCGTGACTGCTCTAGGGCGCTTCATCTCCAAGCTGGGGGAACGAGCGCTGCCTTTCTTTCAGCTAATGAAGAAAAAGGGACCCTTTGAATGGACTGAGGAGGCCGACAAGGCGTTTCAAGATCTCAAGAGGTACCTGACCAGCCCTCCGGTCATGGTGGCCCCACGCCCACAGGAACCCCTGGTGCTCTACCTCGCCGCCACTCCCTACTCCGCCAGCGCGGCCCTGGTGGCGGTTAGGGAAGAGCGTCAAACCAAAACCACAGTGGCAACCCAGGTCAAGGCAAAGCAGGAACAAGGAAGACCCACAGAAACCACTACCGCGGCTGAGAAGGATCAGCCGCCGCAGGGGAGCGCACTGGGGACGGAAGAGGTCCCTCCCCTAGACTACCAGCCTCTAGAGGCTCCATTGCCTCAGGAGGCGCCACGGTCCCCAGAGGGCGCCAGCGGCACTGGCGCTCCAAACCTCGTTGAGTACCCAGTGTACTTCGTCAGCACGGTGTTACGGGACGCAAGGGCGCGGTACCCCATGCCTCAGAAACTCCTCCTCGCGCTATTGGTGGCCTCGGGCAAGCTGCGGCACTATTTTCAGGGTCACCCCGTCAAGGTCGTCTCAGCATACCCCTTGGAAAGGGTGCTCAGGAGCCCCAACTCAGCCGGAAGGGTCGCTGAGTGGAACATTGAACTGCAAGCGTTTCAGCTCGAATTTAGCACGACCAGAGTCATCAAGGCGGCCGCGTTAGCGGATTTCATGGCAGAGTGGATGGAGGCACAGGGCCTCAAGGCCGACGAGGATCGGTCCCTCTCCCCGAGAAGCGAAGCGCCAGAAGGTTGGGTCATGTACTTCGACGGGGCGTTCTCCAGGCATGGCGCTGGGGCTGGGGCGGTGCTCATATCTCCCACTCAGGACAAGCTCTACTACGCTGTGCAGCTCTGTTTCCAGCAAGGTGAAAAGGTCTCCAACAACATATCGGAGTATGAAGGTCTAATAGCGGGCTTGAAGGCCGCAGCTGCCCTAGGGGTGAAGCGCCTCACCATCAAGGGCGATACGCAGCTCCTCGTCAATTTCTCCAACAAAGTGTACGAGCCAAAGGATGAGCACATGGAAGCCTACCTTGCGGAGGTCCGCATGATGGAGAAACAATTTTGGGGGTTGGAGTTGCAGCATGTGCCCCGCGGCACCAATCAAGAGGCCGACGACATCGCCAAACGAGCATCCAGGCGGTTACCTCAGGAGCCTGGCGTGTTCGAGGAGCGGCTCTTCAAGCCCTCGGCCATGCCAGCGCTATCAAACACGGCGCAGCCTCGGGAGGAGCTTCCCAGCCACCGCCTCGGGAGCCTCGATGCAGGCCCGGCCTCAGAGGCGCCTTTGCTCGACAATGGAGCCTCAGGAGGGGTGCTGGATCACAGAGCTCCGGAGCTACTTAACGCAAGGGACCCTACCGGAGAAGGAGGAGGAAGCGGAGCATGTGGCGCGGCAAGCCACAGCATATTGCATCAGGGATGGAGAGCTCTATCGGAAGCGACCGAATGATGTGTCACTACACTGCATCTCCCGGGAGCAAGGGAAAGAACTGCTGGCAGATATACACGGTGGAGACTGTGGGCATCACTCGTCTTCACGAACCCTCGTGGGCAAAGCATTCCGGAGCGGTTTCTATTGGCCTACTGCACTCAATGACGCTGTCGAACTAGTGAAGGCTTGCGAAGCCTTCCAATTCCATGCCAAGCAGATCCAGCAGCCAGCAGGAGGTCTGCAAACTATACCCCTCTCGTGGCCATTCGCAGTCTGGGGGCTGGATATCCTGGGCCCGTTTCCTCGAGCGCCAGGGGACTATCGCTACCTCTACGTCGCCTTGGACAAGTTCACCAAGTGGGCTAAAGTGGAAGCCGTCCGCACCATCCCCGCAGGTTCTGCGGTCAAGTTCGTCAAGGGCATCGTGAGCCGGTTCGGGGTGCCGAACCGCATCATCACCGACAACGGTTCGCAGTTCACCAGTAACCTCTTCAAAACATATTGTGCTAACCTGGGAACGCAGATATGCTACACTTGGTGGCGCACCCGGCAACGGCCAGCCGAGCGGGCCAACGCAGAGGTCCTGAGGGGCCTCAAGACCAGGACATTCAAGAAGAAACTGGAGGCCTGCGGCAGAGGTTGGTACGACGAGCTTCAGTCCGTGCTGTGGTCCATCCGCACGACCACGACCAAGCCAACCGGAGAGACCCCATTCTTCCTGGTCTATGGAGCCGTAGAGGTCCTCCCTCACGAGGTCAGACGTCGTTCCGCACGGGTCCTGGCGTTCGACGAGGCGCAGCAGGACGCCATGCGGGGGACGGACCTCGTACTGGGGGAGGAGCGTCGTCGAGAAGCTGCGTTGCGAGCGGCGAGGTACCAGCAAGCACTGCGATGATACCACTGCCGCAACATCTGCCCCAGAACTCTTGAGGTAGGGGACCTCGTGCTCAGGCGGGTTCTCTCCAGGGAGGGGCTGCATAAGCTCTCTCCCATGTGGGAGGGCCCATTCAAGGTTGTTCATGTTTCCAGGCCCGGCTCCGCGCGCTTGGAGACTCAGGAGGGGGTGCCAGTCCAGAACGTGTGGACATCCAGCATCTCCGGAGGTTTTACCCCTGAAAAGGCCCAGAGCCTGTGAAGAAGGCGAATGCCTGTGAAGCTATCTTTTTGGAAAAGGCCCAGAGCCTGTGAAGAAGGCGAATGCCTGTGAAGCTATCTTTTTGGAAAAGGCCCAGAGCCTGTGAAGAAGGCGAGTGCCTGTGAAGCTGTCGCGTTTTGGAAAAGGCCCAGAGCCTGTGAAGAAGGCGAATGCCTGTGAAGCTATCTTTTTGGAAAAGGCCCAGAGCTTGTGAAGAAGGCGAGTGCCTGTGAAGCTATCGCGTTTTGGAAAAGGCCCAGCGCCTGTGAAGAAGGCGAGTGCCTGTGAAGCTATCGCGTTTTGGAAAAGGCCCAGAGCCTGTGAAGAGGGCCAATGCCCGTGTAGCTTGCTTCCCCCAAGAAAGGCCCGGAGCCTGTGAAGAAGGCCAACGCCTGTGAAGCTCGCCGCCCGTGACACTCACGTAATAATGAGTTGGGGCTGTACACGCCCCAGAGTCTCAGGAGCGCCGGCCTCGGGCCACAGGGCTCCCTCCCACGCCCAGTGGCAGCACTTAGCTCCGCGCTGGTGAGAAGACGTCGAAGAATAGATTAGTTGCCGGACGCGGCTTTTTCATTTGCTTTCTGCAGTTGGCTTGTTCATTCTCATTTGAAGTTTTATCAAAGTTGTTGTCGTTTTGATTTGTGGCTCTTCGACCTTTCGCCCTCCTACCTCGATTTCTCTCGCGCAAGGTCTCGCGAGGGGGGCAGCCTGAGCGCCCCCGCGAGTGTTTTCTGCCCTTATCGTTCGAGGTTTCCCTACCCGGGTCCACTACAGGAGCACCCCTCCAGTCCATGCCCCACGGGCACCGCGACACGAACACAGGACCTGGGTCGGTCGCCTCCACAGCTGAGGCCGGGAGCTACCTCTCCAGACTAACCTTCGCAGGACATGAAGCGTTCGACGAGGCCTCGGCCTCGGGAGACGAGGGCCATGACGGGCACCCCCGAGCTAAGTAATTTCTACGCGCAGGCGTGTAGCACAAAGGCATAATACCGAGATAGCGGAAACAGTACGATAATTAACAGCAATAATCCAAGCACGCCCACGCGGGGCCCTACACCACTGTCTCTTTGCGCGGGAAAATGAAAAAGAACAAAACAGGCGCGGCTCGCCTGACACCAACTCGCGGGGGAGACTCGAACTGCCTCCGGAGCTCAGGCGGACTCCCTCTCGCGCTTCACCGGGGCGGGGCGGCGGGCGGACTCGCTACCTCCCTCCAGGCGGGCGCGGGCGGTGCGGAGGCTGGTCGCGCCACCGGAGGAGCCGCCGAAGAAGAGTCGTCAAAGCTCGACGAGCCCCGAGCGTCGCCGAACACGCGCGCGCTGTCGTCTTCATCGTCGCTGGGGCTGGACCCGTGGCCGCGGTCATCGTTCTCAGGGCAGCATCCAGTGCGGCGACCATCTTCCCCGAACACCCTCACATAGAGGGTGGCGTCGCCGTCGAACTTGAAGTGCAGGGTGCACCGCCGGCTCGACAGCTGGGGCAAGCGTTGCCACCGCTGGTCGTGGCCAGGCTCCGGCAGAGACCTCCAGTGAAGCCAGGAGGCCCAGCTGCAGCAGCCATCCGCCTGAAGCCGAGGCCGCCCAGGCACCAGCCGAAGCTCACCTAGGAGGAAGCGAGAAGGCTGGAGCCGGGTGCCGGTCGGCTCACTGACCACACAACGAACTCCGGCAGCACCTCTGCCGAGTGGAACGCTGACCTAGGGGTCGCGCGTCAGAAGCACGCCCCAAAGAGCGGCCTGCCGCCCGCCACACTGCGGAGATCACCTCCACGACCGCGAGGAGCCACCATGGGAGCCACAGGTGTTTGCGAGGACGGCCTCGACCGCTTGGGCGGGGAGAGTCGAGCTCCACTGGCGAGCCTTCCCCTTCTCCGCTGCCGAGAACCTCTTGGTAGCCATGGAGAAGAAGAAGAAGCGAGAGGAGATGGGCTAGAAGGGCAGGCGCCGTCCCGTACTTATAGCCGGGGAAGGCCAACCACCGACCTCCACGATCGCAGGTAATCATGACCCGCTTTGCATGTAGGGACTTGTCAATTCGTGTAGTCGTCGAGGCATTGTGGGGGAGCAGGGCCGCCCACGTCCAATCAATCGCCACGAGGCGCCCAAGGCCGCATGCTATTAGGGCCCGCGGCGCTTCGCACTTGCCCCTTCGCCTCTCTGCTCGGCCAAGTCCGGGCACGCCTTGGACCCGGGGGCTACTGTCGGCGTTCTGGGAACGGGGGTCCCCAGACTTGCCTGCCTGCAGCCTGCAGCATGGCTCAAAGGGGGGCCCAACACGGCCCATCTTCCTCAACACGAGCTCAAGACCCTCGCGAGGGGCCAAGCCTCATGAGGGCAGACGAGAGCTTCCTCGAGCACGGCCTCGTCAGCTGGCTCGCGAGGAGGCGGAGAGATCAAGGCGGGTACCTCGCGAGGTTCCCATGACGCAAGCCATGACGACTAAGGGCGCCCAAAGTGGCGCCAGCCCGCGCAGTGTCCTCCTTTCCTCTTTTGGTGCAAAGGGAGCAAGCGCAGGCGAGAGCATCAAGCAAAGGCGTCCATTTCGGTGCAACAAGACCAAGACCAGTCCAACGGCAGGAAGGAAGTCATTGTGGAGCCTAAGCCGACGTCACCACCAGAGCCTTTGACAGGCGAGGACCAACTTTAGTCAGGATAAGTGTACTAGATGTTCCCCTTCAAAATGGCCATTTGTTGGCGCCCTTCCCGCTCAATATTTGGGAACAGGCCCAAGGCCCTTGCCTATAAATAGGACTAGCCACCCACAGGGTAGAGGCATCTGGCATCCAATCGGTAGCTGGAGGCACCTTGAATAGAGAGAGAGAGAGAGAGAGTGACTGAACTCCCCCTAGCAGTTCATCGCACCAACCAAGAACAGAGCCCTCGCGAGGCTGTTCTTCCTTGTATTGTTCATCACCATCAGCCCAAGAGGCAATCCACCACACCACAAACTAGAGTAGGGTATTACACCACAATGGTGGCCCGAACTGGTATAAACCTCGTGTCTCTTGTGTTGTTCCTTTCATAGTTTAGATCCGAGCGAGGCGGCGGGGTGCAGGTAGGTAGAAGGCGAGATCTCCGCGCGCACCCCAGTGTTCGAACCTCAAGGGTCTGCCGGAACCCGAAATCCGACAGTTTATGGTCTGAAAGTGTTGATGGCCTGTAAATTGGCCCAAATGAAGCCGGACCTTTGACAGGCCGGAAATACACCGGGCCATTATTCGGCCCAATTACTTAGCGGACTGTTAACAGGCCAGAAGTGAACATGGGCGCATTGATGACAAGTTTAGACCAGGCCGTTGACGGGCCGATTTGACAGAGAATGTTGGGCCTTTAGCTGGGCCGGCCCATTATGGTCTGCAGAATCTTGTGGGCCTTTAGCTGGGCCAGCCATGGTGGTCCGCAAAATCTTGTGGGCCTTTAGTTGGGCCGGCCCATTATGGTCCGCTAAATTTTGTGGGCCTTTAGCTGGGCCGGCCCATTATGGTCCGCTAAATCTTATGGGCCTTTGGTTGGGCCGGCCCATTTAAACTTTGTGGGCCACTTTTGGGCCGGTCCCGAAAAAGGCCCACAAGATTCTGAAGACCATAATGGGCGGCCCAAATAAAGGCCAATGAGAATTTTACACGTGGAAAATCGGTATTGGTCATGGTCGTTAACGGGTTATCGGATCCAAAATCCGACCCGATAGCTTAATGGCGTTCGTTACGGTGGATGCCACGCGTGTCGGTCACCCTTGGACGAAAGCACTTCAGTGACCGTGATTTATCGTCATGGAAGTGGACACTTCCGTGACGATAATTTTGGTAATGTCATGGAACACTTCTACGACACATGTATGACTATCTTGATTCTCATAAATTTGTCATGGATGTACATGCATGACAAAAAACGCGACCTACTGTGACAAACACGTATCATCACGGAAGTGTATTTTTTTGTAGTGTAGAACGACGCCTCAAGGGTAAATTATAATACCCGGGGGGAGTCCTCTTCGAAGGATAGGGTTTTTTAGTTCGGCTTACACGCGACGCGGGGAGCAGTCCAGGGTAGTCGGCCGTAATGGCCACTAGGGCGCCATCCCAGCTCACTTGATAAAATACCCCGTTGACAAGCTCCACAGTGATATCCGTATCCACCTTAAGTCCCGGATCTAGGGCCCTTCCAGGGTCCTCTGGTTGCGGGGAGGGGCTGAAGATTCCTTCTACAGCCCTCCTTAGTTCCTGCTCAGAAGCATTGATGCAAGTAATCTTAGCAGAAGAACGCTAGAGTAAGTAAAGTAGGGAAAAAATGGCAACTTACCCACGCTAGCGGGTTGTACATGGAGAATCCGTCCCGCGTTTTTATGCGAAGGAATTCCTCCTCTTCCCCTTTGTACAAATCGGAAAATATCCTTGCCAAAGCGGCAGCGGAGTCCGGACCCTTACGGTCGCAACGTTTGGCGTCGTCTTCCCCGTTGAAATGCCACATGGGCTTCCCCCGATATTGGAGCGGCTGCAGTCCCCGTCTTATGCATATCGCCATAACCTCAACTATCGGCAGTCCGGATTTGGCCAGTAACTTTATCCTGTTCATCAGGAGGAATATTTCCTTTGTGTCCTCTTCTTGAGGGCCCCGGGGGCACCAGCTTAGGCATGCCCTCGGCGGGGCGTTGCTGAACTTGGGGAGATCTGTCCGGACTGGATCCGGAAGGGGGACGTCGTCTATATAGAACCACTCTGAAGGCCAGTTTTCTGGTGCCTTCCTAGGAGTGCCGGACAGGTATCAGGTCTCGGCAATGCGCCATACTTCAGCCCCGCCCACTTGACATAGGGACTCCCCCTGGGTGCGGGGGACGAGGCAGAACAGTTTCCTCCATAGTCCGAAGTGTGGTTCGCAGCCTAAAAACAGCTCGCAAAGGGCAACATGCCCCGCTATGTGCAGAATAGAGGCAGGGGTAAGATTGTGTAAATGGAGGTCGTAGAACTCTAGGATCCCGCGAAGAAACGGGTGGATAGGGAACCCGACGCCCCTCAGCAGATGTGGGATGAGGCATATACGCTCCTCCGGAGATGGGTTAGGAGATCCCTCAGCTTGTTCCCCTCCGTCATAAGCGGCTATTCCAGCTCGGACGGGGACCATGAACACCGGTGGGAGAAACCCTTGGGTTTGTAACTCTATCAAACGGCTATGAAGAACTGAACACTCTCCCCAATCCCCCGACTTGGAACGAGAAGGGCAAGCAGAAGAGCTGCGACGGCCGGCCATGTTGGAATGGCTTTTCGCGGAGCGCTCTGTTGGATGCTAGCTCTAGGAGGGAGAGTGAGGTTTGGACCTGAGAATCCCCGTCCCTTCAAATAGACGGTTAGCCCGGAGGATCGAGGGTGGCAAACACAAAAATGCGTCGACTCCTCGCATTCGTTCGACACGTGGAGATGGTCATTACTGAGGCATTGAAGTCGAGGAGCACAACATTGATTGGAGGCCGGACACTATTCATCGTAACAGGTACTTTGGAGTATTCGAAGAAGGAACCCGCCTTGCAATGCCGAAGACAATACTGCGCGCCGGACTCATCGTCATTGAAGCCTGGTTCAGGGGCTACTGAGGGAGTCCTGGATTAGGGGGTATCCGGACTGCCGGACTGTGTACAACGTCCGGACTATTGAAGCGTGAAGATACGAGACTCAAGACTTCGACCCGTGTCCGGATGGGACTTTCCTTGGCGTGGAAGGCAGGCTTGGCGATCCGGATATTATATTTCCTTCCTTGTAACTGACTCCATGTAAACCCTAGCCCTCTCCGGTGTCTATATAAACCGGAGAGGTTGGTCCTTAGAAGGCCGATCACAATTACAATCATACAATCGTAGGCTAGCTCTTAGGGTTTAGCCTCTACGATCTCGTGGTAGATATACTCTTGTACTACACATATCATCAATATTAATCAAGCAGGAAGTAGGGTTTTACCTCCATCGAGAGGGCCCGAACCTGGGTAAACATCTGTGTCCCTTGCTTCCTGTTACCATCAGTCTTGACACACAGATCGGGACCCCCTACCCGAGATCCGCCGGTTTTGACGCCGACACTGCCCGTGTAGCAGTTGTATGAATTCAGTTACAAGATCCCAGTCAACTCTGCAAAATCATATACACTTGTATGGGATGTCGGTCACATATACTAGGTGGGTTCATCATGGTGAAGCTGTGAACGTCAATGTTATTGACTACGTGGAAGCAGCAGATCACCATCTTGATCTTCCTGATGCTCAGGTGGAAGAGGAGGAGGAGGAGGTGGTGACGGATCCAGTGAGTTTGACCAACATTGAAACAATGCTACGAAATGCTCGTGCATTCCGTGAACTTTCACCTGCAGAAGAAAAACGGTGGGCCCGCATGTTGGGACAATGCAACGTTGCTGTCACCCCAGGAAATAAGCTATTAGTATTCTCAGCTATGGTCACCTTTCTTCAGGTGAAGACATCTGAGTGGATGACCAACAAATCATTCGATGCGATGTTGGCTGCTTTCCGCAAATCTTTCCCAGATGCGTCTGAGCTGCCACACACCTACAATAAAATGAAGAATTTCCTTCGTGCAGTTGGAATTGGATATGATCCATGTTTGTAAGAATAATTGTGTTCTGTTCCGAAGGATTATGCCAACTTAAGTGAATGCCCGAAATGCAAATCATCAAGATGGAAAGATGGCGATGATGTGAAGAGGATTCCTCATAATGTTCTGAGACATTTTCCAATTACACCAAGATTGCAGAGGTTGTTTCATGATGCTGAAACAAGAGAGGATGTACTATGGCATTCTAGGAACTAGGAGTACAGAGATCAGAATGTAATGAGCCATCCATCTCATGGTAGTGAGTGGAAAAGCTTCAATGATAAACACAAAGAGTTTGCTGCTGACCCGGGAAACATTAGACTTGGCTTAGCTTCAGATGGATTTAACCCATTTGGCCACCAGAGCGCCACATATAGCATGTGGCCAGTGCTTGTTATCCCTTACAACATGTCTCCAAATGTCTGCACCAAAGAATCAAACTACATGATGGCCTTGCTCATCCCAGGTCCAAAAAGTCCTAGAAAGGATTTTGATTTGTTCATGGAGCCTCTTGTGGAGGAACTTCAACAACTATGGAAGGGTGTTCTCAATCGAGACCTATATAGCAGCCAACCAGTTGATTATCTGGCTTTGGGCACTATGTCAGGGCGAACGACACATGGTTACAATGCATGTGTTCGCTGTGACAGGAATCCGCTGTCATACGCAATACTTAGCAAGATCCGTTACATTGGACACCCCCGTTTCCTTGTCAAGGACAAGCCGCATCCTAGAAAATACCGAAGACATGTGTTCAATGCAAAGCATGAAAACCGTGGTGCGCCAAAGAGGCTCACCGCCGATGAGTTGCAAGTGGAATTAGAGAAGGTCGGGCATATTACACCACGAAACCATCCTGGTAATGGTAGCGAGAAAAGGAAGCGTGGCAGGGTAGAAGAGAGATTATTGTTTACCCGTGGGTCCACTTTGTGGGACTTGGAGTATTGGAAAGATTTGGATCTGCGGCATAATCTTGATGTGATGCACATCGAGAAAAATATATGTGACAGCATTATCGGCACACTTCTTAATAGTGAAGGCAAGACGAAAGATACCTTAAAATCTAGGATTGATTTGACACACACAGGTATCGAGAAAGGATTTGCGGTGCAAGATGAAGGTAAACCACGGGATATGGCACCAGCTGTATGCGTCTTGGACAAGGTAAAAAGAAAAGAATTCTGCGAGGTCCCGTCACGTGTGAGATTCCCACATGGATTTTCTTGCAACCTGAAAGGAGAGTCGCAGATGGAAACAAGGTACAAGGGTTGAAAACTCATGACCGCCACGTCCTACTTCAAAGGGTTTTACCTGTTATCCTTAGAGGATTGGGTCATACGACTTATACAGAGCAGTTGCAGAGTTGGGACAAATCTTCGGAACTCTGCAGAGGGAATATCGGGATAGATGCTTTAGAGCCGTCTTAGAGACAAGATACCAACTATCCTATGCGACCTTGAGAAGATATATCCTCCAGCCTTCTTTGATGTGATGGTGCATTTGGCTGTTCATCTACCCGATGAGGCACTACTTAGAGGTCCAAAGACAAGATGGCTGGATGTACCCTATTGAAAGGCGGCTAGGAACTTTCAAGGGCTATGTTAGGAACAGAGCTAGACCAGAGGGTTCCATTGCGAGAGGCCTACATTGCTACTCTGAAGCGTTGACATTCTGCTCAAAATACATTGAAACAATTGATCGGCTTAGCAAAGAGGTGCGTGAAGACAATCCCGGGCTCAATGTTTTTGATTATTCTGTTCGAGTTACTGGGAAGAGTCGATAAGAGGACAAACCTAAAGATTTGGAAAAAATGGTTTGGTATGTGTTGAATAATTGTCCTGAGATACTACCTTACATCAAGTAAGTGAAGTACTGCAGCTTATACATCGTAATCTACTAAACTTGCAGCACATTCTTATATATTTAGATGTTTGACGCGATCACTATGTTGTGCAGCATCTACAAAGAGGAGTTATCGCCGCAAAATCCAAGAAACATTGACAAACCGTTATGGCAGGATTTGCGAAATGGTTCAAGAACCATGTAAGCTTTTGAAGTGCAATCAGTTTTTTTAATATATTGAGTACATAAGATGATCAGCTTGTCTATTTTCTAACCATAGGTTAAGAAGATGCGGGAGGATGGACAGGCAGTTGATGATGCCCTTTACTCACTAGCAATGGGTCCTGATACTCGGGTAAGACATTATGAATCTTGCGTTGTTGGAGATGTGCGCTACAACATGATACGTCTCCAACGTATCTATAATTTTTGATTGCTCCATGCTATATTATCTATTGTTTTGGACTATATTGGGCTTTATTTTCCACTTTTATATTACTTTTGGGACTAACCTATTAACCGGAGGCCCAGCCTGCATTGATGTTTTTTGCCTATTTCGGTGTTTCAAAGAAACGGAATATCAAACGGAGTCCAAACGGAATGAAATCTTCGAACGTGATTTTCTCATCGATAAGACCAGGAGACTTGGACCTCCGTCAAGAAAGCCACGAGGCGGCCACGAGGTGGAGGGCGCCCCCTAGGGCACGCCCGCCTCATGGGTCCCTCGAAGCTCCACCGACGCATTCTTCCTCCTATATATACCTACGTACCCCCAACAGATCAGGTACGGAGCCAAAAACCTAATTCCACCGCCGCAACTTTCTGTATCAACGAGATCCCATCTTGGGGCCTGTTTCGGAGCTCTGCCAGAAGGGGATTCCACCATAGAGGGCTTCTACATCATCATCATAGCCTCTCCGATGAAGTGTGAGTAGTTTACCTCAAACCTTCGGGTCCATAGTTAGTAGCTAGATGGCTTCTTCTCTCTTTTTGGATCTCAATACAATGTTCTCCCCTCTCTCGTGGAGATCTATTCGATGTAATCTTCTTTTTGCGGTGTGTTTGTTGAGATCGATGAATTGTGGGTTTATGATCAAGATTATCTATGAGCAATATTTGAATCTTTTCTGAATTCTTTTATGTATGATTGAGTTATCTTTGCAAGTATCTTCGAATTATCCATTTGGTTTGGCCAACTAGATTGGTAGTTCTTGCAATGGGAGAAGTGCTTAGCTTTGGGTTCAATCTTGCGGTGTCCTTACCCAGTGACAAAAAGGGTTGCAAGGCACGTATTGTATTGTTGCCATCGAGGATAACAAGATGGGGTATTTATCATATTGCATGAATTTAATACTCTACATCATGTAATCTTGTTTAAGGCGTTACTCTGTTTTCATTAACTTAATACTCTAGATGCATGCTGGATAGCGGTCGATGAGTGGAGTAATAGTAGTAGATGCAGGCAGGAGTCGGTCTACTTGTCTCGGACGTGATGCCTATATACGTGATCATACCTAGATACTCTCATAACTATGCTCAATTCTGTCAATTGCTCAACAGTAATTCGTTCACCCACCGTAAATTACCTATGCTCTTGAGAGAAGCCACTAGTGAAATCTATGGCCCCCGGGTCTATTTTCATCATATTAATCTTCCTACGCTTTATTATTTCTTTGCTCTTTACTTTGCCTTTTATTTTACTTTGCATCTTTATACCAAAAATATTATCTATCATCTCTATCAGATCTCACTCTCGTAAGTGACAGTGAAGGGATTGACAACCCCTATTTGCATTGGTTGCGAGGAGCTATTTGCTTTGTGTAGGTACGAGGGACTCGCACGTGGCCTCCTACTGGATTGATACCTTGGTTCTCAAAATCTGAGGGAAATACTTACGCTACTCTGCTGCATCATCCTCTCCTCTTCGGGGAAAACCAACGCAAGCTCAAGACGTAGCAAGAAGGATTTCTGGCGCCGTTGCCGGGGAGTCTACGCATAAGTCAACATACCAAGTACCCTTCACAATCCCTTATCTCTCGCATTACATTATTTGCCATTTTCCTCTCGTTTTCCTCTCCCCCACTTCACCCTTGTCGTTTTATTCGCCCTCTCTTTTCCGTTCGCCTTGATGTCTTTCTTGGCCTGCTTTTCTCGCTTGGTTGAAATAGTTGAGTATTTATTCCTAAACAGAGAAGCTAATATCTATGGATCCTCATCCGCTTGCCAATCTTTTTAAGAGATCCAATTATGATGAACCAATTCCTAGTGATTTGGATGCACTAGATTATCTTTATAAGCTTTTGCCTGAAATCCGTAAATCTGAAAATTGTGATGAAGTGCTTTACGATAGATCATTGAATAAAAAGCATGATTGCAATGATTTTATTATAAATTGTATTGATGTAAATTATGCTAATAATATGCAAAACCCTAAGCTTGGGGATGCTAGTTTTGCTATGTCCAATAGTCATGATTGGGGAGATTCTTCTTATGATCATGATAATTTATTTAAGCCCCATGACGAATATAAGATTGATAATAGTGTTTGTAATAATATTGAAAGTGGGTTTGGAAGAGTGTCAACTTTAGATCCCACATATTTGGATAACATTCAATCTTATGAAATTTTTGATAAAAGTGGGCTTGGAGAAATCATGACTTTAGTTAATGATAATCCCACTATTTTGGAAGAGTGTCAACTTCGCATGCATGGGGATCGTGTTGAGAATATGTTATGTGATAGCTATATTTTGAATTTTCTTATGATCCTACATGTAATTATTATGAGAGAGGAAAATATGGTTATAGAATTTTTCATGTTACTAAATTACCTCTCGTTATGTTGAGATTGCTATTGTTCCTTTCCGCTTCCTTGCATATGCTAGTTTTTGCTTGCTACGATAATTTGTTTGCCTATAATATGCCTATGCATAGGAAGTATGTTAGACTTAAGTGTGTTTGTCACATGTTTTATGATGCTCTCTTTGTGCCTCAATTCTTGCCTTTCTTGTGAGCATCATTGAAATCTCAATGCCTCGCTAAAAGGCTTTAAAGAAAAGCGCTTGTTGGGAGACAACCCAATATTTTTCCTTGCTGCTTAGTAATAAATAATCCATCTACCTTCTGTTTAGATGTGGTTTTATGTTTTAATTAGTGTTTGTGCCAAGTTAAACCTATAGGACCTTCTTGGATAATAGTTATTTGATCTTCCTGTAATTTCCAGAAACTTTTGGTTCACGAAAACAATTGTTAAAAATCACCAGAACGTGATAAAATAGTGATTCCAATTGCTGAAGATCAATAAAAAAATTACCTAGGTCTTCCTATTTGGGCTGAATTTTTGGGGTTCCGGAAGTTTGTGTTAGTTACAGATTACTACAGACTGTTCTGTTTTTGACAGATTCTGTTTTTTTGTGTGTTGTTTGCTTATTTTGATGGATCTATGGCCAGTAAAATAGTTTATAATCCATAGAGAAGTTGTAATACAGTAGGTTTAACACCAATATAAATAAAGAATGAGTTTATTACAGTACCTTGAAGTGATCTTTTGTTTTCTTTCGCTAACGGATCTCACGAGATTTCTGTTGAGTTTTGTGTTGTGAAGTTTTCAAGTTTTGGGTGAATATTTTTGATGGATTATGGAACAAGGAGTGGAAAGAGCCTAAGCTTGGGGATGCCTATGGCAGCCCCATGATAATCCAAGGACACCAAAAAGTCAAAGCTTGGGGATGCCCCGGAAGGCATCCCCTCTTTAAATCCACTTTCATCGGTAACTTTACTTGGAGCTATATTTTTATTCACCACATGATATGTGTTTTGCTTGGAGCGTCTTGTATTATTTATGCCTTTGCTTGTTAGTTTACCACAATCATCCTTGCTGTACACACCTTTTGATAGAGCCATACATGAATTGGAATTTGTTAGAATACTCTATGTGCTTCACTTATATCTTTTGAGCTCGATAGTTTTGCTCTATGTGCTTCACTTATATCTTTTGAGCTTGATAGTTTTGCTCTAGTACTTCACTTATATCTTTTAGAGCACGGTGGTGGATTTGTTTTAAAGAAACTATTGATCTCTCATGCTTCACTTAGATTATTTTGAGAGCCTTAAATAGCATGGTAATTTGCTTAATAATAATATGCTTGGTATTCAAGATTTGTAAAATTTTCTTTTTGAGTGCGTTGAATACTAAGAAAAGTTTGATGCTTGATAATTGTTTTGAGATACGGAGGTGATAATATCAAAGTCATGCTAGTTGAGTAGTTGTGAATTTGAGAAATGCTTGTGTTGAAGTTTGCAAGTCCCGTAGCATGCGCGTATGGTAAACATTATGTAACAAATTTGAAACATGAGGTGTTATTTGACTGTCCTCCTTATGAGTGGCAGTCGGGGAAGAGCGATGGTCTTTTCCTACCAATCTATCCCCCTAGGAGCATGCATATAGTGCTTTGGTTTTTGATGGCTTGTAGACTTTTGCAATAAGTATGTGAGTTCTTTATGACTAATGTTGAGTCCATGGATTATACGCACTCTCACCTTTCCATCATTGCTAGTCTCTTCGGTACCGTGCATTGCCCTTTCTCACATTGAGAGTTGGTGCAAACTTCGCCGGTGCATCCAAACCCCATGATATGATACGCTCTTTCACACATAAACCTCCTCATATCTTCCTCAAAACAGCCACCATACCTACCTATTATGGCATTTCCATAGCCATTCCGAGATATATTGCCATGCAACTTTCCACCATACCGTTCTTCATGACATATGCATCATTGTCATATTGCTTAGCATGATCATGTAGTTGACATAGTATTTGTGGCAAAGCCACCATTCATAATTCTTTCATACATGTCACTCTTGATTCATTGCATATCCCGGTACACCGTCGGAGGCATTCATATAGAGTCATACTTTGGTCTAGTATCAAGTTGTAATCATCGAGTTGTAAGTAAATAGAAGTGTTATGATCATCATTTTCTAGAGCATTGTCCCCAAAAAAAGAGAAAGGCCAAAGAAAAAAAAAGAAGGCCCAAAAAAATAAAAAATAAAAAGGGGCAATGTTACTATCTCTTTCTCCACACTTGTGCTTCAAAGTAGCACCATGTTCTTCATATAGCGAGTCTCATATATTGTGCTTCAAAGTAGCACCATGTTTTTCATATAGATAGTTTCATATGTTGTCACTTTCATATACTAGTGGGAATCTTTCATTATAGAACTTGGCTTGTATATTCCAACGATAGGCTTCCTCAAATGCCCTAGGTCTTCGTGAGCAAGCAAGTTGGATGCACACCCACTTAGTTTCTTTTGTTGAGCTTTCATACATTTATAGCTCTAGTGCATCCGTTTGTTGGAAATATGCCCTAGAGGCAATAATAAATTAGTTATTATTATTATATTTCCTTGTTCATGATAATCGTTTATTATCCATGCTATAATTGTATTGATAGGAAACTCAAATACATGTGTGGATACATAGACAACACCATGTCCCTAGCAAGCCTCTATTGGCTAGCTCGTTGATCAATAGATGGTTACGGTTTCCTAACCATGGACATTGGATGTCATTGATAACGGGATCACATCATTAGTAGAATGATGTGATGGACAAGACCCAATCCTAAGCCTAGCACAAAGATCGTAGTTCGTATGCTAAAGCTTTTATAATGTCAAGTATCATTTCCTTAGACCATGAGATTGTGCAACTCCGGATACCGTAGGGAATGCTTTGGGTGTACCAAACGTCACAACGTAATCGGGTGGCTATAAAGGTGCATTACATGTATCTCGAAAGTGTCTGGGTTGGCACGAATCGAGACTGGATTTGTCACTCCGTAAACGGAGAGGTATCTCTGGGCCCACTCGGTAGGACATCATCATAATGTGCACAATGTGACCAAGGGGTTGATCACGGGATGATGTGTTACGGAACGAGTAAAGAGACTTGCCGGTAACGAGATTGAACAAGGTATCGGGATACCGACGATCGAATCTCGCGCAAGTACAATACCGCTAGACAAAGGGAATTGTATACGGGATTGATTGAGTCCTTGACATCGTGGTTCATCCGATGAGATCATCGTGGAATATGTGGGAGCCAACATGGGTATCCAGATCCCGCTGTTGGTTATTGACCGGAGAACGCCCTGGTCATGTTCTATGGTTTCCAACCCGTAGGGTCTACACACTTAAGGTTCGATGACGCTAGGGTTATAAAGGAAGTTTTTATGTGGTTACCGAATGTTGTTCGGAGTCCCTGATGAGATCCTGGATGTCACGAGGAGTTCCGGAATGGTCCGGAGGTAAAGATTTATATATGGGAAGTCCTGTTTTGGTCACCGGGAAAGTTTCGGGCGATATCGGTAATGTACCGGGACCACCGGGAGGGTCCCGGGTCCACCAAGTGGGGCCACCAACCCAGAAGGCTGCATGGGCCAAGTGTGGAGGGAACCAGACCCAAGGGGCTGGTGCGCCCCACAAGAGGCCCAAGGCGCCTGAGGAGAGTGGGAGGGGCAAACCCTAGGGCAGATGGGCCCTAAGGCCCATCTAGTGGGCGCCTCCCTCTCCTCCCCTCTTGGCCGCCTCCCTTGATCCCATCTAGGGCTGCCGCCTCTAGGGGTGGGAACCCTAGAGGGGCGCACCCTCCTCCCTTCCCTATATATATGAGGCCTAGGGGCTGCCCATAACACATGAGTTCTCTCCTCTTGGTGCAACCCCGCCTCCTCCTCCTCCTCTCCCTTGGTGCTTGGCGAAGCCTGGGATTGCCATGCTCCTCCACCACCACCACGCTGCTTGTGCTGCTGCTGGATGGAGTCTTCCTCAACCTCTCCCTCTCTCCTTGCTGGATCAAGGCGTGGGAGACGCCACCGGGCTGTACGTGTGTTGAACGCGGAGGTGCCGTCCGTTCGGCACTAGGATCTCCGGTGATTTGGATCACGACGAGCACGACTCCTTCAACCCCTGTTCTCATGAACGCTTCCGCTTAGCGATCTACAAGGGTATGTAGATGCACTCTCCTCCCTCGTTGCTAGTTTCTCCATAGATAGATCTTGGTGACACGTAGGAAAATTTTGAATTTCTTCTACGTTCCCCAACAAAGGGCATCATGAGCTAGGTCTATTGCGTAGATTCTTTGCACGAGTAGAACACAAAGTAGTTGTGGGCGTTGATTTTGTTCAAGATGCTTACCATTACTAGTCCAATCTTGTTTCGACGGTATTGTGGGATGAAGCGGCCCGGACCGACCTTACACGCATTTCTACGTGAGACAGGTTCCACCGAATGACATGCACTTGGTGCATAAGGTGGCTAGCGGTGCCGTCTCCCACTTTAGTCGGAACGGATTCGATGAAAAGGGTCCTTATGAAGGGTAAATAGCAATTGGCATATCACGTTGTGGTTTTATGAGGTAAGAAAGCGTTCTTGCTAGAAACCCAAAGCAGCCACGTAAAACATGCAAACAACAATTAGAGGACGTCTAACTTGTTTTTGCAGGGTATGCTATGTGATGTGATATGGCCAAGAAGAATGTGATGAATTATATGTGATGTATGAGATTGATCATGTTCTTGTAATAGGACTCACGACTTGCATGTCGATGAGTATGACAACCGGCGTGAGCCATAGGAGTTGTCTTTATTTATTGTATGACCTGCGTGTCATTGAACAACGCCATGTAATTACTTTACTTTATTGCTAACCGGTAGCCATAGTAGTAGAAGTAATAAGTTGGCGAGACAACTTCATGGAGACACGATGATGGAGATCATGATGATGGAGATCATGGTGTCATGCCGGTGACAATGATGATCATGGAGCCCCAAGATGGAGATCAAAAGGAGCAATATGATATTGGCCATATCATGTCACTACTATATAATTGCATGTGATGTTTATTATGTTTATGCATCTTGTTTACTTAGAACGACGGTAGTAAATAAGATGATCCCTTACACAAATTTCAAGAAGTGTTCTCCTCGACTGTGCACCGCTGTTACAGTTCGTCGCTTCTAAGCACCACGTGATGATCGGGTGTGATGGATTCTTACGTTCACATACAACGGGTGTAAGACAGATTTACACAAAGAAAACACTTGGGGTTAACTTGATGAGCCTAGCATGTACGGACATGGCCTCGGAACACGAGACCGAAAGGTCGAGCATGAGTCGTATGGTAGATACGATCAACATGAAGATGTTCACCGATGTTGACTAGTCCGTCTCACGTGATGATCGGACACGGCTTAGTTGACTCGGATCATGTAATCACTTAGATGACCAGAGGGATGTCTATCTGAGTGGGAGTTCATAAGATGAACTTAATTATCTTGAACATAGTCAAAAGACCTTTTGCAAATTATGTCAGAAGCTCGCGCTTTTAGTTCCAATCGCTTAGATATGTTCCTAGAGAAAATATAGTTGAAAGTTGAAAGTAGCAATTATGCGATCAAGAGAAAGCTTATGTCCTTAATGCACCGCTCGATTGAGCTGAACCCCAAAACATCGTTTGTGGATGTTGCGAACATCGGACATACACGTTTTGATAACTACGTGATAGTTCGCTTAAACGGTTTAGAGGTGAGGCACCAAAGACGTATTTCGAAACTTCACGGAACATGAGATGTTATGAGGGATGAAATAGGATTAAAGGCTCGTTACCACTTCAAGATGTACGAGACCTCCTACTAGTTTTCTTAGCATGCAAACTAAGGGAGAAAAGCTCAATCGTTGAGCTTGTGCTCGATTGTCGAGTACAACAATCACTTGAATCGAGTGGGAGTTGATCTTCCGGATGAGATAGTGATGTTTCTCCAAAGTCATTGCCACCAAGCTGCTAGAGCTTCGTGATGAACTATAACATATCAAGGATAGAGATGATCCTTGAGGTATTCGCGTTGTTTGACATCACGAAAGTAGAAGTCAAGAAGGAGCATCAATTGTTGATGGTTGGTGAAACCACTAGTTTCAAGAAGGGCAAGGGCAAGAAGGGATACTTCATGAAACGGCAAATCAGCTGCTGCTCTAGTGAAGAAACCCAAGGTTGAACCCAAACCCGAGACTAAGTGCTTCAGTAATAAGGGGAACAGCCATCGAGCAGATTACCCAAGATACTTGGTAGATAAGAAGGTCGGCAAGGTCGATAGAAGTATATTGGATATACATTATGTTAATGTGTACTTTACTAGTACTCCTAGTAGCACCAGGGTATTAAGATACCGGTTCGGTTGCTAAGTGTTAGTAACTCGAAATAAAAGGCTACGGAATAAACGGAGACTAGCTAAAAGGTGAGCTGACGATATGTGATGGAAGTGTTTCCAAGTTTGATATGATCAAACATCGTACGCTCCCTCTACCATCAAGATTAGTATCAAACCTGAATTATTGTCATTTGGTGTTTGCGTTGAGCATAGACATGATTGGATTATGTCTATCGCAATACGGTTATTCATTTAAGGAGAATAATGGTTACTCTATTTATTTGAATAATACCTTCAATGGTCTTGCACCTAAAGGAATGGTTTATTGAATCTCGATCGTAGTAATACACATTTTCATGCCAAAAGTATAAGATAGTAATGATAGTACCACTTACTTGTGGCGCTGCCATATAAGTCATATTGGTGTAAAACGCATGAAGAAGCTCCATGTTGATGGATCTTTGGACTCACTCGTTTTGAAAAGTTTGAGACATGCAAACCATGTCTCATGGTGTATACGCATGATGAAACTCCATGCAGATGGATCGTTTGGACTCGCATGATTTTGAATCACTTGAGATATGCAAATCATACCACATGGGCAAGATGACCAAAAGCCTCGGTTTCAAGAAGATGGAACAAGATAGCAACTTGTTGGAAGTAACACATTTTGATGTGTGCAGTCCAATGAGTGCTTTGAGGCATGCAAAGGAATATCGTTATGTTCTTACTTCACGTATGATTTGAGTAGATGTTGAGTATATTTACTTGATGAAACACAAGTCTGAATTATTGAAAGGTTCAAGTAATTTCAGAGTGAAGTTGAAGATCTTCGTGACAAGAGGATAAAATGTCTGTGATGTGATCATAGAGATGAATATCTGAGTTGAAGTTTGGTACACAATTGAGACATTGTGGAAATTGTTTCACAACTAATACCGCTGGAACACCATAGTGTGATGGTGTGTCCGAACATCATAGTTGCACCCTATTGGATATGGTGCGTACCATGATGTCTCTTATCAAATTACCACTATCGTTAATGGGTTAGGCATTAGAGACAACCGCACTCACTTTAATAAGGTACCACGTAATTCCGTTGAGATGACACCTTATGAACTATGGTTTAGAGAAACCTAAGCTGTCATTTCTTAAAGGTTTGGGGCCGCGACGCTTATGTGGAAAAGTTTCAGGTTGACAAGCTCGAACCCAAAGCGGATAAAATGCATCTTCATAGGACACCCAAAAATAGTTGGGTATACCTCCTAATTCAGATCCGAAAGCAATAGGGATTGTTTCTTGAACCGGGTCCTTTCTCGAGGAAAAGTTTGTCTCGAAAAGTTGAGTGGGAGGATGGTGGAGACTTGATGAGGTTATTGAACCGTCACTTCAACTAGTGTGTAGCAGGGCACGTGAAGTTGTTCCCGTGGCACCTACACCAATTGAAGTAGAAGCTTATGATAGTAATCATGAAGTTTCGGATCAAGTCACTACCGAACCTCGTGAGGGCGACAAGGACGCGTCGCTTGAGTGGTACGGTGATCCTGTCTTGAAGGTCATGTTGCTAGACAACAATGAACCTACGAGCTATGGAGAAGCAATGGTGGGCCCAAATTTCGATAAATGGTTAGAAGCCATGAAATTCGAGATAGGATCCATGTATCATAACAAAGCATGGACTTTGGTGGACTTGCCCGATGATCGGCAAGCCATTGAAATAAATGGATCTTTAAGAAGAAGACGGACGTGGACGGTAATGTCACCATCTATGAAGCTCGACTTGTGGCGAAGAGTTTTTCACAAGTTCAAGGAGTTGACTACGATGAGATTTTCTCATCCGTAGCAATGCTTAAGTCCGTCGGAATCATGTTAGCATTAGCTGCATTTATGAAATCTGGCGGATGGATGTCAAAACGAGTTTCCTTACCAGTCTTCGTAAGGAAAGGTTGTATGTGATACAATCGTAAAGTTTTTGTCGATCCTAAGGATGCTAAAAAGGTATCTTTGGCTCCAATGATCCTTCTAAGGACTGGAGTAAGCATCTCGGAGTTGGAATGTGCGCTTTGATGAGATGATCAAAGATTTTGGGTTTATACAAAGTTTATGAGAAACTTGTATTTCCAAAGAAGTGAGTGGGAGCACTATAGAATTTCTAATAACAATATGTTGTTGACATATTGATGATCAGAAATGATGTAGAATTTCTAGAAAGCATATAGGGATGTTTGAAAAGTGTTTTTCAATAGAAAACCTGGATTAGGCTACTTGAACAATAAGCATCAAAGATCTATAAGATAGATCAAAATGTTTAATAATACTTTCAAATGAGCATGTACCTTGACATGATCTTGAAGGTGTTCAAGATGGATCGGTCAAAGAAGGAGTTCTTGCACGAGATGTAAGGTATGAAGTTAAGACTTAAAGCTCGACCACGGCAGTATCGAGAGAAAGGATTTAAGATCGTCCCTATGCCTTAGACATAGGCTCTACAAGATGCTATCTTTGTGTACCGCACCGGAAGTGTGCCATGCCATGAGTCGGTCGAGGGTACAAGAATGATCCAGAATGGATCATTGGACAGCGTCAAAATTGTCCTTGGAGTAAATAAGGACATGTTTCTCGATTATGGAGGTGATAAATAGTTCGGCGTAAGCGTTACGTCGATGCAAGCTTTAACACCTATCCGATTTACACAGAGTAGCAAACAGGATACGTATAGTGCAGCAACCATATGTAATAGCTTCAAGTGGAGCGTGGAACCAGAAAATATAATATGACCGAGAAAATAGAAAAGCACACACGGATCAGAAAGGTTCATACCCGTTGACTAAAACCCGTTGACTAAAACCTCTCTCACAAGCAAAACATGATCAAACCTCGTAACTCATTGAGTCTAAATCACATGATGATGTGAACTAGTTTACGACACTAGTAAACTCTTTGGGTGTTAGTCACATGGCGATGTGACATATCGGTGTTAATCACATGACGATGTGAACTAGATTATTGACTCTAGTGCAAGTGGGAGACTGTTGGAAATATGCCCTAGAGGCAATAATAAATTAGTTATTATTATTATATTTCCTTGTTCATGATAATCGCTTATTATCCATGCTATAATTGTATTGATAGGAAACTCAAATACATGTGTGGATACATAGACAACACCATGTCCCTAGCAAGCCTCTATTGGCTAGCTCGTTGATCAATAGATGGTTACGGTTTCCTAACCATGGACATTGGATGTCATTGATAACGGGATCACATCATTAGTAGAATGATGTGATGGACAAGACCCAATCCTAAGCCTAGCACAAAGATCGTAGTTCGTATGCTAAAGCTTTTATAATGTCAAGTATCATTTCCTTAGACCATGAGATTGTGCAACTCCGGATACCGTAGGAATGCTTTGGGTGTACCAAAGCGTCCACAACGTAACTAGGTGGCTATAAAGGTGCATTACGGTATCTCCGAAAGTGTCATTGGGTTGGCACGAATCGAGATCGATTTGTCACTCCGTGTAAACGGAGAGGTATCTCTGGGCCCACTCGGTAGGACATCATCATAATGTGCACAATGTGACCAAGGGGTTGATCACGGGATGATGTGTTACGGAACGAGTAAAGAGACTTGCCGGTAACGAGATTGAACAAGGTATCGGGATACCGACGATCGAATCTCGGGCAAGTACAATACCGCTAGACAAAGGGAATTGTATACGGGATTGATTGAGTCCTTGACATCGTGGTTCATCCGATGAGATCATCGTGGAATATGTGGGAGCCAACATGGGTATCCAGATCCCGCTGTTGGTTATTGGACCGGAGAACGCCTCGGTCATGTCTCAAGATGGTTCCCGAACCCGTAGGGTCTACACACTTAAGGTTCATGGACGCTAGGGTTATAAAGGAAGTTTTTATGTGGTTACCGAATGTTGTTCGAGTCCCGGATGAGATCCTGGACGTCACGAGGAGTTCCGGAATGGTCCGGAGGTAAAGATTTATATATGGGAAGTCCTGTTTTGGTCACGGAAATGTTTCGGGCGATATCGGTAATGTACCGGGACCACCGGGAGGGTCCCGGGGTCCCACCAAGTGGGGCCACCAACCCAAGAAGGCTGCATGGGCCAAGTGTGGTAGGGAACCACCCCCATGGGGGCTGGTGCGCCCACAAGAGGCCCAAGGCGCAAGGAGAGTGGGAGGGGCAACCCTAGGCAGATGGGCCCTAAGGCCCATCTAGTGGGCGCCTCCCTCTCCCTCCCCTCTTGGCCGCCTCCCTTGATCCCATCTAGGGCTGCCGCCCCTCTAGGGGTGGGAACCCTAGAGGGGGCGCACCCTCCTCCCCTTCCCCTATATATATGAGGCCTAGGGGCTGCCCATAACACATGAGTTCTCTCCCTCTTGGTGCAGCCCCGCCTCCTCCTCCTCCTCTCCCTTGGTGCTTGGGCGAAGCCTGCTGGATTGCCACGCCTCCACCACCACCACGCCTGCTGTGCTGCTGCTGGATGGAGTCTTCCTCAACCTCTCCCTCTCTCCTTGCTGGATCAAGGCGTGGGAGACGCCACCGGCTGTCACGTGTGTTGAACGCGGAGGTGCCGTCCGTTCGCACTAGGATCTCCGTGATTTGGATCACGATGAGTACGACTCCTTCAACCCCGTTCTCATGAACGCTTCCGCTTAGCGATCTACAAGGGTATGTAGATGCACTCTCCCTCCCTCGTTGCTAGTTTCTCCATAGATAGATCTTGGTGACACGTAGGAAAATTTTGAATTTCTGCTACGTTCCCCAACACCGTTACATGGCAATCCCTACTCCTTGCATTAACATCAATTGATGGGAATCTCCATAGCCCGTTGATTAGCCTCGTTGATGTGAGACCTTCTCCTTTTTTGTCTTCTCCACATAACCCCCATCATTATCTTCTATTCCACCCATAGTGCTATGTCCATGGCTCGCGCTCATATATTGCGTGAAAGTGTATAGGTTTGAGATTACTAAAGTATGAAACAATCGCTTGGCTTGTCATCGGGGTTGTGCATGATGAGAGCATTCTTGTGTGACGAAAATGGAGCATGACTAAACTATATGATTTTGTAGGGATGAACTTTCTTTGGCCATGTTATTTTAAGAAGACATAATTGCTTAGTTAGTATGCTTGAAGTATTATTATTTTTATGTCAATATGAACTTTTGTCTTGAATCTTTCGGATCTGAATATTCATACCACAATTAAGAAGAATTACATTGAAATTATGCCAAGTAGCACTCCGCATCAAAAATTCTTTTTTATCATTTACCTACTCGAGGACGAGCAGGAATTAAGCTTGGAGATGCCTGATACGTCTCCAACGTATCTATAATTTTTGATTGCTCCATGCTATATTATCTATTGTTTTGGACTATATTGGGCTTTATTTTCAACTTTTATATTACTTTTGGGACTAACCTATTAACCGGAGGCCCAGCCCAGAATTGTTGTTTTTTGCCTATTTCAGTGTTTCGAAGAAACGGAATATCAAACGGAGTCCAAACCGAATGAAATCTTCGAACGTGATTTTCTCATCGAGATAAGACCAGGAGACTTGGACCCTCCGTCAAGAAAGCCACGAGGCGTCCACGAGGTGGAGGGCGCCCTAGGGCGCGCCCGCCTCGTGGGCCCCTCAAGCTCCACCGACGTACTCCTTCCTCCTATATATACCTCGCACTTCAACAGATCGACACGGAGCCAAAAACCTAATTCCACCGCCGCAACTTTCTCAGATCCACAAGATCCCATCTTGGGGCCTGTTCGAGTTCACGAAGGGGACTCCACCACGGAGGGCTTCTACATCATCATCATAGCCTCTCCGATGAAGTGTGAGTAGTTTACCTCAGACCTTCGGGTCCATGGTTAGTAGCTAGATGGCTTCTTCTCTCTTATTGGATCTCAATACAATGTTCTTCCCCTCTCTCGTGGAGATCTATTCGATGCAATCTTCTTTTTGCGGTGTGTTTGTTGAGACCGATGAATTGTGGGTTTATGATCAAGATTATCTATGAGAAATATTTGAATCTTTTCTGAATTCTTTTATGTATGATTGAGTTATCTTTGCAAGTCTCTTTGAATTATCCGTTTGGTTTGGCCAACTAGATTGGTAGTTCTTGCAATGGGAGAAGTGCTTAGCTTTGGGTTCAATCTTGCGGTGCCCTTACCCAAAGGATGTAAAGGGTTGCAAGGCACGTATTGTATTGTTGCCATCGAGGATAACAAGATGGGGTATTTATCATATTGCATGAATTTATTCCTCTACATCATGTCATCTTGCTTAAGGCGTTACTCTGTTTTCATTAACTTAATACTCTAGATGCATGCCGGATAGCGGTCGATGAGTGGAGTAATAGTAGTAGATGCAGGCAGGAGTCGGTCTACTTGTCTCGGACGTGATGCTTATATACATGATCATACCTAGATACTCTCATAACTATGCTCAATTATTTCAATTGCTCAACAGTAATTCGTTCACCCACCGTAAGTTACCTATGCTTTTGAGAGAAGCCACTAGTGAAATCTATGGCCCCCGGGTCTATTTTCATCATATTAATCTTCCTACGCTTTATTATTGCTTTGCTCTTTACTTTGCCTTTTATTTTACTTTGCATCTTTATACTAAAAATACCAAAAATATTATCTATCATCTCTATCAGATCTCACTCTAAGTAAGTGACTGTGAAGGGATTGACAACCCCTATTCGCGTTGGTTGCGAGGAGCTATTTGCTTTGTGTAGGTACGAGGGACTGGCGTGGCCTCCTAAGGATTGATACCTTGGTTCTCAAAAACTGAGGGAAATACTTACGCTACTCTGCTGCATCATCCTCTCCTCTTTGGGGAAAACCAACGCAAGCTCAAGACGTAGCACAAACACCCTTGCATGAGATGAAGGCAGGAAGACACAAAACAGTGCCATCATGAGCACGAATACGTATGACAAAGAGACAACTGAAATGTATGCTAACATAACGGACATTGTTCAGTTGCAGTATATCTCCAGTTTCGATTATCATCGGTGTGTGGTTACATTGTCTTTGTCGTTGGTATAACCTGTTTTCCAGGATCGCAAAACCCAGAGCTGATGATTATTTCAAATCCATCAATGTTAAGGCGGCGTACCAGACCAACGAGCCTTTTATTTTGGCAAATCAAGCAACACAGATATTTTTCTTGGAAGACACATTTGCACGTAGCGATGACTGGAGAGTATTGCAAAGGTTTGAGCAGAGGAATTCGTTTAATGAAGTTGCACAACAAGATGATGCTTACACTGCTCCTGATGTACAAGATAACACAGATGTTCCTAATATCTTTGAGAACCATCACGTCAATGACGTCGGCGAAAAGATTGCCTGTCATGTTGTGGACATACAAGAGTTGATCAAGAAGAAGCCAACGTTCGAGGACGTTGAGGACGAAGAAGAAGATGACACCGTGGGGAATTACGATTCAGACTGATACACATGGCAAAGATGTTGACGCTGCTGCTGCGGATGATGATTACATTGCTTTTGTCAAATTTGTCTGTCAGAAGACGTTTTTTTATCTAATATGTGAAATTGTGTTTTCTATGACAACTGAAACCTGATGAAAATGTTGTTTAGTATTTTGCTGTGAGAACATCACTTGTTATGTATGCTTATTTGTGTTTGGTGATTGTATGACAACTAAAACATGATGACATTGTTGTTTAGTTGTACTTATATTTGGCTGTGAAACTTGAATTTGATGACATAGTTTGCTGTTGGACTGCAATTTGCTCGACGTCTTGAATGAGAACAAAGCTGACCCAACAGGCCTCTGCTATTTATTTATTTATATGAGCAAAGGGGATACCCCTGATTTCCATTAATAGAAATCATTAGATGTTCACAACACTACGCCACTGGTACATGTGTTTCATTCATTACTAGTTTCAAAGAAGTGCTCATGTCGTAGCCATCAATACATCATGAGTGCTACATACACCGCAAATAAAGAGACAATCATCCTATAGAGCACATCGATTTTGCCCATTATCTTCACAAGCTCTTTCATCTCCTCATTGCTGTCAAGGCCGTTCAGCAGCTGTTGCTTGGCCATGATCAGAGGAACTGCATCTTTAACCTTCTGCTCTGCATCTTCCTCTTCTGTCGTGCCTTCAGTTACTTGTTCAACACCCCGACCTGCAGGTATTGGGATTCCTCGGCTAACCAAATAATCAACGTAGTTGCATTCTCCCACATCAGCAACTTCCCAGAAATACAAATCACACGAATCTTCCCTTTTCTGCATGAATCAAATTGGAATATCATCAACCAAACTATTAAAAAAATCAGCAACTGAAAGCAGCAGAACAACACTTAAACATATTATTACCCCATGATTCGGGCATTCGTAGAAGACTCAGCCAGGGTTGCGGATTGTGGTTGAGACGCGATCAATGACTGCGTGATTTGCAGCAGTGGCACCACACCAACGGCAGCGGGTTGCGATGAGCAATCGGTACGTGGTGCACGCGTCTTACGGGGTGTGATGAGACCCACAGGCGATGGTACGGGTGGCGACTTGGTGCATATCTGGTTGTTGCCTGCTGAAGAGTAGGTGGACGAGCAGCCAGCGGACATGGTTGCTGCGGCCAGAGCTTCTAATGCTAGGCAGAGTAAGTAGAGAAGAGGAAAAGCGAACATTGGATATGTCAGTTTCATTACTTGTAGAGTAGCACAGCACCATATATAGTCATAGTCTAGGTTTGGATTTGAACCAGCTACAGGAGCACGTCTTTCTTTTTTCTAAAACTCGGCAACGTCTCTTTCTTTGGTACACTAGCTTGTTCTGCAGACGCCTTCCCAAGTCTTTGATTTTCTTTCCCTTTTCTTTTGCGAGGAAGGAAGGAGGACAAAATTGAGAGTTCCCGGACTCGAACCCAAGACCTCTCGGTTGAAAACCAAGGGTGCTAGTCACTTATGTGGCGAACGTTCCCTGTGAGGAGGACGACAGACGAACGCATTTTCCTCACTGTTTTCTTCCTATATATAAAAAAGTATGCTACTTGGTGTCCGCTTAGTCAACAGACGATTGTGCCAACCTTGACCATTGGATTGACATTCAACGTCTGCCGCGTTTCTTCATTCTCTTCTTCCTCGAGCTGCCAAAGCCAAACCAGCACCGGTGGGACCGCCTGCTCCCGCCTCCCATGGCTGGCTGTGATCTTCCCCAGCTCCTGTTCGTTCCCGTCTGAGGCCTCACCATCGTCCTCTGCCTTGGTTCGCTCGCCGCGGCGCCGCCCTCCGGTGTTGTCAACATGGTCAACAACCGAGAGGAATAAGGAGATGACTGTACATGGTGAGGATGACAGTAGGGACCCAGCAACGCGCGCAGTAATTTTGTTTTTTCGGGACGGAGAAGGGTATCAACTGGGTTGTGCGGGACCCGTGGCCCGTCTAGCCTTTTATTTCATATGTTTAGCACATGACCAGCCCAGTTTGTTTTTTTCCTTTACGAAAATGGATAGCCAGCTATTTTGTTTTTGCAGAATAACCAACGTAGGCCTACTTGCTTTTCTACGCTCGCCGGGCCGGAAATCTTTCAAGACGAGGAGGGATGCATTTTGCCCGAGAAAATGGGCTATAAGTAATAATAAATGGGCTGTAAAATGAAAAAATACAAGAAATGTGCAATTAGTTCCAAAATACTGTTTTTCTTTCGGATTTTGATATTTTAAATTTCATTGTTTTTGTCTTGGGTAAAATGTCATTGAATTTAAATTAAGGTATATTTAGATTTAAAATTAATTTGAATCTGGCTAGAAATTTCGGACTGTATGCTATTTGGGACAGATTTGGAGGCTGACTAGTGGGTCTACTAGGTTGACGTGTACTTTGGCATTGTCAACTTAGTCCACAAACGATTCTAGCAGCAGTGACCGTTGGATGTTAATCCAACGGCCGTGCTACTTCTTCAATATCTGATCTTCTTGCTCCATTACCAAACCAGCTCCGATGGGACTGCTCGCTCCGCCTCCTGTGGTGGCCGGTTGCTGCCGGCCGCACCGCCCCACCCTACTTCATTGCTGGCCAGGCCATTCCTCTACTCACCCACACCTCCTGTTATTTTCCGGCAATGGCAGCCAGACCAGTAAACCCTCGTGCTCCCCACCGCGTGGGCAACCATTGTTGAGTCTTCCCCGGCTCCGTGTCGTTCCCTTCCTAGGCCTCGCTGTCGTCCACCGCCATGGTGCTCTCGGCGCGGCCTGGTCAACGTGGTCAACGAACGACATCCATCGGCCATGGATCAGACGCAAAATAATGATTCCTCCACCGACAAATGGGATCCACCGGAAGGGCCTCCAGATTTCGCGAAAAACGTTCTCACGACATGTCGGACCCACCAGCTATATCTTCGCATGCAAGGAAGTGCCTCCTTATTACGCACAAAAATGAATACCCCACGCTAGCCGGGACCCACCATAGTGGGAGGATGACTTAGGGCCAACTAAGTTGACGGGGACGGAGGGCTTTGTCAACTTAGTCAATATGAACGATTCTAGCTCTAGTGACCGTACGATGTCCATCCAACGGCCGTAGTGCTTCTTCAACCTCTGGTCTTCTTGCTCCAGCCGCCCAAAGTAGCGTCGGTCATGCCGCATGCTCCTGCCTCCCATGGCCGGTTGTGCTGCCGCGGAGGCCTCACCGCCCCCTACTATTCCCACCGCTGGCCAGGCCCTGCGGCGACGGCAGCCTCACACCGCAGCCGAACCAGTGAACCCTCATACTCCTCTCTGCGCGGGCTTCCACTGCCGCGTCTTCCTCGGCTCCGCGTCGTCCCCTTCCTAGGACTCGCAGTCGTCCATTGCTGCGGTGCTCTCGGCGTGGCCTGGTCAACGTGGTCAAGGAACGACTTCCATCGGACGTGGACTGTACATGGAGAGGCTGACAGCTGGGTCCACGGCCGCAGCAAGGAAGTGCCTCCTTATTATGCGGAAAATAATGATTCCTCCACCGATACTGGGACCCATCGGACGGGTCATCAGTATTTCGCGGAAAAACGCTTTCGATTGCTGGGACCCACCAGCTTCATCTTCGCACGCAAGGAAGTGTGTCCGCAAAAATGATTCGCCCCACATTGCTGGGACCCACCACTACACCTTCGCATGCAAGGAAGTGCGTCCGCAAAAAAAACGATTCGCCCCTTATTGACTTTGGGACCCACCGGCTACATCTTCGCACGCAAGGAAGTGCGTCAGTGCAAAAAACGATTCGTCCCCTCGATCATTGGGACCCACCAGCTACATCTTCGCAGGCAAGGAAGTGCCTGAGAGTCGGGACCCACCTGGTCGAAGCGTATGTAGCATTGTGTAGGACCTTGGAGTATGTCTAGAGGGGGGGGGGGGTGATTAGACTACTTGACCAATAAAAACCTAACCTTTTCCCAATTTTAGACTTTGGCAGATTTTAGCTATTTTTGAACAAGTCAAGCAATCTTCACACCATTCAAGCAAGCATGCAAAGAGTATACTGGCAGCGGAAAATAAAGCATGCAACTTGCAAGAATATAAAGGGAAGGATTTGGAGGATTCAAACGCAATTGGAGACACGGATGTTTTTGTCGTGGTTCCGATAGGTGGTGCTATCGTACATCAACGTTGATGGAGACTTCAACCCACGTAGGGTAACGGTTGCGCGAGTCCACGAAGGGCTCCACCCACGAAGGGTCCACGAAGAAGCAACCTTTTCTATCCCACCATGGTCGTCGCCCACGAAGGACTTGCCTCACTAGCGGTAGATCTTCACGAAGTAGGCGATCTCCTTGCCCTTACAAACTCCTTGGTTCAACTCCACAATCTTGTCGGAGGCTCCCAAGTGACACCTAGCCAATCTAGGAGACACCACTCTCCAAGAAGTAACAAATGGTGTGGTGATGATGAACTCCTTGCTCTTGTGCTTCAAATGATAGTCTCCCCAACACTCAACTCTCTCTCTCTCTCTCAGGATTCGGATTTGGTGGAAAGAAGATTTGAGTGGAAAGCAACTTGAGGAAGGCTAGAGATCAAGATTCATATGGTTGGAATGGAATATCTTGGCCTCAACACATGAGTAGGTGGTTCTCTCTCGACTGGTAAGTTGGAAGTGTAGGTTTGTTCTCGATGGCTCTCTCCATGAATGAAGAGGAGGTGGAGGGGTATATATAGCCTCCACACAAAATCTAACCGTTACACACAATTTACCAAACTCGGTGGGACCGAATCATCAAACTCGGTCGGACCGATTTAGTAAACCTAGTGACCGTTAGGGTTTTCGGTGGGACTGACATGCATCTCGGTAGGACCGATTTGGTTAGGGTTAGGGCATAACGTAATCTCTGTGAGACCGATTACACAAACTTGGTGAGACCGATTTTGGTAATGAGCTAACCAGAGAGTTGGTCAGGTAAACTCGGTGGGACCGATTTGCTCTTTCGGTGAGACCGAAAAGTTACAAAAGGGAAATAGAGAGTTTACATTGTAATCTCGGTGGGACCGATTCGCTCTTTCGGTGAGACCGAAAAGTTACGAAGGGGAAACAGAGAGATTACAATCCCATCTCGGTGAGACCGAGATCCCTATGGGTGAAACTGATTTTCCTAGGGTTTGTGGCAGTGGCTATGACATCTGAACTCGGTGGCGCCAGATAGAAAGAATCGGTAGGGCCGAGTTTGACTTTGGGTTTAGGTCATATGTGGATGTGAGAAAGTAGTAGAGGGTTTTGGAGCATATCACTAAGCACATGGAGCAAAAGGCTCATTAAGCAACACCTCATCCCTCCTTGATAGTATTGGCTTTTCCTATAGACTCAATGTGATCTTGGATCACTAAAATGTAAAATGTAGAGTCTTGAGCTTTTGAGCTTGAGCCAATCCTTTGTCCTTAATATTTTGAGGATCCACTTTCATCATCCATGCCATGCCATTCATTGAGCTTTCATGAAATGTTTGTCTTGGAATAGCATTAGCTCAATGAGCTATATGTTGTTATGAATTACCAAAACCACCTAGGGATAGTTGCACTTTCAATCTCCCCCTTTTTGGTAATTGATGACAACATATAGATCAAAGCTTCGACAAATGATAATAAAATTGAAAAACATCGTAGCTTTGAGAAGTATGTGATAAGCAAGAGCTCCCCCTAAATTTGTGCATATCTTAAGATTTGCTTTGGACTGCAAATGCACAAGGAATTAGGCTCATGGGTTACTCTTCCATGTCACATACATCTTGGTGGAGCGCTCAAAATAATAACGATTGAATACATGCACTCATCACCAAGCATAGTGAATGATCATATAAGGATAAAGAAGATAATATCATAAAAGACATAAGTGTAGCTTATGATCAAACACATGATCATCAATGTATCACAGGTAGTGCATAGTATCTCAAGCAATCGAACGCAACAAATTTCAACCAAGAAGACAAGAGAGAACAAAAGCAAATCTCTCTCTCTCTCTCTCTCTCTCTCTCTCTCGAAGCCTATGATCTATACATTTTTCTCCCCCTTTGGCAACAAGTTACCAAAAAGTTCCTAGAAAATGCATAGCACTATGTCATCTCTCGTGCTTGGTCTTCCGTGGTGGTGTAGACAGGACTCCAAGGATGAAGCACTTGTCGATTGGCGTGGTAGGAGCTGAAGAAATTGAGCTGGAGCTGGTTGAGCTGGAGCTGTAGCCGGAGTCAAGAAGTGGCTCGTGTCCGGAGTTGGTACTGCAGCTGACCTCTGAGCTCTAGGCACTCCGCAAATGCATCGATTATCGCCTTGCCCTTCCTCTCCTCGCATATCATCTTGTAATCGCTTCCACACCGATCAATCTCAGTCACTTTGACATCAAGATCATAGAATTTTTGTTCCATGATTCTCTCCAGGCTCTCTTGGTTTTGAGTTAGGGTGGCCAACCCCTTCTCAATCCGCAGAGTTGATGCTATTAAGTAACCAAGCTGATCATGCTTGTTCTTCAGAAAGTACTCCGATGCCTCTGCTTGAGTTGGCATCTTTGCAGCTTTCTCTTGCCTTGCCTTCTCCTTTCTCTCCTGAGCTTGCACTGATGATGGTTCATTCTCAGTCATGACAACTCAATTGTCCTCAAATTCAGGATAGAGAACCATGTGTTCCTTATCCAATAGATACTTTCTGTGCCCATCTTCGAGTTTATCAACTCCACGAATCAGGGGGCATAACCACGGCTTCTTTTACGATCTCTTCTTTGTCCTCTTAATTGTCTCGACTATGAGGCTCATGACCTTGAATTTCTGAGGCACATCAAAACATGAAGCAAATTGATTGCATGTCCTCTAATCATGTTATGGTCACCTGATTTGGGCAATAGAGTATGCCTTAAGATCCAGCTTGATCGTAGGCAGCCCCGATGAGTAAAATGGACTGATCCAAACTTGAAGTTCTCAAGTGCATCATCGGGGATCTCCTTGTACATGTGTGACATAGAGTTATGATCCATTTTCTTCTTACCATAAATGTCCAGGTCATCCTCACTTTCCTTTGGGGCATTGATCAAACTTGCCCATTCCTCTATGGTAGACTAATATCTGGTTCCTTCTGACATCCACACTATCCTGCCATCTGGATAGAAATGTCTTTGTGGAGTAGAATTGCATGATGAGTTCGTTGCTCCAGCTTGGTGAGCTTCGCCCAACAAAATCAGCAACTCCACATGCACTGAAGCTATCATATACCTGTGGTAGTGTTCTGCGTTCTCCTTCATGTAGGTCCAGTTGACCCATCTCATATCGCAAATTATGGGCTTCTTATCCAGCAAGATAGTCTCATAAAAGTCCTGCTGCTCCTTGGTGTGGAACCCGTAGTCCACAAAGCAGTCCTTCTCCTCGTGGCATATGGATCTGACTCTCTCCATAGCCTCAACCCATTATCTCTCCGATCTTCATGTTTTCAGCCACAGGATGAGCATCATTGTGGTCTGGGATCTTGGGTTTGAGCTTCCTTAGGACCTGCCCTTCTTCATCTTCTTCAGCTTCAACCTCAGGCATTGGGGCCTTGTTCTTTTCGGCTGCTGGTATGCTCCTGGTATTCCTCTTGGGTGCATTCTTGGGCTTGGGGGAAGCTTTGGGCTTGGAAGTTGCAGCCCCTGACTTGATAGCATCACCCATCAGCTTTTGTGCCTTGGGTGCTGGCTCTGCAACCTCTTCTTATTCTTCCTCTTCCATCATGGAAGGCTTCCCTATCACTCTTGCCATGGTCTTCTTGACCCTTTCTTTCCTTTTCTTTCCCTCTGCAGCAACATGCTCTTTGGGTTGAGATTCCAAAGGAGCTTGAGTAGACACTCTGGCTTTGGACATTGGTTGTCTACCTGCTGGCCTTTTGATTTTCAAGCCAAGCTTCACTGCAGATGAGCTGAACTCCCTCTTGAGCACTTTCTTCTTGGAGCTTGCCTCATCCTCAACTGCCACATAATCCTCATCCTCAGACTCTGAGGTCTTCTTCTTTCTTGTCCTTGTGGCAGCCTTGGGCAAATTGCTCGGAGTGCTTCTGCTCCCCTCATCTGAGCTGCTTGAGGGACTAGTGCCCTCGCTCAATTGGATCTGCTCTTGATTTGTTCTCGCTATCACTTTGCTCGACATGCTTTGTTCAACCGATCACTGACCCTGTGAATAGTTATAGATGAGGTAGAGTGGATGAGCATCACAAAATGCAGAGATTTTTGCAAAAGAATGATTCAAAAAACTTAGTTTTAGTTTCCCACTGAAAACATTTCGGATCTACCAATTTCCAAACTCGGTGATACCGAAGCAGTTTTGGAACCTAAACTAGTGAACTCGGTAAGACCGAGTCACAGTTCGGTGGCACCGAGACTGCTAGGGTTTCACAAAGTTCTGAAATCGGTCACACCGATTAGCAATTCTCGGTCTGACCGAGACTTACTAGTGCAATGGCATTAGCCAAATCGGTGGGACCGAGTTTTTCAACTCGGTGGGTCCGAGATGGTTTCGGCGGAAACCTAACCCTAAATTTTCGAATTGCAAGTATTCTAAGGATTGATTTGACTGGATAGGAGTGTTTCAATCGTGGCAAGATGCATAATGAACACAATGTGCTGAGAAGCGGACGAGGAAAGCACTGTGATCGAGTTCATACCCTAGTTCGGCGGGAAATCGCTACGGCGGCAACGGCGGAGGAGAATTCCGTTGACGGCGGCGGAGACCAGTGACAGGAGGCGGCTGGCGACGAAGTCGACTATCCGTAGACCAAGTTGGCAGAGCGAGCTATGCGCGGGCGAGAAAGATTTGTCGAAAGTTTTCCAAATTTTGCCCGTGCGATATATATAGCCCGACCCTGTCGGTGTGACCGAGTGGTACAACTCGGTGGCACCGAGATGCAAAACTATGAACAGTTATAGCAACTCGGTGTGACCGAAAAGTACAAATCGGTTGCACCGAGATGAAAACCTAGATCGACTTAGTAATCTCGGTATGACCGAAATGGAGGAATCGGTCAGACCGAAAATCACAAAGAAGTTTTGGAAGTTTAAGTCTATGACGAATCGGGACTCCGAGTGCTCCTCACACAGAGTGGTTCGAATCTGACTTGATCAAATTTTGTGATGTAGCATGAATAGAGTTTGAGACAAGAAAAGCATATATAGCTAGAGAAGGTTCTTAGGCATTCTTGTCCATCCACTTGGCCAAAGAAAAAGAAGCCAATCAATCAAAACAACAAGTGGATGTCCTCGAATGAGTAAATATGCAACCAACATGCTCACACAATAAGATGACAAATGAAATATGTGACAAAGCATGCACAACCAATTCTAGCATCTATCAAACAATTGGCGATGACTAGGTCATCTATATATGAGTATATTGACTTAGGAGTCAAATGAGAACATTTGATCATAGGTCATACTCATCGTTTAAGCTCAAGTGGGGTTACCACTTTTTCATAAAGCATTTATGTGTTCACATCATTAGAGTTGCTTTGACTCAATTCTTAGAGTTAAGCTCCCCCTAGATGTGAGATCCCCCCTTAGAGGGATAAACTAACCTTGGGTTTTGTCCATGATGACTTCATGTAGATGTTGAAGATGTGGACGCTCAATGTTAATGTAGATCGTTTGGAGCAATCCTTTGGAGTGAGTTGCACTTTCAATACCTACATGGGTTAGTCCCACAAGGAACAAACAAGAATATCCATAGACATAGAGTGGCCTTTTACACAAAATGATGTCCATGAAAACATTAGGTTACCTTGTCGCTTGCCTTACCAACATGAGGGTTTGTGACTCCTTGAACTAGTGCCAGATATGGAAGTTGATTGTACTTGCCCTTGCCATGATGATATGAGTGAAAAATGTTGGCGGAGTCACCCTCAAGAACTCTCTAGTCCATCTTCTTCGGGATCCACATCAACTTGATGGGAATCCTTGGTGTAGTAGTTGTACTTGATGAAGTAGAACTTGACGTATTGGTAACCCACTTGACCAAGGCCTTAGGTGCTTCTTCAAATGCATCAATTTCCTCTTAAAGCTTGTCCTTGCCTTTGTTCTTGTGGTCTTGTGGTGGAAGATCATCTTGAGCTTGTGTTCCCTTGAAGGAAGTAGGATCATACTTCTCTTGTTGAGGAACAAACTTCGTCTTGGGGTATTGATCTTCTTCCCACTCAACTCCATTGGCATTGAACTTTCGTTCAAAACCAGCACCTTGATTCTTCCGGTGCCTTCCTTGCTTGTGTACAATTTCCTCAAATTGCTTACTCCCGGCAAGGCTCTTGTATACACCTTTCTATATAATTCCCTTCAATAAGTTGTTTTCTTGATCAAGTGTAACTTGGCTAAAAGAATCATTAGTGGAATCAAGAGAACTACTAGAAGCAACAATATTGGATTTAGCATTGTTATTGTTACTACTAGAAGAATCTTTCTTGTTCTTGTTACTAGACTTCACTTGAGGCATGTAAGTAGATAAGAGTAAACGCTTGGCAATGTAAGAAGAACTTTTCTTACGAAGATCATCATTGATCGCTTTTAGGAACTCATGCTCTTGCTCAAGATTGAGCTTTTCAAAGCGTAACTTCTCATGAGCCCTTAAAAGTTCTCGATGATCTTCAAAGATAGTTTCATGAGCTAACTTAAGAGTGTTTAGTTCTTTAGTTAGACGCTCAATTTTCTCCTTATAATTGTCATTCGTTTCAGCTTGATTAGCATGATTAATTGATGTTTCATCATAGTATTCATCACTAGAGTTGTCAACAAGTAAATCATCATCACCTAGCAAGTCATCTTCATCAACATCAAAATCAACATACTCGGAGTGTGTTACCTTAGGACCTTTTTCCATGAAGCATCTACCAATTCCTTCATTTGGTGATTCAAATATGTCGTAGGAGTTGGTTGACACAAGTGCTAGACCGGCAACACCTTCATCTTGAGTGTATTCGGAGTCGGAGTGATAGCTTCTCTCGGAGTGATGGTCGGAGTCGGAGCCGGATACCCATTCACCAACATGAGCTTGATGTCTTCGTTTTGTGTAGCTCTTCGATGACTTGTCCTTCCTTTTCGAATCCTTGCTTCTCCGTGAGGGTCTTCGTTCATAACGATCATCTCTACTCCTTCTCTCTCTTGGTGGTGATTCTTCTCTTCTACTTCTTCTCTTGGGAGAATCTTCTCTTCTTTTGTAGGGTGTCATACACTCATTGGAATAGTGTCCGGGTCTCCCACAATTGTAGCAATTGCGCTCTCGACTAGAAGATCTTACCTTGACTTAGAGCTTCTTTCTTTGCTTCTACTCTTGTAGAATTTGTTGAAGTTCTTCACCATTAAGCTCAATTCTCCATTGAAGGTTTGTTTCTCACTTGATGATGTGGGGGCTTCACATGAGGCTTTGTAAGCACCACTCGACTTGTTGAGAAGTTCCTCCTTATCCTTGAGTGACATCTCATGAGCAACAATTCTTCCAATGACTTCCGTAGGCTTGAGATCTTTGTAATTGGGCATCATTTGGATCAATGTGCACACGGTATCATATTTTCCATCCAATGCTCTTAGGATCTTCTTGATGATGAATCTATCGGTCATCTCTTCACTTCCTAAGCCAGCAATCTCATTTGTGATAAGAGCAAGCCTAGAGTACACTTGAGTGACACCATCACCATCCTTTATTTTGAACTTGTCAAGCTGACTTTGGAGCACATCCAACTTGGATTCCTTGACGGAGTCGGTACCTTCGTGCATACCAATCAAAGTATCCCAAATTTCCTTTGCATTCTCAAGACGGCTGATTTTGTTGAACACCTCGGGGCACAATCCATTGAAGAGGATATCACAAGCTTGAGCGTTGTATTGCAACATCTTCAACTCTTCCGCACTACCTTCACGGTTCGGTTCTCTCCCATCAAAGAATTCACCTTGCAAGCCAATACACACAATAGCCCAAACGGCGGGGTTATGTCCGAGAATATGCATTTTCATCTTATGCTTCCAACTAGCAAAATTAGTGCCATCAAAGTAAGGACCTCTACGATGATAATTTCCTCGCTAGACGCCATACTCTCCTAGGTTGTGAAACCAAAGCTATGACCACCAAAAGCTATGGAAATCAAAGCAAATGGAGACCAAAGCTCTGATACCACTTGTAGGACCTTGAAGTATGTCTAGAGGGGGGTGATTAGACTACTTGACCAATAAAAACCTAACCTTTTCCCAATTTTAGACTTTGGCAGATTTTAGCTATTTTTGAACAAGTCAAGCAATCTTCACACCATTCAAGCAAGCATGCAAAGAGTATATTGGCAGCGGAAAATAAAGCATGCAACTTGCAAGAATATAAAGGGAAGGGTTTGGAGGATTCAAACGCAATTGGAGACACGGATGTTTTTGTCGTGGTTCCGATAGGTGGTGCTATCGTACATCCACGTTGATGGAGACTTCAACCCACGTAGGGTAACGGTTGCGCGAGTCCACAGAGGGCTCCACCCACGAAGGGTCCACGAAGAAGCAACCTTGTCTATCCCACCATGGCCGTCGCCCATGAAGGACTTGCCTCACTAGCGGTAGATCTTCACGAAGTAGGCGATCTCCTTGCCCTTACAAACTCCTTGGTTCAACTCCACAATCTTGTCGGAGGCTCCCAAGTGACACCTAGTCAATCTAGGAGACACCACTCTCCAAGAAGTAACAAATGGTGTGTTGATGATGAACTCCTTGCTCTTGTGCTTCAAATGATAGTCTCCCCAACACTCAACTCTCTCTCTCAGGATTCGGATTTGGTGGAAATAAGATTTGAGTGGAAAGCAACGTGGGGAAGTCTAGAGATCAAGATTCATATGGTTGGAATGGAATATCTTGGCCTCAACACATGAGTAGGTGGTTCTCTCTCAGAACTGGTAAGTTGGAAGTGTAGGTTTGTTCTGATGGCTCTCTCCACGAATGAAGAGGAGGTTGAGGGGTATATATAGCCTCCACACAAAATCTAACCGTTACACACAATTTACCAAACTCGGTGGGACCGAATCATCAAACTCGGTCGGACCGATTTAGTAAACCTAGTGACCGTTAGGGTTTTCGGTGTGACTGACATGCATCTCGGTAGGACCGATTTGGTTAGGGTTAGGGCATAACGTAATCTCGGTGAGACCGATTACACAAACTCGATGAGACCGATTTTGGTAATGAGCTAACCAGAGAGTTGGTCAGGTAAACTCGGTGGGACCAATTTTCTCTTTCGGTGAGACCGAAAAGTTAAAAAAGGGAAAAAGAGAGTATACATTGTAATCTCGGTGGGACCGATTCGCTCTTTCGGTGAGACCGAAAAGTTACGAAGGGGAAATAGAGAGATTACAATCCCATCTCGGTGAGACCGAGATCCCTATCGGTGAAACCGATTTGCCTAGGGTTTGTGGCGTTGGCTATGACATCCGAACTCGGTGGCGCGGATAGAAAGAATCGGTAGGGCCGAGTTTGACTTTGGGTTTAGGTCATATGTGGATGTGAGAAAGTAGTAGAGGGTTTTGGAGCATATCACTAAGCACATGGAGCAAAAGGCTCATTAAGCAACACCTCATCCCTCCTTGATAGTATTGGCTTTTCCTATAGACTCAATGTGATCTTGGATCACTAAAATGTAAAATGTAGAGTCTTGAGCTTTTGAGCTTGAGCCAATCCTTTATCCTTAATATTTTGAGGGATCCACTTTCATCATCCATGCCATGCCATTCATTGAGCTTTCATGAAATGTTTGTCTTGGAATAGCATTAGCTCAATGAGCTATATGTTGTTATGAATTACCAAAACCACCTAGGGATAGTTGCACTTTCACGTTGTCATTCTGGTCACGAACGTGTACGTACATACTGGTCGATGTAGAGGCGCGCACGTGTCGTAGAAGAGGCGCGCACGTGTCGTAGTAGAGGCGCGCACGTAGCATGTACACGTTAAATGCGGCCGTGGTGCAAGAAAGAAAATACGCCACTTATGTGTACATACGGTGGGGTCTCAAACGCCTACTACAGACACGCACGTCTGCCAGAGCTCGTGTACATGGCTGGGTCGGAACGGAGAAACAACATCGTCGTCGTGTTCATGGGGAGGCAACGGAATGCGTCATGTTCATGGAGAGGCAACGGAATGCGTCGTGTTCATGGGGAGGCAACGGAATGCGCCGTGTTCATCGGGAGGCAACGGAACACGTGGGAGCCAACCGGCTGGGTCGGAACGGAATGCGTGGTCGTGTTCTTCGGGAGGGCATGGACGGAACAAGCGATGGAAACGAGGCCTGGCGTACCGCAAAACGGAGGAAACAGACCTCTTACGTTCGGAACGGGGTCCTGTTGATCGGGACGGGTGTGGCGTACCGCAAAACGGAGGAAACGGACCTGCTACGGTCGAAACGGGGGTCCTGTTGATCGGGAGGGGTGTGGCGTACCGCAAAACGAACCTCCTACGGTCGAAACGGGGGTCATGTTGATCGGGAGGCGTGTGGCGTACCGCAAAACGGACGAAACGGACCTCCTACGGTCGAAACGAGGGTCATGTTCATCAGGAGGGGTGTGGCGTACCGCAAAACGGGACTCCACGGGATACTGTTCATCTCCACCGTCGACCTCCTCCAGCCTCCACGGGCTACCGTCGACCTCCTCCAGCCTCCACGGGCTACCGTCGACCTCCTCCAGCCTCCACGGGCTCTTGTTCATCCAGCCTCCACGGGCTCCTGTTCATCCAGCCTCCACCGCGCGCTACTCCAGCGGCTACTGTTCAACCACCCCTCCACGGGCACCCCTTCACCGTCTACTGTTCATCCAACCCTCCACACCACGGGGTCCTGTTCAACCACCCCTCCACGGGCACCCCTTCACCATCTACTGTTCATCCAACCCTCCACACTGCCGGGGTCCTGTTCATCCAGAGGCAACACCACCGCTCACTGTTCATCCAACCCTCCCCCCCACGCAACGCTCACTGTTCATCCAATCGATCAACTTGATTAGCAGCGATGGCGAAGAATCGCTCGGCGGGTTCGATTAACGACCATCGATCGATCGCTCGGGTTCGATGTAGCGTAACTGCGGTCTGTCGCCGGGTTCGATTAGAGCCCAACGCCTCGCTTCGGGTTGATTAGAGCCAACGCCCGCACGCCGCAGCAGCGTCGTGTCTGAGAAAGCAGCGCATCGCCGCCCCCGACCTCCCACCATAACCGGAACTCCCGAAATTTTCCTCCCCTCGCTTCTACCACGGTTTTTTCCGTCATGGACGGCCCAAAGAATGTCATGCAGCTGCGTCTCCGCCCGCCAGACGAAAAGCGCATTTTCATCATGATTTTTTGTCATAGAAGTAGGAGCCCACCACATTTATGATGATACCGGGTTTTGTCACAATTATCGTCATAGAAGTGTCATATGTATGACAGAATTTTTTTTCGTTCGGCCCAAAATGTCACGGATGTGTCTTTTTTTTGTAGTGAAGATTCTTATTCGTTGAAGTTTGGTTAATTTCATTTGCTATTGAGAAGAAGCGAAATTGGTCGAGCCCAACACCAAAATATTGTCCTTTCTACTTTTTCTATTGATTAGTGCAACTAAGGCGATGATTGGATGGTCTTTTCTCACTCCTAAATCCCTGTAAAATTTACACGCCTTCCATTGTCGTTTTCTTTTTCAGACGAAAATCGTGTGTGGCTAGTAATTTACACATGTATATTATATACGGATGTATAATTATACACCGATTCCAAGCGAGATATAACTATGTCAATGAACCTGACTAGATGTTATTTGCTTGAGATGGGGTTAGGTTTAGTCCAGATCATAATGTATCCTTGTTAGGAATTGTTAGGCCTGCTCACTATAAACCTGAGCCTGTTCTGGCATACTTTGTGTTCAAACTCTTTATTTATCATCGAATTATCTTCTTTGTTTTCAGGAACATGTTCTTACAGGTGGCCATGGTCTATTGTTGATGGACACGCTAACCTGTAATTCAGTCTCTTTCTCAAGGTCTTGATGAGTGATGTAGATACTTTGCATGACCAGCACAAGGTGTTGACATCCGTTTTAATCAAAGAGTAGATAGTTGGCCTGACAAATAGTTTTTTGAGAATCACCGGGGGGGGGGGGGGAGCTCCCCCACCTGAATGTATTACTCAAAGGCCTGCCGTGGCAGTGAGTACAGAATTACATAGGCACGGTGCAACGTGCAGAGAGGTAGGAGCGCCACAAGAAGGCGTCCTCCTTGTCTTGTGTATGCACAAGACGATGAGACCAGAGATCCAAAGCAGAAATAAGGTTCCTATAAGGGTTATTACAGAGTTTTGATCGACCAATCGAAAGACCATGTCAGATGTATGTGTAATTGAAAAAGAATCTGATGTGTACAGATTTCTAAGGCCTGTCCTATGGCCTGACCAATAGTAGCAAATAATTGTCCAGATCAACTGCGTCTGTACATGCTGATTTAGTTATTCTTTTAGCTATAGTTTACTTCTTAAATGGTTAGCTCTAAATTGACCATGAGTCTGATGTATGTGTAATTGAAAAAGAATCTGATGTGTACATTGCATTTTGGCTGCAATTTATAAATTTGAATTTGGGTTCGGAATTTAATTACTTGATTATGGCAGATATGAACTTAAATTCGAATTGCATATTATATATGACAAATATATCAATATAATATATCTTGGACCCCACCATCTTTCCCTAGAGCCAAACGTTCTTGTGGGTAAATCACCTTTCCATGCTGGACAAACAGCTGAGATGAACTCTTTCCCTAGCGCTTGGGGCCCTAGGTAAAGAAATGGTTCCCTAGAGCTTGGCAAGTGCGCCCTAAGAAAAGACCTCTTTACCGACCATACTTTACCTAAGGTTGTTTACCTAGGGCAAGCTTTAGGTGAAGTCTTTACCTATGGATTTTAGCATTTCCCCTAGGGTATATGGCTCTAGGTAAAATCATAGTTTCTAGTAGTGCAACCGTCCATTGCCGAGCAGACGACCTCCATCGCGCTCGCAACAACCAGCACTTCTGCAGCCCACTCGGCACCATCGCAGTAGTGTCGCCGCCGCCTAGTCGTCACAACATCGCCGGAGAAGACGCCCCTCCAGCGCAACATCACCGGAGAAGCCACACCACCGTCGCTGCATCGCCAAGCAGTCGGGCCACCGTCGTGCTTGTAGGATCCGGCTCGCTGCCATCGCAACAGCATCGTCGCAGCTAGGACACTGTCGTAGCATCCGTCCCAAGATCGCTGGAGAAGCCGTGCCACGGTCGCAGCATCTCCAAGCAGTCCGCGCAGTCGCCGCGCTGGCAGCAGCCGGCGTTGCTACAATGCTTCCAGCAGCGACATCTTGCATCATGGTGGCCCGACTTGCAACACCAGTCAGATTTGTGTTCTGGCGCGGTGAGCTTCCTTTGTACCAGGTCGCCCCGAACCAAAAGCACATGCAAGAAGACTGTAAGAACAATGGACGAAGCCGCCATGTTGAAGTGGGAGCGCGGTGGCCAGAGCAGTTGGAGTTGCATAGCTCACAACATCGCCGGAGTCCAGCTTGTGGTGGCCGAGCTACCGGAGTTGAGGTAGAAAGCATGGATGATATCCATAAGAGAAGGTTGCAGGGGACTGGAGTTCAACAGGATTAGGAGAAGAGTCAATTACGTTGGTGGTGCCTGCAAAGTAAATAAATTACGTTGGTGGTGCTAGAGCTTGGTGTAAACGGTTACTTTGGTGCTAGAAGTTGCGGTGTACATCCAAGTGGTGCAAAAACTTGGCTCGGACGTGTAAATACAGTGTTAACCGCGGCGGTATACAGATTCTACACTGACTAGCCGTGTGGGTCCCACTGTCAGCCACTGGACCTGATAGAGGAGGCGTGTGGTCTGATTTTTTTTCGAAAACCCCTCGGAATATATCCTTTTGTAAAAAAGTATATATCAACATGTCATTTTACATCTTTAATCAACAGGCCCGCTGGTCAAAATAAACAGGAAAAAGCAACATCAAGACTCGAACACGCAACCAAAGATAGAGAGCAAACAAGTACAACAAGTACGCGGTGGCTGTCACGACGTTCTCAATGGATAACTATCCTATATGTATTCACCAAGTATTTTGAGCAACATGAATTTAACAGGTACGCATCTGAAGTTTAAACGGGCTGCAGATATTGCGGCCCATTTTGTACGCTGTTTTTCAAAGATATAGTTATAAAATGTAAGTTAACAACAATATGTTTAAATGTATGTGTGCTATAAATTTTATACAAACAAACCATGACTAGTAAATAAAAACATTTAAATATACACCCATGTACTATATAAAATATTTAGTTAATACAGAAATTTAAAAATGTATATTAAATAAAAATGTTCATGTGTCATTTTCAAAACATTGGTACATTTATTTTAAAAACTACCAAGCATACAAACCAAATACCTTTTTTTTAAAACAAGTCGTCTATTATTTCAATAAAAACTGGTATATTGAAAATATTTATGAATTGTAAAAATGTATAAAAAATTAAAATGATACAATTTATTTTAAAATTAGATTTTTGAAATATTATTTTTATTATAAAAATATTTGAATAATTATAACACCATTTGTATAGTTCAATTTTTATAATTAAAAATATTCATAATTTAATTTTAAACTTTTGATATGGATATTCAGTCGTGTATAATATTCAAAATATATATTGGTTTCGAATTTAAGTCATGAGTAAAACATATAGACATGTGAATAATTAAATATATTAAATAAATGTTTGTATTCATCATTTTAAAATTTAAATATAAGCCATGAGTGTATACTTTTTTTGTATTCATTAAACATTGTATCTAATATACATTTTAATATCCGTATTAACTAAATATTTTATATATACATGGGTATATTATTTCATTGTTTTTATTTACATAGTATTGATAACACACAAATATTGGAACATAATTTTTATTACTTATGTTTTAAAATATCTTATAAATATAGCTTGTGCGAAATGGGCTGCAATATCTGCAGCCCATTTAAGCTCCATAAGCGTCACTGCTAAATACTCCCTCCGTCCCAATATTTTTATCTTAGATTTGTGTAGATACGGTTTAGACAAATCTAAAATGTAACTAGATACATCTTTATTTAGGGAAATCTAAAACACGAATTTTGGGGCGAAGGAGTATTTAATCTGTCGTTATCATTGTTTACTCGTCGAGATATAGGGTGAAGTGGTTAGCCGGTTGTTTTGGTGGTTTCGAACACGCAACCACAAACCACCATTTACGTCAAGTTCTAACACCACCGGTGTAATAGGAGAAAGAAGAAGACAAATGAGTGGCTCAGGTGCGTCGGTGGAGATAAGAATGAGATGCAGTGCTTGGCCCACAGGACACGCGTCGGTCACACAAGACGGCACTTGATTGGGCTGTCTACATCCGGATGAAACTAATCAGTTTCCTTAAAAAAAAAAGAAATGCCGGATATATGCGGCTATGGTTAGATGGCGGCCTTCCGCATCCGCATCCGTAGACAGATGCGGGAGGAAATTTGTAGGTTACCGTTGAAGATGCCCTAAAGAAGCAGGCACATCTGCTATCGTTGCCATTTCACCATGTTATATGCAAAATAAAATTCTAGCATCATGATGCACGGAACACAAAAGAACTTGCATTAATATAGCTAACAAATGAGAATACACACGTCACGAGCTCGCCTTCAAATCCACTGCCGCATCTCTTCGCATTAAAACAAAAGACAATCTACATACACACATATGCTCTTTGACGAGCGCGGCCGCACGTCGCGCCTCCGCATGCTAGTACATAAGTATATTTTTGGGAAAAGAAGACTTGTTTTTTTTTCTTTGAGTTAGAGAGGCCTCAGTATTAACATGATAGGTATGGTATGAATCGATCAATAACCGGATAAAAAAAAAGCCCCGAAGAACACATGAAAATTGACGCTGTGCATGCATGCGTGACTAAATGTAGAACTTGACACAAACTTAACATGGATCGACCATCCAGCAAAACATGGATGCATGACGAAATTAATCAACACAAAATAAACATGGGTCGGTCATTGAGCTGCCATGTAATTAAGGATCGATCATAATGATGGTATTTTGACCCATCGGAGCTGGAGGTGGATGATGCCGGTGGCGACGTTCCTGAGCTTGAGCAGCGCGTCCTGCACCACCTGCCCTTCCTCCCATACGATGCTGCTCTCATCCGCCAGGCAGCAGCTCCCTCCGGCGCCGCCACGGTGAGGTCGCACGGTGCGCACCACGGTGCCGCTCCGTATGTCCTCCAGGTCCATCCGGGCCATCTGCAGCAGCGGCTCCAGGTCCACCTCCGCGTCCCCCATCTTGTCGTCCTTGCTGAACTTGTCCTTGTCGAACACCTCCTGCGTACATATCCATGCGCAAGTACGTTAGGATTCATGTAACTAAGTTGTTGCATGCAGCATGCGGCGAAAACATCTACGTATATGACCATTCAACTTCTTCAACTTACTATCTTGATCGGTGTTGTTGGATTCGTGACGGCAAGGGTGAGATCCTCGTTCCAGACCGGGTTCACCGTCTTCTTGATGACGTTCGTCATCACCTTCTGGTTGTCCAGCTCAAGCACGACGTAGGGGTCGCTGCCGTTGGCATCACAGTTCACGAGGTTGATCCCCCGCAGCACCCGCACGCTCAGCATCCCCGGCGGCACCGGCTCCGACGTCATCTCGATTGCTCTATTGCTAATTGTTGTTGTTGATCTGATCTTGGAATGTGTGCACGCCAATTCTCGTTTGTTCTTGTTGGAGGCAGAAAATGATCACCAAAATGATGAGGGAATGTTGACATGCATGGCATGCTAGCCTCTGGTGTAATGATTCGTTGGCCGTGTCTTGTGGAACTCTGTGTTATTTGTACTCTGCTATTTCAGGACACTTTCGTGCATCTGCAAAAATCTAGCACTTCCGAGTCATCACGTCACATTGTTGTGCCGAAAATGCCGCATCAACATTCTGGTGTGTCGTGGTTGCGGTTGTGACCTAGTGTGCTACATTGCGTCTATTCAAGAACCTTTCTACCAACATTTTCAAGTACTGGTGGTCATGCTCCTGTGGCCAAGAAGGCTGAGGCCCTCGTGTGCAGCAACCTGGGCATCGTTCCGAATGGTGAGGACATCACCGAGCTCGCACTGGACAACTTAGCAAGAAATTCAAGAACCGCCTCCTTGACGACGTGATCGGAGCATGAGGGCTCTGTTCAAGCTCGATGACACCAATGTCAGTGCAGCTCGACAGTGGTTAGAATGCGCTCGACCACGTCGACGCGAAAGCTGCCTGATGCTGTTGATTAGGGTTATGTTGTTGTTATGTTAATGCGTTCACCAAGGGTTATGCGGGGAGCTAGTCCGCGTGCTGTTGAGCCATGTGTGGCTGTTTGTAGGCGTTTAAGCAAGCCTTTAGCTACTCTATTAGTGCAAGTTTGTACTCTTGCTGCGTTTTAACTCTGGTTGATGAGCCGTGTGCTAGGGATCGCTTTGTGTCCAAATGGTAGAACAACTGCCGCGCTCCGCAAGCAGAAGAACCGGATCTTCGAGTTGCAGGTTGGAGACACATCCGTCTCCGACCCGGCCGCTCTTGCTGAGGCTGCCTACCGTCACTTCTCCGGCATCCTTGAATCGGCGAAGCTGCGGCCTTTCATCTTAGACCTCTCCACACTCCACGTTGGGCCATTCAACCTCTCCAGCCTCGACGCACCTTTCTCTGTGGATGAGATTTGGGCTGCGGTCAAGAGCTTGCCGCTCGGAAAGGCGCCATGCCCCGATGGCTTCACCGCCGAATTTCTCTGGAGTGCGTGGGACGTGATCAAGCATGACATCTGCGCCGTCTTTGATAAGCTGTACGCGCTCAATGGGCGAGGTTTCCAGAGGCTTAACGAGGCGCTCCTCACCCTCCTTCCGAAGAAGCAAGATGTGGCATCTCTCTTCGACTACCAAACCATTAGTCTCATCCACCTCATCGCGAAGCTGTTCGCAAAGGCGCTCTCTCTTCGGCTGGCGCCTCACCTGGGCGAGCTGGTCTCTACTAATCAAAGCGCATTCATCACCGGCCGAAGCATCCACGACAATTTCCTCCTCGTGCAACAAATGGCTAGACTTTTTCATAACCTCAAGATGCCGCGGATGCTCCTCAAGCTCGACATCGCGAGGGCTTTCGACTCGGTGACATGGCCCTTTCTGCTCGACACGCTGCGGCACCTAGGCTTTGGAAATCGATGGTGTGAATGGATCTCCATCCTGCTTTCTACTGCGTCCACGCGTGTGCTCGTCAACGGCATCCCCGGGCCACCAATTCTTCACGCGTGCGGGCTGCGGCAAGGGGACCCCATTTCCCCAATGCTCTTCGTCATCGTCATCGACATGCTCAACTCGCTCCTCCAGCGAGCCGTCGAGCATGGCCTCCTCCAGCGGCTGACCGCTAGGCACCTTTCATCGAGCGTCTCCCTATATGCTGACGACGTCGTCATCTTCAGCCACCCCGACACCCACGACATCCGCGCCATTCGCCGCATGTTGGACGTCTTCGGCAAGGCGTCCGGGCTCTGCACAAACCTCGCCAAGTGCTTGGTCTCCCCCATCCGTTGCGACGAGGAGCACATTGCCACAATCACGGCTGAGATGGCCTGCCCGATTGCTCACTTCCCGGTGAAGTATCTTGGCCGCCCGCTCTCCCTCCGCAAGCCCTCGACATTAGACCTCATGCCACTCGTCGACAAGCTCGAGAGGAAGCTCTCCACCTGGCTTGGATCCATGCTCTCCTTAGGGGATCGCCTCATGCTCTGTCGACATGTCCTCTGCGCCATGCCCATCCACATCCTCGTTGCCATTGCCGTCAACAAGTCCACCCTTGCTCGGGTCAACCGGATCATTCGAGGTTTCCTTTGGGTTGACCGCAAGGACGCGCGTGGAGGGCAATGTCGAGTGAATTGGGATCGGGTATGTCGCCCCACCTTCCTCGGCGGCATGGGGATCTGCGACCTGCAGCGTGCTGGCGTCGCCCTGCGCACCCGATGGCTCTGGCTCCAACGTACTGATGCTTCGCACCCCTGGAGTCAGCTTCACCTCCCCCATGATTCTGCGGCCTCGCAGATTTTCAGGGCCTCCACCGCCTGGGCGGTGCGTGATGGCCGCACCTGCAAGTTCTGGACGGACCCTTGGGTCGACGGCAAGGCCATTCCCGAGCTTGCTCCTCTCGTGTTTGCCCTGGTATCCAGACGGCATCGCCGTGTTTGAACGGTGGCCGAGGGCCTGCCTGAGCATGCCTGGGTGCGCGACATTGCCGGCGCGCTTGGCCCGGCCGCCCTACTTCAATACGTCGACCTTTGGCGTATGCTGCAAGATGCTACCCTCTCGGCTGGGCCTGACGTGCTGCGATGGAGATGGACGCGGCATCTACTCCGCCAAATCCTGTTACCTTGCGCTCTTTCATGGATCTACGACCGAGGCGTCTTGGAAACTCACCTGGAGGACTTGGGCCCCCCTTCGCATCAAGGTTTTCATCTGGCTTGCCCTGCAGGACCGGTGCTGTATGGCCGACCGCCTCGCCCGGCGAGGACTGCCCCACAACGACAGGTGTGTGCTGTGCGACCAGACCACCGAGGACATGCACCACTTGTTCACCTCCTGCCCCTTCTCCCGCCAAATCTGGCACGAGGTCCTATCTTGGTGCCGATCGACGGCCACGATCCCAAGCCCCGACACACCGTTCGCGGATTGGTGGATACATACCTGCACTTCATCGCCCACAGCTCTTCGGAAGGGACTCAGCTCCATCATCGCTCTCACCGCATGGGCCATCTGGAAACACCGAAATGGATGCGTGTTCGATCAGCGACAACCCTCGGTCACAAGTCTTCTTCAATCCACTTGAGAAGACGCTCGCCTTTGGGCTAGTGCTGGCACCAACGGCTTGGCAAACTTGATTCCTGAGACATAGGCTTAGCATTGTGTAATGAGGGACGAGCAGCCCCTCTCCTAGCTGCTCCAGCCACTTGTGCCCGCGCCGGCTTGTGTACGCGTCGCCAATGTTGGCACACTTCTCTGTATTTTCCACCCCCTCCTATCAATGCAATGATACGCAATCTTTGCGTATTCACTAAAAAAAATTCTCTGCTGGAATGTACAAGGGCTGAAATACCCTGATCGGACGCAACCATCAAGGAAACCGTCTCTACATCTTCCTATCAAATTGTTTGTCTTCAAGAAACAAAATTAGATCAGACCGACCAATTCACCATCATGTTCCTAGGAGGTAATAGACTCCGCAATTTTCACACAAGGCGGCGACCCAAGCATCAGAGGGGGTCCGCTCATGCTACGGGACGACCATGTTGTGGATATCACTGGCATCACCGCTACCACATATCGCCTTTTGGCAATGATCCATGTCAAGGCTTCAGGCATCCATTTTAAAATTACTTTGGTATATGGACTGACCACCTCTTCTCTGAAAGAGACTTTCTTCACTGACCTCACAAACCCAAAAACCGCCCAATGGAGAACTATGGCTGGCCTTGGGCAACTTTAACAAAATTTACCGTTCCCGTGATAAGAACAAGCATAACGTCAATAGAAGGAGGATAAATTGGTTCTGTGCCAAACTTCATGAGTGCGATCTCAAGGAGATCCATCTTCAGAATAGGCGGTTCACATGGAGTAATGATAGAAATAATGCGACCATGTGCAAGATCGAGTCCTTCTCCTGCAATGTCGAATGGGACTTGCAGTTTAGCACCCACATTCTACATGCACTCTCATCTTTGCTATTTGACCACTGTCCACTTCTACTTGCTGACGACAGAGGGCCTCATAGGCGTTGTTCCTTCAAGTTCGAGAATTTTTGGGCTTCCCTTCCGGGGTTTAATGACGTGGTTTCCAATGCTTGGAATGAGCACAATGAGCATACCAAACCCTGCTGGGTGTTGCACCACAAACTAAAGCAGAGTGGTATTAGGCTCTCAGAGTGGAGTAGAGGTTTATTCTCAATGGCTAAAATCATGCACCATGCTGCCCTCTTGGTCATCCTTCACCTCGAAATGGCCCAAGGCTCATGACAACTTTCCGATCACGAAATAGACCTCCGCTCGAGGCTCAAGTGGAGACTTATCGCCCTGGCGATCCTTGAGAGGGCTAGGAAAAAGAAATGTTTGAGAATTTCCAATCTCAAAGAGGGAAACACAAACACAAAAAATTTCCATAGCCGAGTTAATGCACGCAGGCGCAAAAACAACATCCACCGTGTCAAACACAACCTTGGTTGGGTCACCGAGCATTCTCAAAAGGAAGATGTTGTCCATGATTACTTCTTAATGGTCATGGGTAGAAGGCACCATGGCAACCCCATACTTCAACTAGGAGGGGCTAAACCTTGACGCCTGCGATGAATTGGACAACCTCACAGACCCCATCTCCGAGGAGATGGTGCGTGCGGCCATCAACCAAATGCCCAATGACAGGGCACATGACCCGGATGGTTTCACTGGCCTTTTCTTCAAAACATGTTGGGGCATAATCAAGCATGATGTTATGAAGGCCATATCTCTCTTCGGAAGCCCCCACACGACCAACCTACACTAGATCAACTCCTCAATATCGTTCTACTCCAAAAGAAGGATGGGGCCGAGGAAATTTCTGATTACCGCCCAACTAGTCTCATACACGCTATCGCCAAGATCATTGCCAAGGTTCTTGCCATCTGTCTTAGCCACCACATGCTGCACCTTGTCTCCAACGCTCAAAGTGCTTTCATAAAGACGAGAAGTATCCATGACAATTTCATGTATGTGAGGCATCTTGCATGGAGGCTCCACAAGTGTAAAACCCCATCGCTCCTCTTCAAGTTGGACATTCGGAAGGTTTTTGATTCAGTCAAATGGGAATACATCATTGACCTCCTTCGTCGTTAGGGGTTCTCAAGCATTTTTCGAGATTGGATCATGATACATCTCCGTCGTATCTATAATTTTTATTGTTCCGTGCCAATATTATACAACTTTCACATACTTTTGGCAACATTTTATATTATTTTTTGTGACTAACATATTGATCCAGTGCCCAGTGCCAGTTCCTGTTTATTGCATGTTTTTTGTTTCGCAGAATATTCATATCAAACAAATTCCAAACGCGATAAATTTACGGAGAATTATTTTGGAATATATGTGATTTTTGGGAGGTGGAATCAACGCAAATGGAGGCCCACGGCCTCCACAAGATACCAGGGCGCAACTTCCCCCCTGGCGCGCGGTGGTGCCTTGTGGGCACCCCATGAGTCGGTTGGGGCTTACTTCGGGCGCAAGGAAGATTATATCCGGAAAAAAAACCGTGTTAAAATTTTAGCACAATCGGAGTTACGGATCTCCGGATATTTAAGAAACGGTTTTTGGCCAGAAAAGAGGAACACAAAACAGAAGATAACAGAGAGAGATCCAATCTCGGAGGGGCTCTCGCCCCTCCGCCGCCATGGAGGCCATGGACCAGAGGGGGAACCCTCCTCCCATCTAGGGAGGAGGCCAAGGAAGAAGAAGAAGAAGGAGGGGGGCTCTCCCCCCTCTCTCCTGGTGGCGCCGGAGTGCCGCCGGGGAAAGGATCGTGACGGCGATCTACATTAACAACCTTACTACCATCAACACTAACTCTCTCCCCCTGTATGCAGCGGTGTAACCTCTCTATTCCCGCTGTAATTCTCTACTTAAACATGGTGCTCAACACTATAAATTATTATCCAATAATATGTGGTTATCCTATGATGTTTGAGTAGATCTGTTTTGTCCTATGGATTGATTGATGATCGTGATTGGTTTGAGTTGTATATTTTACTTTGGTGTTGTCCTATGGTGCCCTCACTGGAACGTGTCAGTGCTATACAAACGATTTCTAACCCCTTTCCGCGACGGCATTTGGAACCGTCGCCTAGTGAGTGTGGGCAATAGGGGGGTCCTTCCCACACGACCCAGAAACCGTGGGGGATATGCCCTCCTAGCTCACACGCTCGGCAAAATGAGGTCGTGTGCGACCGGCGAGCGCTCAAATACGGAAATACATACAGTAAAGCTAAAAAATACAATTATACAGGCGAAATTGTCTCCGGTCGCAAGTGCATCCCACACAGTCAGTCCCCGCTAAACGTTTCCGTTCGTATGTACATCCCACACAGTCACTCCAAGGAAAACGTTTCCGTTCACAGGTACATCACACACAATTTTTCCCGTTAAATTGTTTGCGTTATTGAATGTATCACACATGGTCCATAGAAGAAAATGTGTGACAAAGGCTGTCCATCACACACAGTTTTTATGTGGTAAACGTTTGCGTAAGGTGGCCTAACACAAACAGTTTTCAAGAGAAAGTCGTGTGTGATTGTTCATTGATCCAGCACGGTTTATTCCTAAAAACTGTGTGCGTTGCCTGAGGTCATCGCCCACGATATTTTTTCAATAACCATTTGCAATAGCAAAACCTAATTAGCAGGCTTATTCGCCATTAGCAAGCTAATTACCCTATTATTAATAATCTATTTATTAAGCTAATTGACATTCATATTAAGCACATACTATATTTCATTTCCATATTAAGTAAGCATAATTTCATAATTGAAATACATCAGGGTACAACATGATATAGCTTCAAAGACTCAATACCCCATTACACAATCGCACCAAAGCACCAAGTTTCACATGCAACATGTCGAACCTTTCAAATTAGCATCATAGACGGTATATAGACATATGCATCTCTTCCGGAAAACTCTTTGAAGCGGAAGGCGAATATTGAGCCTTCATTCATGTTGAAGGTCTTTGCAACTTTAGGCCGGTGCACGTGGATGATTGACCGTCCGCCCTTCGTCCTCTTCAGAACACTTCAATATTGAACCGTGGGTGTTGTATGAAAACATTCCTTGCCTCCTGACCATAGAGGTGGTTTGAGAGGTAATCATCGCTGAACTGCTTTGGAAAGGCACGAAAACAAGGATGTGCATAAATATCTTCTCTATATTGGAAATGGGGCAAAGGAATAAAAAAGGCAAGGTATAATAGTTAGTACCATCTTGTAGTGAACTGATATCTTCTTCATCGTGCACACAAAGATCTTGTTGTTTTTTGTCGCTAATTTCTTTATCGTAACAATCTTTCTGAGTTTCTTGATTTGATTGATATTCATGGACAACTCATTTTCCCATATGCAAAAAGGGTCGAACAGTGGGTCAAAACCTCTGATAGCAGGACCTACATGTGCAAGTCCAAATTGTTAAAAACCTAAATATTAGAATGGTTCCTGCAATTGCACAATAATGTGTTATTAGACAATGGACCATGCACGTGCTAACCTCGATTGTAAACCTCAGTGCTTCCCATTGTTTCCCTGCAACACATATATGGTAGTTAGTCATCAGGTCAAGTAAGGGTTCGCATGCTATCAGTAAAATATGTTGATGAAAAATAAGCACATTGCAGATTCATCAGATTAATTCAAGTCACATGGAAAACCCATTTATCCAAACCAAGCATGATTAAGAATTAGGAAGTATAGCACTTGTATATGTTTCTCATGTATTAAGTGCAGCCAAATTCGATTTATTCCTCTCATGCACCATAATACAAAATTCTACCCACGACAATTGGACATCGCATTGCAGAATTGAACCAAGCAGTTAACTAAACACCACAACAAATGAACCAAACATTAACTGAGCACCACATTGCAGAATATAACATACTCCTAATAGAAGATCAGACAGTTAACCAAACAGTTAACTACAGCCAATTGTATCAATTGTATTTGTTTCTCATGTATTTACTACAGCCAAATTCAATTTATTCCTCACATGGTATACAATAATGTAATGCACCCACAACTATTGAACATCGCATTGCAGAATTGAACCAAACAGTTAACTAAACACCACAACACAAATGAACCAAATATTAACTGAGCACCACATTGCACAATGTATAACCAAACCAAGCATGCTTGACAACTTGAAAATATAGCAATTGTATTCGTTTCTCATGTATTTTGTAAAGATAAATTTGATTTATTTCTCACATGGAAGACAATACAAAATTGCAGCCTGAAGAATTGAACATCACATTTGCAGAATTGAACCGAACAGTTAACTGAAGACGACAACTAATTAGGAAAACAATTAATAAGTGAGCACCACACTGCACGACATATAGAACATATACACTAGAGCAACAGATGGCATGGTAAATTAGAATTTGTGAAGGAAAGGCAGGAGCAGCACATGCAACGGGTAGACCGAGCATGCTTAACCGGCGTAGCTAGAAAATGGCAAGGTGCTCCTCCAAGATCTAGGGGTCGGCATAAATGGCAGCCATTGCGATCTCATCCGCGTGTGCGGCAGCGAGTTGCTTCTCCGCTGCCAAATGCTCCCTGAGATCCTGGCTATACTATGTGCACCATGACTTAGGGTGGCGCTTATTTGGTGGAGGGGTCGGTGATTTGGGTGGAAGGTGTCACGCTCGCGCCGGCGGTCGGGGCATGTGGGATGTGGAAGGAGGAGGAGGATGGGGGTCAGGTGTGGATTACCTTCCTGGATAGATGAGGCCATGCAGCGTGAAGGAGGGTCGCCGACGAGTGGAAAGGAAGGCGAAAACAGGGGAAATGTGGCTTTTGGTAAGGGGGAGGGGGCCGGGAGGTAGATATTTCCACGGAAGCCGAAAATTTGGAATTGCTTCAGCGAAAAAACTGGCGCGCAAAGTATCATCAGACATGGTCCCTTATTCAGAACTGTGTACGATATGTGAACATCACAAACGATTCTGATAGCTTAACCCGTGTGTGATGAGTTTGAACGTCAAAAATTTTGGTTTGAATTTCCATGGTTAAAGTGGTCATCCACGTCATTGCATAATTTGGATACACAAAGGAGACTACAACACACCCACACTTCTTAATCGAGCAAGTTCAGCAATTAAACAGAGCTAGCTGACCTAAACATTACTCTAACAAATTAAAGACCGGTGCTCTTAATTAAACAAAACAAAGAGTACTACTATGGCTGGTGCTCGTCGATCTCCGCTGCTGCCTCCATGTCCAGCTCGCGCCCGACGGTCTCCTGGGGAAGGGGATCCATGGCATCCATCACACCATACTCGGCAAGCATCTCATCATCCGCGTCTGCCATCTCTTTGGAAAAGGCCGCCACGAGCTGGGCGTTGGCGGACGCGATCTGGGTTTGGACGGCCTCCATCGTCGCATGCTATGCGGCGGAGGAACGGACGGTTGCTCGAACGCTCTCGGCGATTGCCAGCTCTTCGGTCGTGGGTTGCCGACCGTTGTCGGAGAAGCTTCGTTCAATTTGTGCGATGACCGCCAGGAGCTGGGCGTGGGCGGCCTCGACATGGTCGAGGGTGGCCTCCATTAGGGCTAAGGCCGCTGCTGCGGAACAGATAGCTGCTGTGCTGCTCTCGTCAGTTGCTATCCCCGAGGCAGATGTTGCTGCCGCCACCTAAGAAGCAACAGCGACCGTTTGGGCTGCCTTGGCCGCCCGCTCGCAGACTACAACCACGCTCATGCACCTTGTTAGCACGCGCATGGCGGCGGCGGCCGCGCTCTCATCGGAGTGGGCCACCGAAGTTGCCCTCATGACGCGAGTCCACGTGCCCATCTTTCACCAGCGACGATTAAACAGTGAAATGATATTTGGGGAGCAAGCTAGTGTGCTTGAGACGCCGACTGTGGACTGTAGCCGACACACCTTCTCGCGTAAGCCATAGGCGTACTATACACCGACGGTGCTCCAGGATTTTTTGCGCTGCATCTCACACGGTTGGTGATAATAAACTGTGTGCGGTCTAACTGATTTTTCATCTTGATGTGAATTACATAATGGGGTCACAGCGGCAATGGACAGTGTTTGAATTGCTAGACCTTTTATCTGGAGTAAACATGCAACTATATGTGTGTCGTAAACGAATTGGAATTATTTAGGGTTCGTTTGAACATTTTATACATTAAATTGGTTTATAGCCATTTCAGGTGCACAATATAAATTTAAACTACATGCACATGCTCCGGTGCACCAACATGGGTTGTAAAATCATATATGTGTCCATGGGTTTATGCTTATGTCCCCTGCAAGAAATGGGGATGAAATTCGAACACCACAGCACCGTGGCTCTCCCAAGAACATCGACGATTTTGCTTTTGTAATTCTAGTAATTCCAAAATTCGTCCGAAATTCATGGAACTTGGCATGCTATCATGGAGCGGCATCAACATGCCGTGGTAAATTTTTGTCCCATTTGGGGCAGGTTTGGGTATAAGCTTCTCATAAACCAGAGCTTCTCATAACAAGAGTGATGGTTTCGGTAGGCAACGTTTCACCTTTCTGGACAAAACGATATCCGCTGCCTCTTCTCGATTTCAAACTTTTTCCTAGTGTCAACATAGAACAACAGGAGTGTTGTGTCAATTTTTGGGATTTTTTGGGGTTCGCTTGGACATTTTTATACATTAACTAAGTTTTCTATGCATTCATGTGCATAATTCAAATTTTAACTACAGGCACATGCTCTAATGCATATAAATTAGTTGAAAATTCAAATATGTGTCCTTTGTTGCCTGCTTAGGTCTCATGCAAGAAATGGGAATGAATGTCAAACACCCTGCCACCGTCACTCGGCCGCAAACATTGAGATTCCTGGTTTTTAAATTCTAGTAAATCCAAAACTCGTCTGAAATTCATAAAACTTGGCATGCTATCCTGGAGTGGCACCAACATGCCGTGGTAATTTTTTTATCCCATTTGAGGCAGGGTTGGGTATATGCTTCTCACAAACCAGAGCTTCTCACAACAAGCATGATGGTTTCGGTAGGTAACGTCCCACCTTTGGGGACGAAACGATATCCATTGCCTCCTATTGCTTTCAAAAAAATTCTCGTGTCAACAAAGAACAATAGGAGTGTTGTGACAATTTTTGTGATTTTTCGGGGTTCGTTTGGACATTTTTATGCATTAACTGAGTTTTCAATGCATTTATGTGCATAATTCAAATTTGAACTACATGCACATGCTCCAGTGCATATAAATTGGTTGAAAAATCAAATCTGTATCCTTGGGTGCATGCTTATGTCCCATGCAAGAAATGGTAATGAATTTCATTCACTAGGGCACTGTTGATTGCCGGCAAAACATTGAGATGCCTGGTTTTTAAATTCTAGTAAATCCAAATCTCGTCTGAAATTCATGAAACTTGGCATGCTATCATGGAGCGGCATCAACATGCCATGGTAAATGTTTTGTCCCATTTGGGGCAGGTTTGGGTATATGCTTCTCACAAACCAGAGCTTCTCACAAACCAGAGCTTCTCACAACAAGCATGATGGTTTCGGTAGGGAATGTCCCACCTTTGGGGACGAAACTATATCCATTGCCTCTTATTGCTTTCAAATCTTTTCTCGTGTCAACATAGAACAATAGGAGTGTTGTGTCAATTTTTGTGATTTTTCGGGGTTCGTTTGGACATTTTATGCATTAACTGAGTTTTCAATGCATTTATGCGCATAATTCAAATTTGAACTACATGCACATGCTCGAGTGCATATAAATTGGTTGAAAAATCAAATATGTGTCCTTAGGTGCATGCTTAGGTCCCATGCAAGAAATGGGAATGAATTTCAAACACAACCGCACCATGGATTGCCGGCAAAACGTTGAGATACTTTATTTTTAAATTCTAGTAAATCCAAAACTCGTCTGAAATTCATGAAACTTGGCATTCTATCATGGAATGGTGATAATCCCCAAGTGCAAGGAATCATCGTAGCAATTTCCAAAGGTGGAAGTGATAAGTATGGAGTGTCGAACTCACAAGGAGCTAAAGGTAAGATCAATATTCTCTCAAGCCCTATTCGCCACCGACATTTAATTTCACGTGCACCAAACGTTTGCTTCCAACTAGAAACGAGAAATAAAACTACGTTGTGGGTATGAAGAGGATAACTTTGCATGGTATCGGAGAGCTAAAATATAAAAGTAGGTGCTGTTATCATAAGGTTAGAATATATTACTAAATATTATAAATAGCGAGTGTGGAATAATGGTGGATCGGTGTGCGGAATTGTCCCGGGCAATCGTTAACAAGATCGGTAATCACTATTGCAGTTTCATATGAGGGAGAGGCATAAGCTAACATACTTTCTCTACTTGGATCATATGCACTCATGATTGGAACTCTAGCAAGCATCCGCAACTACTAAAGATCATTAAGGTAAAACCCAACCATAGCATTAAAGCATCAAGTCCTCTTTATTCCCATACGCAACAATCCCTCTTACTCGGGTTTGTGTTTCACCACTCACCAACCCACTATAAGTGAATCATGAACGTGTTGCAACACCCTACTGAGGAATCCCTCACGCTTGCGCGACACGGAGGGCACCATAGGACATCACCAAAGTAAAACATACAACTCATACCAATCTAGATCATCAATCAACCCAAAGACAAACGATATCTACTCAAAACATCATAGGATGGCAACACATCGTTGGATCATAATATGTGGCATAAAGCACCATGTTCAAGTAGGGATTACAGCGGGGTGCGGGAGAGTGGACCGCGTAAAAGAGATGAGGATGGTGATGACGATGGTGATGTTGATGAAGACGATCACCGTGGTGATGATTCCCCTCCCGATGGCACTCCGGCGCCATCGGAAGAGAGGAGGAGAGGTTCTCCCCCTTGTGCTTCCTCCTCCATGGCCTCCACCCTCTGGTCCTTGGCCTTCATGGTGATGATGGCCCCTCCGGGATACTCGTCCATGGCCACCGTTGATGATGGCCCCCTCCGGCAGGGTGCCAGAGAGGGCCTAGATTGACTTCTCGTGGATACAGAGGCTTGCGGCGGCGGAACTTCCGATCTAGGTTTCTTTCTGGAAGTTTGGGTATATATAGAAGAGTTTTGCGTTGATTTCACGTCAGAGGGTGTCTCCGGGCTGTCCACGAGGCAGGGGGCGCGCCCCCACCCTCGTGGGCAGCCTGGGGCTCTTCTGGCCTGCTTCTGGTACTCCGTGGGCTTCTTCTGGTCCAAAAATGATCTCCGTCAAGTGGCATGTCAATTGGACTCCGTTTAGTTTTCCTTTTCTGCGATACTCTAGAACAAGGAGAAAACATAAACTGGCACTAGGCTCTAGGTTAATAGGTTAGTCCCAAAAATCATATAAAATATCATATAAATGCATATAAAACATCCTAGAAGGATAGTATAATAGCATGAATACTTCATAAATTATAGATACGTTGGAGACGTATCAACATCCCCAAGCTTAATTCCTGCTCGTCCTCGAGTAGGTAAATGATAGAAGAAATAATTTATGAAGTGTGAATGCTAGCAAGTGCATAAGTCTGATCAATGATAATTCCAATCACTTTTTCTAGCATCATTATATGTCATAACAATAGCTCATCTCATAAAACTTTTCATGATCAAGTAACAAGCAAGTCACAAGTTTAACGTATAGATCATAAACTTTCTTGAAAACTAACAAACAATATTCTCAGTCATCAAACAATTGCAGTTCATCTTATTTCAGGAAGAGTCTATGTCAGAGCTTTGATTTAGCAAACTCCACATACTCAACTATCATTTAATCTTTCGCAATTGCTAACACTCACGCAATACTTGTGGTTATGGAGTTTTAGTCGGACACAGAGAAAGATAGGGGCTTATAGTTTCGCCTCCCAACCTTTTACCTCAGGGGTAATGTCAACAATAATAGCTCATGCTGACTTACATCCAATTAGATATATATATATATATATATATATATATATATATATATATATATATATATATATATATATATATCAGGATCCTTCCTCCTGTGCTTGCCAAAGGATAAACTGTAAAAAAGGAAAGGTGAAGATCACCAAGACTCTTGCATAAGGTAGAAGATAAAAGTAAAAGATAGGCCCTTCGCAGAGGGTGGCAGAGGTTGCCATGCGCTTTCAGGGTTGGATGCACAAAATCTTAATGCGAAAGAACGTCACTTTATATTGCCACTTGTGATATGGACCTTTATTATGCAAATTGTCGCTTTTATTTCTTCCACATCACAAGATCGCATAAAGCTTATTTCCTCCACACCAATCAATCATACATATTTAGAGAGCAATTTTTATTGCTTGCACCGATGACAACTTACTTGAAGGATCTTACCCAATCCATAGGTAGATATATGGTGGAATCTCATGGCAAAACTTGTTTTAAGGGTATTTGGAAGCACAAGTAGTATCTCTACTTGGTGCAAAGAATTTGGCTAGCATGAGGGGGAAAGGCAAGCTCAACATGTTGGATGATTCATGGCAATATACTTTATTTCAAATATAAGAAAACATAACCCATTACGTTGTCTTCCTTGTTCAACATCAAATCTTTAGCATGTCATATTTTAATGAGTGCTCCCAATCATAAAAGATGTCCAAGATAGTGTATTTATATGTGAAACCTCTCTTCCTTCAATATTATTTCATGAATTGTTCAAGTGACCAATTCTATGTTTGCTAACTTTCAATAAGTTTACTACCTATACTTATTATGTGTGAAGCCATTACTCCCCATGTTATAAGCATACGGAACATATATAAATTCAGATTTATGACATTCAATTTATTCAACCATTTACTCATAGGATATACATGAAGCACATGAGCAAATGACAAACTACTCCAAAAGATATGAGTGAAGAACACTGAGTAGTCAAATAATTAACTAGCCATGGGAAGATTCTTTTTCATTCAATATTTCAGACCCAATGATTTTATTCAGACAGCAAGTAAAATTGAAAATACGCTCCAAGCAAAACACATATCATGTGACAAATAAAAATATAGTTCCGAGTAAGGTGTACCGATAGTTTTGAAGACGAAAGAGGGGATGCCTTTCGGGGCATCCCCAAGCTTAGGCGCTTGAGTCTTCCTTGAATATTACCTTGGGGTGCCTTGGGCATCCCCAAGCTTAGGGTCTTTCCACTCCTTATTCTCCTCATATCGATATCTCACCCAAAGCTTGAAAACTTCAATCACACAAAACTTAACGTAACTTCGTGAGATAGGTTAGTATGATAAAGAGCAAACCATTCACTTAGGTACTGTCTAAGACGAGGTTCATAATTGTTATCACACAATTCCTACTGTACCATATCATTTCTACAATTTATATTGAAGAATATAAGCCATAGAAACTAGAAAAGAAGCAAACTATGCAATGAAAACAGAATCTGTCAGAAACAGGACAGTCTGTAATGGTCTGAACAATAACCATACTTCTGCTACTCCAAAAATTATGAAATAAATTTGTGGACGTGAGGAATTTTTGTATTAATCTTCTGCAAAAAGAATCAACTCAAAATCACTCTTCTGTAAAAAATGACAGCTAATCTCGTGAGCGCAAAGTTTCTGTTTTTTACAGCAAGATCACATTAACTTTCACCCAAGTCTTCCCAAAGGTCTTACTTGGCACTTTATAGAAACAAAAGATATAAAACATGATTACTACAGTAGCTTAATCATGTAAACACACAAAAACAGTAAGGGTAAATATCTGGTTGTCTCCCAACAAGCGCTTTTCTTTAATGCCTTTTAGCTAGGCATGATGATTTCAATGATGCTCACATAAGAGATAGGAATTGAAATAAAGAGAGCATCTTGAAGAATATGAATAGCACACTTAAATATAACTTACTTCCTATGCCTAGGGATTTTGTGAGCATACAATTTATAAGAGCAACAATCAACTAGCATAGGAAGGCAAAACAAGTATAACTTCAAAACTTTAAGCACATAGAGAGGAAACTTGATATTATTGCAACTCCTACAAGCATGTATTCCTCCCTCATAATAATTTTCAGTAGAATCATGGATAGCAAATTTGTTCTCGTACTCAATTGGAATCTCTTCCGAAATAGTGGAATCATTACTAGCTAAAGTTGACACTCTTCCAAATCCACTTTCATAAATATCACACTAAGATTCAACACCCTCCAAGATAGTGGGATCACTAATTCCTAAAGTTGACACTCTTCCAAACCCACTTTAAATGATAGTATTATTCATACTCCAAAATATATAAGTGAAGTTCATGGAGCATTCTATAATTAACATAGACTAACCAATATCCAAGCTCAAAATGTATAAGCGAAGCACATGAAGCATTCTCTAAAACTATACTAAAAGATTTAAGTAAAGCACAAAGAGCAATTCTATAAGATCATACTTAAAGATATCAATGAAGGGCTATATCATGCTAGCATGGTTCTTAAAGGAAAAACAAAAACACAGAAAACACAAATCATGTGAACAAAGCAAAAACCGAGGTATACCGATACTTGTTGAAGAAGAAAGATGGGATGCCAACCGGGGCATCCCAAGCTTAGATGCTTGAGTATCCTTTGAATTATTTACTTGGGGTGCCTTGGGCATCCCCAAGCTTGAACTCTTGCTTCTCTTTATTCTTCTCACATCGGTAACTCCTCGTTCTTCGAACACTTCATCCACAAAAACTTTGTGAGATCTGTTAGTATAACAAAGCAAATCACTACTATAAGTACTGTTGAAAACCAATTCATATTTTGTTTTTGCATTATAGCTACTGTAATATAACTTTTCCATGGCTTAACCCACTGATAGAGACCGATAGTTTCATCAAAACAAGCAAGCAATGCATTAAAAACAGAATCTGTCTTAAACAGGACAGTCTGTAATAATCTGGAAGTTTAGCAAACTTATGTAACTCCTAAAATTATGAACTAAATTTTAAAATTTGAACAATTTGTACAGAAGTAATGTGCAAAAAGTTTCATACCCATTTGACTTTCCAGTAAAAAAATGTAAATTCACGCGCTACAGCCAAAGTTTCTGTTTTTGTTCTGCACATAGTAAACAAGCAATCTAATCACCCTAAAACCAAAGCTTGGAACATTATTTTTATAATACAATGAATATATACAAGGGGATAATTATTTACATAGAAACTTCCATGAAAAATTCTACATTGTTTCCATGAGCATGAACACAAGTGCTCAAGGTCGACCCTCACTTCTTCAATGCATAACTTTCCAATCGCTTCTCTTTTTGAAAAACCTTTTAGGCATGAAAGGCAAGTAATTTTTTTTGTATTTTCATTATTTTGAATTTTTTTGTATGTTTCACCCACAACTAAACAGAAACCAAAAAGGAAAAACAAAATCTACTTAGTGAAGAAAGCAAACAAGCACACACGAGAATATCAACCCCACGCCAGGGGCGGGCCCAGATCAATTCATGGGTATTCACTTGAATACCCATTATTATTTGCAAAATACTATGCATATATAGAGTTTATAACGTGTACTGTATGAAAGAAAAGAAAAAGAAAAGAGGTTTATAGGTTGTGTACCCTCTTACCCCATGGATTAGCCAGCCCACCTGGTCCTTTTTCTCTCCCTTCCCGCTCCAAACATGGCCTAATGGCCTGATTCTCCTTCACGTACTCGGCCTGTTCCCAGCCCAATTCGAAATCCTTGTAGTGGACGTGGGGGTAATCGCATGCAGACCTAATCGATCTATCGGATCACACAAGCCGGCGCCTTCAACTAAAAAAAGCACAAACCGGCGCCTCCTCCTAGATCTCATCGCTAGAAAGCACCCTGCGCAGCCATACGGTGGCGGGGGCATGGGTCACGGTGCAATACCGGCACGCGCCGTTGCCGTGCATGCATCGATGGTGGAGATTTTGAGTCGAGATGCCGAGCTCGTTCCTCAGTCGACAAATTGATCTTTTCTGATACGTTTTCTATTTTTTCTCCACGGGATGTGCTTTCCTTGGATTCTTTTTATGGAGGTGCTTCAGATTCAGAGTTTTTTGTTGGCCAAATCTTATTTTGCTTTGGACAAATTGGCATTAGTAGCAAGTACTATGTGAAATTATTTTGGATGTATTGGCATTAGTATTACTAATTGTACCCTTCATTTCTATCAGATGTTGCCACTTTGATATGTTGAATAATCAGTACTTTCATATGTTGAACACAGTTTCAAGTTATGATCTTAGATTTTGAAAATAAAGTTATGATCAGAATCTGTGCTACTCTTCCCCTATTTTTTTATCTTTTATATACTATACAATTCATATAAAAATATTGCTATAATCATTTATACATGTCATAAACAAGAAGTTGTAAAAAAATGTAAGCCTTGAATTTTGAAAACACACTCCTAAAATCCTGGGCCCGCCCCTGCCCCACGCTATTGCTCCTCGACAACGGCGCCAGAAAAGAGCTTGATAATCCCCAAGTGCAAGGAATCATCGTAGCAATTTTCAAAGGTGGAAGTGATAAGTATGAAGTGTCGAACCCACAAGGAGCTAAAGGTAAGATCAATATTCTCTCAAGGCCTATCTGCCACTGATACGACTCTACGTGCACCGAACATTTGCTTCCAAATAGAAACGAGAAATAAAATTACGTTGCGGGTATGAAGAGGATAACTTTGCATAGTATCGGAGATGTAAAATATAAAAGTAGGTGTTGTTATCATAAGGTTAGAATATATTACTAAATATTATAAATAGCGAGTGTGGAATAATGGTGGATCAGTGTGCGGAATTGTCCCGGGCAATCGTTAACAAGACCGGTAATCACTATTGCAGTTTCATATGAGGGAGAGGCATAAGCTAAGATACTTTCTCTACTTGGATCATATGCACTTATGATTGGAACTCTAGCAAGCATCCGCAACTACTAAAGATCATTAAGGTAAAACCCAACCATATCATTAAAGCATCAAGTCCTCTTTATTCCCATACGCAACAATCCCTCTTACTCGGGTTTGTGTTTCAGTCACTCACCAACCCAATATAAGCAAATCATGAACGTATTGCAACACCCTACAGCGGGAATCCCTCACGCTTGCGCGACATGGAGGGCACCATAGGAAAGCACCAAAGTAAAACATACAACTCATACCAATCTAGATCATCAATCAACCCAAAGACAAAAGATATCTACTCAAAGCATCATAGGATGGCAACACATCATTGGATCATAATATGTGGCATAAAGCACCATGTTCAAGTAGGGATTACAGCGGGGTGCGAGAGAGTGGACCGCGTAAAATAGATGAGGATGGTGATGATGATGGTGATGTTGATGAAGACGGTCACCGTGGCGATGATTCCCTCCCGATGGCACTCGGCGCCACTGTAAGAGAGGAGGAGAGGTTCTCCCCCTTGTGCTTCCTCCTCCATGGCCTCCACCCTCTGGTCCTTGGCCTTAATGGTAATGATGGCCCCTCCAGGATACTCCTACATGGCCACCGGTGATGATGGTCCCCTCCGGCAGGGTGCCAGAGAGGGCCTAGATTGACTTCTCGTGGCTACAGAGGCTTGCGGCGGCAGAACTTCCGATCTAGGTTTCTTTCTGGAAGTTTGGGTATACATAGAAGATTTTGCGTTGATTTCACGCCAGGGGGGACTCCGGGCTGTCCACGAGGCAGGGGGCGCGCCCTAGGGGGGTGGTGCGTCCCCCACCCTCGTGGGCAGCCCGGGGCTCTTCTGGCCTGCTTCTGGTACTCCGTGGGCTTCTCCTGGTCCAAAAATTATCTCCTCAAGTGGCACATCAATTGGACTCCGTTTAGTTTTCCTTTTCTGCGATACTCTAAAACAAGGAGAAAACAGAAACTGGCACTGGGCTCTAGGTTAATAGGCTAGTCCCAAAAATCATATAAAATATCATATAAATGCATATAAAACATCCTACAAGGATAGTATAATAGCATGAATACTTCATAAATTATAGATACGTTGGAGACGTATCAAATGGCACCCAACATGATGTGGTATTTTTCATGTCCATTTTGAGAGAGGGCGCACTCGAATAATGAGAGCCAACAAAGGCATTTTGAAAAAATAGCCGCCACTTTAATATCTCAAACGTTTGTATAATTCAAACCGTGTGCGTTCTGTTAACCACTCACGTGACGCCACTTGTCTAGGTTTTAATGGCTGTAGGAGGTGCCGTGCAGACAACTGCTTGACCTTGACTGAACGGGAGGCGCGCGACCGCAGTCCGGTGCGCAGGCTGACCGAGAGGCATGCAAGCTGTCCTCGAATGTGCAGACTCACCTGGAAGCGTGCGAGCTGTACGCTGCGTATGCTCACTGGGAAGCGAGCCCTTTGACTTCCATGGCCGCCCGCCTTCCTCTCTGTGCACGCGCCCCCTTAGCGGCATGGGACGCCGCCGTCGAACGCCACCTCTCAGCGCCGCCAGCTGCTGTCCTCCCGCGCCCCGTCGTTGACCCCGGACGACATGATGCAAAGTGAGAGCAGGATTTGTGCATCTCATCAACGCAAACGGTTCTTTTGGATGGCCCATTTGTAACCACTTACAAACAATTTGGTGCAATTTGCATCTGTCATATTGGGTATGTTGCTATTTTTCTAACTGGAAAGATTGACATTTGTCGATCTACTAACATTGCCATTTGTCAACCTTGTAACACTGCGATTTGTCAAAATATGAAGCTAACAATCACTAGCAGTATATAATTTTTGCAACTAAAATTCAGTAATTAAGCATAGATTTCATTCATAGATTAAGCTATCATCACTACTGCAGGATGCTGCTAACGCGACACTACGATCGGAGAACCTTTGAGAAACTGTGTGCGATGCAATAATCGCAAACGGTGGTGTATGAAAATCGTCAAAAAGGTATAAAACGTTCGCGATGACGGATGCATCAAACACGGTTCAGATTTTAGTTGCCTATGCGATGAAGGGCATACGGTTCAGTTTAGTTAACTGTTTGCGATGAGGAGGAACAAAATAAACGAGCAACCAGATGAAGGCGTGTGCGATACACAGCATACGGTTCACTTGGATAAACTGTTTGTGACTAGGAAACACAAAAGAAACGGGCAGCCAGATGAAGGTGTGTGTGATATACAACATACGGTTCACTCGGATGAACTATTTGTGATTAGGCAACACAAAAGAAATGGTCAGCCAGATCAAGGTGTGTGCGATATACGCATGCGGTTCACTCGGCCCTTGTCGTCAGTGTGTGACCTCTGTGGCAACCGTTCGCACCCCAGGCACCTCTTCGTGTATCGTGGCAACCGTCCACCGCCTCTTCGCCTTTCCCTCTCAATTTGGAACTGCTGTCACACGCTCTTCCTCCCTCCATTTGCCTTCACCCTTCCTTCTGCCATTGTCCGATCATCTTCTCTATGGAGGGAACATGCCAGAAATGACCCCGTTATTCTTGCCCCGATCTGAAAGATGACGTGGTGGAGGAACTCATCGATCGGTGCGACGTCATCACCTCGGCTAGCATGGCAGGTTCATTCAAGACCATTCTCGACTCAACTAATAACATCATTACAAGGAACCCAAGGGTCCATGAGCGGTTTGATCTCCCCTATCTTCTTCGCCGTGACCCTGCTGACTGGCGCGAGGACGAGAGAAGCCTCGCCTTGTGCAAATTGATGCCGCTTGATAATGATGCGTATGATGTTAAGATGCCATCACTTGAGGGCAAGGATTGGGCAGGCACAAATGGAGATTTGGTTGTTTATATTGGGTACAACTGCGAGTGGGAACTTGTGAGTGTGTACACTCGTCAACTGGTGCCACTTCCAAAAATCTTAGACGACTGCCCAGAGGTTGAGTACACCGGTATTCTACTTGAGTTCAAATACGATCATGGCGACTGTTGTCTACGGAAGATAGCAATTTGTCGAGTTCCCAACCGCTCTTGGGATTACACGAACTATGAAGTTGTTGCTATCTTCGACAAGCTTTTTGTTGTCCTTACTTCCACGCCTCGATGGATATTGCTCAAAAATCAATTTATGTACATGGATGAGTACTGTGATGCAATTCAATACGAGGGTCTTGTGTTTGCTGCCACCACTCGTGGCACTGTTTTTGCATGGAATCCTAATGCTTTCGGTACGTTTGTCTTCCACTGTAATTATAATTGTTTCATCCACATGCATGCGGGTTAGCTAGTTTCCCTTTACTAATTAACATTCTTGTGTTTCCAAGGTCATGTGAACATTCCACCACCTATACTTGAAAATTTTTATAACCAAGGGGGAGATGATGATGCTGATGATCACGAGCATGAGGACGAGCAGGACCCATATACTTAGTGGCGCCTGGCAACTTATTTCGATGGATCACCTCTTCTTGTCTGTATACAGGGCACTGCTGATGTTACTAAGGAAGCAGGTGTTGTCTAGCATGGTCGCACTCTTTGGACCTATTCCAACATCCGTTGTATGGTATTCGGGATGGATACTAGTGTACTAGTGCCAACACCTTCTCCCTAGTTCAGTATTGAAAGTCTTGGAGGAAACTAGCTCTTCCTTGGACAAAACTATCCAATGATGGTGGAAGGCGATCCAGATGTTGTTGACACAATGTTACTACCATTTATGAGAAGCAACTGTATCTATACCTCGTACATTGCTATGCTTCCCTACCGTCCAAATACGGGTCCTGAGATAGGCCGCTTCAGCCTGGATGATCAGGCCTGCGTTGGTCTCGAGATTGACAGTAGATGGCCCTTCCCATAGAATCACTTCTGGTTCAAAGCAAGTGTTTCCAACGCCGACGAGTGGTTGAGCTGAAGTACATTTCATCGCTTTGTTATTTGTTGTGTGAGAAAAACTTTACTAGAATGTTTTGTTGGAAATGATCTGTAATCCAATGTGTATCCTCGTTGTCGTTGTGGGTTGATGACTTGTTGTATGTAATCAATGGTACATTTGCATATGCCCTCCATCAACTCACGCCTGCTAGTGGTGTCCATATGAACAGTGCTAGTGATTTTAGTTGCAAAAATTAGATAGTGCTAGTGATTTTTAGCTGCATATTTTGACAAATTGCAGTGTTACAAGGTTGACAAATGGCAATGTTACTAGATAAAAAATGTCAATCTTTCCAGTTTGACAAATGGCAGCATACCCAAAATGACAGATATGCTAATCTTACCCAATTTTTTGTACGTGGTTGCACACGGGTCATGCAAAACAACCGTTTGCGTTGAAGGGTTGCAGAAATCCTGCTCGGCACATTTTCCCTTGGCTTCCTGGGGAAGCTGTCGGTTTGCATACGGGTGTTCTAACTAAAACGTTTGCGATGAGTGTTTTATATTTAAAAACCATTGACGTTTTTTCAAAAGAAAATCATTTGATAAGTCTGTACATTAAGAGAGAAAAACGCAAGTTCTTTCAAACCATATCTTTCATTCAGTCACACTGCGAATTTATATTCATATGATAGAGAATTCGAGATACAGTATTAAACCCCAAAAAAACTATTTCCGGCGATGGCGGAGGCGGCGTGCCGCGCCGTCGTTGTCGTCCTCCAGGATGCCGTTGTTGAAGTCTTCAAGGCATCACAAAATGTTCTTCACTTGTAAATCAAACATCACGTTGTCGCGCGATCAACGGGCGGGGGGCGGGAGGACGGCAACTGGCGCCGCTGAGAGGTAGTTGTCGATGGCAGCGTCCCATGCCGCTAAGGGGGGCACGCGCACGGGCACGGGCACGGGCGCGGTGGGTGCAGCCAAACGCACGGGGACCGGTGTCGCGGTGGGTGGAGGGGCGCGCACGGGCGCGGCGGCTGCAGCCAAACACACGGGGGCCGGCACCACGGTGGGTGGAGGGGCACGCACGGGCACGGGCACGGGCGCTGGCACTGGCATGTACATCAATGCTACGGGGATGGTCGCTGGCGCGGGCGCGGGGATGGGAGGTGGGATGGGAGCGGGGGCAGAAACTGCCGCGGCCAGCTTGTTCTGGGCCATGTCCATGAGGCCCCATTCCTCCTTATTTTCTATCTCCTCCGGCTCGGAGTCGACTTCACCAAACTTGAAGACTAGTGGCAGATGATCATTCTGCGCCATGGCGTTGGTGGAGGTCTGTACGATGGAGGGGAATGGGAGGCGAACAGTAAGGCCGCCCGTATTAAACAGTGTCTCGGGCGCCATTAATGGAGAGGAAGGCAGGCGGCCATGGAAGTCAAAGGGCTCGCTTCCCAGTGAGCTCACAAGGCGACAGCTTTGCACGCTTCCCGGTGAGCTGCGCATTGAGGACAGCTTGCAGGCCTCACGGTCACTCACAAGACCGGATCAAGGCCGCACGCCTCCCGTTCAGTCAAGGTCAAGCAGCTGTTCGCACGGCACCTCCTACAGCCATTAAAACCAAGACACGTGGCGTCACGTGAACGGTTAACAGAACGCACACGGTTTGAATTATACAAACATTTGAGATATTAAAGCGGCAGCTATTTTTCAATATGCCTTTGTTGGCTGTCATTACTCGAGTGCACCCTCTCCCAAAATGGACATGAAAAATTCCACAGCATGTCGGGTGCCATTCCATGATAGCATGCCAAGTTTCATGAATTTCAGACGAGTTTTGGATTTACTAGAATTTAAAAACCAGGCATCTCAATGTTTTGCCGGCAATCAACGGTGCCCTAGTGTTTGAAATTCATTCCCATTTCTTGCATGGGACCTAAGCATGCACCCAAGGACACAAATTTGATTTTTCAACCAATTTATATGCACTGGAGCATGTGCATGTAGTTCAAATTTGAATTATGCACATAAATGCATTGAAAACTCAGTTAATGCATAAAAATGTCCAAACGAACCCCGAAAAATCCCAAAAATTGACACAACACTCCTGTTTTGCTATGTTGACACGAGAAATTTTTAGAAAGCAATAAGAGGCAATGGATATCGTTTCGTCCCCAAAGGTGGGGCGTTCCCTACCGAAACCATCATGCTTGTTGTGAGAAGCTCTGGTTTGTGAGAAGCATATACCCGAGCCCGCCCCAAATGGGACAAATGGTTTACCACGGCATGTTGATGCTGCTCCATGATAGCATGCCAAGTTTCATGAATTTCAAACGAGTTTCGGATTTACTAGAATTTAAAACAGGCATCTCAGTGTTTTGCCGGCAATCAACAGTGGCTTGGTGTTTGAATTTCATTCCCATCTCTTGCATGGGACATAGAAATTCACCCAAGGACACAGATTAGATTTTTCAACAAACTTTAGTGCATTGGAGCATGTGCTTGTAGTTCAAATTTGAATCATGCACATAAAATGCTTAGAAAACCCAGTTAATGCATAAAAATGTCCAAACGAACCCCGAAAAATCACAAAAATTGACACAACACTCCTGTTGTTCTATGTTGACACTAGAAATTTTTTGAAAGCAATAAGAGGCAATGTATATTATTTCGTCCCCAAAGGTGGGACGTTCCCTACCGAAACCATCATGCTTGTTGTGAGAAGCTCTGGTTTGTGAGAAGCTTATACCCGAACCTGCCCCAAATGGGACAAATTTTTTACCACGACATGTTGATGCCGCTCCATGATAGCATGCCAAGTTTCATGAATTTCAGACGAGTTTTGGATTTACTAGAATTTAAAAACCAGGCATCTCAACGTTTTGCCGACAATGAACAGTGTCCTGGTGTTTGAATTTCATTCCCATCTCTTGCATGGGACCTAGAAATTCACCCAAGGACACACATGTGATTTTTCAACCTACTTTAGTGCATTGGAGCATGTGCTTGTAGTTCAAATTGGAATTATGCACATAAAATGCCTAGAAAACCCAGTTAATGTATAAAAAATGCCAAATGAACCCCAAAAAATTCCAAGATTAAACACAACACTCCTGTTGTTCTATGTTGACACTAGAAATTTTTTGAAAGCAATAACAGGCAACGGATATCATCCCGTCCCCAAAGATGGTACGTTCTCTATCGAAATCATGCTTGTTGTGAGAAGCTCTGGTTTGTGAGAAGCTTATACCCAAACCTGCCCCAAATGGGACAAAATTTTCACCACGGCATGTTGATGCCGCTCCATGATAGCATGCCAAGTTTCATGAATTTCAGACGAGTTTCAGATTTACTAGAATTTAAAAACCAGGTATCTCAACGTTTTCCTGGCAATCAACAGTTCCTAGGTGTTTGAAATTCATTCCCATCTCTTGCATGGGACCTAGAAATTCACCCAAGGACACACATGTGATTTTTCAACCAACTTTGGTGCATTGGAGCATGTGCTTGTAGTTCAATTTTGAATTATGCACATAAAATGTCTAGAAAACCCAGCTAATGTATAAAAAAGGCCAAATGAACCCCGAAAAATTCATTCCCATTTCTTGCATGGGACCTAAGCATGCACTGAAGGACACATATTTGATTTTTCAACCAATTTGTATGCACCGGAGCATGTGCATGTAGTTTAATTTGAATCGTGCACCTGAAATGGCTAGAAAACCAGTTTAATGTATAAAATGTCCAAACGAACCCTGAATAATTCTAATTCTTTTACGGCACACATATAGTTGCATGTTCACTGTAGATAAAAGTTCTAGCAATTCAAACAACATCCATTGCTGTTGTGACCCCATTTTGTAATTCAAATCAAGTAGATCCCGCACACTTTATTATCACCAACCGTGTGAGATGTAGTACAAAATATCTTGGTGCACCGTCGGTGTATAGTATGCCTATGGCTTACGCGAGAAGGTGCGTCGGCTACAGTCCACAGCCCGCGTGTCAAACACACTAGCTCGCTCCCCAAAACTCCCGCCTCTGCATCCCTCGCAATCTCGAAAATATTACTGCCTCGTAATCTCGAAAATATCTACCGCCTGGAAGGTTTTAATGTTTGATAGCACAAGAGTAGTAAGTGTGGACTGTAATGCGATGTCATTACTCCCGCCTGCTTGATCCCTTGATTCAAATTTTCAGTAGCCCCGGCATTTTACTCCCGCCTCTGCATCCCTCGCAATCTCAAAAATATCTGCTCGCCCTTGATCCAAAATTTCTGTAGCCCCTCCTTGTTACTCCCGCCTAGTAAAATTTTCAGTTGCCGCAGTATTTCCTCAAACACAACCTTGCCCCCACCCCTCCACTCACATAGACACACACAACCCTCGAAACCATTGGTAGGTCGCCACCATCACCGACGCCTCCATCGTCAACCTCTGCATGTGTGCCGGGGATCTTGAGGAGCCAATGGCCAAAAATAGGTTATCTTGGCCTTTTCGCCCGACGCCGGCGAGGTGGCCTTCGAGGTGTCCCCGTCCTCCTCCGCGGGCCCGATCCACCGTCGCCGGTCCCCCGATCCGCCCGCCGCTGCGCCCCTACGCCGGTTCAAGGACTTCCCTGTCCTCCCTCGGACCTGGCAGCCGACGAAGTTCTACCTCGGGGTTTGGCAGCGGCGGTGGGGGACGTGGGTCGCCGAGATTACAGATCGATAGACCCACACCCGCCGGTGGCTCGGTTGCTTCCACACGGCCAAGCTCGCGTCCATGGAGTACGACTGCTGGCAGGTCCGCTACCATGGCGCGTCGGCTAGGCTCAATTTCCCCTTCGACACATGTCCGGTCGACCTCGTTCCACCGGAGCCAGGGGTGGTGAGCTTGGCTATGGTGCGGGAGGACCGCGAGGCATGGGAGCACCTCGAGGCCAAGGCCGCTGACGAGGCCTACATGCAAGAGCTCTACCGGCAGCACCCAGAGCTCGTGGAGGCGAAGCGGGCAATCTTTGTTGGCACGGAGGGCGGCAAGGTTATAGCGCTATCCTCCGATGATGAGGTCGAAAGCGGCGAGGACTGTGGCGCGGAGGGCGTCGAGGTTATCTCGCTCTCCTCTGATGACGAGGTCGAAGGCGGCGGCGACGGCGTGGAGGGCGTCAAGGTGGGCCCTGAGGACGAGGAGATCAACATCGACGAGTGGAGGAGTGCCTTCCCCAACGACCCCGACGACGGTACTGGCCCGGAACCGGCTCGCAGTACACCCTTGATACGTCTCCAACGTATCTATAATTTTTGATTGCTCCATGCTATATTATGTACTGTTTTGGACATTATTGGGCTTTATTAAACACTTATATAATACTTTTGGGACTAACCTATTGACCTAGAGCCCAGTGCCAGTTTCTGTTTTTTCCTTGTTTCAATGTTTCAAAGAAAAGGAATATCAAACGAAGTCGAAACGGAATGAAATCAACTGGATAAGTTATTTTTGGAAGGAAAGCTACCAGATAAACTTGGAGTGCACGTCAGGAAAGAGATGAGAGAGCCACGAGGTAGGGGGGCGCGCCCTCCTCTCTCATGGGCCCCTCGTGGCTCCCCTGATGTACTTCTTCCTCCTATATATACCCATTGTCGGGGAAGCTGATCTGGCCCACGAACACCTATGGGACCGGCGGACCGAGCCCCTTTCGGTTCGGTGGGGGGCGGAGGTCGCACGAAGAGAAGATCGAGGCGAAGCACACGAGCAGTTTACCCAGCTTCGGAGCTCTCCGGAGAGATAACACTCCTACTGCTGCATGTCTGAGTGTATTAAGTTCTTGCTCAGGAGCGCTGAGTGCTACAGTACACACAAGCTGCTAACGAGACCGAGCGTGAGTGTTCTCTGGCTTCGAACCTTTCGAACCCTTTCCAACCTCTCCCCTACGTTGCGCATGGGCCTCCTTTTATATGCTAAAGGGGTCTCCGACAGGTGGCAACGTAGACAAGGGTAAAAATGGAAAAGGAGTGGTTGGTACAGCTACTTGTACAGTGTATCATACCTAACACTGACGGCAGGGGACAAAGGCATTAAATGCCCGTCTACGCCGCCTCTAACAAAGGCGTAGAAAGGGACTGGCTGTCGGGCGCCACCGCCCACGATGGCAATCTTGTCGGGCCGCCGCTTGCCACCGGGCTCCGCCTGACAGCCTCTTGCCACGCTGGCGCTACCGAAAGGTCCTGTATGCGACACGTTAGTGGATGTGCTGGAGCGCAGGTACAGAGTGGTGGTCTGCCGCGGCAAGCGCCTTGCCGCGGTTGTTGTCTTGTCGCATCCGGAAGCTTGTCGCTCACCGGGCCTTCCCGGCAAGCTCCTCTTGCCGGGGCCTTGTCTCCTAGGTGCCTTGGGTGGCCTTCCCGGAAAGCTCCTCTTGCCGGGGCCTTGTCTCCTTGGCTTGAATACTTTGTTCTTGAATGGCTCCAAAGGAACCACGGAGGACCATGGCGGTCACCCGGTAAGCCTTGCCGCGGAGGGCTGCAACTGCCCGTGCACAAGTTCGGGATACTAGGGTACCCCTACTCTAGTACACCGGCAGAGCCCCGGCTGGGCCACACACGGTGCCGAAGCGCTGTTGGGCCAGGCCCAAACAGGCACGGGCACGCACGGCCCGGGTTACGCTGCAGAACTCACCCCGGACTCACCACGCCCTCCACGAACGGCACGCGTCGAATGCGGCGTCGTGTGAGAGATCGTGGGTGAGATCGTGGGTGGCTTCTTTATTCGGAAAGACGGAACGTTCGCCTCCTCCCTCTTTATAAGCAGGGGAAACAGGGGCAGTTCGCCCATCTCGCCAGCTTGTCGTCAATCTCGAAAACCCCGCTGCTTCCCCTTCTTCCCAAGGTCTGAAGAGAGAGCAGCGCTCCGCCCCCATTGCCACCAGCATCACCAACGCCGTCGATCTCCTCACCACCTCCGCCATGGCTCAAAGCCGACAAGGGAAGGCCGTGAAAGTCGGCCGAGGCGCAGCGGCTTGCGCGCGGAAGGAGCGGCAATCTCCCCGGCTCGCCATGAGGGAGCCGAGGGAGTACTACTACCTCTTCTCGTCGACGGAGACGCGAGCGCATCCGCTGGCCAAGGTACTCCTACCGCTGCTTGAACCGGCTCGAATGGGTACCCTTTCTTGGCACAAGTTGTTCTACTGCGGGCTCTGCCCGCCTTTCTCTGAATTTTTCTGCGATATCATGAACACCTACGGGTTCCGCCTCCTCGACTTCACCCCCAATGCTGTTCTGACCATGGCAGTTTTCGCACATCTCTGCGAAAACTTTGTCGGAGTCCATCCAAACGTAGCCCTTTTCCGCCACTTCTTTATGCCCCGAGTTGAGAGAGGGAGCCTCTTTCCGGTGGGATCGCCTGGATCTCGAGGACCGCAAGAAGGAAGCTTATCTCGAGGGAGAGCTCCGCAGCAAATGGGATGACCGGAGAGCGGACTGGTGTTGGATTGTCGAGGAGAACCGCCGTTACCGCCATCGCCAAATACCAAACCTCGATGGTCTTGGCAACGATTGGAGCAATTTGGCCCCGGAAGACGCTAGGATGAAGATTGCCGTCATCTGGATCCTACGCCTGAGGCTTGCCGGACTCATTGTAGGCGCCGTTGGCGCAGATTTCCTTTGTCGCCGCATCGCCCCCTGCAGGAGAGGAGGAGACCCGCCTGGGAGTTCCGGAACGCGGCGGATATCATGAGGCTGCGCCCGGGCCTCAACTTCAATTTCACTGCCCCGAACTGGACGCGATGCTCTTGGAGCTGTTCAAGCACGATCTCGAGCATCCCGGAGCGTTCAGGTTGCGAAGAATGTCGCCCCGCCAGCAACAATTCTCGCTCGACCGCATCCGTGCAATGATGCTGCCAGCGACTCGCATGGAATCGTTCCAACCTGGCAAGAGCCTGCGGATGACGTCGTGTGAGTATTCTTTGACACTGGTAGAAGTGCCGGTCCGCTCCGATGAACGTAAGAGCCTCACCCGCGACACCACCGATGATGAGATGCAGCGACGCCACCAGCTGGAAGAGGCGGCAGCAGGCTGCCAGCGGCGAAGTTCGGATTCACCGTGGAGGAGGCAGAGGCAGCAGAGGCGGCAAGCCTTGTCGAGCGAGGGAGTTTTCCGGCGAGGAAGAGCTTGTCGAACTGGCTGGTCGAGCGAGCCTCTTGAGGGCGCCTCCTCCCTCCTTGACACTTTTGCGAGCGGAGCCCCCAGCTCCTGGCAGGCGTCTCGCAAGGCCGGAGAGCGTGGCGACGGCGAGCAGGTCAACAGCCACCGCGCGCGTGGCAGCTCCACCGCGGCAAGCACCATGTTGGAGCACCTCACGCCCGCTGCGGCAACCGGAGCGGGCCCTCGCAGACCACCGCTTCTGCTCCCGCTAAGCGGCCAAGGAACCTACTCCTCCGCCTCGTCGTCTTTGAGGCGAGCCAGAATTGATCTCTCCGCTCGGCTCCGACGAGGAAGAAGAAGAGTAAGATTCTTTGCAGCATTTGTAGTTCTTTGGCTTGTTGCTTTGTCTTGTATCTGATTTGCTTCACTCTGAACCCATTCCTTTCGTGACGCTGGCCCGTAGAGCGTCGAAGAGAGCCAAGGCCCCGGTGATTGTCATCGAGGACGAACCCACATGACAGCAGGAGGCGCGTCCAAGACCACCTTGCCGGACGCGCAACTCTTCCTCTAAGCAGCCCCCAGAGTAAGTATATGGTTTACTTCCTGCTGTTAGGCGTGCATGGGTGCCCTTTCTTTGCTGTTATCTGACTGCTGATTTGTGTAGGAGCAGAGCAGCCTTACCAGAGTGCCTTGAAGCCGCCTCGACATGCCTTCTGCCGACTACACCACCAAGGGAGGATTCCCGGCAAGGGAGCGTTCTCCCAAGGGAGACTTCTCCGGCAAGGCGGTTCTCGAAGGGACAACTCTCCGGCAAGGGACAGCACCAGCGATCCCCTGGTGGCGGAGACCATGACTGTAGACCCTAGCATAGGTAATCCTCTTGCTTGAAAACTTTCCTTGTGTTCTTATTCTTCTGATTTTCTTTTTGAATATTTTCTTGACTTTTCTTCATTTTCCGGTCGCCAGATCCATCCGCCACAGAGCCAATGGAGACCGAGGCCGCCGGCGAGGAGGACGCGCGCGGCAATACTGACGACGCCGCTGCCATCGGAGAAGAAGCTAGCGCTGATGAGCCCGTTGGCGAAGAGGCCGCCAAAGCTGCCGCCGCAGAAGCTGGCGAGGGGTCCGACGATCGCACTGACGGCCCTGAGGCCCCAGGAGCGCCAGGCGCTACGCCGACCGCCGATCCCTCCGCCGCTGCGGCAGCGTCGGGCTCCGAAGAGCCCCAGCCCGACGCCTGTTTGAAGGCCGGCGATGGCGTCTTCATCAAGCTCCCATGGGCGTCGAGCTCTAGGGCGCTGGCCGAAGGAGAAACTTTTGATGAAGAGCTGCTCGCCTCCGCTGGACTGACGCTGGTCGTCGCACCAAACAGCAGCAGCGGCGAAGTCACGAGGAGGAGCAATGCTGCGAAGCTGCTGCCGCTCTACCGTGCCCGACAAGCCAAGCTGGAATCCCGGAAGCGCTTGTCGCGAAGGCGGGAGCAGACATCGAGAAGCGCTGGAGGAGCTCCGGGCCTCAACCAGAAGCTCTCCGATCCTTGGCGGAGGAGCGGAGCGACTCGCCGAGGAGCGCAAAGCCTTCCTCCTCGAGAAGGCTGAAGCCGAGGAGCAACAGCTGACTTGCCGAGAAGCTATCTGCAAGAAGGCGAGTTGGCGCAGAGGAAGGTTAATCTTGACAGCCATGAGGAGGATCTAGCCACGCGAGCAAACATTTGGCGGGCTCTCAAGGAAGCAAATGATGCCGCCGCAGCTGCCGAGGCCGCCAAGAAGGAGCTGGAGACGAAGGTGATGCAGCTGGAGGCCAATCTCAAGGAGAGCGGCGAGGAGCTTGCTGCACTCAAGCATGAGCGCGATAAGGACGCCTACACTCTTGGCGAGCTGCAGGGCCATCTCGCCGAGAGGAGCAAGGAGCTCAGCGCCGCCAAGGACTCCAACGCAGATCTTGAGTTGAAGCTAACCACCTTGACTCAGGCGCTAGACGGCGCCAGGGAGCAGGAGGTGGCCTTGAAGAAGAAGATCAAGGCCGACGAGGCGCTGCTGGCGAGTGCTGCTGCCGCCCAGAATACCTTTAGGGAGAATGTGGAGCACTGGACCGAGGGTCTCGTGGATGTTGCTGCAGCCATCGACAGGAGTCAAGCAGCTGGGATGGAGGATCTTGGATATTCCTCCGATGAGCACCTCCGACCCAGCGCCAAGCTCAGCTTGTTCTTCAAGGGCGTGGTGACGGCCCTCCGGTGACTCGGGAAGAAATCCCAAAGCAGCTGGCCGAGGAGTCGCGCCAGATCTGCGCAGGAGCTCTTCAAAAGGTGCTGATGAAGGTGGCCTTCCGCAACCCAGGCCTCAACCTCACCAACGTCCTCAAGTCCTTGCCGCCGGATGTTGATGTGGAAGCGCTCAAGACCCTTGTCGCACCCATCATGGGCAGGGTGAGCGGGATCAAGAGGGTTGAGGGCGATCGCGTAGATTAGGCCGCCCGCTTTCTCTTTTTCTTGCCGCTGCTGTCATGTTATGAGAACAATCTATTAGAGCTGCGACAAGCTATCTTGTAATATAACTCTATTTCGGTAGCAATTGCTATGTTATTTCCTTTACTTGGTTCCTTCCTTTGTATGTTTTGCCCTCGCTTTTAGGGGAACTTATCGGTACAGCACCCGGCCACTGGCCGAGTGCGGGACGTCGGCTGACTTTGGCGGTGCTGCTACCGACAAGAAACCTTGTCGCAACTAGTCGCAGCTCACTTAAGTTGTTTTATGGACTCGAAACAAAGTAAGGCGCAACTAGCTACGAGTTGGTTCCTCCGCAAGACAGGTTTTCCATACAAAGTACGGTCGTTCGAGGAAGATAACTTAAAATTTTAAAACTGATTGCTCAAACTTTAGCAACTTAGCTTTTCTGGCTGCTTGCTTCCGGTATGGCTAGACTTCCTTGAGCGACGCTTGGTCCACACCATTATCTTCTCCTTTCCCCACAGCAAACTTGTGGGCGAGGAACCTTCCTTTCTTTGAGAAAGAGAAAGAAGAGAAAATAAAGATATGGAGCCTTATGGCTCGTTATTGCTACGGGGTAGGTGCTGCACAAAGTGTCGATAACGATGCAAAAATAGAAGTAGAAAGCATGAAATTGACAAGATGTGCGAAGCACATTAAGCTTTACTTATATGCAGGGGTCTGCGCCCGGCTTTGTACAAAGGATTACATGCAACATCGGCAAGACTTGTACAAAAAGGTGGTTGCCGGATTCCGCAACCGCCGCCTCTATGGGTAAAACTTACGAAGATGCTCAATGTTCCAGGAGTTGCTCACCGGAATGCCATCTTCGGTCTCAAGGCGGACAGCGCCAGGCCTAGTGACTCGTTTCAGCCGGTAAGGGCCTTCCCACTTTGGCGTCAACTTGTTAGAATTCTTGGCGGACTGAACGCGCCGAAGAATAAGGTCGCCTTCCTCAAGACTTCTGGCATTAACTTTGCGGCTATGGTAGCGGCACAAAGCTTGCTGGTATCGAGCAACTCGTACAGCAGCCTGAAGACGATCCTCCTCAAGGAGCAGCGCGTCATCTTGTCGCAACTGCTCTTGCTCAAGCTCATCATAAGCGAGCACTCGAGGTGATCCGTGATCACGAGTTCCGTGGGGAGAACTTCCTCTGCTCCATAGACTAGAGCGAAAGGTGTCCGGCGGTGGCTCGATTTGGCGTCGTCTGATCGACCAAAGAACCACCGGCAGCTCCTCAATCCAGCTTCTTTCCGCACTTGTGCAGCACAGCCGAAAGTTCTAGTCTTGAGCCAGCAGCACTTCAAAGATTCGCCCTCTCCGCTTGACCGTTACTTCTCGGATGAGCAATGTAAGCGAAGCGACCTTGGCGCCAAGATCTTGGACGTCTTGCATGAAGGTGCGGCTCGTGAATTGCGTGCGTTGTCGGTGATGATCCTGTTAGGGATTCCAAACGGCAAACAATCGACCTAAAGAACTTGATCGGCTGACCGTTTGTCACCTTCCTCATCGCTTCCACTTCCGGCCACTTTGTGAACTTGTCGATTGCAACGCATAAGTACTCAAAGCCCCGACAGCTTCGGGGAAAGGGGCCGAGGATGTCGAGCCCCTGCATCGAAAATGGCCAGGATAAAGGGATCGTCTGGAGAGCTTGAGCTGGCTGGTGTATCTGCTTGGAATGGAACCGCACGCTCCACACTTGGTTACTTGTGCAGTTGCATCCGGAGGGCTGTCGGCCAAAGAAACCTTCTCGGAACGCTTTGCGGCAAGTGCTCTGGCGCGCCAATGTGGTGACCACATATGCCTCCATGTATCTCTGCCAACAGCTTTTTCCGTCTTCCGGTGAATACACTTCAATTTCACACCTTTGAGTCTTCTTACATGCAGTGTGTTGTCGACAAACTGGTACATACTTGACTGCCGGGCTACTCTTTCCGCTTCTTTTTTGCTCTTCGGAAGTTCTCTCACATGAAGGAAAGCGGACAATCTGCCGTGCCCATGTTGGAGCTTGCGGCTCAACAACAAGGACTAAAGGCACATCCGCTGCGGGACATCTGCTTCCACGGCGAGAACTGCGGCTCGGCCGGAGCTTGACGTTCACCGGCAAGCTTGCCGGAGCAAAAATTGTCTGGAGAGTCTGCTTCAACGGAACAAACCCTAGGGCTTGCCGAGCAGATCGCTCCTCGACCCTTGGTGTTGATCTTGAGGACCTTCTTGACGGCGACTTCGGGAAGCTCTGCCGAAAAATAGTCACCAGAGATAAACTTCCTCTTCTTGCTCTGTCCGGTTGATGGCGTAACAGACGGTTGAGTCAGCTTGAGCACAAAAATCCCTGGTTCCACAGGTAACTTAAGTGCAGCGCACTTCGACGAACCATCGGCAATGTCGTTCGAGCTCTTGGAACATGTTCCATTTGTGGGCCGTCAAAGTGCTCTTCTAGCTTTCTCACTTCATCAACATAAGCTTCCATCAACGGACTCGATAACTCTTGTTCACTTGGCGGATGACAAGTCGTGAGTCACCCCGACGGTGAGCTTCTTGATCCCAAGGTCTCATCATGCGATCTCGAGACCGGCAAGCAAACCTTCATACTCTGCGGTATTGTTTGTTGCTTGCTCCTTGGGAAAGTGCATCCGGACTACGACTTGAGGTGCTCTCCGGTGGTGCAACAAGTAGCACGCCGCACCGGGCGCCTTGCAGCGAGAAGGCACCATCAAAGTACATCAACCACTCTTTGCTTGCTTCCTTGACGGGATGCTCGTTTGGAATTTCTTCATCTTGTGTTGGCGTCCATTCTGCTATGAACTCCGCCAATGCTCGCTTTGGATAGTTGAAGTGCTCTCAAACTTGAGGCCAAAGCTTGACAGTTCCAAAGTGCCCACTCGACAATCCTGCCTGTTGCCTCTGGATTTTGCAAGATCCTCTTCAGCGGAAAACGAGTGACGACCGTGATCTCATGTGCACGGAAGTAATGGCGCAGCTTTCGAGGCCATGAGGAGGCCGTAAGCAATTTCTGCACACCAGAGTACCTTGACCTAGCCCCTCGCAGAAGGGAACTGACAAAGTAAACTGGCGCTGCACCATTCTTTCTGCATCTTCTCATGCGTCTGCGTAGATCCATCCTTGTCGGGACCAGAGCTTGCCGGTGAAGCCCCTCGCCGTCAGCCGGATGCATCTGCCATGGTTGTTAGCTCATCATCCGCCTCCCTCTCCGCTACTAACGCATCACTAACCACTTGATTGGTTGCCGCTATATATAGCAGCAACTTCTCTTGTGGCTTAGGTGCGACAAGTGTTGGAGTGGAGGATGTATCTCTTCAAGTCCTGCAGCGCAGCCTCCGCTTCCGAGTCCATTTCATCGGACCTGCCTTTTTCAAAATTTTGAAAAATGGCAGGCACGCCAACAGAACCTAGAGATAAACCTGCTGAGAGCAGCTACGCAACTGGCAAGTCTTCGTACATCCTTGACGCGCTTTGGTGCTTCAATCTGCTCAATGGCCTTGATCTTGTCGGGATTGGCTTCAATACCCCGCTGAGACACGAAGAACCCGAGAAGCTTGCCGGAAGGGACTCCAAACACACACTTCTCAGGGTTGAGCTTGAGGTTGATCTTGCGTAGATTTGCAAAGGTTTCGTCTAAATCTTGAATCAGAGTCGCCTTGTCCTTGCTTTTTGACCACTATGTCATCCATGTAGGCTTCCACATTTACGTGCATTTGCGGTTCAAAAGCGTCATGGACTACTCTTGCAAATGTTGAACCAGCATTCTTTAATCCGAAAAGCATCCGTACGAAACAGTATGTGCCACATGGGGTGATGAATGCGGTCTTCTCCTCATCCTCTTCTGCCATGAAGATCCGATGATATCCTGAGTATGCATCCAGAAATGAAAGCAAATCACATCCGGCCGTGGAGTCAACAATCTGGTCGATGCGCGACAAGGGAAATGGGTCTTTGGGACAAGCTTTATTGACATCGGTAAAGTCGATACAAAGCCTCCATTTCCCGCTTGCCTTGCGTACAACTACAGGATTGGCCAACCACGTAGGATGGAGCACTCCTCTGACAAGGCCTGCTGCTTCCAAATTCTTGATTTCTTCTGCGATGAATTCTTGGCGCCCACCGCTCGCTTCGACTTCTTCGCTTGACGGGCGCGCGATGAGGACAAACGGCAAGATGGTGCTCAATTACTTTCACAGGAACACGGGGATGTCGACGGTTGCCACGCAAACACGCCGATGTTACGCCGCAGGAAAGCAACGAGCGCGCCTTCCTATTTAGGGTCGAGAGTGGCACTGATGGTGAAGGTACCACCAGTGCCGTCCTCCTTGGCGGACACCTTCTTGGTCTCCGGTGGAGCTGCCATCGTCTTCTTACACTTGCCGGTGGAGCTCGATGGTGCGTCCTCGACGATAGCGCAGCACTCCAAGAGGTGCGCTTGCGGAGTGGGCATCGAGCTCTTGCCGGACTTGGTCTTCTTCTTCGCCCGGGAGCTTGGTGACGCAAGTGGCTTGCACTCGCCTGCAGCTGCTGCTTCCCGTAGATCTTGTCGGCGCAGATAAGAGCATCCTTCTTGTCGCCAGGGACAGAGATGACACTTACCGGCCTGGCATCTTCAAAGATGTTGTATGCATAGTGAGAGGCTGCCATGAATTTGGCGAGTCTTTGGGCGACCAAGTATCCCATTGTAAGGCAATGGAAAGTCAAGAACGTCAAAAGTGACCCTCTCGATCACGAAGTTCAACTCACTGCCAAATGTCACCGACAACGTGATCTTTCCCTTCGGCTTGCTCCTTCCCGGATTGATTCCTTGAATGTGCCGGTCTCTTTGAGCTCGCCATCAGGGATCTGGAGTTTCTGGAGCACCACGGAGGAGATCAGGTTCAAGCCGGCCCCGCCGTCAACTAGCATCTTAGTGACCTTGAGGTTGCGGATAGTTGGTGAAACCAACATCGGCAAGCACCGACCGCAGCTACGCCGATCGGTGGTCCTCAATATCAAAGATGATAGGCATGCTGGACCATTTCAGAGGGTTGCGTGACTCGACGGATGGTTCTGCCGCATTGACTTCCCGCATCCACCGCTTGAGCTGGCGGTGTGATGTATGCAGAGAAGCACCGCCGTCAACGCACAGGACCTCTGTGGCTTTCTGGAACTCCTGCTCATCGGTCTCGTCATCATCCATGTCTTCATCATCGTCGTCGTCTTCATCCTTGTCGCGGCCGCGGGAGGTCTGTCTCCTTGCGGCTGCTTGGCCTTTACCCGCGGCGTCCTCCTCGGCCGGGGCGTTTCTTGCTAGCTCCTCCGGACCTTCCGGCCTTCTCCTTGTCGCGTCGTTCAGATTCAGCCTTCGCTGCTCGACAAGCTGCTCGACCTTTTGCAGCTCTGGAGGTCATGGCCCTTGGTGCGGTGGATCTTGCGTATCGTTTGTTGGAGCCGTCACCGCTTGTCGGCGACCGCCACAAACTGGCGATTGGTGCCAGCGGCAACCTCCTTGCCGGAGCTACCAGCTTTGGCTTTCTTGGCGCCACCTCCGTTGCGGACGGCTCAACAACTAGCACATCTTTGCCTTTCTTCTTCCTGTTGTTCCGCCGGTTTTTCTTTGCCGGGCGGTCTCCTCACTATCAGATCCTCCCGCTTCAAAGATTCTCTCCGGAGTCTCCTCCCTTCCTCAAAGACGTGCACACTTGTCGGCCAGGCATATAGCTCACCGACGCGTCTCGATCTTGCACATCGCCATCTCCTCCCGTATCCTGCGGTTTCAGACGCTCGATGGAACGCGCTGATTATCATGGCGGTGGTGGACATCTGGGATGTTGTCTGTCTGTGGCTGAATCTCTGAATGTACTTGTGCAGGGCTCTCCTTCCTTCCGGGCGAGCAGATGAAGGTCGCTTTCTTGTCCATGGGGCTTGTGGTCACGTAAAGGCGCCGACAAACCGATGGCATAGATCTGCCAAAGAGGATATGGAGTTGTCCGCAAGTGCATGGGCCAGGATCTCGACATTGGGCTTGAGCACCGCTGGAAGTAGTTGGCCAGATCTTGTCGTCTCGCCCGCAGCTTGCACCGCGATCGTGTAGATGCTTGAGGAACTCCGACGGATGCGTCTTGCCGCCGTACTTCTCTCGCACGTCTGCTTGAAATTCTTCTTCTTTGGGCCACTAGACTTGCCGCAGCTCACGAGTGAACGCAGGGCAACCTACCGCGTCTGGCAAGTCGCCTAGTTCCTCCGGGCGCATGCATGTCGACAGAGGGCCCAGCCGCTGGTCGGATTGACGCCAGCGCTTCTCTTGGCCGCCGGCGCGAGTTCGAGCGTCTTCTTCTTTGTCGTTCGTGAAGAACTTGGCGCTGATCGTGACGAGCTCGTGGATCCGGCGATGCGGTGGAGTCACCGCCGAGGTGGATCCGGCCAGTCGGCGATCTTGGCCTTCGGGCGGAGAGTGCATGGTGGTTGCACCCCACCGGTTTCGTCGCCATCGGCTCGTGTTTGGCAGTCCCGCCGCAGCGATGCACTCGGCTGCCGCGGAGCGTCGCCGTTAGCAAAGCCGATGAGACTACGAATGGTTGCCTCCATTCATCGACCTTGTCGGCTGTTGGAGGGTAATCCAGAGCGATTGAGCTCTCGCCAAAGCTTCTGCTGGAGTGGTGGGTGGCAGTGGCGAACGGCGCGAGGAGCCGGATATGCTCGGACTTCTAACTATGTTAGAAGGAGCAGTATCCCGTCCAGGCGACCGTGCCTCGCTCGCGCCAGCATGTTGGCGTGCATGCTGGTCTTGAGCATCCCGAGATCCACCAGCTCGATCTTGGTCCAGCGAGCGTATGGCGTTGTGAATACCATGACGCTGTCGGTCCCGCGCCTCCTGAGACGGGCGCGGTGCATGTACGGACGCCGAGGTCTGCGCAGCCTTGTCCTTGGACTTGGCAGCACCGTGGGCTCCGTCGATGTCCATTCTTCTGCCGGCGTCTACCCCACCACCCGCTTGCTCCGGTGGTGGTGGGTTCGACGCGACGGAACATCTGCCGCCAAGCCTTCTTCTTGGTGGCACGTCGATGAAGATGATGAAGATCTAGCTTCGTGGACGCCGGATCAGGTTCACACAATCTCGACTCCCCTACCGGCGCGCCAAAGATGTCGGGAAGCTGATCCGCCCACGAACACCTATGGGACCGGCGGACCGAGCCCCTTTCGGTTCGGCGGGTGGCGGAGGTCGCACGAAGAGCAGATCGAGGCGAAGCACACGAGCAGTTTACCCAGCTTCGGAGCTCTCCGGAGAGATAACACTCCTACTGCTGCATGTCTGAGTGTATTGAGTTCTTGCTCAGGAGCGCTGAGTGCTACAGTACACACAAGCTGCTAACAAGACCGAGCGTGAGTGTTCTCTGGCTTCGAACCTTTCGAACCCTTTCCAACCTCTCCCCACGCTATGCATGGGCCTCCTTTTATATGCTAAAGGGGTCTCCGGCTGTGGCAACGTAGAAAAGGGTAAAAATGGAAAAGGAGTGGTTGGTACAGCTACTTGTACAAAGGTATCATACCTAACCTCGACGGCAGGGGACAAAGGCATTAAATGCCCGTCTACATCGCCCTAACAAAGGCGTAAAGGGACGTCCGGCGCCACCGCTTGCCACACGATGGCAATCTTGTCAGCCGCTTGCCATCAAGGCTCCGTGGCCGCCTGACGGCCTCTTGCCACGCTGCGCTACCGAAAGGTCCTGTATGCGACACGTTAGTGAATGTGCTGGAGCGCAGGTCTGAGTGGTGGTCTGCCGGCAAGCGCCTTTGCCGCGTAGTTGTCTTGTCGCGTCCGGAAGCTTGTCGCTCACCGGGCCTTCCCGGCAAGCTCCTCTTGCTGGGGCCTTGTCTCCTAGGTGCCTTGGGTGGCCTTCCCGGCAAGCTCCTCTTGCCGGGGCCTTGTCTCCTTGGCTTGAATACTTTGTTCTTGAATGGCTCCAAAGGAACCACGGAGGACCATGGCGGTCACCCGGTAAGCCTTGCCGCGGAGGGCTGCAACTGCCCCTGCACAAGTTCGGGATACTAGGGCACCCCTACTCTAGTACACCGACACCCATATACCCTAAAAACTTCGGGGAACAGAATAGATCTGGAGTTCCGCCACCGCAAGCCTCTATAGCCACCAAAAGTCAATCGGGACCCTGTTCCGGCACCCTGCCGGAGGGGAACCCTCACCGGTGGCCATATTCATCATACTGGCGTTCCCCATGACGAGGAGGGAGTAGTTCACCCTCGGGGCTGAGGGTATGTACCAGTAGCTATGTGTTTGATCTCTCTCTCTCTCTCTCTCTCTCTCTTGTGTTCTTGATTTGGCACGATCTTGATGTATCGCGAGCTTTGCTATTATAGTTGGATCTTATGTTGCTTCTCCCCCTCTTCTCTCTTGTAATGGATTGAGTTTTCCCTTTGAAGTTATCTTATCGGATTGAGTCTTTAAAGATTTGAGAACACTTGATGTATGTCTTGCCGTGCGTATCTGTGGTGACAATGGGATATCACGTGATTCACTTGATGGATGTTTTGGTGATCAACTTGCGGATTCCGCCCATGAACTTATGCATAGGGGTTGGCACATGTTCTCGTCGTGATTCTCCGGTAGAAACTTTGGGGCACTCTTTGAGGTTCTATGTGTTGGTTGAATAGATGAATCTGAGATTGTGTGATGCATATCGTATAATCATACCCACGGATACTTGAGGTGACATTGGAGTATCTAGGTGACATTAGGGTTTTTGTTGATTTGTGTCTTAAGGTGTTATTCTAGTACGAACTCTAGGGATGTTTGTGACACTTATAGGAATAGCCCAACGGATTGATTGGAAAGAATAACTTTGATGTGGTTTCGTACCTACCATAATCTCTTCGCTTGTTCTCCACTATTAGTGACTTTGGAGTGAATCTTTGTTGCATGTTGAGGGATAGTTATATGATCCAATTATGTTATTATTGTTGAGAGAACTTGCACCAAAGGAAAGTATGAACCCTAGGCCTTGTTTCCTAGCATTGCAATACGTTTACGCTCACTTTTACCACTTGTTACCTTGCTGTTTTTATATTTTCAGATTATAAAAACCTATATCTACCATCCATATTGCACTTGTATCACCATGCCTTCGCCGAACTAGTGCACCTATACAATTTACCATTGTATTGGGTGTGTTGGGGACACAAGAGACTCTTTGTTATTTGGTTGCAGGGTTGCTTGAGAGAGACCATCTTCATCCCTCGCCTCCCACGGATTGATAAACCTTAGGTCATCCACTTGAGGGAAATTTGCTACTGTCCTACAAACCTCTGCACTTGGAGGCCCAACAACGTCTACAAGAAGAAGGTTGTGTAGTAGACATCAAGCTCTTTTCTGGCGCCGTTGCCGGGGAGGTGAGTGCTTGAAGGTATATCTTTAGATCTTGCAATCGAATCTTTTTGTTTCTTGTTTTAGCACTAGTTTAGTTTTTAAAAGAAAACTACAAAAAATTGGAATTGAGTTTGTCTCATACGCTTCATCTTTTAATATCTTTCGTGAGTATGATGGAAAAGAAAATTGTGCCAAAGTGTTAGAAGAAGAATGCATTAAAATGTTTGGCACTAAATCTTTGAATGATGAGCATGATTGCAATGTTGTTAGTATGAACTCCTTGAATATCCATAGTACTAATGATGATTGCACTAGTCAGGATGAAAATATCTCTTATAAGCATGTCGATTTTTGTGGAGTATATTGGGTTTGCAAGTACACACCAAATAGGGAAGATATATATTGCAAGAGGCATAAGTACTTGGAAACTAAATGGTTGCAAGAAAGGCTAAATGTGAGTGCTAAAAATTTAAAATATCTTTACCATACTTGCAAACTTTGCAATGAACATGGTCATTTAAATATCAATTGCAAAATTGTTTCATGATCGAATTGTGTCCAAAAATTGTGATGACTTGATTTCCCTTGCATATCATAATGAACTTAGTTTGCTTTTGGGTTATGAAGAAATGAAACGTCAAACTAAGTGTATTCCAGAATATAACCTTGAGAAATTCCTCGATATTGATCTATAAGAGATTTATATGTATTGTGCGGTGATTTGCATTGAAAATCCTTATATTGCCAATTACATAAAGAGAAGAAAACAAATAGAATATGAAGGGAATACTAACAAAAGGGAAGAGACTTCCCAATATCCTCCTATTATTTCTTATGATGAATCAGGTAACGAGGAGGAGCCTTCTATTCAACCAATCTCATTAATAAGGAGCTCTGAAAAGAGGATTGAACCCACACATGATATGGTGAAGAAGAAGAAAAGAAAAAGCAAGAGAGGTAAAAAGGTATCTCTCCCAAATGATGTTGCTCCTATTATTGTGGTGCCTCATGAAAATGAATCAAAAATAATTGTGGAAGATGATGCACTTGATCATGATCTCGTTATGCCTATTCCTTGTTGTGATGATTATGATTGGGAAGATAATGATACTTCCTATGATCTTGAAAATCTTTTTGGCACTTGCTTGGAAGAATGTGATAATTTCTATACTATTGGTGCTATCTATACTATTAATGATGAGAGTGATTATGCTTATGATATGAAAAGGCCCAAGCTTGGGGAAGCTATGTTTGATGAGGATGACATATTTGAGATTATATTTGCTGAAATTAATGTTTGTCCCAAGCTTGGGGATGCTATGTTTAATAATGATGATATTTTTATCCTCCCAAGTTTTGATATGCAAAGTTGTTATGATGATAGCATGCCTTTTACCTATGATGATTATATTTATGAAAGTGGGTTTGGAAGTGTAACATCCCAAATTTCCCATTTGGAATGTTTTACAATTATAGCTAAGCATCTATTCATATTGTTTGAATTGAGTGATATTTGAATTATTTCAGAGGCTTTTGAGTTTGTTGAATTTGGATTCAAATTGGCAAATGAAATTCCTTCAAACCAATGCCTCACAAATACTTGAGCAAACGTATGAGAGGAGTAAACATGACACTCCAAAAATGTCAGAAGAAAAGTATTGCCAAAAAGTTTGACTCCAAATTTGAATTTTATTTGGGATTTCCAGAAAGTGTTTTTTTTAGTTTGAGTTTTGCCCCTGGAAAAATGTCCACGTTGTAGGATTAATTCCCCTGAGAATTTTGATATAAATATGTCCTATATAAAAATAATATATATTTTTCTATATTCTCTCTTCTCCCTAATTCAAAAAAAAAGCCCGAGGCGCCAGCCAAATAACCCAGCCAGCCCGGCAAGCGGGCAGTGCCCGCCCGAGCCTTGAGAGCCGCCGCAGCCAAGCGCCCCTTTGAACCCTCTCCACCTTGGTCGCCCGATCGCCTCCACCCCTCCCTCTCTCACCGACGCACTGGCCCCACCCCTTCTCTTTTCTCTCACGCACGCAAATGCCGCCCAGAGCGCGACCGCCACCGCCGCGGTTCCGATCCTCTCGAGATCGTGATCCCGAGACGCCCCCTCCTCCAAGTTGATGCCCTATATAAACCCAGCTCCCTCCTCCCTCGAACCCCCTAAAACCCTAAGCCCGAAACCCACCAGAGTCGTCGTCCTCTCCGTTCGCATCTCGCCGCCGCCGCCTCGGTTCGCCATCGTTTCTGCCACCGGTGAGCCACCCCTCGACCTCCAAGCTCCTCCACCCGCACCGCCACTTCATCTCGCACCTCCCTGACATCCTCTTGTCGGCCAGGAAAAGCCGGAGCCGTCTCCCCCGAGCTGACCGCCGCTCGCCGGAGCTACAGCTCACCAGGGAGTCGTCACTATCGCCCTGATCGCCACCGTCATCCCCGAGCTCCCCCGAGACCACCCCGACGCCGCCCTCGAGTAACCGCACCTTCCTGACCACTCCACCTTCCTCCTCGATCGCCGGAGCCGTCGCGCCATCGCCGCCCGAGTCGCCGTCGCCGTCGTGTTCACTGTAAGTCGCCGGAGTCACACGCAGCCATCCGATCTTAAATCTACGGTCTAGATTAGATATGCGAAGACTTAGGTTTTTTCCCCATATAGATCGGTTTTAGTTACAGGTTTATTTAGACTGGTCCGGTTTATTTCTTATAGCCCGTAGGCGTTTTATTTATATAGCGATCAGAGCGTCTTTTATTAGCCCACGGCCCAGTAGCTCTATTGTTTTTTAGTTTTTATTTTCTGTTTTTAGCAGAATAGTTCTGTTTTTGTATTTGCTATTTCTTTTAGCTGGTTTATTATTTTTAGTTGATTCTTTTTTTGTTAGTTTGCAAATTTGTTGTAGTTTCTGTATAAAATATGTTTAGCCATGTTTAAATTATTAGAAATAGTTTTATATTAGATTTATACAGATTAGTTTTTCTGCCATAAATTGAGTTAGGAATATTTTTTAGTGATTCTTTTTGCTACAGCTTAGTTTAGTCCATGCCTAGCAGTAGGAACTTGTTTGGGTATTTTAGATTTACTAAAAAAATAGTTTTAGTCGAAATCAAGTTTTTCTTGGTTATTTAGCTAGCTATTGTTTTCCTACTGTTCTAGTTAGCAAATTATTTTATTTTTACTATGTTATATTTTATTTTAGATTAATTTCTGAAGCTACAGAGGATGAACTTTTATTTACAGTAGAATAAAATTATTGTTTTATTTTCTTTGATAGGATTGTTTTAGGCATAATATGAGTTCTATAATAGCTTTTAATATGATTCTTTTTGCTCTTAGTTTGTATGATGTTTTCCCTTCTGTTAGTTAGCAAAACCCATGCTTAGGTTCTGTTAAGAAGAGTTTTAGTTGTGTAAAACTCTTTCTTAGTTATTGCTTGATGTGGTGAAAACCTTGAATTGCTTTCTTCGAGTTTTTTTTGGATTTTGGTTTGAGTGCTTGGGTGTTTTAATTCAACCTGTTGTTATGTTATTTTGTGCTATACTTATTTATGCTATTGTTTGACTCGGTAGAATTTCCGGAGTGCGAAGCCTGCTATTACGAGTCGCTAGCTTTCGAAGACCGTCAGCCAGGAAAGTCATTTGATCATGTTTTTACAATACCTATGTTTTATTGCATTAGAATTATACCTCCCCACCCTGCATGCAGTAGGAGAATTTTGTTAAGTTGTTCTTGAGTAGTATCATGAGGTAGGATGAACCCTTCTCCCTTGTTACCGATGCCCGGGACGATGTAGTTGATTGCTATGCTTTAGTAGACGGGGTTGGTTGAGTGATTCATAAGGGAGATGCGAGAGTCAAGATGATGACAACCCCATGACTTCAATCTCAAGATGGACTTCAAAATTCAGTACTGGGTGGAGGACGGTTGACATTCACCCTGGAGAAACCAGCGGATGGTCGGGATGCATGGAGAAGCACCATGACATCTTGCGGAAAGCTTCACCCAGACACGAAGAGATGGATGGATACCCCATTGACCGGAAGCTTACCTGTGTAGCCGCAAGCCATTATGGGCTCTAGCTTGGTCGACCCTAGGCGTGACTCTGGCCGGACGGTGCTACGAGATGTAGAAGAACGGTAGGATTGGATGCGCACTGGCAGTGGCCCAGAGGAACTCTTCGGAAGACCCTGTTTCGTTCGTCCGGTCTTCAAACACCAGGCAGTGTGAATACTTAAAGGAGGGAACGATTCTTGCGGGTAAAGTGCACAAACCTCTGCAGTGTGAAGATTTAATCGATTAGCCGTGTCCCTGTTACTTTACAATTTGAGCCTCTGGAACTTGGAGTATTTCGGATATCTCAACACCGAACTTAATAAATTAATTGAGGGCGTTATTTAATAATTGGGAATGAGACATTGGTTGGCGGAACCATCTCAATAACTACCAACATTTTTTTAGTATTTGCAAACAAGTCCTTGTTGTAGGGAAAAACTGGCTTTTCACAAAACAATGAAACTTAGAGCTCCACAGCCAAATTGCATATAGTGTTAGTAATTTTTATTGTTGTTATCTCTTCATGACTTGCCGGCATATTCAAAAATGCTGACCTACACGGCTGCAACATCTTATGTTGCAGAGGAGTTTTTCAATCAGGAGTGAGGCTACGATCCACGCTTGGCGATTTCCCTATGGAGTCAGATGGACTCGCTATTCGTCTACGCTTCCGCAACTTTATTTAGTTTATTTCTCATGAGTTGTCCTTCGGCCGAATTTATTATCTTGTAATAAAGACTCGATATGAGAATCGTTTAATAAATTCAGGTGTGATTGAACTTTGAATCTTTGCATCAATGTACTGTGTGTGCCAAAGATGATCTTGGGATGGTACAGCTACACAGAGACTTGACCGATTTCGGGTCGGGTCGCTACAGAGATGGTATCAGAGAACACGCTGACCGTAGGACGTAACCCCTAGGATCGGAAAGCCATAGGAAGAGAATAGTTTACTTTCTATCTTTACTTTTCCGTATTTTTCTTCCCTGATCATTTCTGACTCTTCTCCGATTTCAACAATTCTAGATGGTCGTTGAGTTCATCCCAGTTCTGCTCCCGGAGTTTTGCCAGCCTGACGAGACTATGGTTTTCGCGTAGGATGGTCCAGATCACCAAGGAATTGAAGATTGCTCGCCTTCAATCACCGGGACCCCTACCATGGCATTTCCGAATGACCGTCGCCTGGATTAAGGTGCACATACCAGGAGGACGCTCGAAATCTCTCAATACCATTGACTTCAAGTTCATTGCACCCGTTTGGATCATCGGGAGAGACTTAGCAGTTCATATTGCACTTGGACGCATACAGGAGGAATACAGGGCCGAGCTTGTTGGATCAGACCACACCATGGTTTCTCGCAGGACTGCAGAGGGAGAGATCATCTGCACCAGAAATGACGACTCCGTTCACTCATTTGCCCAAGACTTGGAGGTTCTCATCAGGGCTCTAGAGATCCATATGCGCAGTAGCATGAAGACGATCCAGAAGTTGCACCATCGTGAACTTGATCTGGAGGCTGCAGCACGTGAAGCCGACTATGAACATGAGGATGAAGTCAAGGATTTCATGGAGAGAGTCGCCAACCTGAAGCTGGAGGTGGCCGCATTGGAGGAGAAGCTGGATCAGGGAGAAGACCTTTTTCCGAGTGGAGATGATGGACCTCTCGTGAGCAATGATCGGGATTATGAAAGCTCCACCGAAGGAAGCCGCAAGAGGAGGCACCACAGCAGGGGACGCCGCACCAGAGGACGCCGTATCGGAGGACGCAATGATGATTGATGAAGACATTTATTCAACTACCATGTTTATTTTTATTTTTTCGTCGATCAGTTAGGCCGTTATTTTCGATTAGTCGTGAGAATTTGTAATCCGAGATTGAACCATGTTTGAGATGATTGAATAAATGATTGGTGTGATTATGATTGTGCATTCATATGGGTAGTGCTATTTTCTCATTAGACCCTTGTTCTATTCTAATTTTCTCATCCACTCCAAAACACCAGATGCCTCCGAGACATGACCCCGGTTTCAACTTTCTGCCGGAGCTCACCCAGCTGATCCAGCAGCATAATGCCCTCATGCAGATGCTCATCCAGAACCAGAACAACAACAACAACAATCCACCACCACCACCCCCTGTTGACAACTTGGCCCGCTTCCTAAGGCTGAATCCGCCAGTGTTCTCTAGCAGCATTGAGCCGATTGTGGCCGATGATTGGCTCCACAAGGTCGGAAGGGAGTTAGCCACTGCTTGATGCACAGATGCAGAGAAGGTGCGCTTTGCCGCACATCAGCTTGATGAATCTGCAGTTTCTTGGTGGGAGAACTACACGCCACTTATCCGGCTGCCACCGTGACACGGGCTGAGTTCCAGCAGGCCTTCCGCACCGCTCATGTCTCAGCTGGAGCCATGAGTCTGAAGAAGCGTGAGTTCCGCAACTTACGCCAGGGGAACCGTCATCGGGCAAGACGTGGATGAGTTCAAGAAGTTAGCTCGCTATGCCCCGGATGATGTGGGCCACAGATGCCGCAAAGCAGGAAAAGTTTCTCGAGGGACTCAATGATGAGCTAGGAATGCAGCTAATGGTGGCTACCTTCAACAACTACCAGGAGCTGGTAGACAAGGCCACCATACTTGAAGGCAAGCAGCGTCAGATTGATAGCCGCAAGCGGAAGTATCGCCAGGGGAAGTACAACTCCGAAGCTCAGCAGAAGCCCCGTTATGCCCCATACTCGGGAGGGTATACCCATCACACCCATGGAGGACATAATCATGGAGGACATAACCATGGAGGGAATGGGAACAGCCGCAACCACGACAACAAGTCAGGCAATGGAAACGGCAATGGCAACCAGCATCGTCCTGCCCTGGCTCAGAAGGATCTGAGTCACATCACCTGTTTCAAGTGCCAGAAAACAGGGCACTATGCCACGGACTGCCCGGAGGCCAAGCAGAGGAATGGAAACAACAATGGAAGCTCAGCAAAGAAGCCCAACCCTTTTCCTCGTGCTTAGGTGAACCACATTGATGTCGAGGACGTCTATGATCAGCTAGACACTATGGTTGGTAAGTTTTTATTAAATTCACGTCCAGTTTTGGTACTCTTTGATTCTGGTGCAACACATTCATTTATATCATGGGTAGTTGTGGAAAAGTACGGGTTGCCCACTAGAACCCTTAGAAGCCCTCTTCGTGTCGGGCCTTCAGGAGGAGAAATGATGGCAGGCTTAGGCTGTCGTGCAACCCTCAACATCGGAAACCATAAATTTCCCGCAGACCTCATAGTATTGGAAACCCAGAACTTGGATGTAATCCTAGGCATGGATTGGTTGACGAAGTTTGAAGGAAACATAGACTGTGCCCGCAAGCCGATTCTGCTCACCACCCCGGAGTAGAAGAGGATCAAGTATGTATCCAGACGTATCCTGATAAAGAATCAGGTGAATTCCCTCACGGGAGTTGTTCTGTAGGAAGTGCCGGTAGTGCAAGATTTTCCCGATGTGTTTCCGGAGGAATTACCAGGAATTCCACCGGACAGAGACATTGAATTTCTGATTGAGTTATTGCCCGACACAGCCCCAATATCCAAGAGACCCTATCGGATGCCCCCGAACGATTTGGAAGAGATCAAAAAGCAAATTAATGAGCTATTGGAGAAGGGATATATTCGGCCAAGCTCGTCACCTTGGGGAGCCCCAGTTCTTTTGGTAGAGAAGAAGGATGGAACCCTGAGAATGGTTGTGGATTATCGTTTGTTGAACGACGTGACCATCAAGAACAAGTACCCTCTGCCAATGATTAATGATTTATTTGATCAGCTAGTTGGAGCCAACGTATTCTCCAAGATCGATCTTCGATCAGGGTATCATCAGTTGAAGATCCGTGAAAAGGATATACCCAAAACAGCATTCACCACTGTGTATGGTTTATATGAGTATACCGTCATGTCATTCGGATTGACTAATGCCCTGCATACTTCATGAATTTGGTGAACAAGGTATTTATGGAATATCTGGACAAGTTTGTCGTGGTGTTCATCGATGATATACCGATTTTCTCCAAGAGCGAGGAAGAGCATAAGGAACATTTTGCGTCTAGTTCGAGAAACTCCGAGAACATCGGTTGTATGCCAAGTTCAGCAAATGTGAATTTTGGCTGAAGGAAGTCGGATTCCTCGGACATGTTATTTCAGGAGAAGGAATAGCAGTTGACCCCACCAAGGTTGTATCAGTCACCGATTGGCAGTCACCCACCTCAGTCAAGGAGATCCGTAGTTTTCTCGGACTCGCAGAATATTATCGGAGGTTTATTGAGAATTTCTCAAAGATTGCCAAGCCCATGACTCAGCTGTTGAAGAAGGACGCCAAGTACATTTGGAGCGAGGATTGTGAAGCCAGTTTCCAGGAATTGAAGAAACGTTTGGTTATAGACCCAGTGCTGATTTTGCCAAACATACAGAAGGATTACCAGGTATATTGTGACGCTTCTCGCCAGGGACTCGGAGGAGTACTCATGCAGGAAGGAAAAGTTGTAGCTTATACCTCTAGACAGCTACGACCTCACGAGATGAATTACGCCACACATGATTTGGAGTTAGAAGCCATAGTGCATGCACTCAAGACCTGGAGGCATTTCCTTATCGGAAACAGTTCTGATGTTTACATGGATCATAAGAGCTTGAAGTATATTTTCACGCAGAAAGAGTTGAACCTCAGGCAGAGGAGATGGCTAGAGTTAATCAAGGACTATGACATGAAATTGCATTACCACCCAGGAAAGGCTAACGTTGTAGCAGATGCTTGAGCCATAAGACTTATATGAATACTCTTATAGCGGGAGGATTACCCCAGGAGTTAGTCGATGACCTCAGAGATCTCCGACTGGAGATAGTTCCGAGAGGATATGTTGCAGCTCTGGAAGTTCAGTCCACTTTGGCCGAAAGAATTTGTGAAGCCCAGAAGTCGGACAAGGAAATTGATGAGATAAAGAAAAGGATGAATGAAGGAAAAGCTAAAGGGTTCCGTAAGGATGAATACAGAGCTATATGGTTCGAGGATCGTATTTATGTACCCAATGATCCTAAACTCAGGAAGCTAATTCTTCAGGAGGCTCATGATTCACTGTACTTGATTCACCCCGGTAATACCAAGATGTATCTAGATTTGAAGGAAAGTTTCTCGTGGACGGGTATGAAGAAGGATATTGCCGAGTACGTAGCAGTATGCGATGTTTGCCAGCGAGTAAAGGTGGAACATCAGAAGCAAGCAGGGTTACTTCAACCTTTGCCGATTCCCGAGTGGAAATGGGAGAGACTTGGAATGGATTTTATCACAGGATTACCCAGGACCCGTTCAGGTTATGATTCCATCTGGGTAGTGGTTGATCGCTTGACCAAGGTAGCTCATTTCATTCCCGTGAAGACTGCCTATACCAGCGCTAAGTTAGCCAAGATATACATGACTAGGATCATATGTCTGCATGGAGTTCCAAGGAGTATCATGTTAGATAGAGGAACACAATTTACCTCAATGTTTTGGAATCAGTTGCATGAAACTTTGGGTACGAGGTTGGAGTTCAGTACAACTTTTCATCCGCAGACAGATGGATAGACCGAGAGAGTCAACCAGATCCTGGAGGACATGTTGAGAGCTTGTGCGCTAGACTATGGGTCTAGCTGGGATGATAATTTGCCATACGCAGAATTCTCGTACAATAACAGTTATCAGACCAGTCTGAAGATGGCCCCTTTCGAAGCTCTATACGGAAGGAGGTGCAGAACACCGTTGTTGTGGGATGGTGTTGGAGATCGAAAACTTTTCGGTCCCGATCTTATCAGAGACTCCGAAGAGAAGGTCAAGCTGATTCGGGATAGACTCAAGGTAGCTCAGTCGATGCAGAAGAGTTATGTCGACAGTAAACGCAAGGAAATAACATACGAAGCGGGAGACCGGGCATATCTTCGTGTGTCCCCACTTCGTGGAATCAAGAGGTTTGGTCTTAAAGGAAAGTTGGCACCCAGGTTCATTGGCCCCTACAAAATCCTCGAACATCATGGAGAAGTTGCTTACAAGCTAGAATTGCCGGAATGATTGTCCGGAGTTCATGATGTCTTCCATGTTTATCAACTGAAGAAATGCCATGCCGAGATGGCCGATATTCCGTTGAAAGACACGGTGCCCCTAGAGGCCATACAGCTCGACAGAGATCTGACTTATGAGGAGAAACCCGTCCGAATTCTCGAGACTGCGAAGAGACTCCCGCAGCAAGATCATCAGGTTTTGCATGGTTCTGTGGAGTCATCATTCCGAGGAGGAAGCCACCTTGGAGCGAGAACAAGACCTCCGCCGAGACCACCCGCACCTATTTCCTAGCCAACCCGAATCTCGAGGGCGAGATTCATCTTAAGGTTGGTAGGTTTGTAACATCCCAAATTTCCCATTTGGAATGTTTTACAATTATAGCTAAGCATCTATCAATATTGTTTGAATTGAGTGATATTTGAATTATTTCAGAGGCTTTTGAGTTTGTTGAATTTGGATTCAAATAGGAAAATGAAATTCTTTCAAATCAATGCCTGACAAATACTTGAGCAAAAGTATGAGAGGAGTAAACATGACACTCCAAAAATGTCAGAAGAAAAGTATTGCCAAAAAGTTTAACTCCAAATTTCAATTTTATTTGGGATTTCCAGAAAGTGTTTTTTTAGTTTGAGTTTTGCCCTTGGAAAAATGTCCATGTTGTAGGATTAATTCCCTTGAGAATTTTGATATAAATATGTCCTATATAAAAATAATATATATTTTTCTATATTCTCGCTTCCCCCTAATTCAGAAAAAAGCCCAAGGCGCCCAAATAGCCAACTGCCCAACCCGGGGCAAGGCGCCCGACCATGGCCTTACCGAGCTGCAGCCAGAGCGCCTTGCCCAACCCTCTCCGCCTCGGTTGCCCGATCGCCTCCACCCATCCCTCTCTCACCAACGCGCTGGCCCCACCCCTTCTCTTTCCTCTCACGCACGCAAACGCCGCCCAGAGCGCGACCACCGCCGCCACAGTTCCGATCCTCCCGGGATCGTGATCCCGAGACGCCCCCTCCTCCAAGTTGATGCCCTATATAAACCCAGCTCCCTCCTCCCTTGAACCCCCTAAAACCCTACGTCCGAAACCCACCAGAGCCGTCCCCCTCGCCGTTCGCATCTCGCCGCCGCCGCCGCCTCAGTTCGCCGCCGTTTCTGCCACCGGTGAGCCACCCCTCGACCTCCAAGCTCCTTCACCCGCACCGCCACTTCATCTTGCACCTCCGTGACATCCTCTTGTCGCCCAGGAAATGCCGGTGCCGTCTCCCCCGAGCTGACCGCCGCTCGCCGGAGCTACAGCTCACCAGGGAGCCGTCACTGTCGCCCCGATCGCCACCGTCGTCCCCTAGCTCCCCCGAGACCACCCCGACGCCGCCCTCGAGTCGCCGCACCTCCTCGACCACTCCACCTTCCTTCTCGATCGCCGGAGCCGTCGCGCGATCGCCGCCCGAGTCACCGTTGCCCTTGTGTTCACTTTAAGTCGCCGGAGCCACCCGCAGCCGTCCGATCTTAAATCTACGGTCTAGATTAGATATGCGAAGAGTAAGGTTTTTTTTTCATATAGATCGGTTTTAGTTATAGGTTTATTTAGACTAGTCCGGTTTATTTCTTATAGCCCGTAGGCGTTTTAGTTATATAGCGATCAGAGCGTCTTTTAGTTAGCCCACGGCCCAGTAGCGCTAGTTTTTTTTAGTTTTTATTTTCTGTTTCTAGCAGAATAGTTCTGTTTTTGTTTTTGCTATTTCTTTTAGCTGGTTTATTATTTTTAGTTGATTCTTTTTTTGTTAGTTTGCAAATTTGTTGTAGTTTCTGTACAAATATGCTTAGCCATGTTCAAATTATTAGAAATAGTTTTATATTAGATTTAGACAGATTAGTTTTTCTGCCATAAATTGAGTTAGGATTATTATTTTTTAGTGATTCTTTTTGCTACAGCTTAGTTTAGTCCATGCCTAGCAATAGGAACTTGTTTGGGTATTTTAGATTTAATAAAAAATGGTTTTAGTCGAAATCAAGTTTTTCTTGGTTATTTAGCTAGCTACTGTTTTCCTACTGTTCTAGTTAGTAAATTATTTTATTTTTACTATGTTATAGTTTATTTTAGATTAGTTTCTGTAGCTACAAAGGATGAACATTTATTTACAGTAGAATAAAATTATTGTTTTATTTTCTTTGCTAGGATTGTTTTAGGCATAATAGGAGTTCTATAATAGCTTTTAATATGATTCTTTTTGCTCTTAGTTTGTATGATGTTTTCCCTTCTGTTAGTTAGCAAAACCCATGCTTAGGTTCTGTTAAGAAAAGTTTTAGTTGTGTAAAACTATTTCTTGGTTGTTGCTTGATGTGGTGAAAACCTTGAATTGCTTTCTCCGAGTTTTCTTTGGATTTTGGTTTGAGTGCTTGGGTGTTTTAATTCAACTTGCTGTTATGTTATTTTGTGCTATACTTATTTATGCTATTGTTTGACTCGGTAGAATTTCCAGAGTGCGAAGCCTGCTATTACGAGTCGCTAGCTTTCGAAGACCGTCAACCAGGCAAGTCATTTGATCATGTTTTAACAATACCTATGTTTTATTGCATTAGAATTATACCTCCCCACCCTGCATGCAGTAGGAGAATTTTGTTAAGTTGTTCTTGAGTAGTATCATGAGGTAGGATGAACCCTTCTCCCTTGTTACCGATGCCCGGGATGATGTAGTTGATTGCTATGCTTTAGTAGACGGGGTTGGTTGAGTGATTCATAAGGGAGATGCGAGAGTCAAGATGATGACAACCCCATGACTTCAAGCTCAAGATGGACTTCAAAATTCACTACTGGGTGGAGGACGGTTGACGGGCACCCTGGAGAAACCAGCGGACGGACGGGATGCATGGAGAAGCACCATGACATCTTGCGGAAAGCTTCACCCAACCACGAAGAGATGGATGGATACCCCATTGACCGGAAGCTTACCTGTGTAGCCGCAAGCCATTATGGGCTCTGGCTTGGTCGACCTTAGGCGTGACTCTGGCCGGACGGTGCTACGAGATGTAGAAGAATGGTAGGATTGGATGGGCACCGACAGTGGCCCAAAAGAACTCTTCGGAAGACCCTGTTTCGTTCGTCCTGTCTACAAACACCAGGCAGTGCGAATACTTAAAGGAGGGAACGATTCTTGCGGGTAAAGTGCACAAACCTCTGCAGTGTTAAGATCTAATCGATTAGCCGTGTCCCCGGTTACGGACAATTTGAGCCTCTGGAACTTGGAGTATTTCAGATATCTCAACACCGAACTTAATAAATTAATTGAGGGGGTTATTTAATAATTGGGAATGAGACATTGGTTGGCGGAACCATAACTACCAACATTTTTTTAGTATTTGCAAACAAGTCCTTGTTGTAGGAAAAAACTGGCTTTTTCGCAAAACAATGAAACTTAGAGCCCCACAGCCAAATTGCATATAGTGTTAGTAATTTTTATGTTCTCTCTTCATGACTTGCCGGCATATTCAAAAAAACTGACCTACACAGCTGCAATGTCTTATGTTGCAGAGGAGTTTTCCAATCAGGAGTGAGGCTACGATCCACGCTTGGCGATTGCCCTATGGAGTCGGATGGACTCGCTATTCGTCTACGCTTCCGCAGCTTTATTTAGTTCATTTCTCATGAGTTGGCCTTCGGCCAAATTTATTATCTTGTAATAAAGACTCGATTTGAGAATCGTGTAAAAATTCATGTGTGATTGAACTTTGAATCTTTGCATCAATGTACTGTGTGTGCCAGCATGATCTTGGGATGTTACAACTACACAGAGACTTGACCGATTTCGGGTCGGGTCGCTACAGGAAGATTGTCAACTTTAGGAAGTAGTGATCCCACAATATTGGAGGATGTTGAATCTTATAATATTTATGAAAGTGGATTTGGAGAGGTCATGACTTTATTTAGTGATGAGTCCACTATCTTGGAAGAGGTTTCAATCGATTATGATGAGAACAAAGTTGCTACTTATGATGATTATTGTGATGAAACTTATGCTATAAAGAGTAGTGATGATTATATTTATAAATCTTGTCATGATTATGATAACCCTTTTTCTGAACATTACTATTTTAATGTGGAAACAATTTATAGTATTCAAGTCTCTTATGATACTGCTACTATTATTCATGAGAATAAATTTGCTTATGTGGAGAGTAGTAAAATATCTATGCAAGTAGATCATGAAAATAATGCTTTATGTGCTGGTTATATTGTTGAATTCATTCATTACGCTACTGAAAATTATTATGAAGGAGGAATGTATGCTTGTAGGAATTGCAATAATATCAAGTTTCCTCTCTATGTGTTGAAAATCTTGAAGTTATGCTTGTTTTGCTTTCCTATGCTAGTTGATTATTGTTCCCATAAGTTGTTTTCTCACAAAATCCCTATGCATAGGAAGTGGGTTAGACTTAAATGTGCTAGTAATATTCTTCATGATGCTCTCTTTATGTTTCAATTCCTATCTTTTATGTGAGCATCATTGAAATCGTCATGCCTAGCTAGAGGCGCTAAACGTTACGCTTGTTGGGAGGCAACCCAATTTTATTTTAGTTTCTTGCCTTTTTCTCCTGTTTAGTAATAAATAATACATATAGCTTCTGTTTAGATGTGGTTATGTGTTTTAATTAGTGTTTGTGCCAAGTAGAACCTTTGGGAAGACTTGGGTGAAGTCTTTATGATCATGCTGTAAAAAACAGAAACTTTAGCGCTCACGAGATTAGCTTCAAAGTTTTACTGGAGAGTGATATTTAGTTGATTCTTTTTGCAGATGATTACTAGACAAATTCCTCAGGTCCACCAATTTATTTTAGAATTTTTGGAGTTCCATAAGTATACGTTTGATACAAATTACTTCAGACAGTTCTGTTTTTGACAGATTCTATTTTCATTGTGTTGCTTGCTTATTTTGATGAATCTATGGCTAGTAAAATAGTTTATAAATCATAGAGAAGTTGGAATACAGTAGGTTTAACACCAATATAAATAAAGAATGAGTTCATTACAGTACCTTGAAGTGGTGTTTTTTTTCTTTCGCTAACGGAGCTCACGAGATTTTCTGTTAAGTTTTGTCTTGTGAAGTTTTCAAGTTTTGGGTAAAGATTCAATGGACTTTGAAATAAGGAGTGGCAGGAGCCTAAGCTTGGGGATTCCCAAGGCACCCCAAGGAAATATTCAAGGATAACCAAGAGCCTAAGCTTGGGGATGCCCCGGAAGGCATCCCCTCTTTCGTCTTCGTTCATTGGTAACTTTACTTGGAGCTATATTTTTACTCACCACATGATATGTGTTTTGCTTGGAGCGTCATTTTATTAGCTTTGCTTGCTGTTTTAATAAAGTACCAAGATCTGAAATTCTTAAATGGGAGAGTCTTCACATAGTTGCAGAATTATCCGACTACTCATTGATCTTCACTTATATCTTTCGAAGTAGTTTGTCATTTGCTCTAGTGCTTCACTTATATCTTTTAGAGCACAGTTGTGGATTTGTTTTATAGAAACTGTTGATCTCTCATGCTTCACTTAGATTATTTTGAGAGTCTTAAATAGCACGGTAATTTGCTTAAATAATCCTAATATGCTAGGCATACATGATTTGTAAGAATTCTTATGAGTGTGTTGAATACTATGAGAAGTTGGATGCTTGATAATTGTTTTGAGATATGAAGATGGTGATATTAGAGTCATGCTAGTTGAGTAGTTGTGAATTTGAGAGATACTTGTGTTAAAGTTTGCGATTCCTGTAGCATGCACGTATGGTGAACCGCTATGTGATGAAGTCGGAGCATGATTTATTTATTGATTGTCTTCCTTATGAGTGGCGGTCGGGGACGAGCGATGGTCTTTTCCTACCAATCTATCCCCTAGGAGCATGCGCGTAATACTTTTCTTTGATAACTTGTAGATTTTTGCAATAAGTATATGAGTTCTTTATGACTAATGTTGAGTCCATGGATTATACGCACTCTTCTTCCTTCCACCATTGCTAGCCTCTCTAATACCGCGCACTTTTCGCCGGTATCATACACCCACCATAAACCTTCCTCAAAACAACCGCCATACCTACCTATCATGGCATTTCCATAGCCATTCCGAGATATATTGCCATGCAACTTTCCACCGTTCCATTTATTATGACACACTCCATCATTGTCATATTGCTTAGCATGATCATGTAGTTGAAATCGTATTTGTGGCAAAGCCACCATTCATAAATCTTTCATACATGTCACTCTTGATTCATTGCATATCCCGGTACACCGCCGGAGGCATTCATATAGAGTCATATCTTGTTCTAAATATTGAGTTGTAATTGTTGAGTTGTAAGAACATAAAAGTGTGATGGTCATCATTTTTAGAGCATTGTCCCAAGTGAGGAAAAGGATGATGGAGACTATGATTCCCCCACAAGTCGGGATGAGACTCCGGACGAAAAAAATAGAGAAATTAGGCCATAAAAAAGAGAAAAGGCCCAAATAAAAAAAGAGAAAAGAGAGAAGGGACAATGTTACTATCTTTTTACCACACTTGTGCTTCAAAGTAGCACCATGATCTTCATGATAGAGAGTCTCTCACTTTGTCACTTTCATATACTAGTGGGAATTTTTCATTATAGAACTTGGCTTGTATATTCCAATGATGGGCTTCCTCAAAATGCCCTAGGTCTTCGTGAGCAAGCGAGTTGGATGCACACCCACTTTGTTTCTTTTATTGAGCTTTCATATGCTTATAGCTCTAGTGCATCCGTTGCATGGCAATCCCTACTCACTCACATTGATATCTATTGATGGGAATCTCCATAGCCCGTTGATACGCCTAGTTGATGTGAGACTATCTTCTCCCTTTTTGTCTTCTCCACAACCACCATTCTATTCCACATATAGTCCTATATCCATGGCTCACGCTCTTGTATTGCGTGAAGATTGAAAAAGTTTGAGAACCTCAAAAGTATGAAACAATTGCTTGGCTTGTCGTCGGGGTTGTGCATGATTTAAATACTTTGTGTGGTGAAGATAGAGCATAGCCAGACTATATGATTTTGTAGGGATAACTTTCTTTGGCCATGCTATTTTGAGAAGACATGATTACTTAGTTAGTATGCTTGAAGTATTATTATTTTTGTGTCAATATGAACTTTTATCTTGAATCTTTCGGATCTGAATATTCATATCACAAGTAAGAAGAATTACATTGAAATTATGCCAAGTAGCACTCCACATCAAAAATTATCTTTTTTATCAATTACCTACTCGAGGACGAGCAGCAATTAAGCTTGGGGATGCTCATACTTCTCCAACGTATCTATAATTTTTGATTCCTCCATGCTATATTATCTACTGTTTTGGACATTATTGGGCTTTATTAAACACTTTTATATTACTTTTGGGACTAACGTATTGACCCAGAGCCCAATGCCAGTTTCTGTTTTTTCCTTGTTTCAGTGTTTCGAAGAAAAGGAATATCAAACGAAGTCGAAACGGAATGAAATCAATTGGAGAAGTTATTTTTGGAAGGAAAGCTACCGGATAAACTTGGAGTGCACGTCAGGAAAGAGACGAGGGAGCCACGAGGTAGGGGGGCGCCCACCCCCCTAGGGCGCGCCCTCCACCCTCGTGGGCCCCTCGTGGCTCCCCTGATGTACTTCTTCCTCCTATATATACCCATATACCCTAAAAACTTTGGGGAACAGAATAGTTCTGGAGTTCCGCCGCCGCAAGCCTCTGCAGCCACCAAAAGTCAATCGGGACCCTGTTCTGGCACCCTGCCGGAGGGGGGAACCCTCACCGGTGGCCATCTTCATCATCCCGGCGTTCTCCATGACGAGGAGGGAGTAGTTCACCCTCGGGCTGAGGGTATGTACCAGTAGCTATGTGTTTGATCTCTCTCTCTCTCTCGTGTTCTTAATTTGGCACGATCTTGATGTATCGCGAGCTTTGCTATTATAGTTGGATCTTATGTTGCTTCTCCCCCCTCTTCTCTCTTGTAATGGATTGAGTTTTCCCTTTGAAGTTATCTTATCGGATTGAGTCTTTAAAGATTTGAGAACACTTGATGTATGTCTTGCCGTGTGTATCTATGGTGACAATGGGATATCACTTGATTCACTTGATGTATGTTTTGGTGATCAACTTGCGGGTTCCGCCCATGAACTTATGCATAGGGTTGGCACACGTTCTCGTCGTGATTCTCTGGTAGAAACTTTGGGGCACTCTTTGAGGTTCTATGTGTTGGTTAAATAGATGAATCTGAGATTGTGTGATGCATATCGTATAATCATACCCACGGATACTTGAGGTGACATTGGAGTATCTAGGTGACACTAGGGTTTTGGTTGATTTGTGTCTTAAGGTGTTATTCTAGTACGAACTCTAGGGCTGTTTGTGACACTTATAGGAATAGCCCAATGGATTGATTGGAAAGAATAACTTTGAGGTGGTTTCGTACCCTACCATAATCTCTTCGTTTGTTCTCCACTATTAGTGACTTTGGAGTGAATCTTTGTTGCATGTTGAGGGATAGTTATATGATCGAATTATGTTATTATTGTTGAGAGAACTTGCACCAGTGAAAGTATGAACCCTAGGCCTTGTTTCCTAGCATTGCAATACCGTTTACGCTCACTTTTACCACTTGTTACCTTGCTGTTTTTATATTTTCAGATTATAAAAACCTATATCTACCATCCATATTGCACTTGTATCACCATCTCTTCGCTGAACTAGTGCACCTATACAATTTACCATTGTATTGGGTGTGTTGGGGACACAAGAGACTCTTTGTTATTTGGTTGCAGGGTGTTTGAGAGAGACCATCTTCATCCTACGCCTCCCACGGATTGATAAACCTTAGGTCATCCACTTGAGGGAAACTTGCTATTGTCCTACAAACCTCTGCACTTGGAGGCCCAACAACGTCTACAAGAAGAAGGTTGTGTAGTAGACATCAACCGTACATGACGAGGAGATTGGCTCGACCTCTACTTCGACTGAAAGTAGTTTAGCTTAGTTTAAATTTATGTTTTATGTTCGGTTATGCAAAACTATCTATGTTTATGTTTGAATGCATGCTACTTTCGGTTCAACCTGCTTTGAACTTGATCAAATTGAAGTTTACAACCTTAAGTTTAGGGGATCGACTAGAAAAGGCCAAAAATTGCTGGAGTATATATATATCCACTAAGGGTTTTAGTCCTTTAACTTTTTAAGGATCGCCTAGAGATAAACTTATGACTTGTTTATTTCAGTTCTTCACAATGTATGCTCTACATGTGCAACTATTTGTTGTGCAGTTCAATTTCATCAATAACAGTTTCAACAATACCACTATGAATTACGATATTTGGTTGCTATTAAGGATATTGCAGTTAACATGCCTTTTCGTTTTTCAATTGTTGTTTAGCAACATGCATTGTACTGAATGACTATATATGCAATCTTTGGGCTACATAGCAACAAGGAAGAGTGTTACCTTAATGTTACGATGATGTCTAGATATACATGTAATAAAATCTTATATAATGGGATGGATGGAGTGTTGTTCTACATCATTTTTCAATTGTTGTTTAGCTTCTAATATTAACTTGGTGCTTTTAGGTACATATATCATTGCCAAAGATCCACACTTCGACCCTTTCTGCGTATGGGGCAATGAGATATTCATGAACCAGCATCAAGTGAGGAAATTGATAAAGAATGTTATTAAAATGGGTCAAAAGAGATCAATCGAACTATTTGTTTACACTTTAAGCAAGACAACAGTGAACTGCAGGATGGTAAGTAAGAACCCTGTAGCCTTCTTTTTACTGCCCGTAATGAGTTGTGTTAGATGACAATATCTAAATCTTTTTTCTTTTGTAGTGGATTCTGAAGCAGTTTACTCAATATTACCTCTCAAACTACATGATTAGCGGCCGTCCATCACAAGGGGTTGCACTAGAGTCTTGCATGCCTTCGCATCCAGGAGAGCACAATAGGGCCATTCCGCTTCACCTTGTTCAGCAAATGGAATGTCTGTCGCCTCTTTCTTTACCATCTATAATAGTACAAGTATAGAACCCTGGTACATTATTCTTTATTTGGTTCTTATGTAATTCTTAAACATATGTACCTGTGAATCGAATAATGCATTGGTTGTTTGAACCTGATGGATATGAATAAAGCTATAGCCTACTTTCAAGTTTAAATTAGGTATAAATTTAAATAGCGGCAATTAAATTAGGCCGAAATTACGTTGTGCAGGTCATTACGGCACACACGGTTGGTAAAACACAAACGTTTGCGATATACACCATAATCCGAGATGGTTCACAGAGAGGAAACTTGTGCAAGCATGCACACAGTTGCCGTTTGCAAAGCGTGTATGATGTCAGACACTATCACATACGGTGCGGGAAACCTAAATGTGTGTGATTGTCTACCTATCGTACATGGTTTATAATCATGAACTATTTTGTGATGTGCCAGGCATCGTAAAACTCCCGTGCCTAGAATCTGCCTGGAAAACTCCCGTGCCTGGAATCTACCTGGTTTTAGGCAAAACCACAAAACTCCGAATGCGATGGCAATGCAAGCACAAACGAGTAGCAAGGATGAAGCGTCTGGGATATTCGAGATATTGGAAACGGTTATATAGGGACAACTATATGCATCAAGGCTCCCTATCCCCGGCGGTTTTTGGGTCGTGTGGGAAGGACCCCCCTATCGCCCACACTCACTTGGCGACGGTACCAAATGCCGTCGCGGAAAGGGGTTAAAAACCATTTGTTTAGGATCGACGTGCACCGGTGCATTCTTAATTTATACAAACAGTTCAACTAAATAGCTGAACCGACCAAACTTTTCCCCAATTGTTGCCAACCACGTACTGAAATAGCTAGTTCAACTATATATACTAGCTAAGTTTAAGTATGTTGTATAGTTCCACCACATCTATAGTCAGATGAATTGAACTACTAGGCGGAGGAGGAGGAGCCTACCGACGAAGCGGGCGATGGCCCTGGCTTTCGACAGTGGTGTGGCGGCAATGGTGGCCGGCAACAGCGGCCGACGGGCACCAGCAGTGGAGCGTGTGGTGGGTGTTCCGCGCACACCCAACAGGGACGCCACGCGCACTACACTATGCCGGGGACTGCGTCGCCGCCGCGGTGTAGCCAGCTGGAGCTCTCCTCTGATGACGGCGGAGTGGCTGAGCGACGACGACGGACCGGTGCCATTCGCGATTGTGGCAGAAGTAGACGAGATAAGCTATAGGGAGGGAGGGAAAAATGCAACGCAGGACTCGCCGGTCGTGAGGGTTTTTATAGCAGGCCGGTAAGCATTGGGATTTTGGGGGATTTCACTGAGTCGGGCGGGAAGCTTGCGCGGGAACCTGCGAGGTTGTGCGAGAACAGGCTCACTGACGATTCATTGGCGCCACCGTTTGGCCAAAAGAACGCCCCCGCGCGCTGCGCAAGCTTGCGCTGTAAGCCGTCTGCGGCACCGGGGTGACAAGACGTGCTAGAGGAGGACGAAAGGCCACGTACACACACGGTTAATAAAAAAGGTTTGCAATTTAATTACCTACTATACCCACATCCTGGTTTATAAGTATGATTTAACTAATAAAATACAAATGCATGTCGCCAAAGATTATATAGTTGGATTCGTATTTGAACATAGTTTCCAATTATATAATTTTTATAACATGCATTATCATTTTGTGGATTAAATTTGAGGGCAAAGTATGTCACATAATATAAAGGGGACTATAGACTAGACGGAGGTGGTAGCACACAGACGCTCTCTATGCAGCGAAGCAACTGTCGGCCGGCTTGTAGGCGACCATTTCTTGGGTGTTCAGCTTCTCTATGCGTGTGGTTGCTTGTGGTTCAGGCGCCCGCAGTGCACTCTGCTCGCGTCCCGTCACGCGTGCTCTGCTCTCGCGTCCCTCCGGGTGTTCTGCCCTTGTCCCTCCACGCGCACTACAAGTGTTTGGGCCCGACGCACGATCACACACGTTCGTGTGCATGCGATTGCCCGGCCTTGATGCGGCGATGCAGCTTACCATTGCAAAAACTACCATGCGGACGCGCAGAGAATCCAGGCTGCACGGCCCCCGTTTATTCCTGCGGCCATTTACCTTATATCTCTCGCGTCACACGACACAATAAGCACACCCACGATGAAACATACAGAGAGGACATCCAGCAGTTCCAATGGCGCTCCCCGTGGCTCTAATGGCGCTCCAAGCGGCCGACGACGACAACGGTGGGCAGTTCACCACGCATCATGTAGTGGACACCCACGTGAGGGGGAAGGCCCTCTCAGTGCTGTACACGAACGATCCGGTCTCGGTGGAGAGCTCCATTCAAACTATGGAGCAGTTCCTTACCGAGGACAAGTACCGAGTGGTCGGCTTCGACCTTGAGTACACCATGGGTCGTGCCGGGCACGATCAGAAGGTTTCCGTCACCCAGTTGTTCATGCGACATGACATCCTCGTCTACCACTACCACCTTGATACAAGGCCTTGCGAGTGTTTCTCCAGGTTTATCAACAACTCCGACTATAGTTTCGGTATGGTGGACACCACCAACGATCTAAAAGCGCTCAAGGTTTCGGGCTTGAAATGCCGGAATCTTGTCAACATCCAGCATCACTACAAGGTCTGGGGGAGCGACAACAACAAACTGAACTCCCTGGTTGACCTCGCCTCGGCCATCATCGACCCCTACTACGCAAAGATGAAGGAAGAGAGCAAGAAGGACAAGAACGCTTGACACAGTGTTTGGCATGAGAGACTGGATGAAGAACACGTCAAGTACGCGACCAAGGGCGCGTACACATGCTACGAGATGTACATGCGGATCGTTGACATGAGGAACTGTCTTCTTCCTGCCCCAGACGAGGGATCGAGCCACATAGCAGTGGCGGGAGCGTCACAAGAAGTAGATGACTAGACGATCATTTCTCCTACTTTAGAATGCATGCAATTGTTGATTGAGGTGTGTGCGAATGATCTGTATAGTCACTTATGTAATTGGATGTTTATTTCAGTTATATATATACATGTTATTCTACTATAGACAGAGCAAATCACACGGCTTATTAGCAACAATCGTCTATGTTATTATTGGTCTTCACACACATTTGTGATTACGGACATGTTTGCCGCGTATCACACACATCTTGTTCAGTTGAACCGTTTCCATTGTGTTGCCTAATCACACACGGTTCATCCTAGTGAACCGTATGCTGTATATCGCACACGCCTTCATCTGGCTGTCCGTTTCTTTTTTCCTCCTCATCCCAAACAGTTAATTGAACTGAACGGTATGCCCTGCGTCGCACACGCAACTAAAACCTGAACCGTGTTTGATGCATCCGTCATCGCAAACGTTTTGCACCTTTTTGACGGTTTTTTTACACCACCATTTGCGATTATGGTATCGCACACAGTTTCATTGAAGGGTCTCTGATCGTAGTGTCTCGTTTGGACCATCCTGCAGTAGTGCCTCCATGTCGCACAAACATGAGGGATCCCCACTGTAGGATGTTGCAATACGTTCTTGATTCGCTTATGGTGGGTGGCGTATGTGACGAAAACATAGACCGAGTAAGTGGGTTGTTCCATATGGGAGTAAAGAGGACTTGACACTTAATGATACGGTTGGGTTTTACCTTAATGATCTTTGGTAGTTGTGAATGCTTGCTAGAGTTCCAATCATAAGTGCATATGATCCAAGTATGGAAAGTATGTTAGCTCATGCCTCTACCTCTTATAAAATTGCAATAATGATCACCGGTCTAGTTATCGATCACCTAGGGACAAACGATTTTCTTATGTGGCAAAAGCTATCTACTTTTATTATCTTGCAATTTATTCTTAGTTTTATTCTCGCATAATACTTCTAGTTTTATTATCGTTCTAGGTAAAGCAAACGTTAAGTGTGCATAGAGTTGTACCGGTGGTCGATAGAACTTGAGGGAATATTTGTTCTACCTGTAGCTCCTCGTTGGGTTCGACACTCTTATTTATTAAAAACGGCTACACACGATCCCCTATACTTGTGGGTTATCAAGACCTTTTTCTGGCGCCGTTGCCGGGGAGCAATAGCATGGGGTAAATATTCTCGTGTGTGCTTGTTTGCTTTATCACTAAGTAGTTTTTATTTTGTGTTCTAAGTTGTTTTATATATTTAGTTATGGATATGGAACCCAAAATACCAAAAAATTTAGTTCTACGTGCTACTCATGGAGATGGGGAACCTCCTAAAAGGCTAAAACCCTCGATGCTCGTTATGTGGAAAATATTAAACACTACTTTGATAATCCTGAGAAAACCCCATTCAACTTAATAATGGAGACACGTTGGATCAATGAGAATACTTTAGGGATTATCGCTTGACGCAAAAGGGAAACTGTTATGGGATCAAATTGATATGTTGCATTTGTATGATCGGCATCTATGCTTGAGATATGATTATACTTGTTGCTCTAGGATGAAGGCTCAACACCTTCCCTTTTCGTGAAAATTTAACGACAATGAAACCTTAGCTTCTTATGCTAATGGTACATATGATTACTATGATGTGGAACGAATAGAAGAATTTGTTGCTTTTAAGGGTGCTTATGAAATTGAATCTTTGTTTGAAAAGTATGAAGATTATGATGATGCTGTTTATAGACCTGAAAATTTTGCTATACTTAAATATTACTATGAGAATTATGAATATAATAACGATATTAATGAGTTTATTGAGAAAGTCTCCGCTGTCCAAGAAGAAATTAATATTTTGCAGGAATCTATTGAAGAACAAATTGATGACACTATGAGCTCATTAGATGAAAATGATGAGGAGGAGAGCGAAGAACAAAAGGAGGAAGAGAGATTAGCTACCCGTACCCACCTTCTAATGATTGTAACTCTTTATCCCATACGTTATTTAATTTCCCTTCGTGCTTACCGAAGGATGAATGATACGATAATTTCTATGATCCCGTTAATTCATTTGAAATATCCCTTTTTGATGAACTTGATGCTTGCTATTGTAAGTGCGTCTAGTGCCACCCCTATTTGGTTTTGGAGTATTGACGACAAACGTGGTTGAGGGACTAATGTGTTTATGAGAATTGCAGGATAAAACAGGTAGTGGTCCCTCATTGATTTGGTTTACCTAACAGAGATGACCCCTAAAAATGTATGAAGACATTTAAGACAATGGTGGTTCGTGAAGACATTCATGATGAAGATAATGATTCGTGAAGACATTCACTTGAAGACTATGGAGTGCGAAGACATAGTTGTTTCGTAGTTTCCTTTTCTTCTTTATTGAGTCATAGGAACCACCGTACTGTTAAGTGGGGTCCAAGTGAACAAAGTCAAATGACTGAAGTGATGATCAACCAAAATCCTATGTCTTCGAGCGAAGACAATGAGAACAAATCTTATCCAGAGTTGGATGAGTCAGCTTTGCTTGTAGCCCAAGCTAAGTTGCCGCGTGTGTTTGAAATCGACTGTTGGACACGTGTCGGTTCCTTAGTGACCCAGGATCATTTCGTACATATCATGTAGGGTTGCCTCCAGGCTATAAATAGCCCACCCCCTACACCATAATTTGGTGGCTACTCGGAGTTAGTGCACGACTTTTGTCATTTGAGAGAAACCCACCTCCGAAGCCTTTGAGAGAGAGATCCTTGCAAGGACAAAGCCCTAAACACCTAGAGCCAAAGAGTGTTAGGCATCACTAAAGTCTTTCTGTCCGCGTGACCTAAAGACTTGTTACACTTGAGGACTGTGAATCCTCCAGCTGGTTAGGCGTTGCGTTCTGAGCGTCCAAGAGTCATTGTGGATCGCCGGTGAACGAAGTGTGTGAAGGTTTGGAAGTCTACCTTGAAGACTTACCAGAGTGATTTGGCAGGGACTGGGTGTCCTTAGTTCAAGGGGAATAAGGTGAATACGCGGTCTTCTAAGTTCAATCTCAGCCTACCTAACTAGACGTACAGTTGTCACAGCAACTGGAACTGGTCTACCACATCCTTGTCTTCACCAAGCAACTGGTTCTATCCCCTACTTCCTTTACATTTCAGTTTGTCTTCGTGAAGTCATTGCTTGCCTGCCTAATCTGTTTGACTTCACTGTGTGAAGACTATTACCTGTTTGGCTTCATATTGTCTTCCATTCTGATCCATACTACCTAGCTGCTATTAGTCTTCGTACTTTCACAATACTGCTTACTTGACTATGGCTTGTCTAGTGTAGTTTATCTTCTGCTGCATACCAATAGGTTCATTTCATCTGTTTGTCTTCAAAGAACTCGTGTTTTGAGGACTTCCATAAAATCGCCTATTCACCCCCCTCTAGTCGATAACTAGCACTTTCAATTGGTACCAGAGCAAGGTGCTCCCTTGTTCTGTGTGATTCGGTTTAACCACCTGGAGTTTTAGCTATGTCGACTGCAGGGATAATCAAAGTCTCCGCTGTGTGCCCAGTCTTTGATGGCACTGATTACCCCTACTGGAAGAATAAGATGTGCATGCATCTTGAATCCATTGATATTGACCTCTGCTATGTCGTCAAGACATGCGTTCCCAAGGTCGGTGAAGGTGTCACCGCTGCTGATGTCAAGAGGTTCGCGCAACTGGACTCAACCGCCAAGAACATCATCTGTGGTCATCTGACCAAAGGACAGTATGGCTGTGTGAGTGCACTAGAAACTGCGAAGCTATTTTGGGACTGGCTATCCAAGGTCAACGAAGGTGTCTCAACTTAGAGAGATTCAAGGATTGATGTTCTTCGCAATCTTCAACCGCTTCAAGAGGAATGATAATGAAAATGTCCAGCTCACGTTCGATCGCCTCACTGATATCACTAATGAGCTTCGTGCTCTTGGTGCCACTGAGATCACCAAGCATGAAATCGTGAAGAAGCTTCTGAGATCACTTGGCAACTCATTTGACACCTTGGCCCTGATGATACAAGAACGTCCTGACTTCAAAGATCTCGATCCGTCTGACATACTTGAGAGGCTCAACACACATGAGTTCCACCTATGTGAGAAGAGAGACATCTATGGCCCCAACTATATGGCCGAACCCGTGCTTTAAAGGCAAAGGACGTTTCCACATCTGAAGAAGAATCTGACTGTAGTTCCGAGGATCCCGAAGACATTGGAAACGAGCTAGAAATGCTCGTGAAGAAGTTCTAGAAGTTCTCCAAAAAGAATCGCTTCGGAAAGTCTTCAAGATCCAGCTCAAGAAATGATTAGGTTTCCTCTCATGACCACAAGAAGAGAACATGCCACAAATGCAAGAAGCCAGGCCACTACATCTCTGAGTGTCCTCAATGGGACAAGGAATCTAAGAAGAAGAAGAAGAAGAAGAGCAAGGAATATGATTCTGACGACAAGAAGAACAAATCCTCAAAGTCTTCTTCAAAATCTTCATCAAAGTCATCGTCTCACAAGAAGAACTCGTCTGGCAAGGCTTGTGCGTTCATTGGCAAGGAGATGGATTCAGAGGAGGAGTCTGCTTCTGAGGAGGAGAAGGTGGAGTCTGAGGAGGAGTCTGATTCAGGGGTGGCAAGCCTGGCTCTAGCTTGACATTAAATGCCAAGTTCATCTTCAACATCGAAGACAATGGTCACGCGTCGCCCGGCCGAAGCCGATGATGACGACAACTCTGCTCTGACCTACTGCTTCATGGCACGAGGTGCCAAGGTAAACTCACGTGATGCTTACTTTCAAACATCCAGTGAAGATGACTCTGAGTGTGAATCCAAACCTAGCTATAGAACTCTTGCTAAAATTCCAACTGAACAACAAACTGCTATGGAACATATTCGAAAGTTGCTAGACAAAAGCGATGACCTGTTGGACGCGGAAATGAATCTAACTCAGTCCTTAATTGAAGACATTAAAAATCTTCATGTTAAGTACAAGGAACTTGAAATTCGTTATGAAACACTCTCAGCTACTCATGAGAAGCTTTCCTATGATTATCTTCAAAGGAAGCAAGATCTAGAGAAACTGAGAGCGTCTCATGAAGATCTTCAAAAAGAGAATGATTCACTTCTTGCCCAATAGATCAGTTCCACTCATGAATACTTTGTGCCACTATGTTTAAAATGTCTTGAGCGTGATAATGTTGTCTTTGTTGCTGAATGTTCTACTGCTTCTGATATTGCAATATCTTCAACTTCTGATGTGGTAGCTAACCCCTCTTCTGAGGATACAACTACTATTGCTGATGATAATGCTAGGTTGAAGACATTGCTTGAAACAAGCATATACAAAAGTCTCAAAGGGCATCAGACACTATGTGATGTCCTCAAGAAACAGATTCTGAACCGAAACCCTAGGAAAGAGGGTGTTGGGTTCAAGAGGAAAATGAATGTTGATGGTTCTTACTGGAAGCCTGAGCAGTACCCCAAAACAACATGGGTTGCTCCAAAGGGACCTTTAGTGGACCCGTCCACCTTATCTGGCTTCACATGTGCTAACCCCATTATCATCGATGAATCATTTGACGCCAATTATAAGCTATTTAAGAATCATAATGATGAAGTGTTTGCGAGGTTTATTGGTACTAATTGTAGTAATGGACCACCTTTGAAGAAGATCTGGTGTCATGACCAGATTCTCAGGATATTAATTTCCCAAAAATGGCCCTTGTGCTCACCAGCCCCAGGATTACTGTTAGCTGATGAGGCACCAACTTGTTACTGAAACTCCAAGCAACATACAAGATATGTAGTACAAGACCATTCTGGCCTATGAGTACAACGAATGGTTTCTAGTGGTTGATGGCGGAAGAGGTTTGTGGTCTCTCAGTGTCTATGGGACTCCATTTCCCACAGGAACAGCTGACCAGGTTATCTCCTATCTTCGTGAGGCCACTATCACCATTTGCGCATGCTCCCGGGCTGTCATCACAACGCTCCTCTCCAGGCAAGAAATCTGGCCAAGACAATAGCCAGGGACAAGCCAGTGAGTACTTTGGAATGTACTCGCAAACATTATGAACACAGGTATAATATTCAAATGATAAACATGCTCTAAAATATTCTATGATCACAACGTCAGTCACAAAATAAAATCCATGATGCACGCAAGCAAGTTATTCACATAACACATGAATAATGCTATTAGAGAGTAGAAATAGAATGCCTCAGTCGGGCGTCTGAGTGACACCACAGAAGGGGCTCATAAGTGAAATAAGTAACAAACGTGCCACAGTCGGGCGTCTGGGCGACACCACATAAATGGCTTATAAAGTAAATACATAACAAGCATGCCACAGTCGGGCGTCTCAGTGACACCACATAAAGGGCTTATATAGTAAATAAATAACAATCACGCCACAGTCGGGCGTCTCAGCGACACCACATAAAGGGCTTATAAGGTAAATCAATAACAAGCATGCCACAGTCGGGCGTCTGTGCGATGCAACATAAAAGGCTTATAAGGTAAATCAATAACAAGCATGCCACAGTCGGGCGTCTGTGCGACGCCACATAAAGGGCTTATAACAGAATAATCACGGTGAATATCCAGGAGGTAGAACCATCCCAGGGATAATCAATAAATCAAATAATGAGAATAGTTAGTCCACAATAATAATAATCATAATCATCATATGTCACCGGTCATAATTAATGTTCTGACTTAGTAGTTTTTCCTTTGAAGACCGACACTAAGACCGACACTTGACCCATCCCAGAATGTAGTCCTTAACCATGGACACGACTATTCGAATAGATATAATCTCTGCAGAGGGTGTACTCTTTACCCACGAGTAACGGATTTCTTTTAGTCCATCCGGACTAATTCCGTCCACGGTCTTTTGATTGAAAACACAGCTGACCGCACACACCAGCCTAACTCACCGTGTGCAGAATCACCCTTGACACCCGTTAAGCAAAACTCTAAGTGGGGAGGCTACAAACCCGACTAGCATGGGATCACAAAATTTATACCGCGCGCAAACTAGGGGTGCTACCCCTTCGGCTACAACCGAAACACCCATGCCCCCGGACCAGGTGGCATGCCTACCGGATGCAGACGGTATCCTCCACCATGGCCTCTCTGTACGGTGTGTGCTAGGAAAGGGGTTGACAACTTACTGAACCGTACCCTACCTATGGTAGGGACAAGTGGTAGCACGAAACAAGTATGGGGGTTACCGGAACAAGACTCGATCTATGGTCGACTCAGGAGGTTTAGGCATTCCCTGCACGATTAACGGAACCAAGATATTTCAACCAACAGACAAAATCACTGCTCATCATACCTCGTCATGCCATACCGGACACAACTGTCTCGACGAGGAACTGGAGGCAAGCATCGTGTCTACCCAAGACAGGGCTTTCCCGGATTCCTTCTGGTAGGCATGAAGGCTATATGAGGGTGACTACTATCAAAACATATCAAAGTTCAAAGCACGGAATCATCAATATGCACTTATGAGTAGGATCATATCATCCCAATAAATAACGGAAATTCCGAGACGAGGTGGTGTTGTAACCGAATCAAACAACACACGACAATATTATGCCAGGGTTCAAAATGCTTGCCTTCAAGGTGTGGAGAGGTGAGGTGCTCTCTAAAATTTTTGAAAGTCATAATCTCCCCTCCAAATTCCTATTTTCAAAAATATTCAAATAACATACTTTAAAAACAATACAAAAAGTTTTCCTAATTATGTTTGAAATAAATCTTAAAATAAACTAGGTGAAATTTGAGAGAGGTAGGAAAAAGAATCATTTCATTTGGAGTTTATTTAAAAAGATATAGCCAGTCAAAGTTTCAGTCAAACTCTGTTTTTAAAATAAAAGCGAGAAAAACGCTTCAAATACGAATACGCTTTGAGGCAGAGGAGGCGTGCTTGAGGTTTACGCCTTCACTTAAAACACGTGGAGGCGGGCTGGAGTCACCGACAGTGGGTCCCTTGGGCCCCTTGGTCGAGACTGACCGATCATCCCCGCCTTCCATCTCCTTTGGACGAACGGAGGCAGAGCTCCGTCGATCTTTGCCGGCGAACGACGGCTCCTTGTGGGCATCCGAGGGCAGGGATGGATCCGCCAGCCCAAGGCGGTCCTCCCGGTAGTTGCTGGGCTGGTGGGGGTGGAGGGGGTCGCCGGCGGCGAGCTTCGCGGCGGAGGTGGCTTTAGGCACGATTGGGGATTTGGGCTATGGTGGTTCTGTGTCACGTTTGAGGGGTTGGGCAGCTCAGCAAGGTCGAGGGGAAGGTGATGGTGGCACTGGATGGGCGTGGAAGACTCTGTTTGCGACGCACGCACTGGATCATGGCGGCGACCGAACTGGGCGGAGGCGGGGAAGAAGGCTTTCCTCTCTTCGATTGTCGGCTAAGGGGGCACTAGGAGGATGGTATGAGGCTGCCTGAGGGACTGGACGCACTCGGGGGTTCCTTATATAGCGCAGCCATGTCGGTTTGCGGAGGCCGTGGATAGGATCATCGGCGACCACCGTTCTGTAGTCGTAGGGTGACGTGGCGGCCACGTGTGCTAGTGTACGAGATTGCGGATGAGCTTGAACTGCTCCAGAGGGCAGTTGGCAAGCGAGGGTGGCTCGGGCGGCGCCGTCCAGGGCAGAGGCTATTGTGGCCGGCCGCTAGCCGCCATGGCCGACCTGGACGGGCAATCGTAGGGCTCGAGGCTGGCTTGGAGGGCTCCGGCGTGTGGGCGAGGCGGCGGCTCTGCAGTGAGCAAGGGCCAGGGCACGACGCGGCGGCTCGGGCGCACGCACGTGCAAAACGCACGCTCTGGGCGCGTCCAGCGCACGCACGTGACATGCTCGACAGAATGCCAGGGCGTGATAGAGGTCTTGGGTGAGGCTGGGGTTTAACAGGTCTAGGTTAGAGTCATCTAGGAACTTAGTGGACATGCTAGTTTGTCCAGAGGTGCAAGGTCACAGTGCAAAGACAAAAATCATGTCAAAACTGTCCATGCCCTCAAGGTGTTTGACAGAATGCCAATGGCGTCTAGGCAACTCTTGGTGTGGCCAAAATCTCCAGATCATAGTCTCTTTGGATGAATAGGAGGGTGGTAAAGTTAGTTTGGCAGAACTAGAAACTTGTTAGTGCAAGATTTTAAGAAAACCAATTCTAAACAGAAAGTTAAGGGCATCATTTTATGGACCAAAAATCTTCCAATGGGTCCAATCTCCTGGACTTAAGGGTTTGGCATGGTGTACTACAAGCAGGAGAAAGCACATGGTCACTAGAGCAAAAATAATTAGGGTTGCAGTAGAAAATGCCAAGCTGGGCCAGAATGAAAATGAGGATGATTCACTCAATTTTTACAAAGAATACCAGTGGGTTATTGTTTAAAGTTGAATCCTATGCTACTACTAACATCCCATAATTTTGGTGGAAGCTTTAAAGAAATATTTAAATAGGTTGTAGTGTAAAATTGTCCACTGGACCAGATTTGAAAATTTGCTGTAGAGCTCGAAATATCCAATGAATGAAAGATATTTTTGCATAAAAGTGATTTAGAAACCTCACATGACATCCCCAAATTTTGGTGAAAGTTTTAAATAAATCAATCAAAGGGTTGCAGTGCAAATTGAGCTCTGGAACTTAGAAGAATTTATTTTCACAGAAATACAGTTCAGGAAAGATAAATTCAGAAATAATTCCACTGATCAAAAAAAGAAAAGGTCTTGGGAAGATAAACAAGTCCAGCCATATATTAGGAAAGTTTTCACTTGGGGTAAAAACTCCACAATATCCAAGAAAAGAATGTTTCTGAAATCAAAGAAAATCCAGAAAATGAAAAATTTAATTACTTTGGCAAACTTTTTAGTAAACAAATCCTGTCCAAATTTTGGGGTGTCACAACACTACCCCCCTTAAGAAAAATCTTGTCCTAGAGATTTCCTAAAAGCTGTTTTGTAAATATTACTCTTACCATTTCCAGAAATAACCACTTCACTTACGCGGTAAAATGCGGCTACAGTGAGAGGGCAGTAAGTGCTGTAAAACCACAGTGTGGAACACTAGTGCTGCGTGGAAAAATCTACGGTTAGGGGGAAAAACGAGAGATTTCTACGTCGGACACAGTAAATTTAGAATAAATTCTAAATTCTAAAATACGTTGGTCGTACCCGAGAGCACAATGCTCCCTCTGGCTGACAGGTGGACCCGGGGCCCACTGTCAGTCTCTTCTTCTTCCTCTGGCTATCTCTTCTTCCTCTCCCCCGCGTGCTTTCCCGCGCTTTCTCCACCGGCGACGTCTAGCGCGTAGGGCATCTAGGTCGTACTGTGGTAGTGCGCGGCGTGCTAGCTGTCGGCGCAGCGTGCACTCACCTCGCAGGCCAGTGCGCTGTCGGCACTGCTCGTGGATTCGTCACCGAACACCGGCGATCGGGCGACGAGCGGTGCTGGTGGACTTCGCCCACCATACACCGATCTCGAGCTATAAAACGGCCGAGGTGCTCCTCTCTTCTACCTCACACCTGGCCTCGCTTCTCCTTCTCCTTCCTTCTCCCCCGTTTCCGTTTGCAGAAGCTCGAGACGAGGCTCTAATGGCGGAGGTGGTGCCGGACTGGTACGTGATCCTGGTGTGCGGAGGGCTGGCGGCAGTGCTGGGCCCTCCGTGCTTCTGTGCCCGATGATCCTCGATGATCGTCATGATGCTGCCGCTCGAGTGTTGGCTCTCCGCGGTGGCGGTGATCACGAGGATTAGTTGTTGTGTCGGGTGCTAACTGTTGTTGGTGTGCCGGAGGTAACTTGTACTCGGATGATTATCCACAAATTTCTCCTTCAGAGACTGTGGTGTGTTAGGGAGGTGATCAGTTAGATGCAACACGGTTACGTGATTTGCAATTTGTGCATGTGTTCGAGTGGTTGCGGTTGTGAGTCTGTTGTGGTGCTGCGTGAATAAAAAAATCTATGTCGTGAGGAGATATATGCTGCAGCATCTCAGGGAAAAGAAATCTCACTACAAAATTTTTCGCGAGAGAAATTAGTTAATTTAAAATTAAATAGCAACAAAAACTACTCACATTAATTGAAACCAAATAATTGACTCATCGCACAAACTCAGGGTACCATGCATAAGCTACCACACATAAACAAAAGTTGCAATAATAAACATAGTAGTGACGTCTATAATGAAAACGGTAACTGGACGGGGTCCCGAGAAAACGTCTCTGGTACTGGGACACACTCCTCCTCTATCGGGGGAAGCCGATTGTCCAGTCGATGAATGTGTCTCCCCTAGTCGGGCCTCAGTGGTCTACCGATGGCGATCTGAGGATTTAAATCAGCGAGACTCTGGAGATAAGCCATTACTCGCTGGGTCAAACGTTCTTGAGCGATGACATACTGGACAAGGTTGGCCAGTACTGGGTCTCTCTCAATTCGTCCATCGGGAAAAGATGTTACTTCTCCGGGTCTTTGCGGCTCGGAAAGTAATAATACCCTTGTTCACTGGCATAGGGTACCGCGAATCAAAGGCGAACAAGCGCTTCGTGTGCATCCGCTTCTATGGCCATTTGTGGAGCTGGCATAGATTTCCCCACGAAGGAGACTTCCATTGGGTCTTGGTTTGAGTTTACGGGAGGGATGTGCACTACTGCCCAATATTTCGAGGTGGAAGAGGTGATTCTCGATTTGAGCAGCTCGTACTGGGGTGGTTGGGTATTACCCATGGTACTGTAGGTAAAGTCCCACAATATTTTAACAAAACTACCCGGGGTTGCGTCTGGGGTTCTCATATAAATACTAGGGCTCGGCATGGCAAGAAATGGTTGTGAGGGTGGTGCACAAGGTGAGGGGTGCTTGGCAAGGTCACGAGGTGGCCTTTTATATAGCATCCGGCTGGGTTATTTATCATGTGAGGGGCACTAGTTTGTCGGTTCTGCTCTCATGGGGTCAGGGTCAAAGCCACAGATACACACATCTCACAAAAGTGACGTGTTACTGTGGGTGTCATCGCGGTTGGTTTTTGGTAGCTACGTCCGGAATTAAAAATGCAGCCGTACACCAACACACTTATGCATGGCTACAATTTATAATAGGGACGCACAAGCAGACAGCATTCCAATCTGGTGATACATGACCACACAATTACAGGGCGTAGAAATACCGAGGCTCGGTACTACTCGAGTGACTTAGTCTACCTCGTTTATATCTAAGCGGGCATGCCTTGTGGATGTCGAGGCTTCTCCACGGGTTTCACCGTCGGGATTAGCTGGAGGGGGTTGCGGGGTTGCAGGGTCGGGATAGCGATGGTGACCATCCCGGGGATTGTTAGCCACAATCCCGTTGGAGCGTGTTCCCAAAAGGCGACGAAGCACTTCTGGGGTCATCAAAGCACCTTGGTCGATGGCTGGGGCAGACCTCAGGGACTCGATCGGTTTTCCAAACAGCACGACTGGGTTGTCGGCATCGGGCTCATCTTCCCTTCTTGCCGGTGTTCGGTGAACCAGTTCTCCCCGAGCTGCGATCAGATCCAAAGTGATCTGATCGAACAGTTCCTCTAGTGCACTTACATAGCGCACCAGATGCAATAATGCAGGATCCGTCTCGTGATCTCCGTTGGCAACCTGGGGTGGTCTACCATACCCGTCACGGCTGGGGTAGTAGTAGAAGGAGCGACAGTTAACTCTGGGTGATAAGTGCCGGAGTTGAACTATAGCCTCTCGAGCAGCGAGTTGGATGGCTTGTGGATCAAAGGAAGTTGTCCTTCCGGTGAACCTGTAGGGGCGTTCTGGCGATAGACCCCCACCGTAGATGTGCACAGTGGCCCAGAATTGACGGCTCTCACCGCTCATGGACCCTTGGTACACAACATATTCTGGGGGCTCTTCTAATGCAAAGGCATGGCGGGTGAGGTTCGCTAGTACGGTCACAAAACCTCCAAGGTTGGTGGCTGTGGTCTCATTGTGAACAATGGGGCCAGGCATTATAGCTCGGTTTGGGGTAGAGGCTGTGTTGTGTTGGCTTGAGGCTAGCGTGCCCTTTTTATAGAAAAAGGGGATGAAGTCTTCCTTCGCACGCTTGCGAATGAGACATTCTAGGCGTCGGTCACTGGCGCGTGATTGACATGCTAGGTTGATAGGTTGGGCACCGACTATCAAAAAGGTGTCAGGCTCACTGTGCGGCTATCTTACACGAGAAGCTTGGCCGGGGTTAGGTTAAGGTATGGTGGGTTGGTTAACCTAGGTTTTTCGACCTAGCTAAAATAGGATTAGCCAATGGTCAGCCTGGCTCGGATACCAAGTTTGTCAGGACAGGATTCTCGGGATATTAATTTCCCAAAAATGGCCCTTGTGCTCACCGGCCCCAGGATTACTGTTAGCTGATGAGGCACCAACTTGTTACTGAAACTCCAAGCAACATACAAGATATGTAGTACAAGACCATTCTGGCCTATGAGTACAACGAATGGTTTCTAGTGGTTGATGGCGGAAGCAGTTTGTGGTCTTTCATTGTCTATGGGACTCCATTTCCCACAGGAACAGCTGACCAGGTTATCTCCTATCTTCGCGAGGCTGCTATCTCCATTTACGCATGCTCCCGGGCTGTCATCGCAACGCTCCTCTCCAGGCAAGAAATCTGGCCAAGACAATAGGCAGAGAAAAGCCAGTGAGTACTTTGGAATGTACTCCCAAACATTATGAACACAGGTATAATATTCAAATGATAAACATGCTCTAAAATATTCTATGATCACAACGTCAGTCACAAAATAAAATCCATGATGCACGCAAGCAAGTTATTCACATAACACATGAATAATGCAATTAGAGAGTAGAAATAGAATGCCTCGATTCGAGGCGAAAGTGACACCACAGAAGGGGCTCATAAGTGAAATAAGTAACAAACGTGCCACAGTCGGGCGTCTGGGCGACACCACATAAAGGGCTTATAAAGTAAATACATAACAAGCATGCCACGATTGAGGCGTCAGCGACACCACATAAAGGGCTTATATAGTAAATAAATAACAAGCACGCCACAGTCGGGCGTCTCAGCGACACCACATAAAGGGCTTATAAGGTAAATCAATAACAAGCATGCCACAGTCGGGCGTCTGTGCGACACCACATAAAGGGCTTATAAGGTAAATCAATAACAAGCATGCCACAGTCGGGCATCTGTGCGACGCCACATAAAGGGCTTATAACAGAATAATCATGGTGAATATCCAGGAGGTAGAACCGTCCCAGGGAAAATCAATAAATCAAATAATGAGAATAGTTAGTCCACAATAATAATAATAATCATAATCATCATATGTCACCGGTCTAATTCAATGTTCTGACTTAGTAGTTTTTCCTCTAAAGACCGACACTAAGACCGACACTTGACCCATCCCATACTGTAGTCCTTAACCATGGACACGACTATTCGAATAGATATAATCTCTGTAGAGGGTGTACTCTTTACCCACGAGTAACAGATTTCTTTTAGTCCATCCGGACTAATTCCTTCCACGGTCTTTTGATTGAAAACACACCTGACCGCACACACCAGCCTAACTCACCGGTGTCTGGAATCACCCTTGACACACGTTAAGCAAAACTCTAAGTGGGGAGGCTACAACCCCGACTAGCATGGGATCACAAAATTTATACCGCGCGTCAAACTAGGGGTGCTACCCCTTCAGCTACAACCGAAACACCCATGCCCCCGGACCAGGTGGCATGCCTACCGGATGCAGACGGTATCTTCCACCATGGCCTCTCTGTATGGTATGTGCTAGGAAAGGGGTTGACAACTTACTGAACCGTACCCTACCTATGGCAGGGACAAGTGGTAGCACGAAACAAGTATGGGGGTTACCGGAAAAAGACTCGATCTATGGTCGACTCAGGAGGTTTAGGCATTCCCTGCACGATTAACATAACCAAGATATTTCAACCAACAGACAAAATCACTGCTCATCATACCTCGTCATGCCATACCGGACACAACTGTCTCGACGAGGAACTGGAGGCAAGCATCGTGTCTACCCAAGACAGGGCTTTCCCAGATTCCTTCCGGTAGGCATGAAGGCTATATGAGGGTGACTACTATCACAACAAATCAAAGTTCAAAGCACGGAATCATCAATATGCACTTATGAGTAGGATCATATCATCCCAATAAATACTTGAAACTCCGAGATGAGGTGGTGTTGTAACCGAATCAAACAACACATGACAATATTATGTCAGGGTTCAGAATGCTTGCCTTCAAGGTGTGGAGAGGTGAGGTGCTCTCCAAAACTTTTGAAAGTCATAATCTCCCTTCCAAATTCCTATTTTCAAAAATATTCAAATAACACATACTTTAAAAACAGTACAAAAAGTTGTCCTAATTATGTTTGAAATAAATCTTATAATAAACTAGGTTAAATTTGAGAGAGGTAGGAAAAAGAATCAATTCATTTGGAGTTTTATTTAAAAAGATATAGCCAGTCAAAGTTTCAGTCAAACTGTTTTTAAAATAAAACAGAAAAACAAAACGCGTCAAATATGAATACGCTTTCGGGGCAGAGGAGACGTACTTCTGAGGTTTGTGCCTTCACTTAAAACACGTGGAGGCGGGGCTGGGTCACTGACAGTGGGTCCCTTGGGCCCACTGGTCAGGTTTGACCAGTCATCCCCGCCTTCCCTCTCCTTTGGCCGAACGGAGGCGGAGCTCCGGCGATCTTTGCCGGTGAACAACGGCTCCTCGTGGGCATCCGAGGGCAGGGATGGATCCGCCAGCCCAAGGCGGTCCTCCCGGTAGTCACTGGGCTGGTGGGGGTGGAGGGGGTCGCCGGCGGTGAGCTTCGCGGCGGAGGTGGCTTCGGGCACGATTGGGGATTTGGGCTATGGTGGTTCTGGGTCGCGTTTGAGGGGTTGGGCAGCTCCGCAAGGTCGAGGGGAAGGTGATGGTGGCACTGGATGGGCGGGGAAGACTTTGTTTGCGACGCACGTCACTGGATCGTGGCGGCAACCGAACTGGCAGGAGGCGGGAAAGAAGGCTTTCCTCTCTTCGATTGTCGGCTAAGGGGGCACTAGGATGATGGTATGAGGCTGCCTGAGGGACTGGACGCGCTCGGGGGTTCCTTATATAGCGCAGCCATGTCGGTTCGCGGCGGCCGTGGATAGGATCGTGGGCGACCACCGTTCTGTAGTTGCGGGGTGACGTGGCGGCGACGTGTGCTAGTTTACGAGCTTGCGGATGAGCTTGAACTGCTCCAGAGGGCAGCTGGCGAGCAAGGGTGGCTCGGGCGGCGCCGTCCAGGGCAGAGGCTGCTGTGGCCAGCCACTTGCCGCCATGGCCGACCTGACGGCGGCACTGTAGGGCTCCAGGGGCTGGCTTGGAGGGCTCCGATGTGTGGACGAGGGCGGGCGCGGCTCTGCAGGTGAGCAAGGACCAGGGGCACGACGCGGCGGCTCGGGCGCACGCACGTGCAAAACACATGCTCTGGGCGCGTCAAGTGCACGCACGCGACATGCTCGACAGAATGCGAGGGCGTGCTAGAGGTCTTGGGTGAGGCTGGGGTTTAACAGGTCTAGGTTAGAGTCATCTAGGAACTTAGTGGACATGCTAGTTTGTCCAGAGGTGCAAGGTCACAAAGGTAAAGACAAAAATCATGTCAAAACTGTCCATGCCCTCAAGGTGTTTGACAGAATGCCAATGGCGTCTAGGTAACTCTTGGGGTGGCCAAAATCTCCAGATCATAGTCTCTTTGGATGAATAAGAGGGTGGTAAAGTTAGTTTGGCAGAACTAGAAACTTGTTAGTGCAAGATTTTAAGAAAGCCAATTCTGGACAGAAAGTTAAGGGCATCATTTTATGGACCAAAAATCTTCCAATGGGTACAATCTCCTGGACTTAAGGGTTTGGCATGGTGTACTACAAGCAGGAGAAAGCACATGGTCACTAGAGCAAAAATAATTAGGGTTGCAGTAGAAAATGCCAAGCTGGGCCAGAATGAAAATGAGGATGATTCACTCAATTTTTAAAAAGAATACCAGTGGGTTATTGTTTAAAGTTGAATCATATGCTACTACTAACATCCCATAATTTTGGTGGAAGCTTTAAAGAAATACTTAAATGGGTTGTAGTGTAAAATTGTCCACTGGACCAGATTTGAAAATTTGCTGTAGAGCTCAAAATATCCAATGAATGAAAGATATTTTTGCATAAAAGTGATTTAGAAACCTCACATGACATCCCCAAATTTTGGTGAAAGTTTTAAATAAATCTATCAAAGGGTTGCAGTGCAAATTGAGTTATGAAACTTGGAAGAATTTATTTTCACAGAAATACAGTTCAGGAAAGATAAATTCAGAAATAATTCCACTGATCAAAAAAAGAGAAGGTCTTGGGATGATAAACAAGTCCAGCCATATATTAGGAAATTTTTCACTTGTGGTGAAAACTCCACAATATGCAAGAAAAGAATGTTTCTGAAATCAAAGAAAATCCAGCAAATGAAAAATTTAATTACTTGGCAAACTTTTTAGTAAACAAATCCTGTCCAAATTTTGGGGTGTCACATTTGGGTGACCAAAAGTTGTCTTGAGAAGCTTGCCGTGAATGTCATCATGACACCACCTGGGAAGAAGAGACAAACCCCAGACCAAAGGCTTCATATGGTCCAAAGGCTTCATACAGACAGAGGACCTCACAAGGTCACCGTAATGCCAATGTTTTGCAGGGAAACCATACTCAGACTTATGAATATGAGCGTGTTTCTTCAAACCGCTATGTTCATAAAACAAATAACTTTTCTGCTTATTCTTATGAGTATTATTCACCTCCTGCAAGGCTATTTGCTAGGGATCCAAAGCCAAAGTTCTCAGATGCTGCACTTAGACTCATTGCTTCTGAGCCACCCCTGAAGATGTGGATGGTTAAGAAGAATTAAATTTCTTTTGCAGGGAAAGGTCTCCACCGGGAAATCAAAGGGTTCTGACGCCAATGCTGGGGACCTAAAACATCTTGTGGGACGCAAGATAAAATGCCAGAATGGTCTTACCATGTATTTCGTCCCAGGGTTTCTTGACAAGCATCCTATCTTACCTCACAAGAATCTGAACTTTTATAGTATGCTTGTTCGTCAAATGTTTGCGCTTCACACTTCTCTTCGTGAAGCCTATCCCCCTAAATGAATTGTAGGGTACGGCTCCGAAGGCTATTGAGTGGATTATGGACAGTGGATGCACTAACCACATGACTGGTGATCGAAGTCTTCTTATGGATTCAACCCTATGTCTGTCTGACAGAAGTCAAATCACGTTCGGTGACACTGGTAAAAGCAAGGTATTGGGACTAGGTAGAGTTGCAATCTCAAAGGATCAGCACATGGATAAAGTGATGCTTGTTGAATCCCTTGGATTCAACTTAATGTTTGTCTCAATGCTTTGTGATCTGAACATGATTGTGATATTTGGAATATATCGTTGCCTTGTGCTTATGGAATCTGACAAATCTCTAGTCTTCGAAGGGTATCGCAGAGACAATCTGTATATGGTAGATTTGTCCGCAGGACCATAGCTATATGTATGTCTTCTAGCAAAAGCTTCAGAATGCTTGCTCTGGCATCGAAGGCTAGGACATGCGGGCATGAGGACCTTGCACACTGATACGTCTCCAACGTATCTATAATTTTTTATGGGACAATTGCATTTTTACCCCTAGTTGGTTCCTACCCACGGGTTTTGCCCTTACTTTTCAAGCTTGCTCAGTTTTGCCCTTACTTTTTCCATCGAGGTCCCTCGAATGCCCTTTGACCGTTTGACCAAAACTTTGAAAATTCATAACTAATTCATATGAACTCAGAAAAATGCAAATAAGATATCAAAATGTTCAGATAAACATTACCTTTATGGGCATATCATTTGCATTCAGGATAAAGGCGTCATTTAAACTACCCCGGGTAATTAATGTTATTAACATTATTAAAAATAAATAGGTATAAACAATATTTTTTCGTGAATAAAATTTTTATGCTAATGTAGGTGATGTTTTCTGAATATCCTGATACCTTATTTGCATTTTCCTGAGTTCGTAACAACTTGTTATGAAGTTTCCAAATAATGGTCAAAGTCGTTAGAATGTTCATAACAAGTTGATACAAACTCGAAAAAATGCAAATAAGTTATCAGGATGTTTAGAAAACATCACCTACATTTGCATGTAATTTTATTCATGAAAAAAATACTGTTTATACCTATTTATTTTTAATAATGTTAATAACATTACTTACCTCGGGTAGTTTAAACGATGCTTTTGTCTTGAATGCAAATGATGTGCCCATAGAGGTAATGTTTATCTGAACATTTTGATATCTTATTTGCATTTTTCTGAGTTCGTATGAATTAGTTATGATTTTTCAAAGTTTTGGTCAAACTGTCAAAGGGCATTCGAGGGACCTCGACGGAAAAAGTAAGGGCAAAACAGAGCAAGCTCGAGAAGTAAGGGCAAAACCCGTGGGTAGGAACCAACTAGGGGTAAAAATGCAATTGTCCCATTTTTTATTGCTCCATGCTACTTTATCTACTGTTTTGGACTATATTGGGCTTTATTTTCCACTTCTATATTATTTTTGGGACTAACCTATTAACCGGAGGCCCAGCCTGCATTGTCGTTTTTGCCTATTTCAGTGTTTCGAAGAAACGGAATATCAAACGGAGTCCAAACGGAATGAAACCTTCGGAAACGTGATTTTCTCACCGAACATGATCCAGGAGACTTGGACCCTACTCCAAGAAGTAACAGAGGCGGTCACGAGGGTGGGGGCGCGCCCCCCTGCCTCGTGGGCCCCCTGTTGCTCCACCGACGTACTCCTTCCTCCTATATATACCTACGTACCCCCAAACGATCAGAACATGAGCCAAAAACCTAATTCCACCGCCGCAACTTCCTGTATCCACGAGATCCCATCTTGGGGCCCGTTCCAGAGCTCCGCCGGAGGGGGCATCCACCATAGAGGGCTTCTACATCAACACCTTAGCCCCTCCGATGAAGTGTGAGTAGTTTACTTCAGACCTTCGAGTCCATAGCTAGTAGCTAGATGGCTTCTTCTCTCTTTTTGGATCTCAATACAATGTTCTCCCCCTCTCGTGGAGATCTATTCGACGTAATCTTCTTTTTGCGGTGTGTTTGTTGAGACCGATGAATTGTGGGTTTATGATCCAGCTTATATATGAATAATATTTGATTCTTCTCTGAATTCTTTTATGTATGATTGAGTTATCTTTGCAAGTCTCTTTGAATTATCCGTTTGGTTTGGCCAACTAGATTGGTAGTTCTTGCAATGGGAGAAGTGCATAGCTTTGGGTTCAATCTTGCGGTGTCCTTACCCAGTGACAGAAAGGGTTGCAAGGCACGTATTGTATTGTTGCCATTTGTAACACAGTTTAATTGCATCTTATCACTGGAGGCATTAGATTAACAATAACACTGGTTAGACATGTCCCTAAGGTAACAGTGTGATCACTTCATTTTACATGCGCCCTTACATTAACAAGGGCAAAAGGTTGGTATAAGGACATGCGATAAAGGACGATCGGCACAATGTACCTACAAGGAGGCACAAAGTGGTGATGTTGAGCTTGTTCACGCTATGTGAGGGCAGCAAACCTAATCACAGAGACCTTTTACTATGTGAGGACAGCAAATCTAATCACAGAGACCTTTTACTATGTGAGGGCAGCAAATCTAATCCTGAGACCTTTTACTATGTGAGGAAGCAAATCTAATCTTGAGACCTTTTACTATGTGAGGGCAGCAAATCTAATCCACGAGACCTTTTACTATGTGAGGGCAACAAATCTAATCCTGGAGACCTTTTACTATGTGATGGCAGCAAATCTAATCCTGGACATACTCTGTTGACTTGTCCGCCAGCCGCCACTTTCTATCCTTTTTTCAACCAATAATAGATCTGTTCCTTATTCAGTTTGTACTGCGTTTTCCCATTATTTCCCTTTTCAACCAAGACACCGATTGGGTATCCGGTCTCTACTACTTTCACCATATTATTTCCTCTTTGAATCAAGTCCTAGATTCATGCTACAACTTTCCCCCCTTTCTTCATTGTTTGAACAAAGCCCTAGATTCGAATGCATGAAGTAGCTTTACCTCTAATAATACTAAACATTTAGGTGGCTTTGGAAGAGCTGATGGGAGTAGAAAAAGATGCACATGCAGACACGTGGGGAGCTGGGGCAGTAGAGCAAGGCCGCTTTCGAAGAACTTATACCTGAGGGTCGCCGGGATGTCGGCGGCGGCAGGTCGGATCTGCGGACAATACGACAGGGAGGAAGAAGGGTCGGAGGACCTCCCGAGCCGGCGATGTGACGGAGAGAACGGCACGGGCAGAGGATCGGGCCCCTACGGCAGCTGTGGGTTTCCTCCCTCGGCGGTGATGACCGCGTGAAGGATGCACCTTTTAGTCCTCTACACACACCGGCCGAAGGGATCTAGCCGGATCTGTGACCAGCGGTGAGCAGAGAGAAAATGTTGCTACCGCTGTCTTGTTTATATCTGGAGAGGATGAGAGAATGAAGAGAGCAACCCTAGTAAAGCAAGCGCTCAGGCCCCTGCGTCCATATATAGTGGAGTGATTATCTTTTTTCTCTCCATGATAACCCACAAGTATAGGGGATCGCAACAGTTTTCGAGGGTAGAGTATTCAACCCAAATTTATTGATTCGACACGGGGGGAGCCAAAGAATATTCTCAAGTATTAGCAGCTGAGTTGTCAATTCAACCACACCTGGAAACTTAATATCTGCAGCAAAGTGTTTAGTAGCAAAGTAATATGATAGTGGTGGTAACGGTAACAAAAGTAAAGACAACAAAGTAATGTTTTTGGTATTTTTGTAGTGATTGTAAAAGTGGCAACGGAAAAGTACATAAGCGTTAACCAGTATATGGAAAGCTCGTAGGCACCGGATCAGTGATGGATAATTATGCCGGATGTGGTTCGTCATGTAACAGTCATAACATAGGGTGACACAGAACTAGCTCCAGTTCATCAATGTAATGTAGGCATGTATTTCGAATATAGTCATACGTGCTTATGGAAAAGAACTTGCATGACATATTTTGTCCTACCCTCCCGTGGCAGCGGGTCCTATTGGAAACTAAGGGATATTAAGGCCTCCTTTTAATAGAGAACTGTAACAAAGCATTAGCACACGGTGAATGCATGAACTCCTCAAACTATGGTCATCACCGAGAAGTATCCCGATTATTGTTACTTGAGGTTGTCGGATCATAACACATAATAGGTGACTATAGACTTGCAAGATAGGATCAAGAACACACATATATTCATGAAAACATAATAGGTTCAGATCTGAAATCATGGCACTCGGGCCCTAGTGACAAGCATTAAGCATAGCAAAGTCATAGCAACATAAATCTCAGAACATAATGGATACTAGGGATCAAACCCTAACAAAACTAACTTGATTACATGATAAATCTCGTCCAACCCATCACCGTCCAGCAAGCCTATGATGGAATTACTCACGCATGGCGGTGAGCATCATGAAATTGGTGATGGAGGATGGTTCATGATGACGACGACGACGAATCCCCCTCTCCGGAGCCCCGAACGGACTCCAGATCAGCCCTCCCGAGAGAGATTAGGGCTTGGCGGCTTCAGATCGTATAACGCGATGAAACTTTCTCTCTGATTTTTTCTCCCGAAAGCCAATATATGGAGTTGGAGTTGGCGTTGGAGGGCATCGAGGGCCCACGAGGTAGGGGCGCGCCAGAGGGGGGCGCCCCACCCTCGTGTGCAGTGTGGGCCCCTGGTCTTCATCTTTGGCGAGGATTTTTTATTATTTTTTATAAGACATCCCGTGGAGTTTCAGGTCATTTCGAGAACTTTTGTTTTCTGAACATAAAACAACATCATGGCAATTCTGCTGAAAACAACATTACTCCGGGTTAGTTCCATTCAAATCATACAAGTTAGAGTCCAAACAAGGGCAAAAGTGTTTAGAAAAGTATATACGACGGAGACGTATCAACTCCCCCAAGCTTAAACCCTTGCTTGCCCTCAAGCAATTCAGTTGACAAACTGAAATAGAAAAAGAAAAACTTTTACAAACTCTATTTGCTCTTGTTGTTGTACTTATGTCAAGCCAGCATTCAGGTTTTCAGCAAAGATCATAACTAACCACATTTGTAATAACTCCTAGGTCTCAAGTTTACTCATATCAATAACATAATCAGCTAGCAAGCCATAATAATAAATCTCGGATGACAACACTTTCTCAAAATAATGATAATATGATATAACAAGATGGTATCTCGCTAGCCCTTTCTGAGACCGCAAAACATAAATGCAGAGCACCTTCAAAGATCAAGGACTGACTAGACATTGTAATTCATGGTAAAAGAGATCCAATCATAGTCATACCCGATATAAATTAACAATAATGAATGCAAATGACAATGTGCTCTCCAAATTAGTGCTTTTAATAAGAGGGTGATGACTCAACATAAAAGTAAATAGATAGGCCCTTCGCAGAGGGAAGCAGGGATTTGTAGAGGTGCCAGAGCTCGATTTTGAAATAGAGATAAATTATATTTTCAGCGGCATACTTTCATTGTCAACATAACAACTAAGAGATGACGATATCTTCCATGCTAAACAAATTAGCGGTTCCCAAACAGAATGGTAAAGTTTATACTCCCCCTCCTCCACAAGAATCAATCCATGGCTTGCTCGAAACAACGAGTGCCTCCAACATTCAATGGGTCCCAGGGGGAGTTTTGTTTGCAGCTATTTTGATTTAGTTTGCATAAAGCATGGGACTGGGCATCCCGGTTACCAGCCATTTTCTCGTGAGTGAGGAGCAGAGTCCATTCCTCTTGAGAATAACCCGCCTAACACGGAAGATAAGGGCAGCCCTAGTTGATATATGAGGTATTCGAGCATGCAAAACAGAATGATTATTTGAAGGTTTAGAGTTTGGCACATACAAATTTACTTGGAATGGCAGGTAGATACCGCATATAGGAAGGTATGGTGGACTCATATGGAATAACTTTGGGGTTTAAGGAATTGGATGCACAAGCAGTATTCCCGCTTAGTACAAGTGAAGGCTAGCAAAAGACTGGGAAGCGACCAACTAGAGAGCGACAACAGTCATGAACATGCATTAAAATTAATAAACATTGAATGCAAGCAGGAGTAGGATATAATCCACCATGAACATAAATATCGTGAAGGCTGTGTTGATTTTTTTCAACTACATGCGTGAACATGTGCCAAGTCAAGTCACTTAAATCATTCAAAGGAGGATACCACCCCATCATACCACATCACAACCATTTTAATAGCATGTTGGCATGCAAGGTAAACCATTATAACTCATAGCTAATCAAGTATGGCATAAGCAACTATGATCTCTAATTGTCATTGCAAACATGTTTATTCATAATCAGCTGAATCAAGAACGATGAACTCATCATATTTACAAAAATAAAAGAGGTCGAGTTCATACCAGCTTTTCCCATCTCAGTCAGTCCATCATATATCATCATAATTGCCTTTCACTTGCACGAGCGAACGGTGTGAATAATAATAAGAGTGCACGTGCATTGGACTAAGATGGAATCTGCGAGCATTCAATAAACAGGAGAAGACAAGGCAATATGGGCTCTTGGTTAAATCAACAATAATGCAATTAAGAGCCACTTCAACAATTTAATCATGGTATTCTCCTACTGACCCCCAAAGAAAAGAAACTAAAAACTATTTACACGGGAGAGCTCCCAACAAGCAAAAGAAGAACGGGAAATATTTTCGGGTTTTCTTTTTAATTATTACTACTACAGCAGGAAAAATAAACTACTACTAATTTTTGTTGTTTTCTTAAGGTTTATTAAACACACAAGAAGAAAGCAGGAAAAAGGAATTAAACTAGCATGGATATTACAGTGAAAGAGTATGAGCACCGACATCTAGCAATGAGTGTGTGTGAACATAAATGTAATGTCGGTGAGAAATACATACTCCCCCAAGCTTAGGCTTTTGGCCTAAGTTGGTCTATGGCCAGGGATAGCCTGGCGGATACCCGTAGGTGTAGCTGGGTCGTCATGCGATGCAGCGGCTATCGCCTCCTGGGCTGCAGCGTGGCGTCGAGCCGCCTCCGCTCTCCTCTCGTACTCATCTGCCTCCTCTCTAGTAATAATATATCTTCCTTTTGTCTGAAAATCAAAGAAGACAGGAGCAGGAAGAGTAACATGGACAACATGTCGTTTGTTAAAGATTAGTCGATACTGGAGAGGTGGTTCAGTCCTCTCAACAAACTGGTGGGCAACCATAGAATCAAAATCTAAATAAGTAGAGGGTAACTCCATATCACCCTCACGAATGTCTATCTCAAGAAAATTAGCTAAGCGGGTTGCATAAATTCCTCCAAAGAAATCTCCGTTATGTCTATTATGATGCAACCTGCGAGCTACAATGGCTCCCATATGATAAGATTGGTCTCCTAACATAGCACTTCTGAGAATGCTGAGATTAGGGGCACACATGTGACATGCTTCATCCTTAGAATTTATGCATCTACCTATGAAGAGAGCAAAATAATGTATAGCAGGAAAGTGAATGCTCCCTATAGTGGCTTGCGTTATATCCCTAGATTCCCCCACAGTTATTCTAGCAAGAAAATCTCTATATTCAGATTTAGGGGGATCCTTGACACTACTCCAAGATGGGAGTTTGCACGCAAGAGTAAAATCCTCTAAGTCCATGGTATAAGATTTGTCATAAAGATCAAACATGACTGAAGGAGAATTACGCGAAGATGAAAACTCAAACCTCCCCACAAATGAACTTGTGAGATCATGATACTGGTGGCATTTGTCAGCCTCAAAGTCCTCAAGACCGGTATTACACAAATATGCGTTAAATTCTTCTTTGATTCCCGCTTGATTCATAAAATTTTCCGAAGGCCATTCACAGGGCCTCAAAGGAGCGTCTCTTGGTGGTTCCTCATCAGCATCACGCATTGCAAGCCTAGGGCCTTGCTTCCTTGAAGAACCACCTTGGAGCATCTTCCTAAAAATATTGTTTTCTCTGAAAAATAATTCTAAAATTTTTAGTAACTTCAAACAAAAGTGAACCAACCTCAATAAAATTGATAGCAACTACTCCTACAAGTGCCTAGAGCATATATCAAGCATTGGAACTACTTGGAACCATATAAATTTGTCATGCAAGCTCAAGAACATGGTCACCTATGCAGCACAAATTTGCAAAGAATAAAGCACTAGAACAAAAACTAATTGGAGCAATGGAGGAGTCACATACCAAGGAACAATCTCCCCAAGCAGTTTTGCGAGAGGTGCTTTGAGCAAGGAGATCGAAAATCACAGCAAAAGTGGCTGGAACACGAGCTTGAGTTGGGTTTTCGGGTTTGTGTGAGGCAGAGGAAGAAGATGGGTGCAGGGATAAGTGGAGGAGGGACACCGTGGGCCCACGAGGCAGGGGCGCGCCAGGTAGGGCGCGCCTTCCACCTCGTGGCAGTGGCAGCCCCCCATGTAATTTTCGCACTAAAATCCTCAAATATTCCTGAAAAAATCATATTAAATTGGCATGGCGTTCTGAGGACTTTTATTTTCGGGATATTTTTATATTGCACGGATAAATCAGAAATGCATGTAAAATACTATTTTACTTTATTTCTACTAAAGAACAGAAAATATAAAGAGGGTACAGAAGATTGTGCTTCTAGTTTCATCCATCTCATGCTCATCAAAAAGAATCCACTAACAAGGTTGATCAGGTCTTGTTGACAAACTCATTCCGACTGACATGGAACCGGAGAAATTTTGAATAACACTATGTTACCTCAACGGGGATATGGGCATCCCCGATAATAAGTATATCATATTTCTTCTTGACAGTAGGGAGAGGAAATTCAAAACCTCCAAATATAATCGATGGAATTTTTCCAATAGAGTTGATACTATGAACTTGAGGTTGTTTCCTTGGAAAGTGTACCGTATGCTCATTACCATTAACATGAAAAGTGACACTGCCTTTGTTGCAATCAATAACAGCCCTGCAGTATTAACGAAAGGTCTTCCAAGAATAATAGACATACTATCGCCCCTCGAATATCAAGAATAACAAAGTCCGTTAAAATAGTAACGTTTACAACCACAACAGGCACATCCTCACAAATACGGACAGGTATAGCAGCTTGATTTATCAGCCATTTGCAAAGATATTTCAGTAGGTGTCAACTTATTCAAGTCAAGTCTACGATATAAAGAGAGAGGCATAACACTAACACCGGCTCCAAGATCACACAAAGCAGTTTTAACATAATTTCTCTTAATGGAGCATGGTATAGTAGGTACTCCGGGATCTCCAAGTTTCTTTTGGTATTCCACCCTTAAAACTATAATTAGCAAGCATGGTGGAAATTTCAGCTTCCTATCTTTCTCTTATTTGTAACAATATCTTTCATATATTTAGCATAAGGATTCATTTTGAGCATATCACCAATCGCATACACGAAAAGATAGGTCTAATCATTTCAAAGAAAGCGCTCAAAATCCTCATCATCCTTTTTCTTGGATGGTTTGGGAGCAAAAGGCATGGGTTTCTGAACCCATGGTTCCCTTTCTTTACCATGTTTCCGAGCAACGAAGTCTCTTTTATCATAACGTTGATTCTTTGATTGTGGTTATCAAGATCAACAACAGGTTCAACTTCTACATCATTATCATTACTAGGTTGAGCATCATCATGAACATCATCATTAACATTTTTACTAGGTTCATGTTCATTACCATATTGTGTTTCAAAGATCGGACATAGAGATATCATTTGGATTCTCGTGTGGTTCAAAGAATAGGTTCACTATAAGTTGGCAAAGTCCTATCAATTTTCTTTTTCTTCCTTTTAGAAGAACTAGGCATATCAATATTATTTCTCTGAGAATCTTGCTCTATTCTCTTAGGGTGGCCTTCAGGATACAAAGGTTCCTGAGTCATTCTACCAGTTCTAGTAGCCACTCAAACAAAGATAATCATTTTTCTTACTATTCATTTCATCAAGCACTTCTTCTCGAGCTTTAAGTACTTGTTCTACTTGAGTGGTAACCATAGAAGCATGTTTGCTAACCAGTTTAAGTTCACCTCTAATATTAGCCATATAATCACTCAAGCGTTTAATCATAAAGGTATTCTGTTTTAATTGCCTACCAAAATAAGCATTAAAGTCATCTTGCTTAAACATAAAGTTATCAAACTCATCCAAGCAATCGACTAGCAATTTTAGTAGGAGGGACTTCAGCTTTATCATATCTATAGAGAGAATTTACCTTTACTACCGTGTCGGATATCGGGATCGGGAGGTTCTTCAAAGGAATAAGGAATTGAGATCATACACTTCTTCGACAAAGTGTAAATTAAGACCATGTATTTCTTCAATAGGAGGTAAATTCTTAACATCTTCAGCTTTAATACCTTTTTCTTTCATAGATTTCTTTGCCTCTTGCATATCTTCGATCGAGAAATAGAACACCTCTCTTCTTCGGAGTTGGTTTAGGAATAGGCTCGAAGAATTGGCTCAGGAGCTGGCTCGGGAGATGGCTCAGAGGTGCCCAATTATTTTCATTTCTCAACATATTATTCAATAAAATTTCAGGTTCATCCGGTGTTCTTTCCTGAAAAGAGAACCAGCACAACTATCCGTGTAATCTCCGAAGCATCGGTTAGTCCATTATAAAAGATATCAAGTATTTCGTTTCTTAAGAGGATGATCAGCAAAGCATTAAGTAACTTGAGAAGCCTCCCCAAGCTTGTGGGAGACTCTCTTCTTTAATTTGCACGGTTGTATATTTCCCTCAAAGCAGCTTGTTTCTTATGAGCAGGGAAATATTTAGCAGAGAAGTAATAAATCATATCCTGGGGACTACGGACACAACCAGGATCATGAGAATTAAACCATATCTTAGCATCACCCTTTAATGAGAACGGAAATATTTTGAGTATATAAAAGTAGCGATCTCTCATCATTAGTAAACAGGGCAGCTATATCATTTAGCTTAGTAAGATGTGCCACAACAGTTTTGATTCATAGCCATAAAAAGGATCAGATTCAACCAGAGTAATTATATCAGATCAACAAAGAATTCATAATAATCCTTATCAGAACACGTATAGGTGAAGTAGAAAAAGCAGGGTCGGGTCTCATCCTATCTCTAAGTGATTCTTTGCTCCATTTAACTAGCAGCCTCTTAAGTTCATATCTATCCTTACAAGCAAAAATAGCTGCAGAAGATTCAGCATCAAAAAGATAACCCTCAGGAATAGCAGGCATATTTTCATCATCACTTTCATCATCGTATTCAGGTTCTATAATTTCTTTCTCTCCAACCCTAGCAATTTGTTCATCTAGAAATTCACCCAGGGACACAGTAGTATCAAGCATAGAAGTAGTTTCATCATAAGTATCATGCATAGGAGAAGTGGCATCATCAATAACATGCGACATATCGTAATCTAATAGCGTAAGGTGTTTAGGTGTCGCTAGCTTACTCATAATGTAAGGTGAATCAAGTGCTTTGAGCTAGATGGCGCTTCCTTACCTCCCTCGTAGTTGAGGTATAAATTGTTGTCTTAGCGTCTTTCAAGTTCTTCATAGTGTCCAGCAGACATAAATCCCAAGTGACTCAAAGAATAGAGCTATGCTCCCCGGCAACGGCGCCAGAAAAAAGGTCTTGATAACCTACAAGTATAGGGGATCGCAACAGTTTTCGAGGGTAGAGTATTCAACCCAAATTTATTAATTCGACACAAGGGGAGCCAAAGAATATTCTCAAGTATTAGCAGCTGAGTTGTCAATTCAACCACACCCAGAAACTTAATATCTGCAGCAAAGTGTTTAGTAGCAAAGTAATATGATAGTGGTGGTAACGGTAACAAAAGTAAAGACAGCAAAGTAATGTTTTTGGTATTTTTGTAGTGATTGTAACAGTAGCAACGAAACAGTAAATAAGCATAAACCAGTATATGGAAAGCTCGTAGGCACCGGATCAGTGATGGATAATTATGCCGGATGCGGTTTGTCATGTAACGGTCATAACATAGGGTGACAAAGAACTAGCTCCAGTTCATCAATGTAATGTAGGCATGTATTCCGAATATAGTCATACATGCTTATGGAAAAGAACTTGCATGACATTGGTGATGGAGGATGGTTGATGATGACGACGACGAAGAATCCCCCTCTCCGGAGCCCCGAACGGACTCTAGATCAGCCCTCTCGAGAGAGATTAGGGCTTGGCGGCGGCTCCGTATCATAAAACGCGATGAAACTTTCTCTCTGATTTTTTTATCCCCAAAAGACAATATATGGAGTTGGAGTTGGCGTCGGAGGGCATCCAGGGGGCCCACGAGGTAGGGGGCGCGCCCAGGAGGGGGGGCGCCCCCACCTCGTGTGGACAGGTGTGGGCCCCTGGTCTTCATCTTTGGCGAGGATTTTTATTATTCTTTATAAGACATCCCGTGGAGTTTCAGGTCATTCCGAGAACTTTTGTTTTCTCGCACATAAAACAACATCATGGCAATTCTCAAAAAACAGCGTCAGTTCGGGTTAGTTCCATTCAAACATACAAGTTAGAGTCCAAAACAAGGGCAAAAGTGTTTGGAAAAGTAGATACGACGGAGACGTATCACTCCACAACAAGCGTTTCAATTTGTGTACGTGGCATTAAAGAAAAGAAACTCTCTATTTAAGGTGACTACTCTACGAGTCCTACTTACTACTACAGTACTACCTCCGTCCTGGTTTATAGGTCCCTTTTATAGTTGTGCCAAATTTTGACTAAAGATTTAACTAACAAAATGTTATTTCATATCAAGAAAAATTATCTCATTGGATCGTATTTGAACGTAGTTTTGAAAAATATAATGTTTGGTGACATGCGTGAACATTTTCTTAGTTTAATCTATGGTCAAAATTTGGCACGAAATACAATGGGGACCAATAAACCCGGACAGAGTTAGTATTGTTCACTTGTGCTCCCGCCTCCATTCATTGAACAACCCCACGGGTGAATAAACATACAAGAAGTACTGTATTTATATAGAACGAACAAGCTCGAACTATTTTCGCATAGTTAAAAGTTGAGGGCGGGCTTTTCCCAGCAAGACGCTGTGGCAGTTTCGGGTAGGTGGTTTGACAGAGATGAGGGGGTGAGCAGTGGGGCATGCGATTTGATGGTGTGTTATCTTTGGAAAGACTTGTGATATGACCACTCACTATAGTCATGAATTATCGGGCGCTCGACCGGGTGATGCCCCCCTTCCGTTCCGCGCTCTAATCTGGTGCATGACACGTCGACCCGGATGCTGACTCTCCCACATGTCGGAGTAGTAAGAAGGAGCAAAGAATGATGCGGTATATATACTACAATACTACTCAGGTCGGAGGAGTGCGAACCACGGCAGCCCAAAGGAACCAGCCGTATGTAACCACGGTAGCCCAAAGGAACCAAAGCAGAGAAAACAATGTGGTGATATGGCCATAAAAAACAATGTGCTACGGTCCACACTGTAGCATGTACAGGAACACTCCTCTTTGTTTGGATCCCTGAGTTAGAGCTAGTTTGGGTTGCAATAGCCTCAAATTATCAAAACAAAGGGGTTAGTTTGAGCTAGTTTGCTCTAACCCAGGTAAAAAAACTAGCCCGATGGAGAGGTTCTAATTGGGTTAGTTATCCTCAGGCCCACTAAAAGAGAACTAAAAAAATCTCCCCTGCCCGCACCAGATCGCTCACCCCCCACTCGCACGACTCCTCTCTGTACCCCATAGGGCCGCCCGCCCAAGCCCCCCTCACCCTCTCTCACCTCCGGCCGCCCTCTCCTTCCGGCCTCCGCCCCTACTCCGGCCGCCCTCTCCCTCCGACCTTGAAGGTCGCCCTCCCCTTCACCGGTCGTTTTCTCCCTCACGTGCTGTGTGGCCGCATCTACCAGTGGAGGCCGCGAGAGGGGTGAGTTTGTTCGTTCCTTCTCATCTCACGGCCATATCATTGATCTTGCTTGCTCTAGCGCTAATTCTGATTTGGAAAAATAGATCCTGATCAAACGTGCTATAGATTTGTGGTGCACGCATGGAATTGTTTGATGCTACTTGTGGAGGTAATAAATCTTTCTAGAGGCCCAAAGATTCAGGTCACCTTTCTAGGTTTTTCAATTTCAGGCTTGCATTATTTGTAGAGGCCCAAAGATTCAGTTCACCTTTTTAGGTATTTCAATTTCAGGCTTGCATTGTTTCTAGAGGCCCAAAGATTCAGTTCACCTTTCTAGGTATTTCATTTTCAGGCTTGCATTATTTCTAGAGGCCCAAAGATTCAGTTCACCTTTCAAGGTATTTCAGTCAGGCTTGCATTATTTCTAGAGGCCCAAAGATTCAGTTCACCTTTCTAGGTATTTCAGTTTCAGGCTTGCATTATTTCTAGAGGCCCAAAGATTCAATTCACCTTTCTAGGTATTTCAGTTTCAGGCTTGCATTATTTCTAGAGGCCCAAAGATTCAGTTCACCTTTCTAGGTATTTAAGTTTCACTTGCATTATTTCTAGAGGCCCAAAGATTCAGTTCACCTTTCTAGGTATTTCAGCCAGTTTGCATTATTTCTAGAGGCCCAAAGATTCAGTTCACCTTTCTAGGTATTTTAGTTACATGCTTTCATTATTTCTAGAGGCCCAAAGATTAAGTTCCAGTCGGCGGCAAGTGGCCCTTCTACCCATGCCGGTGTCGACCTCAACTCGCAAGGGCAGTGCCGAGGGGTTCCTGGCTTGGGCTCTCTGAGCCTTCCTCCAGAGCGACGATGGCGAGCTCCTCCTCGGTGCGTGAGGGGCTCCTGGATCCCTCCCTATCATGAACGACTTCCGTGATGAGTTAGCTCATTCTTTGTTTCATGAAGTGTTTTTTATTTTGTGAAGCTTGATTGACGACTTGTATGTTTAAGTGGGATATCTCATTTGTATGGACAAAGTAAAAATTATCAGTTTTTGCATGCTTGATTTGTATAGATGGTTCGTTTATGTCAATTGTGAGCGTGAGGAGGCCACAGAAGAGCCGGCCACACCAAGAGGGTGCTTGGATCCAAGGGACTTATTTTAGTCTCACTAAAAATAGGGTCCAAAGTAGTCAAATGATTGAGATAGAGCATTTATCGTCAATCTAACCCTGCCATCCATACACCTCTTTGGTTTAAGAGTTAGTTCAGGGTTAGAATCTAACCCTAACCTCTAACTGAGCTAGAGTTCTCCTCGTCTCGGTTCATCACCATCATACTTTCCCCATTCCTATGTTTTCAGTATCCTGTGAATCAAAGAGGGCCTTTTTTTTCAGGAAAAATCAAAGAGGCCCTTAGACTGGTTTAGGTCCGGTCATTTTTTATAAATGTGTTATGTCCAAAATTTAATGAACGTGCTCCGGTTTCCACGAAAATAATCTGGTTTCATGTAGTACTTCATTGATTTATTTATTCTTCTGCGGGGGGTTTGCATGTAATTCATGAGGTCTGAAATGTAAAGTTCCCTGGCATATGCTCCGAGTCGTGCATGCACTACGACCCAGATGCTCTATGTCCCACATGTCGGTGAATGGGAGCACGTGGAAATAGCCTAGGAGTACATATAGGAGGATAAATGCATGAAAAAATATGTACTATGAAGCGTAGTCATGGGTTCGAAAAGGAGACCTAAAGTGATGACAGCTATAGGTCGCACGCACCCAACTAGTGGTACTAGACATACGACTAATTTTTCCCTCAAAAAAGAGGCACGAGTGCTCAAGATTCTATTCTATAAACATGAGTCCCATCTCGACAACATCTGTACTATGCCTAGCTCTCCTCCCTCGCTTTCTTTCTTCTAATTCTAAACTCGGCCGACGCCTTGGTGGGTGGGGTGGGTTTGCTCAATCATGACCCCACCTCACAAAGTGAAAACGTTACGATCGAATAAAAATGTTATATACTCCCTCCGTTCATAAATATAAGCCTTTTTAGATACTAGTTCAAATGGAATACAACATACGGATGTATGAAGACATAGTTTAGAGTGTAGACTCACTCATTTTGCTCGTATGTAGTAGTCACTTGCTGGAATCTTTAGAAAGACTTATATTTGGGAATGGAGGAGTACTATACTAATAAAACATTAAGGCCACGAGGCGATGCAAAGGTTGGTTACAGGAGGCAAGAAGAAGAGATGCATCCATCGACGACGTCCACCTCCATGACTTAGGGCGCCGCCCACCGAACGGCGCCTAAGTAGCAGCTGCTTTTGTGGCTGTGTCGACGCGTGCTTCGAACAATGGTGTCCAAAGACTCCATTGCTGGAAGAAGGCCAACGCTCTTTACATCCTCGCTTGCCTTGTAGTGGCCTATGTAGACGATTTCCTCGTGAGACGTGGATGTGCGGTGTCGACGGTTTCTTGCATGGCGAGGCGCCATGGGCGGCGACCTCGAGGTGCACATTCTTCGTCGCGACCTCCGGCAAGACTGCAAGGCCACCGTGGCTTGAAAGAGTTCGTCACCATGTAGGCCGATGAGGGTGGCGGTGCAATGAGGAGCCCGGGCGCTGGCTAGAGCAAGACGGCAAGGTCGTCCGCTGGCGCTTCTTGTGGCGGTGAACTTGCGGATGGAGTTGACCATCATGTCATTCATGCGAGAGGCGAAGCCGGCGTCGCCGAGGGCTACGATGCCTCATGCGCCAAAGATCGTCTGAAACGCCAGACGGTGCGGGGCCGCAGCCGGCTTCTTGGATGATTTGGCATACCGATTGCCGCTGGCCCATCGCCTCCATAGGTGCTTGTGGCTTCTAGTCACTTGGTCTTGGATTGGAGTGAGCAGTGTTGCGCAGAGACTTGGAAGTAGTAGATGGATTGGAGTGGTGGGGCGCCTTTATTATATGAGAGTCCAAACTCTGTTGCATTCACATCGTGCTGGCTCTAGTCTGCTTCTCCAATTAATTCCCTCTGCATGTAATTGAGGATGCATCATTGATTGTTCAACGTCTTGGGAACCGCTACCCTCTTCCTCCTTGGCATTCAAGCACCTATGGACCCGTCGACGATGAGGTGCCTATGGTGAGTTTGTAAATTTCAAGATGATAGTGTCGTGCGTGTGTGCATTCTTAGGGGTGAGTGTATGCGCGTGTATATGAGCGCTTGCGTTTGTACTGTGTCAAAAAAAAACGTAAATGCGTGTCAAAAAGAGACTAGTCAGTATACTCAATATTGTGCACCTCGGAGAGGAAAACGATAGAACTAGTATGTATTTATTTACGGTGCAGATTCACTCATTTTGCTCCATATGTACTCCGTATCGGTATAGTCTAGTCACTTGTTGAAATCTCTAGAAGGGCAAATACTCCTTTCTGGTTTATAGGGCTATACTAGCAAGTAGTTGTACGTACTAGTACAATAGTGGGCTCACATAGCAATTTTGTCTCATGCAAGAGCTCGGCTATATGCGCCAATGTTCGTGAATCGCAACGTTCGGTTTGCACTTGGCTCTTCATCTCTTCGAGAAGACGAACAATGATGTTACTACTACTGCTTCTACAGTGTCGAATCCACTACTGCATGTCCGTCCGCCGCGAGCGGGACGGATAGCTTGTTGTAGAAGTACTACTAAGAAAAAGCATGTCCTCGTTTGCGAGGAACAACGCGCATGGGCGAGGGAGAAGGCGTGTAGTAAAATCAAGCTTCTCCTCGTTCTACGAGTTGACGCAACACATCATAGCACTGGCCCCACATGCTTGCCTCTAAACTTGGCTGAAAGACCCGCAGTGTACAATATATTTGCTGCAACCTCTAACATTTACCCACCACAAATTAAAATATATGTGGCCGTATGCATCGTTCTAGTGCAGAGGCCGGGGAGTCCCCCTTTTCGAAAAAAACAAATTAAAATATATATTCATGTCTTGACCAGATGAGCGTGCAAACTACAATCACCGTGGTGAAAGGTAGGGCCGTAAGACTATTTGAATTTAAAAAACTTGAGACGGCCACATAGCATGGAGCCGACCCCAACGATTTTAAGCTTACGAGGCATAGTACACGCTATCTAGACTACTCTACACATGAAACTGCCACACGGCGTCCCGGGCTGCGCTTGGCTCTTCGCCTCTTCGGAAGTCGAACAATGATGGTGTACTACTGCACCGAGGAGTACTACAAGACGCTTCATCCATCCGACACCAATTGAACTGATGCATGTCCACCACGCATGGGAGAGAGAGCGTAGCGAAAGCTTCTCCTATTCTTGCCAGCCACCACGCTCATGGGCGAGGGAGGGACGCTCCTGTCTTTGCGTGTATGATGTGGGCCCGACAGTGTGTGGCCAACTCGTCATACAGCCAAAGGCAGGTGCGATTAAGTCCGCGAGGGAGAGGATAATCAAACTTCTCGTTGATGTACGAGTTGACGTGACACATCAAAGCACTGCACTCGATATATTTCAATAATTTGCGTTTACCGATGCATTAATTACAACAAGTAATTTTAGTTCTAGATACATCCATTTCCGAGACAAGTAATTCCGAATGGAGGGAGTACATTTAGGAATGGAGGGAGTATAAAATATGTGACGGTAAGCTTTGTAATACCCCGGCCAAAGTCGAGAGATGGTTGTGCACGAGGAGGGCGAGATCATGCAGACCGAACAGGAACAGGACCCGACGATGGAGCTCTCTAAGGTCTCGATGGACCTCACCGTGCTCCACGCCCCTTGATGCCTCCAGTGTATGAGGTTCGAATACACCTCGTCCGTTCGGCTGATTGAGCAAGGTGCAGGTTTCTTGATTGATGTGTTGTTGGATTGATTTCTGCAGTGCAAGGGAGGGCACTGCCTGCGCGGACTACCGCGTCGGCGCCCGAGAACCAGCGGCGGTGCGGAAGTGCGGCGTGGCGGTGGCTTCGGCAGGTGGAACACGGTGGACTCCGCCCTTTCGTCGGTGAGGGTGGAGTGCCCGCATGAAGGCTGTGGGCTCTACGTCACTTACCACAAGCTCGCCGATCACCGTGAGCGTGTGTCCGCCGCGCTCGCAAATGCCCCGTGCCCGTCTGCGACTACGAAGGCCCGCCGTCGGCGCTCTACCACCACATCAGCACCGCGCATCCCATGCCCGTGCACATGATCCAGTACGGCAAGGTGCTCCAGCTGCAAGTGCCACTGTTGGAGCCACGTCTCTTGCTGTTCGCAGAGGAGGACTGCCGCGCGTTTTTCTTGGTCGGCGGCGTGCTCGACATCGGCGCGCCTATCGCCGTGTCGGCCATCTGCATCAGAGCGGGGGCGTCCCCACTGCCGCACTACTTGGCCAAGATGTGGGCGAACGGCCCACCGGGGGAGCCCAAAGGCACGACCGACGTCGTCAAGGTGGAAATGGAGGTGACAAGCAGCAAGGATCCCGGTGACATCGACGTGCAGGAGCTCACCTTCTTGACAGTTCCTCCCAAGCTGCTGGCCGGGGCTAAGCTTGTGTCCCTCCACATTCAGATTGACAAGCTCACGTCCTAAATGTTTGGACGGTGCCTTCTGTTTATCTTAGTAATATGCTAATATAGGGATTACCTTGGTCTACTTTAGCTTAAGAAATGGTGGGTTTTGGTGGCGACGCAACAATTACTTCGACATCATATCAGTAATTTCCAACAGTCGAACGGATATTTTGTGTCTGTTGAATATAAAGTTCCTTTGGGTAAGAAGTACTACTTGTCATCAAAATGGATAAAAGGAGATGTATGTAGACGTATTTTACTTCTAGATACGTCCCTTTTTATCCATTTTGATAACAAGCACTCCCTCCGTTCCACAATACATGCCTTCCATTTGTCAAAATATAGATGTATCTAGACATGTTTTAATATATAGGTACATCCATGATAGAGCCAATCCACACTACAATTCGTAGCTACAGATGCGTGTGTGACTCCCAGATGCAGAGGCCGGGGGTCATCATCCTCCTTTTCGAGAAAAAACAGACGCGTGTGTGAGAGGACGAGTGCGTGTGTGCACCTCTTCTCTTCCTGTATAACGTACTACTAAACTCAGAGTACTCCGTTCGAAATTAGTTGTCGTAAAAATGAATGTATCTAGAATTAAGATAGTTCTAGATACATCAATTCCTTCGACAAGTAATTTAGAACAGAGGGAGTACAAGTTTTTGTGGGTGGCACGATGGTGCGTGCAAGAAGTCCCGAGAGATAAGTTTAATGCGTCTGAAAAAAGGACTAGCCTAGAGCTCGCCACACGGCTATTCCTGTCGAACGCCCCATTAACCGTAAGATATGTATACGACGGTGCCGCTTATTGCACGCATACGATGAGTACTCCTCCTTTCCAGCTTTATGGTGAGTGGTGGAATATTTTTGTAGTTTGCAAAAGCACCTAATTAATGCTCTTGTTTTTCTCAAAAAATTATGTTTATCAACGCATTAATTGCAATGCATGCATGCATAAAGTACATGCATTGGTCAATTTTCTCTTAATACTTGCATGCAATGATTTAATGCACCTTGGAATCTGAACATGTGTTGGGGAACAACCAAATTGAGCCTTATAAAATGGAAAAACTAAAATTTTGAGATAAGCCCTATAAAACCGGAAAGGAGGGAGTAGAAAAAGAAGTACTCCATCCAGGAATGGTGCCGCACTTCAAAACTAGAACCGTCAATAAATTTTGAGCTTGCGTCTTGTCACATTCCAAATTACTCCACGCTATATTGGATTGCAAACCTGTTCACACCGATCACAACCTAAACGGTTTCCCACTTAGGAGCATATTAGTACCACGCTATATTGAATTCCAAACCTGTTCACACCGATCACAACCTAAACGGTTTCCCACTCAGGAGCGTATTAGTACTCGGTTATAAATACTAGTATGCCAAGATGATCGCATCGTTCCTCCTCAACTCCTCATCCACAAAAACAAACAAGTCATTCAACATCCTTCCCTTGCGCTCGCCATGGCCAGCGTGAGTTCTGGGTCGAGAGATTGCCACCAGGGAGAGGCGAGCATGGAAGCGGAAGCACGAGAGATGTCCCGCCTCGCTGTGAGAGCAGCCGACATGTCCCGCCGCGCGTAAGTAGCAGCACGGAGGTCCCTCCGCGTCGTCGATGCAGCAGACTAGTCCGGCCGCGCCGTGGAAGCAGCAGAGATGTCCGGCCGCGCTGCGGCGGCCTTGGAAAATTTCTCGCGGGCAGGCGACGACTGTTACAGGCGCACGCATGCGATCGTCCATAGCCAGATGGATCAGATCTCCGGCTTGGAGAGGTTGCAGGACGACGTGAAAGCCTCGTTTGAACAGGCTACCGGCGTCATCCGGCAACTAAGGGAGGGCAATGACAGGCTCCGGGCCGAGCGCGACCTGGCGAGGGAAGATCGTCGAAGTGCGTATCAGCAGGAGGAGACCAAAGGCCTTGTTGAAGAGGACCGCGCCATCGTCAAGAAACTTATGGACGAGAATGACATGCTTCGCAACAAGCGCCAAAGGCTGGTGGAGGAATCCATGGATGTTCTCAAGCAGCATCTTGAGGACACGAAGAGCTCATCGCCGCTTCGCCGTGGAGACTAGTTCCGCGACTGCAGCAACGCATCAAGAAAGTAGAGATCAGCGAGCCAGATCCTTGTCTTCCTTCTTCTTTTGCCCTTGTGTATTTCGGGCGTAGCCGCATGTGGCTTTTTAATTATCTTTCTAATTATGTAAGACAATTAATCATCCTTATCTTTCTATGGAAGATCAATGTTGCGAGGCTGGAATGAAGAAAACTCTTGCTGTGGCGACCCTGGCGTTGCTGTTCTTCTAGTTGTTGCTGGGCTTCCTTCAGTTTCCTGGTTTCTTTGGATGTAATAATCGGTTTAGGATGTGGATTGTGTCATCGGTTGTGAAATGTTGGGTTCTAGCGCGGATGTTTGGCCTTTGTTGGCCTCTTGGGATGTTGCGATTTCAATCTGGTACGTAGCTTTTAGTCCTTCGTGTTAGGCTGGAGTTGTGTAGAACTTCTTGTGAATTGTGGTGGCTTTCAGTAATGAAAATCAGAAGGGGCAAGCCCTTCTTTGATCAAAAAAATAAAAAGCGTCCTTATATATTCATCAGTCTTGCTATAAGTCGCAGTAGATGCTATATAGGTCCGTCGGATCTTACATCAAGATCCGTGCTTTCAGATTTTCTTTTCTCTCTCTTAAATCTCAGTCGAATGAGACATAGCCACGCCATTAAACAGAGGTTCGGGCTCCATTAATGGAGACCTTGGGAGAGAGGTGGATGGCAGATGGAGGTCAAAGGGCTCTCCTCCCGATAAGCACGCGCAGGGGTCTGATCGCACGCCTCTCGTACTCAAATAGCTACCCTGCACGACGCTTCCTAGCTAATAAAAAATGGGGACGCATGGCGGCACGTAAATGGTACTAGTAAGTAGGACGCCCACGGTTTCAATAATACTTGTGTTTCCGATTGTAACGTGACAGCACTTGTTCCAAAATGACTTTGTTGATTGTTAATGTGTGCGCCTTCGCAAATCGGATCGCAAATTTATCAAGCATGTTGGTGCCATGTCATGGCACCAAGCCAAGTTTCATTATTTTCATGCGTGTTTTGGATTTACAGGAATTAAAAAACTAAGTTTCTCAATGTTTCCATCCCAGCCACAACGCCCAGAATTTTGAATTTCATTCCCATTTCTTGCATGGAACCTAGAAATTTACCCGAGGACACACATGTGATTTTTCAACCAACTTTGGTGAACTGGAACATGTGCTTGTATTTCAAATTTGAATTATGCACACAAAGGTGACATGTTCCCTCCGAGAACCACAAGCCTTCTTGAGAGAAGCTCCGATTTGCAAGAAGCTTATACCAAAATTTGTTCCTATTCGCCAATTTTTTACCACGACATGGTACTACCATGACATGACACCATGCCAAGTTTCATGATTTTAAAACCAAGTTTCTCAATGTTCTCGACCGAGCCACGATGCCCGGATGTTTGAATCTTATTCTCATTTTTGCATGGGAGTAGAAATTCACCCGAGGACACAAATGTGATTTTTCAACCAACTTTGGTGCATGGGAGCACGTGCTTGTAGTTCAAATTTGAATTATGCACATTAAATGACCAAAAACTCAATTAATGTGTAAATAAGGCCAAACGAAGCCGGAATAATTCCAAAATTTAACAGGGCACTCATGTAGTTCTATGTTGCCTTTGTAAATAAACTTCGCACCCAAAGGTGACACGTTCCCTCTCAGAACCACGAGCCTTCTTGAGAGAAGCTTCGGTTTGCAAGAAGCTTATACCAAAATTTGTTCCTATTCAGCCATTTTTTACCACAACATGGTAGTACCTTGACATGACATCCATGCCAAGTTTCATGATATTCAGACGTGTTTTGGATTTACAAGAATTTTAAAAACCAAGTTTCTCAATGTTCTCGGCCGAGCCACGATGCCCATATGTTTTAATTTTATTCTCATTTCTTGCATGGGACCTAGAAATTCACCCAAGGACACAAATGTGATTTTTCAGCCAACTTTGGTGCATGAGAGCATGTGCTTGTAGTTCAAATTTGACTTATGCACATTAAATGACCAGAAACTCAATTAATGTATAAAAATGACAAACGAACCCGGAATAATTCCAAAATTTAGCATGGCACTAATGTAGTTCTATGTTTCCTTTGTTAAGAAACTCACGGGGGGGGGGAGCGTATATCGTTTCACACTCAAAGGTGGCACGTTCCCTCTTAGAACCACGAGCTTCCAAATCGGCCCAATTTTTACCACAACATGTTAGTGCCATGACATGACACCATGCCAAGTTTCATGATTTCCAGCGAGTTTTGGATTTACATGAATTTAAAATCTAAGTTTCTCGATGTTCTCGACAGAGTCATGACGCCTGGATGTTTGAATTTCATTCTCATTTCTTCCATGGGACCTAGAAATTCGACCAAGGACACACATGTGATTTTTCAACCCACTTTGGTGCACCGGAGCATGTGCATGCAATTTATATTTAGATTATGCACATTAAAAGTCCAGAAACTCAATTAATGTATAAAAAGGCCAAATGAACCCGAAATAATTCCAAAATTTAACAGGGTACTCATATAGTTCTATGTTGCCTCTGTAAATAAAATCAGGGGGGAGGCAGCGTATATCGTTTCGCACACAAAGGTGACACGTTCCCTCTTGGAACCACGAGGCTTGTTGGGAGAATCTCCGGTTTTGCAAGAGGCTTATACCAAAACTTGTCCCAATTCAGCCAAAAATAATACGTATGAAAACAAGGTTTAGATTAGCCCGAACATCTCGCTACCTAGACCAATAATGTACTATGATTTGAATTCAACATAAAATGGATACAAATATTTGAATTGGAGACCATATGGTACATGTAGTTCATAGTGAAATATGATTACTACTATATGCATGTCTTTTTGTTATCAAGATAATATTTAAATTATCTATAACTTGACAACAATCGTATTCAAATAAGGAAAATTGATTCAAATTTAGTCCATATGGTAGACAACAATATATATGTTCACATGGTGGAGTAAAATGTTCATATATGATGGAAGATCAAAATGTACGACTACATCAATTATAAACCGCAAGGTCACCTAATGATATATTCGAATTCAACATAACGTGGATTCAAAAATTGAAATTCAAGATCATGGCATCTCTAATCATATAAAAAGGGTCTTGTTCTCCCGATTTTTTTTACATTTTTCTTGTAGTTTTTTCAATGGCATCTATAGCAATATAGTAAAAGGGGACATGACTCTCTTATGTCTTGTATGATTTTTTTACACGTTAAGTTTGTCCTGCCGAACAAGGAATCCGCACCTTGTTATCCTTAAATTTTCAAGCTCGAGTATCTTTTGTCTCACCTGCTTTGAACTCCCGCTTCTTCAACCCGCGCCGTGCCTTGTTATCCCAAAATTTGGACGCGCGCGAGAACTCCCTCCTCATCCGAAATCGCTCCCACAGCCCAGACACGCGAAATCCCCCTTCTACCCCTCAGCCGGAAATAAAGCTCCACGCCGCAGTGTCAAAACTGGTGGGGGTACGCTGGTAACTTACCCTACATTTCGGACAAGCGCGTCCCTAAGCTTGGCTCCCCCTCCCCCTTCGCCCCCCCATTCGTACACCGAGGCCGCCAAAACCCGCGAAACCCCACGCTCCTCCGTCAGCCTCCCGACCGCCGCCCAGCCGGAGACTCTTCCCCGACTACGTCGTCCACCGCAATAGCTCGCCGTCCCTCATCCACCACACCGGATGAGGATCCATTGTCGATCTCGTCGTCCCGCCGGATCAGCCGCCCCGTCCTCCACCTCCAAGGAGTTGCCCCGACGTTCGCCTCGTCTATCGCGCCACCTCAATCCCCACAGCGTCGTCTTGACCTGCCCCACCGGAACCGCAGCACCCTCACCAATTCCTCTGATGAAGCCGAGGCCAACTCGGTGCCAGCAAGGAGGTTCTGCACTCACCGCTGCATTTTATCTTTTATTCAATCTCATGGGGCTGCCGGTGCTCGATACCGAGCAGACATGGCGTCTCCATCGACGGCGCCGTCGCCGGCCACATCATCCACGGCGTCTCTCCCCCATGTCGTTGCTTCCTCGATGGCGACTTCCACAACAGCACTAGCTGCAGCTGCTCCGGCTCTTGCTCGCGCTGCGGCTCTGTTCTTGCTGTCGGTCGCGCTGATGCACTGCTCCTGCTTTCGTTCGTGCTGCTGCTTTGCTCTTGCTCTCGCTTGCGCTACTGCCGCTGCTGCACGACCTCCGGCAGCTACAGGAGTTGCTGCTTTAGCACTCGCTTAACGTTGCTCTTGCCGACTTGCTCTCTGCTAGTGCGTTCCTGCTCAAGCGCTGCTGATTTAGATCATCGCTTCTCTGCTAATAGTGCTCGAACGCCCTAAACATCTATTGCAATGCTCATTACTAGTTCAATCAGTTTTAAACGGTAAAATTCAGTTTCGATTGTGAAGTTCATTTTCTTCGATTATGTTCAGAGTGAACAGTACTTACAACATCCGGACGGAGCGGCCGTGGCGCTTGGCCGATGCGTTTACATCTAGCACTTTTTGGTGATGTATTTTACATCATCTATTGCGTATGATATTAGGGTCCCACTTCAGATTAAAGTTGTCTGTCTTGTCATGCTTCACCTCGTCGCTGTACACCTTAGCGGAGCTGCTCCAACGACGGAACCGTCCATCACAAGAGCAGTACCCTCGGTGCCGTTTCCAGAGGCCTCGGATCTTCTTCCCCGCCTCCCAAATACACCAGCATCATCACCATCCTCCATGTCCAACCCAATGATGCCGAGGTCCACAAGGCTATGCCAAAGAGGTTGTACACTCGTCGCATTACTTTGTTTCTCCATTCCTCTGTTCTTCCAATTCATGTGAGCCAAACACCCAGGTTGACTGAAATCCTATGTTTCCAAATGCTCTGTATTGCACGTGCATTCCTATCATATTCCTGTGTTTTTCTTGTCCCTGCGTTTATAGAATCCTCCAATTCTAAGGAGCCCTTATAGATTTACTTCATTTTCAGATTGGCCTCAAAGAAAACTGTGTGTGTTATGTCCTGCTCCCGCCGTGCCATCATCCACCCCACCTGAGGTGCACCATCGACAGAAGCGTTCACTGCAGCAGAGATCCCCCTTGCAGACTTTCTTTCGCCGCCTCAGATCATCTTCCCCGTTGTCGGCAGCCACGCCAACTGCATTACCATCATTGGCTGAGCAGATGAACCTGAGGACTAGACAGTTCCGGAAGAGAGGTCGCAGTCTTTCGTGTTTGCTTACGTTATACATCGGTTATTATTACCTGCTACTTTATCATTCAATCTTGAGTTTTGAATTGCCCATGGGTCTCATACCGAGCCAGCAACGAATAGTATCTGTCTATTATCTGGTTCATCTGGGGTCTTCTATGTGGTTCATGTTGGGTGGGCAACAAACAATAGATGATCCATTGTCTATCTTTTTAAGCTGAAGCTATAATATACCTGCTATCATTAGTTTTGGATCCATCCACTCGTTTTCTACCATCAGTCTTGATTTTTGCATGCACCCTTAGGCCTTACAAAATCTAACTATTTTTTTATTATGCATGTCGATATTGTACACAATCGTCTTGAAAATGTAGAGAAAAAGAAGACCGTTCGCGTCTTGAATATAATGTCATGCAGACGCTGCTCCATGGTGGGCGAAGTGCCACCCCCCCTCTCCTGCATTTCCAGATTGTATTCCATAGGAAGATAACTGTCACTACTAGAAATCCCCATATTTCCGACGGTGAAATATAATAGCCGACGGGCCATCGGTTATTAGAGTAATAGCCGACGGTAGTTCCAATGGCCGACCGTTATTGCCACTCACAAGTATTACGACTAATAGCCGACGGTATACTAGATTGCCCGACGGTAAAAGTCCAACTCTCGGATATCCAATTAAATGCCCGACGGTTCATTATAATGTCCGACGATTTTTGCTACACCCTCGGGGATTACATGTAATGCCCGACGGTGAAATTTAATAGCCCAAGGTGAAAATAAAACTCTCACCTATTAGTGCAAATGGCCGATGGTACATATGTGACTCTCGGTTATTTGGAACATACCTGACGGGGATAGCTATAACCGACGGTTAACTTTCACTCTCGGTGATATGCTTCAATGGATGACGTCAATAAACATGTGGAATGACCAATATTAATTATATTCCATATAATTCGAGATGATACATTTCTCTATAATATTAACCAATAGCTAGTATTCTAGAGTGTCTACTCACGGGCTATGTATTCGGCATAAGCTGATTTTATATACAGAATTATGTATAAATTTCACTCTTTTAATTGTTGACTTGCAAGTTCCATTGAGAAGTTTTATCTCTATATTGGTAATTTATTACTCGGTTGTAGATTCTGCAGGTCGGAGGGGCGTTGGTGCGGGCCGGCCACGATGTTCGTGACGCCCATGGCGCCGTTTTCCTTCTTGTGGGCAACATCGAGACCTACACCCGGCCCTCCGCCTCTTGGCCCTGGGCGAAAGCCCAAAATCTCGGATTGGGCGACGGTAGCGTCGGTGTTGGTTTCTTCTTGAAGGTGCCACCTTGGAAGCTCTTCATGGTCGTGGCTCGGTCTTGCTGGTGGTCGACCGGTCTTCAATAGTGTCCATGCTCGGCAACTACGGTGGGTGTTTGAGTCTTGGCAGGAGATGGTGGCGATATATGAGTTTCCTTTAGGGGTGAGCTCGCCACGATCGTTGTCCTATCCTCGGCAACTGGTTGGCCTGTCCATTCGTGCTCGGGGTGAGTTGCTCTGCCTGCCGACGGGACGGCGTCCTTCGATTCAGGACAAGAGGGCAGGGGTGCCCTCTTCGGAGGCAGCGACGGGACAACAAGTTTGAACTTGGGAGGGACAGAGTGTGGCTTTCGTCCGGCGGTGAATAGCTCCCTTGTCGCAGTCGTTGATGACATGATCTGAGGATGTCATTGTTCCTGGAGTTGTGTATCATGTTGATTCATTTTCCTTTCTTGTTGTATGGCCGGTTGTAATTTGTGGTTTTGTTTATATATAAAGCGAGACGAAAGCCTTTTTTTCATATAGCACACACATTCAACTATAACTTTATATGTGCATACCAATATACTTCCTCTGTCCCAAAACAAGTGTCTCAAAATTAGTATAAAGTTGAGACACTTATTTTAAAACAGAGGAAGTATAAAAAGTGATCTAAATACATTTATATTTCTTTACAAAAGCAAGAAGATTTACGTACAACGATTCATGTCAAATATAGATTGAGTCCCTGATTTGGGTCATTTTTTTCGAGCTGATTTGTGTCCAACACACGTGACTATAGCATCAGCCAATCGTACAAAGATCGGGCAAGGTAATTTCCATCATGTAATTAATTTTTATAGACCACGCAAAAAAAGGAATTAATTTTTATAGAAAACCTAAAAATAATTACTGTACTTCTGACATACTCCGTCCAATATTTCCCTCTTGATTACGTGGCCACGTCCTCCCATCTCTCACCCCCTTTTCCCTCTGATGAAACCTCCCACGCCACTCCTTCTCTTTCCCCATCCCCGCCATCCGCCACCACGCCAATCCCGCCGTCGCCCGTCGATCCGGCGCCCACTTCCACCCTCGTCTCTCCACTGGTCCAACAACGTCACCCAGCCCCTTAGCTTGTTGGCCCAGACTGGCAGCCCTCGGCCATGACGCTGCGAAGCTCGGCGGCTTGACCTCGTCGCCCCCATCCAATAGGTGCTCGACGCCGCTCCTCGGGACATGACGGTCTTCTTCATGGGCTCTCTCTCCCTTCACCTCCTCGCCATGTATCGTCCCTTCCTGAAGCTCATCCTCATCCGGGTGGCCCCGATGTCGCCGAGTGGACCACGCCCTCCCGCCTCCGCCCTTTGTGCAGGTCAGTCGCCTCTTCCTTTGGGCTTTATGCAATTCGTTGAACAAGTCATATATGTGCCGTGTGTATGTGTGCCTTTGTAATGGATGGTGGGATTGTGTCCTGGTGGAGTGGTGGTTGGGGTGCAGGATTTGCTCTGTTGTTCAAGTTGAATAAGCGGGAGATGGAGGAGATGGTGCCATGAAGGGCTAGTGTGGTGGTGAGGTTCAAGTTCTATCTGACGCCATGGTTGTTTGCATGTCTGCTTAGGTCTTTTTTTCTTTTGTATGGTTGTTGAAAAACAAAGCCGAGCCTATTAGTTTGGAAAATAAAGTCAAGCCTATGTGTTGAAAAATAGTTTGATTAACTAGCAAGTGGCCATTTAGGCGCCGGTGAGTTGAGCTGGCTAGCTTGTGTTGATGCATGCATGTTTGGTCAAGGCTAGCTAGTTGCAGTGATTAGAATAGTACATAAGAGAAGAGACCCTATATCGGCGTGTGTAACCAGGATCGCATGTATACTTGATACTCTTGTATAGCTTAACTAGCAGCCCCTCGTAAGCAAACCAACTAACATTGAAGAGGTCCTCCATTCATGTCATAGTACGTACATTCATAGTTCTTTTTCCTTCAGTTTTGGTTCATAGATGTAATTGTAAGTTTTGTACTCTCGCTTTTGCTTTTCTTCTCGGTATTTTTTAGTTCTGTAACATCTAACTTGTATGCCTAAGGCTGAAGCAGCCACGACATGTTAACATCATGTCCCGTATGTTCTTTCTCAAAGATGTAGAGCGGGGTTCTTACAGTTTGATAAATACAGGCCACATCAGATTCTCAAGGCGGCTTTGAAAGGGGTGAGATGATGCTTGTCAAGACTAACTGAAAAGGTCAGTCCATCATGTCTTACCCATTTAGTTATGCGCCAATTTAGTTCGGACAACATGAGCACGCTTACGGATAACTTGCTTTGACACATGCTCTATTTATTTGAGCCTGATTTCTTAGCTTACCTCATTGCCTACGTGGTCTTTGTTGTACTATATATGATGTATGCACCGCTTATGCCCTATTTCCCCGGATGTGGCTCATAACTGAGATATCTATCTATTAAATCCATCTTAATTAAGGTGTGATGGCACAATTTGGTTGAACTCATATAGGAAAAGATGTTGCTATAATCAATTACAAAGAAAATAATTTGCACAGAGAAAAATATTTCAACATTAGACAATATGATCGGCATGTTTGACCCTTGTCAGGCGGCCTCCTTACTAGCTTTTGTTTTTCCCTGTACTAGCTTTGCCTATTTTGGCCTTCAGCTTTCGAGACCTTGATGCTTTTGAGAATGTCCAGCAAACTTGGTTTCATTATAGTAATGGAACCATGGGGGTGACTCTCTGTTTATCTAAAAAAGTGGACAATATTGAATTTTTTTGGGAAGTGCATACGTAAATAATGGTAGCTTAACATGAAGAATGATTGTGACCTGTCATACGAAACATAAGAAGTTGCTTAATTTGGTATGCGCAATATAACCTAAACTATTGTTGGTGGAGATTAGTGTGCTACTGCTATTTAATTTGTTTGAATGAAAAATTATATTTATATCTTTCTTTACATGACATTCTTAATCTGTTTTTGTATTTATTGTATGCCCAAACTAGCCAATAGTGTTATGCTAGTCTCAGCTTCTATCGTGTCATCAATTTGCAAAATATAAGCGCTAGTATATATACTTGATTGGGGTTGCAGATGTCCGTTGTACATTTGTACTTGGTTATCATTTTACAACTTCAACAAGCCAATGAATCGATTATCGACACAACATATGTGTCTTTCGAGATAAGGTTTTTTACTGTATCACATGGCCATCTTGGTGTAACCATAGTACATGCGGGTTACGGACATAGGATTGTTACGATTAATTAGAAAAATGTCATGTGCTTGAATTATATTAATGTTACAAGTAATTTGAAAAGCATGATGTGTTACGAACCGCTGCAAACTTATAATGAAATTGACATTAGTGCAGTTTATTGGTATATTCCTTTTGTACACGAGCAACGTGTAGTACTCAGTCTATTATTTGGAGTTGCGTTCACTGATTCATGTAACCTGAAAATTGCATGTGAAGGACCAAAAGGTGAATACGTAGTCATCTTGTTAGATATCTAACCAGTCAATTAGAACATCTAAGTTCCTTTTTGTATCCTCAATTAAATTTCAACTACAAGATGCGTCATTTTCATCTCCCTTACATCTAGTCTAATCATTTCTTAGGAATGGGAGGCGATTACTCGAAGAATCATGATCTATGGCAAGGGTGATGATGTCTATGGCGATGATTGTTATGATCTATTTGGCGACGAGCATTATGATCCATATCATATGGTGATGAAGGGTGACGAGTCTAGTGATCTTTCTTCAAGACGTTCAACGAAGTGAAATCATGGGGTTTTGGTCAATTTGGCTTATGCATAATGCTTGGACCATTATATCTTAGTTACATTATTTTTTGCATTTTAAACTTCCTAGATTTTTCATCATGATCAATGTAATTTTGATGCAACTCTTCCGATATTTTGAAAGCTGTGCTATATACAATATATGTTACTTGGTCATGTCTCGTACAATTCTGTGATATATTTGAAATGAAAAGCAATCCTCTAAGGGTGAATAATGGCCTACCATGCAACGTAACATCCGAGCTACACAATATGCCAACATCTCAAAGATTGTTAAATATATATATTGAGGGTGTTCGTCGGCCTCTCAACTATAGGAATAAATGAAGGGTGTATGCACAACCAAGCGATTATACTAGTGACAGTTTGGTTCTCCTCTTAGTTATAATGAATCCCGAGGGGCCAAATATGCCGTCACCTATTGCAAAAGCCGAGGAAACCGCCAGATATGAGCATCGTCGAGTTTTGGGGAGTTGGCTCGCGACCAAAATATAATCGACGGCTCATCGTCAGCTAAATACCGTGGAAAATTGTATTACCCTACGGTATCGTCGGCTATTATTGTAATGGCCGACCAAGCATAGCCGACGGTGTACCGTCGGTTATAAAGAAAGGTGACGGTGAAGGAAAATATCCGATGGTAATTTGACCCTCGGTTATAATGGGAAATCTAGTAGTGTGTTCAGATGGAGATTCAGAAGGAGCCGACCATGCCTGTTTACCACCTGAGGTGTTTGCTCTAACCTGGCATGCTGATGTTGGTCATATCATGCATATGGCGCCTTGCATTGCTTACATTATACATCTTATATGTCATCACCTTAGTTTAGATTTGCTTTGTGTGAATGCCACCTGTTTGGTTTCTATATCATACTCGCACCATTCCTAAATATTTGTCTTTTTAGAGATTTCAACAAGTGACTACATACGGAACAAAATGAGTGAATCTACACTCTAAAATATGTCTATATACATCCGTATGTGGTAGTCCATTTGAGATCTCTTAAAAGACAAATATTTAGGAACGGATGGAGTATATGGGAATTATGCAATGCCATCTTCTTTAGCCAGGCATCATATACGTGAATCATGCAATGCCATCCTGTTTAGCCAGTCATATGTGAATTGTATCGTGCCATATTTTTTCCATAATGTATTCCATTTGTCAACAATGTTTATACTTTCATCTACTCTTCACCTGCATCAGCCATTTGAGTCGGTCATGGGAAAATATGGAGTGAAAACAAGGTCTTCTAAGCGATCGATGCTACTGTCGATGCAGATTTCTTGCTGGTTATAGATAGCTCCTCGAGAGGAGGATTCGTAGAGAGATGACCAATCGTATCCCCCGAGGTGCATGCTCTAACTTGGCTGGGTTATATTTCTCATATCATGCATATGGTGTCTTGCATTGCCATCCCATCTGCTTAGATTAGACATGCTTTGTGTGAATGCCTCCTATTTGCTTTCTATATTAGATATGTGAATTATGCAATGCCATGCTTTTCAGCCAGTTATCATATATGTGAATTATGCACCGCCATGGAGCCAGCATCATATATGTGAATTATCTCATGCCATCTTTTTTTCATTACGTATTCCATTTGTCGACAATCTGTATATTGAACTACTCTTCATGTGTATCAGCCATTTGAGCTGTTATGAAAAAATATGGAGTGAAAACAAGGTTTTCAGAGCGTGCAATGGTACTGTTGAAGCATATATCTCGATGGTTACTGTGGAGCTCCTCGGAGGAGGATTCAGAGATGATGACCAGTTCTATATCCCACATGAGGTGTATGCTCTAAGATGCAATGTTTATATTTCTCATATGATGCATATGGTGTCTTGCATTGCTTAGTTTAGACATCATATGCACAATATTGAATTCTATCTAGTTAGTTTAGAGATCATACATGCGAGTGCCAGCTGCTTAGTATATGAATCAATTATGTCAATTATATCATGACATCCTGTATACTTAGACAACATGTATGTGAATTATTTCATCCCAACCTATTTTAGAAAGACATCATATAGTTTTGTCATGTCATCCTATTTAGTACTCATCATATGTTGAATTATGCCATTATATCCTGTTAAGTTATCCATCATATATCTGAAACTGTGTCATGCTATCCTGTTTAGTTAGGCATCATATATGTGAAATTGTGTCATGCTGTCCTGTTTGGTTAGACAACATATATGTGAATTACCACATCTGTCTATCATACAATGTCTGTACGTTCAATTTCTTTTCTTGTTTATCAGCCATTTGAATTGGAGGGGGTGATGGCAAACCCGTTCTTCACAAAAGACAGTGCTACCCGTCGATGCAGATAGAACCATGGTTGTACTGGCCCACAAACTAGCCCCACCACACATAATCGAGACTCTTCCAGATTGCACACTTACACCGTTGGGCACGTAACCAGCTACAACCCATCTAACCGCAACCCCAAATGATAGTAACCACTTATAGTTGAAAAAGCACCATGTCCACCATAGAGTACCCCCACACACGGCGGTTTGTAAAGCTACTGCGATTGCCCAAAGCACGAAGACCACCACAGCTAACCCAAACTCCACGTTTAAAGCGTAAGAGCAACTGTTCTCATGTCGATTACGTAGCTATGGTCCATACTCCTTTCTTTGTTGCATCACTGTATTTACTCATACCAACTACTTTCGAATTTGAAGGATCCAATTGAAACTCCAATGGCGCAATAGGTATGTTTTAAACCTATTTCTTTAACTGGATTGCTGTTCTAACTTCTTGCTCTATGTTGATTTCAGTTTAAGTTTTATAAACAGTTATGTTCTCATGTGATGCACATTACAAGTGCTGCCAATCTTTGTGTAGTTTCTCACACTTATATTCGGTCTATGCTCTTTGTGTCTTAAAAATATATGAGTTGAACTGTGTCTCTATCTTGATTAGGGAACATAAACTAGAATGATATGGACAATACATTGACCATAGTACATAGATATATGTTTGTTTCATCTTTGTTATCATGTCCACCTTACTCTTGAACCGGTTTACCAAAATGAGTTTGGTGTACTACAAGCTAACCTGTGATGTGTCTGCTTGTTTCTCTTGTAGTATGCAAAGAATATTGGAGAAGAGCACCCCACTATGCAATGGTAGAGAAAGTAATGCAGATAAGGTTCAAGATAGTGAGACAACCTTGTTGGTCTCCAAGAAAGGTGATAAAAACGATCTTGTAGACAGTGAGAAAACCCCACAGTCCTGCGTTGATGTAGTGTTCGGATTCTTGGCAGCGATCTGCGGCACAAGCTCTTCGAACTTCATTGCCTAAATCACTTCAGCTTCTTCATTCTCCGCTACAAGCTGAAAGGCATCGGGCCATTGTCTTTGCGGCAAGAGGTCAAGGGCGAGGAACTCCTGCAGAATTCAGATGCGTACTTTCTTGTGCAACAAATGAAGGCTGGAGGATTTAAGCGCCAAACAAGAGAAAGTTAATAAGCTTTCTAAGCATCTTGCCAGCATTATGGGTACCCAGGATATTGTTTCTTGAACTCTTCTGAAGTGGTTTCAGTTCTGGACTTGTTTTGCTGCGGTGTTTATATGCTACTGTGTTCCCGATATTTGCACTAGTGGTGAACTTTGATGCCCAGTGGATATAATATGTGTAATAGCCATGATAGCCTAGCATAAGTTGCTTGCTTATCTTTTTCCTTGTTGCCTTGTTTATTTGTTTGCTTGTAGTCAGTGTAGTTCTTTTTCCGCGGTTTGCTAGTGGCTGCAATAACCTATTTTTTAAAACTATGCCACAATAACCATGGGCTAATATTTACTGTAGTGACAGTCGGCCTCCTACGGGCCGTAGAAACAGTGAGCCTTCTACGGGCCGTAGAAACAGTAGGCCTTCTATGGGCCGTAGAAACAATGGGCCTTCTACGGGCCGTAGCATCAATGGGCCTTATACGGGCCGTATGATTGATTGGCCAAACATGGGCCAATAACATGCCACATTATGGCCGTAAACAGGCTAGAGTTGGAATCGTTCGTTCATGGGCCGACCATAATGGGCCATCTTTAATAGGCTGTATTTGATGACGCTATGAAAACGACCCAATGTATTAACGGACCACAAAGCGGGCGGCTGTAACCCACGGGCTGAATTTGGCCCTGGCGAGAAAATGATAGTAACGGGCCGTAAGTAAACGAATGCTCGAAGTGAGCCCAAGAATAAATGGGCTCTGAGAAGGCCGAAGATAACATGGGCTGAACGCCCAATCAATAACGGGCCCTTAATGGGTATAAAGTGATACCTTTGTTCATTACGGGCCGGTTCACCACGGACCGTTAATGGGTCTAAAGTGATACACTCGTTCATTGCGGGCCGGTTTCACCACGGCACATTAATAGGCCAAGAGTTACATAGGGCCTCATATGGGCCGAAGACGTCATGGGCCATACATGGGCCGGTTAAAACGGGCTGAATCATATTGGATGGCCCAGATGATGCTCTTGGGCCTAATTCGGATAGGGCGTAATGGGCCTTGGGTTAGCGAAGTAAATGGGCTATATGCGAACAGGCCGTTAACAGGCTTTCCATGGGCCGACCCGTCACCTTTTGACCAAGTCAAACGGGACGGCCTTTTCACAGGAATGGGCCTCTGTTGGGCCGTGCCATGTGTTGACGTATCATAGGTGCCTTCTGTCCAATGAGTGGATGACATCTGTCCCAACAATGAGCCGACACGTGTTTCCCCCAGCCAATGATGATTTTACACGTGGAAAATCCCCATTGGTCGGGGATGTTAACGGGTTATGGGATCCAAAACCCGACCCGATAGCTTAACGGCGTTCCGTTACGGTGGATGCCACGTGTCGGTCACCCTTGACGAAAGCACTTCTGTGTCGCGCGATTTATCGTCATGGAAGTGGACACTTCCGTGATGATAATTTTGTTATGTCATGGAACACTTCTACGACAACACATGTATGACTATCTTGATTCTGTCATAAATTTGTCATGGATGTACATGCATGACAAAAAACGCGACCTACTGTGACAAACACGTATCATCACGGAAGTGTATTTTTTTTGTAGTGAATGCTTAGCGTTTGCATGTGTGCCCGATTCCAAGCGGCACCAAAGGAATCGCATCACCTAGCAGTGAAGCGAATTATTCGATATTTGGCTCACACCCCAACACTAGGATTATGGTATCCAAAGGGCTCAGAGTTTGATCTAGTTGGATTCTCAGATGCTGATTATGCTAGTGGCAAGGTTGATCGCAAGTCCACATCAGACACATGTCACTTTCTTGGACGATCTCTTGTCTGTTGGTCTTCAAAGAAGCAAAACTGTGTATCACCGTCTACTGCTGAATCTGAATACATTGCTGCTAGATCATGCTGTGCTCAACTTCTCTAGATGAAGCAAACTCTCAAGGACTATGGCATCCACATGAAGCATGTGCCACTCTACTGCGACAATGAAAGAGCCATCAAGATTGCCAACAATCCAGTTCAGCACTCGAAGATAAAGCACATTCAGATCCGCCATCACTCTCTCATAGATCATGTCACGAAGGAAGACATTGATATCATTCACGTCAACACTGAAGAGCAATTGGCAGTTATCTTCACAAAGCCCTTGGATGATAAAAGGTTTTGCAAGCTGCGGTGTGAGCTAAATATCTTAGAATCCTCAAATGTCTTGTGAATGGACAAACATCCTAACGCTTATGAATGTTGATGACTTAGATGTGCAACACACGAAGTAACATATATCTTCAATTCGTGAAGATTTATCCTCTAAGTGTGAATACATATATGTGGAATTTGACTTCGGAGCGCCAGGATAATTGTGCGCCGTGTCTAGGTCTAATATTTCCTATACGGTGGGTAACACCACCACCAAACTTTCTTAAAGATTTTCGTTTGGCGTCATGATTGCATTATCTTCATATTTGGTTTGTCTTCAACATTGGTTTGACTTCAAAGTTTATCTTCGCAATGTTGATTTGGTCTTCTCTGATATATATATATATATATATATATATATATATATATATATATATATATATATATATACATATATATATATACAGTCGGTCTATTCTGCTAATATTAGCAGAATAACTATTCTCATAACACTTCCGCACTGCACGCTCAACGCAAGTGCACATCATTCTTTGAACCAAGTGTGCTGCACTACTCACACGAGTGAACTTCTCGTCGGAAAAAACTGCACGCGTTGTTTTTTCGGTACTGTTTTTGCTTTATTTTTTTAACCGTTTATCGGAATGAGGCATGTAATATACCGCTGAAAAGCTATGGATTAGGCACAACTTCGACATGTTGAACACTTTTCAAGATTCCACACAGTTTAAAAGCAGTTTTGAAAATGATGCTGCCCATGACGAGTGGCAGCGAGCGTTTTTTCGCAATTTCTTCTAAAGCACTCGTCGGAATGGAGCAAAAGGTACACCGTTGGAAAGGTATCATCGAGGCGCATCTTTTTCATAACTATTATTTTCTCTAATTCATTACGGTTTAAGAGCAGTTTCAAATTTACTAAATCGCGGAATTCTGTTTTTTTTTAAATTCAAATTTTCGGTACTGTTTTCGCTCCAGTTTTTTAACCGTTTGTCGAAACGAGGCGTGTAATATGGAAGAGGCGCAACTTTAATATGTTGAAATGTTTATAAGATTCCTTACGGTTTTAAGTTAATTTTGAAAATTGTGTGGCGGACGATGAGTGGCAGCGGCCGTTTTTCGCGAAATAATTACAAACCGCTGGTCGAAATGATTTAAATGTTACGCCGCTGGGAAGATATCGCCGAGACGCAACTTTTTCATGTAGAACACTCTCTCTATAATTCTTTATGGTTTAAGAGCAGTTTTAAAAATCTTAATCACGGACACTCTGTTTTTCGCGACACCAAAATCGACGAGGGAACTGCATCGGACACATGGAGACATTGCTTCAAATCGAAAACCGTGATCAAGATCGGACCCAAGCGAGCTGCATGGTTCTTGTACTCTTTTTCTATTTTATTTTTATTAATGAGTTCTTTTTTATGAATGAGAGTGGACCGCAGAGATGAGGCCAAGTGAACCACATCAAGAGGGAAAGTGAAACGCAACACGAGTCTAAGTGAAACGTTGAACCATATCATTTTTTTGCCTTTTTTTAACATTTTTTTATAAATGCATCTGAGCTGCATGGTGAGAGCTAGTGAGCTTCATTGGACGGGGAAGCGAGCTGCATTGTTCCTAAATGCATTTTTTATTTTAAATGGATTGTGTGAGAAGTCCTTCGTAATGGACTTTTTTCAAGACCAAAGCGCACTGCATTTGCATGATATTTTAAATGCATTTTTATTTTGAAATGTGTGTACTGAAAAGTATTTTGTGGTGGAATTTTTTCAGACCAAAGTCCACTGCATTTTTTTGTATGTTTTAAGTACATTTTGTTTGAAATGGACTGTACTGAAGAGTCCTTCATAGTGGACTTTTTTTCAAGAACCAAAGTGCATCGCGTTTGCATTATTTTTTAAATGCTTTTTTTGTTTTAGAAGGTGTGTGCTAAAAAGTCCTTTATAGTGGGCTCTTTTTGTAGACCAAAGTGCACGACATTTGCATGTTTTTCTTAAATGTATTTTTGTTGTAAATGAAGTGTACTCAAGAGTCCTTCATTGTAGACCTTTTTTTAGACCAAAGTGTACCGAATGGTCAAAAAAACTAAACCACGACAACAAATTCCACAACAGCTAACTGCAAGTGCTGAGCGCCGAGTTGCACACACACACACGAGGTGAACCTTCTCTTCAATCCAAGATAGATGTCGCCCAGAGGAGAGGAACTCTGGACTGCACACTCGTGGGCCAACACAGCACACACAAATCAGATAACACAAAAAAAACAACAGAAAAATAACATGTATTTAGGGGCTAGCAAAGTGAACGCTACTAGCTGTCGAAACACGCGCACGCCGCCGAGCTGTAATTGAACCAAATGGGAACTGCATGCTGGAGATGCCTGCGTCCATGCGGTGCTTTCGGAGGACACCTTGGAGAGCAGTTCGCCCAGGATCTTCATGCGGTGCAGTTGTCCGGGTGTTGCAGTGCACCTACTCCATGGCATATGCGGGACTGCAGTTGCGGCGGCAGCGAACAGCACGTCCATCCCGCATGAACTATTCGTGTTGTGCGCACGGCAGCTTGCACCAAACATCTTTGGACTGCTCGAAGTGCTTTGGTGTCTTGCTTATGCTCGGCGATGGACTTCATGGCGCCCGGCAAAACGCTGGGTGAACAAACCAAGAAGGTCCAGAGCGCTGGCGAAAACTCGTCATCTAGACACGCGAGGACACCCCAACCCCACCGGATCCGGGCAAGGCCATGACGAGGACACATCCCGATGCCCTGCTGGAGAAGAAATGGGAGGGGGGAGCTCCTCGTCGGGACTAGATCGACGCAGTAGGTGGGTACCTCCCCGTTGTGGTCGTTGTAGGTGAATGGTGGAGGAGCAACCTGTCGTCGGGGGCCCGGATCCGGTGGTCGTTGTAGTCCACAGCCATCTGGGAGGCCGAATCCGGTGGGTTCTCGCCGCGAGCCCACAGCCAGATGCGGTGTTCGGCCAGGGGAGGGGCGGAGCAGGGAGACGATGGTTGGGGCCACGGTGGCCGAGGCGCGGCTTCGCAGTTGTCACCCGCGCAGCTAGTGGGCGAGGCAGAGGCTCAGTGGGGCGGGTGGTGGGATGGGGGGAGTGGGAGGAGCCGTCTCCACCTGATCCGTGGTGGCCGTGGCTGTCGGCGGAGGTCGGGAGACGATGCCCCATGAGCACGGCGATGGGAGAGCAGGGGAGGCGCACTCGCGCCCCTGGATCTACGCAGCGGATGCAGTCCAAACGCCCACCCCCGCCTCCCCTGCCGCCGCCGGTGAACTGTAGTGGATGGGAGAGTTGCAGGTGGGGTGCTTCTGGGGGGGGGAGGAAGGTAGCGGCGAGGTCAGGCTTGGGCGGTGGAGTGGGGGCATCACGGCGGCCCTGGGTGCGGCCCGACCTAGGGATGGAGGAAGGCTGTTAGGGGCGGCGGGGCTGGATCCAGCCGGATCAATCGTTGAGGAGGCGTGTGGGGAGGAGGCAAGGCGCATTCGGGCAGTAGAGGGAGGTCGGAGATGGCGCGCGAGAGTGGGTGGGGGTGGTGGGGCGCGGCGGGGGTGGGGGTGGTGGGGAGCGGCGTGGCGGGGTCGGAGGTGGTGGCACGCCGCGGGAGTGGGGAGCGGTGGGGCGTCAGAGGGGATGTTGTTGGTGGGGCGGGGGTGGCTGTGGTGGGGAAGAAGGTGGGTAACGAGGGTGGGTAGAAATTGGGGTGCGGGGTTGGCCTAATGCAGTTTTCTCGCGTCGCTGTGCGGTCCGGGTCAGGTTGATTAGTAGCACAGAAGTGTTAGCAGAATAAGACGTTTTGATGTGCAGAATAAGACTCTTAAGGGTGTTATTAGAATAATATTTTGTTACTAGTAACAGAATAATATTTTGTTACTCCCGTGCCTATATAGAGACGCGATGCGTTTTCCCGAATCAGTAAGAGAAACAAAAACATCCCACCCTAATGGCCTAAAAAAACAAAAACGTACTCATCCTCTCCTCTCGACACTCCCTCCACCTCTTCCTCCGTGCGCGCCGGCCGCCTTCCTCCCCACCGCGCCGGCCACGTCCCTCCCCACCGTGCCGACCGCCTTCCTCCCCACCGCGATGGCCGCGTCCCTCCCCACTGCGTCAGCCGCCTTCCTCCCCACCTTGTCGGCAGCCTTCCTCCCCACCGCGACGACCGTGTCCCTCCCCACTATGCCGGCCGCATTCCTTCCACCACGCTGGCCGCGTCCCTCCCCACCGTGCCGGCAGCCTTCCTCCCGTCCCCACCTGCTTCGTCTTCCTCTCTCTACTAGAGCTGTCATCCTCCCTCCACCCTAGCGCCGCCCGCCTCCCTTCACCGGCCGCCCTGCCTTCCTCGACCGACCATTGGCCACCGGAGGTGCGGATACTGCCTCGACCACCTGCTCCAACCCCCCGCCATGACCCCTCACCATTGGGTCGCTGGATCCTGTCCGTCGAGCACCCGATCTCGTCGGCCCTGGAGCCGCGCGAACACCGCAGCTCCCTTCTTGGCCCCGGCCGCCATCCTCCTACCCCCGAGCTCCACTCCAGAATCCCGCCGTTTACCCCTCAAGCTCCACCGTCGGGATCCTACTGTTGGTAAGCTCCATGGCCATCTCCTGCGTTGGGTTGTATGTGTGTTGCGTGTTGATGGTAACTGGGCGGCGGATCTTCAAACTATGAACCACAAGAGAGGTTCACCCTGTACATCAGCTCAAGATCCATCATGTTAAATTATCTTTCAGTCCAAAATGTATGAACCACAAAGGGAGCTCATGTTGCTATTTATTTCTGCTGATGCTCATTCAAATCTCATGCTACTTATGTGCGAAATTTGATGCTCTATAGTTGCTTGTCAAAATGCCCCTACGAGAGCCAAAATATTTGGATAAATTTGATGTTGTTGTTCCTATATTCTAGATGAACCCTGCCTCCATCAGCTCCACTTCACCAGAGTTGTCAGTCCGCAGGAGTAGGGGTAGCAGGTTCACCCGATCACGAGTCTTATTCCATCTCCAAAAATGTTTTTTAGTTCAGTTCTTTGTCACATATTTCACTTCTATTACCTCAGTGCCAAAAGTGCCAAAAGTTGAAATTGCTTGTGGACCACTAGATGAAAAAATTAAACCTTGTTCTAGTAAGTTATGTTCAGACTTCATACTATACTAAATGTCCAAATTACATGGTGTGGTCTTTTGTTCATTCCGTTTCGTTTCGAGTTAACTGTAGCTGAACGTGTGTTGTGTTGATATTGAACTTGTGTTTTGGATAATTGTAAAGTGTTGAGTATACAACATGTATGCACATTTTGTGTTCAAACAAGTTTTGGTCCATTTACTGTTTAAACTTGCATCCTTGATGCCTTGAACTATGGTCTAGAAAAATTGAACTCATGCACATACTTGGTGGTGCAGACTTGGTAGCGGTGATATTTTTGTCCGATTATAAATCAACAACAGTGCAATGACAAAAAGAATGTCAGTTCAAAAATATATATGCATGAGGTTTGGGAGCCAAACAACTAGTATTTCGTTGTGTTTAATTTTTTCTGGTGCATGGTTGAATGAGATATAAAATAAAAAATGATGTACGGTATATATTGTTTTCTTGTAGGAGGTTCAAAGATTGCCGTGGAGCAAGTTCAAGAGTTTAGTATGCCTGTGTGAGTTGTCCATGTCATTGCTGACTCTGAGTGCAATTTTATTTCTTCACTCTCTTGCTTCAGGTAAAAAAGAAATAAACTTGTGCGTCTTGACGCCATGACAAGCTAGCTCTTTCAGCACTTTGGAGATCATGTGCATATTAAGAACTGGAAACAAATTCTCAGTTTCAGTACAAAACAGTGTGGTGGAAATCTATGGATGTATGATGGTTAGTGTGGTTGAATGGTTCAGTTTGCTTGCGTATTGCTCATTGTTCATTTCAGTTTGGTTATGCTACTTGAATGGTACAGAAGCACATGTTTGAAGATGATTTCTCTCCATGTTTGGTTTTGCCTTTCCTGCTGATCTATTTTTTCTCTGAACTTTCAGTTATGGTTGCTTATAGAGAAGAGAGATGGTCAATATTGTTTGCTTGTGTATGCTAGTGAAGTGGCATGGTTCATTTTTCTTGTGTGTGTATGCTACTTATAGTTTTAAATTGTTCACTTGTATATGCTACTGTAAGTGCCTATGTTGAACCACACTATTTAAGTTTGTTTTACACACAGAACTTCAACTAGAAACTTTCGAGAAAGTACGCCCTCTTTGTTTTTGAGAAAAGTTCAAGTATGATTGTTTGAAAAGTACAAAAATGAATGTCTTGAACAACATAAAAAAAATATGTGTTAAATGCCTTAGACGTGAGTCCTCTAAAGCTAATTAGCAGTCTGTATAATAGCAAACTTTAAGATGTCTTTCATTTCCTTATCTTATTTAAGTGATAATTCGTCCAATAAACCGATGATCTTATTTCAGTGACACACTCAGTTTAGTTCCCATATTTTACTTCAGTTCAATAGATACATTATAAGAAGTAAAAAATAACTCCTTGACTGTATCGATTTTCAGCAGTGTAGTTTGCTTCCTTTAAAATTCAATTAGTTCACCTCGGCCGGCAACTCCTGCGTCAAAGCCGCCTTGAGGGCGTATATGACGGCGACGTGTTCGAGGATTGCGACTGGTGGCAGATACAACTAAATTCAGGATGTTTTATGCTCTTTTCTTTTTAAGTGCGTTCAAGAGAGTCATGTTTAAAATGCTAAAAGACAATTGCAGTCTTCTCCCTCAACAAAATTTTGGATTCTAAAGGTATTTATGAAGTGTTGTTAATTCCGTTTCTTGTCTTCATGATTTTGTGCTTGCTTATCACAAGTTCACGTTACATGCTCAATGTAGTAGCTAGCTGAAGAAAAGGTATTGTTCTGTAGCTTTGGTCTTACCATTGTGGTGCTTGTATTATTGCATGGGAAAATGAAAGAAAGGATTTTTTTAGCAAACCAATGAATGAGAAAAGAGTTTGCTGTTTTACCGCTCAATTTAGAGCTTTAAAAAAGTTCAGTGTTCGGAGTAGTTGTTTGGAGATGAACAATGAATAAGTATAATAACACAAAAGAAAAAATTGTAAAATAGTACAACAAAGTTCACTATGTATTCCACCATCAGTACATAAAGAAATATCATACAAATTCCCTGCTCACAAGATTATATTTATATCCTAATGGTTAGTGTCAAAATGTGTTGTTCTTGTTTCTTTATGGTTACTTCTTGATGATATGAATATGAATGTGCTAGCTTGCTTAGCAGTACCATTTCTTGATCGATAGGTGTAGCTCACACAATTCTTGGGCCAATTTTGTCATAACAATAAGGCAGGACATGCTTGCAAGATGATGAAACCATGTATATATAACTTGATGACTATCCAAATTGAGAAAAACCTGAAATATTATATGTGCTCTCTTTGTATCAGTTCTTATGCTTGTGACAATTTTGCACTCATACTGTGTTCAGGTTATTGATTTCCTCTTCAGCAGATGAACTACATTGTCACATTAAACTGCGGGGACATGTTCCCTCAGTACTCTCTCGACAAATGCAACAGTACAGGTTCTCCGGTGCGCCAAGTATTGCCAGTGGCAATGCCTGCATCATGGCCCATTGAGGAGAGCATGCCTGTCAGCTGTAGGTTTTTCTGTATGCACATTTATCTGTTTAGCTTTAAATTTTGTTGTTTTCCACATTTGACACTTGTGTTAATGCTTCTGTGTCGTGCACTTTTGATTCCATTGTGAGGAAAAAGAAAAGTGAGCTAAGTACTTGTTTGGAAAGTTTCTAAGTTCAAACAAAAAACCTAAAGATGTTCATTGAGAAAGTTTGGTTTCGATAAAAAAATGTGGTTTTTGGTTGGAAAATCACTTAGGAAAATAGTTCACTTTTGCTAATTCCTGTAGTTCTCTGGATAGAAAAAATGATGGTTCAGTTTGCTGAGTCCCGTGGTCTAGAAATTATTTTTTGTTTGGTTGAAACAGTTCAGTGCTTAAGCCACAGAAAAAACTGGGCTGTTTTGTTCAAGGGAGTTCAAAAAATAAACACACATGAAGTTCAAGATTGGAACTAACATAGAAAAAATGTACACACATTCTCGATTGTGGACCCCGCTTAGTCATGCTTCTCTGGTCGTGCCACATGTCATGGATACATGATGCGATTTTCGGATCTAGAATAACACGAAAGGGGGTACCAAGCTTAACTAACACTCAAGTATTTAAACTTTCCATGGGAAACTAATATTCATGCACCTCTTTGGTGGATTTTTTGATATATTTGTTTCATGAATGTATACATTGTACTGCTCTATTATGTACATTCGGGCATGATGCACGGAATAAAACATTATGAGATCCTTGGTTTACTTACATGTAGGTCATCAGTTCAAACCTAACACAGAAACTAGTTGCTTGGCATTCGAGCTCTTGTTTTCCCAAGACTAGTACTGGTAAATGCTATTTCCCTATGTATTATTTCCTCAGTCCATAGAGAAACATGGGAATAGTTCAATCGTGTTGGATAGATAGTTCAATTTTATATATCATAAGAAGAAAAGAACATGTTTCTATAGGAGAAAATCAAAAACATTATTAACAACTCACTATGTATTCTACCATCAGTTATGTGTGTGTTAGAGAGAGGGTTCGGTGTCTCATTGTTTTCACTTGCCCCGAAAAAATGTTCTGTTGCAGATTAGGACCATTGTATTTACATTTTTTTAAAACAAAGAACTAATCAGTTCATATAAGTTCAAAAGACAAAGCGTCAAAAGTTCAATTGAAAGCTCTCACCACTTTACTTTCTATTTCTTAATTATTGTATGACATTTCAAGCATTGAGCAAAAGGGATTAGTATAAATTGCAGAAGTAGTTGCAGGATGCTTAAGTTCTTTTGACTTTTTTCTCTCATTCTTCCTGTACTGACGAGCTATTTCATTTTGCTGGTTTCAAAAGTAGAAGGGGAAGATGTAGAGGCTGGACTACTCAGAGCCTTTGCCGCTGATGTTGTGTTGTGTTAGGTCAACACGTAGTAGTAAAAATATCTTGCAGGAAGAGAAGGCAACAAGAAGATGTTCTAGGTGACACGTCCTTCCATCAAAACAAAAAGTTCAAACATAGCAAAAAGTTGTAGAAAAGGATGTGAACATATTATACTCCCATGGCTGTACGAGTAAACATACACCAAGTGTAGACGTTCACCATGTGCTTTATCATCAGTTCAAAAAAAAAGCTTTGTGTGTGTGCTACTGAAATTGACATGGTTTAGTTTGCTCTCGCTTGTATGCTACTGATAGATCAACATTATTTGCTTGTGTACTAAAGTGACTAATTTGAAGCACACTGCTTGTGTACTGATGTTGTTTGCTTTTCTACACCTGATTATATTTTTTGTTGAAGTCCAAGTATAATTGTTTAAGAAGTACAAATGTCGTGATGTCTTGATGCATTTCAAAATTGTGCTGTGTGTTTTGAGGAAAAAATATTTGTCAGGTTTTTGCTGGCCAAGTGTTATTGATTTGTGAGAGCTAAACAAATTTCCTATTCAAGTGGAAGCTCCAGTATATGATGGATGTGGGAGTCATTTTTACATTCATTGTGCAGTGCTTCTCTTTGTGTAACGTTTTATGTTTTTAAGTGCTCATTGAAAATTTATGTTCCTGGTAGTTCATGTATTATTGCGAGAGGAGTTCATGTGTTACTGCCCAGTAAGTAAACTATTAATGACTCTCTCAAGTGATGAAAAAATGGGCAGTGAACCGATGAAAAAAATATCATTCAGTTCAATGATATAAACCATGCATGTTCGGGACGATAATATAGTAAACCGTTGAAAAGTTACGAGCAAAACTCTAACAAAAAACATAGTAAAGTCGAGTCTGTGAAAGCACACAGTAAACCGTTGAAAAGTTACGAGCAAAACTGTAACAAAAAACATAGTAAAGTCAAGTATGTGAAAGCACACGTTCAGCACAAACCCATACTGTGATCAGTTCGAGCACTATGTTTCCAAACAAGAAAAAATAGCACAACCGGTATCACCATATTCAAAACTAGAAGTTCAAATTTGCTAATATCTACAGTACTGGTAATTCATTTTGCAACTAATCTCGACTGTCTATAGTTCATTTTTCTAATAAATATTCTTCTACATGTCTTTACGTCGGCCGTAGAACATGTATTCCTTTTGGACGTTAAGTCAATGTATTTCATCTCTTTTGATCGGATTAATGCTTGATTTTCGTGATGGCAATTTGCATCTATGATATCCTGAAATGAGCCAGTAACTTAGAATTTTTTTGCTAGCTTTGGAATTGTAAAAACACAACAAGTTCACAATTTTAAAAGCTGTAAGTTCAACACGACGTCCTAGACAAGTTCTAGGAAAAAGCTGAAATACAAAGAAAACCCAAAGAAATTCAAATGGTAACATTCAAGTCTTGGGACGAAAGAAGTCTAGAACAACATTGAAAATGTTAGAGTTGACAAACAATATTTTTTAAAATAAAATGTCATTCAGTTCAATGATATAAAACCATGCAAGTTCGAGGACGATAATATCGTAAACTGTTGAAAAGTTACAACGGAAACTATACCGCAAAAACAGAGTAAAGTTTAGTATATGAAAAACATGCTCATTACAAAACCATACGGGCATCCGTTCAAGTACTCTTTTTTTGGAACCATTCAAAACTACTATCAAAAATACCTCAATACAAACACATACATACATCAGTAGAAGTACTCTGTTTTTTAGACAGGAAAAACAACACGATGGGTTTCACCTTATTCAAAATTACTCTTAAACGGTTGCGAAGTAGAGAAAATGTTCAAGATGACTTAGTTTCGCATTTTCGATAGCTATCAATCGGTATATTATTGTCACATTTCGACAAACTTTTTAAAAAAATCGTGTTCAAAATCATAATTGACCGTATTCAAATTCATTTTTAAACCGTAAGGAATTAGAAAAACATTTCTATCCGATAAAGTTGCGCATTTGTCATAGCTTTCCATCGCCGTATCATTTGTCTCAATCCGACAAACCATTTGAAAAAAGACGCAAAAATACGTTTCACCCAGAATTTCACTGTTTTTCAAATTAATTTTAAATTGTGTATAATTTGAAAAAACAGTAGATATATGGAAGAAGCGGATTTTTTCCAGCTTTCCAACGCCATCTTATTTTCTCAATTCCGACAAACCTTTTAGAAATTGAGTCCAAAATATGATTCGCCTTTTCGATTTTGAAAAAGAAAACGTTTTTTTCAAAACTACTCTTAAACCGTGATGATTTTGCAAAAAAAAATCCTATATATTTGTAATGTAGATGTCAAGAGCTTTCCAACGATATATTACACGCCCATTCCGATGAAAAGACGATCAGTTCGACGAGATGAAAATCATCAGTACAACCGTGTGAAACCATTAGTTCAAGTAGGGTAACAGAATAATTTTTTGTTACGCGAAACAGAATGGCCCAGATGTATATCACATTCACTTAGTTCAGAAAATGGCAAGTTTGAAGACATAGCTATAAGTGAATGTTGTAGAGGACAGAACACACACACACACACACACACACACACACACACAACATTCACTTATAGTTATGTCATCAAACTTGCCATTTTCTGATCTCAGTGAATGTGATCGGACCCTAACCCCTTCTGTGCTTCTTCCTCAAATTATGTCTGCCTCATCATATGCATTCTATTGACATGTGTTGAATGTCTTGACTGTGTCCTTGTTAGCTGAAGATACAGAGGCACACATTGAAAACTGTTTTTAATGCCTTATCTCTTTTGCCTGAAAACCGGAGAAGCCGGAACGACCACCCAACAAACCACGCACGCGTGGGAACATGACTCAACTCTCAATAAGTTGCATGCATGCCACGTGTCCACCAGATGTGAACTGCCAGGGGCACTTGTGTAATTGCGATGCGCCGCCCTTCACCTTATAAATACTCCACCCACGCGGTCATTATCTCCTCTCTCACCTCGTCGTCTCGCTCAAACACTAGCGCCACCGCTAACCTCAGTCGACGCCGGAGACGAAGCGCTTAGCTGCTGCGACCTCTTCGACGCCGTCTTCACGCCGGCCGCGGACCTCGTCTTCTACGCCACTGCCGTAAGTGTCTTTCACCACCAAGTTAGGGCGCGAAAGATTGAACTGCTTGGCATCCTCTTTGCCTCGTCTAGCAATGCTTCGAACGGTAAATAAAACTCACTTTTTACCGCCTGTTTGATCCCTTGAATCTGTCAATATCTTCCAAAAGTGGTTTCTACACTTCCAAATCCGTTTCTTTCTGTTTCTGCATCTCATATCTTGCAAGTATATTCACTTATGCATCCCCAACTTGTTAGATTCCTCACTTGTACTTATTCATGGATTCATACAAATCTAGAACCAACTCACTTCAAATAAGTGAATATCTTCGCACTATGAGGTCAATGTCTTCAAACTGATTTATTTTCAAAATCTTCTGAGAATGCATGTGACCTCTTCCCCTTCCCTCGCATGTCTAATGCTGTCATAGGTACATGTCTGTGGGAGAATCCGTTGGTTCTCATAGTCTGCATTCATTTGCAGAGTTCTTACAGCATCATACCGAATCTCTTGAAGCCAGCTCTTGTTTGACCAGTAGATTGAAACCAGACACTATCTTGAAGCCTTTCTGTTTGAGTCCAATGGCTTCAAGCAAATCTGCAAAGAAAGGGGTTGGCAGCGCCCGATACGTCTCCAACGTATCTATAATTTTTGATTGTTCCATGCTATTTTATTTTCAATCTTGGATGTTTTATAATCATTTTATAGTCATTTTATATCATTTTTTGGTACTAGGCCAAGTGCGAGTTGTTGTTTTTTCCATGTTTTTTACATCGCAGGAAATCAATATCAAACGGAGTACAAATGCCACGAAACTTCATGATGATTTTTTATGGGCCAAAAGGAAGCAGATGGGCCCTGGTTGCACCTGGGGGGAGTCCAGAGGAGGGGACAACCCACCAGGGCGCGCCAGGAGGCCATGGCGCGCCCTGGTGGGTTTTGCCCACCTCGAGTACCCCCAGGACCGCCTCTTTGCTCTATAAATACCCAAAATTCCAGAAACCCTAGGGGAGTCGACGAAATATTCAGCCAGCCGCCTCAGAGTCCAGAACCACCAGATCCAATCTAGACACCATCACGGAGGGGTTCACCACTTCCATTGGTGACTGTCCGATGATGCGTGAGTAGTTCTTTGCAGACTTTCGGGTCCGTAGTTAGTAGCTAGATGGCTTTCTCTCTCTCGCTGAATTCTCAATACAATGGTCTCTTGGAGATCCATATGATGTAACTCTTTTGCGGTGTGTTTGTTGGGATCTGATGAACTTTGAGTTTATGATTAGTTATATCTTTTTATATCCATGAAAGTTATTTGAGTTTCTTTGATCTCTTATATGCATGATCTCTTATAGCCTCGTATTTCTTCTCTGATATTTGGGTTTTGTTTGGGCAACTTGATCTATTTATCTTGCAATGGGAAGAGGTGCCCGGTAGTGGGTTTGATCTTCTGATTGCTCGATCCCGGTGTAAAGGGAAACAACACGTATGTATTGTTGCTACTAAGGATAAAAAGACGAGATCTATATCTACCGCCATATAGATAAACAGATCTTGTCTACATCATGTCGTCGTTCTTATTGCATTACTCTATTTTTCCATGAACTTAATACACTAGACGCATGCTGGATAGCGGTCGATGTGTGGAGTAATAGTAGTAGATGCAGGCAGGAGTCGGTCTACTAATCTTGGACATGATGCCTATGTAATGATCATTGCCTGGATATCGTCATGATTATTTGAAGTTCTATCAATTGCCCAACAGTAATTTGTTTACCCACCGTTTGCTATTTTTCTCAAGAGAAGCCACTAGTGAAACCTACGGCCCCCGGGTCTTCTTCCTCATATATTTGCCTTGCGATCTATTTTTCCTTTGCATTTTTATTCAGATCTACTAAACCAAAAAATTATTTATTTTATTTGGCATTCGATATATCAATCTACTAGAATTTACCTCACGTCTGTTTGCCTATCTTGAGGCACCGTACCCCCCAAAAGGGATTGACAACCCCTTTAACTCGTCGGCTTGCGAGGTGTTGATGTTTGTGTGCATGTGCTGTTTACGTTGTGTTGCTTGGTTATGGTTTCATAACTGAGGTAAATACCTACCGTCGCTGTGCTACATCATCCCTCCCTCTCCGGGGAAATACCGACGTAGTTTCAGCTGCCATCAAGGAGAATTTTTGGCGCCGTTGCCGGGGAGGATCTTCATCATAACCAGGTTCCTAATCACAAATCTCATCTCCTCGCAATTTACATTATTTGCCATTTTCCTCTCATTTTCCTCTCCCCCACTTCACAAAAATCTGCCGTTTTATTCGCCCTCTTGTTCGTTTGCCTTTTTCACGTCAGATCTCATGTTTGCTTGTGTTGCCATGTGCCTTCTATTTACTTGCATCTTCGCTTGCTAAAAATTTATTGTTATGGATCCTCATCCACTTGCTAATCTTTTCTAAAGATCCAATTATGATGAACCAATTGCTAGTAATTTGAGTGCACTAGATTATCTTTATGAAGTTCTGCTTGAGATTCGTGAATCTGAAAATTGTGATGAACAAATTTATGAAGTGATTCATGATGGATCCTTGAATGAAAAGCATGATTGCAATGATTTTACCATAAATTCTATTAATGTCAATTGTGTTAGTGATATGCAAAACCCCAAGCTTGGGGATGCTTGTTTTTGTATGTCCACTAGTTATTGCAATGATCATGATTGGGGTGATAATGATTCTTATGATCTTGAAAATTTATTTAAACCTCATGATGAATATGTTTGCAATAATATTGAAAGTGGGTTTGGAAGAATGCCAACTTTAGCTAAAAATAATCCCACATATTTGGAGAGTGTTCAATCTTATGAATTTTTTTATGAAAGTGGGTTTGGAGAGGTCATGACTTTATTTGGTGATAATCCCACTATTTTCGAAGAGTGTCAACTTTGCATGCATGTGGGTCATAAAAAGAAGATTTTCTATGATAGTTATATTATTGAATTTGATTATGATCCTACATATAATTATTATGAGAGAGGAAAATATGGTTGTAGAAATTTTCATGTTACTAAATTTCCTCTCGTTGCGTTGAGATTGTCAATGTTTTATTCCTCTCCTTTGCTTATGCTAGATGTTTCTTGTCTTGATAATTTTCTTTCCTATAAAATTCCTATGCATAGGAAGTATGTTAGACTTAAATGTGTTTGTCACATGTTTCATGATGCTCTCTTTGTGTTTCAATTATTAGTCTTTGTGTGAGCATCGTTGAAAATTTATGCCTAGCTAAGGGTGTAAAACTATAGCGCTCATTGGGAGGCAACCCAATGAATAAATTTTATTTTTTCCTTTTGCTTTCTATTCTTGTGTGTTTACACAATTATGCTACTGGTATGATTGTGTTTTTTGTGTTTTAATTAGTGTTTGTGCCAAGTAGAACCAATAGGATCTTCTTGGGTGATAGTTGTTTGATCTTGCTGAAAAGGACAGAAACTTCATGCTCACGAAATTAATTTTTTAAAATCACCAGAACGCGATAAAATACCAATTCTTTTTGCAGTATATGAGCATACAAATTATATAGGTTGTCCTAGTTTTTCATAATATTTGGAGTTCCAGAAGTATTCGAACAAATCAGATTGCTACAGACTGTTCTGTTTTCACAGATTCTGTTTTTTTTGTGTTGTGTGCTTATTTTGACGGCTCTATGGTTTTATTTGATGAGTTTTTGCCATAGAAAAGTTGGAATACAATATATATAATACAAAAAAAATAAGAATTGGTTTGATACAACACTTATAGTAGTGATTTATTTTTCTTGTACTAACGGATCTCACGAAAGTTCTGTTGAGTTTTGTGTGATTGAAGTTTTCAAGTTTTGGGTTATCTTACGATGGATGAAGGAAGGATGTAAGAGCCTTAGCTTGGGGATGCCACAATATCCCAAGCTATTATCCAAGAATTCGCAACCAACTAAGCTTGGGGATGCCCCCAAGTGGCATCCCCGCTTTCTTCCAACAACTATCGGTATTTTACTCGAGGCTATATTTTTATTTGTCACATGATATGTGTTTTGCCTGGAGCGTCTTATATGATATGTGTCTTTGCTTTTTTTATTTTGTGTTTTAAGTCATCAATCCTTTCTAGACACACCTATTTGAGAGAGCTAAAATTATATCATGACTTGTTAGAATTGCTCTCTATGCTTCACTTAAATCTTTATGAGCTAGGACTTGCTCTAGTGCTTCACTTATATCTTTTTGGGGAAAACTTTGTTTTTGCCACTCTAGTTTTTGACCACTTTGCTTATGCCACTATAGAATTTGACATTTCACTTTTGCCACTCTTAGTTTTTGACAGTACATCACAATTGCCATTCCGTGGCAAAAGCAATAATTTTCAAGTGGCAATTGTGATACATTGTCAAAATCTAAGAGTGGAAAAAGTGAATGAAAAATTATTGATTTTGCCACAAAATGGCATTTGTGATGTATTGTCAAAAGCCAAGAGTGGCAAAAGTGATATGTCAAATTCTAGAGTGGCATAAGCAAAGTGGGCAAAAACTAGAGTGGAAAAAACAAAGTTTCCCCATCTTTTTGAGCCCAGTGTGCTTTGTTTTTTTTTTGAAGAAATGATCTCTTGATTCACTTAGATTTATTTGAGAGTTAGTAAAATTTTGATGAAATTCTCTCTTGCTCCACTTAAATTATTTTGAGATAAAGAAAAATTTTATGCTCATGATCTTCACTTATATTTGTTTGAGCTTATGAAAAGCAACACATGAAAATTAGTCCCAAAAGTGATATATATCCAAGAAGGATAAATAAAAAAGAAAAAATGTCTTGAAGATCATTGGACAAAACTACAAAAAAAAGATACATCCGTGACATTTTGGGCCGAACGAATTTTTTTCTGTCATACTTATGACACTTCTATGACGAAAATTGTGACAAAACCCGGTATCATCATAGATGTGGTGGGCTCCTACTTCTATGACAAAAAATCATGACAGAAAATGGGCTTTTCGTCTTGGGGCGGGCAGAGCCTTTGCATGACATTCTTTGGGCCATCCATGACGGAAAAAACTGTGGTAGAAGCGAGGGCGAGGAAAATATCGGGGTGTTCCCGGTTAAGGTGGGTGGTCGGGGCCGAGCGATGCACGGAGGTTTGCACATTTCTCTCGTACACGCACGCACGTGGGTGCGAGGCGTTGGGATCTAACTGAATCCGAGCGATTGCACTGCAGGCTACGCGTTACTGAACCCGAGCGATCGATCGATTGCTGTTAACTGAACCCGATCGAGCGATTCCTTTGCTACTGCTGCTAACTGAACCCGATCGATGCTGCCTCTTGATGAACAGTGCACATTGCTGGGGGGGGGGGTTGATGAACAGTTCCCGGTGGGGGTGGATGAACAGGACCCCGCGGTGTTGCCTCTAGATGAACAGGACCCCGATCGATCGAGCGGTTGGGGCTGGATGAACAGGACCCGTGGAGGGCTGGATGAACAGGATCACCCGTGGAGGGCTGGATGAGCGATGAGCGGTGGAGGGCTGGATGAACAGTAGCCCATGGAGGGGTGGTTGAATAGGAGCCCGCGGAGAGGGCTGGTTGAACAGTAGCCGGTGGAGTAGCGCGCGGTGGAGGCTGGATGAACAGGAGCCCATGGATGGACAGTTGCAGGTGGAGGCTGGAGGAGGTCAACGATGGATGAACAATAGCCCATGGAGGCTGGAGGGGGTCAATGGTGGAGATGAACAATATCCCATGGAGTCCCGTTTTACGGTACGCCACACCCCTCCCAATGAACAGGACCCCCGTTTCGACCGTAGCGCTCCAACACAAGTCCGTTTCCTCCGTTTTGCGGTACGCCACACCCCTCCCAATCAACAGGACCCCGTTTCGACCGTAGTCGGTCCGCTTCCTCCGTTTTGCGGTACGCCAGACCCCTCCCGATGAACAGGATTCCGTTTCGAATGTGGCCGATCAAACACAAGGCCGTTTCCTCCGTTTTACGGTACACCAGGCCTCGTTTCCATCGGTTGTTCCGTCCAAGCCGGTTGGCTCCCACGCGTTCCATTGCCTACCGATGAACATGACGCATTCTGTTGCCTCCCCATGAACACGACAACGATGCAGTTTCTCCATTCCGACCCAGCCATGTACACGAGCCTTGGCCGTACGTATGCGCGAGTAGGCGTTCGAGACCCCGCCCATATGTACGTACGTGGCCATATTTTCTTTCTTGCACCACAGCGGCTATGCGTGCGTGTACATGCTACGTGCGGCGCCTCTACATCGACCGGTATGTACGTACCGTTCGCGACCAGAATGACAACGCTTCGTGCGCTTGACCAGGTGGGTCCCGACCGAGCACTTCCTTCCGTGCAAAGATGTAGCTAGTGGGTCCCAGCGGTCGAAGCGAATCGTTTTTGCCGGACGCACTTCCTTGCATGCGAAGATGTAGCTGGTGGGTCCCGGCGGTCGAGGAAAGCGTTTTTGTGAAATCGGTGGCCCGTCCGGTGGGTCCCTATTTGTCGGTGGAGGAATAATTATTTTGCGGCGTAATAAGGAGGCACTTCCTTGCGGCGCCGTGGACCCAGGTATCGGCCTCTCCACATCTGATACTCCTTGATGGAAGGCGTTCCTTGACCACGTTGACCACGCCACGCCGAGAGCACCGAGGCGATGGGCGGCAGCGAGGCCTAGGAAGGGGACGACGCGAGCCGGGAAGAAAGCGGCAGTGGAAGCCCGCGCGGAGAAATCTGAGGTTCGATGGTTCGGTTGCGGTGTGAGGTTCTTTGTCGCCGCGAGGCTTGTCGATGGTGGGAATAGTAGAAGCGATAAGGCCTCCGTGGCGATCTGACCCGGCCACGGGAGGGAGGAGCATGCGGCACGACCGGCGTTGCTTTGGGCGGCTGGAGCAAGAAGACCAGAGGTTGAAGAAGCACTACGGCCGTTGGATGGACATCATACGGTCATTGGAGCTAGAATCGTTCATATTGACTAAGTTGACAAAGCACTCCGTCCCCGTCAACTTAGTAGGTCCACAAGTTGACGTCTCACCAATGTGGGTCCCAACTAGTAGGGGGAGTATTCATTTTTTTGTGCGTAATAAGGAGGCACTTCCGGTGGGTCCGAGCTGACAGTGGGGGGAACGTTTTTTTTCACGAAATATGATGGCACTGGATTTGGCGGCTAGAGCAAGAAGATCAGAGATTGAAGAAACACGACGGCCGTTGGATTGACATCCAACGGTTACGTCTGCTAGAATCGTTTGTTGACGTATATAATAACTAAAAAAATCTTGCATATGCGTCAACTTAATAGGCCCACAAGTCAGACCATTCCCTATTTTTTAATAATTTATATATAGCTCATTGCGACTTTTTATGCAATTTATTGCAGTCCATTTTTTTGGTTGGTCAGGGCCAATTTTGCATATTTCTGTGGGTTCCAAACTATTTTTAATACCGAAATGTCGAGACAGATTTAAAGTACTTCGAAGATATATTTAAATTAGGTTAATGCCCAGTGAAATAGGAATCTAAAAATGTGAAAAATTCAGAAATTATAAAGTAATTGCCAATTTGTCATCTCTTTTTATATTTACAACTCATTTCATATTACTTTCAAGATTTGCAGGCGTCTTGAAAGAGTTGCATCATCGAGGGCATAGAAAAATAAGTAGGCTGGATTGGGTATTCTTGAGAAAAAATAAAGCGGGCTCATTTTCACAAAGAAAAAATAGCTGAGCTGGTCAATGGTGAACATGAAATATAAGCATGGGCTAGACGGGCCACAGCCCAGTTCAAACCCTGCTCCATCTCAACAATAACAAAAAAAATACTGCTCGAGCAGCTACGTCCCAGGTGTCAGCCGATCTTGTGTTGCTCTCTTGTCTATTGACTATATAGGCTCACAATGTCGTGGGTCCCAGATGTCAGGAAAACACTAGGAGGAAACATTTTATTTTTCCATACGCTGACATGGTGGGCCCCTACTATCATCCTCTCCACGTACTTCTGCCGATTCCTGTTGTTTGTTGACCATGTTGACAACACGAGAGGGCGGCGCCACGGCGAGCACACCAAAGCGCGCGGAGTATGATGGCGAGGCCTCGGACGTCGGCGTTAACGATTTAGGAGACGGTGGGGCGGCGATGCGTGTGCTGAGGCGCAGCCAGCCGTGGGAGGTGGAAGCAGGTGGCCCCGCCGGCGCTGGTTTGGTTTTGGCGGCTGGAGGAAGACATGACTGAAGAAACACGACAGGCTGCAAGAGCAGCAGGAGTAATTAACAACCTTAACTGAAACCAGCAGGGGCACTTAACAACCATAGCTGAAAGCAGTATGAGTACTTGTACAGGTTCAACCGTACAAAGCACGCCTCGAACAGTGCTACTTTGCCTCTGATTAACCAAGGGTGAGGCCGCCAAGCCCGTGACAAGGCCAGTGCCACCCGCGCATCCACAACCTTCTAAAGCGGCTTCATCTACGCAATGTGGTCAATAAACAGGATATTCACTTTAGAGCCATGGAAAAGCAGGAACATAATCTTACATCCTATTCTCCAAGTTGGGCCGGGCCTTCATTATTTGAGACCACCCATGAATAAGTATCTTTTTCACCTCCAAGGGAATGGAGTAGGTCGACATAAACATCCTGTTGTGACCAAGCGCAAGTCTGACCCGACCATGGTCAGGCATCTATATAGGAACAATAGAACTGGGCAGTTTTTGTTTCAAGAAGATCACAACTTTAAAACTATGTATAAGCAATAGTTTATGAACAACATATACAACAGAAAATAGCTCGTACCATAAGTTTCTCGACATAGTTCGACCTGTTCAATGAGTGCAGCAGTGGCACACATATCCCACGTGGCCTTCCACCATTGAAACGCCCCACAAGGACCTCAAGACGATCAATAAAGTGTAGGAACTTGTGGATGTCGTCCCCGATCAACTTCATTGCAATCGATGCTTTGAGTTGTTACAGAATAACAAACGAGCAGCCTGCTTAACTCTGAAAAAACCTACACGAGCCACCAATTATAAGAAAATATTAGTTAGAAGTAGCATCTTCTTGAGAGATTCGTTGCTACTTCTAAAGTTAAATTGTGATTAGTTAGACATAATAGGTGGATTAAGAAGTAATCGAGGCAACAAGCAAGAACCAGATACAAAACTAACATGGATGAACAATTGGAACGACGTCGGGATGGAAGATCACAGTGAAGATGAGACCAGGTTCTGCTATTTCCATCAACATTTGTGCGCCAACTTTCAGTCCGTAACACTTGAGAAAGTTTATCTAAGTTAGGCCATAAAAAAGCAGCGATCTTCTTGGTTCATAAACCCAACTCGAAACTTATATCCATGGCTTGTCTTCACTCTGACCATTAAACTGATGTATTCAGTTATGGCAAGGTCGAGCATCTTGAGTACATGTGTTCTGGAAGAGCAAATAATGCACTGTAGGAAAAATAATATGAGAACACAATGCATTCCCTATCCAAATCTAGAAATAACTTCCTCCTTCATGTCAGTGTTGACCATTGTACTGGTAGTACCTCTTATCCAAATATAGCAATCCAAATTTCCAAATTAGTCGACAGCATGTTCAAAAAACCCCCACCCTCCCGGATAGAAAAGAGGATTCTAGGAACATATTGTGCGCGTTTTAAAATCCTGTGTTAGGATGAGAAGGAACAAGTGTGGCGTCTCGCCGAGGGCGCCTTGAAACACAGAGGGTCCTCGCACTTTGGGCCTTTGCAAATGAAACACGCTAGATTCAGTAGGAAGAATTATGCATCAATGGCGGCGGCTATCAACCTAGGATTACCCGCGACCAAGGGACTTGGATTTATCGGGGATGGATGAAGAATTCGTACCTGGTTCTCCATGAAAAAAACCTATGCAATCTCCGAGAGGGGGTTTTCTCTGAACAAGCAGATGAGGGAGAAGGGGATTCATGCCTAGTGAAATATTGTCGCTTCGTCCATCCAGCTTACTGCTAAATCTGGAAAGGGGGGGGGGGTGGTGATTTGACGGCTCATTGGGCATTCTTCTTGGCGCTTCTGACCGGGGTGTGTGTACCGATGCGATTGTGCACTCTAATTTGTTCATATGGCACGTGGACCCCGTTGCGGATGCCCCACATATCAGCGAAAAGGAAGTAGAAAGGCAGGAGTAACTAGTTACACATAAATATATTTTTTGACAGAGATACTTCCTCTGTAAAGAAATATACAAATCTTTTATATCACAACTTTATACATAAGAAAAATCAAGGGGAATATATATGACATATATAATTATAAAAAACAGAGTTGTTTTTAACACAGTATAGATGAGTTGGTGATGATGATGTGCCTGCCATCCTGCAATATAGGCCGTCCAATTTATATCTGGCGGATAGGAAGGAAACTATGGCAACTTTGCAAAAAGGTACCCACACACCTCTCCACATTTGCAAATAAGCCCTTCCCTCGTTCATCCTTTTCTCTCACAAGATAAAATATTCATACAAATGCATATTGATGTTACGTGCAGCATACGAGCATTATGGGGTTCACTGAGAATATGATACTCAGACAGGCTCACCGTTCTGGACTTTGGGCCGCAGGCCCACCCTGCATGTTTGTGGGCCCATGAGTTCTACCTCAGCGCTTTTCATATTGCAAGCGATCGGTACGCCGCTGGTTTTAGATGTTGTCACAAGGCGAATACACAAAATTGAATAAAGCACGACAGTTGTTGGAATGAAATCAAACGACAGTTCCTAGCCAGCAATGGGAGTTGCAATTCTATCAACGATATACCATGTGATAAATAATACTGTCATATTACTTATACACATAGGACACTTGTTTCACCATGCCAGATTATTACATCAAAATCTCTCGGAGGATAGATCAGTTCGGCGATTCGTGCTACTACTGAAGAATTTCAAAGTTGATTTGGACCAGCTCTCCTTGCCGAGAAAGTTCGATTTTGAGATCATCCCCTACCGCAAGATATGATTTAGATTTGAACCTTGACCATCATTTAGCATCAATCATCATGCAACCATCCTTTGTACTTACGGTATATGGAGCAGGTTCATTCACACCAAGGCTACGCATGGTAAGAGAAACTTGGCCGTTGTCGCCCGGATTGTTGAACGACTCCCTCATTGCTCTAGAAATTCTATGTTTGCAAATAAGAAGACATACCCAAACAGTTAGATCAACACAATGAATCATACGAAACAACATGGAAATAAAAAAGAACGAAACACTTAGGCGGCCAATGCTTACAAAGAAGGTGGACATGTCGGTTTTTGTAAGGACTTTGGTATATGAAGTGCGAACTACAGCCCGACTGTTGCGGTGCAATCGCTGCTCGTTAAATTTTGCCTGCGAAGGCGGAAGCGGATGCAAGTGCAAGTGTTGGTGCAGTGCAAAAGCCGCCGGCTCTTTGCCGGAGATGGTGCTCCTTGTAGAGCGGTGCCGATGTCGATGCCCAATCCTCCGGTAGATCGGCTTGATCCGGCCAGCGATCGGTGCCCAATCCTCAATTTGGATCGAGACTAAGCGATTTGCATCGATTGCTAGAGCAACAGCCGGTGCTCGATCCGTTCTTTGAAGGTGGTACCAATGTGCGAGGCAATGGCGATCGTCTTTGATGCTGCTATGATCAGCTTTCTAACTTGACTAGGCTTCGTGGCCGTGATCCAGTTTTTCTTCCTTCCTTTTAAGCGAGAAGGACTAATTGTGGCGTTTTGGTAAACCAAACTGCAGTTCATCATAGGGATTCAGCTTGTACTCGGACAATAGACTGATCCAATTTTTCGATAATATAAATGATGGGCCGGTGCCTTCGTTCTTGACACGACATAAGAAGTGAAACCTGCAAAAATAGCCATCATAGAGCAAACCAAATGGTTTGATTCTGTGATGAATGTCACATGGCAAAACCTGCATCGTAAAATTGCGGGAAAAGAAAGAAAACATGACATTAAATCAATAAGATTTAGACAGTAAATCAATAAGATTTACTTGATGTGACACGAGTGAATCCTTACCAGGAAATCACTATGTTGAAGTACTAAACAAAAGATTGATCATCCAACTACGGGTGGCATGCAGGGGCCCTGCCTACTCCCACAAGCATGATAGTCCAAAGGTCGTGAAAAATTGTATGGACCGAACATCCATGGGACTGGAAATCCTGGTGGGTGCGATAAACCCTGCAATGCATACAGATATTGGAGTGTAACCATAATTGATAAACCGTCCTCACAAAAAAGATGATCTGGATACTTCAAAATATACTGGTGAATCGAGTGGACACACATTAACATAGACCGTTCTCGGGGTGACCACATACCAAAAGCGGCGCATGCTAATAAACAATACAGGGTTCACAAACACAAATCAAGTCTTGAATAATAGTACTTACTACAGACGAGCAAAGTTGCACTAATTAAACTCTGCAGACTATTTCTTGCCACCGACCTCTGTGATGAACCCCGCATAACTGACTAGGCCATGGACCTCTTGAGAGATGTCTACATGCACCATCACCATCTCGTCAACCTTGGAGAACCTAACAGAGTGGTTTTCCCACTCATAAACATGATGATGAAGACAGGCCACATCAGATTTGTTGGGAAGCTTTACAAGAACCACACCCTTCGTAATTGAAGGCACAACTAGGAAATTGTTGTGGTCAAGTACAGCCTCGAGAACACGCCTGACAACAATGCTACAGGAAAACACTAGTTCAGGACACGTGGCGACAAGGACACAGCAGCTGGATAGTTTAGCAATAGAACTCACCTCGGGTCTTCCAGTTCACACGACATGACTTTGAGAACTTCATCTCCACCGCGGACCTGGTTCTAATTCAAACAAAAACCATATTTTATTACTACCTCCGTTCAGAAATATAAGATGATTTTCGATATTATACTCCATATATGACTACATATACGCATAGAAATGAGTGAACAAAGACACTAGAACATGTCTTCAAAGGCATGAGAGCGGAGGATTACTTGCAATATCCATAAAACAAGTTACGTAGGAGGCAAATATACACTCTTCAAAGGTAGCATTGATGTTCATAAAGTACTCCCTCCGTCCCAAAATTCTTGTCTTAGATTTGTCTAGATACGGATGTATCAAGTCACATTTTAGTATTAGATACATCCGTATCTAGACAAATCTAAGATAAGAAATTTGGGACAGAGGGAGTAGTTGAAAGTTATCTACAAGAAATCAGTGTCAACCTCTCGCATGTTTTGGTCAAAAGAGGAATTTAGAACCGTCATTTGGCACACAAAAATCACATGCAAGATCACCCAGAATGTTGTACTACTAGTACTAGTACTGCGTGTTAGATGAAAAAGCACGATCAAGATCGAGAAAAAGATCGTCAAGAAGAGATATTACCTGGACTTGCTTAATGAGGGATCCCGGAGAGGGGGGCTTTGATAGGGCGATGGCTTTGAGCTTGTCTGCGGTAGTCTCAGCGGGGTGCTTACACTTCTTCATACCATGAGCATCAACGGTTTTGGCAGAGCCATAGACATCACTTCGGCCGGTGCTCCAGCGTCCAACAAGAAACTGTCAAATAGAAATAAAAGAAAAGAAACCATAATCACAAACCCAAAAGAAGAATAGAGAGGGAGTTGTAGGATCAGTCTCGGGGTTGTAAGACCGGGCCTTGGCCAGAATCAACACCATTGATGCGCTCACCTTTCCTTCTTTGGGAGAGAAGAACAATGGCAGAAGCAGGTTGGGGTTTTCTTGAAAAAATGAGGAACAAGATGAGGGAGAAGTGAGTTGGGTAGAGAGGAAGCTGAGAGAGAAGAGTGAAATGATGGTTGCTTCGTCCGTCCAACTTACTGATGGAAAGGAGGGGGTTTTGTGATTTGACGGCTCATTGGGCATTACTGCGGTGCTTTGATCGGGGTAGTCTACCGTCACTGTACTACGGAGTAATTTAGTGCATGGCTGGAGGAGGATCCACACAATAGAGCGTGTCCACTATTTTTCTGAAGAAAAAAATGATTACAACAAGCGTTTCCACTCTTACAACAGAGGAGTGCGAAACACAGCAGCCACTTGAACATACAAAGTGCTCCTACTACTAGGCATGTGCAGTGGTTCATACGTTAGTACTACATAATCTTGTTGCTGGTGTAGTAAGATATGACGACAACAAATGATGTTGTGCGCATGTCAACTATATGAACAGTAATGTAGTAACATAGTACCGCCTTTTCGACTATCCGATCGAGAATGAACGGTGAGATCAATGTTAACAGAACTAGGTCTACAGCGCACGGAGAGTATGGTGCTATAGTACTCCACGAAACATGAACCATATGAAGCACGGATAGTTTTAGGCAGGGTGTATGAAGGGTGCACGAGATGGGAGCAAAAGTTCCCTTCTCGACCCACTTTTGGGTGTTTGGCAGAGTGCATGAAGGGTGCATGAGTCCACACTAGTAGGTTAACAACTATATTGAGATGAGAATGCAACCAAACACACCCACACGCTTTGTGCTCTGATGGTAGTCTGCACCGTCTGAGTTTGATCCAATGGTCATGTTGCACCGAGACATGGACATGCCCATGCAGAGGGCGCCTAAACACCACCGAAGTCCCTCTGCTTCTCGAGGCGCACGATGTTGGTGATGCAGGGGACAGAACGGCTGAAAGGAAATGCAACCTACGGGAAGGCGGAGGGAGCAAGCCGAGGAGCTGGGAATCTTTTGGTTTTCACCATGGTAAAACACCAGTCGACGACTTCTCACATCGAGGAGCGATGGGTTTTACTGGTAGTCATCGTGATCGATTGCTGCCGCGCCTGCTCCCATCAATCAAAAAATTAAAAATCCTGCTGCGCCTGCTCCCGTCAATCAAAAAATTAAAAATCCTGCTGCACCCAAACACCAGAGCAACGCCGTGGTGGATATTTAAATTTACCTACCGGCAAGTAGATAAAAAAAAGGGGTGAAAAAACAAATGTGCCGGCGGCCTAGCTAATCGGTCGAATTAGCCCAACTAGCTAGCCACCGTGCTTCACTGGTGTACTTGGCGGGAAAGGTGGACTTTCGTGATTTGAAGACTCATTTACTTGCTTCGGCGAAAACGCGCGGTAGGGCGTCCCACGTCAGGAAGAATATATGCGTGCACCACCCGTTAGGACCCCGAAACCGCGCGGTAGGGTGTGCCATGTCTCGGCACGGAGGAAAAATGTGCGTGTAAAAATTTACTATATCAGATGTAGTACCTATGGTTCGACCTCGGGACCCAGCCAGTCGGTCGAAAACACCCCACCAACCACACAACTTCATCATGCTAACATGGCACAGAGGATAGGTGTGGTTTGCTCCGTCTCGACCAGCCACAACGTCTCTTGTTCCAGGCGATTCTTTTATTTTCCAAGCTTTTTTTAGTTGTAGTAACACCACGGCAGGCTAGCGCCGCTCTTCGTGTGTGCCCGTGCAAAGGTTTGACGATGGAGAGAAGAGAGAGATCGCAGACCTGGGACCCACTAGTAAGTGAGTCAATGGTCATGCACGTGTTGACGAGGCACTCCCTCTACTCTACTCAACGTAATACTGTATAAAATCAAGTTATGTGACAAAGCCAACAACCGTTGTTGTTTCAGGCTATCGATTTACGCTTTGTAGTCCAGGTTGCCATTTCGAACCTCGTCTTTCAGATTTGTTAGTTTTAGGTCCAAATTTGATTAATGACAAGTGGGACCCCCGTGTGTTGTTCTGATATTTCAGTGTAGGATTGAACAAACACTTTGCGCGGTTAGACAAGTAACGGCAAAGAGTTACACGTATTTTGCAAGTTTACTGAAAAAATGACAATGACATAGAATATCACATCCACCCCGCAGCTTAGATGCTATGGTGATACGAGTTTTTACACCGTTGTAAGTGAGATCCAATGGCTTGGGAGTAGTCTTTGTAATTATGCGCAATTTCCAAACTCTCCAAAGGTTTTGTTCCAAATAAAACATTCAGGCCTCGTGTGTGCCGCTGCATCTTGGATCCAACGGCTCCCCGTTGCTCATATTAGGTGCTCCCCATAGCTTAATTACCCGCTACTGTGATATGAGCATCTAGGTCGTATGATTAGTGATCAGATGGCACATGCGTAGTACTTACACTTTCTGCGCAATTCCCAAACTCTCTCAGCCATATATTGCAAAAATCATTCAAACCTCCTACTGTGGGCCGTTAGATCTCCGTGAACTCATATCACCATAGAATCTACGGTGCGAGAGCACCTCATATTCTCCCGTGCGAGAAAACATAAGGTGCTCTCGCAGCTTGGATGCTACTGGTGATCTGAGCTTCGAGGTCGTTTGATTTGAGATCCAATGGCATCTGAAAGCAGCCTTTTGTGCTTGTATGGCGATGGCCAAACTCTTTGAGGGCTTTTACGCAAAAAACCATTTGAACCACCAAGGAGGTGTTGGGTCACAAATCCAGCGGCTCCGTGAAACTGTATCACCAAAGCATCTAAGGTGTGGCAGCACACGATATTCTTACATACAGGAGAATATGATGTCCTCCTTCATCTTAGATGCTACGGTGGTACGAGCTTCGAGGTCGTTGGATATGGGATCCAAGGGCATCTGAGTAGCTTTTGTACAAATTGTGTGCAATTCTCAAACTCATGAAGGTTTCCTGTAAAAATATTAAGACATCATGTGAGATGCTATATCTCAGATCTACAAGCTCCAAGAAACTCGTATCGGCATATAGCATCTAAGGTATGGGGGCACATGATATTCTCCCGGGGAGGAGGGGTGGGGGTGCACAACCAATCGGTGGTTGGGAGGGTGGGGACAAATATAATCTAAACAACCCTAAAGAGAGCTTCACAATTTTATCTAAGGTCGAGGGGTTGACCCCCGACAACCATAGCTCCGCCTAATTAAACACAACATTTGCATCTGCTGTAGTACTAGAATTAATATTCATGTTTCAGTTTCATGTTCATTTTAAATATTGAATTGAGGACCATGCATGTCTTACATTTTACTCCCTTCGTTCATAAATATTAGCCTTTTTAGAGATTTCAAATGGACTCGCACATACGGATGTATATAGACATATTTTAGTGTAGATTCACTCATTTTGCTCCATATGTAGTCACTTGTTGAAATCTCTAAAAGACTAATATTTAGGAACAGAAGGAGAATTTTTGAATTCGGGTCATACATGCATGGTCTGGAAAAATAGATGCATTATACTTTGGATTGTTGTTGTGTTCGTGTCTGGGTGTCTCTGTGTGTGTGTGTATGTGTGTGTGGTCATATGCTTGATACATACAAAGTTTTGTCACCTCCATATTGTTCATCTTTTAAATTTGAATTTGCATTAAAAAACTTACAAGGGATACCATAAAATGTGAAATCCACGTTGAGATCACTATATCACAAACTCACTCTAATTCAACAACTCGTCATAAGTTAATTACCACATTGAGATTAGTATTTGCAAGGACAATACGGGTGTAACATCCCAAATTTTCAATTTGGAATGCTATACATTAAGTCATCATGCATATCATATTTTCTTGCATTTTGCCGATCCTAGAAATTTCACGCAACTCAAGGACCCTCGGAGAGAGTTGGAGATTTCATTATTTTCATATTTGGGTTTTCTCAAATTTTGAAAATAGGATCATTTGGATTTATTTATTTTTATCTTCAAATATTTTTCCAATAAAAATATTAAGAGAGGGAATAATATGACTTTCCCAAAATTTAGGAAAATGAAGATTTAATAAATAAATCAAATTTTGGATTTTTGAAGTTTATTTGCTTTAGGGAAAAAAATGAGTATTTTAAAAATATGCATTTTGGCCCCGTATTAAAGTTCATTTTGTTCGACTCATTTTTAGGAGTCGGGGAAAATTTATTTTATTAAATTTGGAGTTCATTTATATTTTATTTTATTCGTTTTTTCTGAGATTTAAAAAACCCGCGCCCCTTTGGCCAAGGGCCCGGCCACCAGTGCCGGCCAGTAGCCCGCCCCTCCTCAGCGCTCCCGCTTGGGAGGAGTCCCCGCCGCCGAGTCATCGGCCACGCCGCCCGCCACCGTTGCCCTCCCAAGCAACCCCCCTTCTTATATACCCCACCCCCTCTCTCCTCCCACCCAGTATGCCGCCCTTCAACCCAGCCCGCCATGGCCGCCCGCCTGCCCGTCGCCCGCCCTGCCACGTCATGAGCCCCCACCCACCCCCGTGGCCCCAAGCCGACCCGGAGCCGGTGCCCGGCGACCTCGCCGGAGGTAGCCGCCGCGCCACACACCCACCCCCGGTCCGGTTTTGTTTTAAAAAAAACCCGTCCGGTTTTCTTTCGTTGTTCGGTTTAAAAAAAAACCTAGATCGGTTTATTTTTTTCGGTTTAGGTATTTAGTGAACGTTCACCGATCCGTTCGTTTTAACGAACGCGTTAAGCGATTAGTTTACATTAGCGAGCGTCCGTTCGTTTAACCGTTCGTCGTTTTTCTTTTAAATCGGATTTAATCCTTATTTTCCGATTTTGATTTGAGATCAATTTTGAATCGGTTTATCTTCTCGCTCGTTTATCGGAATCAGGTGATTCAAGCGCTGAGTTTCGTTTCGAAACCGCCGTTCCGACTAATCCACTTAATCAAAGTTTTGCTACTGTAAAATTTGATCTAGTTTCAAATTGCTAGAACCGAGTCGTTTTCTTCGACGTTTGACTTTCGTTGCTTTATTTGATTCGATTCTTTTTGCAACCAGGGTTCTTAAGTTGAACTTTCTGGTCAGATCTTCTATCCGAGATTTGCCTGTGCATTAGATGAGTACTTATTGTATGCTTGTTGTTTGTCTGCGATAGATCACCCGGAGTGCGCCGCTTGTTACTTGAGTCTCTAGGTTTCGCGGATCGTCAGCAAGGCAAGTAACACTTGATCATATCTCTTCTACTACCCGGTTTTTATGCATTAGATCAATCCTCAAACACTTGCATGATTAGGATCTAATTAAATTGTGGGATGGGAAGTAGATTGAGGTAGTACCTATTACCTGTTTTACTTATGAAACCTTGGGAGTTACTTCTACGTTTGCTTATTATGCCATGCTATGCTAGTAGGCGTGGATTGGGTGAGTGAATATCCATGACAGATGTGAGATTGTTAATTAATGGTTTATTTAAGGTGGCAACTTAAACACACATCCGGGTGGATTGAGGCACCTGGTTTCTATCAGGACTTGCCTGTATTTCTTCGACCGCCACCCAGGCTCAAAGGGATCATAAGATTATTCAAACTAGAAACTTCCGTGTGCAGCCACAAGCCATTATGGGCTCTGGCATAGTTGACTAAGTTGTGCGAACTCTTACGGGTAGGCTAGCTGATGTAGGGGATGTAGGTTGGTACGGTCTACCCACATGTAAGGTGCTAGTGCTTCGAAGGCGTGTCTCGGTCATCCGTCTCTCAAACACCATGTAGTGCGAGAAACCAAAGCGGAGGCGATCGAGTCTTGTGGGGAAAAGTCATAAACCTCTGCAGAGTGTATAACCTAATCATGATTAGCCGTGTCCCCGGTTATGGACATCTTGAGTATCTAGTACTTGAATATCATGTGAATCTCAACATGTTACTCTAATTAATGTTATTGGGTTTTAATGAGTACTTTTAATTGGGATTGAGGATGTCATCAACCATTCTCAATGATTAACAACCACCATGATAGTTAAACAAATTTATTCCTTTGCGGTAAGGGAAAAACTAGCTTTATGCAAAAGCTGTAATCGTAGAGCTTTACCACCAGCCATATATGCATGTAGTATAGGCTTATTCCTTCATTTTTCTCTATGTGTTACATTGCGGCATATTCCATGTCTTTGACCCGTTTTCAGTTGCAACTTTCATGTTGCGTAATTTTAGAACGACGAGTAAGGTGTTTTAGGTCGTGGTTCTATACTCAGTGATGCCGCTGGAGTTGATGGACTCACTTATCTTCCAAGTCTTCCGCTGTTATCGTTATTCGATGGCCTTAAGCCACATTTATTGTAATAAGTCCTCTTTTGGACAACGTTGTAATAAGTGTGTGATTGCTACTCTGTTATAAATTCTTGAAATCTTGTGTGGTGTCGGCATTCTTGATCCGAGGATGACACCGAACACGTAGACTTGATCCATTCGGTCGGGTCGCTCTGAGAGATGGTATCGAGCACACGCCGTTGTAGGACCACGACCACTAAGTTAAAGCCATAGATCACTACTCTCTTCTCATTTTCTAACTCCTCATCTTTTCTACTCTTTTAGGATGAAGGGCCTTGAAGATTAAGTACACCCAACCGGATGAAGGCACACCTTTTGGATTTCACTTGAAGGAAGTCACCAAGTACACGAACATTGGACTACCAAGTTTCACGGGACATTCAACGCCACTCTGCTGAAGAGGAGCTGCTGGAAGATTCAAGCTCATGTACCGGAAGGACATTCGCCCCAATCACCAAGCCTATAGATAGTGTTTTCGATTGCACCAACTTTGGAGTGCAGGAAAGAGCATGGCAGCTCACATCACCATGGGACGCATTGGAGAAGTTTATCAAGAAGACCTCAAAGACACCATCTATCAGTTGTGGACGCCGAGATGAACAATGGGAGATAGTCGGCACCAAGAAGGATAGATCCATTGCAGCTTTTATCCAGAGTTAAACCGGCACATTCGCGCCTTGGAGAACCCGGATGTGCAATGATATGCTCGAATTGAAGAATGCGAAGGGAAGGATCATCGAACTTGAAGGAGAACTAAAGTCAACACGTAAGGACTACATGGACGAGATCGTAGCTCTAGCAAGACACAATAACGATCTTAAGTACGAGATTGAAGAACTCAAGAAGAAATTGGCACTCAAGAATGAAGACCAGTACGTCGGTTGTCCAAGCGACTACATCAACATCGACGACACCGACTCGGATCCAAGTGAACCCGACTTTGAAGATGAAGTCGAGCGAGACATCATGGAGTCTTCCACGGTTCAAATTAGTAGATGACCCCCACATATTAGTAGTATTTCCTCCATGTAACATTTTAGTACACACACTTTTGCGATAGTTAGATCGTTGTAAGCCCTTTGTTTGAATTGAATGAAGTGATTTTGTGTGCATTTGCTCATATACATTTGGGTAGTGTTTCTCCTTAGACCCCACTCTATTCTTAATTTCTCGTCTTTTCTAAACCCATCGATGCCTCCAGACGCGACCCGGATTTGTTTTCCGCCGGAGATCACCCAGTTGATTCAAGCGAGAACACTTTGATCCAGACACTAGTGCAGAATCAAGGCAACAACAACAACAACCCACCGCCACCACCACCACCTGCGGATCACTTGACACGTTTCTTAAGATTGAATCCGCCAGTATTTTCCAGTAGCACCGAGCCGATAGTAGCAGATGATTGGCTCCGTAAGATAGGAAGGGAGTTGACCACTGCAGGATGTACAGATGGAGAGAAGGTGAAGTTTGCTGCACACCAACTTGAAGGACCCAGCGGCGGCATGGTGGGAGAATTTTACAGCCACTTACCACCTCAGACACCGCCACATGGGATCGATTTGACAATCTTTCTGACCTTGCCCATGTCTCGGCAGGAGCTATGGCCATGAAGAAGCGTGAGTTTCGCAACTTACGCCAAGGAGGAAGGACTGTTGGCCGGTATGTGGATGATTTTAGTAAGTTAGCACGTTATGCCCCGGATGACGCGTTACTTACGGATGCAGCTAAGCGGGAGAAGTTTACGGAAGGATTGAATGATGAGTTAAGCATGCAGTTGATGGTAGCAAGTTTCAATAACTACCGGGAGTTGGTAGACCGAGCCCTCATGATTGAAGGAAAGCAACGACAAGTTGAGAATCGCAAGAGGAAGTATGGGCAGGAAGTATAACTCTGGAGCCCAATGAAGCCCGTTATACCCCTAAACAAGGAGTTCGGTTTGACATACCCACGGAGGAGGTAATTCACACAACCATAATGGCACCAAGAATGGGAACGGGAACGGAGGAAGCAATGGACAGAACCGCACCAACCCGTCAACACCATCCAAGGTAGACCTGAGTCACATCACTTGTTTTAAGTGCCGCAAGACTGGGCATTATGCAAATGACTGTCCAGAAGGCCAGAATGGAAATGGCAATGGAAGCTCTGGAAAGAAGCCAAACCCTTTCAATAGGGGACAGGTGAACCACATTGATGTGGAGGAGGTTGAAGATCAACCCGATCACGATGTCGGTAAGTTTTTGGTTAAGTCATTTCTGCGGTTGTTCTTTTAAATCTTGGTGCATCGCATTCATACATATCAAAGGGATTTGTGGATAAGTACAAATTACCGACCCAAGCCCTTAGGTCACCCATGCTAGTAACCTCACCGGAGGCGAGAATACATGGCTAGTATATGGTGTGATCGATCGCCATTAAGGATTGGACACTATGTTTTTCCCTCGGACCTAATAGTTCTGGAATCCCAAGGATTGGATGTGATATTAGGCATGGATTGGTTATCGAAGTATGGAGGGAACATAGATTGCGCCACCAAGTCAATTTTGCTTACCACCCCAGAAGGGAGGAGAATCAAGTTTGTATCACGGCATGAGCCGAGGAGAGCACGGATAAATTCCTTATCAGGAGTTGTGCAGGAAGAAGTACCAGTGGTGAAGGATTTCCCTGATGTATTTCCTGAGGAATTGCCAGGAATGCCACCGGATAGAGACATTGAGTTTTTGATTGAACTCTTGCCAGGAACAGGCCCAATATCGAAGCGACCATACAGGATGCCCGCATGTGAGTTTGGCGGAAATCAAGAAGCGATTAAGGAACTATTGGATAAAGGTTTTATACGCCCAAGTTCTTCGCCTTGGGGATCACCCGTGCTTTTAGTGGAGAAGAAGGATGGATCGTTAAGGATGGTTGTAGACTATCGTGGATTAAATGAAGTAACAATCAAGGAAAGCTAAGGGATTTCATGAGGATGAGCACGATACCCTATGGTTTGAGGACCGTGTTTATGTGCCAAATAACCCGGAGATCAGGAAGTTGATTTTGCAAGAAGCCCATGATTCACCCTATTCGATTCACCCAGGAAATACCAAGATGTATTTGGATTTGAAGAATACTTTCGGTGGACCGGAATGAAGAAGGATATCGCAGAGTATGTAGCGATTTGTGATGTATGTCGGAGAGTGAAGGCGAGCATCGGAAGCCGGCAGGATTGTTGCAACCATTGCCAATACCGAATGGAAGTGGGATAAACTAGGCATGGATTTCATCACAGGTTTGCCAAAGACTCGTTCAGATATGACTCGATTTGGGTTATAGTCGACCGTTTGTGAAGGTAGCTCATTTCATTCGATCAAGACTACCTATAGCGGTGCTAAGTTGGCAAAGATATACATGACCAGAATTGTGTGTTTACACGGAGTTCGAGGAGTATCGTGTCAGATAGAGGAACCCAATTTACCTCAAAGTTTTGGAATCGGTTGCACGAAACATTGGGAACCGGTGGAATTGATGCTTTTCACCCACGCAGACGGATGGATGACCGAGAGAGCCAATCAGATTTTGGAGGATATCTTTGAGAGCTTGTGCACTAGATTATGGATCTAGTTGGGATGATAATTTTCCGTATGCAGAGTTTTCTTATAACAACAGTTACCAAACCAGCTTGAAGATGGCACCTTCGAGGCTCTCAGATGGAAGGAGGTGCGGGACACCGTTATCATGAGACTAAACCGGAGACCGTCAGTTGTTTGGACCAGATTTGATTAAGGAGTCCGAACAGAAGGTTAAGTTGATTCGCGATAGGCTCAAGGTAGCCCAGTCCAGACAGAAAAGCTATGCGGATTCAAAACGCAAGGCGATGGAATATGAAGTTGGAGACAGAGTTTATCTTAGAGTATCCCCGCTTCGAGGAGTTAAGCGCTTTGGAGTTAAAGGAAAATTAGCACCACGTTTCGTTGGACCGTATAAGATTTTGCAACGCATGGGAGAAGTTGCTTATAAACTGGAATTGCCAGAGGGACTGTCCGGAGTTCATGATGTATTCCATATTTCTCGGTGAAGAAATGTCACGCCGAGATGGCGGAAAGTACCGATTAAGAGATACAAAGTGCGCTTGAAGCAATTCAATTGAGGATGATTTGACATATGAGGAAAGACCAGTCAAGATTCTCGATTATGCCAAAGTGAGTTACTCATGACAAGGTTATCAAGTTTTGCAAGGTTCAGTGGAGCCACCACCGAGGATGAAGCCACCGGGAAAGAGAGGAAGATTTGCTCAAGGATCACCCTCACCTATTTTCTAACCAACCCGAATCTCGAGGGCGAGATTCATCTTAAGGGGGTAGGTTTGTAACATCCCAAATTTTCAATTTGGAATGCTATACATTAAGTCATCATGCATATCATATTTTCTTGCATTTTGCCGATCCTAGAAATTTCACGCAACTCAAGGACCCTCGAAGAGAGTTGGAGATTTCATTATTTTCATATTTGGGTTTTCTCAAATTTTGAAAATAGGATCATTTGGATTTATTTATTTTATCTTCAAATATTTTTCCAAAAAAAAATAAGAGAGGGAATAATATGACTTTCCCAAAATTTAGGAAAAAAATGAAGATTTAATAAATCAATCAAATTTTGGATTTTAAAGTTTATTTGCTTTAGGGAAAAAATGAGTATTTTAAAAATATGCATTTTGGCCCGTATTAAAGTTCATTTTGTTCGACTCATTTTTAGGAGTCGGGGAAAATTATTTTATTAAATTTGGAGTTCATTTAGATTTTATTTTATTAGTTTTTTCTTGAGATTTAAAAAACCGCGCCCACTTTGGGCCAAGGCCCACTGCCCATGGCCTCCTCATGGCGCTCCCCTTGGGAGAGTCCCATGCCCTTGCCGCCCGAGTCCGGCTGCCACGCCGCCCGCCGTTGCCCCCTCCCCAAGCAACCCCCTTCTTATATACCCCACCCCCTCTCTCCTCCCACCCAGCGCCCGCCCCAACCCAGCAGCCCTTGCCGCCCGTGCCCGTCGCCCGCCGCCGGTGCCCGTCCCACGGAGCCCCCCCCCGTCGCCCGCGCCCCAAAGCCGACCCGAAGCCAGGTGCCCGGCGACCTCGCCGGAGGTAGCCGCCGCACCACACACCCAACCCTGGTCCGGTTTTGTTTTTAAAAAAAAAAACCGTCCGGTTTTCTTTCGTTGTTCGGTTTTTTAAAAAAAAACCCTAGATCGGTTTATTTTTTTCGGTTTAGTTATTTAGTGAACGTTCACCGATCCGTTCGTTTTAACGAACGCGTTCGCCGGTTAGTTTCTGTTAACGAACGTCCGTTCGTTTAACCGTTCGTCGTTTTTCTTTTAAATCGGATTTAATCCGTTATTTTCCGATTTCGATTTCAGATCCAATTTTCGAATCAGTTTATCTTCTCGCTCGTTTATCGGAATCAGGTGATTCAAGCGCCTGGAGTTTCGTTTCAAAACCGCCGTTCTGAATAATCCACTTAAACAAAGTTTTGCTACTGTAAAATTTGACCTAGTTTCAAATTGCTAGAACCGAGTCGTTTTCTTTCGACGTTTGACTTTCGTTGCTTTATTTGATTCGATTCTTTTTGCAACCAGGGTTCTTAAGTTGAACTTTCAGGTCAGATCTTCTATCCGAGATTTCCCTGTGCATTACATGAGTACTTATTGTATGCTTGTTGTTTGTCTGCGATAGATCACCCGGAGTGCGCCGCTTGTTACTTCGAGTCTCTAGGTTTCATGGATCGTCGGCAAGGCAAGTAACACTTGATCATATCTTTTCTACTACCCGGTTTTTATGCATTAGATCAATACTCAAACACTTGCATGATTAGGATCTAATTAAATTGTGGGATTGGAAGTAGATTGAGGTAGTACCAATTACATTTTACTTATGAAACCTTGGGAGTTACTTCTCGTTTGCTTATTATGCCATGCTATGCTAGTAGACGTGGATTGGGTGAGTGAATATCCATGACAGATGTGAGATTGTTAATTAATGGTTTATTTAAGGTGGCAACTTAAACACACATCTGGGTGGATTGAGGCACTGGTTTCTATTAGGACTTGCCTGTATTTCTTGGACCGCCACCCGGGCTCAAAGGGATCATAAGATTATTCAAACTAGAAACTTACGTGTGCAGCCACAAGCCATTATGGGCTCTGGCATAGTTGACTAAGTTGTGCGAACTCTTACGGGTAGGCTAGGCGATGTAGGGGATGTAGGTTGGTGCGGTCTACCCACATGTAAGGTGCTAGTGCTTACGAAGAGCTGTGTCTCGGTCATCCGTCTCTCAAACACCATGTAGTGCGAGAAACCAAAGCGGAGGCGATCGAGTCTTGTGGGGAAAAGTCATAAACCTCTGCAGAGTGTATAACCTAATCATGATTAGCCGTGTCCCCGGTTATGGACATCTTGAGTATCTAGTACTTGAATATCATGTGAATCTCAACATGTTACTCTAATTAATGTTATTGGGTTTTAATGAGTACTTTTAATTGGGATTGAGGATCTTTGTCAACCATTCTCAATGATTAACAACCACCATGATAGTTCAACAAATTTATTCCTTTGCAGTAGGGAAAAACTAGCTTTATGCAAAAGCTGTATCAGAGAGCTTTACCACCAGCCATATATGCATGTAGTATAGGCTTATTCCTTCATTTTTCTCTATGTGTTACATTGCGGCATATTCCATGTCTTGACCCGTTTTGGCTGCAACTTTCATGTTGCAGAATTTTCGCAACTGACAGTAAGGTGTTTTAGCTCGTGGTTACGTACTTTCGATGATGCGGAGTTGATGGACTCACTTATCTTCCAAGTCTTCCGCTGTTATCGTTATTCGATGGCCTTAAGCCACATTTATTGTAATAAGTCCTCTTTTGGACAATGCTGTAATAAGTGTGTGATTGCTACTCTGTTATAAATCCTTCGAAGTACTGTGTGGTGTCAGCATTACTGATCCAGGGATGACACCGGAGCACAGAGACTTGATCCATTCGGGTCGGGTCGCTACAACGGGCATTGCAATACACATAGATTCGTTCGGCAATTTAAAAGGTTCCTTTCGTATTCTCGAATGGTAGGACCCAACGGCGTACCAGCCAGACCTTGGCTCATGTTGATCCTAAAAAGGTAAAAAAATAAAAAAAAGGGCTCGTGTCCTTCTGGTGGCGTGCGTTGTATGCACATTAGGCAACCCCAACTAGTCGAGCCTCCGCGTTTTGAGTCGAAATATCTGGCGGCTAGAATTACAGCCCTAGGAAATTCCCCTCATGTCCCCGGTCCATAATGACTACTGATGAACAACGAAGGGATGCTTTAGTAACTAGACAACATTACCTACCGTGCCAAGCACGATTCAATTTCCTTGGTCGCCGCTCGCCAAGGTCACCCGTCAACTGCATTGCCTAGTACTAATACTACTACTACACCAGGATGAGCACAGAATTGAGCCCGTTTGTTCGTGCCTATTACTTGAGTTAATATATCAGGCAATGCCTTTGATGCACGGAGGATTATCCTTTTACTCTGCATATATAACTTGTGCGAAGTCTAACTAAGCAAAATGTTTGACAATATCCTTTCTTAAGAAATACTACAGGACAAATGTATGGCTTGAAAATTTATTGCATGATGCAGGTTATGATATTGTTTCGAATCCTGGATCTTAAATTTCATAAAATCCAAAAGTGACCATAAATTCTTGGCCCGAGCATGGTCACGTGATATGGCACAAATATTACTTTGTAATTTTTTTCTTCAATTTAAGACAAGCTGCTTATGACAAGTTGCACAAATGAAGAGCCAAGGTATTTTGGAACAAAGACCTGTCACGTTAAGGAGAACACTTTCACTATTGAAACCGTGGGCGTTTACGTGCCGCCACGAGTCCCGCTTCTCATCGGCAGGTGCCGTCCGAGCAAGCGTGTGAGTCGACAGGAGGCGTGCGAGCAGAGCACTATGCTGCCTGACAGGGAGGCATGCAAGCAGACCGTTGTGCAGGCTCATCAGGAGGCGAGCCCTTTGACCAGGCTCCACTGCCCACCTTCATCCCAACTGCTCCCACTTTTAATGTCGCCAGTGCCGCAGTTTAAAATCAACCCCGCACTACCCGGTATCGCTACAATCTTCTCTCTTCCTCTCCGATTCTCCTGTCGTCTACCTCTAACCAGCCTGACCTAAATGTACACCATGCCACATCACAATGGTCTTCCCTTAGTTTTCCAGTTTCCTGAGGAAGACACCCAACTGGAGTCTCAAGAACATAAGGCGCTTTGGGACGAGCTAGAACTGGCCTCGCGGGAAGATGCCGCGCCTGTCCCCGCTCCTGATCCGGCTCCCGTCGCCCCGACTGCGCTAGCGCCCATCCCCGTGGCATTGATGGGCTGGGAGCCGCACATTGTCGCTGAGCTTGATGCCACGGGGTTCCACGAGGTCCCCGCCGACTTTCACGCGCCCGTGCACCTGACGCGCACACCCATGCCGGTGCCCGTGCACCTGCCAACGCATGCGTCTGCGCGTGCACTAACGTGCGCGCCCGTGCCGGTGCTCATGCACACAAATGTCTCCGTCGCGCTGTTGACAGTGCCTGTCCCTGCGCTGGTGCCAGTGCCCCCCTCAGCAGCATGGATGGCTGCCGTCGACCGCTTCCTTGCACGAACGCCAGTCGCCTGCTCCCGCTAGTTGACTCGCTCCAAAGTCCAGAACATTTTGTCCTTCCTTGAAGCTAGGCCAACATCCAGGAGTACGCCAACAACGGCGCAAGGCGCTGCCGTCGCTGTTAGTCAGTGGCCCGACGACACACTGAGCACGGCAGAGGAGCCGCTTCCCACCGCAAGACGCCCCTGCCGCCGCCGCGTAATCTAAATTTGCCATGAAAAGCGTTCAGATTACCATGCTTAAAATCAGAACGTTTACCATTTCCATTTATTTTAGATCGATCGTCGTATAATTTAAAGTCGGAGTCAGACTGAACGAAATCTATGGTTTGATCGATTGAATGTTCTACTAGAGCCGTATCAAATTAAATATAAAACGTCATCAAGCCACATGTATTCCTTGTCATCCAACGACCTAGACTGCTTCAATGTCGAGCGCTCGACACGTTTAACGTGCAGTTAATTTCATGCCAAAAATAGTGTAATCACATAATAAAACGCAAATAATATCCTACATAATATCCGTATGCACTTAATATACTTCCAAATTAACGTGCATTGCACGTACACACTGACTAGTGCTGCTAGTGAAGGAAATATGCCCTAGAGGCAATAATAAAGTTATTATTTATTTCCTTATATCATGATAAATGTTTATTATTCATGCTAGAATTGTATTAACCGGAAACATAATACATGTGTGAATACATAGACAAACAGATTGTCACTAGTATGCCTCTACTTGACTAGCTCGTTGATCAAAGATGGTTATGTTTCCTAGCCATAGACATGAATTGTCATTTGATTAACGGGATCACATCATTAGGAGAATGATGTGATTGACATGACCCATTCCGTTAGCTTAGCACGCGATCGTTTAGTATGTTGCTATTGCTTTCTTCATGACTTATACACGTTCCTATGACTATGAGATTATGCAACTCCCGTTTACCGGAGGAACAGTTTGTGTGCTACCAAACGTCATAACATAACTGGGTGATTATAAAGGAGCTCTACAGGTGTCTCCGAAGGTACTTGTTGGGTTGGCGTATTTCGAGATTAGGATTTGTCACTCCGATTGTGGGAGAGGTATCTCTAGGCCCTCTCGGTAATGCACATCACTTAAGCCTTGCAAGCATTGCAACTAATGAGTTAGTTGCGGGATGATGTATTACTGATCGAGTAAAGAGACTTGCCAGTAACGAGATTGAACTAGGTATTGAGATACCGACGATCGAATCTCGGGCAAGTAACATACCGATGACAAAGGGAACAACGTATGTTGTTATGCGGTCTGACCGATAAAGATCTTCGTAGAATATATGGGAGCCAATATGAGCATCCAGGTTCCGCTATTGGTTATTGACCAGAAACATGTCTCGGTCATGTCTACATAGTTCTCGAACCCGTAGGGTCCGCACGCTTAACGTTACGATGACAGTTATATTATGAGTTTACATGTTTTGATGTACCGAAGGTTGTTCGGAGTCCCGGATGTGATCACGGACATGACGAGGAGTCTCTAAATGGTCGAGACATGAAGATTGATATATTGGAAGCCTATGTTTGGATATCGGAAGTGTTCCTTGTGAAATCGGGATTTTACCGGAGTATTGGGAGGTTACCGGAACCCCCCGGGAACTTAATGGGCCTTAGTGGGCCTTGGTGGAAGAGAGGAGAGGAGGCCAGGGCAGGGCCGCGTGCCCCTCCTCCCCCAGTCTGAATAGGACAAGGAGAGGGGGGCGGCGCCCCCCTTTCCTTCCTCCCCTCCACCTCTTCCCCCTCTCTCTCCCTGTCCTACTCCCGGTAGGAGTAGGACTCCTCCGGCGCGCCTCTCCCCTTGGCCAGCCGCACCCCCCTTGCTCCTTTATATACGGGGGCAGGGGGCACCTCTAGACACACAAGTTGATCAGTTGATCTCTCCCAACCGTGTGCGGTGCCCCCTCCACCATAGTCCACCTCGATAATACTGTAGCGGTGCTTAGGCGAAGCCCTGCGTTGGTAGAACATCAACATCGTCACCACGCCGTCGTACTAATGAAACTCTCCCTCAACACTCGGCTGGATCGGAGTTCGAGGGACGTCATCGGGTTGAACGTGTGCTGAACTCGGAGGTGTCTTACGTTCGGTACTTGATCGGTCGGATCGTGAAGACGTACGACTACATCAACCGCGTTGTGCTAACGCTTCGCTTTCGGTCTCACGAGTGCGTAGACAATACTCTCCTTCCGTTGCTATGCATCACCATGATCTTGCGTGTGCGTAGGATTTTTTGAAATTACTACATTTCCCCAACAAAGTGGTATCGAGCCAGGTTTTATGCGTAGATGTCATATGCACGAGTAGAACACAAGTGAGTTGTGGGCGATATAAGTCATACTGCTTACCAGCATGTCATACTTTGGTTCGGTGGTATTGTTGGACGAAGCAGCCCGGACCGACATTACGCGTACGCTTAAGCGAGACCAGTTCTCCCGACGTGCTTTGCACAGAGGTGGCTAGTGGGTGTCAGTTTCTCCAACTTTAGTTGAACCTAGTGTGGCTACGCCCGGTCCTTGCGAAGGTTAAAACAACACCAACTTGACAAACTATCGTTGTGGTTTTGATGCGTAGGTAAGAACGGTTCTTGCTAAGCCCGTAGCAGCCACGTAAAATTTGCAACAACAAAGTAGAGGACGTCTAACTTGTTTTTGCAGGGCATGTTGTGATGTGATATGGTCAAGGCGTGATGCTATATTTTATTGTATGAGATGATCATGTTTTGTAACCGAAGTTATCGGCAATGGCGAAGCCATATGGTTGTTGCGTTATTGTATGCAATGCAATCACCCTGTAATGCTTTACTTTATCACTAAGCGGTAGCGATAGTCGTAGAAGCATAAGATTGGCGAGACGACAACGATGCTACGATGGAGATCAAGGTGTCGCGCCGATGACGATGGTGATCATGGAGGTGCTTCGGAGATGGAGATCACAAACACAAGATGATGATGGCCATATCATATCACTTATATTGATTGCATGTGATGTTTATCTTTTATGCATCTTATCTTGCTTTGTTTGACGGTAGCATTATAAGATGATCCCTCACTAAATTATCAAAGTAAAAGTGTTCTCCCTGAGTATGCACCGTTGCGAAAGTTCTTCGTGCTGAGCCACCACGTGATGATCGGGTGTGATAAGCTCTACGTTCAAATACAACGGGTGCAAAACAGTTGCACATGCGGAATACTCAGGTTAAACTTGACGAGCCTAGCATATAACAGATATGGCCTCGGAACGCGGAGACCGGAAGGTCGAGCGTGAATCATATAGTAGATATGATCAAACTAGTGATGTTCACCATTGAAACTACTCCATCTCACGTGATGATCGGACATGGTTTAGTTTATTTGGATCACGTGATCACTTAGAGGATTAGAGGGATGTCTATCTAAGTGGGAGTTCTTAAGTAATATGATTAATTGAACTTAAATTTATCATGAACTTAGTACCTGATAGTATCTTGCTTGACTATGTTTGATTGTAGATAGATGGCCCGTCTTTGTTGTTTCGTTGAATTTTAATGCGTTCCTTGAGAAAGCAAAGTTGAAAGATGATGGTAGCAATTACGGACTGGGTCCGTAACTTGAGGATTATCCTCATTGCTGCCTGAGAAAATTACGTCCTGGAAGCACCGGGTGCCGAACTCTTTGCGAGAGCAACACCGGATGTTATGAGCGTCTGGCGAGCAAAAGCTGATGACTACTCGATAGTTCGGTGTATCATGCTTTACGGCTTAGAACCGAAACTTCAACGACGCGTTTTGAGCGTCATGGAGCATATGAGATGTTCCAGGAGTTGAAGTTAATATTTCAAGCAAATGCCCGGATTGAGAGATATGAAGTCTCCAATAAGTTCTATAGCTGCAAGATGGAGGAGAATAGTTCTGTCAGTGAGCATATACTCAAGATGTCTGGGTATAATAATCACTTGATTCAATTGGGAGTTAATCTTCCGGATGATAGCGTCATTGATAGAATTCTCCAATCACTGCCACCAAGCTACAAAAGCTTCGTGATGAACTATAACATGCAAGGGATGGAAAAGACGATTCCCGAGCTCTTCACAATGCTAAAGGCTGCGGAGGTAGAAATCAAGAAGGAGCATCAAGTGTTGATGGTCAACAAGACCACTAGATTCAAAAAAAGGGCAAAGGGAAGAAGAAGGGGAACTTCAAGAAGAACATCAAGCAAGTTGCTGCTCAAGAGAAGAAAACCAAGTCTGGACCTAAGCACTGAAATCGAGTGCTTCTACCGCAAGCGGACTGGTCCTTTGGAAGCGGAACTTCCCCAAGTATTTGGCGGATAAGAAGGATGGCAAGGTGAACAAAGGTATATGTGATATACATGTTATTAATGTGTACCTTACTAATGCTCGCAGTAGCACCTGGGTATTTGATACTAGTTCTGTTGCTAATATTTGCAACTCGAAACAGGGGCTACAAATTAAGCGGAGATTGGCTAAGGACGAGGTGATGATGCGCGTGGGAAATGGTTCCAAAGTCGATGTGACCGCGGTTGGCACACTACCTCTACATCTACCTTCGGGATTAGTATTAGACCTAAATAATTGTTATTTGGTTCCAGCATTGAGCATGAACATTATATCTGGATCTTGTTTGATGCGAGACGGTTATTCATTTAAATCAGAGAATAATGGTTGTTCTATTTATATGAGTAATATCTTTTATGGTCATGCACCCTTGAAGAGTGGTCTATTTTTATTGAATCTCGATAGTAGTGATACACATATTCATAATGTTGAAGCCAAAAGATGCAGAGTTGATAATGATAGTGCAACTTGTTTGTGGCACTGCCGTTTAGGTTATATAGGTATAAAGCGCATGAAGAAACTCCATACAAATGGACTTTTGGAACCACTTGATTATGAATCACTTGGTACTTGTGAACCGTGCCTCATGGGCAAGATGACTAAAACGCCGTTCTCCGGAACTATGGAGAGAGCAACAGATTTGTTGGAAATCATACATACAGATGTATGTCGTCCGATGAATGCTGAGGCTCGTGGCGGATATCGTTATTTTCTCACGTTCACAGATGATTTAAGAAGATACGGGTATATCTACTTAATGAAACATAAGTCTGAAACTTTTGAAAATTTCAAAGAATTTCAGAGTGAAGTTGAAAATCATCGTAACAAGAAAATAAAGTTTCTACGATCTGATTGTGGAGGAGAATATTTGAGTTACGAGTTTGGTCTACATTTGAAACAATGCAGAATAGTTTTCGCAACTCCATACCGGAACACCACGTAGTAATGGTGTGTCCGAGCGTCATGTCGTACTTTACTTGATATGGTGCGATCTATGATGTCTCTTACTGATTTACCGCTATCGTTTTGGGGTTATGCTTTAGAGACGGCTGCATTCACGTTAAATAGGACACCATCAAAATCAATTGACACGACGCCTTATGAACTATGGTTTGGCAAGAAACCAAAGTTGTCGTTTCTTAAAGTTTGGGGCTGCGATGCTTATGTGAAAAAGCATCAACCTGATAAGCTCGAACCCAAATCGGAGAAATGTGTCTTCATAGGATACCCAAAGGAGACTGTTGGGTACACCTTCTATCACAAATCCGAAGGCAAGACTTTTGTTGCTAAATTCGGAGTTTTTCTAGAGGAGTTTCTCTCGAAAGAAGTGAGTGGGAGGAAAGTAGAACTTGATGAGGTAACTGTACCTACTCCCTTATTGGAAAGTAGTTCATCACGAGCCGGTTTCTGCGACACCTACACCAATTAGTGAGGAAGTTAATGATGATGATCATGAAACTTGAGATCAAGTTGTTCTTTGAACTTCATAGGTCAATCGAGTAAGATCCGCACTTTTGAGTGGTATGGTAATCCTATTCTGGAAGTTATGTTACTAGACCATGACGAACCTACGAACTATGAAGAAGCGATGGTGAGCCCAGATTCCGCAAAATGGCTTGAGGCCATGAAATCTGAGATGGGATCCATGTATGAGAACAAAGTGTGGACTTTGGTTGACTTGCCCGATGATCGGCAAGCAATTGAGAATAAATGGTTCTTCAAGAAGAAGATTGATGCTGATGGTAATGTTACTGCCTACAAAGCTCGACTTGTCGCGAAATGTTTTCGACAAGTTCAAGGGATTGACTACGATGAGACCTTCTCACCCGTAACGATGCTTAAGTCTGTCCGAATCATGTTAGCAATTGCCGCATTTTATGATTATGAAATTTGGCAAATGGATGTCAAAACTGCATTCCTGAATGGATTTCTGGAAGAAAAGTTGTATATGATGCAACCGGAAGGTTTTATCGATCCAAAGGGAGCTAACAAAGTGTGCAAGCTCCAGCGATCCATTTGTGGACTGGTGCAAGCCTCTCGGAGTTGGAATAAGCGCTTTGATAGTGTGATCAAAGCATTTGGTTTTGTACAGACTTACGGAGAAGCCTGTATTTACAAGAAAGTGAGTGGGAGCTCTGTAGCATTTCTGATATTATATGTGGATGACATATTGCTGATTGGAAATGATGTAGAATTTCTGGATAGCATAAAGGGATACTTGAATAAGAGTTTTTCAATGAAAGACCTCGGGAAGATGCTTACATATTGGGCATCAAGATCTATAGAGATAGATCAAGACGCTTAATTGGACTTTCACAAAGCACATACCTTGACAAAGTTTTGAAGAAGTTCAAAATGGATCAAGCAAAGAAAGTGTTCTTGCCTGTGTTACAAGGTGTGAAGTTGAGTAAGACTCAATGCCCAACCACCGTAGAAGATAGAGATAAGATGAAAGATGTTCCCTATGCTTCAGCCATAGGCTCTGTCATGTATGCAATGCTGTGTACCAGACCTGATGTGTGCCTTGCTATAAGTCTAGCAGGGAGGTACCAAAGTAATCCAGGAGTGGATCACTGGACAGCGGTCAAGAACATCCTGAAATACCTGAAAAGGACTAAGGATATGTTTCTCGTTTATGGAGGTGACAAAGAGCTCATCGTAAATGGTTACGTTGATGCAAGCTTTGACACTGATCCGGACGATTATAAATCGCAAATCGGATACATGTTTACATTGAACGGTGGAGCTGTCAGTTGGTGCAGTTCTAAACAAAGCCACATGGCAGGATCTACGTGTGAAGCGGAGTACATAGGTGCTTCGGAAGCAGCAAATGAAGGAGTCTGGATGAAGGAGTTCATATCCGATCTAGGTGTCATGCCTAGTGCATCGGGTGCAATGAAAATCTTTTGTGACAATACTGGTGCAATCGCCTTAGCGAAGGAATCCAGATTTCACAAGAGAACCAAGCACATCAAGAGACGCTTCAATTCCATCCGGGATCTAGTCCAGGTGGGAGACATAGAAATTTGCAAGATAGATACGGATCTGAATGTTGCAGACCCATTGACTAAGCCTCTCCCATGAGCAAAACATGATCAGCACCAAGGCTCCATGGGTGTTAGAATCATTACCATGTAATCTAGATTATTGACTCTAGTGCAAGTGGGAAACTGAAGGAAATATTCCCTAGAGGCAATAATAAAGTTATTATTTATTTCCTTATATCATGATAAATGTTTATTATTCATGCTACAATTATATTAACCGGAAACATAATACATGTGTGAATACATAGACAAACAGATTGTCACTAGTATGCCTCTACTTGACTAGCTCGTTGATCAAAGATGGTTATGTTTCCTAGCCATAGACATGAGTTGTCATTTGATTAACGGGATCACATCATTAGGAGAATGAAGTGATACATGACCCATTCCGTTAGCTTAGCACGCGATCATTTAGTATGTTGCTATTGCTTTCTTCATGACTTATACATGTTCCTATGACTATGAGATTATGCAACTCCCGTTTCTGGGAGGAACACTTTGTATGCTACCAAAGCGTCACAACGTGGCTGGGTGATTATAAAGGAGCTCTACAGGTGTCTCCGAAGGTACTTTTTGGGTTGGCGTATTTCGAGATTAGGATTTGTCACTCCGATTATCGGAGAGGTATCTCTGGGCCCTCTCAGTAATGCACATCACTTAAGCCTTGCAAGCATTGCAACTAATGAGTTGGTTGCGGGATGATGTATTACAGTATGAGTAAAGAGACTTGCCGGTAATGAGATTGAACTAGGTATTGATATACCGACGATCAAATCTCGGATAAGTAACATACCAATGACAAAGGGAACAACGTATGTTGTTGTGCGGTCTGACCGATAAAGATCTTCGTAGAATATGTGGGAGCCAATATGAGCATCCAGGTTCCGCTATTGGTTATTGACCAGAGACTCATCTCGGTCATGTCTACATAGTTCTCGAACCCGTAGGGTCCTACGCAACAACGTTACGATGTGATTATATTATGAGTTTATATGTTTTGATGTACTGGAGGTTGTTCGGAGTCCCGGATGTGATCACGGACATGACGAGGAGTCTCGAAATAGTCGAGACATGAAGATTGATATATTGGAAGCCTATGTTTGGATATCGTAAGTGTTCCGGGTGAAATCGGGATTTTACGGGAGTACCGGGAGGTTACCGGAACCCCCCTGGAACTTAATGGGCCTTAGTGGGCCTTGGTGGAAGAGAGGAGAGGAGGCGAGGCAGGGCCGCCGCCTCCTCCCCAGTCCGAATAGGACAAGGAGAGGCGGCGCCCCTTCCTTCCTCCTCCACCTCTTCCCCCTCTCTCTCCTAGTCCAACATGGAAAAAGGGGGGAGTCCTACTCCCGGTAGGAGTAGGACTCCTCCGGCGCGCCTCTCCCCTTGGCCGGCCGCACCCCCCTTTCTCCTTTATATATGGGGGCAGGGGGCACCTCTAGACACACAAGTTGATCTGTTGATCTCTCCCAACCGTGTGCGGTGCCGCCCTCCACCATAGTCCACCTTGATAATAATGTAGCGGTGCTTAGGCGAAGCCCTGCGTCGGTAGAACATCAACATCATCACCACGCCGTCGTCTTGTGAAACTCTCCCTCAACACTCGGCTGGATCGGAGTTCGAGGGACATCATCGGGTTGAACGTGTGCTGAACTCGGAGGTGCCGTACGTTCGGTACTTGATCGGTCGGATCATGTAGATGTACGACTACATCAACCGCGTTGTGCTAACGCTTCCGCTTCCGGTCTATGAGGGTACGTAGACAACACTCTCCTCTCTCGTTGCTATGCATCACCATGATCTTGCGTGTGCGTAGGAATTTTTTTGAAATTACTATGTTCCCCAACATCTAGCACATGAAACTGGTGCCCTAACTTGTGAACGCGTCCAGATATGGTCAACGGCAACATCGCCCGCGAGTTCCTCATGTTTTCCCGTTCGTCTAAACGCAGAAGGGGAGGAGAGAGAGAGCACACATGGAACCCACCAGTAAGTGAAGGCGAATATTACTAAAAATAATATTACATGTTATCCATTAAATAGGCTGTGGTAATATAAAATCATTATGTGAACAAAGGGAGGTACAACAAACATTGTTGTTCTACGTATGTTGCCTATTGACGTCGGCTTGAAGGCCACAGTGGCATGTTCGACCCTCGTCCTTTATTTTTTTAATTTGTACATGGGTCCAAATTTGTTTCATGACATGTGGGCCCCTCGGTTTGTAGTTTGTAGCACTTTAATTTGTGGGTCGAAATTTGTTCCATTCCAAGTGGACTATCGGTGTGTAGTTTTGTAGCTTATTTATAATAATTAAAGAGAACAACCGAGTTTTTTGCAATAATACCATGGTGCGATGTTGAAGGCCAGAAAGGACGTGCGAGAGAGCAATGACCGAGCCAGAGGGAAATCAACTAGGGAGTTATGGGGTTGCAACGGTGTTTGGAGTAGTTGTGGGCCGAATGCTATGAAAATATAATCTAAACCGACTGGAATATATGCCTACAAAAATTAATCCAAGGTTGGAGTGCCCCTCGCAATGTAAATAGCTCTGGCTTTGCGAGGGATGGAGAGGTAGCTTAAATGTGTGGAAGATATGGCGTGAGAAAGCAAGGTCAATCGAGAGACATATAGATAGAGAGACAAAGTGAGTGTGGTCCGACATTCATTGAACAGATATATATGCTCACGGAGAGATATTATGCGATTGAGCTTTTTGGCAAGGGTGAGGGCTGTAAGATAGAGCTTGAGAGATGCTCCGATCCAGACGTGTAGATATATTTTGTCTTGTGAGGAGGAAGCAAGGTCAATCGATCACATAGGTTAAATGCGTGCGATTGAAAGAGTGAGACGGGTTGGAGAGAGTGACCTAGATAGACAATGTGCGTGAGAGAGTATACAATGTGAATAGGTCGAATTGGGCTCAAACATGGTGATATATCGTTTTTGTCCGAGAAATAGCGAGGTCAATCGAGATATACAAACAGAGAGAGAGAGAGAGAGAGAGAGAGAGAGAGAGATTGAGCGAGCGTGGCCTGCCATGAGGTCGAAAGAGTGGGGGCGGCTTGGATGGACTGACCTAGATAGACAATCTGCGTGAGAGAGTATAGAGTGTGTCGATCGACGCCCGAACATGGAGATATATCATTTGTGTGTGAAAGAAAACGAGGTTAAACGAGACTCAGATAAAGAGAGCGAGATTGAGCAAGTGTGGCCCGCCCTGCGGAAGAAAGAGTGAGACAGTCTCGAGGGAGTGACCTAGATAGACAACGTGCGTGCGTGCGTGATACGTCTCCGTCGTATCTATAATTTTTGATTGTTTCATGCCAATATTATTCAACTTTTATATACTTTTGGCAACTTTTTATACTATTTTTTGGGACTAACATATTGATCCGATTGCCCGATGCCGATTCTGTTTGTTGCATGTTTTATGTTTCGCGAAACCCAATATCAAACGGAGTCCAAATGGGATAAAAGCAGACGGAGAATTATTTTGGAATATTTGTGATATTTGGGAGGAAGAATCAGCGAGACAATGCGAGGTGGCCCACGAGATAGGGGCACGCCACCCCTCCGGTAGCGCCCCCTATCTCGTGGGCCACCCGTAAGCGATTGATGCCCTTCTTTGGCCGCAAGAAAGCTAATTATTGGAAAAGCGATCTAGGCGAAGGTTTCAGTCAATCGAGTTACGGATCTCCATATATACGAAGCGGTGAAATAGAGCCGAGAATAGAACGCAGGAGCAGAGATAGATCCAATCTCGGAGGGCTCTCGCCTCCCAAGCCATGGGAGCCAAGGAGCAGGAGAAACCCTTCTCCCATCTAGGGAGGAGGTCAAGGAAGAAGAAGAAGAAGAAGGGGCCTCTCCCCTTGCTTCCGGGTGGCCGAGGCTGCCGGGGCCATCATCATCACCGCGATCTTCACCAACACCGCCGTCATCTTCACCAACATCTCCATCACCTTCCCCTTCTATATTCAGCGGTCCACTCTCTCCAACCCCATTGTACCCTCTACTTGAACATGGTGCTTTATGCTTCATATTATTTTCCAATGATGTGTTGCCATCCTATGATGTCTGAGTAGATTTTCGTTGTCCTATCGGTGATTGATGAATTGCTATGATTGTTTTGAGTTGCATGTTTTATTATTGGTGCTGTCCTATGGTGCCCTCCGTGTCGGCATAGCGTGAGGGATTCAGCTGTAGGGTTTGCAATATGTTTATGATTTGCTTATGGTGGGTTGCGTGGTGGTGAAACACAAACCCGAGTAAGTAGGTTGTTTGCGTATGGGATAAAAGGGGACTTGATGCTTTAATGCTATGGTTGGGTTTTACCTTAATGAATCTTTGGTAGTTGCGGATGCTTGCTAGAGTTCCAATCATAAGTGCATAGAATTCCAAGTAAGGGATGTTATGTTAGCTTATGCCTCTCCCTCAAATAGAATTGCAATAGTGATTACCGGTCTAGTAACATAGTCAATTGCTTAGGGGCAATTTCACAACTCCTACAACCACTTTTCCACACTCGCTATATTTACTTTATTGCATCTTTATCTAAACAGCCCCTAGTTTATATTTTCGCGTTCTTTACTTTCTTGCAAACCTATCCTATCACTCCTACAAAGTCCTTCTAGTTTCATACTTGTTCTAGGTAAAGCGAACGTCAAGCGTGCGTAGAGTTGTATCGGTGGTCGATAGAACTTGAGGGAATATTTTTTCTACCTTTAGCTCCTCGTTGGGTTCGACAACCTTACTTATCAAAAACTGTTGCGATCCCCTATACTTGTCAGTTAACAAGACCTTTTTCTGGCGCCGTTGCCGGGGAGTCATAGCGTGGGGTGAATATTCTCGTGTGTGCTTGTTTGCTTTATCACTAAGTAATTTTTATTTGTTGTTCTTAGTTGTTTTCTATCTTTAGCTATGGGTAGGAAAGCATAAAATACCAAAAAAATTAGTTGTACCTACTGAACCAGTGGTTGAAGAACCACTCAAAATCTATCACACTACTGAAGCTTTTTACTTGGATCATCTTCGATCCCTATGTGCTCATGATGAAACCCCAACTAGCTTAGTTGAGGGAAAATCTTTAGATGAGCATGCTTGTTATATGCGACACCGTATATTTGAAAAAGGGAAACTATTATGGGATCAAATTCAACGTTTGCAATGCTACGCTTGGAATTTATGTGAAATTTATGATGTTCCTTGTTGTTCTGAAAACCCTAAGAAACACCTTCCCTACCAATGTGAGTTTATTGATAATGGAATCGTATCTTCATATGCTAAGGGTGTTTATAATTACTATGATGTTCAACAAATTGAAGAATTTGTTGCTTTTAAGGGTGCTTTTGAAATTGCTTCTTTGATTGAAAAGTATGATGCTACTCTTTACAAATCAGAAAGTTTTGCCATACTTGAATATTGTTATGATAATTATGCTTCTAATGCCAATGTTAAACCTTATATTGAGAAATTCTCCGCTGTCCAAGAAGGGACTAATATTTTGCAGGAAGCTATGGAAGAAGAAATTGATGAAACTGTGAGCTCATTGGATGAAAAATATGATGAGGAGAGCGAAGAACAAAAGGAGGAAGAGCGGATTAGCTACCCGTGCCCACCTTCTAATGAGAGTAACCCTCCAACTCATACATTGTTTAATTCCCCTTCGTGCTTACCGAAGGATGATTATTATGATGATTGCTATGATCCCTTGAATTTGTCTGAAATATCCTTTTTTGATGATGCTTGCTATGCTTGTGGCCAAGATGCCAATATGAATTATGCTTATGGATATGAACTTGATATAGTTCCTTATGTTAAACATGAAATTGTTGCTATTGCACCCACGCATGATAGTCCTATTATCTATTTGAATTCTCCCTACTACACTTTATCGGAGAAGTTTGTGCTTATTAAGGACTATATTGATGGGTTGCCTTTTACCATTGCACATGATGATTTTGACGAATATAATATGCATGTGCTTGCTGATCCTACTTGCAATTATTATGAGAGAGGAACTCTATCTCCACCTCCCTATGTTTCCAACACGATAGAATTGCAAGAAACTGCTTATACTATGCATTGGCCTTTACTATGTGTGCATGAATTGTTCGTTTATGAAATGCCGATGCATAGGAAGAGAGTTAGACTTCGTTGTTGCATGATATATGTTACTTTGTGCTCACTACTAAATTACAAATCATTGTTAATTAAAATTGGCTTTGATATACCTTGGGATCCGGGTGGATTCATTACTTGAGCACTAAATGCCTAGCTTAATGGGTTTAAAGAAAGCGCTGCAGGGAGACAAACCGGAAGTTTAAGAGAGTCATTTATTTCTGTTGAGTGCTTTCATATAGTTTAAAAACAACAAAAATAAAAAGGGGAACCCAAAACTTTTTCAAAAAGAAAAGTGAAAGTGAGAAAGACAAGCATTGTTGAAGTGGGAGAGCTCCTTGAACTTTGTTCATGCTCACGGAAACTTTGTGAATCTTGATTACAGAAACTTTTCATAAAAAATAATTATCCCCTTGTATAATTCCATTGTATTATAAAATAATGTGCTAAGGTTTGCCTTTAGGATGTTTGCAATGCTTGTTGGTTTGTACGGTGCAGGACAAAAACTTTGGCTGTAGTGCACGATTTTTAATTTTTTACTGGAACGTCAAATGGTTCTGATTCTTTCTGCACCGTCTTTATATAAAACTTATTTATTTTTCCTAATTTTTGCAGAATTTTTCAAGTATCATAAGTATGGTGGATGTTCAGATTGCTACAGACTGTTCTGTTTTTTATGCATAGTTTGCTTGTTTTGATGAATCTATCAATTTATATCAGTGGATTAAGCCATGAAAAAGCTATATTACAGTATACACAATGCAAAAACAAGATATGAATTGGTTTTCTACAGTACTTAGAGTGGTGATTTGCTTTATTATACTAACGGATCTTACCGAGTTTTCTGTTGAAGTTTTGTGTGGATGAAGTGTCTAAACGAGGAGGTCTCGATATGAGGAAAAGGAAGAGAGGCAAGAGCTCAAGCTTGGGGATGCCTGAGGCACCCCAAGTAAATATTCAAGGAGACTCAAGCGTCTAAGCTTGGGGATGCCCCGGAAGGCATCCCCTCTTTCTTCAACAAGAATCGGTATGTTTTCGTATTCGTTTCGTTCATGCATTATGTGCAAGTCTTGGAGCGTCTTTTGCATTTAGTTTTCATTTTTCTTTTTATGCACCATGCTGATATGAGATAGTCCTTGGTTGATTTATAGAATGCTCATTGCACTTCACTTAAATCTTTTGAGTATGGCTTTATAGAATGCTTCATGTGCTTCACTTATATCATTTGAAGTTTGGATTGCCTGTTTCTCTTCATATAGACGACCGCCATTTGTAGAATGCTCTTTTGCTTCACTTATATTTGTTAGAGCGTGGGAATTTCATTTTTAGAAAGAATTAAACTCTCTTGCTTCACTTATATCTATTTAGAGAGATGTCAGGAACTGGTCATTCACATGGTTAGTCATAAAATCCTACATAAACTTGTAGATCGCTGAATATTATATGTTGGATTACTTGCAATAGTTTTGCGATATAAAGGTGGTGATATTAGAGTCGTGCTAGTTGAGTAATTGTGAAATCGAGAAATACTTGTGTTGAGGTTTGCAAGTCCCATAGCATGCACGTATGGTGAACCGTTATGTAACGAAGTCGGAGCATGAGGTGTTTATTGATTGCCTTCCTTATGAGTGGCGGTCGGGGACGAGCAATGGTCTTTTCCTACCAGTCTATCCCCCTAGGAGCATGCGCATAGTACTTTGTTTCGATGACTAATAGATTTTTGCAATAAGTATGTGAGTTCTTTATGACTAGTGTTGAGTCCATGGATTATACGCACTTTTACCTTTCCATCATTGCTAGCCTCTTCGGTACCGTGCATTGCCCTTTCTCACCTTGAGAGTTGGTGCAAACTTCGCTGGTGCATCCAAACCCCGTGATACGATACGCTCTATCACACATAAACCTCATTATATCTTCCTCAAAACAGCCACCATACCTACCTATCATGGCATTTCCATAGCCATTCCGAGATATATTGCCATGCAACTTTCATCATCGTCATATTCATGACTTGAGCATTCATTGTCATATTGCTTTGCATGATCGTAAGATAGCTAGCATGATGTTTACATGGCTTGTCCGTTTTTTGATGCCATTGCTACGCTAGATCATTGCACATCCCGGTACACCGCCGGAGGCATTCATATAGAGTCATATCTTTGTTCTAGTATCGAGTTGTAAGTAAATAAAAGTGTGATGATCATCATTATTAGAGCATTGCCCCATCCAAAAAAAGAGAGGCCAAAGAAGCCTAAATAAAAAAATGGGGCCAAAGAAGCCTGCAAAAAAAACAAGAAAAAAAATAAAAAAAATAAAAAGGGGCAATGTTACTATATCTTTTTCCACACTTGTGCTTCAAAGTAGCACCATGTTCTTCATGTAGTGAGTCTCACATCTTGTGCTTCAAAGTAGCACCATGTTCTTCATATAGATTGTCTCCTATGTTGTCACTTTCATATACTAGTGGGAATTTTCATTATAGAACTTGGCTTGTATATTCCAATGATGGGCTTCCTCAAATGCCCTAGGTCTTCATGAGCAAGCAAGTTGGATGCACACCCACTTAGTTTCTTTTGTTGAGCTTTCATACACTTATAGCTCTTAGTGCATCCGTTGCCTTGCAATCCCTACTCCTCACATTGACATCAATTGATGGGTATCTCCATAGCCCATTGATTAGCTGCGTTGATGTGAGACTTTCTGTCTTTTTGTCTTCTCCACATAACCCCCATCATCATATTCTATTCCACCTATAGTGCTATGTCCATGGCTCACGCTCATGTATTGCGTGAAAGTTGAAAAGGTTTGAGAAACGTCACAAGTATGAAACAATTGCTTGGCTTGTCATCGGGGTTGTGCATGATGTGAATATTTTGTGTGGTGAAGATGGAGCATAGCCAGACTACATGATTTTGTAGGGATGAGCTTTCTTTGGCTATGTTATTTCAATAAGACATAATTGCTTGGTTGGTATGCTTGAATTATTATTGTTTTTATGTCAAATTATAGACTATTTCTTTGAATCACTCGTGTCTTAATATTCATGCCATGATTAGATATATGATCAAGATTATGCTAGGTAGCATTCCACATCAAAAATTATCTTTTTATCATTTACCTACTCGAGGACGAGCAGGAATTAAGCTTGGGGATGCTGATACGTCTCCGTCGTATCTATAATTTTTTATTGTTCCATGCCAATATTATTCAACTTTTATATACTTTTGGCAACTTTTTATACTATTTTTGGGACTAACATATTGATCCAAAGGCTCAAAGGCAAGTTCCTGTTTGTTGCATGTTTTATGTTTCGCAGAAACCCAATATCAAACGGAGTCCAAACGGGATAAAAACGGACGGAGAATTATTTTGGAATATTTGTGATTTTTGGAAGGAAGAATCAACACGAGACGATGCCCGAGGTGGCCACAAGCTACGGGCACGCCACCCCTCATGGGGGGCGCGCCCCCCTATCTCGTGGGCCACCCGTAAGGCGGTTGATGCCCTTCTTTGGCCGCAAGAAAGCTAATTTTTGGAAAACGATCTGGGTGAAGGTTTCAGTCCAATCGGAGTTACGGATCTCCATATATACACGGAACGGTGAAACAGAGCCAGAATAGAACGCACAAACAGAGAGATAGATCCAATCTCGGAGGGGCTCTCGCCCCTCCCAAGCCATGGGAGCCAAGGAACAGAGGGGAAACCCTTCTCCCATCTAGGGAGGAGGTCAAGGAAGAAGAAGAAGGGGGCCTCTCTCTCCCCCTTGCTTCCGGTGGCCGGAGGCTGAGGGCCATCATCATCACCGTGATCTTCACCAACACCGCCGTCATCTTCACCAACATCTCCATCACCTTCCACCTTCTATATTCAGCGGTCCACTCTCCCATAACTGCTGTACCCTCTACTTGAACATGGTGCTTTATGCTTCATATTATTTTCCAATGATGTGTTGCCATCCTATGATGTCTGAGTAGATTTTCGTTGTCCTATCGGTGATTGATGAATTGCTATGATTGTTTTGAGTTGCATGTTTTATTATTGGTGCTGTCCTATGGTGCCCTCCGTGTCGGCATAAGCGTGAGGGATTCAGCTGTAGGGTTTGCAATATGTTTATGATTTGCTTATGGTGGGTTGCATGAGTGACTGAAACACAAACCCGAGTAAGTAGGTTGTTTGCGTATGGGATAAAAGGGGACTTGATGCTTTAATGCTATGGTTGGGCTTTACCTTAATGAATCTTTAGTAGTTGCGGATGTTTGCTAGAGTTCCAATCATAAGTGCATAGAATTCCAGGTAAGGGATGTTATGTTAGCTTATGCCTCACCCTCAAATAGAATTGCAATAGTGATTACCGGTCTAGTAACATAGTTAATTGCTAAGGGGCAATTTCACAACTCCTACCACCACTTTTCCACACTCGCTATATTTACTTTATTGCATCTTTATCTAAACAACCCCTAGTTTATATTTACGCGTTCTTTACTTTCTTGCAAACCTATCCTTCTAGTTTCATACTTGTTCTAGGTAAAGCGAACGTCAAGCGTGCGTAGAGTTGTATCGGTGGTCGATAGAACTTGAGGGAATATTTGTTCTACCTTTAGCTCCTCGTTGGGTTCGACACTCTTACTTATCGAAAACTGTTGCGATCCCCTATACTTGTGGGTTATCAGTGCGCACGAGAGGTTGGGGGGCTAGATAGGCAATACATGTATTTAGCGCGAGAGGGTGAGAGGGAGAGGGAGAGAGAGATAGAGAGCTCGGCATGGGGTGCAATGGCGGGTGTGTGAGGTAAATACATTTGGTAACAGAGTGAAAAAAGGGGGTTGTGTAGTTGAGAGAGTTAGAGATCGAAACATGGAGAGAAAGAATGAATGTGTGTTGGAAACCGATAGCTTCCTGAGGTGGTTAGGAGAGGAAGATTGACCGACACAGGAAGTATGTAGCATGTGTGCTGGCAGGGGGCTAAAAACAACATTTGAATGTAGATAGTACGAGACTTAATATCGATGTTTCAATTGATTGTACATTGTAAGATTTGAACTGAGGACCATGCATATGGGTAATTATTTCGAATTCGTGCCATACTAGGTTTCGAAAAGTTGACATTGACTCGATTTGTTGTGCTATTTTGTAGGTCATATGTTTGAATCCATCCAAGTTTTCTCACTACCATGGTGTTCATCATATATATATGAATTTGTATTACAAAAGTAGCGTGGATACAGTGAAATGTGGAATCCACGTTAGAATTGGAGATTGTTATGTGACACACACTCTAATTCAAATAACTAATTATGTGACACACACTCTAATCCACGTTAGCGTGGATACCGTGGATATTGTTTCGATTTTTTTTAAATAACTCCTCATTAATTAATTTGTAGTATCTCGTTTCGAATGACTAATTATTGCAAGGAAAACACGGGCATGGTAATACATACAGATTCGTTTGCAAATGAAAGAGGATTCTTTTGCATTCTCAAATGTAGGCGCACCAGGCAGACTAGGGTCGTGTCGTGGTGGTCGCGTGTGTCGGACGGACGCTTAGCACCCAGCCACCCACCCCCTCCCTCCCTCCCCCCCCCCAAAAAAAAGGACGACGACAAAATAAGTTCGCGCTTCAAAATCTCCCTTCTCCACCGTCCCCTTCCGCGCCCAGATTGCTCAAATCCCTAATTCGCCGCCAACCCAAGCAAAGTTCGAACCGCCCCTCGTCTCGTCTCTTTCCCCACCTCTGTGCCGGACAACGACGACGAAGATGACGGTCACGCTTCACCACCGCACCGGAGCTACCTCATATATGCCCTCATCCACCGCACTGGGTGGTCCACCGACAACGTTAGCCGCCGCAACCGACGTGCCTCACATACACCGACTTCCACCGCATCAGGTGCGCTTCACCGATGCCGTCTCCCAGTTCACCGGGGCTACTTCACCGAGCACATCATCGCGCCTCCGCCCCCCGAGGCCACTGGGGCTTCACCAACGGTCTCGTCCACCGCATCGTAGCGCTCCACTGCCACTCAAGATCTGCATCCGTGCGCGGCCAGCCAACACCAACAAGATCACCCTCAACGGCTCGAGTGACCCGCACTCTAGCTAGGCGAGCATGCCCAAACGCCGCCCGAACTAGGTATCCACACATCACTCCCTTGTGCACTTTGTTAGACGATGTTTGGATATCCTTTCACTGCTCTCTTAGCTTACACGCCTATCCAACTTTGACTTCAACTCTTATTTCTTCTGGAGATATCATCTGAAACAAGCAAATCCATTTTTTAGCGAAGCATGACGGTGCTACGGGATCTGGTACACATCCTGCACCCCTGTATAATCCTGTAAGTATCTGTCCTCCGGTACAATAGCAAGGTCGATTCCTCTTATTTGATCAACCATTCGCCGTGTCAAAAATGCAGAGGGGGGTGCAAGGAGCACAAGGCCTGCACATCCAAGCAAGTGGTAACATGGACTTGTACATGGAACATCCCAAGCGCAAGCAGAGTCATGATGAGCACGTACAGCGAGTTAGCGTAAGTCCCTACATTTCATTTAATTCATCTTGGCATTCGTGTATGATTTGTGTGCGATGGCGGATCCACGAATTCAAGTTACCGAGGCGAACATTTAACTTAAAAATACGAAGGCACTTGCACTCGAAATCAACATAACTTGAGAAATGTGAAGCTACATGCACTTTGAAAACCAGCTAATGATCCAAAGTAGTTCAGATTATAAACACTAAATGATGCAAGCACCAAAAAACACAAAATGCAACATGGTGTACAAGGACTACAAACATGGTCTGTACCTTCTTGAATTATTCGTTCTCTGGCTGAAAATGTTGAAGTGTAATTACACCTATAACCAGTGCGCAAATTGCATATCAATATATCTATCCTGCACAAGTATGCCAATAGTTTCAAACAACAGATTAGAAAAGTATTTATGCTATGTTGTCATGATATGGGGACTTTCTGGTAGATGGCCTCGACGTTTCCTCAAGCCATGAAAATGCACTATAATTTGCTTGTCATCAATGCACCGCAAATCTCTATGTCTCTCTCAACATAGCGAGATCATCATTAGACAATAAATCCTTCAATGGGAGCTTGCAAAATGCTTGCATTAGATCCCTCATTAGACACTATATGTTCATCCCGAGGAGCATGTAAAATGTTTGCATCAAATCCTTCATTAGCGATCTGTTGATTAGACACTTGAGCTCAAGAACAACATGAGCTTGGATGTTTGCACCGGAAACTTGATTAGATACATCGATTTAGTCGATTCGGTATTGATTGGGGAGTTATAAAATAAGTAGAAATTGGTTTCATTTTCGCATAGATTCCCTACATACAAGCAGTTTTACAACACCGTCGAGGTTTAACTATTGGCCGAAATTGAAGAGTTGAATTAGATATAATCAGGGATGTGATGTACCTTTCGTTGCACATGCTACTCTTGCAAAGCTGCGATCGTCCATTTCGCAAGCTTCGATGCCATCTCCGTGCCGCCGCTGCCTCCCACGCAGCTACACCCGGGTTGGATCTTCATCTTCTTGTCCTTCCGTTCGCTTGAAGCTCGGCCACCGCCCTCCAACGAGGGCGCGAGGACGTCTTGTGTCGGTCCGCCCATGCGGCTAGGTTAGGAGCGAACAAGATTGGAGGCTGGATGGATGAATTGGGATTTTTCCTCTTTGTCGATCGTCTGAGGAGGTGCTCGTTTGGGCCTTGAGCCTGCTATAGGGCCTACCTTGCACTTATGTTATTGGCCCATCCAAATTGAAACATTTTTCTTCATTTTTTACATTGCACCTTTCGTGCGTTGGGACGAATAAAACTAGCTGGACCAATCTGGACGACTCAAACTAGGTGCACACTTTCCGACCACTGCGGCCGCCCATACCAGCCCCTATGGTGGCGTCGCCCCTTTTGTGTGTATGATTGGGGTAGTGAAAAATATTCCGATGGCGTGAGGGAGTCCTGGATTAGGGGTGTCCGGATGGCGGACTATGACCTTTGGCCGGACTCCTGGACTATGAAGATACAAGATTGAAGACTTCGTCCCGTGTCCGGATGGGACTTTCCTTGGCGTGGAAGGCAAGCTTGGCTATACGGATATGTATGTCTCCTCCCATTTGTAACCAACTCTATGTAACCCTAACCCTCTCCGGTGTCTATATAAACCGGAGGGTTTTAGTCCGTAGGACGAACAACAATCATACCATAGGCTAGCTTCTAGGGTTTAGCCTCTCCGATCTCGTGGTAGATCTACTCTTGTACTACCCATATCATTAATATTAATCAAGCGGGAGTAGGGTTTTACCTCCATCGAGAGGGCCCGAACGTGGGTAAAAACATCATGTCCCTTGTCTCCTGTTACCATCCGCCTAGACGCACAGTTCGGGACCCCCTACCCGAGATCCGCCGGTTTTGACACCGACAGTCGCTTTTGATTTACCCACAGAATGGTTGAATTGCTTGTTTCTATGAACTGAGTTCGCCAATAATGTGAAGGATGCCAGTCTTTTCATCCTATTGTAGATTTCTTAGATCTCGATATGCCAAAATTAATCGCATGAAATATATAGTAAAAGCCAGTGTGACGTGTGTAGCTACAACTAGTCTGACTACACGTCCTCATATAACATATCATGGATGCACCATCTTACCAGATTAACCATTCGACTTACCAATGCAGTGTGGGGAGAAATAAGTATTGGGACTGCGTATCCAAGCAATTGATGCCATGGACTCCTTTGTACAACCTTGTAAGCGAAAATGAAGTTGCGGTGTGCCTGTACAAAGAACTAGTGTAAGTTCAGTTACCTGCTTCTCGGAATTTTAGTTAGCCACTTATTGCAAAATTGTTTAATTACGTTGCTTGGCTTAATTTAGTTTGCTACTAATTACATAATGCCACAGCCTGTTAATCCTATTATAGACTGCGCCTATCTATGTGTTTGGTACTTACTGTTAAGAATTACCTATTTGCCTGAACTTAAATAGCTACTTGTTTGTTTAACTACTTTGCTCTAGCAACAACGGGTTACAATGATGTTAAGAACTACTTTTCAGCATCCAATTGAAACTTTTTAATTCCTTGTTTGTTTAACTGGTTTGCTGTTATAACTCCCAGTTGAGATGTTTTGCTAACTTCAACTTTTCTGAATCCAATCGGAACTTTAATTGCAAAACAGGTTAGCCCAAGATCAAAGAGCAAGGTCCCCATGGACGTTGTATCATCCACAGCAGTGGCACCCACTACTAGGAAAAGGGCCATAGATGGGATGGACACTAATGGCGCACCTGTCATGTGGTGCGCCATTAGTATATACTAATGGTGCACCATGTTTTGGTACGCCATTAGTGTGGAAGACACTAATGGCGCACCAGGAACATGGTGCGCCACTAGTAACAATTTATTTTAATTTTTCCAAACATACTAATGGCGCATCATATCTCGGTGCGCCATGGCCAAACTGTGCGCCATCAGAATATATACTTTTTTTTATTTTTTTTGCGAAACTTCTAATGGCGCAGCAGAAGCTGGTGCTTCATTAGTAACGTGGTCGACCCTCTCCACCGGCCTTGCCGACCCCCGCACCCTCCCCCACTCCACACCGCCGATGACCCACCGCACCTCCCGCTCCACCGGCCGCCGCCGCTGACCCCCGGCCCGCACCCTCCCCCACTCCACCGCCGCCGACGATCACCCGCACCCTCTCCCTCGCACCCTCCCCGGCCCGCTCCACCGTCACAAATGAATGCAACTAAAATTTGCCAAAAAACAAATTTGATTATATTTTCAAATAACAAATTTGATGATATTTTCAAATAATAAATTAGATGATATTTTTTCATATTCATAAATATTTTCAAATAACAAATTTGATGATATTTTTTAAAACAATATTCTTTATTATGATTTAAACAAGTTTGACCATATTTAAACACAAATAAATATCAAGCAGCATTTTAAATGCATAAGCGCTCCCCCCCGCACCCTCCCCACTCCACGCCGACCCACCGCACTCCTCGCTCCATCGGCCGCCGACCCCGACCAAGACCTCCCACTCCACCCACGGCGATGACCACCCTCACCCTCTCCCCCGCACCCAGCTCCCCGGCCCGCTCCACCGTCACAAATGAATGCAACTAGAATTGCAAAAAAAAACAAATTTGATTATATTTTCAAATAAAATTTTTTATGATATTTTCAAATAATAAATTTGATGATATTTTTTAATATTCATAAATATTTTCAAATAACAAATTTGATGATATTTTAAAAAAATTATTACTGTTATGATTTAAACAAGTTTGAACATATTTAAACACAAATAAATATCAAACAGCATTTTAAATGCATAAGTCGACCCCCCGCACTCTCCCCCACTCCATCGCCGCCGCCGACCCACCGCACCCTCCCCCGATCCACCGGCCACCGCCCCGACACCTGCACCCTCCCCACTCCCACCGCCGCCGACCACCCGCACCCTCTCCCCCGCACCCAGCTCCCCGGCCCGCTCCACCGTCACAAATGAATGCAACTAAAATTGCAAAAAAAAAACAAATTTGATTATATTTTCAAATAACAAATTTGATGATATTTTCAAATAATAAATTTGATGATATTTTTCATATTCATAAATATTTTCAAATAACAAATTTGATGATATTTTTTAAAAAATTATTACTATTTTTATAAAAAATATTACGGTTATGATTTAAACAAGTTTGAACATATTTAAACACAAATAAATATCAAACAAAGATTTCAAATGCATAAAATACAAAAAGCTGGGAGCACAGGAATCGAACCCAAGACCTCCTAGTGTGTGTCTTTGCGTCTTGACCGATCGGGCTAGAGGGCATGTTACGATGGAGTGGGGGTTAGGTGGAATATAACTTTGACCGGTCGGGCTAGTAAATAAAACACAATTCTAATGGCGCCCGGGCGGGTGCGCCATTAGAATCATCGTACTTATGGCGCACTAGGGAGGTGCGCCATTAGAACCCTCCCCACTTCACTGTTCCCCTCGCCGTGGCCTCCTCCCTCCCTCGCCAGATCCACTCGACCCCAACCGTGCCGCCGCCCCTTGCTCTGCCCCTCCGTCCTCCAGCGCTGCCTTGCGTCGGCCTTGCCGCCACCGCTGTGGTGTTGCGCTGCCCGATCTGCCGCCCGACCCCCATGGGACTCCACCCCCGCCGCCCCACGCTCCCGAGCAGGATCGGCCAGCCGCCCGCCTCCTCTCCTCTCCTCCTCCCTCCGACGAAGCGAGGGCCTCCTCCCGCCCCTGCGGCAGCCGTGGCCTTGAAGCCCGCCCACCCGCTTTGCCCACCGTCCTCCTCCACCGGCCCCTGCTCTCCTTCGACCGCGGCGAGCAAGGACCCGGACGAGCTCGGACCCCGACCCGACCCCTTCACGACCCGACCCCGACCCCTCCGTGACCAGTGCCTCTCCTCCTTCCTCCTTCCTCCCTCTCTCCACCATTCCCCATTCCTCCCTCCCTCCCCTCGACCGTGGGTAGTCCATGGATTCAAACTAGCTAAAGGAGATTCAAACTGCCGAACCTTAGGTTAACAACTCATGTAAACCAATCCCTGAAAGCAAAAACTCAACACAAACCAAGTGCATTATTTTTGTGACTCTTTTCATGTTTGCAGAACCAATATTTTTGTGCCAACAATCAGTTTACTCCCTCATGCCAACAACCACTCATTTTTCAGTTAACTCCTTACAGTTCAGATCATATTTTGATTGTCAACAATAGTGGACTTCTAAGGCTTTTTAGAGGCAATACTAGTGGATATTAGGCCTTTTTACGAGGCAATAATAGTGGAATTTTAGGCTTTTTTGGAGGAGTGTGTTTCATGCTGCCCTCTGATGAAGAATTAGTCGAGTTGTGTATGATTGTGCCTAAAGTAGATAATCTAAAGATACGAGATAAAATAATTAGGGAGCATGTGTGAATCTAAAGTATATTGTCAACTTCCAACATTTGCTCTGTTGTCCATGTGGTTGAAGCAATGAAGTTGAGTGTGTCATTCTTGCTATGGTCATGTAAGAGAAATGCTCGCCTTGCTAATTTTACCATGAGATTTGGGGTAATCAGCTAGTTACGGTGAAAGCAAGTGGTTTTCTGAGCTATGCCTTGGTTAGAAAATGATGCATGATGGTTTGTTCAGAAGAGGAATAATCCCGAGGATAGCACGTATCATGGGGTCAAACACAGGACCCCTATTATAATTTGATTTTGATTATTAATTTTTACGTGAGCGGATGAATTACGATGTTTGTGTTGTAATGAAACTTGAGCTGAAATAGAACTTGACAACTTTGTTCGGTGAATATATGCGGTGAGCGAAATTGTGAGTTTTCTTGATTGAATTCAGTCTTGTACGGTGAAGATATGCGGTCAATATACAGTCATTGTAATTTTTGGGATTAATTTTGGTGTCAAATCACTCAAGCGATAACTGAATTTTCAAACTGAACTTGACACAATACTATTGATTAATTTGACTTGACACAATACTATGATCATCGCTTTGTCGACCTTTGTAATTTGCACCTATATTATGTAACACTACTTGATGATGTTAAGCTGTAACTCCCTTTCCTTAGAACTGTAATTCTTGAAGCAACAAATCCATTTTCATCTATATGTATAGCACACACAAGGAAATGATTGTTACTGTGTTTTTTGTGTTTGTTTTTTTACAGTCCTCTAATGTAACCGAGCTCTTGTTGTGTTCTTGTTCCTATCTTGTAATTGTTTCAAAGACACACTACCATGACTTAATGTTTACAATAGCTGTTTTCTTTGTATCCAATAATCAGCGTATATTTTTATTCGAGGTAATCGGTCAAATGTTCGGTGTGTATGTACGAACTTGAATGTTGCAATGCTGTTTTCTTCGGATGCTCTTGTCAAAAGTTGAGCTCTTGTCTTGCAAAGATGATGATCATCTTGCTAGTTTGCTGGGTTTTGTCTCCGACCATTGTGTCGTGATGAATTTGCAGTACCGAGAGGCCCTTGAGTTTGTCGGAATGTCGATTAACTTCCGTTTGACAAATTCGGGTACTCCATATGTCCTATTTTCAGCAAAGGTCATGCTGAAATTTTCCGTGAATTTTAGCGACTTTGCTAAAAATAGGACATATGGGGTACTTGCGACTAATGCATGGGCCGGGGTTCTTAGTACTTAGTTAAGTAGGATCAACTGCCCCGCCATTCTTGCTGCATTAAACAATAGGTGGCAATAGAGCCAAGTGATTAGGCCCAACTTAGAATTCTCCTTAGCATCGATAAACCCTAAATGATGAAAACTTAACTTGGCTGCCCCGGATGCCTCAGTGTCGATGAGAACCTAAATGATGTACGCTTAGGATTTTAGGGTGCCTCGGCATCGACAAACCCTAAATGATAAAAGCTTAGCTTTTAGGATGCCTCGGTGTCGACAAACCCTAAATGATGAGACCATGATCTTGTTCCTTGACAACAACCAACTTTTTGACCAAACTTTTTTCCTATTTAGAGCGAAACATGGCCCTAGCGATGAGGCCGGGCGGTTGGTGGCAAGCAATTAGGAGCTGTCCCGGGGAGTTGGAGGAACAACCTCACTTTGCTATGAGGGCGTCGCGGAAGACACCGATCCACGACTACACAACCCCTAGTGGCGTCGGGGATGACATCACCGATGGTGCCCGAGGATGCCACCACCGATGGTGCCGAGGATGCCACCATCGATGATGGCGGCGCCGCGCATGGCAGCCAATCGAAGAAGCAGCGGAAGGACCGGCGCCGAGCAGCGCTCCGCACCGTGAAGGAGGAATTTACTCAAGTGGACTCAAGCGGGAATCCAGCAGAGCCCAAACATATAGTCAAGGGTACTCGGTTCAGCTCGGGTGCATTCTCCGGAGCCGTCTCGATCAACACCGAGAACCTTAGGCATAAGGATCGAGGAATTTGCACAACCTCCTCTTCACGGTTGCCTGAGCGATACATGTTCCCCGCTGATTTTGAAAACACACGCCTCTCAGGGAATAAAGTGAACAGTGCCGCCCTCACGAGGATGAGCACGACCATGTCTACTTGGAGAAGCACGGTGAAGAGAATGATTGAGAAAGGTGATAGTTATGAGAATATCAATGCAAAAATCCTTGATCGTGAAGAGGACTACAAGGAGTTCAAGATCAAGTCTTGCGGGGGCGATGCAACCTCCGAATCAAGTCGATTGGGGAAAGAAATGCGGGAGTTGAACTTGGGGAACACAAACTTCGGTCCGTGATTCTGAGTGGCGGAGCCTATATGGGACAAGGAGGGGCGGGCGTCTTAGGAGCAAAGGCCTACCGCCCGCTTGAGAAATACTGGCGGTGACAAGCGGACCGGGAACTATGTCGGGGCCGGTACAAGAAGGACCTAATAACAAAGGAGCTTACCACGGATCCGAAGATCGAGCGCTTGAGCTTGTTGGCGAAGGAGGCTGAAAGCGATATGCAGGGTCGTCTCGGAGGACCCCCTGCTTGGGACAACACTCTAAATAGAGGCGTTGAGCGTAATGAAAAACAAGGATAAGCTCGATGGCCGTCGTAAATCGGTGGTCGTGTGGCGGCAAAGGCTTGTCCACAAAATGGTCGTCATACTATACATTTGGTGGGCGAAAGGAGAAAAGACCAGCTTGGAAAGCGATCGCGCGAGGTTCAAGAACTCAAAGGCACAAGTGGCGCGGATTAGGAGATTGTCCAAGAGCAAGTGCACGAACAAGCTGGGATCGGCGCTCACGGCATTATGCCTACCTTGATTCATGGGGTGACGGCGTGGATTGTGGGTGGACAACGAGGCCGCCCGATTCCCAGCTTCATGGCCGACAACTTCGCTGTAGCGGTAGCGGTATTGGTGTCTCCGACGCCGGCACGACCGTCATTGAGGATTAATGCACCCGGGTGTACGCCGGCCGGCACCTCGCCAGCAAGCGGCCCCTCCGTCGATTACCGCCGCCGCCGTCGTGATGCCTCGACATTAGCTGAGCTCGGCGCCATCATCACGGTAACTAATTAAGCCTCTCGGCCGAGGACTTCATCTCCTTTTGCCTTTGGTGGGCATCCTGGCGCCCTACATGTTTTCGCGGTAGCTGCCGATGTTCCGTGCACTCTCTTGCGCCGTGAGCAGCGAGTTGGTCGATGTCGCCAAGGGAAAAATCATTCAAGCTGGGCAACCCGTGTTCCACGGTAAACCGATGCCACCCACCATGTATAGGGTTCAAGCTGGTTGGTGCTGCCAGGCTGCGACGAGTTGTTACCTCCGATTCGACCCGCCGGGGCCGACGAAGATGATCTAATGACCCTCAGCGCCTGCCTAAGCTGGCCCCTGCTTTGGCCGAAGAGCCAAATTCGTTTGGGGGTGGGGGGCACCACCCCAAAGACAACACCGCAGTCGTGCCGGCGCCAAGCCATGGCAAGACCGCCGCAACGCTACCAGACATGTCGGACGTCCCTATGGCACAGGATCCGAACATGCATATGGCACAGGATACGGGCGACGGCGACAACGGCAGCGGCCGTACATTTAGCAACGTCGATAAGTACTTTGCGAACATGGGTGCGATGGCGAATTTTGCGGGCCTCTTTCTCAAGAACCCAACCAAGAAGACCGCGGTCTAGGCTGATGCAACGGAGAAACCAGTTGCAACATGCGTCGTCTGGCGTTCGATTCTCGAGACGCCTCCATTGCCGACTTCACCGAGCCTCGGATAGCCGAGGTGCCAAATATTATCAGCCCCAACACACTCAAGAAGGCGGTGCATGAGATGAACTCGGTCCCATTACAACAGAAGATCAAGAAGGGATGGAAAAGAAAGAGTAACAAAGTGCGAGCGGTAAACGCAAAATCTGAGCCGTGCTCGGGGCGGGCCACCTTCACCTAAGGATATCTCGAGGAGGGTGCATGTGGCGGGTAGGGCGATGCTACCGACAAATATGCTCAATCTTTGCAACGGTGCTATCACGGAGTCTGCATGATGGTGTTCTTTCTTTGAAGAAGCGGCGTCTCGAGAGAATGATGTGGCATACCGGTTTCGTGGCGAGGTGCGGAGGGCAAGGGCTTTGTGGATGGCGCCGTCGAGTAAGATCGTCCTGCGGTTTGATGACATCTTTGCTATGTTTAACCTTCATCCGCTGCACTACACCTTCGTTTGGCTGTTTTATTTGAGTATGGAGATCACGGATCATTAGAGACAAGACCCGAACATCGTGATAGTCGACCCCTTCTACATGCGTGCCAAGATCTTGGGCGTGGCGGGGACCGGCAAGTCGCGAGTTCTTACCTCGAAGGCGTCATTCTGGCAAACCCAGATAAGGATAACTTTCTTGTGCCTTACTTTCCCGAGTAAGTCATCCCCTCACCGCCTCGTAACATATGGTTTCTTATATTTCGATCGTTCTTTTTTTTCTTCTAACATTCCGTGTTCTGTGCAGTGATACACATTGCACACTCATCCTCTTAATCCCGAAATATTCCATGGCCACGTATTTCGACCCAGACCGTGACTCCAAGATAGACTACACAAATATCAAGAAAGTTCTTGATGATGTTCTCCCAGCTACGCCAAATCTGGAGGCACCTTCGCCAAGCTTGACTTGTAGGCGATGCAAGCGCGCCGTGTTTGCCCACAATACAAAGTTCTCCTGCGTCAAGCGGCCGCTTTGGCGGTCGGAAGGATGCCTACTACGCCCTCCATCACATGCGAGGCGATCATACGGGACCATCATCACCTTACGCTGCGGATAATCTCAAAGATTGGGCGCGAGCTTGTCGGCAATCCAGGCGCAGACATCGGACAAGAATTCTTTCGCATCCGATCGAGTTTGCGGAAATTATCCATCAAGATGTCCTTCATGCCTCGGGGCGGTTCTACCTCGGACATCAACCGTCCAACGATGATATAGACACAACGCTACAAATGCGGTGATAACGCTCGCGATTTCATGACCATCACGACGAACGGCGGCTTCATCCACGCTCCGGCCCCATGTGTCGAAGTCGATGAGTGATGCTATGTGTAGTTCTGAAACATTGATTGGCTCATGTTGTAATTAAACTTTAATGCACTTGTATGTCTCTTTGGGTTGGACAGTTGTTCAATTTAGATGTAATCGATGCTATTAATGTCTTGCTTTTCTCTTCCGATCCTTTTGTTGCATACTTATATATTGCTTATGTATTATGCATTGTTTGGCTTGTGCATAGAGATGCCGTCATTATGTCATGTACAAGGTAAGGTTCCGAGTCTCTGGCGGGAGGAGTGTCGGAGACAGGTTCACCCGTTTGGTGATATGATTACAAAGGTACACCACTAGGCGGAGGCGGAATCTAGATCGCCCGCTATCTAGCCGAGAGAGGAGGGAGGCGTTGGAGGAACCGGATGAAGACCGGTTTCATCAGCGATGATGCTCATCGTGATGACCACATCTCTCTTCTATGTGATGGTAGTTTAGATGATCGATATCGACTTGTAATGTGAAGACAAACTCGCTACTCGCGGTGTCGAGACTTGTACTGTTCTATCTTTGTTCGGTCTTTTAAATTCAGAGACTAATATGATGAATTGTATTCGGAGACTACAATCTATAGTCCTTGGTGTGAAATCGATAGTCCACAGCAGTCCTTCTCCTGGTAGCATATGGATCAGACTCTCTCCATAGCCTCAATCCTGAATCCTTCCTTATCTTCATGTTCTCAGCTACTGGATGAGCATCATTGTGATCTGGAATCTTGGGCTTCAACTTCCTCAAGACATGTGACTCGTCATCTTCTTCTTCCATAGCGACTTGAACCTTTGGGGCCTTGTTCTTCTCTCTTCTTTGGGATGTTCTGGTGCTTTTCTTGGAGTGCAGTTTTGGGTTTTGGAGCGGTGGCTTGGGAGCTTCTTTGGGCTTAGATGGAGCAGCCCCGATCTTATGGCATCTCCCATGAGCTTACGGGCTTTGGAGTCTTTGGTGCAGCAACCTCTTCCTCTTCCTCTTCAGAGTCTCTCATCATAGAGGGCTTGCCTAGAACTCTGGCAGTGGTCTTCTTGACCCTCTCTTTCCTCTTCTTGCCATCTCTAGCTTCCTTGGGTTCAAGAGTGAACACCATTATCTCTCCTGTGGCAACTTTCCTTGGCTTAGACATGACGGTCTTCCTGCTGGCTTCTTGGTCTTCATACCTGGCTTAGTTGCAGCAGTTGTGCCATATTCCTTTTTGAGCACCTTCTTCTTTGAGGTGGCTTCTTCCACTACACCACGGTAGAGTTTATGTGACACACTTCTGTGGGGAAAGGTTCACTAGTCTCCACAAAAAAACTGTCGGTGTAGCTACGAAGTTTTGTCCTCGGACCATGTGTCGGCGTAGATACATCATTGGGGACACACTATGTGTCAGCAACCACTAAGCGACTACTTAGTCAGCCGGCAAGTCACTAACAACATGCTATGTGTCGGGATATGTGTGGGCTCTAACAATTTATGTCGGCGTGAAATGCGTGCTTAGTGATATACAATATGTCGGCGTATGTAGGGTGTATGAACACAGAATAAGTGTCGGCGTATGTGCACACGTGTCAAGCGACCGAAGTTTGGATTTTTTCTTTTCTTTTTTGAGAATCCTGAAGCTTGGAAAGTTGGCGCGCCATTTAGGCGCGAGACGGGAAATTTTTTCAGCTGGCCCGTGCAAAATAGCCCCCAAATCGGACCAAGTCCATAACCCTACCCGTGCCAGCCGCCGCCGCCGCCCTCGCGCTCCATCCCTATCCCCTCGTCCTCGCGCTCAACCCACGGCCCTGACGCCGTCGCCACCGTATCCGCGCTCCACCCCACGGTCCTGCTGCTGTCGCCGCCGTCCTCGCACTCCACCCGAGATCCAGCCGCCGTCCTCGCGCTCAGCCCGAGATCCAGCCGCCGTCCTCGCGCTCAGCCCGAGATCCAGCCGCCGTCCTCGCGCTCCGCCCGAGATCCAGCTGCCGTCGGCCGTCCTCGCGTTCAGGGATCCACCCCACCCCCATCCCCGTCCTCCAGCCCCAACCTCGTCCGTCATCTCCCTGCTGCCGCCGGTAGAGCTCCATCCGCGAGCTCTCCATCCCGCTGCGCCCCTCCCGAAGCCAGACGTCCGTTGCTGCAGATCTCCTCACAAGACTTGTCTTTTCCAATAGGTAGGCATCGGCTCCTGCTGAGATATCCTTTTCTGTACTACTGCATGATGCGTGCTTGTACATTGCTGAACTTTGAACCATATGTCATTGCTGAACTCTGAAAATTAGGGTAACACTTTGATATCTTGTGCTAAGGTTTGTTGATTTTACAGTTCTGATTCCTATTTCTCAGCATCCCAATTTGGATACAAAGATTGGTGCTACAAAACATAGCAAGCCATCTGACATCCATGTCTCATAGCTGATTTTCATTTTATATTTATCATATTATTCTGAACTCTTTATCTCCTTTAAATTAGAAAGTGATTATTCATTTAACATTTGATATGGGTGAAAGTTCATATGTTGTTAGCATTGTGCGACTTCCTGATTTCTAGGTGGTCCAGTTTTTTGGGTGAGTTGGCGTGGTCAAACGGAGGCTCCTGGAGGTGCATAGCCTCTGAGATTTTTTTACAGGAAGCACTTTTGATTGTAAATACGTATTTCTAAATTATATAGTGCAAACGATTGAGTTGGCTTCAACTTCGCTGTAGAACTGAATATTGTTTGTGCTGTAACATCATGTAGTTTCTGATGCTTCATGGTTTAATTTTGGGTCGACGGGCTTGGTGCTGCAGGAGCAGGTGTACATGATGGTGAGCTTGCAGGGCGGTGAGTCTGGTACTACCTGGCAGTAAGGGGCGAGAGGTGGGCGAGCGGAGGGCGCTGAGGTGGACCCAGAGTCCAGTCAGTGTTTAAGGAGGCACATTCCAATTTTATTCTCCATCACTTTTGAATTGCATCGTCATCTACACTTGATACTTATGAATAACAGTGTCATCTTTTGATATTATTTTTTTATGTGAGCATGGTGTTGTTTTCCTTTTGCATGAATATGGCATTAGCATTCAAACCTTAGGCTCAACATATACTCTCATCTTCCTCTGCATCCACATACCTTCAACTACTTGAAGCTGCATATGGTTTCCAGAGGGGAGAATCGCAAGTTCCGATCACATTCAAACCTTAGAGGCACCTTCTCATAGTGCCTCACGCCACATTTTTTGGACATGTGAATTCAAATTGTAGAGTCAGCCGCCTCGGTGCAGTGGCTAGATAGTTTGTTCATTCTGGTTGCTGGCATAATATTTGTTCTTTTGACAAGTTCATTCATTATACTAACCAAGTACATAACTTGCAGACCTTTGGCCTTTACTTTATGATTTGATTTGGAAGCCGATTTATCTATATTGAACACATTTTTCTTTTTTTTTGCAGGATGGTTGATACATGTCTACACATTTTGTCAGAGCAATTTGCAGTGAAAAAAGCAGCCTCAAACTGATAAGAAGGCAACATTTATTTCTATGAAGTAACGGTTATTGTTGTAGATGAAGGACGACAAGGTGGCAACTAATGTACCAGGAGGTGCAGGTACTACAACATAATACATACATTAAGTTTATTGTTTCTCTCTTAGAAATATACCTAGATCATTTTGAGCCTTGACTAGAGCGCGACATTTCTGCCTGAACTTATAGCATTACTAGATAACATTTTGTATCTTGTTGATAAAACTGAACTCCACATACTGCAGTTTATAATAAAAAATATGAAAATAACACAACATGATCTGAAGCGCACATACATTCCTTAGGAGTTAACATACACAGATCTGTTTGGTGTTATCCCTTTGGTGGTCACAATCTGAAGATCACGTGGCATAAACTGAACTTCACATACTACAGTTTTTTGGGTCAGAAGTTGTACATTTTCGTTCTACTTCATCAGACAACGTACAAACACAATTATTTTCAAACTTTGAAGATTACATCAGCTAACTTCGTAGTACAAGAAATAGAACTTCACATTGGTTGATCCTACTACAGTTTCTTGCATGTAAGATGTTGAATAAAATTTGTAGATTTGTCTGCCATGGCAAAATGCATATTCTATGTATATGTAGATATGTCTGCATGATGATTCCTTTTATCATTTTATAAATATTTTACCTCATGTATGACAAAACTATGTTTTGTGTGTTGTGGACATATGTCATAAATACTTAATTCTTATGCTTCTCTTGGCTGCCAATCTCCCTATGAGCTTCAAAGCACTTGAGCTGACTACACTTCCTACCAAATTCTTGTGGGGTATTTTCAGGTAATCAGCAACCTAGTACGCATGGATGTGATGACTTGGAAGTGTCATGGAGCATTTGGCTGTCTACAGTATTTTGGACCAGCAAACCTAATTGTAATCATGAATCTTATGTGTGTTCTGGCCATTTGGTGCTCTAGTGTTATGGAGTAGAAATTTTTTGCTCATGGATGTGACTCAAGTGTTTTGGACCATCTAGTGTTTGAACTATTTTAGACCGGCGTCCTTTGATGTGACTTGTGTTTTCTGGATGGTTGCCAAGATATCCAAACTTTGCTTATTGTAGATTGACTCGTGTTTGAACCTGTGAACAATATATATGTGTGTATTTTTATTACCATATTATGAATGGCTGTGCAATATGTGTTCATCTTGATCTTGTGGATAACAGTTGAACATTTGTATAACATTTGAATTACAGCAGTATCCAATTGTTGTTTTGGCTGTGCACCATCTTACCAACAATTTATATGTCGGCAAAAACATTCCAACGCTGTAAGTGTTGGCAAAAGTATGCCGCTAACTAGACAAACCATGTGTCAGCAATGCTAAACACCTATTTTTACAGGCTAAGTGTCGGCATAGGTAGGGTGTGCCTTGACTTACCATGTGTCCGCATAGGTAGGGTGTGCCTTGACTTACCATGTGTCGGCGTAGGTAGGGTGTGCCTTGACATACCATGTGTCGGCATAGGTAGGGTGTACATTGACTTACCATGTGTCGGCGTAGGTAGGGTGTACATTGACTTACCATGTGTCGGCGTAGGTAGGGTGTATGCTGACAAAAAAAGTGTCGGCAAGTGAACTTCTGTCGGCAATACCTTTCCCCACGACAAGTCCTCCATTGTTTTATCTTCCATAAAGATATGTGTTACCTACAATTTATCTGTCGGCAAAGGTACCCTATGCCAACAGATTTATGTGTCACCAAAACTTGACCGTGGTGTAGTGTTCCTCCTCAGCCACATAGTCCTCATCCTCTGAATCTGAGGTTCTTTTCTTGCTGGCCCTTGTGGCAGCCTTTGGCAAGTTGCTGGGTGTGCTCCTGCTTCCATCATCTGAGCTGCTAGAGGGACTAGTGCCCTCACTCATGTGAACCTGCTCCTCAGACTTGTTTTGACTATCACTCTAATCTGACATGATGCAAACACTGACAACTGACCCTGTGAATATATTATAGATGAGGTAGAGTGGATGAGCATCACAAAGTGCGGAGGTTTTTGCAAAAGAATGAGTCAAAAACTTAGTTTTAGTTTTCCACAAAAGCATTTCGGATCTACCGATTTGAAATCTCGGTGATACCGAAGCAGCTTTTGGAACCTAAACTGGTGAACTCGATCGGACCGAGTCACAGTTCGGTGGCACCGAGACTGCTAGGGTTTCACAAAGACTTGAACTCGGTCACGCCGATTTGCAATTCTCGGTCAGACCGAGAATTACATGTGCAATGGCCTTAGCCAAATCGGTGGAACTGATTTCAACAACTCGGTTGGTCCGAGATGGTTTCGGCAGAAACCTAACCCTAAATTTTCAATCCATAACTAATCTACGGAGTGATTTCATTGGATAGAGTGATCTCAAACGTGTCAAGATTCATCGCAAAACAATGTGCTAGGAATCGGAGGAGAATAGCACAAAGATCAAGTCCATACCCTAGTGCGGTGATGGACTTGCTACGGTGGCAACGACGGAGACGATCCCATTGACGGCGGCGGAGACCAGCGGCAGGAGGCATCTGGCGACGAGGAGGACTATCCAGAGACCTAGAGGCGAGCGAGCGGTGGCCTTGAGCGAAGGGGTTGAAAAATTTCCAAATTTTGGCGGGGATATATATAGCTCGACCACATCGGTGTGACCGAGTGGAACAACTCGGTGGCACCGAGATGCAGAATCGCAGTTACTACAACTCGGTGTGACCGAAAAGTTCAAATCGGTTGCACCGAGATTGAAAACCTAGATCGACTTAGTGATCTCGGTATGACCGAAATGGATGAATCGGTCAGACCGAAACGCACAAAGAAGTTTTGGAAGTTTAAGTCTATGACGAATCGGGGACTCCGAGTGCTCCTCACACAGAGTGGTTCGAATCTGACTTGATCAAACTTTGTGATGTAGCATGCGTAGAGTTTGATACGAGAAAAGCATAGATAGCTAGAGAAGGTTCTTAGGCATTCTTGTCCATCCACTTGGCAAAAGAAAAGGAAACCAATCAATCAAAAGAACAAGTGGATGTCCTCGAATGAGTAAATCATGCAACCAACATGCTCACACAATAAAATGGCAAATGAAATATGTGGCAAAGCATGCACAACCAATTCTAGCATCTATCAAGCAATTGGCAATGACTAGGTCATCTATATATGAGTATATTGACTTAGGAGTCAAATAAGAGCATTTGATCATAGGTTATACTCATCGTTTAAGCACAAGTGGGGTTACCACTTTTACATAAAGCATTGTTGTGTTCACACCATTAGAGTTGCTTTAGCTCAATTCTTAGAGTAAAGCTCCCCCTAGATGTGAGATCCCCCCTAAGAGGGATGAACTAACATTGGGTTTTGTCGAGGATGACTTCATGTAGGTGTTGAAGATGTGGATGCTCAATGTTGATGTAGATCAATCGGAGCAATCCTTTGGAGTGAGTTGCACTTTCAATACCTACACGGGTTAGTCCCACAAGGAACAAACAAGGATATCCATAGACATAGAGTGATGCACATGCAAGATGATGTCTATGGAAGCATTAGGTTACCTTGTCCCTTGTCTTACTAACAAGAGGGTTTGTGACTCCTTGAACTAGTGCAAGATGTGGAAGTTGATTGCACTTGTTCTTGCCAAAATGATAAAGAGTGAAGTACGTTGGCGGAGTCACCCTCCAGAACTCTCTAGTTATTCATCTTTTGGATCCACACCATCTTGATGGGAATCCTCGGAGTTGTAGTTGTACTTGATGAGATAGAACTTGATGTAGTCCTGGGAACCCACTTGACCAAGGCCTTTAGGTGCTTCTTCAAATGCATCAATTTCCTCTTGAAGCTTATCCTTGCCTTTTTGCTTGTGGTCTTGTGGTGGAAGATCATCTTGAGCTTGTGTCCCTTTGAAAGAAGTAGGATCATACTTCTCTTGTTCAGGAACAAACTTCGTCTTGGGGTATTGATCTTCTTCCCACTCAACTCCATTGGCATTGAACTTTCGTTCAAAACCAACAACTTGGTTCTTCCGGTGCCTTCCTTGCTTGCGTACAATTTCCTCGAATTGCTTATTCCCATCAAGGCTCTTGTAAACACCTTTCTCTATAATTCCCTTCAATAAGCTATTTTCTTGCTCAAGTGTAACTTGGCTAAGAGAATCATTAGTGGAATCAAGAGAACTACTAGAAGCAACAACATTGGATTTAGCATGATTATTGTTACTACTAGAGGAAGAATCTTTCTTGTTCTTGTTACTAGACTTGACTTGAGGCATGTAAGTGGATAAGAGTAAACGCTTGGCAATGTAAGAAGAACTTTTCTTGCGAAGATCATCAATGATTTCCTTTAAGAACTCATGCTCTTGCTCAAGATTGAGCTTCTCAAAACGTAATATCTCATGAGTCCTTAAAAGTTCTCGATGGTCTCCTAAGATAGTTTCATGAGCTAACTTAAGAGTGTTTAGTTCTTTAGTTAGAGAATCAATCTTCTCCTTATCATTGTCATTCGTTTCATCTTGATTAGCATGATTAATTGACGTTTCATCATAGTATCCATCACTAGAGTTTTCAACAAGTAAAGCATCATCACCTAACAAGTCATCTTCATCACTATTGAAATCAACATACTCAGGGTGTGATACCTTTGGGCCTTTAGCCATGAAGCATCTTCCAATTCCTTCATTTGGTGAATCAAATATGTCGTAGGAGTTGGTTGACACAAGAGCTAGACCGGCAACACCTTCATCTTGAGTATATTCGGAGTCGGAGTGATAGCTTCTCTCGGAGTGATTGTCGGAGTCGGAGCCGGATACCCATTCACCAACATGAGCTTGATGTCTTTGTTTTCTGTAGCTCCTTGATGACTTGTCCTTCCGTTTTGAATCCTTGCTTCTCCGGGATGTTCTTCGTTCAGAACGATCATCCCTACTCCTTCTCTCCCTTGATGGTGATTCTTCTCTTCTACTTCTTCTTTTGGGAGAATCTTCTCTTCTTTTGTAGGGGGCCGTACACTCATTGGAGTAGTGTCCGGGTCTTCCACAATTGTAGCAATTACGCTCTCGACTAGAAGATCTTTTACCATTGTAGGACCTCGACTTGGAACTTCTCTCTTTGCTTCTACTCTTGTAGAACTTGTTGAAGTTCTTCACCATTAGGCTCAATTCTTCATTGAAAGTTTGTTTCCCACTTGATGATGTGGGAGCTTCACATGAGGCTTTGTAATCACCACTTGACTTGTTATGGAGCTCCTCCTTATTCTTGAGTGACATCTCATGAGCAACAATTCTTCCAATGACATCCGTTGGCTTGAGATCTTTGTAATTGGGCATCATTTCGATCAATGTGCATACGGTATCATATTTTCCATCCAAGGCTCTTAGGATCTTCTTGATGATGAATTTGTCGGTCATCTCTTCACTTCCTAAGCCGGCAATCTCATTTGTGATGAGAGCAAGCCTAGAGTACATTTCAGCGACACCTTCACCATCCTTCATTTTGAACTTGTCAAGCTGACTTTGAAGCACATCCATTTTGGATTCCTTGACAAGTCGGTACCTTCGTGCATATCAATCAAAGTATCCCAAATTTCCTTTGCATTCTCAAGACGGCTGATTTTGTTGAATTCTTCGGGGCACAATCCGTCGAAGAGGATATCACAAGCTTGAGCATTGTATTGCAGCATCTTCAACTCTTCCGCGGTAGCTTCACGGTTCGGTTCTCTCCCATCAAAGAATTCACCTTGCAAGCCAATACACATAATAGCCCAAACGGCTGGTTATGTCCAAGAATATGCATTTCCATCTTATGCTTCCAACTAGCAAAATTAGTACCATCAAAGTAAGGACCTCTACGGTGGTAATTTCCCTCGCTAGACGCCATACTCTCCTAGGTTGTGAAACCAAGGCTATGACCAACAAAAGCTATGGAAATCAAAGCAAATGGAGACCAAAGCTCTGATACCACTTGTAGGATCGAAAGTATGTGTAGAGGGGGGTAATTAGACTACTTGACCAAATAAAAACTTAGCCTTTTCCCAATTTTAGTTCTTGGCAGATTTTAGCAACTTAGAACAAGTCAAGCAATCTTAACACAATTCAAGCAAGCATGCAAAGAGTATATGACCAGCGGAAAGTAAAGCATGCAACTTGCAAGAATGTAAAGGGAAGGGTTTGGAGGATTCAAACGCAATTGGAGACACAGATGTTTTTGTCGTGGTTCCGATAGGTGGTGCTATCGTACATCCACGTTGCTGGAGACTTCAACCCACGAAGGGTAGCAGTTGCGCGAGTCCATGGAGGGCTCCACCCACGAAGAGTCCACGAAGAAGCAACCTTGTCTATCCCACCATGGCCGTCGCCCACGAAGGACTTGCCTCACTAGCGGTAGATCTTCACGAAGTAGGCGATCTCCTTGCCCTTACAAACTCCTTGGTTCAACTCCACAATCTTGTCGGAGGCTCCCAAGACAACTAGCCAATCTAGGAGACATCACTCTCCAAGAAGTAACAGATGGTGTGTTGATGATGAACTCCTTGCTCTTGTACTTCAAATGTTCGTCTCCCCAACACTCAACTCTCTCTCACAGGATTTGGATTTGGTGGAAAGAAGATTTGATTGGGAAGCAACTTGGGGAAGGCTAGAGATCAAGATTCATATGGTAGGAATGGAATATCTTGGCCTCAACACAAGTGTAGGTGGTTCTCTCTCAGAAAATGTAGGTTGGAAGTGTAGGTTCATTCTGATGGCTCTCTCAACGAATGAAGAGGAGGTGGAGGGGTATTTATAGCCTCCACACAAAATCTAACCGTTACACACAACTTGCCAAACTTGGTGGGACCGAATTGGTAAACTCGGTCGGACCGATTCAGCAAATCTAGTGACCGTAAGGATTTTCGATGGGACCGACATGCAACTCCGTAGGACCGATATGGATAGGGTTAGGGCTAATGTAATATTGGTGAGACCGATTACACAAACTCGGTGAGACCGATTTTGGTAATAAGCTAACCACAGAGTTGGTCAGGTAAACTCGGTGGGACCCATTCGCTCATTTCGGTGAGACCGAAATGTTACAAAAGGGAAACAAAGAGTTTACATTGCAATCTCGGAGCCGGTCGCTCATCTCGGTAGGACCGAAACATTACGAAGGGAAACAGAGAGATTACAACCCCATCTCGGTGAGACCGAGATCCCTATCGGTGAGACCGATTTGCCTAGGGTTTGTGGCAGTGGCTATGACATCTGAACTCGGTGGCGCCGGATAGAAAGAATCGGCGGGGCCGAGTTTGACTTTTGGTTTAGGTCATATGTGGATGTGAGAAAGTAGTTGAGGGCTTTGGAGCATATCACTAAGCATTTTGAGCAAGAGCCTCATTAAGCAACACCTCATCCCTCCTTGATAGTATTGGCTTTTCCTATAGACTCATTGTGATCTTGGATCACTAAAATAGAAAATGTAGAGTCTTGAACTTTGAGCTTGAGCCAATCATTTGTCCTTAGCATTTTGAGAGGTCCACTTTTCTCACCCATGCCATGTCAATAATTGAGCTTTCCTGAAATATTAATCTTGAAATAGCATTAGCTCAGTGAGCTATATGTTGTTAGGAATTACCAAAACCACCTAGGGATAGTTGCACTTTCACCACCCTGTTTATAAATACTAGAACCATAGACATGAGTGAATATTATTTCTCTATGTGATCTCTTCCATCACGTGTGGGCAACGAACACTGCATTCTATAGAAAGAAAGTGTCATTTCCAGCTTTTACATAGGCTTCGATCTTTTACATGGAATACAATCTGCCAACTTGCTTTGTGTCGCACTATCAACACTCCACCCTTGAAGCTAAACACTATGCCACTCATAATTCCTTAATTTATTTGTTTAAATACGAATTTAATATGATTCTGATGTTCCTAATTGAGTTTTGAAATGTGTGTCTGCCTGTTATAGAGACATAAGGGGTTTGTATTTCTGTGTGTGGTCCATCAAGACGGTTGGGGGTGAACTTTGCATATGTAGGGGTTTATAGGGAGACACTCTTGAGTTGAATCCATAATGCATTCCATAGATAATCTGACTACTTTTTATGTTTTCATGAATCTCAGATTCTAACAAGATCATAATGATTATGAGCTTGCGCGCATGAAAAGAATAAAGCGTAACAATGCCATGGCTGTCAAACTTGGCATTAAGGGACTGAAATCAAGTCTCAATGCAATGCAATGCAAACGCTCTCCACCTCTGATTCATGCTCGTAATATGATCCTAACAGTGATTCTGAGCTAGAGGGAGACCTAAGTCAATGTAGCTCCCTAGTGGAGGAGTCAGAGGAAGATGCCCTATCTTATTCACCCATCAAGATGCTTGCTCTAACTTTCCAAGGTTATATTGGTCGCACATATCTTGCAACTAATGCTTTGCATTGCTTCTACTTTGTTGAACTGCTATTAGCTTAGTTTACACGTCGTGTATGTGAATACGCCCTGCCTATCCATTTTCAGTACATATTCCATCTGTCATCATACCATATTTATCCATTCAAATGTTGTTCTTGTGTATCAGACGTTCAAAAGGAAGAGGGCGATTGCTGATCGTGGAGGAGCACAAGCAAAGTATTTGGAAAAGGTAGTGGCACCTGATAAATCAAATAGACCATTAGGTGTAGTTCCAATATCACCTGACCCACAAAACACCCCAACTTTGGCAGACTTTAGCCCTACTACACTGGTCATTTCTGATGCCCCAACTCAGCAGACCCCAACTGTAGCAAACATTATGATTATGCCAATTGACATAGCACCAGCTCTACGACGCAAAACCCCTATTCCAGCAAAGAGTACACCAAATCCAGTTGCCAAATCCCTTTCCAAACCAGAGAAAGCCCCAATTGCAACAAATAGGACCCCTGTTCCATTTCTTCCAAGTTTAGAAGACGAAGCGTATATTGTTGTCAGGAACTTTGTGCGCATCTTTCCTTCATGGAAAGATCATACCGCATGAACGTAACAATTTCCAGTCTTCCTCCGCAACTTCTGGCGTAAGTAATGTACTAATATTATTCATGGTCATTACTGCATATGTTTCACGATGTAAGACACAAGATTTCATTCTTTTAAATAGGCGAGGACCAAACTGGATTGTGAAGACGAGCAAGGGTTGGTTGCGCTTTTCAAGCACTCATTGATGAAGTATCGTTCCTACCTGAGGCAAGTGCACTTTGATGGCAAGCCGCTAAACGAAATTTCTGTAAAGTCTTCGGTGCTACATTTATCCGATGGTGACTGGAATAATCTTGTTACACATTGGTCTCGGCTGCAACGTAAGGTACTGTCTATGATATCACATCACAATTTGAACTACATTTCTGCATTTGCCTTAACGTCTCACTTGTACGAAAACTATTAGCAGAAGAACGTTCATTCTCAAGGGACCACATAATCTCGCAACTATACTACACACTGCATTGCTCTTGTGAGTACCTCTTGCCCTGTATGACCATACTTACTTTCATAGCTGTTTGATTATGTAGCATCACTGCACATGTTAGCCTCGTTATCGTCCATTTGGTGGACATTATATGATCCGTATGGAATCTTACATAAATTTAGAATCAACCCAATGCTTTTGAAGAGGTCTAGATTTGCAGTCCTCTTGTAAGGACTGAACGTCGTCTATCACTGTACTTACATTAATAGCTACTCCCTCCGTCCCATAATATTAGAACGTTTTGTACAGTACATCAGTGTTCAAAATACTCTTGTATTATGGGAAGAGGGATTGGTTCATTGTGTAGCATTCTGCATCTTATCTCCCTCGCCCACCATTTACTAAAAAAGATCAGATCTATATTTAATCTTACCAAAAAGTAGAATACATAGACAATGCCAGTGCAGAAGTGTAGCCCATTGCTCTTGTCAGTACATTTTTTTCCTGTAACGCTTGTACTTCCAGGGATTGGTAGTTGATTATGTAGCATCAATCTGCATCTTATCTTCATTATCCTCTATCCCTTCCAGTATTATCATATCTATAATTACTCTCTACAAAATGTGGAGTACAGGCAATGCTTATGAAGAAGATTATGTGCTGAAATTCTTGAGTTATCCTTCCCTTGACATGGAGAAGGGCATTATAAAGCCGGTGTTAAATGTTAATGTAAGTCAGTCCTTATAAAGCATTTATCCTCAACTGCTGTTTAATTTGCTCATACTCCCTATCATTTCTTCTTTGTTTAGTTTCTTGTTTCTACCAAAATGCATGTTCGCAAGAACCGTAAGTTCTAAGTTTTACTTGTAAAACCAAATTCCTTATTCATACCATGCACATTACTCAATACTCCCTATATGTATGCTTGTTTTTGTGGATCTATAATCCAGTGTGTGGTGAAGCAGCCCACATTTGCACCCTGTCATCTCCTGTTTTATCTTACTGATGTGGCTGATGATATGAATAACATGCCATGCACATTAACCAAAATAGATGCAATGATTTTCCTTGCCCTTCATCTATGCTTGTTATGTTGACATGGTAATCCAGTAGTGTGGTGAAGCTCACAGCATTATGAACAATGCGAAATTATGCTATTGATATTTTGAACTTACTCTTTATTTTCTAATTTGAAATTGGATGGAGTTGACAGCACAGTTATCATCTTTGTTTATACACGTGCAAAACCTGTCATCTCTCAGCTTTGTTTCAGGGTGATAAGCCTGATGGCATGTACAAGTCTGCTGAAGGCTGTGAGACAAACCCAACATATATTGCAGCAAAGAAGGAAAAACATCTTGAAGATAGCGAGATAACCCCAAAGTCTTGTCTTGATGCAATGTTCAAGTTACTTGAGACTAGCGATCGAGACAAGCTCACGTAATTCGTTATGCGAATCGGTTTGACTTCTTCAGTCCCAAGTTCTAGCAGAAAGGCATTCTGCAACTCAACTTCGACTTGAAGTCCTATCTCTAAGAAAGATTGCGGAGAACACCAATGAGAACCACATCGCTAAACAGCTACACTTGGAAGCTATGACCGACATGCTAGGCCGGCCTTACAGCCTTGCTCGTGACTTCTTGCGGCAGTTCTGCTGTATAAGGCTAACCTTTCTTGAACTGTCTTGGAAGTGGTCTCGGTTCAGTATTATTTTGCTACACTGCAATGGTGCCCAGTTTTTGTAATCTTCTTCTTCGTTGCACTTTATGATCACTGGTGGCGAACTTCGATGTCCAGTGGATGTAATATACCATAAATTCTTTATTGTATAGTGTAGGTTTATTCTTAGTTACTATGTCGTAATTTCTTTATTGTATAGAGTAGGTTTGTTCTTAATTCCTACTAGTTACTGCCATCATTCGCTATCTGAAAAAAAATCAGATGTAGTCGACTGGGCCGTAACATTCGACTCTAACAGGCCTGGTTTTTAGCGGGCCACAATTGAGCCGGCCTGCATCTTTCTTGGGCTCGAATGATTGGGTCCTTCAGACTTTGCGTGAGGCCCACAACTTACACCGGCCTATATTTTAGTTGGGCCTTTTGTGGACCCAGTGCTTAGTTTGGTCCAGGTAGTGTTGGGCCATTAACAGGCTGAATATTGTACTACCTTTTACGGCCCAGATTAAACCATGGGCCTTTAGCAGGCCGAAATGCATGTTGGGCCTCAATTTTCACTAGTCGTCGACGGGCCTTCAGCAGGCTGAAATGTAGACCGGGCCTTTTTGGGCCCAGTTATATCATGGGCGATTACCGGGCGAAACATATCTCGGGCCTTAGTTGGCCCACTGATATCATGGGCCTTTAAGAGGCCGAAAGCTTAGTACATACATCAACGGGCCTAATTATGCGAAAGGCCTTCAACAGGCCCAAAGTCACGCTGGGCTTAACTGTTGCCACCTTTATCACGGGCCGTTAGTCGGCCCGATGTCCCGTCGGTCCATATATGCCCCTTGGGCAGCACGGGCCATTCCCAGGCCGAAAGTCACACCGGGCTGAAATGGGCCCATGTCTACATCGAGCCTCTAACAAGCCGAAAGTCACTAGGCTGTAATTGGGCCCAAATATTCGCCGAACAATTAACGGGCCAGATCTGGCTTCGGGTTGTAAATGGGCCCAAATATCCAGCGAACAATTAACGGGCCAGATCTGGCTTCGGGCCGTAAATGGGCCTTTATTAAGCAGGCCGTTATTGGGCTGGCCCACTAGTACCTGAGTAAGTACTGTGGGCCTTTGACTGGGCCGGCCTTTTTAACCTATATGGGCCTCTATTGGGCCCAACCACGTGTCGACGTATCGTAGGGATGTCTCCTCCAATGGACGGGCGACATCTGGCCCACTGACGAGTTGAGAGGTGTTCCCTCCGGCCAATCAGAATTTTACACGTGGAAATTTCCCATTGGTCCCGGCTGTTAACGGGTTATCGGATCCAAAACCGGACCCGATAGCTTAAAGGCATTCCCTTACGGTGGATGCCACGTGTCGGTCACCCTTGACGAAAGCACTTCTGTGACGCGCGACTTATCATCATGGAAGTGGACACTTCCGTGATGATAATTTTGGTAATGTCATGGAACACTTCTACGACAACACAGGTATGACTATCTTGATTTTGTCATAAATTTGTCATTGATGTACATGCATGACAGAAAACATGACCTACTGTGACAAACACGTATCATCCCGGAAGTTTTTTTGTAGTGCAAAATAAAGTTGATTCTTAATAATAGTTTTGAGATATGATGATGTGATATGTGAGTTATGTTGATGAGTAATTGTGCTTTAGTAGGAATATTGGTGTTAAGGTTTGTGATTCCCTATGCATGCACGAAAGTCAATAATTATGCAATGAAAACTATATCCTACTTGTAGTGCATTATTCGGTGTTAATTATGCTTAATGCTTGCTTATGAGATTATTCGTTTCTTGGTTGGTCGCTTCCCAATCTTTTGCTAGCTTTCATTTTGCACTAAGTATGATCTCTACTTATGCATCCAAAATCCTTTAAACCAGTTTTGCCACATGACTCCACTATATCTACCTATATGCGGTATTCTTTTGCCGTTCTAAGCAAATTTGCACGTGCCATCTCTAATTTTCAAAATAAACTTCTCTTTTGTGTGTTTGTTTCGCTCACGGAACGGTAACGGGTGGCTAATATTTTCCATGCTGGATATGTTATTCTCAAGATGAGTGTTTATTCACTTGTCATTGCACGAGAGTAAGGCAAAGGTCTTAGGGATGCCCAAATCCGAAATGCAAAAATGAATTTACTTTATGTTGTCAAATAATAAATTCCTTGGAAAGTGTTCGTATGGAGGGCACCCGTGGATACGGTTAGCCATGGAAAGTGAAAGTATGGTGGAAAAAGGAATACACTTTATTTTCCATTTGGGAACCGCCTATGGCATATCTAGCATGGAAAGTGTTGGGAACTCTAAGTCGTTTTTCGTTGGTGGGATCGATACACCTCCCAAAATGTTTTTATCTCTAATTTTTTGCTTTGAGCTCTAGCACCTCTACAAATCCATACTTCCCTCCGCGAAGGGCCTTTCTTTTACTTTATGCAATTTTTATTTTGAAACTTGAGTCTCCATCTTCTCTCATAAAAAGCACCAACTAGGAGGTAATATGATCGTGCTCAAGTATTGGGTGTAGTTAATATTCGAGTGTGTTTCATGAATGGCTCAATGTTTGAGCATGATGGGCTAGGGATAACTTGTTTTAGCATTGATATTTTCAAAGACATGGTTGCTTATTGATATGCTTGAGTATCTAAATTATTATGTCAAAACTAGACTATTGCTTTGAATCATATAAAAGTCCAAATGTCCATGCTATAAAGAAAAGAATACGATATGACTTCATGAACAGCACTCCACATCAAAAATTCTGTTTTTATCACTTACCTACTCGAGGACGAGCATGAGTTAAGCTTGGGGATGCTGATACATCTCCAAGGTATCTATAATTTTTTTATTGTTCCATGCTGTTTTATTATCAATCTTGGATGTTTTATAATCATTTTATAGTCATTTTATATCATTTTTGGTTACTAACCTATTGACATAGTGCCAAGTGCTAGTTGATGTTTTTTTCCATGTTTTTATACATCGCAAGAAATCAATATCAAACGGAGTCCAAATGCCAGGAAACTTCATGATTTTTTATGGGCCAAAAGGAAGCATATGGGCCATGGTTGCACCTGGGGGTAGTCCCGAGGAGGGGACAACCCACCAGGGCGCGCCAGGAGGCCTTGGCGCGCCCTGGTGGGTTGTGCCCACCTCAAGTACCCCCCAGACCGCCTCTTTGCTCTATAAATACCCAAATATTCCAGGAACCATAGGGGAGTTGACGAAATATTCATCCAGCCACCGCAGAGTCCAGAACCACCAGATCCAATCTAGATACCATTACGGAGGGGTTCACCACTTCCATTGGTGCCTCTCAGATGATGCGTGAGTAGTTCTTTGTAGACCTTCGGGTCCGTAGTTAGTAGCTAGATGGCTTTCTCTCTCTCACTGAATTCTCAATACAATGGTCTCTTGGAGATCCATATGATGTAACTCTTTTGCCGCGTGTTTGTTGGGATCTGATGAACTTCGAGTTTATGATCAGTTATATCTTTTTATATCCATGAAAGTTATTTGAGTTTCTTTGATCTCTTATATGCATGATATCTTATAGCCTCGTATTTCTTCTCCGATATTTGGGTTTTGTTTGGCCAACTTGATCTATTTATCTTGCAACGGGAAGAGGTGCCTGATAGTGGGTTCGATCTTACGGTGCTCGATCCTAGTGACAGAAAGGGAAATGACATGTATGTATCGTTGCTACTAAGGATAAAAAGACGAGATCTGTATCTACCGACATATAGGTAAACGGATCTTGTCTACATCATGGCATCATTCTTATTGCATTACTCCGTTTTTCCATGAACTTAATACACTAGATGCATGCTGGATAGCGGTCGATGTGCGGAGTAATAGTAGTAGATGCAGGCAGGAGTCGGTCTACTGATATTGGACGTGATTCCTATGTAATGATCATTTCCTGGATATCATCATGATTATTTGAAGTTCTATCAATTGCCCAACAGTAATTTGTTTACCCACCGTTTGCTATTTTTCTCGAGAGAAGTCACTAGTGAAACCTACGCCCCCCGGGTCTTCTTCCTCATATATTCGCCTTGCGATCTACTTTTCCTTTGCATTTTTATTCAGATATATTAAACCAAAAAATACAAAAATACCTTGCTGCATTTTATCTTTATTTATTTTATTTGGTGTTCGATATATCAATCTACTACAATTTACCTCACGTCTGTTTGCCTATCTTGAGGCGCCGTACCCCGGAGGGGATTGACAGCCCCTTTAACTCGTCGGGTTGCGAGGTGTTATTGTTTGTGTGGAGGTGCTGTTTACGTTGTGTTTCTTGGTTCTCCTACTGGTTTGATACCTTGGTTTCATAACTGAGGGAAATACCTACCATCGCTGTGCTACATCATCCCTCCCTCTCCGGAGAAATACCGACGTAGTTTCAGCTGCCATCAGCGCCGAGGCAACACAGCTATGGATTTGCCACCAGATATCAATAAACAGTACAAGTCTGACCCAGAGGTAACATATGGAGAATGCAAGACTCGAGTCCAATGGATTCGAAGATATTGGGCAGTACAATGGTTTCTGTATAACTTCGTCATAGATGAATATGCTAAGAAGAATGCAATAAGGCCAACCTGGGCCGATATTGTTTACAAGGGGATAATGCCCAAGACGAAGGCTGAATCTATTGCCCAGGGATTCTATCCTTGCATGGTCAGAGGACCTCAGCCCGCAGATGCCGACGCCTCTAGTCTCAGATGGTGTCGTGATGATGAGTTATTTGAGCAAAGTCTTCAGTTTTCTAGAGCTTCTGCAGTTCAGAACAAAAAGGAACTGGGGATTGAATTCAACCCTAGTCCTGCTTGTCGGGGTTCAAGAACGACACCTATGGGATCATAGGGAATCCCTACTACGGTTGGCGGGGCGCGGGGTTGAGCAAAGTGTGGGTCTAGAAGATCAATGCGGGGGAATTTTATCCAAGTTCGGGCCGCAAACAATGCGTAATACCGTAGTCCTGCTTTGGTGTATATTTGGTGTTCTTGAGCTCCTCAACTAGCTGCGGTGCATGCCTAGCCCAAAAACTCTGAATCCTTCCTCAGTACGCCTCGGGCCTCCTTTTATACGTCAAAGGGGTCGCCACAGTGGCACACAGGAGGTGGAAAGCGTCTACAGTGTACAAGTCTATCCCTGACATCGTGGGACAAAACGCATTTAATGCACCGCCGACGTGCCTTCTTGCTTTATTGGGGACGACAAAGAAGCGCGTCCCGTCCGTCGCTGCCTCGCCTCGCTCCGACGCGCGTCCAAGCTGACGAGGCATGCAGCGACATGCTAGCTGGCTGCTGAGCTGGTGCGGTGGCAGGGTCCTCAAGAAGATCTGCATGCCACCATGCAGGGGCTTGGCTAGTTGTCCTAGAAGCTGCATGCTGCCACGCAGGCGCTCGCCTAGCTGGCGGGCCGACCGCCACGTCGGAGCGGGCGCGGGGAAGCGAAACCTTGGTAGGTATGGGCCTGATTGCGGCCCTGCAAGTGTCCCCGACAAGGGTCTTGCCGGGGCCTCGACAAGGGTCTTGCCGGGGTCTTGTGGGCGTCCCCGGCAAGGATCTTGCTGGGGGTCTTCGTCTTTTGGTTCTCATCTAGTCTTGCAGGCCTTCGGTCTTCACCAAGATCTGCATGCCACCACGCAGGCGCCTCCCGATCCTTGGCTCCAATATTGTCGATGGCGTCGGAACTCTTAGGCTCAAGGGTGGCGGCCTTGCTGGTGTTGGACAAGTTACCTTGGCAAGGCTCTTGCCGGGGCAGCGCAGGTTGTCCCCGGCAAGGTTCTTGCCGGGGGAAACCCCTCTTGTCCCTTTGCTCTTCGTGCCTCTAGCTTCAGTGCTTCTCTGGTAGTTTTGTTCTTTCCCTTCCTCTGTCCTGTCGAGCGTGGCCGCATGTGTGGCTACAACTGCCCGTGCACAAGTAAAGGGGTACAGAAAGGCCCCTACTTTTGTACACCGATAGGAGCCCCGGGCCTGGGCCACATATAAGCTCGGAGCATTGTTGGGCCAGGCCCAGAACGGTGTGCGGGCATGTGTGGTAGAGTGTCAACCGTAGTAATCCCTTTGTCGGTTGCACTTCCCCATGACCTGCATTGAGTGAGTGACGTGTGGGTCGTGCGGGGAATGACCGCAGCATGCTTGCGTCATCCCGCGGTGAATTGTAAAGAGGCGGCCCGCGTCTTCCCCATAAGAAAAGGGGAAACTGTAGGGCCGCTGCTCATTTATTCTCCTCGCCTCTCTCAACCTTGGAACCGCCGTTCCACGTTGCCCACCATGCCCGTCTTTTTCGCCACGTACGCTACATGCATAGCACGGGGTAGGTGACAGACGTGCAGGATATGGGAAGGTGCGCCATGGCCGATACCCATGCGCCTTTGATTGGCGCGAGGAGGGCGGTGGATGACCTCGCTCATTGCCAACATAATGAGCCGGACTTGAAAGGGCTCTTCCGAGGCGTAGAGCCGGTCTTCAGCCTATCCTGCTTGGCTATAAAGAGGGAACTCAGGAGAAGGAGGAGAGGCATCCTCTCGTGCCTTGCCTTCGTCCCCATTCTCCATCCACTGCCATGCCGAGAGGGCGTGGCCACGGCCGTTGATACGTCCATTTTGCATCATGCTTTTATATCAATATTTATTGCATTATGGGCTGTTATTTCACATTATGTCACAATACTTATGCCTATTCTCTCTTATTTTACAAGGTTTACATAAAGAGGGAGAATGCCTAATTTGGAATAATGGGCTGGAAAAGGAGCAAATATTAGAGACCTATTCTGCACAACTCCAAAAGTCCAGAAACTCCACGGAAGTTATTTTTGGAAATAATAAAAAATACCGAGTGAAGAAAATACCAGAGAGGGCCCACACCCTGGCCACGAGGGTGGGGGGCGCGCCCTACCCTGCTGGGTGCGCCCCCTGCCTCGTGGGCCCCCTGGTGGCCCTCCGGTGCCCATCTTCTGCTATATTAAGTCTTTCTTCCGAGAAAAAATCATAAGCAAGCTTTCGGGACGAGACTCCGCCGCCACGAGGCGGAACCTTGGCGGAACCTATCTAGGGCTCTGGCGGAGCTGTTCTGCCGTGGACACTTCACTCCGGGATGGGGAAATCATCGCCATCTTCATCAGCAACGATCCTCTCATTGAGAGGGGGCCAATCTTCATCAACATCTTCACCAGCGCCATCTCCTCTAAAACCCTAGTTCATCTCTTGTATCCAATCTTTGTCTCATAGTCTAGGATTGGTACTTGTAGGTTGCTAGTAGTGTTGATTACTCCTTGTAGTTGATGCTAGTTGGTTTATTTGGTGGAAGATCATATGTTCAGATCCATTATGCATATTAATACCCCTCTGATTTTGAACATGAATATGCTTTGTGAGTAGTTACGTTTGTTCCTGAGGACATGGGAGAAGTCTTGCTATTAGTAGTCATGTGAATTTGGTATTCATTCGATTTTGATGAGATGTATGTTGTCTCTCCTCTAGTGGTGTTATGTGAACGTCGACTACATGAAACTTCACCATTGTTTGGGCCTAGAGGAAGGCATTGGGAAGTAATAAGTAGATGATGGGTTGCTAGAGTGATGTAAGCTTAAACCCTAGTTTATGCGTTGCTTCATAAGGGCTGATTTGGATCCATATGTTTCATGCTATGGTTAGGTTTACCTTAATACTTCTTTTGTAGTTGCGGATGCTTGCAATAGGAGTTAATCATAAGTGGGATGCTTGTCCAAGTAAGGACAACACCCAAGCACCGGTCGACCCACATATCAAACTATCAAAGTACCGAACGCGAATCATATGAACGTGATGAAAACTAGCTTGACGATAATTCCCATGTGTCCTCGGGAGCGCTTTTCCCTATATAAGAGTTTGTCCAGGCTTGTCCTTTGCAACAAAAAGGATCGGGCCATCTTTCTGCACTTTATTTACACTTGTTATTCGTTACTTGTTACCAATTACCTTATCACAAAACTATCTGTTACCGATAATTTCAGTGCTTGCAGAGAATACCTTGCTGAAAACCGCTTATCATTTCCTTGTGCTCCTCGTTGGGTTCGACACTCTTACTTATCGAAAGGCTACAATAGATCCCCTATACTTGTGGGTCATCAAGACTCTTTTTCCGCGCCGTTGCAGGGAGTGAAGCGCCTTTGGTAGGTGGAATTTGGTAAGGAAAAATTTATATAGTGTGCTGAAATTTACTGTCACTTTTTACTATGGAAAGTAATCCTTTGAGGGGCTTGTTCGGGGTATCTTCACCTCGACCAGTAGAGAAAAAGAGTTGCTCCTCAACTACTGAACCTACTGAAAATGTCTACTTTGAAATTCCTTCGGGTATGATAGCAAAACTGCTAGCTAATCCTTTGCAGGAGATGGAACATTACATCCTGATGAGCACCTAATCTATGTGGATGAAGTTTATGGATTATTTAAGCTTGTAGGTATGCCCGATGACGTTATCAAGAAGTAGGTCTTTCCTTTATCTTTGAAGTGAGATGAATTGACATGGTATAGGCTATGTGATGATATGGGATCATGGGAATATAAGCGATTGAAATTGGAATTTCATCAGAAGTTTTACCCTATGCATCTTGTTCATCGTGATCGTAATTATATATATAATTTTTGGCCTCGCGAAGGAGAAAGCATCGCTCAAGCTTGGGGGAGGCTTAAGTCGATGTTATATTCATGCCTCAATCATGAGCTCTCGAGAGAAATGATTATTCAAAATATTTATGCTCGGCTTTCTGACAACAATCGCACCATCCTCGATACTTCTTGTACTGGTTCTTTTATGATGAAGACTATTGAATTCAAATGGGATTTATTGGAAAGAATTAAACGCAACTCTGAAGATTGGGATCTCGACGAAGGTAAAGAGTCAGGTATAACACCTAAGTTTGATTGTGTTAAATCTTTTATGGATACTGATGTTTTCCGTAAATTTAGCACTAGATATGGATTTGACTCTGAGATAGTAGCTTATTTTTGTGAATCTTTTGCTGCTCACGTTGATCTTCCTAAGGAGAAGTAGTTTAAATATAATCCTCCCATTGAAGTAAAAGTAGATGCACCTATTAAAGTTGAAGAAAAGACTATCACTTATAATGATCCTATTGTTCCTACTGCTTATGTTGAGAAACCACCTTTCCCTGTTAGAATAAAGGATCATGCTAAAGCTTCAACTTTGTTTCGTAAAAGCAATATTAGAACTTATACACCTCCTGAGCAAGTTAAAGTTGAACCTAATATTGCTATTGTTAAAGATCTCTTGGCAGATAATATCGATGGGCATGTTATTTACTTTTGTGATGAAGCTGCTAGAATTGCTAAACCTGGTGCTAAAGATAAACATAGACCTGTGGTAGGCATGCCTGTTATTTCTGTTAAAATAGGAGATCATTGTTATCATGGCTTGTGTGATATGGGTGCCAGTGCTAGTGCAATACCTATTTCTTTATACAAAGAAATTATGCATGATACTGCACCTGCTGAGATAGAAGATATAGATGTCACCATTAAGCTTGCCAATAGAGATACTATTTCGCCGATTGGGATTGTTAGCGATGTTGAAGTCTTGTGTGTAAAAACTAAATATCCTGCTGATTTTCTCATTCTTGGTTCCCCACAAGATAGCTTTTGTCCCATTATATTTGGTAGACCCTTCTTGAACACTGTTAATGCTAAGATAGATTGCGAGAAGGATGTTGTTACTATTGGCTTGGATGATATGTCTCATGAGTTTAATTTCTCTAAATTTCATAGACAACCTCGTGATGAGGAATTGCCTAGTAAAGATGAAATTATTGGTCTTGCTTCTATTGCCGTACCTCCTAGTGATCCTTTAGAACAATATTTGCTAGACCATGAAAATGATATGTTTATGAATGAAAGAAGGGAAATAGATGAAGTATTATTTAAACAGGGACCTATTCTGAAACACAACTTGCCTGTTGAAATCCTAGGGGATCCTCCTCCACCCAAGGGTGATCTCGTGTTTGAGCTTAAACCATTGCCTAATACTCTTAAATATGCTTATCTTGAAGAAAATAAGATATATCCTGTTATTATTAGTGCTAAACTTTCAGATAAGGAGGAAGAAAAATTATTGAAAACTCTGAAGAAGCACTGTGCTGCGATTGGATATACTCTTGATGATCTTAAGGGCATTAGTCCCACTCTATGTCAACACAAAATAAACTTGGAGAAAGACGCCAAACCAGTTATTGATCACCAACGACGGCTAAATCCTAAGATGAAAGAAGTGGTAAAAAAGGAAATACTAAAGCTCCTTGAGGCAGGTATAATCTATCATGTTGCTGATAGTCAGTGGGTAAGTCTTGTCCATTGTGTCCCTAAGAAGGGAGGTATTACTGTCGTTCCTAATGATAAAGATGAATTGATTTCGCAAAGAATTAATACATGTTATAGGATGGTAATTGATTTCCGCAAATTAAATAAGGCTACTAAAAAAGATCATTACCCCTTACCTTTCATTGATCAAATGCTAGAAAGATTATCCAAACACATACATTTTTGCTTTCTAGATGGTTATTCTGGTTTCTCTCAAATACCCGTGTCAGCTGATGATCAAGCAAAGACCACTTTTACTTGCCCTTTCAGTACTTTTGCTTATAGACGTATGCCTTTTGGTTTATGTAATGCACCTGCTACCTTTCAAAGATGCATGATGGCTATATTCTCTGATTTTGGTGAAAAGATATGTGAGGTTTTGATGGACGATTTCTCCGTTTATGGCTCCTCTTTTGATGATTGCTTGAGCAAGCTTGATCGAGTTTTGCAGAGATGTGATGAAACTAACCTTGTCTTGAATTGGGAGAAGTGCCACTTTATGGTTAATGAAGGCATTGTTTTAGGGCATAAAATTTCTGAAAGAGGTATTGAAGTTGATAAAGCTAAAGATGATGCTATTGAAAGGATGTCGTGTCCTAAGGACACCAAAGGTATAAGAAGTTTCCTTGGTCATGTCGATTTTTATAGGAGGTTCATTAAGGACTTCTCAAAAATTTCTCGGCCTCTGACTAATCTATTACAAAAAGATATACCGTTTGTCTTTGATGATGATTGTGTAGAAGCATTTGAAATACTTAAGAAAGCATTAATCTCTACACCTATCGTTCAGCCACCTGATTGGAATTTACCTTTTGAAATTATGTGTGATGCTAGCGATTATGCTGTAGGTGTTGTTCTAGGGCAAAAAATTGATAAGAAATTAAATGTTATTCAATATGCTAGTAAAACTCTAGACAATGCCCAGAGAAATTATGCCACTACTGAAAAGGAATTTTTAGCAGTTGTATTTGCTTGTGATAAGTTTAGACCTATATTGTTGATTCTAAAGTAACTATTCACACTGATCATGCTGCTATTAAATATCTTATAAAAAGAAAGATGCTAAACCTAGACTTATTAGATGGGTTCTCTTACTACAAGAATTTGATTTGCATATTATTGATAGAAAGGGAGCTGAGATCCCCATTGCAGAGAACTTGTCTAGGTTAGAAAATGTTCTTGATGACCCACTACCTATTGATGATAGCTTTCCTGTGAACAAATGAATGTCATAAATGCTTCTCGTACTACTCCATGGTATGCTGATTATGCTAATTACATTGTTGCTAAATTTGTACCATCTAGTTTCACATACCAGGAAAAGAAAAAGTTTTTCTATGATTTAAGACATCACTTCTAGGATGACCCACAACTTTATAAAGAAGGAGTAGATGGTGTTATTAGACGTTGTGTACCTGAGCATGAACATGAACAGATCCTACACAAGTGTCACTCCGAGGCTTACGGAGGACACCACGCTGGAGAAAGAAATGCACAGAAGGTATTGCAATCTGGTTTTCATTGGCCTACTCTCTTCAGGGATGCCCGTAAGTTTGTATTATCTTGTGATGAATGTCAAAGAATTGGTAACATTAGTAGACGTCAAGAAATGCCTATGAATTATTCACTTGTTATTGAACCATTTGATGTTTGGGGCTTTGATTATATGGTACCATTTCCTGCCTCTAATGGGTATACACATATTCTAGTTGTTGTTGATTACGTTACTAAGTGGGTAGAAGCTATACCAACTAGTAGTGCTGATCATAACACCTCTATTAAGATGCTTAAAAAAGTTATTTTTCCGAGGTTTGGAGTCCCTAGATATTTAATGACTGATGGTGGTTCACATTTTATTCATGGTGCTTTTCGTAAAATGCTTGCTAAGTATGATGTTAATCATAGAAATAGAATTGCATCTCCTTATCACCCACAGTCTAGTGGTCAAGTAGAATTGAGTAATGGAGAGCTCAAATTAATTTTGCAAAAGACTGTTAATAGATCTAGAAAGAATTGGTCTAAGAAACTTGATGATGCATTATGGGCCTATAGAACTGCATATAAAAATCCTATGGGTATGTCTCTGTATAAAATGGTTTATGGAAAAGCATGTCATTTACCTCTCGAACTAGAACATAAGGCATATTGGGCTACTAAAGAACTCAATTATGAGTTCAAACTTGCCGGTGAGAAGAGGTTATTTGACATTAGCTCACTTGATGAATGGAGAACCCAAGCCTATGAGAATGCCAAATTGTTTAAGGAAAAAGTTAAAAGATGGCATGACAAAAGGATAAAAAAGCGTGAGTTTAATGTAGGTGATTATGTGTTGTTATACAACTCTCGTTTACGATTTCTTTGCAGGAAAGCTTCTCTCTAAATGGGAAGGTCCTTACATTATCGAGGAGGTTTATCGTTCCGGTGCCATAAAAATCAACAACTTCGAAGGCACAAATCCGAAGGTGGTGAACGGTCAAAGAATCAAACATTATATCTCAGGTAATCCTATAAATGTTGAAACTAATGTTATTGAAACCGTAACACCGGAGGAATACATAAGAGACACTTTCCAGAACGTTTCAGACTCCGAAAAGGAATAGGTACGTGGTACATAAGTAAGCCGACTCCAAAACAGTTCTAATGGCAAATTTTCTCTGTTTTGGAATATTTAGAAAAATAGGAAAATAAGAAGCAGTCCGGGAAGGACACGGGGCCTCCACGAGGGTGGAGGGCGCGCCCTACCCCCTGGGTGCACCCCTGCCTCGTGGGCACCCCATGTGCTCTCTGGACTCTGTTTTCTTGCACGATACTTCTTTCGGTCGATAAAAATTCATTTTATAATCTCCCGAAGCTTTTGACTCCTGTATCACGCAAATATCCTCTGTTTTCCTTTCGAGCTTTTTTCCTGACAGATCTAGATCATCATGACGTCTCCAAGCGCCCCCAAGGACAAGTTCTTCGAGAATGTCATCAACCCCTACCTCGCAGAGGTGCTGCAACACCCTCAAACCATTGAGATGCGTGATGGGTTGTTGCACATCCGCGATGTTGAGGGACCAAGGAGGACCGGAAGCGTGGAGACGAGGCTCAAAGCAATGGAGAAACAAGTTTTCAAGTGCCAGGGGATGGTGGAAAGTGGACTCAATGCCAACCACATGATGATCGCGGAGTTCACCAACAACCACAAGATGGATGCCAATAACATCGGGGAAACCATCTTCAAGCTTCACGAGAAGATCGAGCATCTCCAAGCCCAAATCTAGGACCTGCAAAACCAAAACTGTGAGTATGAATATAGATTCAAGAGGATGAGTTTGGCTGCAGATTTGAGGATCCCGGAGACTCGATTATCCTTCTATAATGGTGATCCTATGCCTTGGAAGATGGACGACAAGCCCACATCATCAACAACTCCACCATCTTCTTCACCAGCAAAGGGGACATAATCACATGGGTATGGGCACTCCCCTCGGCAACTGCCAAGCTTGGGGGAGGTGCCCCGGTATCGTATCACCATCACACCCCTATCTTTACCATTTTTCTTAGTTCGATCCTTTTAGTAATACGTTGATCTAGTAGAATAAAATTTTAGTATGATTTAGTTTTGAGTTTTGCCTTATGATCCTTCTATGTAATCGAGCCCGTGAGATATATAATAAAGATTAGTGTTGAGTCAAGGGCTTGATTATTTTGCTATGATCTTGAGTGAATAAAAGAAAAAGAAAGAATAAAAACAAACAAAGAGATCATATTGATCTTATGGAGAGTAATGACTTCACATATAAAGAGTATGATGATTAAAAGTTGTTGAGAGTTGACAAACATAGTTTTGGTCATCATTGCAATTAATAGGAAGTAATAAAGAAAGAGAGGTTTCACATACAAATATTCTATCTTGGACATCTTTTATGATTGTGAGCACTCATTAAAATATGACATGTTAAAGAGTTGATGTTGGACAAGGAAGACAACGTAATGGGTTGTGTTTTCTTATATCTGAAAGAAAGTATATTGTCATGGATCATCTAACATGTTGAGCTTGCCTTTCTCCCTCATGCTAGCCAAATTCTTTGCACCAAGTAGAGATACTACTTGTGCTTCCAAATATCCTTAAACCCAGTTTTGCCATGAGAGTCCACCATATCTACCTTTGGATTGAGTAAGATCCTTCAAGTAAGTTGTCATCGGTGCAAGCAATAAAGATTGCTCTCTAAATATGCATGATTAATTAGTGTGGAGGAAATAAACTTTACACGATCTTGTGATGTGGAAGAAATAAAAGCGACGGACTGCATAATAAAGGTTCATATCACAAGTGGCAATATAAAGTGACGTTCTTTCACATTAAGATTTTGTGCATCCAACCCTAAAAGTGCATGACAACCTCTGCTTCCCTCTGCGAAGGGCCTATCTTTTACTTTTATCTTCTACCTTATACAAGAGTCATGGTGATCTTCACCTTTCCTTTTTACATTTTATCCTTTGGCAAGCACATTGTGTTGGAAAGATCCTGATATATATATCCAATTGGATGTAAGTTAGCATGAACTATTATTGTTGACATTACCCTTGAGGTAAAAGGTTGGGAGGCGAAACTATAAGCCCCTATCTTTCTCTGTGTCCGATTAAAACTCTGTAACCACAAGTATTGCGTGAGTGTTATCAATTGTGAAACACTGAATGATAGTTGAGTATGTGGACTTGCTGAAAAGCTCTTATATTGACTCTTTCTGATGTTATGATAAATTGCAATTCCTTCAATGACTGAGATTATAGTTTGTTAGTTCTAAATGAAGTTTCTGATTCATACTTGACATTGTGAATAGATTATTACTTGAGCATAAGAAATCATATGACAATATCCATATATGTTGCTGTTATAAGAATGATCATGATGCCCTCATGTCCGTATTTTATTTTATCGACACCTCTATCTCTAAACATGTGGAAAAATTTATCATTATCGGCTTCCGCTTGAGGACAAGCGAGGTCTAAGCTTGGGGGAGTTGATACGTCAATTTTGCATCATGCTTTTATATCGATTTTTATTGCATTATGGGCTGTTATTACACATTATGTCACAATACTTATGCCTATTCTCTCTTATTTTACAAGGTTTACATAAAGAGGGAGAATGCCGACAGCTGGAATTTTGGGCGGGAAAAGGAGCAAATATTAGAGACCTATTCTGCAAAACTCCGAAAGTCCTAAAACTCCACGGAAGTTATTTTTGGAAATAATAAAAATACCGAGCGAAGAAAATATCAGAGGGGGCCCACACCCTGGCCACGAGGATGGGGGCGCGCCCCCTGTCTCGTCGCCCCCTGGTGGCCCTCCGGTGCCCATCTTCTGCTATATGAAGTCTTTCGTTCGAGAAAAAATCATAAGCAAGCTTTCGGGATGAGACTCCGCTGCCATGAGGCGGAACATTGGCGGAACCAATCTAGGGCTCTGGCGGAGCTGTTTGCTAGGGACACTTCCCTCCGGGAGGGGGAAATCATCGCCATCGTCATCACCAACAATCCTCTCACTGAGATGGGGCCAATCTCCATCAACATCTTCACCAGCACCATCTCCTCTAAAACCCAAGTTCATCTCTTATATCCAATCTTTGTCTCATAGTCTGGGATTGGTACTTGTAGGTTGCTAGTAGTGTTGATTACTCCTTGTAGTTGATGCTAGTTGGTTTATTTGGTGGAAGATCATATGTTTAGATCCATTATGCATATTAATACCCCTCTGATTTTGAACATGAATATGCTTTGTGAGTAGTTACATTTGTTCCTGAGGACATGGGATAAGTCTTGCTATTAGTAGTCATGTGAATTTGGTATTCGTTCGATATTTTGATGAGATGTATGTTGTCTCTCCTCTACTGGTGTTATGTGAACGTCGACTACATGACACTTCACCATTGTTTGGGCCTAGAGGAAGGCATTGGGAAGTAATAAGTAGATGATGGGTTGCTAGAGTGATGTAAGCTTAAACCCTAGTTTATGCGTTGCTTCGTGAGGGGCTGATTTGGATCCATATGTTTCATGCTATGGTTAGGTTTACCTTAATACTTATTTTGTAGTTGCAGATGCTTGCAATAGGAGTTAATCATAAGTGGGATGCTTGTCCAAGTAAGGACAGCACCCAACCACCGGTCCACCCACATATCAAATTATCAAAGTACCGAACGTGAATCATATGAACGTGATGAAAACTAGCTTGACGATAATTCCCACGTGTCCTCGGGAACGCTTTTCTCTATATAAGAGTTTGTCCAGGCTTGTCCTTTGCTACAAAAAGGATCGGGCCATCTTGCTGCACTTTATTTACACTTGTTATTCGTTACTTGTTACCAATTACGTTATCACAAAACTATCTGTTACTGATAATTTCAGTGCAATACCTTGCTGGAAACCGCTTATCATTTCCTTCTGTTCCTCGTTGGGTTCGACACTCTTACTTATCGAAAGGACTACGATAGATCCCCTATACTTGTGGGCCATCAGCCGTCCTTCTGCGGAAGCGACTAGGTCGTCCTCCCGCTAGAGAGCCGCGGCGGTTAAGGAAGAGCCAGACGCCCAAGGCGAAGGCCACGCTCGAGGCGGAGGCGCCGATCGGGGCCGCGGTCGGCGAGGCGGTCGAGGCAGAGGTGGGCGCGGAAGGGGGACACCCGCGTCGTCACCATCTCCGCCACCATCTCCTCCTGCTTCGTCGAGCGGCCATGTCGGGGACACGACGCTGGAGTTCATCCTGCAGTTGTGCGAGCCGCCGCGTAGCCGCCTTCGCCTTCCCGAGGCGTTTGCGAGGGTGCTGTAGATTGACCAGCCGCCGAGGCTTCGGCTTCACAGGAAGGGGTGTTGGAATGGCGACATGTGGGTGAACACAAGGTTCCCTGTCCCTCATGTAATGCTCCTTCGTCGAGGTTGGAAAACCTTCGCATGCGCACACTACTTGATGAAGGGGCACGTTCTCCTCTTCAAATTAGTGGAGAGAGACCAGCTCTCCGTCAAGGTCTTCGGGTGCTCGGGACACAGGATAGGGTGCTGCGCGGAGAGCTCGACTGACAACGAGAGATTCTCCTCGAGCGACGGCGACGGGGAGGGGACCAGCAGGGAGGACGACGTGGACGGGTCTGACTAGACATTGGACGCCCCCTCCCTAGGCGACGCTGGCGGCAGCACCATTTGCACCTGGACTTCTCCCCGGTAGGATGATCTGTCGGGGGCGGGGCAGTTCTTGGCGGCGGCTCCTCGAGCCAGCTCCTTGAACTTCTCAGGGTCGCTGCTTCTGGCGGCTGGCGCTGGAAGGCTGGAGAAGACGAAGAAGCCGTTTGGCGGGCCGTCAAGTCAGAGTACGATGGCACCGACGCCTTCGTCTCGTATTGCCGGCCCGCTGCCTCGTCTTTCGTGTTCTTCCCCGGCACTGTCATCACCAGCCCTTTCTTGGGCAGCCGCCGGGACGCTCTATTGGTGTCTTATGCTGCTCGTACCTCGCCTAGGCACTCCTTTTGCCCTCCTGCTATCCCGATCCGCTTCCTGAGGAGAGGGACAAGAAAGGGATTACGGGCATCTTTTATTTTTTTAGATCTTAAGCCCGCGGGCACTTGTCGAATTTAGACTTTGTAACCCCTTGCTCATGTTTATGTTCCATATGAATTGTACCTATTTAATCAATGTATTAGTGAAAAAGGGTGTTTGTCGGGTTCTTTTGTGCGTGAGCGAGGCCCACACTAAGGAGCGAGTCCTTGTTTTTTAAACAAACAACGTCGCCCGGCAACAAACCTTCCCGTCCTCCCACATTATACCACAATTATACCCACGCCCTTGGCGGGAGTAGGGGTAAAGCAGGATCGGGCCCTTCGCCTGTTTCCCTTCCAACGCAACTACAACCCAATTCCGGCCTAAAAGGGATTCCGGGCATAGGAAGGAGAACGCGATGGCATAGGAACGAGCGAAGTTTAAATGCGTTCAAGTTTCATACGGAAACGCATAGCGGGGGAGAGAAAACTTATCTGGATTTGCAGCCCCTGGCAACCTTGGCTTGCCAGGGTCGGGGGTGTCGATCCGCCTTCTTTCCTCCAAACGGCTCTGTAGAAGCGCCTGTGCAACCTGCGAACCAAGAACAGAGTGGAAGAGAAAGAAATACATGCACTTGACCTCTATGCTAGGGGTTAGTTGCCGTCGAGCACTATCAACCCTAACAGAGAGAGAGAGACTCGACCTAGCATGCATGCTAAATTCTAGGGCGCCGGCGCTTCATTTATTCTTCTGATGCTCAGGGTCTGCGCCTGGCTTTGTACAAAGGGTTATATGCCTTGCCGGCAAGGCTTGTACAAAAAGTGGTCTGCCGGCAGGCCCGGCAACCGCACCTTATGGGTAAAACTTGCGAAGATGTTCAATGTTCCAGGAGTTGCTCACTGGAATTCCATCTTCGGTCTCCAGGCGGACTGCATCGGGCCTGGTGCCTTGTATTACCCAATAAGGGCCTTCCCACTTCGGCGTCAACTTGTTGGAATTCTTGGCGGATTGAACTCGCCGAAGAACAAGGTCGCCTTCCTCAAGGCTTCGGGTATGAACCTTGCGTTTATGGTAGCGGCGCAAGGTTTGCTGGTAGTGAGCAGCTCGCATAGCAGCCCGAAGAGGATCTTCCTCAAGGAGCGTCGCATCATACTGGCGCAACTGCTCTTGCTCAAGCTCATCATAAGCGGGCACTTGAGGTGACCCGTATATGAGTTCCGTGGGGAGAACTGCTTCTGCCCCGTATACCAGGGCAAAGGGTGTTTGGCCAGTGGCTCGATTTGACGTCGTTCTGATCGACCAAAGAACCATTGGCAACTCATCAACCCAGTGCCTTCCGCACTTGTGTAGCCTGTCAAAAGTCCTGGTCTTGAGGCCTTGCAACACCTCTGCATTTGCCCTCTCGGCCTGGCCGTTGCTTCTGAGATGAGCAACAGAAGAAAAACAAACCTTGCTGCCGAGGTCTTGGATATACTGCATAAAGGTGCGGCTCGTGAACTACGTGCCGCTGTCGGTGATGACTCTGTTCGGCAAAACAAAACGGCAGACTAGCCCCTTTAAAGAACTTGACAGCTAATTGTGCTGTCACCTTCCTCACTGGTTCTTATTCCGACCACTTTGTGAACTTGTCGATCGCGACGTACAAGTACTCAAAGCCCCCGATAGCACGGGGAAAGGGGCCCAGTATGTCGAGCCCCCAGACCGAAAATGCCTAGGAAAGAGGGATTGTCTGAAGAGCTTGGGCTAGTTGATGAAGCTTCTCTGAATGGAACTGGCACGCTTCACACTTGGTTACTAGTGCAGTTGCATCCTAGAGAGCGGTGGGCCAGAAGAAACCTTGCCGGAACGCTTTGCCGGTAAGGGCTCTTGACCCTATGTAGGAGCCACACATGCCTCCATGTATCTTTTCCAACAGCTCCAGTCCGTCCTCCCGAGGAATGCACTTCAATTTCACGCCGTTCGGTCTCCTTCTGTATAGGGCATTATCCACAAACTGGTACATGCTGGACCGATGGGCTGCTTTCTCTGCTTCTTCCTATTCCTTAGGGAGTTCCCCTGTTTGGAGGAAACAGACGGTGTGCTGCGCCCATGCTGGAGCCTGGGGCTCGATGGCAAGTACTAAAGGCTCATCTTCGGCCGTAGGGGTAGCTGCCTCTACGGCCAGGGTTCGGGGTCCTGTCGGAGGTTGCTGCCCCTCGGCAAGCTTGGGGCACCCGGCAACGTCCTTGCCGGCGGCACCTGGAAGCTCAGCGGGAAAGTACTTGCCGGGGCCTGCCTTCCTTCGTTTGTTCTGTCCTGCTGATGGCTCAACGGATGGTTGGTTTAATTGAAGCACAAAGGTACCTGGTTCCACAGACAACTTGAGGGTAGCGCGTTTTGACAAGTCGTCGGCAATGTTGTTCTCTGCTCGGGGAACATGCTCCGTTTGTAGACCATCAAAACGCTCCTCCAACTTCCTCACCTCATCCACATAGGCCTCCATCAACGGGCTCTGGTAATCCTTGTTAACTTGCTTAACGATGAGCTGCGAATCACCTCTGATGATGAGCTTCCTGATTTCGAGGTCTGCCACGATCCTGAGACCGGCAAGCAATCCCTCGTACTCTGCCGTGTTGTTTGTTGATTTTTCCCGGGGAAAGTGCATCTGGACCACGTACTTGAGGCGCTCTCCGGTGGGTGTGACGAGTAGCACGCCGGAACTAGCACCCTGTAGCGAGAAAGCCCCATCGAAGTACATGATACAATCACGACTCGTCTCCTTGCCGGGAAAGGTGGTCTCTTGAATCTCCTTGTCGGGCATTGAGGTCCACTCTGCTATGAACTCCACCAAGGCTCGGCTCTTGATTGTTGAAGTACTTTCAAACTTGAGGCCAAAGCTCGACAGTTCCAATGCCCATTCCACAATCCTCCCAGTCGCATCCGGGTTGTGCAAGATTCATTGCAAAGGGAGGCGGGTGACGAAGGTGATCTGTGTGCTTGGAAATAGTGACGCAGCTTTCTCAAGGCCATAAGGAGGCCGAAAGTAGCTTCTGCATCCCGGAATATCTTGATCTAGCCCCCCTGCAAGAGGGAACTGACAAAATAGACCGGGTGCTGCACCGCCTTCTTCTTCTGTTCAACTTCACCCATCTGCACAAACTCTATCTTGCCGGGACCGGGCCTTGCCGGGGGTTCCGCCTTGCTGGCGCCAGGCCCTGCTGGGGAGAGCCCCGGACCACCGTCCGACGGCGCCGCTGCTACTGCTGCTTCTTCCCCAAGTTCCCTCTGTGCTACTAGCGTAGCACTAACCACTTGATTCGTCGCCGCTAGATATAGCAGCAACGGCTCTTGTGGTTTAGGTGCAACTAGTATTAGCGTGGAGGAGAGGTACTTCAAATCCTGTAGCGCTGCCTCTGCCTCCGGGGTCCATTTCATTGGACCTGCCTTTTTAAAAACTTTAAAAAAGGGGAGGGCGCGCTCAGCAGATTTGTAGATGAACCTACTTAGAGCAGCAACGTAGCCGGCGAGCCTACGAACGTCTTTAACCCATCCCGGTGCCTCATTCTGCTCAATCGGTTTGATCTTGTCAGGATTTGCTTCGATCCCGCATTGAGACACAAAGAACCCAAGAAGTTTGCCGGATGGGACACCGAACATGCACTTCTCTGGGTTGAGCTTGAGGTTGATCTTGTGCAGATTTGCAAATGTTTCTTCCAGATCCCGCACAAGCGTAGCCTTGTCCTTGGTTTTGACCACTATATCATCCATGTAAGCTTACATATTTCTATGCAGCTGGGGCTCAAAACCAATTTGGACCACTCGGGCAAATGTCGAACCAGCGCTTTTCAACCCGAAAGGCATTCATACAAAATAGTACGTACCACACGGGGTGATGAACGTGGTCTTTTCTTCATCTTCCTTCACCATGAAGATCTGATGGTATCCTGAATAGGCATCGAGGAATGACAGCATGTCACACCCGGCGGTGGAGTCCACAATCTGGCGATGCGTGGCAAAGGGAAAGGATCCTTTGGACAGGCCTTATTGATATATGTGTAATCAATACATAGCCTCCACTTCCCATTTGCCTTACGCATTACCACTGGATTGGCCAACCACGTGGGGTGGAGCACTCCTGTGACCAAGCCTGCCGCCTCTAACTTACTGATCTCTTCGATGATGAACTCTTGCCGCTCCAAAGCTTGCTTCCTGACCTTCTGCTTGAGGGCTGCACATGAGGACAGACAACAAGATGGTGCTCAATCACCTTCCTGGGAACGCCGGGGATGTCAGATGCTTGCCATACAAACACGTCGACATTCACCCGTAGGAAGGCGACGAGCGCGCTTTCCTATTTGCTGTCAAGGGTGGAGCTTATGGTAAAAGCCCCGCCCGTGCCGTCCTCCTTGACGGGCACCTTCTTGGTCTCTGGTGGTGCTGCCTTGGATTTCTTGCTCTTGCCGGTGGAGCTCTCTGGCACGTCCTCGACGGGAGGGCAGCACTCCGAAGAGGCGTGCTTGCCGGAGTGGATGCAGGAGGTCTTGCCGGAAGAGGTCTCACCGGAAGGGGCCTTGCCGGCAAAGGCAGAGGTCTTGCCGGTCTTCTTCCCTCCTGGGGCTTCAGCGACAGGAGGAAGTGCCTTGGCGGCCGTTGCTGCAACTGCCTCCCAGTAGAGCTGGTCGACACAGATGAGCGTGTCCTTCTTGTCAGAGGGGACAATGATGATGCTCAGTGGCCCGGGCATCTTCAACGTGTTGTAGGCGTAATGTGATGCCGCCATGAACTTGGCTAGCGCTGGGCGGCCAAGGATCCCATTGTAGGGCAGGGGGATCTTGGCGACATCAAAAATGATCTTCTCTGTCCTGTAGTTCAGCTCGCCCCCGAATGTAATGGGCAACGTGATTTTACCTTTCGGCTGACTCCTCCCTGAGTTGACTCCTTGAAACGTGCCCGTCTCCTCGAGATCTCCATCGGGGATTTGCAGCCTCTCGATCAAAGTGGGCGAGATCAAGTTCAGACCGGCCCCACCATCAACTAGCACTTTTGTCACCTTGAGGTTGCATATTGTTGGTGAAACCAACAGTGGCAAACACCTATCATTATGGGCTGTTATTACACATTATGGCACAATGCTTATGCCTATTCTCTCTTATTTTACAAGGTTTACATGAAGAGGGAGAATGCCGACAGCTAGAATTCTGGGTTGGAATAGGAGAAAATATTAGAGACCTATTCTGCACAACTCCAAAAGTCCTGAAACTCCACGGAAGTCAGTTTTGGAATATATTAAAAATATTGGGCGAAGAAAGCACCAGAGGGGGGCCACACCCTGTCCACGAGGGTGGGGGCGCGCCCTACCCCCCTGGGCGCACCCCTGCCTTGTGGGCCCCCTGGCAGGCCTCCGGTGCCCATTTGGCTATATGAAGTCTTTCGCCCTGGAAAAATCAGAAGCAAGCTTTTGGGACGAAACACCGCCGCCACGAGGCGGAACCTGGCGAAACCAACCTAGGGCTCCGGCGGAGCTGTTCTGCCAGGGAAACATACCTCCGGGAGGGGGAAATCATCACCATCGATCCTCTCCTCGGGAGGGGGTCAATCTCCATCAACATCTTCACTAGCACCATGTCCTCTCAAACCCTAGTTCATCTCTTGTATCCAATCTTTGTCCCAAAACATCATATTGGTACCTGTGGGTTGCTAGTAGTGTTGATTACTCCTTGTAGTTGATGCTAGTTGGTTTTATTTGGTGGAAGATCATATGTTCAGATCCTTTATGCATACTAATACCCCTCTGATTATGAACATGAATATGATTTGTGAGTAGTTATGTTTGTTCCTGAGGACATCGGAGAAGTCTTGCTATAAGTAGTCATGTGAATTTGGTATTTGTTCGATCTTTTGATGAGATGTATGTTGTCTTTCCTCTAGTGGTTTTATGTGAACGTCGAATACATGACACTTCACCATTATTTGGGCCTAGAGGAAGGCATTGGGAAGTAATAAGTAGATGATGGGTTGCTAGAGTGACAGAAGCTTAAACCCTAGTTTATGAGTTGCTTCGTAAGGGGCTGATTTGGATCCATATGTTTCATGCTATGGTTAGGTTTACCTTAATACTTCTTTTGTAGTTGCGATGCTTGCAATAGGGGTTAATAATAAGTGGGATGCTTGTCCAAGGAAGGGCAGTACCCAAGCACCGGTCTACCCACATATAAAATTATCAAAGTAACGAATGCGAATCATATGAGCGTGATGAAAACTAGCTTGACGATAATTCCCATGTGTCCTCGGGAGCGTTTTCCTTTATATAAGGGTTTTCCACGCTTTTCCTTTGCTATAAAAAGGATTGGGACACCTTGCTGCACCTTATTTACTTCTATTACTTGTTACCCGTTACCAATTACCTTATCACAAAACTATCTGTTACCGATAATTTCAGTGCTTGCAGAGAATACCTTACTGAAAACCGCTTGTCATTTCCTTCTGCTCCTTGTTGGGTTCGACACTCTTACTTATCAAAAGGACTATGATAGATACCCTATACTTGTGGGCCATCAAGACTCTTTTCTGGTGCCGTTGCCGGGGAGGTTAGTGCTTGAAGGTATATCTTTAGATCTTGCAATCGAGTCTTTTAGTTTCTTGTTTTATCACTAGTTTAGTCTATAAAAGAAAACTACAAAAAAAATGGAATTAAGGGTGCCTCATATGCTTCATCTTTTTAATGTCTTTCGTGAAAATGACGAGAAGGAAAATTGTGCTCAAGTACTAGAAGAAGAATTACATAGAATGCTTGGCATAAAATATGTGAATGATGAGCATGATTGCAATGTTGTTAGTATGAATTCTTTGGACACCCATGATGCTAATGATATGCAAATCCACAAGCTTGGGGATGCTATGTTTGATGAAGATGATATTTTTAGTCCCCAAAGTTTTGATGAGAATATTTATTATGATGAAAGCATGCCTCCTATTTATGACGATTATATTGATGAAAGTGGATTTGGAAAGGTCATGACTTTATTTAGTGATGAATCCACTATTTCGGAAAAGGTTCCAATTGATTATGAGAAAAAGTTGCTATCTATGATGATTATTGTGATGACCTGTATGCTATTAATAGTAATGATAACCATGAAACTTGTCATCATGATTTTAGTTTTCAATTGGATTATGCCTCACATGATAATTATTTTGTTGAGTTTGCTCCCACTATTATTCATGAGAAGAAATTTGCTTATGTGGAGAGTAATAAAAATTCTATGCTTGTAGATCATGAAAAGAATGCTTTATGTGATGGTCATATTGTTGAATTCATTCATGATTCTACTGAAAATTATTATGAGGGAGGAATATATGCCTGTAGGAATTGCAATAATATCAAGTTTCCTCTCTATGTGCTTAAAGTTTTGAAAATATGCTTGTTTTGCCTTCCTATGCTAGTTCATTATTGTTCCCATAAGTCATTTGCTCACAAAATCCCTATGCATAAGAAGTGGGTTAGAATTAAATGTGCTAGTCATATTCTTCATGATGCTCTCTTTATGTTTCAATTCTTATCTTTTATGTGAGCATCATTGAAATCATCATGCCTAGCTAGGGGCGTTAAACGATAGCGCGTGTTGGGAGGCAACCCAATTTTATTTTTGTTATTTGCTTTTTTCTCCTGCTTAGTAATAAATAATTCATCTAACCACTGTTTAGATGTAGTTTTATGTTTTAATTAGTGTTTGTGCCAAGTAGAACCTTTGGGAAGACTTGGGTGAAGTGTTTGCGATCTAGCTGTAAAAAACAGAAACTTTTGCGCTCACGAGATTAGCTGTCATTATTTACTGGAGAGTACTTTTAGGTTGATTCTTTTTGCAGAAAATTAATAGACAAATTAATAAGGTCCACCAATTTATTTCAAAATTTTGGGAGTTACAGAAGTACTCGAATGATACAGATTACTACAGACTGTTCTGTTTTTGACAGATTCTGTTTCTATGTGTTGTTTGCTTATTTTGATGAATCTATGAGTAGTATCGGAGGGTATGAACCATAGAGAAGTTGGAATACAGTAGATATTACACTAATATGAATTTAGAATGAGTTCACAATAGTACTGAAGTGGTGGTTTTATTTTCTTATACTAACGGGGCTTATGAGTTTTCTGTTGAGTTTTGTGTTGTGAAGTTTTCAAGTTTTGGGTAAAGATTCGATGGACTATGGAATAAGGAGTGGCAAGAGCCTAAGCTTGGGGCTGCCCAAGGGACCCCAAGGTAATATTCAAGGACAACCAAGAGCCTAAGCTTGGGGATTCCCCGGAAGGCATCCCCTCTTTCGTCTTCGTTCATCAGTAACTTTACTTGGAGCTATATTTTTATTCACCACCTTGGAGCATCATTTTATTTTATTTTGTTTTGCTTTCTGTTTGAATAATATACCAAGATCTGAAATTCTTAAATATTAAAGAGTCTTCACATAGTTGCATAATTATTTGACTACTCATTGATCTTCACTTATATCTTTTGGAGTAGTTTGTCATTTGCTCTAGTGCTTCACTTATATCTTTTTAGAGCACGGTGGTGGTTTTATAGAAATTATTCATATCTCATGCTTCACTTGTATTATTTTGAGAGTCTTTTCTAACAGCATGGTAATTTGATTTGGCTATAAAATTAGTCCTAATATGACAGGCATCCAAGATTGGTATTATAAAAACTTTCATATAGAGTGCATTAAATACTATGATAAATTTGATACTTGTAGTTGTTTTGAGATATAAAGGTGGTAATGTTAGAGTCATGCTAGTTGGGTAATTGTGGAATTGAGAAATACTTGTGTTGAGGACTGCAAGTCCCATAGCATGCACGCATGGTAAACGTTGTGTGACAAATTTGAAGCATGGGGTGTTCTTTGATTACTTTCCTTATGAGTGGCGGTCGGGGACGAGCGATGGTCTTTTCCTACCAATCTATCCCCCTAGGGGCATGCGTAGTAGTACTTTGCTTTGATGGCTAATAAACTTTTGCAATAAGTATATGAGTTATTTATGACTAATGTGAGTCCATGGATTATACGCACTCTTACCTTTTCGCAATTTGCTAGCCTCTACGGTACCGTGCATTCCCTTTCTCACCTTGAGAGTTGGTGCAAACTTCGCCGGTGCATCCAAACCCCATGATATGATACACTCTATCACACATAATCCTCCTTATATCCTCCTCAAAACAGCCACCATACCTACCTATTATGGCATTTCCGAGATATATTGCCATGCAACTTTCCACCGTTCCCTTTATTATGACACGCTCCATCATTGTCATATTGCTTTGAATGATCATGTAGTTGACATCGTATCAGTGGCAAAGCCACCTTCATAATTCTTTCATACATGTCACTCTTGATTCATTGCATATCCTGGTACACCACTGGAGGCATTCGCATAAGAGTCATATTTTGTTCTAAGTATCGAGTTGTAATTCTTGAGTTGTAAGTAAATAAAAGTTTGATGATTTTCATTATTAGAGCATTATCCCATGTGAGGAAAGGATGATGGAGACTATGATTTCCCCACAAGTCGGGATGAGACTCCGGACGAAAAAAAAAGAGGCCAAAGAAGCCAAAAAAAGGCCATAAAACAAGAGAAGGCCCAAATAAAAAATAATAAATAAATAAATAAATAAATAAATAAATGAGAGAAAAAAGAGAGAAGGGGCAATGTTACTATCCTTTTTCCACACTTGTGCTTCAAAGTAGCACCATGATCTTCATGATAGAGAGTCTCTTATTTTGTTACTTTCATATACTAGTGGGAATTTTTCATTATAGAACTTGGATTGTATATTCCAATGATGGGCTTCCTCAAAATGCCCGGTCTTCGTGAGCAAGCAAGTTGGTTGCACACCCACTTAGTTTCTTTTGTTGAGCTTTCATATACTTATAGCTCTAGTGCATCCGTTGCATGGCAATCCCTACTCCTCGCATTGACATCAATTGATGGGCATCTCCATAGCCCATTGATTAGCCGCGTCAATGTGAGAATTTCTCCTTTTTTGTCTTCTCACATATCCCCCATCATCATATGATATTCCACCTATAGTTCTATATCCATGGCTTGCGCTCATGTATTGCGTAAGGGTTGAAAAGGCTGAAGCGCGTTAAAAAGTATGAACCAATTGCTCGGCTTGTCATTGGGTAGTGCAAGATGGGAGCGTTTTGTGTGACAAAAATGAAGCATGGCCAAACTATATGATTTTGTAGGGATAAGCTCTCTTTGGCTATGTTATTTTGATAAGCCATAATTGCTTGGTGTCGGGGAGGCTGATCTGGCCCACGAACACCTATGGGACCGGCGGACCGAGCCCCTTTCGGTTCGGCGGGGGGCGGAGGTCGCACGAAGAGCAGATCGAGGCGAAGCACACGAGCAGTTTACCCAGCTTCGGAGCTCTCCGGAGAGATAACACTCCTCTTGCTGCATGTCTGAGTGTATTGAGTTCTTGCTCGGGGCTGAGTGCTCTGATGCACACAAGCTGCTAACGAGATCGAGCGTGAGTGTTCTCTGGCTTCGAACCTCTCTCCCTCCCTACGTTGCGCATGGGCCTCCTTTTTATATGCTAAAGGGGTCTCCGACAGGTGGCAATGTAGACAAGGGTAAAAGTGGAAAAGGAGTGGTTGGTACAGCTACTTGTACAGTGTACCATACCTAACCCTGACGGCAGGGGACAAAGGCATTAAATGCCCATCTACGTCGCTCTAACGGTCGCGAGAAGCGACCGTCGAGGCGCCACAGCTTGCCACGATGGCAATCTTGTCGGTCTTGCTTGCCATCAGCGCTCACCGGCCGCCGGCCTCTTGCCTGTAGCGCTGGAAAGGTCCTGTGGCGACACGTTAGTGGATGTGCTAGAGCGCAGTACAGTGGTGGTCTGCGCGGCAAGCGCCTTTGCATGATTGTTGTCTTGTCGCGTCCGGAAGCTTGTCGCTCACGGGCCTTCAGCAAGCTCCTCTTCTTGCGGGGCCTTGTCTCCTAGGTGCCTGGGGTGGCCTTCCCTGCAAGCTCCTCTTGCCGGGGCCTTGTTTCCTATGTGCCTTGGGTGGCCTTCCCGGCAAGCTCCCCTTGCCGGGGCCTTGTCTCCTTGGCTTGAATACTTTGTTCTTGAATGGCTCCAAAGGAACCACGGAGGACCTTGGCGGTCACCCGGTAAGCCTTGCCGCGGAGGGCTGCAATTGCCCGTGCACAAGTTCGGGATACTAGGGTCCCCCTACTCTAGTACACCGGCAGAGCCCCGGCCTGGGCCACCTGCAGTGCCGGCCTGTTGGGCCAGGCCCAAAACAGGGCATGGGCACGCGCGGCCTGGGTTACGCCGTAACTCAACCTGGACCCACCACGCCCTCCACGAACGGCACGCGTCGAATGCGGCGTCGTGTGAGAGATCGTGGGTGGTTTCTTTATTCGGAAAGACGGAACGTCCGCCCCCTCCCTCTTTATAAGCAGGGGAAACAGGGGCAGTTCGCCCATCTCGCCAGTTGCTGTCCAATCTCGAAAACCCCCGCTGCTTCCCCCTTCTTCCCAAGGCTGAAGAGAGAGCAGCGCTCCGCCCCCCATCGCCACCAGCATCACCAACGCCGTCGATCTCCCTCACCACCTCCGCCATGGCTCAAAGCCGACAAGGGAAGGCCGTGAAGTCGGCCGAGGCGCTTATGCGGCCAAGCGGAAGGAGCGGCAATCTTTCCCCCAGCTCGCCGCGAGGGAGCTGAGGAGTACTACTACCTCTTGGTCGACGGAGACGCGGCGCATCCGCGCATCGGGGTACTCCTACCGCTGCTTGAACCTGGCTCGAATGGGTACCCTTTCTTGTTGTTCTTCTACTGCGGGCTCTCCCCGCCTTTCTCTGAATTTTTCTGCGATATCATGAACACCTACGGGTTCCGCCTCCTTGACTTCGCCCCCAATGCTGTTCTGACCATGGCAGTTTTCGCACATCTCTGCGAAAACTTTGTCGGAGTCCATCCAAACGTAGCCCTTTTCCGCCACTTATTTATGCCTCGAGTTGAGAGAGGGGAGCCTCTTTCCGGTGGGATCGCCTGGTTCTCGAGGACCGGCAAGAAGGAAGCTTATCTAGAGGGAGAGCTCCGCAGCAAATGGGATGAGTGGAGAGCAAACTGGTCTTTGGATTGTCGAGGAGAACCCGCAGCCGTTACCGCCCAACGCCAAACCTCGATGGTGCGCTGACAGCGATTGGAGCAGTACGCCTCGAAGGCGCTAAGTGAAGATTGCCGTCATCCGAATCCTCGCCCGAGGCTTGCCGGACTCACTTTATGGCGCCGTTGGCGCAGATTTCTTCGTCATTGCGCCGCCACTGCAGGAGAGGAGGAGACCCGCTGGGAGTTCGAGCAGCGGCGGATATCATGAAAGGCTGCCGGGCCTCAACTTCAATTTCACATCACAGGCCCGGGCCGCGATGCTCTTGGAGCTGTTCAAGCACGATCTGAGCATCCGGGCGTTCAGGTTGCGAAGAATGTCGTCCGCTGTGCAACAATTCCTCGCTCGACCGCATCCGTGCAATGATGCGTTGTGCGACTCGCATGGAATCGTTCCAACGGCAAGAGCCTGCAGATGACGTCGTCGAGTGTTCTTTGACAACTGGTAGAAGTGCCGGTCCGCCTACGATGAATAAGAGCCTCACCGCGACACCACCGATGATGAGATGCGCGACGCCACCAGCTGGAAGAGGCGGCAGCAACGCCGAGGGCGAAGTTCGATTCACCGTGGAGGAGGCGAGGCAGCAGAGGCGGCAAGCCTTGTCGGCGAGGGAGTTTGCAGCGAGGAAGAGCTTGTCGGGCCTGAAGCTGAGTCGAGCGAGCCCGCCGAGGGCGCCTCCTCCCCTCGTTCAGACAGCTTGCCGCGAGCGGAGCCCCCAGCTCCAACAAGAAGGCGTCTCCGCAAGGCCGGAGACGTAGCGGGGCGGCAGACGGGTCAACAGCCGCCGCGCCATGCGACGCGCTCCATCGCGGCAAGCACCGTTGCCGCGGGAGCACCTCACGCCGCTGTGGCAACTGGAGCGGGGCCCTCGCAGACCACCACTTCTGCTCCCGCCAAGCGGCCAAGGGAACCTACTCCTCCGCCTCGTCGTACTGGAGGCGGGCCAAAATTTGATCTCTCCGCACTCAGCTCCGACGAGGAAGAAGAAGAGTAAGATTCTTTGCAGCATTTGTAGTTCTTCGGCTTGTTGCTTTGTCTTGTATCTGATTTGCTTCACTCTGAACCCATTCCTTTTCGGGACGCCGCCCAGAGCGTCGAAGAGAGCCAAGGCCCGGTGATTGTCATCGAGGCGAACCCACCGCGACAATGAGGAGGCGTCAAGACCACCTTGCCGGACGCGTCAACTCTTCCTCAAAGCAGCCCCAACAGCACCCAGCGTAAGTATATGGTTTACTTCCTGCTGTTAGGCGTGCATGGGTGCCCTTTCTTTCTTGATATCCCATTGCTGATTTGTGTAGGAGCAGAGCAGCCTTACCAGAGTGCCTTGAAGCCGCTCCCGACATGCCTTCTGCTTGACTACACCGCCAAGGGAGGATTCCCGGAAGGGCGTTCTCCGGCAAGGGAGACTTCTCCGGCAAGGGCAGTTCTCCGGCAAGGGACAGCTCTCCGGCAAGGGGCAGCACCAGCGATCCCAGTGGCGGAGACCATGACTACTGAACCCTAGCAGGTAATCCTCTTGCTTGAAAACTTTCCTTGTGTTCTTCTTCTTCTGATTTTCTTTTGAATATTTGCTTGACTTTTCTTCATTTTCGGTCGTCGAGATCCATTCGCCATAGAGCCAATGGAGACCAAGGCCGCGGCGAGGAGGACGCCTTGTGCACACCGACGACGCCACTGCCATCGGAGAAGAGCTGGTGCCGACGAGCCCGCCGCGAAGAGGCCTCAAAGCTGCCGCCAGAAGCCGGGCGAGGTCCGGGCGATCGCCGACGGCCCTGAGGCCGCAGGAGCGCCAGCGCCACGCCGATCACGATCCCTCCTCCGCTGGCCGCGGCAGCGTCGGGCTCCGAAGAGCCCCAGCCCGACGCCTATTTAAAGGCCGGCGATGTCGTCTTCATCAAGCTCCCATGGGCGTCGAGCTCCAGGGCGCTGGCCGAAGGAGAAACTTTTGATGAAGAGCTGCTCGCCTCCTGGATCGACGCTGTTCGACGCACCAAGCAGCAAGCAGCTGGGCGAAGTCCGAGGAGGAGCAACAGCGAAGCCGCTGTCTACCGCTACCGGAAGCCAAGCTGGAATCCGGAAGCGCTGGTCGCCAAGGCGGGAGCAGACATCGAGAAGCGCCGCGAGGAGCTCCGGCCTCAACCAGGAAGCTCTCCGGTCCTGGCAGAAGGCGGGAGCGACTCGCCGAGCGCAAAGCCTTCCTCCTCGAGAAGGCTGGTGAGAGCAACAGCTGACTTGCCGCCGAGAAGCTATCTCTGAGGAAGGCGAGTTGGCGCAGAGGAAGGTTAATCTTGACAGCCATGAGGAGGATCTAGCCACGCCATGAGCAAACATTTGGCGGGGCTCTCAAGGAAGCAAAGGATGCTGCCGCAGCTGCCGAGGCCGCCAAGAAGGAGCTGGAGACGAAGGTGATGCAGCTGGAGGCCAATCTCAAGGAGAGTGGCGAGGAGCTTGCTGCACTCAAGCATGAGCGTGAGAAGGACGCCTACACTCTTGGCGAGCTGCAGGGCCGTCTCGCCGAGAGGAGCAAGGAGCTCAGCGCCGCCAAGGACTCCAACGCAGATCTTGAGTTGAAGCGACCACCTTGACTCGGTAATGGACGGGCGCCGAGGAGCAGGAGGTGCCTTGAAGGAGAAGATCAAGGCCGACGAAGCGTTGCTGGCGAGTGTTGTTGCCGCCCAGAACACTTTTAGGGAGAATGTGGAGCACTGGACCGAGGGTCTCGTGGATGTTGCTGCAGCCATCGATAGGGAGCTGGCGCAGCTGGGGATGGAGGATCTTGTATATTCCTCCGATGAGCACCTCCGACCCAGCGCCAAGCTCAGCTTGTTCTTCAAGGGCGTGGTGACGGCCCTCCAGCGACTCGGGAAGAAATCCCAAAGCAGCTGGCCGAGGAGTCGCGCCAGATCTGCGGGAGCTCTTCAAAAGGTCTTGATGAAGGTGGCCTTCCGCAATCCAGGCCTCAACCTCACCAACGTCCTCAAGTCCTTGCCGCCGGATGTTGATGTGGAAGCGCTCAAGACCCTTTGTCGCACCCATCGTGGACAGGGTGAGCGGGATCAAGAGGGTTGAGGCGTCGCGTGGATTAGGCCGCCCGCTTTCTCTTTTCTTGCCGCTGCTGGTCATGTTATGAGAACAATCTATTAGAGCTGCGACAAGCTATCTTGTAATATAACTCTATTTCGGGTAGCAATTGCTATGTTATTCCCTTTACTTGGTTCCTTCCTTTGTATGTTTTTGCCCTCGCTTTTAGGGAACTTGTCGGTATGAGCAGGCATGAGGCCGAAAAGTCTTGAGACGTCGTGACTTCTTTGGCGGTCTTTGCTACCGACAAGAAACCTTGTCGCAACTAGTCGCAACTCACTTAAGTTGTTGAGCGGACTCGAAATAAAGTAAGGGCGCAACTAGCTACGAGTTGGTTCCTCCGCGCACAGGTTTTCCATACAAAGTACGGTCGTTCGAGGAAGATAACTTAAAAATTTTAAACTGATTGCTCAAACTTTAGCAACTTAGCTTTTCTGTCGTTTGCTTCCCGGTAAGGCTAGACTTCCTTGAGCGACGCTTGGTCCACACCATTATCTTCTCCTTTCCCCCTAACAAACTTGTGGGCGAGGGAACCTTCGTTTCTTTGAGAAGGAGAAAGAAGAGAAAATAAAGATATGGAGCCTTATGGCTCGTTATTGCCATCGGGGTAGGTGCTTTGCACAAAGTGTCGGATAACGCATGAAAAAATAGAAGTAGAAAGCATGAAATTGACAAGATGTGCGAAGCACATTAAGCTTTACTTATGCACGGGTCTGCGCCGGCTTTGTACCAAGGATTACATGCAACATCGGCAAGACTTGTACAAAAGGTGGTTGCCGGGACAGGTTCCGGAAACCGCGCCTTACGGGTAAAACTTACGAAGATGCTCTATGTTCCAGGAGTTACTCACCGGAACGCCATCTTCGGTCTCAAGGCAGACAGCGCCAGGCCTAGTGACTCGTTTCACCCGGTAAGGGCCTTCCCACTTCGGCGTCAACTTGTTGGAATTCTTGGCGGACTGAGCAGCGAAGAACAAGGTCGCCTTCCTCAAGACTTCTGGAATTAACTTTGCGGCTATGGTAGCGGCGCAAAGCTTGCCGGGTATCGAGCAGCTCGTCTGAGCTCGAAGACGATCCTCCTCAAGGAGCAGCGCGTCATCTTGTCGCAACTGCTCTTGCTCAAGCTCATCATAAGCGAGCACTCGAGGTGATCCGTATACGAGTTCCGTGGGGAGAACTACCTCCGCTCCATAGACTAGAGCGAAAGGTGTCTGGCCAGTGGCTCGATTTGGCGTCGTTCTGATCGACCAAAGAACCACCGGCAGCTCCTCAATCCAGTTCTTTCCGCACTTGTGCAGCCTGTCGAAAGTTCTGGTCTTGAGCCCGCGCAGCACTTTAGCATTTGCCCTCTCCGCTTGACCGTTACTTCTCGGATGAGCAACGAGCGAAGCGGAACCTTGGCGCCAAGATCTTGGACGTCTTGCATGAAGGTGCGGCTCGTGAATTGCGTGCCGTTGTCGGTGATGATCCTGTTAGGGATTCCAAACGGCAAACAATCGACCTAAAGAACTTGACTGCTGTTGTCTTTGTCACCTTCCTCATCGCTTCCACTTCCGGCCACTTTGTGAACTTGTCGATTGCAACGCATAAGTACTCAAAGCCCCGACAGCTCGGGGAAAGGGGCCGAGGATGTCGAGCCCCGCATCGAAAATGGCCAGGATAAAGGGATCGTCTGGAGAGCTTGAGCTGGCTGGTGTATCTGCTTGGAATGGAACTGCACGCTTCACACTTGGTTACTTGTGCGATTGCATCACGGAGGGCTGCCGGCCAAAAGAAACCTTCTTAGGAGCAGCTTTGCGGCAAGTGCTCTGGCGCCAATGTGGTGAACACATATGCCTCCATGTATCTCTCGCCAACAGCTTTTGTCCGTCTTCCCGGTGAATACACTTCAATTTCACACCGTTGAGTCTTCTTACATGCAGTGTGTTGTCGACAAACTGGTACATACTTGACTGCCGGGCTACTCTTTCCGCTTCTTGTTGCTCTTCGAAGTTCTCACATCTGAAGAAGCGGACAATCTCTTTGTGCCCATCTTTGGAGCTTGCGGCTCGACAACAAGGACTAAAGGCACATCTGCTGCTGCGGGAACATCTGCTTCTACGGCGAGAACCTGCGGCTCAGCCGGAGCTTGACGTTCCCCGGCAAGCTTGCCGGAGCAAAACTTGTCGGGAGCGTCTCCTTCAACGGAACAAAACCTAGGGCTTGCCGGAGCAGACTGCTCCTCAGCACCCTTCGTGTTGATCTTGAGGACCTTCTTGACGGCGACTTCGGGAAGCTCTGTCGGAAAATAGTTACCAGAGATCAACTTCCTCTTCTTGCCCTGTCCGGTTGATGGCGTTACAGACGGTTGAGTTAGCTTGAGCACAAAAATCCCTGGTTCCACAGGTAACTTAAGTGTAGCGCACTTCGACAGGCCATCGGCAATGTCGTTTTGAGCTCTTGGAACATGTTCCATTTGTAGGCCGTCAAAGTGCTCTTCAAGCTTTCTCACTTCATCAACATAAGCTTCCATCAACGGACTCTGATAACTCTTGTTCACTAGGCGGATGAAAAGCTGTGAGTCACCCCGACAATGAGCTTCTTGATCCCAAGGTCTCTGCGATCTCGAGACCGCAAGCAAACCTTCATACTCTGCGGTATTGTTTGTTGCTTGCTCCTTGGAAAAGTGCATCCGACTACGTGCTTGAGGTGCTCTCCGGTGGGTGCAACAAGTATGCACGCCCGACCGGGCGCCTTGCAGCGAGAAGGCACCATCAAAGTACATCAACCACTCTTTGCTTGCTTCCTTGACGGGATGCTCGTTTGGAATTTCTTCATCTTGTGTTGGCGTCCATTCTGCTATGAACTCCGCCAATGCTCGCTTTGGATAGTTGAAGTGCTCTCAAACTTGAGGCCAAAGCTTGATAGTTCCAGTGCCCACTCGACAATCCTGCCTTTTGCCTCTGGATTTTGCAAGATCCTCTTTAGAGGAAAACGAGTGACGACTGTGATCTCATGTGCTTGGAAGTAATGCAGCTTTCTCGAGGCCATGAGAAGGCCGAAAAGCAATTTCTGCACACCAGAGTACCTTGACCTAGCCCCCTGCAGAAGGGAACTGAGAAAGTAAACTGGGCGCTGCACCATTCTTTTCTGCATCTTCTCATGCGTCTGCGTAGATCCGTCCTTGTCGGGACCAGAGCTTGTCGATGAAGCCCCCTGCTCGTTGCTGGATGCATCTGCCATGGTTGCTAGCTCATCATCTGCCTCCCTCTCCGCTACTAACGCAACACTAACCACTTGATTGGTTGCCGCTATATATAGCAGCAACTTCTCTTGTGGCTTAGGTGCGACAAGTCTTGGAGTGGAGGACAGGTATCTCTTCAAGTCCTGCAGCGCAGCCTCCGCTTCCGGAGTCCATTTCATCGGACCTGCCTTTTTCAAAATTTTGAAAAATGGCAGGGCGCGCTCAGCAGATCTAGAGATAAACCTGCTGAGAGCAGCTATGCAACCGGCAAGTCTTGGAATGTGCCGGTCTCTTCGAGCTCGCCATCAGGGATCTGGAGTTTTTGGAGCACCGCGGAGATCAGGTTCAAGCCGGCCCCGCCGTCAACTAGCATCTTAGTGACCTTGAGGTTGCGGATAGTTGGTGAAACCAACATCGGCAAGCACCCGACCGCCGTTACGCGATCAGGGTGGTCCTCAATATCAAAGATGATAGGCGTCTTTGGACCATTTCAGAGGTTTGCGTGACTCGACGGATGGTTACGCCGCGTTGACTTCCCGCATCCACCGCTTGAGCTGGCGGTGTGAAGTATGTAGAGAAGCACCGCCGTCAACGCCGCAGGACCTCTCGTGGCTTTCGAACTCCTGCTCATCGGTCTCGTCATCATCCATGTCTTCATCATCGCCGTCGTGTTCATCCTTGTCGCGCCGCTGGGAGGTCTGTCTCCTTGCCGCTTGGCCTTGCCGCGGCGTCCTCCTCGGCCGGGGCGTTTCTTGCTAGCTTCTCCGCACCTTCCCGGCCTTCTCCTTGTCGCGTCGTTCAGATTCAGCCTTCCTGCTGCTCGACAAGCTGATCGACCTTTTGCAGCTCACGGAGGTCATGGCCCTTGGTGCGGTGGATCTTGCGATCGCTTGTTGGAGCCGTCACCTTGTCGGCGACCGCCACACCAGCGGTTGGTTCCAGCAGCAACCTCCTTGCCGGAGCTACCAGCTTTGGCTTTCTTGGCGCCACCTCCGTTGCCGGACTGCTCAACAACTAGCACATCTTTGCCTTTCTTCTTCCTGTTGTTCCGCCGCCGGTTTTTCTTTGCCGGGGCGGTCTCCTCACTATCAGATCCTCCTGCTGCATTCTCTCCTGGGAGTCTCCTCCCTTCCTCAGCACGTGCACACTTGTCGGCCAGGCATATAGCTCACTGACGTCTCTGATCTTGCACATCACCATCTCCTCCTGCATCCTGCGGTTTCGCGACGTTCGATGGAACGCGCTGATTACAGCGGCAGGTGGACATCTGGGATGTTGTGCTGTCTGTGGCTGAATCTCTGAATGTACTGCGCGAGGGCTCTCCTTCCTTCCGGGCGGCGAGATGAAGGTCGCTTTCTTGGCCATGGGGCTTGTGGTACGCTGTAAAGGCGCCGACAAACTGATGGCATAGATCTGCCCAAGAGGACATGGAGTTGTCCGGCAAGTGCATGACCCAGGATCTGACATTGGGCTTGAGCACCAGCGGGAAGTAGTTGGCCAGGATCTTGTCGTCTCGGCCCCCGGCAGCTTGCACCGCGATGGTGTAGATGCTGAGGAACTCCGACGGATGCGTCTCGCCGTCGTACTTCAATGGTACGTCTGGCTTGAAATTCTTCTTGCTGGGCCACTGGACTTGCCGCAGCTCACGAGTGAACGCAGGGCAACCTACCGCGTACGGCAAGTCGCCTGGTTCCCCTGGCGCATGCATGTCGACAGAGGGCCCAGCGCAGGTCGGATTGACGCCGCGCTTCTCTTCGGCGCTCGATGCGAGTTCGAGCGTCTTCTTGCTGTCGTTCGTGAAGAACTTGGCGCTGATCGCGACGAGCTCGCGGATCCGATGATGCGGTGGAGTCGCTGTCGAGGTGGATCCGGCGAGTCGGCGATCTTGGCCTTCGGGGCGGAGAGTGCATGGTGGTTGCACCCCCACCGGTTTCGTCGCCACCGGCTCGTGTTTGGCAGTCCTGCCGCGGCAGCGATGCACTCGGCTGCCACGGAGCGTCGCCGTTGGCAAAGCCGATGAGACTCTGAATGGTGGCCCTCCATTCATCGACCTTGTCGGCTGTTGGAGGGTAATCCAGAGCGATTGAGCTCTCGCCAAAGCTTCGCTGGAGTGGTGGGTGGCAGTGGCGAACGACGCGAGGAGCGGGATATGCTCGGACTTCTAACTATGTTAGAAGGAGCAGTATCCCGTCCAGGCGACCGTGCCTCGCTCGCGCCAGCATGTTGGCGTGCATGCTGGTCTTGAGCATCTCGAGATCCACCAGCTCGATCTTGGTCCAACGAGCGTATGGTGTTGTGAATACCATGACGCTGTCGGTCCTGCGCCTCCTGAGACGGGCGCGGTGCATGTACAGACGCCGAGGTCTGCGCAGCCTTGTCCTTGGACTTGGCAGCACCGTGGGCTCCCCCGTCGACGTCCATTCTTCCGTCGGCGTCTACCCCACCACCCGTTTGCTCCGGTGGTGGTGGGTTCGACGCGGACGGAACATCTGCCGCCGAAGCCTTCTTCTTCGGTGGCATGTCGATGAAGATGATGAAGATCTAGCTCGTGTGGACGCCGGATCAGGTTCACACAATCTCGACGCCCCCTACCTGGCGCGCCAAAGATGTCGGGGAGGCTGATCTCGCCCACGAACACCTATGGGACCGGTGGACCGAGCCCTTTCGGTTCGGCGGGGCGGAGGTCGCACGAAGAGCGATCGAGGCGAACCACACACGAGCGGTTACCCAGCTTCGGAGCTCTCCGAGAGATAACACTCCTCTGCTGCATGTCCGAGTGTATTGAGTTCTTGCTCAGAGCGCTGAGTGCTACAAAGGCACACAAGCTGCTAACGAGACCGGCGTGAGTGTTCTCTCGCTTCAACCTCTCCCTCCCTACGCTATGCATGGGCCTCCTTTTTATATGCTAAAGGGGTCTCCGACAGGTGGCAACGTAGACAAGGGTAAAAATGGAAAAGGAGTGGTTGGTATAGCTACTTGTACAGTGTACCATACCTAGCCCTGACGGCAGGGGACAAAGGCATTAAATGCCCGTCTACGTCGCCCTAACAGTGCAGGAAGGGACCGTCAGGGGCGCCACCGCTTGCCACGATGGCAATCTTGTCGATGCCGCTTGCCACCGGCGCTCATTGGCCGCCGCCGACCTCTTGCCACACGCGCTGGAAAGGTCCCACGGCGACACGTTAGTGGATGTCTTTGGAGCGCAGTACAGAGTGGTGGTCTGCGCTGACAAGCGCCTTTGCCGCGGTTGTTGTCTTGTCGCGTCCGAAGCTTGTCGCTCATGGGCCTTCCCCGGCAAGCTCCTCTTGCCGGGGCCTTGTCTCCTAGGTGCCTTGGGTGGCCTTCCCGGCAAGCTCCTCTTGCCGGGGCCTTGTCTCCTAGGTGCCTTGGGTGGCCTTCCCGGCAAGCTCCCCTTGCCGGGGCCTTGTCTCCTTGGCTTGAATACTTTGTTATTGAATGGCTCCAAAGGAACCACGGAGGACCTTGGCGGTAACCCGGTAAGCCTTGCCACGGAGGGCTGCAACTGCCCGTGCACAAGTTCGGGATACTAGGGTACCCCTACTCTAGTACACCGACACTTGGTTAATATGCTTGAAGTATTACTATTTTATGTCAATATTAAAACTTTGTCTAGAATCTTTTGGATCTGAACATTCTTGCCACAATAAAGAAGATTACATTGATAAATATGTTAGGTAGCATTCCACATCAAAAATTTTGTTTTTATCATTTACCTACTCGAGGGCGAGCAGGAATTAAGCTTGGGGATGCTTGATACGTCTCAAACGTATCTATAATTTTTTATTGTTCCATGCTATTATAGTATCCATCTAGGATGTTTTATATGCATTTATATGCTATTTTATATGATTTTTGGGACTAACCTATTAACCTAGAGCCTAGTGCTAGTTTCTGTTTTTCCTTGTTTTTGAGTTTTACAGAAAAGGAATACCAAATGGAGTCCAATTGACCTGCCAATTTTCGTGGATTTTTTATGGACCAAAAGAACCCCCCCCCCCCCAAGTAAAAGAGTTGGGCCAGAAGAGTCCCGAGCCATCCACAAGGGTGGAGGGCGTGCCCTACCCCCCTGGGCGCGGGCTCCTATCTCGTGGATGACTCGAAGACCCCCCTGACGTGAGACCTACGCTAAAAATTCCTATAAATACAGAAACCTCCTGAAAATAACCTAGATCGGGAGTGCCGCCACCGCAAGCCTCTATAGCCACCAAAAACCAATTGGGACCCTGTTCCGGCACCCTGCCGGAGGGGGGATCCATCACCACTAGCCATCTTCATCATCCCAGCGCTCTCCATGACGAGGAGGGTGTGGTTCACCCTCGGGGCTGAGGGTATGTACCAGTAGCTATGTGTTTGATCTCTCTCTCTCTCTCGTGTCCTTGATTTGGCACGATCTTGATGTATCGTGAGCTTTGCTATTATAGTTGGATCTTATGATGTTTCTCCCCCTCTACTCTCTTGTAATGGATTGAGTTTTCCCTTTGAAGTTATCTTATTGGATTGAGTCTATAAGGAGTTGAGAACACGTGATGTATGTCTTGCGTGGGATACCCGTGGTGACAATGCGGTATTCTATTGATCCACTTGATGTATGTTTTGGTGATCAACTTGCGGGTTCCATGACCTTGGGAATCTATGCATAGGGGTTGGCACACATTTTCATCTCGACTCTCCGGTAGAAACTTTGAGGCACTCTTTGAAGTACTTTGTGTTGGTTGAATAGATGAATCTGAGATTGTGTGATGCATATCGTATAATCATACCCGCGGATACTTGTGGTGACATTGGAGTATCTAGGTGACATTAGGGTTTTGGTTGATATGTATCTTAAGGTGTTATTCTAGTACGAACTCTAGGACAGATCAAACAAAAAGAATAGCTTCGTGTTATTTTACTACAGACTCTTGAATAGATCGATTAGAAAGGATAACTTTGAGGTGGTTTCGTACCCTACAGTAATCTCTTCATTTGTTCTCCGCTATTAGTGACTTTGGAGTGACTCTTTGTTGCATGTTGAGGGATTGTTATATGATCTAATTATGTTATTATTGTTGAGAGAACTTGCACTAGTGAAAGTATGAACCCTAGGCCTTGTTTCAACGCATTTCAATACCGTTTACGCTCACTTTTATCATTAGTTACCTTGCTGTTTTTATATTTTCAGATTACAAAAACCTATATCTTCCATCCATATTGCACTTGTATCACCATCTCTTCGCTGAACTAGTGCACCTATACAATTTACCATTGTATTGGGTGTGTTGGGGACACAAGAGACTCTTTGTTATTTGGTTGCAGGGTTGTTTGAGAGAGTCCATCTTCATCCTATGCCTCCCACGGATTGATAAACCTTAGGTCGTCCACTTGAGGGAAATTTGCTACTGTCCTACAAACCTCTGCACTTGGAGGCCCAACAACGTCTACAAGAAGAAGGTTGTGTAGTAGACATCAAGAAGTTTCTGGCGCCGTTGCCGGGGAGTGAAGTGCCTTTGGTAGGTGGAATTTGGTAATGAAAAATTTATATAGTGTGCTGAAATTTACTGTCACTTGTCTATATGAAATATAATCCTTTGAGGGACTTGTTCGGGGTATCTTCACCCTGACCAGTAGATCAAAGAGGTTCTCCTCAACCTACTGAACCTACTGAAAATGTTTACTTTGAAATACCTTCGGGTATGATAGATAAACTGCTAGCTAATCCTTTTACAGGAGATGGAACATTGCATCCTGATTTGCACCTAATCTATGTGGATGAAGTTTGTGGATTATTTAAGCTTGTAGGTATGCCCGAGGATGTTATCAAGAAGAAGGTCTTCCCTTTATCTTTGAAGGGAAATGCATTGACATGGTTTAGGCTATGTGATGATATTGGATCATGGAACTACAACCGATTTAAATCGGAATTTCATCAGAAGTTTTATCCTATGCATCTGGTTCATCATGATCATAATTATATATATAATTTTTTGCCTCGCGAAGGAGAAAGCATCGCTCAAGATTGGGGGAGGCTTAAGTCACTATTATATTCATGCCCCAATCATGAGCTCTCAAGAGAAATTATTATTTGAAATTTTTATGCTCGGCTTTCTCTCAATAATCGCTCCATGCTCGATACTTCTTGTACTGGTTCTTTTATGATGAAGACTATTGAATTCAGATGGGATTTATTGGAAAGAATTAAACGCAACTTTGAATATTGGGATCTCGACGAAGGTAAGGAGTCAGGTATAACACCTAAGTTTAACTTTATGGATACCGATGTTTTCCGTGAATTAGCACTAAATATGGACTTGACTCTGGGATAGTAGCTTCTTTCTGTGAATCATTTGCTACTCATCTTGATCTCCCTAAGGATAACTGGTTTAAATATCATCCTCCCATTGATGTAAAAGTAGTTGAACCTATTAAAGTTGAAGAAAAGACTATCACTTATAATGTTGATCCTATTGTTCCTACCGCTTATATTGAGAAACCACCTTTCCCTGTTAGAATAAAGGATCATGCTAAAGCTTCAACTGTGGTTCGTAAGAGTAATGCTAGAACACCTACACCCCTGAGAAAATTAAAATTGAACCTAGTATTGCTATGGTTAAAGATCTCTTGGCCAGTAATATTGATGGGCATGTTATTTACTTCTGTGATGAAGCTGCTAGAATTGCTAGACCCGATACTAAGGGTAAACATAGACCTGTTGTTGGCATGCCTGTTGTTTCTGTTAAAATAGGAGATCATTGTTATCATGGCTTATGTGATATGGGTGCTAGTCACAAGTGCAATACCTCATTCCTTATACAAAGAAATTATGCATGATATTGCACCTGCTGAGATAGAAGAAATTGATGTTACAATTAAGCTTGCCAATAGAGATACCATTTCACCAGTTGGATTGTTAGAGATGTTGAAGTCTTGTGTGAGAAAACTAAATATCCTACTGACTTTCTTGTTCTTGCTTCCCCACAAGATAACTTTTGTCCCATTATATTTGGCAGACCCTTCTTGAATACTGTTAATGCTAAGATAGACTGCGAAAAGGATATTGTTACTATTGGTTTAGGGGATATGTCTCATGATTTTAATTTTGCTAAATTTCGTAGACAACCCCATGATAAAGAATTGCCTAGTAAAGATGAAATTATTGGTCTTGCTTCTATTGTCGTGCCTCCTAATGATCCTTTAGAACAATATTTGTTAGACCATGAAAATGATATGTTTATGAATGAAAGAAGGGAAATAGATGTAGTATTCTTTAAATAGGGACCTATTTTGAAACATGACTTCACTGTTGAAATTCTAGGGGATCCTCCTCCACTCAAGGGTGATCCCGTGTTTGAGCTTAAACCATTACCTAATACTCTTAAATATGCTTATCTTGATGAAAAGAAGATATATCCTGTTATTATTAGTGCTAACCTTTCAGAGCAGGAAGAAGAGAAATTATTGAAAACTCTGAAGAAGCACTGTGCCGCTATTGGATTTACTCTTGATGATCTTAAGGGCATTAGTCCCACTCTATGCCAAAGCACAAAATAAAATTGGAGAAAGGCAGCTAAACCGGTTGTTGATCACCAACAACGGTTAAATCCTAAGATGAAAGAAGTGGTAAGAAAAGAAATACTAAAGCTTCTGGAGGCAGGTATAATATCTGCCGTTGCTGATAGTCAGTGGGTAAGTCCTGTCCATTGTGTCCCTAAGAAGGGAGGTATTACTGTTGTTCCTAATGATAAATATGAATTGATCCCTCAAAGAATTGTTACAGGTTATAGAATGGTTATTGATTTCCACAAACTAAATAAAGCCACCAAAAAGGATCATTACCCTTTACCTTCTATTGATCAAATGCTAGAAAGATTATCCAAGCATACATATTTTTGCTTTCTAGATGGTTATTCAGGTTTCTCTCAAATACCTGTGTCAAAAGAGGATCAAGAAAAGACCACTTTTACTTGCCCTTTCAGTACCTTTGCTAGATAGACGTATGCCTTTTGGTTTATGTAATGCACCTGCTACCTTTCAAAGATGTATGACTGCTATATTCTCTAACTTTTGTGAAAAGATTGTGGAGGTTTTCATGGATGATTTCTCCGTTTATGGAACTTCCTTTGATGATTGCTTAAGCAACCTTAACCGAGTTCTGCAGAGATGTGAAGAAACTAATCTTGTCTTGAATTGGGAGAAGTGCCACTTTATGGTTAATGAAGGTATTGTCTTGCGGCATAAAATTTCTGAAAGAGGTATTGAAGTTGATAAAGCTAAAGTTGATGCTATTGAAAAGATGCCATCTCCTAAGGACATTAAAGGTATAAGAAGTTTCCTTGGTCATGTCGGTTTTTATAGGAGGTTCCTTAAAGATTTCTCCAAAATTTCTAGGCCTCTGACTAATCTTTTACAAAAAGATATTCCTTTTGTCTTTTATGATGATTGTGTAGAAGCATTTGAAATACTTAAGAAAGCCTTGATTTCATCACCTATTGTTCAGCCACCTGATTGGAATTTACCCTTTGAAATTATGTGTGATGCTAGTGATTATGTTGTAGGTGCTGTTCTAGGAAAAAGAGTTGATAAGAAATTAAAAGGTATCCAATATGCTAGTAAAACTCTAGACAGTGCCCAGAGAAATTATGCTACTACTGAAAAAGAATTTTTAGCAGTTGTATTTTCTTGTGATAAGTTCAGACCTTATATTGTTGATTCTAAAGTAACTGTTCACACTGATCATGCTCCTATTAAATATCTTATGGAAAATAAAGATGCTAAACCTAGACTTATTAGATGGGTTCTCTTGCTACAAGAATTTGGAAAGTGTCATAAATGCTTCTCGTACTGCTCCATGGTATGCTGATTATGCTAATTACATTGTTGCTAAATTTATACCACCTAGTTTCACATACCATCAAAAGAAAAAGTTTTTCTATGATTTAAGACATTACTTCTGGGATGACCCACACCTTTATAAAGAAGGAGTAGATGGTGTTATTAGATGTTGTGTACCTGAGCATGAACATGAACAGATCCTACGCAAGTGTCACTCCGAGGCTTATGGAGGACACCACGCTGGAGATAGAACTACACATAAGGTATTGCAATCCGGTTTTTATTGGCCTACTCTTTTCAAGGATGCCCGTAAGTTTTTCTTGTCTTGTGATGAATGTCAAAGAATTGGTAGTATTAGTAGACGTCAAGAAATGCCTATGAATTATTCACTTGTTATTGAACCATTTGATGTTTGGGGCTTTGATTATATTGGACCGTTTCCATCCTCTAATGGGTATACACATATTTTAGTTGCCGTTGATTACGTTACTAAGTGGGTAGAAGCTATTCCAACTAGTAGTGCTGATCATAACACCTCTATTAAGATGCTTAAAGAAGTTATTTTTCCGAGGTTTGGAGTCCCTAGATATTTAATGACTGATGGTGGTTCACATTTTATTCATGGTACTTTTCATAAAATGCTTGCTAAGTATGATGTTAACCATAGAATTGCATCTCCATTCCACCCACAGTCTAGTGGTCAAGTTGAATTGAGTAATAGAGAGATTAAATTAATTTTATAAAAGACTGTTAATAGATCTAGAAAGAATTGGTCCAAAAAACTTGATGATGCATTATGGGCCTATAGAACTGCATATAAACATCCTATGGGTATGTCTCCATATAAAATGGTTTATGGAAAAGCATGTCACTTACCTCTCGAACTTTAAAATAAGGCCTATTGGGCCATTAAAGAGCTCAATTATGATTTCAAACTTGCCGGTGAGAAGAGACTATTTGACATTAGCTCACTTGATGAGTGGAGAACCCAAGCCTATGAGAATAGCAAACTGTTTAAAGAAAAAGTTAAAAGATGGCATAACAAAAGGATACAAAAGCGTGAGTTTAATGTAGGTGATTATGTTTTGCTATACAACTCTCGTTTAAAATTTTTTGCAGGAAAACTCCTCTCTAAATGGGAAGGTCCTTACGTTATCGAGGAGGTCTATCGTTCCGGTGCCATAAAAATCAACAACTTCGAAGGCACAAATACGAAGGTGGTGAACGGCCAAAGAATCAAACATTATATCTCAGGTAATCCCATAAATGTTGAAACTAATGTTATTGAAACCGTAACCCGGAGGAATATATAAGGGACACTTTCCAGAATGTTTCAGACTCTGAAAAGGAATAGGTATGTGGTACGGTAAGTGAACCGACTCCAAAATAGTCCTAATAGCAATTTTTCTCCGTTTTGGAATATTTAAGAAAATAGGAAAATAAGAAGTAGTCTGAAAGGGACACGAGGCATCCACGAGGGTGGATGGCGTGCCATACCCCCCTAGGCACGCCCCCTGCCTCGTGGGCACCTCGTGTGTGCTCCGGACTCCGTTTTCTTGCACGGTACTTCTTTTGGTCAGTAAAAAATCATTATTTAATCTCCCGAAGGTTTTGACCACCGTACGATGCAAATATCCTCTTCTTTTGTTTCGAGTTATTTTCTACCAGAGTTGTCAAGGCCAGGCATCATGTCGTCCCCCTCCTCCAACAATGAGGGCGACGATGCTTGGCTAATGAAGATAGACCTGAAGAGAGAAGAACCCGGGCAGATCAACAAGGATGATATGATCAAGAAGGCCATGGAGGATCAAGCTCCGGCAGCAGAAGAAGGAGACACCCTTCAACCTCATTACAATCTTTTTGCCCCTACTTAAATTGAAGCTTTCAAGATAATTGAAATAGTTCAGGTGCAGAACAAGTATATAACTCGTGAAAATATTCTGTTGCAAGAGCATATCACCGCACTCAAGGGCATTATTCGTAAGTTGGAGCACCTCCTATGCTCGATGTTGGACGACAAGACTACATCATCAACAACTCCATCATCTCCACCTCCGAAGAAAGAGACATAAATACATGGGTATGGGCACTCCCCTTGGCAATTGCCAATCTTGGGGGAGGAGCCCCGGTATCGAATCACCATCACACTCCTATCTTTACCATTTTTCTTAGTTTGATTCTTTTAGTAATATCTTGATCTAGTAGAATAAAGTTTTAGTATGATCTAGTTTTGAGTTTTGCTTTATGATCCTTCTATGTAATCGAGTCTGTGAGCTATATATCATAAAGATTAATTTTGAGTCAAGGGCTTGATTATCTTACTATGATCTTGAGGGAATAAAAGAAAGAATAAAGATAATTAAAGAGATCATATTGATCTTATGGAGAGTAATGACTTCACATATAAAAGAGTATGATGAATACAAGTTGTTGAGAGTTAACAAACATAGTTTTGGTCATCGTTGCAATTAATAGGAAGTAATAAAGAAAGAGAGGTTTTCACATATAAATATACTACCTTGGACATCTTTTATGATTGTGAGCACTCATTAAAATATGACATGCTAAAAAGTTGATGTCGGGCAAGGAAGACAACGTAATGGGTTATGTTTTCTTATATCCAAAATAAAGTATATTGTCATGGATCATCCAACATGTTGAGTTTGCCTTTCCCCCACATGCTAGCCAAATTCTTTGCACCAAGTAGAGATACTACTTGTGCTTCCAAATATCCTTAAACTCGGTTTTGCCATGAGAGTCCACCATATCTACCTATGGATTGAGTAAGATTCTTCAAGTAAGTTGTCATTGTTGCATGCAATAAAAATTGCTCTCTAAATATGTATGATCTATTAGTGTGGAGAAAATAAGCTTTATATGATCTTGTGATATGGAAGCAATAAAAGCGACGGACTGCATAATAAAGGTCCATATCACAAGTGGCAATATAGAGTGACGTTCTTTTGCATTAAGATTTTGTGCATCCAACCATAAAAGCACATGACAACCTCTGCTTCCCTCTGCGAAGGGCCTATCTTTTATTCTTGTCTTATACCTTATACAAGAGTCATGGTGATCTTAACCATTCCTTTTTACATTTTATCCTTTGGCAAGCACATTGTGTTGGAAAGATCCCGATATATATATCCAATTGGATGTATGTTATCATAAACTATTATTGTTGACATTAGCCTTGAGGTAAAAGGTTGGGACGCGAAACTATAAGCCCCTATCTTTCTCTGTGTCCAATTTAAAACTCCATACCCATAAGTATTGCATGAGTGTTAGCAATTGTAAAAGACTAAATGATAGTTGAGTATGTGGACTTGCTGAAAAGCTCTTATATTGACTCTTTCCGATGTTATGATAAATTGAAATTGCTTCAATGTCCGAGATCATAGTTTGTTAGTTTTCAATGAAGTTTCTGATTCATACTTGACATTGTGAATAGATTGTTACTTTAGCATAAGAAATCATATGACAATATATATTTACATTGCTGTTATAAGAATGATCATGATGCCCTCATATCTGTATTTTATTTTATCGACACCTCTATCTCTAAACATGTGGACATATTTTTCATTATCGGCTTCCGCTTGAGGGAAAGCGAGGTCTAAGCTTGGGTGTTGATACGTCCATTTTGCATCATGCTTTTATATCAATATTTATTGCATTATGGGCTATTATTACACATTATGTCACAATACTTATGCCTATCACTACTACAAAAAGGGCTATAGATGGGATGTCCACTAATGGCGCACCTGTCATGTGGTGCGCCACTACTATATAGCAAATGGCGCACCATGTGCAAAAAGCCATTAGTGTGGAAGAAACTAATGGTGCACCATGCACACGGTGCACCACTAGTAAATATTTCTTATTATTTTTCCAAAGATTCTAATGGCCCATCGTGGCTGGGTGCGCCATTACTAGTTTAACTAGTAATGGCGCCTTTGTCCACCGTCTTGACATTAGAATATATACTTTTTTTATTTTTTTGCAAAACTTCTAATGGCGCACTGGCACCAGGTGCGCCATTAGTAACCAGGGTTACTAATGGAACATTTGCAGGTGGTGCGCCATTAGTAACCTGGGACCAACAAGATATTTTGGACAACCCACCTACCCACTCACTTTCCCTACTTCATTCTCTCCACCTCCTCCTCCAAGCGTGTCTCGGCTGCCTCCTCCTCCTCACCTCATTTGCACCATCTCCCGCTCCACCGCCTTGCCAAACCCCGCACCCTCCCCCACTCCACCGCCCACGACGACCAACCGCACCATCCCCGCTCCACCGCCACGCCGCCATGACCCCCGCACCTCCCCCGCTCCACCGGCCACCGCCGCCGACCCCCGGCCCGCACCCTCCCCCACTCCACCACCGCCGCCGACCACCCGCATCCTCCCCCCATATGAATATTTTTTCATATTCATAAATATTTTCAAATAACAAATTTGAACATATTTTTTAAAAAAACTATTACTGTTTTGATAAAAAAATATTACTGTTATGATTTAAACAAGTTTGAACATATTTAAACACAAATAAATATCAAACAACATTTTAAATGCACCGACCCCCGCACCCTCCCCCACTCCACCGCCGCCGCCGACCAACCGCACCATCCCCCGCTCCACCGGTCGTCACCGCCGACCCCGCGCACCCTCCCCCGCTCCATCGGCCGCCGCGACCCCGACCAAGACCTCCCCACTCCCACCGCCACGACCACCGCATCCTCCCCCATATGAATATTTTTCATATTCATAAATATTTTCAAATAACAAATTTGAACATATTTTTAAAAAAAATATATTACTGTTTTTCTAAAAAAATATTACTGTTATGATTTAAACAAGTTTGAACATATTTGAACACAAATAAATATCAAACATCATTTTAAATGCATAAAAATACAAATTGGGGAGCCTGGGAATCGAAACCAAGACCTCCTGGTGTGTGTGCTGCATGCTGACCAGTCGAGCTAGTGGGCGGGTTCTGATGTAGATAGGGTTAGGTGGTATATAACCTAACCAGTCGGGCTAGATTAAAACAAAATTCTAATGGCGCACTGGGGGGAGGTGCGCCATTATAATAGTCGTACTTATGGCGCACTAGGGGGAGGTGCGCCATTAGAACCCTCCCCCCTCCATCTACTGCCCTCGCACTGTGGCCTCCCTCCCTCCCTCGCCAGATTCCCCTCGATCGACCCCAATCAGATGCCGCCACGCCCACAGCGCCCCCGCCATCCGCCGCCTCCCGTCCGCCCGTAGCCGCCCAGCGCCCGCCGCCTCCCTCTCCCTTCCTCCTCCCCTCGGCGCCGCCTCCCCGAGCCCCGCCTCCCCATGGCGCCGCCCCTCCGTCCCTCCATCCTCCATCCGCCGCCCCTGCACGCCCTAGGGTTCCAGCTCAAAGGTGGGTGGCAAGCTCGACACGCCGCCTCCTCCTCGACGCGCCGCCGCCCGCCGCCTCCTCGACGCCGGTGCCCTCCTACGGCAGCCCGCGGTTATCCCACAAGTGATTCCTCACATCTCCCCCCTTCCCCTCCTTCCCCCTAGGCTACCTCCTGCGAGTACCACAGCCCTCTTCCCCCGTGTTCTAGGGTTAGCAAATTTGAGTGTCCTCTAGTGAGCCTCTCTTCAACTGTTTTTGCTGCTGTTTGGTTCTGAAGATGAGTAGCAAGTATAGTAGGAAGATGATGCATAGTAGGAAGATGATGAGGAGCTACATGTTGTAGTAGTTACATGGCTGTTTGGTGAGACATGCTAGTATGATGTGATGACTAAAAAGGTGATGTAGCATTATCTCCTACTAGATGTGTCCATGGGAATATATATATGATGTTTTACAATTTATATTGCTGCATGGGCTTTAATTGATGAATTTTTTCTTATGAAACTGAAAGTATTAACTCCCTCGTAATTTGTAAGACATCCACTAATTTTCCTAAGTAATTGAGAAGAATTTATATACCGTAACATAATAAGATCCCTAATTAGTACAGTTTCCATTAGCACACCTTTGGTAAGATATAACTTACAACTTTACAAGTATCTCTAGTCAAGTCTGATATTGCTTTTGCTTATATGCGGTCAATTTCTCAACTTGATAACTAGTTGATCAGTAGTTTATATATTGTCACATTGACTAGGTTTCATACAAAAAAATCCAGGTTACATAAATTTGTATTTTTCTATGGCAATATTATATAGTGGTGAAAGGCTCAGCTCTGTCTGACTAATGCTATGCAATGTTATAAAATGGCATCCATTTTGGGCTGAAAAATGTTATTTCATGAGTTGACAAACTATCTGCTAATACTTCTTCATTGTGAGTAGTTCCACTTTCAGTTTATAAGAAGTATACTATGCTTATAACTAAGCCAAGTGTTTACATTATTCTTATTACTGTGCATGCTGTGATGTTCTAAAGAGTTAAGTATTTGCAACCTGCTGCTAAACTAGACCATGAATATGTCATTGCTTTTCAGTGAGCTCCTAAGTGTACTATTATTCATTTATGATAGTTTGTGAGATACAGAAATAGATAAATTTAAGTTTGTAATGGCTAACAGCCAGACATGTGAATCTGTTCTTGATACACCTTTTCACTTTTCTTAGAATCATTATATACAAATTAGAACCTTTCTAACATCTGCATATTTCAGGTTTCCAAGGAGGTAAAGGAAGTGAAGTTCAGACGGCAGAAAGAAAGAACACCTCCAAGGTGAGAAATATGTTCGATTAGCTACAGTTAGCATCATGTAAGAAAATGGCCATAATGTGCCCTGATAATGATGTATTTTGTCATAAAAATATATAGTGGACTGCCATGATAATGACATGGTCCTGTGTTTGCAAGCTGTCATAATCTTCACTTTACTTGACTTTTGAGCCTGCTAGTAGTTTACTTCCATGAGTTGTTTTATTGACATGGCACATTTGCAATGGAGTTTTATATATCTTTAGCCATGTTCATTAACAAAGAAGTCAGTTTTGTTTATAGTTGAAAGTAAGTGTGTGGTTTGAAATTTTGACTGTTGGGGTGTAGTATTGTAACTAGAAGACCATGTATTTTCAGAATTGAGCTAAAAGATTTGGGGGGTAGTATTTCGATTTTAGAGCACCTTTCTTTGGATGTATTTTACAAAGAGTTGGAATCAAAACAATGCTTGTGGGTTGTCCTGTTAAGTTGAGTGAGTCATTAGAGGGCAGATAGAGTCACCCACACCAAATAATGTTTATGAAGAAGAAGAATAAACCTGCTTCTGCTGCTGTTATGCCTGTATTCACTGCTGCTGCTCTTGTACTTGTGATGATGCTACTTGTGATCTTCTAAAATGACCCATTGGCGACTTCATTACGCGGGGATAATGATTTTGCAGGTACCCCGAGAGGCCCTTGAGTTTGCTGGAATGTCGATTAACTCCCGTTCCGGCAAATTCGGGTACTCCATATATCCTATTTTTAGCAAAGGTCATGCTGAAATTTTCCGTGAATTTTAGCATGACTTTGCTAAAAATAGGACATATGGGGTACTTGCGACTAATGCATGGGCCGGGGTATCTTAGTACTTAGTTAAGTAGGATCAACAACCTCACCATTCTTGCTGCATTAAACCATAGGTGGCAATAGAGCCAAGTGATTAGGCCCAACTTAGAATTCTCCTTAGCATCGATAAACCCTAGATGATAAACCCAACATAGGTGGCATTAGAGCCAAGTGATTAGTGCCAAGTGATTAGGCCCAACCTAGGGTGCCTCGGCATCGATAAACCCTAAATGATGAAAACTTAACTTGGCTGCCCCGGATGCCTCGGTGTCGATGAGAACCTAAATGATGTACGCTTAGGCTTTTAGGGTGCCTCGGCGTCGACAAACCCTAAATGATAAAAGCTTAGCTTTTAGGATGCCTTGGTGTCGACAAACCCTAAATGATGAGACCATGATCTTGTTCCTTGACAAAAACCAACTTTTTGACCAAACTTTTTTCCTATTTAGAGCGAAACATGGCCCACAACGATGAGGCCGGCGGTTCGGGTGGCAAGCAATTCTGGGAGCTGTCCCGGGAGATGGAGGAACAACCTCACTGCTATGAGGACACCGCGGAAGACACCGATCCTGACTACACAATCCCTAGTGGCGTCGGGGATGACACCACTGATGGTGCCGCCGAGGATGCCACCACTGATGGTGCCGCCGAGGATGCCACCATTGATGATGGCGGCACACGCACAGATGGCAGCCAACCGAAGAAGCAACGGAAGGACCGGCGCCCGAACGCACTCCGCACCGTCAACGAGGAATTTACTCAAGTGGACTCCAACGGGAATCCAACGGAGCCCAAACATATAGTCAAGGGATACTCAGTTAAGCTCGGGTGCATTCTCCGGAGCACCGTCTCGATCAACACCGAGAACCTTAGGCATAAGGACCGAGGGAATTTGCGCAACCTCCTCTTCACGAAGCTGCACGAACGATACAAGTTCCCCGCTGATTTTGAAAACACACGCCTCTCATGGAATAAAGTGAACAGTGCCGCCCTCACAAGGATGAGCACGGCCCTGTCTACTTGGAGAAGCGCGGTGAAGAGAATGATTGAGAAAGGTGATAGTTATGAGAAGATCAAGGCGAAAAATCCTTCGATCAGCGAAGAGGACTACAAGGAGTTCAAGATCAAGTCGAGAGCGTCAACCTCCGAATCAAGTCGATTGGGGAAAGAAATGATGGAGTTGAACTTAGGGAACACAAACTTCGGTCCGGGTTACAGAGTGGCGGAGCCTATATGGGACAGGGAGGACGCGGAGCGTGCCGAGCAAGGCCTACCGCCCCGCTTCGAGAAATACAGCAGTGACAAGCAGACCACGAACTATGTCAGGGCCCGGTACAAGGAGGACCCGATAAAAAAGGAGCTTACTTACCACGGATCCGAAGACCAGGGCGGTTGAGCTTGTTCTGGCGAAGGAGACTGAAAGCAGTAGTGCGGGGTCGTCTCAGAGCACCCCTGCTTGGGACAGCACTCTAAATAGGGCGTTGAACGTAATGAAAAACAATGATAAGCTCGAAGCCGTCATTCACTGGTCGTGTGGCCGGCAAAGGCTTGTCCACAAAATGGTCGTCATACTATACCGCTGGTGGGCGAAAGGAGAAAAGACCAGCTTGGAAAGCCGGGCCATGAGGTTCAAGAACTCAAGGCACAAGTGGCACGGATTCCAGAGATTGTACAAGAGCAAGTGCACGAACAACTGGGATCGACGCTCACCGGCATTATGCCTACCTTGATTCATGGGCTGACGGCGTGGATTGCGGGTGGCCAACAAGGGCCGCCCCCGATTCCCAGCTTCACGGCCAGCAACTCGCACAACGCGCAGGCGGTGCCATTGGTGTCTCCGGCGGCGGCGGTATGTGTGTCTCCGACGCCGGCACGACCGGCATTGGGGCTTAATGCACCGGTGTCGCCCGGCGGCACCTCGCCGCCAGCGGCCCCTCATCGATTGCACGCCCGCCGTTGGTGGTGCCTCGACATTAGCCGAGCTCGACGCCATCATCACGGTAACTAATTAAGCCTCTCGACCGGGGACTTCATTTCCTTTTGCCTTTGACTGGGCATCCCTGACGCCCTACATGTTTTCGCAGGGCGCTGCCGATGTTACGTGCACTCTCCTGCACTTCGTGAACGACGAGTTGGTCGATGTCGCCAAGGGCAAAATCATTCAACCGGGCAACCCCATGTTCCACGGTAAACCGATGCCACCCACCGTGTATAGGGTTCAACTGGTTCGGTGCCGCTGGCTGCGATGAGTTGTTACCTCCGATTCGACCGGGGCCGACGAAGATGATCGATGACCCTCAAGATTCGCCTAAGCTGGCCCTGCTTTGGTCAAGAGCCAGATTCGCTTTGGGGCGGGGACACCACCCCAAAGACAACACCGCCAGTCGTGCCAGCGCCAAGCCATGGCAAGACCGCCGCAACGCTACCGGACATGCCGGACATCCCTATGGCACAGGATCTGAACATGCATATGACACATGATCTGGACGACGACGGCCGTACATTTAGCAATGTCGATAAGTACTTTGCCGAACATGGGTACGATGACGAATTCTGCGGGCCTGTTTCTCAAGGATCCAACCAAGACGACCACGGTCTAGCTGGTACGATGGAGAAACCCAGTTGCAACAGGCGTCGTCTGGCGTTCAGTTCTCAGGAGACGCCTCCAGCTGCCGACTTCACCGAGCCTCAGCTAGCCGAGGTGCCAAATATTATCAGCCCCAACACACTCAAGAAGGCGGTCTGTGAGCAGAACTCGGTCCCATTACAACAGATGATCAAGAAGGGACGGAAAGAAAGAGTAACAAGGGTGCGAGCCAGCCGGCACCGAGTACGATCCGTGCTCAGGACAGGCCACCTTCACCTAAGGATATCTCGAGGAGGGTGCATGTGGCGGGTAGGGCAATGCTACTGACAAATATGCTCAATGCTGCAACCGGTGCTATGCGGAGTCTGCATGACAGTTTTCTTTCTTTGGAGAAGCGGCGTATCAGAGAGAATGATGTGTCATACCCGGTTTTCGTGGCCAAGGTGCCAGAGGGCAAGGGCTTTGTGGATGGCGCCGTCGGGGTACGATCGTCTTGCGGTTTGATGACATCTTTGCTATGTTTAACCTTCATCCGCTGCACTACACCTTCGCTCGGCTGTTTTCACGAGTATGGAGATGCGGATCATTAGAGACAAGACCGGACATCGTGATAGTCGACCCCTTCTACATGCGTGCCAAGATCTTGGGCAGCGCCGGGACCACAAGTCGCGAGTTCTTACCTCGAAGGCGTCATTCGCAAACCCGGATAAGGATAACTTTCGCGTGCCTTACTTTCCCGAGTAAGTCATCCCTCACCGCCCCGTAACATATGATTTCTTAGATTTCGATCGTTCTTTTTTTTAACATTCCGTGTTTTGTGCAGTGACACACATTGCACACTCATCCTCTTAAGCCTGAAATATTCCATGGCCACGTATTTCGACCCGGACCGTGACTCCAAGATAGACTACACAAATATCAAGAAAGTTCTTGATGATGTTCTCCCCGGCTACCCAAATCTGGAGGCACCTTTGCCAAGCCAACTCGTAGGCGGTACGGTGCCCACGTGTTTGCCCACAATACAAAGTTCTCCTGCGTCGAGCAGCCGCCTGGCGGTCAGAAGGATGCCTAGTACACCCTCCATCACATGCGGGCGATCGTACGGGACCATCATCACCTTCTGCTACCAGATAATCTCAAAGATTGGGCCGCGAGCTTGTCGGCAATCCAGGACGCGGACATCAGACAAGAATTCTTTCGCATCCAGTCAGAGTTTGCGGAAATTATCCATCTAGATGTACTTCGTACCTCGGGGCAGTTCTACCTCAGACATCAACCGTCCAACAGTGAGATAGACACAACGCTACAAATGCAGGCTGATAATGCCCGTGATTTCATGACCATCACGACAGACGGCGGCTTAATCCACGCTCCGGTCCTATGAGTCGAGTCGACAGTAGTGATGCTATGTGTAGTTCTGAAACATTGATTGGCTCATGTTGTAATTAAACTTTAATGAACATGTATGTCTCTTTGGGTTGGACAGTTGTTCAACTTAGATGTAATCCATGCTATTAATGTCTTGCTTTTCTCTTACGATCCTTTTGTTGCATACTTATATATTGCTTATGTATTGTCTGTTGTTTGGCTTGTGTATAGAAATGTCGTCGTATGTCGTGTACATGGGTAAGGTCCCCGGAGTCTACGACGACTGGGAGGAGTGTTGGAGACAGGTTCACCGTTTCAGCGGTAACAGTTACAAAGGGTACACCACTAGGGCGGAGGCGGAATCTAGATACGTCCGCTATCTAGCGGAAGAGAGGAGGGAGCGTTGGAGGAACCGTATGAAGACCAGTTTCATCGTGATGATGCTCATCGTGATGACCGCAGCTCTCTTCTATGTGATGGTAGTTTTGATGATCGATATCGACTTGTAATGTGAAGACAAACTCGCTACTCGCGGTCTCGAGACTTGTAATGTTCTATCTTTGTTCGGTCTTTTGAATTCGGAGACTAATATGATGAATTGTATTCGAAGACAAATCTTCTATTGTATTTGATGAATCTGATGTTGCTGTGTGATGTTGTGTAAATTCTGTCCAATAATATATTTTGTAACCTGTGAAAATATCAGAAAAGAAAAAAAATAATCCCTAATATTCATACTAGTGGCGCACCACAAAAGACACTAATGGCGCACTGTGATAATCACACTAATGGCTCATCACCCACTAGTGCGCCATTAGTATGCCAAAGCACATGGGTACATATGGCCCCCTGGGAGGCATTCTAATGGCGCACTGTGGGAAATACTAATGAAGCACTATGTTGTGCGCCATTAGAACACCAGATTCTGATGGCGCATAGGTGGTGCGCCATTAGAAAAAAAATTCTAATGGCGTGATGCTAGTGGCGCACCTGTGGTGCGCCATTAGAAGGCAAAACTGGTGCGCCACTAGCATGCCTTTTCCTAGTAGTGTATTCTCTCTTAGTTTACAAGGTTTACATGAAGAGGGAGAATGTCGGCAGCTGGAATTCTGGGCTGAAAAAGGAGAAAATATTAGAGACCTATTCTGCACAACTCCAAAAGTCCTGAAACTCCATGGAAGTCAGTTTTGGAATATATTAAAAATATTGGGCGAAGAAAGCACCAGAGGGGGCCACACCCTGTCCACGAGGGTGGGGGCGCGCCCCCAGCCTTGTGGGCCCCCTGGCAGGCCTCCGGTGCCCATCTTTGGCTATATGAAATCTTTAGCCCTGGAAAAAATAAGAAGCAAGCTTTCGGGACGAAACACCGCCGCCATGAGGCGGAACCTGGCGAAACCAATCTAGGGCTTCGGCGGAGCTGTTCTGCCTGGGAAACATCCCTCTGGGAGGGGGAAATCATCACCATCGTCATCACCATCGATCCTCTCCTCAGGAGGGGGTCAATCTTCATCAACATCTTCACCACCACCATCTCCTCTCAAACCCTAGTTCATCTCTTGTATCCAATCTTTGTCCTAAAACCTCAGATTGGTACTTGTCGGTTGCTAATAGTGTTGATTACTCCTTGTAGTTGATAGTTGGTTTATTTGGTGGAAGATCATATGTTCCGATCCTTTATGCATATTAATAACCCTCTGATTATGAACATGAATATGACTTGTGAGTAGTTACGTTTGTTCCTGAGGACATGGGAGAAGTCTTCCTATAAGTAGTCATGTGAATTTGGTATTCGTTCGATATTTTGATGAGATGCATGTTGTCTTTCCTCTAGTGGTGTTATGTGAACGTCGACTACATGACACTTCGCCATTATTTGGGCCTAGAGGAAGGCATTGGGAAGTAATAAGTAGATGATGGGTTGGTAGAGTGACAGAAGCTTAAACCCTAGTTTATGCGTTGCTTCGTAAGGGGATGATTTGGATCCGTATGTTTCATGCTATCGTTAGGTTTACCTTAATACTTCTTTTGTAGTTGCGGATGCTTGCAATAGGGGTTAATAATAAGTGGGATGCGTGTCCAAGGAAGGGCAGTACCCAAGCACCGGTCTACCCACATATCAAATTATCAAAGTAACGAACGCGAATCATATGAGCGTGATGAAAACTAGCTTGACGGTAATTCCCATGTGTCCTCGGGAGCGTTTTCCTTTATATAAGAGTTTGTCCAGGCTTGTCCTTTGCTACAAAAAGGATTGGGCCACCTTGCTGCACCTTATTTACTTTTATTACTTGTTACCCGTTACCAATTACCTTATCACAAAACTATCTGGTACCAATAATTTCAGTGCTTGCAGAGAATACCTTACAGAAAACCGCTTGTCATTTCCTTCTGCTCCTCGTTGGGTTCGACACTCTTACTTATCGAAAGGACTACGGTAGATCCCTTGTACTTGTGGGTCATCAGTGTGCTAGACCACTTCAGTGGCTTCTGGGCATCGAACGTTGGCTCTGCCGCAGTGACCTCACGCGCCCACTGTTTCAGCCGGCGGTGAGAGGTATGCAACGAGGCACCACCGTCGACACACATGGCCTCCGTAGCTTTTTGGAACTCGTGTTCATCGAACTCGTCGTCCTCATCGTGATCATCATCCTCCTTCTTGTCACAGCCCCGAGTGGGCCTCTCTTGTTGATTATCCTTGCCGCGACGACCTCCTTGGCCGCCACGCTTCTTGCCGGACCCCTCATCACCATCCTGGCCCTTCTCCTTGTCCGACCTCTCATATTCGGCTTTCTGTTTCTCTGCAAGCAGCTCAACCTGTCGGCAGTTCTGGAGGTCGTGGCTCTTGGTGCGATGGATCTTGCAATACTGCTTGTCGGAGCCTCCTAGCTTGTCGGCAGCCGCCAAGGCCCGGTAGGTGGCGTACCCGGCAACTTCCTTGCCGGGGTCGTCAACCTTGGCCTTCTTGGCGGCGCCGGGGTCGCCGGATCGCTCAACGGCAAGCACGGTCTTGCCCTGACGCTTCCTATAGCGGCGTTGACCCTTCTTTGCTGGGACGGCGGCGTCTTCGTCTATGGAGTCGGTTCCCGCACCGGCATCTTTGCTGGGGTACTTCCTTCCTTCCTCAGCCCGAGCACATCTGTCAGCTAGAACATAAAGGTGCCAACATAAATATCGGCTACATCCTTGACCTTGTTCATCGCCAGCTCTTCACGCATCTTGCGGTTGCGCACATTCTGATGGAATGCACTCATGACAGCGGCGGGGTGAACATCCGATGTCTTTGTCGCACACGGCTGAACCTTTGTATGTACTTGCGCAGGGACTCGCCATCCTTCTGGGGGATGCCATGCAAATCGCTTGCCTGGCCAGGAGCTTGGTGGCCTCCGGTAAAGGTGCCAACAAACTCGTGGCACAGATCCGACCAAGAAGAGATGGAATCCACTAGCAGGTGCATTAACCATGACATGACGTTGGGCTTAAGTGCCAATGGAAAGTAGTTGACGAGCACCTTGCCGTCGCGAGCCCCGAACGCTTGCATCGCGATGGTGTAGATGTTGAGGAACTCCGACGGGTGAGTGTTGCCGTTGTACTTTTCCCACACATCAGGCTTGAACGTGCAGTGGGAGGGCCACTAGAACTGCCGCAGCTCACGGGTAAAGGCCGGACAACCCACCTCGTAAGGTAGGTCGCCGGAACCCCCCGGCATTTGGCGGTCCATAGTGGGCCCCGCACGCCTACCTGACTGATGGTGCGCTTCCCGCCGTCGCCCGATGGTGGTCCGAGCGTCCTCCTGAGCTCGCTCCCGAAGAACTTGACATTGGTCGCGGCGGGCCCGTGGGTCGGACGACCCTATGGAAACGTTGTCACAAGCGTCGGCCCGACGAGCCGGCGGCTGCTGTTGTTGACGTGGGGGAGGGGAGTGCACCATGGTTGCAACACCCCCAGTCCTCCCTCCTCCGGCGTGCATCGGCTTTACCGAGCGTCGGCACGAGGGTCCCGCTAGCTGCGGTTCATCTTTGTTGGCGAAGCTGATGAGGCTCCGGATGGTGGCCCTCCACTCGTCGAGCTTCTTCGATGCGGGAGGGAAGTTGAGAATCAGTTGCACGCGCGCCAACGCTTCTGCTGGCGTGGGTGGCGGCGAAAGCTGTGTGGACCGTGATGCGCACCAACTTCTAACCATGTTAGAAGGAGCTCTATCATGGTCGCGCGCCGCTTCCGCCAACGTCTAGGTGCGCACGCCTGCCCGGTGCATCCTGAGAGTGCGCAAAGGGCTCTTCCCGCGGTGGCGCCTGGGGGCACCGACGTCGCGGTGTTGCTCATCGCGCGCGGCTTGAGAAGGCCACGGTGCGGACGCCGGTTGGGGCGTCATAGAGGTTGTCGCGCCGTCTGTGGGCAGCTTGGCCCCGCCCCCGGACCCAGCGGCGTGTGGCTCATCGCCTTGCATCCGAACGATGCCGCTCGCCTGGCTTCGGTTGCCAGAGTGTCGTGGATGTTCACGGGTCGTGCCTCCGGCACCATCCGTGGCCACCCCGTCGCTTGCCCGCGCTGGTGCGGATGGGCCTACTCTGGATGACCCGATTGTTGTGATCCCCTTCTTCTTGGGGGCCATCGCGATGATGAAGTCAATGCGCTAACTTCTAAACCAGATTTTTCACAGCTTGCGCCCCCTACCTGGCGCGCCAAAGATGTCAAGGTTCAAGAGAGACACCTATGGTATCATAGGGAATCCCTACTACAGTTGGCAGGGCACGGAGCTGTGCAAAGAACGGGTCTAGAAGATCAATGTGGGGGAATTTCCAGGTTCGGGCCGCAAACGATGCGTAATACCCTAGTCCTGCTTTGGTGTATATTTGGTGTTCTTGAGATCTTGAACTAGCTGCAGTGCATGCTTAGCCCAAAAAGTCCGAATCCTTCCTCAGTACGCCTCCAGCCTCCTTTTATACGTCAAAGGGGTCGCCACAGTGGCACACAGGAGGTGGAAAGCATCTACAGTGTACAAGTCTATCCCTGACATCGTGGGACAAAACGCATTTAATGCGCCACCAACGTGTCTTCTTGCTTTATCGGGGACGGCAAAGAAGCGCGTCCCATCCTTCGCCGCCTCGCCTCGCTCCGACGCGCGTCCAAGCTGACGAGGAATGCAGTGCCACGCTGGCTGGCTGGCTACTGAGCTGGTGCGGTGGCAGGGTCCTCACGAAGATCTGCATGCCACCACGCAGGTGCTTGGCTAGTTGGCCTAGAAGCTGCATGCTGCCATGCAGGCGCTCGCCTAGCTGGTGGGCTGACCGCCACGTCGGAACGGGCGCGGGGTAGCGAAACCTTGGTAGGTGTGGGCCTGACTACGGCCCTACAGATGTCCCCGGCAAGAGTCATGTCGGGGTCTTGTGGGCGTCCCTGGCAAGGATCTTGCCAGGGGCCTTCGTCTTCTGGTTCTAATCTAGCCTTGCAGGCCTTCGTTCTTCACAAAGATCTGCATGCCACCACACAGGCGCCTCCCGAGCCTTGAATCCAATGTTGTCGATGCTGTCTGAACTCTTAGGCTCAAGGGTGGCGGCCTTGGTGGTGTTGGGCAAGTTGCCCCAGCAAGGGTCTTGCCGGGGCAGCATAAGTCATCCCCGTCAAGTCTCTTGCCGGAGGAAACCCCTCTTGTCCCTTTGCTCTTTGCGCCTCTGGCTTCAACGCTGCTCTGGTAGTTTTGTCCTCTCCCTTCCTCTTCCCTGCCAAGCATGGCCGCAGGTGTGGCTACAACTGCCCGTGCACAAGTAAAGGGGTACAAAAAGGCCCCTACTTTTGTACACCGACACTGCTGCTCCAAGGCCGGATGGCAGTCATGAAGCCAATCCAAATATTATTGGCCCCTTTGATAGCTTTGATGGGTTTCTCTCCCACATTGCTGCCCAGCGGGCTACTGTTGATGAGGCTGCTGGTAAAGAGGAACATGCTGAAGTTCCAGAGCCTCCGAAGCCTAAGAAGACAAAAGCTTCAAGGCCCTCTTCTGCCCCCAAAGCTCAAGAGTGAAGCCATTGAAATCCGCACCTCCTGAATCCAATGTGCAGTCTGAAGATCAATCTCGCATCTCCAAGAAGATCAAGAAACCCAAGAAGATTTCTAGGCATGACCTCACCCCAGCAAGCATTCTTCGTAATGAAGAAAATGTGATAGATGTGTCCAGCAATGAAGATCTTGCTGATGATGCGCTGGAGATGCTCATCAAGAGCAAGCAAGAGGCTGAAGTATTCAAGGATTTGCCTCTGTTTGTTGCTGATATACCCAATAATTTCATTGATGAATGGTTTGAGCATACCACTCTCACCATTGATGATCTGCAGCTGCGAGTGGAAATCAGCGTCACATTTCAAGGGGCCATAGCCAAAGAGCTTGCAATTGCTCAGAAAATTGTTGAGCTGGAAAAAAAAGATTGACTATGAGAAGGCCCAGTTCAAGAAGCACATGGCCAAGCTTAGTGTTGCTGATGTACAAAAATTCAAGCAAATGATGATTGACCTCAAAGCTCAGTTGAAGAAGAAGCGCGAGGAAGCCAAAGGCTCTCGCGGGCACATGAAATATTATGTGGAGAAATGTGTTCAGGCTCACAATGAAGCCGTGAAAATAAAGGCACTTGGGCGACCAGGCATCGACCCCAAGCTTGCCGCTAAGAAGAACAAGTCTGCTGAAGCCGAACCCGAAGCCCCAAGGCAGGAAAGACCAAGCATTGTCTTCCCTGCCAATATGACTGGCTCGAAGTCAAAGGTCCCTTCAGCAGCTTCAGAGAGCAGAAAAAGACGAGGCAGGATGAGGCTGAAGCCAGGAAGAGGAAGCACCATGACACCTCTGATGCTGCTCCCTCCCAGAAGAATATGAAGACAAAGGCCTCAAAGTCTTCAAGAAGAGAGCGTGCTGCTGCCCAAGAGCCGCTGAATGTTGAACCCATTTCTGTCGCACTACCTGCTTCCACCAACCGCGAGCGTCGTCTTGTTGTCCACGAGCCTGCTCCCACAGAGGCTCCAGAGTCTGAAGAGATTCCAGCTGAGGGAGTCCTGGATTAAGGGGTCCTCGGGCGTCCGGCCTGTTGGACATGGGCCGGACTGATGGGCTGTGAAGATACAAGATCGAAGACTCTCACCCGTGTCCGGATGGGACCCTCCTTGGCGTGGAGGGCAAGCTTGGCGTCCTGATATGAAGATTCCTTTCTCTGTAACCGACTTTGTACAACCCTAGTCCCCTCCGGTGTCTATATAAACCTGAGGGCTTAGTCCGTAGAGGCAAGAATCATAATCATAGTCATACAGGCTAGACTTTTAGAGTTTTAGCCATTACGATCTTGTGGTAGATCTACTCTTGTAATACTCATATTCATCAAGATCAATCAAGCAGGAAGTAGGGTATTACCTCCATAGAGAGGGCCTGAACCTAGGTAAACATCGTGTCTCCCGTCTCCTGTTACCATCGACCTTAGACGCACAGTTCGGTACCCCCTACCCGAGATCCGCCAGTTTTGACACCGACATTGGTGCTTTCATTGAGAGTTCTGTTGTGACATCGCAGATAGGATTGATGGCTCGCCTTGTTATCAAGGACAATATCACTACCGGAGGTGCCCTGACCTCAGGCCAAACCCTCCGGTTGGGTGGCTTCACCATGACCGCCCCTACGACCATTAAGCCAACGATGACTTCTCGGGTCATCGAAAACCACCTCCGTGTCTGCTCCGAATACTCTAAGAAGATGGATCCCGCTGAGTTATCGTCTTTGAACGAGCTACTAGATCGCATCGCCTCCCTGGGGGTCGCTACAGACTACGATCAGATTGGGCTTAAACCCGACCAGAGAGAAACTAAATCTCCGCCGATCACACACCAGATAGCCGTAGTTGAGGAGTAAGATGACAACTCTTCCTCTATACTGAGGACGAACTATGTTCGGATTTCCGAGCTCAAAGAGCCGGACACCTGCCTTCGGAAAGATATAGCCTGCCCTTCGAACCGAGAATCGGACGATGGGCCTAAAAAATCAGTTAATACCCCGGAGCCCGAGCTATTAAGTTCGGAAGTTCTTCAAACTCCGGATTCCAAATTGGGTCAGGGTTTGGATTTAAAGCCACCCACCCACCCAGATAGATACGATCTCACGTACATACGGCAGCAGTCTTAGGAAACAGTCCATCACTTTTGGGCCAGATTCCTCCTTGGCAAAGACAAGATTAAAGATTGTCGCGACGAAGACGCGATCTCACCATTCTGTAATAATTGCACGGACGAAGGACTTTTCAACGCCATCAATCGCCGTCGTGTTTTACACTTTGCTGACTTGGCAACCATCATACAGAAGTACTGCGCAATGGAAAGCGCTTGGAAAACTCAGGCAGCTCTCTGGGAACCACCGGTTTCCACTCAACCCTTCGTCCGGGCAAAAAGGATGCACCCTCGCGGTGCACCAGATCCAATAGTAAAGAAATCTAAGCACATCACGGGGCGCGGAATCGTTCTGGAGGGATGGCTTGATAGGCCATGCAAAGTACATACGACACCGGACACCATACCAACACACAGCCTTAGAGCATGTTGGATACTCCAGCAAGTGGCCAAGAGTGGCGAGGATATCCTCACCAAAAATACATCAGTGCAACACCCCCCGGAAGATGAAGACCCCAGCATATTGAAAGTCTTCGAGACTTTCGCTTCAAACAATCGGTGTAAAAGGGCTTTCCGCGACCTTGCTGAAGTCTGCCAAGTCGCAGCAATAAACCCTTGGAATGACACGACCATAACTTTCAATGCCAGTAACGAACCAAAGTTCCGGACAGTCCGGGCACCAGCCGCCTTGGTCCTCAATCCAATTGTGGACGGGTTTCGGCTCACCAAAGTGCTCATGGACGGCGGCAGCGGATTAAACCTCATCTACGAGGATACGCTCAATAAAATGGAAATAGACAGGAACCGCATCAAGCAAAGTAGCATGACTTTCCAGGGAATCATTCTCAGCCGGGAGGTGCGATGCGCGGGAAAAATCACGCTCGACGTGGTATTCGACACACCGGAGAATTATCGGTCCAAAGAGATAACCTTCCAAGTGGCTCCTTTCAACAGCGGATATCATGCCCTATTGGGGTGAGATGCATTTACACGCTTCGAAGCTATACCTCATTACGAATACATGAAGGTTAAGATGCCCGGGCCCAACGGTATCATCACTCTTGCTAGTGATTCGGACATAGCACTCCGCGCCGAAAGTAAAACCGCATCCCTGGCCCTCGAGGCACTGTCTGAAATACTCGCTGCCGAAGAGCTAACCGCGTTGCGCTCTACTGTGGATAGGGACGACATAATCCTAGACAAACGACCCAAATCCACCTCCTTTAAACCACCAGATGAAATAGTCAAATTTCAAGTCCACTCGACGGACCCCAAGAAGACATCATCCATCGGGTAACAACTCGACCCAACGGTCGACTCCGCGCTACGAGAGTTCCTGCGTGAGAACTGGGACATATTCCCCTCGCACCCTTCTGATATGCCAGGAATCCCACGCAGGTTAGCCGAACACAACCTCAATATATTAAATGGATATAAACCGGTCAAGCAAACACTGCGCCGTTTTTCCGAGCCCAAACGACAAGCTATGGGAGAGGAGCTAGCCAAGTTACTTGAGGCCGGATTCATCAGAGAAATAAAACACCCGCACTGGCTAGCAAACCTGGTGATGGTACCAAAGAAGGATAAATCCTGGCTCCTATGCGTCGATTTCAAAGACCTCAGCAAGGCCTGCCCTAAGGATCCCTTCCCCCTCCCTCGCATCGATCAGATTATTGATGCAACCGCAGGACACGACTCACTGTGTTTCCTCGACGCATACTCCGGATACCATCAAATTAAGATGAAGGAGTCCGATCAAGCCGCAACGGCATTCATTACCCCATATGGGCCTTTCTGCTTCAACACTATGCCTTTCGGACTAAAAAACGCTGGCGCCACCTACCAACGCATGATTCAAACATGCCTGGAGAAACAAATCAGCAAGATAGTTGAAGCATATGTGGATGACGTCATCATCAAAACCAGGCACATCGAGTCATTGATAGACGATTTACGTCTCACATTCGACAACCTCCGTACATATGACATCAAGCTCAATTCCGAAAAGTGTGTATTCGGCGTCCCCGGCGGAAAACTGCTGGGCTTCATCATTTCAAATAGAGGAATTGAGGCAAATCCAGCCAAAATCCGAGCTTTGTCACAATTGGCTACGCCAACAGACCTTAAACAGGTCCAAAAACTTTCGGGATGCGTGGCAGCCTTAAGCCGCTTTATCTCCAGATTGGGAGAAAAAGCATTGCCACTCTACTACCTTCTCCGACGCGCCGACCACTTCGGGTGGACGGATGCGGCAATGGACGGACTGGAGGAAATAAATGCCCTTTTAGCGAGCAACCCAATGCTGGCCGCGCCAAACGTTGGCGAACCCATGTTATTATACATGTTGGCAACACACCAAGTGGTGAACGCCGTGCTTGTCGTTGAGCGAGAGTAGGACAGACACAAATTCCCGCTCCAGAAACCGGTATACTACGTATCCACTGTCCTCACACCGTGCAAATCCCGATACCCTCATTACCAAAAGATAGCATACGCGGTCTTCATGGCGTCCCGGAAGCTGCGACACTACTTTCAGGAGTGCTCGATTATGGTGGCTTCTGAGGTATCACTCAACGACATAATAAACAACCACGATGTCACGGGCCGGATTGCTAAGTGGGCCATTGATCTCCTTCCATTCGACATAACATACAAACCGCGCCAAGCCATTAAATCCCAAGTACTGGCTGACTTCATCACCGAATGGACAAAGGCCGAACTCCCTAAAGAGTATGTTACATATTCGAACTGGGCTATGTACTTCGATGGTTCCAAAATGTTGGCAGGGTTAGGGGCGGGCGTTGTCGTGCGCCCCCACCGAGACGTAGTTCGCCATCTCCAAATATTATACACAGACTCCAACAACGCAGCCGAATATGAGGCCTTATTGCATAGTCTTTGGATGGCTGTCTCCATGGGCATACAACGCCTGGAAGTGCGCTGGGACTCAAACCTCGCAATATCTCAAATAAATGGAGATTTCTATGCCAAAGAACCGAAAATGGCGTCTTACCATAACGCTGTTCTCAAAATCTCGGCTCGGTTCGAGGGGTTCGAGTTTCATCGTGTGGCTCGAGAAAGTAATCAAGCGGCAGACGTCCTTGCTCACATCGGCGCCAAGCGCGACCCCGTCCCGCCTAACATCTTTCTGGAAAGGCTTTTTAAGCCGTCCGTGGTGTGGCAAGGGGAGAGCGGAAACACTAGTCCAGATCCAACTATAACCCCAGATTCCGAACACACCGATATCATCGAGGGCTTAGTCACCGAAATAACACCGTCGGCCCATCTCATCATGGCAGTCATCTCCCCATGGACCGAACCCTTCTTGGCCTACCTTAATAGGAGAGAACTCCCTGAGGATCAGAATGAGGCTCGCCGCGTTGTCCGGCGCTCGAAAGCCTACAAGGTTCACAACGGAGAGCTCTACAAGAAAAGCGCTACCGAAGTACTTTAAAGATGTATCTCCGAGGAAGAGGGGCGGCAGCACTTGGCTGAAATTCATGCCGGTCTCGGCAGTCACCATGTCGCAGCTTGGGCCCTTGTCAGCAAGGCCTTCCGTACAGGTTTCTATTGGCCGACGGCCCGAGCAGATGCACAGGACCTTGTCCAACATTGCGTCGGATGCCAGCTTTTCACCAATCAAAGCCATATGCCACCCACTACTCTACAAACAATCTCCATCACTTGGCCTTTCGCGGTCTGGGGGCTTGATATGGTCGGACCCCTTAAAGGATGAAGCCACAAGAAAAAGTATCTGCTGGTCATGGTAGATAAATTCACTAAGTGGATAGAGGACAAACCAGTTAAAATGGCCAAAGCCGGGCCAGTGACTGAATTCATATCCGGTGTTGTGCACCGCTATGGTGTTCCACACAGCATCATCATCGATAACGGCTCCAATTTCACAGCCGATGAGGTGAAAACCTGGTGTACTAATCTGGGCATTAAACTCGATTGCGCCTTTGTCTATCACCCGCAAACAAACGGCCAAGTCGAACGGGCTAATGGTCTTATCATGAGTGGCATCAAACCCAGACTAGTGCAACCTTTGAAAGAATCAGACAAGCACTGGGTTGAGGAGCTCCACTCCGTACTCTGGGGGCTGCAGACCACGCCCAACTGCACTACTAGATATACACCTTTCTTGATGGTGTACGACGTGGAGGCTGTGTTACCCTGCGACAATATTCATGACTCACCTCGAGTGCACATGTACAAAGAGAGAGAGGCTGAGCTTGATTGGCAGGACAGCCTAGATGCCCTGGAGGAGGAGCGAGATGTTGCAAAAGCCCGTTCCACATTTTATCAACAATAGGCCCACAGATATCAAAGTAGAGAAGTACGGGCCAAGACTTATAATGTTGGCGAACTCGTTCTACGCTTGCCGGAGAAGAAAAAGGACAAACTCAAGCCCAAGTGGGAGGGTCCCTTCATCATTGTGAAGTTCTCACCGAGGAGCGTGCATCGCTGCGTGATGCGTTAGACAATCGCCTAGAGCCGAACCCCTGAAACGCGGCCAGACTCCGAAGATTCTATGCCTAGCGTCGAACTCTTTGTTCGTCTCCTTCTCCCTATTGTTTCCATCATTTTTTCCTCTCTTTCCGGTTTTTCTTTTTTTATCCTTAAAGCTTTCGCGCGGCTAAACCGTGCACCCACAATGTACACTTCCTCAAATATGTACGCCCATTATACCTGGGGGCTTCTTGGACAGAAGCTTATTATTCTTATTTTCCGAGCATCACACTCATCACATATACGTGTTTTCCCCATATGTACCTTTTCTTCGCCATTATATGCATCGATATGACTTAAGTTTTGGCCAAGCTGGGTTGCCTGGCTCCTGTGCTTATGCCCTACATTCCCGTTAGTTCGGCTAGGGCATAAAGGGATCACCTCTGAGATTGTTACTGCCGGGTCATCCGGATGTGTACCTCGGACTGGGTGAAGCCGAAAGCTAGCGTTCTTAAGGGAATATTCGGTCGTCGGACTAAAGATGTTTTTGCATTCACCCCATTGTGAACCCCTAGATGTTACGTACACTATGATTCTTTTCAATCACAGTTCGGGCATGCACATTAACACATGTACACCCAGGGAAAGGAACCCTTAACGAAACTATTCTCTCTGGAAGATGTTTCTTACAATCACAATGTAATATTACATAGCTAGCCGGATACAATTTTTCTGTTCAAGCAACTATGACCCCTACGCCTAGTTTCCATGCATACTCCGGTCTATTTTGCCGCTCAGGTATTCGGAAGCACTCCGCACCTTCGGGTCAAGAGGTCGACGCGAAAAGGTCTTCCATGACAATCGTTTTACAGTCCGGCTAGGGACAAATATGTCAAGGAAAGTACATAGTCACTTGAACTCAAAAGTTTCCTCCTCTATACCATCTAACAGGTTGTCTAACTTACAATCATGTTGGGAATATTTGGCGGCTACTTCGACTTGGTCATATACCAAATTAACGGGAATTTCTTTTCCATCTGACCCTGGAGGTCCGACCCGGGCCATATGATTCGGATCAAGCTTGGTATACTGTGTTTTTACCATGGCCCAGGCTTCTCGTGCACCTTCCCGGCAGGCCGATATCTTCCATAATCGGAAGCACCGCCGCGCTCCCTTGAATAGTTGTATAAGCTCCTCCAGCCTTCCTGGAGGGGAGGTGGATGGCCATAAAGCCTTGGCAACACTTCGCATTTGCGACAACTCTTTTAGCAGATCGTCCGAGAATCCGGACATCTCTTCTTCGGGACGCCCAGTCAGCATACCTACAGACATAATGATATGTCTCCAACGTATCTATAATTTTTTGTTGTTCCATGCTATATTATAATCTATTTTGGATGATTAACTGGCTTTATTATCGATTTTACATTATTTTTGGGACTAACCTATAAACCAGAGGCCCAGCCCGAATTGCTGTTTTTTGCCTATTTCAGTGTTTCGCAGAAAAAGAATATCAAACGGAGTCCAAACGGAATGAAACCTTCGGCAACGTGATTTTCGGAACTAACGTGATCCAGAGGACTTGGAGTCTACGTCAAGAAATCAACTAGGAGAGCACGAGGCAGGGGGCGCACCTACCCCCCTCGGCGCGCCCTCCACCTTCGTGGGGCCCATGTTGCTCCACCGACGTACTTCTTCCTCCTATATATACCTACGTACCCAAAACTATCAGATATGGAGCCAAAAACCTAATTCCACCACCGCAACCTTCTATACCCGTGAGATCCCATCTTGGGGCCTTTTCCGGCGCTCCGCTGGAGGGGGCAATGATCACAGAGGGCTTCTACATCAACACCATAGCCTCTCCGATGATGTGTGAGTAGTTTACCTCAGACCTTCGGGTCCATAGTTATTATCTAGATGGCTTCTTCTCTCTCTTTGGATCTCAATACAAAGTTCCGCACGATTCTTGTGGAGATCTATTCGATGTAATCTTCTTTTGCGGTGTGTTTGTTGAGACCGATGAATTGTGGGTTTATGATCAAGTTTATCTATGAACAATATTTGAATCTCCTCTAAATTCTTTTACGTATGATTGGTTATCTTTGCAAGTCTCTTCGAATTATCAGTTTGGTTTGGCCTACTAGATTGATCTTTATTGCAATGGGAGAAGTGCTTAGCTTTGGGTTCAATCTTGCGGTGTCCTTTCCCAAAGGATGTTAGGGCAGCAAGGCACGTATTGTATTGTTGCCATCGAGGATAAAAAGATGGGGTTTGTATCATATTGCATGAGTTTATCCCTCTACATCATGTCATGTTACTCAAAGCATTACTCTGTTCTTATGAACTTAATACTCTAGATGCATGCTGGATAGCGGTCGATGTGTGGAGTAATAGTAGTAGATGCAGAATCGTTTCGGTCTACTTGTCGCGGACGTGATGCCTATATACATGATCATACCTAGATATTCTCATAACTATGCTCAATTCTATCAATTGCTAAACAGTAATTTGTTTACCCACCGTAATACTTATGCTCTTATGAGAAGCCACTAGTGAAACCTATGGCCCCCGGGTCTATTTTCCATCATATTAATCTTCCAACACTTAGTTATTTGTATTGCCTTTTATTTTACTTTGCATCTTTATCATAAAAATATAAAAAATATTATCTTATCATATCTATCAGATCTCTCTAGTAAGTGACCGTTGAGGGATTGATAACCCCTTTATCGCGTTGGTTGCGAGGTTCTTATTTGTTTGTATAGGTGTGAGGGACTCGTGCGTGATCTCCTACTGGATTGATACCTTGGTTATTAAAACCGAGGGAAATACTTACACTACTTTACTGCATCATCCTTTCCTCTTCAAGGGAAAACCAACGCAGTGCTCAAGAGGTAGCAAGAAGGATTTACAGGCGCCCGTTGCTTGGAGTCTACACACAAGTCAAGACATACCAAGTACCCATCACAAACTCTTATTCCTCACATTACATTATTTGCCATTTGCCTCTCGTTTTCCTCTCCCCCACTTCACCCTTGCCATTTTATTCGCCGTCTTTTTCGTTTGCCTTTTTTGCCAGATCTATTGTTTGCTTGTGTTACCATGTGCCTTCTATTTTGCTTGCATCTTTGCTTTCTAAAAATCAATTGTTATGGATCCACTTAAACTGTTCTACTTGGATCATCTTTGATCCTTATGCGCTCGTGCTGAAACCCCAACTAGCCTAGTTGATGGGAAATCTTTAGATGAGCATGCTCATTTTGTGCGTCATCGTTTGTCTGAAAAGGGGAAGCTCTTATGGTATCACATAAATAGTTTTCTATGCTATGCTTGGAATCTTTGTGAAATTTATGATTTTACTTGTTGCTCTAAGAACCCTAAAAAACACCTTCCCTACCTATGTGAGTTTAATGATAATGAAATCTTATCTTCTTATGGAAAGGGTGTTTATAGTTACTATGATATCAAACAAATTGAAGAATTTGTCGTTTTTAAGGGTGCTCATGATGTTGCTTCTTTGATTGAAAAGTATGATATTACTCTCTACAAATCTGAAAATTCCGACATACTTAAATATTTCTATGAAAATTTTGCTCATAATGCCTATGTTAAGGAATTTATTGAGAGAATGATCGTTGCCTTGGAAGAAAATAATGATATACATGAATCTATAGATAATTATGATTCCGATGATTTGATTGAAATATCCCTTGATGAACATGATGCTTGCTATTCTTGTGGCCATGATGCCAATATTCTTGAAGACGAATTTGCTATAGTTCCTTATGTTAAACATGAGATCGTTGTTGTTGTCTCCATACTTGATAGTTCCTTTGATGAAAAGCATGAATGCAATAATGTTATTATAAATTCTATTGATGTCAATTGTGTTAATGATATGCAAAACCCCAAGCTTGGGGATGCTAGTTTTGCTATGACTACTACTTGTTGCAATGATCATGATTGGGGTGATTCTTCTTATGATCTTGAAAATTTATTTAAGCCCCATGATGAATATGAGATTGATAATAATGTTTGCAATAGTATTAAAAGTGGGTTTGTAAGAGTTTCAACTTTAGATCCCACATATTTGGAGCATGTTCAATCTTATGAAATTTTTGAAAAAAGTGGGTTTGGAGAGGTCATGACTTTATTTTATGATAATCCCACTATTTCGGAAGAGTGTCAACTTTGCATACATGTGGATCGTGTTAAGAATATGTTTTCTGATATCTATATTGTTGAATTTGCTTACGATCCTACATGTAATTATTATGAGAGAGGAAAATATGGTTATAGAAATTTTCATGTTACTAAATTACCTCTCGTTATGTTGAGATTGCTATCGTTCCTTTCCGCTTCCTTGCATATGCTAGTTTTTGCTTGCTATGATAATTTGTTTTTCTATGAGATGCCTATGAATAGGCAATATGTTAGACTTAGATGTGTTTGTCACGTGTTTCATGATGCTCTCTTTGCACTTCAATTCTTGTCTTTCATGTGAGCGTTAAACGATAGCGCTTGTTGGGAGGCAACCCAATTTTATTTTAGTTTTTTGTTTTTTGCTTCTGTTTAGGAATAAATTTTTGATCTAACCTGTGGTTAGACTTGTTTTTATGTTTTAATTAGTGTTTGTGCCAAGTTAAACCTATAGGATCTTCTTGGATGATAGTTATTTGATCTTGCTGAAAATTCCAGAAACTTTCTGTTCACGAAAACAATTGTTAAAAATCACCAGAACGTGATAAAATATTGATTCCAATTGCTTCTGATCAATAAACAAATTTTCTAGGTCGTCCTATTTTGGTAGATATTTTTGAGCTCCAGAAGTTTGCGTTAGTTACAGATTACTACAGACATAAAAATCACCTATTCACCCCAGTCGATAACTAGCACTTTCAGCTATGCTTGTGGCCAAGATGCCAATATGAATTATGCTTACGGAGATGAACTTGCTATAGTTCCTTATGTTAAGAATGAAACTGTTGCTATTGCACACACACATGATAGTCCTATTATCTTTTGAATTCTCCCAACTAAACTATATCGGAGAAGTTTGCTCTTATTAAGGATTATATTGACGGGTTGCGTCTTACCATTACACGTGATAATTTTGATGAATATAATATGCATGTGACGCCCCCAATTCAATCATACACTAATCATGCACGCGAACGTGTACGATTAAGATCAGGGACTCACTGGAAGATATCACAACACAACTCTAAAAACATAAATAAGTCATACAAGCATCATATTACAAGCCAGGGGCCTCGAGGGCTCGAATACAAGTGCTCGATCATAGACGAGTCAGTGGAAGCAAGAATATCTGAGAACAAACATAAGTTAAACAAGTTGCCATAAGATGCCTAGCACAAAACGGGATACAAATCGAAAGAGGCGCATGCCTCCTTCCTGGGATCCTCCTAAACTACTCCTGGTCATCGTCAGCGGCCTGCACGTAGTAGTAGGCACCTCCGGTGTAGTAGGAGTCGTCGTCGACGGTGGCGTCTGGCTCCTGGGCTCCAGCATCTAGTTGCGACAACCAGGAAGAAAGGAAAGGGGGGAAAGAGGGAGAAAAGCAACCGTGAGTACTCATCCAAAGTACTCGCAAGCAAGGATCTACACTACATATGCGTGGGTATCTGTGTAAATGGGCAATATCGATGGACTGAACTGCAGAATGCCAGAATAATAAGGGATAGCTAATCCTATCAAAGACTACGCTTCTGACAGCCTCCATCTTGTAGCATGTAGAAGAGAGTAGGTGGTAAGTTCACCAAGTATCATCGCATAGCATAATCCTACCCGGCGATCCTCTCCTCGTCGCCCTGTGTGAGAGCGATCACCGGGTTATATCTGGCACTTGGAAGGGTTTGTATTATTAAGTATTCAGTTCTAGTTGTCATAAGGTCAAGGTACAACTCCGGTCGCTTTATCGTGGACACGGCTATTCGAATAGATCAACTTCCCTGCAGGGGTGCACCACATTACCCCACACGCTCAATCCCTCTGGCCGGCCAACTTTCCTGGATCATGTCCGGCCTCGGGAGATCAACACGTCGCAGCCCCACCTAGGCTCAACATAGAGGTCAGCATGCCGGTCTAAATCCTAAGCGCGCAGGGGTCTGGGCCCATCGCCCATTGCACACTTACACGTTGCGTACGCGGCCGAAAGCAGACCTAGCCCCCTTAATACAAGTGCAGGCTTACGGTCCAGTCCGGTGCGCGCCGCTCAGTCGCTGACGTCAAAAAGAGCACCGGCTGATACCACGACACCTGTTGCCCATATCTTGTCCCACGTGGCGGTTAGTGCGTATAAGTTCAACGACCCAACTCAGATCAAATACCAAGATCTCGTTAAGTGTGTTATTATGAAGTAACCACGGACGCCGACTAGGGCCAGGCCCACCTCTCACCTTGGTAGTCTCAACCTGCTGTGTCGCTCCGCCACAAAGATCCACCCAGAGGGCCGTCGGGACAAAGGTCCTTTCAGCCCCCAATCCGTGAATCACTCGCGGGTACTCTACGAGCCGACCCGACTTTAGTCACCACATGTATCATATATTATGTATATAAGTATATACCCGTGATCACCTCCCGAGTGATCACGACCCGATAGTATAGCATGGCAGACGGACAAGAATGTAGGGCCACTGATGGAATACTAGCATCCTATACTAAGCATTTAGGATTGCAGGTAAGGATAACAACTGTAGAAACAATGACAGGCTATGCAGCATAATAGGATTAATCGAAAGCAGTAACATGCTACACTACTCTAATGCAAGCAGTAGGGAGAAGGAATAGGCGATATCTGGTGATCAGGGGGGGCTTGCCTGGAAGCTCAGCCGAGAAGGAGGGGTCGTCAACACCGTAGTCGTACTAGGTAGCAGCGGCGTCGATCTCGGTGTCTATCAAGAGAAGAGGGGGAAGGACACAGATTTGATTTTTCAACCTATTTATATGCACTCGAGCATGTGCATGTAGTTCAAATTTGAATTATGCACATAAATGCATTGAAAACTCAGTTAATGCATAAAAATGTCCAAACGAACCATGAAAAAACACAAAAAATGACACAACACTCCTGTTGTTCTATGTTGACACGAGAAAAAATTGAAAGCAATAAGAGGCAATGGACATCATTTCGTCCCCAAAGGTGGGACATTCCCTATCGAAACCATCATGCTTATTGTGAGAAGCTCTGGTTTGTGAGAAGCTTACACCCGAACCTGCTCCAAATGGGACAAATTTTTTTCCACGGCATGTTGATGCCGCTCCATAATAGCATGCCAAGTTTCATGAATTTCAGACAAATTTTGGATTTACTAGAATTTAAAAACCAGGCATCTCAACGTTTTGCCGGCAATCAACAGTTCCCTGGTGTTTGAATTTCATTCTCATCTCTTGCATGGAGCCTAGAAATTCACCCAAGGTCACACATGTGATTTTTCAACCAACTTTAGTGCATTGGAGCATGTGCTTGTAGTTCAAATTTGAATTATGCACATAAAATGCCTAGAAAACCCAGTTAATGTATAAAAAAGGCCAAACGAACCCCGAAAAATTCCAAGTTTAAACAAACACTCCTGTTGTTCTATGTTGACACTAGAATTTTTTTGAAAGCAATAAGAGGCAACGGATATCGTCCCATGGCCAAAGGTGGTACGTTCCCTATCGAAACCATCATGCTTGTTGTGAGAAGCTCTGGTTTGTGAGAAGCTTATACCCAAATCTGCTCCAAATTGGACAAAATTTTCACCACGGCATGTTGATGCCGCTCCATGTTAGCATGCCAAGTTTCATGAATTTCAGACGAGTTTTGGATGTACTAGAATTTAAAAACCAGGTATCTCAATGTTTTGCCGGCAATCAACAGTGCCCTGGTGTTTGAAATTCATTCCCATCTCTTGCATGGGACCTAGAAATTCGCCCAAAGACACACATGTGATTTTTCAACCAACTTTGGTGCAATGGAGTATGTGCTTGTAGTTCAATTTTGAATTATACACATAAAATGCCCAGAAAACCCAGTTAATGTATAAAAAAGGCCAAACAAACCCCGAAAAATTCATTCCCAGTTCTTGCATGGGACCTAAGCATGCACTAAAGGACACAAATTTGATCTTTCAACCAATTTGTATGCACCGAAACATGTGCATGTAGTTTAATTTTGAATTGTGCACGTGAAATGGCTAGAAAACTAGTTTAATGTATAAAATGTCCAAACGAAACTTGAATAATTCCAATTCTTTTACGACACACATATAGTTGCATGTTCACTGCAGATAAAAGATCTAGCAATTCAAACAGCGTCCATTGCCACTGTGACCCCATTTTGTAATTCAAATCAAGTAGATCCCACACAGTTTATTATCATCACCAAGAGTGTGAGATGTAGTACAAAATATCTTGGAGCGTCGTCGGTGTATAGTACGCCTATGGCTTACACGAGAAGTTGCATTGGCTACAGTCCACAACCGGCGTGTCAAGCACACTAGCTCGCTCCCCAAAAACTCCCGCCTCTGCATCCCTCGCAATCTCCAAAATATTACTGCCTCGTAATCTCGAAAATATCTACCGCCTGGAAGGTTTTAATGTTTGATAGCACATGATTAGTATGTGCGGACTGTGTGCGATGTCTGTTACTTCCGCTCTGCTTCAGTCCCTTGATTCAAATTTTCAGTAGCCCCGGCAATTTACTCCCGCCTCTGCATCCCTCGCAATCTAAAAAATAACTGCTCGCCCTTGATCCAAATTTTCAGTAGCCCCGCCTTGTTACTCCCGTCTAGTAAAATTTTCAGTTGCCGCAGTATTTCCTCAAACACAACCTTGCCCCCCCCCCCCGCCCCCCTCCACACACACCCCAAAACCTCCGCTCACATAGACACACACAACCCTCGAAACCATTGGTAGGTCACCGCCATCGTTGGCGCCTCCATCCTCAACCTTTGCGTGTGTGCCGGGGAGCTCGAGGAGCCAATGGCCAAAAAGAGGTTTATCGCGGCCTTTTCGCCCGACGCCGGCGAGGTGGCCACCGAGGTGTCCCCGTTGTCCTCCGCGGGCCCAATCCGCCATTGCCAGTCCCCGGATCCGCTCGCCGCAGAGGCCCTACGCCGGTTCAAGGACTTCCCCGTCCTCCCTTGGACCCGGCAGCTGACGAAGTCCTACCTCGGGGTCCGACAGCGGCAGTGGGGGACGTGGGTCACCGAGATTATAGATTGAGAGACCCACACCTGCCAGTGGCTTGGTAGCTTCCACAATGCCGAGCTCGCGACCATGTAGTACGACCGCTGGCAGGTCCGCTACCACGGCGCGGCGGCTAGGTTCAATTTCCCCTTTGGCACACGTCTGGTCGACCTCGTTCCGCCTGAGCCAGGGGTGGTCAGCTCGGCTATGGCGCGGGAGGACCGCGAGGCATGGGAGCGCCTCGAGGCCGAGGCCGCCGACGAGGCCTACATGCAAGAGCTCTGCCGGCAGCACCCGGAGCTCGTGGAGGCGGAGCGGGAAATCTTTGCCGGCGCAGAGGGTGGGGAGGTTATCATGCTCTCCTCCGATGACGAGGTTGAATGCGGCAAGGACGGCGAGTGAGGGAGTCCTGGATTAGGGGGTCTCTGGACAGCCAGACTATATCCTTTGGCCGGACTGTTGGACTATGAAGATACAAGATTGAAGACTTCGGCCCCTATCCGGATGGGACTTTTCTTAGCGTGGAAGGCAAGCTTGGAAACACGGATATGTAGATCTCCTCCCTTGTAACCGACTCTGTGTAACCCTAGCTCCCTCCGGTGTCTATATAAACCGGAGGGTTTAGTCCGTAGGACAACGATAATCATACCATAGGCTAGCTTCTAGGGTTTAGCCTCTACGATCTCGTGGTAGATCAACTCTTGTAATACTCATATCATCAAGATCAATCAAGCAGGAAGTAGGGTATTACCTCCATCGAGAGGACCCGAACCTGGGTAAACATCATGTCCCCCTCCTCCTATTACCATCCGCCTTAGACGCACAGTTCGGGACCCCCTACCCGAGATCCACCGGTTTTGACACCAACATTGGTGCTTTCATTGAGAGTTCCACTGTGTCGCCACCATAAGGCTTGATGGCTCCTTCGTTCATCGGTAACGATATGGTCTAGGGTGAGGTTTTCCTCCCTGGACAGGTCTTCGTATTCGGTGGCTTCGCACTGCGGGCCAACTCGTTTGGCAATCTGGAGCAGATCAAGAGCTACGCCCCTGGCCACTAGGCCAGGTTCGGAAACTTGAACTACACTGCCAACATCCGCGGAGACTTGATCTTCAATGGATTCGAGCCCATGTCAGGTACGCCGCACGATCACGACGAGCATGATTTAGCTCTGCCGTCGGACAGTATTCGGGAGATCACACCTGTAACCACTCCGGCCGTTAATCCGGAGCAAATTGCGCCATCCGAGGATGGGTGGATAGACTCCGCCATGGAGGCCACACTCTCAGTGGCGATAGAGGCGGATACTGACTTTACCCCTTATGAGAGCCGTGTTGCCGAACCACTATCTCCGGCCACGGGCTCCGACCCGCCTGCGTCCATGCCTATCGAATCCGATTGAGTTTACCTCCGCGGATATCTTCCAGCACTCGCCTTTTGGCGACGTGCTAAATTCTTTAAGGTCTCTCTCCTTGTCAGGAGAACCTTGGTCGAACTATGTTCGGCTAGAATGGGATGCGGACGACAAAGAAACTCTGTCAGGACCCCGATCCTAGTCACACCGATCTAGCATGTAACACATCATATCACTTTGCGGCCTCACGCACGGTATTCCCACGGGTGTCGCCTTACCATGGCCCGGGACCGTTTGCGCCTTTTGGCTCACGTATATGATAGTGTCGCTAGCATCCATATGACAAAGAACCCGGGCCGACATGGCTAGTCGTGAACCCAAAGCGGCGCTTAACCCATGGGGACAGGCATACATGAATCACATCGAGCATGTCGGTCATCAACGATAAATTCGGGCTGTAGCACTAGGCTAACGAGGACTCACGGTATCCCGGGCAGTAGCAGGCAAGGCAGGACTCCGAATAACACCGCATGACATATCCCCGAAGGGACAGACAAAGGAACGAACAGAAACACATGCCGGCCAGTCAAGTGTCCAAACAGTAGTGCTTTGGGCTAGCAGGACTCCGGTGAACCGGCCAGAAGTGACTACTATCGCTCGTAAGCACGAGACTACATTTCCCCATATGAGAGGCTGCCAAGGATAAACAACTAGTTTGTCGGATCCCACACATACCAAGCATTTCAAACATACACACAATATGCTCAATATGTGTAGATACAACATGGCATCACAACATAACTCTACGACTCGAATATTTATTCAATAGGCTCCGAGGAGCGAGGTATTACAAACATGGGTCTCATGACCCAACACTCGAAACATACAAGTCAAAACACAAGCGGAAGCTAAACATGTCTGAGTACAGACAACTATAAATGAAGAAGGCTGAGAAGCCTGACTATCTACCAGATCCTGCCGAGGGCACAAGATCGTAGCTGAGGTAACAAGCTAAATGTCGAAGTCCAAGCGGAACTACTAGCGAGACCGAAGTCTCTCTGCAAAACATAAAATAAGCAAACGTGAGTACAAACGTACTCAGCAAGACTTACATCAGAACTAGCTACATATGCATCATTATCAAAAGGGGGTGGTGGAGTTTGACTGCAGCAAGCCAGCTTTGACTCGGTGGCTATCCCGAACTACATTTGCAAGTAACTCTTTTGAGGTGGCGCACACGAGTCCACATATTCACCATATCAATACACCACTATGGACCCGCTCCCGTCTCCCCACGAGAACGCCATCCATAGCACTCATGCTTATCTTGCGCATTTTAGAGTATCCACTTTCACTTGTCTATGAACCGATATAGGCAACCCAGAAGTCCTTTTCCGTGGACACGGCTATTCAATAGATTATATTAAACCCTGCAGGGTGTACTTCTTCACACACGCTCACCACTTACCGCCGTTTACACGACATGTACTCGGCAACCTTCAAGCGGAAGCCCAACGTGGGTGTCGGCCACGGCCTACCTAAACACTCAAGTCCCTAGTCCAGTTTATCGCCTATTCGGGTTCCATCCGCAGGAGTCCGCCGAGGTTTCCCATACAGCCCCGAACGATGTGTGCAGGGTTCCCGAGATACCAAACGGGCACTCGGTACATCAACACGGTGCCTACCGCAACACAACCCACCCCTAAGGTCAGCTATGTATGCCCCCAAAGATGCTACAAACACCGAAACTACTTGCAACTCCCGGACTAAGAACAAGGGTGGTTAAGAAGCCGAGAGGGTCCATTGGTTTCGGGCCCAATGCGTGGTAGTAATCAGATCATGGATCACATACACAGAACTCAGTTCTGAGGACGGCTGCAATGAGACAACCCACCATGTACTCCTACATGGCCTCTCACCGCTACCTTTACCAAATCGTGTTCACACACTTAGCTCACACACAATAGGACATGTTCATAACAATTCCAATTCATTCCCGATGAATCGACCCGACTCAACTCTAAGCAAGAGTGTGCATGACAAACAAGCATAAATGAGTAGGCACAACATGGCTCAAACAATTCCTACTCATGCTAGTGGGTTTCAACTAATTCGTGGAATGACAGGTCATGCAAAGGATCAAGGGGTTCAGCTACCGTAGCAAGTAACACATGAGTCGTTGTTGTCCTAATGCAAGAAACAAAGCAGGAGCGAGAGAGTGGGATTGTATCGGAATGAACAAGGGGTTTTGCTTGCACAGCACTTCTGAAGATAATATAGTTCTTCATCGGTGTCATCGAATTCATCGCCTAGACGCCGCTCAATCGAGAGGGGCAATTACCGCAAACAAGAGAGAACACAATTAATGCAATGCACATTCACATGAATGACATGTCATGTTAAGGTACTGAATTCACCTAATGCAATATCTAGCCAGTTAATTGAAGTGGAATTCAAACAAGGTTGAACTCCAACTCCAAATGCTAGTTCATAAATTACCCTAATCATGATTCATCCTATTCAGTGAGGTTAACTTGCTCAAACATGCATGATCATGGCATAAACAAATTCTTCATATTTTTCTGATCATTTTTCATATATAAATTATTTAATTTGGAGTTACAGATTAAAAGTTATGAATATTTGAAGTTTGGGGTATTTTCTGAAATTTCCTGAATTAAATTAAATCCAGAAAAGGAATATTATGCGTCAAGATTAAGGCCAAGATTGCGTCACTATGACGTCAGCGGTCAATCAAGGGCGGTCCAGGTCAAACCCCGACTGTGGGTCCCGAGTGTCAAGGATCGATTAAACTAACCTAGCTTAGTTAATACTAACCTAACTTAGTTAATGCAAGGGCCCGCATGTCAGTGAGGGAGAGGGGAAAGTCAAACCGGGCAGTGGGTCAACCCACGCCGGTCAGCGGGTCAGCGGTCGCCGGCGTTTAGCCGCCGGCGAGCCCGATGCGGCGGCGAGAGTGATTTTGGCCGTTCCGGCAACCAAAAGGGCCGCGGAAGGCATCTAGGTGGAGCTGGGAATGAGCCGAGGCTCTTGGTGGAGTTAGCTGGGTCGGGATGGCGGGATCGACGGGCGGTGAGCTCAAAGCGGCGGCCGGAGTTCGGTGGTTGCGGCCGGAAGGGCTAGAGCTTCATGGGCGAGGGAGCTGAGCAGGGCAGCGAAGAGGGAGGTGCTCGGGAGCATGCCGGAGCTACTAAGCGAGGCAGAGGTCTTTGGGGACGGAGCTCGCCCGGCCATGGCGGACGGCGGCTTGGTGCTCATGGGCGGCGGCTGGGCCGCTGCGAGAGAGGAGATGAGGGGAAACGACGGCAAGCTCACCGTGAGTCCGCTTTGGAGGGTCAAGGCTCGAGGCGGCCGGAGTGCAGCGAATCGACGACGATGGTGGCCGGAGCCCGAGGTGGAAGACGACGGTGATGGCGACGTTGCTGGCCTCCCGGGGTCGCGTAGCTCGGCGGAGACGGAGAAGAGGTCGGGGCGGAGCTCTTGGGGATGGCAGAGGGCAAGGGGGTGGCTGTGGCCGCGGGTACGGCGAACGGCGGCGGCGGTCGCTCTCGGTGAGCTCGAGAGAGCGAGACAGAGGAGAGAACGAGGGAGAGGAAGAGAGCGAGGGGGTCCAGGGGGTCGCGTGGCGCTCGGGAGGCGCCCAGAGCGTCGGGGTGAAGCAGTGCAGGGTGGAGGTGGCGCGCGGCGGTGCGTCGTCGAACCTGGCCCTCCTCTGGCAGAGGAGGAAGGCGACAGGAAGGAGGCGGTGGTGGGCTGGGCCGCTGGAGTTGGCCAGGTGGGCTGAGAGGTGAGCGCCAGGTAGTCCCTCTCTCTCTCTCTCTTTATTTGTTTTAGTTTTCTATTTTTCTGTAGATATGTTTGGCTTTAATAAAAATGCCAGGGCATTTCCAAAAATCATTAAAGTGGTCAATGTCACTGTTTGGAATATTTCCAACAACAAACATTTCAGTTTATGATTATTTGAACATTTAAAATATTTTATAGTATTTAAATGCCCAAATGCAAATACCATATGAATTAATTCAAAAGTCCAAATGTCATGGAAAAATGTGCATCACCCCTGGTTATGTTTTAAAGCATTTTTCCAGATATGAGGAACATTTTTGAAGTCCATTTGGTTCATTGAAAATATTTCTTAGTTGAACCTATTTGAATTGTTTTTGGTGCTAGGGCTTGGTCATCCCCATTTCAAATTTTCATGAAATTAAACATGATGCATGGATGCAATGCCACTGGTTACAAGCAAGCTCTAGGGCTGATCTGGGTCAGGATGACTCACCCCACTAAACAAGAATCTCGCCCCGAGATTCAAGACGTGAGGTAAGAGGAAAAGGGAAGTCGCAAACTATCACAATCTTCATGATCCATTTGCCTTCTCGAAGATGTTGATTCATTCCATCATCTTGGTCTTGACGTCTTCGAGATCTTCACCCGACACTACAACAGAAAGAAAGGGGAAACCCTACATGATTCGATCTTCACGAAGATCAAGTAAACATGATCGTCTCACGGACTGAGATGGTGACACATCTCGAGTTGAGACACAACACCTCGAGAGGGATGGAAGAACAACGACGGGGTTTGATTGGTGGCAACAATTCCACGCTTAGAAAGAGGGTGGATGGTGTCAAGGTGGCGAGGAAATATTTACCATGATCCCGTAATGGGGCACCTTGAGAAAGGTGACGCAAAGAACTATTCCCTTAAGTGGCAAAAAGAATTACTTTTGATTCAGAGATCATTGGAACTCTTTATACCAGCCTAAAGCAATCACAAGCGATCATTTGAAAGAGTCCGAAAGAATGACATACTCGGACTAGAATGGATGATGTGGACTACCTTGTTGAAGGGAACGCAATGGATGATTTTTGCTTATCATCGGAGGTGGAGGGGGCCTATGGTAAGTCCACTTTTTGAAAATGAACCTGGACAAGAATTACTAAGAAGGCAACCTATAGTGAAATGGCACAAGGACGGTGCAAGCTGGGAACGAAATGCAACTGTTGGAATGTTCCAACCATCATATCTGCCTGAGATTCAGACCCGATTGGTGCTGTGGATATTCCAGACTAATCGGGTCCGGAAAGAAAAATGAAAGTTTGCAACACAAATCGACAAGAAGATGTTGCGAGATTCTCGGGAATGAACTTCGATAGCAAGCTCCAAAACATGAGCTGGTTCTGCTACTAACATGTGAACATGTTGTCCAAGACAAGAATGACCACATAGTAGTCTTATCATAAAACACTACCGAGTTCAGGTGGGGAACCATCATCGAGGATAACGAAGTCTTGTGCATGACCTAGGATTTGCACAACAACTCCTTTTCCTTGAACAAATCAACCAGTGGCTTGGTGTGCTATGGAATTCATATGGAATGAAGATGATCAGTCTATCGAACCACGAATACTTCGCTTGCGTGCATGATCGACTTGGGATGATTCCAAAGGAAACAGAACAAACCTTTCTCAAATTCATGGCGGCAACTTACACCTAAAACACATGAATTGAGGAAGTCACTCTTTCATCCAAACATATACTTCATGAACGAAACACGAAGAAATGCTTACACAAGTTTCCAATACTAGGTTGATGGTCAACATGACTCATGGGGGAGACAAAATGCTACTGATGGGCTCAACAGCAACTCATCGGAATTTCCATATCACTGGACTTCCACCATCATGTGAACACGGTAATAGTATTGGTCAGACCAAAAGATGTAATGGTGTATGCCCGAGGGATCAACCACGAGTAAGACAACATTACGAGCATCACTGGTACTGACTTGATTTGACGATAGCCCACACTCAAATCAAAGGATTGATGAGACCATAGGTCCAGCAACTGATCACAAGGACCGATTGATGAAGACATCATCTTTCTTCAACGCACACTACACAAGAATATCCCTTTGGAACGAACTGAGTTAGGCAAGCTTTTATCTTCCAACTCTCCAAGTTGTTGTCTAGCTCATCCAACTAGTTCAGGAATATCCAACACAGATTCTTGGAGAAAGGGTGGTTCACAAGAAACCAACTTGATCACGAGCTCAACATAACAGTCAGGGGACAACCTGGTAATACTTAGAGAAGATATTCGTAAAATCACAAACCACCGATATGTTACTAAGCTCGAGAACAACCTTGCTTTTCGAGGCAAGATGATATGATCAAATAAGCAAGGGATTGAATAACCCTAACTCATTGATCGAAGGGTGCACCGAAATAAGGACTAGGTAGCACGATCAATCTTAGGATGATGATTTAATAACCAACACGCTAAGAGTGAGGATATTGTCCACTAGCTGCCAAGCAACGAGTTGCTCGGAGTATTGATTTCACACATCACAATTCACTCGTCGGCATTCCGGTTTCAACAACTTGGAACCGAGGAATGAATAATGATGGCGAGAAGTATCACTGCATCAAGAATTCAAAAGAGAAGGTGCAATTCTCATGACATTCTTGACATAAGGTGGTAACACTCCAGGTGGAACAGCATCAAAAGCTGAATTGGCATTTTGATCTGCGGGATACAACTACTTTGACCCAATCCTAGAAATGGATGAGGTATCGAGTTTGTTTCTCCTAGTCATTCCGAGCAGAATGGCTTGACGGACCACAAGGATAATAGACATCGATAAACGAATGCACACAAACTCTTGGTTATCAAGCGATAGAGGATGGTCGGATACAACTAAAGAGAGCAACTAAAAGGAACATATACTTTTTCGAGTTGTGGAAGCATGGATTAGTATATCGAGCAAGGCTCAACATTTCTCCCGGATAACCCATGCAGAAAGTAGAATTGGCAGATTCATAATATGGAATGGAGAACTACTCAAGAGTACTCTGATTGTGATCTTTTAGTTCAAAGAACTTCTGCCTTAACTAGTTCATGGTATTTGGAAGAAGGAAATACCATGGACCTCGAGGACTATCACAAAGTTACTAATATCCTAAAGGAACTAGCAATTACTAACAACATGAAGTAGGGTGAATCTCGGGTTCAAGAACCCAGGAGTAGAATGCCTACTAACTAATAACATCACGGGATGCTTTCGTGAATAATGGCCGTAATCATCACACTTTGGGGATACAAAAGCGTTGCTAAGTTGCTAGATGACTTCCTAAACACCTAGGGTCATAATAATAACTCCAACATATATGTTGAGGCAGCGGAGTACCTCAACATACCAATTTGTGTGATTAATCTGGCCCGATGAACATTAGAAATGGAGGGAGGGATTTGCAAACGCATCGGACTATTTAGAGACACAGGATGACTCGGACAAAGATAACTTGCTGTAAATGCTCAAAATGATTTGAGACATCCTGCAAAATGGTGGCATAACCACTCAAAATCACAATAACAAGGTTCCGAGATCAACAATTATCATACAGAAATAGTAGGAACTGAACTGAGGCTTAAAACCAACAATCTTATAAGTCAATGGATTAGTAACACGTCATCCTCGATAGATAGATGAGAAGCCTAATTCTTAAACCCGTAGAAGAGAAGAGGATGACTCGGATCGAAGGCCATGAGGTATAAGGAGTAAAAAGAGCCTTACGTTCCTTCCACAATCAATTCCCTTACATAACTAAAGCATTTCTAGACACAACTTGACCAGTTTGGCTTGGTAATCCTCTGACAGCAACAGGCTCGATACCAACGCTGTCGGGACCCGATCCTAGTCACACCGATCTAGCATGTAACACATCATATCACTTTGCGGCCTCACGCATGCGGTATTCCCACGGTGTCGCCTTACCATGGCCCGGGACCGTTTAAGCCTTTTGGCTCACGTATATGATAGTGTCGCTAGCATCCATATGACAAAGAACCCGGGCCGACATGGCTAGTCGTGAACCCAAAGTGGCGCTTAACCCATGGGGACAGGCATACATGAATCACATCGAGCATGTCGGTCATCAACGTATAAATTCGGGCTGTAACCTGGCTAACAGGACTCCGGTATCCCGGCTGTAGCAGGCTAGGCAGGACTCGAATAACACCGCGTGACATTTCCCCAAAGGGATGTATATAGGAACGAAGTGAAACACATGCCGACCAGTCAAGTGTCCAAGCAGTAGTCTTTGGGCTAGCAGGACTCCGGTGAACCCGGGCAGAAGCGGACTACTATCGCTCGTAAGCACGAGACTACATTTCCCCATATGAGAGGCTGCCAAGGATAAACAACTAGTTTGTCGGATCCCACACATACCAAGCATTTCAAACATACACACAATATGCTCAATATGTGTAGATACAACATGGCATCACAACATAACTCTCTGACTCGAATATTTATTCAATAGGCTCGAGGAGCGAGGTATTACAAACATGGGTCTCATGACCCAACACTCGAAACATACAAGTCAAAACACAAGCGGAAGCTAAACATGTCTCGAAAGTACGTATAACTATAAATGAAGAAGAAGGTGAGAAGCGACTATCTACCAGATCTGCCGAGGCACAAGATCGTAGCCGAGGTAACAAGCTAAATGTCAAGTCCAAGCGGAACTACTAAGCGAGACCGAAGACTCTCTGCAAAACATAAAATAAGCAAGCGTGAGTACAAACGTACTCAAGAAGACTTACATTAGAACTAGCTACATATGCATCATTATCAAAAGGGGTGGTGGAGTTTGTTGCGGCAAGCCAGCTTTGACTTCGGTGGCTATCCCGAACTACGATCGCAAGTAACTCTTTTGAGGTGGCGCTACGAGTCCACATATTCACCATATCAATACACCACTATGGACCCGCTCCGTCTCCCTACGAGAACGCCATCCATAGCACTCACGCTTATCTTGCGCATTTTAGAGTATCCACTTTCACTTGTCTATGAACCGATATAGGCAACCCAGAAGTCCTTTTCCGTGGACACGGCTATTCAATAGATTATATTAAACCCTGCAGGGTGTACTTCTTCACACACGCTCTCACCACTTACCGCCGTTTACACGACATGTACTCGGCAACCTTCAAGCGGAAGCCCAACGTGGGTGTCGGCCACGGCCTACCTAAACACTCAAGTCCCTAGTCCGGGTTTATCGCCTATTCGGGTTCCATCCGCAGGAGTCCGGCGAGGTTTCCCATACAGCCCCGAGCGATGTGTGCGGGGTTCCCGAGATACCAAGCGGGCACTCGGTACACGGGCCACGGTGCCTACCGCAACACAACCCACCCCTAAGGTCGGCGTTATGCGGCCCCAAAGATGCTACAAACACCGAAACTACTTGCAACTCCCGGACTAAGAACAAGGGTGGTTAAGAAGCCGAGAGGGTCCATTGGTTTCGGGCCCAATGCGTGGTAGTAATCAGATCATGGATCACATACACGTAACTCAGTTCACGAGGGGCCAGTGCAATGAGACAACCCACCATGTACTCCTACATGGCCTCTCACCTACCTTTACCAAATCGTGTTCACACACTTAGCTCACACACAATAGGACATGTTCATAACAATTCCAATTCATTCCCGATGAATCAGACCCGACTCAACTCTAAGAAGTAGCAGGCATGACAAACAAGCATAAATGAGTAGGCACAACATGGCTCAAACAATTCCTACTCATGCTAGTGGGTTTCAACTAATTACTGTGGAATGACAGGTCATGCAAAGGATCAAGGGGTTCAGATACCGCAGCAAGTAACACATGAGTCGTTGTTGTCCTAATGCAGTAAAACAGAGCAGGAGTGAGAGAGTGGGATTGTATCGGAATGAACAAGGGGGTTTTGCTTGCCTGGCACTTCTGAAGATAATATAGTTCTTCATCGGTGTCATCGAATTCATCGTCAGTCGTCGCTCTTCGAGAGGGGCAATTACCGGCAAACAAGAGAGAACACAATTAATGCAATGCACATTCACATGAATGACATGTCATGTTAAGGTACTGAATTCACCTAATGCAATATCTAGCCAGTTAATTAAAGTGGAATTCAAACAAGGTTGAACTCCAACTCCAAATGCTAGTTCATAAATTACCCTAATCATGATTCATCCTATTCAGTGAGGTTAACTTGCTCAAACATGCATGATCATGGCATAAACAGATTCTTCATATTTTTCTGATCATTTTTCATATATAAATTATTTAATTTGGAGTTACAGATTAAAAGTTATGAATATTTGAAGTTTGGGGTATTTTACAAATTTCCTGAATTAAATTAAATCCGAGAAAAGGAATATTGCGTCGACATTAAGGCCAAAGATTAACGTCACTATGACGTCGGCCGGTCAACTCGGCGGTCCAGTCAAACCCCGACACATGGGTCCCGAGTGTCGATGGATCGATTAAACTAACCTAAGCTTAGTTAATACTAACCTAACTTAGATTAGCGGCGGGGCCCGCATGTCGATGAGGGAGAGGAAAGTCAAACCGGCAAGTCAACCCACGCCGTCAGCCGGTCAGTAGTCGTGATGGCGTTTAGCCGCCGGCGAGCCCGATGCGGCGGCGAGAGTGATTTTGGCCGTTCCGGCAACCAAAAGGGCCGCGGAAGGCATCTAGGTGGAGCTGGGAATGAGCCGAGGCTCTTGGTGGAGTTAGCCGGGGTCGGGATGGCCGGGATCGACGGCGGTGAGCTCCAAGGCGGCGGCCGGAGTTCGGTGGTTGCGGCTGGGAGGGCTAGAGCTCGCGGGCGAGGGAGCTGAGCAGGGCAGCGACGAGGGAGGTGCTCTGGAGCATGCCGAGCTACTAAGCGAGGCGTAGGTGCTCGGGCACGGAGCTCACGGCCATGGCAGACGGCTTGGTGCTCATGGGGCGGCTTCTGAGCGTATGCAAGAGAGGAAGATGAGGGAAGCGACGGCAAGCTCACCGTGGAGTCCGTTTGGAGGGTCGATGGGCTCGAGGCGGCGGAGTGCAGCGAATCGGCGTCGATGGTGGCCGGAGCCCGAGGTGGAAGACGAAGGTGATGGCGGCGTTGCTGGCCTCCCGGGTCGCGTGGCTCGGCGGAGACGGGAGAAGAGGTCGGGCGGAGCTCTTGGGGATGGCAGAGGCAAGGGGTGGCTGTGGCCGGAGTGCGGCGAATGGCGGCGGTCGCTCTCGGTGAGCTCGAGAGAGCGAGACAGAGGAGAACGAGGAGAGGAAGAGAGCGAGGGGTCCAGGGGTCGCGTGGCGCTCGGGGAGGCGTCAGGCGTCGGGGTGAAGCGAGGCAGGGTGGAGGTGGCGCGGCGCTTGGCCAGGCGTCGTCGCGCCTGGCCCTCCTCCGGCAAAGGAGGAAGGCGACAGGAAGGAGGCGGTGGTGGCACTGGGCACTGGAGTTGGCAGTGGGCTGAGAGGTGAGCGCCGGGTAGTCCCTCTCTCTCTCTCTTTATTTGTTTTAGTTTTCTATTTTTCTGTAGATATGTTTGGCTTTAATAAAATGCTGGGGCATTTCCAAAATCATTAAACTGTCAATGTCACTGTTTGGAATATTTCCAACAACAAACATTTCAGTTTATGATTATTTGAACATTTAAAATATTTTATAGTATTTAAATGCCCAAATGCAAATACCATATGAATTAATTCAAAAGTCCAAATGTCATGGAAAAATGTGCATCACCCCGGGTTATGTTTTAAAGCATTTTTCCAGATATGAGGAACATTTTTGAAGTCCATTTGGTTCATTGAAAATATTTCTTAGTTGAACCTATTTGAATTGTTTTTGGTGCTAGGGCTTGGTCATCCCCATTTCAAATTTTCATGAAATTAAACATGATGCATGGATGCAATGCCACTGGTTACAAGCAAGCTCTAGGGCTGATCTGGGGCTGTGACAAACTCGCTGCCCACCCACCACCCACTTAGTAGCCACTGTCGATGATTTAACCGACATGCTCGATTTCGACTCCGAAGACATCGACGGCATGGACGACGATGCAGGAGAAGAACAGGTACCATCGTCCACAGGGCGCTGGACAGCAACTTCATCACATGACATATACATGGTGGATACACCCAAAGAAAACAATGACAAGAACGGAAGGATGCAGCAAAGAACAGCTCCATCGAGAAGCCAACAAAGCGTCGGCGTCGGCGCCGCTCCAAATCCCGCCTCGGCAAAAACAGCGATAACAGCGAAAGAAAAATAACACCCCAGTCGACTCCAGAGGAAATGACAACCACATTGACCCAGCGGCAGAGCAGGATGAACCTGCAAACGGCGAACATAGTACAGATCTGCTGTCCGAACACGGCGATGCCGAGGATAAATCTCATTAACCTACCTCCGAAGAGGAAAACAGTCCGGTAGAAGATGCACACATCATCCCGGAAAGGCACTTGGAACAAGAAAACCCCCGTAGAAGGCTCATTTCCACCGCGAGGAGTCTGAAGAAGCAGAAGCAAAGGCTTAAGGCCGCACATAATACGCTCAACAGCAGATGGAACAAAGTGCTCGACAACGAAGCAAAATATGGTGGAAGCTACCACACAAAGAGCTATCCAAAGCGCAAACTGCTGCCTGGATTTGAGGATGAGGCCTTAGAGCCCGCATAGCCAAAAAATAAAACGGCCTACCGGTCGGATCGGCCACCTTGTGGCCGTGATAGAGCGGCTAACAAGGCCACACATTAGTCCGCACATGCTTCACGTGATGACTTGCGTCAGAAGACCGGCGCGACCAGATCCATCTATGGATCTGGGAAGCTCGCTCCGGCACAAAATCAAACCAAACACTACAATGTCCGAACGCCATGATACATCCAAATACAGGGGTGTCGCACACCCCCTCTGTTTCACCGATGAGGTGCTGGACCACGAATTTCCAGAAGGATTCAAACCGGTGAACATAGAGGCGTACGACGGGACTACAGACCCTGGGGTCTGGATTGAGGACTTTATCCTCCATATCCATATGGCTCACGGAGATGATCTCCATGCCATCAAGTACCTGCCCCTCAAGCTTAAAGGACCAGCTCGGCACTGGTTGAAAAGCCTCCCCGAAAACTCAGTTGGAAGTTGGGAGGAGCTAAAGGATGCTTTTCGGGCTAATTTTCAAGGGACCTATGTCCGACCTCCGGATGCAGACGATTTAAGTCATATAATATAGCAGCCCGGAGAGTAAGTCCGAAAGCTTTGGAACAGGTTTCTCACTAAAAATAATCAAATCGTCGACTGCCCAGACGCCGAAGCCTTAGCAGCTTTCAAGCACAGCGTCCGAGACGAATGACTCGCCAGACACCTCGGCCAAGAAAAGCCGAGAACAATGGCAGCCCCGACAAGCCTAATGATCCGCTTTTGCGCGGGCGAAGACAGCTGGTTAGCACGCAGTAGCACCAGCGACCCAAGCACATTCGAAGTCAGGGATGGCAACGGAAAACGACATAGTAAAAGCAAGCGTCGGAATACAGAAGACAGCCCAGATAATACGGCGGTAAACGCCGGATTCAGGGGCTCCCGACCAGGTCAGCGGAAAAAGCCTTTAAAGGCAGCAGAGATGGACCGTCCAGCCTAAACAAGATTCTAGACAAACTATGTCAGATCCATGGCACCCCCGATAAACCTGGAAATCACACCCACGGAGAATGATGGGTCTTCAAGCTGGCCGGCAAGCTAAAAGTCGAACACAAGGGGAGGGAGACACCAAGAAAAGACGAGGATAAACCTCGCCAGCAAAGCACTGGGGGACAGAAAAAATTCTCACCAGAGGTTAAAACAGTAAACATGATCCGCGTGTCAAAAAGGAGAGGCAAACATGCACTCCGAGACACACGCGTCGTCGAGCCCGTCACCCCAAAGTTCAACCCTTGGCTGGCCTGCCCGATCACTTTTGATCGCAGTGATCACTGGAAAAGCATCCGGCATGAAGGATTGGCTGCCCTGGTGTTAGACCCAATAATAAATGGATACCATCTCACATGAGTCCTTATGGACAGCGGCAGTAGTCTACATCTGATATATCAGGACACAGTCTGCAAAATGGGGATAGACCCGACAAAAATCAGCCACAGTAATACTACCTTCAAGGGAGTAATACCAGGCCCAGAGGCCCGCTGCACGGGCTCTCTATTACTACAGGTTGTATTCGGTTCTCCCGACAACTTTTGAAGCGAAAAGTTAACCTTCGACATCGCTCCATTCCGAAGTGGCTATCAAGCACTACTCAGAAGAGAGGCTTTCGCTCATTTTAATGCAGTGCCGCACTACGCTTCTCTCAAGCTTAAGATGCCCGGTCCATGTGGCGTCATCACCATTAATGGAAACGTCGAACGTTCCTTACAAGCAGAAGAAGGTTCAATGGCTTTAACAGCCGAACACTAAATGACCCCTCCAACCGGAATAAAGGATCGGTCGTCAAGACCGCGGACACGGCTAGATGAGTCCGGCGCATTGCTAGCTATAACAGCTTCGATAAACCTGAGGTTGGTTCAATGGTTACGCCACCACAGACGGCACTAGGGGCTTCCCGCGTGTAATCAGGGCTCGTTCGGCTCAAACTTGACTTATCTTGAATTTTAATGGTTTATTGAAAGTAACCAATTTTTTGGCACGACAACTTTCACCTAAGTTCTTCTCTTTTACAGATGATAATCGTGCCACACCCGTCCAGGATACGTCACAATGGAGACACGGACGCAGACGTGCAGCAGGGACCCGCTCAAATGTTTCTTTTTAGATTAAGACCCTGTGTAAACCTTTTTTACTGTCTCTTCTTGTTCACATCTTCCGGATACTTTGTATAACCGAGAAGGATGCTGACGTTATTGGCATTTCGCCACGTCAGAACATTGCACGTACCTGGACACTCGAGGTTCATTATGTAAGGCATTGCTCAGCCCGGCTTATGTTATAAAGACCGAATACCTTAGGGAGTGTTCGGCGTCGCGAGTCTGGCCTTATATGCATCAGCTCTGGATCATGTCTTTGGTCAAATGTTGGGTTTGCCCAGCTCCCGTGTTTTGATACCTTACGTTCCGCTCTATCGGCTAAGGTGGCACCGGGAGAACTACTGCGATTGTGCCCTGGTTCATCCGGATGAGCACCTCAGTAGAGAAAGCCGAAAACTTACTATCATGATAAAGCACGAGACTGGTCAATCACTCGATGACTTAGCGGAATCTTCGGGATTCCTCCGCATTAACGGAGGGCCGTTTCCCGATCATGTACGTCTGGCGCCCGTATTCGGACGGCCGGAGGTACCAGGGGCTATATAGTAGTCCCACCATCAAACTCCTATGGCTAAGTGAAAGTGTTAAAGCAATATAGTCCGATTGCCTCGTTCGCTACGCTACCACCTCCTTAATGGACTAAGACGTTGGATCAAGTGTGAATATGTGTTTTTTGTGAACACCCCCGCATTATATGCGTGGGGGCTGAAGCCGACGACTGCAAACTTTCAGGTTATATACATATATACATAAACGGCCGCACATGAGGAATCATAACACTTTCAGGCAAAAGTATAAACACGACCTTTATAATACAATAAAACATCATTTTTACAATGGGAATAAATGTCACTAAAACATAATATTCTTCGAGCACTGAGCCTCTATTAAACGAGCGCCTTCAATGACCTCTTCAAAGTAGTGCTCGGCAGATACCCGGCCCACGGCCGGACTCTGGGTAGCAATAGCGGTGGCCTCCATCTCCGCCCAGTATTTCTTAACACGGGCAAGTGCCATCCATGCACCCTCTATGCATGCTGACCTTTTCAATGCGTCGATGTGCGGCACATCGCCAAGGAACTGTTGCACTAAACTAAAATAACTATTTGGCTTTGGGCCTCCTGGCCACAGACGATCCACAACCGACTTCATGGCAAGCCCGGACAACCTTTGGAGCTCGGCCCACTCAGCCATTCGCTCATTCAACAGCAGCGGATGCACGGGACATTGAATTGCGACCAAAACAGCTTTTCCACTTCACGATCTTTTTGATCCTTGAAGTACTCGGCCGCATCAGTACCACTCGTCGCAAACTCCACGTATGCATCCGCAGAACTCCATAGTTGATCTAGAGAGGCATACTCTGGATCTCCGAACTTCGTCTGCAACAAAAAGGGCTTCCCAGCCGCGATATCTCCAGCTTGACGCAGCTCTTCCTTCGTCGCTCTGATTTGAGAGCGGGCTTCCTTGGCTGCTACCTTGGCCTTCTCCAGGTCCGTCGCCTTTGCTCGGCTTTCATTTTCAAGAAGCTAGTAGCGGTCGGCGGCATCTTTCAACTCAACGGCCATTTCGGCTATCTTCTCCTTGCTTTGGCAATGTGCCGCCTGTTCGGCTCTCAGCTCTTCGACCGCCTTTAGAGCGGTCGCATCACTATTCCTAGCATATTAAAGATACTAGCATCATGCTCCTCTTACTATATGTTGATCACCGGAGAAATCACATACTCTGTGCCTCGTCGAGCCGCTTGTTCACAAGCACGATGTCGGCATCTGCCACATCAAGTTGCCGCTTTAGCTCGGCAAACTCACAAGTCTGGCTAGCTACCGGACCCTCAGCCACCTGCACATGAAGGCAGCCTGATTATTACCTGGGACTATGATCCTCTGTTTGCCGCCGTTCTCGACGGCAACCAGAGTCTCAGGGGCTACTATTTGCATAGCGCACACCTAAAGTGTGCGGTACCGTCAAAACATACACTAATTCACGTACCTTAAAGCCTTTCAGCAGACACACAAAAGTTTCATGCAACCCGCTTTCGGCGGACGAAATCCTCTGAATCACCGTACCCATTAACGTACGATGCGCTTCTGAGATAGCCGCTTGCTCCAGAAGATCCTTCAGTGTGTCCGATCACAGACCGGACGGTTCCGGACTCTTTCCGTTGCTCTCTTTAGGAGCCGAATACTGAGGACTTCAGGTGGCCGAGGGATTACCCTCTGGCCTTGGCGGATCAGGAGAGACCCTTCGCGACGACACTTCAGCATCGCTCGCCTCATGAGGCGGGGTGGCATGGGGAGGTGTTTCGCTCTCCATCATCTTCGAAAGAAGATCCCCGAAGATGCACTACAAAAAAATACACTTCTGTGATGATACGTGTTTGTCACAGTAGGTCGCGTTTTTTGTCATGCATGTACATCCATGACGATTTTATGACAGAATCAAGATAGTCATACTGTCGTCATAGAAGTGTTCCATGACATTACCAAAATTATCATCACGGAAGTGTCCACTTCCATGACGATAAATCGCGTCCGCGAAGTGCTTTCGTCAAGGGTGACCGACACGTGGCATCCACCGTAACGGAACGCTGTTAAGCTATCGGGTCGGGTTTTGGATCCGATAACCCGTTAACAGCCCCGACCAATGGGGATTTTCCACGTGTAAAATCATCGTTGGTTGGAGGAAACACGTGTCGGCTCATCGTTGGGACAGATGTCATCCACTCATTGGACAGAAGGCGCCTATGATACGTCGACACGTGGCACGGCCCAACAGAGGCCCATTCCTGTGAAAAGGCTGGCTCGTTTGACTTGGTCAAAAGGTGGCGGACCGGCCCATGAAAGCCTATTAACGGCTTGTTCGCATATAGCCCATTTACAGCCCGCTAACCCAAGGCCTGTTACGCCCTATCCGAATTAGGCCCAGTAGCGTCATCTTTGCCATCCAATATGACTCCAGCCCATTTTCACTTCTGGCCCATGCATGGCCCATGACGTCTTTCAGCCCATATGAGGCCCTATGTAACTCTTGGCCTATTAACGGCCCGTGGTGAAATTGGCCCGCAATGAACAGTGTATCACTTTACACCCATTAACGGCCGTGGTGGCGGCCCGTAATGAACGGTGTATCACTTTATACCCATTAAGGGCCCGTTATTCGATTGGGCCGTTTCAGCCCATGTTATCTTTTTTGCCTTCTCGAGCCCATTTATTCTTGGGCTCATTTCCGATTCGTTTACTTACGGCCCGTTCTTGTCATTTTACGCTTGTGGTCCAAATTCAAGACGTGGTTACGATCGGCCCGTTTGTGGTCCGTTAATCGTTGGGCCGTTTTCATAGCGTCATCAATACGGCCTATTAACGATGGCCCGTTATGGTCGGCCCATGAACGGATGATTCCAACTCTAGCCCGTTCTGACCATAACGCTGACCGTTATTGGCCCATGTTTGTGCCAATCGATCATACTGGCTCGTATAAGGCCCATTGATGATACGACCCGTAGAAGGCCCATTGTTTCTACAGCCCGTAGAAGGCCCTCTTTTTTCTACGGCCCGTAGAAGTCCCATCGCTTCTACGGCCCGTAGGAGGCCCAAAGGTCACTACAAAGAATATTAGCCCATGGTTATTGTGGCCTAGTTTAAAAATAGGTTATTGCAGCCACTAGCAAACCGCGGAAAAAGAACTGCACTGACTACAAGAAAACAAATAAACAAGACAACAAGGAAATAAATAAGCAAGCAACTTATGCTAGGCTATCATGGCTATTACACATATTACATCCACTGGGCATCAAAGTTCGCCACCAGTGCAAATATAGCAAACAAAGCAGCATATCATATACCTTTGGTTGTCAAAGTTGGCGACCAGCGCAAATAAACGCCAGACAAAACAAATCCGTAACTGAAACCACTTCAAGATCTCAAGAAACAATATCACGGGGACCCATAATGCTGGCAAGATGCTTAGCAAGCTTATTAGCTTTCTCTTGTTTGGCGCTTAAATCCTCCAGTAACTTCTTTGTTGCACCGTAAAATATGCATCTGAATTCTGCGGGGACTTCCTCACCCTTCAACTTCCTGTCAGCGGACATCTGATCGATGTCTTTCAACTTGAAGTTGAGACTCAAGAAGACGAACTGATTCAGGCAGCGAGTTCAAGATCTTGTGCGGCAGTAGTGGCGATAACTTCGAACACTACATCAAGACAGGACTTTTGGGTTCCCTCACTATCGTCAAGATAGTTTTTATCAGCTTTCTTGGAGACCAACAGGATGTCTCTACTATCTTGAACCTTATCTGCATTACTTCCTTTATCATTGGATAACGCGTCTTTGTTCTCCAATATTTTGTCCGCATTCTAAAAGAGAAACAAGCGGACACATCACTTGTTTACCATGTTGTATATGAAACTCATTTTGGTAAATGAGTTCGAGAGTAAAGTGGACAGGATAATAGCATGAAACAAACATATATCTATGTACCATGGTCACTTTATGGTCTATATCATTCTAGTTTTGTTGCCAAATCAAGATAGAGACACAGTTCAAATATATTTGTTCAAGACAAAGCAATAGACAGAATATAAGTGTGGGTAACTATAGAGCAATAACAACACTTGTAATGTGCATGACATGAGAACATAATTGTTTATTCAATTGAAACTGAAATCAACATAGAGCAGGTTACAACAGCAAACCAGTTAAAGAAACAGGTTTAAAACATACCTGTTGCGCCATTGGAGTTTCAATTCCATCCTTCAAATTTGAAAATAGTTGGTATGAGTAAATACAGTAATGCAACAGCAAAGGAGTATGAACCATAGCTACAGAACCTGACCTGAGAACAAATCTTCTTCTCCTTTAAGCGTTGAGTTGGGATTCGGAGTGGTGGTCCTCGTGCTTTGGGCACTGCAGTTCCCTTACTAACTGCTCGTGTTTGGGTGCTTGTGGTGGAGATAGTGTTGTGCCAACTGGAACTGGGTTACTATCTGTCGGGGTTGGGGTTAGAAGGGGTGTAGCTGGTTCTCTGTCCAACTGGGTAGGGGTACAATCTGCGAGAGTCTGGGTTATGTGTGGTGGATCTCGTCCTTGGGCAAGTACAACCGTGGTTCAATCTACATCAGCTGGTAGCACTATCTTTTTTGAAGACCGTGTTGTTACTCCCTTAGATACTGCCATCACGCTCTCCAATTCAAATGGCTGATAAACAAGAAAAGTAATTGAAAGTATAGACATTGTATGATAGACAGGTGCAACGGATAGTGGGGAATAAAAGAGGGCATGAAATAATTCATATTTATGTTGTCTAACCAAACAGGATAGCATGACACAATTTCACATATATGATGGCTAACTAAATGTGATAGCATGACACAATTTCACATTATGATGGCTAACTAAAAAGATGGAAAGACATAGTTCAAAATATGAGACTATGTAAACAGGATGACATGACATAACTATATAATGTGTTTATTAAATAGGTTGGCATGCCATAATTCACATACATTCATGGATAGAATGCCATAATTCAAAATATGATGACTATAACACTAAACAGGATGAGATGATATAACTATATGATGTCTTTATTAAATGGGTTGCCATGCCATAATTCAGATAGATGATGTGTATGTACTATGTAAACATGATGGCATGATATAATTCAAATATATGATTTATATTTTAAGCAAGTAAGAAGATGGAAATCCATATATGATGTAAAAACTAAGCAATGCAAGACAACATGCATGACATGGGTAATATAACCCTGCCAAGTTTGAGAATAGACCTCAGGGGGGAAATAGGACTGGTCATCAGTCTCTGAATCCTCATCTGAGGAGCTTGATAACCCACAATTATAGGGGATCGCAACAATTTTTGATAAGTAAGAGTGTCGAACCCAACGAGGAGCTAAAGGTATAATAAATATTCCCTCAAGTTCTATCGACCACCGATACAACTCTACGCACGCTTGACGTTCCCTTTACCTAGAACAAGTATGAAACTAGAAGTACCTTGTAGGTATTTTTGGGTAAGCTAGCAAGAAAGTAAAGAGCATGAAAATAAAACTAGGGGCTGCTAAGGTAAAGACACAACTAAAGTAAATATAGCGAGTGTGGAAAAGTGATGGTAGGTGTGGCGAAATTGTCCCTTAAGCAATTGACTACTTTACTAGACCGATAGCAAGTATTATGTGGGAGAGGCCACTGCTAGCATGTCATCCCTGACTTGGAATTCTATGCACTTATGATTGGAACTATTAGCAAGCATCCGCAACTACTAACGTTCATTAAGGTAAAACCCAACCATAGCATTAAGATATATTGGTCCCCCGTCAATACCGTATGCATCAATTTCTATGCTAGGCTGAAGCTTTTGTCACTCTTGCCCTCCAATACATAGTCCTATCAACATACAACTAACCCTATGGTGTGATCCACGCGCGCGCTCATATGATGGGCACCAAAGGACAGCAACATAACCACAAGCAAATTAAATCAATCATAGCAATTCATCAACCACCGACAGGACAATAAAAATCTACTCAGACATCATAGGATGGCAACACATCATTGGATAATAATATGAAGCATAAAGCACCATGTTCAAGTAGAGGATACAACGGGTTGCGGGAGAGTGGACTGCTGTAGATAGAAGGGGGAAGGTGATGGAGATGTTGGTGAAGATGACAGCGGTGATGATGATGGCCCCCGGCGGTGTTCCGGCGCCACCGGAAGCGAGGGGGGAAGAGCCCCCCTTCTTCTTCTTCCTTGACCTCCTCCCTAGATGGGAGAAGGGTTTCCCCCCTAGTCCTTGGCTCCCATGGCATGGGAGGGGCGAGAGCCCCTCCAAGATTGGATCTATCTCTCTGTTTCTGTGTTCTCTCCTGGCTCTGTTTCACCGCTTCGTGTATATATGGAGATCTGTAACTCCGACCCGTAACTCCGGTGGGCTCACGAGGGTAGGGGGCGCGCCCTGGGGGGGCGCCACCCTACCTCGGGCCCACCTCGGACACCGGTTTGCGTTGATTTTCCTTCCAGATTTTCCATATTTTCCAAAAATAAGCTCCGTCCGTTTTTATCCCGTTTGGACTCCGTTTGATATGGATATTCTTGAAACCAAAAACATGCAACAGACGGGAGGCGGCATCGGCCAATCGGATCAATATGTTAGTCCCAAAAATCATATAAAAAGTTGCCAAAAAGTATATGAAAGTTGTATAATATTGGCATGGAACAATCAAAAATTATAGATACGACGGAGACGTATCAGCATCCCCAAGCTTAATTCCTGCTCGTACTCGAGTAGGTAAATGATAAAAAAGATAATTTTTGATGTGGAATGCTACCTAACATAATCTTGATCATATGTCTAATCATGGCATGAATATTAAGACACGAGTGATTCAAAGCAATAGTCTATCCTTTGACATGAAAACAATAATACTTCAATCATACCAACCGAACAATTATGTCTTACTGAAATAACATAGCCAAAGAAAGCTCCTCCCTACAAAATCATATAGTCTGACTATGCTCCATCTTCACCACACAAAATATTTACATCATGGACAACCCCGATGACAAGCCAAGCAATTGTTTCATACTTTTGACGTTCTCAAACCTTTTCAACTTTCACGCGATACATGAGCGTGAGCCATGGACATAGCACTATAGGTGGAATAGAATATGATGATGGGGGTTATGTGGAGAAGACAAAAAAGGAGAAAGTCTCACATCAACTAGGCGTATCAACGGGCTATGGAGATGCCCATCAATAGATATCAATGCGAGGAGTAGGGATTGCCATGCAACGGATGCACTAAGAGCTATAAGTATATGAAAGCTCAAACTGGAAACTAAGTGGGTGTGCATCCAAGTTGCTTGCTCATGAAGAGCTCGGGCATTTGAGGAAGCCAATCGTTGGAATATACAAGCCAAGTTCTATAATGAAAATTCCCACTAGTATATGAAAGTGATAACTCAAGAGACTCTCTATATGAAGAACATGGCGCTACTTTGAATCACAAGTGTGGTAAAAGGATAGTAACATTGCCCCTTCTCTCTTTTTCTCTTATTTTTTTTATTTTCTTTTTTTATATTTTTTTATTTTTTGGTGGGCTTCTTTGGCCTCTCTTTTTTATTTGGGCTTCTTTGGCCTCTTTTATTTTTTTGTAAAGTCCATATTTTCATCCCGACTTGTGGGGGAATCATAGTCTCCATCATCCTTTCCTCACTGGAGCAATGCTCTAATAATGATGATCATCACACTTTTATTTACTTACAACTCAATATTACAACTCGATGTCTAGAACAAAGATATGACTCTATATGAATGCCTCCGGGGGTGTACCGGGATGTGCAATGATCTAGCATAGCAATGCCATCAAAAAAACGGACAAGCCATGAAAACATCATGCTAGCTATCTTACGATCATGCAAAGCAATATGATGATAAATGCTCAAGTCATGTATATGATGATGATGGAAGTTGCATGGCAATATATCTCGGAATGGCTATGGAAATGCCATAATAGGTAGGTATGGTGGCTGTTTTGAGGAAGATATAATGAGGCTTATGTGTGACAGAGCATATCATATCACGGGTTTGGATGCACCGTGAAGTTTGCACCAACTCTTGAGGTGAGAAAGGGCAATGCAGTGCATCAAGACGCTAGAAATGATGGAAGGGTGAGAGTGCGTATAATCCATGGACTTAACATTAGTCATAAAGAACTCACATACTTATTGCAAAAATCTATTAGTCATCAAAACAAAGTACTACGCGCATGCTCCTAGGGGGATAGATTGGTAGGAAAAGACCATCGCTCGTCCCCGACCGCCACTCATAAGGAAGGCAATCAATAAACACCCCATCCTCCGACTTCGTTACATAACGGTTCACCATACGTGCATGCTACGGGACTTGCAAACCTCAACACAAGTATTTCTCAATTTCACAATTACTCAACTAGCATGACTCTAATATCACCATCTTTACATCGCAAAACTATTGCAAGGAATCAAACATATCATATTCAGCAATCTACAAGTTTATGTAGGATTTTATAACTAACCATCTGAATGACCAGTTCCTGTCATCTCTCTAAATAGATATAAGTGAAGCAAGAGAGTTTAATTCTTTCTACAAAAGATATTCCCAAGCTCTAACAAATATAAGTGAAGCAAAAGAGCATTCTACAAATGGCGGTTGTCTATGTAAAGAGAAACATGCAATCCAAACTTCAAATGATATAAGTGAAGCACATGAAGCATTCTATAAAGCCATACTCAAAAGATATAAGTGAAGTGCATAGAGCATTCTATAAATCAACCAAGGACCATCTCATACCAGCATGGTGCATAAAAGAAAAATAAAAACCTAATTGCGAAATACGCTCCAAGACTTGCACATATCGCATGAGCAAGCGAATCCGAAAACATACCGATATTTGTTGAAGAAAGAGGGATGCCTTCCAGCATCCCCAAGCTTAGACGCTTGAGTCTCCTTGAATATTTACTTGGGGTGCCTCGGGCATCCCCAAGCTTGAGCTCTTGCCTCTCTTCCTTCTTCTCACATCGAGACCTTCTCGATCATCGAACACTTCATCCACACAAAACTTCAACAGAAAACTCGGTAAGATCCGTTAGTATAATAAAGCAAATCACTACTCTAAGTACTGTTGCTAACCAATTTATATTTTGTTTTTGCATTGTGTCTACTGTAATATAACTTTTTCATGGCTTAATCCACTGATATAAATTGATAGTTTCATCAAAACAAGGAGACTATGCATCAAAAACAGAATCTGTCTAAAACTGAACAGTCTGTAAAATCTGAACATTCACCATACTTATGATACTTGAAAAATTCTACCAAAATTAGGAACAATAAACAATTTGTACGGAAAGACAGTGCAAAAAGAATCAGAACCATTTGACGTACCAGTAAAACACTAAAATTCACGCACTACAGCCAAAGTTTCTGTCCTGCACCGTACAAACCAACAAGTATTGTAAACATCCTAAAGGCAAACCTTGGCACATTACTTTTATAATACATGGAATTGTACAAGGGGATAATTATTTTTATTGAAAAGTTTCTGTAATCAAGATTCACAAAGTTTCCGTGAGCATGAACAAAGTTCAAGGGTAGCTCCCACATCAACAATGCTCGTCTTTCTCACTTTCGCTTTTCTTTTTTTTTGAAAAAGTTTTGGGTTTCCCTCTTTATTTTTGTTGTTTTTAAACTATATGAAAGCACTCAACATAAATAAATGACTCTCTAAAACTTCCGGGTTGTCTCCCTGGCAGCGCTTTCTTTAAAGCCATTAAGCTAGGCATATAGTGCTCAAGTAGTGAATCCACCCGGATCCCAAGGTAAATCAAAGCCAATTTTAATTAACAATGATTTGTAATTTAGTAGTGAGCACAAAGCAACATATATCAAGCAATGACGAAGTCTAACTCTCTTCCTATGCATCAGCATGTCATAAAAGAACAATTCATGCACACCAAGTAAAGGCCAATGCATAGTATAAGAAGTTTCTTGCAATTCTATAGTTTAGGAAACATAGAGAGGTGGAGATATATTTCCTCTCTCATAATAATTGCAAGTAGGAGCAGCAAGCACAATCATATTATATCTATCAAAATCATCATGTGCAACGGTAAAAGGCAACCCATCAATATAATCCTTAATAAGTGCAAACTTCTCTGATATAGTGTAGTTTGGAGAATTCAAAAAGATAATAGGACTATCATGCGTGGGTGCAATAGCAACAATTTCATTTTTAACATAAGGAATTATAGCTAGTTCATCTCCATAAGCATAATTCATATTGTCATCTTGGCCACAAGTATAGCAAGCATCAACAAAAAGGGATATTTCAAACAAATTCAAGGGATCATAGCAATCATCATAGCAATCATCCTTCGGTAAGCACGAAGGGGAATTAAACAATGTATGATTTGGAGGGTTACTCTCATTAGAAGGTGGGCACGGGTAGCTAATCCGCTCTTCCTCCTTTTGTTCTTCGCTCTCCTCATCATCTTTTTCATCCAATGAGCTCACAGTTTCATCAATTTCTTCTTCCATAGCTTCCTGCAAAATATTAGTCTCTTCTTGGACAGCGGTGAATTTCTTCATAAATGCATTAATATAGTAATTGTATTCATAATTTTCATAGCAATATCTAAGTATGGAAAGATTTTCAGGCCTATAAGCATCATCATCTAAAGCTTCATACTTTTCAAACAAAGATTCAATTTCATAAGCAGCCTTAAAAGCAACAAATTCTTCTATTTGTTCCACATCATAGTAATAATATATACCATTAGCATAAGAAGCTAAGGTTTCATTATTATTAAATTTGCATGAAAAGGGAAGGTGTGGAGCCTCCATCCTAGAGCAACAAGTAATATCATATTTCAAGCATAGATTCCAGGCATACCAATGCAACATAATAAATTGATCCCATAATAGTTTCGCTTTTTGTGTCGAGCAATAATCCCTAAAGTATTCACGTTGATCCAACGTGTCTCCCATTATAAAGTTGAATGGGGTTTTCTCAGGATTATCAAAGTAGTACTTAATATCTTTCACATAATGAGAATCGAGGGTTTTAGGAGTTACCCCATCTCCATGAGTAGCAAGTACACCTAATTTTTTTGGTATTTCATGTTCCATATCCATAAATAAAGATAAAGAACAACTAAGAACAGCAAATAAAAATTACTTAGTGATAAAGCAAACAAGCACACACGAGAATATTCACCCCACGCTATAGCTACCCGGCAACGACGCCAGAAAAAGGTCTTGATAACCCAGAAGTATAGGGGATCGCAACAGTTTTCGATAAGTAAGAGTGTCGAACCCAATGAGGAGCTAAAGGTAGAATAAATATTCCCTCAATTTCTATCAACCACCGATACAACTCTCACATGCAGCTTGACGTTACTTACCTAGAACAAGTATGAAACTAGAAGTACCTTGTAGGTGTTTTTGGGTAAGCTAGCAAGAAAGTAAAGAGCACGAAAATAAAACTAGGGGATGCTAAGGTAAAGACACAGCTAAAGTAAATATAGAGAGTGTGGAAAAGTGATGGTAGGTGTGGCGAAATTGTCCCTTAAGCAATTGACTACTTTACTAGACCGATAGCAAGTATTATGTGGGAGAGGCCACTCCTAACATGTCATCCCTGACTTGGAATTCTATGCACTTATGATTGGAACTATTAGCAAGCATCCACAACTACTAACGTTCATTAAGGTAAAACCCAACCATAGCATTAAGATATATTGGTCCCCCTTCAATCCCGTAGGCATCAATTTCTATGCTAGGTTGAAGCTTCTGTCACTCTTGCCCTCCAATAAATAGTCCTATCAACATACAACTAACCCTATGGTGTGATCCACGCGCGCGCTCATATGATGGGCACCAAAGGACAGCAACATAACCAGAAGCAAATTAAATCAATCATAGCAATTCATCAACCACCGATAGGACAACGAAAATCTACTCACATCATAGGATGGCAACACATCATTGGATAATAATATGAAGCATAAAGCACCATGTTCAAGTAGAGGATACAACGGGTTGCGGGAGAGTGGACCGCTGTAGATAGAAGGGGGAAGGTGATGGAGATGTTGGTGAAGATGACGGCGGTGTTGGTGAAGATCGCGGTGATGATGATGGCCCCCGGCGGCGTTCCGGCGCCACCGGAAGCGAGGGGGGAAGAGCCCCCCTTCTTCTTCTTCTTCTTCCTTGACCACCTCCCTAGATGGGAGAAGGGTTTCCCCTCTAGTCCTTGGCTCCCATGGCGTGGGAGGGGCGAGAGCCCCTCCGAGATTGGATCTATCTCTCTGTTTCTGCGTTTACTCCTGGCTATGTTTCAACGTTTTGTGTGTATATGGAGATCCGTAACTCCGATTGGCCTGAAACCTTCGTCGTGATTTTTTCTCAAATATTAGCTTTCTTGCGGCAAAAGAAGAGCGTCAACCGCCTTACGGTGGGCTCACGAGGGTAGGGGGCGCGCCCTGGGGGGGCGCCCCCCTACCTCGTGCCCACCTCGGACATCGGTTTGCGTTGATTTTCCTTCCAGATATTCCATATTTTCCAAAAATAAGCTCCGTCTGTTTTTATCCCGTTTGGACTCCGTTTGATATGGATATTCTGTGAATCCAAAACATGCAACAGACAGGAACTGGCACTGGGCATCGGATCAATATTTTAGTCCCAAAAATAATATAAAAAGTTGCCAAAAAGTATATGAAAGTTGAATAATATTGGCATGGCACAATCAAAAATTATAGATACGACGGAGACGTATCAGAGCTCTCTGTAACCAGCAAGATGTCTGCTTCAGCAGGTAGCATTGTCTGCTCTGAATACCTTCTTTTCACTCCAGACACTTCCATCACCTCTTTAAATGGCTGATGCACAGGAAGATGTAGCGACCCGACCTCAGATGGTCAAGTCTCTGTGTTCCAGTGTCATCCCTGGATCAGTAATGCTGACACACACAATACTCGAAGGATTTATAACAAAGTAGCAATCACACACTTATTACATCGAATGTCTCAAAAGAGAACTTATTACAATAATATGGCTTAAGGCCATCTAATGCGATAACAGCGGAAGGCTTGGAAGATAAAGTGAGTCCATCAACTCCAACGGCATAGCTGAAATTGCACGGCAACGACCTAACGAACCTTACTCCTCGTCTGAAAAGTCTGCAACATAATACGTTGCAGCCCGAGAACGGGTTAGCACATGGAATATGCTGGCAATATAACACAATAGAGCAGAAATAAAATAATGCTATCACTACATGCATATTAGGCTGGTGGAAAGCTCTATGGTTATAGTTTTGCGAAAAGCCAATTTTTCCCTACAACAAAGGAATATATTTTTATTTAACTATCATGGTGGTTGAAACATTGAGAAGGTATAACCCCAACTCAATCCCAATTAAAGTTAACAACCCAACAATATTATTTAAAAGTGATGAGATACATGTGATAAATCAAATACTAGATACTCAGAATTGTCCATAACCGGGGACACGGCTAACCATGATTAGATTGTACACTCTGCAGTGGTTTGCTTACTTTTCTCCACAAGACTTGATCACCTCCGTTGATTTCTCGCACTACATGGTGTTTGAGAAACGGATGACCGAGACATAGTCTTTAAGAAACATTAACTCTCTACTCCGGGTAGACCATACCAAACCTACAAAACCCACTACCTGCTGATCTACCTCTTCAACAAATTTTCACGTAACTTACTCAACTATGCTAGAGCCCATAGTAGCTTGTGGCTGCACACGGAAGTTTCTAGCATGAATAATCTCAGTTCCCTTTGAGCCTGGGTGGCGGTCCATAGGAAGATCACACTGCAGGTACCCGAGATTTCCAAAATAAAACAGAAAACACTGGGTTCCCCAGGTGCCTCAATCCACCCAGATGTGTATTAAAGTTGCCACCTTAAATTAAACCATTAATTAACAATCTCACATCTGTCATGGATTCACTCAAACCCAAACCACATCTACGAGCATAGCATAGCAATATAAGAAACACATAGAAGTAACTCCCAAGGTTTTGATAGTAACATTGTAATAGGTTCTACCTCAACTAGTACTTCCCAACCCACAAGTTAATGACATCCTAACCATGCAATGTTTGAGGTTTGAACTAATGCATAAAAACTGGGTATGAAAAGAGTATGATCAAAGTGTTACTTGCCTTCTTTGACGCATCCATGAATCCTAGAGACTCGTAGTAACACGCTTCGCACTCCGGGAATTCTATCGCAAGCAACCAATAACATACATAAGCAACAAGCAAAGATGCACAAGCAAAACTTCAACTAAAAGAGGCTGACCAGAAAGTTCAACTTAAGAACTCTGGTTCGCAAAAGGAATCAAACCAAACGGAGCAACGAAACTCAAACGACGAACGAAACAAGATCCATTTACTAATCTGAACTAGGGTCAAATTTTTCAGTATCAAAATCTTTTTTAAGTTGTTTAAGCGGAAAGAGGGTCTCGAGATGAAGATCTAGGCGCTTGAATCGCCTGATTCCGACTAACGAGCGAAAAGATAAACAGAAACTAAGATCGGATCAGAAATCACGATCAGAAAAATCGCGGAATAAATCCGATAAAAGAAAACTGAGGAACAGACTAACGAACGAGCGTTCGTTAGGTGTAACTAACGGGCGAGAACCGTTCGTTAAAACGAACGTACGGACGAACGTCCGCTAACTAGAAGAACCGAGAAAAACCGGCAAACCGAAAAAAACGGCTCTAGGGTTACCGGCGGCTCGGATCCGGCGGATACCTCCGGCGAGGGGGTGCGGCGAGGCGGCTGTGGGGCGGGCTGGCGGCTCTCGGGGCGACGGGCTCGGCGGCGGCTCGGGTGGCGGCGGCGGCGGCGACGGGAGGCGGCGGGCGGCGGCTCGGGCGGCTCGCTCGGCTTCGAGGCGGCGGTGGGGGTGGTGGTTTGGGCGGCGGGCGGCGATATTTAAGAGAGGGGGCTCGGCTTGGAGGAGGGGCAAGGCGGCGGCGAGGCGTAGTCCGGCTCGGACTCCAAGGCGTCCGGGTCGGCGGCGGAGGGCGCGCGGGAGGCTGCGGCGGCTGGGACGGCCTGCTCGGCTGGGCCTTAGGCCCAGTCGGACGTGAGGAACTTTTTTTTAAATAATTCCGCCGACAGAAAAAAATCCTATAAAATAAAATAAAAACCTACAATTGCCAAAACAAATTTTCACCGTCTAAATGAAATATTTAGAACGAGATGAACATTTTCTTGGCCCTAAAATGCAATTTTTGAAAACGTGCAATTTTTCTAATGCGAATAAAATCCAAATAAAATCAAATAAAAACCAACAAATGATTTTAACATTTTTCCTCCAATATTTCAATTGTTTTGAAGAAGTCATATTATCTCCTCTCATTTATGTTATTATGAAATATTTTTTCGGAGAGAAAAATAATTAAAATAAAAAATCCTCGTTTTCATTATTTGATAAAAATCAAATATGAAAACCGGAAAATCCCCAACTCTATCCGAGGGTCCTTGAGTCCTTAGGATTTCGAGGATTGCGGAACGAAGATGCAATAAAATATGATATGCAAGAATGACCTATGTATAACATTCCAAATTGAAAATTTGGGATGTTACAAACCTACCCCCTTAAGATGAATCTCGTCCTCGAGATTCGAGTTGGCTAGAAAATAGGTGCGGGTGGTCCTTGCGAGTATCATCCTCTCGTTCCCCAGGTGGCTTCATCCTCGGTATGGTGGCTCCACTGAACTTTGCAAAACTTAATAACCTTGTTGTGGGTGACTCGGCTGGCAAAGTCAATAATCTTCACTGGCTTCTCCTCATAAGTCAAATTACTGTCCAACTGAATCGCCTCCGAAGTACTTGTATCTCTTAATGGTATATCGGCCATCTCAGCATGACACTTCTTCAACTGTGAGACGTGGAACACATCGTGAACTCCTGACAATCCTTCGGGTAACTCCAACTTGTAGGCAACTTCTCCCATCCGTTCCAAAACATGGCACGGTCCTACGAATCTCAGAGTTAATTTTCCCTTAACTCCAAAACGTTTCACTCCTCGCAAGGGTGATACTCGCAGATATGCTCTGTCTCCAATCTCATAGCTTACCTCCTTGCGTTTTGTGTCTACATAACTCTTCTGCCCGGACTGAGCAATCTTAAATCTGTCACGGATCAGTTTAACCTTCTCCTCCGACTCTTTGATCAAATCTGGTCCAAACAACTGACGGTCTCCTACCTCATCCCACATCAGGGGTGTTCTACATCTGCGTCCATACAGAGCTTCAAACGGTGCCATCTTCAAACTGGCACAGTAGCTATTGTTGTCTGAGAACTCTGCGTAAGGCAAATTATCATACCAACTAGATCCATAATCTAGCGCATGTGCTCTCAACATGTCCTCCGTAATCTGGTTGACTCTCTGCCCATTCCATCTGCTCAAGGGTGAAATGCTGTACTGAACTCCAATCTCGTACCCAGGGTCTTGTGTAACTGATGCCAAAACATTGAAGTAAATTGTGTCCCTCTATCTGATACGATGGTCCTCGAAACTCCATGCAAACATACGATCCTGGACATATATATATCTTGGCCAACTTTGCACTTGTATAAGTTGTTTTCACTGGGATGAAGTGAGCCACTTTGGTCAAGCGATCCACTACTACCCATATTGAGTCATATACTGCTTTGGTCCTGGGCAATCCGGTGATAAAGTCCATGCCAAGTTTATCCCACTTCCATTCGGGTATCGGCATAGGTCATGTAGATCCTGCTGGCTTCTGATGCTCTGCCTTCACTCTCTGACATACATCACATACATCTACATACTCGGCAATATCCTTCTTCATACCAGTCCACCAGAAACGTTCTTTCAAATCTAAATACATCTTGGTGTTTCCAGGGTGTATCGAGTATGGTGAGTCATGAGCCTCCTGAAGTATCAACTTCCTGATCTCTGGGTTATTAGGCACATAAACTCGATCCTCAAACCATAAGGTATCATGCCCATCCTCGCGAAAACCTTTGGCCTTTCCTTTGCTCGTCTTCTCCTTTATCTCAGCAATCTCTTTGTCTTCCTTCTGAGCTTCTCGAATCTTGTCCAACAATGTAGACTGAACTTCCATTGTTGCAATGAAACCTCTTGGAACAATCTCCAACCAAGTTCCATTATATCTTGACTATCTCCTTCGGCAATCCCTTACTTTCAAGGATATTAGCGTAACTCTTCCGGCTCAAAGCGTCTGCTACGACATTGGCCTTTCCTGGATGATAGTGTAGCTTCATATCATAATCCTTTATAAGTTCCAACCATCTCCTCTGTCTAAGGTTCAACTTCTTCTATGTGAAAATGTACTTCAAACTCTTATGATCCGTGTACACATCACAACGGTTTCCAATAAGATAATGTCTCCAAGTCTTCAATGCATGCACTACCGCTGCTAACTCCAAATCATGCGTGGCATAGTTCAACTCATGGGGCTTCAGTTGTCGTGAGGCATACGAAAAAACCTTTCCGTCCTGCATAAGCACACATCCAAGTCCCAAGCGTGAGGCGTCACAATACACTTGAAACTCCTTATGTATATCTGGCAATGTTAGCACTGGGGCTGTAGTCAAACGTTTCTTCAACTCCTGAAAACTTGCCTTGCAATCCTCTGTCCATTTAAATTTAGTATCCTTCTTCAGAAATTCAGTCATTGGCTTAGCAATCTTGGAAAATTCTCAATGAATCTCCGATAATATCCTGCGAGTCCAAGGAAACTGCGGATCTCGCCAACTGAAGTGGGTGCCAACCATTCGGATCGATCGAACCTTCTTTGGGATCTACTGCTATGCCCTCTCCTGATATAACATGCCCAAGAAATCCAACTTCCTTTAACCAAAACTCGCACTTGCTGAATTTGGCGTATAACCGGTGTTCCCTGAGTTTCTCGAGAACTAAACGCAAGTGCTCCTTGTCCTCCTCTTCGTTCTTCGAGTATACCATAATATCATCAATAAACACCACAACAAACTTGTCCAAATACTCCACGAACACCTTGTTCATCGTACTCATGAAATAGGCAGGGCGTTAGTCATCCAAACGACATGACCGTATACTCAGATAATCCATACCGCATGGTGAACGCAGCATCTTTGGTATATCCTTCTCTCGGATCTTCAATCGATGGTATCCCGATCGTAGATCAATCTTGAAAACACCTTAGCTCCTTGCAATCGATCAAACAGATCATTGATCATTGGTAGTGGATACTTGTTCTTTATCGTTACTTCATTCAAGGCTCGGTAATCAACGACCATCCTCGTGGATTTATCCTTCTTCTCGACCAAAATCTTTGGAGCTCCCCAAGGTGATGAACTCCTTTGAATATAACCTTTCTCCAACAACTCCTTGATCTGTTTCTTAATTTCCTCCGGATCATTTCTTTGGCATCCGATAGGGTCTTTTGGATATTGGCCTGTGCACTGCAATAGCTCTATCAAAAACTCGATGTCTCGATCCGGTGGCATGCCTGGTAACTCCTCTGGGAAAACATCCGGGTAATCCTTTACTACAGGCACTTCCTCCTGAACAACTCCCATGAGGGCATTCATTTGGCTCCTCCTAGGCACATGCCTAGATACATACTTAATCCTTTTTCCCTCCGGGGTGGTAAGATAAAATTATTTGCTAGCACAGTCAATGCTACCTCCATACTTTGACATCCAGTCCATACCTAATATCACATCCAATCCTTGTGACTCCAAGATAATTAGGTCAGACGGAAAAACATGTGTGCCAATGGTTAGGGGTATCTGGTTGCACCATCGGCTAGCCGTGTACTCTGCTCCAGGCGAGCTCACTAGAAGAGGGGTCCTAAGGGTTTGGGTTGGTAGTTTGAACTTTTCCACAAATCCCCTTGATATGTATGAATGGATTGGGCTTGTTCCCAGCGCTCCCATTTCCGTTTCCATTCCTTCCTTCAGGGCAATCATTGGCATAGTGCCCTGCCTTCCCGCACTTAAAGAAAGTAACTTGACATAGGTCCCTTTTGGCGGGTGTAGCTGGGTTGGAGCGGTTCTGATTGTTATTAACTCCGTTCCCATTTCCATTCTTAGCATCGTTGTGGTTATGCGATCCTCCTCCAGTGTGGTTGTGACCTCCATGATTATGAACAAGTCCTCCCGAGTTCGGGGTTAAGCGGGGCTTCTGTTGAGCTCCTGAATTATAATTCCCTTGTCCATACTTCCTCTTACGGCTCTAAATTTGCTGCTGCTTTCCTTCAATCATAACGGCCTTGTCTACCAACTCCTGGTAGTTGTTGAAGGTCGCCACCATCAACTGCATGCTCATCTCATCATTCAGCCCTTCCATAAACTTCTCCCCTTCATGCATCTGTGGCCACATCATCAGGGGCATTGTGTGATAACTTGCTAAAATCATCCACGTACTGAGCCATAGTACGGTTCCCCTGGTGTAAGTTGCGAAACTCGCGCTTCTTCATCTGCATGGCTCCAGTTGAGACATGGGCCGTGCGAAAAGCTTGCTAAAACTGGTCCCAAGTGACATTGGCTATAGGAAAAGTAGCCGTGTAATTCTCCCACCATGCTGCTGTTGGTCCATCCAATTGATGTGCGGCAAAGTGCACCTTCTCAGCATCTGTGCAACCTGCGGTGGTTAATCCCTTCCAATACGGTGTAGCCAATCTTCAGCAACTATTGGCTCGGTGCTGCTGGAAAACACCGGCGGATGTAACCTCAGGAAACGGGCTAAATTGTCCACTGGCAGCGGGTTATTGGTGTTGTTGTTGTTGCCCTACTTCTGAACTAGCAATTGCATCAAAGCATTCTGCTGCTGGATCAACTGGGTGAGCTCCGGTGGGAAAACAAAATCGGTGTCACGTCTCGGAGGCATCTGATGGGTTTAGATGGAAGAGATTAGAATAGAAAAACGGTCTAATGAGAAAACACTACCCATATGCACATGAGGCAAACACAATGATTTCACTCAATCAATCAAGCAAGGGCATACAAACAGTCTAGGACTATCGCAAAAGTGCTCAACTACTATTAGATACATGGGGGAAATACTACTAATATAAGGTGGTCATCTAGAAATTTTGATCGGTGGAAGACTCCATGATGTCTGCTCCAGCTTCGTCTTCGTAGTCATCATCACTTGGATCGGAATCGGTGTCGTCGATGATGATGTAGTTGTCCGGGCAAGTGGGGTCATCATCTTCTTCTTCCGGTGCTGGTCCTCCCATGAATACTCCGATCTTCTTAACTAGGTCGTCGTTCTTCTCCAGTAGTGTCTTGATTTCCTCCTCATATCCGTCGCGTGTAAACTTGAGTTCTTCCTCCAGCTCGATGATCCTGGTCTTCGCCTTCTTCAACTCCATCATGTCTGCGCACATCTGGTTCTCCTGACATCGAATGTGCTGGTTTAGCTCCTGGATGAAAGCTGCAATGGATCTATCCTTGTTGGTGCTTATTACTTCCCATTGCTCGTCTCGGCGCCCACATATTTGATAGATGGTGTCATTAAGCTCCCTGTTGTAGACTTCTCCAATGCATCCCATGGTAATGTGGGCTGCCATGCTCTTGCCTAGACTCCAGGTGGGTGCTTCGAAAGAAAATTCTATGAGTTTAGAAGTTGGCGAGAACGTCCTTCCTGGAACTTTTACTTGAACCATCCAGTGCTCCTCTTCTGGTAAGATGGCGTTGTACGTCCCGGTGAAGCTCGGTATTCCAATGTTCAAGTACCTAGTGACTTCCTTCACGTGGCGTCCAAAAGGTGTGTCTTCATCTGGTTGTGCAAACTTGTTCTTCATCTCCGTCATCCTAAAGAGTGGAAAAATGGAGAGGAGTCAGAAATGAGTAGAGGAGGGTGACCTATGGTTTATCTTAGTGGTCGTGTCCTACACTCATTGTGTGCTCTGATACCATCTTGTAGCGACCCGACCTCAGATGGTCAAGTCTACGTGTTCCAAAGGTCATCCCCTGGATCAAGAATCTTTGACACACAAGTACTCGAAGGATTTATAACAGAGTAGCAATCACACACTTATTACATCGAATGTCTCAAAAGAGAACTTATTATAATAATATGGATTAAGGCCATCTAATGCGATAACAATGAAGGCTTGGAAGATAAAGTGAGTCCATCAACTCCAACGGCATAGCCGAGCTACACGGCAATGACCTAACGAACCTTACTCCTCGTTCTAAAAGTCTGCAACATAGTACGTTGCAGCCCGAGAACGGGTCAAGACATGGAATATGTCGCAATATAACACAATAGAGCGTAAACAGAATAATGCTATCACTACATGCATATTTGGTCGGTGGAAAGCTCTATGGTTATAGTTTTGTGAAAAGCCAATTTTTCCCTACAACAAAGGAATATATTTTTATTTAACTATCATGGTGGTTGAAACATTGAGAAGGTATAACCCCAACTCAATCCCAATTAAAGTAGTTAACAACCCAACAATATTATTTAAGAGTGATGAGATACATGTGATAACTCAAATAAGAGATACTCAGAATTGTCCATAACCGGGGACACGGGTAACCATGATTAGATTGTACACTCTCAGAGGTTTGCGCACTTTTCCCCACAAGACTCGATCGCCTTTGTTGATTTCTCGCACTACATGGTGTTTGAGAAACGGATGACCGAGACATAGTCTTTCAGAAACATTAACTCTCTACTCCGGGTAGACCATACCAAACCTACAAAACCCACTACCGCCGATCTACCTCTTCAACAGCTTCACGTAACTTACTCAACTATGCTAGAGCCCATAGTAGCTTGTGGCTGCACACGGAAGTTTCTAGCATGAATAATCTCAGTTCCCTTTGAGCACTGGTGGCGGTCCATAGGAAGATCACACAGTACCGGGATTTCCAAAAATAAAACAGACAACACTGGGTTCCCCAGGTGCCTCAGTCCACCCAAATGTGTATTAAAGTTGCCACCTTAAATTAAACCATTAATTAACAATCTCACATCTGTCATGGATACACTCAAACCCAAACCACGTCTACGAGCATAGCATAGCAATATAAGCAACACGTAGAAGTAACTCCCAAGGGTTTCATAGTAACAGGGCAATAGGTTCTACCTCAACTAGTACTTCCCAACCCACAAGTTAATGACATCCTAACCATGCAATGTTTGAGGTTTGAGCTAATGCATAAAAACTGGGTATGAAAAGAGTATGATCAAAGTGTTACTTGCCTTGCTGACGATTCGTGAATCCTAGAGACTCAGAGTAACACGCTTCGCACTCCGGGAATTCTATCGCAAGCAAACAATAACATACATAAGCAACAAGCAAAGATGCACAAGCAAAACTTCAACTAAAAGAGGCTGACCAGAAAGTTCAACTTAAGAACTCCGGTTCGCAAAAGGAATCAAACCAAACGGAGCAACGAAACTCAAACGGTGAAAGAAACAAGATCCGTTTACTAATCTGAACTAGGGTCAAATTTTTCAGTATCAAAATCTTGTTTAAGTCGATTAAGCGGAAAGATGGTCTCGAGACGAAGATCTTGGCGCTTGAATCGCCTGATTCCGACTAACGAGCGAAAAGATAAACAGAAACTAAGATCGGATCAGAAATCACGATCAGAAAAATCGCGGAATAAATCCGATAAAACAAAACTGATGAACAGTCTAACGAACGAGCGTTCGTTAGCTGTAACTAACATGCGAGAACCGTTCATCAAAACGAACGTACGGACGAACGTCCGCTAACTACAAGAACCGAGAAAAAACGGCGAACCCAAAAAAACGGCTCTAGGGTTGCTAAAAAACCGAACGGTTTAAAAAAACCGGGGGCTCGGGTCCGGTGGATACCTCCGGCGAGGGGGTCCGGCGAGGCGGCTGCGGGCGGGCGGGGCTCGGGCGGGCTCGGGCGGCGGCTTGGGTGGCGGCAACGGGAGGCGGCGGCGGCGGCTCGGGCCCGGCTCAAAGGCGATGGCGGGTGGTGGTTTGGGCGGCGGCGATATTTAAGAGAGGTGGGGCTCGGCTTGGAGGAGGGCAAGGCGGCAGGCGGAGTCCGGATCGGACTCCGGCCCCGGTCAGCGGGGCGCCACAGGCGGAGGCTGGGTCGGCCTGCTCAGTGGGCCTTAGGCCCGATCGAGGCGTGGGGAACTTTTTAAATAATTCACGACGTAAAAAAATCCTATAAAATAAAATAAAAATCTAAAAATGCCAAAACAAATTTTCACCGTCTAAATGATATATTTAGAACGAGATGAACATTTTCTTGGCCCTAAAATGCAATTTTTGAAAACGTGCAATTTTTCTAATGCGAATAAAATCCAAATAAAATCAAATAAAAACCAACAAATGATTTTAACATTTTTCCTCCAATATTTAATTGTTTTGAAGAAGTCATATTATCTCCCCTCATTTATGTTATTATGAAATATTTTCTTCGGAGATAAAAATAATTAAAATCAAAAATCCTCCTTTTCATTATTTGATAAAAAACAAATATGAAACCGGAAAATCCCCAACTCTCTCCGAGGGTCCTTGAGTTGCTTAGGATTTCGAGGATTGCGGAACGAAGATGCAATAAAATATGATATGCAAGAATGACCTATGTATAACATTCCAAATTGAAAATTTGGGATGTTACAGAAGAGTAGTTGAATATACAAACGTTATCGACAAATGGAACACGTAATACAAAAAAATGATAGCATGATATAATTCACATACATGATGATTGGCTAAACAACATGGCATTGCATAATTCACATATATAATGCCTTTGCAACAAGATAGCATTGTATAATTCACATATATATTGTCTTGCAACAAGATGGAAATGCATAATTCACATATATGGTAATTAGACACTAAACAGGTGGCATTCACACAAAGCATGTCTAAACTAATCAAATGGCATAGCAATGCGAGACACCATACGCACGATATGATCAACGTAACCCTGCCAAGTTAGAGCATACACCTCGGGGAGGAATAGGACCGGTCATCATCTCTCAATCCTCCTCCGAGGAGCTATCCGTAACCAAATGAGATATGCGCTTCATCAGATAGCATAGTCTGCTCTGAAGACCTTGTTTTCACTCCAGAATTTGCCATCACCGTGTCAAATGGCTGATGCACACGAAGAGTAGTTGAATGTACTAACATTGTTGACAAATGTAATATGTAACGCAAAAAAAAGGATGGCCTGATATAATTTACATATAAGATGACTGGCTAAGCAGGATGGCATTGCAAAATTCACATATATGATGCCTGGATAAACAAGATGGCGTTGCATAATTCACATAAACGATGAATAAACTAAACAGATGGCATTCACACAAAGGATGTCTAAACTAAGCAGATGACATATTTGATGTATAAAGTAAGCAATGCAAGACACCATATGCATGATATAACCAACATCAAGATGCCAAGTTAGAGCGAAGACCTCGGGGTAAATAGGAGTTATCTTCTCCTTCCGAATCCCCTCGAGCAGATATCTTCCTCTCAAGTACAATCTGAAATGCGTGGAGGGGGCTGCCTTTGTGCCTACCATGGAGCGGCGTGCATGAAATTTTATTGCCACGCAAGGCTCGTCTCTTTTGCTCTACATGTTCGGTTCCATTGTTTACAATAAGCGCCATGCATAGGGATAAAACATAGTGAGATTATGTAAGGAGTGCATGCGTAAATCCAGAGTGATGGTAGCAACCTGTGGATAGACCCGAAACCAATAATAGTAGGCAGATAATGGCTTCAGTTAAAAATATAGATAATGGCTTCTTTACTGTTTGTTTCCCACCCAACATGAAACTCATAGTAGACACCGGAGATTAACCAGATAGTAGATAGATACTATTGATAGCGGCCCCGATATGTACCGCACAACCATTTAAAAACTCAAGTTTGACCATTAGTTTGGAGCTGACTCAGAGTCTAACCGGTGAACAGGACGATAAAGTAGCATGTAATATTAAGCGATGCATAACGTAAGCAGACATGAAAGAGTGCGACCTCTCTTGCGGACCCGTGTAGTCCTCGAGGTCATCTACTCGGTTGATGATGGTAATGCAATTTTCATGGCTGCCAGCGGTGGGGAAGAAGATCTGAGGCGGCGAAAGACAGTCTGGAGGCGGATCCTTTGTCTTTGGACCCTTCTGTCGTTGGAGCAGCTGAGCTGGGGTGGACGACGACGCAGCAGGAGCGGGACAAACCACGCAAGGTTTTCTTTGACAACTATCTGTAAGAGAAGTAATTCTGTAAGTGCTCGTTTGAATTGGAGGATTCCAACAATGCAGGGATAGGAAATAGACAGGAATAGGATTGGAATGCACGTGCAAAACAGAGAATTTGAAAACACAGGATTTCTGCCAATCTGGGTGTTTGATTCACAACAACTGGAAGATCACACGATGCAAAGAAGCATGGTGAGATTAAGTCAAACCACAAGAAAATGTACGTTTATAATGCTATTATGCTACTATCTCTTAGTATTCTGCTTCATGAATAGGAATTTGAACAGGAGGACACGTGAAAATTAATTCCTACGTTTTTTCTTTCAAGGAGACACTAAAGGAACAAATCTGTGTGCTCAGTGGACAATATATATAACATGTAGAGTAAAAAAGAGATGCAACAAGTGTACAACCTCTTTGGCGAAGCCATGTCGATCTCAGCGTGATTGGGTTGGCCGGTGAGGATGCTCCGGCTGACTTTGCTGTCGGAGGAGGGGAAGAAGATCTTAGGCATCTGGAGATGGAGCCCGAGGTACTGCTCCGCTGTGATGGAGGGTTTCGTCATTGGAGCAGCTCCGGTGAGTTGTACGACGCCTAGGCTGAAGCAGGACAAGAGAGACAACGAACAACGTTAACCTGAGTGGAATTCTCATAGCATCTCCAATACATGACGTAAAATACATAACCACAAAGTTCTAGATGTAAAATACATCAGCCACTCATCTCTGAACTTAACTATTGAAACTGAACTTAACTGTCGAAACTGAACTTAACTGTCGAAACTGACCGCACTAGCAAGGTGAGGCAACACGTCGGTCGACTGACTTTTTCATCTCTGGTCAGTCGATTTTGCAGCCGTTGGATACGAAATCAAGGGCATGCGGTTCATCTTCAACCTCCACCTCGAGCCGCCACCACCACCGGCCAAAGCAGCCCCGCTTTGTGGCGGTGGTGCGCCGCCTCACCGCCTGAAAACACTCCCCACCGCCGGTCCTCCGCCACGGCCATCCCTCTAGGCCCCCACGTGCGAGATTTTTCTCCAATGATACCCACGCCACCGCCCGCCACCGCCACCACCGCCCCCATCTTGAACCCTAAGATAGATAGTGGGGTACCTCTTGAGCCCCCCTCCCTTGGCTGGTTCTTCCTTCACCCCAGCCCCCCACCCCTGAAAATCGATCGACCCAAAAGTCGATTCAGTCTCCTGAAGTGTAGCTAAATCGGAGCAGCATCGCAAGCAAGAGCAAGTGCGAGAGCAGCAGCGCGAGCAAGAGCAATAGCAAGAGCAGACCAGGCAGGGGACCGAGAGCAAGAGCAGAGCAGCAGCTTGAGCGAGAGCTAAAGCATCAGCAGCTCCTACTGATGTGGACGTTGCCGCCAAGGGAGCGATGCCGTGGAGGAAGTGGCCGGCTACGCCGCCGTGGATGGGGCCACGCCGTGTCGGCTCGGGACCGAGCGCCGGTAGCACCGTGAGATCGAATCAAGAAGAAAATACGGCGATTAGTGTACAACCTCTTTGGTGGCGCCGATTATGCGGCAACTTCATCCGAGGAAACAGTGATGATGATGCTCTTCCGGTGGTGCAGGTGAAGACGGCGGTGTGGGAATGGAGGTGGCGCAAAAAGGCGAGGAACGTCGGGGCAGCTCCTTGGAGGTGGAGGACGGGGTGGCTGAACCGGCGGGACGATGAGATCGACGATGGATCCTCATCTGGTACGGTGGATGAGGGACGTCGAGGTGTTGCTGTGGACGACGTCGTCGGGGAAGAGGCTCCGGCTAGGTGGCGGACGGAGTAGGGTGTGGGGTTTCGTCGCGGGTTTTCGCAGCCTCGGTGTACGAATGGGTGGACGGATGGGAACGCAGTGGGGAACCATGGCTTAGAGACGCGCTTGTCCGAAATGTGGGGTAATTTACGAAAGTACCCCCACCGATTTGAGGCGGTTCTTTCAGTTCAGGGGTACCACGGGCATTTCGCGTGTGGGGATTTCACAGGAGGTGGGAGTTTTCGCGCCCGTTGTAATTTCGGAATAGCAAGGCGCGTGTTGAGATGGAGGGAGTTGTCGAAGCATAATGAGACAAAGATATATCTTAAATATTTCGGGCTAACAAGACACGGGTTGAAATTTCCGGACAAGCCTAACGTGTACTGTACCAAATCAATGCGCACTACAAATGTCATTCAAAACTTTGAAGTCATGTTATGTTCAATTAAAATATTCCGCTACGTGTATAATGCATGCAACCTACTACTCAAATGAATGTTTTAGTGCATTCCAAACATATATACTACCGCTTCAATATGAACTAAATTTGAGTTCGTTTCTCTATTTGAATTAGATCTACAGTAATGATTGTTGTGAAGTCAAAGCATTTGAATTCGTTTCTCTGTTTAATAAGATCTACAATCATCATTATTGTCAAGTTAAACCATCATTTGTGTATTATCTACAATCACCACATGATTAGTCTCGAGTTACATATGAACTAGATTTTTTGTATCCACTTTTTTTTGATTTCGAATCACATTACATTTCTAGATCTAGCTAGATCTTCATAATCTAAACCATGTCTCATATGTATAATGTGTTTATCACATTATGTATGGTGCCCCGCCCCCTACGCCTACAAGTATTTAGATGTGAGTTGCAAACACCACACATTACCACAAATTCAAATAAAATGTGAGAATGTTAGATATATAGTATTGTTTAGATTGTTCGATATTTAGTTGTAAGCTGCAAATGCCACACATTATCACAAATTCAAATAAAATGTGAGATTGTTTGATGTATAGTATGGTTTAGATTGTTCGGCATTTAGTTGTGAGTTGCAAACGCCATGCATTATCACATTATGGTATAACATGTGCACATCACGTGTATCACCGCTGTATTCATGCATGCAATGTTTAAAACACTATGATCTCCTGTTCAAATATATGAATCCGCTTTCATATCAAATTATGATCTTTGTTAGTCTCTTACACCCACACAATCCTCTAACCTTTATAGCTACCACTAACTTTCTCTCGTGCATGCACACGCCTCCTCGCCCTCCCTCCCTCGGCATTCTATCCACTGGGCACATTCATTTTTTTTTCTTTAGGTCGTTCTCCCAGAGTCTCCACAACTCCTTTCCGACACACATCGATCGATAACCCTCTCCAGCGATGCCTGCCTACAACATACACACACACCTTCAATATCCTCCTTTATGTGTCCTTGCCTCGTGTCTCTCATGCGGTCAGACACACGTGTAAACTCTCGCCCCTCTTTTCATCGATCTCACAACAGCACACTCCTCCCCCTATATAGCTAGTAGTTGGGCCTCTCGCACCACCTCCTAGCTCCATTCTCTCTGTCTATCCGTCTCGCTGGGCCTTATTTGCCTCTAACAAATGGACATACACCGACCGGTCTCTCGCTATACATATAGCTAGCTAGGTCCTTATAACTCGTTTTTACCCACATGTCGATCGATCTACCTCATTAGTTGTGTCTCTCCCTTCCTCCGACAAACAACAATTGATCACCGATCTTGTTAGGTTTGCTTACCAAACACATGGTTCCCCTTCATCATCCATGGATGCATCCCGACAGATCTATCACGCACAGGCACACACAGAAACACATCCCCACTCTTATTGATAACATTGTAGTTCCACCCTCAGTTTGTCTAGTAGGCCTCTCCCACCATCTCTGAGAAGCAACTCCATCACCCATCTAGCACTCTACCCCTCTCCCTCCCTCTCCCTCCCTCTCTCTCTCCTCTCTCTCTCTCTCTGTCCCATCATTTTTCCCGTCCTTCAGTTATGTATGGATGTCGACCGATCTCCCTCAAGACATAGTTGGGTCTCTCCTTCTCAACACATATACGAGTCGTTCTACCTCTATAGTTAGGCCTCTCCCTACCCCTCCCCCCCCCCCACACACACACACCGATACATCGAGCGCTCTAGTCATGTCTCCCTGCCACACACAAACTTGACATGTGCCCTCTAAAGTTCCGGTAGGCCAGTCGCCCTATATCTTTGCACACACACACAATTTCGATGGCTCTCTTCATCGATCTTGCACCCACCCACTTGATCCTCTCTTCGACTCTATCGATAGCTATGACCCCTCCCTCTCTTCTCATGGATTGCCCGACCCTCTATGTACGATATGGATAGGCCTCCATTTCACACACATTGCATGCAAATTTTTGTTTGAGATGTCATCGACACATATTCCCACAAATAATTCACGAAATCAAACCCCCACCCCGCCCCCACCTCCCACCCCAAAACAAAAAACACTCACGAATGCGGTTTGTGTCTCTCACACACACCCATGTAGGTGGGGGACGTGCAGGAAGAGAAGAGGTGCATGCACAGCGCACGTACTCCCGTCTCTTTCCCAAGCACACCCGCGTGGGTACACGGTGGAGCTCAATTCTGTACGAAAAAGGCAGCCCACGTGGTAATTTGGCACGTGTACTGGTTGTCCACTTGGTGGAGGGAGGATCATCTACCACGGGTGAACAAACAAATTGCGACTTGACGTGTTATGTTAAAAAAAGAGGCAAACCATGTGGGGCCTACCTTAGAGGCAAGACTTTTGATGTGTCCCGTCAACTCACAGAACGAGAGAAGCTTGCTTAGTACACCGTCTCCCCCGCCCACGGGCGCGGTGGCTCGCAGGATGAGGAGAAAAATTTACTACTCCCTCCGTTTACTCCTCGTCCCTACTACCTTGGTTGTAGAGATTATATCATATTGTTTGGAATATATATGTCCTTTAGTAGATTTCAATATGAACTACTAGTACATACTCCAAACACTTATGTATATAGACATATTTTAGAGTGTAGATTCACTCATTTTGCTCCGTATGTAGCACTCTCCCTCTCCCCTCGACCCTCGCCCACATGGTGGACATGCAGCAATTCATTCGGTTTCATATAGCCAGAATGATATATACTGCACTACCATTATTGCTCGACTTCCCGAAGAGGCGAAGAGCCAATCGCAAGGTTAATATTTTGAAGATGTCAAGCGCAAGATTATAGGAGAACGAATAGTAGGTCCCGCCTCATTTATAAATAAAGTTTTTTTTCTTCAGTGGCACGTATGCAATATGATAGGTTCATATGGAGAGAAAAGGAAACCGCTCCACTATATACATAGTCAGGACGGGCCAGCCTACACGGTTGCTTGCTGGGGTTGCTCTCTTCACACTCTCTCGCACAAAATGACTGTGGCCACATCTCTAACATCCCGGCGGATCACGTCCGCTTGGGGAAGGGGTGGATGCTTAGTGTAGATGCGGTGGCCGTCATCGACGGCGAAAACCCACTGCCGGCACGTCCCGATCAGGGGTCCCCGCCGTTCTCTCTCACAAAGCCGGTGAGGTTGCTTTCGTCCCTTGCTCACTGCCGCGACATGGGCAGTTGCCGCCTCCCGCTGCCCTCCTCAAGGTTGAGCTACGTCCCTCAGGTACAACTCCCTTTATAGTCGGCTTGCACCACTGCTCCAGCTGCCCACATCACTCCCTGTGGATATTTCGCTACTTCTTTGCCCCGCACATACCTCTACTAGCTTCTACATACTGTATTTGTGATGAGTTTATGTCTCATCAACTAGTCCCAGTAATCTTATTCTAATCACGCTTCTTCAATTTCTTTGCCACAGGGATGCTCATCTCAATTTTGGTGAAACTGCACAAAATGATCCGATGGTTAAAAGGTTGCAAACTTCATTTATAGGAAGCTCGAACGTTGGCAGCAAATTGAAGGCTGGTCAGGGTTCACGGCTCAAGGGCTAGGGACTGCATGGATCGTTTTTTTTCTTTAGCTGCCTTTGTTCCAAAATAAGTGTCAACTTTAGTAGTAGTACAACTTTGTACTAAAGTTTGCACAAAGTTGAGACACTTATTTTGGAGCGGAGGAGTACATATTTGCTATGATCTCATTAATCATTGAGATGCAATAGCATGCATGTTAGTCTCCTTTGTATTTGATGAAATGTTGCAACGGGCAACCTTGGATGCAAGATACATGTAACAGAAGCTGGAAGCTTCATAGCATTGTACAAATTTATCTCGCTGATAAATTACATTACATACTATACTAGTACTTCCTCCGTTCCTAAATATAAGTCTTTGTAGAGATTTCACCATGAACCACATGCGGATGTATATAGATGCATTTTAAGTGTAGATTCATTCATTTTGTTCCGTATGTAGTTCACCTAGTGGAATCTCTACAAAGACTTATCTACTAGTAATAGCTAGCCCCACTACTAGGAATTCTCTATCCTCTCCTTGAGCCACATCATCAAAATTGATGTAGCCATTAGATGAAGTAAAACAGTCCATAATAGTAAATGCGATCTAGACGTTGAGAGGCTCCGCACTAAGCCACATGCAAGCATGCAGAAATACCGTGGCACATGCATGTGAGTGGGTTTTAAATCACATCAACATGTCTGCATGCAAGCATGGACCGGTAGCATGCATGTAAGTGAGCTTTTAAGTCCCATTAACATGTCAAAAAGAAAAATATAAACCCATTATGCAGTAGGAGTTGGATGATCTTTTTTCCTTACGTGGGATGATCTAAATGATGATGGGAGTTTATTTAGTTTGGCTACCACATTTTTCATGCGGTTATAGAGTTTTTTTAGTTCTATGAAATCGGTAATTTTGCAGAGAGATATATCATTGTTCATGACAGCAGCGAGGACTCATCTAGTAATATTTAGGAGCGGAGGGAGTACTATGTAAAGAGTTAGGTGTCGCACGGTGATAGTGTGAGGTGGGCCATGTAATCACCGAGCTGCGTGTTTTCACTGCTCTTGCACTCCTCCGCTGTAAGAATGGAGAAAATTGTAATCTAGTACGCCGAAAGCGTGGGACATCCAGCAGTCCTACCAGCTCAGTAATAAAGACCAATGAGCTGTCAAATCACATAGACCCAGCAGTAAGTTGGATGGAAGAAGCAACCATCACTCTTGCGCCAGTGAGAGGTCGCTTCCGCTCTACCCGGGCATGAATGCGGCACCGATTTTTTGGAACGGCGCTGACCGTTTCGGGCGGGAAGCGCGTGCGGGCGATGGAGGGGCTTTGGGTGGGCCAGACTGGTCAGGAGCGGGCGTGGCAGTTGTTCGCATGTCCCTACCGGACACGCCCGGAAACGAGAGGATGCACCGACTCTTGCGGCTAAAATCATACACTACACACCATATCTCTGTAGGAGTAGGTCGATCTGTCGCACTCTCTAACACACACATGCTGTTAAACAAATACACGCACACGCACGCACCTTGGTCCCGTTGCACCTTCTAACGTGACTTATTACACCTAGATGGAGGGAGTAGTAAGTATACGAGATCTGATGGCACCTTGACTTAAGTCGAATACAAGTGCCCAAAATTTGTGTGCATGTTATAATAAGGATTCACTTAAAATAGTACGTGAGCGAACAGAGGGATCAATTGGACAACGTTCCCAAGCAAAAGCGATGGCGAGATGTGTGAGGTAAGATACACCGGGCGCTTTTAATTTTTCTTATTAATTTGTTTGTTTCACCCTCCGACCGGTGGGACCCAACGTATTACGTGGAGAGAGGTAAGGTGACTAAGGCTGCATTATTTCTGCACCACTGTGGATAGTCTTACCACCAAAGCCACATGACACGATTATGATTGAAATCCCAATGACTCCCACACACACAAAAAAACACGACATGCTTGTCACACGAATGCAGGAATGTATAAAAGGTTATTTTCCTCTCGTTGAACATAACAGGAGGGTTGTGTAGCTGGTTAGCCTGTTCGCTCATCAAACTTGAGGTCTCGGGTTTGATAATTACACTTGAGCATAATCCTTGCCAGGAGGATTCTTTGACTGGTCAAAATGTTTTCTAGGGTTTGCACGCTTCACACTCTCTCTCCAGTATATAAATACATGCTGGAGCATCAGCGCTTGTAGTTGCTCTCTTCACACTCTCTCGCCCTCTCCCGCTGGAGCCTCATCGCTTGTAGTTGCTCTCTTCACACTCTCTCGCCTTCTCCAGATCTAAACAAGACTTCATTGGCCTCTCTCTCTCCCCTCACTGCTGCTCAAAGAGCCGGCAGGATCCGTCCGCCGGGAAGGGAAGGTGGCTTAACGCCGTCGCCGTTGGCGAGGGAGGGAATCCACTACCGGCGCAGCTGTTCACTTTCCACCCAGCGGCGGCGCGGGAGGGCCTCCGACCCCTTCTTCTTTGCCCCCGTCCCGTCGCCCACCAAACCATGCCCCAAGAACCTTAAGATATAATTTACTTACTCCACATGCATTGCTCTAGCTGCATGTATACCATGAATCTAGGACGTGGTTCAAAGAGAAAAGGAGTGGGGGAAAGTAGTGGAAAAAGTTGTACTCCCTCCGTTCCTAAATATAAGTCTTTGTAGAGATTTTACTAGGACTACATACGGAGCAAATTGAATGAATCTACACTCTAAAATGCATCTATATACATCCGTATGTGGTTCATAGTTGAATCTTTACAAAGACTTATATTTAGGAACGGAGGAAGTATATAGCATGAATCTAGGACGTGGTTCAAAGAGGAAATGAAGGGGGAAAGTTGTATATCATGAATCTAGGACGTGGTTCAAAGAGGAAAGGAATGTGGGAAAGTTGTGGGGAAAGTTGTATCACATAAATCTAGGACGTGGTTCAAAGAGGAAAGGAAGGGGCGAAAGTACTAGTTCAAAAAGGAAAGGAAGGGACAAGGCTGTAGAGTTTGAGCAGGACTAGATTTGTTGCGCTCACATAGGGAAAGGTGTCTAAAGATAAAAAAAACTGGGACCAACACAAATATGCTCCTTGGTTGTTTGTTCTTTGTTGCAACAGACTATGCATGACCACAGTACATCGGTAGATGCACATGGTGCTGGTGCGTCCACTGTCCGGGAAAACTCATTAGCTGTTGTTAATCTAAGGTCCTGTTTGGTTAAAAACTCCCTAGTCCCTACCTGCTTGGTTCCAGGGACTAAACATGGACTAGAGGTTATTAAATGACATGCTAAAAGACCATGTTACCCCTAGTAATGAACTAATAGAAACAAGGTGCGATGCATGGCTGGGGCAACTATTGGAAAAAGTCCCAAAAAGACTCCCTCGGGGTCTTCTTTCTTTAGTCCCAAATGCCCACTTTTAGTCCCTAAAAGTCCCTCATGTTTGGTTTAGATGGGACTGACACAAAGTTTTTTAGTCCCCACACCAAAATGTCCCTGTAAACAAACACCCTTTAATAATGCCGCTGGAAAATTGATGCAATGCCACAGTTAAAAGAAAATTACATGTTTGACGAATTTTATTGTTAATATAATCTCTATGTTAATATTAATCAATGCTCCCGTTTGAGAAATGCTACTGTCTTGCTTTCTTTCCCTTTTAGATAAGGTAGATGCTTCTTTTTGTTGGCTTTTGTGTCATCCACCGTTATTGACCACTAATTGTTTCCTTTGCACCTCTGTGTAAACAGGGTTATCTACTTCACCTCGTTGCCATTGTGACCTTTTGTTTGCCTTGCACAAAACACTTTTGTTTTAAGGGTGTTTTGTGCAGTTCAACCAAAATGTCACACCGACAACGTTGCTTGATTGCTTGATCTTAGTGGAACTGCACAAGAGGAGATCTTACTTCCTATCCGTTAAGGCGAATTTGGTTCAGATATTCTTCTTGTGAGTTGTTTGAATTCCGCATCATGAGTGGTCAGTACTAGCCTTCTTTCACATGATTCTGCAGTTTGCTTTCATATGTTGTGCTACTTGTACGATAATGTTGCTTGATTTTAGTGAACTGCACAAATGGAGACAAGACTTCCAATTTGTATGTGCACGTAATATCCCATTGAGGTAAGATAAGGATATTTCACAACTGCTGGCCTGTATTTTGCCACTTTCATCAGAAAATTAAGTTTAGTACTATACTTGTGCTCCCTAATTGACATGCCAAATCTTACATTGAAGGCGAAGCTTGTCTGTTATTGAACCAAGTGTAACATCCCAAATTTTCAATTTGGAATGATATACATAGAGCATCATTGCATATCATATTTTTTCATTGCATTTTTGCTAGATCCTAGAAATTCTACACAACTCAAGGACCCACGGGGAGAGTTGGGGATTTTCGTTATTTTCATATTTGAGTTTTCTCAAATTCTGAAAATAGGATCATTTGATTTTAATTATTTTATCTTCAATTATTTCTACTACCAAAATATGAGAGAGGGAATAAAATGACTTTCCCAAAATAAAGAAATAATGAGGATTTAATAATAAAATCAAATAAGATTTTATTTTGGAGTTTTTCGCCTTTTTATTTGAATTTAGGAAAAATGCGTGTTTTTCAAAATTGCATTTAGGCACCAAATAAATTTTCATTAAATCCGGCTTGATTTTAGAAGGCGGGGAAAATTTATTTCGGGATTTTTGGAGTCCGTTTAGTACTTCTTTTGAATTTTTTTCTGCGCGTAATTATTTAAAAAAGCAGCACCGCCTTCTGGGCGTGCCGAGTGGGACTCCGCTCGGGCGTTATATATCATGACCGACCCGCCGCCACCGCTTACCGCCCCCGGCCCAAATCGCCCCGCCCGGCCCACTCGCCCCGCGCCGCCCGAACCCTAACCCTAATCCGCCCGTTCCGCCGTCCGCCCGATCCGCCGCCGTCGCCGGATCCTCGCCGGAGCTCGCCGCCGCCGAGGTTCGCCGCCGCCTCGTGTTCCGCACCGTTTTTTTTAGAAAACCGAGCGGGTTTTTTCGGTTTATTTCAGTTTATTTTTGTTTTCGTTTTTTTAGTTTTCGTTTTTTCCGGTTTAAGTTCATTAGCGGACGTTCGTCCGTTAGTTCGTTTTAACGAACGCGTTCGTCAGATTAGTTTAGTTAACGAACGTTCGTTCATTAACCCGTTCGTCGTTTTTCTTTTTCTCGGATTTAATCCCTGATTTTTCTGATCGCGATTCCAGATCCGATTTTCGTTTTAGTATAATTTTTCGCTCGTTTATCGAAATAAGCCGAGTCAAGCGCCTGGAGTTTCGTCTCGAAACCCTCTTTCCGATTAATCTACTTAAACAAGTTTTTGCTTCTTTAAAATTTGACTTAGATCCAGATTAGTAAAACGAAGCGGTTTTCTTCCGCCGTTTGACTTTCGTTGCGTTGTTTGATTTGATTCTTTTTGCAAAGCGGAGTTCTTAAGTTGAACTATCTGGTTAGATCTATTTGAGTTTTACCTGTGCATTAGATGAGTACTTATTGTATGCTTGTTTGTTTGTTTGCGATAGATCACCCGAGTGCGCCGCTGTTACTTGAGTCTCTAGGTTTCATGGATCATCGCTAAGGCAAGTAACACTTTGATCATACCTCTTCTCATACCCAGTTTTTATGCATTAGATCTATCCTCAAACATTGCATGATTAGGATCTAATTAAATTGTGGGGTATGGGAAGTAGTTGAGGTAGTGCCTATTACCTGTTTCATTATAAAACCTTGGGAGCTACTTCTACGTTTGTTTATTATGCCATGCTATGCTAGTAGACGTGGATTGGGTGAGTGTATCCATGACAGATATGAGATTGTTATTTAATGGTTTATTTAAGGTGGCAACTTAAACACACATCTGGGTGGATTGAGGCACCTGGTTTCTATCAGGACTTGCCTGTATTTCTTCGGACCGCCACCCAGGCTCAAAGGGGTCATGAGATTATTCAAACTAGAAACTTCCGTGTGCAGCCACAAGCCATTATGGGCTCTGGCATAGTTGACTAAGTTGTGTGAACTCTTACAGGTAGACTAGCAGATGTAGGGGAAAGTAGGTGTATCGGTCTACCCACAAGTAAGGTGCTAGTGCTTCTGAAAGACTATGTCTCGGTCATCCGTTTCTCAAACACCATGTAGTGTGAGAAATCAAACGGAGGCGATCGAATCTTGTGGGGAAAAGTGCGCAAACCTCTGGAGAGTGTATAAACTAATCATAGTTAGCCGTGTCCCTGGTTATGGACATCTTGAGTATCTAGTACCTGGATATCATGTGAATCTCATCATGTTACTTCTAATTAATATTGTTGGGTTTGTTAATGAGTACTTTTAATTGGGATTGAGAATGCTGTCAACCATTCTCAATGTTTCACAACCACCATGATAGTTAAATAAATTTATTCCTTTGCAGTAGGGAAAAATTGGCTTTATGCAAAAATTGTAACCATAGAGCTTTCCACCAGCCATATATGCATGTAGTATAGGCTTATTATTAAATTATTCTCTATGAGTTACATTGCCAGCATATTCCATGTGCTGACCCGTTTTATACTCAGTGATGCCGTTGGAGTTGATGGACTCGCTTATTCTTCCAAGCCTTCCGCTGTTATCGTATTAGATGGCCTTAAGCCATATTTATTTTATTAAGTTATCTCTTGAGACATTCGATAGTAATAAGTGTGTGATTGGTACTCTGTTATAAATCCTTCGAGTACTATGTGGTGTCAGCATTACTGATCCAGGGATGACACTGAGCACAGAGATCAGACTGTTTGAGGTCTGGTCGCTACACCAAGTGATGAAGGGGAAGAACAAGCGGAAGAAAAACAAAAATCAACTCCTGGTGCTGTAATGAAGCACTGGAACTGTGATGACACAAGTAATGATATAGTTTTGCATCTTAATTTATTGCTATGGTTGGAGCGAGCAATTGTTTTGCCACTGATTTGATGCCATACGTAATTATCTTTACTTGTGCAAACAGGGATCTTCTTTGAAGATACCATATATTTTAGTGGAACTGCACAAGAAGATGTTGGAAACATTTAACTAATCGAGGAGTATATAGTAAGCATGGCCACCCCCGTAGATAGCAACAAATGGTTCGGAGAAGTGCTTCATCTGTATGCTCTACACAATCAGCCTCGACAAAGGTTGGTACTCGCCCACTGATTTCATCCATATGATTGAGCTTTGTCATCTCTATTGGTGTTGTGCTACTATTTAGATACTGTCATGAAAAAGTGGTATTGTCCTTGAGAAGTGCTTCATCTGTGTTGTTTTAAATATTTCCTTTCCTTTTTTTCGAGCAAACATGGATGCTAGCATTTAGTAGTCCTCTTGTGTTTGCACAACAGGATCATCTTCCTCTGAAGAAGAATATGGAGTACGTGAAGTGACTAGTTCCGATTATGCCAGGATGAAGAAGCCCTGTCTATCTTCTCATCAGAAGGAGCAGTTGAAGGATGGTTACATTACTCCCCACAAGACCAAACTAACTTCAGCTCGGAAGGACTGACAAATCTCCATTTTTTGATGTGATGCTTGTGAGTACAATGTTGTTCTAGGATTCTTTCTGGTGAGTTCCATTTTTCTAAAAGTGTGCTCTAGATGGACCATGTATGTGCCTGTTGAAACTGTCAAATCATAGTACAGTTTGCTTTATACTAATCACTTTTTTGTATTTGTGCAAACAGGGGTGCTCAGCTTGATTTCAATGGGAACTGCACAAAATGTTCATGAATACATCGAATCATTCATTTCCACCACAAGAAAGGAGGTGCCGATAAGTTCAAGGTGTTGCAACATATAAGGGCGAAATCATACAAGCTACGTGCGAATTTGGTTGATTTTGGTGGAACTGCACAAAAAGAACAGCTGATTTATTTAGCACAAGGTGCCATGTCAATGTCCGAACTGATGGCAAACCCTGCCCATTCCACAATCATAGGCATTTGATATTTTGGAATGGGACGACCTTGTCAAATTCTGCTCATTGATTTTAGCAAGACATGTGTTTGATATTTTCGAATGGGACGCCCTTTGTTGTCAGCAGCGTCGATCAATTTTTTATTTATTCTTTAGTTGTGAAGTAAATATTGCCTCTGACATGTGAGTCGCTGAGATGCATAATCATCGATTGTTTTGAATGTTTTCTATGAATTGCGAGGCTGTGTGTTTGATTGCAATGTCTGAAAGCGGTAAAAGCTGCTCAAACTCTTTGTACTCATACATTTCCTTTTACTTAGCACATTGTGAAAGTGCATACTTTTGTATAAGATTGGTCAAAGTAGAGATACTTTGACTACGCATAAAACTTGTATGCAGACTAGAAAGGACCGAAGGGAGTACATGTGAAATCGCTGCAAATGAGGTGATCACCACAGGAATAATGCTAAATGCGTATTGTTTTGCATGTTCATCCAATGCCGATACAGAATTCGAACTAATCGAAATAAGTTCATTTATACACGGTAGGATTTCATATAAACATGCCGGATTTCATTACATTTCATACATTATTCAACTAAAAAGGGGTGCGCTGGAGGTATAATTAATTAACCGAAGCTACCCACATGTGTCCCGCTGAGCCGAACAGAAGCTTCAGTGACCGCAGGTGCAGTTGTGTAACTGACATGTGGCCTGTTGGGCCCATGTGTCAGTCAGCCAACTGCACCAGCAAGTAAGTAGAAGCAGCGTTCTTCTCCAGCGCAGCTCTCCGGCTCCACGTTGCCGCCAAGAAGCTAACCGGCCGTCAATGGTCAACCCACCTAGCTTGGCTTCAACCAGAGGGTAGCAGCGGTGGCCTTACTTGGACCCGAGCGGCCGCGACCTACCGTGTTCTACTCTTCCTTGTTTTCTATGTGGCGCGGCCTGGTTGGCAGCGGGGAGGGGCCTCGGCGGAGCCGGCGATGTCCTCTGTCTCGTTGCCGGCGGGCGGCGCCTCAGCGGAGCGGTGGAAATCCTCCCCCACGTTGCCGGCAGGGTGGGGCCTCGGCTGAGCCTGCGATGTCCTCTGCCTCGTCGACGCCAGTGGAGCGGGGATTCGTCGGAGCCGGCATCGTCCTCTGCCTCGTCCTCGGTCTCGCCAAATAGCGCCTCGCCCGCTTCATCGCCCTCTTTGCTAGCCTCTTTGTTGGCGGCCGCAGCCTCCGCCACCCGCATGCAGTACCGCCAGCGCTCGAGGCGGACCTTGCGGGCGGAGCGGTACGAGTCGAGCAGCGCATCCTGCTCCGCCCGCTCCACGGCGATCTGCTCCTCCGCCTACAGGTGCTCCTGGAGGAGATGGTGGTTGTAGGCGGCGTCGGCCTGCGCCTCCCAGAACTTCTCCTCACGCATCTGCCTCACCCTATCCATATATTTTGCACGGGCCTCGCCGATGGTCATGGTGCAATGCACCAGCGAGGATGGCGCGGAGGAGGGTGTTGGCGCTGGATCGTCGACTAACATGTTCTCCATTAGGACGTCGTCGTCCTCCGGCTGCCTGCCGGCCAGCAGGTCGGCAGCAATGGCTGCCATCTCCTTGTGGTCCGTCGTCCGCCCGTCTCAAGAGCGCTGGGCGCAAGGAAGCCATGGTGGGCAGTAGTGGTGTGGACAGGAGAAAGGGAACGGATGCGGATGACTGCGGCTATGGCCGGCGCAGCAGTTTATATAGCAATGGTGGGTGGGCGGAGGGATGGACGTGTGGCGCCGGAGTAGCCGCCTTGGCAACCGCGTATCATTAATGTGGGCGGCAGATGGACGGACGGCACTTGTGTCGTTTGAAGGCGGAGCAATCGCCTGCACCGGGAAGCGGGGCGGGCGGTGCTGACTGTTTCGGGCGGAAAGCGCGCGCGGGCGAGGAGAGGACTTTACTTGGAGAGGATGACAATGGGGACCCACCAGGTCCATAGCCTCACGTACGCAAGTGCCTCCTTATTTTATTAATTTCATTAATTGTTGCGAGCGCAATGTTTCGTTGGATTCTTACGTAATATAAATTTATATTGAAATTGTATTTAATCTGACTAGAAATTTCGGGATAAAAATATTTTGGACCCCATCAAAATATGGGAAATTTTATTGAATTCTGTTTTGAACGGTTGGTTGACATGGGCTGTACTTTCAACAAACTGTAAATGGGTTGTAGTAAATTCCATTAGAATTAAAAAATGGGCTACACATTCTTACAAATCTCAAATGGGCTATAAGTTCTCTGCCACACACTTCTGGCCTTACTAAGTTGACGCGTCCCCTATAAAAACAGAGTTGACGCATATGCAAGGCTTTGTCAACTTATAGTCAACACACGGTTCTAGCTGCAATGGCCGTTGGATGTCCATCCAACGGATGCCGTGCTTCTTCTTCAATCTCGGATATTCTAGCTTCACCCGCCCAAAAAATGATTCCTCCCCCTGACATCTGGGGCGCACCTTTTCGGAAGCTGACCTGTGGGCCTACTAAGTTGACGTACCAAGGGATTTGTCAACTTAGTCAATATAAATGATTATAGCTGCAGTGACCGTACGATGTCCATCCAACGGCCGTCGTGCTTCTTCAACCTCTGGTCTTCTTGCTCCAGCCGCCCAAAGCAGCGCCAGTCGTGTTGCCTGCTCCTGCCTCTCGTGGCCGGCTGTCTTGCCACGGAGGCCTCACCGCCCCCTACTACTCCCACTGCTGGCCAGGCCATCCCTCCACTCACCCACACCCCCTGTTATTCTGCAGCGACGGCAGCGCAGCCGAACCAGTGAACCCTCGTACTCCTCTCCGCGTGTGCATCCACTGCCGCGTCTTCCCCGGCTCCGCGTCGTCCCCTTCCTAGGCCTCGCCGTCGTCCACTGCCGTGGTGCTCTCGGCGCGGCGTGGTCAACGTGGTCAAGGAACGACTTCCATCGGACGTGGATTGTACGTGGAGAGGCTGACAGCTGGGTCCACGGCAGCCGCAAGGAAGTGCCTCCTTATTACGCGCAAAATAATTATTCCTCCCCCTGACAGCGGGGACCCACCGGACGGGCCACCGTATTTCGCGAAAAAAATGATTCGCCCCCTAACTACTGGGAACCACGAGCTACATCTTCGCACGCAAGGAAGTGCGTCCGAAAAAAACGATTCGCCGCCCTGACTGATGGGACCCACCAGCTACATCTTCGCATGCAAGGAAGTGCGTCCGGAAAAAAAAATGATTCGCCCCCCGACTGCTGGGACCCACCTGCTACACCATCGCACGCAAGGAAGTGCGTCCGAAAAAAAATGATTCGCCCCCTGACTGCTGGGACTCAGCAGCTACACCTTCGCACTCAAGGAAGTGCGTCTGGGCAAAAAAAACCAAAACAATTTGCTGCCCTAACTGCTGGGACCCACCAGCTACATCTTCGCACGCAAGGAAGTGCGTCCGGGCAAAAAAACGATTCGCCCCCCTGACTGCTGGGACCCACCGGCTACATCTTCGCATGCAAGGAAGTGCGTCCGGGCAAAAATAAACGATTCGCCCCCGTGACTGTTGGGACCCACCAGCTACATCTTCGCAAGCAAGGAAGTGCCTGACAGTCGGGACCCGCCTGGTCGAAGTGTATGTAGCGTTTTCATTCTGGTAGCGAACGTGTACGTACATACTGGTCGTTGTAGAGGCGCACACGTGTCGTAGTAGAGGCGCGCACGTAGCATGTACACGCACGTCTGCCGTGGTGCAAGAAAGAAAATATGGCCACGTATGTGTACATACGGGCGGGGTCTCGAACGCCTACTCGTGCATACGTACGGCCATGGCTCGTGTACATGGCTAGGTCGGAATGGAGAAACAGCGTCGTCGTCGTGTTCATGGGGAGGCAACGGAGTGCGTCGTGTTCATGGGGAGGCAACGGAATGCGTCGTGTTCATCGGGAGGCAACGGAACACGTGGGAGCCAACCGGCTGGGTCGGAACGGAATGCGTGGTCGTGTTCATCGGGAGGGCTTGGACGGAACAGGCGATGGAAATGAGGCATCGATTGGCCCCCGACCTCCCACCGTAACCGGGAACTCCCCGAAATTTTCCTCCCCCTCGCTTCTACCACGGTTTTTTCCGTCATGGACGGCCCAAAGAATGTCATGCAGCTGCGTCTCCGGCCCGCCCGGTGAAAAAGCCCATTTTCTGTCATGATTTTTTGTCATAGAAGTAGGAGCCCACCACATCTATGATGATACCGGGTTTTGTCACAATTATCGTCATAGAAGTGTCATATGTATGACAGAAATAAATTTCGTTCGGCCCAAAATGTCACGGATGTGTCTTTTTTTTTGTAGTTTTGAACTCTGTCGAGAAGGGCTACGATCCAAACTACAAGATATATGCTTCGGTTATTGTCCTCAGAGGTAAAGAAGGATATTTTTACTATTAAGTACTTCTTGTTTACTTACAGCTCGGTGGAGGGCTGATCCCCTTGTGAACACTGTGCGGCAAGGGTACCCTCCGGGGCAGGACCCTCTGGCAAAGATCTCTTCCCCCGTTTGGAAACCTTTGTTTCCGGGTCTTTAGAGGCGGTCCTCTTCCTTCCTTGGGGAGAGGGAATTTCAGATCCCTCTCCCCGGTTATCCTCCTTCGCGGATGTGCCAAGTCCCCCGGTTTGGATGAATAATGAGTGAGGCCCGCTTTCAGCCTCTTTAGTCCCCCCTTTATCTTCCCCTGAGGGCGCTTGATAAGGCGCCGGCTCGAGCATTCTGGCCAGTACGGGATCTGCTGAGCCTTCGGGGAGAGGGGCCGAACACCTGATCATCTTCGCCTTTGTTACCCAGTCCTGGTCAAAGAGCGACTTTTCAGAAGGATGTTGTGATACATAAAAAGGCAACGTATTCGGCTACGGAATTACTTACTTGGGCATATGGAGGATTGCAGTTCAGACCTGCATCCTCGGTGGTGACCGGACACCTTACTTGTGGTCCGAAGAACAATTTATACATCTCTTCGAGCGTCATGCCGAGGAAGTGCTTAATAGCTCGCGGTCCTTCCGGGTTGAACTCCCACATACGGAGGGGTTGACGTTTGCAAGGCGGGACTCGACGGACTAGCATGACTTGCATTACCGTGACCAGGCCGACGTCTCTCTCAAGGAGATCTCGGATGCGACTCTGCAATATCGGCACATCATTTACAGGCCCCCAGTCCAGCCCCTTGTTGATCCATGATGTCAGTTGTGGTGGGGGGCCCGGGTGAAAGGCTGGGGCGGCTACCCACTTGGTGCCCCTGGGAGCAGTGATATAAAACCACTCCCGTTGCTATAAACTGGACACCTCCGGGAAGGAACCCTTTGGCCGTGGAACATCGGCGCCTTTGCTTATTACAGCACCTCCGCACTCTGCGTGTCGCCCCTCAATCATCTTTGGCTCCACATTGAAGGTTTTGAGCCACAGACCGAAGTGAGGGGTAATGCGGAGGAAGGCCTCGCATACGACGATGAACGATGAGATGTGAAGGATGGAATCCGGGGCCAGGTCATGGAAATCCAGCCCATAATAGAACATGAGCCCTCTGACAGAAGGGTCTAGATCAAGGCCTAGCCCTCGGAGGAAGTGAGAGGTGAATACAACGCTCTCGCCAGGTTCGGGAGTGGGGATAACCTGCCCTCGAGCTGGCAACCTGTGCGAGATTTCGCCGGTTAAATACCTGGCCTCTCTTAGCTTCGTGATGTCTTCCTCTGTGACGGAGGAAGGCATCCACCGACCTTGAAGGTTGGATCCGGACATGGTGGAAGGTCCGAAGCGCCTGACCTGAGCTTTGGGTGTTGGAACTCGAGGTGGGGAAGGATTCGTTTGGGAGCGAGAGGTAAAAAGGACAGGCCTTGGCCTCTTTATAAAGGGGATGAACATCAAGCGTCCTCCGCGTGGCCTTTTGGGACTTGCTTAAATTGAGGAGTCATACCAACAGGCACGATTGGGTTACCCACATCCGTATTGATGAGAATCCCATATAAGGGGGACACGATCTCTGTTTCGACAAGACGTGCCAATAAAATCGCCTCACAAAACGTGTGGTGGCAAGCTGATTGAGAAAAACGGTTCAAACAATGATAAACCGTGGCGTGATGTCACATTGTGAAAAGTCGTCAGCAGATTGGATTGGTGGAAATATTATTCTCTCTACGATGGTATGTGGAACTTGCTTTGCAGAGCCGGACACTACCCTTGTGTTCAAAATCTTCTATGGAGTATTCGGAGGAGGAACCAGCCTTGCAATGCCGAAGACAATCTGCGCGCCGGACTCATTGTCATTGAAGCCTGGTTCAGGGGCTACTGAGGGAGTCCCGGATTAGGGGGTCTCCGGACAGCCGGACTATATCCTTTGGTCGGACTGTTGGACTATGAAAATACAAGATTGAAGACTTCGTCCCGTATCCGGATGGGACTTTCCTTGGCGTGGAAGGCAAGCTTGGCAATACGGATATGTAGATCTCCTCCCTTGTAACTGACTCTGTGTAACCCTAGCCCCTCTGTTGTCTATATAAACCAGAGGGTTTAGTCCATAGGACAACAATAATCATACCATAGGCTAGCTTTTAGGGTTTAGCCTCTACGATCTCGTGGTAGATCAACTCTTGTAATACTCATATCATCAAGATCAATCAAGCAGGAAGTAGGGTATTACCTCCATCGAGAGGGCCCGAACCTGGGTAAACATCGTGTCCCCCGCCTCCTGTTACCATCCGCCTTTGACGCACAGTTCGGGACCCCCTACCCGAGATCCGTCGGTTTTGACACCGACAGCGAGGTTATCGCGCTCTCCTCTGATTACAAGGTCGATGGTGGCGGCGACAGCGGCACCGAGGGCCTCGAGGTGGGCCCCGAGGACGAGGAGATCGATGTCGACGAGTGGAGGAGTGCCTTCCCCAACGACCCCGACGACGGTACTGGCCCGGACCCGGCTCGCGACACACCGTACATGACGGGGAAGGATTGGCTCGACCTCTACTTCGACCAAAAGTAGTTTAGCTTAGTTTAAATTTATGTTTTATGTTTGGTTATGCAAAACTATCTATGATCATGTTTGAATGCATGCTACTTTCGGTTGAACCTGCTTTCAACTTGATCAAATTGATTTTTACAACCTTAAGTTTAGGGGATCGACTAGAAAAGGCCAAATATATATATATATATATATATATATATATATATATATATATATATATATATATATATCCACTAAGGGTTTTAGTCCTCTAACTTTTTAAGGATCGCCTAGAAATGTCCTTATGACTTGTTTATTTCAGTTCTTGACAATGTGATGCTCTATATGTGCAACTATTTGTCATGCATTTCAATTTCATCAATAACATTTTCAACAATACCACTATGAATTACGATATTTGGTTGCTGTTAAGGATATTGTAGTTAACATGCCTTTTCGTTTTTCAATTGTTGTATAGCAACATGCATTGTACTGAATGACTAAATATGCAATCCTAGGCTACATAGCAACAAGGAAGAGTCTTACCTTAATGTTCTGATGATGTCTAGATATACATGTAATAAAATCTTATATAATGGGATGGATGGAGTGTTGTACTACATCATTTTTCAATTGTTGTTTAGCTTCTAATATTAACTTGGTGCTTTTAGGTACATATATCATTGCAAAAGATCCACACTTTGACCCTTTCTGCGTATGGGGCAATGAGATATTCATGAACCATCATCAAGTGAGGAAACTGATCAAGATTGTTATCAAAATGGGTAAAAAGATGTCAATCGAACTATTTGTTTACACTTTATGCAAGACAACAGTGAACTGCATGATGGTAAGTAAGAACCATGTAGCCTTCTTTTTACTGCCCGTAATGAGTTGTGTTAGATGACAATATCTGAATCTCTTTTCTTTTGCAGTGGATCCTCAAGCAGTTTACTCAAGATTACCTCTCAAACTACATGATTGGCGGCCGACCATCACAAGGGGTTGGACTAGAGTCTTGCATGCCTTCTGCATCCAGGAGAGCACAGTAGGGCCATTCCGCTTCACCTTGGTCAGCAACTGGATTGTCTGTCGCCTTTCTTTACCATTTGTAATAGTACAAGTATAAAACCCAGGTACATTCTTTATTTAGTGCTTATGTAATTCTTAAACATATGTGCCTGTGAATCGAATAATGCATTGGTTGTTTGAACCTGATGGATATGAATAAAGCTATAGCCTGCTTTCAAGTTTAAATTAGGTACAATTTTAAATAGCAGCAATTAAATTAGGGCAAAATTATGTTGTGCAGGTCATTACGGCACACACAGTTGGTAAGACACAAACGTTTGTGATATACACCATAATCCGAGACGGTTCACAGAGAGGAAACGTGTGCAAGCCTGCACACAGTTGCCATTTGCAAAGCGTGTGTGATGTCAGACACTATCACATACGGTGCGGGAAAACTAAATGTGTGTGATTGTCTACCTGTCGTACACGGTTTATAATCATGAACTGTTTGTGATGTGCCAGGCATCGTAAAACTCCCGTGCCTAGAATCTGCCTGGAAAACTCCTGTGCCTGGAATCTTCCTGGTTTTGGGCAAAACCACAAAACTCCGACTGCGATGGCAATGCGAGCACAAACGAGTAGCAAGGATGAAGCATTTGGGATATTCAAGATATCGGAAATGGTTATATAGGGACAACTGTATGCATCAAGGCTCCGTATCCCAGACGGTTTATGGGTCGTGTGGGAAGGACCCCCCCCCCTATCGCCCACACTCACTTGGAGACGGTTCCAAATTTTGTCACGGAAAGGGGTTAAAAACCGTTTGTTTAGGACCGACGTGCACCAGTGGAACCGTTTATGATATCAACATTATATCCATGTTCTAGATCCGATCTTGCAAGTTATAGTCACCTACAACGTGTTATGATCTGGCAACCCCGGAGTGACAATAGCCGGGACCACTCCCGATGATGACCGTAGTTTGAGGAGTTCATGTATTAATCGTGTGTTAATGCTTTGTTCCGGTTCTCTATTAAAAGGAGGCATTGATATCCCTTAGTTTCCAATAGGACCCCGCTGCCACGGGAGGGTAGGACAAAAGATGTCATGCAAGTTCTTTCCATAAGCACGTATTACTATTTACAGAATACATGCCTACATTATATTGATGAACTGGAGCTGGTGCCGTATCGCCTTAGGTTATAACTGTCTCATGATGAATATCATCCAACAAGTCACCGATCCAATGCCTGTGAATTTATCCTATATTGTTCTTGCTAAGTTACTACTTCTAACGTTACTGTTGCACTTGCTACAAAACTACTGTTATCACTGTTACCGTTACCATTGTTGTTGCTACTATTATCAAAACTATCATACTACTTTGTTACTGATCACTTTGCTGTAGATAATTAATCTCCATGTGTGGTTGAATTGACAACTCGGCTGCTAATACCTTCAAATATTCTTTGGCTCCCCTTGTGTCGAATCTATAAATTTGCGTTGAATACTCTACCCTCGAAAACTGTTGCGATCCCCTATACTTGTGGGTTATCAAGACCTTTTTCTGGCGCCGTTGTCGGGGAGCATAGCTATATTTGTTGAGTCACTTGGGATTATTATCATGTTATCACTATGAAGAATCGGAAGGATGCTAAGACTAAGATTTTTCCCTCAAAGACGAGGGGAGGTAAGGAACTGCCATCCAGTTCTGCTTTAGATTCACCTTCTGTTATAAGTAAACTTGCAACACCACCACATTCTATCAATTCTGATATGTCGCAAGTTATTTATGATGCTACTTTTGCTATGGATAATGCTTATGATAATGCTAGTACCCTGCTTCATAATGATCATGTGCCACTTGGTGACTTTCTTGATGAACAAATTGCTAAATAATACAACATGATGTTGTTGAATCTGATGATGAACTTGAAACTGAAACTCCTGAAACACCTGCTAGAACTAGCCCTCCTAGATATGAATTGCCTAAGGTACCGGAAGGTTATGTTATGAATGAGGAGACAACTAGAGATATTCTTGCTTGTAAGGATAGAGATGATCAAGAGAAATTACTATGCAAGTGTAAAGAAAAATCTCTGAATGCTAGAATGAAATATGATCCTAAGTTTGCTACTTCACCTATCTTTATTGATGATAAGGATTATGAATTCTCTGTCGACCTAGAGTTAATTACTTTGGTTGAATCTGATCCTTTCCATGGTATGAAACTGAAACTGTTGTGGCACATCTTACTAAATTGAATGACATAGCCACCCTTTTTACTCATGATGAGAAAACTCGCTATTACTGTATTCTCAAATTACTTCCTTTATCATTAAAGGGTGATGCTAAATCTTGCTACAATACTCTTCTCTTGGTTGTGTGCGTAGTCCCCAGGATATGATTTATTACTTCTCTAAAAAATATTTCCCTGCTCAAAAGAAACAAGCTGCTTTACAGGAAATATTTAACTTTGTTGAAATTAAATAACAGAGTCTCCCACAAGCTTGGGGGAGGCTTTGCCAGTTACTTAATGCTTTGCCCGATCATCCTCCTAAGAAAAACAAAATACTTGATATCTTCTACAATGGACTAACCGATGCTTCTAGGGACTTCCTAGATAGTTGTGCTGGTTGTGTTTTCAGGGAACAAACTGTTGGACAAGCTGAGAATTATTGAATAATATATTAAAAATTATGATGATTGGACTATTCTAGAACCACCGCCTAAACCCACTCCGAAGAAGAGGGGTATATTATATGTCAGTCCTGAAGATATGCAAGAGGCAAAGAAATCTATGAAGGAAAAAGGTATTAAAGCTGAGGATGTTAAAAATTTACCTCCTATTGAAGAAATAAATGGGCTTAATACACCACCACTGCCTAAGGTGGTAGAGGTAAATTCTCTAATGAAGTTCAATGATAATGACAATCCTCACAATATGCACGCTAGCCAATGCCTTTATGAGTTTGAAAACTATATTAGAAAACAAGATCACTTCAATGCAAATGTTATGAAACAATTGAAATACAATTCTGATATGATTGCTCGCTTGAGTAACTTGTGATTTAGAATCTCAAATGATGTTAGAGGTGTTGGAAAGCATGCTTCTATGGTTAAAACTCAGTTAGAACAAGTTGCTAAATCTCAAAGAGAGTTGCTTGATGAAATGAATAATAATATACATGACTTTGTTGTTAGAGTTGCAACTAGAGGAGGTAAAATGACTCAGGAACCACTCTATCCTGAGGGACACCCAAAAAGAATAGAACAAGATTCACAAAGAGTTAACACGGATGCACCTAGTCCTTCTAGAAAGAAAAAGAAGAAGAAAAATGATAGGACTTTGCATGCTTCTAGTGAACCTGAAATAGAAAAACCTCCTGATAATGATAATGAAACCTCTATCTCCGATGCTGAAACTCAGTCTGGTAATGAACACTCACCTTCTGACAATGAAAAATATAATGATGAGGTTCATGAAGACACTCAAACAAGTAATAAAGAACCAGACAATGATGTTGAGATAGAACCACCTGTTGATCTTGATAACCCACAACCTAAGAATACAAGATATGATAAAAGAGACATCATTGCTAGAAAACACGGTAAAGAAAGAGAACCGTGAGTTCAAAAACCAATGCCCTTTCCACCTAAGTCAACTAAAAAGAAAGATGATGAAGAATTTGAACGCTTTCTTTGAAATGTCGAGGCCGCCTTTTTATGTAATCGCTTGACTGATATCTTGAAAATGCCTCCTTATGCAAAGTATATGAAAGACATCATCACCAATAAGAGAAAAGTACCGGAAGCTGAAATCTCCACTATGCTTGCTAATTATACTTTTAAAGAAGGAGTACCTAAAAAACTTGGAGATCCGGTATTACCAACTATACCTTGCTCTATTAAAAAGAATTATGTGAAAACTGCTTTAAGTGATTTAGGGGCTGGTGTCAGTGTTATGCCTTTCTCTTTATATAAAAGACTTAATTTTAATAAACTCACACCTACTGAAATATCTCTGCAAATGGCTGATAAATCAACTGCCATACCTATCGCTATTTGCGAGGATGTGTGCGTTGTTGTTGCTAATGTTACTATTTTAACCGACTTTGTTATACTTGAGATGCCCGAGGATGACAACATGTCAATTGTCCTTGGTATACCCTTCTTGAATACTGCAGGGGCTGTTATTGATTGCAATAAAAGAAAGGTCTTGTCGGTGTACTAGAGTAGGGGTACCCTAGTATCCCGAACTTGTGCACGGGCAGTTGCAGCCCTCCGCGGCAAGGCTTACAGGATGACCGCCAAGGTCCTCCGTGGTTCCTTTGGAGCCATTCAAGAACAAAGTATTCAAGCCAGGGAGACAAGACCCCGGCAAGAGGAGCTTGCCGGGAAGGTCACCCAAGGCACATAGGAGACAAGGCCCCGGCAAGAGGAGCTTGCCGAAGGCCACCCTGTGCACTTACAAGACAAGACCCGGCAAGAGGAGCTTGCCGGAGGGCCCGATGAGTGACAAGCTTCCGGCGCCGACAAGATAACAACCGCGACAAAGGCGCTTGTCATGCAGACCACCTCTCTGTACCTACGCTCCAGCGCATCCACTAACGTGTCGCCACAGGGCCTTTCCGGTAGCGTGGCGAGAGGTATGCAACCAGCGGTGCGAGTGTGGCAAGCTGACAAGTTTGCCATCGTGGCGAGCAGTGGCGCCCTGACGGTCCCTGTTTGCACTGTTAGGGCGACTAGACGGGCATTTAATGCCTTTGTCCCCTTCCGTCAGGGTTAGGTATATTACACTGTACACTGTACAAGTAGGTGTACCAACCACTAGTTTTACATTTGTACCCTCGTCTACGTTGCCACCTATCGGAGCCCCTTTGAGCATATAAAAGGAGGCCCATGCGCAACGTAGAAGGGGGGGGGGGTTGGTTGATCAGTTCCCTCCACGCTCAGTCTCGTTAGCAGCTCGCCTGTACTGTAGCACTCGAGCGCTCCTGAGCAAGAACGCAATACACCTAGACATGCAGCAGTAGGAGTATTATCTCTCCGGAGAGATCATAATTTGCTTAAACCTCTCGCGTGCTTCGCCTCGATCTGCTCATCGTGCGACCTCCGCTCCCCGCCGAACCGAAAGGGGCTCGGTCCGCCGGCCCCATAGGTGTTCGTGGGCCAGATCAGCCTGCCCCCACAGGTCACTTTTCATATCAATGGTAGTGAGCATACGTTGCACTTTCCGAAGAAACAATTCCAGGTGAATGGTATTAATGTTATTGAAAAATCTCCGGCAGTCACTATTGGAAGTTTTCAAATACCTCTACCTACTGTCAAAAAAGAAATATGAAATGCTTATTGTTGGGGACATTATATCCTCGTTGAGGTAACTTAGTGATTTACGATAGTTCTTCGGTTTCATGCTAATCGAAAGTGGTTGTTAATAAGACTTGATCAACCTTATTAATATATCATTTTTGAGAGGTATGAAGTTGATGAATTTAGTAAGAACTACCTTCTGTCCCTACCTTTTTGTTTTATGTTATTATTAGTTAAATAAAATAATATGCCATGTTCTGTCTGTTTTCTGAATTTCACGTGCAATAAAAATGACCCAAAAATAAAAGTTCTCAGAATGCTCTGAAAATTTAATACGATTTTTCTGATTATTTACGAATTTCTGGTGCAAATAATATCAGAGGGAGGTGCACCAGGTGGGCACAGGCACAGCCCACCTGGGCGTGCCAAGACCCCCAGGCGCGCCCTGGTGGGTTGTGGTCCCCACGTGGACCCCCTCACTTATCCCTTCCCACCACATCATCACTTACCTCCAGAAAAAATTCTCCATTGCTCTCTCTCCCGTGTTCTTGCTCTCAAACCCGCGGATTTCGATCTCTTTGCTCGAAGCTCCATTTCTGAAACTATTTCGGGGGATTGTTTCTTGGTATGTGACTCCACCGTTTGTCCAATTAGTTTTTGTTTTTGTGGTATATATTTTGAATAATTAGCTACTCTTGGTGCTACTGTAGATGAGCTTGCATGTTGAATTCTTAGAGTTCTATGTAGTTTGAATGCTTGCTATGGCCTCTATGTATCCCTATGAGGAGTTGCTATCAATATTATAAAGCTTTGTTGATAAATTTTTGTCACTCAAAATTTTTCAGAGAATCGTACGTGAACATGATGAACCTATTTCGAAGGAGTTCTTCGAGGAGGAGATCCTTGGTGGCATCTTCTAGTGACAACTCCACTCGTCTGTCTTATGTCGAGCCTAGTGAAAGTTCCATTCGAGATGCAGCCACCAAAACATGCTTATTGCTTGCGATGATTATATGATGTGTGTGGGCATTAAGGAGGAATTTGAGCTATATGTTCACAATGCCGGTCTCGGTCCCTACATTTCAGATAAGTGGGAACAACACCACATTCTCAATGAATCGTTTGTCAAAGGATTTAAATTCCATCCCCGTGAGTCTAGGGTGTTGTTTATGCTTTATGAAAATCCATTTACCATATCACTAGAGAGATTTGCTCAACATTGCAAAATTCCATTCTGGGGTTCACTTGATGAACCACCAAGAGCTGAGTTCCAATCATTTTTTTACTAGTCTTTGTTACGGTGAGACGAGGGGAGTGACACAAGGTAGAATAAAGAGCATTCATTTTCCCGTAATTCAGTACTTTGCATTATTTAACAGGAAATGTATTGTAGACAAGCAAGATTGTAGTACTCTTTGTGCTCCAGACTTGAGCCTCATACGCACCGCTCTCACCGGTGATAGGAGTTATAATCTTGGGGCGATTGTTGCACGCAGGTTACAACACAATGCTAACAGTGGCTTTTTCTATGGTGGAATTTATGGCACGTGTTTAGCAAGAGAGCTGGGTGTTTCACCTTTGCCCTTTGACCCTATCCTACCACGCAGTATTTAGACTTTGATGCTTTGAAAAGCATAAGATCCTCAAAGGAAAAAATTCATAATTTCACTTACAATCTGTTGTTTAACCAAACATTTGTTGTGCACACAGATTTTCCCGTGCCTTCTCTTTTTGACTATCACAGCAAAGGAAGATATTTTGTTCTTGAGAGCAAGGCCCGAGCTCACAATGCGGTAGTGGAGGCAGCACGGTAGGCCGAGGCATCCGCACCGACAGCCTCCGTGAGGTACCATGCCGACTATTATCCAGTCTACTGACTGCTTACCAAGTTAGGCCAAAAGCCTAAGCTTGGGGGAGTACGTGTTTCTCACCGACATTACATTCATGTTCACTAATTCCATTTTTCAGTGTTCACACTTTTTCATTGTATCATCCATGCTTAGATTTATTTTCTCACTTTCTTCTTGTGTGTTTGAAAAACTTGAGAAAAACCAAAAAAATTAGTTGTAGTTAGTTTACTTTCTATGCATGCTTAGTTGTAATACTAAAAAGAAAACCCAAAAAGATTTCCTTGTTCTTCTTTTGTTTGTTGGGAGCTTTCCCGTGTAAATAATATTTCTCATTTTTGCTTTTCTCTTTTATTTGCTTGCTCAAGAAAACCAAAAACTCCAAAAATATTTCAGTGTGTTTCTCTGAACTTCTTTCCATTTTATTTGAGTTGTAACGAGGAGAAGACCACGATGAAAATGTTGAGTGGCTCTCATATGAATAATTGTTGATATAATAAAAAGCCGATTTTACCTTGTCTTCTCCAGTTGAATAAAATATTTGCAGATTCCAGCTTAGTCCACGGCACTCTTGCACTATTATTATTTTCACATCGTTCGGTCGTGCAAGTGAAAGGCAATAATGACGATATTCGATGAACTGACCGTGGCAGAGAGAAACTGGTATGAACTCGACTTGTTATGTTTGTGTAAATATGTTTAACCTAGTATCCATGATTCAGCCCATTATGATTAAACATGTTTACAATGGCAATTAGAGATTAAACTTTCTCATGCCATGCATAAGTAGCTGGGAGTGGATAATGATTTATCTTGGATATCAACATTACGTTAAAATGATTGTGATGTAGTATAATGATATGGTATCCTCCTCTGAATGTTCGAGTGGCTTGACTTGGCACATGTTCATGCATGTAGTTGAATCAAAAACCAACATAGCCTCTATTATATTTATGTTAATGGTGTTCATATCCTACTCATGCTAGTGTCCAATGTTACTTATGCATAATGCATGTTCATGATCGTTGTTCCTCTCTAGCCGGCCGCTTCTCAATCTAATTGCTAGCCTTCGCCTGTACTAAGTGGGAATTCTGCTTGTACATCAAAAACCTTGAACCCAAAAGTTATTCCACATGAGTCCACCATACCTACCTATATGCGGTATTTCCCCGCCATCCTAAGTAAATTTGCATGTGCCACCTCTAAAAACTTCTAATAAACATCCCTTTTGTGTGCCTAGATCGTTCATGGAACGACAGGAGGTGGTCGGTATCTTCCATGGTAAGCGGGTTATTCTCAGGTCGATTGTTTGTTCACTCGCCCTCGCACGAGAAAAGGGCGGTAATAGGGATGCCCTGTCCCAAACTGCGAACAGAAAAAGCTTACAAATAATCAAAAAAAACTCCCAATGGAGTCAAAACCTTTACTTTTATCGCTTGGGAACCACCACTAGCGTGCTTAGCATGGAAGATATTGATAACTGATGGTCGTGAAGTAAATGAGAAGGGTGCCTGTCTCAAAATATCATTTACCTCTGTCTAAAAACTTGAACTCTGGCACCTCTGCAAATCACTGCTTCCCTCTGCGAAGGGACTATCTATTTACTCTTATGTTGTGTCATCACCTTCTAAAACAAGCGCCAGAACCTGAGAGCACTGTTGGCATGACTTATGCATTGTGTGTTGTTAATCTTGGGTGCATCATGACTGGATCTTTTCTACCATGAATTACAATGTTTAGTCGCTACTTGAACTTTGGAGGTGCTCTACATTTATGTTTTGCGGTCTCAGAAAGGGCTAGCGAGATACCACTATTGTCATGTTATATCATGGTTGTTTTGACAACATGTTGCTGTCTGAGATATAGTATGCTCCCTGATTGGCTAAAACCTAGAAGTCAACACCCCATGTTATAGTTGCTGTCTAGGTTCTAGGTTTTAGCCATTACGATCTCCCTGATTGGCTCCACCATGACGTATGCTCCCTGATTTTTATAGATATCTCACATCCAACTCTAGGTTTTAGTCGGGTTACAAGAGTTGATCTACCACGAGATCGTAATGGCTAAAACCTAGAAGTCTATCCTATGTGAATATAGTAATGAATATCCCCCCATCCGGACTATGCTCTCCGATTTATATAGACATCGGAGAGATCTAGGGTTACATGGGGTCGGTTACATAAGAAGGAATCTTCATAGTTGGTCGCCTAGCTTGCCTCCCACGCCAAGGAAAGTCCAATCCGGACATGGGTATAGTCTTCGGCCTTCACATCTTCACAGCCCATCAGTCCGGCCCAATGAATAACAAAGGACGCCTTGAGGACCCCTTAGTCCAGACTCCCTTAGTAGCCCCTGAACTGGCTTCAATGACGAAGTCCGGTAGCAGATTGTCTTCGGCATTGCAAGGCGGGTTCCCCTTTTTCCGAACTCCAAGATAGTCTTCAGATGCGATGATTGTATCCGGACCTGTTACACACACGACACATAACCGCAGAGAGAGTATATATTTTTACACGAGTTCCATCCGCTGACAGCTTTCTGCAACGTAACATCACATCCGTCCGGTCATAATTTTGAACCGTTTTTCGTCTGCCATCCCACGTTTCAAGACGCGGTTGCTATTGGCATGTCTTGTCGAAGCAGAGGTCGTGTCCCCTTATTGCGGGATTCTCATCAATGCGGGCATGGGTAACCCAACCGTGTCGTTTATACAGCCCTTGGAAATAGGCGGATCTTAAGGCGAGTGAGGAGGCATTTAATATATGATGCCTTTATAAGGGGATAAGGATTCCCTCTTCCTCTTCTCACGCTCTCTCTCTGTCTCCGCCTTTCCAATCTCGAGCTCCAGCACCCAAGTTGTCATCTCCTTTCCACTCAAGAAACCATGTCCAGATCCGGTGGTCAGGGCAAGTGGATGGTCTCCTCCGTTAAGGAGGAGGACATTACTGAGCTCTGAGCGGCCGGATATTAGGCGAAGGGAATCGCCCACCGCTTGCCGGCCGAGGGACAAATCGTCCCTACGCCGGAGCCCAACGAGAGGGTAATATACCTCCCCCATTTCTTCCGCGGGCTAGGGTTTCCACTCCACCCTTTCGCCCGCGGGCTAATGTATTATTACGGGGTAGATTTCCATGATATGTCCCCGAATTCCTTCTTCAACATCTCGGCGTTTATCGTCGTGTGTGAGGCCTTCCTCCGCATCCAAGCCCACTTCGGGTTGTGGCTCAAAGTCTTCAACGTGAAGCCGAAGGTGGTGGATGGCCAGACGCTGGAGTCTTGGAGGAGCCATGGTGAGTAAGCTGTCCAACGTGTCTTGGCCCAAGGGCACCTTTGTGGACACGGTAAAGGAGTGGCAGAAGCAATTGTTCTATATCACTGAACCTTGCGGCACCACCTGGGCCGCAACTGCCGAATTCCGCTCCGGCGCTCGCATGCCACTCACCTCCTGAGTCGAGAAGAGTCCGTACTGGTGTTCTCCTGACGAGCTGATAGCGCTGTAGACACGTGTTTAGAGTATGGTAACCAAGAGCGTCAAGCTCGTTGATGTGATACAGGTGATGTTAGTTCACCGGATCCTTTCATGCCAGCGCCGAGGCTGCCTGCTGTGGGAGTTCAATCCGAAGAAGCAGCAGACCCTGGTGAGGCTCTTCGAGACTACACACGAAGGCGCGTGGAAGTTGCTCTTCAAGGGCAATGAGAAACTGCTGGCCGCAGATTCAGATCGCGGACACGAGCGAAACACCCCGCTAGCGAGGTATGTTGTTTTCCATGCATTCTCCACTTGTTTGTTTTCAAGGATGACGCTTGAGCTTTTATTGTTGCTTTTTCAGGACTGGATGAAGAGTGCGACACGGATCCAGTGTCCGGCTCCGCTGCCTGAAGAACCAGTCATCCCGCGTCTGGCGAAGATGCTGGTGTCGGCGCCATATAAGGCGCCGGAGAAGAAGGCCAAGAAGAAGGCAAAGGGGGGCCAAGAGTGGCCCCCGCTGCAAGGGCACTTCAGACATGATGTCCGAAGATGATGAAGCTCATTTCTCTGTCCCTGAGGACAATGACGAGGAAGAGGAGGAGGAGGAGGAAAACAACCCTCCCCCTGAGGAGAGCAAGAAGAGGGCGGTTTCGGCGCATCTGGAGGCGGAGACGCCCAAGAAGGGGAAGGGCGTCCCAGCGGTCAACACCGTGTGGGACGTGACAACAGTCCGGAGCGACGCACCCGTACTAAGCCCCAGGCCGCATCATAAGTGACAGGGCTCGCTCGTGCGCACATCCAGCCCTTTCTCTCCATTATCTTGACGTAGTTAACTGTACTATTGCAGTCCGGCCCGTGACCTAATCCAACGATCCTCATCTGGAGGTTCGTTGGCTTCATCGGAGATGGTGAGCATGTCGCCACCGCCTGCTTATTCCCCCGGGGCCAGGGATGACACCGAAGTGTTATCCCGGAGGGCCGCTCCAAACCGGGGAGGAGTCTCGGACGCTGTCCGGGAGGCGCCACGAGGCGAAGCCTCCACTGCCGGACACATGGGGGAGCCGACCCCCATGGAGACTGGCAAAGACGGCCGCATCCAGCACGGGCCTTAGCTGAATACGATTCCGGAGACCCATATGGCTCCGCAGTCGGACAAGCAGACCCCTTTGAAGGAGGGAGGTGCGCCGCTTCCGCCGGTGGCCCCTGTCCATCCAGGGACACCGGATAACCTGATGGAGGCGCTACAAGGCGCCTCCGTTATGGACGAGCACCGTGTCCTTTTGGGCGCGGTGGTCGAGAAGGTTCAGTCCGCCAAGAGTGGGTGAACGAAGCTTCTTGACAACTGTTGGATGTGTTTGAGGTAAGTGACATAGAAAGAGAAAAACCCCATGTAGTCAGTAGCCCCTGAGACACTGTCCGGTGCTCGGCTAGGAGAACCGGACAGGGGATCAATCTTTTATCGTAGGAGACTAATGTGATATGTATGCATAAGCAGGCGTCGTTGTTGGCCGCAACCTCGCATGCTGCCGAAGTCTCTGAACTGAGGTAGAGGCTGGAGCGGACAGAGAGGAAGCTCGGCGAGGTTAAGGTTCGGCTCGAGGAGCAGCAAGGTAAGTAACGACTTGCTGTGTATTCGGAAAGCATAGGCGCTGTGTATTGACTGTAGTGTTGTAATATGTGCGGGAGCCGCGACCGAGGTCGAGGCCACGAGGAAAAGGCCTGGCGAGGCTGAGGAGAAGGTTGTCCAGCAGCAAGCCGCCCGTAAGAAGCTCGAGGCCCGTGTCAAAGAAATCCAGCAGGAGCTCCAGGATGCGGTGAAATAATGTGAGACCTTGGAGCATGATGCATCGTCTCGAGGGGCCGAACTCACCAAGGCTCGTCAGAGCGCGGAGACCGCACGGAATGAGGCCCAGGCCGCTCTCGAGGAGATCCAGGAGGCCAAGAAGATCACCGCGGGTAAGGCTTTTAAGATGCAAAGCAAGTATTCGGAGAAGCAGTACCTTTTACTAACCCAGGTTCGGAGTTCCCCAGGGGATTTTGCGGATCTACCACGCAGCGTATCAGACGCTGCGGAGTTCTACCGAGCCGAAGGAGGAGGTTCTACGGAGAAGCTATTCTAGTCGCAGTATGCGACGCCAGAGCATCCCGTGTCCTTCACCGATCGCCTGAAGCAGCTGGTAGAGCTGCACAGGGTGGCCGACCTAGCCATTAAGGATTTCATGATCCGGCTATGGCCAGCCGAAGCTATGCTCGGCAGCTACTTCGGACTCGTGAAGCGGCTAGTGGAAGCCTGTCCACGGCTGGACGTCGTTAAGCGCTCTGTCTGTATTGAAGGTGCCCGTATGGCCTTTGCTAGTTGCAAGATGTGGTGGGCGAATATGAACGCCGTTGAAGTTGCCAGCAGGCCGCCGGAGGGCAAGGAGCACCGCACACCCGAGAGATATTTTGCGGATGTCATAGAAGGGTCTCGACTTGTGGCAGCTCAATGTTCGCAGGACGTTGTATTTGAATAAATGTATTCATGTTGCCCTTGCATTGTATTATGGAAACAAAGCCCGTAATGTAATTTTGTTATGCTTTAATTGTTACGTCCTGTGCGGCCGTGTTGTTTGTAATATGAGGGTTGGCCAGTCGTCGGCTTCTGCCCTCGCGTAAGTAGTACAGAGGTGTTCGGTATGGGATCTAAAAAATCTTGATCCAATTATATGGTCCTTTGAAGGAGTTTTTTAGTGCAACGAACAAGGCAATCAGACTATATGGTTTAAACGCCCTCACTTAGCCATAGGAGTTTTATAATTAAGCAAGTGCGCAGCCCCTGGTCCAAGCCAGGGTGCTGTCAGCATCTGATCGGGAAGTGCCAATCCTTTGCATAACACGGAAAAAATCTCCAACGATTTTGTAACCCTCGAACAGCTGACCGGCTCTCACCGTATCATGACAGTCAGTTTTCGGCTTTCTCTACTGAGGTGCTCATCCGGTCAAGGCCAGGGCACAATCGCAGTAGTTCTCCATTTACTACCCTAGCCAATAGAGCGGAACATAGGGTAGCAAGCACAGGAGCCGGGCAACCCAACTATTGACCAAAGACATGATTCGGAGCCAATGCATATAATGCTAAATTCAGGGTGCCGAACTTATATATAAGAAGTGTTCGGACTTTGCTGCCATATTATGGGGCGATGGGGAGCCCCTGGTGAATATGAAATGTACCAAAGTATACGGATGCAGTCGATAAGCGGATCGAAATAAAATGAAGTAAGAAGCGAAAACCACAGGAACTGGGCCGCAAATTGTTTTCATTATAAATTGTTTTCATTATAACTGGATGGATACGTCAAGGCGTATCTAGTACAAATCTTGCTATAAGCATCCGGGCTATTTAACATGCCGGAATCAAGAGGGCGCAGCGTGCGGGTCCTGAGAAATGAGTATAAATACCGTCAAGAAGACGTATAGAGGTTACTCTATGCACCTATGCTGCTTGAATCCTTTATATGCCAATGAGGGACTGGTCAGCAGGCCCGTGGGAAAAGGAACCTGAAAAAAAGGAAATAGGTGAAAGTATGTGTGTCCGGGATCGGTCTAGCCGAACTGTAGATCCCGGGTTAGCTTCTGCCTCCGTCGGTGTCCATGGGATTTTGAGTGCGTAATTATGTACGCATGGTGCGAGTGCCACTACTTCATCGGGACTGGGACGGAGGCCGAAGTGCTAATCGAGCTCTTGACGAGCCGCGCTGTCCTGCTGCAGTGTAGTCCGGAACCTCATAATAATGTCCAAGGGCTCAACAGTCGCACTATGGTGCTGCTTGAGAAGGCCGTTCTGTACCTCTGCTGCTAGGGTTGCGGTGTGCTCCTCTGTTCGGAGGGAGCGTTCCATATTGCCATTGACTGTTATGACGCCACGTGGACCGGGCATCTTGAGCTTGAGATAAGCATAGTGTGCCACTGCGTTGTGTCTAGCAAACGCTGTTCGTCCGAGCAGTGCGTGGTAGCCGCTGCGGAAGGGGACGATGTCGAAGATTAATTCTTCGCTTCGGAAATTGTTCGGAGAACCAAAGACCACCTCCAGCGGGATTGAGCCTGTATAGCGGGCCTCTACACCTGGTATGACTCCTTTAAAGGTAGTCTTTGTTGGTTTGATTTGTGAGGGGTCAATGCCCATCTTCCGCACTGTGTCCTGATAAAGAAGGTTGAGGCTTCTACCACCGTCCATCAGGACTTGTGTTAGGTGAAACCCGTCAATAATTGGGTTGAGGACTAGTGCGGCTGAACCGCCATGGCGGATACTAGTTGGGTGATCTCGACGATCGAAGGTGATCGGGAATGATGACCATGGATTGAATTTTGGGGCGACTGGCTCTACCGCGTAGACGTCCCTAAGTGCTCGCTTACGCTCCCTTTTGGGAATGTGTGTGGCGTATATCATGTTCACCGTCTTGACTTGAGGGGGAAATTTCTTCTGCCCCCCAGTGTTCGGCTGCCGGGGCTCTTCGTCCTCGTCCTCACTTTGTGATCCCTTTTCTTTATTTTCGGCATTTAACTTGCCAGCCTGCTTGAAAACCCAACAATACCTGTTGGTATGATTGGCTTGCTTATCCAGGGTGCCGTGTATCTGGCACGGACGGTTAAGTATGTGGTCCAGGCTGGAAGGTCCTTCGTTGTTTCTTTTGTAGGGCTTCTTCCGTTGGCCATACTTGGAGCCAGTGAATCCGGCGTTGACTGTGGTGTCATCGGTGTTGTCGCCATTGCTTCGGCGTTTGTGTCTATTGCACCGGAGCTTGCCAGTGCTATTCTTGGCCTCGGAGGGGCCTGTCTCACTGGCATGTTGTTACTACGAGCCAGCCAACTGTCCTCACCCGCACAAAAGTGGGTCATGAGTGCCGTGAGGGCTGCCATGGACTTTGGCTTTTCTTGGCCAAGGTGGCATGCTAACCATTCGTCACGGATGCTGTGTTCGAAGGCTGCTAAGGCCTCGGCATACGGTCAGTCAACGATCTGGTTCTTTTTGGTTAGGAACCTAGTCCAGAATTTTCTGGCTGATTCTCCAGGTTGTTGAACTATGTGGCTTAAGTCATCCGCGTCTGGTGGCCGGACATAGGTTTCTTGGAAGTTGTCCAGGAAGGCTTCTTCCAAGTCCTTAGAGTCTTCAGGCAGGTTGTTAAGCCAGTGCCGAGCTCACCCTTTGAGCTTTAGTGGGAGGTATTTAATGGCATGGAGGTCATCTCCTCGAGCCATATGGATATGGAGAATAAAATCCTAGATCCATACTGCGGGATCGGTTGTGCCGTCGTATGATTCGATATTGACGGGCTTGAACCCCTCGGGGAATTCATGATCCAGTACTTCATCTCTGAAGCAGAGAGGTAGTGCGGCACCTCTATACCGGGCCGCATCACGGTGTAGCTCTGATGGAGTCCGTCTACGGTATTCGGCCCGGGAGTGGTTGGATTTATCATGTCCGAATAGGTAGCCGTCGTCGTGCCTCGAGGCACATCCTCGCAATCCGTAGATTGATCTTGTATGTCCTGCTCTACTGTCCAGGGTCTGCTGGAGGTTGTATGTGTGACCCTGAACTCTCTCGTCTCTATTTTTGTGGGGCGATGGGGCAGGCTGTTGTTCGCCCTGAGTTGCCGCTTTATCCCGACCACGGGGTGGCCGGTCAGCCGCCCTGTCTCGACCACGTGGTGGTCGTTCCGCATTACGCGAGGGAGATGTGCGCTCTGGTGCCTCCTCAACGAATTGAGGTAGGAGTCTGCGTTTCGGGTAGCTCTTGGTTGGGCGCTTGAGGCCGTATTCTTCGGCTGTCAGAACATCAGTCCATCTGTCGACGAGCAGATCTTGTTCAGCTTGAAGCTGCTGCTGCTTCTTTTTCAGGCTCCTTGAAGTGGCTATGAGCTGAAGCTTAAAGCGCTCCTGCTCTAGAGGATCCTCAGGCACGATGAAGTCTTTGTTGCCGAGGCTTGTCTCCTCCTTGGAGGGTGGACGGTAACTATCGTCCTCCGAGCAATCTTCTATGACCTGTTCATCAGGGTTGTCTCGCCTGTTGTCATGTTCCTCCTGTTCGGATGCCACTCCGACAGGGTCTTCATTGTTTTCGTCGTCGGCCGGAGTACTATTTTCTCTGGTGCCAGTGTTGCCATCTTTTGAGCGACGAGGCTTAGAACGGCGTTTGGGGCGCCGACGCTTGGACTACGTCTCGGAGGGTTTATTCGCATCTGGTTCTTCTTTGTCGTCGCCAGATCCTTTGGGTGTATCAACCATGTACACGTCGTATGAAGAGGTGGCCGCCCAGCGTCCAGTGAATGGCGGGTCTTGGACTTGCTCCTTGTCGGCATCATCGTCCCTACCATCGATGTCTTCGAAGCCATAGTCAAGCACGTCGGTTAAATCATCGACGGTGGCTATGAAGTGGGTGACGGGTGGGAAGCAAAATTCCTCGTCGTCCGCCTCTAGCTCGAACCGAATATAGTTCGGCTGTGAGTCCTTCTCCAAGGACAAGTTCTTTAAAGAGTTTAGCACATCACCCAAAGGTGAATGCTGGAAGATGTCTGCGGCGCTAAGTTTGAAAATCGATAACCGATCCAGCTCGGTGTCCGCAGGAGTACCTGGTCCGGAACGTATAGCCGGAGATGAGTACGGAGTTCCATTGACGCAAACATTGCGGGATGTCGAGTCCGTGTGCGGCTCCAACGCCACGGACTTTCTGGCCTCGGAGGGCACGATCTGCTTTGGTTCTGGGGCCGTTGTAGCAACAGGATCCATCTCCTGGATGTAATCTGACAACAGATGGAAGTCATGTTCATCGGGACGAAGGGGAGCGATCGCTGCGGTTTCAAACCCATTAAAGATCGAGTCTTCGTAGGTGTCTGCAACGTAGTTCGAGCTTCCAAATATAACCTGGTGGCCAGGGGCGTAGCTATTGATCTGCTCCAGACGGCCAAGCGAGTTGGCCCGCGGTACGAAGACGTCGAACACAAAAATCTGTCCGGGGAGGAAGGTTCTTCCTTGGACAGTGTCATTATTGACAATTGAAGGGGCCATCAAACCTTTCATCGACGGCACAGTGGAACTCTCAATGAAAGCACCAATGTCGGTGTCAAAACCGGCGGATCTCGGTAGGAGGTCCCGAGCGTATGCGTCTAGGATCGATGGTAACAGGAGGCGGGGACACGATGTTTACCGTGTTCCGGCCCTCTCTATGGAGGTAATACCCTATTTCCTGCTTGATTGATCTTGATGAATATGAGTGTTACAAGAGTTGATCTACCGCGAGATCGTAATGACTAAACCCTAGAAGTCTAGCCTATGTGAATATGGTAATGAGTATCCCCCTATCCGGACTACGCTCTCCGATTTATATAGACACCGGAGTGATCTAGGGTTACATGGGGTCGGTTACATAGGAAGGAATCTTCATAGTTGGTCGCCTAGCTTGCCTTCCATGCCAAGGAAAGTCCAATCCGGACACAAGTATAGTCTTCTCCCTTCACATCTTCACAGCCCATCAGTCCGGCCCAATGAATAACAGGTCGGACGCCCGAGGACCCCTTAGTCCAGGACTCCCTCAATCACCAACCCTTCTCCATCGCCAATTCCATGATGCTCCCCATCGGGAGTGAGTAATTCCTTCATAGGCTCGCTGGCCGGTGAGGAGTTGGATGAGATTCATCATGTAATCGAGTTAGTTTTGTTAGGGCCTAATCCCTAGTATCCACTGTGTTCTAAGATTGATGTTGCTATGACTTTGCCATGCTTAATGCTTGTCACTTTGGGACCGGGTGCCATGAATTCAGATCTGAACCGTTTATGTTATCAGCATTATATCCATGTTCTAGATCCGATCTTGCAAGTTATAGTCACCTACTACATGTTATGATCCGGCAACCCCAGAGTGAGAATAGCCGGGACCACTCCCGATGATGACCGTAGTTTGAGGAGTTCATGTATTCACCGTGTGTTAATGCTTTGTTCCGGTTCTCTAATAAAAGGAGGCCTTAATATCCCTTAGTTTCCAATAGGACCCCGCTACCATAGGAGGGTAGGACAAAAGATGTCATGCAAGTTCGTATTACTATTTACGGAATACATGCCTACATTATATTGATGAACTGGAGCTAGTGTCATATCGCCCTAGGTTATAACTGTCTCATGATGAATATCATCCAACAAGTCACCAATCCAATGCCTGCGAATTTATCCTATATTGTTCTTGCTAAGTTACTATTGCTATCGTCACAGTTGCACTTGCTAGAAAACTACTGCTATCACTATTACCGTTACCGTTGCTGCTGCTACTATTATCAAAACTATCATACTACTTTGCTACTGATCACTTTGCTACAGATAATTAATCTCCAGGTGTGGTTGAATTGGCAACTCAGCTGCTAATACCTTCAAATATTCTTTGGCTCCCCTTGTGTCGAATCTATAAATGTGGGTTGAATACTCTACGCTCAAAAACTGTTGTGATCGCTATTTCGGTGAGTCTAAAATAATTGCAATAGGCAACAGAGAATTGGCAAGGCAATCTCGGTGAGACCGAGATACGTATCGGTGTGATAGAACTATTAGGGTTTCTGGTTGTGGCTATGTCATATGAACTCGGTGGCGCCGAGTAGGAAATATCGGCGGACCCGAGTTGGAGTTTAGGGTTTTAACATATTTCGAATGAGAAAGTGGTTGAGGGATTTGGAGCAATATCATTAAGCATTTGAGCAAGCAAGCCATTAAGCAACACCTCATCCCCTTTTAATAGTATTGGCTTTCCTATGGACTCAATGTGATCTTGGATCACTAAAAATGAAATGAAGAGTCTTGTGCTTTTGTCAATATGTATCCTTAGCATTTTGAGGGGTACACATCTCTAGTCCATGCCATGCCATTCATTGAACTTTCTGAAATATTAAACTTGAATGGTATTAGATCAATGAGCTATATGTTGTTATAAATTACCAAAACCACCCGGGGATTATTAGTTGCACTTTCACGATCTACATCAACATCCTTGCAATAATAAGTGCATATGATCCAAGTACGGAAAGTATGTTAGCTCATGCCTCTCCCTCATATAAAATTGCAATAATGATCAACGATCTAGTTATCAATCACCTAGGGAAAAATGACTTTCTTGTGTGACAGAAGCTATCTACTTTTATTATCTTGCGATTTATTCGTAGTTTTATTCTCGCCAAGTACTTCTAGTTTTATTCTTGTTCTTGGTAAAGCAAACGTTAAGTGTGCGTAGAGTTGTATCGGTGGTCGATAGAACTTGAGGGAATATTTATTCTACCTTTATCTTCTCATTGGGGTTGACACTCTTATTTATCGAAAAATGCTATAAACGATCCCCTATATTTGTAGGTTATCAGATCACCGCCCTTCTTTGCACCTCATCCTCGTGGATCCTTCTCAGTGGGATTGCCGGCAGCCCTATTGCCCATGGTCGAGGCATGCGTAGGGGGGGGGGGTTGTTGTCCCCCTTGCTATAAGTTATTGCGATTGACCCACTGCAAAGAATCCTTGAAGCAGCAACTACTAGAGTGGTACGTCTCCAACGTATCTATAATTTTTTATTGTTCCATGCTATTATAGTATCAATTGGATATTTTATATACATTTTCAAGCAACAATATATCATTTTTTGGGACTAACCTATTAAGTTAGCGCCCAGTGCTAGTTGCTATTTTTTGCTTGTTTTTAGTTTTTCAGAATATCAGTACGAAACAAAGTCCAAATGCCACAAAACTATTTGGAGATTTTTTTCTGGCAACAAGAGACCCTGGAAGCTTTGGGAGGGGACGAGAAGATGGAGCAGTGGCCCACGAGGCACCAGGGCGCGCTCTGGTGGCTTATGGGGCCCATGTGGCTTCGTTTTACCTAACTCCATCTCTATGAATTCTCTAAAATCATGAAACCAATAGAGGAGTCCAAGAAATACTTTTTTCGCCGCCGCAAGTTCTAGAACCACGAGATCCCATCTGGAGGCCTTTTCTGGCACTCTGCCGGAGGGGGATTCGATCATTGAGTGGCTCTACATCATCCTTGCTGGCCTTCTGATGATGCGTGTGTAGTTTACCACAGACCTACGGGTCCATAGTTAGTAGCTAGATGGCTTCTTCTCTCTATTTGACCTTCAATACAATGTTCTACTTCTTGTTCTTGGAGTTCTATCCGATGTAATCACTTTTTGCGGTGTGTTTGTTGGGATCCGATGAATTGTGAGTTTATGATCAGATCTATCCATGAATATTATTTGAGTTTTCTCTGAATTCTTTTATGCATGATTACTATAGCTTCGTAATTCCCTGTGATCTATTGATTTGGTTTGGCCAACTAGATTGATTTATCTTGCAATGGGAGAGGTGATTTATAATGGGTTCGATCTTATGGTTCTCAATCCCAGTGACAGAAGTGGACATGACACATATTGTATCATTGCTATAAAGGGTAAAAAGATAGGGTTTATCCATACATGAGTTTATCTTTTCTAAATCATGTCATCTTGCTTAGGGTGTTACTCCTTTTTTATGAACTTAATACACTAGATGCATGCTGGATAGCGGTCGATGTGTGGAGTAATAGTAGTAGATGCAGGAAGGAGTTGGTCTACTTGTCTCGGACGTGATGCCTATATACATGATCATTGTCTTGGATATCATCATAATTATTTGCTTTTCTATCAACTACCAACGGTAATTTGTTTACCCACCTTATGCTATTTCCTCGAGAGAAGCCTCTAGTGAAAACTATGGCCCCGAAGTCCCGAGGTCTATCTTTTATCATATATAAAAAACCAAAAATACCTTGCTGCGTTTTTCTTTTATTTATTTTATTTTGTATTTGTGTTCGATCTATCTATCAAATACCATACGATTTAATATTGCTCGTAACCGTCGAGGAATTGACAACCCCTTGTTCGCGTTGGGTTGCAAGGATTTGTTGTTTGTGTGCAGGTGCTGCTAACAAGGTGTTGCTTGTTTCTCCTACTAGATTGATAACCTTGGTTCTTAACTGAGGGAAATACTTACCTCTACTGTAGTGCATCATCCTCTCCTCTTCGGGGAAATCTCAATGTACTTCACAAGTACCATAGAGGGCTATTCCATAAGGTCCACGACCGCGGTGTAATTCCGCGAACCTTGCTATGCACAGATGACGCAGCGGTGTTCATGGCATCCGTCAAGAGAGATATTGACCACCCCTCCAACATACTTCGCCTCTTTGGGGTTGTCACCGACTTATCCACCAACTTTCGCAAGAGCTCGGCCGTTTTGATCCGTTGTGGGCACATAAATTTGTCGGCCATCCTTAAAAATCTCCCGGCAGCGCGAGGATCCTTCCATGAAATACTTAGTCCTCCTGCTCTCGGTGTGGCGTCTCAAGAAGGTTGACTTTCACTTCCTGGAGGATAAGGCGGCGACAAAGTTTGTCCCCTGGGATGGGCAGAACATCACGTCTATGTGGCGCACCGCCTTGGTCAAGTCGGTGCTCTCCTCCCAAGCCATTGACTTCATCACTTCACTCGTCATATCACCGAGCACCCTCAATAACCTTAACAAGTTTGAGTGTGCATTCCTTTAGAAAGGGACGGACAAGGCCACCGGGGCCAAATGTAAGGTCAACAAGAACTCCATTTGCCGGCCAATTGCCTATGGGGGACTTGGATTTAGGGCTCTAAGGCTCCGTTGGATTTGTTTCGAGTGGAAGGAGCCAAAGAAGATGTGGTTTCGCATGGGCAACCCATGATATGCCGCGGACTACGACTTATTCTATGCCTCCTCAACTATTATTGTGGGAAACGGTGTGCGTAACCTGAGGGGGTCCTGGATTGGGGGGTCCTCGGACAGCCGGACTATATCCTTTGGCCGGACTGTTGGACTATGATGTACAGGATTGAAGACTTCGTCCCGTGTCCAGATGGGACTCTCCTTTGTGTGGAAGGCAAGCTTGGTAATTCGGATATGTAGATCTCCTCCCTTGTAACCGACTCTGTGTAACCCTAGCCCCCTCCGGTGTCTATATAAACCGGAGGGTTTAGTCCGTAGGACGAGAACAATCATAATCATAGGCTAGCTTCTAGAGTTTAGCCTCTATGATCTCGTGGTAGATCAACTCTTGTAATACTCATATCATCAAGATCAATCAAGTAGGAAGTAGGGTATTACCTCCATCGAGAGGGCCCGAAACTGGGTAAACATTGTGTCCCCCACCTCCTGTTACCATCCGCCTTAGACGCACAGTTCGGGACCCCCTACCCGAGATCCACCGACTTTGACACCGACATTGGTGATTTCATTGAGAGTTCCACTGTGTCGTCATCATAAGGCTTGATGGCTCATCTTGTTGTCAAGGACAACATCATCTCTGGGGGATCCCTGGCTGTAGGCCAAACTCTCCGATTAGGCGGCATCGTCATGACCGCCCGTTCGGCCGTCGCGCTGACGGTGACTTCTCGGGTTATCGAAAACAGCCTCCAGGTCGGCTCGGAATTCGCCGAGCAGATGGATCCAATGGAGCTCTCTTCCTTGAACGTGCTCTTGGATCGCATGGCCGCCTTGGGAGTCGCTACGGACTATGATCGGATCGGGCTTAAACCCGACCAAAGAGAGATTAACTCTCCACCAGTCACCCATCAGATAGCGGTAGTGGAGGAGCAATGCAGCGATTCTTCCTCTATCTTGAGGATAGACTATGTCCGGATTGCCGAGCTCTCCGAGCCGGATACCCGTCTACAGGAGGACATGGCCCAAGCTTTGAACCTAGAATCAGGCAGCGGGCCAGATCTATTGGGTAACAAACCGGAGCCCGAACTTCCAAGCTCGGAAACTCCTCCGCCCCTGGGTCTCAGATCGGGTCGGGGTTCGGACCTAAATCTACCCACCCACCCAGATACACGTGATCTTTCCCACATTAGACAAGAGCCCCAAGAGACAGTACATCACTATTGGGCTAGATTCCTCCTTGTAATGAGCAAGGTCAAGGACTGTCGCGAGGAAGACGCAATTTCGTTCTTTTGCAAAAATTGCACGGACAAGGGAATCCTCAACGCCATAAGTCGCCGCGACATAGCACACTTCGCTGACTTGGCGGCGATAGTACAGAAGTAATGTGCGATGGAAAGCGCCTGGAAAACCCAAACAAAATTCTGGGATCCTCTGGCTCTCACTAAACCCCCCGTCCGAACTAAAAGGGTGTACTCTCGTAAGTCACCCAACCCAATTACAAAAAAACAAAAGCCCACTGCAGGGCGTGGAACCGTATTGGAGGGATGGCTCAATGGGCCATCCAAAATTCACACTACAGTGGATACCATGCCAACACATAGCCTTAGAGCATGTTGGGTACTTCGGCAGGTGGCCAAGAGCGGCGAGGATATCCTCATCAACAATGCAACAGAGCACCATCCCGTGGAAAATAACAATATAGTATTGATAGTCTTTGAGACCTTCACCTCAAATAATAGGTGTAAGCGAGCACTCCGCAGCCTTGCCGAAGTCTGCCATGTGGCAGCAATAAACCCATGGAGCGACAAGGCTATAACCTTCAATGCCAGTGATGAACCTAAATTCCGAACAGCCCGAGCACCAGCCGCCTTGGTCCTTAGTCCAATTGTGGATGGCTTCCGGCTTACTAAAGTGCTCATGGACGGCGGCAACGGATTAAACCTCATCTATGAGGAGACTCTTTGAAAAATGGAAATAGACAAGAACCGCATCGAGCAAAGCAACACGACCTTCAGAGGAATCATCCCTAGTCGGGAGGCACGATGTGCAGGAAAAATCACACTAGATGTGGTATTCGGCACGCCGGAGAATTATAGTTCCGAAGAAATCACATTCTAAGTGGCCCCGTTCAGTAACGGATACCACGCCCTTCTAGGGCGGGAAGCATTCACGATCTTCCAAGCTATACCGCATTACGGGTACATGAAGCTCAAAATGCCCGGGCCCAATGGAATCATCACTCTAGCTAGTGATCCGGACGTAGCACTCTGCGCCGAAAATAAAACCGCCGCACTAGCCCTCGAGGCGTTATCCGAAGCCCTTGTGGCCGAAGAACTAACAGTGTTGCGCTCCACAGTGGACAGGGATGATGTGATACTCGACAAAAGACCCAAGTCCACCTCTTTTAAACCAGCGGACGGAATAGTCAAATTCCAAGTGCACCCGACGGACCCTACAAAAAACAGCATCCATCGGGGCACAGTTAAACCCTACAGTAGACGCCGCACTACGGGAGTTCTTGCGCGAGAATTGGGATATCTTCGCCTGGCATCCTTCAGACATGCCAGGAATCCCACGCAGGCTGGCCGAGCATAGCCTTAACATTCTAAAGGGGTTCAAGCGGTCAAGCAGACTCTTGGCGTTTATGCGAACCTAAGCGACAAGCCACGGGAGAGGAGATAGCCAAGTTACTTGAGGCCGGATTCATTAGAGAAATAAAACATCCGGACTGGCAAGCAAACCTGGTGATGGTACCAAAGAAGGACAAATCCTGGCGCCTATGTGTCGATTTCAAGGACCTTAACAAGGCTTGCCCCAAGGATCCCTTCCCCCTCCCCCGCATCGATCAAATTATCAACGCTACCGTAGGACGCAAATCATTGTGTTTCCTCGACGCATACTCCGGATACCATCAAATTAAGATGGCGGAGTCCGATCAAGCCGCAACGACATTCATCACTCCATGCGGCCCCTTATGTTTTAACACCATGCCTTTCAGGCTCAAAAACGCCGGTGCAACCTATCAACGCATGATTCAGACATGCCTGGAAACACAAATTGGCAAAACAGTGGAGGCATATGTAGACGACGTGGTCATTAAAACCAGACACGTCGAATCCTTAATAGACGACTTGAGGCTCACGTTCGACAATCTTCGAACATATGACATCAAGCTCAATCCGGAAAAATGCGTTTTCGGCGTGCCCACTGGAAAGCTCTTGGGCTTCATTGTCTCTAGTAGAGGAATTGAAGCAAATCCAGCTAAAATCCGAGCTCTGTCACAATTGTCTATCCCAACAGACCTCAAGCAAATCCAGAAACTAACTGGATGCGTGGCTGCCTTAAGCCGCTTTATCTCCCGATTAGGAGAAAAGGCACTACCCGTTTATCGCCTTCTTCGACGCACCGAACACTTCGAGTGGACGGATGCGGCCACGGCCGGATTGGAAGAAATAAAGGCCGTTTTGGCCACCAACCCAATCTTGGCCACACCAAATGTCGGCGAACCAATGCTGTTATATATAGCGGCAACACACCAAGTTGCGAGCGCAGTGCTCGTCGTCGAACGAGAGACGGACGGACATATGTTCCCGCTTCAAAAGTCGGTATACTATGTATCCACTGTCCTCGCTCCATGCAAATCACGGTACCCACATTATCAAAAGATAGCATACGCGGTCTTCATGGCATCCCGGAAATTACGACACTACTTTCAAGAGTGTTCCATTACGGTGGCCTCGGAAGTACCACTCAACGACATAATAAATAACCGCGATACCACGAGCCGGATTGCTAAATGGGCTATCGAGCTCCTCCCGTTTGACATAACATATAAACCATGGCGAGCCATTAAGTCAGAAGTACTGGCCGATTTCGTCGCCGAATGGACGGAAGCCGAAATCCCTAAAGAGTATGACACATAATCCAATTGGATCATGCACTTTGACAGTTCAAAGATGCTGGCTGGTTTGGGGGCAGGCGTCGCCCTGACATCCCCCACCGGAGATAAAGTCCAATACGTACTCCAAATATTATACACAGACTCCAACAATGCAGCAGAATATGAGGCCCTGTTGCACGGTCTCCGGATGGCAGTCTCCATGGGCATTCGACGCCTAGAGATGCGTGGGGATTCGAACCTCGCAATATCTCAAATAAATGGAGACTTTGACGCCAAGGACCCAAAAATGGCGGCTTACCGCAACGCCGTCCTCAAAATGTCAGCTCGGTTCGAGGGGCTTGAATTCCACCATGTGGTCCGGTAAAACAATCAAGCGGCGGATATCCTCGCTTGCATCGGCGCTAAGCGCGACCCTGTCCGACCTAATATCTTCTTGGAAAGGTTGTTTAAGCCATCCATGGTATGGGAAGGAGAGACCGGCAACAACAGTCCTGACCCGGCCACAACACCAGATACCGAACACTCTGACATAATCGGAGGCTCCGTGACCGAAATAACGTGTTTGGCCCACGTGATTATGGTTGTCATCGCCCCGTGGACAGAACCATTCTTGGCCTATCTAACTAGGCAAGAACTCCCTGAGGACCCAAACGAGGCACGTTGCATCACTACAAAAAAAATACACTTCCGTGATGATACGTGTTTGTCACAGTAGGTCGCGTTTTTTGTCATGCATGTACATCAATGACAAATTTATGATTGAATCAAGATAGTCATACCGTCTTTGTCGTAGAAGTGTTCCATGACATTACCAAAATTATCATCACGGAAGTGTCCACTTCCATGACGATAAACCGCGTCACAGAAGTGCTTTTGTCAAGGGTGACCGACACGTGGCATCCATCGTAATGGAACACCGTTAAGCTATCGGGTCGGGTTTTGGATCCGATAACCCATTAACAGCCCCGACCAATGGGGATTTTCCACGTGTAAAATCATCATTGGATGGAGGAAACACGTGTCGGCTCATCATTGGGATAGATGTCATCCACTCACTGGACAGAAGGCGCCTATGATACGTCGACACGTGGCACGGCCCAACAGTGGCCCATTCCTGTGAAAAGGCCGGCCCGTTTGACTTGGTCAAAAGCTGGCGGGCCGGCCCATGGAAAGCCTGTTAATGGCCTGTTAGCATATAGCCCATTTACAGCCCGCTAACCCAAGGCCTGTTATGCCCTATGCGAATTAGGCCCAGTAGCGTCATCTGGGCCATCCAATATGATTCCAGCCCGTTTTCACTTCTGGCCCATGTATGGCCCATGACGTCTTTCGGCCCATATGAGGCCCTTTGTAACTCTTGGCCCATTAGCGGCCCGTGTTGAAACTGGCCCGTAATGAACAGTGTATTACTTTTCACCCATTAACGGCCCACGATGAAACTGGCCCGTAATGAACAGTGTAACACTTTATACCCATTAACGGGCCGTTATTCCGTTGGGCCGTTTCTAGCCCAAGTTAACTTTCGGCCTTCTGAGGGCCCATTTATTCTTGGGCTCATTTGCAGCATTCGGTTACTTACGGCCCGTTACTGTCATTTTCTGCTTGTGGGCCAAATTCAGCCCGTTATTACGATCGGCCCGTTTGTGGTCCGTTAGTGCATTGGGCCATTTTCATAGCATCACCAAATACGGCCTATTAACGGCCCGTTATGGTCAGCCCATAAAATGTACGATTTCCATTATAGGCCCGTCTACGGCCCATTAAAGGCCAGTACAAGACCCATAAATGAGTCGGCGGCCCATGGATCCTACGTGACGTAGAAGGCCCATGGATCCTGCGAGACGTAGAAGGCCCATGGAAACTGCGAGACGTAGAAGTCCCATGGATCCTGCTAGACGTAGAAGGCCCATGGATCCTGCGAGACGTAGAAGGCCCATGGATCCTACGAGACGTAGAAGGCCCATGGATCCTACGAGACGTAGAAGGCCCATGGTCGGGCGAGTTGGCCCCCATTTGAATAATATAGCATATCCAAAGAATTATCCTACTAAAAAGCATACACTATACAACAAAGTGATCAAGGCATAGAAAAGTAGAATAATCCTACACTATACAATAAAGAAATTATAGCCGATTATACCCACAGGGCATTATGGTGCAACACGGTGATAATAAAGCATACACAAACAGCAAATTACATACACCAGCAAATACGGCTCATACATCATGGACGCGCATCAACTTAACTCCATTTGAACTATAATCTCTTTAGAAAATAGGATTGGCGGATTCGAGATAGCACAAATTTCAGTCTGCAAAATCTCCAATTCTTTCATGGTTACCTCGGTGTCTTGTTTCATTTTTTGACTCTTGCATCTAATAATTGCATGTCCAGTCTCAACTTGTTGATTATCGTTGACAATCATGTGCACGTTGTCTTGCCACCTCTAGTTGATGCTCGAGAACATCAGCACATTCCAATTCAATCCATAATCATTCGGTAACGGCCATGCCGCCTTGCTCAGAGATTTTTGTGTTGATGTCACTTCATCCTGAAATGTTTACGTAAGTACACATGACTAGGGCAAAATATAGTTACAACAAAGAAGCGAACAAGACACTATTCTGTACTACATGGCAAAACAGGACTAACAATAATGTTACACGTCACTTTCACACAAAAAATGTTACACGTCATGAAGCATAAGCAGGTGATATTTTAAAAATTATAAAAAAGATAGTATGTGCAGCTTGCATACAGAAATCCCTCTTAGCTCACCAGAGGAGCATGATGTTGGGGCCCAATCGAAAACACAGACAAGTTACACATTTAGACAAAGACGTTATGTATAAGTAAGCAAGCAGTTGGCCATTACGTACCTCAATTAAAGTCTTAGGGAGCATAATGAACAGCGAGAGGGTTTCATACAAACATACTACAACAGGCAAAACTATGCAATCATTAGCGTAGTATAAACTAGATTGTGAGCCTCATGCAATAATAGTTGGTCAATAGACTTCAAAGCTTCAGGCACACTTCGGCAGAGTAATTAAATGGTAAGGCCTTTAATTATGTCAACTAATCCCTTCGTTCGGAATTACTTGTCTCGGAAATGGATGTATCTAGAACTAAAGTACGTCTAGATACAACCATTTCTGCGACAAGTAATTCCGAACGGAGGGAGTAATAGTGATACAAGTACCGATCATCAGGCATAATTATTTGGGCATCTCATTAGGTGATGACAAATAAAGCAATTGAAAAGAGAAAATTAACTATGCGTGAAACAAACAAGGAATTGAACTGTTGAGTTGCATACAATGACTTACCTTAGCAGGTTGAAGAGGCTCGGCACAGCTGCTACTTCTCTTGCAAGGCTCCTTCCTAACATCTTGTACTTGGAAATCCTCAATATTATCTTCATTGCACCCCCTCTGCAAGGTGACACAAACTAGTTACTCGTCTCCTTGGAAGATAAATATGCATACTTTCCAGTCTTTGAACACAAAAGGATGAGATTATAACAAAACAACACCACATAATGAAACATGCCGCATCTCTTGCACTTGCACACAATGAAATGAGCATTTACTATGTCTGCACTATGTAAAAACTAGGCATACCTTCATCTTTGGATCTCCGGTACTCTTGGAGAGCCCTCTTGTAGTGTACAGCCAAACCTTTATGTCACCTATGAGTTAGACAAGGCCCCACTACAACAGCCCTTAGTGTTTAAATCGTTGACAAGCTCTGTTAGAGTGTTAGGTCAAGACAAGCAAGTAATCAAAGCAAACAGTCCTAGTATGGCTGGCTGATGCAAACAAACAATTGAACAGATGTGTGAGCAAATCTTACATATCAAGAAAAGAAGCAAAGAAGGAGGCTTAAAGACCATCACTTGGTGACCAGATTTAAGGGCATTTAAACATCATGTGCAACGTATGAACTAACATAAACATTGCATACTCCAGATTCTACAATGGAATGCACATGTATTAGGTTATGCCATGTATGATGATGCCTAAATGTACAGATAGCAGGCAAGAGTGATTCATCATTGCACGCACAATTGAATTGCAGGTTAAGGGCCAGTTTGATTCCGCCTTTTCAGGGCATATTGTCAAAATAAGCCATAAAAGATGTAAAGAAGTCATTTTTGAGTTATGGGATTGGGCTTAACTAATTTCACTTTGGAGGGGGGTGTTTCGGGTAGAACCTCACAAAAATTGAAGGGAAGGGGAATAACGAAATGACTCTGTTGTCTGCCTATATTACACTCAAAATGCAAGCTTCTTGGCCTTGCGTGTCACACGACACTCAAGTAAAAACAAACACGCAAGCATTCATTGCCACCTGCTTGCATCTCCTCTCCCTTTCTCTCTACCTCAATCCCCACTGCAGCACTAGGGTTCCTCCAGCGAGCCGTCGCCACTGGTCCCATCTGGCCTGGTCCTCGATGATGCTATGTCTAGCTAGGCTGCATGGCCGGCGGGTAGGGGCAAATCTCCCTGGCTGCTCCTCCCTCTGGCGCCGCCCCTCATTCTCATGGTCTCTAGCAGCTGCTCCACTGTGGTTCGTCCAATGCACTACTTCGGCGAGCGTTGCACAACTCTGGTGATGCCACATCATGCGTATGGCACCTTGTTCCCCTCCCTCCTCCCAGGCCATGGCCTTGAGGTGCTGTTGAAGGATGAGCTCATCCAACAAGGTGAGGATATCCTCTGATTTTTTGCCAAATTTTCATTCTGATCCACTATACGATGAATTGATATGAGCTGCTTCTGCTACTTCTATATGATGCATTGTTATGAGCTGCTCCTGCTGCTGCTATATTATGAATTGCTATGAGATGCTGCTACTGTATGATGAGTTGCTATGAGCTGTTGTTGCTATATGATGAATTGCTATGAGCTGCTGCTGCTGCTATATGATGAGTTGCTACAAGTTGCTCCTGCTGCTGCTATATGATGAATTGCTATGAGCTGCTCCTGCTGCTGCTATATGATGAATTGCTATGAGCTGCTCCTGCTGCTGCTATATGATGAATTGCTATGAGCTGCTGCTGGTATATGATGAATTGCGATCGCTGCCTGCTATATGATGAGTTGCTATGAGCTGCTTTGCTGCTATATGATGCTTTCAGGTGGTGCTGCTATATGATAATAACCAGCCACTTGGACCATCGAATTTCAATAAATAATTGTTCTTCATTTAAATGTGGGTCATGCGTTCTTCGTTTAAATTAGGCAATGGGATCTCTGTGGAAAATATTGACCAAAGTAGATTGTGCCAACTAGATGGTATCTTTGTACTTGCATTTTGAGCAAATAGTGATGGTCTGTTTTCCTATCATATTAATTACTGCACTAGGTTCAATTTGTGATGTTTGCAAGTCAAATTAATTTCCATATGGGCAGCAAAATGAAAAATATATATAATGCAATCTAGACTTTCCACTGATCATAAGCTGAACACGCAATGAAAAGAACTGGTTGGCGTATTACATGGAGCTTATATTCACATGTGCTTATTTTCTTAGGATAACTCGTAATAACTGTCCCTAAGAAACTTGGCTAATAGAACTGGCATACAAATAACATGTCACGATGATTGCAATGGAGGAGTGACGTACCATAGCACACTGTATAGGCTCACCGTTGCCTCTCCTTTTTTGCGATGTTCCATGAAATTGCCACATACATCTTGTACTTTTTCATTGTGTAACCCTATACGCAAGTTGACACGGCTAATTTGAGACATCTCTACATGATACAATATTGCATATCCCTTGCATATTTAAACCACCAATTAACGATTGTGTGCGTACCATAAACTAGCCATGACTCTGTATCTTTGGTGGCGGGCACTCTAAGGGTGCCTAATGTAGTGCCTTTGGAATTCCTACATGCCACCCTACGATTTTGTGTAATGTCTTGCCCTGTTCCTAAATATATGTCTTTGTAGATATTCCATTATGGACCACATACAGATGTATATAGATGCATTTTCGAGTGTAGATTCACTCATTTTGCTCCGTATGTAGCCTATAGTGGAATCTCTAGAAAGACTTATATTTAGGAACGGAGGTACGAGGTAGTATCATGTATGACATCTACATATCTTATTTAGCAGCCAATAGTAGAAATCATTATGCGCACAAAGGGATTCTTGGTCGAAAATCCTAGCAAAACTTTGGCGAGCCTGAGAACAATACAAGAGAGAGAGGCGTGCTTACAAGATCATAGCAATGCCTCGATCCGAGATCTTGGTTGGCCAACCTGTTAGATCCGGAAGAAACATCGTCCTTGTAGTTTTTGCCACCGCATAAAAGGTAATGACGGTTAGTATATTTCAAGTACATCGGGCGGTGATCTTTGGGCCGGGTTTAAAGGTCACAAGTACCTAGGCCGTGGCGGGTGCTTGGCATCTCTCGAACGGTGGGAATCAGGTTAGAAAGCGTTGAGGGTGATGACGCCAGACTGCCTTTGCGGGGTCCGATAAGGAGATCTAGAACCGTCGAGTAGGGTTTTTGTGGAAGCGGCTCCGGTAGGGTGGACTATGGTGTGGGCGAAGCGGATCTGTGGCCGTGGGCGAGGCGTGGGGTGAAGCTGCTCCGGTGGTTGGGTTAAGGATGGTGTCGACGACGCGGATCTGCGGCCGTGGACGGGGCGTCAGAAGATGCTCCGGTGGGTTGGTTAAGGATGGTGTCTCTGATCACGGATCTCCGGCCGTGGGCCAGGGGCATCGGCTGCTCCGGTGGTTGGGTTAAGGGTGGTGTCGACGATGCGGATCTGCGGCCGCGGACGGGGCGTCAGAAGATGCTCCGGTAGGTTGGATGATGGTGCGAGGAAGCGGATCTGAGGCCGTGGACTTATGAGTTGGCAAAGCGGCCCCGATAGGGTTGAGAACGGTATAGGCGAAGCTACTCCAGTAGGGTCGACGCTGGTGTTGGTGAAGCGGCTCCGGTAGGGTTGAGGAAGGTGTTGGCAAAGCGGCTCCGGTAGGGTTGAGGATGGTGTCGGCGAAGAGGATCAGAGGCCGTCGACGGGGGCATCGGTGGGGCGGATCCGGGGGGTGTGGACGAAGCCTCTCCGGTGGGAATCTGAATGAACATGGCGGATCTTGTGGCGGTTGACGAGAGTACCGGCGAAGCAGATCCGGCGCCGTGGACAAGGCCGGCACTGAATGGGCTGTGGTAAAGTGGTGGATGAGCAGTCTACTTGTTTCTAGGGGAGGTGGGAGGGGTAGATGCGGCCGCAGATGTCGGTGTCAAAACCGGCGGATCTCGGGTAGGGGGTCCCGATCTGTGCGTCAAGGTTGATGGTAACAAAAAGTAAGGGACACAGGTGTTTACCCAGGTTCGGGCCCTCTCGATGGAGGTAAAACCCTACTTCCTGCTTGATTAATATTGATGATATGGGTAGTACAAGAGTAGATCTACCACGAGATCGTAGAGGCTAAACCCTAAGAGCTAGCCTATGATGGTATGATGGTAATTGCGATCGGCCTTCTAAGGACCAACCTCTCCGGTTTATATAGACACCGGAGAGGGCTAGGGTTTACATGGAGTCGATTACAAGGAAGGAAATATAATATCCGGATCGCCAAGCTTGCCTTCCACGCCAAGGAAAGTCCCATCCGGACACGGGCCGAAGTCTTGAGTCTTGTATCTTCACGCTTCAATAGTCCGGATGTTGTACACAGTCCGGCTGTCCGGATACCCCCTAATCCAGGACTCCCTCAGTAGCCCCTGAACCAGGCTTCAATGACGATGAGTCCGGCGTGCAGTATTGTCTTCGGCATTGCAGGGCGGGTTCCTTCTCCGAATACTCCAAAGTGCTTGTTACGGCGAATAGTGTCCGGCCTCCAATCAATGTTGTGCTCCTCGGCTTTGGTGCCTCAGTAATGACCATCTCCACGTGTCGAGCGAATGCGAGGAGTTGAGGCATTTTTGCATTTGTCACCCTCGATCCTCCGGGTGAACCGCCTATTTGAAGGGACGGGGATTCTCATATCCAAACCTCACTCTCCTCCCGAGCCGGCATCAGCAGGCGCTCATGAAAAGCCATTCCAACATGGCCGGCCGTCGCAGCTCTTACGCTTGCCCTTCTCGTTCCAAGTCGAGGATTGGGGAGAGTGTTCGATTCCTCATAAGCCGTTTGACAAAGTTACAAACCCAAGGATTTCTCCCACCGGCGTTCATGGTCTCCGTCCGAGATGGAATAGCCACTTATGACTGAGGAGACCAGTCTGAGGGATCTCCTAACCCCTCTCCGGAGGAGCGTATCTGTCTGATCCCTCATCTGATGAGGGGCGTTGGGTTCCCTATTCACCGTTTCTTCGCGGGCTCACAGGTTCCACGGCCTCCATTACGATCTTACCCCTGCCTCTATTCTGCACATAGCGGGGCATGTTGCCCTGTGCGAGCTGTTTTTAGGCTGCGAACCACACTTCGGATTAAGGCGGAAGTTGTTCTGCCTCGTCCCCCGCACCCAGGGGGAGTCCCTATGTCAAGTGGGCGGGGCCGAAGTATGGCTCATTGCCGAGACCAGATACCTATCCGACACTCCTAAGAAGGCACCATAAAACTGGCCTTCAGTGTGGTTTTATATAAACGACGTCCCCCTTTCGGATCCAGTCCGGACATGTCTCCGTGAGTTCAGCAACGCCCCGCCGAGGGCACGCCTAAGCTGGTGCCCCCGGGGTCCTCAAGAAGAGGACACGAGGGAAATATTCCTCCTGATGGGCAGGATAAAGTTACTGGCCAAATCCGGACTGACGATAGTTGAGGTTATGGCGATATGCATAAGACGGGGAGTGCAACCGCTCCAATATCAGGGGAAGCCCATGTGGCATTTCAACGGGAAGACGACGCCTCCCGCCATTGCGGGCCGTAAAGGTCTGACTCATTGCCGCTCGCAAGGATATTGTCCGATCTATACAAAGGGGAAGAGGAGGAATTCCTTCACATAAAAACGCGGGACGGATTCTCCATGTACAACCCCCCAGCGTGGGTAAGTTGCCATTCTTTTTTCCCGCTTTGCTCTAGCGTTCTTCTGCTAAGATTACTTGCATCAATGCTTCTGGGCAGGAATTAAGGAGGGCCGTAGAAGGAATCTTCAGCCCCTCCCCGCAACCAGAGGACCCTGGAAGGGCCCTAGATCCGGGACTTAAAGTGGATCCGGATATCACTGTGGAGCTTGTCAACGGGGTATTTTATCAGGCGAGCTAGGATGGCGCCCTAGTGGCCATTACGGCCGACTATCCTGGACTGCTCCCCTCTTCGTGTGTAAGCCGAACTAGAAAGCCCTGTCCTTCGAAGAGGACTCCCCCTAGGTGTTATAATTTACCCTTGAGGTGTCGTTCTATTTGCAGAAACGACGGCCGGAGCGAGGGGCCGAGCCCCTAGGGACTCGTCAACCACGGGCGTCCAGATCGGGCAGGCTCAAGAGGAAGGCGGTGAGGGTTGACACACCGCTACAGAGGTAAAACAATAACCTGTCCTGTAATTATAGAATTTAAAATATGACAGCGCCCTTCGTGTCTGGCAGGAAGAAGAATAACCGGACTATATCCGGAGACCCTACCAATCAAGCCTCCACCAGCCGGATTGCAGAACCGGCTTCAGGGGCGGAGGCGGACACGGGGCCAGCGCTGCATTGCTCTCCGATAGAGAGTGCGGACCTGCTCTCAGCCACGAATTCCGAAGTAGAGAGCGCCATGAATCACAAAGCGCCGACGGGCCGTACTTCGGAACAACATCTTTTCCAAAGAGGTGTTTAATGCCTTCAATTCGGTGGACGCGTACGTCCAAGCTGCTCGGGGCGGGCTTGCCCAAGCGACAAACCAGTATACAAAGACATACGGGTGAGGAATTTTGATAAGTATGTATAGCAGTAGCCCCTGAGACTTGAAACGGTTGAAACAACAGTTTTAAGGATCAATTTATTTACAGGTCCTTGTAGAGAAGAATGAGCAATTGTTTCGGGAGCTGGAGGACTGCAAGGCCGAACTGAGGGCCGCAGTTGCCAATTTATAGGAACCCCAAAGGCCCTCATCTGGTAGCAATTATCACAATTGTGCGAAGATGCACCAGTTAGTAAATGGATAAGATGACAAGTCTAACAGAAAATTCTGCAGACAATCCCGAGGTGAATCCGAGGGCGTGGGAAGGGCGATGTCGCATCTCAAAAAGCAGCTAGAGGTCTGGCGGCGCATTCTTACGAGTTAGGCGGGAGAAGAATGATCTTCAAGATGCCAAAGTCCAGCTGGGCGTGGAGTTAAAGATCTCCGCGCTCGGTGGCGGACTCCATGAAGGAGAAAAAGAGGCTTCGACGCGGCATTTACAGTAAGTGCCTAGACGAACTGTTGTACAATTCGGCGAGGAAGTATATTGAAAGAATTTTGCTTGCAGGAATGTCAACGGGTCGCCCTGAGGAGGAGATGCCCTTATCTGCAAATGATTTACTGCAAGACCTTTCGTGACTGCACGAGCGAGCTCGGCAAGTGATGCAGGGTGTTGCTCAGGCTTTGTGGCCATCAAGCCTACTGCCGAATGGCATGGGGGAACTTGCGGACCTGCTTCAAGGAGCCCGGCGGCGCTTCCGTCTATGGAAGATATCAGCATGCCGGCAAGGAGCAAGAGAATCCTGGGCAATGGTGAAGACACGCTACACCAAGCTGGACCCGAACCATATGGCCGAAGTGGGACCGGCGGGGCCCGATGGGCAAGAAATTCTCGTTAGTCTGGTGTATGACCAGGTAGCCTTAGCCGCTAAGTATTCTCAACAGGATTGTAAGCTAGATAGCCTGTTGGACGGTATAGAAGAGGAATGTAATCAGTCCAAATAATTGTGTAATTTAATGGGCATGATTAGCCCCTAGCCGGAATAAAATCATTTGTCATGGCGGACCTTTTCGCTTCAGCCCCCGGATCCTATAGTCTGGGGTGTGTCCGAATACCCGCCATTATACAAAACCGGGGTATGCACGGAAACAAGGCGTAGGGGTCATAAGTGCTTGAATGCAGACAAGTACCCAACTAGTTATGTTATATTACATGGATAGTAAGAAACATCTTCCGGAGAGAATAGTTCCATTAGGGGTTCCTTTCCAGGTACGCATGCGACGATGCACATGTCCGGACTGCGAACGATGGCGCAGGATACAAGACTTCTAGGGATTTATGTTATGATAAACTAATACATCTTTTGTTCACCGACCGAATATTCTCTTAAGGAAGCTATCTTTCAGCTTCACCCAGTCTGAGGTACACATCCGGCTGAACCAGAAGTAACAATCACAGAGGTGCTCCCCTTATGCCCTAGCCGAATTAACGGGAACGTAGGGCATAAACACAAGAGCTAGGAAACCCAGCTTGGCAACATCTTAAGTCATATCGGTGCATATAATGGTGAAGAAAAGGCACATATGGAAAAAGAATGCATATGCGACGGGCAGAAAGCCATGTGAGTAATCATTTTTAGCTTCCGTGCAGTGAAGCCCCGAATGTATTACACACTTAGTGCGGCCGGAGTGATCCGGAAATCCGCACTGTATTGAATAATTTGTGTGAAGAGAGAAAAAGGTCGAGAAAGGAAAAGAGGATGGGGCATAATTAAAAGGGAGGGGTTAGAAGACGAACACTGTGTTCGGCGCTAGGTGTAGAATCTTCGTAGTCTTTCCGCGTTCCATGGGTTCGGCTCGAGTCTGTTATCGGATGCATTACGTAAGCGGTACGCTCCTCCGGTGAGAACTTTGTCAATGACGAAGGGACCCTCCCACTTGGGTTTGAGTTTGTCCTTCTTCTTCTCCGGTAGTCGTAGAACGAGTTCGCCAATATTGTAAGTTTTGGCCCGCACTTCTCTGCTTTGGTATCGTCGAGCCTGCTGCTGATAGAATGCGGAACGGGCTTTTGCGACATCGCGCTCCTCCTCCAAGGCATCCAAATTACCCTGCCGATCTAGCTCTGCTTCCTTCTCTTCGTACATGCATACGCATGGCGAATCATGTATTATGTCGCAAGGTAATACTGCTTCCGCACCGTACACCATAAAAAATGGTGTGTATCCGGTCGTGCGATTTGGCGTGGTCCGCAGCCCCCAGAGTACGGAGTCGAGCTCCTCCACCCAATGCGTATCCGACTGTGTCAAGGATCGCACTAGCCTGGGTTTGATGCCGCTCATAATGAGATCATTTGCTCGCTCTACCTGGCCGTCAGTTTGTGGATGGTAGACGGAAGCATAATCGAGCTTGATGCCCATTTTTGCGCACCAAGTTTTCACTTCATCGCCTATAAAATTTGAGCCATTATCAGTGATGATGCTGTGGGGAACACCATCGGTGTACGACCCCGGATATGAAGTCTATTACTGGTCCGGATTCAGCCGTTTTGACTGGTTTAGCTTCTATCCATTTGGTGAATTTGTCCACCATGACCAATAAGTATTTCTTCTTATGGCTTCCCCCTTTAAGAGGTCCGACCATATCCAGCCCCCAGACCGCAAAGGGCCAAGTTATGGGGATTGTTTGGAGTGTTGTAGGGGGCATGTGACTCTGATTGGCAAAGAGCTGGCAACCGACACAATGTTGGACAAGGTCTTATCGTCCGCTTTCGGGCCGTCGGCCAATAGAAGCCTGTCTGGAAGGCCTCGTGACTAATGCCCGAGCATGGCATGGTGCCCGCCTGTGCCGGGCGTGGATTTCAGCCAAGAGCTGCCGCCCTTGCTCTTTGGAGATGCATCTTTGTAGTACTCGGTAGAGCTTTTCTTGTAGAGTTCCTTCAGTGAACCTTGTAAGCTTTAGAACGCCGAACGATGCAGCGCGCTTCATTTTGGTCTTTTGGGAGCTCCTGCCTATTTAGGTAGGCCAAGAAGGGCTCTGTCCACGGGGCGATTACAGCCATGACTTCGTGGGCCGAGGATGTTATTCCGGGGGTAGAACCTCCGACTATGTCTGATGGTTCGGAATCTGGGGATGTATTCAGATCCGTGCTAGTATTGCCGGATTTCCCTTCCCATAGTACGGATGGCTTGAACAGCCGTTCCAAGAATATATTAGGTGGGACAGGGTCGCGTTTAGCGCCGATGCGAGCGAGATCATCCGCCGCTTGATTGTTTTCTCGAGCCACATGGTGGAATTCGAGCCCCTCGAACCGAGCTAATATTTTGAGGACGGCATTACGGTAAGCCGCCATTTTCGGGTCCTTGGCATCAAAATCTCCGTTTATCTGTGATATTGCGAGGTTTGAGTCCCCGCGCACCTCTAGGCATTGAATGCCCATAGAGACTGCCATCCGAAGACCGTGCAACAGAGCCTCGTATTCGGCTGCATTGTTGGAGTCTATGTATAATATTTGGAGGATGTACTAGACCGTGTCGCCGGTGGGAGATGTCAGGACTACCCCTGCTCCCAATCCGGCCAGCATTTTAGAGCCGTCAAAGTGCATGATACAGTTTGAGTATGCGCCGTACTCTTTAGGGAGTTCGGCTTCTGTCCATTCGGCGATGAAGTCAGCCAACACTTGCGACTTGATGGCCCGCCGTGGTTTGTATGTTATGTCGAACGGCAGGAGCTCAATAGCCCACTTGGCAATCCGGCCCGTAGCATCGCGGTTATTTATTATGTCATTGAGTGGTACTTCGGAGGCCACCGTAATCGAACACTCTTGAAATTAGTGTCGTAGCTTCTGGGATGCCATGAACACCACGTATGCTATTTTTGATAGTGTGGGTATCGGGATTTGCATGGGGTTAGGACCGTGGACACGTAGTAGACTGGCCTCTGGAGCGGGTATTTGTATCTGTCGGCCTCTCGTTCAACGACGAGCACTGCGCTTATGACTTGATGCATTGCAGCTATGTACAACAGCATAGGTTTGTTAATATTCGGTGTTGTTAATACTGGATTACTAGCCAATAGGGTCTTTATTTCATCCAGTCCGGCCGCGGCTTCATCCGTCCATACGAAGTGTTCGGTGCATGTAAAAAGGCGATAAAGCGGTAGTGCCTTTTCTCCTACCCTGGACATAAAGCGGCTGAGAGCAGCCACGCATCCCGCTAGTTTTTGGATGTGCTTGAGGTCTGTTGGTATAGCCAAGCGTGATGTAGCTCGGATCTTTGCGGATTCGCTTCAATTCCTCTGTTGGAAACGATGAAGTAGAAGCTTCCCCGAGGGGACGCCAAAACGCATTTTTCCCGGATTCAGCTTGATGTCGTATGTCCGAGATTGTCAAATGTAAGCCTCAAGTCGTCTATCGAGGTTTCGACGTCTTGTTTTTATGACCACGTCGTCCACATATGCCTCCTTTGTTTTGCCGATTTGCTTTTCCGGGCATGTTTGAATCATGCGTTGGTAGGTTGCACCGGCGTTCTTGAGCCCGAAAGGCATAGTGTTGAAGCAGAAAGGGCCATATGGCGTTATGAAAGCTGTTGCAGCTTGGTCAGACTCTACCATCTTTATTTGATGGTATCCAGAGTATGCGTAGAGGAAACACAGCGAGTCGTGTCCATCTGTGGCATCGATGACTTGATTGATGCGAGGGAGGGGAAAGGGATCCTTGGGGCAAGCCTTGTTGAGGTCTTTGAAATCGACGCATAGGCGCCAGGATTTATCCTTCTTTGGCACCATCACCAAATTTGCCAGCCAATCTGGATGTTTAATATCTCTGATAAATCCGGCCTCGAGTAGCTTGGCTAACTCTTCCCCATTGCTGTCGTTTGGGCTCGAGAACCGCCTTAAGGGTGCCTTGGTGGTTTATATCCTTTTAGGATATTAAGGATGTGTTCGGCCCATGCGTGGGATGCACGGCATGTCCGATGGGTGCGACGAAAATGTTCCAATTCTCGCGTAGGAAATCTCGAAGTCTTGCGCGTCAATCGCGGGGCTCAGCTGTGTCCTGATGGAAGTTGTCTTCGTGGGGTCCGTTGGGTGGACCTGGAATTTGACTATCTCGTCTGCAGGTTCGAATGAGGTGGACTTGGGTCATTTGTCGAGTATTACGTCGTCCATGTCCACGGTGGCCCGTAGTGCTGTTAATTCTTCGGCTGTTAGGGCTTCGGATAAGGCCTCCAAGGCTAGAGCTGCGGTTTTATTTTCGGCGTGAAGCGCAACGTCTGGATCACTGGCTAGAGTGATCATTCCATTGGGTCCGGGCATTTTAAGCTTCATGTACCCATAATGGGGTACAACTTGAAAGCTTGTGAACGCATCCTGCCCTAGAAGGGCGTGCTATCCGCTGTTAAAAGGAGCCACCTGGAATGTGATTTCCTCGGACCTATAATTCTCCGGGGTACCGAATACCACATCGAGTGTGATTTTTCCCGCACACCGCGCTTCCCGGGTAGGGATAATTCCCCTGAAGGTCGTGCCTCTTCATTCAATGCGGTCTTTATCAATCTCCATCTTGCTGAGCATTTCTTCATAAATCAGATTTAATCCGCTTCCGCCGTCCATGAGTACTTTGGTGAGCCGAAAGCCATCTAAGATCGGACTAAGGACCAGAGCGGCTGGTGCCCGGACAGCCCGGAATCGAGGTTCATCACTTGCATTAAAATTTATAGCTGTGTCATTCCAAGGGTTTATTTTTGCCACACGGTAAATTTCAGCGGAGCTTCGGCGAGCTCGCTTGCGCCTATTGTTTGAGGTGAAAGTCTCGAATACTGTTAGTACCATATTGTGTTTGCCGGCGGGATGTTGTTCCGCTTTATGGCCCACAAGAATATCCTCGCAACTTTTTGCCACCTGCCGGAGTATCCAACATGCCTTAAGGCTATGAGTAGGTGTTGTATCCGGAGTACTATGGAGCTTACATGGCCCGTCGAGCCATTCTTCCAATACGGATCTCCATACTGGCGTGGGCTTTGGTTTCTTGGGGGTTGGGTGGACGACTTACGAGGATTCGTCCATTTAGTTGGGACAAAGGTTTTGGCGAGAGCGATCACTATCCCAAAATTTTGTTTGGGTCTTCCAAGCGCTCTCCATCGCACAGTACTTCCGTAATGGTTGCCAAGTCCGCGAAGCGTACTATGTTGCGGCTTATAGCATTGAGAAGTCCTTCGTCCGTGCAGTTTTTGCAGAAAAGTGAGACCATGTCCTCTTCAAGCGATCCCTGACCTTGTTAAGCGCAAGGAGGAATCTGGCCCAGTAGTGATGTACAGTTTCCTGGGGCTCTTGCCTGATGCGGGAGAGACGGTTTAGGTTCAGTTTAGGGTCCGGATTTTGATCTGATCTATCGCCCAAGGGCGCAGGCGGTCCCGAGCTAAACAGCTCAGGGTCCAGGGTGCCCAATTTCTTCGGCCCGATGCCCGACTCTAATTCCGGGACCTGGGTCAGGTTTTCCTTTGAGCAGGTCTTTGGCTCATGGAGTTCGGTGATCCGAACGCAACTTGTCCTCAAAGATGAGGGGCAATCCGCGTGTGGTTCCTCCACTATCGCTATCTCATGGGTGGTCGGCGGGGACCTGATGTCCCTTTGGTCGGGTTTAAGCCCAATCCGGTCGTAGTCTGTGGCGACTCCCGTAGGCGGTGATGCGATCCAAGAGTTCGTTCGAGGGCGAGAGCTCTATTGGATCCATCTGCTCGGCAAGTTCGAATCGACGCGAAGGTTATGATTGATGACCTGAGAAGTCATCGTCGGCGCCACCGCCGATGGGGCGGCCATGATAAAGCCGCCGAGCCGGAGCGTCTGGCCTACAGCCAGAGCCCCCTCCAAAGTAAAGTCGTCCTTGACAATAAGACGAGCCGAGCCTGATGGTGACGACACAGAGGAACTCTCAATGAAAGCACCAATGTCGGTGTCAAAACCGGCGGATCTCGGGTAGGGGGTCCCGATCTGTGCGTCAAGGCTGATGGTAACAAGAAGTAAGGGACACAGGTGTTTACCTGTGTTCAGGCCCTCTCGATGGAGGTAAAACCCTACTTCCTGCTTGATTAATATTGATGATATGGGTAGTAAAAGAGTAGATCTACCACGAGATCGTAGAGGCTAAACCCTAAGAGCTGGCCTATGATGGTATGATGGTAATTGTGATCGGCCTTCTAAGGACCAACCTCTCCGGTTTATATAGACACCGGAGAGGGCTAGGGTTTACATGGAGTCGGTTACAAGGAAGGAAATATAATATCCGGATCGCCAAGCTTTCCTTCCACGCCAAGGAAAGTCCCATCCGGACACGGGCCGAAGTCTTGAGTCTTGTATCTTCACGCTTCAATAGTCCAGACGTTGTACATAGTCCGGCTGTTCGGATACCCCCTAATCCAGGACTCCCTCAGCAGAAGCAGATCCGGCAAGGTGGACGCCGCTGGCAGTGAATGGGCTATGGTACGTCGATGGATGAGCAGTCTATGGTTTCGAGAGGGGAGGGGAGAAAGGGCGATGAAGTACGGACGGCGTGATGTAAGATGCTCCGTGTTTGTCGAGTTAGTCGTTTTTGCGGGTGGGGAGAGGAAATGGGGTGCCGTGTAGTGGGGGAACCGTAAGTTACCAAAGCAGCCCGACCTATCATGTAGATGAGGGCGGTATTGTAATGCTGGTCTTCGTGCACCAAGGACAAAAGGGGATTTCGCATGCTAAAGACTAAGGTGGCGGAAATTTTAGAAGGAGGCGGGAGATTTTGCCGCCCACGGGATCGTTCGTATCCAGTTTCAACTAATTTTGGACCGTGCTAGAGGGAAGATCATGCTAGACTGTGTACACGGGGCACGCGTCAGCAGTTAATAACTGGAGTGAAGTCCACCCCAGAAAAAAAGACAATAACTCGGGATGATGCGCCGATAACTTGGCTGTTCACATGGGAGCGGCCAATCCTACGGGTGTAGTGGCGCGTTCACAAAAAAAGGGATCAAACACTCAGCCTATGTATTTCTCGTGTAAATAGATAATTTAGTGCCATTGGTTATTTACTTTAAACATAATGCATTGACGTGTTAGTGTAGAGGCACAAGAAAAGAAATGGATATTGTAGTTAGCTACTTTAAAGTGTTACCTCATATGATTACATAGCCTCCATTTCATAAATCATGCACTGTTGAATTCATATATGAATATTACATATATTACTTCAAAATAGAAACTTAAATCATCCAAGACTAATGAATTTGAATGCAAGAGTAACAATGGTGCATGTGCATGATAGCTACATTGGTTGTTTGAAGAAACATCACTGTAACTTTGGCATGCACAACTGAAAAGGTTTATTTAAATAGAAAAAATGTGATATGTGAGTGTCCAATCTTTATAGCGTTGAATCGATATTGTACCTTCTGCCATGATATGAAATAGATATTGACTTATGTTCAAGCGATGCACGTCCACGATCGCTAGATAGTGATACGTGAATGAATTGTGCAATCTCTCTCACACGCATACATATCTCATTTCCATGTGGGCATCGGAATCACACACGCGCACTTCAGATATTTCTCTCCCTCCGTCGAGTTAAATTCGCCTTTCTACCTCGTCCTACAAGTCTCTCTCACACGTAAACACACGCGCTCTCTATGTCTAACACGCCCACCCCTTTAATTCCGCCCACCCACAGCCACTAATGTCTCAAAGTATAATAATGTCTCTCACACATATGCTATCTACCTATCCCTTAATATACCTAGATATGTGTCACACAAACTCCTTCTCCCTACTAGCAAGATGCCCATGTGCGTTGCACGGAACATCAAGATGCATTTGTATGAGAAGTTTATCTTGCGGGAGAGAAGGATGAACAAGGGAATGCCTTATTTGCAAATGCGGAGAGGGGTGTGGGTATCTTTTTGCAAAATTGCCATATTTTCCTTCCTGTCCGTCGGATATAAATCGGATGGCCTATATTTCCGGATTGCAGGAACACCATCATCACCAACTCTGTTTTTTATAAGAGTAGAGATATGTGAGTGTCAACGCTTCCCCCCACACCCACACTTCCCAACACCGAAGGAGTAGGGTGACACCTCGATCTTGATACTAATCTATCGACTGGCTTCTCTGTGAAACATACACACACACTACCCAGCACTGAAGGAGTAGGGTGACAGCACATCGGTCTTGATAATAATCTATCGACTCCTCTTTCAAACACACACACATACACACACTCGCTAGTTGTGCCTCTGTGCCTACCATGCACACTCTCGATACGTCTCCCCCCCCCAACAATGACGGCAGAAGGGTGACAACTCGATTTGATCATAATCTGACAATTGGTTTCTCTCTAAAACATTGTGTCTCGGTGCCTCGCTCGGTAGCCCCCTCGATATGTAGACTTCTCGTAGCAGCGCCAATTTGTAGTGACAATGACGCTGAACCCAGTGTGCCTTGTTTTTACCGGCCTCATGTGATAGTTTTCACCCTGTTTTACGTTAATTAACAAGGCAGCCTTTTCTTTGTTACTACTAGTGAATCTGAAATCATTCAGGGCAGACATAAAATATATCACTTCAACCCAATTATCGCAGCAACTATTTTAAAAGAAATTAGCTAGCTTCCCGTGCATTGCACGGAACATCAAGATGCATTTGTATGAGTAGTTTATCTTGTGAGAGAAAAGGTTGAACGAGGGAAGGCCTTATTTGCGAACGTGGAGAGACGTGTGGGTATATTTTTGCAAAATTGCCAGAGTTTCTTTCCTATCCGTTAGATATAAATCCGACGGCCTATATTGCAGGATGGCACGCACACCATCATCAACAACTCTGTTTTCTACTCCCTACGTCAAATACTTGTCATCAAAATGGATAAAAATAGATGTATCTAAAACTAAAATACGTCTAGATACATTTCCTTTTATCCCTTTTGATGACAAGTATTTCCGGACGGAGGGAGTATTTGTCTTTTTAGAGATTTCAACAAGTGACTATGACCGGACCTTACCAACATACTCAAAAAAGTAGTCCATAATTTTGATGTTACCCTCTTTTCTTGGCGGTGCGGTGCCATCTGGATACCTCATAAATAAATAAAGTACAAATCCGACCCCTTCACGAAAAAGACATACGTAGCAAAATGAGTGAATCTACACTCTAAAATATGTCTACATACACGTCTGTATGTGGTAGTCCATTTGAAATCTGAAAAAGACAAATATTTAGGAACGAATGGAGTATATATAAGAGTAGACATGGAGATATATCTCCAGCATGGTCTACAACAAAAATGTGTTGGACTGGTTAGCGCCGGATGCTCGCAACGCGATGACATGAGTTTGAATTCGGTCTTTTAACTTTAGATTTGTATATTATATATTACTCTACTTATTTAATATATACTTCTTTCGCTAATGTACTGACAGTGGAACCCACAGAGTACTTAGAATATTAAGGATGGACTTGTTTCTTTTTAACTTTCTGTATGAAGCTGTACCACCCTGCAAGTCACTTGTACACTGTACATGCAATTAACTTTTTATAGAGGGACAATCATACAGGCAATTAACTCAAATGGATTGGATGTCACTCTATTATTTCCAGCATAAAGAGCATCTCCAACGGCAGCCGGCAAATTTCCTCCAGCTTCCTTCAGAGGAGGACGACATCAAACGCCCGGTATGAGACATTTTACAACTCTAACCAACCAGATGAAATTCGTGCAAACACGGACTGATTTCATATAAGCATGAAGGATTTCATATAAAAAGCCGGATCTTCATATAAACATGATGGATTTCATTACATTTACATGAACTAAGAGGTGCCAATCCGGCTCTCTTGTATAATTAATACTCCCTCCGTCCGGAAATACTTGTCCTAGAAATGGATATATCTAGACTTATTTTAGTTATAAATGGTCACCATGATCCCTTTGTCTTCCTCATGTCCGTCAGACACTTGCGGGGTCGACGAAGGTCCTCGAAAGAGACGAATCAGCAAAGAAACCACCTGAATCCGCGGTCGTCGCCTCGACGGTGGCCTTCATGGGTCCCAAGTGGCGGCGGCCTCCCGTGTTCTACTTCTCCTCGATGATGGCGGCGGACACAGAGAAGCTGGCCACCGAATCGTCGCTCTCCACGCACCTGACTTCCGTCTCTGCATGCATGGCGCTGCCGCAGGCACAGGAGGCGCGCCCACAGACACAGGAGGCGCGCCCATCGCAGACCGTTCTGCTGTGATGCAGCCAGCGGCCCGGCAGCGCCCGTGCGGCGTGCTTCGCCGCCCGTCTGCGGCGTGAGCAACTCTCCACTCCTCATCGAGCTTAACTGGAGCGGCGAGTTGCTGAACCACGCGCCTGCTTGGGGCGGCAACTAGCTCCGTCGGGCCAAGCAAGGTTGGTGAAGCACCGAGCGGCCTCACCCGTATCCGGAGGGCTCGGCGGGCCACCCAGCCGGGTAATATGCCGGAGAACGGCTCATCGGAAGCCATCGGAAGGGTGGAGAAAATGGTGAAGGAGGAGATGGGAGAGCGGCGGAGGGGTGCCATTCTTGCCCGCTGTCTGTGTGGCCTCGTGTAAATAGAGGGCGGACGGTAGGAGCTTGGCCCGCGTCTGGCCTCGTTTAAACTGAGGGCGGACGGGAGGAGCTCGGCCGGTGTTGCGTTTAATTTCTGCCCGCTCATGAGCAGACGTGTGGCGGAGTAGGATTCTCGGTTTGCATGCGGGTTTAACGGAGGGTTTAATGGAGGCGCCGGGCGTGCAGTGAGGCGGCCTTGAAGATTATTCGATTTGGACAAGATTAATGATCCGTCAAATCACAAAGGCCCTCGCCTCTCGTGAAACCGACCGAGCTAGACTGCCCCGCCCTCTAGCCTTTTAAAAAATGCATATACTCCATTTTGTACAGTAGTTGTATCGATGGATTGCGCCATGGAGCAAAACTTGAAATTAAAAAAAGGTGGTACATATTGAGAGATATCGTGAACTATGTGTCATGCATGGCAATAAATAAAGTACTACATGATACTTATATGATACATGGCACAGGAGTACTAAGTATTATTAATACAATTTTGCTAGAAATGATCTAGATGAGATATAATTTGGTCTCATTCATCTTTTATAGCCATTGGATGTGATGCTATAAGATGTGTGTGTGCTGACGTGGGTTGTATTTGTTCTTGTGCAACGAACTGACCACTGTATGTCATGTTTGATAGTCTCAAGTCATTAAAAGCATACAGGCCCCACATCTCTTCTTGGTTGATTCCTCTATTTATGTCAAAAAATGAGAAACAATGTGAGAGTTAATGCACCACGCCTATGTGTTTACTAGTATTTGGTTTTCGTAAGATGACTTAATACTCACCTAGACGGAGGGAGTATTCGATTTGACAATGCGGCGCAGTTCCGATATGCCTTTAATGCGCAGCGAGGGAGTGACTAGCGGTTCCCGATATGTTGAACTGCCAATGCATCCTCCTTCAATTAATGCATGAGGGAAGTAATGGGAGGAGGTCCGGGAAAAGAGGCTGCACGATGTGAATGCAACGCAGTTTGCCCTCATTGCCCTCATATAAAGGTGCCCCTCCATTCCAATGCATCTACCACATCGTACGCACCTAAGCACTTGCCTAAGCACCTACACTAAGCGCAAAAGAGCTCGCTCCAGACCCATGGCGGCGATGCACGTGAGCGGCCAGCGGCTGCGCCAGATGGTCCACGACGCCGGCCTGCGGCATGGCGCCGAGGATCGTCTCCAGACGGTGTTGGAGACCGGCTTGTGGATGGCCGCCGTCGACGCTAACTACGACTCTCAGTTGGACCAAATGATCATTGCCACCAGCAACAAGTTCACCGTCCTCAAGAAGCTTGTGGACGACTTCGCCGTACTCCTCCAACCCGCGCGCCCAGGCTCCTCATTGCCTGCCACCCTAATCGGCCTCCATGGCCGGAACCTCTTTCAAGCACTGGTGGCCCTGCAACTGCCAGCCGACGCCACGAAGAATGTCCACCTGGAGGTCGCGCTCGCCGCGAGGCGCCTCGCCCTGCATGAATTCGTCGACCTACACGTCCACGCGTACGAGCAATCGTGTACATAGGTATCTACAAGGCCAGTGAGGACGCTACATCACTGGCCTTCCTCAACCGGCTTGTCGGATTTCGGGTTCCGGCAGACCCTTGAGGTTCGAACACTGGGGTGCGTGCGGAAATCTCACCCTCTACCTACCTGCACCCCGCCGCCTCGCTAGGATCTAAACTACGAAAGGAACAGCACAAGCGACACAAGGTTTATACTAGTTCGGGCAACCATTGTGGTGTAATACCCTACTCTAGTTTGTGGTGTGGTGGATTGCCTCTTGGGCTGATGGTGATGAACAATACAAGGAAGAACAGCCTCGCGAGGGTCTGTTTTTGGCCGGGGGGATGAACTGCTAAGAGGAGTTCAGTCCCTCTCTCTCTGCTGATTCCAGATTGCCCTACCCTGTGGGTGGCTAGTCCTATTTATAGGCAAAGGCCCTGTGCCTCTTCCCAAATATTGAGCGGGAAGGGCGCCAACAATTGGCCATTTTGAAGGGGAACATCTGGTACACTTATCCTAACTAAAGTTGGTCCTCGCTTGCCAAAGGCTCTGGTGGTGACGCCGGCTTGGGCTCCACAATGACTTCCTTCCTGTCGTTGGGCTGGTCTTGGTCTTGTTGCACCGAAATGGACACCTTTGCTTGCTGCTCTCGCCTGCGCTTGCTCCCTTTGCCCCAAGAGGAAAGGAGGACATCAAGGCGATGCAGCGCCCGCCTGGCGCCCTTGGTCATCATGGCTTGCGTCATGGGCACCTCGTGAGGTACCCCGCCTTGATCTCTCCGCCTCCTCGTGAGCCAAGCTGATGAGGCCGTGCCTGAGGAGGCTCCCTGTCATCCGCCCCGCGAGGCTTGGCCCCTCGCGAGGGTCTTGAGCTTGTGTTGATGAAGATGGGCCGTGATGGGCCCCCCTTTGAGCCATGCCGCAGGCCGCAGGCAGGCAAGTCTGGGGACCCTGTTCCCAGAACGCCAACAGTAGCCCCCGGGCCCAAGGCGCGCCCGGACTTGGCCGAGCAGAGAGGCGAAGGGCAAGTGCGAAGCGCCACGGGCCCTAACAGCCTGCGGCCTTGGGCGCCGCGTGGCGGTTGATTGGACGTGGTCGGCCCTGCTCCCCCACGACGCCTCGGCGACTGCACGAATTGACAAGTCCCTGCATGCAAAGAGGGTCATGATTACATGTGGTCGTGGGGTCGGTGGTTGGCCTTCCCCGGCTATAAGTATGGGACGGCACCTACCCTTCTAGTCCATCTCCTCTTGCTTCTTCTTCTTCTCCATGGCTCCGCCGAAGAGGTTCTCGGCCGCGGAGAAGGGGAAGGCTCGCCAGGTTGGGCCTGACTCTCCCTCGCCCAAGCGCGGTCGAGGCCGTCCTCGCAAACACCCTGTGGCTCCCATGGTGGCTCCTCGCAGTCGTGGAGGTGATCTCCCAGCCTTGGTGGCGGTGAGCGGCTCTTTGGGGGAGTGCGCTTCTGACCTTGCGACCCCCTAGGCGCTTCCACTCGGCAGGAGAGTGCTGGGAGTTCGTTGTGGTCGTGGGAGGCCGACCAGCCCCGGCTCCAGCTTCGCTTCCTCCTAGGTGAGCTTCCGGCCGGTGCCCCGGGCGGCCTCACGCTTAGGCGGATGGTTGCTGCGGTGGGCCTCCCAGGCTTATTTGGAGGTCTCTGCAGCGGGAGCCTGGCCCCGCCCGCGGTGGCAACGCGTTTGCCTTGGCCTTGATCTGGAGCCGGGCGATGCACCCTGCACTTCAACTTCAACGGTGATGCCACCCTCTACGTGAGGGTGTTCAGGGAAGATGGTAGCCGTGCTGGGTGCTGCCCTGAGAAAGACGACCGTGGCAGCGGGTTCAGCCCAGCGGCGATGAAGAGCGACGCAGCAGCGTGGTCGCACGCCTGGCCCGGGCTCGTCGAGCTTCGACGGCTCTTCTTGAACAGCGGCTCCTCCGGTGATGGCCGCGACCAGCCTCCAGCGCCCGCCCGCGCCGCCTGGAGGGAGGTAGCGAGTCCGCCTGCCGTCTTGCCCGGTGAAGCGAGAGGGAGTCCGCCTGATCTCCCGGAGGCGCTTGAGTCTTCCCCAGCGAGTTGGTGTCGAGCGAGCAGCCACTGCTTTTGTTCTTTTTTTTCCCGCGCAAAGAAACAGTAGCATAGGGCCCCGCGTGGGCGTTCTTGGACTATTGCTGTTAATTATCGTATTGTTTCTGCTATCTCGGTATTATGCCCTTGTGCTACACGCTTGCGCGTAGAAATTACTTAGCTCGGGGGCGCCCGTCGTGGCCCTCGTTTCCCGGGGTCTAGGCCTCGTTGAACGCTTCATGTCCTGCGAAGGTTAGTCTAGAGAGGTAGCTCCCGGCCTCAGCTGTGGAGGCGACCGACCCAGGTCCTGTGTGTTAGTGTCAGCGGTGCAGGTGGGCGTGGTGGAGGGGTGCTCCTGTAGTGGACCCGGGTAGGGAAACCTCGAAAAATAAGGGCAGAGAACACTCGCGGGGGCGCTCAGGCTGCCCCCCTCACGAGACCTTGCGCGAGAGAAATCGAGGTAAGAGGGCGAAAGTTCAAAGAGCCACAAATCAAAAACGACAACAGCGTCGATAAAACTTCAAATGAGAATGAACAAGCCAACTGCAGAAAGCAAATGAAAAAGCCGCGTCCGGCACCTAATCTAGTCGTCGACGTCTTCTCACCAAATAGCGGAGCTAAAGTGCCACTGGCGTGGGAGGGAGCCCCAGGGCTGAGGCCGGTGCTCTCTGAGACTCCGGGCGTGTACAGCCCCAACTCACTATTACGTGAGAGTGTCACAGCGGCGAAGCTTCACAGGCGTTAGCCTTCTCTTCACGAGACTCCGGGCCTTTCTTGGGGAAGCAAGCTTCATGGGCATTGGCCCTCTTCACAGCTCTGGGCCTTTTCCAAAACGCGACAGCTTCACGGGCACTTTCGCCTTCTTCACAGGCTCCTGGGCCTTTTCCAAAAGATAGCTTCACGAGCATTCGCCTTCTTCACGTGCTCTGGCCTTTTCCAAAAAGATAGCTTCATAGGCATTACGCCTTCTTCACAGAGCCTGGGCCTTTTCCAAAAAGATACTTCACGTGCATTCGCCTTCTTCTGAGCTCTGGGCCTTTTCCAAAAAGATAGCTTCACAGGAATTACGCCTTCTTCACAGGCTCTGGGCCTTTTCCAAAATTACAGCTTCACAGGCATTCGCCTTCTTCATAGGCTCTGGGCCTTTTTAGGGTTAAAACCTCCGGAGTTGCTGGATGTTCCACGCGCTCGAATTCGGCACCCCTCCACGAGTCTCCAAGCCGCGAGCCGGGCGTGGAAACATGAACAACCTTGAACGGCCCTCCCACATGGGAGAGAGCTTATGCAACCCTCCACGAGAGAACCCGCTGAGCACGAGGTCCCCTACCTCGAGAGTTCTGAGGCGGATGTTGCGGCGATGGTATCGTCGCGGTGCTTGTTGGTACCTTGCCGCCGCATACGTAGCTTCTCGGCGGCGCTCCTCCCCAAAGACGAGATTCGCCCCGCGCCATGGCGTCCTGCTGCGCCTCGTCGAATGCCGTGACCACGTGCGAACGACGCCCCGACCTCGTGAGAAGGACCGCTTTGGCTCCATAGACCCGGGAAGAACGGGTCTCTCCAGGTTGGCTTGCTCGTGGTGCGTGCGGATGGACCACAAAGACCTGAGGCTGGCTTCGTCGTACCAACCTCGCCACAGGCCTCCGGTTTCTTCTTGAATGTTCTGGTTTGAGGCCCCTCAAGACCCTCTGCGTTATTTCGCTTTGGCCGGCCGTTGCTGAGAAGTGCGCCACCAAAGCGTAGCATATCTGCGTTCCCAGGTTAGCCTGATATGTTTTGAAGAGGTTACTGGTGAACTGCGAACCGTTGTCGGTGATGATGCGGTTCGGCACCCCGAACTGGCTCACGATGCCCTTGACGAACTTGACCGCAGAACCTGCGGGCATGGTGCGGACAGCTTCCACTTCAGCCCACTTGGTGAACTTGTCCACGGCGACGTAGAGGTAGCGATAGCAACTTTGGCGCCCAGAAGCGGGCCTGTGATATCCAGCCCCGCATCGCGAATGGCCACGAGAGGGGTATAGTTTGCGAGACCTCCTGCCGGTGATGGATCTGCTTGGCATGGAATTGGCGAAGCCATAAGCCTTCACTAGTTCTCTGGCGTTGTTGAGCGCAGAGGCCAATAGAAACCGCTCTGAATGTCTTGCCCACGAGGGTTCGTGATGACGGCGATGCCCCACAGTCTCCACCGTGTATATCCGCCAGCAATTCTTTCCCTTGCTCCCTGGAGATGCAGCGTAGTGCCACATCATTCGGTCGCTTCCGATAGAGCTCTCCATCCCTGATGCAGTACGATGTGGCTTTCCGCGTCACGCGCTCCGCTTCCTCCTCCTTCTCCGGCAGGGTCCCTTGTGTCGTGGAATTGTCACGGCAGATGTCCTCATGAAAGGACTTAGTCGTAGGGCCATCGTATGGGTTAACCTAGAGGGGTTAAAGCGGACACAAGACACGGGAATTATACTGGTTCGGCCCCTTCGATGAAGGTAAAAGCCTACGTCCGGTTGTGATGTGATTGATATGATTTGGCGACTAGGAGCAATAGCTTTGCCTTAGCCTCGAATTCTCTGTCCCCAACTTCGCCACGCCCGAATTGCGTCCCCTTATATACACGGGTTGGCCTTGCCGGTCTCTGTAGTCCCGATCCGGCTCATAGAAGCGTCGGCTCGGTCTCTTCTTTCTTAACTTACAACACAAGTTACAATACTAAGGCGGTTTACATAAATGGACCTTAATTCGCCTCTGGGCTCCGGGCCTCCTCCGTGGGCTGAATCATGGGCGAGTAAACCGGCCCCTTCAGGCGGTTCACGCTCGATAGTTGTATCCCCAACATTAGGCCCAGATTGACTTGAACCGGTTCATGTTAATCTTCAACGCCTTCAGAAAACTCTTGATCTCTTTTCACATTTTGTAAACCGCCAGCTGCTTGAACCGCCGTGATGTCATCTTCCGATCCGCGTGTCAGGTTTCTTGACGTCATTTTTAATAAACAAATCCAAACAGTAAGATTCCCTGCATTTAATGCCATCCCGGAAATCGAGGCGGCCGCTGCACCGTCCGCCACTTTTGACTCCTCGAATCTCGCGCCCGTTGATTGCTCCGGTTCCTTATAAATAGACCAGCCGCCTCCTGTCTCTTCTTCTTCTCCTTCCTCGCACCGCTCCAGTCTTGAAGCTCCGCCGTCGCCTCCGACCTTGAGCAGCAGCGTCAACGCCCGAACCGCCCGCATCAACCTGACCGTGTCGAGGCTTCCGGCGCTCCTCCTCGGCTTCGCGCATCAGGTAAGGTCCTTTATCAACCCCTAGATCGCATCAGACCCCTGTTCATCCCGCAGTTCATCTCGGTTTCTTCACACCTGCTCCGCCATGGCCATGTGATCCAGTCGCATCGTACATCCTGTGCAGGGGACTGCCCCGCCGTCCATCTAACCTTTCACGCATCGGCTTTTTTCCGTAGATCCTCGAGTTTAGAATACCCGAACCCTCCTATTCTTTCTGAGGTTTGCATAGGTCGTGAAGGTTTTTCTTCTTGGAACTTCGGTAGATCTTGATTACTTCCCTTCGCATGTGAAAACTGTTTACATCCATACTTAGCAGATTTTTCAATTACGCCTTATTCGGGCGGTTTAACTTTTGATAGCTAATCCGTCACTCCATTAGCCCTCGCTAAACCGGAATGGGAGGCCGGCCGTTGAATCGCCCGGTTTAACAATGCATAATATGCCTGAACCGTTTAATGGTGAACCGTTTTTCCCTTTATTCCACAGCTTAGTCTTCCGGAATGGCTCCTCAATTCTCAGCTTGCAATTGGGTCCGTCAAAATCAACTGAAACGCAACTCAGCGGCTATGTCACCACTTGCGGTTTGGCTCCAAAAATGCCTCCTTTGGCGTGTTCCGGATGGCGAAGTTTCCTCCGGAGCCACAAGAGGGAGAAGTAATTGTGTTTATGCAGCATTTAGACCGGGGTTACGCCATCGGTTCAAAATTTTCCGGGGCGTCCTTGCAAGCTTGAAACTCCATCCGCAGGATATCGGCCCGAACTACATGTCAAACATATGCAATTTTCAAGTCTTCGTGAAGTCTATCTTGAGGAAGAAGAGCCCTCTGTGGAGATATTAAGGATTTCTTTCACTTGAACCGCCCGTCTGGAGTTTTCGATGGTCCCAACACAGAACTAGGCGGCGTTTCAATCCGAAAAAGGAAGGAAGCGGACTTTCCTCACGCCAAACACCACAGCCATCCAAAGGATTGGAACCAAACCTGGTTCTATTGCGGAACACCGCTCCACCTTAGCGAAAATCCCTTGCCGGGTTACCGTCCTCACCGGCTCGGCAACAACCATCCGCTGCCTTTACGCTTAACCGCCCGCGAACGGAAGAACTTTGCACCTCGGATCATAAAACTCCGGGCTCTAATGGCCAATGGACTAACGGTGTGGACCTTGTGCGATCTTTGGGTTTCTTGGGGCATCTTGCCCTTAAGCCGACGGCCCGGATTGATGCATCGAAGTATCTTGGCAGCCTCAAAGACCCTCAAAGGCGTCACGAATTACCAATAACTGAATCTGAGGTTACAGAGGCTGTAAAAGATGCTTGATGAACCAATCTCCGTCTGCAGCCTAACGGGTTGGCTCCGTTACGTATTTGCCAACCCGCCACCTGCGATAAGACTTTGCTCACCGCTTTCCGGGCTTTTTAACATTTTGTTGATATTCATTAATCCTTGCTACCTCGCAGGTCGATAGCTCCTTCCGGAGACGTACCAAACCGCCCGAGCTCCGTGATAAAGTCCAAGGCTACCAAAAGGCTGGCAAGAAAACCACGGGTCTTGATCCGCCGGAAGATGAAGAATCTGGCTGAGGTAAAACTTGATATCCTTACGAGGAGCCGCCAGTAAACCGGCTCTCCTCCTTGTGTTTCTTTCTTATGATTTATCCCTCTATTCTTCCTGTCTTGATAAATGTAACTCCCGGGATGATCTTTGAAGCCAGCCATGCCGACCATGTTGAGGTAATCCTTCTTTCTTCCAACTCCGACCTCGTGCCGGTTAAAAGAATTTGCCGCGCCGTTCGGAAAGTGAAAAAATCTCATTCCTCTACTTATTTGAAGACACAAGAGCCAAAGAGCGTCGTACAACCCGCACGATGGTCAGCAGATTCTATCCTCCGGTTTACCGAGATACACCAAATCGAAGCGTCGCCAGAGGTGACTTGTTCTCTGGCGTTATCCCTTAAAGGGTTTCTTCCGATGTCGTCTTAATTAAATGCGATCCCGAATTATCGGGCCTCTTCCAACTCTTGGCGGTTCATCAACCACATAGCTGCCTCCGGCTGAAAGTTGCTGCAGGGTATGTAACTGCTGTCCATCAGTTCGATTTACAACTGCCTTGGTTGATTTGCTTTGATCCAATTCTGAACATTGCAGCACCAAGGCTCGCTTGAGTAAGAAAGCGAAAACCCTGGACCCTACTACGGATGTTGATCCAGAAAAGACCCCGGAACAAACCCACGAAAATCCTGAAGTCGCCAAAGATAGCTCATGGCGAGTTGTATAAAGACGATCTTGCTGATCCGCGGAAGCTGAACCGGAGGTCCAAATGGAAACTTCACAGCCTGCTCCACCAAACCCGCCGATAGAGCGAGTCGTAATAGTTGAACCGCCGAGCGAGTAAGCAAGCATCAAGCCCAAAGAAGACCGCCCGAAAATGGCGATGTTATCGTGACAGGCCTGCGAACTCTGTTGCTCCTAGCCAACCGGTCGCTTTAACAAAACATAGTGCCAAGGGCGAGTCGGCCGCCGTGAGTAAAGATAAAGGAAAGACAAACCTGTCAGCTTACGACAACTTCTCTGCCCAAGAACTGCACTCCGGGTTTCTTAACCGGCTCTATACCAGCCGTGACCTTGAAGCTGGTTTGGTAAACCGGATGAAGGACCGCTATGAGGTAATGAATTATGTCTTTCCTATACTTTAGCTGTATAGTAGCCCCCAAGGGTCGGTGCAACTTAGCATAGTTAAACCGGGACTTAATTTCTGTACCCAAATGGCAAACTGAGATCAATTAGCCATTAGCCCCCAAGTGCCAAGGTGAATATGTATATTGAGCTTGGGACTTGATAATGAGACACCTAACATGCTTCCTTTGTTACCGGAGAATGAAATAGAAGCGACAAAGCGTGCAACTCAAAGACCTGCGAGCCAATCTGGAGACTCGACAAGCAGAAACCTCTAAGGCCAAGGACAGTGCGAGCGGCCTTGGCCACTATGGAACAGTGAAGGAGTGGTATAAATCTAAACGGGCCAAGCTGGGACACGGAGAAGGCGGTTTGAAAAAGCAGGCGGAAGAAGCCGGCAGCCCTTAAACCGGTGGTGAAGAGCTTACAGGACTCCAAGCGCCAAGTGCATGCCATGACCTCTGCCGTCTTTGGTAAGAAACTATGCCTTGACTATCTTAATTTTGATATTTCCGCCCGGTTTATCCTGAGTTGTCTTAAAGCAGTGCGAGCAAGCGTATTGCACATATGGGCTCGATGTGCGGAAGAAGCTCAAGGCCGCTTATCGCTGATTGAGCAGCTGTATACGGCGCCAATGAAGTCATATGTGCTACATCATACGACAACACGGGCGCCGTCCTCGATCGGAGAAACCACGGACCGGTTGTCCATGGTTCCGGGCAACTTGAAGAGTTGAAGCGATCCGCGGCTCGGTACGGCACCTTCTTGGCTACGGCAGCGCCAAGGCATGGATAGCAGATCTTGATCCGGTGACATAGCCAAAGGTTTCCCAGTGCTCAAGAGAATGGTGACGCCTTTGATAACGCCATACGAAGCGGATCACAAAGGAAATGCGTCCGGGCGAAGTCAAGCGGCGAGCAAGCCAACTGACGGTTCACCGCTCCTTTTGTGACGCCAACAACAAGCGGGTGGAGTTTGTCATCCACAAGTCGCGAGCCTTGTTCCCCAATCCGTAAGCACACTTATGCCCTGGCGTTGATCCGGTGAGCTGATAAGTGAAGAAGCTATCTTCGTGCCTTAACCCGGATTGACTGGTCTACCAATGACTTCCGGGCTTTGGGTGAGGAAGAAGAAGAAGTTGAACTGACGTCAGGCGCCCCCTCTACCTCACGTCAACCCGGCGAAGCGGCGTAATTAAATCAAGCGGGTGACGCCTTCGAAGCTTCAAGGCATAACCCCACATGAAACGCCGGGCCTCAAAAGGCTTTGTAATAGGATAGTTAGTACTTTGTTTTGAACAATGCTGTTACAACCTCAGTCTGTAAACTTTTGCATGGCGGTGCTGGATACTTTGGTTTTGAAGTAGTGAATCCTTCAACATATTTTGCACGCAATCACAAATTCTTAAACCGCCATGGCGGCTTGCGCCTCTAGCGGATTGTGATACCAATATATTTATATAAGAAAATATCGAGGTATCACGATCAAAATTTTGTGATACAAACATACACGCCATTAATCGGGCACACGGTTGGCTTTAGCCAATCCTGAAGCGGAGGCTTTATAAACCATCACCGTCAAAGGAGAACAATCCACAATGTGTATAACACCGATTTACCGTGTAAATCGTGTCGGGCATGATAAGCCCCTGTTACTCCATAATGGGATGTTAATAGCAAAATCAAACCGGAACAATCAATCGCCGGAAAAAATGGACCAAATTCTGAAAACTTGAATCCGGTTGAAAGAAGGTTTGTCGGTTTAAGAAAACAAACAAAAGCCAAATTATACGTATAAAAAACACATGGAAGCAAAAACAATGACAAAGACTGTTTGCAAGAAGAGGCTTTATTGAGTCACGATCGATGTATGGGCGTTACCATGGTCGGACAGACCAAGCTCCCTATAAGGTGTAGCGATGGTTCAAGTCAGCCAGTCCCCAAGCGACATCGTGGCATTACGCCCGATCAAGTGGCATTGCATTGGTTCGGGTTCGACCAAGCCCCAAGTGATTCTATGGCCTTAGGGCCGACCAAGAGGCGTGTTGGTTCAGGCGTGACCATGTCCCCAAAGTGATCTGGTGGCTTTCGCTTTGTCAAGAGGTGTTGCATTGGTTCGGACACGACCAAGCCCCCAAATGATCTGGTGGCTTTCGCTTTGCCAAGAGGTGTTGCATTGGTTCGGACACCACTCAAGCCCCCAAGTGACAAAAATTTCACAAAAGCAAGGCCAAGGGTTAAACCGGAGGCCGCTTCACGACAAACATCTCCATGTACCCAAACGGACTTTTATCTGAGCAGATACCCCGCTTTAGCCGAGGATCCGGTTTATTGCCTTTATTCATAATATATATATTGTCTTAATATGTACATAAGTGGAGCCAATGGCTCGGTATAATAAGGCGAAGATGAGCTATGTTCCACGGCTGTTGGTCTCCTCCTCGGCGTCGTGAGTCCTTTCGCTCTCGAACATCAATCGGATAGTAGGACCCGTTGTATAGATTCTTCTTGACCACAAAAGGCCCCTCCCAAGGTGGGGATAGCTTGTGCATATCTTTACGGTCATGAATGAGCCGCAACACTAAGTCTCCTTCACGAAGGTTCTGGTTTTAACCACGCCGGTGTGATACCGACGAAGATCCTGGCAGTAAACCGCCCGAACGAAACGCAGCTGCCATATCGCGCTCTTCATCCAGTCGATCCAAATCGTCTTGCCGTGCTACCTCGTTATCTGCCTCAACATAAGCTGCCACTCGAGGCGAGTCGTGACGGATATCGCTGGGAAGAACCGCCTCCGCTCCACAGACCATAAAGAACGGCGTGTATCCAGTGGATCGGTTGGGGGTAGTATTTATACTCCATATCACCGATGGTAGCTCTTCCACCCAACAACCCGGCGTCCTCTCTAAAGGGACCATAAGTCGGGGTTTGATACCTTTCAAGATCTCCTGATTAGCTCGTTCCGGCTTGACCATTGGATTGCGGGTGGGCTACGGAAGAAACATCAAGCCGGGATGTGCTCTCGTTCACAAAATTCCTTCATAGCTCCTTTGGACAGATTGGTGCCATTGTCCGTGATGATACTGTGGAAACCCAAACCGGAAAATCACCTTTTGATGAACTGAACATGGCCGCGTGGCAGCATCACACTTGCTAACAGGCTCTGCCTCAACCCACTTGGTAAATTTATCAACCGCCACCAACAGGTGGGTCTTTTATCCTTGGACCTTTTGAAAGGTCCAACCATATCCAGCCCCCAAGTGCATAAGCGGCCCAAGTAATTGGAATCATCCTCAATTCTTGGGCTGGCACATGAAACGCCTTTGGAGAACTTTTGGCAACCATCACATCGTCGACGGATCCTCCGCATCGGCATGGGCGGTCAACCAATAGAAACCATGGCGGGCAGCTTTTGGCCACCAAGGACTTTTGAACGGCGTGGTGACCACAATCCCCTTCATGGATCTCTCGCAATATCTCACAGCCCTCTTCAGGGGACACACAACGCTGAAACGCCCCTGACACAGTGCAATGGTGCAACTCGCCATTAACAATGGTCATAGACTTAGACGCCGAACTATCTGCCGGGCCAACGTCTCATCTTCTGGTAACTCGCCCCGGTTCATGTATGCCAAATAAGGGAGCGTCCAATCCGGAATGACATGCAGGGCCGCCACCAATTGAGCCTCCGGATCGAGGATAGCCAAACCAATTTCATCGGGAAGCTTAAGCGACGGATTGTGCGATACATCAAGGAAGGCGTTAGGCGGGACCGGTTTACGTTGAGAGCCCGGCCGGCTTAAAGCATCGGCCGCTTCGTTCTTCCGACGATCCACATGGTCCACGATATCCTTTAAAATGTCCTGCAACAACATCCACCTCCCGACGATATGCAGCCATGAGTGGATCTTTGGAATCCCAAGTACACGATACTGCTGAGCCACCAAGTCCGAGTCACCAAAGCATTTAACCCGGCTGAGATTCATTTCTTTAGCCATCAGGAGACCATGGAGCAAAGCTTCATACTCAGCTGCATTGTTAGTACAAAGGGAACATTAGGCGGAGAACGTAATGTAACTTGTCACCACGCGGGGAAGTTAATCTGACTCCGACCCCGAGCCCTCAATTGCTGGACCCATCAAAGTGGATGGTCCAATAGGTATGATCCGGCTTCTCTTGAGGCACTTGCAACTCCGTCCAATCATTAATGAAATCCACAAGTGCACGAGATTTTGACGGCCGTCAAGGCACATACCTTAAAACCGTCGCGGCCCAAGTTCTATAGCCCACTTAGCAATCCGCCGCTTCCGGTTCGGTATGATATCGCCCAAGGGAGCCGAATCGGCCCTTTGTGATGGGGTGCCCTTGGAAATATTGCCTTAGCTTCCGGCTTGCCATAAAAACCCGTATACCACTTACGCCAATGCGGATATCTTCGCTTAGACTCAATGAGGACCTCATCGATGTAATAAACCGGCCGTTGAACCGGATACTCCTTCCACCTCCTTCCGCTTCCACCACGATAGCCACGCTTAACTGCCACGGCATTAGCGACAACATATAGCAGCAGCGGCTCTTTGTCAATGGGGCGGCTAGAACCGCGGGTTGGCCAATCGCCGCTTCAAATCCTCCAATGCTTCATCGGGTGAACTCGGACAAAGCGATCCGTTTTTTTCAACATCTGGTACAAAGGAATGGCCTTCTCGCCTAGACGGTTGATAAACCGGCTTAGCGCGGCAATCCGACCTGCCAAACGCTGGACGTCATTGATGCACTTCGGCTTAGCCAAGGAGGTGATAGCCGTAATTTTTTCCGGATTAGCTTCGATCCCCCTGTTGGACACGAGAAAACCCAATAACTTGCCTCATTGGAACACCAAAAGCGACTTGGCGGGTTGAGCATCATCTTGTATACCCGCAAGTTGTCAAAGGTTTCCTTTAGATCCTCAATCAAGGTTTCCTTCTTCCTTGACTTAACCACGATATCATCCACATAAGCATGCACGTTACGGCCCGGGGCCTGCTCGTGCAAGCAACTCTGAGCATAACGGCGATAAGTCGCTTAGGCGCTCTTGAGTCCAAAAGGCATAGATACATAGCGTAAGGCTCCAAAGGGGTGATAAACGCCGTCTTCTCCCTGGTCCTTAACTGCCATCTTAATCTGATGATAACCGGAGTACGCATCCAAAAAGCTCAAGCGCTCACAACCCGCCGTAGCATCAATAATCTGGTCAATGCGGGGGAGGCGAAGGATCTGCTAGACAGGCCTTGTTGAGATCTCGTAATCCACACACATGCGCCAAGTGCCATTCTTCTTAAGAACCAACACCGGATTGGCAAGCCACTCTGGATGAAAAGACTTCGACGATAAACCCTGCTGCCAAGAGCCTAGCAACTTCTTCTCCGATGGCCTTGCGCCTTTCCTCATTAAACCGCGAAGAAACTGCTTTACCGGGTTTGTATTTTGGGTCAACATTAAGAGTGTGCTCGTGAGTTCCCTCGGTACACCTGGCATGTCGAAGGCTTCCATGCAAAAATGTCCCGAATCTCACGGATGAACTCGGCGATGAGCACGCTTTCCTATTTAGGATCCAAGTTGGCACCGATGGTGAATCGCTTGGACGAATCGCCGGGCACAAAATCAACAAGCTTCGTTTCAGCCGCCGATTTGAACTTTAAGTCCGGATCATGCTCCGTAGTTGGCTTCTTCAAAGGGGTCATATCCGCCGGATCAACATTGTCTTTATAATATTTTAGCTCTTCAGTGGCACAAACCGACTCTGCGTAAGCCGCATCACCTTCCTCGCACTCCAAAGCGATCCGTGGCTCCCATGAACCGTTATCGTTCCTTTGTGACCCGGCATTTTCAGCTGTAAGTAAACATAACAGGCCGTGCCATAAACTTAGCATAAGCCGGCCGCCCAAAGAGGGCGTGGTAAGGGCTTTGAATTTTCACCACTTCAAATGTCAATGTTTACGATCCGAGTCATGTTAGGTCCCCAAAGGTCACCTCGAGCTATCTTTACCGACGGGTATGCCCGACTTGCCGAGGCACCACTCCAAGTGAAACTCTTTGTCTTTGGATGGCCTAAGATGCCTATCCGTCAACCCCATCTGCCGGAAGGTCTCGTAGTCTGAGGATGTTGATGCTGCTTCCTCCATCCATAAGAACCTTGGTAAACTTGTACCCTCCTACGGGGTGCCACCACCAGGGCTAATCGACCGGATTGTAAACCGGGAGGATGGTCCTCTCTCGCCCACACGATCGGTTGCTCGGACCAACAGAGGTACGCGGGCGCAGCCCGGTTCAACCACACCGACCGCCCGCTCGAAGTTTTCGGTCTCGTCTGTCCAAGCTGGTGGTAAAGGCGTGGTATTGTCCACCGTTCAACCGCTTTGGGTTACTTTGATAACCTGATCGCTGCTGTTGTTGATTGTAGCCCCTTGGTTCCGATTGTTCGACTGCTACGATTACTTTGATTATTACGATTGCCTTGCCCGCCCGGATTACCACGAATCACGGGCGGAATTTCCTCCACCGTAACCAGGCGGACCTGAACGCCCGCCGGCCCAACTGAAAGAGTTGGAGTTTTTGAACTCCCGCATAACGTAATAATCCTTCCAAAGGTGGTTCGCGGTGCCTCCTTCGTCCCATGCTTCGAAAAGGTTGATTCAATATGAAATTCAAAGCGATCCGGATTGTGACCGCCCGGTTTGATTGCCTACCCCTCAAGGCCGACCCTTGTCCTGCTGCGTTGGTGTTAGCCACAAAGCCCATGTTGCCGCTTGCTTTTACGCTTGTTCCTCCATTGCACAATAGAATGATGCTGCTGGCCCCTAGAGTTGTCGTTCTGTTTTCCCTTCCCCACTTCATCATTCTCAGATTCGGGATCCTTGGTACTATCAGAATCAGCGTACTTTACCAATACACCCATTAGAGTGCCCATGTCATGGCAAAAACGCTTCATGCGGCCCAGCTTCAATTTCAATGGCTCGAACCGCAATTGGCTTCCAAGGTCAAGATCGCGGAATCGTGGTTGATCCGGTCCGAAGAATGTAAAACTTCAAACGCGGCGCACCCAATGGGTTGTGGATTCTCCCTCCGCTGGACACAAGCTGCTAAATCCACCACGCATATGGGCTGCTTACAGTGTCTTTGAAATTTTGAATGAATCGGGTTCGCAATGGCGGGTCCACGAACTGATAGAGTTGGGCGGCAAATTTTCAACCAAGTCCGGGCCGTTCCTTCCAACATCATTGTGAAGTACTTCGCACACGCGGCTTCATCCACATCTAGCATCTCCATGGCCATCTCATAGCTTTCTATCCATGCTTCTGGAGCCAAATCGGCAGTATAATTGGGCACCTTGCGCGGCCCCTTGAAGTCCTTGGGCAAGCGCCGCGTTGCGTCAAGCGGGACGCAGCAAGGCACCCCAAAGAGCCGACGTGACCCCTGGTTCAAGATGGTCAGACGAACGGCGCGAGCGGATGATCCTCTCGCTTGTGCTGCTAACTCGGCCTCCCCACGCAGTTCCGCGCGTCCACTACCACTTGAGCATCCTCAAAGCCGCCCGCCCGGATTGTTGCCGCGAGGCGGACCACGCCGCGCATTGCTTGACACGGCCGGTTTCGTCGACGTCGGCTATAGCTCCGGCTTGGGCGGGGTGGAGTGGATCCGATCCGGCCCAGATGAATACGCTTCTTCTTGAGCGAGCTGGGGCCGTCTGAGGAGCTCCTTAACCCGGGCGTGTCTCTACCGCTGTGGTGAATCGCCTTCAATTGGAATCGCCTCCAACCGTTACGCAGCCGCCACGAGGTTATCCATCGGGTTGGAGTAGTGACCCGGAGGTGTTCGCACGGTGCCTGGGCGCACGGTATGATGGCGAGGTAGATCTATCACACGGGCTGAACCGGTGCGGCCGTCCCAGTGCCTCCGGCGGTTTACCAACGGCGGCGGATTCTGGTCCCTGCCCCCTGGTATTGAAAAGCTCCTTCCTCAAAACCGAAGGTAAACTTGACCTGTACTTCCTTTTCATGACTTCCTGTGACGCGCTCTGGTCCAGCCTGAGCCTATAAGCCTGCGCATCCAAAGCGGCCCGTTCCGCCGCCATCCTTTCGTCCGCGGCTGCCAGGTCCGCTTTAGCATTAGTGATCTGTTCCCTCACCTTTGCAATCTCCGCGTTGTGCAGGTCCTGATCCGGCGGATTAGCTTCCGCCATGAGCACAGCCAATGCGTCAGCTCGACAAAACTTGAGCCGGCGGGCGCAGGCCTCCTTCCCGGCTGCCATCACCGCTGTTGAACCGCGTCCGAGGCGCCATGGTCGAAGAGTGAAGCGCCGCTGCGTCACCGCCATGAAGATCCCAACCCGGTTGGGTAGATCGAAGGGTCCGGAATACTCTCACCGTCGGAACAGCCCCGATCCGCCATCTTGCGGTACCGGGTATAGAGACTCGATTTCTCCGGCCGACGATTAAATCGCCGGAAGTAGACAACAGTTTAAATCACCAGATGCTGATCCGTCCTCGTAGCCTCCGTGGGCGACTCCCACGAAAAACATGCTCGACCGCCCGGTTTAGCCAGGGCAGGACTCTTCTTCGCCCGCTGAGCCGTCTCGACGAGGTCGGTCTGACGTCGGCCCGGGCCACAGCTCGCCGATCTTGCCAATGAACACGTGTATGACGCCAAAGGGGACCGGTACCCGTACTCAACCGAGCCGGCCTCGGGGCCCAAATCCGCATTGCCGATGTAGAGCTTGCCGCGGCGACTCTTAGTCATCCGGCCCACCTTGATAGCCTTCGAAGTCCTTCGAACTTGCCCTCTAAGATCATCAAACCATCGTATGATAGCCCCACGGTGGGCGCCAAGCTGTCGTGGAATTGTCACGGCGGATGTCCTCATGAAAGGACTTAGTCGTGGGGCCATCGTGCGGGTTAACCTAGAGGGGTTAAAGCGGACACAAGACACGGGAATTATACGGTTGACCCCTTCGATGAAGGTAAAAGCCTACGCTCAAGTTGTGATGTGATTGATAAGATTTCGCGACTAGGGAGCAATAGCTTTGCCTTAGCCTCAATTCTCTCTCCCCAACTTCGCCGTAGGTCGTCCCCTTATATACACGGGTTGGCCTCGGCCGGTCTCTGAAGTCCCGATCCGGCTCATAGAAGCGTCGGCTCGGTCTCTTCTTTCTTAACTTACAACACAAGTTACAATACTAAGGCGGTTTACATAAATGGACCTTAATTCGCCTCTGGGCTCCAGGCCTCCTCCGTGGGCCTGAATCATGGACGAGGGTAAACCGGCCCCTTCGGGGCGGTTCACACTCAGTAGTTGTATCCCCAACACATTGCGTTAAGTAGCTCCGGAGCTCTGTGATCCAGCACCCCTCCTGAGGCTCCATCGTCAGGAGCAGGCGCGCTCCTGAGGCCGGGCTACAGACCGGGGCTCCTGAGGCAGGTGGCTGGGGGAGCTCCTCCCGACGATGCTCCATGTTTGATAGTGATGGCATGGCCGAGGGCTTGAAAAGCCGCTCCTCGAACACGCCAGGCTCCTGAGGTAACCTCCTGGATGCTCGTTTGGTGTTGTCGTCGGCCTCCTGAATGGTGTCGCGGGGCACATGCTGCAACTCCAACCCCCAGAACTGCTTCTCCATCCTGCGGACCTCCGCAAGGTAGGCTTCCATGTGCTCATCTTTTGGCTCGTACACCTTGTTGGAGAAATTGACGAGGAGCTGCGAATCGCCCTTGATGGTAAGGCGCTTCACCCCTAGGGCAGCTGCAGCCTTCAAGCCCGCTATTAGACCTTCATACTCCGCTATGTTGTTGGAGACCTTTTCACCTTGCTGGAAACAAAGTTGCACAGCGTAGTAGAGCTTGTCCTGAGTGGGAGATATGAGCACCACCCCAGCCCCAGCGCCATGCCTAGAGAACGCCCCATCGAAGTACATGACCCAGCCTTCTGGCACTTCGCTTCCCGGAGAGAGAGGGACCGATCCTCGTCGGCCTTGAGGCCCGGTGCCTCCGTCCATTCTGCCACGAAATCCGCTAATGCGGCCCCGTTGATGACTCTGGTCGTGCTGAATTCGAGCTGAAACGCTTGCAGTTCAATGTTCCACTCAGCGACCATTCCGGCTGAGTTAGGGCTCCTGAGCACCCTTTTCAAGGGGTATGCTGAGACGACCTTGATGGGGTGACCCTAAAAATAGTGCCGCAGCTTGCGTGAGGCCACCAATAGCGCGAGGAGGAGTTTCTGAGGCATGGGGTACCGCGCCCTTGCGTCCGGCAACACTGTGCTGACGAAGTATACTGGGTGCTCAACGAGGTTTGGAGTGCCAGTGCCGCTGGCGCCCTCTGGGGACCGTGACGCCTCCTGAGGCGATGAGGCCTCCAGAGGCTGGTAGTCTGGGGGAGGGACCTCTTCCGTCCCCAGTGCGCTCCCCTGCGGCGGCTGACCCTTCTCGGCCGCGGTAGTGGTTTCTGTGGGTCCTCCTTGTTCGTGCTTTGCCTTGACCTGGGCTGCTGCTGTGGTTTTGGTTTGACGCTCTTCCCTAACCGCCACCCGTAGCTGGCGGGCGAGTAGGGAGTGGCAGCGAGGTAGAGCACCAAGGGTTCCTGAGGCGTGGGGCCACCATGACCAAGGGCTGGTCAGTACCTCTTGAGATCTTGGAACGCCTTGTCGGCCTCTTCAGTCCATTCAAAGGGTCCCTTTTTCTTCATTAGCTGGAAGAAAGGCAGCGCTCGTTGCCCCAACTTCGAGATGAAGCGCCCTAGCGCAGTTACGCGCCCAGTGAGCTTCTGCATTTCCCTGAGGGTCTTTGGCGGGCTCATGTCCTCGACCGCCTTGACCTTTTCTGGTTTAGCCTCGATGCCTCGGTGGGATACGAGGAAGCCCAAGAGCTTGCCCGAGGGGACTCCGAACACACACTTCTCCGGGTTGAGCCGTAGGTTCACTGCGTCGAGGCTCGAAGGTTTCCTCCAGGTCTTGTATCGGGGTTCGGCCTCCCGAGACTTCACCACAATGTCATCGACGTAAGCCTCAACATTCTTCCCGAGCTGCGGACCCAAGGTGATGTGCATCACCATCGGAAGGTCGCCTTCATGTTATGCAGCCCGAATGGCATGCGTTGGGTAGAAGCGGTAATAATTCCCACATGGGGTCGAAGGCCGTCTTTTCCACGTCTTCTACCGCCATCTTGATCTGGTGATACCCGGAGAAGGCATCCAAGAAGCATAACAGGTCGCACTCAGCGGTGGAATCGACGATCTGGTCGATGCGAGGGAGCGGGAACGGATCTTGCGGGCATGCCTTGTTGAGGTTGGTGAAGTCGACACACATGCGCTCCTTCCCTCCCTTCTTTGGTACAACGACAGGGTTGGCCAACCAATCCGGATACCGGACCTCGCGAATGACCCCAGCGGCTTCTAGTTTGCGGGTCTCCTAGATGATGAAGGCTTGCTTTTCAGTGGACTGACAGCTCGATTTCTGCTTTACGGGGCGTACGTTGGGGCACACGTGGAGGTGATGCTCGATTACGCCCCTAGGGATCCCCTCAGCCAACCGATCGGGCTCCTGTGCTTAATACCTTCTTGTTTGCGCGCAGGAACTTGACCAGGGCCTCCTCCTGCTCGGGCTCGAGGTTGGCGCCTATGGTGAAAGTGGCGTCAGTGGACCCGTCCTCGTCGACGGGTATTTGCTTGGTTGGTGCAGCCCCCTTGGGCTCAGGGGTCTCTGCGTCGGCGGGCTACGTTGGCGCCGCCGTCTTGAAGGTGAGCTTGAGCACTCGCAGCGCATCTCTGGTGTCCCCGGCACGCGGTGAGGACACTGCTGTTCTCGGCATCTTCATGAGGTTGTATGCGGGTGAGTCACAAAGCATGAAACAGAGCCGGCTTGGGTAGCCGAGGATGGCGTTATAGGGGAGGCCGATGGGGGCGATGTCGAAATCGACCTGCTCCGTGCGGAAGTTGTCGTAGGTGCCGAAGGTTACCGGGAGCCGGATCTGTCCCAAGGAGCTGGACGACCCGCCCCCGACGCCGGAGAAAGGCCAGCTGGGCAGCAACCGCTCCCGGGGTATGCAGAGGAGGTTGAAGGCCTCAACGGAGAGCACGTTGAGGCCCGCGCCGCCGTTGATGAGAGTCCTGGTGACGGCCACCTGGCAGATGGTGGGGGTGCACAGCATGGGGAGCACACCCGAGCAGGCTGGGTTGGAGGGGTGGTCCTCCGAGCTGAAGGTCAGACTGGCCTTGGGCGCCGGCCGGTCCTAGGGGGCTCCCTGCTGCGTGGAGGCGGCGTCGACCCGACGGACGAACGGCTTGACATGGTGACTTGAGGGCGGCGCCCGCGAGCCGCCCAGGAGGGCTGCGACGACTGGGGGCGCCGGCGCAGCGTGGTGGGTGAGGAAGAGGCCGCGGAGCTCTTCCCAAGAGGCCATGGAGGCCGCCGGAAGGTGGAGCAGCCACGCGCGCGGAGCGCCGGTGAGGGGCCACACGGAAGCCGGTTGGCTATGACCTCGCTGTCACCTCCAGCCGAGGACGGCCTCCTCGTATGCCAGCAGGAAGGCCATCGGATCGGTCGCGCCGTTCTAGAGCGGCGGCGTCGTCGGCTTGAACTTTTCCGGCCATCGCACCCATTGCAAGGCCGGGCCAGGCTCGAGCCTCGGGCTCCCTGCTACTGGCGCCAAGGCGTCCGAGCGGGCGGCGTTGCTCAACGCGAGGCGGGGTCAGCAAGGTGGCGGGATGGAAACTCCGGCGCACCCGCTACCTGGCGCGCCAAATGTCGGATTTTGTGTTCCGGCAGACCCTTGAGGATTCGAATCGCTGCTGGGTCTTGGAAATATCACCTCTACCTACCTGCACCCCACGCCTCGTTAGGATCTAAACTACTGAAAGGAACAGCACAAGAGACACAAGGTTTATACTAGTTCGGGCCACCATTGTGGTGTAATACCCTACTCTAGTTTGTGGTGTGATGGATTGCCTCTTGGGCTGATGGTGATGAACAATACAAGGAAGAACAGCCTCGCGAGGGTCTGTTCTTGGCCGGGGGGATGAACTGCGAAGAGGAGTTCAGTCCCTCTCTCTCTGCTGATTCCAGATTGCCCTACCGGTGGGTGGCTAGTCCTGTTTATAGGCAAAGGCCCTGGGCCTCTTCCCAAATATTGAGCGGGAAGGGTGCCAACAATTGTCCATTTTGAAGGGGAACATCTGGTACACTTATCTTGACTAAAGTTGGTCCTCGCCTGCCAAAGGCTCTGGTGGTGTCGCCGGCTTGGGCTCCACAATGACTTCCTTCCTGCCGTTGGGCTGGTCTTGGTCTTGTTGCACCGAAATGGACACCTTTGCTTGATGCTCTTGCTCAAGGCTTGCTCCCTTTGCACCAAAGAGGAAAGGAGGACATCGCGCTGGTGTGACGCCCGATTCAATCAGACACTAATCATACACGCATAACGTGTACGATCAAGATCGTGGACTCACGGAAGATATCACAACACAACTCTAAAAATAAAATAAGTCATACAAGCATCATAATACAAGCCAGGGGCCTCGAGGGCTCGATTACAAGTGCTCGATCATAGACGAAGTCACCGAAGCAACAATATCTGAAAGTACGTATATAAGTTAAAACAAGTTTGCCTTAAGAAGGCTAGCACAAACCGGGATACAGATCGAAAGAGGCGCAGGCCTCCCGCCTGGGATCCTCCTAACTACTCCCGTGGTCGTCGGTAGGGCTGCACTGCGTAGTAGTAGGCACCTCCGTGTAGTCGTCATCGACGGTGGCGTCGACTCACAGGCTCCATCAGTTCCGGGTCGCAAAGAACCGAATAGAGATAAGGGAAAAGGGGGAACAAGGCAACCGTGAGTACTCATCCAAAGTACTGCAAGAAGCAAGGAGCTACACTACATATCCATGGATATATGTGTAAAGGGCCATATCGATTGACCGAATCAGCTGCAGAATGCCGTAATAAGAGGGGATAGCTAGTCTTATCAAAGACTATGCTTCCAGTCACCTTCGCCTTGCAACAAGTAGAAGAGGGTAGGTTGAAGTCCTCCAAGTAACATCACATAGCAATAATCCTACCCGGCGATCCCTCCTCGTATCCCCTGAGAGAGCGACCACCGTTGTATCCGCACTTGGAAGGGTGTGTTTTATTAAGTATCCGGTTCTAGTTGTCATAAGGTCAAGGTACAACTCCAAGTCGCCCCTGCTATCAAGATCACGGCTATTAGAATAGATTAACTTCCACAGGGTGCACCACGTAACCCAACACGCTTGATCCCATTTGGCCGACACACTTTCACGGGTCATGCCCGCCGCTGAAGATCAACACGCCGCAGCCCCACCTAGGCGTTAACAGAGAGGCCAGACGCCGGTCTAAACCTAAGCGCACAGGTGCGGGCCCATCGCCCAATGCACACCTGCGCACGCTATGCAGGGCAGCCGAAAGTAGAACTAGCCCCTTAATACAAGAGCGAAGCTTACGTTCCAATCCGTGCGCCGCCGGGCCAACCAAGGCGTCACGAAGTGCTTCGGTGATACCACGACGCCGAGTGCCCATATCTCTCCCACGTAGTTGGTTAGTGCGTATAGGCCCGTAGCTGCACTCAGATCGTGATACCAAGATCTCGTTAAGCGTGTTAAGTATCCGCGAACGCCCGAACAGGTCGCCCACCTCTCTCCTAGGCGCCTCAACTGCCCTGTCGCCTCCGCCACAAAGATCCACTCGCGGGTGCTCCACCAGCCGACCCGACTTTAGTCTCCACATGTATCATGTATAAAGTATATAGTATATACCCGTGATCACCTCCCGAGTGATCATGGCCCGATAGTATAGCATAGCAGACGGACAAGAATGTAGGGCCACAGATGAAATTACTAGCATCCTATACTAAGCATATAGGATTGCAGGTAAAGGTAACAACAGTAGTAACAAGGACAGGCTATGCATCAGGATAGGTATAACTAGAAAGCGGTAACATGCTACACTACTCTAATGCAAGCGATAGAGTAGAATAGGCGATATCCGTGATCAAGGGGCTTGCACGGTTGCTCTGGCAAGAGAGAGGGGTCGCCAACTCCAGAAGTCGAATCAAAGCAAAGAACGCTTGGTCTCGTAGTCTCTACCGGAGAGAAGAGGGGAAGAAACAATGAATACCATGTAAACAGATGCATATCGATGCATGACAAGACAAGTAACGATGCTAGGCGTGCCCTAACGTGGTATGAGGTGATACCGGTTAAGGGGGAAACATCCGGGAAAATATCCCCGGTGTTTCGTGTTTTCGGGCAGAGGAGCCGGAGGGGGAAAGTTGCGAGTTCGATAGGTTAGGGGGGTGTGGCGGACGAAGCAGATCGCGTATCCGGATTTGTCTCGTCGTTACGAGCAACTTTCATGTTGAAAATATTTTAATCCGAGTTACGGATTAAAAGATATGATTTTCTAAAGATTTTATTAATTTCTGGAATTTAATTAATTATTTAATCCAACATTATCCAGAATAGTAAATGATGACGTCGGCATGACATAAGAGTGATGTCAGCAGTCAACGTTGACCATTGACCTGGTCAACCTGACGTGTGGGTCCAGTAGGACCCACCTGTCATTCTCTCTTTAGGTTAATTACAGATTAGTTAATTTAATTACTATTTAATTAACCTAACTAGTTAATTAAATTAATTAAACCGGATTAATTAACTTAATTAATTCATTAGATAATTAATTAATTAATAATTAATTTTATTAAATCATTTTTATTCTTATTTATTAATTTTATTTTTAATTCTCTTTTTTTTAATAAAACATTATGGGGCGTGGGACCCTATGGTCAGTGGCACAGAGGCTATTGCGGGTCGGGCCACGGGTGTGGGTGCGGGCGAGCGGGTGTGGCGCCCGACTGGGCGTTCGCCCAAATCGCCGGGGCGAGGAGGACCGGGGCAAGTCCGGGCGGCCACCGGAGGGGAAACGCCGACGGGGGAGCAAAGCAGGCGCCACCGGCGACGTGAGCCAGGAGGAGCTGCCCATACGGGCCAGCAAAGGAGAAGGCGGCCAGGACGGTGCAAGGCCGGGCGGACGAGGCGAGGCAGGCGAGGTGGGCGGGGGTTCGTGGGAGGAGGAGGAGCAGGAGGAGGCCGGTGGCTACGGGCGAGGGGAACGGCGCTGCTGTGAATGGGCGCAGAGCGCCGGGCGCCGCTGGGCGACCAGACGGTGGCATCGATGCCGGAAAGGGCCGGGCAAGACGAGGCCGAGGGCGAGCGGCGACGGTGGTGGCCGGGCGTGGGACGAAGAGCGGGAAGCACGGCGCGGCTGCATGAACGAGGCCGCAATGGCGATGCCGACGATGGGTAAGGCGGGCCGCCGCCGGGAGGGACCGCGACGGCATGGATTGGCGCGAGCAAGGTGACCATGAGGAAAAGGGAAGGGGGGCTCTCACGGCAGGGCTGTAGGGCAAGGGCAGCGTGCGTGACGGCGGTTGGGGAGTTCCGACGAGGATTGGGTCGAGGAGGCGGCACTCCGGCGACTACGGGGAGGCAGCTCCCGGCTGGGGCGGCTCCCGGCGACGTGGGTTCAAGTGGTCTCCTCCGATCCAGATCGGGGAGAGGGGATATTTCGAGGGGGAGTGGGGGCTGTCGGTGGGGAGTGGGGGGGGGGAGGAGTGGATAAGGGAGAGGAGTGGGGGCCCACCTGGGCCGGCATGGTTGGCCCGATGGCCAGCTGGGCCGCGGTCCAGCAGGGGGGGCTTCTCCTCCTTTTGTTTTTTTTGTTTGTTCTGTTTTCTTTCTGTTTTAAATCATTCAAAATTATTTAGGCCTTTTATAAAAATGTGCTTACTTCACCATAATTACCGATGCAATATTTGGCAACCCCCGAACATTTTAGTTTTAATTTTTGAAAACTTTTATTGCTATCATAAATTTGAATTTGAATTTCGAAACAGTTTTGAATTAACCCGTGATTAAGTACAGTGACAGAGGTGATGTGTCATCATTAGTAGGGGATTACTGTAGCTTGATTATCCGGGCGTCACAATTCTCCTCCACTACAAGAAATCTCGTCTCGAGATTTAAGATGGGAGTAAGGGGAAAGACTAGGTTACGATATTCTAACGGATCTTCTCGAAGAAGTTAATCCCTTTCGTTTATGTCTTCAATTCTTTATTCCGATGCATCATGATAAACTTGTCATCATTTCTTCGGGAACTCCATCGTACTTACGAAAGGATAAGGGGCAGCTCACTACGACATAATGCTTTTGAGGGAAACAATGGGGTTAACCCATGAATTAGTATAAGATTATCTCTCGAGTTGAACATATGGAATACCTCGAGAGTAAGGCACGAAGGTACCATAAGAGGCTCCAAGCGGATAGATAGTTGCTCAAGCCCTGAATCCAGAGTGAGAAAGGGGTTCGAGTAGCGAGAGTAAGTATTGCGTCGATACCCGATAGAATAGATCACTAGGACGGTGGCCCGTGAATTACATCTGAGTCCACGCGAGGAATAACTTTGGGAGCAGGGGTGTACAGTGACGATCGGGTTTCGATCCCGTGGAACGGTGGGTTATGGGCCCACCATGTGGTTTTTTTTAATAGGAGCAAAGTGACATCTTTCACGGTCATGATAGCAAGGCATGTCGTAGAGTACCATGTCGCTTATGTCGGCAACAACGTTGGTACCAAGGGCGAGGGACGAAGAGAACCACCTTCCCGCCGTTGAACGAGGCGGACCAATAGGCAAAGTTCTCGCCCATCGGGCGGTTACCTAAGTCATCAATGAGAAACTGGGTTACACCAGACAGGAAGGTACACCGAGGTGTTTACCTAAGCAGGGGATTACCACTGCTCGGTTAAGTAGTTTACAAGAAAGTTTGAACAAAACAACGGGAAGGAAAATGTGCTTAAACACGTATATCAGGGGTATATCCTTCCCAAGGACAAGCAGAGCATGATATCCATGACAGGATATTATGTAGAAAACTCCTTAGGTGGGGGAGAGAAATTTCATGACATTACCCATACAGCGGTGTTTGGATAATTGAGCAGGAAACATTTAACATTGGGCTTCAAATGTTCTTGTTGAAAATTGGAGTACCATAGACATGCTTCGAGATAGCATTGACATGGTCTTCAAGCAAAAGGTCAGACTATGGATACACGAAGGATTCATCAGGAACACTTATAGAATAAGTCTTACCATTTCCTCATGGAAGAATAGATAACCTTGCTAAAAGGAAGCTATAACAATAGGGCCTCCGCCCAGGGGGGGGGGGTGCTAGGCATGACATCATGTTACCGGGTCATCAAAGGACCAACATCATAACTCTTGGAAAGTTGTCCCAACCATCATATCTGACCGAGATTCAGAACCGATTGGTGTCATGATACTTCAGACTCAGGATGTCCGAGAAAAAAAAGGTGCAACACAAATAGACGAATGGCATTTCAAGATTCTCAGGAAATGAACTATGGGAGCGGGTTCTTGAAGCAACAGTTCATCATTAAACCAAGGTGAGAATGAGGAGGTGGCTGATGGGCTCGGCGACAATTCATCGAGAATTCCAAAGCGGATGGATTTCACAATAATGTGAACAAGAAGATGACACTTGTTGATTGAAATGATATAATGTTGTATGCTCGAGGAAAACATACACAATTAAACATTGGTTGAAAGGTGCGCCCGAAATATGGGTTGGGCTGCACGACCAATGTCATAATGGTGATTCAATAATCAATAGTCCAAGAATGAACGGGCCGACCATTAACTTCAAAGCAATAGGGTTGCTAGAAGGGCAGAATCCAAACAGCATAGTTCACTTGTTGGTACCCGGTTGGAATCAACCGAGGACCAAGAAAGAATGGTGATGGTGAGAAGTATCACTATACCAAGAATTTCTTAAGAGGTGGAGCAATCCTCACCACATCCTTGATACTAAAAGATGGTAATACTCCAAGGTAAGGAAGAACAAATGCTGGATAGTAGGGATCTCAAGGTATAACTCAAAACACGAACAAGTTTGTGTTGAACGAAAGGCAAATAAGTGGTCAAAGGTAACACAAATCATCAGGGGCAAGGATGGTATTTCTCATCATGAACTCAATTGATATCCTGGAAGAGCTCATAAGGTTGATGATGATCACGACACATTAGTCGAGAGATTTCATGAAGATGTAATCAATCAGTGACGACATCAAGTCAAAGGAATAATGATGCGGAAGGTTATTGGAACCACGGGTAGGACACAAACTTGAAATCAAGCTTGTTGTTCAAGGCGAACTGATATGACGAGGAAGATCGACGTAAGTTTAGCTCATCATCGAAAATTGTGCTCCAAAAGGAGGACCAGGTAGCACGGTTAAAATTTAGCCGATCAAAGCTAGGAAAGACTTAAAGGATTAATAAACTCGTAAGCAACGAAAATTACTTAGGGTTATCGAACCAAAATGTGGAATCGTTGTACTCGATTGACGACAACCTAGAACCCGAGAAATTTGGAATCAGTGAGAAATAATAGTTAATGAAGAACCCATAATAAGTTATGCAGTCCCATGATATTCTTGAGATACCAGAGTTTAATACTCAACGGTAGAGCAAGTAAAGGTTGGACAGGTGCAATGATCTACAGAAGACAAGTACCTCAACTTGTCCAAGAAATGGTAATAAAAAGGAGAACATGGCAGGAGCCACGATTGCAAAAGATCAATTCACATAAACTAGATGATACTATAAAAAGGAAAAGTTATTATTACAAGAAGCTTCCATGATAGGATCTACATCGTGTCCATGGGCATGAACACAAAGTTCAAAGGTCGACTCCACTTCTTCAATGTATAACCTTCCATTCACTTCTCGCTTTGATAAAGGCATTAGTGTTGAAAGTTTTACCTGGTGAAATACCGGATGAGTATGACTCGTGGAAACTTCCGAGTTCACACATATTAAGGAAGGCATAGGTTCAACCCATCCCATCTTACGAACATATACCACAAACTTCGGGGTAATTAATACAAGCTCGAAAGTAGAGCATTGTTCAAAAGAAGATGATACAATTTACCAATGGCATTATATACTCATGGAAAGGCTCTCAAGGTTATTCAATATGAAGGACATTGTCGGATAAAATCCAACAAAGGAACCGATGGTCCACAAGGGATCCGAGGTGAGCATCGTACTCAACCGTGCAGGAAGGAGAATGCAAGGAGATCTGATTATAGAAACATCTGACCAATTCAAAGTTCAAAGGCAAAATAATTATGATTTCCAAATCAGGGGATCAGAAGCAATGCTCTGATCAAGGATGGATAAGTTGAGTAGGCTTAGGGGTACAATCGATGGCAATTTGATTGATCGAGATCCAAATTTCATGTTTAAAATGACGTCTGAGCCGAAAGGATGAATTCTAGGATCTGATTAGGGATTGCAATATTCGCAACATATTGAATCAAGGGACCCAAGATGATAAGGGCAAAGGACACCCATGAATATTGCTAGTCATTTGGAATTAACCAAAATGCGTGCGGAACAAGCATTTCAAGAGCCAAAGGCTCCATAGGATTTTCGGCAGATCGAATAGTATTTTGAAGACTTTTGTGAAACACATGAACAACTGGGGATGAGCGGATACGCGACAAGTGCAAGGATTTATTTGAAGGGGTATTCATGTGGCAAAGAACAGCAAGGCAGTAGGCATAAACTATTCTCAGAACAATAGAGAAAACTTCGGGGTATCTTGTAATAACAAGATCAATGGGGGATGATCGTATGACTGGCAAGTGTAAGTATTTATCCATAAGGGTTTATCGGTGGTCGGGAATTGCAAAAGCAACGGGCACAAGGTCTCGAGAGAAAATCGGAGAGTATCTTTGAAATCTTCTGGTGCAGCCGGCGATCACCTGGACTGAAGGGGCTCTCCGGGAGAAAGTATTTTCGAGAACCTAAGGTTAGATTTTAGTAAAAATCGTTTAACCCAAATAGAAGAGAGTTCAGAATCCCAGAGTAAGGGTCGAGGAATAAAAGATCCTACTACCACCCAATGGCGACGTGGGCCCATGGGCCGCATGTACCATGTTAGTAAAAGTTTTCCAATGTCTAGACTCAACTTCGCCAAGGAGTTGGAAAGGGGATTCCTACAGCGATCGGCTCGATAACAACTTGTGACGCCCCGATTCAATCAGACACTAATCATGCACGCAAACGTGTACGATCAAGATCAGGGACTCACGGGAAGATATCACAACACAACTCTAAAAATAAAATAAGTCATACAAGCATCATAATACAAGCCAGGGCCCTCGAGGGCTCGAATACAAGTGCTCGATCATAGACGAGTCAGCGGAAGCAACAATATCTGAGTACAGACATAAGTTAAACAAGTTTGCCTTAAGAAGGCTAGTACAAAGCTGGGATACAGATCGAAAGAGGCGCAGCCTCCTGCCTCGATCCTCCTAACTACTCACAGTGCGTCGTCATTGGTCGCATCGTAGTAGTAGGCACCTCCGGTGTGTAGTCGCCATCGACGATGGCGTCGACTCTGGGCTCCATCGTCTGCAGTCGCAAAGAACCGAGTAGAGATAGGGGAAAAGGGGAACAAGGCAACCGTGAGTACTCATCCAAAGTACTACTTAAGCAAGGAGCTACACTTCATATGCATGGATATATGTGTAAAGGGCCATATCGGTGGGTGAATCGCAGAATGCCGTAATAAGAGGGGGATAGCTAGTCTTATCGAAGACTACGCTTCTGGTCACCTTCGTCTTGCAACAAGTAGAAGAGGGTAGGTTGAAGTCCTCCAAGTAACATCACATAGCAATAATCCTACCCGGTGATCCCCTCCTCGTATCCCTGAGAGAGAGCGACCACCGGTTGTATCCGCACTTGGAAGGGTGTGTTTTATTAAGTCTCAGGAACTAGTTGTCATAAGGTCAAGGTACAACTCCAAGTCATCCTGATACCAAGATCACGGCTATTAGAATAGATTAACTTCACTAAGGGTGCACCACATAACCCAACACGCTTGATCCCATTTGGCCGGACACACTTTCCTGGGTCATGCCCGGCCGCGGAAGATCAACACGTCGCAGCCCCACCTAGGCGCAACAGAGAGGCCAGCACGCCGGTCTAAACCTAAGCGCACAGGGGTCTGGGCCCATCGCCCAATGCACACCTGCACGTTGCGAGGGCGGCCGAAAGCAGAACTAGCCCCCTTAATACAAGAGTAGGCTTACGTTCCAATCCGGCGCGCGCCGCTTCGGGCCCGGCGCGTCATCAAGTGCTTGGTGATACCACGACGCCGAGTGCCCATATCTCTCCCACGTAGTTGGTTAGTGCGTATAGGCCCGTAGCCAGAGATCAAATACCAAGATCTCGTTAAGCGTGTTAAGTATCCGCGAACGCCGAACAGGGCCAGGCCCACCTCTCTCCTAGGCGGTCTCAACCTGCCCAGTCGCTCCGCCACAAAGATCCACTCGCGGGTGCTCCACCAGCCGACCCGACTTTAGTCTCCACATGTATCATGTATAAAGTATATAGTATATACCCGTGATCACCTCCCGAGTGATCACGGCCCGATAGTATAGCACAGCAGACGGACAAGAATGTAGGGCCACATATGAAATTACTAGCATCCTATACTAAGCATATAGGATTGCAGGTAAAGGTAACAACAGTAGTAACAAGGACAGGCTATGCATCAGGATAGGTATAACGGAAAGCAGGAACATGCTACACTACTCTAATGCAAGCAGTATAGAGTAGAATAGGTGATATCTGGTGATCAAGGGGCTTGCCTGGTTGCTCTGGCAAGAGAGAGGGGTCGTCAACTCCGTAGGTCGAACTAAGCGGCAAGAACGTCGGTCTCGTAGTCTACCGGAGAGAAGAGGGGGAAGAAACAATGAATACCATGTAACAGATGCATATCGATGCATGACAAGACAAGTAACGATGCTAGGCGTGCCCTAACGTGGTATGAGGTGATACCGGTTAAGGGGGGAAACATCCGGGAAAATATCCCCGGTGTTTCGTGTTTTCGGGCAGAGGAACCGGAGGGGGAAAGTTGTGAGTTCGATAAGTTAGGGGTGTGTGGCGGACGAACGGACTGCATATCCGGATTCGTCTCGTCGTTCTGAGCAACTTTCATGTTGAAAATATTTTAATCCGAGTTACAGATTAAAAGATATGATTTTCTAAAGATTTTATTAATTTCTGGAATTTAATTAATTATTTAATCCAACATTATCCAGAATAGTAAATGATGACGCCAGCATGACATCAGAGTGATGTCAGCAGTCAATGTTGACCATTGACCTGGTCAACCTAACGTGTGGGTCTAGTGGGACCCACCTGTCATTCTCTGTTTATGTTAATTACAGATTAGTTAATTTAATTACTATTTAATTAACCTAACTAGTTAATTAAATTAATTAAACCGGATTAATTAACTTAATTAATTCATTAGATAATTAATTAATTAATAATTAATTTTATTAAATCATTTTTATTTTTATTTATTAATTTTATTTTTAATTCTCTTTTTTTTAATAAAACGTTATGGGGCGTGGGCCCCTGTGGTCAGTGGCACAGAGGCCATTGCGGGTCGGGCCACGGGTGTGGGTGCGGGCGAGCGGGTGTGGCGCCCGACTGGGCGTTCGCCCAAATCGCCGGGGCGAGGAGGACCGGGGCAAGGCCGGGCGGCCACCGGAGGGGAAACGCCGACGGGAGGCGATGAGGCGCCACCGGCGACGGGGCCGGCAGGAGCTGCCCATACGGGCGGCGAAACAAGGAGGCGGCTGTGATGGTGCGTCAGGCGGACGAGGCGAGGCCGGGCGAGGTGGTGGGGGTTCAGGGAGGAGGAGCAGCGAGGAGGCCGGTACTGGCGAGGGAACGCGCCCGGCCAGAATGGGCGTAGGGCGCTGGCGCCGCCAGCAGACCGAAGCGACGGCGGCATCGATGCCGAGAGCGGGCCGGAAGTGCACGAGGCCGGAGGGCGAGCGGGCGATGGTGGTGGCTGGGCGCGCTGACGAAGAGCGGGAGCACGGGGCGGCTGCAGGAACGAGGCTGGCAATGGCGACGCCGGGCGATGGCGGGGAGTGCACGGCCGCCCGGGAGAGGGACCGCGACGCAGCGGAAGCGCCGGTGACCGCGGGGAAAGGGGAAGGAAGGGGGGGCGCTCACGGCGGGGCTGTAGGGCACGGGCAGCGGGCACAACGGCGGTTGGGGTGGTCCGACGAGGAAGGGGTCGAGGAGCAGCAATCCGGCAACGATGGGGAGGCAGCTCCGGCGGGGGGGCGAAGCTCCGGGCGGCGACGGGGTTCGGCGGTGGTCTCCTCCCGATCCAGATCGGGGGAGAGGGGGGATATTTCGGGGGGAGTGGGGGCTGTCGGTGGGGAGTGGGGGGGCGGATTGGATAAGGGAGGAGTGATGGCCGACTGGGCCACTGGTTGGTCCGATGGCGGTGGGCCATGATCCAAAGTGGGGGGCCCTTCTCCTCCTTTTGTTTTTTTTTTGTTTGTTCTGTTTTCTTTCTGTTTTAAATCATTCTAAATTATTTAGGCCTTTTATAAAAATGTGCTTACTTAACCATAATTACCGATGCAATATTTGGCAAACCCCGAACATTTTAGTTTTAATTTTTGAAAACTTTTATTTCTATCATAAATTTGAATTTGAATTTCGAAACAGTTTTGTGACAGAGGTGATGTGTCATCATTAGTAGGGGATTACTATAGCTTGATTATCCGGGCGTCACAGCGGGCTGGCGCCCGCCTGGCGCCCTTGGTCGTCATGGCTTGCGTCATGGGCACCTCGTGAGGTACCCCGCCTTGATCTCTCCGCCTCCTCATGAGCCATTTGATGAGGCCGTGCTCGAGGAGGCTCCTGTCGTCCGCCCATGAGGCTTGTCCCTCGCGAGGGTCTTGAGCTTGTGTTGATGAAGATGGGCCGTGATGGCCCCCCCTTGAGCCACGCCGCAGGCGCAGGCGAGCAAGTCTCTGGGACCCCTGCTCCGAAGCCGACATGGCTGGAAGCCTTGGATGCCTTTTTTTGAGAAGCACCTCGACCTGCGCCACAAAAGCCGCTGCTCCTTAGCCGCCCGTCGGTGGCGGCGCACAAAGTTGAGGAGGAGGAGGACGATGCGTTCGTGGATTGATCTTTCTTCTTGCCTTAACCACCACTGCGATCGCATCATCGTGGCCTTAATTCTTATTGTCTTTGTTGCATTCTTGTTCCATTCAATACCGACATATGCGATCCCTTTGCTTAATTATATGCATCAACTGTAACTAGTACTCCATCCGTCAATTTATAAGTTGTGCTTACCTTTTCCATCAACTTCGTTACAGCGGGCATCTTGCTAGAAACACTAGAATATGTCTATATAATCCATATGTGATAGTCCATTTGAGATATCAAAAAGACAAATATTTAGGTGCGGAGGGAGTAATATATTAGGAGTATATCAAAACAATAGTGATTTCTTTCAAGTTTGTGAACAAATACTACTATTCTACTACTTTGGATCCGTCGCATAGCGCGGGCACATTGCTAGTAAAGGAAAAGGCACATGCCACGTTAAGGCCGCACCCCCACACGCCAGGAATCGGAGTACAACGCGACCCGTCCGACGACACATAGCTTAGGGAAGGCGTGTTGCCTAGCAGTGGCGGAGCTTGAAGCAAAACGTTGGGCGTGCCAATCTAGCCAGGCTATAGAAATTACCCTTGCGTTGACGTTCCATGCCTCAAAACTGGATGTACAACTACGAAAATCCTGCTAGGTTGGGCGGGCCAGACGCGTGTTGGCCCTCACGTACCTCGGCCCCTGTGCCTAGCATTTTCACTTTCATGTGGGACCACCCGTTGAGCAAACCGACACCCGCCCGCCGTCGGGTTGGAAAACAGAAACAAGGGTAAGATCTAGCTGTAGCACGGGGCTCGTTGATAGAGTAGGAGCATTCCGTACTAGTACTACTCCTACTAGTACTTACCAAGTTTGTACTCCTAATACTATATTACTAGTACTACCACTATACAACTAGTAGATACGTGCACGGCACAACATCGTAGGAACAAAAAAGGGAAGATCTTTTTTTGGGTGATTTATCTTTTTTCAATCAACATAGTATGAATAATATGATGTGGGGGGGCACCCATGAAGCTTATGTGGCTTGGTTGCATGGCTACGGAAGGTTAGAGAAAAATAAATAGATAATGTGTTTAGAGTGCACTCCACTAAATAGATATACTTTGGATCCATTACAACGGACTGGCACATCTATATCTATACCCCATATATAGTGTGTGAAAAACTTTGAAAGTTGGTCGTTGGATGAAGCCAATCCGACGGTACAAAGATGGCAAATCCGAGCACTCTTTGGCCAAAGGATATCATCCACCAGATTCTGCCACATGTATAATCTAGAAGACTCCATGGTTGAACTTAATTCATGACTAACTTTGCCACAACTAAGCTCAGGCAAAGTTATTAATAAGTTCTTCAAAATGAGAGCCACAAGTTGGCAAGCCTAAGGAAATCTTGCCACATTTTTTGTGTGTATGTCATGTGGGGCCAGTGTGGCTTGCCTAAGGTGTGGCTTGAACCAAACACTCACCTGAGTTAATCAAACTTGCCTAACCTTACATTCCACCAGATTTTGCCACATGTTAAAATCTAGAAAAATCCACATGTAGAAGCATAATGCACAAACCACCAGAATCTCATGCGTGCAATGCACGTGTACCTTACTAGTACTAGTTGGTAGTAGTAAGAAACAAATTCCAGTTTTGGCACGAGCTCAGATCGGGAGCACCACAAGGCCTGCCGCAGGAGTTACATTTCCCTCTCGGGGCCCACGGGACCGAACTTCAAAGGGCTTAGTGCCTGCCTATGGGTCAATGACATGCGGGACTTAAATGCGGCTGGCCCACATGTCATTCTCATGGTGGTGGCGTGGTTCGCGACTCACTTGTTCGAGATGAACTGCCGGTGGGGCGTGGCCGTGGCAGGGTACCACACTGGGCGTCGGGCGTTCTGAGGCGTAGATGGCCACACCGGCGGGTACTACCGTAGTACATAAGTACTCCAAATTGAGGATTGATGCCCGGGACGAAATGTGTCACAGTTGGATGAAAATTGATGGTGCGGGAGTACGGATCGGATCGAACTGAGCGAGCAAACCCGCGTCAATCGGGTGTGTCTGTGGTAGAAAGTTGATGGTCGCCAGTTCAGCTGGCCCGCATGTCATGCACACAAAGGCGGAAGGAGCGGTGGGGCCAAGAGGGATGAGGGGCACGAATAATCCTACCATTACATCATCGACATGTGGGACCCATAAGCGTGGGTCCCACACATCAGAAGGAAAAGGCAAGGCAAGGCAGTGATAGCCACGTCAGAGGATCCATGTCCACGTCGGGGGACGTCGTGCCGTCGGTTGGAGCGGCGTCGTGGGAATCGCGTGTGGGTGTGTGTAACGCCCCGGATGCAACTTTCCATATTTGTAACTCCAACTCTTGCCATTTTCGGCTATGTGATATATTTTTCCTTCGTGGTTGGGTTTTTGTGTTTTGTTTTGCATTTTGTTCATGTCATGCATTCTTCATTGCATCTTTTGCATTGCATCATGTCATCATGCATCCCCCTTTTAAAAACTCTACTAAATAAATCGGGTGGATCCTCGGTCCATTTAAATTGAGGGATATTCACAATGGTGATTTCTCTTTATAACATATCCTCCCATATTAGGGAGCTATTATTAAATATTCCATTAATTTGGAATTCACCATAACACACTTGCAAAATTCCCATGCCTTTTCTACTTCAAGTTTGGTCCCCAAACTTTGCCAACAATCTTATCTCTTTTATCGAGGCTCCTTTTAAAGTCTCAACATTTTTGGACCTCCCTAGCACCTACTTCCTATGCAAGACCATTTGAATTAAATTCAAATGAGTTTGAATTCTAACCTCTCACACATGCACAGTCCTATTTTCTTGGATCACGCTCGTTTTTGTGAGTCCAAGAAAAATTTCCCTCCTGCCCAAGCTCCACCCCTAACCTCTCTTTCTTTTCTTTCTTCTCTCTGTTTTTTAAGAGGAGGGAGAGAGCCAGCCCAATTGGGCCTCCCAGCTACTGCAGCTCGGCCTCCTCCCAGCCGCCACCACCTCATCCCTCAAGAGCCCACCAGGTTCTCTAACCCTAGGCCCGACCCCTCTTCTCTCCCTCGTCCCCTCGTCCCGCAGCCACTCCATCTCGATCCCCTCATCCTCCTCCTAGTGCCGCCGCCAGGGCATCTCGCCCGACCCTGCGCCACCTCGTCCCACCGCCAACTCTCCTCGCCGGAGGAGCACCAGGAGGAGTGGAGCACCACCTTCATCACCTCGTTCCTTGCTTCCCTAGGGTATTCACCGCGAGGCCTTCTTCGAGCCAAGGTCGTTGCCATAGCGCCTTGCTCGTACCCATGAAGTTCCAGCAAGTCCGTGCCTCCCTAAGCCCGGGCGGCCGTCCTCGCTCCTCGCGCTCGATCCCCATGCCCGGCGCCCGTCTCCTCTGCGCCCCTTCCCCTCAGGCCACGCCTCTACTCCGTCAGCGCCTCTTGTTCCGCCCGCCTTGCCAAGCCCCTCGATCACGCCGCTGTTTTCTCTCCTTCAACCTGCCGCCTCTACCAGCCCTGTGTTGCTGCTTGCATCCGCCAAGCTCCTCTACCATGTTTCGCCTTGGCCTCGACCGAGGAGGACGAGCAGCGTTATGCGGCCTGCTCGATCCGCCTGCAAGACGCTACCAGGCTGACCGCGACCTTCTCCATGCCCGGCGAGCACGCCCTGTTCCCGATGCCCAAAGACCGCCCAAGTTGTCGCCTCTATGCACCATGCAATGTTACCGTGGGACGCATGCACCCCGGATCGGAACCACAAGCACCAAGTACACCACCGGCAAGACCCGGACTCCGAACGCCAAGTACAACTACGAACCGAAGACCTCGGATGCATCAAGTTCCTCTCGACCTGTGTACAACTACCGTCGCCAAGACCGGACCGACAAGTACCCCGGAACGTGTATACCACTACCGTCGACCCTTGAAGACTCCGTGGACGTCAAGTTCCTCGCCGTGACCCGAACATCTACGTAAGCGTGAACCACTACTTCCACTACCGTCGTCGTGTACCACTACTTCCACTATCGTCGCGAGAACGACTACTTCCACTACGACCCGTGAACGACTACTTCCTTCGACATTGTTGAACCGCCTCGAAATGCACGCTTCGAAGGTATAACCGCCGAAACGACAGCCGTGGACGAATGCATGTGTTGTATGAGAGGTACCATTTGCACCGTGTCCGAATCGTCACTCGTTTCCATGCCACTAACCCGTGGGAACCCAGTAGTCGGGAGCACCCCACCATCTCTAGCATGTTCCGCACATCCAAGACGCTTCCTTTTGCACCGGTATCTCCATGAGATACCGGAACCGATATGTTGTCGTGGCAACATTTTCGGATTCGTCGCCGTGGCACCCTTTTCCTTCTGCCACAGCGATAAATGCCTCGTATGATGCTCATGTCAACATTTTCATAAAATTGCTTAAAACTTGCATATGTCATTCGCATCATGATAACAACATTTAAAATGTTTAAAATTGTGTTTGCATTAAAATGCTAAATGCATGTGGGGATTTTCTGGAATTGTTGTTTGTTGTTCCGGCCTCATTTAAAATTGCCTAGATAGGTAGTTTTATTATGCTTCACCTCTTTCCATGTTAACAACATTTAATCCGGACATGCATCATACTTGATTGTGCATCATGCCATGTTTATGCTTGTGCATTTATCTTGTTGTTTGTTTTCTTTCCAGTGTAGCTTCTCAGTTCCGGTAATGTTGCGATTGTGAGGATTCGTTCGACTACTCCCGTTCATCATCTTCATGGACTCGTTCTTCTTCCTTGCGGGATTTCAGGCAAGATGACCGTCACCTTGGATCTCATTACTACCATTGCTATGCTAGTTGCTTCATTCTATCGCTATGCTGCGTTACCTACCACTTCTTTGCTCAAGCCTCCCAAATTGCCATGAACCTCTAACCTTTGTCACAAACCGTTGTTTGGCTATGTTACCGCTTTTGCTCAGCCCCTCTTATAGCGTTGCTAGCTGCAGGTGAAGATGAAGATTGCTCCATGTTGGATTATGTTCATGTTGGGATATCACAATATCTCTTATATATATTATTAATGCATCTATATACTTGGTAAAGGGTGGAAGGCTCGGCCTTATGCCTGGTGTTTTGTTCCACTCTTGCCGCCCTAGTTTCCGTCATATCGGTATTATGTTCCCGGATTTTGCGTCCCTAACGCGGTTGGGTGATTTATGGAACCCCCTTGACAGTTCGCTTTGAATAAGACTCTTCCAAAGAAGGCCCAACATTGGTTTTACCATTTGCCTGATCTATTACCTTTTCCCTTGGGAGTCGCGCATCCCAAGGGTCATCTTTATTTTAGCCCCCGGCCAATGCTTGTCTAAGTGTTGGTCCAAACTAGAGCCACTTGCAGCGCCACCTCGGGAAACATGAGGGCTGGTTCTAGTTGTGCGTAGTGCTAATCCGGTCGTGGCTCGAGACGAGATCTGCGGCTACTATCGTGGTGTCGGCACGCCGAGGTCTTGCTGGTCTTGTTTTACCATTGTCGGAAATTTCTTGTAAACGGGATTCCGAGTCTGATCGGTCTTCCGGAGAAGGAATATCCTTCGTTGATCGCGAGAGCTTATCATGGGCTAAGTTGGGACACCCTGCAGGTTTTAAACTTTCGAGAGTCGTGCCCGCGGTTATGTGGCGGATGGGAATTTGTTAATATCCGGTTGTAGTAAACTTGAAGTAAACTCTTCTAAAATACACCAACCGTGTGCGTAAGCGTGAGTGTCTCTTTTCGGGGTTGATCGAGAGGAGAACACGGTTTCTGGGTTATGTCTGACGTAAGTAGGAGTTCAGGATCACTTCTTGATCATTACTAGTTGGCGACCGTTCCTTTGTTTACTCTTCTCGCTCTCATTTGCGTACGTTAGCCACCATATATGCTTTGCCGCTGCTGCAACCTTACCACTTTACCCCTTCCTTTCCCATTAAGCTTTGCTAGTCTTAATACCCATGGTAATGGGATTGCTGAGTCCTCGTGGCTCACAGTTTACTACAACAACAGTTGCAGGTACAGGTTATGTGATGATCATGACGCGAGAGCGATGTTTGCTTGTTTTGTGGTTCTCCTTCTGCTTCTTCTTCGATCAGGGGATAGGTTCCAGGTCGGCAGCCTGGGCTAGCAGGGTGGATATTGTTTGAGTTTCTGTTTATGTTTCATCCGTAGTCGGATGTTTATCTTATGTATTATGTGATGTTGTATTAGTGTGACATTGTATGCCTTATGTATGTATCCCCATCTATTATGTAATGTTGATGTAATGATATCCACCTTGCAAAAGCGTCTTCAAGATGCGCTTCTATCCTTGGTGGGACCTTTGAGTTCCTTTAGGATAGGGTCGCATCTTGGGCGTGACAGTGTGGCAGTGGTAGAAACAGGAAACGTGATAGTAGTAGTAGTAGTAGTAGTAGTAGTGGCAGTGGTAGTGGCAGTGGTAGTGGCAGTGGTAGTGGTAGTGGTAGTGGTAGTGGTAGTGGTAGTGGTAGTGGTAGTGGTCGTGGTGGTGGTGGTGGTGGTGGTGGTAGTGGTGGTGGTGGTGGTAGTGGTAGTGGTGGTGGTAGTGGTAGTGGTGGTGGTCGTGGTCGTGGTGGTGGTGGTGGTGGTGGTGGTGGTGGTGGTGGTGGTGGTGGTGGTGGTGGTGGTAGTGCTAGTGGTAGTAGTAGTAGTACAACTATGGTACACTTGATGGTCAAAATACTATTCATCCGGTCCTCACAGTGAAGTGACAACACCCTGCGCCTGACACTAGTCCAGGCGAGGCGGCGTGTTCGGGTTACCAAAGTCAGCCACCGCTACTGTACAGCACATTGGCGCCTCGCCTCGTCTCCCTCTCCGCTCCCATAGCACCACTCCATCTCCATCTCCTTCTCTGTCTCCGTCTCCGTCTCCATCTCACTATGCCCCCGTGTATCGTCGCCTCACTCGCCTCCCCCAGTACCACTTTTCCCTCGCTAGCCGCTCCAGCACCGACATCCTTCTCCCCCGTAAATCAAGCCCCCTTCCAAACTCCACCATGGCTGAACCACGAACAGCGCGGCATCCATATGAGCCGCGATTGGAGCAATCTCCCCAAAGTGACATCCTCAACCTCTGTTGTTCGTGTATGGATATGTTGACCGCCTCATGCACTGGCTGCATGCTTTCGAGGGACATGCACACGGCCATCGTCGGCGAGGCCTAAGATTTTCAAGACACCATGCTTGCTGCTATCTGGTCTTGCAGATTGGCTCACCATGATACGAGGCGTGCATGATGCCCCTCGACTTCAATCCGATCTTCATTAGCCAAAACTTCTTTGCGGTATGTAGTGTGTCGCCGCACATCATTTCCCTCGACATCGATCCGATCACCATCGCCTCAAACTTCTTGGCGGTTATGTTTGGGTCGGCATGAACTCCCATCGGATGGCTGCCTTGAGAGAAGACGGTAAAAGTTGGTGCTCGTGAACTTCCGGACCTCCCATGAGATTATCCTTCCTCCATTGGATTATATAGAGTATTACCATCGCGGTCCAAGTCATCTAGATTACTACGTCGGTTGGGACGGACCTTGTTTTGCGTAAGATTGTAATCTGCCAAGTACCCACACGACATACATTACGTAGACTTCAAGCTAATTGCCTTGTTCGACCGCGGACTCGCCTATCTTTACGCCGTGCCTTTTTTAGGCTGGAGACAACTCATTTCGCGGTGGATCATCGTCAAAGCTGATACACACTTACGTGATGCTATTGAACACAATGGCATCATCTCTGTGATCGACAAAGCGAGATGGCACCACGTATTGCTGGGACGGCGCGTGTAAGTTGTTTCCATCTCATGTTAATGATGACGCCATGAGACTGTTTGAACTTTTTGTGATGATTGGCATATCCTGTTTGAGCGAAATTTGAGTAGAACTATGGCAATATATTAGAGACGCACGTAAATCAGCTATATTTGGAATGAGTTAATTCATGCGATTGTGACCATGTCATTACAGCCAATTTGTACCCTGAATAATCAAACGGTTAGGAATATATGGATATTATCCTTATTTTACGATAATCTATATACTACTACTAAATATGAGTGTGTATCAATGGCCATGTTAGTTTCCTCATTTTCATGATGTAGAAACATGCACCACACTGTTGGTTTCATCTAACCATACATTAGGGAAGTAAATGTGCATATGGAGAACTCTATATTTGGACGTAGTGAAATCTGCAATGCTTACCATGTGTACATACCTATATTCGCCCTTCAAAGAATCAATGGCTAGAATAATATCCTCACAAAAATTTTGCCCACAGAACACGAGTATATAACAATGCATGGTCTGTTAGTTACCTTGAAGAATTTGTTTGTGAGGACAGAACATGATTACATAACATGCAGGGGCGGAGCCAGCCCAGTGAGCCGCCCCGGGCCCCCTTCATATACTGTAGCAGATGTGCACAGTAAATCGCTGAGTATAGGAAGAAATTGGGCCTCACGCCCCAGGCCTGGGCCCTAGGGGCCTGGCGCCTGTATCCGCCACTGATAACATGCATGACATGGTAGTTTCCTGTGAAGAATCGATTGCGAGATAACATGAGTATAACCATGCATGGCACTTCTATATTTTCGAACCCAGTATACATTTCCCTGTATTTTCCTCCCAGTTCCAACAGGGACACATCAATGTTGTTTCTTGCATTATCCTACTCATACTCTGAACAACGATGATCTTACATTAACAATGCCTGTACTTTTTGATATGATGCAGTGTCCCTAAAGTTACTGCCCTTTGTAATTACACCACCTTTGCCAAAAACAGGGAAGAACAACTGGTTCATCGCTCGATCGACGGCGACAAAAGGCCCGATGATCATTCGGACACATGAGCCGGAAAAGTTATATTGCAAAAAACCCCACTATATACAAGCACCATGTAATACGTGAGTATCCGGACAGTGGTTGTTACGTCTATGAGAAGGATACCAGCTTGTTGGGGCCTTTAAGATTTTTTAGTTGGAGGCGGGTAAACAGCCTTGGTTCACACTCTGTTTCTCGGACTCAATTATCTGATTAACCAGGAGATCACCGTTGGCAAGGACCTTGATGGCAGAGAGGCTCTGTTTGCTATGGAAAACTGTGTCTACACGGCGAGCCCTAGGAGTTCGGGAGCATACTCCCCGATTGTCAATGATACTGACTGCCAAAAGAAGGTGAGAATGACAAAGGCATCCGGATTAACTTTGATCCTTGGATGTCTCAATTCTGACAAGCGATGATGTGGTTCAAGCCTTCAAGTTGATAGGAAATTGGGTTGTTGCATCGAAGGGTGGAGTCTTGGTGTCTCCGGGATCCTTTGGTCATTGAAGCGGGCCGCAAATTATGATGGTGTTGGATCATCTCTTCGAATGACTTTGTTGTCTTTGCTGCTGGTTCTAGATGGGTAGTTCTTTCTTTTGTTATGCATATTCCTTGTCATTTGGTCATCCTCATCTATGTCACTCTTTCTATGTAATAGTTGCTTCTATTTAGAATGGCATTCTCGTCTGGATCATGAGAGTCTGAGCGATGCAGATGGGTACGTTTTGGTGGTGTAGCAAGACTTCTTATGAACTATCATGTCTTGCTGTTTATGTCAGTAGTAGTCACTAGTCAGTGTTTGAATGTTGTATATATCGTTGTTTGAACTGTTTATTGTCTCGAACTACTGGTGGGCTAAATGAGGGCATCACCATTCTCCAGTGTTCAGAGTATATCTCCTTTTTTCAAGTTATATAATTTGAGATCACTGTCTTTTCGATGATGTACACTTGTTTGAGCCAGTGAGGTGTTGTTGAATATGGGCCGAGTAGTAACGCAATGCCAAACAGGTCAATTATGACTCTCGGGCTGGGCTCTCAAAAGATCCTGAAAAAAAAAGGTCAGGCTCTCCAAAAAAGAAGGAATAAGGACTCTTAGGCCGACATGTGGGCGCCACCGGTGTTTTCGTGCGCTTGCACCCCGAGAGCATATTGGTGCGTGCTCGAAATTCATGCTACCTTTTCATCCCCAGTCTCCCGCCCCTCCCCCACCTCTAGAATCTCGATTCCTACTCCAGTTCCAAATCCCCTCCTGCACTCCACAGTACTCAAGCGCACTATCATGTCGCCGGTCAACGCGGATCTCCGAGCCGGAGATCCCGAGGTCCGCCCTGCCTTGATCGCTGCGAGCCGTCGCTCAATAGTGGCATGGCGGCGCTTGACGACCGATTGTTTAAGCAAAGTGTTGATGGTAACCATCAACGGCGGCCGCCTCCGTCTCGCCGGAAGACCTTGTCAAAGCTCTTGGCATTGCGCACGGCATCCAAATAAGTGACTTGCTCGTCGAAGTCTGTCCGCCACCGGCTAATTTCTTCGTCGGAGTTCGAACAACTTCATTGCGATGCGTGTGTTCGAATCTTCCCGGCGTTTGTTCTGCGATGGCCTTATTTGGTGAGCTTTGATCGGTGGCACCTGTGATGGGGCTCGGTGCCCTCCGAGCTTGAGTTTTAACAAAGCTTACCTTCCACGGCATGCCTCGGCGTGCTTGGAACAATGAGTCCATGAGCGAGCTTATCAACGACCTTGGAGGTGAGCTCGTAAGTATGTTTGTTCCTCGGACATTTGAGCTCGGCGGTTATGGCATGGATGAAGAAACCGTCCACCATACCGAAGGTGATTGGTGTTGAGATACCGTGCAGAACCGGGTTGTACTATTAAATACCACCAAGGCCGCCGCGGACCACGTTAGGGATGTACCTGTATCGAGTGTTCGTGCATGTCTAAGAAGTGGTCAATCCATCAATCGAAGTCCTGCCGCCACCGCTAGTGCCAGGGTCTGTCGACGACGTCCATTACAGGAGTCAATGTCAGACTTTCCCCGTGTTGCTCGGAACAATGGATGGCATAGGGCCTACCCCATCGTGCGGCGGAGGCCACTGCTTCTTTGGGAGAAGAGGCACGGCTCTGCCTGCATGTGCTCTAATTTGAGGTAACAACTGAATCTTGTCAAATAGTACTAGTTAAATCCGAGCTATGGGTCTGAAGCATTGATATGCCAGTACATTTGATTGTGACCTGTTCTAATTTTGTACCTGAACTTTTTTTAGAAAGGGTTGTACGTCAACTTAATGTGCTAGCGTAACTTATTGTGTTGTCCGTCATTTTCTTTGCACAACATTCAAGATATTTCCCCATCATTTATAAAGACGATGAACCGTTATGTACGACTTCGTTGGCTTCAACATAGCCCTTGCCGTAGCGATCCACTGCTTCCATCCTGGTTGTGCCGCCTGCGTGAAATTTTTGTATGCAACTTCAGTGTGCTATGATGTTCTATATTATTGTGTCAACTATATAAGTTTTTACTGAGCATCAGCAATGCATATGGCTGAAAGATGCATTTACGAGCATCGACCGATGGGTCTCTATCTCTATCTCTCTCTCACACACACACACACACGTGCGCGCACACATGCGCACACGCACAAGTAGGACCCATTGAATTATTTATTTGCTCGTGACAGCTTTTAATTAGGTTTCACTGTAGTCTAACTTTTTTCTTAAGTTATTAATTGAGCTCAGTGACTTCAAAAAGTTGTACAGAAGCCTTGTTTGGGCCTTTCCGGCGTCCCTAAATGTGGGCTGAGTAACCATGTTAGATTGTACTGTACTACACATGCCTTTTTTCAACATCAGCAATGCAACTGGGCCGACAGTTGTACACAATATTCGGGTCAACTTGTTATCCGCCCCGCTGGGCTGCAAAGTTTCCTAGGAGGCATGCATTAGGCTTAACAAGAAAATGGACTTTAAGAAATAATAAATGGGATGTAATTATAATAACTGGGCAATTACTATGCACCAAACACGTAATTAGTTTGAAAAATATATTAGTTTTGGAATTTGGAAATTTTAATTTCATTACTTGTTGCGCGCATAATATTTCGTTGGATTTTAACGTGATACAACTTTATTTTAAAATTATATTTAACCTGACTAGAAATTTCGGATAAAAATATTTCGGATCCCATCAAATGTGGGAATATTTTTTGAATTCTGTTTTGAGCGGTTGTTTGAAATTATTAATCGTTGTCCTAGCTAGAAGTTGGGCTGTACTTTTAACAAACCCGTAAAAAAATGGGTTGTACATTCTTACAAATCGCAAATGCGCTATATGTTCTCTGCCAAATTCGAGCTGTTGGCCTACTAAGTTGACGCGTACCAAGGGCTTTGTCAACTTAGTCAATATAAACGATTCTAGTTGCAGTGATCGTACGATGTCCATCCAACGGCCGTAGTGCTTCTTTAACCTCTGGTCTTCTTGCTCCAGCCGCCCAAAGCAGCGCCCGTCGTGTCGCGTGCTCCACGCCTCCGTGGCGGCTGTGATGCCGCGGAGGCCTCACCGCCCATACTACTCCCACCGGGCTGGGCCATCCCTCTACTCACCCACACCCCTGTTATTCTGCGGCGACGGCAGCCTCACACCACGCAGCCAAACCGGTGAACCTCGTACTCCTCTCCGCTGAGCTACCACTGCTGCGTCTTCCCCGGCTCCGGGTCGTCCCCTTCCTAGGCCTAGCCGTCGTCCAGACCACCACCCTGGTGCTCTCGGCGCGGCGTGGTCAACGTGGTCAACGGTCGACTTCCATCGGAAGAAATCTTGTCGTGGAGAGGCGTATTTGGGTCCAGCGGCCGCAAGGAAGTGCCTCCTTGTTACGCGCAAAATAATTATTCCTCCACCGGCAATGGGACCCACCAGACATGCCACCTTATTTCGTGAAAAAAAATGTTTCCCCACTGACTGCTGGGACCCACCGGACGGGCCAGCGTATTTCACGAAAAAAACGTTCCCCGCGCTGTCAGCTCGAACCCACCGGAAGTGCCTCCTTATTGCGCACAAAAAATGAATACTCCCCCTGCTAGCTGGGACCCACCATGGTGGGAGGCTGACTTGTGGGCCTACTAAGTTGGTGGGACGGGGCCTTTGTCAACTTTAGTCAATATGAACGATTCTAGCTCCAAAGTGACCGTGACGATGGCCATCCAACGGTCAGTAGTGCTTCTTCAACCTCTGGTGTTCTTGCTCCAGCCGCCCAAAGCAGCGCGGTCGTGCCGCATGCTCCTCGCCTCGTGGCGGTTGTGCTGCCGTGGAGGCCTCACCGCCCCTACTATTCCCACCGCTGGCCAGGCCTGCGGCGGCAGCAACCTCACACCGCAGAACCGGTGAACCCTCGTACTCCTCTCCACGCGGGCTTCCACTGCCGCGTCTTCCCCGGCTCCCCGTCGTCCCCTTCCTAGGCCTCGCCGTCGTCCACCGCCGTGGTGCTCTCGGCGCGGCGTGGTCAATGTGGTCAATGACCGACTTCCATCGGAAGAGTACTGTACGTGGAGAGGCTGACAGCTGGGTCCACGGCAGTCGCAAGGAAGTGCCTCCTTATTACGCGGAAAATAATTATTCATCCACCTGACAGCAGGGACCCACCGGACGGGCCAACAGTATTTCATGAAAAAAACATTTCCCCCTGACTGCTGGGACCCACAGGACGGACCACCGTATTTCGCAAAAAAACGTTCCCCCCCGCTGTCAGCTCGGACCCACCGGAAGTGCATCCTTATTACGCACAAAAAAATGAATACCCCCCTGCTAGCTCGGACCAGCCTTGGTGGGAGGCTGACTTGTGGGCCTACTAAGTTGACTGGGACGGAGGCCTTTGTCAACTTTAGTCAATATATGAACGATTCTAGCTCCAAAGCGACCGTCGATGTCCATCCAACGGCCGTAGTGCTTCTTCAACCTCTGGTCTTCTTGCTCCGGCCGCCCAAGCAGCGCCGGTCATGCCGCTTTGCTCCTGCCGCCGTGGCGGCTATGATGCAGCGGAGGCCTCACCGCCCCTACTACTCCCACCGCTGGCTAGGCCATCCCTCTCGCATCCACACCCCTGTTATTCTGCAGCTTCTGGCAGCCTCACACCGCAGCCGAGCAGGTGAACCCTCATACTCCTCTGGCGTGGGCATCCATCGCCGCGTCTTCCCGGCTCAGCGTCGTCCCCATCCTAGGCCTCGCCGTCGTCCACCACCACAGTGCTCTCGTGTGGCGTGGTCAACGTGGTCAAGGAATGGCTTCCATCGGACGTGGGATGCGTGGAGAGGTGACAGCTGGGTCCACAGCCTGACAAGGAAGTGCCTCCTTATTACGCCGCAAAATAATTATTCCTCCACACGGCGGGGACCCACCAGACGGGCCATCGATTTAGCGAAAAAATGTTTCCCCCATGCTGGGACCCACCAATTACATCTTCGCGCAAGGAAGTGCGCCCGGAAAAAAAGCGATTTGCCCACATTGCTGGGACCCACCAGCTACATCTTATACGCAAGGAAGTGCCTGACAGTCGGGACCCACCTGGTCGAAGCATACGTAGCGTTGTCATTCTGGTCGCGAACGTGTACGTACATATATACAGGTGGATGTAGAGGCACGCACGTGTCGTAGTAGAGGCGCGCACGTACAGCGGCGAGGGTGCGAGAAAGAAAATGCGGTCACGTACGTACATACGGGCAGGGTCTCGAACGCCTATCACGCATACGTACATGGCTGGGTCGGAATGGAGAAACAACGTCGTCGTCGTGTTCATGGGGAGCCAACCGGCTGGGTCGGAACAGAATGCGTGGTCGTGTTCATCGGGAGGGCTTGGACGGAACGGGCGATGGAAACGAGGCCTCGCGTACCGCATAACGGAGGAAACGGCCTTGTGTTGGATCGGCCACGTTCGAAACGGGGTCCTGTTGATCGGGAGGGGGCTGGCGTACCGCAAAAGCGGAGAAGCAGGCGTCCCCACGGTCGAAGCAGGGGTCCTGTTGATCGAGGAGGGTGTGGCGTACCGCCAAAGCGGAGGAAAGCGGACCTCCTACGGTCGAAAATGGGGTCATGTTGATCGGGAGGGGTGTGGCGTACCGCAAAACGGACGAAACAGACTTGTGTTGGAGCGCTACGGTCGAAACGGGGGTCCTGTTCATCGGGAGGGGTGTGGCGTACCGCTAAACGGGACTCCACGAGATACTGTTCATCTCCACCGTCGACCTCCTCCAGCCTCCACGGGCTACCGTCGACCTCCTCCAGCCTCCACGGGCTCCTGTTCATCCAGCCTCCACCGCGCGCTACTCACCGGCTACTGTTCAACCACCCCTCCACGGGCACCCTTCCACCGTCTACTGTTCATCCAGCCCTCCACACCACAGGGTCCTGTTCAACCACCCCTCCACACGGCCACCCTCCCACCGCTCATCGCTCATCCAGCCCTCCACACCACGGGTCATGTTCATCCGCAGGCAACGCCACCGCCACCGCTCATCCAACCCCCCATAGCGCTCACTGTTCATCCAATCAATCGGCTTGATTAGCAGCGATGGCGAAGGAATCGCTCCATCGGGTTCGATTAACGACCATCGATCGATCGCCGGGTTCGATAACGCGTAGCTGCGGTCTGTCGCCGGGTTCAGTTAGAGCCCAACGCCTCACTCGGGTTCAGTTAGAGCGAACGCCTCGCACACACGTGCGTACGTATGAGAGAAACGCGCATCGCTCGGCCCCCGGCCTCCCACCGTAACCGGCAACTCCCCGAAATTTTCCTCCCCCTCGCTTCTACCACGGTTTTTTCCGTCATGGACGGCCCAAAGAATGTCATGCAGCTGCGTCTCCGGCCCGCCCAGGACGAAAAGCCCATTTTCTGTCATGATTTTTTGTAATAGAAGTATGATCCACCACATCTATGATGATACCGGGTTTTGTCACAATTATCGTCATAGAAGTGTCATATGTATGACAGAAAAAAAAATCGTTCGGCCCAAAATGTCACGGATGTGTCTTTTTTTTGTAGTGCATTGTGCGGCGGTCTAAAGCCTACAAGGTCCACGAGGGAGAGCTTTACAAGAAAAGCGCTACCGGAGTACTTCAAAGGTGCATCTCTGAAGAGGAAGGATGGCAACTTTTGGCAGAAATTCATGCTGGACTTTGCGGCCACCACGCCGCAGCTCGGGCCCTTGTAAGCAAGGCCTTCCGTACAGGTTTTTCTTGGTCGACAACCCAGCGGGCGCTTACAGACCTCGTTCAACATTGCGTCGGTTGCCAGCTTTTTGCAAACCAAAGCCACATGCCACCTACCGCTCTCCAAAAAATCCCCATTACTTGGCCCTTTGCGTTTTAGGGGCTTGATATGGTCGGACCCCTTAAAGGGGGAAGCCATAAGAAAAAATACTTATTGGTCATGGTGGATAAATTCACCAAATGGATAGAAGCCAAACCAGTTAAAACGGCCGAGTCCGGACCAGTGATAGACTTCATATCCGGGGTTGTACACCGTTATGGCGTCCCCCACAGCATCATCACCGATAACGGATCGAACTTTACAACCGACGAGGTAAAAATTTGGTGCAGCAACATGGGCATTAAGCTCGATCATGCTTCTTTCTATCACCCGCAAACTAACAGTCAAGTCGAGCGAACAAATGGTCTTATCATGAGCGGCATTAAACCCAGATTAGTGCAATCCTTGAAGGAATTAGATACGCACTAGGTAGAGGAGCTCGACTCCGTACTATGGGGGCTGCGGACCACGCCGAATCGCACTACCGGATACACACCATTCTTTATGGTGTACGGCGCAGAGGCGGTACTGCCCTGCGACATAATTCATGACTCACCTCGAGTGCGCATGTACGAAGAGAAAGAAGCCGAGCTTGATCGGCAGGACAGTTTGGACGCCCTGGAGGAGGAGCGTGACGTGGCAAAAGCCCGTTCCGCATTCTATCAGCAACAGGCTCGACGGTGTCAAAGCAGAGAAGTACGGGCCAAAACTTATAACGTTGGCGAACTCGTTCTACGCCTACCGGAGAATAAAAAGAACAAGCTCAAGCCCAAATGGGAAGGCCCCTTCGTTATTGACAAGGTTCTGACTGGTGGAGCATACCGTCTGCGGGATGCATCGGACAATCGACTCGAGCCAAACCCATGGAACGCAGCCAGACTCCGAAGGTTCTACGCCTAGTGCTGGACTATGTGTTTGTCTCCTTACCTCCGTCAATTTTTTAAATATCCGTTATCTGTCTTTTTTCTCTTTCTTTCTTCCCTTTTTTTTCTTCACGACCTTAGAAGGTTAAAATGTGTCGTGACTACACAATCTTGACGCGCTAGCCGTGCTCATTATACCTGGGGGCTTCTTCTACAGAAGCTAAATATAACTATGTTCCGGGCTCTATGCCCCCCGCACATGTGTTACTTTTCCACATGCACCTTTTATTCGCCATTATATGCATTGATATGACTTAAGTTTTGGCCGGCTGGGTTGCCTGGTTCTTGTGTTTATGCCCTACGTTCTCGTTAATTCGGCTAGGGCATAAGGGGAGCACCTCTGCGATTGTTACTGCCGGATCAGCCGGATGTGTACCTCAGACTGGGTGAAGCCAAAAGCTAGCATTCTTAAGGGAATATTCGGTCGGTGAACAAAAGATGACTTTTATTTATTGTAATACATACTCCCAGATGTTTATATCCTGCGTCTCTTTTCGCAGTTCGGTCATGCACATTAATGCGTGCGTACCCAGGGAAAGGAACCCTTAACGGAACTATTCTCCCTGGAAGATGTTTCTTACTATCCATGTAATATAACATAGCTAGTTGGGTACTTGTCTGTTCAAGCACTTATGACCCTTACGCCTGGTTTCCACGCGTACCCCGGTTTTTAAATAACTGAGCAGGTATTCGGATACACTCTGGACTGTCGTGTCCGGAGGTCGAAGTGAAAAGGTATGCCATGACAAATGATTTACAATCCGGCTAGGGACAATATATGTCACTTGAAGTACACAGTCACTTAGACGGACTAAATTCTTCTTCTATACCATCCAAGAGGCTGTCTAGCCTACAATCCTGTTGGGAATACTTTGCGGCTAATTTTACTTGGTTATACACCAAACCGGCGGGGATCTCTTTCCCATCGGACCCTCTGAGTCCGACCTCGGCCATGTGGTTCGGGTCAACCTTGGTATATCGCGTCTTCACCATGGCCCGAGCTTCCCTTGCACCTTGTCGGCGGTGATATCTTCCATAATCGGAAGCGCCGCCGCGCTCCCTTGAGCTTCTCTACAAGCTCCCCCATGCCTCCTGGCAGGGAGGCGGATGGCCACAAGGCTTGGGAAATGCCCTGCATCACCTACCAAACTTGTTCATGCAGTTGTGAGAGCTCTGGCAGAAGATTACCTGCAGACCCGGGCATTTCCTCTGTGGGACGACCCGTCAGCATACCTCTGAGATATAACTCATTAGCCGGTTTCCTCACCGAACTCTATAAAGGTTCGTTCAAGCACTTACTAAAAATGCCGTCGAAGCCTCTTATTCTCCTTCTGGTCAGCAAGCTGGGCCCGAACATCTTTCAGTTCAATGCCCAGCCGGATATTGGCATCTTGGAGATCATTCTTCTCCCGCCTAACCTGCTTAAGCACACGCTCGCCAGCCTTTAACTGTCGTTGAGCATGTTGCTCATCCCCTCGCACGACCTCCGGATTCATTCCGGGATCATCTGTAGAATATATTGTTAAATTTGGATGCATGCCGCATACTAACCGGTACATGTCATTATTTTTGATACAAGTGTTAGCAGAGGGGCCTTCTCAGACTCCTTCACTGCGGCAACTGCGGCCCGTAGCTGGGCTTTGCACTCTTCCAGCTCTCGAGACAACTGGGTATTCTTCTCCGTAAGAACCTACACGAATAATGATCCTTAAATCAGTTATGTCAACTGTTTCAAGTCTCAGGGGCTACTGATATACATAATTATCAGCTTTTCTTACCCGTATATCCTTTACATACCGGTCCGTGGCTCTGGCAAGACCATTTTGAGCAGCTCGGATGTATGCGTCTCCTGAGTTGAAGGCGTCGAACGCCTCTTGAGAGAAACAAGCGTCATGGAGTATGGCCCGACGACGCCTATGATTCATGGCACTCTCCACTTCGGAATATGTAGTGGATAGCCTATCCGCATCCTCTGTAGGAGGAACATCAGGTGTTGGCCCCACGTTAGCATCTGCCTCTAAGTCCGGCTCTGGAGCCCGGCTGGTGGATGCATGGCCGGCAGGCTCTCCGGATATGGTTCGGTGAGCGTTTTTCCTACAAGGAAACATGGACGTTATTATATTTTAAAAAGACGACAACCACGGAGCGGGGTTATTTTTCATACCTCTGCGACGGCGTCTCAGTCCTGACCGCCTTCCTTTTAAGCCTACCCGGCTTCGGTGCCCCTTGTTGGTGAGTCACTGCGGGTTCGGCATGGCGTCCCGAGGGCCTTCCCTGTAAGACACCATATGTGTGCTGTAGGTGAAGTGCCGAAAAAGGGATCCTTCTCAGAAGTTGGGACTCTGGTTTTACTTACATGCGATGCAGGGAGTAGTCCAGGATAATCGGCTATGATGGCCACCAGGGCACTATCGCAGCTTAATTGATAGAACGTCCTATCAATCAGCTCCACAAATGTGTCCGGATCTTCTTCGAGTCCGGGGTCGAGGGCCCGGTCAAGGTCCTCTGGTTGTGGATGCGGGCTGTGGACCTCCCTCACAGCTTTTCTCAGTTCCTGCTATGAAATAGCAAGGTAAATACTTATGACGAAGAATGCGGGAAGGTTTGGAGTAAAAATTAGCAGCTCACCCAGCTCGAGGGTTGTACATGGAGAATCCATCCCGTGGCTTAATGCGGATGAACTCCTCTTCCTCTCCTTTATATAAATCGGACAGTATCTTTGCTAGAGCAGCGATGGAGTCCGGTCCCTTACGACCGCAGCGGGTAACATCGTCTTCTCCATTGAAGTGCCACATGGGTTGTCCCTGATATTGAAGAGGCTGCACCCCCTGCATTATACATATGGACACAACCTCAATTATTGTCAATCCTGATTTGGCCAGCATGTTTATCCGGCTCATCAGGTAAAGGACTTCTCCCTTATATTCCTCCTGGGGGCTCCGAGGGCGCCAGCTGCGGCGTTTCTTCAAGGGAGCATTATTGAACTCGGGAAGGCCCATCCGAATAGGTTCCGGAAGGGGGACGTCCTCCATATAAAACCACTCCGAAGGCCAGTCTTCGGATGTCTTTTTCGGAGTACCGGACAGGTATCCAGTCCCGACGATGCGCCATATCTCGGCTCCGCCCACTTGATATATTGACCCCTCCTGTGTACGGGGTACGAGGCAGAATAGCCTCCTCCATAGCTCGATATGAGCTTCGCAGCCCAAAAACAGCTCGCAAAGGGCGACGTAGCCAGCGATGTGTAATATGGAGGCGGGAGTAAAGTTATGCAGCTGGAGGCCGTAGAACTCCAGGAGCCCATGGAGGAACGGATGGATTGGAAATCCAAGCCCCTTAATAAGTAAGGGACAAGGCATACCCGCTCCCCCATTGATGGGTTGGGAAAGCTCTCCGCTTGCTCCCTGCCGTTGTAGGTGGTGAGTCCGGCTCGAACGGGGACCATATACGCTGGAGGGAGAAATCCCTGGGTCTGCAACTCTACTAATTGGCTGTGGGGGACGGAACACTTCTTCCAATTGCTTGGCTTAGGGCTACGGGAGCGAGAGGAGGAGCTGTGATGGCCGGCCATGATGGGATGGGCTTTTCCGGGCGCGCTCCGATGGATACTCGCAGTGGGAGGATGGTGTGATCTGGATCTGAGGATCCCCGTCTCTTTAAATAGACGATTTACTTACATGGTTAGGGTGGCAAGTGTAAAAATTCCCCGACTTCTCGCATTCGCTCGACACGTGGAGGATAGCCATTATTAGGCGCAGAAGCCAAGGAGTGCAACATTCATGGGAAGCCGGACACTACTCGACAGGTACTCAGAATTTGGAGAAGAACCCGCCTTGCAATGCCGAAGACAATCTGCACGCCGGACTCATCGTCATTGAAGCCTGGTTCGGGGCTCTTGAGGAGTCTGGATTGGGGGTCCTCGGACAGCCGGACTATATCCTTTGGCCGGACTGTTGGACTATGAAGATACAGGATTGAAGACTTTGTCCCGTGTCCGGATGGGACTCTCCTTTGCGTGGAAGGCAAGCTTGGCAATTCGGATATGTAGATCTCCTCCCTTGTAACCGACTCTGTCTAACCCTAGCCCCCTCCGATGTCTATATAAACCGGAGGGTTTAGTCCGTAGGACGAGAACAATCATAATCATAGGCTAGCTTCTAGGTTTTAGCCTCTACGATCTCGTGGTAGATCAACTCTTGTAATACTCATATCATCAAGATCAATCAAGCAGGAAGTAGGGTATTACCTCCATCGAGCGGGCCCAAACCTGGGTAAACATTGTGTCCCCCGCCTCCTGTTACCATCCGCCTTAGACGCACAGTTCGGGACCCCCTACCCGAGATCCGCCGGTTTTGACACCGACATAACCCTTTTTGGGACTCTCCCTGGGTGCAAAACCTCAAGCCCAAGGACATTGCCCCTCTCATCTACATGGCGTCAACGAGGAAGAACTGGAAGGTGTGGGAAGCCCTCAAGAGTGGTGCATAGGTTAACAAGATCAAAATGTCATCCAGCTTCTCTCTTGAGCACTTTCGGCAATTTGTCGATCTAGGGCCACCCTTTGTGATTTCCACCTTCAAGAAGACATCGACGACGACATTGTTTGGAAGCAGTCTGCCAACAGTCTATACACAACGGAATCTGCCTCGCTCAACCATGGAACACACCCTGTGGAAAATTTGGGCACCACCTAAGGTCAAGTTCTTTGCCTGGTTTGCCATCCCAAACAGAGCATGGATAGCGGATAGGCTGGCCCAGTGCGGCTGGCCAAATTGTGGATTATGTCCCCTATGAAAGCGCGATAATGAATTTGTTAATTGACTATTCTTCAAATGCCGGTTCACCATTAGGCTTTGGGGCATGATCAAGGATTTGCTCCAACTTGTTCACGTCGATACCTCCACCTGGCCTCTGAGGCAATCCATCAAAGGCCGGGTTGACAGATTCTTCCATCCCTAACCGGAAAGCCATCCCCTCACTCACCATGCTCACCATGTGGTATATTTGGAACGAGAGAAACACCCATGTCTTCCACAACAAGGCCATGCCGCCCCCGGTTATCCTCGACAACATCAAGAGAGAGGCATCGTTCTGGGTCGCCGCATGCGCCAAGAAATTAGGGTCCATCATGCCGGGAGTGATAACTTCATGTAATATTAAGGGGTGTTTGTACACAAAACTCTATTCTCTTAATTAATATATGCGTGGCAAATCTTTTTACCGTTAAAAGAACATTTTCAGGTTATAAGAGCATCTTTGGCACTTCCTCTACCCTTTAATTTTAGAGCATCTCTAGCAAATCCTCTATAACTTAGCCCCTCAAACGGCCTCTCCATCTTATCTCTTTATATATAAGGAGTTGAATAACAATTCCTAGCCAAATCCCAACAACTTAACTCCCTAAACAAATTCTTCACTAATTCTTCTACGTTTTGGTTTACATACTACATGTTAACTACCTATTTGCGCACATAATAAATCCAAGCTTGATAAAGAAGGTTCACACAATTCATCAATATTATAAATTAAAAGTTCACAAAATTAAATGATTCAAATTCAAACACACAAAAGTGTCCAAATGAAGTGAATAACATGATAGAAGCACAAGAATCAACTACTGCTATGGAGTGGCTACCGATGCTCAACAAGATCATCTTGGTGCTGAGTATGAGCTTCTCAGTTTTCGATACGTCGATGCGCTGCGAGAAATGTTCGTATCCAGTGTTGCATTGTGTTCCAACTCAACAGGATCCACATTGGAGATATACCTAAAGTTCTCTGTCATGCCTCTCCCATCTTCCACGATCATGTTATGCAAATGATGCAGCATGCCATTATTTGCAATAGTCATCTTCAACGATCATGAAAATGGTCATTTCGAAATCATATTTTCCTTCCTCTGACGAAGAGTTATCGAAGAACGTCTCCCTCAACCTTTTCATCCACGCTATGTGTAGAAGGGAAAGAACATGCTGTGCAACACAACACATTGATCGGTGCACCAGGCACTTATATATGAGTACAAAAGGGGCCACAACCTCAACTGTACAGAGGAACTAGGAGGTGGGCCCAAGGCACAATATACATGTACATAATATATTCCACACCCAACCCCCACGGTCGAGGCGGGCGCCGAGACGCAGGGGCTGAACGAAACTCCTCGAAGGTGGAAGTCGGCAGTCCCTTAGTCATCATCACATCGGCGAATCATGTTGATCGGAACATGGAGGACCCGAATACGTCCAAGGGCCACTTGCTCATGCACAAAGTGAATGTCCAGCTCAATGTGCTTAGTTTGACGATGATGAACGGGGTTGGCGGAAAGGTACACAGCAGAAACGTTGTCACAATAGACAACCGTAGCCTGGGAGACGTCATGATGCAACTCCTGAAGTAACTGTTGTAGCCAGGTGCACTCGGCGTGGCGTTAACTCCTGACTCGGTACTCAGCCTCAGCGCTAGAGCGAAACCGTAGGTTGTCGCTGGCGACCACGAGAGGCAGTGAAGGACCGAGGTAAACGCAGTAGCCAGAGGTGGACCAACGGGTGTTGGGGCAGCCGGCCCAGTCCGCGTCGGAGTAGGCCACCATCTCCATAGAAGTGGACGCCGTGAGAGTAAGCCCAAGAGCCATCGTGCCGCGGATGTAATGGACAATCCGCATCACGAGGGTCCAATAGAGTCACGAGGCGTGCATATCTGAACACACCTATTTGAACGACATCTTGTAAATCCGGCGGGTGAGAGTCGAGATCTTGAAGAGCACCAAGAATGGACCGGTAGAACGGAGCATCCGACGCAGGAGAGCCCTCGAGAGCAGAAACCTTGGCCTTCTTGTCAACAGGAGTAGCAACAGGGTGACAGTTGAGAATGCCGGCACGCTCAAGTAGCTCGTGCGCATACTTCTACTGATGAAGAAAGAAGCCGTCGGGTCGCCGAACAACATCAATGCCAAGGAAATAATGTAGAGCGCCCAGGTCCTTGATGGCAAACTCATCACGCAGCCGGAGAGTAATCTGCTGAAGAAGGGCTGCGGAGGAGACCGTCAGGATGATGTCGTCGACGTAGAGGAGCAAATATGCGATCGTGTCGCCCAGCGGTGATAGAGCGAACAACGAGGCATCCGGAAAGCGAAAGTGACGCCGAAGCCCAGTGTCTCAAGGAACCCGGCGTCTGGCGGTACCCGGTATGAGGTGCTTGCTTGAGCCCGTAGAGAGACCGGGACAGCAAACACACATGCCCAGGAAGAGATGCGTCGACGAAACCGGTCGGCTACTCACAGTAAACCTGCTCCTCAAGATGGTCGTGAAGGAAGGCGTTGGAGACATCCCTCTGATGAACCGGCCAGCCTCGGGAAACTGCCAACTGGAGAACTGTCCGGATCGTGCCCGGTTTGACAACCGGGGCAAACATCTCGGTGAAGTCGACTCCAGCGTGCTGCCGAAAACCACGGACCACCCAGCGAGCCTTGTAGCACTCAAGTGTACCATCCGAGCGGGTCTTATGGCGAAAAACCCACTTGCCGCTGATGATATTGGCGCGAGAAGGCCGAGGAACCAGTGTCCAGGTACGCTTATGCTAAAGATGATCGGCGGCGGCTGCGGCTGCGGCGCCGGAGTAATTAGCAGGTGAATAATGAGAACTGGTATAGAAGTAGAAGGAAACGAGGATTCGTCCCTTGCAGGCTAGCATGCGAAGTAGAAGCTGGAGTACGGGTGATCGGGAAGCCACCGTTGCCAGTCGGACGTACGTGAGCTCCTCTTGGCGGTGCTAACTGCGGGACTTAATGCGGCGGGAAGCTAGAGTCTTGGCGACGTGGGAAGCGACTCTGACGATCTGGCGGTGGAGTCTGAGCGGCCGGCTGAATGGCGGCGAGATAGGAGCGACACTGGCGAGCTAGGAGAGATAGGGCGGCGGCGGGCCGAGAGGCGTGGTGGCTGGATGGCGGCGGCAGCCTTGGCGGAGAGCAGCGGTGGCGGAAGGCTAGGGTTTAGAACCCGGAAATTGATACCATGTAGAAGGGAAAGAATAGGCTATGCAACACAATACATTGATCGATGCACCAGGCACGTATATATAAGTACAGAAGGGGCCACAACCTCAACTATACAGAGGAACTAGGAGGTGGGCCCAAGACACAATATACACGTACACAATATATTCAACACTCTACAATATTCTAGATTGAATTAGTAAAATAGTAAATTACAATGAAAAAAGCAACAAAAAAAACTACACCTAGTCAATTTAGCGAACACTTTGTTGGCGGAGGAGGTGAGAGTCTCGATCGGCGGCATTGACGAGATGCCGAGGCTACGGGTCGTCGACGGGGCTTCGTCATGGCTTGCTGACTTCATAGGAGAAAGATTCTTCTAAAGTCGTGGTCGCAGGTCGCCGTCCAAGCTCGTCGCGACCAAACTGTGTCGATCTTGATTTCGCCGGCCCTTCAAAGGGTCAGCCGACGTGGAGCTTATTATTTTTTACGAGTTATAAGCCGGATAAGGGATCGGCTTGGTCCGGTTAAAATGCAAAAGAAGCTGACCAAAGTTCACATAGAAACCAAGTCTTTTTTTTTTGCGACTATGACCTCTTTGTTGCCCCTGCAAAAGGAAAAAAATAAACTCCTGTCCGTAGTCGCATTGCTTACGTACGTACTCGGTACTCCTTCTGAGGACCCTTCTAAGGACAAAAGTCAATGAGCGTACAGATATGGACTTGTTGGCCAAGATGTACACGCCTTGGAGACGGTATGTTTGTGCCTTGGGAGTTGGGTCGTATCTGATGGATCGATCTTTTTCGCTTGGAGAACAAGCTTGATCGGTGGGCGGGCAGGCATATATAAAGACGCAGGCAGCACGGCCTTCCTGCCTCCAACCAACCTGCAGACCAAGACCAAGCGGCAAGCACCAACGCTTCGTTCGAAAACCCGTAGATAGCTAGCAATGTCGGCGCTTCGATCCTTACTTGGGAAGCTGCCGCGCCCCTCCTGCCGCCAGGCCGTCCTCGGTGGCACCGTCGCGTCCGCCGCGGCGGCCGGGATCTGGTATCTCCAACAAAACGGCGACAAACCAGCACCAGCACCTGGTACGTACATACGGTTTTAATCTCTTCTTTCCATCCAAATTTGTTGCTGTATTTTTCCTCGAACGCCATGCGTGTATGGACAGTACTCGGCAGGCTGGGTGCCGAGGAGGAGGCCATGAAGAAAGAGACGCAGCGGGCAGCTGAGGAGGCGGCGGCGAAGAAAGCGCAGCACGCCAGTGAGGAGGCGGTCACGAAGGAGACATAGATTTATTTATTTTTTGATGAAAAAGGAGATAGTAGGTTTTTTTAGGGAGACATAGTTAGAATTAGTTATAATGGCGGTTGTGTGCCAAATTAGTTAATTTATCTCATATATACGAACGTTTAATTATGGTTTGATGCGAGACAAATCTTTGTGAATGGGATCCATCCTTTTTGCAGTTTGGAGTTTTTTTTCCTAAGTACACTATAATATAGTACGATTTCTGTCCCTGCAAAAAGAACAATGATAAAAGACGCTACACCTTAAAATACGTGTCCCCGATTTCATAATTTTCTTTGTATCCAAGAATCTACTTCACCCTGGCCAGGCTGGCTCTGTTCCCCGCCGTCGTTGGTGGCTCGGTATTCTCCCAATTTTTTGCTGACAAAGTCGGCCCTTTTAATGAAAGCACTTACAGGTGCACTTCATAGTTAGCATGTTTAGTCCATCCTCGGGCACCAGACGCACGCTTCTTAATTACGTAGCAGCAGTGAGGAGCAAATCAAATTAGGAATTTCGAAAGAAGTTTTTTTTTTCAACAACAGAATGTTCCGTGAAATGCGAACACTTTCAAATTTGTGAACAAAATTTTAAAAACTATAACTTTTATAAAAACAAGAACAATTTTTTTGAAACGAGAACATTTTCTCAAATTTCAAAACAAAATTTGGAAACGTGAATATATTTTGAATTCCTGAACAAAATCTGCAAACATGATTTTATAGAAATTTATGAACAATTTTTTAAACTGGAACATATTTTGAAACTCCTGAGAAAAATAAAAAAATGAACAAATTCGGGAACAATTTTTAAAAATGGGAACATTTTTCAAAAGTTGTAAAAAGGTTTAACAAAAACATTCCAAACATTTTTTGTAAAACAAGAACATTTTTTAAAATGCCCGAACAATATTGAGAAATGCGATTTTTTTTGAATTTATGAACATTTTTTTAAACACGAATATTTTTGGGAATTTTGAACGTTTTGACACGAAGAAATTTTAAACTTTCCGAACAATTTTCGAAAGAAACGAAAAAACAGAAAGAAAACAGAAAAAAGGAAATGCAAGAAGAAAAGAAACAGAAATGGAAAAAAGAAAAACGAAAAACGAAAAAAGCCAAAGAAGTAACAGGAAAATCGGTTAAAAGGAAAGAACGGTTCAGGTAACCTTTCATTAGGTTCCCAAAATCGGCTGGCTAGCTCTCGTATAATGGGCCGGCCGGTTGCTAGCGATGCGGGGTATGCCTGTGCGTTATGTCAGACAATTTGACCCAATGAGCGGCACATAGAGTTTTCCGCATATATGGTCATTATCCATATTAGACATCTGGACCCTGATGGGTTGTAGGGGCCAGAGCGTCTCGTGTTAAATAGTTGGTAGTTGGTTTTAGTCCTGCTAGATCCTTTTTTGTTGTTAAATTTTCGCAGTGTCGTAAATTATTTTAAATGGCGAGGTTCTTTGCCACCATCGAATTGATCACATTTCGGATCATGGCGCTCGTGGAGTTTTTTCTATAAAAAAAGTCAATGAGGGTTAGCCCTTGGGTTGGTTTTATTTTTTTAATTATTTTCGCAGCACAACTATGCCCCACATGAGTCCTCGCCTAGTACTTATACGCTCGTTATGAAAATTGATGTGGACATGAATCGCGTAGTGGCTAGACCATCTCCTGTTAAATAAATTGGCAGTTTGTTCGAGTCCTGGCAGAAGCTTTTTATTATTAATTTTCACAAATTTGTAGAGTACAATTTTTCTGTACATAAAAAATGTGAATGTGTTGCTGCGGTTTAAATTTATTGTAAATAATATATTTGAGGGTGTTCTGTGTAAAAATACATCGCACGCAGCACACCATCAGTCATTGAAAAATGGGGCCACACATGTGAATACATCTGCATACGCGTAGGGTGATCGTATGTGCACACTTAAATCAAGTTAGATGATCACAAAACCGTATTTTTAAAGTTCTAGCACTAAACTAAACATACAACGCAGATTTTAAATGAAAGAATTTGACCAATGGATGAAATAATTTAGGTGCTAAATTATTAAATAAAGTGAGCTTAGGAACAACAAATTGAGCGCCTATGCATTGATGAGTTGAGTTACAAAGCTATTTAGGCCCTGTTCGGGAATCATCCAGCTCCGCGAAATACGGGAGCGGACGAAGCTGTGACGCCCCCGATTCAATCGTACACTGATCATGCACGCAAATATGTATGATCAAGATCAGGGACTCACGGAAAGATATCACAACACAACTCTAAAACATAAATAAGTCATACAAGCATCATAATACAAGCCAGGGGCCTCGAGGGCTCGAATACAAGTGCTCGATCATAGACGAGTCAGCGGAAGCAACAATATCTGAGTACAGACATAAGTTAAACAAGTTTGCCGTAAGAAGGCTATCACAAACTGGGATACAGATCGAAAGAGGCGCATGCCTCCTGCCTGGGATCCTCCTAACTACTCCTGGTCGTCGCCAGCGGGCTGCACGTAGTAGTAGGCACCTCCGGTGTAGTAGGAGTTGTCGACGGTGGCGTCTGGCTCCTGGGCTCCGACATCTGGTTGCGACAACCAAGTAGAAGGGAAGGGGGAAAAGAGGGAGAAAAGCAACCGTGAGTACTCATCCAAAGTACTCGCAAGCAAGGAGCTACACTACATATGCATGGATATATGTGTAAAGGGCCATATCAGTGGACTGAACTGCAGAATGCCAGAATAAGAGGGGGATAACTAATCATGTCGAAGACTACGCTTCTGGCAGCCTCCGTCTTGCAGCATGTAGGAGAGAGTAGACTGAAGTCCTCCAAGTAGCATAGCATAGCATAATCCTACCCGGCGATCCCCTCCTCGTCGCCCTGTTAGAGAGCGATCACCGGGTTGTATCTGGCACTTGGAAGGGTGTGTTTTATTAAGTATCCGATTCTAGTTGTCATAAGGTCAAGGTACAACTCCAAGTCGTCCTGTTACCGAATATCACGGCTATTCGAATAGATTAACTTACCTGCAGGGGTGCACCACATAGCCTAACATGCTTGATCCCATTTGGCCGGACACACTTTTCTGGGTCATGCTTGTGACGCCCGGATAATTAAGCCACAGTAACCCTCTGCTAATGATGCCATGTCACCTCGATTTCTGTTGCTAATCTCGCGTTAGTTTGAAACCGATTCGAATTCAAATTCAAAATCAAGCAAACAATAAAAGATTTCAAATATTAAAACTAAAATGTTGAATTGAGCCAAATAATTTGTAAGTAAGGTTGGTGGATAAACCAAGTCTTTATAAAAAGTTTAAATGCACTTAACTAAATAAAACAGTAGCAAAGACAATTATTTCAATGCTTTTAGATTAATAAACAAATATTAAACTAGTTTATTAGTCACCAAACTTTGTATGGCAGTGGGTTATTCAGAGACATTAATTTAGGACCTATCGTCATAATTATAAAACTAAAGAAACTACAAGTAAAATAAAATAGAATAAAAGAAAATAGGAAAAAGAAAAGAAAAACAAACAAGAAAACAAAAGGGAGAAGAAGGAACCCCCTCTCATTGGGCTTGGCCCAGCCTGCCACCAGTCGCTGCTGGCCGCCCAACTGCCACCACGCCAGCCTAGTAGGCCTCCCACCGAAACCCTAACCCCGTTGCCCACTCACTCCCCGATTCTCCCCACTCCTCTCGCCAAGACACCGAGAACAGAGGCGAAGTCGCCTCACACCCAGGCCAAGCCATCCCCACGATCTCCCCACTGCCCCGACCACCACTCCCCCACTCGTTTGTTCTCCCCTCCCGATCCAGATTTGGATCGAGGCAACCTGGCGCCCATCCCGTCGCCCCACGAACTACCCGCCTCCCACTGACGACCGCGCCGCCCTCGTCGATTGGGCCGCCAGAGCCCGCACCCGCTCGTCCACTCGCCGGAGCCGCCTACGCCATGGCCGTCGTCGACCTCGCCCGACCAGCACTCACCACTGCCGCTGGGATCTCCTTTGGGAGGACCGTCGTCGACCCGCTTCTCGCCCGCTGGATCGAGGCGAGGGCCACCACGTCAACGTACGCATCATCGCCCCCGTCTGCCTCCGCCTCGGCCGCCTCGCCCTCGTCCACGTTGCCGCCACCGGACCGTCCCCGTCCTCCTCCTCAACGGCCGACCCCGAGCCTCGCCGCCTCCGCTTCCCTTCAACGCAAGTGAGGCCCCAGCCTCTGCCTCCCTCTCTTTTCCTCTATCGCGAACCCGACCACCATTACCGCTGCGCCCGGCCACCTCGCCTCGCCCTAAGCGCCCTCCGGTGCGTGCCAGCGATGCCACATGCGCTCCCATGTGACCCGTCCGTCATGGCCTCGCCCGTGATGCTTCTTTGCGGCTGCCGTGCCAGCCTTCCGCTTCGCCGGTCGCGCCCCTGCGCATGCGTCCGCGCCCGACCTCGCGTGCACCCGCCCTTGTCCCGTCGATGCCCGTGGCCGCAGAGCTAACCGCTTTGGGTCAAGCGCCCGGCGTTGCCCGGTGCACATGCACCCGTTAGCCGTGAGGCCACGGGCCTATGGCGAGATGGGGCCCACGCCCGATGAGTTAAAAAAGAGGAGAAAATGAAATAAAAATTAGTTAAAATAATTAATTAATTAATTAACGAGTTGATTAACTTAATTAATCACGACAATTAACTTGCTAATTATACATTAATTAACTAATTAAACCTAATTAACCTACTAAGATAACCTAACTATTGTTAATTAGTCTTAGTCGATGACGAGCAGAGCCACACGTCGAGTTGACCGATCAACATCCCGTTGGCTGGCGGCGTCATCTTGATGTCATGATGACGTCGGCCGAACCTTTACAGATAATGTTGAATTAAAATATTTAAATTAATCCTAAAAATGATTTAAAAATTTAAAAATTAATATAAAATAAAGCGTAGCTCGGATGGAAAAACTTTCTACATGAAAGTTGCTCGAGCAACGAGGCGAATCTGGATACGCAGCCCGTTAAATCGCCACACGTCCCTAGCATAGTGAACCGCAACATTTCACCTCCGGTTCATCTGTCTAAAACACGGAACACCGGGATACTTTCCCGGATGTTTCCCTTCACCAGTATCACCTCGGACCCGGCGTTAGAACACGTCTAGCTACGCTTGTTGTCCTGATATGCATCTTTTTGCATGGTATTCCTTTATTTCTTCCCCCTCTTCTCTACGGTAGACTACGAGGCCGACGCTGCTGCTGCCCAATGCGACTACGGAGTTGGCGACCCTCTCTCTTGCGAAGCAACCGGGCAAGCCCCCTTTGATCACCGGATATCGCCTACTCTTCTCTATCTTGCTTGCATTAGAGTAGTGTAGCATATTCTTGCTTTCGATTAATCCTATCTTCTTTGCATAGCCTGTCATTGCTGCTACAGTTGTTACCCTTACCTGCTATCCTACTGCTTAGTATAGGATGCTAGTATTCCATCTGTGGCCCTACATTCTTGTCCGTCTGCTGTGCTATACTATCGGGCCGTGATCACTCGGGAGGTGATCATGGGTATATACTTATACTTATACATGATACATGTGGTGACTAAAGTCGGGTCAGCTTGTGGAGCACCCCCGAGTGATTCACGGATTGGGGGTTGAAAGGACCTTTGTCCCGACGACCCTCTGGATGGATCTTTGTGGCGGAGCGACAGGGCAGGTTGAGACCGCCTAGGAGAGAGGTGGGCCTGGCCCTGTTCGGCGTTCGCGGATACTTAACACGCTTAACGAGTTCTTGGTATTTGATCTGAGTCTGGCCATTTGGTCTATAATCACTAACCAACTACGTGGGAAAGATATGGGCACTTTCGACATCGTCAGACGTATCGGCACTTCGTGGCCTTGTTGGCGGCGCGCCCGGATTGGAATGCAAGCACGCTCTTCTATTAAGGGGCTAGTTACGCTTCCGGCGCGTTATAGCGTCTTGAGGTGTGCTAAGGCGATGGGCCCGGACCCCTGCGCTTAGGTTTAGAACCGGCGTGCTGGCCTCTGTTGTGCCTAGGTGGGGCTGCGGCGTGTTGATCTTCAGCGGCGGGCATGACCCGAGAAAAGTGTGTCGGCCAAATGGGATCAAGCGTGTTGGGTTATGTGGTGCACCCCTGCAGTGTTAATCTATTGAATAGTCGTGATCTTGATAGCAGGGCGACTTGGAGTTGTACCTTGACCTTATGACAACTAGAACCGGATACTTAATAAAACACACCCTTCCAAGTGCGGATACAACCCGGTGGTCGCTCTCTCTCGTGGTTACGAGAAGGGATCGCCGTAGGATTATTGCTATGTGATGCTACTTGGAGGACTTGATCTACTCTCTTCTACATGTTGCAAGGCGGAGGCGCTGAAGTGTAGTCTTCGACGGGATTAGCTATCCCCTCTTATTACGGCATTACTGCGATTCGGTCCTTGATATGGCCCTTTACACATATATCCATGCATATGTAGTGTAGCTCCTTGCTTGCAGTACTTTGGATGAGTACTCACGGTTTCCTTGTTCCCCTTTTCCCCTATCTCTACTCGATTGTTGTGACGAGACGATGGAGCCAGGAGCGAGCGCCACCGTCGATGGCGACTACTACCCGGAGGTGCCTACTACTACGTGCAGCCCCGGCGGCGACCGAGGAGTAGTTAGGAGGATCCCGAGCGGGGAGGCTGCGCCTCTTCGTCTGTATCCCGGTTTGTGCTAGCCTTCTTAAGGAAAACTTGTTTAACTTATGTCCGTACTCGAGATATTGTTGCTTCCGCTGACTCGTCTATGATCGAGCACTTGTATTCGAGCCCTCGAGGCCCAGCTTGTATTATGATGCTTTTATGACTTATTTTATTTTTAGAGTTGTGTTGTGATATCTTCCGTGAGTCCACGATCTTGATCGTACATTGCGTTTGCGTGTATGATTAGTGTCTGTCTGATTGAATCGGGGCGTCACAAGTTGGTATCGAGCCCATTTGCTGTAGGAATCCGCTTCCACACTCCTTGGCCGAAGTCGAGTCTAGACTTTACAAAACTTTTACTAACTTGGCTGTGTGGCCCATGGGCCCACGTCGCCATTGGGTGGTATTAGGATCTTTTACTCCTCGATCTTTACTCTGGGACTCTGAGCTCTCTTCTATTCGGGTTAAATGATTTTGCTAAAAACAAAACTAACTTTAGGTTCTCGCAAGTACATTCTCCCGGAGAGCCATTTGTTACCGATGACCGCCTTTGCACGGAAGATTCCGAAGATACTCTATGATGTGCTCTCGAGACTATGTGCCATCGCTTTTGCAATTCACTTCCATCGATAAATCCCTCTGGATAACTACTTACACCTATCGTTCATATTGTCATCCCCAGTTGCTCTTGTTATTACAAGATGTCCTGAAATACTCTTCGATATTCCGAGAATTCTTTACGCTTACTACTCTGCAGTTCCTTGCTGCATGAATACCCCTACGGATAATTACTCGCGCTTGCCGAGTATCCGTTCGTCCAAAGTTGTTCATGTGTTTCACAAAAATACATTCAAATACTACCCGATCTTTCGAAAATCCTGAGCAGCCTATTGCTCTTGAAATTCTTGCTTGCTTGCATTATGGTTAATCCCATAAGTCTCGTAATCTTAATGGCATACCTTGTCAATATCATTTTGAGTTTGTTGATTCAATATGTTGCGACTGCTCGCAATCCTCAATCAGATCCTAGAATTCATCCTTAGGCTCGGACGTCATTTCAAGCGTGAGCTGGTTCTCAACCAATTAAATTGCCGTCATTTGTACCCCTAAGTCTATTCAACTATTCCATCCTTAACGAGCATTTGCTTCGATCCCTTGAATTGGAAATCATAAATCCTTTGCGATTGAGCTTTGAATTAGTCAATTGTTCAATCATATGATATCCTTGCATTCTTTCTTCTTACGGTTGAGTACCGATGCTCACATCAGATCCCTTATGGACCACCAGATCCTTTGTTGGATTTATCTGACAACGCCCTTCATATTCAATAACCTTGTGAGCCTTTCCTTGGATACATAATGCCTTTGGTAAATTGTATCCTCTGCTTTCTCAACCATGCTCTGCCTTCGAGTTTGAGTTAATTACTCCTAAAGATTGTGGTATATGTTTCTAAGATGCCCCGATGGGTTGAACATATACCTTCCTTAATTTTGTGAACCCAAAAGTCTTCATGGGTCATAACCTTACGGTATTCTGCCGGTTAAACTTTCAAACTCTAAACATTCTTAACTCGGGCGATAAATGAAAAGTTGTGTATCACGAGAAGTGGGAGTCGACCTTGAGCCTTGCGTTCATGCCCATGGACACGATCTTTGATCTTATCATGGATGCTTCTCTTAAACCCTATTCGGTATAAGTTCATCTTATATATGGTAATTGGTCTTTTGCAACCGTGGTTCCGACCATATTTTCTTCTTGATTCCATTTCTCGGACAAGTTAGAGTACTTGTCTTCTGCGAGCATTACCCTAGTCCAACCTCTACTTTGATGCGTAAATTAGTATTACCCCCTTGGTATCTCGAGATTATCATGGAACCGCAAAACTTCTTATGAGTTCTTCATCAAGTGCTACCTTCCCATCGATTCCAATTTTTCACGGGCTCACGAGTTATTAAACACTCATAGACACCGATAATCGAACCGAGTCCGCGAGTTCAACAAACTCTTCAAGATAGCTTCTATAAGTACGAGTTTGTACCCGATCATGCCATTCCTAGCCTGTTTGGCTATATCGTTGTCGTGATGATTCTAAGCTGTGCTACGGTCCTTATTCTCGGAGCACCAATTTGCGACGATAGCTAAGCTTACGTCGATTTTCCTCGTCATACCCTTTCACCTTAAACAACAAGCTTGAGTTCGAGTTTGTGTCGTAACTGTGGTTCCAATAACCTCTTGCTTCATCATTCCCTTGACTTGATGTCATCGCTGATTGATTACATCTTCATGAAATCTCTCGACAAATGTGTCGTGATCATCATCAACCTTATGAGCTCTTCCAGGATATCAATCGGATTCATGATGAGAAATACCATCCTTGCCCTCGATGATTTGTGTTGTCATCGACCACTTTATTGCCTTCCGTTCAACACAAACTTGTTCGTGTTTTGTGTTATACCTTAAGATGCTTGCTATCCAGCATTTGTTCGTCTTTACCTTGGAGTATTACCATCTTTTATGTCAAGAATGTCGTGAGAATTTCACCACCTCTTAAGAATTCTTGGTATGGTGAAACTTCTCACCATCACCATTCTTTCTTGGTCCTCGTGTTGATTCCAACCGGGTACCAACAAGTGAAACGGTGTTGTTTGAGTTCTGGACTTCTAGCAACCCTATTGCTTTGAAGTTAACGATCGACGATTCGTTCTTAGACTGTTGGTTATTGAATCGTCACTCTAACATTGATCTTGCTGCCTAAGGTCATATTTCGGGCACACCTTTCAACTAGTGATTGATGGTGTATGTTTTCCTCGAGCATACACCATTATATCATTTGAATTGACAAGTGTCATCTTCTTGTTCACATTATCGTGGAAATCCATCCGTTGGAATTCTCGATGAATTGTCGCTGAGCCCATCAGCCACCTTCTCATCCCCTCCTTGGTTTAATGATGAACTATTGCTTATGGAACCCGCTCCCATAGTTCATTTCCGAGAATCTTGCAATGTCATTTAAATCGATTTGTGTTGCACCTTTTCCTGTCGGACCCCCTGAATCTGAGGTATTATGACACCAATTGGATATGAATCTCGGTCAGATATGATGGTTGGGACAACTTTCCAAGAGTTATGATGTTGATCCTTTGATGACCCGGTAACATGATGTCATGCCTAGCACCCCCCCCCCCGGCTGGAGGACCTATCATTATAATTTCTTTTGCAAGATAACCATTCTTCCTGGAGGAAATTGTAAGACTTATCCTACAAGTTGTTCCTAATGGATCCTTCCTATATCCAGAGTCTGGCCCTTGATTGAAACACCATATCATTGCTACCTGAAGCATGTCTGTGGTACTCCGTTCATCACCAAGAACATTTGAAGCACAATGCTAAATTCTCTTTGTCAATTATCCAAACACCGTTGTATGGGTAATGTCATGAATTTTTTTCTCCCCTTACCTAAATGGTTTTCTACCTTCTATCCTGTCATGGATATCATCACTTGTCCTTGGGAAAGATATACCTGGAATATGTGTTTAAACACATTTTTCCTTTCCATTGATCTGGTTAAATCTGATAATCATATCTTCCTTTCCATTGTTTGGTTTAACCTTCCTTGTGATCTATGAGATCTAAGCAATAATATTCTCCTGCTTTTGTAAACACCTCGGTGTACAATTCTGTCCGAAAGACCCTGTTATTTTGGTGGTGACATTCCGGTAACCACCGATGGACGAGAACTTTGCCCGACATAACTGACAGGTTATTCTCTGGCATGCCTTGCTATCATAACCGTGCAAGATGTCACCGCTCTTTCAACGTTTAACCCACATGGTGGGCCCATAACCCACAGTTTCACGGATCGAAACCTAACTCTCACAGCCTGCGCTAGTGTCAAAGTTATTCCTCACACTTGGCTTAGTATGTAATTCACGGGTCACCTTCCTAATGCTCTATTCGATATCGACGCAATACTTACTCTCGTTGCTCTGAACCCCTTTCTCACTCCGGTTCGGACTTGAGCAACTATCTATCCGCTTGGAACCTCTTATTGAACCTTCGTACCTTACTCTCGACATATTTTATTGGTTCAATTCGAGAGGTACTCTTATGCTCATTCATGGGTTAACCCCATTGTTTCCCTCATAAGCTTTACGTCGTAGCCGAGCTGCCCTTACCTATTCGTAATGAAATGCGTTGGAGTTCAGAAGAAAAGGGCGACTTACGCCATGATGACCCGAAGCGAGGAGAAATAAAGGCGTCAATGTAACGGATCGACCTCTTCTAGAAGACCAACCAAAGGCGAGAAGAACCGTTAGAATTTAAGTAACCAAAACTTTCCCCTTACACCCCTCTTGAATCTCGGACGAGATTTCTTGTAGTGGAGGAGAATTGTGGCCTTGGGATAATTAAGCCACACGGTAACCCTCTGCTAATGATGCCATGTCACCTTGATTTCATTGCTAATCTCGCGTTAGTTTGAAACAGATTCAATTCAAATTCAAAATCAAGCAAACAATAAAAGATTTCAAATATTAAAACTAAAATGTTAGGAGTGAGCCAAATAATTACGTAAGTAAGGTTGGTGGATAAACCAAGTCTTTATAAAAAGTTTAAATGCACTTAACTAAATAAAACAGTAGCAAAGACAATTATTTCAATGCTTTTAGATTAATAAACAAATATTAAACTAGTTTATTAGTCACCAAACTTTTTAAAAGGCGGTGGGTTATTAGGAGACATTAATTTAGGAGCTATCGTCATAATTATAAAACTAAAAGAAACTACAAGTAAAATAAAATAGAATAAAATAAAATAGGAAAAATAAAGAAAAACAAACAAGAAAACAAAAGGGAGAAAAAGAACCCCTCCCTCGCTGGCTTGGCCCGGCCACCAGGCTGCTGGCCGGCCCAACCAGCCACGCCCACAGCCTACTAGGCCTCCCACGAAACCCTAACCCCGTTGCCCACTCACTCCCCGATTCTCCCCACTCCTCTCGCGCCGCAAGACACCGAGAACAGTGAGTCGCCTCGAGACCCGAGCCCAACCATCCCACGATCTCCCCACTATGCCCCACGACCACCACCCCCCACTCGTTCGTTCTCCCCTCCCGATCCAGATTTGGATCGAGGAACAAGCCTGGCGCCCATCCCGTCGCCCGACGAACTACCCCGCCTCACGGCGACCGCGCCGCCCCTCGCCGATTGGGCCGCCGAGCCCGCACTTCGTCCGCTTCGCCGAGCCGCCTCGCCATGGCCGCCGTCGACCTCGCCCGCCCAGCGCACTCACCACTACGCTGGTATCTCATTTGGGAGGACCGTCGTCGACCCACCCGTCTACGCCCGCTGGATCGAGGCAGGGCCACCATGTCGGCAATCGCATCATTGCCCCCGTCTGCCTCCGCCTCGGCCGCCTCGCTCTCGTCCGCGTTGCCGCCACCGGACCGTCCCCATCCTCCTCCTCAACGGCCGACCCCGAGCCTCGCTGCCTCCGCTTCCCTTCAACGCAAGTGAGGCCCCAGCCTCTGCCTCCCTCTCTTTTCCTCTATCGTCGAACCCGAGCACCGCGCCCAATTGCGCCCGGCCACCCTCGCCTCGCCACTGGCGCCCTCCCGTCGTGCCCGCGATGTCACACGCAGCGCTCACACGCGACCAGCTGATGCTTCTGCTGCCCTGTCGTGCAGGCGCCTTCCCTTCGCCGGCCCGGCCCCTGCGTGTCGTCCGCCGCCCGACCTCGTGTGCACCCGCCCTTGTCCTGTCGATGCCGTGGCCACGCTCACTAGCCGCGCCTGGGTCCGACGCCCGGCGTTTGCCCCGGTGCCCATGCCCGCACCCGTTAGCCCGTTAGGCCCTGGGCCTATGACAGATGGGGCCCACGCCCCAGTAGTTAAAAAGAGGAGAAAATGAAATAAAAATTAGTTAAAAATAATTAATTAATTAATTAACGAGTTGATTAACTTAATTAATCCTGACAATTAACTTGCTAATTATCTGTTAATTAACTAATTAAACCTAATTAACCTACTAAGATAACCTAACTACTGTTAATTAGTCTTAGTCAATGACGAGCAGGACCCACATCGTCAGTTGACGATCAACATCCCCTGATGACTGGCGGCGTCATCTTGATGTCATGATGACGTCGGCGACATCTTATTCTCGATAATGTTGAATTAAAATATTTAAATTAATCCTAAGAATGATTTAAAAACTTTAAAAATTAATATAAAATAAACCGTAGCTCGAGATGGAAAAACTTTCTACATGAAAGTTGCTTTCGAGAATGACGAGGCGAATCCGGATCTCGCACTGTTAAATTCGCCACGCCGTCCCTAGCATATTGAACCTGCAACATTTCACCTCCGATTCATCTGTCCGAAAACACGGAACACCGGGGATACTTTCCCGGATGTTTCCCCCCTTCACCGGTATCACCTCAGACCGCGTTAGAACACGTCTAGCTCTGCTTGTTGTCCTGATATGCATCTGTTTGCATGGTATTCATTGTTTCTTCCCCCTCTTCTCTCTGGTAGACTACGAGACCGATGCCGCTGCTGCCCAGTACGACTACGGAGTTGACGACCCCTCTCTCATGCCAGAGAAACCAGGCAAGCCCCCCCTTTGATCACCAGATATCGCCTACTCTTCTCTATACTGCTTGCATTAGAGTAGTGTAGCATGTTACTGCTTCGATTAATCCTATCTTTCTGCATAGCCTGTCCTTGCTACTATTGTTGTTACCTTTACACCGCTATCCTCTTTGCTTAGTATAGGATGCCGATATTCCATCTGTGGCCCTACATTCTTGTCCGTCTGCCGCTATACTATCGGGCCGTGATCACTCGGGGAGGTGATCACGGGTATATACTGCTACTTATACATGATACATGTGGTGACTAAAGTCGGGTCGGCTTGTGGAGCACCCATGAGTGATTCACGGATTGGGGACCGAAAGGACCTTTGTCCCGACGGCCCATTTGGATGGATCTTTGTGGCGGGCGACAGGCAGGTTGAGACCGCCTAGGTGAGTGGTGGGCCTGGCCCTGTTCGGCGTTCGCGGATACTTAACACGCTTAACGAGATCTGGGTATTTGATCTGAGTCTGCCATTTGGTCTATACGCACTAACCAACTACGTGGGAAAGATATGGGCACTCGCGTCGTGGTATCGGTAGAAACGCCGTGACGCCTTGTTGGCCGGCGCTGTTGGATTGGAACGCATAAGCCTGCTCTTGTATTAAGGGGCAAGTTACGCTTCCGGTCGCGTTCATAGCGTCTTGGTGTGCTAAGGCGATGGGCCCGGACCCTGTCGCTTAGGTTTAGACCGGCGTGCGGCCTCTCTGTTGTGCCTAGGTGGGGCTGCGGCGTGTTGATCTTCCGCGGCGGGCATGACCGTAAAAGTGTGCCCGGCCAAATGGGATCAAGCGTGTTGGGTTATGTGGTGCACCCTGCAGGAAGTTAATCTATTCGAATAGCCGTGATCTTCGGTAACAGGACGACTTGGAGTTGTACCTTGACCTTATGACAACTAGAACCGGATACTTAATAAAACACACCCTTCCAAGTGCGAGATACAACCCGGTGGTCGCTCTCTCTCAGGGTTACGAGGAGGGGATCGCCGGGTAGGATTATTGCTATGTGATGCTACTTGGAGGACTTCAGTCTACTCTCTTCCACATGTTGCAAGACGGAGGCTTCCAGAAGCGTAGTCTTCGACAGGATTAGCTATCCCCTCTTATTACGGCATTCTGCGATTCACCCACCGATATGGCCCTTTACACATTCCTTGCTTAAGTAGTACTTTGGATGAGTACTCACAGTTGCCTTGTTCCCCCTATCTCTACTCGATTGCTGCGACCAGACGATGGAGCCCAGGAGCCAGACGCCACCGTCGATGACGACTACTACCCCGGAGGTGCCTACTACTACGTGCAGCCCGCTGACGACGACCAGGAGTAGTTAGGAGGATCCCAGGCAGGAGGCCTGCGCCTCTTCGATCTGTATCCCAGTTTGTGCTAGCCTTCTTAAGGCAAACTTGTTTAACTTATGTCTGTACTCAGATATTGTTGCTTCCGCTGACTCGTCTATGATTGAGCACTTGTATTCGAGCCCTCGAGGCCCCTTGCTTGTATTATGATGCTTGTATGAGTTATTTTATTTTTAGAGTTGTGTTGTGATATCTTCCCGTGAGTCCCTGATCTTGATCGTACACGTTTGCATGTATGATTAGTGTACGATTGAATCGGGGGCGTCACAATGCCCGGCCGCGGAAGATCAACACGTCGCAGCCCCACCTAGGCCAACAGAGAGGTCAGCACGCCGGTCTATACCTAAGCGCACAGGGGTCTAGGCCCATCGCCCTTAGCACATCTGCACGTTGTGTGGGCGGCCGGAAGCAGAACTAGCCCCCTTAATACAAGAGGAGGCTTACGTTCCATACCGACGCGCGCCGTTCAGTCGCTGACGTCACAAAGGCTTCGGCTGATACCACGACGCCGAGTGCCCATAACTGTTCCCGCGTAGTTGGTTAGTGCGTATAGGCCAAGAGCTGCACTCGGATCAAATACCAAGATCTCGTTAAGTGTGTTAAGTATCCATGAGCGCCCGAACAGGGCCAGCCCACCTCTCTCCTAGGCGGTCTCAACACCTGCCTGTCCTCCGCCACAAAGTAACGATCGGGGCCGTCGGGAACCCAGCCCACCTCTCCGGGATGGAGCCACCTGCCCCTTCAGCCCCCATCTCCGAACAATATCACAAGTAATGTAACAAGATAAAGTATATAGTATATACCGAGATCACCTCCCGGTGATCACGGCCCGATGTATAGCATGGCGGGCGGACAAGAGTGTAGGGCCACCGATGGAACACTAGCATCCTATACTAAGGAGTAGGATAGGAGGTAAGGGTAACAATCAGAGTAACAATGACATGCTATGCATCAGAATAGGATTAACCGAAAGCAGTAACATGCTACACTACTCTAATGCAAGCAGTATAGAGAAGTAATAGGCGATATCTGGTGATCGAGGAGGGGGGGCTTGCCTGGAAGCTCTGGCAAGAAGGAGGGGTCGTCAACATCGTAGTCGAACTCGGCAGCAGCAGTGTCGGTCTCGTAGTCTACCGGAGAGAAGAGGGGGAAGAAACATTAAATACGGAGCACACAAGGCATCACCGAACATAACATGGCAATAAGCGGTGCTAGGGGTGACCTAACGCGGTAGGAGGTGATACCGGCGAAGGGTGGAAACAACCGGGAAAGTATCCCCGGTGTTTAGCGTTTTCGGACAGATGAACCGGAGGGGGAAAGTTTCGTTTTCTCTATGCTAAGGGTGCGTGGCGGACAAACGGGCTGCGTATCTGGATTCGTCTCGTCGTTCTGAGCAACTTTCATGTACAAAGTTTTTCCATCCGAGCTACGGTTTATTTTATATTAATTTTTAAAGTTTTAAATCATTTTCTAAATTATTATTATTAAATTAATTCAAAATTAATATTATTGCATCATTATGACGTCAGCAGTCAACAGAGGTGTTGACTGGTCAAACAGACGCGTGGGTCCCGGCTGTCATTGACTGATTAGTTAACTAACAGTTAATTAGGTTAATTAGTGCTTAGATTAATCTAATTATGATTAATTAAATTAACTAATTAGTTAATTACATTTATTTTTATTTTTATTCTTTTTTATCTTATTTTTTAATAACGTTTCAGGGGGTGGGGCCCCCTGTCATTGGCCCCAGGGGCCCTAGCGGGTCGGGCCGATGTTGGTGGTGGCCCGGCATCGGCGCAGCACCCGAGTGGGTGAACTCGGGGCGCAGGTGGAGGTTGCCGGGGCGCGGCGGGCGAGCCGTGGCCTCGGCGAGGCTCGGACAGACGGCGGCGGTGCGAAGCGGCGGGCGCGGAGCGAGATGGCGGCAGCGGTCAAGCGTGAGTTGGGTGCGCCTGAAATGCTGCAGGCGATGGCGGTATGGCGGCGGGCCGGAGAGGCGTCGGCGTGGCCCGTGGCGCACACGGGAGGTTAGCGCGAACCGAGCACATGACGTGCGTGGGGGCGGGACGATCAGGGCGCGGAGCGAGCTCCGCACAAAAGGGCGGTGTCTTGCGCGTCTTGCGTGGGGGAAAGAGGAGGAGAGGCCAGGGCCTCACCGCGGGTCGTAGGGACTAGGCAGCGGGGGTCGATGACGAGGCGGCGGCGGGGCGGCGTGCGTTGAGGTCGGGGGGTCGATGCGGCCTGGCGAGGAGGAGACGAGGAAGAGGACGGCGAAGCGGCAACGGGGTCGACGACGAGGAGGACGGCGGGACGGCGACGGGGTTGACGACGAGGTGGCCAAGGCGGGGGCGCGGCTTCAGGCGATGCCGCTCGAGGGAGAGGAGGGGTGCGGAGGAGTCCGGGAGGGGTGGGGCCGGCGCCGGATGGCGATGGGGTTCCCTGGGCGACGGCGAGCCCGATCCCGATTTGATCGGGGGAGAGGGAGAGTGGGGGCGTGAGTGGGGGAAAGTGGGAGCGAGTGGGGGTGGGGGTTAGGGTTTCGCGGGGTTAATGGGGGTGTGGGGGTTGGGCCGGCTGAAGTGGCCATCTGGGCGGCCGTTGGGTCGGTTGGCACTGGGGGTCTTTTCTTTTTATTTGTATTTTTATTTCTTTCCTTTTCTTTCTATTTATTCTTTTTTGTTTTAATTTATTTTAAAGTATTTAGGCATTTTGTAAAAGCATGGTTTCTTCACCATAAATACCTAAGCATTAATTGGCACACTCCGAACATTTTAGTTTTAATGTTTGAAAACTTTTATTGTTTGCCTCGGTTTTAAATTTGAAATTCTAACTAGGTTTCGAACTAACGCGAGTTTATCCACAGTAACCGAGGTGACGTGGCATCATTAGCGGGATCATCGTAGCTTAATTATCCCAAGGCCACAATTATCCTCCACTACAAGAAATCTCGTCCCGAGATTTAAGAGGGAGTAAGGGGGAAAGTTCTGGTTACGATATTCTAACGGATCTTCTCGAAGAAGTTATTCCCTTTCGTTGATGTCTTCAATTCTTTATTCCAAAGCATCATGATGAAGTTGTCGTCCTTTCTTTGGGGAATTCCATCGTACTTACGAATAGGTAAGGGGCAGCTCTACAATGATAGGATGTTATAAGGGAAATTCATCTGGGGGTATCCCAAGAATGAACATATGAGTATCTCTCGAGTTGAACTAATGACACACATCGAGAGCAAAGTAAGATGGTGTAATAAGAAGTTTCAAGCGGATAGGCAATCGTTCATTGCACGAAGCAGAAAAGTGAAAGGGGTTCAGAGCAACGGAATAAGTATTGTGTCCGATACTGCGAATAGATCAACAGGCAAGTGGCCCGTGAATTACATACAAAGTCAAGCACGAGGAATAACTTTGACAACAGGTTGTATAGGAGAGTCAGGTTTCGATCATGTGGAACTGTGGGTTATGGGCCCACCATGTGGGTTAAAAGTAGAAAGGGGGCTGACATCTTGTACGATCACGATACCAAGGCATGTCAGAGAGTAGCATGTCAGTTATGTCGGCAACAACGTCGGTACCAAGGGCGAGGGACGAAGAGAACCATTTTCACCTTTCGTTGAAACGAGGCGGGCCAAGAGGCAAAGTTCTCATCCATCGGCGGTTACCGAAATGTCATCAACAATAGAAACAGGGTCTCATCGGCGAGTTGTACACCGAGGTGTTTACATAAGCGATGAATTATTACTGCTTAGATTATATAGATCACAAGAAAGGTCAAACAAACCAATGGAAAGGAAAATGTGATCATCAGGTTAAACAGAACAATGGAAAGGAAATTTAAACACATAATTCAGGGGTATATCCTTCCCAAGGACAAGCAGAGCATGATATCCATGACAGGATATTATGAAGAAAACTCCTTAGGTAGGGGAGAGAAATTTCATGACATTACCCATACAACGGTGTTAGGATAATTGAGCAAGAAACATTTAGCATTGGGCTTCAAATGTTCTTGTTGAAGATCATAGTATCACAGACATGCTTCGAGATAGCATTGACATGGTCTTCAAGCAAAGGTTAGACTTTGGATATAGGAAGGATCCATTAGGAACAACTTGTAGAATAAGTCTTACAATTTCCTCATGGAGAAATGGATAATCTTGCTAAAAAGGAAACTATAACAATAGGGCATCCGGCCAGAGGTGCTAGGCATGACATTATGTTACCGGGCCATATACGAAGACCAATGTTATAACTCTTGGAAATATGTTCCAACCATCATATCTGACCGAGATTCAGATCTAATTGGTGTTAGGATAACTCAGACTCAGGATCCTGAGATAAAAAGGTGCGACACGAATTGACGGGAAGTCGTCATAAGATTCATGAGTTCACCATTTAACCAAGGAGAGGATGAAGGGGTGGTTGATGAACTCAGCTACAATTCATGGGGATTTCAAAAATATGGATCTCCACGATTAGGTGAACAAGGAGATAACAATTGTCAGAGCAAAAGATACAATGAGGTATGCTCGAGGAAACATACCCAATTAAACATTGGTTGAAAGGTGCACCCGAAATATGGGCCGAGGTAGCTCGATCAATGTTAGTATGGTGATTCGATAACCAATGGTCTAAGAATGAAATATCGACCAGTAACTTCAAAGCAATAGGGTCGCTAGAATTTTGAAGTCGTACAACATAGTTCAATTGTCGGTTTTCCGGTTAGAAACAACACGGGAACCAAGGAAGGAGCGGAGATGGCAGGAAGTATCACTTGTACCAAGAATGCATAAGAGGTGGTGAAATTCTCACGACATTATTGACATAAAAGAAGGTAATACTCCAAGATAAAGAAGAAAAATTGCTCGATAGCATGGAGCTCAAGGTATAACACGAAACACGAACAAGTTTGTGTTGAACGGGAGGCAATAAAGTGGTCGATGATAATATAAATCATCGAGGGCAAGGATGGTATTTCTCTTCATGAATTCAATTGATATCCTGGAAGAGCTCAAAATGTTGATGATGATCCCGACACAATTGTCGAGAGATTTCACGAAGAAGCAATCGAACAACGACGACATCAAGAAAAAGCAATGGTGAAGCAAAGGGTCATTGGAACCACGGATACGACACACACTCAGAATCAAGCTTGATGTTCAAGGCGAAATGATAATACGAGGAAGATTGACGTAAGCTTGGCTCATCGTCAAAAGTTGTGCTTCGGGAAGAAGGACCAGGTAGCGTAGATAAAAGTTTGCACGATAATGATATAGCCGATCAGGTTAGAAATGATTTGAAGGATTAATAAACTCATAAGCAACGAAAATTACTTCGAGTTATTGATTCGGAGTGCGGAACCGATTCACTTATCGGTGTTTTGGGTTGACAAACAACCCAGCACCCATGAAGTGACAAATGACGAGGAAAGGTAGTACTTCTTCAAAAATTCGTAAGATGTAGAGCAATGGCATGATATCCTTGAGATACCCGGGGTAATACTCGAAGGTAGATCATAATAGAGGTCAGGCAGATGCATTGATCTGTAGAAGACAAATGTTTTAACTTGTCCGAGAAATGGGATCAAAGAAGAACAATCATGGTCGGAACCACGGTTGCAAGGGATCAATTCACAGATACCATATGTTAGTTATCAAGGAAATATTATTATTACAAGAAGCTTCCATGATAGGATATACATCGCGTCCATGGGCATGAACACAAAGTTCAAGGTCGACTCCCACTTCCTCAATGCATAATCTTCCATTCACCTCTCGTATTTTGAAGATGACATTAGTTGTTGAAAGTTTTACCTGGTGCAATACCAGATAAGTATGACTCATGAAATCCTTCGGGTTCACACTGATGAGGAAAGGCGTTGGTTCAATCCCATCGGGGCTTCTTACGAACATATACCATAAGCTTCAAGAGTAAATATCACCAGCTCGAAAGCAGAGCATGGTTGACAAAAGGAAAGGATACAATTTACCAAAGGCATTATGTATCGGAGAAGGACTCACAAGGTGATTAATTATGAAGGACACTGTCGGATATAATAATCCAACAGTAGATATGGCGATCCACAGTGGAGCTGATGTGAGTATCGATACCCAATCAGAGGAAGAAAGAATGCAAATGCATCGGTTTATAGAACATCTAAATAATTCAACATTTAATTAGCAAAGGAATTATGATTTTCAAATCAAGGGATCAGGAGCAAACGCTCGGATCAAGGATGGATAAGTGAATAGACTTAGGGGTACAGTCGATGGCAATCTGATTGGCGAGAACCAGCTCATGTTCGAAAGTAGCGAAAAGATAATTTAAAAGGATCAACTGATGATTGCGTGCATTCGCACACATATAGAATCAACGGACACAAAATGATAGTGACAAAGGATTCCAATAAGATTACTAGACTTATGGGATTAACCATAATGAAAGCAAGCAAGAATGTCAAGAGCAAATGGCTGTCAAGATTTTCTAAGATCGAATGGTATTTTCAAGACTATTGTGAAACACATGAACGGCTAGGGATGAGGGATACTCGGCAAGTGCGAGGAATTATCCGTTTGGGTATTCAGGTGACAAAGAACAACAAGGCAGTAAGCTCAAAGGATTATCGAAACAACGACGAGTGTTTTGGGGTATCTTGTAATAACAAGACCAATTGGGGATGAATGTAAGAATAACAACTGCAAGTAGTTATCCATAAGGGTTGACGATGGAAGGGAATTGCAAACGCGATGAACACAAGTTCTCGGGTTAACAGCGGAGAGTATCTTCAGGGTCTTCACGGGCAGCAGACGATCATCAGTAATAAGAGGCTCTCCGGGTGAAAGTGATAACGATATCCTAATGTTAGATTTAGTAAAATTCATTTAACCCGGATAGAAGAGAGATCAGAGTCCCAGAGTATAGACAAGGAGTACAAGATCCTAGTACCACCCAATGGCGACGTGGGCCCGTAAGCCGCACAACCATGTTAGTAAAACCTTTTCAATGACTAGACTCAACTTCGGCCAAGGAGTTGGAAAGGGGGATTCCTACAGGCACTCGGCTCTGATACCAACTTGTGACGCCCCCGATTCAATCGTACACTAATCATGCACTCAAACTCACGGGAAGATATCACAACACAACTCTAAAACATAAATAAGTCATACAAGCATCATAAAACAAGCCAGGGGCCTCGAGGGCTCGAATACAAGTGCTCGATCATAGACGAGTCAGCGAAAGCAACAATATCTGAATGCAAACAGAAGTTAAACAAGTTTGCCTTAAGAAGGCTAGCACAAACTGGGATACAGATCGAAAGAGGCGCAGGCCTCCTACCTGGGATCCTCCTAACTACTCCTGGTCGTCGCCAGCGGGCTGCACATAGTAGTAGGCACCTCCGGTGTAGTAGGAGTCGTCGACGGTGGCGTCTGGCTCCTGGGCTCCGACATCTGGTTGCGACAACCAGGTAGAAGGGAAGGGGGAAAAGGGGGAGAAAAGCAACCGTGAGTACTCATCCAAAATACTCGCAAGCAAGGAGCTACACTACATATGCATGGGTATATGTGTAAAGGGCCATATCAGTGGACCGAACTGCAGAATGCCAGAATAAGAGGGGGATAACTAATCCTGTCGAAGACTACGCTTCTGGCAGCCTCCGTCTTGCAGCATGTAGGAGAGAGTAGACTGAAGTCCTCCAAGTAGCATCGCATGGCATAATCCTACCCGGCGTTCCCCTCCTCGTCGCCCTGTTAGAGAGCGATCACCGGGTTGTATCTGGCACTTGGAATGGTGTGTTTTATTAAGTATCCGGTTCTAGTTGTCATAAGGTCAAGGTACAACTCCAAGTCGTCCTGTTACCGAAGATCACGGCTATTCGAATAGATTAACTTCCCTGCAGGGGTGCACCACATAGCCCAACATGCTTGATCCCATTTGGCCGGACACACTTTTCTGGGTCATGCCCGACCGCGGAAGATCAACACGTCGCAGCCCCACCTAGGCCAACAGAGAGGTCAACACGGCGGTGTAAACCTAAGCGCACAGGGGTCTGGGCCCATCGCCCTTAGCACACACCGCACGCTATGCGTGGGCGGCCGGAAGCGTAACTAGCCCCTTAACACAAGAGCGGGCTTACGTTCCAAAGCGGCCGGCGCCGCTCGATCGGCGTCATGAAGGCTTCGGCTGATACCACGACGCCGAGTGCCCATAACTGTTCCCGCGTAGTTAGTTAGTGCGTATAGGCCAGTAGCCAGACTCAGATCAAATACGAAGATCTCGTTAAGTATGTTAAGTATCCGCGAACGCCGAACTGGGCCAGGCCCACCTCTCTCCTAGGCGGTCTCAACCTGCCCTGTCGCTCCGCCACAAAGTAACAATCGGGGGCCGTCAGGAACCCAGGCCCACCTCTACCGGGATGGAGCCACCGCCTTCACCCCCATCTCCTAACAAGATCACAAGTAATGTGACAAGATATAGTATATAGTATATACCGAGATCACCTCCTCAAGTGATCACGGCCCGAGAGTATAGCATGGCAGACGGACAATAGTGTAGGTCCACTGATGGAACACTATCATCCTAAACTAAGCCGTAGGATAGCAGGTAAGGGTAACAACTGTAGCAACAATGACAGGCTATGCATCAGAATAGGATTAACCGAAAGCAGTAACATGCTACACTATTCTAATGCAAGCAGTATAGAGAAGGAATAGGAGATATCTGGTGATCGAGGGGGGGGGGGGCTTGCCTGGAAGCTCTGGCAAGAAGGAGGGGTCGTCAACATCGTAGTCAAACTGGGCAGCAGCAGCAGCGATCTCGTAGTCTATCGGAGAGAAGAGGGGGAAGAAACAGTAAATACGGAGCACACAAGGCATCACAGAACATAACATGGCAATAAGCGGTGCTAGGGGTGACATAACGCGGTAGGAGGTGATACCGACGAAGGGTGGAAACAACCGGGAAAGTATCCCCGGTGTTTGGCGTTTTTGGACAGATGAACCGGAGGGGGAAAGTTGCGTGTTCTCTATGCTAGGGGCGCATGGTGGATGAACGGGCTGCGTATCTGGATTCGTCTCGTCGTTCTGAGCAACTTTCATGTACAAAGTTTTTCCATCCGAGCTACGGTTTATTTTATATTAATTTTTTAAGTTTTAAATCATTTTCTAAATTATTATTATTAAATTAATTCAAAATTAGTATTATTGCATCAGCATGATGTCAGCATGACGTCAGCAGTCAACAGAGGTGTTGACTGCTCAAACAGACGCGTGGGTCCCGACTGTCATTGACTGATTAGTTAACTAACAATTAATTACTTAGTTAATTACATTTATTTTTATTTTTATTCTTTTTTTATCTTATTTTTTTAATAATGTTTCAGGGGGTGGGGACCCCTATCATTGGCCCCAGGGGCCCTAGCGGGTCGGGCGCTGATGTTCGGGCGGCTGGCCCCGGGCACGGGCGCGAGCACCCGAGTGGGTGAACCCGGGGCGCAGGTGGAGGTTGCCGGGGCGCGGCGGGGCGAGGCCGTGGCCTCGGCGAGGCTCACGGACGGTTCTTGCGGGCGCGAAGGCGGACGCAGGGGCTGTGAGCGAGACAGTAGGCCACGCGGTCAAGTGTAGTTGGGTGCGCCCGAACTGCTGCAGGCGATGGCAGGCGCGGCGGCGCACGGGGCCGGAGAGGCGTCGATACGTGGCCCGTGACGCACACGGGGGAGGTTGGGGCGCGAACCGAGCACATGACGTGCACGTGGGGGGCGGGACGATCAGGGGCGCGGCGGAGCGAGCTCCGGGCACAGGTGCGGGCGGTGTGCGCGTGCGCGTGCGCGTGAGGGAAAGAGGAGGAGAGGCCAGGGCCTCACTGCAGGTCGTAGGGACTAGGCAGCGGGGGTCGATGAGAGGCGGCGACGGGGCGGCGTGCGTTTAGGTCGGGGGGTCGATGCGGCCTGGCGAGGAGGAGACGAGGAAGAGGACGGCGAAGCGGCAACGGGTTCGACGACGGGAGGACGGCGGGACGGCGACGGGGTTGACGACGAGGTGGCTGAGGCGGGGGCGCGGCTTCAGGCGATGTCGCTCGAGGGAGAGGAGGGGTGTGGAGGAGTCCGGGAGGGGCGGGGCCGGCGCCGGATGGCGATGGGGTTCCCTGGGCGACGGCGAGCCCGATCCCGATTGGACCGGGGGAGAGGGAGAGTGGGGGCGTGAGTGGGGGAAAGTGGGAGCGAGTGGGGGTGGGGGTTAGGGTTTCGGGGGGTTAATGGGGGGGGGGTGTGGGGGTTGGGCCGGCTGAAGTGGCCATCTGGGCCGGCCGGTTGGGTTGGTTGGGCCGGGGGGGAGGGTTTCTTTTTATTTGTATTTTTATTTCTTTCCTTTTCTTTTTATTTATTCTTTTATGTTTTAATTTATTTTAAAGTCTTTAGGCATTTTGTAAAAGCATGGTTTCTTCACCATAAATACCTAAGCATTAATTGGCACACTACGAACATTTTAGTTTTAATGTTTGAAAACTTTTATTATTTGCCTCGGTTTTAAATTTGAAATTCGAACTAGGTTTCGAACTAACGCGAGTTTATCCACAGTAACCGAGCTGACGTGGCATCATTAGCGGGGATCACTGTAACTTAATTATCCGGGCGTCACAGAAGCGCCACTTTGGCGACTCCCAGAAAATACGATGCGGGCCGCTCCGCTCCGGCCGCTCCAGAAGCGGAGCTAGAGAGCTGCCGAACAGGCTCTTAGGCTGGTCATAGTGGGGAGTAACATATACTAGTATGATGCATATGATACTAGTGTATGATACTACATCCATAGTGCATAGTATCATAAAGTAGTATCATAGAAGGTCTCATTTATTGCCATGCATGATACATAATAGCATAACATTTATTATGTTACGGTATCTAGCTATGTTACTATGACCCTCTCTCTATTCTTTAATTTCCTGTCATGTAAGCATGTTTGCGAGTCCCAAGTATATGATCCTAGTTATGTTACCCTTACTATAGCCGGCCTTAATGTTTTTAGCACCTCATCTAAGTACCTTTACATTGAAAGAGGTCTAGAGGTTGGAGCGCGGGCCTCACCGGAGACAGGCGGCGAGCGTGGGTATAGACCGATCGAGCCAGAGATCAGCTTACCAATTTGTAAAGTTTATCTATCCAAAAACGATCAACCTTTAATATGGCGCCGCTGGTATTAATATTTTTCGAATAGTACAGGATTGTGGATGTTCTATTTACTCTTCTATTTATGCTACCCCAGTCAGGGATGCCCATATATCAAAGCAATTGCACATCCCATCCTACAGAGACTGGAAAGCAAAAGTAAAGAGAACATTACGGTGGCTTGAAAAGCGAAGCGTCAGATGAATACGTCAGGCGGGTGCGTGCGTGTACGCAGGTGTGAAGCTGACGCGAGCAGTGCACCAGAAAAGGGTTGTGTACGTGCATGCGGCGCTGTCGAGCCGGGACTGCACGGAGCATATTCATTTCCGTGTAGAAATTAAAGGTGCGCCCACAACCGTTTTGGGGAAATTTGAAGCTCAGTCCACTTGAAATTGCAGTGCCGTAGGGCAAGAACCTGGATGCTAGTCTTGTTTCTTTGGTTTCTTTGCTGGGTGTAAAGTTTTGTCTCTTGATCGTGGGACTGAGCGATTCTGCGGAACCTTTTCAGTATGTATGGCTGCACCGCTACTTTCATTTTTTTATTTCTATTTAGTTGCTACTCCCTCCGGTTCATAGATAGTATGATGGTTCGAGGTCAGATTTTGAATTACTGATTTTGATTTGATTATTTAGATTAGAAAAATAAAAGTATAGGCATATATTTTCTTGGAGATGTGTTTTTCTTTTGCGAGGGGTTGTCGGAGATGTGTTTGTGTTAAACTGTATATTTACCTAGAACTTTTGTACCTAACTGTATATTATATTTGTACACATGGTGTATCCCTATATATATGAGGAGCCACGTCCGTATTAGGGTGTCGTGCAATTTTCCACAATCATAACCTTTACATGGTACCAGACTAGGTTACGATTGATGTCTTCCGCCGCCGCCACTGCCCCGATCGCATCTGTCCCGGCCGGTGCCGCTCCGGCCGCCGCCGCTCAGGTCGCTAACGCTCAGGCCGGCACCGTCTCTCCGTTTTTGGCCTCGTGTCCACTGGCCTCTATGGTTGGTGCCTCCACGGCCGCCGTTCCCCTGCATGGCCCACCGTCACCGATCCCCTACGACGCCGCGGCTCCATTCCCGCCTACCGGCTATGCCTCAGCACCACCGCCGGCCTACGTGGCTCCCGCGGCCAACCCCTGGCTGGGGTATCCATCCGCACCGCTGGCGCCCTACGACGCTCCAACAACGCCGCTGGCCCACGGCGCCGCCACGGCCACCCCATGGCTGACCTACCAATCACCATCCGGTGCCCAAGCCGCGCCGCCGGCTCAATATGGCGACTCTACCCCGTCGACGTACGCGGCCTACCCGACGGCCGTGGCGACGCACCTCCTCATGGCGCGTCTTCTTCATACGGGGCGCCCTACGGTGGTCCATTGACGGTGTTGGTGGCTTCTTCCGTGCTGCCGGGTGTTACCTCGCCCTTGGGTTTTTATGCGCCACCGCCGCCTTTGGATCATGTTGTGCCTACTATGTTGTTTTACTTTGCGCACCTCATCCTAGTGAAGCTCACGACAGATAACTACCTGTCATGGCGTGCTCAAGTACTGTCGCTTTTTCGCAGTCGCTATTTGGAGGGCCATGTTGATGGCACACTGTCGTGCCCTCCGTTGTATCATCCGGCGTATCATGCTTGGGTGGCCTAGGATCAAGCCATCCTCTCTGCTATCCAGTCCTCTCTCACGGAGGGAGTCTCGTCACCGCTCATCTTCGCCGCTACGTCTCGGAACACGTGGACGACCCTTCATACCAGTTTTGCTTCGCAGTCCCAGGCACGTGCTCATGCTATTCGCACTTTGCTTGGAGAGGTGAAGCTTAATGAACTCACCGTCACTGACTACTTCAACAAGGTGACGGGTATGGCTGACACACTTGCCTCCATTGGCAAGGCTCTTGGCCTGGAGGAGTTCACCTCTTATGTGCTCAATAGACTGGGTGACGACTATGATAATTTGGTGGAGAATATCAACGGTCATGACACTCCCATCCAGCCACGTGAGCTATACGCGCGTCTTCTTGCCATGGAACAATGCATCCAGGCTCGCCGCTCTACGCCGAGTTTCCCTTGCGCCAACGCTACAATGCGTGGCAAGGGCAAGCCCTACAAGCCACCAACTGGTGGCAAACATCCGCCGGTCGCACCCAACCCGCGGAACTCCACTACCCCCGGGGCGGCCGAATCCGTGCCTGCTGACCTTCATGTGCTGCTCAGGTTCCCTGCCAGCTATGTGGTCTTGATGGCCACCTTGCTTTCCGTTGTCATCGTTGCTTCAAGCAGGATTTTTTGGGGATCGGGAACAACAGCAAGGGTAATGAGAAGCAGGCTGCTCTGGCGAGTCATGAGCAGGGACATACTCCTTCCTATCTAGTTGATGCATCATGGTACACGGATACGGGAGCTACCAATCACCTGACGAGTGAGATGGGCAAGCTCTCTACACAGGAGCCGTACCGTGGACATGATCAGGTTCGCACTGCTAATGGGGAAGGTATGCACATCTCACATATTGGTCAGGCATCACTTCTTACTCGTCGATCCAAATAATTACGTCTCCTTAATGTCCTCCGAGTTCCTTCTGTTTCACGTAGGTTGCTATCAGTTCCTAAACTTACTCGTGATAATGATGTTTTTGCTAAGTTTCACCCATTTCATTTTTTTGTTAAGGACCGTGACATGAGGGACATACTTCTTAGAGGTCGACCACGCCATGTAATTTATGCACTTGATGTGCCACCAGCTCCCTGTGCTTTCAGCGGTGTTCGTGTGTCTTCGTCGCATTGGCATGCGCGCCTTGGTTATCCTGCCACTCCCATTGTCAGCCATGTTCTTCATCGGCATGAGCTTACAGTTGTGTCCAATATAAATGCTGCTACAATTTGTGGTGCATGTCAGCAAGGCAAGAGTCATCAGCTTCCTTTTCTGAGTCGAGTCATGTAGTCAACAAACTGCTTCAACTTGTGTTTTCAGATGTATGGGGCCATGCCCAAACCTCTGTTAGTGGTCATAACTACTATGTCAGTTTTATTGATGCTTACAGTCAGTTCACTTGGCTTTATCTTCTCAAGCGCAAGTCCGATGTGTTTAATGTTTTCTTGCAATTCCATGCGCATGTTGAGCCATCTGCTCAGTCACAAAATCATTCATGTGCAATCCGATTGGGGCGGGGGGGGGGGCGAGTACCACAACCTCAATGCATTCTTTAATAAGCTTGGAGTTATGCACCGTGTGTCTTGTCCTCATACACATCAGTAAAATGGTGTAGCTTGAGCGTAAGCATCGTCATATAGTTGAGACTGGTCTCACCTTGCTTGCTCATGCCTCCGTTCCTTTTCCGGTTTTGGAGTGATGCTTTTTCCACCACCCGTTTCCTCATTAACAGGCTTCCTACATGACTCCGTCAGATGAAAATACCACTTGAACTCTTGCTGAATGAAATTCTTCATTATACGTTCCTCAAGGTTTTTGGGTGTGCATGTTGGCCACATCTTCATCCATATAACAAACACAAGTTAGAGTTTTGGTCTAAACACTATGTGTTTGTTGGTTATAGTTCTCTTCACAAAGGGTACAAGTGTCTTCATGTTCCCTCTAACCGCGTCTACATTTCTCGTGATGTGGTGTTTGATGAGAATGTTTTTCCCTTTTCCGCACTTCCGGTCACTCCCACTGCACATGAGAAATCTATTTTTACCTTTGTCTGGTCAATTTGTAGATGCTACATATACCCCCCTTGTTGCTACCTAACCATGGTGCAGGTACTGGGCAAGGAGCGTGCCTCGAGCTTCTAGATGAGCAGCCGCCGGTGGTCCCTCGGGCGTCCGATGATGGCTGCACACGGGACGTCGATCGGGTGCATGGACCCACGTGGGCCTAGCCCGACTCCAGCTTCGGCCGAGCCTGCTGAGCCTACATCCGCCTCTTCGGCCCCGCCTGGGCCGTCCTCACCAGACCGATTGCCTGGCCCGGCCGGATCACCCCGCTTGCCTCCATCGCTCGCATCGGTCGCCTCTCCCTCGATGCTTGGGCCATATCCCGCGCCGCAGGTCGTGTTGTTGTCACCGGTGCATGCGGCTTCTGAGCATAGGGAGCGGTCTATGTCGTTGTCATCATCTTCATCGACTTCATCTCCGACACCACCTCCGCCACCTACCGCCATTCTGCGTGCTCGTACACATAGTCAGAGCGGTATTTTTTGGCCGAAGGAGCGCACTGACGGGACGATTGTGTGAATTGTGGCGTGTGTGGCACTGGCAGATGTTGACCCCACTGCTGAGCCTTGACATTTTCAGGCAACTCTTCAGATTCCTCATTGGCATAGTGCTATGGAGCAGGAGTTTCAGGCCCTCTAGAGGAATGATACTTGGCGCATGGTTCCTCCTGTGTCCGGTGTCAACATTATTGACTCCAAGTGGGTGTTCAAGGTCAAGAAGCATGCTGACGGTTTTATTGAGCGATACAAGGCATGGCTTGTGGCCAAAGGTTTCAAGCAAAGGTGTGGTCTTGATTATGAGGACAAACCTACCACTATTCATCTGATTCTGTCCTAGGATGTTGCCAAAGGGTGGTCTCTGCGTCAGCTTTATGTTCAGAATGCTTTTCTTCATGGGGTCTTGGAGGAAGAGGTTTACATGCGGCAACCTCCAGGTTTTGTTGATCCTGCTCGTCCAGATCATTTGTGTCGTCTTGTTAAGGCACTCTATGGACTTCAGTAGGCTCCTCATGCATGGCATGCATGACTTGGCTCGGTTCTTCGATGTCATGGATTTGCTCCGTCCACTGCTGATACGTCTCTATTCTTGTTCCACCATCCTGAGGTTACTATGCATCTGCTGGTTTATGTTGATGACGTTATTCTTATTAGCTCTTTAGTGACTATGGTTGATCGTCTGTTGTCTACTCTGAGTGGTCACCTTGTTGTCAAGGATCTGGGTGCTCTGCATTACTTCCTTGGCCTGGAGGTCTCACGGTCATCTGCTGGCCTGACTCTCACTCGGCATAAGTATTCCCTGGACTTGCTGCGATGTGCTGGTATGTTGCAATGCAAGCATGCTACCACTCCTATGTCTGCAACTGATCGGTTATCGGCACTGGATGGTGCTTTGCTTCCTTCGGGTGATGCTACTGAGTACCGCAGCATCGTTGGTGGCTTGCAGTACTTGACTATCACATGGCCGGACATTTCCTATGCGGTAAATCGTGTGTGCCAGTATCTTCATGCTCCCCAGACTTCACACTAATTAGCTATGAAGTGTATACTGCGTGTCTCTCCCATACTGTCTCATATGGTTTGCATCTCCGGTCTGCCTCGTCGAGTGCTCTCTCGTCGTTTTCTGATGCGGATAGTGTTGGGGAACACAGTAATTTCAAAAAAAATCCTACGCACACGCAAGATATATCATGGTGATTCATAGCAACGAGAGGGGAGAGTGTTGTCCACGTACCCTCGTAGACCGTAAGCGGAAGCGTTATGACAGCGCGGTTGATGTAGTCGTACGTCTTCATGATCCAACCGATCCTAGTACCAAAAGTACGGCACCTCCATGATCTGCACACGTTCAGCTCGGTGACGTCCCACGAACTCTTGATCTAGCTAAGTGTCAAGGGAGAGCTTTATCAGCACGACATCGTGATGACGGTGATGATGAAGCTACCGGCGCAGGGCTTCGCCTAAGCACTACGATGATATGACCGAGGTGGATTATGATGGAGGGGGCACCGCACACGACTAAGACAATGATCAACTTGTGTGTCTATGGGGTGCCCCCTCCCGAGTATATAAAGGAGTGGAGGAGGGGGAGGGCCGGCCCTCTCTATGGCGCGCCCTAGGGGAGTCCTACTCCCACCAGGAGTAGGATCCCCCCTTCCAAGTAGGAGTAGGAGAGGAAGGAAGGAGGAGAGAGGGAGGAAGGAAAGCGGGGCCGGCCTCCTTCCCAATTCGGATTGGGCTTGGGGGGAGCGCCCCCTCCTAGGCCGCCACCTCCTCTCTCCCACTAAGGCCCAATAAGGCCCATACACTCCCCGGGGAGTTCCGGTAACCCCCCGGTACTCCGGTAAATGCCCGAACTCATCCGGAACAATTCCGATGTTCAAACATAGCCATCCAATATATCGATCTTTATGTCTCGACCATTTCGAGACTCCACGTCATTTCCATGATCACATCCGGGACCCCGAACAACGTTCGGTACATCAAAACACATAAACTCATAATATCGATCGTCACAGAACATTAAGCGTGCGGACCCTACGAGTTCGAGAACTATGTAGACATGACCGAGACTCATCTCCGGTCAATAACCAATAGCGGAACCTGGATGCTCATATTGGTTCCTACATGTTCTACGAAGATCTTTATCAGTCAAACCGCATAACAACATACGTTGTTCCCTTTGTCATCGGTATGTTACTTGCCCGAGATTCGATCGTCGGTATCTCAATACCTAGTTCAATCTCGTTACCGGTAAGTCTCTTTACTCGTTCCGTAATGCTTCATCCCGCAACTAACTCATTAATCACATTGCTTGCAAGGCTTGTAGTGATGTGCATTACCGAGAGGGCCCAGAGATACCTCTATGATACTCGGAGTGACAAATCCTGATCTTGATCTATGCCAACTCAACAAACACCATCGGAGACACCTATAGAGCATCTTTATAATCACCCAGTTACGTTGAGACGTTTGATAGCACACTAAGTGTTCCTCCGGTATTCGGGAGTTGCATAATCTCATAGTCATAGGAACATGTATAAGTTATGAAGAAGGCAATAGTAACAAACTAAACGATCATCGTGCTAAGCTAACGGATGAGTCAAGTCAATCACATCATTCTCTAATGATGGGATCCCGTTTATCAAATGACAACTCTTTGTCCATGGCTAGGAAACTTCACCATCTTTGATTAACGAGCTAGTCAAGTAGAGGCATACAAGTGGCATTCTCTTTGTCTATGTATTCACACATGTACTAAGTTTCCGGTTAATACAATTCTAGCATGAATAATAAACATTTATCATGATATATGGAAATATAAATAACAACTTTGTTATTGCCTCTAGGGCATATTTCCTTCAATTTTAGTACGAACTCTAGGATAGATTGATCGGAAAGAATAGCTTTGAGGTGGTTTCATACCCTACAAACAATTTCTTCTTATGCTCTCTACTAGATAAGAACTTTGGAGTGATTCTTCGTTGCACGTTGAAGGATGGTTATATGCTCAATTATATTAGCATTGTTGAGAGATTGCACTAGCGAAAGTACGGACCCTAGGCCTCATTTTCAAGCATTGCAGTACCGTTTGTGCTCCATTTTATCAATTGCTACAGTGCTGTTTTTTATTGTTCCTATTATAAAAATCGATATCTACTATCATTTCTACACTTGTATCATCATCTCTTCGCCGAACTAGTGCACCTATACAAATTACCATTGTATTTGGTGTGTTGGCGACACAAGATACTCTTTGTTATTTTGTTGCAGGGTTGTTTGAGAGAGACCATCTTCATCCTACACCTCCCACGGATTGATAAACCTTAGGTCATCCACTTGAGGGAAAATTGCTATTGTCCTACAAAACTCTGCGCTTGGAGGCCCAACACGAGTCTACAAGAATAAAGTTGCGTAGTAGACATCAGGATCTTTTCTGGCGCCGTTGCCGGGAGGTGAGTGCTTGAAGGTATATCTTTAGATCTTGCAATTGAATCTTTTAGTTTCTTGTTTTATCACTAGTTTGGTTTATAAAAGAAAACTACAAAATGGAGAATGGGTTACTTCAAGTTGTTCTTTATCTTTATAATGTATTTTGTGAAAATGATGGAAAGGAAAATTGTTCTTAATTGATAGAAGAAGAATTCAGTAGTATATTTGGTATAAATGATGCGCATGATTGCAATGTTGTTAGTATGAATTCTTTGAATATTCATGCTAATGATATGCAAAGCCATAAGCTTGGGAATGCTATGTTTGATGAAGATGATATTTTCCTCCAAGATTTGATGTGCAATTTTTTATATAATGATTGCATGCCTCCTATTTATGATGATTATAATGACGAAAGTGGATTTGGAGAGGTGATGACTTTATTTAGTGATAAATCCACCATTTTGGATGAGGCTTCAATTGACTATGATAACAAAGTTGTTATCTATGATGATTATGGTGATGACATGTATACTATAAAGAATAATGATAACCATGAAACTTGTCATCATGATTTTAATTTTCACACTCATGATAGTTATTTTGTTGAGTTTCCTCCCACTTCTATTGATGAGAAGAAATTTGCTTATGTGGAGAGTAATAAGTTTTCTATGCTTTTGTGTCAAGAAAAGAATGCTTTATGTGATGGTTATATTGTTGAATTTATTCATGATGCTACTGAAAAGTCAGAATGTGATAGAATGTTGAAACTTTTTTCAAAATAACCTCTGATAAATTTTCTACAGTGTGGTAAATTTTCATAATTTTTGGAGTTACAGAAGTATGATTGTTCCTGCATTCTTTACAGACTGTACTATTTTCGCATATTGCTGTCATGGTTGCATTGTTTGAGTATGTTTGCTTGCTTAATGATTCTATTTGCGGATAGGAGTATTAAATATGCAGAGGCATTAGTATGCAATGGTAAATAATAAATTTAGTGATTTGCTACAGTAGAGAATGATAAGGTTTTGCATTGATTTATACTAACTTATGTCACGAGTTCTTGTTGAGTTTTGTGTGGATGAAGTTTTGATTTAGGGTAACCGTGATATAAAAGGAATTAAGGAGACACAAATGCTCAAGCTTGAGGATTCCCAAGGCATCCCAAGATAAATGTTTCAAGAAGGCTCAAGCATCTAAGCTTGGGGATGCCCCGGTAGCCATCCCACCTTTCTTCATCAACAATTATCGGTTAGTATCGGTTGATCCTAAGTTTTTGCTTCTTCACATGAGTTGTGAAATTCTTGGAATGTCATTTTATTTTGTTTTGTTTCATGTTTAATAAAATACTTAGATCTGAATTTTTTTAAATAAAAGAGAGTCCACAATTAGCTACCTATTTACTTAACTACTCGCATGATCTTCACCTATATCTTTTTGGAGTAGCTTGTCATTTACTCTTGTGCTTCACTTATATCCAATGAGTAAATTGTTGAATGAATTGAATCTCATGAAGTTGAAATTATATCATTCCTAGTGGTAGCTTCACATTGGGTTTAGAAAGTGAAATCTTTTGAAGCTTGACAATCACAATATTGGTCATACGAGCAATTCCTGAATGATTACTGTAAGGAAGAGAACTTTCACATGCAAATACACTATCTTGAAAATCTTTTGTGATTGTGAGCCCCAATCAAAATATTATATGCCAAAATTGTTTTCGTTGGACAAGGAAGACAACGTAATGATTTATGTTTGTTCATATTCACACAGAAGTTATATTGTCATAGATCTTCAACATGAGGTGCTTGCCCCCATCTTTGCTAGCCAAAAATTTCGCACCAAGTAGAGATACTACTTGTGCATCCAAAAAACCCTTAGATCCAAATCTTATCTTCAAGAGTCCACCATACCTACCTAAGGATTGAGCAAGATCCGTCAAGTAAGGTGTCATCGGTACAATGAGGCAATAAAAATTTCCCCTAAATATGTTTGATATTTTAATGTAAGGGAAAATTGAGCGTTGTACGAACTTGTGATGGCAAAGTAATAAAAGCGATGGACTGAATAATAAAGGTTGTTATCATAAGGGGCAATATAACATGACGTTCCTTTGCATTAAGAGCTTGGGCATCCAAATAAAAAGCGCATGGAAACCTCTGCTTCCCTCTGCGAAGGGCCTATCTTTTAACTTTATATATTTACTTTCATGCAAGAGTCAAAGTTTTTCTCTCTATTCCTTTTTATTTTTCTCTTTTGGCAAGCATCATGTGGTGTGGAAAGATCTAGGCACATATATCTAGTTGGATATGGGTAGCATGAGTTATTATTGTTGACATCAACCTTGAGGTGAATATGTTGTGAGGCGAAATTATAAGCCCCTAGCTTTCTATGTGTCCGGTTGAAACGTTTTGCTCATGTGTGGTGAGTGTTAGCAATCATAGAAGACTATATTATGGTTGAGTATGTGGAGCTCTTACTTAGACTCTGTTGAATAATTAAGTTGAATTGCAATTGTTTGGTGACTAAGAATATAGGTTGTTGAGTTTTAAGAGAATTCATTATTTGAACCTTAACATGTGAATTGGTTGCTACTTTAACATGAGAAATTTTATGAGAAAGAATTGCTGTTATGATGCTAGGAAAAGTGATTGAAATTGTCATTGATCAAACTTGTGCACTTTGCTAGCATTCACACTTCATAAATTATTTATTTTATATTTACCTACTCGAGGACGAGTAGGAAGTAAGCTTGGGGATGCTGATACGTCTCCAACGTATCTATAATTTATGAAGTATTCATGCTGTTATATTATCATTCTTGGATGTTTTACAATCATTTTATAACAACTTTATATCATTTTTGGAATTAACCTATTGATCCAGTGCCTAGTGCCAGTTGCTGTTTTTGCTGGTTTTTTACGTCGCATGAAATCAGTTTCAAATGGAGTCCAAACACCGTGAAACCTTTTTGTTAATTTTTTATGGACCAGAAGACATCAAGTGGGCCAGAGAAGCACCTGGGGGTGCCCCGGGAGGGGCACAAGCCGCCAGGCACGCCCAGGTGGGTTGTGCCCACCTCGGTGGCCTCCCGTACCCCCTCTTCGCCCTATAAATAGTCAAATATTCCAAAAACCCTCGGGGTTAACCTAGATCAGAAGTTCCGCCGCCGCAAGGCTCTGTAGCCACGGAAAACCAATCTAGACCCCGTTCTGGCACTCCGACAGAGGGAGGGAACCATCACCGGTGGCCATCTTCATCATCCCGGCGGACACCACGATGAGGAGGGAGTAGTCCACCCTCGGGGCTGAGGGTATGTACTAGTAGCTATGTGTTTAATCTCTCTCTCTCTCTCTCTCTCTCTCTCTCTCTCGTGTTCTTGAGATGTCACGATCTTGATGTATCACGGGCTTTGTTAATGTAGTTGGATCATATGGTGTTTCCCCCTCTTTATCTTGTTGTGATGAATTGAGTTTTCCCTTTGAGATTCCTTTTTATCGGATTGAATACTTTTATGGATTTGAGAGCACTTGATGTATGTCTTGCTATGAATACCCATGGTGACAATGGGTTATCGTATTGGTTCACTTGATATGTGTTTTGGCACTCAACTCGCAGATTCCCGAGGTGAAATTGGGGTAATCTATGCATAGGGGTTGATGCATGTTCTCGTCCTTGTTTCTCCGTTAGAAATCTTGGGGCACTCTTTGCAGTTCTTTGTGTTGGATTGACTATTATGAATCTAAAATTGTTCGATGCATATCGTATAATCAACTCATGGATACTCGCAGTGACATTTGAGTATCTAGGTGACATTAGAGTTGGTTGATGTGTATCATATGATGTTATTTTAGTACGAACTCTTGGTTAGATCGACCAGAAAGAATAGCTTGGTGTTATTTTAGTACGAACTCTAGGATAGATTGACCGAAAAGAATAGCTTTGAGGTGGTTTCGTACCCTACAAACAATTTCTTCTTATGTTCTCTGCTAGATAAGAACTTTGGAGTGATTCTTCATTGCACGTTGAAGGATGGTTATATGATCCAATTATATTAGCATTGTTGAGAGATTGCTGTTGACACCAAATTTTGCCAAAGAACTTAATTAAGATGGCCTCAAATGGAGAAGTGCTCAAAGTGAGAAATTTCTGTATCGTCAAAAGGAAAAACTTTGATATTTGGGCCATAGTCATCCAGTCTCATCTCTAAGGCCGAAGTTGTGTTCGAAGTACTCAGATTTTGTATTCAGAACACTATTCGGCTGATTACTCCCCCAAGATTGCCTCATATGGGAAAAGTTTCTACACGGATTGTCTTCATCTCGTCGAAGCGATTGATTTTGATATAAAGACCGTCTCAATCCGAGGTAGTATGCAAAATTTAGAGCCCGCACAGCGAGACCCTCCAGCGAGCAAAATATGACGCCCGGAACCAGACACATATGTGGGTATGTCTGATGAGTTGCGTGGGTAATTAGCTGTTCTACGTGAGCGATTTGACCCTCGATATGGCCTCTCATGAAAAAACGTTCAACGTGAAAGATGTTCGTCTCGTTGAAACGGTCAAGATTTCTTTTGGGCTCGTTTCCATCCGAGGTTGTTTGTCACCACAAAAATGACCCTCAAAGTACAGCCAGTTTAAACTGAACAGTTTTGGAAAGTTCGGATAAAACCAGTCCGAATTTCACTAGGGTTTTGGACGTGAATTGATGTAATTTTCTTGTAAGGAAAGCCTAGATAAATCCTTTGCTTGTACGTGAAGTCTAGCCGCCTCTTATATATGTTGGGGGTGACGTCTGATTGAAGCAACACACAATCGAACAAATCTATCTACATCTTTTACCTTTACTTTTCCTTCTCCCTTGTTCTTCTTCTTCTCGTTCTTCGTTCGTTCTTCATTCGCAGGGCGGCGAACCTCGAGGCCCTAGGGGCGGTCAGGTCGACCTAGGGCAGCCCATAGCCGCTGCGCGCCCTGACGGGGTCCCTCCTGGGCGTGTGGGGTTTCGGGTGTACAAAAGTGCCCGCCGGATTGTCTCGCGTACCGCGATTCCGGCGGGTCTCCTTCGACGTGAGCTATTGTGCATCACCCCACTAGTGAAAGTACGGACCCTAGGCCTCATTTTCAAGCATTGCAATACCTTTTGTGCTCCGTTCTACCAATTGCTACCATGCTGTTTTTTATTGTTCCTATTATAAAAATCGATATGTACTATCATTTCTACACTTATATCACCATCTCTTCGACAAACTAGTGCACCTATAAAAAATACCATTGTATTTGGTGTGTTGGGGACACAAGAAACTCTTTGTTATTTGGTTGCAGGGTTGCTTGAGAGAGACCGTCTTCATCCTGCACCTCCCACAGATTGATAAACCTTAGGTCATCCACTTGAGGGCACGAGTCTACAAGAATAAAGTTGCGTAGTAGACATAAGCAACGTATCTATAATTTTTGATTATTTCATTCTATTATATTATCAACTTTGGATACTTTTTATGCATTTTTATGCTATTTTAAAGCATTTTTGAGAGCTAACCTATTAACCCAGTGCCTAGTGATAGTCGTTGTTTTTCGCTTGTTTCTAGGTTTGAGGAAAATTAGTACCAAACGGATTCCAAACGCTACAAAAATTTTTGACGATATTTTTCTAGACAAAAGGGACCCTAGAAGCTTCAGGAGGAGACCAGACACGAAGCAAGAAGACGACAAGGCAACAGGGCACGCCCAAGGGTTAGGGCGCGCCCTGTTACCGTGTGGGCCCCATGTGGCTCCGTTTGAACTAATTCAAATATGATCCGCTCCATGTTGGTTGTTCTAACAATATAATAATGAAGACATATAAACTTTTGAGGATGAAAAGGACAGAGGTCCTGCTTTATTACTTTTCATAATATATACATCGTCAAAATATGTACATCCTGAGAGCTGGTGGCTCAAGTGTAGTAAGGCCGAAGATGAGCGATATTCCACGGCCGGCGGGTCTCCTCTTCTGACTTACGTGAGTCTTTGTGCTCTCGAACATCGATGAGGTAATATGACCCGTTATTCAGGTTCTTGCTGACCACAAAGGGTCCTTCCCAAGGCGGGGATAGCTTGTGCATATCGGACTGATCCTGGATGAGCCGGAGCACTAAGTCACCTTCTTGAAAGGTTCTGGACCTAACCCGGCGGCTGTGATAACGGCGCAGGTCCTGCTGGTAAATCGCCGAGCGGGCTATTGCTAAATCACGCTTCTCATCCAACAAATCAAGTGCATCCTGACGAGCTTGTTCATTATCAGCTTCAACGTAAGCCGCCACTCGGGGCGAATCATGACGGATGTCACTTGGTAGGACCGCCTCTGCTCCGTAAACCATGAATAAAGGCGTATAACCCGTAGATCTGTTAGGTGTAGTATTGATGCCCCAAATCACAGAAGGCAACTCCTCCACCCAACAACCCGGCGTCCGTTGTAAAGGGACCATGAGCTGGGGCTTTATACCTTTCAAGATCTCTTGATTGGCTCTTTCAGCTTGACCATTGGATTGAGGATGAGCTACTGATGAAACATCGAGCCGGATATGTTCTCGTTGACAGAACTCTTCCATAACGCCTTAAGACAGATTAGTACCATTGTTAGTTATGACGTTGTGTGGAAAACCAAAGCGAAAGATCACCTTTTTCATGAACTAAACCACCATGGCTGCATCACACTTACTGACCAGCTCTGCCTCAACCCACTTTGTGAATTTATCAACCGCCACCAGAAGGTGTGTCTTTTTATCCTTGGACCTTTTGAAAGGCCCAACCATGTCAAGCCCCCAGACTGCAAACGGCCAAGTGATTGGAATCATCCTTAACTCTTGAGCTGGCACATGAGCTCGTCGTGAGAATTTTTGACAACCATCACATTTACTGACCAGATCCTCCGCATCTGCATGAGCCGTCAGCCAATAAAAACCATGAAGGAAGGCTTTAGCCACAAGAGATTTTGAGCCGACATGATGACCACAATCCCCTTCATGGATCTCACGAAGTATTTCCAGACCTTCCTCAGGCAACACACAATGTTGAAACGCCCCAGTAACACTGCGATGATGCAACTCACCATGAACAAGTGTCATGGACTTGGACCGCCAGACGATTTGTCGAGCTAAGGTCTCGTCCTCAGGCAACTCGCCCCGGTTCATGTAAGCCAAATACGGCACTGTCCAATCTGGGATGACGTGAAGAGCCGCCACCAACTGCGGTTCTGGATCTGGAATAGCTAAGTCTTCCTCTATGGGCAACTTGACAGAAGGGTTATGCAAAACATCCAAAAAGGTGTTAGGTGGCACTGGCTTACGCTGAGATCCCAGCCGGCTTAAAGCATTTGTCGCCTCATTCTTTCTTTGATCGATGTGCTCCACTTGATAACCCTTGAAGTGCCCAGCTACAGCATCAACTTCACGGCGATAAACCGCCATGAGAGGATCCTTAGAATCCCACTTGCCTGACACCTGTTGAGCCACCAAATCTGAGTCGCCCAAGCATCTTACCCAGCTTAAGTTCATCTCCTTAGCCATCCGAAGACCATGGAGCAAGGCCTCATACTCAGCTGCATTGTTAGTACAGGGAAACATCAACCGGAGCACATAACAAAATTTGTCACCTCGAGGGGAAGCTAAAACAACTTCAGCCCCCTAGCCCTCCAATTGCCTGGATCCATCAAAGTGAATAGTCCAATATGTGTTATCCGGCTTTTCCTCAGGCGTCTGTAGTTCTATCCAATCGTTGATGAAGTCCACCATGCTTGAGACTTAATAGCAGTGCATGGCACGTACCTCAAACCATGAGGCCCAAGCTCAATGGCCCACTTGGTGACTCGTCCTGTAGCCTCTCTATTCTGAATGATGTCTCCCAAAGGAGCAGAATTTACCACAGTGATGGGGTGACCCTGCAAATATTGTTTAAGCTTCCAGCTCGCCATGAACACCCCATAAACAAGCTTCTGCCAATGTGGATATCTTTTCTTAGACTCAATAAGCACCTCACTGATGTAGTAAACCGGCCGTTGAACCGGATGCTCCTTGCCAGTCTCCTTGCGCTCCACCACAATTGCAACACTGACAGCACGCGAGTTAGCGGCCACGTACAACAATAGCGGCTCTTTATCAATGGGGGATGCAAGGACCGGCGGCTCAGATAACTGTCTCTTTAAATCTTCAAAGGCAGCATTAGCAGCATCACTCCAGACAAAATTGTCTGTTTTCTTCATCATCTGATACAGCGGTATGGCCTTCTCACCTAACCGGCTTATGAACCGGCTTAAAGCAGCGATACGACCCGCCAGTCGCTGAACATCATTGGTGCACGCCAACTTAGCCAAAGAGGCGATTGCCTTGATCTTCTCCGGATTAGCTTCAGTGCCTCCGTTAGAGACCAGAAAACCCAAAAGCTTGCCTGCTGGCATGCCAAACACACATTTGGCCAGGTTAAGCATAATTTTGTAGACCCGGAGATTATCAAAGGTTTCCTTCAGGTCATCTATCAAGGTTTCCTTCTCTCTGGATTTCACCACAATATCATCCACATAAGCATGAACATTGCGCCCAATCTGATTGTAGAGACAGTTCTGTACACATCGCTGATAAGTCACCTGGGCACTCTTGAGCTCAAATGGCATAGATACATAACAGAAGGCTCCAAACAGAGTGATGAAAGCCGTCTTCTCATGGTCCTTAACTGCCATTTTGATCTGATGATAACCAGAGTAAGCATCCAAGAAGCTCAAACGCTCACAACCTGCTGTAGCATCAATAATTTGATCAATACGGGGAAGAGCAAAAGGATCAGCCAGACATGCCTTATTTAAGTCCGTGTAATCCACACACATCCGCCAGGTGCCATTATTTTTTAAGTACAGGCACCGGGTTAGCCAACCACTTTGGGTGAAAAACTTCAACAATAAACCCGGTCGCTAAGAGCCGGGCCACCTCCTCACTGATAGATTTCCGTCTCTCTTTGTTAAACCACCGAAGAAACTGCCTGACTGGCTTAAACTTTGGATCAATATTAAGAGTGTGCTCAGCGAGTTCTCTCGGTACACCCGGCATGTCAGAAGGTTTCCATGCAAAGATGTCCCAATTCTCACGGATGAACTCGATGAGCGTGCTTTCCTATTTAGGATCCAGATTGGCACTGATACTGAATTGCTTAGATGAGTCGCCTGGAGTAAAATCAACAAGCTTGGTGTCATCAGCCGACTTAAATTTCATCACCGGGTCATGCTCTGTGGTTGGCTTCTTCAGAGATGTCATGTCCGCCGGGTCAACGTTATCCTTACAAAACTTCAGCTCCTCTACTGCACAAACAGATTCGGCATAAGCAACATCACCCTCCTCACATTCCAGGGCTATCTTCCGACTCCCATGCACAGTAACGGTTCCCTTGTGACCCACATCTTGAGCTGCAAGTAAACATAACACGGCCGCGCCATGAACTTGGCGTAAGCCGGCCGTCCAAACAGAGCATGATATGGGCTCTTGATCTTGACCACTTCAAAGGTTAATTTCTCAGACCTAGAATCATGCTCATCTCCAAAGGCTACCTCCAGCTCAATCTTACCAACTGGGTATGCCGACTTACCAGGCACCACTCCATGGAAAACAGTGTTGGATGTCTTTAAATTTTTGTCAGTCAACCCCATACGTCGAAAGGTCTCATAATAGAGGATGTTGATGCTGCTACCTCCATCCATGAGTACTTTAGTGAATTTATATCCACCAACGTGAGGTGCTACCACCAAGGCTAATCGGCCGGATTGTCAACCCGGGAGGGTGATCTTCCTGCTCCACACAATAGGCTGCTCTGACCACCTTAAATAACGGGGAACTGCCGGCTCAACAGCGTTCACAACCCTTTTATGAAGCTTCTGGTCTCGTTTGCACAAGCTAGTGGTGAACATGTGATACTGTCCACTATTCAGCTGCTTTGGATTGCTCTGATAACCCGACTGCTGCTGCTGCTGACCTCCCTAACCAGACTGCTGAATATAACCACCTTGATTTCCCTGAAAGCCAGAATTTGAGCCGCCACCCGGGCCATGAAATCCGCCTCCGCCTGAGCCGCCACCCGGCCCATGGTTGCCATCGAACATGTTGGAATTCTTGAAAGCCTTCATGATCGCGCAATCCTTCCACATGTGAGTGGCTGGCCTTTCCCGAGTGTCGTGTCTTGGACAGGGTTTGTTGAGTAGTTGCTCAAGAGTAGGACCTGATCTGCCGGACCGAGGGGGCGGCCTCCCCTTGCATCGTTGATTGTTACATTGTGAATTGGGGTTAGCCACAAACTTCGGGCTACCGCCGGCCTTACGCTTACCGCCTCCTTGATTCGCCGGGTTATGCTGCTGACCCTTTCCGTTGCCGTTCTTCTTTCCCTTCCCTGTCTTCTCTTCATCAGACGCGGGATCCTTGGTACTATCAGAATCGGAGTATTTGACTAGAGCCGCCATCAGCTGGCCCATGTCGTTACAATCACGCTTGAGGCGCCCTAGTTTCTGTTTCAGAGGTTCAAATCGGCAATTTTTCTCCAACATTAAGACTGCAGAGCCGGCATCCATCTTGTTAGATGAATGTATTATCTCCTTGACCCGGCGCACCCAATGAGTGGTAGACTCACCTTCCTCTTGCTTGCAATTAGTCAAGTCCACAATTGACATGGACTGCTTGTAGGTGTCTTTGAAGTTCTGGATAAACCTGGCTTTTAACTCTGCTCAAGAACCAATGGAATTAGGCGGCAGCCCCTTTAACCAAGTGCGGGCCATTCCATCCAACATCATGGTGAAGTACTTGGCCATCGCCGCATCACTGACCTCCAACAGCTCCATGGCCATCTCATAGCTTTCAATCCACGCCCCGGGCTGTAAATCAGCCGTATAATTTGGCACCTTTCGGGGTCCCTTGAAATCCTTGGGCAGACGCTCATTACCAAAGCCGGCACCAAACAAGGAACGCCGCCGGTTCTGGTGGCCACTCCTGCCTCAACAGAAGTCATTGGATAATCCGGGAAGGATTGGTGAGCCGCCTGCTGAGTCGCGTGTTGAGCCGTCCGCTCATCCTCTCGATGTATCCTGTCCTGTACCGGATTATATCCACCGGGCTAGTTACGGCGCTGGGCGTTGCTTGACAAGGCCTCCGAATCCATATGTCTGATGTAACTTAGGCTCCGGCTTGGGCGAGGAGTCAAATGAATCCTGTCTCGACTATAGGAATAAGCCTCCTGCTGAGCCAGAGCCGTCTGAAGAAGTTCTCTGACCCTTCACGTCTCAACTGCTGTTGGGGAGTCGCTATCCACCGGGAGAGCCACCAAACGTGTCGATGCATCGATCAGGTTCTCCAAGGGGTTGGAAAAATGACCCGGTGGTGTTGGTATGTAGCGAGGCAGGGCCGTATTCACGTGAGGAGGTCCCATCACCCAGGGCTGAACCGGTGCCCATGCTCCGGATGTTACAAACTGATTTTCCTCCGGCGGGTTACTAGGGCCGGCTCCGGGCGTGCAGAAGAGATTCCGAGGATCATAAACCGGAGGAAAACGGGATTGAGCCTTCTGGTGCCTCCTTCTCATCACCTCGTTAGATGCGTTCAGGCTCACCGTAAGCTGGAAAGCCTCTGACTGGATCTGTTGAGCCCGAGCATCCAAAGTTGCCCCGCTCCACGGCCAATCTGGTGTCCTCAGCTGCTAGGGTTTCTTTGCCTCGGGCTATCTCCTCACGTACCTGTGCCACCTCTGCATCATGCTCAGCTTGACTCGCCGGAATAACTGTGGCGGTTAATAGGGCCGTCAATTTGTCCATGAGATCAATCAACACCTGAGCCGGCGGGCGCACAGGGCCTCCTGCCCCGACCACTCCTGACCCGGACATCATTGCTGCCGCAGCCATAGAGTTTTGGTCGGGTTGAGTGCCAGCCATGAAGATCCCTACTCTGCTCGGCAGCTCAAAGGGGTCCGGAATACTGCTGCCATCGGAACGGCCCCCAAGCCTGCCGTCCTGCAATTGGTATAACGAATCCGTCTCACCAGTGGACGACTCACCATCAGAGTAGACGGCCGTCTCACCGCCTTCCACGGATCCTTCAGAAAGTTCTCCTCCGTGCATGCAACCCACGAAGGCACACTTCACAGCGGGCTGAGCCCGGGCATGTCTTGCAGGCTGAGCCGTCTCGATGATGTCGGTGCAGATGTCCGGCTCAGGGCCCGGCTCGCCAATCCGGCCGATGAAGACGTGGATTCCACCAAAGGGGACCCGGTACCCGTACTCAATTGAGCCGGCGTCGGGACCCCAGCCGGCGTCGTCGATGTAGAGCTTGCCGCGACGACTCTTGGTCATCCGGCCCACAACATATCCCTTGAGCCCTTCGAAGTTGCCCTTCAAGAACTCAAATCCACCGTGCGCTGGCCCCATGGTGGGCGCCAACTGACGTGGAATTGTCACGACAGATGTCCTCGTGAAAGGACTTAGTCGTGGAGCCATTGCAACTAGGAAGCTTAAAGAGGTTAAAGTGGGACAAAGGACACGAGGGTTTATACTGGTTCGGCCCCTTACGGTGAAGGGTAAAGCCTAATCCAGTTGAGGTGGAATTGCTAGGGTTTCGATTACCAGGGAGCAAATCTGCTATGCCCGATTCTCGATTTGATGTTACTTTCCCTAAGCCGCCAGCGGGTCGTCCCCTTATATACACGAGTTGACGCCCCGCAGCCTACAGAGTCCCGGCCGGCTCATAAACGGTGTCCAGCTCGGTGACTAGTTAATCTTGCCTTACAACACAAGACACGCCATTACGGCGGTTTATCACTACGGGCCTTAAGTCGCTTGCGGGCTTTAGGCCCTTTATTGAACCGCCATCTTCAAGCTTGATATTGGGCTTCATATGATGAATTGCCATAGCGTAACCTGGCCCCTCCTGGGCGGGTTACACTAGTAGTTATATCCCCAACACCACCCGAAACACTTTTTTCATCGCCGCAAGCTTCTGTTCTTCTACTATCCAATCTGGAGGCCTCTTCTGTTACCCTATTGGAGGGGGAATCGATCACGGGGGGGTGGGGGGGCGGTGGATTCTACATCGTCCTTTGCTGCCTTCCTATAATATGTGAGTAGTTTAATGTAGACCTACGAGTCCATAGCTAGTATCTGTATGGATTCCCTCTCTCCCTCTCTCTCTCTCACTCTCTTCAATCTTCAATACAATGTTCTCCTCGATCTTCTTGGAGTTCTATCCAATGTAATCTTCTTTTGCAGTGTGTTTGTTGGGATTCAGTGAATTGTGGGTTTATGATCACATTATTCCATGAAAGTAATTGAGTCTCTTCTGAACTTTGTTATGCATGACTATGATATCTTTGTATTTCTCTCCGATCTATCCGTTTGGTTTGGCTAACTAGATTGATTTTATCTTCAGCTGGAGAGGTGCTTTGTAATGGGTTCAATCTTATGTGTCCTCACCCGGTGATAGTAGGGGTGGCGAGGCAGGTATTTTATTGTTTCCATTAAGGATAAAATCATGGGGTTTATTCATACTGATTGAGTTTACTTCATCTATCATGTCATCTTGCTTAAAGCGTTACTCTATTTTTCATCAACTTAATACCAAAGATGCATGTTGGATAGCAGTCGATTGGTGGAGTAATAGTAGTATATGCAGGCAGGAGTCAGTATACTTATCACGGACGCGATGCCTATATGTGTGATCATTGCCATGATTAACGTCATAACTATGCGCTTTTCTATCAACTGCCCAATAGTAATTTTTTGCCCACCGTATGCTCTGTGTACGAGAGAGAAGTCTCTATGAAAACTATGGCCCCCAGGTCTACCTTTATCATACTATTCAAACCAAAAATACTTTGCTACAATTTATTTACTTTTATTTTGTTTTTAAATTTATCTATCTATCACTATCGAAATTATTCCTTGCAAGTAACAAGTTCAAGGGGATTGACAACCCTCTTGCCCGCGTTGGGTGCAAGCATTTTCTCTCGTGTGTGTAGGTGTTGTCAAAGGGAATTTGCTTCGTTCTCCTATTGGTTATATAACCTTGGTTCTCACTAAGGGAAATACTTATCTCTACTATACTACTTCACCCTTCCTCCTGGGGAAAAATCCCTACGCAGTTTACAAGTAGCAGGTAGAATTTCTGGCGCCGTTGTCGGGGAGACATCATCAAATCTTATCAAGTACTTCACTCAAACTATCATTTACTTGTTCTACTTTCTATAGGCCTAGTTATGCTATCCTTATCATTGATACACCAAAACAGAATGTGAAAATAAAAAAGAAAGATATATGGATCCGCATCCACTTGCCAATCTTGTCAAACTTGCTGCCTATTGTAAACCAATAACTAATAATGAAGAAGTGATAAATGAAAATTCTATTGGGATACATTAAATGAATGAAAAGCATGATTGCAATGTTGTTAGTATAAATTCTACGAATATCAATTGAGCTAATGATCATGATTGGGGTGATAATCATGATGTTTCTTGTGATTTAATTTATTTGAGCTTCATGATGTATCTATTATTGACAATGATACTTGCAATACTATTAAAAGTGGGTTTGGAAGAGCATCAACTTTAGGTAAAAGTAATCCCACATATTTGGAGAGTGTTCAGTCTTATGAATTTTTGATAAAAGTGGGGTTGAGAGGTCATGACTTTAGTTGATGTTAATCCCACTGTCTTGGAAGATTATAAAACTTGTATGCATGTGGATCATAGAGAGAATATTTTATGACAGGTATATATATATATATTAATTTCATTATGATCTTACATGTAATTATTATGAAAGTAAAATGTGACTGTAGAAATTTTCATGATACTAAATTACCTCTCGTTGTGTCGAGATTGGCAGTGATTTATTCTTCTTACTTGCATATGCTAGATATTTCTTGTCTTGATAATTTGTTTGCTTATGAAATGCCTATGCATAGGAAGTATGTTAGACTAAAATGCGTTTGTCACATGTTTTACGATGCTCTCTTTGTGCTTCAGTTCTTGTCTTTCATGTGAGCATCATTGAAATCTTGAGCCTATCATAATGGCTATAAAAAGAGCTTGTTGGGAGACAAGCCAATATTTATCTTTGTGATTTATTTTTGGTGTGTTGACACAATTATTGATACTGTTATGATTGTGTTTTAATGCTTTAGTTAGTGTTTGTGGCATGTAAGGCCTTTGGGATGATTTGGTTGATAGTTGACTTGATTCTGTAAAAAAATACCTTTTCATACCAAAGGATGGAATTACTATGATTCACTGGAACGTGATAAAATTCTGAATTTTTTACCCATAATTGATATACAAATTGCCCACATTTTCCTAATTTATTATATTTTTTGGAGTTACATAAGTATAGTGTTTGTTTAGGTTATTATCGACTGTTCTGTTTTAGATAGATTCTGTTTTTGTTGCATGGTTGCCTTGTTTTAATGTTGCCATGGATTATATTTGGGGGGGGGGGGGGCTATAAGTAATGGAGAAGCTAGAATACAGTATTTAATATGCAGTAATAAAATATGGATGGGTTTATAACAATACCTAAAGTTTATGATTTGTCTATTATACTAACGGATCTCATGAAGCTTCTGTTGAGTTTCGTGTGCTGAAGTTTTCAAGTTTCGGGTGAGATTACGATGGATGAAGGAGTAAGGAGCATCAAGACCCTAATCTTGGGGATGCCCAAGGCACCCCAAGGTAATGTTCAAGGAAGACCCAAGCGTCTAAGCTTGGCGATGCCCTGGATGGCATCCCCTCTTTCGTCTACAATCTATCGGTATGTTACTTGGAGCTATATTTTTATTCATCACATGATATGAGTGTTGCTCAGAGCGTATTGTACCATAGTTTCGCTTTGTTTGCTTTTAAGTTAGCCACAATCATTTTTTGCTTGACACACCTTTTGAGAGGGACACACACTTATCGTAATTTGTTAGAATAATATGTGCTTCACTTATATCTTTCGAGTTGGAAGTTGCTCTAGTGCTTCACTTAAATCTTTTAGAGCACGGCGGTGGTTATATTTTATAGAAATAGTTGCACTATCAGGCCTCACTTAAATCTTTTTGAGAGTCTAATAAATAGTGATGGCAATATGTATAGGTTATAAGACTAGTCCGAGAAGGATAGGTATTCAAGAGGGATATAATAAAAACTTTCATGTAGATCACTGAAATGAAATGTATGGTTTAATGATAGGGTCTTTTACATCTATGTCCCTAACTAGAACCCACTACTCATATTTGCCCCTAATTTTGAAGCCTGCTCAATTTTGCCCCTCTGCTGTTATGTGCACTTATAGAAATGCCCTTCTGCGCCGTTACCGTTCAGTCAAACCCGGTCAAAGGGCTTTGACCATCCTGAAAAAATGGCAAAAAAAAACTAAAAAATCTGAAAATTTGTGGATCAAGGATACTCAGGTTCGCAAGATGTGTGCAAATTTTCGTGCTGTTTGGACATTCCAGGACCTCGTGGCAAAGAAAAAACAATAAATTCAAAAAAATAGCAAGAAAATTTAAAAAATATGAAATTTTTTGGTATCAAATAGTCTCGGGTCAACAAGGTGCGTGTAAATTTTTGTTGTATATGGACACTGTATGAGCTCGTGGAGGAAAAACAAAATTTGGCTCGGGAAAAAACTTTGGAAAAAATGACTATTTTGTTATTTTTGCCAGAACTCCTCGCATGCCATTTGATCACAAAACCTTGCCAGCACCTTGTGCACCCAAGCTCTTTGATGCCAAAAAATTTCATATTTTTTTGAATTTTCTTGTTATTTTATTTCAAATTTACTGTTCATAAGTATACACATTAACTGTTTTTCCTCGCCACGAGCTCTTGGCATGTCCAAATAGCACGAAAATTTGCACGCACCTTGCGCACATAATTATCTTCGATCTCACAATTTTTTTGTTTTTTTGCTATTTTTATTAGGACGGTCAAAGCCCTTCGATCGGACGATAACGATGCGGAAAAGAATTTCTGTAAGAGCACCTAACGATAGAGGGGCAAATTTGAGCAGGCTTCAAAATTAGGGGCAAATCTGAGTAGGTGGTTCAAGTTAGGGACAGAAATGCAAATGGCCCTTAATAATATTAATGTCATAATATGAAAGGATATAGGTTCATGATCATTGGTTAGTATAAATATCGGTATTAAAGCTTGTTATTAACATCTCATCTAAGTGGTGTTCATGCCATGGTGGGGAGGTTTGAGCATTGTATTTTTGATTGAAATCCTTGAGTCCTGTTACAATCGGATGCGCGCGATGATTGATACGTCTCCAACGTATCTATAATTTATGAAGTATTCATGCCATGTTTACAACAATTCTATATGATTTTAGTATAATTTGACTAGAACTAACCCGGACTGACGCAAGTTTCAGCAGAACTACCGTGGTGTTGTTTTTGTGCAGAAATAAAAGTTCTTGGAATGGGCTGAAAATTTACGGAGAATATTTTTGGAAAATGTAAAAAATATTGGAGCAAAAAGATACCAGAGAAGAGCCCCGGGCTAACCACAAGGGTGGTGGGCGCCCCACCCCCTAGGGCGCGCCTCCCGTCCTTGTCGTCGCCTCGTGGGTCCCCTTGACTTGTCCCAAAAGCCAAACACTCGTATAAATCCCAAAAACTCCAGAACAAAACCTAGATCGGGAGTTCCGCCGCCGTAAGCCTCTGTAGCGACAAAAAACGAATCTAGGCCCTCTCTGGCACCCTGCGGAAAGGGTCAATATCAACGGAGGCCATGGAGGAGGAAGCCGGAGGGGTCACCGTCGCCATGGAGGACAATGACCAGATGGAGAACCTTTCCCCATCTAAGGGGGATGCCATGGAGGAGGAAGCACAAAGGGGATAACCGCCCCCCTCTCTCTTGGTGGCGTCGGAGTGCCATCGGGGGAACCATCGCCGCAGTGATCGTCTTCATCAACATCACCATCTTCATCACCATCCTCATCTCTTTTACGTGGTCAACTCTCCCGCACCCCGCTGTAATCCCCTACTTGAACATGGTGCTTTATGCCACATATTATGATCCAATGATGTGTTGCCATCCAATGATGTTTTGAGTAGATTTCTTTTGTCCTTTGGGTTGATTGATGATCTAGATTGGTTTGAGTTGTATGTTTTACTTTGGTGCTGTCCTATGGTGCCTCCCGTGCCGCGCACACGTCAAGGATTCCAGCTGTAGGGTGTTGCAATACGTTCATGATTCGCGTATAGTGGGTTGCTTGAGTGACAGAAGCATAAACCCGAGTAAGGGGGTTGTTGCGTATTGGATAAAGGGTTCTTGATGCTTTAATGCTATGGTTGGGTTTTCTTAATGAACTTTAGTAGTTGCAGATGCTTGCTAGAGTTCCAATCATAAGTGCATATGATCCAAGGAGAGAAAGTATGTTAGCTTATGCCTCTCTCCCTCATATGAAATTGCAATAATGATTACCGATCTTGTTAACAATTGCCTAGGATAATTCAGCACACTGACCCATCATTATTCCACACTCGCTATTTATAATATATAGTAATATATTCTGACTTTATGATAATAGCACCTACTTTTATATTTTAGTTCTCCGATATCATACAAACTTATCCTCTTCATACCCACAATGTAGTTATATTTCTCGTTTCTAGTTGGAAACAAACATTCAGTGTACGTAGAGTCTTATCAGTGGCAGATAGGACTTGAGAGAATATTGATCTTACCTTTAGCTGCTTGTGGGTTTGATAACCCACAAGTATAGGGGATTGCAATAGTTTTCGAGGGTAGAGTATTCAACCCAAATCTATTGATTTGACACAAGGGGAGTCAAAGAATATTCTCAAGTATTAGCAGTTGAGTTGTCAATTCAAACACACCTGGAAGACTTAATATCTGCAGCAAAGTATTTATTAGCAAAGTAGTACGGAAGTAACGGTAACGGTGGCAAAAGTAACAGTAGCAGCTTTGTAGTAATTGTAACAGTGGCAACGGAAAAGTAACTAAGCAAAGATCAATATGCGAAAAGCTCGTAGGCATTGGATCAGTGATGGATAATTATGTCGGATGCGATTCCTCATGCAACAGTTATAACATAGGGTGAGACATAACTAGCTCCAATTCATCAATGTAATGTAGGCATGTATTCCGAATATAGTCATACATGCTTATGGAAAAGAACTTGCATGGCATCTTTTGTCCTACCCTCCCGTGGCAGCGGGGTCCTATTGGAAACTAAGGGATATTAAGGCATCCTTTTAATAGTACCGGACCAAAGCATTAACACTTAGTGAATACATGAATTCCTCAAACAACGGTCATCACTGGGAGTGGTCCCGATTATTGTCACTTCGGGGTTGCCGGATCATAACACATAGTAGGTGACTATTGACTTGCAAGATAGGATAAAGAACTCACATATATTCATGAAAACATAATAGGTTCAGATCTGAAATCATGGCACTCGGGCCCTAGTGACAAGCATTGAGCATAGCAAAGTCATAGCAACATCAATGTCAGAACATAATGGATGCTAGGGATCAAACCCTAACAAAACTAACTCGATTACATGGTAAATCTCATCCAACCCATCACCGTCCAGCAAGACTACTATGGAATTACTCACGCACGGCGGTGAGCATCATGAAATTGGTGATGGAGGAAGGTTGATGATGACGATGGCGATGGATTCCCCTCTCCGGAGCCCCGAACAGACTCCAGATCAGCCCTCCCGAGAGAGATTAGGGATTGGCGGCGGCTCCGTATCGTAAAACCTGATAAATCGTTCTCTCTGCTTTTTTTCTCCCTGAACGTGAATATATAGAGTTGGAGTTGAGGTCGGTGGAGCTTCAGGGGGCCCACGAGGCAGGGGGACGCGCCAGGGGGGTAGGCGCACCCCCACCCTCGTGGATAGGGTGTGGGCCCCTGATCTTGAGTCTTTTGCCAATATTTTTTATATATTCCAAAAATATTCTCCGTGAAGTTTCAGGTCATTCTGAGAACTTTTATTTCTACACAAAAGTAACACCATGGCAATTCTGCTGAAAACAACGTCAGTCCGGGTTAGTTCCATTCAAATCATGCAAGTTAGAGTCCAAAACAAGGGCAAAAGTGTTTGGAAAAGTAGATACGATGGAGACGTATCAACTCCCCCAAGCTTAAACATTTGCTTGTCCTCAAGCAATTCAGTTGACAAACTAAAAGTGATAAAGAAAAACTTTTACAAACTCTGTTTGCTCTTGTTGTTGTAAATATGTAAAGCTAGCATTCAAGTTTTCAGCAAAGATTATGAACTAACCATATTCACAATAACACTTAGGTCTCATGTTTACTCATACCAATGGCATAATCAACTAGCGAGCAATAATAATAAATCTCGGATGACAACACTTTATCGAAACAATCATGATATGATATAACAAGATGGTATCTCGCGAGCCCTTTCTGAGACTGCAAAACCTAAATGCAGAGCACCTCTGAAGATCAAGGACTGACTAAACATTGTAATTCATGGTAAAAGAGATCCATTCATAGTCATACTCAATATAAACTAACAATAATGCATGCAAATGAAAGCAGTGCTCTCCAACTGGTGCTTTTTAATAAGAGGGTGATGACTCAACATAAAAGTAAATAGATAGGCCCTTCACAAAGGGAAGCAGGGATTTGTAGAGGTGCTAGAGCTCGATTTTTGAAATAGAGATAAATAATATTTTGAGTGGCATACTTTCATTGTCAACATAACAACCGAGAGATCTCGATATCTTCCAATGTACACACATTATGGGCCGTTCCCAAACAGAATGGTAAAGTTTATACTCCCCCGCCACCAACAAGCATCAATCCATGGCTTGCCCGAAACAACGGGTGCCTCCAACTAACAACAGTCCTGGAGGAGTTTTGTTTGAAATTATTTTGATTTTGTTTGAGCATGGGACTAGGCATCCCGGTGACCAGCCATTTTCTCGTGAGTGAGGACCGGAGTCCACTCCTCTTGAGAATAACCCGCCTAGCATGGAAGATACAGACAACCCTAGTTGATACATGAGCTATTCGAGCATACAAAACAGAATTTCATTTGAAGGTTTAGAGTTTGGCACATACAAATTTACTTGGAACGGAAGGGAGATACCGCATATAGGAAGGTATGGTGGACTCATATGGAATAACTTTGGGGTTTATGGAAGTGGATTCACAAGCAGTATTCCCGCTTAGTACAAGTGAAGGCTAGAAAAAGACTGGGAAGCGACCAACTAGAGAGCGACAACAGTCATGGACACGCATTAAAATTAATAAACATTGAGTGCAAGCATGAGTAGGATATAATCCACCATGAACATAAATGTCGTGGAGGCTATGTTGATTTTGTTTCAACTACATGCGTGAACATGTGCCAAGTCGAGCCACTTGAATCATTCAATGGAGGATACCACCCTATCATACCACATCACAACCATTTTAATAGCATGTTGGCACACAAGGTAAACCATTATAAACTCCTAGCTAATTAAGCATGGCATGAGCAACTATAATCTCTAATTGTCATTGCAAACATGTTCCATTCATAATATGCTGAATCAGGAACGATGAACTAATCATATTTACCAAAACAAGAGAGGTAGAGTTCATACCAACTTCTCTCATCTCAATCAGTCCATCATATATCGTCATTATTGCCTTTCACTTGAACAACCGAACGGTGTGGATAATAATAATAGTGCACGTGCATTGGACTAAGCTGGAATATGCAAGCATTTAATACAAGGGAGAAGACAAGGCAATATGAGCTCTTTGTTAAATCAACAATAATGCATATAAGAGCCACTCAACATTTTCATCATGGTCTTCTTCTCTCGACCCCCAAAGAAAAAAAAAGAAAAAAAACTATTTACACGGGAAAGCTCCCAACAAGCAAAAGAAGAATGAAAAATCTTTTTGGGGTTTCTTCTAATTATTACTACTACAGACATGGAAACTAAACTAGCTAAAAGCAACAACTAATTTTTTGGTTTTTCTAAAGGTTTTTCAAACACACAAGAAGAAGACTAAAAAAAGGAAATAAACTTGCATGGATAGTACAATGAAAAAGTATGAGCACCGACAACTAGAATGAGTGTGTGAACATGAATGTAATATCGGTGGGAAATACGTACTCCCCCAAGCTTAGGCTTTTGGCCTAAGTTGGTCTATGGCCACGGCTGGCCTAGCAGATATCCAAGTTGTCCTCTCCAGTGTACTGAGGAGGATCCTTAGGGCGCCACTGGTTAGCGAGCTCCTCCGGACCCCAGTAATAAACAGACTGCCGATAAGGGTCAAGTGGTGGCTCCGGCTCAGCATCTGGAGCAGGTGCCACGCTCAAGTATGCATGAATGGCCTCCGACAAAATCAGTACGTGCCTGAAAATATGTTAAACAGAGAGGGTGCAGGCAAGGTAATAATCTCACTGTAATTTTTATCAAATATCAATTTATACTTATGCATCTTCTTCTTATCTTTAACAATAAAATCATGTGCTACCATACTCTTATAATCTAGAAAAATAGGAGGCAACAACTTTTCCTCTTTCTCATAATGCCTAAAAGGTAAGTTAATGTGTGCAGCAAGTCGCGATGTGACGCGCTCAATTCAATCATACACTAATCATACACACAAATGTGTACGATCAAGATCAAGGACTCACGGGAAGATATCATAACACAACACTAGACACAAATTAAAATAATACAAGCTTTATATTACAAGCCAGGTCCTCGAGGGCTCGAATACATAAGCTCAAAAACACAAGAGTCAGCGGAAGCAACAATATCTGAGTACAGACATGAGTTAGACAAGTTTTCCTTAAGAAGGCTAGCACAAAAGCAGCAAACGATCGAAAAGGCAAGGCCTCCTGCCTGGGATCCTCCTAACTACTCCTGGTCGTCGGCGGTCTCCATGTAGTAGCAGGCATCGGCGGTGGCATCTGGCTCCTGGGCTCCGACATCTGGTTGCATCAACCGGAAAGGAGAAGAAAGGGGGAAAAGGGGGAGCAAAGAAACCGTGAGTACTCATCGAAAGTACTCGCAAGCAAGGATCTACACTACATATGCAACATTATCAAAGGAAGGTTGTATATGTGGACTGGGCTGCAGAAAAGCCAAAATAGAGGGGAGAACCTAGTCCTATTGAAGACTAGCATCTTCTGGAAACCACCATCTTGCAGCAACAGGAGGGAGTAGAGTAGCATAAAGTAAAGTAGTAGAAGTGTTATCAACCTCGTCCAGAGATCCTTTCTCGACTTCCTGCGAGAAAGCAATCCTAGAGCCATACTATCCATTTCTCATCACAATCCATTTCTCATCACAAGTAATCAGTTCTAGTTATATCGATCGGGATACAACTCCAAGTGTCCGTTACCATAGGACAGGCTATCGATAGATGTTTTCTTCCCTGCAGGGGTGCACCAACTTACCCACCAGGCTTGATTAACTCCGGCCGGACACACTTTCCTAGGTCATGCCCGACCTCGGCCAAACAATACGCCGCAACTCGACCTAGGATTAATAGAGAGGTCAGCACGCCGAACTAAACCTATGCCCCCAGGGTCATGGGCCATCGCCCCGCAAACTCCTGCACGTTGCGAACACGGCCGGTGAGTAGACCTAGCTACCTCCTTGAAAAAGGCAGGTGCTTACGCAGTCCAACCCGGCGCGCGCCGCTCAGTCGCTGACGTCTATTAAGCTTCGGCTGATGCATACGACGCAGAACGCCCATACTATGCCCACGTGATGGTTAGTGCTATCAGGCCAGAGGCCCCTCGGATCAAATATCCAAATCGTAGTGGATTAGGAACGCGTGGTAACAAGCAGAGACTCACGTAAGATGTGACCCCGTTGCCCCGTCTCGAGGACTTGCGGCAAGGGCTAGCAATGCCCGGCCACGCCTTGTAATTATCTCGCGGGGACGCTCTAGGTCAACCCGACTCCTCATTACTCACAAATATGCTCGCGCGGGTACCCCTCAGGGCCGACCTGTCTTTAGTAACAGGGCTCAGTGTAAAGTCATAGTAACCATAGTAACCGTGTGTCTAACACCAAGTGGAAAACCTGAGGAATCACCCTTGACGGATTCCACTCGATGTAATCATTAAGGTGAATGTAAGAGGAACCACCCCCGAGGTTCACACTTGAGGGGTTGCACGACAGAGTCGCATCGGAAGTGGTTAAGGCGGAATCACCCCTGATGACCACGACCGAATAGCTTCACTACAGGGTTAACATCGGCGTCAGAGAGGTCTCACCCTCGGCACTCGATAGTAACCCAGTAGTGTCGAGCAACACAGGGTAAAGTGATGTGCAGTGCCGGGGCCTGGTCTTCGATCCCGTTGATTGGGTCTTCAATGATGAAGCAGGGGAAACAAGGACAAGGTGGGGGTCACTGATGGATCACTAACCAACCTATACTAAGCAGTTTAGGATAAGCAGGTAGGTAACAATGAGCAGGTTATGCATCAGAATAGGAGCAAACAATAACAGTAGCAAAATCTAATGCAAGCATGAGAGAATGGAATGGGCGATATCGGAATGATCAAAGGGGGGGCTTGCCTGGAAGCTCCGCTAAAAGGGAAGAAGTGTCGTCGGTGGCGTAGTCGATCACAGAAGTATCATCGGTCTCGGGGTCTACCGGAGAGAAGAGGGGGAAGAAACAGTAAATACATAGCAAGCAAGTGCAAAACAGGACAACAAGCAGAGCTAGACGTGTTCTAACACGGTGCTATACGTTATCGGCGAAGGGGATAACATCCGGGAATGTTTCCCCGAACTTTGACATTTTCGAACCAATGAAACGAAGGGGAAAGGTTGCATGTTCGCTATGGTAGGGACATCTGGCAGACAATCGCACCGCGTAATCGGATTCGTCTCATTGTTCTGAGCAACTTTCATGTAGAAAACATTTTCATCTGAGTTATGGATTAATTTATATGAATTTCCAAAGATTTAAACATTTTTTAATTTTAATTAGAAATAAACCAGAATATTCTTCTGTCTCCTAGTGCTACTCTAGCCCATGTGTATGACAATGGGGCCAGTGGGGTGGGGTTGACCCAGTCAAAGGTTGACTGGTCAATATATGAATAGTAAAAGTGGGTCCCGTGTGTCATTGCCTTTACTTTAATTAGATGATTTTAGTTGTTTTATTTAGGCTGCGGGTCCGTCGGCACTTACTACTAGTAGTAGGATAGAACTAACAGTAATCTAGTTAGGCCATATGGCAATGGTACTAGCCAGCCATGGTGGCTGTACGTGAAGTTCACGTACAAGCACACACATAATCTGCTGGCGGCCATGGCCAAGCATCAGCAGCAGCACCTAGCAGCAGTATTTGAGCAGCAGCGGCATGAACAGCGGCAGCGCCGTAGCAGGCACACAGAGCAGCGGCTAGCGGCAGCAACAAGCAACGGAAGTAGCAGCGAAGCAGCGCGGGCGACGACGGGCGTGGCGGTAGCGCGACCACTCGTGGGTGGGCGTGCACGGGAGCACGGCCAGGCGAGCAGTGGCGCGTGCTCGAGCAGCGGCCATGGACGAGGACAAGGCGGCGGCTACGGCTACATATCGAAAGGGGAAAGCAGGGGAATCGGGGGAGGAGCTCACTGGGGAGGCGCAAGGGGGCTCGGTGACGGCTTAGTAGCTGCAGGCTCGCCAAAATCGCTGAGATTTGCCGGCGACCCGAGGAAGAAGAGGTCAGCATCGAGGGCGATGCAGGGGCTCCCAACTCGAACACGCTGTTGCCGATGACGAGGGATTCAAGGGCCAGTGGACGCGGTGGATTGCTGCAGGGGGGGGGGTGGGGGCTCGGTGGCTATGCGGGCGGCGAACCCATGGCAACGGCGGCGACGGTTTCCTCCAGATCGAGAAGATGGGCTAGAGCGAATCTGAGAGGGAGAGGGAAAGGGAGATGGGGGATTTGGGGGCTAGGGTTTCGGGGAGGGAGGAGGGGCGTCGGGGTTTTGTAGACGAGATGGGAGGCCGTGGATGGCCGGCACCTGGCCGGGGCGCCATGGATGGCCTCCACGATCCCCTGTTGTCTCCTGTAGCGGGAGGAACATCATGAGTGGGGGGAGTTGGGCTGTTGGGCAAGGAGCCATCTGGGCCAAGTGCACCGGGGGAGGGGAGGGGCCTTTCTCTTTTGTTTCCCTTTCGGTTTCTCCTTTTCCTTTTCTGTATCTAATTATCTACTCATTTGTATTCAAATGAGTGACCAATGAATTTAGTTGAATGTTAAACTTAACATATAATTCAGGCACAACATTGTAGTGTTGCATAAAAAGTTTCAAAGCCAAAGGAAATGTTCAAGCATTTTTAAAAAAATTGAAAAGGCCAATTAATATGTTGCTGGGCCACTTATATTTTCCTAGGGATTAAAGGGAGAGCCAAATGATGTTGGTTGCCACATGATAATTAGCTAGTGAATATTTGCAACCCAACGAACATTTTTTTACCGTTTAAAGGAATAAGAATTTGACTTGTTTTGGAAGTTGAATTTGATTCGTGTTTGAACCAAAGTAAGATTAGTAAAAATTAATTATGATGACGTGGCACCATTAAAAGGAGTTTACTGTAGCGTGACACCCGGGGTGTTACAAATCTCCTCCACTACAAGAAATCTCGTCCCGAGATTTAAGTGGGGAAGTAAAAGAGTAACTTCGGGAGAACTGGCCCTTATAGGGTTAATTATCTGGTGAACAATGTAGGGAATATGACAGAAGTATCTCTCGAGTTGAAACTTAAGAAAACTTCGCGAGCAAAATATGAAGGTACAATAAGAAGCTTCAAGCGGATAGGCAACCGTTCGTTGCCTGAAACAGAGGGTGAAAGGGGGTTAGAGCAATGGGAATAGGTATGGCGTCTGATACCAGAATAGATCGCTAGTAATGTGGCTCGTGATTTACATACGGAACCAAATGTGAGGAACAATTTTGGAAAACAGGGATGTACAGGAGTCAGGTTTCGATCCTGTGGAACTGTGGGTTATGGGCCCACCATGTGGGTTAAAAAGTAGGAATGAAGCTGGCATCTTGCACGGTCATGATAGCGAGGCATGTCAGAGGAAAACCTGTCAGTTATGGTGGCAACAACGTTGGTACCAAGGGCGAGGGATGAAGAGAACCATTTTCCCGCTCGGTGAAACGAGGTGGACCAGTAGGCAAAGTTCTCATCCATCAGTGGTTACCATAATGTCATCAACATTAGTAACAGGGTTGTACTGACCGAGTTGTACCTTGAGGCGTTTTTATAAGCAGGGAATTATTTCTTCTTTTATCATATAGATCAAAAGAAAGACTAAAAAACCAATGGAAAGGAAAAAGTGATTATCAGGATTAATCAGATCAAAGGAAAGGAAAAATGTGTTTGCACACAAGAATTTAGGGTATATCCTTCCCAAGGAAAGGCGGGGCATGATATACATGATAGGACAGCAAGTTCAAAAGTATTTAGACAAAGGGGCGAGGGAAGAATCATGATATTACCCACACCACGGTGTTGGAATAATAAATCAAGAAACATTTAGCATTGCGCTTCCAATGTTCTTGTTGATATACAGAGTTCCATAGTCCTGCTTCGAGGTAGCAATAACATGGTGTTTCGGGTAAGAGTTGGATTTGAAGATCTCAAAAGATACAAAGGAACACTTCCAAGATTATCTCGGAACGTAAGGAATAACCAAACACTACCAGGTCTGTGTTGGCAGGAAGTCAATGATGACATCGATGATACCAAAAACCATCGAGGGGCAGGGATGGTATTTCTAGCCATGAATTCAATTGACATACCTGAAGAAGCCAAAGTGTTGACGGTGATCACGACAAATTTTGCTGAGAGACTCTATGAAGATGCCATCGAGCAGCGACGACATCAAGCAAAAGGAAGGATGAAGTGAAAGCCTATGAGAACCACGGATTTGACACAAGCTCGAAATCAAGCTTGTTGTTCGAGGTGAAATGATTAGATGAGGAAGATCGACGTAGGCTTAGTTCGTCGATGGAAGTTGCTCTGGGCACAAGGACCAGGTAGCACAGTTAGAATTAGCACGACAATGATTTAGTCGATCAGGCTAGGAATGACTTGAAGGATTACTAAACTCATAGGCAACGAAAATTACTTAGAGTTGTTGAATCGGAGTGCGGGATCGATTCTCTTATCGGTATTGTCGAGTGACTGATAACTAAGAACCCGGGGGGAAATCTGAAATTGGTGAGAAGTAATACTATATGAATACTCATAGGAAGCAACACAGTTATTTGATATCCTCGAGATACCAGAGGATAATACTCGAAGAAAGATCAAAATAGAGGTTGCAGAGATGTATTGATCTGCAGAAGGCAAGTGATTTAACTTGTCTGAGAAATGGAATCAAAGGAGAACAATCATGGTCGGAACCACGGTTGCAAAGGATCAATTCACCGATACCAGATGATATTATATCAAGGGAAAAGTTATTATTACAAGAAGCTTCCATGATAAGTTCCACATCGTGTCTATGGGCATGAACACAAAGTTCAAGGTCGACTCCCACTTCTTCAATGCATAACCTCTCATTTACTTCTCGCTTTTGACAAAGTTGTAGTGTAGAAATTTTTATCCTGCATTTCTCCAGTAGAGTATGACCCATAGAAATTTCCAGGTTCACACAAATTAGGGAAAGCATTAGTTCAACCCGTCGGGGCATCTTAGGAACATTTGCAAAAACTTTAGAGGTAATTAACTCAAGCTCGGAAGCAGAGCATGGTTGACAAAGCAGAGAATACAATTTACTAAAGGCAATATGTATCAGGGGAAGAGCACACAAAATTTTGAACATGAAGGAAACTACCGGATAATAATCCAACAAAGGATTCAAGGTCCTCAATGGATCTGATTTAAGTATCAGTACTCAATCGGAAGAAGGAAAGAATGCAAAGGCATTGGATTATAGAAACATCTGAATAATTCGATGCTTAATGCAAAGAAATTATGATTTCCAAATTAGAAGATCAGAAGCAGACACTATGATAAAAAAGGCAAGTAAGTTGAATAGATATAAATCAACAATCACTTAAAGTTTGTTTTGCCGAGAACCAGCTCATGTCCGGAGTGACGCCTGAGCCGGAAAGATCATTTAAAAGGATCAACTGATGATTGCGCGCATTCGCTCACATATTGAATCAATAGGAACAAAATGACAGTGTCAAATGATACTAATGAATATTGCTAGACATATGAGAAACATCCATAATGTAAGTAGACAAGTAATTGCCGAGCAATAGTTTGAAGAGGATTCTCGGAAGATTGAATAGTATTTCAGAGAATCTTATGAAGCATACAAACAACTGGGGATGAACGGATACTCGATAAGTGCGAGGAATTATCCGTAGGGGTATTCATGTGGTAAAGAACTGCACGGCAGTAAGCTCAAAGGATTCTCGGGGCAACGGAGAGTATTTTAGGGCATCTTGAAATAACGTGAGCAACAAGGAATGATTGTATGAATGACAAGTGTATGTAGTTATCCATAAGGATATATCGATGGTAGGGAATTGCAAAAGCGACAGGCACAAAGTCTCAAGATATCATCGTAGAGTATCTTCGAAATCTTCTGGTGCAGCAGGCGATCATCTGTAATAAGGGGCTCTCCTGGAGGAAGTAATTACGAGATCCTAGTGTTAGAGTTAGTACATTCATTTAACCCGAATGGAAGAGAGATCAAAGTCCCAGAGTATAGAGAAGGAGTAAAAGATCCTAATACAACCCAATGGCAACGTGGGCCCATAAGCCGCACAACCATGTTAGCAAAAGTTTTGCGAACACTAGACTCAACTTCGGCCAAGGAGTTGGAAAGGGGGCTACCTACAGGCAGTCGGCTCTGATACCAACTTGTGACGCCCTCGATTCAACCGTACACTAATCATACACGCAAATGTGTACGATCAAGATCAAGGACTCACATGAAGATATCACGACATAACTCTAGACACAAATAAAAATAATACAAGCTTTATATTACAAGCCAGGGCCTCGAGGGCTCGAATACATAAGCTTGAAAACACAAGAGTCAGCGGAAGCAACAATATCTGAGTACAGACATGAGTTAGACAAGTTTGCCTTAAGAAGGCTAGCACAAAAGCAACAAACGATCGAAAAGGCAAGGCCTCCTGCCTGGGAGCCTCCTAACTACTCCTGGTCGTCGGCGGTCTCCACGTAGTAGCAGGCATCGGTGGTGGCATCCGCTCCTGGTTCGGCATCTGGTTGGATCAACCGTAAAGGAGAAGAAAGGGGAAAAAGCGGGAGCAAAGCAACCGTGAGTACTCATCCAAAGTACTCGCAAGCAAGGATCTACACTACATATGCAACATTATCAAAGGAAGGTTGTATATGTGGACTGGGCTGCAGAAAAGCCAGAATAGAGGGGAGAACCTAGTCCTATCGAAGACTAGAATCTTCTGGAAACTACGATCTTGCAGCAACATTAGGGAGTAGAGTAGCATAAAGTAAAGTAGTAGAAGTGTTATCAACCTCGGCCAGAGATCCTTTCTCGACTCCCTGCGAGAAAGCAATCCCAGAGCCATACTATCCATTTCTCATCACAATCCATTTCTCATCACAAGTAACCAGTTCTAGTTGTATCGATCGGGATACAACTCCAAGTGTCCGTTACCATAGGACAGGCTATCATAGATGTTTTCTTCCCTGCAAGGGTGCACCAACTTACCCACCACGCTTGATTAACTTCGGCCGGACACACTTTCCTGGGTCATGCCCGGCCTCGGCCAAACAATACGCCACAACCCGACCTAGGATTAATAGAGAGGTCAGCACGCCGCACTAAACCTATGCCCCCAGGGGTCATGGGCCATCGCCTCGAACTCCTGCACGCTATAACGCCGCCGGTGAGCGCACCTAGCTACCTCCTTGAAAAAGGCAGGTGCTTACGCAGTCCAACTCGGCGCGCGCCGCTCAGTCGCTGACGTCTATTAAGCTTCGGCTGATGCATACGACGCAGAACGCCCATACTATGCCCACGTGATGGTTAGTTCTATCAGGCCAGAGGCCCCTCGGATCAAATATCCAAATATTAGTGGATTAGGAACGCACGGTAACGAGCAGAGACTGACGAAAGATGTGACCCCGTTGCCCCGTCTCGAGGACTTGTGGCAAGGGCTAGGAATGCCCGGCCACGCCTCGTAATTATCTCGCGGGCACCCTCCAGGTCAACCCGACTCCTCATTACTCGCAAATATGCTCGCGCGGGTACCCCTCAGGGCCGACCCGTCTTTAGTAACAGGGCTCAGTGTAAATTCATAGTAACCATAGTAACCGTGTGTCTAACACCAGGTGGAAAACCCGAGGAATCACCCTTGATGGATTCCACTCGATGTAATCATCAAGGTGAACGTAAGAGGAACCACCCCCGAGGTTCACACTTCAGGGATTGCACGACAGAGTCGCATCGGAAGTGGTTAAGGCGGAATCACCCCCGATGGCCACGACCGAATAACTACACTACAGGGTTAACATCAGAAGTGCTGTAGAGGTCTCACCCTCAACACTCGATAGTAACCCAGTAGTGTCGAGCAACTAAGGGGAAAGTGATGTGCGGTGCCGGGGCCTGGTCTTCGATCCCGTTGATCGGGTCTTCAATGATGAAGCAGGGGCAACAAGGACAAGATGGGGGTCACTGATGGATCACTATAACCAACCTATACTAAGAAGTTTTGGATAAGCAGGTAGGTAACAATGAGCATGTTATGTATCAGAATAGGAGCAAACAATAACAGTAGCAAAATCTAATGCAAGCATGAGAGAATGGAATGGGCGATATCGGAATGATCAAAGGGGGGGCTTGCCTGGAAGCTCCGCTGAAAGGGAAGAAGTGTCGCGGTGACGTAGTCGATCACAGAAGCATCATCAGTCTCGGGGTCTACCGGAGAGAAGAGGGGGAAGAAACAGTAAATACATAGCAAGCAAGTGCATAACAGGACAACAGGCAGAGCTAGACGTGTTCTAACGCGGTGCTATACGTTACCGGGGAAGGGGATAACATCCGGGAATGTTTCCCCGAACTTTGGCATTTTCGAACCGATGAAACGAAGGGGAAAGGTTGCATGTTCGCTATGGTAGGGACGTGTGTGAGACAAATGGACCGCGTATTCAGATTTGTCTCGTCGTTCTGAGCAACTTTCATGTAGAAAACATTTTCATCTGAGTTATGGATTAATTTATATGAATTTCCAAAGATTTAAACATTTTTTTAATTTTAATTAGAAATAAACCAGAATATTCTTCTGTCTCCTAGTGCTACTCTAGCCCATGTGTATGACAATGGGGCCAGTGGGGGTGGGGTTGACCCAGTCAAAGGTTGACTGGTCAATATATGAATAGTAAAAGTGGGTCCCGTGTGTCATTGCCTTTACTTTAATTAGATGATTTTAGTTGTTTTATTTAGGCAGCGGGCCCGGTGTCACTCACTACTAGTAGTAGGATAGCACTAACAGTAATCTACTTAGGCCATATGGCAATGGCACTAGCCAGCCATGGTGGCTATACGTGAAGCTCACGCACAAGCACACACATAATTTGCTGGCGGCCATGGCCAAGCATCAGCAGCAGCACCTAGCAGCAGTATTTGAGCAGCAGCGGCAGCACCGTAGCAGGCACACAGAGCAGCGGCTAGCGGCAGTAGCAAGCAACGGAAGTAGCAGCGAAGCAACAACGGTGCAAGGAGCAGCACAGCAGCGAAGCAGTGCGGGCGACGACGGGCGTGGCGGTGGCGCGGCCACGCGTGGGTGTGCGTGCACGAGGGCACGACCAGGTGAGCTGTGGCGCGTGCTCGAGCAGCGGCCATGGACGAGGAAAAGGCGGCGGCTACGCCTACGGATCGAAAGGGGAAAGTAGGGGAATCGGGGGAGGAGCTCACTGGGGAGGCGCAAGGGGGCCCGGTGACGGCTTAGTAGCTGCAGGCTCGCCGGAATCACCGAGATTTGCCGGTGACCCGAGGAAGAAGAGGGCGGCGTCGAGGGCGATGCAGGGGCTCCCAACTCCAACACGCTTTTGCCGATGATGAGGGAGTCGACGGCGGGGCCGGTGGACGCAGTGGATTGCTGCGGGGGGGGGGGGGGGGGCTAGTTGGCTGTGCGGGTGGCGAACCCATGGTGACGGTGGCGATGGTTTCCTCCAGATCGAGAAGATGGGCCAGAGCAAATCTGAGAGGGAGAGGGAGAGGGAGATGGGGGATTTGGGGGCTAGGGTTTCGAGGAGGGAGGAGGGGCGTCGGGGTCTTGTAGACGAGAGGAGAGGCCGTGGATGGCCGGCACCTGGTCAGGGCGCCATGGATGGCCTCCACGATTCCCTGTTGTCTCCTATAGCGGGAGGAACATGATGAGTGGGGGGAGTTGGGCTGCTGGGCCAGCAGGCCATCTGGGCCAAGTGCACGGGGGGAGGGGATGGGCCTTTCTCTTTATTTTCCCTTTTGGTTTCTCCTTTTCCTTTTCTGTATGTAATTAGCTACTCATTTGTATTCAAATGAGTGACCAATGAATTTAGTTGAATGTTAAACTTAACATATAATTCAGGCACAACATTGTAGTGTTGCATAAAAAGTTTCAAAGCCAAAGGAATTGTTCAAGCATTTTTTTAAAAATTGAAAAGGCCAATTAATATGTTGTTGGGCCACTTATATTTTCCTAGGGATTAAAGGGAGAGCGAAATGATGTTGGTTACCACATGATAATTAGCTAGTGAATATTTGCAACCTAACGAACATTTTTGATTTACCGTTTGAAGGAATAAGAATTTGACTTGTTTTGGAAGTTGAATTTGATTCATGTTTGAACCAAAGTAAGATTAGCAAAAATTAATTATGATGACGTGGCACCATTAAAAGGAGTTTATTGTAGCGTGATACCCGGGGTGTTACACGCGAAGCAAAGATGCCTCCAAAGATGGGACCCTTTGTACGGTTCAGATTTAACCGTTTAGCAACAATAGCGCCTAAACTGAAAGTAGTATCACGAAACAAGGCATGGCGCAAAATAACTATATCAGGGGCACTAAGGTTTCCACTGTTCCCACGACCAATTAAGCATCTACTAGCAAATATTTCAAAGTAACGTAGAACAGGAAAATGTATGTTAGTGATTCTTGCATCAGAAACTTTCCTCGTTTCCCCTACAACAATCATATCAATAAACCCTTCCACATCGTTACGATGTGGTTCCTCTATGCTGCCCGCAAAGGGTAACTTGCAAACCGAACAAAAATCATAAAGTGACATCTCCTTAAACTCATCATATAAATAAAAATCCACCGAAGGTGGTGATCTCCTAGCATGGAAATGGAAATTTTTCACGAAAATATTAGTGAGGAGGAGATACTATTCGCGCTGGTCGCGGAGGAAGTCAACGAGGCCCGCATTCTCAACCAAATAATAAAAATCATCATGAATCCCGGCTGGTCTCAAGAACTCATCACAAGGCCATTCACACGGACGAACTTCCGCGGTGTGAGGAAGATTATATTTGGGCTTCTTATTCTCTTCACTTTGCTTATCCTTCGAGTTTCGGCTCGAAGAGCCCCTCAATAATCTCTTCATCATTTTCTGAAATTTTTAGTGACTCAAAATAAAAGTGAACCAAACTCAACAAGATTGATAGCAACTACTCCCACAATTGCCTAGAGGCTATATCATGCATTAAAACTACTTGGAACCAAATAAATTTGACATGCAAGCTCAAGAACAGGGTCACCTAAGCAGCAAAAATTTGCAATAAATAAAGCACTAGAACAAAAACTAATTGGACCATTGGAGGAGTCACATACCAAAGAATAATCCCCCAAAGCAGTTTTGTGAATGGAGCTTTGAGCAAGGTGATCAAAAATCGCAGCAAGATGAGCTAGAACTCGTGCTTGAGCTGGTTGGTGATTTTTTCTGGAGGAAGAAGGAGTGTGTGGGTACAGGAATAAGTGGAGAGGGGCCACGAGGGGCCCACGAGGCAGGGGCGCCAAGGGGTAGGGCACGCCCCGCACCCTCGTGGCGGTGGTTGCCCTCCGTGTGTTCTCAGTGCCAGATATTCTTAAATATTCTAGAAAAACATATTTCATTTTCGGGACAATTGGAGAACTTTTATTTTCGGGGTATTTTTTTATTGCAAGGATAATTCAGAAAATAGACAGAAAATACTATTTTTGCTTTATTCAATCTAAATAACAGAAAGTAAAAGGAGGGTACAGAAGGTTGTGCTTTCTAAGTTCATCCATCTCATGCTCATCAAAAGGAATCCACTAACAAGGTTGATCAAGTCTTGTTAACTAACTCATTCCGAATCGCATGAAACCGGAGAATTTTCGAATAGCACTAGGTTAACTCAACGGGGATATGCACGTCCCCAACAATAAGAATATCACATTTCTTCTTGACAGTAGGAAGAGGAAATTCAAAACCTCCAATAGTAATTCTTGAAGTTTTTCCAATAGAATTTATACTGTGGACTTGAGGTTGTTTCCTCGGAAAGTGTACCGTATGCTCATTACCATTAACATGAAAAGTGACATTGCCTTTGTTGCAATCAATAACAGCCCCTGCGGTATTCAAAAAGGGTCTACCAAGGATAATCGACATACTATCATCCTCGGGAATATCAAGAATAACAAAGTCCATTAAAATAGTAACGTTTGCAACCAGAAGAGGCACATCCTCACAAATACCGACACGTATAGCAGTTGATTTATCGGCCATTTGCAAAGATATTTTAGTAGGTGTCAACTTATTCAAATCAAGTCTATGATATAAAGAGAGAGGCATAACACTAACACCGGCTCCAAGATCACATAAAGCAGTTCTAACATAGTTTCTTTTAATGGAGTATGGTATAGTTGGTACTCCCGGATCTCCAAGTTTCTTCGGTATTCCACCCTTAAAGTATAATTAGCAAGCATGGTGGAAATTTCAGCTTCCGGTATCTTTCTCTTATTTGTAACAATATCTTTCATATAGTTAGCATAAGGATTCATCTTACGCATATCAGTCAAACGCATACGCAAAAAGATAGGACTAACCATTTCAGCAAAGCGCTCAAAATCCTCATCATCCTTTTTCTTGGATGGTTTAGGAGGAAAAGGCATGGGTTTCTGAACCCATGGTTCTCTTTCTTTACCGTGCTTTCTAGCAACGAAGTCTCTCTTATCATAATGTTGATGCTTTGACTGTGGGTTATCAAGATCGACAGCAGGTTCAATCTCTACATCATTGTTATTGCTAGGTTGAGCATCAACATGAACATCATCATTCACATTATCACTAGGTTCATGTTCATTACCATATTGTGTTTCAGCATCAGAGATAGAAATATCATTGGGATTTTCAGGTGTGTCAACAACAGGTTTATTAGAAGCATGCAAAGTACTATCATTTTTCTTTATCTTCTTTTTAGAAGGAATAGGTGCATCAACATTAGTTCTCTGAGAATCTTGCTCAATTATCTTAGGGTGGCCCTCAGGATACAAAGGTTCCTGAGTCATTTTACCCCCTCTAGTCATAACTCTAACAACATTATCATTGTTCTTATTATTTAATTCATTGAGCAAATCATTCTGAGCTTTAAGCACTTGTTCTACTTGAGTGGTAACCATAGAAGCATGTTTGCTAATAAGTTTAAGTTCACCTTTAACTCTACACATATAATCACTCAAGTGTTCAATCATATAAGCATTACATTTTAATTGTCTACCAACATAAGCATTGAAGTTTTCTTGTTTAACAATAAAATTATCAAACTCATCTAAGCATTGGCTAGCAGACTTATTGTAACATCCCAAATTTTCAATTTGGAATGTTATACATAGATCATTCATGCATATCATATTTTATTGCATTTCGATTCACGATCCTCGAAATCCTAAGCAACTCAAGGACCCTCGGAGAGAGTTGGGGATTTCCCAGTTTTCATATTTGAATTTATCAAATATTGAAACAAGGATTTTTGATTTCAATTATTTTTCTCTCCGAAAAATATTTCATATTAAAATATATGAGAGGAGATAATATGACTTCTCCAAAATAATTGAAATATCAGAGGGAAAAAATTAAAATCAAATATTTGATTTTATTCGGATTTTATTGCTATTTTATTTGCATTAGAAAAATTGCATGTTTTCAAAATTGCATTTTAGGGCCAAGAAAATGTTCATCTCGTTCTAAATATTTTATTTAGACGGTGAAAATTTGTTTTGGAATTTTTAGATTTTTTATTTTATTTTCAAGGATTTATTTTTGGTTCGGTGGAATTATTTTAAAAAAAAAATTCCAGCGCCCGACTGGGCCAAAGCCCAGTAGGCCGGCCGCTAAGCGCCGCCGTCTCCGACAGGCGTCGTGGTATTCTCACGGGGGTGCAAGCGACATATGCCACAAGGTGGCTTCATGTGAGGGCAAGATCTGTCACGATAGGCCGGGAGGCGGGTATGCGAGTAGCACGCGCTAGTTTACCTGTGTTCGGGCTCTCCGGAGAGATAACACCCCTACTCCTGCATGTTTGAGTATATCTGGTATATCTGGTACAGAGTGCTCCTGGAGCTGTATCTGAGGTCAGTGCCATATGCATCTGGCTTTGTATATGCCTCATATGTGGCATGCTAGTGGCCGGCCATGCTCATGGCCGTGAGCATGCATGTGGGTGCTCATGCGTGTGTGTGTGAGAGAGTGGATGGATGGATGGATGGATGGATAGCTATATATAGTGTGGAGCTAGCTTGCTATCTAAGCTATGTGGTGGACATGAGGGCATGGTGTGGGTGTCACACTTGTCCCCTGGGTCACTTCATAAATAGTGCCAGGGGACAAGTGACACTGTACATGATGGCTGGGGGTGTCCCGTGAACAAAGGTCTGCACGGTTGTCACGTCAGTGCAATGGCAATGGCAATGGCCGGGTTGGTTGGCGTGGGGAGTCGGCAGCCCGAGTCGGCGTGGTGGTGCTAGTGAGTCGGCCGGGCGGCCGGGGAGTCGGCAGCCCGGAGTCGGCTCGGTGGTGCAGTCCAGCTCGATCGGCCTGGGCGGCCGGGGAGTCGGACTGAGTGGCTTTGCTAGCCCGATGTCTTGGAATATCGTCTTGCCGTCTTCGGGGTATCCGTGTCCAATTACTCCGACATGGAGACCGAGGCCGCCGCCGCCCCGACCTGGAGTCCGGCCGGGACTCCGCGTCCCTGCCGCCTTGCCCCCTCCTCCAAGCCGCCGCCCCCTCTTTAAATACCCCCCGAACCCTCCACCACCACCCAAAGCCGCCAGCCCCACCGCCCCGACCGCAGCAGCCGCCGCCTTCGCCGCGCCGCCCGCCGCCAAGCACCGTCGCCACCGCCCCTCACCGCGCCGCTGCCGTCGCTCCGCCGCCGCAGCCCCGCCTCGCCGGAACCTCGCCGGAGGTAACGCGCCGTTGCCGCCGCCGTTTTTTTAGAAAACCGATCCTGTTTTAAAAAAAACCCTAGTTCATTTTTTAGATTGGTTCGCCGGTTTTTCCCGGTTTAACTACTTAGCGGACGTTCGTCCGTACGTTCGTTTTAACAAACGGTTTTTGCTCGATAGTTACAGACAACGAACGCTCGTTTGTTAGCCTGTTCGTCAATTTTCTCTTTCTCGGAATTTTTTCCGTGATTATTTTCGATCACGATTTCTGATCCAATTTTCGTTTCAAATTGTCTTTTCGCTCGTTTATCGGAATCAGGCGATTCAAGCGCCTAGATCTACGTCTCAAGACCCTCTTTCTGTTTAATCAACTTGAACAAGATTTTGGTACTGTAAAATTTGACTTTAGTTCAGATTAGTAAACCGGAGTTCTTAAGTTGAACCTTCTGGTCAATTGTTCTTATTTGAGTTTTGCTCGTGCATCTTTGCTTGATTGCTTATCTATGCTATTGTTTGTTTGTGATAGAATTTCCGGAGTGCGAAGCATGCTACTACGAGTCCCTAGGTTTTGCGGATCTTCAGCAAGGCAAGTAACACATTGATCATACTCTTCTTTTACCCAGTTTTTATGCATTAGTCTCAATCCTCGAACATTGCATGATTAGGATGTCATTAACATGTGGGTTGGGAAGTAGTTGATGAGGTAGAACCTATTGCCCTGTTATATTCAAACCCTTGGGAGTTACTTCCACGTATTGCTTATATTGCTATGCTATGCTTGCAGACGTGGTTTGGGTGAGTGAAATCCATGACAGATGTGAGATTGTTAATTAATGGTTCAACTTAAGGTGGCAACTTAAATACACATCTGGGTGGATTGAGGCACCTGGAGAATCTACGTGTTGCCTATATTTTTTGGAAATCCCGGGGTTTTTGTGTGATTTTCGTATGGACCGCCACCCAGGCTCAAAGGGAACTGAGATATTTTCATGCTAGAAACTTCCGTGTGCAGCCACAAGCTATTATGGGCTCTAGCATAGTTGAGTAAGTTAAATGAAGCTCTTGAAGAGGTGGATCAGCAGGTAGAGGGTTGTAGGTTTGGTATGGTCTGCCCGGAGTAGAGAGTTAATGTTTCTCAAAGACTGTGTCTCGGTCATCAGTTTCTCAAACACCATGTAGTGCGAGAAATTCAATGGAGGCGATCGAGTCTTGTGGGGAAAAGTGCGCAAACCTCTGCAGAGTGTACAATCTAATCATGGTTAGCCGTGATCCCGGTTATGGACAATTTTGAGTATCTAGTACTTGGAGTATCCTAAGTATCTCATCACTCTAAATTAATATTGTTGGGCTGATAATAACTTTAATTGGGATTGAGTTGGAGGAACCTTCTCAATGATGTTTCAACTACCATGATAGTTAAATTAAAAATATAGTCCTTTGTTGTAGGAAAAAATTGGCTTTTCGCAAAAACTATAACCATAGAGCTTTCCACCAGCCAAATATGCATGTAGTGATAGCATTATTCTGTTCTTGCTCTACTGTGTTACATTGCCAACATATTCCATGTGCTGACCCGTTTTTGGGCTGCAACGTATTATGTTGCAGACTTTTTAGACGAGGAGTAAGGTTCGTTAGGTCGTTGCCGTGCAGCTCAGCTATGCCGTTGGAGATGATGGACTCACTTTATCTTCCAAGCCTTCCGCTGTTATCGAATTAGATGGCCTTAAGCCGTATTTATTGTAATAAGTTCTCTTTTGAGAACATTCGATGTAATAAGTGTGTGATTGCTACTCTGTTATAAATCCTTCGAGTAATCGTAAAAGGCCAAAGATTACCGATCCAGGATGACACTGAAGCTACATACTTGACCGTTTGAGGTCGGGTCGCTACAAGATGGTATCAGAGCACACGCTGAGTGTAGGACACGACCACTAAGATAAACCATAGGTCACTCTTCTCTACTCATTTCTGACTTCTCTCCTTTTTCTACTCTTTAGGATGGCGGAGTTGAAGAACAAGTTTGCACAACCGGATGAAGACACACCCTTTGGACGCCACTTGAAGGAAGTCACTAGGTACTTAAACATTGGAATACCAAGCTTCACTAGGACGTACAATGCCACCTTACCAGAAGAGGAGCGCTGGATGATTCAAGTACAAGTTCCAGGAAGGACTTTCACGCCAATCACTAAGCCCATAGAATTTTCTTTTGAAGCACCCACCTGGAGTCTAGGCAAGAGCATGGCATCCCACATTACCATGGGACGCATTGGAGAAGTCTACAACAAGGATCTTAAGGACACTATCTATCAGATATGTGGGCGCCGAGACGAGCAATGGGAGATGATCAGCACCAAGAAAGACAAATCCATTGCAGCTTTTATCCAGGAGTTAAACCAGCACATTCGGCGCCAGGAGAATCAGATGTGCGCAGATATGATGGATTTGAAGAAGGCGAAGACTAGGATCATCGAGCTGGTAGAAGAACTCAAGTTTACATGCGATGGATATGAGGAGGAAATAGCGACACTATTGGAGAAGAATGACGACCTGATAAACAAGATCGGAGTATTCATGGGAGATACAGCGCTGGGAGGAGAGGACGACGATTCCACTTGCTCGGAGAACTACATCATCATCGACGACACCGACTCCGACCCTAGTGATGATGAATTTGAAGACGAAGCTGGAGCAGACATCATGGAGTCTTCCACCGATCAAAATTTCTAGATGACCACCAAATAATAGTAGTATTCCCCCATGTATATAGTAGTAGTTGAGCACTTTTACGGTAGTTCTAGACCGCTTGTATGCCCTTGCTTGATTGATTGAGTGAAATGTTTGTGTTTGTCTCATGTGCATAGGGGTAGTGCTTTCTCACTAGACCCCCTTTCTATTATAAATCTCTTCCCTCTAAACCCGCCAGATGCCTCCGAGACGTGACACCGGATTTGCCTTCCCGCCAGAGCTCACTCAGTTGATCCAGCAGTAGAATGCCTTGTTGCAATTGTTAGTCTAGAACCAAGGCAACAACAACAACAACAACAACAACCCGCCTCCAGTTGACAACTTAGCTCGCTTTCTAAGGTTACAGCCGCTGGTGTTTTCCAGTAGCACCGAGCCTATAGTTGCTGATGATTGGCTACGCTGTATTGGAAGGGAGTTGACCACCGCAGGTTTCCAGATGCTGAGAAGGTGCGCTTTGCCGCACATCAATTGGATGGACCAGCAGCCTCACGGTGGGAGCGACAACGTTCCCCATAGCTAACGTCACTTGGGACCAGTTTCAGCAAGCCTTCCGCACAACCCATGTCTCAATTGGAGCTATGAATATGAAGAAGCGGGAGTTTTGCAACTTACGCCAGGGGAACCGTACTGTGGCTCAGTATGTGGATGAGTTTAGCAAGTTATCTCGCTATGCCCCTGATGATGTGGCTACAGAAGCCGCGAAGCAGGAGAAGTTTATGGAAGGGCTGAATGATGAGATGAGCATGCAGTTGATGGTGGAAACATTCAACAACTACCAGGAGTTGGTAGATAAGGCTCTTATGATTGAAGGGAAGCAACAACAGATTGAGAGCCGTAAGAGGAAGTATGGGCAAGGGAGGTATAACTCAGGAGCTCAGCAGAAGCCTCGCCTAACCCCGAATTCGGGAGGACTTGTTCATAACCATGGAGGTCATAACCACACCGGAGGAAGTTCGCATGACCACAATGGTTCTAAGAATGGAAATGTGAACGGAACAAACAACAATCAGAACTTCCCCAATCCAGCCACACCCGCCAAAAGAGATCTAAGTCACATTACTTGCTATAAGTGCGGGAAGACTGGACACTATGCCACGGAGTGCCCTGAAGGGAAGAATAGAAATGAAAATGGAAGCGCTGGGAAGAAGACCAATCCCTTCAACAAAGGACAAGTGAACCATGTTAACGTGGAGGAGGTTGAAGAGCAGCCAGACGTGGTTATAGGTAAGTTCTTGGTTAAGTCTTTTATCGCTCTTGTGCTTTTTGATACTGGTGCATCGCATTCATACATATCAAGGGGATTCGTGAATAAGTTTAAACTACCAACCCAAACCCTTAGGACGCCTCTGTTAGTGAGTTCACCTGGAGCAAAGTATATGGCTAGTCGATGGTGCGACCAGATACCCCTAACCATTGGTAGCCATGTTTTTCCGTCCGACCTAATAATCTTGGAGTCACAAGGATTGGATGTGATATTAGGTATGGACTGGATGTCAAAGTATGGAGGAAGCATTGACTGTGCTATTAAGTCGATTACCTCACCACCCCGGAGGGAAAAAGGATTAAGTATGTATCTAGGCATGTGCCTAGGAGGAGCCAAGTAAATACCCTCAGGGGAGTTGTTCAGGAGGAAGTGCCTGTAGTAAGGGATTACCCGGATGTTTTTCGAGAGGAGTTACTAGGCATGCCACCGGATCGAGACATTGAGTTTTTGATAGAGCTATTGTCAGGTACAGGGCCAATATCAAAGAGACCCTATCAGGTGCCTGCAAATGATCTGGAGGAGATTAAGAAGCAGATCAAGGAGTTATTGGAGAAAGGTTACATTCGACGGAGTTCATCACCATGGGGAGCCCCAAAGGTTTTTTGGTTGAGAAGAAGGATAAGTCTCTAAGAATGGTTGTTGATTATCGGGCCTTTAATGAGGTGACGATCAAGAACAAATACCCACTGCCGATGATCAATGATTTGTTTGACCAACTGCAAGGAGCTAAGGTGTTTTCGAAGATCGATCTGCGATCAGGATATCACCAACTGAAGATTCGAGAGAAGGATATACCAAAGACAACATTCACCACGCGGTATGGGTTGTATGAATTATGTCATTTGGACTGACTAACGCCCCTGCCTACTTCACGAGCATGATGAACAAGGTGTTCATAGAATATTTGGACAAGTTTGTTGTGGTGTTCATTGATGATATAATGGTATACTCGAAGAATGAGGAGGAGCACAAGGAGCATTTGCGTTTAGTTCTCGAGAAACTCAGGGAACACCAGTTATACGCCAAGTTCAGCAAATGCGAGTTTTGGTTGAAGGAAGTCAGATTCCTTGGACATGTTATAACAGGAGAAGGTATAGCAGTAGACCCCACCAAGGTTCAGTCAGTCACTAAATTGTTGGCACCCACTTCAGTTAGCGAGATCCGCAGCTTTCTTGGACACGCAGGATACTATCGGAGATTCATTGAGAATTTTTCCAAGATTGCGAAGCCAATGACTGAGTTATTGAAGAAGGATACCAAGTTTAAATGGACGTAAGATTGTGAGGAAAGTTTTCAGGAGTTAAAGAAACGTTTGACTACATCCCCAGTGCTGATATTGCCAGATAATTGCAAGGATTTCCAAGTGTATTGTGACACCTCTCGCCTAGGACTTGGAAGTGTGCTCATGCAGGACGGAAGAGTTGTTTTGTATGCCTCGCGATAACTTAAACCACACGAATTGAATTATGCCACGCATGATTTGGAGTTAGCAGCTGTAGTGCATGCGTTGAAGACTTGGAGACATTACCTTATTGGAAACTGTTGTGATGTGTACACGGATCATAAGAGTTTGAAGATGGCACCGTTCGAAGCCCTCTATGGATGAAGTGCAGAACACCGTTTATGTGGGATGAAGTTGGAGACCGACAGTTGTTTGGACCAGACTTGATCAAGGAGTTTGAAGAGAAAGTTAAGTTAATCCGAGATAGACTGAAGGTAGCTCACTCCAGGCAGAAGAGTTATGCAGATTTGAAATGCAAGGAGGAAACCTATGAAATTGGAGACAGAGCACATCTGCGAGTATCACCCTTGCGAGGAGTGAAACATTTTGGAGTTAAGGGGAAGTTAGCCCCGAGATTTGTTGGACCGTATCGTGTTTTGGAACGAATGGGAGAAGTTGCCTACAAGTTGGAGTTACCTGAAGGACTGTCAGGAGTTCATGATGTGTTTCACGTTTAACAACTGAAGAAGTGCCATGCTGAGATGGCCGATATACCGTTAAGAGATACAGTACCCTTAGAGGCGATTCAGTTGGACAGGGATTTGACTTATGAGGAGAAGCCAGTCAGGATTTTTGAATTTGCCAGCTGAGTCACCCGCGACAAGGTTATCAAGGTTTGCAAAGTTCAGTGGAGTCACCATACCGAGGATGAAGCCAGCTGGGAACGAGAGGATGATCTCCGCAAAAACCACCCACACCTATTTTCTAGCCAACCCGAATCTCGAGGGCGAGATTCATCTTAAGGGGGGTAGGTTTGTAACATCCCAAATTTTCAATTTGGAATGCTATACATAGATCATTCATGCATATCATATTTTATTGCATTTCCATTCGCGATCCTTGAAATCCTAAGAAACTCAAGGACCCTCGGAGAGAGTTGGGGATTTCCCAGTTTTCATATTTGAATTTTATCAAATATTGAAACAAGGATGTTTGATTTTAATTATTTTTCTCTCCGAAATATATTTCATATTAAAATATATGAGAGGAGATAATATGACTTCTCCAAAATAATTGAAATATCGGAGGAAAAATATTAAAATCAAATATTTGATTTTATTCAGATTTTATTGCTATTTTATTTGCATTAGAAAAATTGCACGTTTTCAAAATTGCATTTTAGGGCCAAGAAAATGTTCATATCGTTCTAAATATTTTATTTAGACGGTGAAAATTTGTTTTAGCATTTTTAGTTTTTTATTTTATTTTCTAGGATTTATTTTTGGTTCGGCGGATTTTTTTTAAAAAGTTCCAGCGCCCGACTGGGCCGAAGCCCAGCCGAGCCGGCCCGCTAGAGCCGCCGCCGTCTCCGACCTGGAGACCGAGGCCGCCGCCGCCCCGACCCGGAGTCCGGCCGGAACTCCGCCTCCCCGCTGCCTTGCCCCCTCCTCCAAGCCGCCGTCCCCCTCTTTAAATACCCCCCGGACCCTCCACCACCACCCAAAGCGCAAGCCCCACCGCCCCGGCCGCAGCCGCCGCCGCCTTCGCCACGCCGCCCCACCGCTGTAGCCCGCCCCTTCGCCGTCGCAGCCCCGCCTCGCCGGAACCTCGCCGGAGGTAATGCGCTGTTGCCGCCACCGGTTTTTTTAGAAAACCGATCCGGGTTTTAAAAAAAAACCCTAGTTCATTTTTTAGATCGGTTCGCCGGTTTTTTCCGGTTTAACTACTTAGTGGACGTTCGTCCGTACGTCCGTTTTAACGAACGGTTTTTGCTCGATAGTTACAGACAACGAACGCTCGTTCGTTTGCCTGTTCATCAGTTTTTTTCTCGGATTTTTCCGTGATTATTTTTGATCGTGATTTCTGATCCGTTTTTTGTTTCAGTTTATCTTTTCTCTCGTTTATCGGAATCAGGCGATTCAAGCGCTAGATCTTCGTCTCGAGACCCTCTTTCTGTTTAATCAACTTGAACAAGATTTTGGTACTGTAAAATTTGACTTTAGTTCAGATTAGTAAACGGATCTTCTTTCTTTCGCCGTTTGGGTTTCGTTGCTCCGTTTGATTTGATTCTTGTTGCAAACCAGAGTTCTTAAGTTGAACCTTATGGTCAATTCTTCTTATTTGAGTTTTGCCCGTGCATCTTTTCTTGATTGCTTATGTATGCTATTGTTTGTTTGCGATAGAATTCCCGGAGTGCGAAGCGTGCTACTACGAGTCCCTAGGTTTTGCAGATCGTCACCAAGGCAAGTAACACATTGATCGTACTCTTCTTTTACCCAGTTTTTATGCATTAGTTTCAATCCTCGAACATTGCATGATTAGGATGTCATTAACATGTGGGTTGGGAAGTAGTTGATCAGGTAGAACCTATTGCCCTGTTATATTCAAACCTTGGGAGTTACTTCTACGTATTGCTTATATTGCTATGCTATGCTCGTAGACGTGGTTTGGGTGAGTGAAATCCATGACAGATGTGAGATTGTTAATTAACGGTTCAACTTAAGGTGGCAACTTAAATGCACATCTGGGTGGATTGAGGAACCTAGAGAATCCAGTGTTGCCTGTATTTTTTGGAAATCTCGGGGTTCCGTGTGATTTTCCTATGGACCGCCACCCAAGCTCAAAGGGAACTGAGATATTTTCATGCTAGAAACTTCTGTGTGCAGCCACAAGCTATTATGGGATCTACCATAGTTGAGTAAGTTACATGAAGCTCTTGAAGAGGTGGATCAGCAGGTAGAGGGTTGTAGGTTTGGTATGGTCTGCCCGGAGTAGAGAGTTAATGTTTCTGAAAGACCGTGTCTCGGTCATCCGTTTCTCAAACACCATGTAGTGCAAGAAATTCAACGGAGGCAATCGAGTCTTGTGGGGAAAAGTGCCCAAACCTCTGCAGAGTGTACAATCTAATCATGGTTAGCCGTGTCCCCGGTTATGGACAATTTTGAGTATCTAGTACTTGGTGTATCCTAAGTATCTCATCACTCTAAATTAATATTGTTGGGCTGATAATAACTTTAATTGGGATTGAGTTTGAGGAACCTTCTCAATGATGTTTCAACTACCATGATAGTTAAATTAAAAATCTATTCCTTCGTTGTAGGAAAAAATTGGTTTTTCGCAAAAACTATAACGATAGAGCTTTCCACCAGCCAAATATGCATGTAGTGATAGCATTATTCTGTTCTTGCTCTACCGTGTTACGTTGCCAGCATATTCCATGTGCTGACCCGTTTTCGGGCTGCAACGTATTATGTTGCAGACTTTTCAGACGAGGAGTAAGGTTCGTTAGGTCGTTGCCGTGCAGCTCAGATATGTTGTTGGAGTTGATGGACTCACTTTATCTTCCAAGCCTTCCGCTATTATCATATTAGATGGCCTTAAGCCATATTTATTATAATAAGTTATCTTTTGAGAACATTCGATGTAATAAGTGTGCGATTGCTACTCTATTATAAATCCTTCGAGTACTGTGTGTGTCAGCATTACCGATCCAGGGATGACACTGAAGCACAGATACTTGACCGTTTGAGGTCGGGTCGCTACAAGATGGTATCAGAGCACACGTTGAGTGTAGGAAACGACCACTAAGATAAACCATAGGTCACTCTTCTCTACTCATTTCTAACTTCTCTCCATTTTCTACTCTTTAGGATGGCGGAGTTGAAGAACAAGTTTGCACAACCGGATGAAGACACACCCTTTGGACGCCACTTGAAGGATGTCACTAGGTACTTAAACATTGGAATACCAAGCTTCACCGGGATGTACAACGACACCTTACTAGAAGAGGAGCGCTGGATGATTCAAGTACAAGTTCCAGGAAGGATGTTCACGCCAACCACTAAGCCCATAGAATTTTCTTTTGAAGCACCCACCTGGAGTCTAGGCAAGAGCATGGCAGCCAACATTACCATGGGATACATTGGAGAAGCCTACAACAAGGATCTTAAGGACACTATCTATCAGATATGTGGGCGCCGAGACGAGCAATGGGAGATGATCAGCACCAAGAAAGACAAATCCATTGCAGCTTTTATTCAGGAGTTAAACCAGCACATTAGGCGCCAGGAGAATCAGATGTGCGCAGATATGATGGATTTTAAGAAGGCAAAGACTAGGATCATCGAGCTGGAAGAAGAACTCAAGTTTACACGCAATGGATATGAGGAGGAAATAGCGACACTATTGGAGAAGAATGACGACCTGATAAAGAAGATCGGAGTATTCATGGGAGATCCAGCGCCGGGAGGAGAGGACGACGATTCCACTTGCCCGGGGAACTAGATCATCATCGACGACACCGACTCCGACCCTAGTGATGATGACTTTGAAGACGAAGCTGGAGCAGACATCATGGAGTCTTCCACCGATCAAAATTTCTAGATGACCACCAAATAATAGTAGTATTCCCCATGTATATAGTAGTAGTTGAGCACTTTTACGATAGTTCTAGACCGCTTGTATGCCCTTGCTTGATTGATTGAGTGAAATGTTTGTGTTTGTCTCATGTGCATATGGGTAGTGCTTTCTCACTAGACCCCCTTTCTATTCTAAATCTCTTCCCTCTAAACCTGCCAGATGCCTCCGAGACGTGACACGGATTTGCCTTCCCGCCAGAGCTCACTCGGTTGATCCAAAGCGAGAATGCCTTGATGGAGTTGCTAGTCCATAACCAAGGCAACAACAACAACAACAACAACAACAACAATAACAACAACAACAACAACAACAACAACAACAACAACAACAACAACAACAACAACAACAACAACAACAACAACAACAACAACAACAACAACAACAACAACAACAACAACAACAACAACAACAACAACCCGCCTCCAGTTGACAACCTAGCTCGCTTTCTAAGGTTACAGTAGCAGGTGTTTTCCAGTAACACCGAGCCTATAGTTGCTGATGATTGGCTACGCCGTATTCTGTGCATTACTCTCTTGTATTACATTGCCAGCATATTGCATGTGCTGACCCGTTTTCGGGCTGCAATGTATTATGTTGCAGACTTTTCAGATGAGGAGTAAGGTTCATTAGGTCGTTGCCGTGCAGCTCAGCTGTGCCGTTGGAGTTGATGGACTCACTTTATCTTTTAAGCCTTCCGTTGTTATCGTATTAGATGGCCTTAAGCCATATTTATTGTAATAAGTTCTCTTTTGAGAACATTCGATGTAATAAGTGTGTGATTGCTACTCTGATATAAATCCTTCGAGTACTGTGTGTGTCAGCATTACCGATCCAGGGATGACACTGAAGCACAAAGACTTGATCGTTTGAGGTCGGGTCGCTACACTGATAACAAGGAATATCACCTTCATCAAATTTATAGAGAGAATTTACCTGTACTACCTGTGTCGGGTTATCAAGACCATGTATTTCTTCAATAGGTGGTAAATTCTTAACATCTTCAGCTTTAATACCCTTCTCTTTTATAGATTTCTTTGCCTCTTGCATATCTTCAGGACTTAGAAATAGAATACCCCTTTTCTCGTAGTTGGCTTAGGAGTTGGTTCAGGAAGTATCCAATCCTTTTCATTACTCAACATATTATTCAATAGCAATTCAGCTTGATCAACAGTTCTTTCCCTGAAAACACAACCAGCAATACTATCCAGGTGGTCTCTGGAAGCGTCGGTTAGTCCATTATAAAAGATATCAAGTATTTCATTTTTCTTGAGAGGATGATCAGGCAAAGCATTAAGTAATCGGAGAAGCCTCCCCCAAGCTTGTGGGAGACTCTCTTCTTTAATTTGCACAAAATTATATATTTCCCTTAAGGCAGCTTGTTTCTTATGAGCGGGGAAATATTTAGCAGAGAAGTAATAAATCATATCCTGGGGACTACGCACACAACCAGGATCAAGAGTATTAAACCATATTTTAGCATCACCCTTCAATGAGAAAGGAAATAGCTTAAGGATATAGTAATAATGAATTTTTTCCTCATGAGTGAATAGGGTGGCTATATCATTTAATTTAGTAAGATGTGCCACAACAGTTTCAGATTCATAGCCATAAAAAGGATCAGATTCAACCAAAGTAATTATCTCAGGATCGACAGAGAAATCATAATCCTTATCGAAATACGGATAGGTGAAGTAGCAAAAGCAGGGTCATATTTCATTCTAGCATTCAAAGATTTTTCTTTCAGCTTAGCTAATAATTTCTTAAGATCATATCTATCATTGTATGCAAGAAAGTCTCTAGCAGTTTCTTCATCCATAACAAAACCCTCAGGCACAACAGGCAATTCATATCTAGGGGGAGAATCTTCATCATCACTTTCATCAATATTATCAGTTTCAATAATTTCATTCTCTCTAACCCTAGCAAGTTGTTCATCAAGAAATTCACCTAATGGCATAGTAGTATCAAGCATAGAAGTAGTTTCATCATAAGTATCATGCATAGCAGAAGTGGCATCATTAATAACATGCGACCTATCAGAATCAATAGCATGTGTAGGTGTCGCAAATTTACTTATAACAGAAGGTGAATCAAGTGCAGAGCTAGATGGCAGTTACTTACCTCCCCTCATAGTTGAGGGATAAATCTTGATTTTTTCATTTTTCAAGTTCCTCATAGTGATCAACAGATATAAATCTCAAGTGACTCAAAGAATAGAGGTATGCTCCCTGACAACGGCGCCAGAAAATAGTCTTGATAACCCACAAGTATAGGGGATCGCAACAGTTTTCGAGGGTAGAGTATTCAACCCAAATTTATTGATTCGACACAAGGAGAGCCAAAGAATATTCTCAAGTATTAGCAGTTGAGTTGTAAATTCAACCACACCTGGAAGAATTAATATCTGAAGCAAAGTATTTAGTAGAAAAGTAGTATGGAAGTAACGGTAACGGTGGCAAAAGTAACAGTAGCAACTTTGTAGTAATTAGAACAGTGGCAACGGAAAAGTAAATAAGCAAAGATCAATATGTGAAAAGCACGTAGGCATTGCATCAGTGATGAATAATTATATCGGATGTGATTCCTCATGCAACAGTTATAACATAGGGTTACGCAGAACTAGCTCCAATTCATCAATGTAATGTAGGCATGTATTTTGAATATAGCCATATGTTCTTATGGAAAAGAACTTGCATGACATCTTTCGTTCTACCCTCCCGTGTGATACGTCTCCAACGTATCTATAATTTATGAATTATTCATGCCATGTTTACAATAGTTTTATATGATTTTGGTATGATTTGATTAGAACTAACCTGGACTGACGATGTTTTCAGCAGAACTACTGTGGTGTTCTTTTTGTGCAGAAATAAAAGTTCTCGGAATGCGACGAAAATCAACGGAGAATTTTTCTGGAAAATGTAAAAAATAATGGAACGAAGAGTTACCGGAGGGGAGTCCCGTGGGCCCCATGAGGGTGGACGGCACGCCCACCCCCCTGGGGCGCCCCCTGCCTCGTGGAATCCCTGTGGGGCCCCCTAACTTGTTCTCGACGCCATCCTCTCCTATAAATATAGAAACCTCCAGAAAATAACCTAGACCGGAAGTTCCGCCGCCGCAAGCCTCTGTAGCCACGAGAAATCAATCTAGGCCCTCTCTGGCACCCTGCCGGAGGGGGCCATCATCACCAGAGGCCATGGAGGAGGATCCCGGAGGGGCCATCATCACCATGAAGGCCAAGGACCAGAGGGTGAACCTCTCCCCATCTAGGGGGAGGCCATGGAGGAGGAAGCACAAGGGGGATAACCTCTCCTCCTCTCTCTCGGTGGCGCCGGAGTGCTATCCGGAGGGGAATCATCGTCGCGATGATCGTCTTCGTCAACATCACCATCATCATCACCATCCTCATCTATTTTACGCGGTCCACTCTCCTGCACCCCGCTATAATCCCAACTTGAACATGGTGCTTTATGCCACATATTATGATCCAATGATGTGTTTCCATCCTATGATGTTTTGAGTAGATATCCTTTGTCTTTGGGTTGATTGATGATATAGATTGGTATGAGTTGTATGTTTTATTTTGGTGCTGTCCTATTGTGCCCTCCGTGTGGCACAAGCGTGAGGGATTCCCGCTGTAGGGTGTTGCAATACGTTCATGATTCGCTTATAGTGGGTTGCTTGAGTGATGAAGCATAAACCCGAGTAAGGGGTTGTTGCGTATGGGATAAAGGGGACTTGATGGTTTAATGCTATGGTTGGGTTTTACCTTAATGATCTTTAGTAGTTGCGGATGCTTGCTAGAGTTCCAATCATAAGTGCATATGATCCAAGAAGATAACGTATGTTAGCTTATGCCTCTCCCTCATATGAAATCGCAATGACGACCATCGGCCTTATTAACAATTGCCTAGGACAATTGTGCACACCGATCCATCATTATTCCACACTCGCTATTTATAATATTTAGTAATATATTCTAACTTTATGATAACAGCACCTACTTTTATATTTTAGCTCTCCGATATCATGCAAAGTTATCCTCTTCATACTCACAACGTAGTTTTATTTCTCGTTTCTAGTTGGAAGCAAACGTTTGGTGTACGTAGAGTCGTATCAGTGGCAGATAGGACTTGAGAGAATATTAATCTTACCTTTATCTCCTTGTGGGTTCGACACTCCGTACTTATCACTTCCACCTCTGGGAATTGCTATGATGATTCTCTGCACTTGGGGATTATCAAGCTCTTCTCTGGCGCCGTTGCCGGGGAGCAATAGTGTGGGGTTGATATTCTCGTGTGTGCTTGTTTGCTTTCTTCACTAAGTAGATTTTGTTTTTCCTTTTTGTTTCTTTTTAGTTGTGGGTGAAACATATTTTTTTTAAAGAATGAAAATACAAAAAAATTACTTGCCTTTCATGCCTAAAAAGTTTTTCAATAAGAGAAGTGATTGGAAGATTATGCATTGAAGAAGTGAGGGTCGACCTTGAGCACTTGTGTTCATGCTCATGGAAACAATTTAAAAAAATTCATGGAAGCTTCTCTGAAAACAATTATCTCCTTGTATATATCCATTGTATTATAAAAATAATGTGCCAAGCTTTGGTTTTAGGATGATTAGATTGCTTGCTTACTATGTGCAGAAAAAAGTAGAAACTTTGGCTGTAGCGGGTGATTTGACATTTTTTACTGGAAAGTCAAATGGGTATCAAACGTTTTCCACATTACTTCTGTACAAATTGTTTAAATTTTTATATTTGTTTTGAATTTTTTTAGTTACAGAAGTTTACTAAACTTCCAGATTACTACAGATTGTCCTGTTTTTGACAGATTATGTTTTCTACGTGTTGTTTGCTTATTTTGATGAATCTATGGGTTGTATCAGGGGGGGGGGGGGGTATGAACCATGGTGAAGTTGGAATACAGTAGATATAGTTCTAATAAGAAATTGGAATAAGTTTGCAACAGTACCTAAAGGTAGTTATTTGCTTTATTATACTAACGGATCTCACAAAGTTTTTTTTAAAGTTTTGTGTGGATGAAGTGTTCGAAAATTGAGGAGCTACCATGTGAGAAGAATAAATAGAGTCAATAGTTCAAGCCTTGGGATGCCCAAGGCACCTCAAGTAAATATTCCAAGGATACTCAAGCATCTAAGCTTGGGGATGCCCCGGTTGGCATCCCATCTTTCTTCTTCAACAATTATCGGTATACCTCGGTTTTTGTTTTGTTCACATGATTTGTGTCCTTTGTGTTTTTCTTTTTCTTTAAACCATGCTAGTATGATATGTCCCTTCATCAAGTTATAGAATGATTCATGTGCTTCACTTAAATCTTTTGAGTATGGTTTTGTAGAATGCTTCGTGTGCTTCACTTATTTTTTTTTGAGCTTGGATATTGGTTAGTCTATATTAATTGTAGAATTCTCCATGAACTTCACTTATATCTTTTGGAGTATGAATAATACTATCATCTAAAGAGGATTTGGAAGAGTGTCGACTTTAGTTAGTAATGATTCCACTATTTCGAAGAGGTTCCAATTAATTATGAGAACAAAGTTGCTATCTATGATGATTATTGTGATGACATGTATGCTATAATGAATAATTTTAACCATGAAACTTGTCATCATGATTTAAATTTTCAATTGGATTATGCCTCACATGACAGTTAGTTTGTTGAGTTTGCTCCCACTATTTCGAATGAGAAGAATTTTGCTTATGTGGAGAGTAGTAAAATTTCTATGCTTGTAGATCATGAAAAGAATGCTTTATGTGATGGATATATTGTTGAAATCATTCATTATGCTACTGGATATTATGATGAGGGATGAATACATGCTTGTAGGAGTTGCAATAATATCAAGTTTCCTCTCTATGTGCTTAAAGTTTTGAAGTTATACTTGTTTTTCCTTTCCTATGCTAGTTGATTCTTGTTCCTATAAATTATGTGCTCAAAAAATCCCTAGGCATAGGAAGTGGTTTATATTTAAATGTTCTAGTCATAATCTTCATGATGCTCTCTTTATGTTTCAATTCTTATTTTTATGTGAACATCATTAAAATCATCATGCCTAGCTAAAAGGCATTAAAGAAAAGCGCTTGTTGGGATACAGCCCAATATTTACCCTAACTGTTTTTGTGTGCTTACATGATTAAGCTACTGTAGTAATCATGTTTTATAGCTTTAGTTTCAATAAAGTGCCAAGTAAGACCTTTGGGAAGACTTGGGTGAAAGTTAATGTAATCTTGCTGTAAAAACATAAACTTTGTGCTCACGAGATTAGATGTCATTTTTTACAGAAGAGTTCTTTTGAGTTGATTCTTTTTGAAGAAGATTAATAGACAAATTACTCACGTCCACAATTTTATTTCATAATTTTTGGAGTATCAGAAGTATGGTTTCTGTTCAGATCATTACAGACTATTCTGTTTCTGATAGATTCTGTTTTCATTGCATAGTTTGCTTGTTTTCTAGTTTCTATGGCTTATATTTCTCAATATAAATTGTAGAAATGGTATGGTACAGTAGGCATTGTGTGATAACAATTATGAACCTTGTCTTTGACAGTACCAAAGTGAATGGTTTAGTCTTTATCATACTAACCTATCTCACGAAGTTCCGTTAAGTTTTGTGTGATTGAAGTTTTCAAGCTTTGGGTGAGATATCGATATGAGGAGAATAAGGAGTGGAAAGACCCTAAGATTGGGGATGCCCAAGGAACCCCAAGGTAATATTCAAACAAGACTCAAGCTCCTAAGCTTGGATGCCCCGGAAGGCAACCCCTCTTTCGTCTTCAAAACTATCGGTATACCTTACTCAGAGCTATATTTTTATTCGTCACATGACATGTGTTTTGCTTGGAGCGTATTTTCAGTTTTATTTTCTGTTTGAATAAAATCATTGGATCTGAAATCTCGAATGAAAAAGAATCCTCCTATGTCTAGTTAATTGTTTGACTACCCAGTGTTCTTCACTTATATCTTTTTGGAGTAGTTTGTCATTTACTCACGTGCTTCACGTATATCCTATGAGTAAATGGTTGAACGAATTGAATATCTGAAATCTGAATTTATATATGTTTCATATGATTATAACATAGTGAGTAATGACTTCACACATAATAAGTATAGGTAGTAAACTTATTGAAAGTTAGCAAACGCAGAATTGGTCACTTGAACAATTCATGAAAGAATATTGAAGGAAGAGAGATTTCACATATAAATATACTATCTTGGACATCTTTTGTAATTGTGAGCACTCATTAAAATATGACATGCTAAAAGGTTGATATTGGACAAGGAAGACAACTTAATGGGTTATGTTTTCCTCTATCCGAAACGTTATATTGTCTTGGATCATCCAACATGTTGAGCTTCACTTTCCCTCTCATGCTAGCCTAATTCTTTGCACCAAGTAGAAATACTACTTGTGCTTCCAAACATCCCTTAAACCAGTTTTGCCATGAGAGTCCACCATACCTACCTATGGATTGAGTAAGATCCTTCAAGTAAGTTTTCATCGGTGCATGCAATAATAATTGCTCTCTAAATATGTACGATCTATTAGTGCAAAGAAAATAAGCTTTATACGAACTTGTGATAGGGAAGAAATAAAAGTGACAGACTGCATAATAAAGGTCTTTATCACAAGTGGCAATATAAAGTGACGTTCTTTTGCTTTAAGATTTTGTGCATCCAACCATAAAAGCGCATGACAACCTCTGCTTCCCTCTGCGAAGGGCCTATCTTTTACTTTTATCTTCTACCCTTATATAAGAGTCATGGTTATCATCACCTTTCCTTTTTACACTTTTTCCTTTGGCAAGCACTTTGTGTTGGAGCGATCCGGATTAAAACTTTGAACCCATAAATATCACATTGAGTGTTAGCAATTGTGAAAGATTAAATGATAGTTGAGTATGTGGAGTTTGCTGAATCAAAGTTCTTACATAGACCCTTCCCGAAAATAAGATGAATTGCAATTGTTTGATGACTAAGAGCACTGTTTGTTAGTTTTCAAGAAAGTTTATGATCTATACTTTAACATGTGAATAGCTTATTACTTGATCATGAACAGTTTTATGAGATGAGCTACTGTTATGACATATAATGATGCTAGAAAAGGTGCTTGAAATTATCATTGATCAAACTTGTGCACCTACTAGCATTCACACTTCATAAATTATTTCTTTTATCATTTTTACCTACTCGAGGACGAGCAGGAATTAAGCTTGGGGATGCTGATACGTCTCCAACGTATCTATAATTTATGAAGTATTCATGCTATTATATTATCCATCTTAGATGTTTTATATGCATTTATATGCTATTTTATATGATTTTTGGGACCAACATATTAACCTAGAGCCCAGTGCCAGTTTCTGTTTTTTCCTTGTTTTTGAGTTTTACAGAAAAGGAATACCAATTGGAGTCCAATTGACGTGCCAATTTTTGACGATTTTTTATGGACCAGAAGAAGCCCACTCTCTCTCGGAGATGGACCAGAAGAGTCCCGAGTCGTCCACGAGGGTGGAGGGCGCGCCCCCTATCTCGTGGATGAGTCGGAGACCCCCCTGATGTGAAACCGACGCAAAAAATTCCTATAAATGCAGAAACCCCCAGAAAATAACCTAGATCGGAAGTTCCACCGCCGCAAGCCTCTGTAGCCACGAGAAATCAATCTAGGCCCTCTCTGGCACCCTGCCGGAGGGGGCCATCATCACCGAAGGCCATGGAGGAGGATCCCTAAGGGGCCATCATCGCCATAAAGGCCAAGGACCAGAGGGAGAACCTCTCCCCATCTAGGGGAGAACCTCTCCTCCTCTCTCTCGGTGGCGCCGGAGTGCCATCAGGAGGTGAATCATCGCCGCAGTGATCGTGTTCATCAACATCACCATCATCATCACCATCCTCATCTATTTTACGCGGTCCACTCTCCCAGACCCTGTTGTAATCCCTACTTGAACATGGTGCTTTATGCCACATGTTGGGGATATTACTACCGGGCCTAAACCGGCCAGGAGAGGCCGGATTAACTTGAAGCCCATGAAGGCAGACGGTGACGCTGAGTAGAGGCCCAAGGCCGATAACCGGTTTAAGGCCTGTAGCTATAAACCAGTATTGATATGTAACTTGCATTGTAAGGTAGAAAGAGCGGAGACTGAGCCAGACACGTTTATGAGCCGGCCTCGGGACTCTGTAAACTGGCGGGTGTCAACCCATGTATATAAGGGGACGATCCGGCGGCAGTTCAGGACAACAAACAACAACTCGAGACTCAGGCAAAGCGTATTCGCTCCCTGGTCATCGAAACCCCATCAATTCCATCACAACTAGACGTAGGCTTTTACCTTCATCGTAAAGGGGCGAACTAGTATAAAACTCTCTTGCGTCCCTTGTCCGCTTTAACCCCTTTAAGCTAACCCGAAGCGATGGCTCCACGACTAAGTCCTTTCATGAGGACATCTGTCGTGACAAAACCACGATAGTTGGCGCCCACCGTGGGGCTATCACACGATGGTTTCAAGTTCTTGGAGGGCAGCTTCGAAGGACTCAAGGGTTACGCTGTGGGCCGGATGACTAAGAGTCGTCGCGGCAAGATCTACATCGGTGATGTAGGGTGGGGCCCCGAGGACGGCCCAATCGAGTACGGGTACCGGTTCCCCTTTGGTGGCATACATGTTTTCATTGGCAAGATCTGCGAACCAGGCCCTGAGCCGGACATCTGCACCGACCTCGTAGAAACGGCTCAGCGTGCGCGATCTGCCCGGTTCAAGCCTGCCATGAAGCATGCCTTCGTGGGAGTCATCCATGGAGGGGAATACGAGGACATATCGGAATCTGGTGGTGAGACCGTCGTTTATTCCGGGGACGAGTCATCGACCAGAGAGACCGAATCGTTATATCAGCTACAAGATGGCCGGATTGGAGGCTGTTCCGATGGCGACAGTATTCCGGACCCCTCTAATCTGCCAAACCGGGTTGGAATCTTCATGGCCGGTACACAGCCAGCGCTCCACTCTTCGACCGCAGCAGCAATGATCTCCGGATCAGCAGCAGCGACGGCAGCCGGGGCAGGAGGCCCTGTGCGGCCGCTGGCTCAGGTTTTATCTGATCTATTTGATGCGTTGGCAATATTGATGGCGGAGGCTAACCCGGCGTATCAGGATGCGCACAATGCGGAAATCGCGAAAGTAAGGGATCAGATTACTCAGGCCAAGGCCGATTTGGCAGCTGAGGATACCAGGATGGCCGTGGAGCGGGCCGCTTTGGATGCACAGGCTTACCGGCTTATGCTGGATCAGAATGCATCACACGAAGTCCTAAAAAGAAGGAACCGGTCTCGCGTGCCTCCTGTTTTGTTGGAAATATGCCCTAGAGGCAATAATAAATTATTTATTATTATTATATTTCCTTGTTCATGATAATCGTTTATTATCCATGCTATAATTGTATTGATGGAAACTTAGATACATGTGTGGGTACATAGACAACACCATGTCCCTAGTAAGCCTCTAGTTGACTAGCTCGTTGATCAATAGATGGTTACAGTTTCGACCATGGACATTGGATGTCGTTGATAACGGATCACATCATTAGGAGAATGATGTGATGGACAAGACCCAATCCTAAGCCTAGCACAAAGATCGTGTAGTTTGTATGCTAAAGCTTTTCTAATGTCAAGTATCATTTCCTTGGACCATGAGATTGTGCAACTCCCGGATATCGTAGGAATGCTTTGGGTGCACCAAACGTCACAATGTAACTGGGTGGCTATAAAGGTGCACTACGGGTATCTCCGAAAGTGTCTCATTGGGTTGGTACGAATCGAGATCGGATTTGTCACTCCGTGTGATGGAGAGGTATCTGGGCCCACTCGGTAGAACATCATCATAATGTGCACAATGTGACCAAGGGGTTGATCACGGGATGATGTGTTACGGAACGAGTAAAGATACTTGCCGGTAACGAGATTGAACAAGGTATCGGCATACCGACGATCGAATCTCGGGCAAGTACAATACCGCTAGACAAAGGGAATTGAATACGGGATTGATTGAATCCTCGACATCGTGGTTCATCTGATGAGATCATCGTGGAACATGTGGGAGCCAACATGGGTATCCAGATCCCACTGTTGGTTATTGATCGGAGAACGCCTCGGTCATGTCTGCATGGTTTCCGAACCCGTAGGGTCTACACACTTAAGGTTCGATGACGCTAGGGTCATAGGAAATAAATATACGTGGTTACCGAATGTTGTTCGGAGTCCCGGATGAGATCCCAGACGTCACGAGGAGTTCCGGAATGGTCCGGAGGTAAAGATTAATATATGGGAAGTCCTGTTTTGGTCACCGGAAAAGTTCCAGTGTTATCGGTAACGTACCGGGACCACCGGGAGGGTCCCGGGGGTCCACCAAGTGGGGCCACCGGCCCCAGAGGGCTGCATGGGCCAAGTGTGGGACAGGACCAGCCCCAGGTGGGCTGGTGCGCCCCCCACCAGGGCCCAAGGCGCCTAGGGTTTGGGGAGGGGGCGCCTCCACCTTGCTTGGGGGCAAGTTTCCCCCTCTCCCCCCTTGGCCGCCACCCTAGATGGGTTTTGGGGCTGCCGCACCCCTTGGGGTGGGAACCCTAGAGGGGTCGCAGCCCCCTCCCTCTCCCCTATATATAGTTCAGGTATTTGGGGCTGCAAACACAAGAGTTTCCACCTCTCCCTGGCGCAACCCTACCTCTCTTTCTCCTCATCTCTTGCGGTGCTTGGCGAAGCCCTGCCGGAGTGCCACGCTCCTCCACCACCACCACGCCGTTGTGCTGCTGCTGGACGGAGTCTTCCCCAACCTCTCTGTCGGTGTCAAAACCGGCGGATCTCGGGTAGGGGGTCCCGAACTGTGCGTCTAGGCGGATGGTAACAGGAGACAAGGGACACGATGTTTTTACCCAGGTTCGGGCCCTCTCGATGGAGGTATTACCCTACTCCTGCTTGATTAATATTGCTGATATGGGTAGTACAAGAGTAGAACTACCACGAGATCAAGGAGGCTAAACCCTAGAAGCTAGCCTATGGTATGATTGTTGTTCGTCCTACGGACTAAAACCCTCCGGTTTATATAGACACCAGATAGGTTAGGGTTACACAAAGTCGGTTACAATGGTAGGAGATCTACATATCCGTATCGCCAAGCTTGCCTTCCACGCCAAGGAAAGTTCATCCGGACACGGGACGAAGTCTTCAATCTTGTATCTTCATAGTCTTGGAGTCCGCCGTGGCGATAGTCCGGCTATCCGGACACCCCTAGTCCGGGACTCCTCAAGAGCCCCGAACCAGGCTTCAATGACGATGAGTCCGGCGCGTTGATTGTCTTTGGCATTGCGAGGCGGGTTCTTCTCCAAATTCCATATACTTGTCGAGCGAGTGTCCGGCTTCGATAAATGCTACGCCTCGGCTTCGCCCAATAATGGCCATCTTCCACGTGTTTGAATGAATGCGAAAAGCCAGGGTATTTTACAATTACCCCTAGCCGCCGCAAATGAGCCGCTTATAAAAGGGCAAGGATCTAGATCTGAGTCACACCATCCCCCCTTTGCGAGCTTTCATCGGAGCGCCTCTGACCAAAGCCCATTCCATCATGGACGGTCGACGCGGCTCCTCCTCTCGCGCTCCCAGCCCCAGCTAGGAAATTGGGAGAGATGCTCAGTCCCGCATAGCGAGCTAGTTATACTCCAAGCCAAGGGATTTCTCCCTCCGGCCTTCATGGTTCCGGTTCGAGCCGGACTTGCCACCTACAAGGGCGGAAAGCAAGCGGAGAGCATCCCCGATCCCTCTAAAGGAGAGCGGGTGTGCTTCATCTCTTATCTAGTAAGAGGACTCGGATTTCCAATCCATCCGTTTCTCCGGGGGCTCTTGGAGTTCTACGGCCTCCAATTGCACCACCTTACTCCTGCCTCCATCCTGCACATCGCGGGCTTTGTGGCCCTTTGCGAACTATTCTTGGGCGTCGAGGCTCATTTCGGACTGTGGAAGAGAATATTCTGCCTAGTACCCCGTTCTCATGAGGGGTCAATATATCAAGTGGGCGGAGCCGAGTTATGGCGCATCGCCGGGACCGGATACCTATTCGGAACCCCAAAGAAGGCGTCCGAAGACCGGCCTTCGGAATGGTTTTATACGGAGGACGTCCCGCTGCGGATCCTGTTCGGATCGGCCTTCCGGAGTTCAGCAATGCTCCTCTGAAGAAGCGCTTAAGCTGGCGCCCTCGGAGCCCCCAGAGAGAAGATGACCGGGATGTCCGTTATCTGATGAGCCGAATAAGGTTACTGGCTCATGCCGGATTAACCATGACAGGAGTCATGGCAATCTGCATTATGAGGGGAGTGCAGCCGCCCAATGTGAGGACACCCCATGTGGGACTTTAACGGGAGGACGATGCCACCCGTCATGGCCGCAAAGGGCCGTGGATCGGTCACCGAACTGGTGAAGATCTTGTCTGCCATGTACAAAGGAGAGGAGGAGGATTTCCTCCGTGTCAACCCTCTGAAGGAGTTTTCTTCGAATAATCCTCGAAGCTGGGTAAGCAAACATCCGTGACCTGTACGATCCATGTTCCCGTAGTTAAATATCTCATTTCATGGTTTTTGCGCAGGAACTGCGCCGGACTATGGAGAAGATACACAACCCGCCCCCACAACCCGAGGATCCGGAGCGGTCCCTCGATCCGACCTCCGAAGAGGATCCGGATATAACGGTGGAGTTGATCGACGGGGTGTTCTACCAACTTAGCATCGACAATGCTTTGGTAGCCATTACGGCCGATTACCCCGGAATACTTCCAGCCCCACAAGTAACTAAGACCGAGATCCCAAAACCCTGATAACGACCCATCCATGCTTATTTTTAATCACCGTATACCAATGGTGCTTCGCAGGGGGTACCTTCGAGGCAGGAAGCCGAGCCCGCGGCGACTAGCCAACAAAGGGCAGTGCGGCCCCGCAGGTTAAAAAGAAGTGCAGTCCGGATTGAAACTCCGCCGCAACGGTATGGCATGTCAACATACTTCCAGGATTGATTCCTGGAAGGCGTACTAACGCTGATGCTCTTTTCAGGAAAAAGAGCGCTCGCCAGACTGAGTCCGGAGAGGCTGCCGATCGAACCTTTACCGAACAAGCTTCAAAGCCGGGTCCGGAGGCTGAGGCGAGCACGAGACGTGCGTTGGATGCTCCTCCGACAGAGGATGCCGACAGGTTGTCCGCCACCAACTCCGAGGTGGAGAGCGCCTTGAATCAGGCGCCGCCGGACTGTTCTTCGTGACGCATGTTTCTCCCCAGAGGCCTTGAATGCCTTTGATTCGGGAGATGCGCATCTCCGTGCCGCTCAAGATGGTCTAGCCAGAGCCACGGAGCAGTATGTAAAAGACATACGGGTAAGAAAATTTTACAGTTATATATGCCAGTAGCCCCCGAGACTTAAAATAGCTAGAATAACTGATTTAAGGATCATTTGTTATGCAGATCTTACGTAAAAGAATACCGACTGTCCCTGTGAGCTTGAAGAGTGCAAGGCCCAACTTGAGGCTGCACTAGCCGCTACAGGGGGAGGTACAGAGGCCCCCTCTGGTAATATATGCTTTTAAAAAAATAGTTTATAAAGTGCGGCGAGTGTGTAAATCTGACCAAAACATTGCAGATGGCACCGGACCAGATCCGGACAAGCAACAGCTCTTGTGCCAGTTAAAGGCCGGTGAGAGCGTGCTTACGAGAGTGCGGCAGCAGAAGAATAACCTACAAGACGCCAACACCAAGCTGGGTGAGGAACTAAAGGACGTTCGTGCCCAGTTGTCTGACTCCGTAAAGGAGAATCGGCGGCTTCATCGCGGCATTTTCAGTAAGTGCTTGAGCGAACTTTGAAAAGAGTTCGGCGAGGAAGGCCACTAACATAAACATGTATGTAGGTTTGCTCACAGTCGCCCCGAGGAGGAGATGCCCAGTTCTTCGGGTGATCTTCTTCCCGACCATGCCACCGCACGAACGAGTCCGGCAGGTGATGAAAGGCATCGGCCAAGCCTTGTGGCCATCTATCTCCCTGCCCGAAGGCATTGGGGAGCTGGCGGAGCGGCTTCAAGGAGCACGGCGGCGCTTCCGGCTATGGAAGATATCGGCCTGCCGTCAAGGCGCCAGGGAGGCCTGGGCCATGGTGAAGACGCGGTACACGAAGGCTGACCCAAACCACATGGCCGAGGTCGGACCTGTGGGGCCGGATGGGATGGAGATCCCTGTAAGCTTAGTGTACGGCCAAGTAGAATTGGCTGCCAAGTATTCCCAGCAAGATTGTAAATTAGATAGCCTATTAGATGGCATTGAGGAGGAATACAATGAGTCAAATTGACTATGTAAAAATATGACATGAAAAATGTCTTCTAGCCGGATTGTACATCGTTTGTCGTAGCGGACCTTTTCGCTTCAACCTCCGGACCCAAAAGTCTGGAGTGTGTCTGAATACCTTCATGGTTATATAAGAACCGTGGTATGCATGGAGACAAGGCGTAGGGGTCATTGTTGCTGTATCAGACAAGTGCCCAACTAGTTATGTTATATTACATGGGTAGTAAGAAACATCTTCCGGGGAGAATAGTTCCGTTAAGGGTTCCTTTCGCTGGGATGCATGCCCTAAAGTGCATGTCAAAGCTGCTATAAAAGCAGAAAATCATCTGGGGGCAGATGGGTAAATAGTAAAAAATCATCTTTCAGTTCACCGACCGAGTATTCCCTTAAGAACGCTAGCTTTCGGCTTCACCCAGTCTGAGGTACACATCCGGCTGACCCGGGAGTAACAATCGCAGAGGTTCTCCCTTTACCACCTAGCCGAACAATCGGGAATGTAGGGGTAAGCATAGGAGCCAGGCAACCCAGCTTGGCAAAAACTTAAGTCATATCGATGCATATAATGGTGAATAAAAGGTACATGCGGAAGTTTAACGCATGTGTTGGGCATGAAAGCCCGTATGAATAAGCTTCTGTTAAAGAAGCCCCCCGGTATAATGAGCGCGGACAACGCGTCAGGTGTGTGCGAAAAAAGCGCAAACGAGCCTCTAGAGGCTACAAGAAGAAGAGGGAAGGAGAGAAATAAAAGACAGCAAAAAGCAAAAACAAAGAATGCGGACGGAGGAAGGAGACGAACTTGGAGTCCGACACTTAGGTGTAGAATCTTCGTAGACGGGCTGCGTTCCATGGGTTCGGCTCGAGTCGGTTATCCGATGCGTTTCGCAGACGGTATGCTCCGCCGGTCAGGACCAGGTCGATGATGAAGGGACCTTCCCATTTGGGCTTGAGTTTGTCCTTTTTCTTGTCCGGCAGGCTTAGAACTAGTTCGCCAACATTATAAGCTTTGGCCCGTACTTCCCTGCTTTGATATCTTCGAGCCTGCTGTTGATAGAATGCGGAACGAGCCTTTGCCACGTCACGCTCCTCCTCCAATGCGTCCAAGCTGTCCTGCCGATCGAGCTCGGCTTCTCTTTCCTCGTACATGCGCACTCGAGGTGAGTCATGTATTATGTCGCAGGGCAAGACCGCCTCTGCGCCGTACACCATGAAAAATGGTGTGAATCCGGTAGTACGATTCGGCGTGGTCCGCAGCCCCCAGAGTACGGAGTCGAGCTCCTCAACCCAGTGCGTGCTAGATTCCTTGAGGGACCGCACTAGTCTGGGTTTAATGCCGCTCATTATTAGACCATTTGCTCGTTCGACTTGGTCGTTGGTTTGGGGGTGATAGACTGAGGCGTAGTCGAGCTTGATGCCCATGTTTTTGCACCATGATTTGACCTCATCGGCCGTGAAGTTGGTGCCATTATCAGTGATGATACTGTGGGGGACACCGTAACGGTGCACTACCCCTGATATGAAGTCTATCACTAGTCCGGATTCGCCGCTTTAACAGGCTTGGCCTCTATCCATTTGGTGAATTTATCCACCATGACTAATAGGTATTTTTGCTTGTGGGTTCCTCCCTTAAGGGGTCCAACCATGTCAAGCCCCTGCATCATGACGGCCAGGTGATGGGTATAGTTTTAAGGGCGGTGGGTGGCATGTGGCTTTGGTTAGCAAAAAGCTGGCAACCGACGCATCATTGGACTAAGTCCTGCGCATCTGCCCGGGCCGTCGGCCAATAAAATCCTATACGGAAGGCCTTGCCTACAAGGGCCCGGGCTGCAGCGTGGTGCCCACCCAGTCCGGCATGAATTTCAGCCAGGAGGTTTCGCCCTTCCTCTTCGGAGATACACCTTTGAAGGACTCCGGTAGTGCTTTTCTTATAAAACTCTCCCTCATGGACTTTATAGGCTTTAGAGCGCCGTACTATGCAGCGAGCCTCATTTTGGTCTTCGGGGAGTTCCTGCCTAGTTAGGTAGGCTAGGAATGGTTCCGTCCATGGGGCGATAATCGCCATTATTTCGTGAGAAGAGGGTGTTATCTCGGGGGCGGAGCCTCCGGTTGTGTCAGAGTGTTTGGTGTCAGGCGGTGCGGTTGGGTCAGGATTGTTATTGCCAGACTCCGCTTCCCATAGTACGGATGGCTTGAACAGCCGATCCAAAAAGATATTGGGTGGGACGGCATCACGTTTTGCACCGATGCGTGCCAATATATCCGCCGCCTGGTTGTTATCCCGGGCTATATGATGAAATTCGAGCCCTTTGAACCGTGCTGACATTTTCAGGACCGCATTGCGGTATGCTGCCATTTTCGGATCTTTGGCGTCAAAGTCTCCATTTATTTGAGATATTGCGAGGTTTGAATCCCCGCGCACCTCTAGGCGTTGAATGCCCATGGAGACTGCCATACGGAGGCCGTGCAGAAGGGCCTCATATTCAGCTGCGTTGTTGGAGTCCGTATACATTATCTGAAGGACGTATTGGACTGTGTCCCCGGTTGGGGACGTCAGGACGACGCCAGCCCCCAGGCCAGCCAACATTTTGGAGCCGCTAAAGTGCATGATCCAATTGGAGTATGCGCCGTACTCTGTAGGGAGTTCGGCCATCCATTCGCCACGAAGTCGGCCAAAACCTGCGACTTAATAGCTCGTCGTGGCTTATAAGTTATGTCGAATGGGAGGAGCTCTATGGCCCATTTAGCAATCCGCCCGTCGCGTCGCTTGTTTATAATGTCATTGAGAGGTACTTGAGGCTACCATTATCGAACACTCTTGAAAGTAGTGTCGCAGCTTCCGGGATGCCATGAACACCGTGTATGCTATCTTTTGATAGTGTGGGTACCGGGACTTGCATGGAGTTAGGACAGTGGACACATAATAAACCGGTTTTTGAACAGGGAACCGGTGTCCGTCCGTTTCTCGTTCGACAACGAGCACCGCGCTGACAACTTGATGTGCGCGCGATGTATAATAGCATTGGTTACGCTTACGTTGGGCGCGGCCAGACCGGATTTGTTGCCAAAATGGCCTTTATTTCTTCGAGTCCGCCATATGGCGGTATCCGTCCACTCGAAGTGTTCGGTGCGGCGGAGGAGGCGGTAAAGAGGTAATGCCTTTTCTCCTAAACGGGAGATAAAGCGGCTTAGAGCCGCTACACATCCCGTCAATTTTTGTGTTTGTTTGAGGTATTTTGGAATATCCAATTGTGACAGAGCTCGAATCTTAGCTGGGTTTGCTTCAATTCCTCTACCGGACACGATGAAGCCCAGAGCTTTTCCGCCGAACGTCAAGACGCATTTTTTCGGATTGAGCTTGATGTCATATTTTCTAAGATTGTCGAATGTGAGCCTCAAGTCGTCTACTAGAGTTTCAACGTGCTTGGATTTGACGACCACGTCATCTACATATGCTTCCACCATTTTGCCGATCTGGTTTGCCAGACATGTCTGAATCATGCGCTGATATGTTGCGCCGGCGTTTTTGAGCCCAAAGGGCATTGTGTTTAAGCAGAACGGGCCGTATGGAGTGATGAATGCTGTTGCAGCTTGGTCTGGCTCCGCCATCTTGATTTGGTGGTAGCCGGAGTACGCATCGAGGAAGCACAATGAGTCGTGTCCCGCTGTGGCGTCATTGATTTGATCAATTCGAGGGAGGGGGAAGGGATCCTTTGGGCAAGCCTTATTTAGGTCTTTGAAATCAACACATAGGCGCCAGGATTTATCCTTCTTTGGTACCATCACCAGGTTCGCTAGCCAGTCCGGATGTTTTATATCTCTAATGAATCCGGCCTCCAAAAGTTTGGCTAGCTCCTCTCCCATGGCCTGTCTCTTGGGTTCGGAAAAGCGCCGAAGAGCCTGTTTGACTGGCTTGAATCCTTTTAGGATATTTAGGCTGTGCTCGGCCAGCTGACGTGGAATTCTGGCATGTCCGAAGGGTGCTGCAAAGATGTCCCAGTTTTCTTGTAGAAATTCTCGTAGTGCGGCGTCTACCTCCGGGTATAATTGTGCCTCGATGGAGGCCGTCTTTGCAGGGTCCGTTGGGTGGACTTGGAATTTGACTATTTCATCCGCTGGTTTAAAAGAGGTGGACTTGGATCTTTTATCAAGTATCACATCGTCCCTGTTCACCGTGGAGCGCATCGCGGTGAGTTCCTCGGCCGCTAGGGCTTCGGATAGTGCCTCGAGGGCTAGTGCGGCTGTCTTATTTTCGGCGCAGAGTGCTATGTTCGGATCACTAGCGAGAGTGATGATTCCGTTGGGACCGGGCATTTTAAGCTTCATGTACCCATAATGGGGTATAGCTTGAAAAATTGTGAATGCCTCTCATCCTAATAAAGCATGATATCCGCTGTTGAACGGGGCCACTTGGAATGTGACCTCCTCGGACTGTAATTGTCCGTGAGCGAACACTACGTCCAGCGTGATTTTTCCTGTGCAGCATGCTTCCCGGCTGGGTATTATTCCTCTAAAGGTTGTGCTGCTTCGCTCAATGCGGTTCTAGTCTATTTCCATTTTTCTGAGGGTTTCCTCATAGATGAGGTTTAGTCCGCTACCGCCATCCATGGGTACCTTAGTAAGGCGAAAGCCGTCCACTATCGGGCTGAGGACCAATGCGGATGGTGCCCGGGCAGTTCGGAATTTAGGTTCGTCACTGGCATTGAAGGTAATAGCTGTGTCACTCCATGGATTTATTGTTGCTACTTGGTAGACTTCGCAAGGTTGCGGAGTTGTCATTTTCGCATGTTATTTGATGCGAGAGTCTCGAAGACTGTTAACACCATACTAGTGTTGCTGGGCTGGGATTCTGAAGCTAGAAGCTCTTCGCCACTTTTGGCCACCTGCCGTAGTATCCAACATGCTCGAAGGCTATGAGTTGGAGTGGCGCCCTCTGTGCTATGAATTTTGCAGGGTCCGTTTAGCCAACCCTCGATGCGGTTCCGTACCCTTTAGGGGGTTTTCGTTTTTTGGTATTCAACCCAGGTGCTTGATAATGATGCACCATTTTGCTCCGGACTAGTGATGTATTCGGGGCCGGATTATCCCAAAATTTACTTTCGGTTTTCCAGGCGCTCTCCATCGCACAAGACTTTTGTACGATGGTCACCAAGTCGTAAAAGCGTGTGATTTCGACGACTTATGGCGTTTAGGATTCCCTTGTCCGTGCAATTATTGCAGAAGATTGATGTTGCGTCCTCCTCTCGGCAGTCCTTTATCCTGTTCATAACCAGGAGGAATCGCCCAAGAATGATGTCTTGTTTCGGCGGGCTCTTGCCGAATTCGAGAGATCGCTAATGTGTGGGTGGGCGGGTGGCACTAAATCCGAACCCCGTCCAATTTAGGACTCAAGGGCCGGGAAGTTTCCGAACTCGGAAGCTTGGATTTTTGAGTGCTATCCAACGAGTCCGACCCACCGCCTGACTTTAAGTTTAGGGCTTGATCGACATCCATCCCTCCGCGGGAATCCGGCATGGAGGGATCGGGAATTCGGACGTAGCTAGTCCTTAAGATAGGAGAAGAGTCGCCGCATTGCTCCTCTATCACAGCAACATGATAGGTAGCCTGGGGAGAGTTGGTCTCTCTCAGATCGGTTTTAGGCCCGATCCGGTCGTAATCTGTGGCGACTCCTGTGGCGATGCGATCCAAGGGCTCGTTCTGGAGGAGAGCTCGATCGGATCTAACTATTCGCAAGTTCCGAACTGACATGGAGATTGGTTTCGATGACTCGAGAGGTCATCGTCGGTATGACAACCGAACTAGCGGTCATGAGAAAACCGCCTAGCCGAAGAGTCGACCGATGGCCAAGGCTTCTTTGGCGATGGTATCGTCTTTAAAGACGAGATGAGGCATCCTACGATGGCGATGGCACGGAGGAACTCTCAATGAAAGCACCAATGTCGGTGTCAAAACCGGCGGATCTCGGTAGGGGGTCCCGAATCGCGTCTAGGCGGATGGTAACAGGAGACAAGGGACACGATGTTTTACCCAGGTTCGGGCCTCTCGATGGAGGTAATACCCTACTCTGCTTGATTAATATTGATGATATGGGTAGTACAAGAGTAGTTCTACCATGAGATCAAGGAGGCTAAACCCTAGAAGCTAGCCTATGGTATGATTGTTGTTCGTCCCCACGGACTAAAACCCTCCGGTTTATATAGACACCGGATAGGTTAGGGTTACACAGAGCCGGTTACAATGGTAGGAGATCTACATATCCGTATCGCCAAGCTTGCCTTCCACGCCAAGGAAAGTTCATCCGGACACGGGACGAAGTCTTCAATCTTGTATCTTCATAGTCTTGGAGTCCGGCCGTGACGATAGTCCGGCTATCCGGACACCCCCTAGTCCGGGACTCCCTCACTCTCCCTCTCTCCTTGCTGGATCAAGGCATGGGAGACGTCACCGGGGTGCACGTGTGTTGAACGCGGAGGTGCCGTCCGTTCAGCACTAGGATCTCCGGTGATTTGGATCACGATTTAGTACGACTCCTTCAACCCGTTCACTTGAACGCTTCCGCTTAGTGATCTACAAGGGTATGTAGATGCACTCTCCTTCCCCTCGTTGCTAGATTACTCCATAGATTGATCTTGGTGATGCATAGAAAATTTTGAATTTCTGCTACGTTCCCCAACAATGGCATCATGAGCTAGGTCTATGCATAGTTTCTATGCACGAGTAGAACACAAGTTGTTGTGGGCGTTGATTTTGTTCAATATGCTTACCGTTACTAGTCCAATCTTGTTCCGATGGTATTGTGGGATGAAGCGGCCTGGACCGACCTTACATGAGACAGGTTCCACCGACTGACATGCACTTGTTGCATAAGGTGGCTAGCGGGTGCCAGTCTCTCCAACTTTAGTCGGATCAGATTCGACGAAAAGGGTCCTTATGAAGGGTAAATAGCAGTTGACATATCACGTTGTGGTTTTTGCGTAGGTAAGAAGCGTTCTTGCTAGAAACCCATAGCAGCCACGTAAAACATGCAAACAACAATTAGAGGACGTCTAACTTGTTTTTGCGGTGGTATGCTATGTGATGTGATATGGCCAAAAGAATGTGATGAATGATATGTGATGTATGAGATTGATCATGTTCTTGTAATAGGAATCACGACTTGCATGTCGATGAGTATGACAACCGGCAGGAGCCATAGGAGTTGTATTAATTTATTATATGACCTGCTTGCCAATGAACAACGCCATGTAATTACTTTACTTTATCGCTAAACTGTTAGCCATAATAGTATAAGTAATAGTTGGCGAGACAACTTCATGGAGACACGATGATGGAGATCATGATGATGGAGATAATGGTGTCATGCCGGTGAAGATGATGATCATGGAGCCCCGAAGATGGAGATCAAAAGGAGCAAAATGATATTGGCCATATCATGTCACTATTTGATTGCATGTGATGTTTATCATGTTTATACATCTTATTTGCTTAGAATGACGGTAGTAAATAAGATGATCCTCATTAAAATTTCAAGAAAGTGTTCCCCTAACTATGCAACCGCTATGAAAGTTCGTTGTTTCAAGCACCACGTGATGATCGGGTGTGATAGATTCTAACGTTCACATACAACGGGTGTAAGCCAGATTTACACACGCAAAACACTTAGGTTGACTTGACGAGCCTAGCATGTACAGACATGGCCTTGGAACACAAGAGACCGAAAGGTCGAGCATGAGTCGTATAGTAGATACGATCAACATGAAGATGTTCATCGATGATGACTAGTCCATCTCACGTGATGATAGGACACAGCCTAGTTGACTCGGATCATGTAATCACTTAGATGACTAGAGGGATGTCTATCTGAGTGGGAGTTCATTAGATGAACTTAATTATCCTGAACATAGTCAAAAGCCCTTTGCAAATTATGTCATAGCTCGCGTTTTAGTTCTACTGTTTTTGATATGTTCCTAGAGAAAATATAGTTGAAAGTTGACAGTAGCAATTATGTGGACAGTAGAAGGCTTATGTCCTTAATGCACCGCTCGGTGTGCTGGACGTCGAATGTGTTCTGTGGATGTTGCGAACGTCTTACATACACGTTTTGATGACTACATGATAGTTCGGTAATAGAATTGATGCACCAAAGACTTTTTTGAAATGTCGCAGAACATCTGAGATGTTCCAAGAGATGAAATTGGGATTTCAGGCTCGTGCCCACGTCAAGAGGTATAGGACCTCCGGCGATTTTCTTAGCCTGCAAACTAAGGGAGAAAAGCTCAATCTTGAGCTTGTGCTCAGATTGTCTGAGTACAACAATCACTTGAATCGAGTGGGAGTTGATCTTCCAGATGAGATAGTGATGTTTCTCCAAAGTCATTGCCACCAAGCTGCTAGAGCTTCGTGATGAACTATAACATATCGTGATAGATATGATGATCCTTGAGATATTCACGATGTTTGACACCGCGAAAGTAGAAATCAAGAAGGAGCATCAATTGTTGATGGTTGGTGAAACTACTAGTTTCAAGAAGGGCAAGGGCAAGAAGGGATACTTCATGAAATGGCAAATAAGCTGCTGCTCTAGTGAAGAAACCCAAGGTTGAACCCAAACCCGAGACTCAGTGCTTATGTAATAAAGGGAACAACCACTGGAGCAGAATTACCCTAGATACTTGGTAGATGAGAAGGCTGTCAAGGTCGATAGAAGTATATTGGATATACATTATGTTAATGTGTACTTTACTAGTACTCCTAGTAGCACCAGGGTATTAGATACCGGTTCGGTTGCTAAGTGTTAGTAACTCGAAATAAAAGCTATGGAATAAACGGAGACTAGTTAAAGGTGAGCTGACGATATGTGTTGGAAGTGTTTCGAAGCTTGATGTGATCAAGCATCGCACGCTCCCTCTACCATAGAGATTGGTGTTAAACCTAAATAATTGTCATTTGGTGTTTGCGTTGAGCATAGACATGATTGGATTATGTCTATCGCAATACGGTTATTCATTTGAGGAGAATAATGATTACTCTGTTTATTTGAATAATACCTTCAATGGTCTTGCACCTAAAATGAATGATTTATGGAATCTCGATCGTAGTGATACACATGTTCATACCAAAAGATATAAGATAGTAATGATAGTACCACCTACTTGTGGCACTGCCATGTAAGTCATATTGGTATAAAACGCATGAAGAAGCTCCATGTTGATGGATCTTTGGACTCACTCGTTTTTGAAAAGTTTGAGACATGCGAACCATGTCTATTGGTGTATATTCATGAAGAAACTCCATGCAAGTGGACCGTTTGGACTCACTTGATTTTGAATCACTTGAGACATGCAAATCATACCACATGGGTAAGATGACTGAAAGCCTCGTTTTCAGTAAAATGGAACAAGAAAGCAACTTGTTGGAAGTAATACATTTTGATGTGTGCAGTCCAATGAGTGCTGAGGCACGCAGTGGATATCGTTATGTTCTTACTTCACGGATGATTTGAGTAGATACTGAGTATATTTACTTGATGAAACACAAGTCTGAATTATTGAATGGTTCAAGTAATTTCAGAGTGAAGTTGAAGATCATCATGACAGGAGGATAAAATGTCTATGATGTGATCATAGAGATGAGTATCTGAGTTACGAGCTTTTGCACACAATAAAGACATTGTGGAAATTGTTTCACAATTAATACCGCATGGAACACCATAGTGTGATGGTGTGTCCGAACATCATAGTTGCACCCTATTGGATATGGTGCGTACCATGATGTCTCTTATCGAATTACCACTATCGTTCATGGGTTAGGCATTAGAGACAACCGCACTCACTTTAATAGGGCACCACGTAATTCCGTTGAGACGACACCGTTTGAACTATGGTTTGGAGAAACCTAAGTTGTCGTTTCTTAAAAGTTTGGGGCTGCGACGCTTATGTGAAAAAGTTTCAGGTTGATAAGCTCGAACCCAAAGCGGATAAAATGCATCTTCATAGGACACCCAAAACAGTTGGTTATACCTCCTAATTCAGATCCGAAAGCAATAGGGATTGTTTCTTGAATCGGGTCCTTTCTCGAGGAAAAGTTTATCTCGAAAAATTGAGTGGGAGGATGGTGGAGACTTGATATGGTTATTGAACCGTCACTACAACTAGTGTGTAGCAGGGCACATGAAGTTGTTCCTGTGGCACCTACACCAATTGAAGTGGAAGCTGATGATAGTGATCATGAAGCTTCGGATCAAGTCACTGCCGAACCTCGTAGGATGACAAGGACACGTACTGCTTCAGAGTGGTACGTAATCCTGTCTTGGAGGTCATGTTGCTATACAACAATGAACCTACGAGCTATGGAGAAGCGGTGGTGGGCCTGGATTCCGGCAAATGGCTCGAGGCCATAAAATCTGAGAGAGGATCCATGTGTAAAAACAAAGTATAGACTTTGGAAGAACTACTTAATGGTCGTAAGGCTGTTGGGTACAGATGGATTCTAAGAGGGAAGACATACAATGATGGTATGTGTCACCATTAAGAAAGCTCAGCTTGTCGCTAAGATGTTTTCCGACAAGTTCAAGGAGTTGACTACGGTGAGGCTTTCTCACTCGTAGCGATGCTAAGAGTCTGTTGGAATTGGATTAGCGATTCTTTGCATTATTTATGAGATCTTGCAGATAGGATGTCAAAACATTGTTTCCTCGACAATTTTCTTGAGGAAAGGTTGTATGTGATACAACCAGAAGGTTTTGTCAATCCTGAAAGACGCTAACAAGTATGCAAAGCTCCAACAATCCTTCTAAGGACTGGAGTAAGCATCTCGGAGTTGGAATGTACGCTTTGATGAGATAATCAAAGATTTTGGGTTTATACAAAGTTTATGAGAAATTTGTATTTCCAAAGAAGTGAGTGGGAGCACTATAGAATTTCTGATGAGTATATGTTGTTGACATATTGTTGATCAGAAATGATATAGAATTTCTGGAAAGCATATAGGGTTATTTGAAAAGTGTTTTTCAATAGAAAACCTGGATTAAGCTGCTTGAACGTTGAGCATCAAGATCTATGAGGATAGATAAAAAATGCTAAATGGTACTTTCAAATGAGCACACACCTTGACATGATCTTGAAAGTGTTCAAGATGGATCAGTCAAAGAAGGAGTTCTTGCCTGAGTTGTAAGGTATGAAGTTAAGACTTAAAGCTCGACCACGGCAGAAGAGAGAGAAAGGACGAAGGTCGTCCCCTTTGCTTTAGACGTAGGCTCTACAAGATGCTATGTCAGGTACCGCACCTGATGTGTGCCTTGCTACATACCTGGCAAGAGGGTACAAAGGTGATCAAGGAGTGGATCACCAGATAGCGGTCAAAATTATCCTTTGAGGAATAAGGATATGTTTCTCGGTTATGGAGGTGATAAAGAGTTGCGTCGATGCAAGCTTTAACACCTATCCGAATGACTCTGAGTAGCAAACCGGATACGTATAGTGGAGCAACCATTTGGAATAGCTCCAAGTGGAGCGTGGAAGCAACATTTAAAATATGACCTAGAGATTTGCGAAGTTCATACGGATCTGAATGTTGCAGACCCGTTGACTAAAACCTCTCTCACAAGAAAAACATGATCAAACCCCAGAACTCATTGAGCCTTAATCACATGATGATGTGAACTAGTTTAGTGACACTAGTAAACTCTTTGGATGTTGGTCACATGGCGATGTGACCTATGAGTGTTAATCACATGGTGATGTGTACTAGATTATTGACTCTAGTGCAAGTGGGAGACTGTTGGAAATATGCCCTAGAGGCAATAATAAATTAGTTATTATTATTATATTTCGTTGTTCATGATAATCGTTTATTATCCATGCTATAATTGTATTGATAGGAAACTCAGATACATGTGTGGGTACATAGACAACACCATGTCCCTAGTAAGCCTCTAGTTGACTAGCTCGTTGATCAATAGATGGTTACGGTTTCCTGACCATGGACATTGGATGTCGTTGATAATGGGATCACATCATTAGGAGAATGATGTGATGGACAAGACCCAATCCTAAGCCTAGCACAAAGATCGTGTAGTTCGTATGCTAAATCTTTTCTAATGTCAAGTATCATTTCCTTGGACCATGAGATTGTGCAACTCCCGGATACCGTAGGAATGCTTTGGGTGTACCAAACTTCACAACGAATCGGGTGGCTATAAAGGTGCACTACGGGTATCTCCGAAAGTGTCCATTGGGTTGGCACGAATCGAGGATCGATTTGTCACTCCGTGTGATGGAGAGGTATCTCTGGGCCCACTCGGTAGGACATCATCATAATGTGCACAATGTGACCAAGGGGTTGATCACGGGATGATGTGTTACGGAACGAGTAAAGAGACTTTCTGGTAACGAGATTGAACAAGGTATCGGCATACCGACGATCGAATCTCGGGCAAGAACAATACCGCTAGACAAAGGGAATTGAATACGGGATTGATTGAATCCTCGACATCGTGGTTCATCCATGAGATCATCATGGAACATGTGGGAGCCAACATGGGTATCCAGATCCCGCAGTTGGTTATTGACCGGAGAACGGCTCGGTCATGTCTGCATGGTTTCCGAACCCGTAGGGTCTACACACTTAAGGTTCGATGACGCTAGGGTTATACGGAATAAATATACGTGGTTACCGAATGTTTTTCGGAGTGCCGGATAAGATCCCGGACGTCACGAGGAGTTCCGGAATGGTCCGGAGGTAAAGATTTATATATGGGAAGTCCTGTTTTGGTCACCGGAAAAGTTTCGGGTGTTATCGGTAACGTACCGGGACCACCAGGAGGGTCCCGGGGTCCACCAAGTGGGGCCACCGGCCCTAGAGGGCTGCATGGGCCAAGTGTGGGAGGGGACCAGCCCTGTGGGCTGGTGTGCCCCACCAGGCCCATGGCGCCTAGGGTTTGGGGAGGGGCGCCCACCTTGCTTGCGGGCAAGTTTCCCCTCTCCCCCTTGGCCGCCACCCTAGATGGGTTTTGGGGCTGCCGCACCCCTTGGGGTGGGAACCCTAGAGGGGCGCAGCCCCTCCCTCCCTATATATAGTTGAGGTATTTGGGGCTGCAAACACAAGAGTTTCCACCTCTCCTGGCGCAGCCCTACCTCTCTTTCTCCTCATCTCTTGCGGTGCTTGGCGAAGCCCTTTGGAGTGCCACGCCTCCACCACCACCACGCCGTTGTCTTTGCTGCTGGGACGGAGTCTTCCCCAACCTATCCCTCTCTCCTTGCTGGATCAAGGCATGGGAGACGTCACCTGGCTGCACGTTTGTTGAACGCGGAGGTGCCGTCCGTTCGGCACTAGGATCTCCGGTGATTTGGATCACGACGAGTACGACTCCTTCAATCCGTTCACTTGAACGCTTCCGCTTAGCAATCTACAAGGGTATGTAGATGCACTCTCCTTCCCCTCGTTGCTAGATTACTCCATAGATTGATCTTGGTGATGCGTAGAAAATTTTGAATTTCTGCTACGTTCCCCAACATGTTTATGATGCTAGGAACCTCTTTAACACCCCAGGTGCAGGGACCAGTAACCTGCTGGTAGCAAACCGGGCGGAGGCACATGGAGTGGGGGCTCCGGTTCAGCCCCGTTTGATGGATCCGCCTTGACAGAACAACAATGTGATGCAGCCTGTCCCAACGCCGCCGGGTCATTACTCTACTCCAATGGACAATCTTGTTGCTGCCGCTTCACGGCTGGAGGCTATCCCAATTGAAGGCGATTCTCCGGCGGCGGTCGAGACGCGTAGGGTTAAAGAGCTTCTTCGGACAGCCTTGGTGCAACAGGAGGCTTATTCATACAGCCGTGACCGGATTCATACCACCCCCCGTCCAAGCCGGAGTTATAGTAGGCGTATGGAAGAACCGGCCGTGTCAAGCAATGCGGGGAACCGCGAACCGCTCCACGGTCACAACCCGGCAGGGGGTGCTGGTGATGCTCAGGAGGTGGTGGACTGGGCTCGCGCACGCAGGGAGGCCGAGTTAGCAGCGCAGTACGAAGCCCGTCAGCTTACTCCGGTTCGTCCAACCACATTGAGAGAGCCAGGAGTTACCTCTAGCTCTCTGGGGGTGCCGTGTCTCTCGCCCCAAATAAGCATGCAACGTCGCCTGCCCAAGGATTTCAAGGGCCTGCGAAAGGTGCCAAATTACACCGCCGATTTGCCTCCAGAGACATGGGTTGAAAGCTATGAGATGCCATGGAGATGCTAGATGTGGATGATGTAGCTTGTGCGAAGTACTTCACCATGATGCTAGAAGGGACGGCTCGTACTTGGTTAAAGAGTCTACCAGCTAACTCTATCAGATCATGGGCCGAGTTGAGAGCCCGGTTTATCCATAATTTTGAGGATACATGCAAGTAGCCCATGTCTATTGTGGACTTAGCCGCGTGTGTATAGGAGGAAGGAGAATCAACAACCCAGTGGTGCACGGGGTCTCGGAAATTTTGCATTCATCGGACCGCATCAATGCGGACACCGCAGTTCTAACTTTGGAAGGCAATTGCCGGTTTAAGCCTCTGAAGTTGAAGTTGGGACTGATGAAACGCCATTGCAATGACATGGGAACCCTCATGGCCGCTTTAGTAAAGTATGCTGAGTCTGATAGTACCAAGGATCCCGAGTCGGATGATGATAAGACAGGGAAGGGAAAGAGGAGCGGCAATGCCAAGGGGCAGTACCACAGCCCGGCGGGTCATGGAAACGGCGGCAAACGTAAAGTGGATCACAACATGGACTTTGTGGCCAATGCCAGCGCACAGGATAAGGGCCAACGGCGTAAGGGTAAACCGTCCAAGCGCAGTGGAGCACCTAACCCTAACCCGGACCGCCTGTCTTACCTATTGAACCAGCCCTGCCCGAAACATGGGACGAAGGAGATGCCGGCCACACACCTCTGGAAGTACTGCTATATCATGCAAGAGTTCAAAAATTTTATGACTTCCAGCATGATCACGGACCGGGTGACGGTTCAGGCCCCGGGTCTCATGGGCCGGGTTATGGCGGAGGAAATCCCGGTTCAGGCTTCCATGGTAATCTGGGCGGACATGCCAATCAAGGTAATCAGGGCAACCAAGGTGGCTATAATAATCAGCAGCAGCAGCAGTCGGGTTACCAGAGCAATCCGAAGCAGTTGAATAGTGGGCAATATGTCTTCACCACTAGCTTGGACAGGCGTGACCAAAAGCTTCAGAAGAGGGCGGTGAACTCCGTTGAACCGGCAGTGCCCCGTTACCTACGCTGGTCGGAGCAGCCGATTGTCACTACTAGGGAAAACCTTATACACAGAATCTTAGCAGCAGCGCGGCACAAAAAGAAGCGCTACTGCTAATTAGTAGTAGAGCGGGTTTTTAACCCTCGCTACTTGTCGGGGGTTGGGTGCGACATATGCCAAAGGATGGCTTATCATGGAGGGGGCGAGTAGAATGTCGCCGGAGCCTGGAAACGGGATGAGGCGAAGGCATGCACGTCGGTGAATCTTACCCAGCTTTAGGGCTCTCCGTGGAGATAACACCCCTACTGCTGCTCTGCGGGGTCTCTGCATGATCACTATGGCAAAGTGAGTACAATGTTGCTCCTTGAGCTGTTCGGGGTGAGGAAGGAGAAGGGCACGGCTAGCTATTATCTTCCCTCTGTGTGTGTGTCAAACTACTAGGGTCCAACCCTTTGCATGGGTGCCCCGGGGGGTTTATATAGGCCTACCCCCCGGGGGTACAATGGAAATCCGGTTGGGCGCAGGTCCCAGCCGTCAGTCTCTTAAGTTGACGTCTTCTCCGCCGACTTCTGGGGCTCGCCGACTAGTGGGCCCCGCCGACGGTCCAGCATGGGGCCGACAGCCCCTGTCTGCCGCGTGCGGGTCTTGCCGGCTGCGGATTACTGTAGCCGTGCTTCTAATGACGTGAGCTTGGTCATGGGGTCATGGCAAAAGTGCTGCCGCCTAACGGGCGATCACTGTTGCCACTCCCCGTCTTGTCTGGTTAATGGCGCACGGAGGCCGTGAGAGGGGCCGACCAAATCTCGGAGGCCGACTCCCAGCGGGTCCGTCTTGGGGTGCTCTCGCCGTCTTCTGCACTCCTGCCGACAGGCGGATCCCGCCGTCTTCGGGTCGTACAGATAGGCCATCGTGGGTACAAGGATCTGCCCACGGGGCTGATGTCAGGGCCGGTGTGGCAACAGTGCCGCGCCGAACGGAGATCTTCGTCAGTACGGTGCTCTACAGCCATGCCTGTCCTTTGTGAACGGGGCAGGGATGGGCTGCGAGGCGGCCCCATCCCGTCCCGTCGATAATCGATCAAGAGGAGGCGGTTGGAGTCGCGGGCCGACTCCCCGTAGCCGGCTTCACCGGAAGTCGCTGGCTGGGAGTCAGCTCATCTTGAGGCCGTCTCTGGGACTCGGCTGGGAGGGGCACTCGGCGGCTCTGTCGCTGACTCTCAGAAGGCGGCTCTTCGTCTTGGAGTCTTGAGGGGCGCAGTCTGCCTCGATGTTTTGAAAGGTCCAGGGGCTCGGGTTTGCCTACCCGTGGCCCATTACTCCGACAGTAGTCCCCGAAGCTGGTGAGGTGCCGAGGGCAATATGTCGAGGAGCCTCCACAGTTTCATCCCTCTAATGGAAGGATCTGGGCTCGGCTCGCCGTCTCTCTCTTGAGCTGACTAGCTGGAGTCGGCCTTGCAGGAGGCCGTCTTGCTCCTCAAAGGTTTCGAAGGTCGTGGCGGGATCCGCAGCGCGTGCTGATAAGCTTCCGTGCAGCTGCCGTTGCGGGCTCGCCACGTGACGCCACGCTGGCAGGCTACCGCCCGCCATGCAGCGTGACTAGACAGGCCCGTCAGGTGGGGCCCGCCACTACCGCGCCTCGGTGCACGGGCGGATCCGTTGCTGCCGTGCGGGCGGTTGGGCTCCCCACGCCGTTACTGCACGCAGTAACATCGTGGGTTAAATCGTGGGGGCGTGGGGGCGTGGGCACAGTTAATCCCACGCCCGCCCCCTCGGCTTCTCAACCTAAGAGCCTATAAATAGGCAGGAGGAGGGGGGCGGCGACACACGCACACCAACTCTCCCCGCTTCCTCTCGCTTCCTCTCCTTCTTGCTTCGTCTTCCTCCTTCCTCAGCCGCGCCGAACCACGCCGCGCCGCGGAGATGAGATCCTCCTCCGCCGCCGCGCCTTCTGCTGCGCTCCGGGCGTGTGGGATGGCTCCATAGTGGACGCATTTACATCATCGAGTTCCTCCACCAGACGCGCCGCATCCCCGGCACCAACCTAGTGCGGACTCGCGCCGCGGCGGCGGGCGAAATAACGCCGGCGCCGGAGGAGGGCGAGTGGGTCATATTCCGCTCGGACCTCATGCGTGGGCTAGGGCTGCCGGCGAGCGGCTTCTTCCGCGCGTTCCTGGAGTTCCACGGGCTCCAGCCGCACCACCTCACTCCAAACATGGTGGTGCTGCTGGCCGCCTTCGCATCCTTGTGCGAAGGCTTTCTTGGAGTTCTCCCACCATCGAGCTGTGGGGGGAATTCTTCCAGGCCAAGCTCGGCACACACGTTGCTTGCGTGCCGGCTCTGTGCGGCACTTTCATCGCCATGAGGAGGCCGGTGCCCGACAACCCCTTCCCTGCCATCCCACTCATCAAGTCGGTGAAGATGTGGCAGCGCACATATTTCTACGTGAAGAACGTCGCCCCCTGTATATGATCGGGTCAACCTGCCGCCCTCGTGGGTCGGGCGAGTTGGCGGGCGACGACTCCACGCCTGATCCCATCGGGCCAGGGCGTTGACTCCGCAGCGCCGCTGTTGCGCGCTGTTCGAAAAGCCGACGCAGTCGGAGGGCCTAACTGGGGCAGACTTGCTGGCCGCCTTCATGACGCGCCGAGTTCTTCCTCTCCAAAGCCGACCTCATCTGATCTGTCAGATGAGCGGCTGCCGGGACCCCAGTCGGTTGTGCTCCAAGGATATGCCCCACGCGGAGGTGGCGGACACGGTGAATTTCCTGGCGAACTGCGGCCTCACGGAGGAATGGCAGTTCGGCAAGGAGCCGTACTCGCGCGCCAACCCCCCGCCTGTGGTAAGTCATCTCTCTTGCTTTTCTGTTTCCTTCTTCAGCCGAATCCGGCTCTAATATTCTTTGGTCTTCTCCGCGTCAGAACCCCCTCATGCAGCCCTCGGCCGGCACCGCGGGGCCGGCTCGTGAATTCGTCCCCGACCGGGCGGAGAGCGACGCCGACGACCCCGACTTGGGGGTGGCGGCGATGGAGACCGACGCCGAGGGAGGAGGAGGGGCCGACGACTTCAGGCCTTCGGCAACCTTCGCCGACTGGCCTGACGACGACGGCGAAAGGGAAGTCGTCCCCCGCCGCCAACAGAAAGCCGGCCATCCAGGCGCGAGTTCCTCCGCCGCCTTGGGTGGTCGAGGCGGTGCGAAGAAGCGCCGGGCCGGGCCGAGCCTGCCAGGCGGCCAGGCGAAGAAATTCAGGGGATGGCCGCGCGACACCCAACCAAGAGGCGGTCATGAAGGCTAATCGCCTGCAAGGAAGTGAAGAAGCCGCCGCTGGTCTGCGCGTAAGTACTTCTTGTTTTATCTTGTTTTCTTCTGGTCTGTCTTGTCCAAGTCTTTATATGTCTTTTTATCATCAGGACTCCTCTCACCTTGGAGAGGGTCGCCGCCGCCTCCTTCATGGGGTCGGCAGAGACGTCCGCCAATACTCTGTGGATTGACCCTGCGGCCGACCTCCGGGAAGCGACGGAGCGGAACGCGCAGGAGAAGCGCGACGAGGAGGAGGCCGCCGGTCTGGAGAAGGCGGAGGCCGAGAAGGCGGCGGCTTCCGCCCAGAAGAAGCTGGAGGAGGTCGAAGCCGCCGTTGCAGCCAAGAGGCGAGCCGAGGAGGCCGCGCGCCTCTAGTCGACGTTGCTCGTCACCCCGCTGAGCTCTGCGCCGCCGCCGCCGGAGTTCATGGGGCAGACGGAGGGAGTCGGCGGCGAGGTCGCCGTCGCGGAGAGGGAAGGCGGAGAGGCCACCCTGTCGGGCACGGCCGTGCCGCCCCCGCCGCCTCCACCACAGTCTGAGAGCGCGCGAGGCAAACAACCGACGGACCCGCCTGTGCCGCCGGCCGACGATGAGGCTATGGCGAGGCTGCTTCTTCAGGTCGCCTCGCCAGCGCGGCGCCGTCTTGAGAAGGTTACTTCGGCGCCGCGCCCTTTGGAGACCGGCGCCGCCAGCTCGACCATTCCAGACGCCGAGGCGACAAGCGCCGCGCCCATTGGGTGGGTGCGAGGAGGCGGCACAGGCCCGCAGAACACGGCGCTCCTGGACGTCCAGGCGAAGCTGTGAGCTGAGGGCGACGCCATCCAGAACTGCTCCAAGGCGCACCTGGCGTCGCGAGCCGCCGTGCGGTTATGTTTCTTCTTTGAATTTTTTTCTCGCTCTTCTCTGTGGGGGAGCCCACTGGGTGTAGTCCCCGAGTTTCGGGCCGGCTGCTGAGCAGGCGGCTCGGAACTCTATTTGCTGACTTCCAAATTTTTACCTTTGTCTGAAATTCTTGTCGCAGGAGTATCACAACCTCCGCGCCACTGCCTTCAACCGCAACGTTGAGGAGCTGGGCAAGCGGACTGCCGACTTGGCGAGGAGCCGAGGTGAGTTTTCTTCTTCACGGGCGCTGGCGCACTGGGCTGTAGTCCCGAGATTCGGCCGATCGCTGCAATGGGCCGGATCTTTCTGGCGACCTTCTTAGCTAACGACTTTGCGTCCTTCTTCTTTTTATCCTTGGGAGTCAGGGCCGCCAGCATGGGGGGAGTAGTCAGCATTTTCTTCAACTGGAGAAAAGCTTCGTCCGCCTTGGAGTTCCATTCGAAGAAGGTGGTGTTCTTCATGAGCTGGTACAGAGGAAGAGCTTTCTCACCCAGCCGGCTGATGAATCGGCTGATGGACGCCAAACAGCCGGTGAACTTTTGCACATCTAGCAGTCGGCGGGGTACTTCCATCCTTTCGATTGCCTTGATCTTCACGGGGTTGCACTCTATGCCGTGTTCGAAGACCAGGAAACCAAGGAGTTGGCCGGCTGGTACTCCGAAGATGCACTTCTCTGGGTTGAGCTTGATCTGGAATCGGCGCAGATTTTCAAAGGTACCACCACGTCGTCCACGTAAACGTGGGCGTTTCTGCCAAGCTGCTTGAGGAGGCACTTCTGCATGCAACGCTGAAAGGTGGCGCCAGCATTCCTTAAGCCGAACGTCATGGTCAGGTAGCAGAAGGCTCCAAACGGCGTGATGAAGGCGTTCTTCAATCTGTCGGCCGAGTTCAGCTTGATCTGGTGATATCCTGAGTATGCATCTAAGAAGCTCAACAACTCGCATCCGGTTGTGGAGTCTATCACTGATCAATTCTCGGCAGTTTAACGGGTCCTTTTGGCAAGCTTTGTTGAGGCTTGTGTAGTCAATACACATCCGCCACTGCTTGTTCTTCTTTAACACCAAGACCGGGTTCGCTAACCACTCTGGAAAGAACACTTCCATGATGAAACTGGCTGCGAGGAGCCGGGCTATCTCTTCTCCAACAACTCTTCTCTTCTCTTGACAGCGGGCGCAAGGGCTGCTCGACGGGCTTCACATCAGATCGTACATGTAACTTGTGCTCGGCGAATTCCGTCGGTACACCTGGCATGTCTTTAGGGGACCATGCGAAAATGTCCTGATTCTCACAGAGGAAATCGACGAGCTCGCCTTCCTATTTACTGTCAAGGTTTGCACCTACGATGGCGTACCTCTCCGGGTGCTCCGGGTCCAAGGGTATCTTCTTTGTCTCTTTGGCCGGCTTGAACGAGCCCTCAGCTTTCGACTCCTTGGGGTTGGGCGACATCTCTGGCTGCTTGCCGGCCATTGCCACAACCCGATCAAGAAGCCGCTTCTTAGCTGCGATCACCAGGGACTCGGCCAGCCGACTGCTTTCAGCTGCACAGGCGGACGACTTTCTGTAGTCGCCGGCTACGGTCAGAATCCCCTTGGTACTTGGCATCTTCATCTTGCGGTAGGCGTAGTGGGGGACCGCCATGAACTTGGCCAGAGCAGGTCGGCCAAGCAGAGCAGGGTATGGGCTTTCGAGGTCCACCACTTCGAACCAGACTGGCTCTCGGCGAAAGTGATCTTTGTCCCCAAAGAGGACGTCTATCAGGATCTTGCCGATCGGTGAGCAGGAAAGGCCAGGTACAATTCCGTGGAACACAGTCCGGCTGTTCTGAAGCTATCTTTGCTTGATTCCTAACTTCTCCATTGTGTCCTTGTACAGGATGTTGATGATGCTGCCTCCGCTCATCGCACTCGCGAGAAGCGGCGGCTCGCCTATCCGCGGCAAGGGTGGCTCCCAAGACCAGGCGTAGGAGCCCGGATTCGCATCACCTCCGGGTGATCAGCTCGGCTCAAGCGATAGGTTTCTCGCACCAGTGCATGAATTCGAGTATCCGATGCTCTGCATTCACTTCTTCTTTCTTCTTGCCGCTTTCTTCTTGGCGATCGTCAGCCACACTGGTGAACACCACATAAGCTCCGTGCTCTTCTGGGTACTCGTCTTGTACTTCGCCGACTGGCCTGACAGCCGGCTGCTAGGGGGCGGTGGAGGCGGCGGCCCAGCAGGCGGGGGAGGGATGAGGCCGTATCCCTTGGCGATCCTGGTGAGCCAGTGGCACTTCCGGGTGGTGTGGTTCGACGGCTTCGCGCCGCTATGGAACTTGCAGGGACCATCTAGAGTCTGCTCATAAGAGAAGGCCGGCAACCAGTTGGACTTGCCGCCTTTCTACCGCTTGACCGGAGGCTGCCCCTCTGGCTGTTGGTCTTCGACTGTCGCCACCTGCCAGCTGTTGGAAGCCGGCTGCGGGGCCTTGCGCTTGTGATCATTCTGCTGCTGTCGCCGACTGGTCTCACCAGCCGGAGTTCTGGGAGCCTGAGGAGCCACCTTGCCAGTCGCACTGACTTCGATCTCCGTCTTCATGGAGGAGTCGGCTGTGGCGTATTTGTCTGCTATGATCAGCAGCTCGTCGAGGGTCTCCGGCTCGTCGCAAAGGAGCTTGTGCTTGAGGAGGGTGCCTTCTCTGCACCCGGCGGTGAAGTACTCGATAACCTGCACCTCGTGCACTCCCTCGCAGGAGTTCCGGAGCTCGGCCCAGCGCGTGAGGTAGTCGCGAGTGGACTCGTTGGGGCCTTGCACACACAAGGGGAGCTGGCGAGGCTTGGGAGGTCGCTTGTACGTGCTCGTGAAGTTGCGGACGAAGGCCTCGGTGAAGTCGACCCAGCTGTTGATGCTGCGGGGCTTCAAGTTGTTCAACCATGTCTGGGCCGTGCCCTGGAGCATGAGGGGAACATACTTTACGGCAACGCGCTTGTTGCCGTTCGCTATGCTGACGGCCGTGGAGTAGTCCACTAGCCAGTCCTCCGGCTTCACGGAGCCGGTGTATTTGGGTGTATCTCGGGGGAGTGTGAACCCTCTGGGGAAGGGCTCGTCTCGGATGCGAGGTCCGAAACAGGGCGGACCCAACTCATCTTCTTCTTCCAGCGCCAGGGATCGGTGGAGTCGCTCGATCCGGTGGCGGGCGTCGTTTTCTCCGACTCCCTCTCGGCGGCCAAGGCGGTCGCCGAGAGTCGGATGCTCGACGGGCGGCGGGGAGACTCGCCTTTCTCTGCGGGGAGGAGGGGGCAGATAGTCGTCCCGCCGCTCCACCGCCCTTGGGCGGCCGTCTTCGTCGCGCTCGATGGAGATGTGGGTCCGACTATGGCTGACAGCCGGATCCTTGTTTTTTCTTCCACGGACACCGCCCGTCGGTGTCTGAGACGTCGCGCCTTGATCTCGGCGGGGAGGCAAGTCGCCGTGTTGTCGTCATGGCGCCTCCGTCGCGGCCGGCTTCGTCTTGCGCGGCAGCCGTGTCGAGGAGCTGCTGGACTCGCTCCGTCATCAGGCGGCGCTCCTCGCCCTCGAAGTTATCCAGCTCGTCCACCGCCGCCTGGGCGGCACGGATGTTCTCCGCGGGCGTGGCGTACACGGGGCGATTGGCCCCAAACAGGTTGGCGATGGCTACGCCGCGCTGCTGGACCGCGCCTAGGCGGCTAGGCCCAGTCGGAGCCGGCGAGCCGCCCACGGCGCGATCCATCTCGCGCTGGTAGGCTTCTGACAAGCGTCTCATGCTTGCCAGCTTCTTCGCGCCTACGAGGAGCTGGAGGCGGCGCGCCTCCAGCGTCCCAGCGTCGGCGTCTTCCGGAATAGGCGCGGTTAGGTCTTGCAGAACCGCGTCGAGAGGGTCATGAGTCCCTTCGCCAGAAGGCTCGCTATGACCGATGACGAGCACTTCCGTGACGGTGCTTCCGCCGCTCTCCGCGCGAGGGAGCGGCTCATCGTAGACCACCATGTTGGTGGGGAACGTGTCGAGCGACACGGTGTCGGAGTTGACCAGCATCAGGTAGGTGGAGCCTACGGATTCCAGGTTGGCGGCGGGCTCGCCGGCGACGTGGAGCTGCTCGAGGAGGCCCGTGAGGAGGCTCTCGGGGCCGTCCGTGCCTACGTCGGATGCAGGCTCGTCGAAGAGGCGAACTTCGCCGACAAGTTCGGCGAGGCAGCTCGCCGCGCAGGCGACCTCAGCGCCATGCAGTGCGTCGGCACAGACTCCGTCTGGCGTGCCGGGCTGGCTGCGCTCGCCAGGGAGGAAGAGGGTTCCCGTCCAGAGCAGGTCTCCGGACGACGGTGCACCTAGCCCCACGGTGGGCGCCAAATGTCGGTGGTTGGGTGCGACATATGCCAAAGGATGGCTTATCATGGAGGCGAGTAGAACGTCGCCGGTGCCTCGAAACGGATGAGGCGAAGGCATGCACGCGGCGAATCTTACCCAGCTTGTGGCTCTCCGTGGAGATATCACCCCATCGCTGCTCTGCGGGGTCTCCGCATGATCACTATGGCAAAGTGAGTACAAGGTTGCTCCTTGAGCTGTTCGGGGTGAGGAAGGAGAAGGGCACAGCTAGCTCTTCTCTTCCCTCTATGTGTGTGTCAAACTACTAGGGTCCAACCCTTTGCATGGGTGCCCCGGGGGGTTTATATAGGCCTACCCCTGGGGGTACAATGGTAATCCAGCTGGGCGCAGGTCCCACCTGCTGGGCTTTTCTGGCCTGTCGTCTCCGCTGACTTCGGGGCCCGCCGACTAGTGGGCCTCACGACGGTCCAGCATGGGGCCAACAGCCCCTGTCCGCTGGCGGGTCTTGCCAGCTGCGGATTCAGAGCCGTGCTTCTAATGACGCGAGCTTGGTCATGGGGTCATGGCAACAGTGCCGCCGCCTGACGGGCGATCACTGTTGCCACTCCCTGTCTTGTCTGGTTAATGGCGCACGGAGCCCGTGAGAGGGGCCGGCCGACTCCCAGCGGGTCCGTCTTGGGGTGCTCTCGCCGTCTTCTGCACTCCTGCCGACAGGCGGGTCCCGCCGTCTTCGGGTCATATAGACAGGCCATCGTGGGTACAGGTATCTGCCCACGGGGCTGATGTCAGTGCCGGCGTGGCAACAGTGCCGCGCCGGCCGGAGATCTTCGTCACTACGGTGCTCTGCGGCCATGCCTGCCCTTTGTGAACGGGGCAGGGATGGGCTGCGAGGCGGCCCCATCCCGTCCCGTCAGTAGTCGCATCAGTAGGAGGCGGTTGGAGTCGCGGGCCGACTCCCCGTAGCCGGCTTCACCGGAAGTCGCTGGCTGGGAGTCGGCTTATCTTGAGGCCGTCTCTGGGACTCGGCTGGGAGGGGCAGTCGGCGGCTCTGTCGCCGACTCTCAGAAGGCGGCTCTTCGTCTTGGGGTCTTGAGGGGCGCAGTCTGCCCCGATGTTTTGGAAGGTCGAGGGGCTCGGGTTTGCCTACCCGTGGCCCATTACTCCGACACTACTACTAAGTAGATAGTAGTAGCGCGGGTTTTTAACCCTCGCTACTACTAAGCGGTCTCTACCATGCCCCCGACACATGCCATAGTAGTAGCGAGGGGTATAAACCCGCGCTACTACTAAGTTGATAGTATTAGCGCGGTTTTATACCCCTCGCTACTACTAAGTACGAGGTAGGTGAAGTCACCATATCCTCGGCCGAATCCCCATCTCCTCCCCCAAATCCCTCCTCTCTTCAACCACTCTCTCCTCTCACTTTCCATACGCTCTCACATGGACATATTGCCCATGCACCCATCCTCCTCCATGGCGCCGAAAGAGGTCGCCGCCTCGCTCCACCGGCGTCTAGGAGCTCGCCGGTCTTCCACCGACGTCTAGGAGGCCGCCGCCCCGCGCCACCACACCGGAGCACCTCGCCACCGGTGACTTGCTCCGCTGCTCCCTACGTCACCTTCCTCTCTCCCTTGGTTTTCCTTTTCTCTCTCTCCCTCTGGTTTGAGTCACCCTCCCATGTCCATGCCCGTGCAGGTCGTCGCCATGGATGACCCGGAGCTATCTGGCATGGTTGGGAAGAGGAGCCCCACGCCGCGGCCTGGCTCTGCCATAGAAACGGGCCCTCTCCAATAGCCACTGCTGGATCTGGTCTTCCGCTGTCCGTTCATGCCTCCAGCGACGCCAATCATCGCTAGATCTTCCCATTGCTGCCATTGACAGCACGCACGGGATCGAGATTTTTTTTGTTTTTGAAAGTAATAGCAGTAGCTCGGGGTATAAGACCCGCTTCTGACTAATTAGTAATAGCGTTGTTTGCATCAAGACGCTACAGCTAACCATGTATAGCGATGGCGTGTGTCAACACGCCGCCTTCTTGCTAAGTTAGCGTGGCGCCGTATCGATCAGCGGGCACCAGCGCTCGATACACCCAAAACCCGCGCTGCTGCTAGGCTTTTCCCTAGTAGTGTGTGTGGAGCAGAGAAGATCATCCGCCCCGGGTTGACAATCCGGGTCATCTGGCGTTGGTGGTGGCACCTCGAGTAGGAGGTTAAAAGCTCACAAAGGTACTCATGGATGGAGGGAGCAGTATCAATATCCTATATTATGAAACTTTCCGTCGCATGGGGTTAACAGATAAGAATCTTAAACCGTCCCATACGGTGTTCCATGGTGTGCTGCCTGGTAAACCGGCGTATCTGGTTGGCAAGATAGCTCTAGAGGTGGCTTTTGGGGACGAGCATGACTCAAGATCAGAAACCTTAACCTTTGAAGTGGTGAAAATTAGAAGTCCGTATCACGCCTTGTTTGGACGGCCGGCTTATGCTAAGTTTATGGCACGGCCTTGCTATGTTTATCTTCAGCTCAAGATGCCGGGTCACAAGGGAACTATAACCGTCCATGGGAGCCGCAAGATAGCTCTGGAGTGTGAAGAAGGTGATGCGGCTTATGCTGAGTCGGTTTGTGCCGCGGCAGAGTTGAAATTTTATAAGGACAATGTTGATCCGGCAGATATGACTCCGTTGAAGAAGCCAACTACCGAGCATGATCCTGCCTTGAAGTTTAAATCGGCTGATGAGACTAAGCTTGTTGACTTCGTACCTGGCGATTCATCCAAGCAGTTCAGCATCAGTGCTAACTTGGATCCAAAATAGGAAAGCGCGCTCATCGTGTTCATCCGTGAGAATCGAGACATCTTTGCGTGGAAGCCTTCTGACATTCCAGGTGTACCGAGAGAACTCGCTGAGCACACACTTAATGTTGATCCTAAGTATAAACCGGTTAAATAGTTTCTCCGCCGGTTCAATGAAGAAAGACGCAAAGCTATTGGAGAATAAGTGGCCATGCTCTTAGCGGCTGGATTTATCATTGATGTCTTCCATCCTGAGTGGTTGGTAATCCGGTGCTGGTCCTTAAGAAGAACGGCACTTGGCGGATGTGTGTGGATTACACAGGTCTCAACAAAGCTTGCCGAGCAGATCCTTTTGCCCTTCCCCGTATTGATCAAATTATTGATGCTACGGCGGGTTGCGAGCGTTTGAGCTTTCTGGATGCATATTCCAGTTATCATCAGATCAAGATGGCGGTTAAGGACCAGGAGAAGACGTCCATAACCCCCTTTGGAGCCTTCTGCTATGTATCTATGCCCTTTGGGCTCAAGAGTGCCCAGGCGACTTATCAACGGTATGTGCAGAATTGTCTTCATACACAAATCGGCCGTAATGTTCATGCCTATGTGGATGATATTGTGGTCAAATCAAGGAAGAAGGAGACATTGATTGATGATTTAAAGGAACCCTTTGATAACCTACGGGTTTACAGGATGATGCTTAATCCGACTAAGTGCATTTTTGGTGTACCGGCAGGCAAGCTCTTGGGCTTTCTGGTGTCTAACAGGGGCATTGAGGCTAATCCAGAAAAGATCAAGGCCATCAACTCCTTGGCTAAACTGAAGTGTATCAATGACGTTCAACACTTGGCAGGCCGGATTGCCGCGTTTTGCCGGTTTATCAGTCGCCTTGGCGAGAAGGCCATTCCTTTGTATCAAATGCTGAAGAAAACGGATGACTTAAATGCAGGTGGACGCCGTGAATGAAGCGTTTGAGGATTTAAAGAGGCAGCTAGCTAATCCGCCGGTTCCTACTGCCCCAGTTGACAAAGAGCCATTGTTGCTATATGTGGCAGGTAATGCTCGGGCTGTCAGTGTGGCTATTGTGGTGGAGCGCAAGGAGGCAGGAAAGGAGTATCCGGTTCAGCATCCGATTTATTATATCAACAAGGTGCTTATTGAGTCCAAGCAGAGGTACCCACACTGGCAGAAGCTGGTATATGGGGTTTTCATGGCAAGCCGGAAGCTCAAGCAGTATTTCCAAGGTCATCCCATCACAGTGGTCAGCTCTGCTCCTTTGGGAGATATAATCCAGAACAGGGAGGCAACTGTCCAGATTGCCAAGTGGGCCATAGAGCTCGGGCCTCACGGGTTGAAGTATATACCCCGAACGGCGATCAAGTCTCAAGCACTTGTGGATTTCATCAACGACTTGACAGAACTACAAGCGCCTGAAGAGAAGCCGAATCACACTTATTGGACTATTCACTTTGATGGGTCCAGACAATTGGAGGGCTCGGGGGCTGGAGTCGGATTAACTTCCCCACAAGGTGACAAGTTTTGTTATGTTCTCCGTTTAATGTTCCCTTGCACTAACAATGCAGCTGAGTATGAAGCTTTACTCCATGGTCTTCGGATGGCTAAGGAGATGAACCTAAGCCGAGTTAAGTGCTTTGGTGACTCGGACCTGGTGGCTCAACAGGTGTCTGGCACTTGGGATTCCAAGTACCCACTCATGGCAGCATATCGTCGAGAGATAGACATTGTTGCAGGTCACTTTAAAGGTTATCAGGTGGATCATGTGGACCGGCAGAAGAACAAAGCGGCGGACGCTTTAAGCCGCCTGGGTTCTCAACGTAAACCGGTTCCGCCTAATGTCTTCTTGGATGTTCTACATAACCCGTCCGTCAAGCTCCCTGGTGAAGAGGATTTGGCTATTCCTGATCCGGAAGCTCAGTTGGTGGCGGCTCTTCATGTTATCCTAGATTGGAAGGTTCCTTATCTTGCATATATGAACCGGGGCGAGTTACCAGAAGATGAGACATTGGCCGGGCAGATAACCGGCGGTCCAAGTCTATGACTATTATCAATGGAGAGCTGCATCATTGCGATGTGACAGGGTGTTTCAACGCTGTGTATCTCTGAAGAAGGCTGTGAAATTTTACGCGAGATCCACGAAGGAGATTGTGGTCACCACGCCCGGTTCAAAATCTTTGGTGGCTAAGGCGTTTCGTCACGGTTTCTATTGGTTAACCGCTCATGCTGATGCTGAGGATCTGGTCAGAAGATGTGATGGCTGTCAGAAGTTCTCTAGGCGTGCTCATGTACCGGCTAAAGAGTTGAGGATGATTCCAATTACTTGGCCATTTGCGACCTGGGGGCTGGATATGGTTGGGCCTTTCAAGAGGTCCAAAGACAAGAAGACCCACCTTTTGGTGGCTATTGACAAGTTCACAAAGTGGGTAGAGGCAGAGCCAGTTAGCAAGTGTGACGCGGCCACAGCGGTTCAATTCATCAAAAAGCTGATTTTCCGGTTTGGCTTTCCACATAGCATTATCACTGACAATGGTACCAATCTGTCAAAGGGTGCCATGAAGGAGTTCTGTCAACACGAGCACATACGGCTTGATGTATCATCAGTGGCTCACCCACAGTCTAATGGTCAAGCGGAGAGGGCCAATCAAGAAATTTTGAGAGGCATCAAACCCCGGCTTATGGTTCCCTTGCAGCGGACGCCGGGTTGTTGGGTTGAGGATCTACCTTCAGTGATATGGAGCATCAACACCACCCCCAACAGATCGACATGATACATGCCGTTCTTCATGGTTTATGGAGCGGAGGCGGTTCTTCCTAGTGATATCCGTCATGACTCACCTCGTGTAGCGGCATATGTGGAAGCTGACAACGAGAAGGCACGGCAAGAAGCTCTCGACCTGTTGGATGAGGAGCGTGACATAGCAGCCGCCCGTTCGGCGATTTATCAGCAAGATCTACGTCGCTATCATAGCAGCCGGGTTAGAACCAGAACCTTTCAAGAAGGAGACTTGGTGCTTCGGCTCATCTAGGATCAGACGGATATGCATAAGTTATCCCCACCTTGGGAAGGACCTTTTGTGGTTAGCAAGAATCTACACAACGGGTCATACTACTTAATCGATGTTCGAGAGAGCAAAAGACTCACGTAAATCGGAGGAGGAGACCAACCGGCCATGGAATATTGCTCATCTTCAGCCTTACTATACTTGAGCTATAGGCTCTGCTTATGTACATATTATGCCTATGTATATATTATGATAAATATAATAAACCCGAACCTCAGCTAAAGCAGGGTCTCTGTTGTTTTCTTACATCATGTGTGGTTACATGGAGCTTCTGTTGTTAAAGCGGCGTCCGGTTTACCCCTTGGTTTTGGCCTCTCAAAGGCTTTATATTATATCACTTGGGGGCTTGGTCGTATCCGAACCATAGCTACACCTTTTGATAGGCGTAATGCCATAGCATCATTTGGGGCTTGGTCGTATCCGAACCATAGCTATGCCTATTGATCGGCGCAATGCCACAACATCACTTGGGGGCTTGGTCGTGTCCGAACCATAGCTACACCTCTTGATCGGCGCAATGCCACAACATCACTTGGGGGCTTGGTCGTGTCCGAACCATAGCTACGCCTCTTGATCGGCGCAATGCCACAACATCACTTGGGGGCTTTGGTCGAACCCGAACCATAGCTACACCTCTTGATCGGCGTAATGCCACAGCATCATATGGGGGCCTGATCGAACCCGAACCATAGCTACGCCTTCTAGGGGACTTGGTCGTGTCCGAAACATCGTTACGCCTCTTGATCGGCTCAAAGCCTCACCTACAATGGTTTTTTATTTGCCTTTGTTTGGGTTCTGTTTTCTTTTTTTGATAAAGACTTTCTGTTGCTTTTTAGACCGGCATTAAACAACCCAGTCTGACTGTCAACTACGAATTGACGGTATACGATCAAATCATTGTCCGGAGGCTATTCGCCCGGTCTGATTTTCAACTAAAATTTTATTAAGCAGTAAACCGGTGTTTATCATAACCCAGAACGGTGTAAACCGACCTTATATCAACAGGAGTGGTTCTCTCCTAAAATGATTTGGGTTATAAGCCCCGCTACAAGGATGGCCAGCCAACATCATGCATAATAGTTGCAGGTATTATATATTTCCATTTTGGTTATATGTTACAACCTAAGTTATCATCTTTGGTTATGTATATATATGGGTATCATGACCCGCCTGGCGGTAAACCGCCAGGGTACTTTCAGCTTCTTGTTTGCAGAAACAACTTGGACAAATGAATATGTAGATCATATCTTATGTATGACGAATCAAGCCGGCATCAATTGCAGATAAGTATGCACGAAGGCATATCAGAACAAATATTTTAACCAAGCCTATTACAAGGCTTTCCAGTGCTCAACATGATCATTGTTTTCTCAAAATACATGTCGCAGCATGTAGAATACTAAACCGGCCTCCGGTTCATGATTGGTCACAAGCTTGGCCTGACGGTTGCGGGTCATCTCGCGCCGGTTCATCTTCTTCTTCTCTACCAAGTGGCTGGAAATCAACAGTTTCCCAGTCGATCCCAGTTAGGGCTTGGAAGAAAGCTTCATCACTTACCAGCATTGAAAGTTCAATGTCAGGGGCGTAAGTGTGCTTACGGATTGATGGGATGAGATTCTGAGCTTCGGGGATTGGTGCATCAACCCGCTTGTTCTTGTCATCACAGTTTGCTTGATAGTATGACAAGTCCGCTTCTTCAACTAGTTGAAAAGCCAATGGGCATACCTCCCGGTTTATGATCCGGAGATCATCTTCGCCGAATTCTGTCCCGTCTTCCTTCAAACTTGGATAGCCTTGAGCCGCTTCAATTGGATCAAAGTCAGGTACCCATGCCTTTGCCCGGGTAAGTGCAGCCAAAGAGCCCGTCCTAGCAGCAGACTTTTTCAGTTCGTCAAACCGGGCAGGTAGCATGGATAACCTTTCCAAAGTATCTTTAATCAAGGTGGGAGGAGGATTGTTGTGAGAAGAAGAAGTATATATGGTCCGTTGCGCACCGGTATAAAGCTGCTCTATCAGAGTATAGGCTGCTTTTAACTTCTTCTGAATGTCAGATCCCAAGTGGCCAATACGAGTCCCTATATCATTGCAACGGTTAGTAAACCGGCAGATACATGAAAGAATATGGTAAAATCAGGAGTTACGGATGCTTACCAAACACGGCTGTGGTCATGGCATGGACCTGCCACTTTATGCTGGTCAGTTCATCAACAACCGGTTTAAGAGCAGCTTCTGCTTTCTCAGCCCTTTTGATCAAATCGGATTTCTCACTTTCCCAAACCGACCGTTCCTTGTTGAAGCCTTCTTTCAGTTTCTCCATAGCGCCTAAAGCGCTGGTCAGCTCTGCCTTTGCCTTGGAGGTTTCATCTTGTTGCAATTTCAGGTTTTCCTGAAGATCAGCGGTTTGGCTCTCCTTTTTGCTCAGCTCAGCCTACAAAGAGACAATCATCGGGTTAGGTAACAGTAAGCATTTGAAGTACCAAGCCCATAACAAGTTATGCCCTTGGCACTTGGGGGCTAATGCATATTTGATCTGTTAGGCAATTTTTTCGAAGTCCCAAAGCACAATACAAGTATTAAGCTTGGCACCTGGGGGCTAATGTGTATTTGCTCGTAACTTGCTAAAAACGGATTTCTGCTACAAAGTCCCGCTTCATCTCTATACAGCTAAACCGGCACTTGGAGGCTACATCGGTGAAGTTAAGATGCATTGTCGCAAGCTCAAGATTGCTATTAAAGTCCCGGTTTAAGTTACTATCTTAAACCGTCACTTGGGGGATACTACAGCTTGATAAAGTCAAGAGACAATACAGAAAGAGAAGCATGCATAAAGTTACCTCATATTTTTCCTTCATCATATTGACCAGACCGGCTTCATAGTCACGGCTGGTGAATAGACAGTTCAGATAGCTGAAATGAAGGTCTTGAGCGCTCAGATGAGTGTAGGTGGACAGATCGGCATTCCATTTGCCTTTACCAATTGCAGAAAATTCCTCCTTGGTGGTATGCTTTGATAAAGGGACAGGATTCCCTGGATCCGTATAGCTAATGCTAGTAATCAGAACATCATCATCCTTCTCTGCAGCAGCTCGCACTTGGGTCGCCGGTTTGTTGATATTCTTGGCTGGACTTGCCGGTTTGCCAGTCCGGAGAGAGCTGGCCGGTTCGTCAGCATGGCCTGTGGTGTCAATTTCTGTCATTCCAGGAACAAAGTAATAGTCTTGAAGCGGTGGATCATTCAGCACATCATCAAGGTTCGCTTCTATAGGGTCTGTAGTTTTCTCCGGTTCAGCAGCTATATCTTCTTCTGTCGGTTTGTTCAGGCGAGCTTTGTTGCTTGGTATGGCCTTAGCGCTGACAGTAAAACATGAAGGTCAGTATAGTGTATAAAATGCATATCAGGAAGAAAGGCAAGTAAATAGCTTACCCAATAACCGTTTTGAGAGGTGGAAGTTTGGTGGCTGACGACTCGCCAGAGGATGAATGAGAGGTGCCCTGATAATTCGAATCAGACGGATTAAGAGGTTGACGAAAACGACCTACTTTGGGGCATGACATGTCAAGGGAATTAGAGACCTCTGATCGGCGTTTCCGAACCGGACTATTCGATAAACTGGCGGAGGTAACTACCTGGCCGCTATGCCGGGTTGTGCGGCGAGCTTCGCGCTGTTGTGTCTTCACGAGAAATTTTGGATCCAAATAAGCAAGAGGATGTGAAAAATTAACTTTCCGGTTTGCTCGACGGGTTTTTAGTGAAGGCAAAGGGTTTGAATCGGAGGAAAAACGATTACCTCTACAGCATCAGCGTGACGGACTTCAGCGTCGTCCTGGCAATAATCATCATCAATAAGGCGTATGAAAAATGAACCAAGTGAGTCAAGTTCTACCTCAAAATCCGAGTTACCCACATCATCATCAACCGGTGGATCGGAGGATGCAATGGTTCTCTTCCGGTTAGTAGGTCTTTTTACGGCTTTGGTCTTTTGGCGAGTTTGCTTCACCGGTTTGTCTTGCGGAGGTTTCTTGTTCCAGAACGGATCATTGTCCTACCAAAAAGTCATCACATTTTAAGAACATATTGGGACAGAAGTAAATTCAGATAAAACAAATAAGTATGATTCTTACAGCTGGCGGTTTGTTGATGCGTAGAAAGGGGGTAATCCGGTTTGAGCACAGGTTGCCTCCGGTTCATTCAGCATCTTTTTTACAGCCTCAGTGACTTCGTCATCTGTAAGCTGAATATCAATGTGCCGCTGAGCATCATTCAATTCCCCTGTGTACTCACACATCAAACCGGGGCGTTGGCTCAAGGGCAAAACACTCCAGCTTATCCAGCAGCGTGCAAAATCAACTCCTGTCAAACCGTTGGCCATAAAGGCCCTAAGCTTGGATAGTTGAGGAGCATATTTGCGTCTTTCTTTAGCGATCGACCTTTGAGGAAAAGGGTGTGTATTGCTCAGACGTTCAGGACGGTAACCCGGCAGGGGTTTTCATCACCGAGACGTATCCTTGCAATAAAACCAGGTCTGGTTCCAATCTTTGGGGTGACTGTGGAGATTGGCGTGAGGAAAGGTGACTTCTTTTCTTTTCTGAATCGCCATCCCGCCCAGTTTTGTGTTAGGCCCATCTTTGAATTCTGTGTGGCCTTTCAGATGAAAGCAATCCCTGAATAGCTCTACGGAAGGTTCCTCTTGAAGATAAACCTCACAAAACACTTGAAAGTGGCAGATGTTGGTTACAGAGTTAGGGCCGATGTCTTGTGGGCGCAGCTGAAAGTTGGCCAGTACATCCCGGAAGAATTTTGAACCGGGAGGGTTGAAACCCCGGCTTAGGTGATCAGCAAAAACAAGAAATTCTCCGTCTTTGGGGGTAGGAGGACATTCCGGGCCAGGGACCCTCCAGTGAAGGACATCTTTCTTACTTAAAGTGCCCGTTTTGACAAGGTTGTCAAACTGTTCCTCTGTTACTCGAGAAGGGACCCAATTGCATTCATACACTTGTTTGGCCATGGCAATGAAGATCTACAATATAATGATTTCCGGTTTAAAATTTACATTGGACAACTATACAGTGATATAAGATGTAAGTATATTGCTAAACCGGAGTCAGCTATTTACAAACCGGAGTTTAATAGTGAAACAGTACACCAGTGGAGGTGATAAGTGGAAATGCATTGGCGGTTCAACAAGGGGACTAATGGTATATACCGGGTTGTCGTTTTTTCTACAAAGTTAAACCGCCTAGTTTAAACATTGAAGAGTCAAGACTGCATATGTATAAGTGAAGGAAAGCAGATCTCACTAGTTGGTATTACAATTTTGGATTTGCGGCATATCAGAAAAGGAAAATATATTCAGACCTAAGGAGTGGTGCCGAAACAATGGAGGAAGGTTCAGATGGGATCTTCTATCCTAGCAAGGCGAGTTAGATGGGAAAAAAGAGCTACGGTTATCATTGAACAGGATAACTATCAAGGTCTGGATCAAAACCCTATTATGGAAGCAATGACACCGATGAACACCGAAGAACATCGACGAACACCGAAACCCTAGAACAGATCTATGGCGGAAAGAGCACAAAGCTTACTTGTGCTGATGAAGAAGCGGAGAGGCGCCGCAGTTTTCTGGTGCGTTCAGGGTGATGCAGCGGCCAGAGTCGAAGCAGAGGCGACGGTCGATGGTGGCGGCGGAGCTCCAAGGGCTGAGCGGCGCAAGGAAGACGACGACACGAAGAGGCACGAGGGGGAAAGGTGAAAATGACCCCTCGGCCCTATTTATAAAGGCAAGGGATAAGTGTCAGGCGTGAAAATCGAGGAGAAAAATTTGGAAAGCAGAGCTGTCGCCTCGATTGTCGGAGACCCATTAATGAAGACATGTCATACACAGTTTTTATAACAGATGACGTCACGACGGTTTACCACGATTTGGGAAGATAACGTCACGACGGTCTACAAAATTACCTGAAAATGTTGAAGACGAAGTTTTCTTGTGGACTAACATGAACCAGTTCAAATCAGTCTGGGGCCTAATGTTGGGGATATTACTACTGGGCGTAAACCGTCCAGGAGAGGCCGGATTAACTTGAAGCCCATGAAGACAGACGGTGACGCTGAGTAGAGGCCCAAGGCCCAGAACCGGTTTAAGGCCTGTAGCTATAAACCGGTATTGATATGTAACTTGCATTGGAAGGTAGAAAGAGCGGAGACCGAGCCGGACAAGTTTATGAGCCGGCCTCGGGACTCGGTAAACCGACGGGCTTCAACCCATGTATATAAGGGGACGACTCGGCGGCGGTTCAGGACAACAAACAACAACTTGAGACTCAGGCAAAGCGTATTCGCTCCTTGGTCATCGAAACCCCATCAATTCCATCACAACTAGACGTAGGCTTTTACCTTCATCGTAAGGGGTCGAACTAGTATAAAACTCTCTTGCGTCCCTTGTCCGCTTTAACCCCTTTAAGCTAACCCGAAGCAATGGCTCCACGACTAAGTCCTTTCATGAGGACATCTGTCGTGTCAAAACCACGACACCACATATTATGATCCAATGATGTGTTGCCATCCTTTGATGTTTTGAGTAGATATCCTTTGTCTTTGGGTTTATTGATGATATAGATTGGTATGAGTTGTATGTTTTATTTTTGTGATGTCCTATTGCACCATCCGTGTCGCGCAAGCGTGAGGGATTCCCGCTGTAGGGTGTCGCAATACGTTCATGATTCGCTTATAGTGCGTTGATTGAGTGACAGAAGCATAAACTCGAGTAAGGGGGTTGTTGCATATGGGATAAAGGGAACTTGATGCTTTAATGCTATGGTTGGGTTTTACCTTAATGATCTTTAGTAGTTGCGGATGCTTGCTAGAGTTCCAATCATAAGTGCATACGATCCAAGAAGAGAAAGTATGTTAGCTTATGCCTCTCCCTCATATGAAATTGCAATGACGACCACCGGTCTTATTAACAATTGCCTAGGACAATTCTGCACATCGATCCATCATTATTCCACACTCTCTATTTATAATATTTAGTAATATATTCTAACTTTATGATAACAGCACCTACCACTACTAGGTAAAATCCTAGCAGCAGCGAGGGTTTTAGGCCTATCGATGGCCTTGAGGCGGGGCGCTCTTGACACGGGCCTTCTGACTAAAGCTTAGCAGTAGCGTGCCTCGACCCACGCTACTGCTAAATCGACTTAGTAGTAGCGATTTCCTAGAGGAGTGCTACTGGTAATTAGTAGTAGTGCTTCTCCCTGCTCGCGCTACTACTATTATTTCATATTTTATTTCTTTTTTATTTCATGTTGTATTCATACACCTTTACACAAGTTTTCATACAACAGGAATTTGGAGATTGTTTTTACATCATAATGAGTTATTACATTACGGGGTGAAAGAACCGTGGACTAGTTTCAAGTGGATGTCCATCCACTTGAAACTAATTCGCGGTTCTTTCACCCAATGATATAATAAATATCATCATCATCATATCATTAACAACTTATCATCATAATACATCATTGTCATATAACACCTCCTCAAGATCATCATTTTCATCAATGACATCACATAGAAAATTGGTCACTAGTCGTAATCACAAGTACTCCCCATCATCAATTCTAACACATTGTACCACATAATAAAAATATTGTACCTCATAGGACCTACTACATTCTCTTAGGACCTACTAAATTCTCTAAGGTAAAATAGCAAAAAACAAGATAGCCCCTGACTCTCCATTATGGAGAATGGAGATTATCCTGTCACCAATTCTTGCCTTTAAGCAATGTTACTTCCAAGAACCCCTTGCGAATGTCCAAACATTTTTTCCATTCTTTGATGAGCATGTGATCACCGGTTTTAGAAATCCGATATGCACAGGTGAGCTCCCTAGATTGACCTGGTAGTATGTTCAGAACTCTAAGGCGACCATTCAGATACATCAGATGAGGCACACAATCCATCAGGATTTTCTGTTGAAAAACATAGTAATAACTTCGTAGTTAGCAATGATGTACTAGTTAAAAAATCTTACCAGGGTATCTCCATAGAAGTTACCGTGGTTCAACACATGCACTAGTGGCACGTATTCACCATAATTTGGAGGAGTTTGATAATAGGAATTGTAATCCTCAAGATAAGTACAATAAGCGATCAGATGACTTTTCTCCTTATAAGTTAATTCGAGACCATCGGTGTAGTGGGTTTTGTCTACCATCTTCCGCACATTCTTTGAAGAATCAAAATAAGCTGTCAATGGAAATAAGTTGTCAACTATTTTGAAATAAACAATATAAATTAGTTAATAACTATGTTTGAGAAACTCACATTGCGGTAGAATCGGAAGTGTATCAACAAGGACCCAAATGTCCATATTGTCTTGCTCAATGTCAGGATCACCAAGATCCATGGTGACAATCATACCCTCGTAAAAACCATACATTTTGCAAAGTGCTTCCCAATTTTGGCAACCAAAATGGGTTATGCTCTGAGCATTGCACAGATTTACTTCAAAATCCATATCATGATGGGTCCTTAGGTGGATTTTCTTTGTTTCAAAATTTTCATGGTCTTCAAAACCCATCCTCTCCAAGACATAGCGTCTTGCATGGCATGGGATAAGCTAGTCGAATTGTAAAAGATGAAAAATTAGACGTTGAAATAGTTAAATTCATGCTTAATTATGAAAAAAACACTTGTCGTTGTTGCGTACCGTTTCAACATCGAGTGTCTCCTCGAGCTTAATGCTGAAGCACCGATCTTCGTCCAGCTCAACGAACACATCGCACATACCTCGATCGTCGTGGCACCAGCTGCACTCCACAGGAGACTGTAAATGCGTCTTGATGCGACATTTCCTCGTTCATAATTCAAAGATTAAACTTGTACATATTCTAGCACAAGTCATGCCAGAATTCACGGAAAAATCCGGCATGACCTTTGCTAAAAAGGACATATCGGCGCCTGAAATTTGCTTAACGGAAATTAATCAACACTCCCGCAAAACATAGGCCACTCGGAGGTGTAACCTGAACATGACCGGCCACTTGGGCGACCACATATCCTATATGAGCAACACAAGATATACATGGAGATTTGGCAGGTCCCACCTCGAGGTCGGAGGGGGTCGGTGACGGGGACGACGTCGGGGATGATGGAGGGGCTCCTTGATTTCAGCCAAAGCAAAAACCCGATAAGTTATCACTAATACATCCCGAATAATTGCTTAAACTAAAAAAATAACAACAAATATGACATGTTCAACTAGTTCTATTAATTCAACTAGTTCTTATTACATATAAACTTACTATAAATAGAAAAAAACTAGTTCTTTCTAAAAATAAAGTAGTTCAACTAGTTATATTAATTTACTTACTAACTAGTTCAACTAAAACTAAACTAGTTCAACAAGTTTATTAATTTACTTACTAAAAATACATTAGTTCTATTAATTCAACTAGTTTATTAAATTACTTACTAAACTAGTTCAATTAAAACTAAACTAGTTCAACTAAATCTAAACTAGTTCAACTAAAACTAAACTAGTTCAACTACTAAAAATCATTATCTATGAACCCTAAATTAACATCTACTACTACTAAAAACATCTAGTACTAACTAATTAAGCAGAGAGAAAGGGGGTGGGGAGGGGTGGGGGCCTTACAGAGAGGGGAGAGACGGCGGCGGGGAGGTGCTCGGCGACGGAGAGGTAGGGGCGGCGAGGGCGGGCTCGGGATCGGGAGGCGGCGGTGTTGGGCGGGCTCGGGCGGCGGCGGTGAGGTCCACAACGGCGGCGGTGAGGTCGAGGGCGGCGACGGTGAGCTCGAGAGCAGCGGCGGGGCGGCGCTGAGGTTGAGGGCGGGCGGCGGCGGTGAGGGCAGGCTCGGGCGGCGGCGACAGAGGAGTAGGGGAAAGGGGGGGGGGAATGGAGGACTTAGCCAAATTTTGAGCCGGCGGGTGGTTAATTCTGTAAGCAGTAGCATGCACGTTCGAAAGCGCCATCACTACTTTAGCTACAGTGCGTTCTGGTATACACGCTACTGCTACTCCATTCTCTTTTTTCCCTTTTTCATTTATTTTTCTTCACATTTTATTTTTTTTCCTTTCACCTTATTCTATTTCTTTCATTTTCAATTACCTTTCTATTTGCTTTAAAGTTAGTTTTATATCCTCTAGGAGTAGTGAGTTTAGAAGAAAATGCGCTGCTACAAAGGAAGTAGCGGTAGCGCGGTTCTATATGGATCGCTACTACTATCTGTAGCCTATTGGCTAAGCCGTGGGAATTATAGTGGTAGCGCTTGTTTCTGAACATGAGCTACTGCTAACGTTTGAGCTATAGCACGCTTTGCATGAACGCGTTACTACAAATTAGGAGTAGCGCCCTATTTTAACCAGCGCTACTACTATACCTCTGTGTATAGGCTTTTCCCTAGTAGTCTACTTTTATATTTTAGCTCTCCGATATCATGCAATGTTATCCTCTTCATACCCACACCATAGTTTTATTTCTCGTTTCTATTTGGAAGCAAACGTTCGGTGTCGTGAAATGAGAGTCGATGGCGAGATAGGACTTGAGAGAATATTGATCTTACCTTTAGCTCCTTGTGGGTTCGACACTCCATACTTATCACTTCCACCTTTGGGAATTGCTACGATGATTTCCTGCACTTGGGGATTATCAAGAGGCTACAAAAATTCTTGATAATATGGCGGCAAACTATTCTCAATGGAACACCAAGTGCGCTCCAACTGGTAAGAAGGTAAATTCTATCAAGGAAATATCCTATCTAAGTGATAAAATTCCTAGTATATTAGACGTCACTAGGTGAGTAATTATAGTTGTGGTGTTGGCCACGTGGCACACCATCAGCATCTAAAATAATACTAACATGGGCTCCAATGCCACCACTTGTTTTAACAATGGCCTCATATTGGTGGCGTTGGTCTCCCACGCCAGGAAGGCCCTTTTTGCCACGCCATAGCTGGGCTTTTTCGCACTAGTGCAAGTAGCACCATGTATTTCATATAGAGTCCCCATGATTTTCACTTTCATATACTAGTGGGATTTTTCATTTTAGAACTTGACTTGCATATTCCGTTGACAAGCTTCTCATAGAGGGAAAATACATCCTACTACAGGTGTAGTTACACTCATGTCTCATATACTACCATGTGGTAGTATATAAACTACTTTATTATTTTTAATATGTTCATATAATATATCTAGAATACTCCAAAGTGAGTTATATGAAAATAATGCAAGTGAGCCCATAGTTTTTTTTATTGTATTTGTTAGATATGTACATATTTCTACGTAAAATAGTGTATGCTCAAATTATGAGAGATACTACCAAAAAAGTAGTATATATACAACCTAAACATTCTTATATACTACATACTACACATACATACACTCCGGTATGATAGTTACTACCTAGAACATACGAAAAAATGGGAGTAACTACACCCGGTAGTAGGAAAACATTTTCATATTTATATATATCTTTCATACACTTATAGCTCTAGTGCATCTGTTGTCTGGCAATCCCTACTCCTCGCATCAACATCGATTGTAAGGCCTTCCGTTGCCTAATGATCTAGCCTCATTGATGTGAGACTTTCTTATACCTTTTTTATCTTCTCTTACAACCCCAATCATCATTCTCTTTGCCATCCTAAGTGCTAAAGACCTTGGCTCATGCTCAAGTATTGTATGAAAGTTGTTTAAAAAGTTCAAGCAAGAAAACATATGATTTATTTGCTTGGTTTTGACAACTGAGGTTGTTCTTAATTTGATATCTCTATGTAGGGAAGACCGAGCGTGCCATTTTTATTCTGATTAAGTGTGTAGGGATCACTTTCTTTAACATCATTATTTTGGAAGGAAATAAATTATTTACTTGCATGTTTATGTTGTTGGGAAACGTAGCATGTAATTTCAAAAAAATTCCTATGCTCATGCAAGATCTATCTAGGAGATGCATAGAAACGAGGGGGAGAGTGTGTCTACATACCCTCGTAGACCGAAAGCGGAAGCGTTTGACAACGCGGTTGATGTAGTCGAACTTCTTCTAGCTCCGACCGATCAAGCACCAAACGTACGACACCTCCGAGTTCTGCACATGTTCAGCGTGGTGACGTCCCTTGCCTTCTTGATCCAGCAAGGTGTCGAGGAAGTAGATGAGTTCCGTCAACACGACGGCTGTGACGCCCCCGATTTAATCATACACTAATCATGCACACAAACGTGTACGATCAAGATCAGGGACTCACGGGAAGATATCACACCACAACTCTAAAACATAAATAAGTCATACAAGCATCATAATACAAGCCAGGGCCCTCGAGGGCTCGAATACAAGTGCTCGATCGTAGACGAGTCAGCGGAAGCAACAATATCTGAGTACAGACATAAGTTAAACAAGTTTGCCTTAAGAAGGCTAGCACAAACTGGGATACAAATCAAAAGAGGTGCTGGCCTCCTGCCTGGGATCCTCCTAACTACTCCTGGTAGTCATCAGTGGACTGTACGTAGTAGTAGGCACCTCCCATCTTCGACGGTGGCGTCTGGCTCCTGGGCTCCGACATCTGGTTGCGACAACCAGGTAGAAGGGAAGGGGAAAAAGGGGGAGAAAAGCAACCGTGAGTACTCATCCAAAGTACTCGCAAGCAAGGAGCTACACTACATATGCATGGGTATATGTGTAAAGAGGCAATATCGGTGGACTAAACTGCAGAATGCCAGAATAAGGGGGGATAGCTAATCCTGTCGAAGACTACGCTTCTGGCCACCTCCATCTTGCAGCATGTAGAAGAGAGTAGACTGAAGTCCTCCAAGTAGCATCGCATAGCATAATCCTACCCGACGATCCCCTCCTCGTTGCCCTGTCAGAGAGCGATCACCGGGTTATATCTGGCACTTGGAAGGGTGTGTTTTATTAAGTATCCGGTTCTAGTTGTCATAAGGTCAAGGTACAACTCCAAGTCGTCCTGTTACCGAAGATCACGGCTATTCGAATAGATTAACTTCCCTGCAGGGGTGCACCACATAACCCAACACGCTTGATCCCATTTGACCGGACACACTTTTTTGGATCATGCCTGGCCGCGGAAGATCAACACGTCGCAGCACCACCTAGGCCAACAGAGAGGTCAGCACGCCGGTCTAAACCTAAACGCACAGGGGTCTGGGCCCATCGCCCTTAGCACACCTGCATGTTGCGTACGCGGCCGGAAGCAGAACTAGCCCCCTTAATACAAGAGCAGGCTTACATTCCTATCCGGTAGCGCCGCCCTCATCGACGTCACGAAGGCTTCGGCTGATACCACAACGCCGAGTGCCCATATCTTTCCCACGTAGTTGGTTAGTGCGTATAGACCAAATGGCCAAACTCAGATCAAATACCAATATCTCATTAAGCGTGTTAATGATGTATCCGCGGACACCGACCAGGGCCAGGCCCACCTCTCACCTAGGCGGTCTCAACCTGCCCTGTCGCTCCGCCACAAAGAGCCACTCGCGGGTGCTCCTACGAGCCGACCCGTCTTTAGTCACCATAGGTATCATGTATATTGTGTATAAGTATATACCCGTGATCACCTCCCAAGTGATCACAGCCCGATAGTATAGCACAACAGACGGACAAGAATGTAGGGCCACTGATGGAAAACTAGCATCCTATACTAAGCATGTAGGATTGCAGGTAAAGGTATCAACATTAGTAGCAAGGACGGGCTATGCATCAGGATGGAATAACGGAAAGCAGTAACATGCTACACTACTCTAATGCAAGCAGTATAGAGAAGAATAGGCGATATCTGGTGATCAAGGGGGGGGGGGACTTGCCTGGTTGCCCTGGCAAGAAGGAGGGGTCGTCAACACCGTAGTCGATCGGGGTACCAGTAGCAGCGTCAGTCTCGTAGTCTACCAGAGGGAAGAGGGGGGAGAAACAATGAATACAATGCAAATAGATGCATATCGATGCATGACATATCAAGTAACGGTGCCAGGTGTGCCTCAACGCAGTAGGAGGTGTTACCGACGAAGGGGGGAAACATCCGGGAAAGTATTCCCGGTGTTTCGCATTTTCGGTCAGATGAACTGGATGGGAAAGTTGCGTGTTTGTTATGCAAGGGATGTGTGGCGAAGGAACGGGCTATGTATCCGGATTCGTCTCGTCGTTCTGAGCAACTTTCATGTAGAAGATATTTTCATCTGAGCTACGGTTTATTTTATATTAATTTTAAAAGATTTTATTAATTTATTGAATTTAATTAATTATTTAATTTAATTCAAAATTGGATTTATGACATCAGCATGATGTCATGCTGACGTCAGCAGTCAACAGGGGTTGACTGGTCAACCTGACCAGTGGGTCCCGTTTGTCATTGACTGAGATTAACTAAAACAGATTAATTAGTTTAATTAGTAATTAGGTTAATCTAATCAGGATTAGTTTAGTTAAACATGATTATTAACTTAATTAATTTGCTAATTAATTAATTAATAATTTGTTTATCTATTTTAAATTCTCTTCTCTTTTTTTTAAGGGATGGCCCCACCTGTCAGGGGCACAATGTGCCCCTGCAGTGGTTGTGTGTACGCGGGGGGAAAGGGAGACAGAGGACTCCGGCGGGGCACGCGGTCGTTGGCCGAACGTAGCGACCAGAGGCACACGAGGCGCAGCGTGGCATGCAGTAGCAGCAGGCAGAAGGGCGAGCGGGGCGGACGGGTGAGGCGCGGCGGGTGTAACGGGACGGCGACGCCAAGCCGGAACGCGACCCCGACGACAAAATGTTCATCTGCGAACACTTGGAGAACCAGCACGACGAGGCGCGTGCAGTGGTGTAAGCGGTTCGTGTAGGGGCGGTTGAAAGTGACCACGACAACAACGTCTGACGGTGGTGACGACTTGGCCTCATCGGAGGTGAGCCAACGGGGCACGGGGAGGAGTGAGAGGAGGACCGTGAGCTCACAGCGATGCTCGAGGAGGGGCTCGGTGAGGGTGATGGTGCAGCACCCGCAGCGGATCCGGCGATGGCGTGCGGCGGCCGGCGTTGGGGAAGAAGCAGCGGGTGATGTGAGGGCGGCCTCCCAGCTCGGATCCAATGGCATAGACGAAGGAGAAGACGATGGCGCTCCTCCCGGTCAGACTCTCTGGGTGTGGGAAGGACGATGGCCACGCAGGCGACCATGGTCAAGGTAACGACGATGGCGACGCCCTCTGGATCGAAGGGACAGACGGGCGTTGGCGTCTGGGTTGGTTACCCCCGATCCAGATCGGGGGGAGAGGGAGGAGTGGACCGTGGGGAAGGGAGTGGGGATCATGGGATGGGGGCGACGGGATTGGGGTCGAGCCCGATCCAGATTGTGGGGGCGGTGGGGGGGGGGGGGGAGTGAGAGTGGTGCTAGGGTTCGGGTTGGTGGAGGGGGCTAAGCCGGAAGGTCGGGTGGGCCGTTTCGGTAGGGTCGACCGGATGGGTGGGATGGGCCAAGGCCCATGGGGAGCCACGGGGGGTTTCCTTTCTTTTGTTTTGTTTTTACTTTTTATTTATTTTTTTCTTTTCTGTTCTCTTTTAGTTTCCTTTTAATTTTGTTTTAGCAAAATAACAAAATGGCACCTATTTTGACGTTACCAAATATGCCACTACCACACTAATTTGCTACCCAATCTAAAATAGTTTCGTAATTATTTAATATTTAAAGTATTTAAGTAATAGTTTTCTCTACTATTTTATTCATCTTATAGTATTGAAATATTTTATAAAGGTGTGGTTTCTCCTCCATAATTACCTATGCAATATTTGGTTCACTCCGAACATTTTAGTTTTAATATTTGAAAACTTTTATTGTTTGCTTGATTTTAAATTGAATTTGAATCGGTTTCGAACTAACTCGAGTTTATCAACAGTAACCGAGGTGACGTGGCACCATTAGCAGAGGTTTACTGTAGCTTGATTATCCGGGCGTCACAATTCTCCTCCACTACAAGAAATCTCGTCCCAAGATTTAAGAGGGAAGTAAAGGGGGAAGGTTCGTGTTACGAAATTCCAGGGAGTGTTCTTGGTCTTGGTTGTTCTTCTCGAGGAGGTTGATCCATTACATTGATGTCTTCATTTCACTGTTTCATGTCTTCATTTCGCTGTTTCAGGTCATTATGATGAAGTTGTCGTCCTTTCTTCGGGAACTCCATCGTACTTACGAATAGGTAAGGGGCAGCTTTACAACAATTGAATGTTATAAAGGAAAATCATTTGGGCGGGGGTATCCCAAGAATGATCATAAGAGTATCTCTCGAGTTGAACAAATGAAACACATCGAGAGCAAGTAAGAAGGTATCATAAGAAGTTTGAAGCGGATAGACAATTGTCGTTGCCTGAAACAAGGCAACAGTTATAGGTATTGTGTTTAATACCAGAATTGATGATCACACGGAAGGTGGCTCATGAATTACATACGACGCCAAGCGTGAGGAATAACTTGGGAAACCGGGGTGTGTGCAAGAGAGTCAGGTTTCAATCCTGTGGATCTGTGGGTTATGGGCCCACCATGGGGGTTAAAAGTAGGAAGGCGATGACGTCTTACACGATCATGTAAGCAAGGCATGTCAGAGGATAGCCTATCAGTTATGTCGACAACAACATCGATACCAAGGGCGAGGGACGAAGAGAACCATTTTCCTGCTCGTTGAACGAGGCGGACCAATAGGCAAAGTTCTCGTCCATCGGTGGCTACCGGAATGTCATCAACAATAGTAACAGGTTCTTCCTGACAGAATTGTACACCGAGGAGTTTACATAAGCATTAGAATATTGCTGCTTAGATCATATAGATCACAAGAAAGGTTCAAACAACCAATGGAAAGTAAAATATGGTTATCATATTAAACAGAACAATGGAAAGGAAAATGTGTTTAAACACATATTTCAGGGATATATCCTTTCCAAGGACAAGCAGAGCATGATATCCGTGGCAGGATATAATGTAGAAAACCCTTTAGGTAAGGGGAGAGAAATTTCATGACATTACCCATACAACGGTGTTTGGATAAAGAAAACTTAGCATTGCGTTTCCAATGCTCTTGTTGATGTTTGAGTACCACAGTCATGCTTACAGGTAGCATTGGCATGGTCTTCAAGCAAAGATCAGACTTTTGATACACAAAGGATCCATCAGGATAAACTTATTAAACAAGGCATTCAATTTCCTCACGAAAAAATGGTTAACCTTGTTAAGAAGGAAACTATAACACTAGGTCCTTCGGTCAGGTGTGCTAGGCATGACATCACCTTACAGGGTGATATAAAGACCAATGTTATGACTCTTGGAAAATGTTCCAACCATCATATCTGACTGAAATTCAGATCTGATTATGTCAGGATAACACAGACTCAGGATGCCTGAGAGGAAAGGTGCAACACAAATTGACGAGATGACATTGTAAAATTCTCGCGCAATGAACTATGGAAGCGAGTTCCGAAACACGGGTTCATCATTAAACCAAGGAGATGAGGAGGTGGCTGATGGACTCCGCGATAATTCATCGAGATTAACGAAAGACGGATTTCCACAATTATGTGAACAATGAGATAACATTTGCCAGATCAAATGATATAACGACGTATGCTTAAGGAAAAGATACACAATTAAACATTGGTTGAAAGGTGCGCCCGAAATATGGGTTGGGTTGCACGACCAATGTCAGAATGGTGATTCAATAATCAATAATCTAAGAATGAACGGCCAACCATTAACTTCAAAGCAATAGGGTTGCTAGAAGTGCAGAATCCAAACAACACCGTTCACTTGTTGGTACCCCGGTTGGAATCAACACGAGGACCAAGAAAGAATGGTGATGGTGAGAAGTATCACTATACCAAGAATTCTTAAGAGGTGGTGAAATTCCCACGACATTCTTGACATAAAAGGTGGTAATTCTCCAAGGTAAAGAAGAACAATGCTGGGTAGCAAGGAACTCAAGGTATAACACAGAACACGAACAAGTTTGTGTTGGAGGGAAGGCAATAAAGTGGCCGATGATAAGACAACTCATCGAGGGCAAGGATGGTATTTCTCTTTATGAATCCGGTTGATATCCTGGAAAAGCTCATAAGGTTTATGATGATCACGACACATTTGTCGAGAGACTTTATGAAGATGTAATCAATCAGCGACGACATCAAGTCAAAGGAATGACGAAGCAAGAGGTTATTGGAACCACAGTTACGACACAAACTCGAACTCAAGCTTGTTGTTTAAGGTGAAAGGGTATGACGAGGAAAATTGGCGTAAGCTTAGCTATCGTCGCAAATTGGTGCTTCGAGAATAAGGACCAGGTAGCACAGTTAGAATCATCACGACAATGATATAGCCAAACAGGCTAGGAATGGCGTGGTCGGGTACAAACTCGTACTTATAGAAGCTTACTGAAGAGTTGTTGAACCGTAGTGCAGACTCGGTTCAGTTATCGGTGTCTTTGAGTGTTTAATAACTCAGAGCCCGTGAAAAATTGGAATCAGTGGGAAGGTAGCACTTGATGAAGAACTCATAAGAAGTTATGCAGTTCCATGATAATCTCGAGATACCAGGGGGGTAATACTCGACGACAGATCAAAGTAGAGGTTGGACTAGGGTAATGCTCTACAGAAGACAAGTACTGTAACTTGTCCGAGAAATGGAATCAAGAAGAAAATATGGTCGCAACCATGGTTGCAAAAGACCAATTCCCATATATAAGATGAACTTATACCGAATAGGGTTTAAGAGAAGCATCCATGATAAGATCACCATCGTGTCCATGGGCATGAACGCAAGGTTCAAGGTCGACTCCCACTTGTTCAACGCATAACCTGTCATTCACCTCTCGTATTTCGAAAATGACATTAGTTGTTGAAAGTTTTTACCTGGTGCAATACCAGATAAGTATGACCCGTGAAATCTTTCGGGTTCACATGTATTAGGGAAGGCATAGGTTCAACCCATCGGGGCAGCTAGGAGTATACACCCCAAATTTCAAGAATAAATAACACAAACTCGATAGTAGAGCATGCTTGAGAAAGCAGAGGATACAATTTACCAAAGGCATTATGTATCCGAGGAAAGGCTCACAAGCTTATTGAATATGAAGGACGTTGTCAGATAAAATCCAACAAAGGATCTGGTGGTCCATAAGGGATCTGATGTGAGCATCGGTACTCAACCAGAAGAAGAAAGCATGCAAGGAGATCAGATGATAGAAACAACTGACTACTTCAAAGCTCAATTGCAAAGGAATTATGAATTCCAAGACAATGGATCAGGAGCAATGCTCTGATTACGGACGGATAAGTTGAATAGCCTTAGGGGTACAATCGATGGCAATTTGATTGGTCGAGATCCAGCTCATGTTTAAAATGATGTCTGAGCCGGAAAGATAATTTAAAAGGATCAACTGATGATTGCCTGCATTCGCACTCATGTTGAATCAATAGGATCAAAATGACAGTGCCTAAGGATAAACGAATATTGTCAGACATAGGGAAAGCATCCATAATGCAAGCAGACAAGTATTGCAGAGCAATAAGCTACTAAGGATTTTTGGAGGATCAAATAGTATTTCGAAGACCATTGTGAAACATATGAACAACTGGGGATGAGCGGATACTCGATAAGGGCGAGAAATTATCCGTAGGGGTATTCAGGTGGCAAGGAACTGCAAGGGAGTAAGCACAAAATATTCTCGAAACAATAGAAAGGATTTCAAGGTATCTTGTAATAACAAGATCAACTGGGAATAGAAGTAAGAACGGCAAGTTTATGTATTTATCCCTAAGGATGTCTCGGTGGTAGTGAATTTACAAAGGCGGTGGGCACAAGTGTCTCGGTAAAACATCGAATAGCATCTTCGGAAACTTCTGGTGCAACAGGCGATCATCTGTAATAAGGGTCTCTCTGGAAGAAAATATTATTGAGAACCTAGAGTCCGAGTTAGTAAAATCGTTTAACCCGAGTAGAAGAGAGATAAGAGTCCCAGAGTATAGACGAGGAATAAAAGATCCTAATGCCAACCAATGGCGACGTGGGCCCGTAAGCCACACAGCCATGTCAGTAAAAGTTTTGCAATGTCTAGACTCGACTTCGGCCAAGGAGTGTGGAAGGGGGATTCCTACAGGCAGTCGGCTCTGATACCAACTTGTGATGCCCCCGATTCAATCGTACACTAATCATGCACGCAAACGTGTATGATCAAGAACAGGGACTAGCAGGAAGACATCACAACACAACTCTAAAACATAAATAAGTCATACAAGCATCATAATATAAGCCAGGGGCCTCGAGGGATCGAATACAAGTGCTCGATCGTAGACGAGTCAGTGGAAGCAACAATATCTGAGTACAAACATAAGTTAAACAAGTTTGACCTAAGAAGGCTAGCACAAACTGGGATACAGATCGAAAGAGGCGCATGCCTCGCCTGGGATCCTCCTAACTACTCCCGTGCGTAAATCGTGAGCTGCTGCACGTACTAGTAGGCACCTCCGGTGTAGTAGGAGTTGTCGTCGACGGTGGCGTCTGGCTCCTGGGATCTGACATCTGGTTGCGACAACCGGGTAGAAGGGAAGGGGGAAAAGGTGGAGAAAAGCAACCGTGAGTACTCATCCAAAGTACTCGCAAGCAAGGAGCTACACTACATATGCATGGGTATCTGTGTAAAGAGGCAATATCGGTGGACTGAACTACAGAATGCCAGAATAAGGGGGGATAGCTAATCATGTCGAAGACTATGCTTCTGGCCACCTCCATCTTGCAGCATGTAGAAGAGAGTAGACTGAAGTCCTCCAAGTAGCATCGCATAGCATAATCCTACCGATGATCCCCTCCTTGTTGCCTTGTTAGAGAGCGATCACCAGGTTATATCTGGCACTTGGAACGGTGTGTTTTATTAAGTATCCGGTTCTAGTTGTCATAAGGTCAAGGTACAACTCCATGTTGTCCTGTTACCGAAGATTATGGCTATTCGAATAGATTAACTTCCCTGCAGGGGTGCACCACATAACCCAACACGCTTGATCCCATTTGGCCGGACACACTTTTCTAGGTCATGCCCGGCTGTGGAAGATCAACACGTCGCAGCCCCACCCAGGCCAACAGAGAGGTCAGCACGCCGGTCGAAACCTAAGTGCACAGGGGTCTGGGCCCATCGCCCTTAGCACACCTGCACGTTGCGTACATGGCCGGAAGCAGAAGTAGCCACCTTAATACAAGAGCAGGCTTAAGTTCCAATCCGGCGCACGCCGCTCAGTCGCTGACGTCACGAAGGCTCCGGCTGATACCACGACGCCGAGTGCCATATCTTTCCCACGTAGTTGGTTAGTGCGTATAGACCAAATGGCCAGACTCAGATCAAATACCAAGATCTCGTTAAGCGTGTTAATGATGTATGCGCGGATATCGACCAGGGCATGGCCCACCTCTCACCTAGGCGGTCTCAACCTGCCCTGTCGGTCCGCCACAAAGAGCCACTCGCGGGTGCTCCTACGAGCCGACCCGTCTTTAGTCACCATAGGTATCATGTATATTGTGTATAAGTATATACCCGTGATCACCTCCCAAGTGATCACAGCCCGATAGTATAGCACAGCAGACGGACAAGAATGTAGGGCCAGTGATGGAAAACTAGCATCCTATACTAAGCATGTAGGATTGCAGGTAAAGGTATCAACAGTAGTAGCAAGGACATGCTATGCATCAGGATGGAATAACGGAAAGCAGTAACATGCTACACTACTCTAGCATAAGCGGTATAGAGAAGAATAGGCGATATCTGGTGATCAAGGGGGGGCTTGCTGGTTGCCCTGGCAAGAAGGAGGGGTCGTCAACACCGTAGTCGATCGGGGTACCAGTAGCAGCGTCAGTCTCGTAGTCTATCGGAGAGAAGAGGGGGGAGAAACAATGAATACAATGCAAACAGATGCATATCGATGCATGACATAACAAGTAACGGTGCCAGTTGTGCCCCAACGCAGTAGGAGGTGTTACCGGCGAAGGGGGGAAACATCCGGGAAAGTATTCCCGGTGTTTCGCGTCTTCGGACAGATGAACCGGAGGGGAAAGTTGCGTGTTTTTTATGCTAGGGATGTGTGGCGGACGAACTGGCTACGTATCCGGATTCGTCTCGTCGTTCTGAGCAACTTTCATGTAGAAGGTATTTTCATCTGAGCTACGATTTATTTTAAATTAATTTTAAAAGATTTTATTAATTTCTTGAATTTAATTAATTATTTAATTTAATTCGAAATTGGATTTATGACATCAGCATGATGTCATCTTTGGCGTCGGCCAGATCAGCGAGGTTGACTGGTCAACCTGACCAGTGGGTCCCGTTTGTCATTGAGTGAGATTAACTAAAACAGATTAATTAGTTTAATTAGTAATTAGGTTAATCTAATCAAGATTAGTTTAGTTAAACATGATTATTAACTTAATTAATTTGCTAATTAATTAATTTGCTAATTAATTAATTTTCTAATTAATTAATTAATAATTTGTTAATTTACTTTAAATTCTCCTCTTTTTTTAAGGGACGGCCCCACCTGTCAGGGGCACAATGTGCCCCTACAGTGGTTGTGTGTACGCGGGGGGAAAGGGAACAAAGAGGACTCCGGCGGTCTCATCCAGGAGCCGCGGCGAGCTCCGGCGGGGCGCGCAGCCGTTGGCCGAACGCAGCGACCAGAGGCACGCGAGGCGCGGCGTGGCATGCAGTAGCAGCAGGCAGAAGGGCGAGCGGGACAGCGACGCCATGCCGGAACGCGACCCCGGCGACAAAATGTTCATCTGTGAACACTTGCAGAACCAGCACGACGAGGCGCATGTAGTGGTGTAAGCGGTTCGTGTAGGGGCGGGTGAAAGTGACCATGACGACGATGTCCGACGGTGGTGACGACTTGGCCTCATCGGAGGTGAGCCAACGGGGCACGGGGAGAAGTGAGAGGAGGGTGAGGAGGACCGTGAGCTCACAGCGATGCTCGAGGAGGGGCTCGGTGAGGGTGATGGTGCAGCATCCACAGCAGATCCGGCGATGGCGTGCGGCGGCCGGCGTTGGGGAAGAAGCAGCGGGTGATGTGAGGGCGGCCTCCCAGCTCCGATCCAATGGCATAGACGAAGGAGAAGACGATGGCGCCCTCCCGGTCAGACTCTCTGGGCGCGGGAAGGACGATGGCGACACAGGCGACCGTGGTCAAGGTAACGACGATGGCGACGCCCTCTGGATCGAAGGGAGAGACGGGCGTCGGCGTCTGGGTTGGTTACCCTCGATCCAGATCGGGGAGAGAGGGAGGAGTGGACCGTGGGGAAGGGAGTGGGGATCATGGGATGGGGGCGACGGGATCGGGGTCGAGCCCGATCCAGATCGTGGGGGCGGTGGGGGGAAGTGGGAGTGGTGCTAGGGTTCGGGTTGGGGGAGGGGGCCAAGCAGGAGGGTCGGGTGGGCCGCTTCGGTAGGGTCGGCCGGATGGGTGGGATGGGCCAAGGCCCATGGGGAGCCGCGGGGGGTTTCCTTTCTTTTGTTTTGTTTTAACTTTTTATTTATTTCTTTCTTTTCTGTTTTCTTTTAGTTTCCTTTTAATTTTGTTTTACCAAAATACCAAAATGGCACCTATTTTGACGTTACCAAATATGCCACTACCACACTAACTTTCTACCCAATCTAAAATAGTTTCGTAATTATTTAATATTTAAAGTATTTAAATAATAGTTTTTGCTACTATTTTATTCATCTTATAGTATTGAAATATTTTATAAAGGTGTGGTTTCTCCTGCATAATTACCTATGCAATATTTGGTTCACTCCGAACATTTTAGTCTTAATATTTGAAAACTTTTATTGTTTGCTTGATTTTTAAATTGAATTTGAATCGGTTTCGAACTAACTCGAGTTTATCAACAGTAACCGAGGTGACGTGGCACCATTAGCAGAGGTTTACTGTAGCTTGATTATCTGGCATCACAACGGCGTGGTGACGGTGATGGTGAAGAGATCCGCGTAGGGCTTCGCCTAAGCACCGCGAGAATATGACCGGGGTTGTAAACTGTGGAGGGCTGCGCCGCACACGTCTAACAATTCATGTTGTGTGTTCTAGGCGCCCCTGCCAACATATATATAGGTGGGAGGGGGAGGGGACCAGCAAAGGTGCGCCCCAAGTAGGAGCCTCCTACTTGGTGTCCTCCCCAATTCGGCCTCCCCCCTTCCTTTTTTGCCGGAGGGGGAAAGGGAAGAGGAAGGAGAGAAGGAAAGGGGGCCGAATCCCCTCTTTCCCTTCTCCCACTCTGCCTCCTTCCATGGGGGGGGGCGCTACCCCTTGTAGGCCGGTGTGTTCCCCTCCTATGGCCCATATCTTTCCCCCGGGGGTTCCGGTAACCCTCCCCGGTACTCCAATAAATACCCGATACTATCCCGAACACTTCCAGTGTCCGAATAATATCATCCTATATATCAACCTTTACCTCTCGACCATTTAGATACTCCTCGTCATGTCCGTGATCTCATTCGGGACTCCGAACAACATTCGTTCACCAAATCACATAACTCATATAATACGAAAACATCATCAAACGTTAAGCGCGCGGGCCCTACAGGTTCAAGAACTATGTAGACATGACTGAAACACCTCTCCGGTCAATAACACATAGCGGAACCTGGATGCTCATATTGGCTCCTACATATTCTACTAAGATCTTTATCGGTCGAACCGTTATGACAACATATGTTATTCCCTTTGTCATCGGTATATCTATATATATATATATATATATATATATATATGTATATATATATATATATATATATATATGAAAGAGATGTTACGCTGTTACATTTTTACATACGCAACTCCTCCCAACCCAGAACAAGCTCGGGGTTAGGTGGGAGAGAAGAAGAAAACTACTTCAGTGGAGATCAAAAACAAAGGAAGAAATAAAGGAGGGTGAGCACCCTTGTTCCTATGTTGGAGGAGGCTAAAATCCTCCTTAAATATTCTCATCTAGCCCTCAATGCTTGGAGCAATTCTTCTGAGATGCTTGTTGTTTCTTTCCTTCCACATACACCAAGCAGCCACTAGAAATATGTCAAAGAAGAGCGGGCGCCCCCAAGTTCCTTTACCATGTTGAAGCAGTTGGAGGCGGCAGGTGAATGAGGGCCAGACAATGCCATGTTTTTGCCAGCATGATCTGCTAAACGGGCAAATAAAAATCATGTGATCAACTGTCTCCTCAATTGGAGTGCCACATAGCAAACAACTGTGGTCATCGCCAATATCAAAATGGCATCGCTTCAGCATGTTACGTGTGTTCAATCTATCATTCATGAGAAGCCATCCAAAAACCTTGATCCGCATGATGTAGTGAGAGCGCCAGAGCAGAGCGAATGTTGGGTGGGCGTTCGCATCTCTAAAATAGAATTTATAGTAGTCAGCGGGCCGGTAATCTGCCTTGCCCCAGGTGTAGTGCCAGACGTCACTCGTTAACGTGGTCAGGTGCATGCACGAGGAGACCAGTTGGATGTCATGCATGGGGATGGGAAGATTGTAGAACGTCACTTGCCCAAAGATCTTTCCAAACAAGAGCGGTCATACCTGAGACTACCCGGACTCGCGTGATGCCTCGGAAGGTGGGTGTATGTTTCAGAATGTCGCACGACCAGAAGGATCCAATCGGGTTTGTTGCATGAGGTATTTTGTCCGTGTAATACGCGTCCCAAATAAGATGAACCCAGGGGACATCGAGCTAGTTGTAGAATTTGTGCAGGAATTTCATAAGCAGTGCATCATTCTATATTTTGACGTTAATAACCCCAAGTCCTCCATGCTTCTTGGACTTGCAAACCATATCCCAGGCCGCAAGAGAGTTGTATTTGTCACCTTGTTCAGTTTTCTTGGTCCAAAGGCATCTTCTTCGGATTTTATCAAGCATCTCAACCAGTTTTGGGTGAAATTTGAGTGTGCACATGGCATAGATGAGGAGGGATGTGACAGTTGCATTAAGCAAAGAGAGTTTACCCCCGTAGGACATCATGGCGATCGTTGATGTAAGACGGCGTTCTGCACTACAAACAAGTGGCATAAGGTCCAGGATAGTGGGCTTGGTCGTGCCAAGGGGTAGTCCAAGGTAGGTGAAAGACATAGACCCAACCGAACAGCCAAACAAACTTGCGAGGGCCAGGGCTGATTCCTGGGAGATATTTATCGGGATGAGCGTGGATTTATGGAAGTTGATCCGGAGGCTGATGGAGCACGTGTAGTCTGTGAGGATCTCTTTTACGATAGCTGCTTGATAACCCACAAGTAGGGGGATCAATTGTAGCCTCTTTCGATAAGTAAGAGTGTTGAACCCAACGAGGAGCTAAAGGTAGAACAAATATTCCATCAAGCTCTATCGACCACCAATACAACTCTACTTAGACTTGACGTTTGCTTTACCGGAGACAAGTATGAAACTATTTTGCAAGAATAAAACTATGAATACTTTGCGAGAACAAAACTATGAATAAATTGCAAGGTAATAGAAGTGGATAGCTTTTGTCAACAAGAAAGTTATTTGTCCCTAGGCAATCGATAACAAGTACCAGTCATCATTCTTGCAATTTTATATGAGGGAGAGGCATGAGCTAACATACTTTCTCTACTTGGATCATATGCACTTATGATTGGAACTCTAGCAAGCATCTGCAACTACTAAAGATCATTAAGGTCGTGAAACCCAACCATAAGATTAAGTATCAAGTCCTCTTTACTCCCATACGTCATACTCCAGTTACTCGGGTTTAAGTTTCTGTCACTCTCGCAACCCACCATAAGTGAACCATGAACATATTGCAACACCCTACAGTGAGGGCCCCTCACGTTTGCGCGAGAATGGAGGGCATCATAGGACAACACCACAAATAAAATATGCAATCATACCAACCAAGATCACGATTAACCAATAGGACAAAATGGGTCTACTCAAACATCATAGGATAACCATAGATCATTGGTAAATAATATATGGAGTTGAGCACCATGTTTAAGTAGAGATTACAGCGGGGGGAAAAGTTATTACTATTGGGGAACGTAGTATTTCAAAAAATTTACCTACGATCACGCAAGATCCATCTATGAGATGCATAAAAACGAGTGGGGAAGAGTGTCCATGTACCCTCGTAGACCGAAAGCAGAAGTGTTTAGTAACGCGGTTGATGTAGTCGAACGTCTTCGCGATCCAACCGATCCAAGTACCGAACGTACGGCACCTCCGCGATCTGCACACGTTCAGCTTGGTGACATCCCTCGAACTCTTGATCCAGTTGAGGTCGAGTGAGTTCTGTCAGCACGACGGCGTGGCGAAGGTGTTGATGAAGTCACCGGCGCAGGGCTTCGCCTAAGCACTACGACAATATGACCGAGGTGTGTAACTGTGGAGGGGGGCACCGCACACGGCTACGAGAACACTTTGTGTGCCTTTGGGGTGCCCCCCTCCCACGTATATAAAGGGGGAGGAGAGGCGGCCGGCCGAAGGGGGCGCTCCATGGGGGGGAGTCCTACTTGGACTCTCGGTCCAAGTAGGATTCGATCCCCCCCCCCCTTTCCTATTCCAAGTAGGAGAAGAAGGGAAGGAGGAAGAGGAGAGAAGGAAGGAGGGGGGCACCGCCCCCTCCCCTTGTCCAATTCGGACTGGGCAAGGGGGGGCGTGCACCACCTCCTGGCCGGCCCTCTCTCTTCTCCACGAAGGCCCATGGTGGCCCATTAACCTCCGGGGGGGGGGGGGTTCCGGTAACCCCCGATACTCCGAAACTTGTCTGAAACGACCCAAACCATTCCGGTGTCTGAATTTAGCCTTCCAATATATGAATCTTTATGTCTCGACCATTTCGAGACTCCTCGTCATGTCCGTGATCTCATCCGGGACTCTGAACAAACTTCGGTTCATCAAAACACGAAACTCATAATACAAATCGTCATCGAACGTTAAGCGTGCGGACCCTACGGGTTCGAGAACTATGTAGACATGACCGAGACACATCTCCGGTTAATAACCAATAGTGGAACCTAGATGCTCATATTGGTTCCTACATATTCTACGAAGATCTTTATCGGTCAAACCACACAACAACATATGTAGTTCCCTTTGTCATCGGTATGTTACTTGCCCGAGATTCGGTCGTAGGTATCCTCATACCTAGCTCAATCTCGTTACCGGCAAGTCTCTTTACTCGTTCCATAATGCAGCATCTTGTGACTAACTCATTAGACACATTGCTTGCAAGGCTTATAGTGATGACCATTACCGAGAGGGCCCAGAGATACTTCTCCGATACACGGAGTGACAAATCCTAATCTTGATCTATGCCCACTCAACACACCATCAGAGACACCTATAGAGCACCTTTATAATTACCTAGTTACGTTGTGATGTTTGATAGCACACAAGGTGTTCCTCCAGTATTCGGGAGTTGCATAATCTCATAGTGCGAGGAACATGTGTAAGTCATGAAGAAAGCAATAGCAGAAAAACTAAATGATCATTATGCTAAGCTAACAAATGGGTTTTATCCATGACGTCATTCTTTAACGATGTGATCCCATTCATGAAATGAAAACACATGTCTATGGCTAGGAAACTTAACCATCTTTGATTAGCGAGCTAGTCAAGTAGAGGCACACTAGGGAGACTCTGTTTGTCTATGTATCCACACATGTACTAAGTTTCTGGTTAATACAATTCTAGCATGAATAATAAACATTTATCATGATATAAGGAAATATAAATAACAACTTTATTATTGCCTCTAGGGCATATTTCCTTCAGTCTCCCACTTGCACTAGAGTCAATAATCTAGATTACATAGTAATGATTCTAACACCCATGGAGTCTTGGTGCTGATCATGATTTGCTCGTGAGAGAGGCTTAGTCAACGGGACTGCAACATTCAGATCCGTATGTATCTTGCAAATCTCTATATCTCCCTCCTTGACTTGATCGCGGATGGAATTGAAGCATCTCTTGATGTGCTTGGTTCTCTTATGAAATCTGGATTCCTTTGCCAAGGCAATTGCACCAGTATTGTCACAAAAGATTTTCATTGGACCCGATGCACTAGGTATGACACCTAGATCGGATATGAACTCCTTCATCCAGACTCCTTCATTTTCTGCCTCTGAAGCAGCTATGTATTCCGCTTCACACGTAGATCCCGCCACGACGCTCTACTTGGAACTGCACCAACTAATAGCTCCACCATTCAATATAAATACATACCCGGTTTGTGACTTAGAGTTATCCGGATCAGTGTCAAAGCTTACATCGACGTAACCGTTTACGACAAGCTCTTTGTCACCTCCATAAATGAGAAACATATCCTTGGTCCTTTTCAGGTATTTCAGGATGTTCTTGACCGCTGTCCAGTGATCCACTCCTGGATTACTTTGGTACCTCCATGCTAAACTAATAGCAAGGCACACATCAGGTCTGGTACACAACATTGCATACATGATAGAACTTATGGCTGAGGCATATGGAATGACTTTCATTTTCTCTCTATCTTCTGAAGTGGCCGGGCATTGAGTCTGACTCAACTTCACACCTTGTAACACAGGCAAGAACCCTTTTTTTGAATGATCCATTTTGAACCTCTTCAAAACTTTATCAAGGTATGTGCTTTCTGAAAGTCCAATTAAGCGTCTTGATCTATCTCTATAAATCTTGATGCCCAATATATAAGCAGCTTCACCGAGGTCTTTCATTGAAAAATTCGTATTCAAGTATCCTTTTATGTTGTTCAGAAATTCAGTATAATTTCCGATCAACAATATGTCATCCACATATAATATCAGAAATGCTACCGAGCTCCCACTCACTTTCTTGTAAATACAGGCTTCTCCAGAAGTCTGTATAAAACCATATGCTTTGATCGCACTATCAAAGCATATATTCCAACTCCGTGAGGCTTGCACCAGTACATAAATGGATCGCTGGAGCTTGCACACTTTGTTAGCACCTTTTGGATCGACAAAACCTTCTGGTTGCATCATATACAACTCTTCTTTAAGATATCCATTGAGGAATGCAGTTTTGATATCCATTTGCAAAATTTCATAATCATAAAATGCGGAAATTGCTTACATGATTCGGACGGACTTAAGCATCGCTACAGGTGAGAAAGTCTCATCGTAGTCAACTCCTTGAACTTATCAAAAACCTTTCGCAACAAGTCGAGCTTTGTAGATAGTAACATTACCGTCAGCGTCAGTCTTCTTCTTGAAGATCCATTTATTCTCTATGGCTTGCCGATGATTGGGCAAGTCAACCAAAGTCCACACTTTGTTCTCATACATGGATCCCATCTCAGATTTCATGGCCTCAAGCCATTTCGCGGAATCTAGGCTCATCATCGCTTCCTCATAGTTCGTAGGTTCGTCATGGTCAAGTAACATGACTTCCAGAACAGGATTGCCGTACCACTCTGGTGCAGATCTTACTCTGGTTGACCTACGAGGTTCAGTAGTAACTTGATCCAAAGTTTCATGATCATCATCATTAGCTTCCTGACCAATTGGTGTAGGAATCACTAGAACTAATTTTTGTGATGGACTACTTTCCAATTCGGGAGAAGGTACAATTACCTCATCAAGTTCTACTTTCCTCCGACTTACTTCTTTCGAGAGAAACTCCTTCTCTAGAAAGGATCCTTTCTTAGCAACGAATATCTTGCCTTCGGATCTGTGATAGAAGGTGTACCCAACAGTTTCCTTTGGATATCCTATGAAGACACATTTCTCCGATTTTGATTCGAGCTTATCAGGTTGAAGCTTTTTCGCATAAGCATCGCAGCCCCAAACTTTAAGAAATGAAAACTTGGGTTTCTTGCCAAACAACAGTTCATATGGTGTCATCTCAACGGATTTAGATGGTGCCCTATTTAACGTGAATGCAGCCATCTCTAAAGCATAACCCCAAAACAACAGCGGTAAATCAGTAAGAGACATCATAGATCGCACCATATCTAATAAAGTGCGGTTACGACGTTCGGACACACCATTACGCTGTGGTGTTCCAGGTGGCGTAAGTTGCGAAACTATTCCACATTGTTTCAAATGAAGACCAAACCCATAACTCAAATATTCACCTGCACGATCAGATCGTAGAAACTTTACTTTCTTGTTACGATGATTTTCCACTTCACTCTGAAATTCTTTGAACTTTTCGAATGTTTCAGACTACTATCGAGATTCAACAAAAATAGACCACTCATCAAGGGTGCATGACCATAAAAGATATTACTCATATAAATAGAACAACCATTATTCTCTTATTTAAATGAATAACCGTCTCGCATTAAACAAGATCCAGATATAATGTATATCCTTAACGCTGGCACCAAATAACAATTATTCAGGTCTAAAACTAATCCTGAAGGTAGATGTAGAGGTAGCGTGCCGACCGCAATCACGCCGACTTTGGAACCATTTCCCACGCGCATCGTCACCTCATCCTTAGCCAATCTTCGCTTAATCCGTAGCCCCTATTTTGATTTGCAAATATGGACAACAGAACCAGTATGTCGGTGTACTAGAGTAGGGGTACCCTAGTATCCCGTACTTTCGTGCAGACGATTCAGTTACACCAGCGGCAGGGTTTGCCTCGTCACCGCCAAGATCCTCCGTGGCTCCTTTGGAGCCATTCAAGAACAAAGTATTTGACTAAGAAGACAAGGCCCCGGCAAGAGGAGCTTGCCGGGAAGGCCACTCGAGGCATGCAGAAGACAAGGCCCCGGCAAGAGGAGCTTGCCGGGAAGGCTCGGAGCGCGACAAGCCTCTGGACGCGACAAGGATTCGGCCGCGGCAAGGCGCTTGTCATGCAAGCAACCTCTCTCCATCTCCGCTCCAGCTCATCCAACAACGTGTCTCCATGGGATCATTCCATGCGGCGTGTCAAGAGGCTGTGCAGCCAGCGGAGAGCAGCGATAAGCGGCCGACAAGCTTGCCATCGTGGCGGCGGTGGCGCACTGACGGTCTCTGTTGCCTTTGTTTGGGCGACACAGACGGGCATTTATTGCTTTTGTCCCTTGCCGTCGAGTTAGGTATTTTGCACTATACAATGTTCGGTAGGTGTACCAACTCCTGTTTTACATTTGTACCCTCGCCTATGTTGCCACATCGGGGACCCCTTGAGCATATAAAAGGAGGCCCATGCGCAACGTAGAGGTGGTTGGGTTCATTCGACTCACTCGAGACCAGATACGCTCACGCTAGGTTTTGTAGCTTGCATCGCTCCCTAACAAGAACACAATACATCAAACAAGCAGCAGTAGGAGTTTTATCTCTCCGGAGAGCTCCGAAGCTGGGTAAACTGCTCGTGTGCCTCGCCTCGATCCGCTCTTCGTGCGATCTCCGCCCCCCTCCGAACCACAAAGGGGCCTGGTCCGCCGGCCCCATAGGTGCTCGTGGGTACGATCAGCCTCCCCGACATCTTTGGCGCGCCAGGTAGGGGTCATCGAGGCCGTGTGAATCTGATCCGACGTTCACACGAGCAGCGTCCTCAACATCTTCCTCAACATGCCACCGAAGAAGAAGGCTTCGGTGGCTGCAGAGCCGTCCGCGTCGTACCCACCCTCACCGCAGCAAACGGGTGGTGGGGCAGACGCCGGCGGAGGAACGGGGGCCGACGAAGGTGTTCGCGACGTTGCCAAGTCCAAGGACAAGGCCCCGCAAACCTCGGCGTCCGCACATCCCCCGCGCCCATCTCAGGAGACGCGGGACCAACAACGTCATGGCGTTCGTAATGCCATACGTTCGTTGGATCGAGACCCTCAAGACCAGCATGCGCGCTAACATGCTGGCACGAGTGAGATACGGTCGCTGGGCGGGTGCTGCTCCTTCTAACATAGTTAGAAGTCCGAGCATATCCCGCTCCTCGCACCGTTCGCCAATGCCGCCCACTACTCCAGCAGAAGCTTTGGCGAGAGCTCAGCTGCTCCTCGACTACCCTCCAACGGCCGACAAGGTCGACGAGTGGAGGGCCACTATCCAGAGCCTCATCGGCTTTGCCAACGGCGACGCTCCGCGGCAACCAACGCCATCGTTGCCGCGGCAAGACGACAAGGCACGAGCCGGTGGCGGCAGACTGTCGGAGGTGCAACTACCATGCACTCTCCGCCCCGAAGGCCAAGATCGCCGACTCACCGGATCCACCTTGACAGCGACTCCACCGCGTCATCGGATCTGCGAGCTCGCCGCGACCAGCGCCAAGTTCTTCACGAACGACAACAAGAGGACGCTCGAACTCGCATCAAGCGCCGGAGAGAAGCGTGACGTCAGTCTGACAAGCGCACTGGGCCTACTGTTGACATGCGCGCGCCGGAGGACCCAGGCGACCTGCCGTACGCGGTAGGTTGCCCTGCGTTCACTCGTGAGCTGCGGCAAGTCAAGTGGCCCAGCCAGAAAAATTTCAAACCAGATGTGCCGGAAAAGTAAGATGGCAGGACGCATCCGTCGGAGTTCCTCAGCATCTACACCATCGCGGTGCAGGCTGCGGGGGGACGGGACGACAAGATCCTCGCCAACTACTTCCCGCTCGTGCTCAAACCCAACGTCGAGATCTTGGCTCATGCACTTGCCGGACAGCTCCATATCCTCTTGGGCAGATCTATGCCATCAGTTTGTTGGCGCCTTCACGGTGGCCACAAGCCTCATGGCCAAGAGAGTGACCTTCATCTGCCGCCTGAAGGAAGGAGAGTCCCTGCGCAAGTTCATTCAGAGACTTCGATCGTGTGCACTACAACATCCTAGATATCCACCCCTGCCGCGGTGATCGGTAGCGTTTCATCGAACGTCTTGGAACCGCGGGATGAGGAGGAGATGGCGATGTGCAAAGTCAAGGGCGTTAGTGAGCTGTACGCCTTGGCCGACAAGTGTGCACGCTACTGAGGAAGGAGGAGACTCCTGTGAGAGAATGCGTAAGCAGGATCGGCGTGAGGAGACCGCCCGGCAAAGAAGAGCCGCGGCGAGGCAACAGGAAGAAGAAAGGTAGAGAAGTGCTAGCTGTTGAGCAGTCCGCAACGGAGGTGGCGACAAGAACGCCAAGGTTGGTGGCTCCGGCAAGGAGGTTGCCGCGACACCAACCACCGGTCTGTGGCGGCCGCCGACAAGCGGGGCGGCTCCGACAAGCGATCTTGCAAGATCCACCGCACCAAGGGCCACGACCTCCAGAGCTGCAAGAAAGTCGAGCAGCTTGTTGAGCAGCAGAAGGCTGAGTACGAGCGGCGCGATAAGGAGAAGGCCCAGGAAGGTGCTGGGGGAGCAGGCAAGAAACGTCCCGCCTGAGGAGGACGCCGCGGCAAGGCCAAGCAGCGGCAAGGAGACAGACCTCCCCGCGGCCGCGACAAGGATGAAGATGATGACGACAATGAAGATATGGACGACGACGACGCCGATGAGCAGGAGTTTCAGAAGGCCACGGAGGTCCTCTGCGTTGAGGGAGGTGCTTCCCTGCATACCTCCCACCGCCAACTCAAGCAATGGATGCGGGAGGTCAATGCAGCGGAACCATCCGAAGAGTCACGCAAGCCTCTGAAGTGGTCCAGCACGCCTATCGTCTTTGACATTGAGGACCACCCTGATCGCATAACTGCGGTCGGGTGCTTGCCGATGTTGGTCTCACCAACCATCCGCAACCTCAAGGTCACCAAGATGCTAGTTGGCGGGGCCGGCTTGAATCTGATCTCCTCGCGGTGCTCCGAAGCTTCAAATCCTCGACGGCGAAGCTCGAAGAGACCGGCACTTTCCAAGGAATCAATCCGGGAAGGAGCAAGCCGAAGGGGAAGATTATTGCCGGTAACATTTGGCAGCGAGCTGAACTTTAGGACTGAGAGGGTCACATTCGACGTTGCCGATTTCCCATTGCCTTACAATGGGATACTTGGCCGTCCAGCACTCACCAAGTTCATGGCAGCCTCTCACTATGCCTACAACTTACTCAAGATGCCAGGCCCGATAAGCGTCATCTCTGTCCATGGCGACAAGAAGGATGCCCTTATCTGTGCTGACAAGATCTACCGGGATGCAGCAGCAGCGACAGTTGCCAAAACTTGCCACCAAGCTCCGGGGAAGAAGACAAAGTCCAAGTCCGGCAAGAGCTTTGATGCCCACTCCGGCAAGCGCACTTCTTCGGAGTGCTGCGCTACCGTCGAGGACGCACCATCGAGCTACACTGGCAAGTGCAAGAAGAAGATGACAGCTCCGCCAAAGACCAAGAAGGTGCCCGCCAAGGAGGACGGCACTGGTGGTACCTTCACCATCAGTGCCTCTCTCGATCCCTAAATAGGAAGGCGCGCTCGTCGCTTTCCTGCGGGCGAATGTCGACGTGTTTGCATGGCAACCGTCCGACATCCCCGGTGTTCCCAGGGAAGTGATTGAGCACCGCCTGACCATTTGTCCTCATGCGCGGCCCGTCAAGCAAAAAGTCAGGAAGCAAGCAGTGGAGCGCCAAGAATTCATAGCAGAAGAGATCAAGAAACTGGAAGCAGCAGGCCTTGTTAGAGGAGTGCTCCATCCCTCGTGGTTGGCCAATCCTGTAGTGCGTCATAAAGCAAATGGAAAATGGAGACTTTGTATTGACTTCACGGATGTTAATAAAGCTTGTCCCAAAGATCCATTTCCCTTATCGCCGCATCGACCAGATTGTTGACTCCACGGCTGGATGTGATTTGCTTTCGTTTCTTGATGCATACTCAGGATACCATCAGATCTTCATGGCTGAAGAAGATGAGGAGAAGACCGCATTCATTACACCATGTGGCACATCTTTGTTTCATACGGATGCCTTTCGGTTTGAAGAATGCTGGTTCAACGTTTGCAAGGGTATTCCATGACGCTTTTGAGCCGCAAATGCACAGAAATGTAGAAGCCGACATGGATGACATAGTGGTCAAAAGCAAGGACAAAGCAACTCTGCTTCAAGATTTGGACGAGACCTTTGCAAATCTGCGCAAGATCAACCTCAAGCTCAACCCCGAGAAGTGCGTGTTTGGAGTCCCTTCCGCAAGCTTCTCGGGTTCTTCGTGTCTCAGCGAGGGATTGAAGCCAATCCGAAAAGATCAAGGCCATTGAGCAGATTGAAGCACCAAAGCGCGTCAAGGATGTACGAAGACTTGCGATTCGTAGCTGCTCTCGGAAGTTTATTTCTAGATCGCTAAAAGCGGCATACTGCCGTTTTCAAGATTTTGAAAAAGGCAGGTCCAATGAAATGGACTCGAAGCGGAGGCTGCGCTGCAGACTTAAAGAGATACCTGTCCTCCACTCCAACACTTGTCGCACCTAAACCACAAGAGAAGTTGTTGCTATATATAGCAGCAACCAATCAAAGTGGTTAGTGCTGCGTTAATAGCGGAGAGGGAGGCGGATGACGAGCCAAGAACCACGGCAAGCACATCCAGCGACAAGCGAGGGGGCTTCACGACAAGCTCTGGTCCCGACAAGGACGAACCAGCGCAGACGCATGAACAGATGCGTAAAAGGATGGTGCAGCACCCGGTTTACTTTGTCGGTTCCCTCCTGCGAGGGGCTAGGTCAAGGTACTACGGTGTGCGAAATTGCTTCGGCCTCCTCATGGCCTCGAGAAAGCTGCGCCATTACTTCCAAGCACATGAGATCACAGTTGTCACTCGCTTTCCGCTCAAGAGGATACCGCAGAATCCGGAGGCAACAGGCGGGATTGTCGAGTGGGCACTTTGGAACTGTCAAGCTTTGGTCTCAAGTTTGAAAGCACTTCAACTATCCAAAAGCGAGCATTGGCAGAATTCATAGCAGAATGGACGCCAACGCCGGATGAAGAGATTCCGAGACGAGCATTCCCGTCAAGGAAGCAAGCAAAGAGTGGCTGATGTACTTTGATGGTGCCTTCTCGCCGCAAGGCTACGGTGCGGCGTCGCTTATCGCACTCCACCGAAGAGCACCTCAAGTCGTAGTCCGGATGCACTTTCCCAAGGAGCAAGCAACAAACAATACCGCAGATTATGAGGGTTTGCTTGCGGTCTCGAGATCGCAGTGGACCTTGGGATCAAAAAGCTTATTGTCGTGGTGACTCGCAGCTTGTCGTCCGCCAAGTGAACAAAGATTATCGAGTCCGTTGATGGAAGCCTCGTCGATGAAGTGAGGAAGCTAGAAGAGCACTTTGACGGCCTGCAAATGGAACATGTTCCAAGAGCTCATAATGATATTGCCGACGGCTGTCAAAGTGCGCTGCACTTAAGTTGCACTGTGGAACCAGGGATTTTCGCGCTCAAGTCGACTCAACCAACCGTAACACCATCAATCGGACAGAGCAAGAAGAGGAAGTTGCTCTCTGGTGACTACTTCCCGGCAGAGCTTCCCGAAGCCGCTGCCGTGAAGGTCCCCAAGATCAACTCCAACAGTGCTGAGGGGCAGTCTGCTCCGACAAGCCCCAGGGTTTGTTTCGTTGAAGCAGATGCTTCCGACAGAGCCGCAGGTTCTTGCCGTAGAAGCTGACGTTCCCGCAGCAGCAGATGTGCCTTTAGTCCTTGTTGTCGAGCCACAAGCTCCAGCATGGGCGCAGCCGATTGTCCTTTTCCTTCAGACAGGAGAACTTCCCGAAGAGCAAGAAGAAGCAGAAAGAGTAGCCCGGCAGTCAAGTATGTACCAGTTTGTCGACAGCATACTGCATGTAAGAAGACTCAACGGTGTGAAATTGAAGTGTATTCCTGTGGAAGATGGATGTAAGCTGTTGGCGAGATACACGGAGGCATATGTGGTCACCACATAGGCGCAAGAGCACTTGCCGCAAAGCTTTCCAGCGAGGTTTCTTCCGGCCGACAGCCCTCCGTGATGCAACCGCACAAGTAACCAAGTGTGAAGCGTGCGGTTCCATTCCAAACAGATACACCAACCAGCTCGGGCTCTCCAGACGATCCCTTTATCCTGGCCCTTTCGTCCGGGGGCTCGACATCCTCGGCCCCTTCCCCGAAGCTGTCGGGGCTTTGAGTACTTGTACGTCGCCATCGACAAGTTCACAAAGTGGCCGGAAGTGGAAGCAGTGAGGAAGGTGACAAGACAACGGCGATCAAGTTCTTCAGGTCGATTGTTTGCCGGTTCGGAATCCCTAACAGGATCATCACCAACCATGGCACACACTTTACGAGTCGCACCGTCATGCAGTACGTCCCAGATCGTGGCGCCAAGGTTCGCTTTTGCTTCCGTTGCTCACCCGAGAAGCAACGGTCAAGCGAGAGAGGGCAAATCTTTGAAGTGCTGCGCCGGCTCAAGACCAGAACTTTCGACAGGCTGCACAAGTGCGGAAGAAACTGGATCGAGGAGCTGCCGGTGGTTCTTTGGTCGATCAGACGACGCCAAATCGAGCCACCGCCGGACACCCTTTCTCTAGTCTATGGAGCAGCAGGCAATTCTCCCCACGGAACTTCGTGATACGGATCGCCTCGAGTGCTCGCGTCACGATGAGCTTGAGCAAGAGCAGCTGCGACAAGATGACGCGCTGCTCCTTGAGGAGGATCGCCTTCTTCATTGTCAGGCGAGCTGCTCGCTACCAGCAAGCTTTGCGTCGCTACCATAGCCGCAAAGTTAGTGCCAGAAGTCTCGAGGAAGGCGACCTTGTTCTTCGGCGCGTTCAGTCCGCCAAGAATTCAAACAAGTTGACGCTGAAGTGGGAAGGCCCTGATCGGGTGAAACGAGTCACTAGGTCTGGGCTGTCCGCCTTGAGACCGAAGATGGCATCCCGGTGAGCAACTCCTGGAACATTGAGCATCTTCGTAAGTTTTACCCATAGGGCGCGGTTGCCGGAACTTGTTCCGGCAACCACCTTTTGTACAAGTCTTGCCGCTGTTGCATGTAATCCTTTGTACAAAGCCGGGGGCAGACCCCGTGCATCAGTAAAGCTCATGTGTTGCGCACAACTTGCCAAATTCATGCTTTCATCATTTTATTGCATGCTTTGGCTAACGCTTTGTGCAGCAACCACACCCGGTAAGCAATATCGAGCCGCTGGGCTCCATAACTTTATTTTCTCTTCTTTCTCTCTTCTTAAAGAAAGGAGGGCTCCCTCGCAGACAAGTTAACCAGGGGGGAAGGAGAAGATAATACTATGGACCAGGCATCGCTCGAGGAAGTTTCGTCTTATCGGGAAGCAAAAGACAGAAAAGCTAAGTTGCCAAAGTTTGAGCAATCAATTTTTAAATTTTTAAGTTATCTTCCTCGAACGAGAGTACTTTGTATGGAAAACATGTGCTAGAGGAACCAACTCGCATGAGCTAGTCACGCTCTTACTTTGTTTCGAGTCCGCTCAACAACTTAAGTGAGCTGCGGCTAGTCGCGACAAGGTTACTTGTCGGAGGCGGCACTGCCAAAGAAGCTGGCGTCCACCGCACTCGGCCAAATGACAAGGTGCCCGCACCGACAAGTCCCCCAAATGCGTAAGGCAGAAATGTACAAAGGAAGGAATCAAGTAGAGGAAATAACGTTGCATTGATCGCCTAAGATAGAGTATATTACAAAAGAACTTGTCGCTGATCTAACAAAGTGCTCTAAACATGATCAGTAGTGACAAGGGAAAGGCAAAATTGACGGCCTAGTCTACGCGGTCGCCATCAATCCGCTTGATCTTTTTCACCTTGTCCACAATGGGTGCGACAAGGGCTTTGAGCTCCTCCACATTGGCATCTGGCGGCAAGGATCTGAGGACGCCGTTAAGGTTGAGGCCCGGATTGCGGAAGGCCACCTTTATCAACACCTTCTCGAGGGCTCCTGCATAGATCTGGCATGATTCCTCGGCCAGCTGCTTTGGGACCTCTTCCCGAGTCACTGGAGGCCCGCCACCACGCCTTTGAAGAATAAACTGAGTTTGGCGCTGGGTTGGAGATGCTCGTCGGAGGAGTATGCAAGGTCCGCCATCCCCAGCTCCATCACTGCTAGGATGTCGACAGCGGTGTCCACAAGACCTTCACCAAAGGCTCCACACTCTCCTCAAGGCGCCTGGTGGAGACAACATTCGCCAGCAGCTCCTCCTTGGCCTTGATCATCTCCAACAGGCCCACCTCCCGCTCTCTGGCGCCGTCCAGCGTCTGTGTCAGAGTGGTCAGTTTCAGCTCAAGATCCGCCTTGGAATCCTTGGCGGCGTCGAGCTCCTTGCCCCTATCAGCGAGACGACTCTGCAGCTCGCCAAGAGTTTAGGCGTCCTTCTCGCGCTCGTGCTTGAGCGCGGCAAGCTCTTCGCCGCTCTTCTTGAGGCTGGCCTCCACTGTGCCACCTTCGCCTTCAACTCTTCCTTGGCGGCCTCGGCTGCGGCAGCATCCTTCGCTTCCTTAAGCGCCCGCCAAGTGACTCCTCACGCTGCATGGTCTTCTTCGTGGCTGTCCAGGTTGACCTTCCGCTGCGCCAGCTCGCTTTCTGCTTGGCGGAGAGCTTCTCGGCAGCCGGCCGCTGCTCCTCCTCATTCGGCCTTCTCAAGGATGAAGGCCGTGCGCTCTTCCAAGTTGCCCCAGCGCTTCGCTTACGTCGCGGAGAGTTTCTTGGTTGGCACTCGGAGCTCTTCTGCGGCGCTTCTCCATGTCCGCTCCTGCCCTCGCGACAAGTGCTTCCGGGACTCCAACTTGGCTTGCCGGGCGCGGTAGAGCGACAGCAGCTTCTTCAAGCAGCCTCCTCCTCGTGACTTCGCCACTCTGCTGCCAGCGCGTCCACCGTCAGCCCAGCGGAGGCGAGTAGCTTCGCCGTCGAAGGTCTCTCCTTCGACCGGGCGCCCTAGAGCTCGGCTCCTGTGGAGTTTGATGAATACACCCTCGCCCGGCCTTGGTGGAGTCTTGGTGGGAGCTCCTCGAACTGGCTGGCTGGCCAGAGTCGGCTGTCGGTGTAGCGCCTGGCGCTCCTGCGGCCTCAGGGCCGTCAGTGCGATCGCCCGACCCCTCGCCAGCTTCTGCGTCAGCAGCCTCGGTGGCCTTCTCGCAAACAGGCTCGTCGGCGACGGCCTCTTCTTCCACGACGGCGGCCTCGTCGGGGTTGCCGCGCGCTTCCTCCTCACCGGCAGCCTCGACCTCCATTGGCTCTGCGTCAGACGAAGAAAGAGCAGTCAAACAAATGCTCAAAAAGAGAAACAAAAGAAAGCAAGCCCAAGGGAGATTTTCGTGTAAGGAAATTACCTGCAACGGGATCCGCAGCCACGGCCTCGACCACTGGAGGGTCACTGGCGCTGTCCCTTGCCGGGGTAGCCTCCCTTGCCGGAGTGGCCTCCCTTGTCGGAGGGCGCTCCCTTGCCGGAGAATCCTCCCTTGGCGGCGTAGTGGCGTGAGCGAGATTTGAGGCGGCTTCGGGCCCTCCCGATGAGGCTGCTCTGCTCCTACACAAGCAAACAGTCAGGTATCAACGAAGAAGGGGCACCCCTGCACACCTAACAGTATGGAGAAAACCGCACACTTACTCTGGGGGCTGTGCTGGGGGCTGCTCTGAGGAAGGGTTGCCGAGTCCGGCAAGGGGGTCTCGGACGCGTCCCCTGTTGCCACGGGAGAATCGTCCTCAACGACGACCGTCGGGATCTTGGCCCTCTTCGACGCTCTCTGGGCCAGCGTCCTGAAAAGGAAAGAGCCCGAGCGAAGCAAATCAGATTCAAGATGAAGCAATAAAATTGGAGAAATACAAGCACAATCTCAAAAGCTTACTCTACATCTTCCTCCTCGAAGCTGAAAGCGCGGAGAAGTCAAACTCCGGCTCGCCTCCGTGCGACGAGGCGGAGGTGGGCTCTCTTGACCGCTTGGCGGGCGTCGGTGGTGGCACAGGAAGATCCCGCCCAGCTTGTCGCGGCAGTGTGGCGCTCCGCGGCAACATCGCTTGATGTAGAGCGTGTTCTTGGCGCTGCTGCTGTGGGCAAGTCTGCCGCCCCGACTCGTCTCCGGCCTTGCGGAGACGCCTCTTCGGCGGAGCTGGGCTCACGGCAAGTCGCTGGGTGGTGGAGAAGAAGCGCCCTCGGCGGGTCCACTCGACCCGGCCTCGGGCTCGACAAGCTCGTCCTCGCCGGCGATCTCCTTCGCTCGGCAAGGCTTGCCGCCCGTGGCGTCCGCCTCCTCCACGGTGTACCGAAGGCTCCGGCGGCTGCTGCCGCCTCCTCCACCCTGGTGGCAATACGCGCCATCTCCTCGTCGGTGGTGTCGCGAGTGAGCCTTTTCTGCTCGTCGGAGCGGATCGGCACTTCTTCCAAGTCGTCGAAGAACTGCTGCACGACCTCGTCGGGGGGCTCCTGCCAGGTTGGAACGATCCCATGGGAATCGCACAACAGCATCATGGCGCGGATGCGGTCGAGCGCCGAGTTGTTGCACAATGGGACGGCCCCCCTCGGCAACCTAAACCACTCAGGGTGATCGGGGTCGTTCTTGAACAGCTCTAGCAGCATCGCATCCAGCTCCAAGACGGTGAAATTCCAATTCAGGCCCGGGCGCAACCTCATGATGTCTGCCGCATTTTGGAACTCCCAAGCAGGCCTCCTCCTCTCCTGCAAGGGAGCGATGCGGCGGCGAAGGAAATCTGCGCCAACTGCGCCTACGGTTAGTCCGGCAAGTCTGAGGCGCAAAATCCGGGTCACAGCCATCTTCAACCTAGCATCCTCCGGCCCCAAGTTACTCCAATCTCTGCCGCGCACTATTGGGGTTTGGCGCACGGCAGTGAAGGGCTGCGGGTTCTCCTCTACGACCCAACACCAATTGGCTCTCCACTCCTCCCACTTGTTGCGGAACTCTCCTTCCAGATAGGCTTCTTTCTTGCCATCCTGGAGACCCAAGCTATCCCTCCGGCAAGTGGCTCTCCTCTCTCGGCAGCAAGCACGAAGAAGTGGCGGAAGAGTGCCACATTTGGGTGGATCCCGACAAAGTTTTCGCAAAGGTGTGCGAAAACTGCCATGGTCAAGACGGCGTTGGGGGTGAAATCAAGGAGGCGGAGGCCATATGTGTTCATGATATCGCAGAAGAACTCGGAAAAGGGCGGGCAAAGCCCGCAATAGAAGAAAAGGGCAAAGAAGGGTACCCAATTGGGGCCAAATCAAGCGGAGGCGGGAGTACCTTCGCGGCGCGGATGCGCACGCGTCTCCGCTGACCAAAAGAGATAGAAGACATCCCGCAGCTCCCTTTGGCGCCGAAATGAGGGGGAAGATGGCCCGCTCCTTGCGCAGCGCCGCGAGCCGCCACGCCTCGGCCGACTTGGACGCCCTTCTCCTTGTCGGCTTTGAGCCATGGCGAGGGCGGCGGAGGAGGCCGACGGCGGTGAGTGCGCTTGTGGCGAAAGGGGGCGGGGCGCTACTCTCTTCGCACTGGAGAAGAAGGGGGGAGCGGCGGTGGTTTTCTTGACAAGACAGCAATGGCGGAGTGGACGGCCTGCCCCTGTTTCCCCGCTTATAAAGAGGGGGAGGGGGCGGACATTCCGCTCTTCCTAACAAAGAAACCCCCACGACCACGCCCACGATCTCTCGCACGACTCCACGTTCGGTGCGTGCCGTTAGTGGGGGTCGTGGTGGGTCCGGGGCGAGTTACGGCGCGATCGAGGCCGCGTGTAACCGTGCACTGTTTTGGGCCTGGCCCAACAGCGCTCGGCACCGTGTACGGCCCAGGCCCGACGGCTCCTGTCGGTGTACTAGAGTAGGTGTACCCTAGTATCCCGTACTCGTGCAAGGACAGTTGCAGCACCCCGCGGCAGGGTTTGCCTCGTCACCGCCAAGATCCTCCGTGGCTCCTTTGGAGTCATTCAAGAACAAAGTATTTGACTAAGAAGACGAGGCCCCGGCAAGAGGAGCTTGCCGGGAAGGCCACTCGAGGCATGCACGAAGACAAGGCCCCGCAAGAGGAGCTTGCCGGAAGGCTCGAGCGCCGACAAGCCTCCGGACGCGACAAGGATTCGGCCGCGGCAAGGCGCTTGCCGCGACAAGCAACCTCTCTCCATCTCCGCTCCAGCTCATCCAACAACGTGTCGCCATGGGATCATTCCATGCGCGCGTGTCAAGAGGCTGTGCAGCCAGCAGAGAGCAGCGATAAGCGGCGCTGACAAGCTTGCCATTGTGGCGAGCGGTGGCGCACCTGACGGTCTCTGTTGCACTGTTTGGGCGACACAGACGGGCATTTATTGCTTTTGTCCCTTGCCGTCAGAGTTAGGTATTTTGCATCGCATACATCGCTCGAGTAGGTGTACCAACTCCTGTTTTTACATTTGTACCCTCGCCTATGTTGCCACCTATCGGGGACCCCTTGAGCATATAAAAGGAGGCCCATGCGCAACGTAGAGGTGGTTGGGTTCATTCGACTCACTCGAGACCAGATACGCTCACGCTAGGTTTTGTAGCTTGCATCGCTCCCTAGCAAGAACACAATACATCAAACAAGCAGCAGTAGGAGTTTTATCTCTCCGAGAGCTCCGAAGCTGGGTAAACTGCTCGTGTGCCTCGCCTCGATCCGCTCTTCGTGCGATCTCCGCCCCCTCCGAACCACAAAGGGGCCTGGTCCGCCGGCCCCGTAGGTGCTCGTGGGTACGATCAGCCTCCCCGACACAGTATCAAATGCCCATGCGCTACTACGAGCATTAGTAATGTACACATCAATAACATGTATATCAAATATACCTTTCACTTTGCCATCCTTCTTATCCGCCAAATACTTGAGGCAGTTCCGCTTCCAGTGACCAAACTTATGTCCAGACTTGGGCTTCTTCACTTGAGCAGCAACTTGCTTGCCGTTCTTCTTGACGTTCCCCTTCTTCCCTTTGCCCTTCTTCTTGAAACTAGTGGTCTTGTTAACCATCAACACTTGATGCTCCTTCTTTATTTCTACCTCCGCAGCCTTCAGTATCGCGAAGAGCTCGGGAATTGTCTTATCCATCCCTTGCATATTATAGTTCATCACGAAGCTTTTGTAGCTTGGTGGCAGTGATTGAAGAACTCTATCAATGACATTATCAAAAGGAAGATTAACTCCCAGTTGAGTCAAGTGATTGTGGTACCGAGACATTCTGAGTATATGTTCACTGACAGAACTATTCCCCATTTTGCAGCTGTAGAACTTGTTGGAGACTTCATATCTCTCAATCCGGGCATTTGCTTGAAATATTAACTTCAACTCCTGAAACATCTCATATGCTCCATGACGTTCAAAACGACGTTGAAGTCCTTGTTCTAAGCCATAAAGCATGGCACGCTGAACTATCGAGTAGTCATCAGTTTTTCTCTTCCAAACGTTCATAACGTCCGGAGTTGCTCCTGCAGCGGGTTTGGCACCCAACGGTGCTTCTAGGACGTAATTCTTCTGTGCAGCAATGAGGATAATCCTCAAGTTATGGACCCAGTCCGTGTAGTTGCAACCATCATCTTTCGACTTAGCTTTCTCTAGGAACGCATTAAAATTCAAAGGAACAATAGCACATGCCATTTATCTACAACAACATAGACATGCAAAATACTATCAGGTACTAAGTTCATGATAAATTAAAGTTCAATTAATCATATTACTTCAAAACTCCCACTTAGATAGACATGCCTCTAGTCATCTAAATGATACGTGATCCATATCAACTAAACCATGTCCGATCATCACGTGAGATGGAGTAGTTTTCAATGGTGAACATCACTATGTTGATCAGATCTACTATATGATCCATGCTCGACTTTTCGGTCTCAGTGTTCGGAGGCAATATATGCATATGCTAGGCTCGTAAAGTTTAACCTGAGTATTCTGCGTGTGCAAAACTGGCTTGCACCCGTTGTATGTGAATGTAGAGCTTATCACACCCGATCATCACGTGGTGTCTCGGCACGACGAACTGTAGCAACGCTGCATACTCAGGGAGAACACTTATACCTTGAAATTTAGTGAGAGATCATCTTATAATTCTACCGTCGTACTAAGGAAAATAAGATGCATAAAGGATAAACATCACATGCAAACAATATAAGTGATATGATATGGCCATCATCATCTTGTGCCTTTGATCTCCATCTCAAAAGCACCGACATGATCACCATCGTCACCGGCTTGACACCTTGATCTCCATCGTAGCATCGTTGTCGTCTTGCCAACTATTGCTTCTACGACTATCGCTACCGATTAGTGATAAAGTAAAGCAATTACATGGCGATTGCATTTCATAAAATAAAGCGATAACCATATGGCTCCTGCCAGTTGCCGATAACTGTTACAAAACATGATCATCTCATACAAAAATTTATATATCATCATGTCTTGACCATATCACATCACAACAAGCCCTGCAAAAACAAGTTAGACGTCCTCTACTTTGTTGTTGCAAGTTTTACGTGGGCGCTACGGGCTTCTAGGAAGAACCGTTCTTACCTACGCATCAAAACAACAACGATTTTTCATCAAGTATGCTGTTTTAACCTTCAACAAGGACCGGGCGTAGTCAAACTCGATTCAACTAAAGCTAGAGAAACAGACACCCGCTAGCCACCTGTGTGCGAATCACATCGGTAGAACCAGTCTCACGAACGCGGTCACGTAATGTCGGTCTGGGCCGCTTCATCCAACAATACCGCCGAATCAAAGTAAGACGTTGTTGGTAAGCAGTATGACTATTATCGCCCACAACTCATTATCGTCTACTCGTTCATATAACATCTACGCATAGACCTGGCTCAGATGCCACTATTTGGGATGTAGTATTTCAAAAAATTACCTACAATCACGCAAGATCTATCTAGGAGATGCATAGCAACGAGCGGGGAAGAGTGTGTCCACGTACCCCCGTAGACCGAAAGTGGAAGCGTTTAGTAATACGGTTGATGTAGTCGAACGTCTTTGCGATCCAACCGATCCAAGTACCGAACGTATGATACCTCCGCGATCTGCACACGTTCAGCTCGGTAGCGTCCCTCGAACTCTTGATCCAGTTGAGGCCGAGGGAGAGCTCCGTCAGCACGACGGCGTGGTGACGGTGTTGATGAAGTTACCGGTGTAGGGCTTCGCCTAAGCACTACGACAACATGACCGAGGTGTGTAACTGTGGAGGGGGCACCGCACACGGCTAAGAGAAGACTTTGTGTGGCTTTGGGGGTGCCCCCTCCCACGTATATAAAGGGGGGAGGAGAGGTTGCCGGCCCAAGGTGGGCACACCATGGGGGGAGTCCTACTTGGACTCGCGGTCCAAGTAGGATTCGCCCCCTCCCTTCACTACAAAAAAAAGACACATCCGTGACATTTTGGCCCGAATGAATTTTTTCTTTCATACTTATGACACTTCTATGAAGATAATTGTGACAAAACCCGGTATCATCATAGATGTGGTGGGGTCCTACTTCTATGACAAAAATTCATGACATAAAATGGGCTTTTCGACCTGGGCGGGCTGGAGACGCAGCTGCATGACATTCTTCGGGCCATCCATGACGGAAAAAACCATGGTAGAAGCGAGGGCGAGGAAAATATCGGGGAGTTCCCGGTTACGGTGGGTGGTCGGGGGCCGAGCGATGCGCGTTTCTCTCATACGGACGCGCGTGCGTGCGAGGCGTTGCACTCTAACTGAACCCGAGCGAGGCGTTGGACTCTAACTGAACCCGAGCGATTGCACTGCAGGCTACACGTTACTGAACCCAAGCGATCGATCTATCCCTTGTGGTTAACTGAACCCGAGTGATTCCTTCGCTACTGCTGTTAGCTGAAGCCAATCGATGCTTCCTCTGGATGAACGGTGAGCGTTGTTGGGGGCTTGGATGAACAGGACCCCGTGGTAGTAGAGGCTGTTGCCGCTGGATGAACAGGACCCCAATCGATCGAGCCGGTGGATGAGCAGGATCCCGTGGAGGGCTGGATGAATAGAACCCCGTGGAGGGCTGGATGAACAAGACCCCGTGGAGGGCTGGTTGAACAGTAGCCGGTGGAGGGCAGGATGAACAGTAGCCCGTGGAGGGGTGGTTGAACAGGACCCCTTGGAGAGGGGTGGTTGAACAGTAGCCGGTGGAGGAGCGCTGGAGGCTGGATGAACATGAGCTCGTGGATGAACAGTCACAGGTGGAGGATGGAGGAGGTCGCCGGTGGATGAACAGTAGCCCGTGGACGCAGTCGACGGTGGAGATGAACAGTATCCCGTGGAGTGCCGTTGTGTAGTACGCCACACCCCTCCCGATGAACAGGACCCCTGTTTCGACCGTAGCTCCAACACAAGTCTGTTCCCTCCGTTTTGCGGTACGCCACACCCCTCCCGATCAACAGGACCCCGTTTCGACAGTACGAGGTCCGTTTCCCCCGTTTTGCGGTACGCCAGACCCCTCCCGATGAACAGGATCCCGTTTCGACCGTGGTCGGTCGAACACAAGGCCGTTTCCTCAATTCTGCGGTACGCCAGGCCTCGTTTCCATTGCTTGTTCCATCCAAGCCGGTTGGCTCCTAATGAATATCACGCATTCCATTGCCTCGCGATGAACACAACGCATTCCGTTGCCTCCCTATGAACACGACACCGACGTAGTTTCTCCGTTTCGACCCAGCCATGTACACGAGCCCTGGCCGTACGTATGCGCGAGTAGGCATTCCAGACCCCGCCCATATGTACGTATGTGGCCGTATTTTCTTTCTTGCACCTTGGCCATTGTATGTACATGTACATGCTAAGTGCACGCCTCTACTACGACACGTGCGCGCCTCTACATCGACCAGTATGTACGTACACGTTCGCAACCAGAATGACAATGCTACGTACGCTTCGACCAGGTGGGTCCCGACTATCAGGCACTTCCTTGCGTGCGAAGATGTGGCTGGTGGGTCCAAGTAGTCAGGGGGATTTTTTTCGTGAAATACGGTGGCCCGTCCGGTGGGTCCCTGCTGTCAGGTGGAGGAATAATTATTTTGCGCGTAATAAGGAGGCACTTCCTTGGTGCGGCCGTGGACCCAGCTCTCAGCCTCTCCACGTACAGTACTCTTCCGATGGAAGTCGTTCGTTGACCACATTGACCACACCGCACCGAGAGAACCAAGGCGGTTGACGACGGCAAGGCCTAGGAAGGGGACGGCGCGGAGCCCGGGAAGACGCGACAGGGGATGCCCACACGGAGAGGTGTACGAGGGTTCACTGGTTCGCTACGGTGTGAGGCTGCCGTCGCCGCAGGGCTAGCCAGCGGTTGGAGTAGTAGGGGGCGTTGAGGCTTCCGCGGCAGCACAGCCGGCCATGGGAGGCAGGAGCAAGCGGCACAACCGGTGCTGCTTTGGGCGGCTGGGGCAAGAAGACCAGAGGTTGAAGAAGCACTACGCCCGTTGGATGGACATCGTACGGTCACTAGAGCTAGAATCGTTCATATTGACTAAGTTGACAAAACCCTCCGTCCCCGTTAACTTAGTAGGCCCACAACTCAGCCTCCCATTATGCTGGGTCCCAACTAGCAGGGGGAGTATTCATTTTTGTGTGTGTAATAAGGAGGAACTTCCTTGCATGCGAAGATATAGCTGGTGGGTCCAAGCTGTCAGCGATGGGAACGTTTTTTCGCGTAATACAGAGGTCCTTTTGGCGGGTCTCAGATGTCAGGTGGAGGAATCATTATTTTGCGCGTATTAAGGAGGCATTTTCTTGCGTGCGGCCGTGGACCCAGCCGTCAGCCTTTCCACGTACAGTCCAGTTCAGATGGATGTTAGTCGTTGACCATGTTGACCACATCGCGCCGAGAGCACCAGGGCGATGGACGACGGTGAGGCGAAGGGAACGACACGGAGCGAGGGAAGACTCAGCAGTTGTTTTCCACGCGGAGGGGAGTACGAGGGTTTACTGGTTCGTCTGCCGTCGCGGGAGAATAACAACAGGTGTGGGTGACTACAGGGATGGCTAGGCTAGCGATGGGAGTACGGTGGGGCGGTGAGGCCTGCGCGGCAGCATAGCCGGCCACGGGAGGAGGGAGCAGGCAGTGTCGTCGGCGCTTGTTTGAGCGGCTGGAGCAGGAAAAGCAGAGATTGAAGAAGCACGACGACCGTTGGATGGACATCCAACAACAACGCTGTCGTCAATCTTTTTAGGAAAGCCTCAAATCTGTGGAAAACAGCATACAACCCAACTACCATTATTTCTAATAATTTACAGCCCATTTGCTAATTCTTAAGGTTTTTTTGGAGCCCATATTCTTTTTGTTAGCATTACAACCCATATTGTGGCCATGGCTAAAAAATAATACGAAATTTTGCATATTTTGGAGCAGTCTGAACTATTTTTAATCCCGAAATTTCGAGTCACATTCAAACTAATTTTAGAAATAAATGTATATCAATATAAAATCCAACAAATAGTCCATGCATAAAAATCAATGCAATTTAAAATCTTGAAATGAAAAAAAAATTGAAACTAATTGTCGGTTTGATGTGTTTTAAAAATGTACAACCCATTTCTCATTGCTGATAGGCCATTTTCTCAGCCAGCCGAATGAAGCTCTCCTCGTCTTGAAAGATTTGCAGCCCAACAGGCCTGACAAAGCGACTTACTTGATAAATCACAAAAAACTGGGGTAGCCATTTTCAGAAAGAAAGAAAAAAACTACTGGGCTGGTCTGTGGTAAACATAAAAGAAAAGGCTGTCTAGACAGGCTAGAGTGCCCCGCACAGCCCAGTTGACACCCTGCTTCCGTCTCAAACACCTATTAGATAAATGCCACTCCAATTATGGCGATTCATAAAAATGCCACTGCAATTTTTGCAAACTTTGAAAAATGCCACTGCAATTTTTGCAAACTTTGAAAAACGCCACTCCAGACTTCGAAAAATGCCACTGGAAATGGCATGAAATGACATTTTTCAAAGTTTGGAAAATGCATAGGCATTTCTTGAAATCACCAGATTTGGAGTGTGTCGGTGTACTAGAGTAGGGGTACCCTAGTATCCCGTACTCGTGCAGCAGACGATTGCAAGACCCATGGCAGGGTTTGCCTCGTCGCCGCCAAGATCCTCCGTGGCTTCTTTGGAGCCATTCAAGAACAAAGTTTTTGATTAAGAAGACAAGGCCCCGGCAAGAGGAGCTTGCCGGGAAGGCCACTCAAGGCATGTGGAAGACAAGGCCCCGGCAAGAGGAGCTTGCCGGGAAGGCTCGGAGCGCGGCAAGCCTCTGGACGCAACAAGGATTCGGCCGCGGCAAGGCGCTTGCCGCGGCAAGCAACCTCTCTCCATCTCCGCTCCACCTCATCCAGCAACGTGTCGCCATGGGACCATTCCATGCGCGCGTGTCGAGAGGCTGTGCAGCCAGCGGAGATCAGCGATAAGCGGCGCCGACAAGCTTGCCATCGTGGCGAAGCGGTGGCGCACTGACGGTCTCTGTTGCACTGTTTGGGCGACACCGACGGGCATTTATTGCTTTTGTCCCTTGCCATCGAGTTAGGTATTTTGCATCATGCAATCGCTCGAGTAGGTGTACCAACTCCTGTTTTTACATTTGTACCCTCGCCTATGTTGCCACCTGTCGGAGACCCCTTGAGCAAATAAAAGGAGGCCCATGCGCAACGTAGAGGGGCTTCAGAGGTTCGAGGTTCGGTTCATTCGACTCACTAGAGATCAGATACGCTCACGCTAGGTTTTGTAGCTCGCATCGCTCCCTAGCAAGAACACAATACATCAAATAAGCAGCGATGAGTTTTATCTCTCCGGAGAGCTCCGGTTGGGTAAACTGCTTCGTGTGCCTCGTCTCGATCCGCTCTTCGCGCGATCTCCGCCCCCCTCCGAACCACAAAGGGGCCTGGTCCGCTGGCCCCATAGGTGTTCGTGGGTACGATCAGCCTCCCCCACATCATTGGCGCGCTAGGTAGGGGGCGTTGAGGCCGTGTGAATCTGATCCGACGTTCACACGAGCAGCGTCCTCCACATCTTCCTCAACATGCCACTGAAGAAGAAGGCTTCGGCGGCAGCAGAGCCGTCCGCGTCTTACCCACCCTCACCGCAGCAAACGGGTGGTGGGGCAGACGCTGGCGGAGGAACGGGCGCCGACGAAGGTGTTCGCGACGTTGCCAAGTCCAAGGACAAGGCCCCGCAAACCTCGGCGTCCGCGCATCCCCCGCGCCCATCTCAGGAGACGCGGGACCAACATCACGGCGCTCACAACGCCATACGTTCGTTGGATCGAGACCCTCAAGACCAGCATGCGCGCCAACATGCTGGCATGAGTGAGATACGGTCGCCTGGACGGGGTGCTGCTCCTTCTAACATAGTAAGAAGTCCGAGCATATCCCGCTCCTCGCACCGTTCGCCAATGCCACCCAATACTCCAGCAGAAGCTCTGCCGAGAGCTCAGCTGCTCCTCGACTACCCTCCAACGGCCAACAAGGTCAACGAGTGGAGGGCCACTATCCAGAGCCTCATCAGCTTTGCCAACGGCGACACTCCGCGGCAACCAACGCCATCATTGTCGCGGCAAGACGACAAGGCACGAGCCGGTGGCGACGAGACTGTCGGAGGTGCAACCACCGTGCATTCTCCGCCACGAAGGCCAAGATCGCCGACTCACCGGATCCACCTCGACAGCGACTCCACCGTCGCCGGATCCATGAGCCCGCCGCGATCAGCGCCAAGTTCTTCATGAGCGACAACAAGAGGACGCTCGAACTCGCATCGAGCGCCGGAGAGAAGCGCGACGTCATTCCGACAAGAGCGCTGGGCCTTCTGTTGACGTGCGTGCGCCGGAGGAGCCAGGCGACTTGCCGTACGCGATAGGTTGCCCTGCGGTCACTCGTGAGCTGAGGCAAGTCCAGTGGCCCAGCCAGAAAAACTTCAAACCAGACGTGCCGGAGAAGTATGATGGCAGGACGCATCCGTCGGAGTTCCTCAGCATCTACACCATCGCGGTGCAGGCTGCGGGGGACGGGACGACAAGATCCTCGCCAACTACTTCCTGCTCGTGCTCAAGCCCAACGCCGATCTTGGCTCATGCACTTGCGGACAGCTCCATATCCTCTTGGGCAGATCTGTGCCATCGGTTTGTTGGCGCCTTCACAGTGGCCACAAGCCTCATGGCTAAGAGAGTGACCTTCATCTCGCCGCCCGTAAAGAAGGAGAGTCCCTCGCAAATTCATTCGTAGATTCAGCCGTGTGCACTACAACATCCCAGATGTCCACCCTGCCGCGGTGATCAGCGCGTTTCATCAGAACGTGCGGAACCGTAGGATGAGGGAGGAGATGGCGATGTGCAAAGTCAAGGACGTCAGCGAGCTGTACGCCTTGGCCGACAAGTGTGCACGTGCTGAGGAAGGGAGGAGACTCCCAGGAGAGAATGCAGAAGCAGGATCGACAGGAGGAGGCCGCCCGGCAAAGAAGAGCCGGCGGCGAGGCAACAGGAAGAAGAAAGGTAGAGAAGTGCTAGCTGTTGAGCAGTCCGGCAATGGAGGTGGTGACAAGAACGCCAAGGCTGGTGGCTCCGGCAAGGAGGTTGCCGCTGACACCAACCACCAGTCTGTGGCGGCCGCCGACAAGCGGGGCAGATTTGCCCGGCAAAGCATCTTGCAAGATCCACCGCACTAAGGGGCACGACCTCCAGAGCTGCAAGAAGGTCGAGCTTCTTGTCGAACAGCAGAGAGCCGAGTACGAGCGGCGCGACAAAGAGAAGGCCTGTGAAGGTGCCGGGGAGCAAGCAAGAAACGCCCGGCCGGGAGGACGCCGCTGCAAGGCCAAGCAACGGCAAGGAGACAGACCTCCCCGCGGCCGCGACAAGGATGAAGATGATGACGACGACGAAGATATGGAAGACGACGACGCCGATGAGCAGGAGTTTCAGAAAGCCACAGAGGACCTCTGCGTTGACGGAGGTGCTTTCCTGCATACCTCCCACCGCCAACTCAAGCAATGGATGCAGGAGGTCAATGCAGCGGAACCATCTGTAGAGTCACGCAAGCCTCTGAAGTGGTCCAGCACGCCTATCGTTTTTTATATTGAGGACCACCCTGATTGCATAACTGCGGTCGGGTGCTTGCCGATGTTGTCTCACCAACCATCCGCAACCTCAAGGTCACCAAAATGCTAGTTGACGGCGGGGCCGGCTTGAATCTGATCTCCTCCGCGGTGCTCCAGAAGCTTCAAATCCCTGACAGCGAGCTTGAAGAGACCGGCACCTTCCAAGGAATCAATTCGGGAAGGAGCAAGCCGAAGGGGAAGATTACGTTGCCGGTAACATTTGGCAGCGAGCTGAACTTTAGGACTGAGAGGGTCACATTCGACGTTGCCGATTTCCCATTGCCTTACAATGGGATACTTGGTCGCCCAAAGACTCGCCAAGTTCATGGCAGCCTCTCACTACGCCTACAACTTACTCAAGATGCCAAGCCCGATAAGCGTCATCTCTGTCCGTGGTGACAAGAAGGATGCCCTTATCTGTGCCGACAAGATCTACCGGCATGCAGCAGCCGCGACAGATTGCCAAACACTTGCTGCTGAGGCTCCCGGGGGGAAGAAGACAAAGTCCAAGTCCGGCAGAAGCTCTGATGCTTACTCCGGCAAGCGCACCTCTTCGGAGTGCTGCGCTACCGTCGAGGACGCACCACCGAGCTCCACCGGCAAGTGCAAGCAGATGGTAGCTCCGCCAAAGACCAAGAAGGTGCTCGCCAAGGAGGACGGCACTGGTGGTACCTTTACCATCAGTGCCTCCCTCGACCCTAAATAGGAAGGCGCGCTCGTTGCTTTCCTGCGGGCGAATGTCGACGTGTTTGCATGGCAACCGCCCCGACATCCCCGGTGTTCCTGTGGAAGTGATTGAGCACCGCTGGCCGCTTGTCCTCATGCACGGCCCGTCAAGCAAAAAAGTCGAAGCAAGCGGTGGAACGCCAAGAATTCATAGCGAGAAGAGATCAAGAAAGCTGGAAGCAGCGGGCCTTGTCGAGGAGTGCTCCATCCTACGTGGTTGGCCAATCACGTAGTCGCAGCGCAAAGCAAATGGAAAATGGAGACTTTGTATTGACTTCACGGATGTTAATAAAGCTTGTCCCAAAGATCCATTTCCTTGCCGCGCATTGACCAGATTGTTGACTCCACGGCTGGATGTGATTTGCTTCGTTTCTTGATGCATACTCGAGATACCATCAGATCTTCATGGCTGAAGAAGATGAGGAGAAGACCGCATTCATTACACCATGTGGCACATACTGTTTCATACGGATGCCTTTCGGTTTGAAGAATGCTGGTTCAACATTTGCAAGGGTAGTCCATGACGCTTTTGAGCCGCAAATGCATGTAAATGTAGAAGCCTACATGGATGACATAGTGGTCAAAAGCAAGGACAAAGCAACTCTGTTCAAGATTTGGATGAGACCTTTGCAAATCTGCGCAAGATCAACCTTAAGCTCAACCCCGAGAAGTGCGTGTTTGGAGTCCCTTCCGCAAGCTTCTCGGGTTCTTCGTGGTCTCAACGAGGAATTGAAGCCAATCCCGACAAGATCAAGGCCATTGAGCAGATTGAAGCACCAAAGCGCGTCAAGGATGCACGAAGACTTGTCGGTTGCCTAGCTGCTCTCAGCAGGTTTATCTCTAGGTCTGCTGAGCGCGCCCTGCCAATTTTCAAAATTTTGAAAAAGGCAGGTCCGATGAAATGGACTCCGAAGCGGAGTCTGCGCTGCAGGACTAGAAGAGATACCTGTCCTCCACTCCAACACTAGACGCACCTAAGCCACAAGAGAAGTTGCTGCTATATATAGCAGCAACCAATCAAGTGGTTAGTGCTGCGTTAGTAGCGGAGAGGGAGGCGGATGACGAGCCAGCAACCACGGCAAGCACATCCAGCGACAAGCAGGGGGCTTCGCCGACAGGCTCTGGTCCCGACAAGGACGAATCCACGCAGACGCATGACCAGATGTAGAAAAAGATGGTGCAGCACCCAGTCTACTTTGTCAGTTCCCTCCTGCAGGGGGCTAGGTCGAGGTACTCTGGTGTGCAGAAATTTCTTTTCGGCCTCCTCATGGCCTCGAGAAAGCTGCGCCATTACTTCCAAGAACATGAGATCACAGTTGTCACTCGCTTTCCGCTGAAGAGGATACTGCAGAATCCAGAAGCAACGGGCAGGATTGTTGAGTGTGCATTGGAACTGTCAAGCTTTGGTCTCAAGTTTGAAAGCACATCAACTATCCAAAGCAGAGCGTTGGCGGAATTCATAGCAGAATGGACGCCAACGCCAGATGAAGAGATTCCTGAGACGAGCATTCCCGTCAAGGAAGCAAGCAAAGAGTGGCTGATGTACTTTGATGGTGCCTTCTCGCTGCAAGGCGCCGGTGCCGACGTGCTGCTTATCGCACCCACCGGAGAGCACCTCAAGTACGTAGTCCAGATGCACTTTCCCAAGGAGCAAGCAACAAACAATACTGCAGAGTATGAAGGTTTGCTTGCCGGTCTTGGGATCGCAGTGGACCTTGGGATCAAAAAGCTTATTGTCAGGGGTGACTCGCAACTTGTCGTCCGCCAAGTGAACAAACATTACCAGAGTCCGTTGATGGAAGCCTACGTTGATGAAGTGAGGAAGCTAGAAGAGCACTTTGACGGCCTGCAAATGGAACATGTTCCAAGAGCTCGTAATGATATTGCCGACGGTTCGCCAAAGTGCGCTGCACTTGAGTTGCCTGTGGAACCAGGGTTTTTCGTGCTCAAGCTGACTCAACCAACCGTAACACCATCAACTGGACAAAGCAAGAAGAGGAAGTTGATCTCTGGTGACTACTTTCCGGCAGAGCTTCCCGAAGCCGTCATTGCGAAGGTCCCCAAGATCAACACCAACAGTGCTGAGGGGCAGTCTGCTCCAACGAGCCCCAGGGTTTGTTTCGTTGAAGCAGACGCTCCCGACAAGTCTTGCTCCGGCAAGCTTGCCGGGGAACATCAAGCTCTGGCAGGGCCGCAGGTCCTTGCCGTGGAAGCTGATGTTCCCGTAGCAGCAGATGTGCCTTTAGTCCTTGTTGTCGAGCCACAAGCTCCAGCATGGGCGCAGCAGATTGTCCATTTCCTTCAGACAGAGAACTTCTCAAGAGCAAGAAGAAGCGGAAAGAGTAGCCCGGCAATGAAAGTATGTACCAGCTTTGTCGACAAAGATAATGCATGTAAGAAGACTCAACAAAGGTGAAATTGAAGTGTATTCCTGTGGAAGATGGATGTAAGCTGCTGGCGTAGATACACCGGAGGCATATATGGTCACCACATTGGCGCAAGAGCACTTGCCGCAAAGCTTTCCGCAAGGTTTCTTCCGCCGACAGCCCTCCGTGATGCAACTGCACAAGTAACCAAGTGTGAAGCGTGCCAGTTCCATTCCAAACAGATACACCAGCCAGCTCAAGCTCTCCACACGATCCCTTTATCCTGGCCATTTTCGGTCTGGGGGCTCAACATCCTCGGCCCCTTCCCCCGAGCTGTCGGGGGCTTTGAGTACTAGTATGTCGCCATCGACAAGTTCACAAAGTGGCCGGAACTGGAAGCAGTGAGGAAGGTGACAACACAGTCAGCAGTCAAGTTCTTCAGGTCGATTGTTTGCCGTTTCGGAATCCCTAACAGGATCATCACCGACAACGGCACAAAATTTACGAGTCGCACCTTCATGCAGTACGTCCAAGATCTTGGCGCCAAGGTCTGCTTTGCTTCCGTTGCTCACCTGAGAAGCAACGGTCAAGCAGAAAGGGCGAATGCTGAAGTGCTGTGCGGACTCAAGACCAGAACTTTCGACAGACTGCACAAGTGCGGAAGAAACTCGATCGAGGAGCTGCCGGTGGTTCTTTGGTCGATCAGAGCGACGCCAAATCGAGCCACTGGCCAGGCACCCTTTGCTCTGGTCTATGGAGCAGAGGCAGTTCTCCCCACGGAACTCGTATACGGGTCGCCTCGCGTGCTCGCTTTTGATGAGCTTTCTCAATAGCAGCTTCGACAAGATGACGCACTGCTCCTTGAGGAGGATCGCTTCAGCCGCCAGGCGAGCTGCTCGCTACCAAAGAAGCTTTGCGTCGCTACCATAGCCGCAGAGTTAGTGCCAGAAGTCTCGAGGAAGGCGACCTTGTTCTTCGGCGCGTTCAGACCGCCAAGAATTCAAACAAGTTGACGCCGAAGTGGGAAGGCCCTTATCGGGTGAAACGAGTCACTAGGCCTGGCGCTGTCCGCCTTGAGACCGAAGATGGCATCCGGTGAGAAACTCCTGGAACATTGAGCATCTTCGTAAGTTTTACCCATAGGGCGCGGTTGTTTAACCTGCTCCGCAACCACCTTTTGTACAAGTCTTGCCGCTGTTGCATGTAATCCTTTGTACAAAGCCGGGCGCAGACCCGTGCATCAAGAAAGCTCATGTGTTGCGCACGACTTGTCAAATTCATGCTTTCATCATTTTATTGCATGTTTTGACTAACACTTTGTGAAGCAACCACACCCGGTAAGCAAAATCGAGCCGCTAGGCTCCATAACTTTATTTCCTCATCTTTCTCTTTTCTCAAAGAAAGGAAGGCTCCCTCGCGCACAAGTTAACCAGGGGGGAAGGAGAAGATAATACTATGGGCCAGGCACCGCTCGAGGAAGTTTCGTTTCATCGGGAAGCAAGAGACAGAAAAGCTAAGTTGCCAAAGTTTGAGCAATCAATTTTTAAATTTTTGAGTTATCTTCCTTGAACGATAGTACTTTGTATGGAAAACCTGTGCACAGAGGAACCAACTCGCAGGCTAGTTGTGCCCTTACTTTGTTTCGAGTCCGCTCAACAACTTAAGTGAGCTGCGGCTAGTCGCGACAAGGTTGGTTGTCGGAGGCGGCACCGTCAGCAGGCTGCTGACATTCCGCACTCGGCCTTTCATGACAAAGGTGCCCGCACCGACAAGTCCCCCAAATGCGTAAAGGCGTAAACGCATAAAGGAAGGAATCAAGTAGAGGAATTAACGTTGCATGTATCGCATAAGTTAGAGTATATTACATAAGAACTTGTCGCTGATCTATCAAAGTTTTCTAAACATGATCAGCAGCGACAAGTGAAAGATAAAATTGGCGGCCTAGTCTACGCGGTCGCCATCGATCCGCTTGATCTTGTTCACCTTGTCCACAATGGGTGCGACAAGGGCTTTAAGCTCCTCCACGTTGGCATCTGGCGGCAAGGATCTGATGACGCCGTTAAGGTTGAGGCCCGGATTGCGGAAGGCCACCTTTATCAACACCTTCTCGAGGGCTCCTGCACAGATCTGGCGTGATTCCTCGGCCAGCTGCTTTGGGACCTCTTCCCGGAGTCGCTAGAGACCCGTCACCACGCCTTTGAAGAATAAATTGAGTTTGGCGCTGGGTTGGAGATGCTCGTCGGAGGAGTATGCAAGGTCCGTCATCCCCAGCTCCATCAGCTCGTTGTGGATGTCGGCGGCGGTGTCCACAAGACCTTCAGTCCAGTGCTCCACGCTCTCCCTCAAGGCGCTCTGGGTGGAGGCAACATTCACTAGCAGCTCCTCCTTGGCCTTGATCGTCTCCAACAAGCCCACCTCCCGCTCTCTGGCGCCGTCCAACGTCTGCGTCAGAGTGGTCAGCTTCAGCTCAAGATCCGCCTTGGAATCCTTGGCGGCGTCGAGCTCCTTGCCCCTATCTGCGAGACGACTCTGCAGCTCGCCAAGAGTGTAGGCGTCCTTCTCACGCTCATGCTTGAGCGCGGCAAGCTCTTCGCCGCTCTTCTTGAGGCTGGCCTCCAGATGTGCCACCTTCGCCTTCAACTCTTCCTTGGCGGCCTCGGCGGCTGCGGCAACATCCTTCGCTTCCTTAAGCGCCCCGCCAAGTGACTCCTCGCGCACGGCAAGGTCTTCTTCGTGGCTGTCCAGGTTGACCTTCTGCTGTGCCAGCTCGCTTTCCTGCGCGGAGAGCTTCTCGGCAGCCAGCCGCTTCTCCTCCTCAGCTGCGGCCTTCTCAAGGATGAAGGTCGTGCGCTCTTCTGCAAGTTGCCCCGCTCGCTATGTCACGGAGAGCTTCTTGGTTGGCGCTCCGGAGCTCTTCTGCGCGCTTCTCCATGTCCGCTCCTGCCCTCGCGACAAATACTTCCCGGGACTCCAACTTGGCTTGTCGGGCGCGGTAGAGCGACAGCAGCTTCTTCAGCAGCTGCTCCTCCTCAGACTCGCCGCTGCTGCTGCTTGGCGCGTCCACCAGCGTTAGCCCAGCAGAGGCGAGTAGCTCGCTGTCGAAGGTCTCTCCCTTGACCGGCGCCCTGGAGCTCGGTTCCCAGGGGAGTTTGATGAAGACACCCTCGCCGGCCTTCGTAGGCGCTGGGTCAGCTCCTCGGAGCTGGCCGCAGCAGCGGCGGGGAGTCGGTCATTGTGTAGCGCCTGGCGCTCCTGCGGCCTCAGGCTGCCAGTCACGACGCCCGACCCCTCGCGAAGCTTCTGCGTCGGCAGCCTCGGTGGCCTTCTCGCCAACAGCTCGTCGGCGATGGCCTCTTCTTCCTCGGCAGGCGGCCCCATCGGTGTTGCCGCGCGCTTCCTCCTCGCCGGCGGCCTCGACCTCCATCGGCTCTGCGTCAGACGAAGAAAGAGCAGTCAAGCAAATGTTCAAAAAGAGAAACAAAAGAAAGCAAGCCCAAGGGAAATTTTCGTGTAAGGAAATTACCTGCAACGGGATCCGCAGCCATGGCCTCGACCACTGGAGGGTCACTGGCGCCGTCCCTTGCCGGGGTAGCCTCCCTTGCCAGAGTGGCCTCCCTTGTCGGAGGGTGCTCCCTTGCCGGAGAATCCTCCCTTGGCGGCGTAGTGGCAGCAGGCAGGATTTCGGGGGCGGCTTCCGAGCCCTCCTGATGAGGCTGCTCTGCTCCTACACAAGCAAACAATCAGGTATCAACGAAGAAGGGGCACCCCTGCACACCTGATAGTAAGGACAAAACTGCACACTTACTTTGGGGGCTGTCTGGGGCTGCTTTGAGGAAGGGTTGCCGGGTCCGGCAGGGGGTCTCGGACGCGTCCCTGTTGCCACGGAGAATCGTCCTCAACGACGACCGTCGGGATCTTGGCCCTCTTCGACGCTCTGGGCCAGCGTCACGAAAAGGAAAGAGCCCGTAACGAAGCAAATCAGATTCAAGATGAAGCAATAAAATTGAAGAAATACAAGCACAATCTCAAGAGCTTACTCTTCGCCTTCCTCCTCGGAGCTGAGCGGAGAAGTCAAACTCTCGGCTCGCCTCCGGTCGAGGCGGGGAGTGGGCTCTCTTGGCCGCTATGAGGCGTTGGCGGTGGCCTGAGAAGACCTCGCCCGGCTAGCGGCAGTGTGAGGCGCCTCAGCAACATCGCTTGCAGCGGTAGAGCTGCGTCATGGCGCTGCTTCAGGTGGGCGATCTGCCGCCGACTCGCCTCTCGGCCTTGCGGAGACGCCTCTTCCGGAACTGGGCTCACCTGGCGGCAAGTCGCTGGGTGGTGGAGAAGAAGCGCCTCTCGGGTCCACTCGACTCAGCCTCGTGCTCGACAAGCTCGTCTCGCCACGATCTCCTTCGCTCGGCAAGGCTTGCCGCCGCAGCGTCCGCCTCCTCCACGGTATACCCGAAGGCTCCAGCCGCAGCGGCCGCCGCCTCCTCCACCCTGGTGGCAATATGCGCCATCTCCTCGTCGGTAGTGTCGCGAGTGAGCCTTTTTTCGTCGGAGCGGATCGGCACTTCTTCCAAGTCGTCAAGAACTGCTGCATGACCTCGTCGGGGCTCTCGCCAGGTTGGAACGATCCCATGGGAATCGCTGACAACGGCATCATGGCGCGGATGCGGTCGAGCGCCGAAGTTGTTGCACAATGGGACGACCCCTCGGCAACCTAAACCACTGGGTGATCGGGTCGTTCTTGAATAGCTCTAGCAGCATCGCATCCAACTCCAAGACGGTGAAATTCGATTCAGGCCAGGCGCAACCTCATAATGTCTGCCGCATTTTGGAACTCCCAAGCAGGCCTTCTCCTCTCGCAAGGGAGCGTCTGCGGCGGTGAAGGAAGTCTGCGTCGATCGCGCCTACGGTTAGTCCGGGAAGCCTGAGGCGCAAAATTCGGGTCACGGCTATCTTCAACCTAGCATCCTCCAGCGCCAAGTTACTCCAATCTCTGCCGCGTACTATTGGGGTTTGGCGCACGGCAGTGAAGGGCTGCGGGTTCTCCTCTACGACCCAACACCAATTGGCTCTCCACTCCTCCCACTTGTTGCAGAACTCTCCTTCCAGATAGGCTTCTTTCTTGCCGATCCTGGAGACCCAAGCTATCCCTCCGGCAAGTGGCTCTCCTCTCTCGGCGCTGGGCACGAAGAAGTGGCGGAAGAGTGCCACATTTGGGTGGACTCCGACAAAGTTTTCGCAAAGATGCGCGAAAACTGCCATGGTCAAGACGGCGTTGGGGGTGAAATCAAGGAGGCGGAGGCCATATGTGTTCATGATATCGCAGAAGATCTCAAAAAAGGGCGGGCAAAGCCCGCAATAGAAGAAAAGGGCAAAAAAGGGGTACCCAATTGGGGCCGAATCAGAAGCGGAGGCGGGAAGTACGTTCGTGCGCAGATGCGCACGCGTCTCCGTCGACCAAAAGAGATAGAAGACATCCCGCAGCTCCCTTGCGCCGAGCTGGGGGGGGGGAGATGGCCCGCTCCTTGCGCAACGCCGCGAGCCGCCTGCGCCGGCCGACTTGACGCCCTTCTCCTTGTCGGCTTTCGGAGCCATGGCGAGGGCGGCGGAGGAGGCCGATGACGGTGAGCGCGCTTGTGGCGAAGGGGGCGGGGCGCTGCTCTCTTCGCACCGGAGAAGAAGGGGGGAGCGGCGGTGGTTTTCTTGACAAGACAACAATGGCGGAGTGGACGGCCTGCCCCTGTTTTCTCCGCTTATAACGAGGGGGAGGGGGCGGACGTTCCGCTTTTCCTAATAAAGAAACCCCCACGACCACGCCCACGATCTCTCGCACGGCGCCACGACCGGTGCGTGCCGTTAGTGGGGGTCGTGGTGGGTCCGGGGCGAGTTGCGGCGTGGTCGAGGCCGCGTGTGACCGCAGACTGCTTTTGGGCCTGGCCCGACAATTGCTCGGCATCGTCTGACCCAGTTCGGGGCTCTGTCGGTGTACTAGAGTAGGGGTACCCTAGTATCCCGTGACTGCGTGCACGCAGACAGTTGCAGCACCCCGCGGCAGGGTTTTCCTCGTCGCCGCCAAGATCCTCCGTGGCTTGTTTGGAGCCATTCAAGAACAAAGTATTTGATTAAGAAGACAAGGCCCCGGCAAGAGGAGCTTGCCGGGAAGGCCACTCAAGGCATGCGGAAGACAAGGCCCCGGCAAGAGGAGCTTGCCGGGAAGGCTCGGAGCGCGGCAAGCCTCCGGACACGACAAGGATTCGGCCGCGGCAAGGCGCTTGCCGCGGCAAGAAACCTCTCTCCATCTCCGCTCCACCTCATCCAGCAACGTGTTGCCATGGGACCATTCCATGCGCGCTGTCGAGAGGTCAGGCAGCCAGCGGAGAGCAGCGATAAGCGGCGCTGACAAGCTTGCCATCGTGGCGAGCGGTGGCGCACCTGACGGTCTCTGTTGCACTGTTTGGGCGACACTGACGGGCATTTATTGCTTTTGTCCCTTGCCGTTAGAGTTAGGTATTTTGCACTATGCATTGTTCGAGTAGGTGTACCAACTCCTGTTTTTACATTTGTCCCTCGCCTATGTTGCCACCTGTCGGAGACCCCTTGAGCATATAAAAGGAGGCCCATGCGCAACGTAGAGGGGGTTCAGAGGTTCGAGGTTCGGTTCTTTCGACTCACTAGAGATCAGATACGCTCACGCTAGGTTTTGTAGCTCGCATCGCTCCCTAGCAAGAACACAATACATCAAACAAGCAGCAGTAGGAGTTTTATCTCTCCGGAGAGCTCCGAAGCTGGGTAAACTGCTCGTGTGCCTCGTTTCGATCCGCTCTTCGCGCGATCTCCGCCCCCCTCCGAACCACAAAGGGGCCTGGTCCGCCGGCCCCATAGGTGTTCGTGGGTACGATCAGCCTCCCCGACAGAGTGGCATTTATCAAATTAACCCAAAACAAAAATAACTGGGCGAGCTGCTGGTTCCCTGGTGTCAGCTGCTCGTTGTGCAATTCTCTTGTTTATTGACTACGTTGACAATGGCATTGGACCCAGATGCCAGAAATCCATTAGGAGGAGACATTTTTTATTGGCTTGAAATAAGGAGGCACTTGCTTGCGTACTGCCATGACCTTGGTGGGTCCCTGCTGTCATCCTCTCCATGTACAATCATCTCCTGATTGTGTACGCGTCAACCTTGTAGGCCCACAAGTCAGCCTCTAAACCCGTGGCGGACAGATACAACCCATTTAAGAAAATAACAGCCCATTCTATACGTTCAAACGGAAAGTTCAACATTCAGAGCAAAGTAACAGGTCTGATCCAGATATAGAATACTGAACTTCCACATTGACAACCATCATAGCCAAGTTAACTATCTACTCCCACTAATACTCTAGTAGTGTACAACTACTAACTTACTCTTAGCTAACTAGACGACGCCGGCCGCCATCTGCGGTACATGCTAAACACCGGCACCGGCATCCTCTGCCTTACCTCGGACTTGCCAGAGGTGTGATAGGGCGCGTTGCTCGTGCGCATTGGCCCTTTCCATGCCGGCATGGTCCACTGAAGCTTCGGCTTCTAAGCGGGAAACCCACTTGACGAGCTTGTAGTAAAATTCACCGTCACGAACGCGTGCGTGCCTGACAACCCCCATGGCTATTTGCCGGGCGACGACCTCCACGTAGTCGGCCAGTTGCGGGCGCTCTGCTCGCGATTCAGAGCGTCGGTGCGCTGCTGCTCCATGTACCGCTGGGGGAACAAATCGGTGATACGCTGCTCCTCCGCCAGGCGGTCACGCTCCAACAACTCCTCATACTCTGCATTGCCATCTAAAGACCGATAGAATGCCTCCTCCCTCCGTTTGCCTTCCGGTGAAAAACCGAACACTAGTTTCGACGGTGACCGCCTCCGGCGTCGCCTATCGCGGATGGACGGGGGCGTGGCGGACGTGGCGAGAGCGAGGATAAGTGGCGAGCGACATCGGGCCGGTGGGGGCTTATGAGGATAGGGCGAGTTGGGTGATGGTGCCACCGGAGAATCCCTGGAAACGTTAATTATAGGCGAAAGGTAGGCGAACCAACGTATTGCGGAAAACGCAACGTTCATCGCGGTCATCGGAATTCAATGCATAAGCAGGCATGGCTTAGCGCGCCAGCTTGCCGTGGAAAACTAGAAAAACTGAAATTATGATTGTGCCGTCCCGTCCCGTCAGTGGTCCATCCCATCCGTGCTGGGTCGCACGCCGGCATGACGGTCAAACGAGTGCACTCGAATCATCCAGATGAGGTACTCCCTCCTTGTCAAAAATGATTCTACCACTCATCATCTACCTTGGCTGGTGAGATTTTTGAATTAAGCCCTGCAAACCGGAAAGGAGGTAGTACGTGCGTGATCCGCTATTTATTCGTGTAGGATCGAGTAGGTCGTTTTTTGAATTGAGCCCTGCAAACCGGAAAGGAGGTAATACATGCGTGATCTGCTATTTATCCGTGTAGGATCGAGTAGGTCCGATAGTGTACATGTAGGATCATGTAGGTCGGATGGTGTACGTGTACGATCGCATTAGCTGATGAACGTTCGCTAGGAGATAGGGAATTTGCGAACGTTTTTGCTGGCAGTTTCTTCAGATTCACATGGCATTTTCTTCAGAGTAGCTTGTCAGTTTCTTCAGAGGTAGGCATTTTCATTCAAAAAACTTCCACTTCGGATCTTGCGTCGCAACTAAAACTGCCAGGAGCGCATTAGTAGGCTAGTAGTGATCGATCAGTAACTTGTAAACACTGAGCGAACAGAAATAAGGAACTATTAGTAACTTGTAAACACTGATAACACCGAAATAAGGATCATGCTGTGCACAGCAGTAAGAGCCGATCCATTCAAAATGTTCACACGGGACTCACAGGCCTAGCATTGTAATATGTTCACATTAGTAGCCCGAATTCAAAACCAACTAGTACGATTCCCATACATAAGATCAACATGTTAATGCATCTCAATGATTCGCAGATCATATAGAAATATGTAGCTCCAAAAGCAAAGATCTAGAAAAAACATATGTTCTTCCTACTAACATGGATGCTTCTCTTGGCCAACATTCAGTACAGAGTGAAAGACAAATTTGTTTGTGAAGTCTACAATTTGTCTTGCAAACGTAACTAGTTTCACCAATAGCTGGAACCATGAGAATGAACCACACATGATGGAGGAACATCCACTGCAATATGATTTGGTCTTCTCTCGATCACGCGATGAGACTATTTTCGGAATACAAACTTTAACTTAGGCAAAATCGTGCCCATTGTATAATCAGACCAAAGCAATGAAGCACCTAGTGTTGGCCAATAAATAGTACAATACTACTTTTCTGTAGTCCATGAAGTGACTATCCAATCTTTCTGTGTCTATTTTCAAATGGCACTGCATGCAGTGACTATACTATTCTCTTGTGCAGTTCAACCAAAATTGCGGTCACTTTGTTTGTTTGACAAATAGCAACGGGCAGACATTTCTTTCTACGCAAATATCAAGCAGCTAGTAAACATATACCCCACCTTGTATTTTCGGTTTAAACACATCTCTTCCGCTTAGCATCTGTCATGTTTTGCACTGGACAATTTGATACAGTCATGTTTTGCCTTGGACAATTTCATACTGAATTGATTTCCTAGTTCAGAACAGAAATATAGTGCCTATTCTTCATCAGACCAAGGATATCCATGTTCGCGGTGATGGAAGAGGTGAAATCGATACAACAATTTGAGCATCCAATCATTGAATCCTGTCCTGCACCTCCAATGTAGGTCCACCTGCCAATAAATTCACATGCAAACCACTAGTATTACTATATAGTGACAGTACAAAAAAAGTAGCAAAGATAGTAGCAAACCATGTACCTTCGTAATGAAGAGCTCATAATGCCACCAATTGGATATAAAGGTTTGGAAGAAAACATGCTCCTAATGTTGAACCATTTGGACTTTTTGTGCTGTTCCACTAAAATCAAGCATCCCTGTTTGCATAGATATTGAAAGTGTAATTACTATAAAAGTGGCACTAGTTGAAGCATAGACTCACAAATATAAGCATTCCAATTTCTTAATGGGAAAAGGTAGCAAGACTGTTTCTAATCACCAGTTTGAAGGAATAAATAAGGCAGTAACGGATGATGTCAGTAAGGCATACATAGTTTTTTCTGAAAATTCCTGACCTTTCCTCTTCTTTTAAGCATATTTTGTGCAGTTCAACTAAAATAAAATGACATCACCGCTTTGACAATTCAAAGGACACTGCATAAAAGGAAATTACTTAACATTACATCATGATGTCGTATGTAGTCGATGTGCATTAGAGACAAACATACAGACCTCCTCCGATAACATAATGAACATTAATTTTAACAAAGGTGTGACTAGCTTTACCGGGAAAATTTGAGTGAACTCTACACCCTCTATTCCTTAATATAAGACATTTTCGTAGTTCAACTTAAAGTACCCAAACGTCTAGTATTTAGAAAAACAGGTAGTAGTTTTCTTGAGCACATATCTGGGAAAGCTTGCCACACTTTAGATATGTCCATACGCTAATGCAACACCATTCGAATAGTACAAATATACACTAATCTATTGGCTAGTGCAACAGTAGAGTAGTTATTTTATTACATGGTACGGTACAATGGTTTTACTGAACAGATATCCATAAGATCTAGCACTGGAAGATTTCTAGAAGAATTAACAATACAAAATGTAAAGGTAACAAGTTTAAGCATTGGTATATGATAACCCACAAGTATAGGGGATCGCAACAGTTTTCGAGGGTAAAGTATTCAACCCAAATTTATTGATGCGACACAAGGGGAGCCAAAGAATATTCTCAAGTATTAGCAGTTGAGTTGTCAATTCAACCACACCTGGATAACTTAGTATCTCCAGCAAAGTATTTAGTAGCAAATTAATATGATAGTGGTGGTAACAGTAACAAAGGTAACAGCAGCAAAAGTAATATTTTTGGTGTTTTGTAGTGATTGTAGTAGCAGCAACGAAAAAGTAAATAAGCGGAGAACAGCATAGGAAAAGCTCGTAGGCATTGGATCGGTGATGGATAATTATGTCGGATGCGGTTCATCATGTAACAGTCATAACATAGGGTGACACAGAACTAGCTCCAATTCATCAATGTAATGTAGGCATGTATTCCGAATATAGTTATACATGCTTATGGAAAAGAACTTGCATGACATCTTTTGTCCTACCCTCCCGTGGCAGCGGGGTCCTAATGGAAACTAAGGGATATTAAGGCCTCCTTTTAATAGAGAACCGGAATAAAGCATTAACACATAGTGAATACATGAACTCCTCAAACTATGGTCATCATCGGGAGTGGTCCCGACTATTGTAACTTTGGGGTTGTCGGATCATAACACATAGTAGGTGACTATAGACTTGCAAGATAGGATCAAGAACACACATATATTCGTGAAAACATAATAGGTTCAGATCTGAAATCATGGCACTCGGGCCCTAGTGACAAGCATTAAGCATAGCAAAGTCATAGCAACATCAATCTCAGAACATAGTGGATACTAGGGATCAAACCCTAACAAAACTAACTCGATTACATGATAGATCTCATCCAACCCATCACCGTCCAGCAAGCCTACGATGGAATTACTCACACACGGCGGTGATCATCATGCAATTGGTGATGGAGGATGGTGGATGATGACGACGGTGACGAATCCCTCTCTCCGGAGCCCCGAACGGACTCCAGATCAGCCCTCCGAGAGGTTTTAGGGCTTGGCGGGCTCCGTGCATCAGTAAAACGCGATGATTTCTTCTCCTTGATTTTTTTCTCCCGAAAGCATATATATAGAGTTGGAGTTGGCGTCGGAGGAGCTCCAGGGGCCCACGAGGTGAGGCGCGCCCTGGGGCGCCCACCCTCGTGGCAGGTGTGGGCCCCTGGTCTTCATCTTTTGCAAGGATTTTTATTATTCGAAAAAGACGTTCCGTGGAGTTTCAGGTCATTCCGAGAACTTTTGTTTCTGCACATAACTAAAACCATGGCAATTCTTCTGAAAACAGCGTCAGTCCGGGTTAGTTCCATTCAAATCATGCAAGTTAGAGACCAAAACAAGGGCAAAAGTGTTTGGAAGAGTAGATACGACGGAGACGTATCAACTCCCCGAGCTTAAACCTTTGCTTTTCCTCAAGCAATTAAGTTGACAAACTGAAAGTGATAAAGAAAAACTTTTACAAACTCTGTTTGCTCTTCTTGTTGTAAATATGTAAAGCCAGCATTCTAGTTTTTAGCAAAGATTATGACTAACCACATTTGCAATAATTCTCAGGTCTCATGTTTACTCATATCAATGGCATAATCAACTAGCGAGCGATAATAATAAATCTCGGATGACAACACTTTCTCAAAACAATCATAATATGATATAACAAGATGGTACCTCGCTAGCCCTTTCCGAGACCGCAAAACATAAATGCAGAGCACCTTTAAAGATCAAGGATTGACTAGACATTGTAATTCATGGTAAAAGAGATCCAGTAATAGTCGTACCCAATATAAATTAATAGTAATGAATGCAAATGACAGCTGCGCTCTCCAGCTAGTGCTTTTTAATAAGAGGGTGATGACTCAACATAAAATTAAATAGATAGGCCCTTCGCAGAGGGAAGCAAGGATTTGTAGAGGTGCCAGAGCTCGATTGAGATAAATAATATTTTGAGCGGCATACTTTCATTGTCAACATAACAACCAAGAGATGGTGATATCTTCCATGCTACACACATTATAGGCGGTTCCCAAACAGAATGGTAAAGTTTATACTCCCCTCCACCAACAAGCATCAATCCATGACTTGCTCGAAACAACGAGTGTCTCCAACTAGCAACAGTCCCAGGGGGAGTTTTGTTTGCAATTATTTTGATTTAGTTTGCATAAAGCATGGGACTGGGCATCCCGGTGACCAGCCATTTTTCTCGTGAGTGAGGAGCGGGGTCCACTCCTCTTGAGAATAACCCGCCTAACATGGAAGATAAGGGCAGCCCTAGTTGATACATGAGCTATTCGAGCATACAAAACAAAATGTTTATTTGAAGGTTTAGAGTTTGGCACATACAAATTTACTTGGAACGGCAGGTAGATACCGCAAATAGGAAGGTATAGTGGACTCTATGGAATAACTTTGGGGTTTAAGGGATTGGATGCACAAGAAGTATTCCCACTTAGTACAAGTGAAGGCTAGCAAAATACTAGGAAGCGACCAACTAGAGAGCGACAACAGTCATGAACATGCATTAAAATTAATAAACATTGGATGCAAACATGAGTAGGATATAATCCACCATGAATATAAATATCGTGAAGGCTATGTTGATTTGTTTCAACTACGTGTGTGAACATGTGCCAAGTCGAGTCACTTAAATCATTCAAAGGAGGATACCACCTCATCATACCACATCACAACCATTTTAATAGCATGTTGGCATGCAAGGTAAACCATTATAACTCATAGCTAATCAAGCATGGCACGAGCAACTATGATCTCTAATTGTCATTGCAAACATGTTTATCCATAATAAACTGAATCAGGAACGATGAACTCATCATATTTACAAAAACAAGAGAGGTCGAGTTGATACCAGCTTTTCTCATCTCAGTCAGTCCATCATATATCATCATAATTTCCTTTCACTTAAACGACCGAACGATGTGAATAATAATAAGAGTGCATGTGCATTAGACTAAGCTGGAATCTGCGAGCATTCAATAAACAGGATAAGACAAGGCAAAATGGGCTCTTGGTTAAATCAACAATAATGTATATAAGAGCCACTTCAACAATTTAATCATGGTCTTCTCCTACGACCCCCAAAGAAAAGAAAATAAATAAAAACTATTTACACGGGAAAGCTCCCAACAAGCAAAAGAAGAACGGGAAATATTTTTGGGTTTTCTTTTAATTATTACTACTACAGCAAGAAAGTAAAGTAACTAAAAGCTACTACTTAATTTTTTGTTTTGTTTTTCTTAAGGTTTATTAAACACACAAGAAGAAAGCAGGAAAAAGAAAATAAACTAGCATGGATATTACAATGAAAAAGTATGAGCACTGACATCTAGCAATGAGTGTGTGTAAACATAAATGTAATGTCGGTGGGAAATACGTACTCCCCCAAGCTTAGGCTTTTGGCCTAAGTTGGTTCATTGCCTAGGATGGCCTGGCGGATACCAGTAGGAGTAGCTGGGGTCGTACTGCGATGCAGCGTTTATCGCCTCTTGAGTTGCAGCATGGCGGCGAGCTGCCTCCACCCTCCTCTCGTACTCATCATCCTCCTCTCTGGTGATAACATATCTTCCTTTTGTCTGATAATCAAAGAAGGCAAGAGCAGGCAGAGTAATACGGACAACCCACCATTTAACAAAGATTAGTCTATACTGGAGAGGTGATTCATTCCTATTGACAAACTGGTGGTGGACCATAGAATTAAAGTCTAAATAAGTAGGAGGCAACTCCATATCATCCTCACGAATGTCCACATCAAGAAAATCAGCTAAGAGGGTTGCATAAATTCCTCCAAAGAAATCTCCATTCACTCTATTATGATGCAACCTATGTGCAACAATGGCTCCCAAGTTATATAATTGGTCTCCTAACACAGCACTCCTAAGAATGCTAAGGTCAGGGACACACATGTGACATGCTTCATCTTTACCATTTATGCACCTACCTATGAAGAGAGCAAAATAATGTATAGCAGGAAAGTGAATGCTCCATATGGTAGCTTGTGTTATATCTCTAGATTCCCCTATAGTTATAACAGCAAGAAAGTTTCTAAATTCAGATTTACGGGCTCACAAATGAACTAGTGAGTTGATGGTACTGGGGGCATTTGTCTGCCTCAAAGCTCACAAGATCGGCGTTACACAAATATGCGTTAAATTCTTCTTTGATTCCCGCTCGATCCATAAAATTTTCCGAAGGCCATTCACAGGGCCGCACTGGAGCGTCCCTTGGTGGCTCCTCGTCAGCATCACGCATTGCAAGCCTGGGTCCTTGCTTCCTTGAAGAACCACCTTGAAACATTTTCCTAAGCATATTTCTTCCTCTGAAAAATTTCTGAAACTTTTAGTAACTTCAAACAAAAGTGAACCAACTTCAACAAAATTGATAGCAACTACTTGTACAAGTGCCTAGAGACTATATCAAGCATTAGAACTACTTGGAACCATATAAATTTGTCATGCAAGCTCAAGAACATGGTCACCTAGGCAACACAAATTTGCAATGAATAAAGCACTAGAACAAAAACTAATTGGGCCAATGGAGTCACATACCAAGGAACAATCCCCCAAGCAGTTTTGTGAGAGATGCTTTGAGCAAGGAGATAGAAAATCGCAGCAAAGTGAGCTAGAACTCGTGCTTGAGCTGGATATTGGTGTTTGTGGGAGGAAGAAGGAGTGTGTGGGTGCAGGAATAAGTGGAGGAGGGCCACCGTGGGCCCACGAGGCAGGGGGCGCGCCCTGGGGGGTAGGGCGCGCCCTCCACCCTCGTGGCCAGGTGGTTGACCCCGATGTTGTGTGCTCAGTTCCATAATTCCTCAAATATTCCAAAAAAATCATATTAAATTGGCATGGCATTTAGAGAACTTCTATTTTCGGGGTATTTTTATATTGTACAGATAAATCAAAAAGCAGACAGAAAAATACTATTTTTTACTTTATTTCAACTAAATAACAGAAAGTAAAAAGAGGGTACAGAAGGTTGTGCCTTCTAGTTTCGTCCATCTCATGCTAAAAAGAATCCACTAACAAGGTTGATCAGGTCTTGTTAATAAACTCATTCCGAATAACATGGAACCAGAGAAATTTTGAATAACACTATGTTACCTCAACGGGGATATGCACATCCCCAATAATAAGAATATCATATTTCTTCTTGACAGTAGGAAGAGGAAATTCAAAACCTCCAAATATAATCGATGGAATTTTTCCAATAGAGTTGATACTATAAACTTGAGGTTGTTTCCTTGGAAAGTGTACCGTATGACATTACCATTAACATGAAAAGTGACATTGCCTTTGTTGCAATCAATAACAGCCCCTGCAGTATTCAAAAAGGGTCTTCCAAGAATAATAGACATACTATCGTCCTCGGGAATATCAAGGATAACAAAGTCCGTTAAAATAGTAACGTTTGCAACAACAGCAGGCACATCCTCACAAATACGGACAGGTATAGCAGTTGATTTATCAGCCATTTGCAGAGATATTTCAGTAGGTGCCAACTTATTCAAATCAATTCTACGATATAAAGAGAGAGGCATAACACTAACACCGGCTCCAAGATCACATAAAGCAGTTTTAACATAGTTACTTTTAATGGAGCATGGTATAGTGGGTACTCCTGGATCTCCAAGTTTCTTAGGTATTCCACCCTTAAAAGTATAATTAGCAAGCATGGTGGAAATTTCAGCTTCCGGTATCTTTCTTTTATTAGTAATGATATCCTTCATATACTTATCATAAGGATTTGTTTTGAGCATATCAGTTAATCGCATACTCAAAAAGATAGGTCTAATCATTTCAGCAAAAAGCTCAAAATCCTCATCATCCTTTTTCTTGGATGGTTTGGGAGGAAAAAGCATAGGTTTCTGAACCCATGGTTCTCTTTCTTTACCATGTTTCCTAGAAACAAAGTCTCTCTTATCATAACGTTGATTCTTTGATTGTGGGTTATCAAGATCAACAGCAGGTTCAATTTCTATATCATTGTCATTACTAGGTTGAGCATCATCATGAACATCATCATTAACATTTTCACTAGGTTCATGTTCAGTACTAGATTGTGTTTCAGCATCAGAAATAGAAATATCATTCGGATTCTCAGGTGTTTCAGCTACAGGTTCACTAGAAGTTTGTAAAGTCCTATCATTTTTATTTTTCTTCTTATTAGAAGAACTAGGTGCATCTAAATTATTTCTCTGAGAATCTTGCTCAATTCTCTTAGGGTGGCCTTCAGGATACAAAGGTTCCTGAGTCATTCTACCAGTTCTAGTAGCCACTCTAACATCATATAATCATTTTTCTTACTATTCACTTCATTGAGCAAATCATTTTGAGCTTTAAGTACTTGTTCTACTTGAGTGGTAACCATAGAAGCATGTTTGCTAACAAGTTTAAGTTCACCTCTAACATCAGCCATGTAATCACCCAAGTGTTTAATCATATCGGAATTATATTTCAATTGTCTACCGAAATAAGCATTGAAGTTTTCTTGTTTAACCATAAAGTTGTCAAACTCATCCAAGCATTGGCTAGAGATTTTAATAGGAGGGATTTCAGCTTTATCATATCTATAGAGACAATTTACCTTTACTACCTGTGTCGGGCTATCAAGACCATGAGGTGCTTCAATAGGTAATGGATCAAGATCATATGTTTCTTCAATAGGCGGTATATTAAGACCATGTATTTCTTCAATAGGAGGTAAATTCTTAACATATTTAGCTTTAATACCTTTTTCTTTCATAGATTTCTTTGCCTCTTGCATATCTTCAGGACTGAGAAATAGAACACCTCACTTCTTCGGAGTTGGTTTAGGAATAGGCTCATGAATTGGCTCAGGAGGAGTCCAATTATTTTCATTTGTCAACATATTATTCAATAAAATTTCAGCTTCATCCGGTGTTCTTTCCCTGAAAACAGAACCAGCACAACTATCCAGGTAATCTCTAGAAGCATCGGTTAGTCCATTATAAAAGATATCAAGTATTTCATTTTTCTTAAGAGGATGATCAGGCAGAGCATTAAGTAACTTGAGAAGCCTCCCCCAAGCTTGTGGGAGACTCTCTTCTTTAATTTGCACAAAATTGTATATTTTCCTCAAACCAGCTTGTTTCTTATGAGCAAGGAAATATTTAGCAGAGAAGTAATAAATCATATCCTGGGGACTACGCACACAACTAGGATCAAGAGAATTAAACCATATATTAGCATCACCCTTTAATGAGAACAAATTTTTTTAAGGATATAAAAGTAGCGAGTTCTCTCATCATTAGTTAATAGGGTGGCTATATCATTTAGTTTAGTAAGATGTGCCACAACAGTTTCAGATTCATAGCCATGAAAGGGATCAGATTCAACCAAAGTAATTATATCAGGATCAACGGAGAATTCATAATCATTATCGGCAACACAGATAGGTGAAGTTGCAAAAGCAGGGTCAGGTCTCATTTTATCATTAAGAGATTGCTTATTCCATTTAACTAATAACCTCCTGAGTTCATGACTATCTTTGCAAGCTAAAATAGCTGCAGAAGCTTCTTTATAAAAAATATAACCCTCGGGAATAAGAGGCATATCTTCATCATCAATTTCATCAACAATATCAGTTTCAATAATTTCTTTCTCTCTAGCCCTAGCAATTTTTTCATCAAGAAATTCGCTAAGTGGGACAGTAGTATCAAGCATAGAAGTAGTTTCATCATAAGTATCATGCATAGCAGAAGTGGCATCATCAATAACATGCGACATATCAGAATGAATAGCAGAAGCAGGTTTAGGTGTCGCAAGCTTACTCAAAACAGAAGGTGAATCAAGTGCAGAGCTAGATGGTAGTTCCTTACCTCCCCTCATAGTTGAGGGATAAATTGTTGTCTTAGCGTCTTTCAAGTTCTTCATAGTGACCATCAGATATAAATCCCAAGTGACTCAAAGAATAGAGCTATGCTCCCTGGCAATGGCGCCAGAAAATAGTCTTGATAACCCACAAGTATAGGGGATCGCAACAGTTTTCGAGGGTAAAGTATTCAACCCAAATTTATTGATTCGACACAAGGGGAGCCAAAGAATATTCTTAAGTATTAGCAGTTGAGTGGTCAATTCAACCACACCTGGATAACTTAGTATCTGCAGCAAAGTATTTAGTAGCAAAGTAATATGATAGTAGTGGTACCAGTAACAAAAGTAACAGCAGCAAAAGTAATATTTTTGGTGTTTTGTAGTGATTGTAATAGCAGCAACGGAAAAGTAAATAAGCGGAGAACAGTATAGGAAAAGCTCGTAGGCATTGGATCGGTGATGGATAATTATGCGGATCACGGTTCATCATGTATGATCATAACATAGGGTGACACAGTACTAGCTCCAATTCATCAATGTAATGTAGGCATGTATTCCGAATATAGTCATACGTGCTTATGGAAAAGAACTTGCATGACATCTTTTTTCCTACCCTCCCGTGGCAGCGGGGTCCTAACGGAAACTAAGGATATTAAGGCGTCCTTTTAATAGAGAACCAGAACAAAGCATTAACACATAGTGAATACATGAACTCCTCAAACTATGGTCATCACCGGGAGTGGTCCCGACTATTGTCACTTCGGGGTTGCCGGATCATAACACATAGTAGGTGACTATAGACTTGCAAGATAGGATCAAGAACACACATACATTCGTGAAAACATAATAGGTACAGATCTGAAATCATGGCACTCAGGCCCAAGTGACAAGCATTAAGCATAGCAAAGTCATAGAAACATCAATCTCAGAACATAGTGGATACTAGGGATCAAACCCTAACAAAACTAACTCGATTAGATGATAGATCTCATCCAACCCATCACCGTCCAGCAATCCTACGATGGAATTACTCACGCACGGCGATGAGCATCGTGAAATTGGTGATGGAGGATGGTTGATGATGACGATGGCGACGAATCCCCCTCTCCGGAGCCCCGAACGGACTCTATATCAGCCCTCCCGAGAGGTTTTAGGGCTTGGCGGCGGCTCCATATCGTAAAACGCGATGATTTCTTCTCCTTGATTTTTTCTCCCTGAAAGCAAATATATAGAGTTGGAGTTGGCGCCGGAGGAGCTCCAGGGGCCCACGAGGTAGGGGCGTGCCCTAGGGCGCCCACACCCACGTGGACAGGGTGTGGGGCCCCCGGTCTTCATCTTTTGCAAGGATTTTTTATTATTTATGAAAAGACGTTCCGTGGAGTTTCAGGTCATTCCGAGAACTTTTGTTTCTGCACATAAATAACACCATGGCAACTCTGCTGAAAACCGCGTCAGGCCGGGTTAGTTCCATTCAAATCATGCAAGTTAGAGTCCAAAACAAGGGAAAAAGTGTTTGGAAAAGTAGAAACAATGGAGACGTATCAGTATACTAGTTGTGCAAGGGCATTAAACCAAATACAAAATTCTGAAGGTAACTAACATTATTAACTAATGATAGTATAACAAATTTCAAACCATGTACCTTCAAGGTAAATATCATTCCAAACTCGAGGGGACCTAAAAATTGCTATGCCAATCTTGATAATCGATCAAACATAAAAACTTGATCGAACGAATCAAGAGAACAGCCGGAGGAGAAGGTGCCCACTCTTGACCTTTCCTCTTGACACTGTACAAAAAAATTGAGTTATCTCATGAAGGTGAGGTATGTAATCTATTAGCATTAACAGTTCAAAAATCTGAAGGTAGTAACAAGATTCATCGTTGGTATACTGACTGTGCAACAGCATTAGAATGCCTTAGCTGAAAAATCTTTAACACATCCACAATCAGCAGCGAACCCTAAAATAATCCAGTGACTTTAAATGGCATTGCTTAAATTTATCGGTGGCATTAGACTGAGTGCGGCATTAGTTAAATGTGGCATCACTTTAGCAGTAGCATTGCTTGACTTGACCGCTGGCGTTATACTAATAGCAAAAAAGTGGCAATAAGAGCATGGGAGGCCCATTCGGACAGTGGGCGCACCAGTACGATGTACCTCCACGGACGCATAGAGTGGTGAGGGAGGTATGGTTGCCCAGAGCAGCAAATATCCAGGCAGCATATGTGGATTACGTCCCATTTTTGTTCTCTTTAGCTACTGATTTTCCCCTTTCAACCTAGATGCGGTTCGATGCCTAGTCTCTTGGACAGTACAGTCTCCCTTCCTTTCCTTATTCAACCCAGACATGGATTAGTCTGCATGAAGTAGGGTTTCCTTTAATAGTGCAAGTTAAGGTTTTCGTCTGCGTGACCAGCAGAGCAGAGGATAGCAAATTGGGAAGATGGTGGATTGGAAAAAGATCCACATGCAGCGACATGGCAGATGGAGCAATAGAACAAGGGTATGGTTCGAAAAGAGGTAGCATACCTGAGGGTCGGCGGGAAGTGGCTTCGCTCGTGGCCGTCGTCCTCCGCACACACTACGCCAGCGAGCTTAGGGACTGGGGCCATCCCGCGCAGGCCTTGTCATCAGTGCGTGACCTTGCTCGCCGACGACGAGTGCGTCAACGCTGCACATCCTTTTCTTCCCTGGTGGATCTGTGACCACCAGTGAGGAGGGAGAGAGAGGCCGTCTTTTTTTGATCTGGAGAGAGGGTGATAGTGTGAGAAGCAAGTGGGCAGCCCTTAGCAAGAAAGCGCTAAAGCTCCAGCCTATATATCTTTTTTATACTACTAGTACTAGAGGTGGAGTAGTGGTAGAGTAGTTTATATTTTCTCTGCATACAGTACCAGTTAGTCGTGCTTCAAAACTGAATGGCGTGCCATTAAAAAAATTAAGGTCGATAACTAATGCGGCACCTCGGGCCAACGCGGCCAGATCACATTTTGCACGAGAAATTCCACGCCATGTTTCCTTGACATGTGGTCCCGTTCCCACATGTCAGTGAGACGACGGCGAGTCCTTTTGTACAATTTCTGAACGGACGTCTATGTAGGCCGGGGCGCCTCTTCGTGTACCGTGGCAACCGTCCACCGACTCTTCGCCTTTCCCTCTCGATTTGGAACTGCTGTCGCACGCTCTTCCTCCCTCCTCCATTTTCCTTCACCCTTCCTTCTGCCATTGTTTGATCGTCTTCTCCATGGAGGGAACAGAGAGGAAATGACCCCGTTATTCTTGCCCTGTTCTAAATGATGACGCGGTGGAGGAACTCATTGATCGGTGCGACGTCATCACCTTGCCTAGCATGGCAGGTTCGTCCAAGACCATTCTCGACTCAACTAATAACATCATTACAAGGAACCCAAGGGTCAAGGAGCGGTTTGATATCCCCTATCTTCTTCGCCATGACCGTGCTGACTGGCGCGCAGACGACGGAGGCCTCACCTTGTGCAAGTTGATGCCGCTTGATGATGATACGTGTGATGTTAAGATGCCATCGCTTGAGGGTAAGGCTTGGGCAGGCGCAAATGGAGATTGGGTTGTTTATATTGGGTAGAACTGCGAGTGGGAACTTGTGAATGTGTTCACTCGTCACTGACTTCCACTTCCAAAAATCTCAGACTACCCAGAGGTTGAGCACAGCGGTATTCTACGTACGTTCAACTACAATCATGGTGACTGTCGTCCACAGAAGATAGCAATTTGTCGAGTTCACGACCGCTCTTGGTGTTATAGGAATGCTTGTGTTGTCGCTATCTTCAACAAGCTTGTTGCCGTCCTTCATGGTTTGACTCGATGGATATTGCTCAAAAATCAGTTTCTATACACGGATGAGTACTGTGATGCAATTCAATACGAGGGTCTTGCGTTTGCTGCCACCACTCGTGGCACTGTTTTTGCATGGAATCCTTATGCTTTCGGTACGTTTGTCTTCCACCATAATTATAATTGTTTCATACACATGCATGCGGGTTAGCTAGTTTCACTTTACTAATTAACCTTCTTGTATTTCCAAGGTCCTGTGAACATTCCACCACCTATATTTGAAAAAATTTATAACCAAGGGGGAGATGACAATGATGATGATCATGAGCATGAGGACCCATATACTCAGTGGCGCCTGTCAACTTATTCCGATGGATCACCTCTTCTTGTCTGTATACAGGGCATTGCTGATGTTACTAAGGAAGCAGGTGTTGTCTCCCATGGTCGCACTCTCCGGACCTATTCCAACATCCGTTGCAGGGTATTCGGGATGGATACTACTGTGCTAGCACCAACACCTTCTCCGTGGTTTAGTATTGATACTCTTGGCGGAAACTCGCTCTTCCTTGGACAAAACTATCCAATGATGGTGAAAGGCGATCCAACTACTGTTGACACAACGTTACTACCATATATGAGAAGCAACTGTATCTATACCTCGGACATTGCGATGGTTCCCTACTGTGGCTATCACAATATGCGTCTTGACATAGGTCGGTTCAGCCTGGATGATCAGTCCTGCGCTGGTCTCGAGATTGACAGTAGCTGCCCCTTCCTAGAGAATCATTTCTGGTTCAAAGCAAGCGTTTCCAACGCCGAGGATTGGTTGAGCTGAAGTTCATTTAATTGCTTGTTATTTGTTGTATGATGAAAACTTTAGTATTTACAAGAATGTATCGTCGTTGTCGTTGTGGTTTCATGACCTTTTGTATGTAATAAAATGATATGCCTGTGATAAACTTACTAAATTTATTAATGGCTTTTGAGTCGCTTCTCTGAGTGGGTGCTGCGACGAGGCAAAAAAATATTTTTCGGATACATAATTGTACGTGCATTGCAACAGGTTATCGGATGAGTCCAATCAACAATAGTACTACTACTATTTGTACTAGCTTCACATGCCTCGTGCGTCGGGCGGGTGTTTTTACTGTAGCTGCGAATCCCATCATCCTAGGTCCTCCGATGAGTCCGGTTGAAGTTGCATTCTAATGTTTGGGTTCAAAGTTTCAAAACTGCTGCACTATCTCTACGTCTACGTATACGCAATACAACAAGTTTTAAACTTGAGACCAGCCACCCACCCTCACAAAGAACACTTTTTAACCTAGCACAGACTCCAGGAAATTTGGCCATAGTGTGAGGTGGGTCATATGTTAATGTGCATTGTACGTAACCAGTACCTCGAATCCTCGATATATATAGTAGGGTGGCATGGGCCAGAACAAGCATTCACGTCCAGGAGTACGACACACGCCACCAGCATGACTTCCATCTGACACCATATTTCTTGGAGTCCGTGCTACAGCTATCTCTTCAACCTCGTCGTTTCTCTAACTCAGCCATCGCGTGGCGGGAGAGGTGGGGGTTTCCCGATAGTTGGTTTCCTCAAGTGCGGTCCCACTTGTAAGGCCAACTCCAACGCACGACCCCAAAGGGACCTCCGTTTTGCCCGGATTCTGTCTGTTTGGGTAGGGCAATGGGGTCGTGTCCGGGCCATTTCTCGGATGCGGTGGCTGTGCGCCCAACACGCGGACGCATCCCGGCTGCGTACATTTTTCTTTGCAAACACATATCTTTTTTATCTTTGGTACATGGAAATACATCACCAAAATTTGACTAGAAAAGCAAGAACCATAAGAATACATTTTAGAAGATATCCAACTTCCATAACTACTCCTGTAAGTTGGATTAGTGCCTTCTCGATGCATTCATTGTTGATCTGCGGAGGCTCGATCTTGCGTGCTTCTTTCTTCTTCGAGTGTAAAGAAGTAGACATTGATTCCTCGCATCTAATCTCATTTCTAGCCTCTATTCTATCAACAAGTGAACTAGTCTCATCTCTAGCCTCTATGCTAGCTAAAAATGCTAGAACATCTACTAAATTGTGCTCTATCAATATATCAATGTACTCTTCTTCCCAATACCAAAACTTGCATCCATTCTACACAATAAAATTTTAAGTTAGTACAACTAGTCTAATCCGAGAGCACAACCGAAGCTAAAGTGGCACATACCCCATCGGTTGAGCACTTGATGAACACCCATCCGGGATGTTCCGGCATTGTAGACACGCGGCGCAAGACCTTCTTTGGGCAGTCGTCGCACGTAATGAGTGGCAACGGTGCGCCGATGAGCTTTTGGGCCAGCACCGAGCCCAGCTGACCGCCATTCATGTATCTACCAGCGGACCACTCACGGTGTAGATCCAAGTGGATAGAAGAGGAGTCAGTACCTGCATGTGGCCTTGCCAAGGCCTTCCGGCTCGGTGCCCGGCCAGTCCATAGTGCGGAGCGGCCTCCCACACTCGGGCGAGCTCAAGCCCGACCGGATCCGCTCCAAATCCGGCCGCCGGGTGCGCAAAACATGTAGCCGTGGTTGGGTAGTTCTGGGGTGTCGAGGGAAAGGGGGCTGAGGGAGCGCGCGTCCGAGCTGCACGCGCTGGAGTTGGCCTAGCGGCGTGGCGGACCAACCGTGTAGGGGTGCGAAGTGGCTTCGCTCATGTGGGGGACGGAAGCCATCCCGCGCGGGCGCTAGGTCTGACAGGACGGCCTTGTCGTCAGTGTGTGACTTCTGTGGCAACCGTCCACTCCCCACTAGCCTCTTCATTGACATGTGGTCCCATTCCAACATGTCAGTGAGACGACGGAGAGTCCTTTTATACAATTTCCGAACGAACGTCTATGTAGGCAGGGGTGCCTCTTCGTGTACCGTGGCAACCGTCCACCGACTCTTCGCCTTTCCCTCTTGATTTGGAACTGTTGTTGCACGCTCTTTCTCCCTCCTCCATTTGCCTTCACCCTTCCTTCTACCATTGTTCGATCGTCTTCTCCATGGAGGGAACAGACCGGAAACGACCCCGTTATTCTTGTCCCGATCTGAATGATGACGTGGTGGAGGAAATCATTGATCGGTGCGATGTCATCACCTCGGCTAGCATGGCAGGTTCATTCAAGACCATTCTTGACTCAACTAATAACATCATTATAAGGAAACCAAGGGTCCAGGAGTGGTTTGATCTCCCCTATCTTCTTCACCGTGACCCTGCTCACTGGTGCGCGGACAACGGAGGCCTCGCCTTGTGCAAGTTGGTGTCGCTTGATAATGATACGTGTGATGTTAAGATTCCATCGCTTGAGGGTAAGGCTTGGGCAGGCGCAAATGGAGATTGGGTTGTTTATATTGGGTCCAACTGCGAGTGGGAACTTGTGAATGTGTACACTAGTCACCGGGTTCCACTTCCAAAAATGTCAGACTGCCCAGAGGTTGAGCATGCCGGTTATGATCGTACTTTCAACTACGATCATGGTGAATGTTGTCTACAGAAGATAGCAATTTTTCAAGTTCCCGACCGCTCTTGGGATTTAATGGAGTATGTAGTTGTTGCTATCTTCGACAATCTTGTTGCCTTCCTTCATTGTTTGACTGGATTGATATTGCTCAAAAATCAGTTTCTATACAAGGATGAGTACTGTGATGCTATTCAATACGAGGGTCTTGTGTTTGCTGCCACCACTCGTGGCACTGTTTTTGCATGGAATCCTTATGCTTTCGGTACGTTTGTCTTCCACCGTAATTATAACTGTTTCATCCACATGCATGCGGGTTAGCTAGTTTCCCTTTACTAATTAACCTTCTTGTGTTTCCAAGGTCCTGTGAACATTCCACCACCTATACTTGACAATTTTTATAACCAAGGGGGAGATGACGACGATGATGATCACGAGCATGAGGACCCAGATACTCAGTGGCGCCTGGCAACTTATTCCGATTGATCACCTCTTCTTGTCTGTATACAGGGCAGCGCTGATGTGACTAAGGACAGGTGTTGTCTCCCATGGTCGCACTCTCTGGACCTATTCGAACATCCGTTGCAGGGTATTCGGGATGGATACTACTATGCTAGCGCCAACACCTTCTCCCTGGTTTAGTATTGATACTCTTGGAGGAAACTCGCTCTTCCTTGGACAAAACTATCCAAAGGCGATCCAGCTCCTGTTGACACAACGTTACTACTACCATTTATGAGAAGCAACTGTATCCATACCTCAGACATTGCTATGCTTCCCTAGCGTGGCTATCACAATATGGGTCATGAAATAGGTCGCTTCAGCCTGGATGATCGGCCCTGCGTTGGTCTATAGATTGACAGTAGTTGGCCCTTCCGAGACAAACTCTTATGGTTCAAAGCAAGCATTTCCAACGCTGAGGAGTGGTTGAGCTGAAGTTCATTTCATTCCTTGTTATTTGTTGTGTGATGAAAACTTTAGTATTACCTAGAACGTTTTGTTGGAGTAATCTATAATCCAACATGTATCCTCGTTGTCGTTGTGTGTTGATGACTTGCTGTATGTAATGAATGGTACATTTGCATGTGCATGTCATTAACTCAACTTATAAATGGTTTTCGACTCACTTCTTGGAGTGTTAGTGCCGTAGTAGTATAGCCAGCATCCGTAGTAGTATGAAGTTGCCACATCACATAGAGCCAACCAATAGTCAGTTCTAGTTAGATCAACTAGAGCTAGGTGTCGCACGGAGGCCGAGAAATATGGTGATAGCGTGACTGCGTGAGGTGGGCTTGTACGTAGTATGATGTACGCACAGGGCTTGCCGTGTTTCCTACTCCTCCGGTCTAAATGTGGAGAAGATTTGGTCGAGTTCTTCCTCCTTTTGCCGACATGTGGGACATCCAGCATCCAGGTCGTGTCATGCAACAAAATGGAGTAGTAGTTGAAGCCACGTGATGTGCATCTTGGGTTAAACTGTAAATAGAATCTTACTACTCTTGAATAACTTTAAAAGCGGCCACTGAAGATCTTTATTTGATTTGTTTTACATCACCAGCACGTTGAGGTGAAACATGTGCAGGTTCACTGGGTCCTCTTGCGTTTTCACTGAGATGTGGGACCGCATGTGAGCAAACAGACGATGGGCTCCACGCGTCTGCTGGCTAGCTGAGAAGAGATATAGAGGAGGGTTGAGCACGAACTCGAGGAAATTTGTTCTACGTAACCAGCACCTCGATATAGGCTCGATATAGTGGGGTGGCATGGGCCATAACTAGCATTCACGTCTAGCAGTATGGCACACGCCACCCACACGAGTCCCATCCGACACCAATTTTCTTAGAGTCCATGCTACAGCCATCTCTTCTCCCTCCTGTTTTGTCAGCCATCGCGTGGTGGGAGGGGTGGGGGTTTGCCGATACTCGGTTTGCTCAACTGCGGTCCCACTTTGTAGCGACCCGACCCGAATGGATCAAGTCTCTGTGCTTAAGTGTCATCCTTGGATCGGTATGCTGACACACACAATACTCGAGCATTTTTAATAGAGGTAAATCACATGTATAAAGTAACGTAAATACTATTACCTCAATCCAAATAGCGGAATTAACAAGGTTGTGGATTCCCATCAACACCAACGGCAAAGTTGAGTGTAGAAATCGTAACCCTAACGTATCACTTACTCGTCGTAAGATCCTGCAACATGAGGCGTTGCAACCACAAAGGGTCAGTACATTGAATGTACTAGCAAATTCACACGATAGAGCAATGATGAATAATGGCTATCTCTACATGCATATTTGGCTGGTGGAGGCTCTATGGTTACAATGTTTTTGCGAAAAGCCAATTTTTCCCTACTGCAAAGGAATAAATTTTATTTAACTACCATGGTGGTTGTTAAACATTGAGAATGGTTGATAGCATTCTCAATCCCAATTAAAAAAATATCATCATTAACCCAACAATATTAATTAAAGTAACATGATGAGATCAACAGGATAATCCAAGAACTAGATACTCAAGACGTCCATAACCGGGGACATGGCTAATCATGATTAGTTTATACACTCTGCAGAGGTTTGTGCACTTTTCCCACAAGACTCGATCTCCTCCGTTTGATTTCTCGCACTATATGGTGTTTGAGAAACGGATGACCGAGACATAGTCTTTCAGAAGCGCTAGCACCTTACGAATGGGTAGACCGTACCAACCTACATCCCCTACATCTGCTAGTCTACCACTGTAAGAGTTCGCACGACTTAATCAACTATGCTAGAGCCCATAGTAGCATGTGGCTGCACACGGAAGTTTCTAGTATGAATAGTCTCATGATCCCTTTGAGCCTGGGTGGCGGTCCAAAGAAAACAGGCAATCCTGGTCTACCCAGGTGCCTAGATAGGCAAATCCTGGAATAACCAGGTACCTCAATCCACCCAGATGTGTATTAATGTTGCCACCTTAAATAAACCATTAATTAACAATCTCACATCTGTCATGGATATTCACTCAAACCCAATCCACGTCTATGAGCATAGCATGGCATAATAAGCAAACGTAGAAGTAACTCCCAAGGGTTTGATAATAAATCAGGTAATAGGTACTACCTCAAACTACTTCCCAAAACCCACAATTTAATGAGATCCTAATCATGCAATGTTTGAGGATTGATCTAATGCATAAAAACTGGGTATGAAAAGTATATGATCAAAGTGTTACTTGCCTGCAATGTTGATGAAGATGATTCGCACTCAAAACACTTGATAGTTCTACTCGTCACACTCCGGTCAATCTATCGTGAGCAAGCAATAGTAACCACACATAAGAAATCACTCAAAAGATCGGAAAGAACGAAGAAAACGATTCAGAAAACATCAAAACCAAGCAAATAACTCTTGCAACATAAAACAATTTCTAACAGTACCAAAATTATATGAATTTGGCCTTATCAGAAAGTTTAGGTTGAGAGCTTTAATTTGCAAAAAGAATCAACTAAATCGGAGCTACGAAACTCAAGTTATGATCAAACAAAGTTCAAATTCAAATCTGATCTATTTAAAAATTTTAACTTTCAAAAACATAGTTAAGTTAGATTACTGGATAGAGGAGATCGTAACGAAGAAGCGAGCGTTGGTTTCGTTGGATTTGGATAAACGGTGTAAAAGTTGTGACCGTTTGAAGAATAGGGACTAAACTGTAAAGTAAAACAACTACATCTAGGTCCCTGGCAGAAAAATAAAAATAAAAAGAAAAACTATACCGAACGAACGTTCGCTACCGAACGCTAACGAACAAAAACCGTTCGCTCCAGAGCCTTACTAGCGAACGTCCACTTACTAACTTAACGAAATAATGAAACCGTTCTACTAATATAAAACCGATCAAATATAAGAAAATCGGGCGGTTTTATTGATTTTACCGGCTCGGGTGAATAAACCGACGACGGCGGCAGTTCCCGGCGAAGTGCGGCGGCGAGGGCGGCTCGATATGGGGAGGCGACTCCGGTGGTCGTCGGCGATGGCGGAGTAGACGGGGAGGGGCGGCGCGAAGTGCGACGTCCAACGGTGGTGGAGGCAGCGACCGAACACGGCGGTGGCGCGCGGGGCGAGGCGGCGGATCTTGCCAGCGGCGAGGCGAGATCCGGCGGCGGTGCGGGCGGCGCGAAGCGAAGAGGAGAGGGGGGTCCCGGGGCGGCCTTTTAAAGGGCAGAGGAGGGGTGGCGACTGGCGTGGGCGAGGGGCAAGGAGGAGGCCGGGGCGGACACGGCGGCGGCGGTGGCCGGCGCGGCCGTGCTTCGAAAGCGTGACTCCGCCTGGGTCGATGGCGATGGCGGCGCAAGACGGGCCGGCGGGGCCGTGGCCGGGCTGGCTGGCTGGGCCGGCCCGGTCGGTCCAGAAGTTTTTTTTATAAACATTATGCAGACAGTAAATAAATAAAGGCAAAGAAAATAAAAATATAACATAGGCATATTATATATCAAAATTCTCAGAAAAATATTTTCTACAACATGGACATTTTTATAATGCCAAATAAAATCCACACAAAATCAGATAATTCCAAGAGTGCTACTGGTCTAATAAAATCCAATAAAAATCATTTTAAAAATACCAAAATGAATTCAAATTTATTTATCTCCCATTTTCTATTGTAGGGAATCATGTTACCCTAATTTCCATATATTTTATTTTTGGAGAAAAATAATTTGAATAAAACTCAAATAACTCCAAATTGAAAATAAATTCAAAAGAACTTTGAATTTAAATCTATGAAACTCCCAACTCACATTTCATATGTTTTGAAGAAGTCATTTTATCTTCACTCGTGAAAATCATTGAGTTGCATAAAGTTCCAAATGAAATTCAAATATTTTCAACACCCCTTGTCATTTAAATAAATGGAAGAAGTCATGTCATCTTCTCTCTAGGGTTTTGTGGTGAAAAGAATTTGAATTCACGGAGATGACGAATGCAAAATGAAAGTTTTGGGAAAGTCCTTTTATTCCCTCTCATTTAACTTTCAAAAAGTTTCGAATTCACTCACTTTCACACAATCAATCAAACAATCAATCATATCTATCTATTTAATATAACATTCCAAAAATTTAGAATTTTGGGATGTTACAAACCTAGCACCCTTAAAATGAATCTCGTCCTCGAGATTCGGAGAGGCTAGAAAGAAATAGGTTAGGGTTTGGGGTCTTCTCAGAAATCCATCGCTCGTCTCCGGGGTCTCGGGTGCTACCACCCTTAGAAGCATGGTTACGGTTCCATCAAAACTCATATACTCCATCCTTATTGTTGGCAGTGTCGATCTTCTCAGATCCTCTGGATAATTACTTCTCTAGGCTCTTTTGGTAGTGGCATAACCTTTTCCTCAATTATTTTGTCCTTTCATCTTGGTAAGGTTATCCCAAAACTGGGTCTTCTTAGCTAACGGGTCTGGTGCCAATTCCAGACAACTATCGATATCTCATGGTGGTCATCAATTTATGGTTTCTCCTGCAGGAAATGGGTCTGGTTGATCCTCACCGTATAACCTACGGTTGGCAAAAGCTGCCTTGTACAAGGAAAACATTTCTTATACCATTCTAAGGTTTAAATAGGGTTTTGATCATCGTCTCTCTACTATAGGTAAGTCACTCAGATTTACCATCCCATATAGCAAGCCGTACAATAAGAGTAAGTCGGTATGGTGATCAATCCATCCCGCACCCAAATCATTACCTTGTACATGGTTTAGTGAATCTCGCATTCTAGCACTCGGTCATCCTCGCAAGCATTGCAGAATTTCTCTTGTCGACGAACCAAGTTTGGATAAATCCATTGATTCTGCAAGCCAAACAAACATCTATCATTCCTTAACAACTCTCAGGTTTTGCCTAAACTCCTATAGAATCGTCGATTGATAAAATCGTAACTTCTTCCAGGGTTTTTCATTCAGCAAGAGTGTGCTTGCTTCTTGGCAGGTCCTGGGGCCCTTAGGTTATGGCCCATCTCATCACTTGTAGTCCTTGAACTTATCCTCGGGCTTCTGATCATTATTCCAACTTCCAACTTCCTAGTATTCTTAAATCCCTCCAATTGTACTGTCTTCCTTCCTTCTATTGGCACCAAACTAGGACATGATTACTCAGACTCATCATGGAATTTACCTTGATCCATATTTCCAACATCATACCTCCTTTATATCCAATAGTAATTCATCTCTTCATCCTCGTGGGATGTCCCACCTACCGAGATAAAAACTTATACTTATGAAGTCCATACTCCACTTCGTGGAACATCATTATCCTTTCCCGGGTCAAGTGTCCTTACAAGGGAATATTGGCCATCTCTGCATGGCACTTCTTCAACTGGGAAACGTGAAACACATCATGAAATTCTGAAAGTCCTTTGGGTGACTCCAATTTGTTGACCACTTCTCCCCCTACGCTCCAAAACTCGGTATGGTCCTACAAATCTCGGGGCTAACTTTCCCTTAACTCCAAATAGTTTAACTCCTCGCAGAGGGGACACACGAAGACATGCTTTGTCTCCAATTTCATAGACTACCTCCTTGCGTTTTTTTTAGTCTGCATAACTCTTACACTGGACTGAGCTACCTTCAGTCTATCTCGAATCAACTTAACATTCTCTTCTGACTCCTTGATCACATTTGGTCCAAACAACTGACGGTCTCCAACTTCATCCCACATCAACGGTGTCTGGCTCCTTTTCCCATACAAAGATTCAAAAGAGCCATCTTCAAACTGGCTTGGTAACTGTATGAGAACTCAGCGTAAGGTAGATTATCATCCCTACTAGATCCATCATCTAGCGCACACGCTCTCAACATATCCTCCAAAATCTGATTGACTCTCTCGGTCTATCCGTCTGCATGGATGAAAGGCTGTTCTAACTCTAGCCTGGTTCCCAAAGTTTCACGAATCGATTCAAAAACTTTGAAGTAAACTGGTTCCTCTATCTCGATACAATGGTCCTCGGAACTCCATGCGAGACATACGATCCTGGTCAAATATATCTTGGCCAACTTCTCACTTGTATAGGTGGTTTTCACCGATAAAGTGAGCCACTTTGGTCAAGCGAATCAACTACTACCCGTGATAGAATCATATCCCGATCAGGTTACGGGAAATCCGTAATGAAATCCATGCCAAGCTTATCCTGCTTCCATTCGGGTATCGGCATAGGCTGTAGTAATCCGACTGGATTCTGATGCTCTGCCTTTACTCTCTGGCATACATCACCTATGACTACATACTCCGCAATATCCTTCTTCGTACCAGTCCACCAGAAACGCTTCTTCAAATCCAAATACATCTTGGTGTTTCCAGGGTGAATCGAGTATGGTGACTCATGAGCCTCCTGAAGTATTAATTTCTTGATCTTTGCATTATTGGGCACATATACACGGTCCCCGAACCATAAGGTGTCGTGCTCATCCTTACAAAAACCTTTGGCCTTTCCTTTGCTCATCCTCTCTTTTAACTCAAGAATCTCTTTGTCATCCTTCTGAGCTTCACGGATCTTTCCCAACAATGTAGACTGAACTTCCATTGCTGCAACAAAACCTTTGGGAACAATCTCCAACCGAAGTTCCCTGAGATCCTCGGCTAACTCCTTTGATAATCCTCCGATTATGAGGGTATTCGTCCTTGTTTTCTTTATGGTTGTGTCCTATTTCTCCACAAAGCTTGCATGCACTTTCTCCATATCATTTCCATAAGGCTTCAACTTCTGGGACACAAGCCGAGACTTTAGCAGAGTCAACTTAAATTCTTCCCAAACGGTTACTCCTTGCCATCCATTGATGGTTTGGTACATCCTCCACTGTGTAGCAGCACCTCTTTCAAAGAATGTAAGAGCATGCTGGGCCATATCCTTTCTGACTATAGGGTTATTCTTCATGTGATCCTCCATGTTCTGAATCCATTGGTCTGTCTCCAATTGACTCATTGGTCCAGACAATACAAGCTCATCTCCATTCATTCTCTATTGGTTCCATGGGTTTTGGGGTGGGATAAGAGAGATAGAGAGGGATGCACACAATACAAACAAAAGTTTTGAAAAGACAGGTTTTATTGTGGCTGTCGGAAAAACATCAAACAAATGACAGCTCACAATCGTCACATCTAATGCAGGTATATAATACGGGTTTGGTTTTATAAAGGTCAATAAATCTTCAAAGTCATCAAACTCTTTGATTCTTGTTCATGTCTCCGATGGCTTCTTCTGATCATGCTTGTCCTACTCAAGTTCTTTTTGCCAGCTCATCTCTGTTGTCGCAAAGTCTCTCGTGACGTCCTTTGATATTTCTGGAGTTGCATTCCAAACTTTTGGGTTTCATTATCCTTAGCATGAACCATGGCACTACGGTCCTTCGTTCCTGGCGAATCTCCTGTATCTCAAGGTTTTGCTCCTCCAGCTTGGCTACTTCAGCTTCTGGGTCCTGAGTTTCTTCACGAAATACTTTGTCGAATATAGCTTCCTGCAAATCCATCTTAAAATCCTTGATGTAATGCTCCAGATCCTGGTGATGCACCAGCTATGTTAAAACTGCATCCTTCGCTGACAGATGCTCCTTCAGCCTTCTACCATCCAATTCTTCCATGCATCTGCACGCTTAACTCCGCATGGTGACAATAGCATAGGCGGGCAATAACACCATGGTTAGCCATGTCTATACCCATGTTACTGCCATGAGCTTTCATTCCATAATTGATATCTCCTATCTTAGGGTTTTCTTGACAAAAACTTTGAGTTCTAATGCTCCATGTTCCGGTCTTACTCCAATACACCTTGATCTCGGGTATTGATAACTTCCATAGTCTGCCAGGTTCCATAAGGGTAGCCTTCCTAGGTCATACAAATCTGGAAATTCTACAGAACCTTCAAATTCTTCTAGTTTTCAGATTCTTCAACCGTTGTAGTTTCCATTATTATAAAGCACGGTAAAATCCTCTTCATTCCAAAGTGGTGTTAGTTGTCCTGATATCTTGTACTCCTTGGAGTGGTCTCATCAGTCGAATCCTCGAGGGGTCAAAAGGGAAAAAGGGTATAGTCTCACTAAAGGGAATATTTGAACAAGCTCAGAAGAGAAGAGAGATAAAAGATCTTTTTGAAAATGAAGTTGTAGAGAAAAAATCTTTCCTATGGGCTTGTCAGTTTCTAGGGTCACGTCCTATAGTCAACATGTGCTCGATACCATCTTGTAGCGACCCGACCGAATGGATCAAGTCTCGTGCTTAAGTGTCATCCTTGGATCGGTATGTTGACACACACGGACTCGAGGATTTATAACAGAGGTAAATCACATGTATAAAGTAACGTAAATACTATTACCTCAATCCAAATAGCGGAAGTAACAAGGTTGTGGATTCCCATCAACACCAACGGCAAAGTTGAGTGTAGAAATTGTAACCCTAACGTATCACTTACTCGTTGTAAGATCCTGCAACATGAGACGTTGCAGCCACAAAGGGCCAGTACATTGAATGTACTGGCAAATTCACACGGTAGTGCAATGATGAATAATGGCTATCTCTACATGCATATTTGGCTGGTGGAGGCTCTATGGTTACAATGTTTTTGCGAAAAGCCAATTTTTCCCTACTGCAAAGGAATAAATTTTATTTAACTATCATGGTGGTTGTTAAACGTTGAGAATGGTTGACAGCATTCTCAATCCCAATTAAAAAAACATCATCATTAACCGAACAATATTAATTAAAGTAACATGATGAGATCAACAGGATAATCCAAGAACTAGATACTCAAGATGTCCATAACCGGGGACACGGCTAATCATGATTAGTTTATACACTCTGCAGAGGTTTGTGCACTTTTCCCACAAGACTCGATCTCCTCCGTTTGATTTCTCGCACTACATGGTGTTTGAGAAATGGATGACCGAGACATAGTCTTTCAGATGCGCTAGCACCTTACGAATGGGTAGACCGTACCAACCTACACCCCCTACATCTGCTAGTCTTCCACTGTAAGAGTTTGCACGACTTAATCAACTATGCTAGAGCCCATAGTAGCATGTGGCTGCACACGGAAGTTTCTAGTATGAATAGTCTCATGATCCCTTTGAGCCTGGGTGGCGGTCCAAAGAAAACAGGCAATCCTGGTCTACCCAGGTGCCTAGATAGGCAAATCCTGGAATAATCGGGTACCTCAATCCACCCAGATGTGTATTAATGTTGCCATCTTAAATAAACCATTAAGTAACAATCTCACATATATCATGGATATTCACTCAAATCCAATCCACGTCTACGAGCATAGCGTGGCATAATAAGCAAACTTAGAAGTAACTCCCAAGGGTTTGATAATAAATCAGGTAATAGGTACTACCTCAAACTACTTCCCAAAACCCACAATTTAATTAGATCCTAATCATGCAATGTTTGAGGATTGATCTAATGCATAAAAACTGGGTATGAAAAGTATATGATCAAAGTGTTACTTGCCTGCAATGTTGATGAAGATGATTCGCACTCAAAACACTTGATAGTTCTACTCGTCACACTCCGGTCAATCTATCGTGAGCAAGCAATAGTAACCACACATAAGCAATCACTCAAAAGATCGGAAAGAACGAAGAAAACGATTCAGAAAACATCAAAACCAAGCAAATAACTCTTGCAACATAAAACAATTTCTAACAGTACCAAAATTATATGAATTTGGCCTTATCAGAAAGTTTAGGTTGAGAGCTTTAATTTGCAAAAAGAATCAACTAAATCGGAGCTACGAAACTCAAGTTATGATCAAACGAAGTTAAAATTCAAATCTGATCTACTTCAAATTTTAAACTTTCAAAAACATGTTTGAGTTAGATTACTGGATAGAGGAGATCGTAACGAAGAAGTGGGCGTTGGTTTCGTTGGATTTGGATAAACGGTGTAAAAGTTGTGACCGTTTGAAGAACAGGGACTAAACTGTAAAGTAAAACAACTACATCTAGGTCCCTGGGAGAAAAATAAAAATAAAAAGAAAAACTATACCAAACGAATGTTCGCTACCGAACGCTAACGAACAAAAACCGTTCGCTCCAGAGCCTAACTAGCGAACGTCCACTAACTAACTTAACTAAATAATAAAACCGTTCTACTAATATATAACCGATCAAATATAAGAAAACCGGGCGGTTTTATTGATTTTACCGGCTTGGGTGAATAAACCGACGACGGCGGCGGTTCCCGGCGAAGTGCGGCGATGAGGGCGGCTCTCGATGGGGAGGCGACTCCGGTGGTCGTCGTCGGCGGCGGAGTAGACGGGGAGGGGCGGCGCGGAGTGCGGCGTCCAACGGTGGTGGAGGCGGCGTCCGAATGCGGCGGTGGCGCGCGGGGCGAGGCGGCGGATCTTGCCGGCGGCGAGGCAAGATCCGGCGGTGGTGCGGGCAGAGCGAAGCGAAGAGGAGAGGGGGATCCCGGGGCGGCCTTTTAAAGGGCAGAGGAGGGGTGCCATCGGCATGGGCGAGGGGCAAGGAGGAGGCGGGGTGGACACGGCGGCGGCGGCCGGCGTGCTTTCAAGGGAGGGTCGGTGGCGATGGCGGCGCACGTGGGCTTCCATGGCTGGCTGGCTGGCTGGGCCGCCCGGTCGGTCTAGAAGTTTTTTTATAAACATTATGCAGACAGTAAATAAATAAAGGCAAATAAACTAAAAATATAACATAGGCATATTATATATAAAAATTCTCAGAAAAATATTTTCTACAACATGGACATTTTTATAATGCCAAATAAAATCCACACAAAATCAGATAATTCCACGAGTGCTACTGGTCTAATAAAATCCAATAAGAATCATTTTAAAAATACCAAAATGAATTCAAATTTATTTATCTCCAATTTTCTATTGTATGTAATCATGTTACCCTAATTTCCATATATTTTATTTTTGGAGAAACATAATTTGAATAAAACTCAAATAACGCCAAATTGAAAATAAATTCAAAAGAACTTTGAATTTAATTCTTTGAAACTCCCAACTCATATTTCATATGTTTTGAAGAAGTCATTTTATCTTCGCTCGTGAAAATCATTGAGTTGCATAAAGTTCCAAATGAAATTCAAATATTTTCAACACCCCTTGTCATTTAAATAAATGGAAGAAGTCATGTCATCTTCTCTCTAGGGTTTTGTGGTGAAAAGAATTTGAATTCACGGAGATCACGAATGCAAAATGAAAGTTTTGGGAAAGTCCTTTTATTCCCTCCCATTTAACTTTCAAAAAGTTTCGAATTCACTCACTTTCACACAATGAATCAAACAATCAATCAAAACTATCTATTTAATATAACATTCCAAAAATTTAGAATTTTGGGATGTTACACACTTGTAAGTGAAAATGCAACACATCACGCATTCCCCCTTGAGCGGCGTGCCGGACCAACCGTATGGGGGTGCGACGCGAACACGGCAGGCTTTTCCATTTGAACTTGTAACTTGTAAAATTTGGTTCTGCTCCATGGCGCGAGCGATAGATAGAAATAACAATTTTCCCTAGAATAATGAGAAGTTTGGTTCTGGCGGTTCATGCATGTAGTACGTACAAAAATTATGAAGTTGATGCGAAAGGTAAGATAATTACTAGTAGTACCATATACTACTACATGGATTTGACGGAAAGATAAATATACATACGGATCCATCAACGACATCCTCACGCCCTAGTGCGCCGGGTCACTAACCAACGTGTGAGGAGCAGCGGCGTTGGCGGCGAGCTCAACGTGCTTCTGAACAATGTTGTCCAAGGTTTCCCTACGGGTCAAGAAGGCCAGCGACCTATCGTCCACCTCTGGCACGTAGTAATCCTTGTGGATGATTTGCGCGTAGACGTGGGTGATTATGTCGAGATGTCTTGCTGCACCAGGCGCTGCATGGCGAGCGTGACCTCGAGGAGGACATTCTCTGGCGTGACGGCGGGCAGTCGCAGGGCCACTAGTGCATCGAAGAGGTTGTCAGCATAGAGGTTGTTGAGGGTGGCAGGCATTGCAGAGCCCGGGCGCGTGGGCTGGAGGCATACGTCAAGGTCGTCCCCGAGCTTCTTGACGATGGTGAACTTGTCGAGGAAGCCGACGAGGACCTTGTCGAACAAGGAGACGAAGCTATCGTCCAAGAGGCCTCTTGCCCTGGCAGCCTCAAGCATGACCTGGGGACGTTCCTCGGTGCCGGGCTGCATGCAGGCGTCGTGTAGCTTCTAGTCGTCAAACATGTGGCTGGCACAGCCGGCTGATGCTCGTGCTCATCGCCTCCATGGGTGTAGCTTCTAGTAAACTGATCTTGTGATTGGAGTGATCACTCTTGCCCTTGGTTAGGGTGCATAGGTGCGTAGGATTTCGTAGATTGGACTGGCGGAGAGCCTTTATATGTGAAGTGCAGACTATGTTGCATTCACGTGTGTGTTGGCAATCTACTCCCCGGCCCTCTACTGCACCTGCCTTTGGCTGTATGACGGGTGTGCCAGCCACCTGTTGGGCCCACGTGTCATTCACCCAAACGCAGGTGCAGTAAGTCAATGAAGCTGCGTCCCCCTCCGTCCCAAAACACTTAGGGACGGTACATTAACTCCCTCCTCGTTTCTTATTTCGTGACATATCAACCAATGAGAGATGTGGGACGTGCATGCTTTCAATGACTTGAGACTACCAAACATGACATGCAGTGGTTAGTTAATTGCATGTATTCCTATTAATTAGTAAAAAGACATTAAGTTCTCTCATTTTCCCCTTCGTCTTGGTCACGGTGCACAACCTAAGAGCATGGTTAATAGTATAGCCTTCCCGCAAAAAAATGGTTAATAGTATAGCGAGCTGCTTGCTATATGATGTTGCCATGTCATATAGAGCCATCACTTGTATCCACTCATACAATAAGGTTAGCTATAAGGCTGGCTATAAGAGTACTACTTTTTCTCATCTTCTCTCTCTCTTTCTTCATATTTATTGTATATTGGCCTAGGAATCCGCATATAGCTTGTCCGCATATAGCTTGGCTCTCGCATGAGAGCCCACTCCTCTTTTTCACTTGCTCTAAGATGACTTAGACTAGCCACAGTGGGAGTAACTTCAGCAGTAACATCGACTCCAACTCAACAAATTTGCTTATGTGGCAATGAGTTAATGAGGAGAGAGGTAGTTTGAATAACTTAGCTAGTTATTACTGTAACATCACATGTCCCAATGCAATATGAGTCTATAAGCTAATAAATGAGGCTTTGCATGTTACCATACTTATGTTACTACCCTCTATGAAAGGTAGTAACATAGTTTAGGGATATGTGTATGTTACTAGTGTATGTTACTCTTCATTGTGGCTAGTCATACACCTAGACGGAGGGAGTAGTCTCAAGTCATTGGATGCATACGCACCCCATGTCTCGTATTGGGTGATTTCTTTTTTCGTGAAAAAAACAGGGAACAAGGTGGGTAGTTAATGCACCGCGCCTAAAAGTTTTGGGATTACCACTTGGTTTTTGTAACGTGACTAATGCACCAGTACGGAGGGAGTACAATAGTAGTCTTTGATTGCAATTTTTTGTTGGTAGCTTACAAAGCTGAGTGCTCGGTGAGTACAATAGTGGTCTAATTGATGAGACTTCAGGTTTGAGCCATCTACCGGAAGGAATAAAACAATACACCATGTATTTATTTACAGAGGGAGTAGTACATTTTTTGTGACATGCATTACTAGATATTGCTAGTCTAATACTAAATCCAGATGGACGTGGTAGTACTAATAAATCCAGACGGTGGTGCTAGTACTACTAGTAGTACTACCAATGTAGTAGCACTGTACTACCCGTTGGTCAAATTATTACGTGCTGCTCCTCGTAGTGAAGTGACAAGACCCTGCGCCGGAGATGACACCTGAGAATAGGCGCCATGTTCGGCATAACATAAGTCAGCCTCACCGTCTACAGTCACTATCATCATGGCTATAGAGCTAGTCTGCTTACAACTAGCCGTGTTCGACATAATTTCCAGTGCGTAGATGCATGTGCATTGCATGGAACACCAAGATTGGGGGTGGACGGCGCCGGCAGCGGCCATTGAGCCAGATTTTTCCATGGCCTTCTAGATGTGTTGGGGAGGAGATAAGGCTGATTGTGAGAGACAACGAGTTGTTTGTAAATAGGGAACAAGTGCGGGAATCTTTTTGCAAAACTGGAGAAGTTTGGTTTGTATGCGTCAGATCTAGATCCGACGGCTATTGGTGAAAGATGGAAGGCACAACATGATCACCAACTCAGGACATCTTTGATTCGCAGGATTTTAAAAATGCAGGAATAGGGCACGACAATATTACAAGTTTCAAACTGATATTACAAATGTTAGGAGTAATGCTGCACCTACGAAGAGGGAATCTATGAAGTTTACGTAAGAACTTTCGTTACTTTAGGTGGATGCAGCATTATCGTACAAACTAAAATCCACCGCCCTGACAAGTCACTAATGGGCAAATAAATTTTCGAGTCTCTGGCCACTTGATGTTTCAAAAACAAATTTAGCTTATGCAGAGACTTTGTCATTTAGGCTTAGACGCTTGCGGTGATTAGCACGCCATTCCTTGTTGCACCAGAGAACGCCAAACCTCATTACCTTGAGCACACTTGCCTCCAGAACAAAGAACCTGGCCAATTTAATCTCAGATGTGCTGCCTCGGTAGTCAATCAAATCAATTTCTGTAAGATGGAGATCAAGGCATTCGATGAGATTGTTATAGTGCAACACATTTTTCACTTTTGGGTCTTTTTTTATCTGCAAAAGAAGAGAACATATTAGGGCAGCTGGCTGTATAATATTGTCTTGTCATTAAGAGGTACCAATATCATTCGCTCATATGATAGGGTTGGCTGGCCAGTGATATTTTTTCACTCAATCTCTCTCTCTCTCTCTCTCTCTCTCTTTCTTTCTCTTTCCTCTCATTTACCTAGGAGCACGTGAAGAGCTTGGGCATTTGTTGCCTTCCACTATGTGGCCGATGCCATATTTCTCAAAAGTATGCCACATAATACGCATCAATGTCAAATCAAAAGATTTTGGCACCACTCTCGCGATGTGAGAGAGTTGGCACCATTGTGCACACAGACACACATGTATAAACAAATCAAGCAAACCAACTACACCAGCCTCTCACTCTCCCAAACAAGTGTTTTTTATTGCCTCCGTCCTCTCTCTCTCCCACGCAAGTGTTTTTTCATTGCGTGAGTTAATTTGGCACCGGAGCAAAGTAGGTGATCCAGATTGGGGCACCAGGTGAGAAATGGAGGGGCATCGATGCCAAATGCATCACAAGTGAATTTGGCACGTGTTTTGGCCTACATAGTGGAGGGCCGTTATAGCTCACTTTTGTACTACCTCATATTTAGTGTAAAATTTTGACCATAGATTTACCTAAGAAAATGCCAATGCATGTCACCAAAAATTATACCATTTGAAATCATGTTCAAATACGAATCCAACGAAATAATTTTTAGTGACATGCATTAACATTTTGTCAGTTAAATCTATGGTTAAATTTTGATACTACAAAGAGTAAACCAGGACGGAGGTAGTACTTGCTCTTGGGGTAACCCTAGAGTTACTAGTCTAAGTTACTTTCCACTATGACTAGCCTAGGCTATTATAGTAGTACAACAAAAAATGATGCAGGTGATCACGTGAGAAAAAAAATACTAAAAGCATTTCTTTCGGTGCAGTGCGTAGATGCAGTTTTGAACACTACACTTGTCTCGTAATTCAGGAAAATTACGAGAATATTGAGCTACATTGTGATTACCGTTTACTAATAGGAAAGAAGTTTCACCTCAATGAGTAGCTTCTCCGTGCACGGAAAGCATGTAAGGAATCCCACAATTTGATTCAGATTGGGGCCGATATATTTTATTGCCAAGATCTTCACTGTGCGCATAGATAATTTTCTGGAAGACGGTCATAAATACATCAAGAAGAAATTTAAAAATGTGAATTTCAAGAAGACGGAGAAGAAGATGAGTGTTGTACCTGAACGATTACGGATCCAATAAAGTGTTCAGAGAATTTGGCAGACGAGTACACCAACACTGTCAATTTCGGCGCGTCAATGACCCTGGTTTTTGTTGGACCTTCTAGATCAGATAGAAGCAATCTCTCTAGGAAAGGCGCATTCTCAATGACCATAACATGGAACAGCTGGAGTTATCTCTTCCCAATTGATGTCTTGTTGCAGGGACAGCAAGACACATAAATCCATCGGAGATTCGTCGAGGCGATGTGGAGGCTAATGAACTCGTGGATCTGCTAAAGATGAAGGTACTCGAGCGTAGTACAGCTATGGAGCAGGTGCTCCATAGCCTGCTTCGAGATGCCAACATCAAAGAGGTCGAGCTGCTTGAGTTGAGGGAGAAGAAGGGCGGGCGCGACATTAATCTGGGGAAGATAGCAGGAGCTGAAGCTGGCGCGGCGCAGCGTTGGCGTGAGGCGGAGCGCGGACGGCGGCAGAGAGCGACATCGTCCAGCTTCAAAGCTGAGCTCCTCGAGCTGATCTAGGGCGGGGGCTAAGAACCACTCGTCGAACTTGGCTTGAACCTTGGAGTTGGTACTGAACATGGGGATGTCAAGGCGTCTGGCTGGCCCAGGGTGCGTCGAAAGGATCTTGGAGACTGCGGCCATGCGTTTGCAATCCCCGTCGCAGAGGCAGCTGTCGACGGTGAGGTTGAGGGGGACACGGCGCCAGAGGGGGTGCCACCGCCGGGAGAGCAGGGCGGTCCACACGTCAGATTTGGTGGGGAGGAGGCCGATGATGACGAGAAGCATGTCATCGGGGAGGCTGCTGATGAAGTCCAGGATTGCCAGATGTGGTTTTGGCTCCAGCCGCCTCCGCTTGTTGGCTGCCTCGCCGTCCATCTCAACCGGCGGCGATGCCGGTGTACACGTGTGCTGGTGTGTGTTGTGTGCTGGCCTGCTGGGTATGCGCGAGTGCGTCCTTCTGTGCATGCCACCGCGCAGTGGTGAATTGTGCGCAAGTGTGTCCTTCACGCAGAAGAAGTGTGTCATTCACACAGAAGAAGTGTGTCCTCAATGCGCCCTCAATTTACTAGCGTGCGGGGTGCTACCCCGAGTGGTTTCAACTTTGTTTACTTCACCACGTGTCAGATGGGCCTCTAGTTTACTTATTTTCACCCACCGCCACATGGGCCAAAGACACGAAGATAGAGAACACGAGCTGACAAGGCAGCATGTGGACTGGTTGACCGGTCAACTAAACAATATACGAAGCTATACGCTGACACAATGAGCGTATAATCCGTCGGTATAGAGAGTTCGAGTGAGAGGGTAGGCCGTGAGAGATAGCAGAGAGAGGGAAAGAGATACTCCCTCCGTTCGATAATGTAGTGCCAACATTTTTTTAAAGTCAAACTTTTGAAACTTTGACCAAGTTTATAAAGAAATTACTTATATCTACAATACCAAAGATAAATGATAGTATAAAGTAAGTACATGTTGTGATGAATCTAATGATCGTTCCATATGTAAATGTTTTTCTCCACATATACCTGGTCAAACTTTTCTGAGGTTTGACTTTTCAAAACATCCATATGCTTATTGACGTGAGAGAGTCCCTAACTAGAGAGAGAGGGAGAGAGAGAGAGAGAGAGTGTGTGTGTGTGTGTGTGTGTGTGCGAAATAGAAAGAGTGAGTGAAAAAAGTGTGTGTGCATGTCTGAAACAGACATGGACAACACATGATAAAAGTAGAGAAAAGGCGTGTTTGTCTTATGCAAACATATCACACATGCATCTTTGACAACAGAAGCAAGGTGAGGAGATAGTGTGTTGTTGTTTGCAACCGGGAGAAAAATACCCCTAGCACGTGGCCAAGAGAGGTCTGACAAACAAGGGAGAGAGGCCAAGAGAGACGTATGGATAAAATGCAGACATGGGGAGGAGAGAGTGTATGTTTGTCATAGAGATATCCCCTGGAGATCGTGATGGGACTACATGGGTGGGAGATCAAGTGACAAGGTGTGTCCGTGATAGAAGACACCCCGAGAGATATCGAGATAGACATATGGATGGAAGGAGACAATACTTGGGTTCCTGATGGCTAGTGAGAGATAATCATACTTAGGGGGGGAGTGTGTGCGCCTATGCTGGAGTGAGGGATTATGGTACTTAGGGGGGTGCGTGTCACATAGAGAGAGAACAAGGGGCAGAGAGTGTTGGATGGGTCTATATGTAGCGTGAGCGAGGCATGTGTATGTGTGAACCAGGGAGATATAAAGTTTGAGAGAGATAGAGGAGCCCTGATAAGGATGAGTGGTGCGTCGAGATGAGAGGGGAAATAGATATTCCATCCATTTCGATAATGCAAAGGTATGTAAATTTTTTAGAAGTCGAACTTTGGAAACTTTGATCAGGTTTACGCAAATGTTATTTGTATCTACAATACCAAAGATACATCATAGGAAACTACATCTCATGATGAATCTAATGGTATATGTTTGCCGTTCTAGATGTAAATGTTTTTCTCCACGTACATGATCAAACTTCGTGATGTTTGACTTTTCAATAAATCTACATGCTATGGACCGAAGAGAGAGCGTAAGTCGAGAGAGATCAAGTGCGTGTGAAGGAGAATGAGTGAGTGTGCAAAAAGAGTATGTGTGTGAAAGAGAAAGGGACAACAAACGATAAATTAGAGAGAGAGTGTGTTTTTTCGTTTCTTATGCAAACATATCGCACATGCATCTGTGAGATAGAAAAGCGAGGTGAGGAGATACACGAATATAGGTAGTGCGCGATTGTTTGCAACGGAGAGAGACACCCATATAGCACATGTCCAATAGAGGTCTGGACAACAAGGAACAAAGGTCGAGAGGGACACATGGAGAACATGGACACATGGGGAGGGAGAGAGGGTGTGTTTGTGATAGAGAGATCCCCTTGAGATCGTTAGGGGACTATATGGGTGGGAGATCGAGGGAGGTGCGTGCGCAATAGAAAGATGCCCCGAGAGAAATCGAGATAGACCATGCACATGTTTGTGATGGAGACTAAGATTAGCTAGTCATATACATATAGGGGGACTGCATGTGCCTACATTTGAGTGAGAGACCATCATACTTGGCTAGGCATGAGATTGTGTGTGTGTGTGTGCGTGTGAGATGGAGAGAGAACGAGGGAGAGAGATAGAGTTTTAGATGGGTCTATCGAGTGCGAGTGAGATATGCATGTGTATGTGTGACCCAGGTAGATGGAGAGTTTGAGAGAGAGAGAGAGAGGGAAGAGCTCCGAGACGACAGAGTGGTGCGTGAGAGAGTTACGGGCAACGAGCCAAGGAATTGTGTGCGTACAATGAGTGCATGATACGTCTCCGTCATATCTACTTTTCCAAACACTTTTTGCCCTTGTTTTGGACTCTAACTTGTATGATTTGAATGGAACCAACCCGGACTGATGCTGTTTTCAGCAGAAATGCCATGATGTTCTTTTATGTGCAGAAAACAAAAGTTCTCGGAATGACCTGAAACTCCACGGAACATCTTAGAAAAAATAATAAAAAATCCTCGCCAAAGATGAAGACCAGGGGGCTCACACCTTGTCCACGAGGGTGGCCCCCCCTCCTGGGCATGCCTCCCTACCTCGTGGGCCCCCTGGAGACCTTCCGACGCCAACTCCAACTCTATATATTGGCTTTCAGAGAGAGAAGAATCAAAGAGAAATCATCGTGTTTTACGATACGGAGCCGCCGCCAAGCCCTAAAACCTCTCGGGAGGGCTGATCTGGAGTCCGTTCGGGGCTCCGGAGAGGGGGATTCGTGGCCGTCGTCATCATCAACCATCCTCCATCACCAATTTCATGATGCTCCGCCGTGCGTGAGTAATTCCATCCAAGGCTTGCTGGAGGGTGATGGGTTGGATGAGATTTATCATGTAATCGAGTTAGTTTTGTTAGGGTTTGATCCCTAGTATCCACTATGTTTTGAGATTGATGTTGCTATGACTTTGCTATGCTTAATGCTTGTCGCTAGGGCCCGAGTGCCATGATTTCAGATCTGAACCTATTATGTTTTCATGAATATATGTGAGTTCTTGATCCTATCTTGCAAGTCTATAGTCACCTATTATGTGTTATGATCCGACAACCCCGTAGTGACAATAATCGGGATACTTCTCGGTGATGACCATAGTTTGAGGAGTTCATGTATTCACTATGTGCTAATGCTTTGTTTCGGTTCTCTATTAAAATGTGGCCTTAATATCCCTTAGTTTCCATTAGGACCCCGCTGCCACGGGAGGGTAGGACAAAAGATGTCATACAAGTTCTTTTCCATAAGCACGTATGACTATATTCGGAATACATGATGAACCGCATCCGGCATAATTATCCATCACCGATCCAATGCCTACGAGCTTTCCATATACTGGTTTACGCTTATTTACTTTTCCGTTGCTACTGTAACAATCACTACAAAACACCAAAAATATTACTTTTGCTTTCGTTACTTTTGTTACCGTTACCACTACTATCATATTACTTTGGTACTGAATACTTTGCTGCAGATATTAAGTTATCTAGGTGTGGTTGAATTGACAACACAACTGCTAATACTTGAGAATATTCTTTGTTTCCCCTTGTGTCGAATCAATAAATTTGGGTTGAATACTCTACCCTCGAAAGCTGTTGCGATCCCCTACACTTGTGGGTTATCAAGAACAAAATTTCTGGCGCCGTTGCCGGGGAGCATAGCTCAATTCTTTGAGTCACTTGGTATTTATATCTGCTGGACACTATGAAGAACTTGAAAGACGCTAAGACAAAAATTTATCCCTCAACTACGAGGGGAGGTAAGGAACTGCCATCTAGCTCTGCACTTGATTCATCTTCTGTTATGAGTAAGCTTGCGACACCTAAACCTGCTTCTGCTATTCTCTCTGATATGTCGCATGTTATTGATGCTGCCACTTCTGCTATGCATGATACTTATGATGAAACTACTTCTATGCTTGATACTATTGTGCCCCTTGGTGAATTTCTTGATGAACAAATTTCTAGGGCTAGATAGAAAGAAACTAATGAAACTGATTATGTTGATGAAAGCGATGATGAAGATATGTCTGCTATTCCTGAGGGTTATTGAGGGAGTCCTGGACTAGGGGGTGTTCGGATAGCCGAACTATCATCACGGCCGGACTCCAAGACTATGAAGATACAAGATTGAAGACTTCGTCCCGTGTCCGGATGGGACTTTCCTTGGCGTGGAAGGCAAGCTTGGCGACACGGATATTTAGATCTCCTACCATTGTAACCGACTGTGTAACCCTAACCTATCCGGTGTCTATATAAACCGGAGGGTTTTAGTCCGTAGGAGGAACAACAATCATAGCATAGGCTAGCTTCTAGGGTTTAGCCTCCTTGATCTCGTGGTAGATCTACTCTTGTACTACCCATATCATCAATATTAATCAAGCAGGAGTAGGGTATTACCTCCATCGAGAGGGCCCGAACCTGGGTAAAAACATCGTGTCCCTTGTCTCCTGTAACCATCCGCCTAGACGCACAGTTCGGGACCCCCTACCCGAGATCCGCCGGTTTTGACACCGACATTGGTGCTTTCATTGAGAGTTCCTCTGTGTCGTCACCGATAGGCCCAATGGCTCCTTCGATCATCAACAACGACACGGTCCAGGGTGATACTTTTCTCCCCGAATAGATCTTCGTATTCGGCGGCTTTACACTGCGGGCCAATTCACTTGGCCATCTGGAGCAGATCGAAAGTCACGCCCCTGGCCATCAGATCAGATTGGGAAGCTTGAATTATACGGCCGACATCCATGGAGACTTGATCTTCGACGGATCCGAGCCACAGCCAAGCGCGTCGCACTGTCTCGATGGGCATGACCTAACTCTGCCGCCAATAAAGGTCCTGGAGGTCAAGCATTAGTGTCCGCTCCGAACATTGATTCGGAGCCGATCTCGCCGATCGAGGATGGTTGGTTGGACGCCACCTCGGAAGCTGAAATGTTTACGGCGATTAAGCCGAACATAATCCCTGTCCTTTGCGAAGACCGTGACTCCCAGGTGCCGGACTCCTCTCCGGACTCCGAACCCTCCACGCCCTTGCCAATCGAATCCGGTCGGGCGCCGGTCATGGAGTTCACCGCGGCGGACATCTTTCAGCACTCGCCCTTTGGCGACATCCTGAATTCACTAAAGTCTCTCTCTTTATTCGGAGAGCCATGGTCAGACTACGGTCAGGAAGGTTGGGATGCGGACGACGAAGAAATTCAACGCCCACCCACCACCCACTTCAGAGCTACCGTCAAAGCTTACACGACGTGCTCGATTTCGACTCAAGACATCGACAAGATGGACGACGATGTAGGAGACAACCATGAACCAGCGCCTATAGGATGCTGGACAACCACCTCATCCCATGATGTATACATGGTGGATACACCTAAAGGAAATGAAGACGAGGAACAACGGGACGCTACGAAGGATAAATCCCTCAAAAAGCAAATAAAACGGCAACGTAAACGCCGAACCAAGTCCCGCCTCAACAAAGACCCAGCCATAGAGCAGGGCGAACCGGTGGACGACAAACAAGCTATCGAGCAATCGTCCGAACAAGAAAACTTGGATAAACAACCCGTCCCCGGCGAAGACAACAGTCCGGACGATCTCACGCTGGACAAACTATTGGAGCAAAATAACCTCCAGAAAAGGCTCGTCGCCATCGCTACAGTAGCCTGAAAAAAGTAGAAGCGGAAGCTCAAAATAGCGGAAGATGCACTCGAGGATCAGATGGAGCAAAGTATTCAACATCATGAGACAATACGGGCGATACGCCTAACAAAGAGCTACCCAAAAAGAAAGCTACTACCCGAATTCGACGAGGAGGCCTTAGAGCCCCCACAACCAAAAAGTAAGAAGGCCACCCGGTCGGATGGACGACCCCACGGCAAAAAGAGAACGGCAAATGACGCCGCACACAAGCCGATATGCGATTGGCATAAGGATTCACATCAAAAAGATGGCCCAGTTAGGTCCATCTATGGGCCAAGAGAGCAAGCTCTTCAAAGCAATGCAACACGCCAAATATCCGAACATCACGGCACACCCAAGTACAGGGGCGCCGCACATCCCCTATGTTTCACCGATGAGGTACTGGATCACGAATTTCCAGCGGGAATCAAACCCGTAAACATAGAGGCATATGACGGAACAACAGACCCTGGAGTCTGGATTGAGGATTACATCCTCCACATACATATGGCTAGAGAAGATGATCCCCACGCCATAAAATACTTACCCCTCAAACTCAAAGGGCCAGCTCGGCATTGGCTTAAAAGCCTCCCCGAAAATACCATTGGAAGCTGGGAAGAGCTCGAGGATGCGTTTCGGGCAAATTTTCAGGGGACCTATGTCCGCCCTCCGGATGCAGACGATCTAAGTCACATAACTCAATAGCCCGGAGAGTCAGCCCAAAAATTCTGGAACAGGTTCCTTACTAGAAAGAACCAAATAGTCGACTGTCCGGACGCCGAAGCCTTAGCAGCCTTCAAACACAACGTCCGAGACGAATGGCTCGCCAAACACCTCAGTCAAGAAAAACAAAGAACAATGGCCGCATTAACAAGCCTCATGACCCGCTTTTGCGCGGGAGAGGATAGCTGGCTAGCAAGATGCAGCACCAGCGACCCAAGTACATCCGAAGTCAGGGATGGAAACGGGAAACCACGGCGCAACAAGGACCAGCGCCGGATTAAAGGGAACATTCCAAAGAGCGCGGCAGTCAACGCCGGATTCAAAAGCTCACGGCAGAACAATAAAAAACTGCCCCTTAAGGACAGTAGCGATGAGCTATCCAACTTAAACAAAATCTTGGACAAGATATGTCAAATCCACAAGATTCCTGGAGGCCTGCAAACCATACCCACAGAAATTGCTGGGTCTTCAAACAGTCCGGCAGACTCAACGTCGAACACAAGGGGCTTGACACACCAAGTGAAGATGATGACGAGCACCACAAGCAGAGCCCCGGAAAACAAAATTCCCACAAGAGGTTAAAACAGTAAACTCACTTCACGTGATCAAAGGGAAAAACAGAGCGGCGCCCGCTGAAATGCGCGCCGCACAAACTACCCTAGCGAGTACCAACACTGGTTGTCAAAACCAATCACCTTCGACCATCGGGACTATTCCGAAAGCATTCGGAACGCAGGATGGACTGCCTTGACATTGGATCCCATAATTGACGGATTCCAATTTACACACGTCCTCATGGATGGTGGAATTGACATAAACCTGATATACAGGACACAATCCGCAGGATGGGGATAGACCCAACCAAAATTCGCCATAGCAACACCTCCTTTAAAGGGGTAATGCCAGGCCCATATGCCCATTGTACGGGCTCCCTACTGTTAGAAGTTGTGTTCAGTTCATCCGACAACTTCCGTCGCGAAAAGTTAGTCTTCCATGTCGCCCCATTTAAAAGTAGCCATCAAGCACTATTGGGACGCGAAGCTTTCGCCCGCTTTAACGCAATACCGCATTATGCATCTCTAACACTTAAAATGCCCGGTCCATGCGGCATTATCTCATTAAAAGGGAGTATTAAGTGTTACTCGAGCACGGAAGAACGTGAGACTGCCTTGACAGCCCCACACCTATCCGGCCCGCTTAGTCAAAAACTCGATAGCTCATTCAAACCCCGGACACAGCTAGACGAGTCCGGCGCCTACTAGCGGCATACCCCCATACAAGGGGTTGCATGCATGTACAACAAGAGACAATAAAGCTCAATTTTCTTCACTTCTTCTAATCGTACTTTGTTTATTTAATATAAAGTAAATCTTTTGCACGATCCTTTTTCTTTTAAACTAAGTTCCTCTCTTTTACAGATGAACAACGTGCTTCACCCGTCCAGGATACGGCACAACGGAGACACAGGCGCAGACGTGCAGTAGGGACCCGTTGCAAGGATTCTTTTCAGAATAAGACCCTGCATAAACCTTTTTTACTGTCTCTTGTTGATATACATCCCCCGGTTTCGTACTATAACCGGGAGGAGGTCAAGCGTTTTGGCATTGGCCGCACCAGAATTTTTGCGCGTACCTGGACACTAGGGGCTTAGGGCATTATTCTGCCCGTTTTTATAAAGACCGAATACCTTAGGGAGTATTCGACGTCTCGAGTTAGGCCTTATATGCATCAGCTCCGAATCATGTCTTTGGTCAAATGTTGGGTTTGCCCGGCTCCTGTGTTTTGCTGCCTTACGTTCCGTTTTATCGGCTAACGCGGCACTGTGGAGAACTATCGCGATTGTGCCCGGTTCGCCGGGCGAGCACCTCGAGAGAAAGCCGAAAACTGATCGTCATGATATAGCGAGAGACCGTCAACCACTCGATGACTCACCGGAATGTTTAGGATTCCTCCGCATTAACGAAGGACTGGTTTTCGGTCAGGCACATACGCACTTTAATTCGGGAGAGTGCAAGGTTCCCTGTGGGCTATATAGTAGCCCCACCTCGAACTCCTATGGCTAAGTGAAAGTGATAAAGCATCATAGTCCGGTTGCCTAGTTTTCACGCTACCACCTCCTTAACAGACCAAGACGTTGGATTAAGTGTGAAAAAGCGCCTTCTTTGCAAACACCCCGCCATATATGTGCGTGGGGGCTGAAGCCAAGGACTGCCATCTTTCGTGTTATATATACATATACATAAACGGCCGCATACAGGAGTAGTTTACTACTTGAACGCACAAGTATAAAAAGCTCTTATATTATATTGAAACATTGTTTTCACAAATCATACATGTCATTTAAACATAATATCCTTCGAGCACTGCGTCTCTATTAAACGAGCGCCCTGCAGGACTTCCTCAAAGTAGTGCTCGGCAGGTACTCGGCTTCTGTCGGAATCTTGGGATGCGACGTCGGTGGCCTTCATATCTGCCCAGTATGTCTTGAAACGGGCTAGAGCCATCCGCGCTCCCTCAATACATGCCGACCGCTTCATTGTGTCGATATGCGGTACCGCACCAAGGAACTGCTGCACTAAACCAAATAACTCATCGGCTGGGGTCCGCCCGGCCACAAATGAGTCATGACATGCTTCACGGAAAGTCCGGATAGTCGATTCAGCTCGGCCCATTCGGCCAACCGATCGGTCAACGGAACAAGACGCTCCGGACTATGGAATTGCGACCAATATAGCTCTTCCCTTCGTGCCCCTTCCGCCTCGGAAGTGCTCAATCGCGTCCATGGCTCGCCGCCAAGTCCATATAAGCATCCTCCGAACTCCACAACTTGTCCAATTGAGCATACTTTGGATCCGTATATTTCCTCCGCAGTAGAAACGGTTTTCCAGCCGCAATTGCCCCGGCCTGACTCAGCTCCTCCTTGGCAGCTCTCAAAGACGAATGGGCATCCTTGGATTTGGCGGCGGCCTTTTTCAGGCCCTCTTGCTCCGCTTGACGTTCTTTTTCAAGAACCTCGCAACGATCGGTAGTATTCTTCAACTTTCTGGCCATATCGGCCATTTCCTCTTTGCTTCGGCAGTGAGCAGCCCGTTCGGCTTTTAGCTCTTCGACCGCCCTTAAAGCGGCCGCATTACTATTTCTGGCTTGCTCTTTCGCTCGGGCGAGTTCCGCCCGCAGCTCCTCCACAGCAGCGGCACCATCTGCATTAAGCATACAAATAGTAAGACATGGGCGTCAAGCTTCCTTACCATGTGTCCGCGTAGAAGTCGTGATACCTTGTGACTCGTCAAACGCTTATTAACCAAATACGATGTCCGCATCCGCCTCGTCAAGTTGCCGCTTTAGTTCGGCATATTCATCAGTCCGGCTGGCCACCGGATGCCCCGGCACCTGTTTCGGAGCGGCGATATGTTATAACTGGGATTTTGATCCTTGGCACGCTGTCAATTTTGACAACATACCGAGTCTCAGGGGCTACTATCTATACAGGGCGCATTCTATATGCATAACTGTCAGAAGGTACATCATTTTTGCGTACCTCGAACCCCGTCAGTAAGCTTCTGACGGCTTCATGCAATCCGCTCTCCGCGGATGCAATTCTTTCAATCACCGTACCCATTAGAGCACGGTGATCTTCTGAGATAGCCGCTCGCCCGAGCAGATCCTTCAGCTCCTCTGACCGCACACCACTTGGCGCCGGACCTTCCGCCTCCGGACTTGGGGGAACCCTCCGTGACGACACCTCAGGGTCGTCCGCCTCGCATGAGGGTGCGACAGTGGAGGCGTTGGCTCTCCATCATCTCCGGAAGAAGATCCTCAAGACGAAGCTCACGAGAAGGGCTGAGATCCGAACTACAAGGTACAATTTCGGTTATCTTCAGAAATAAATACAGGGATGTTCCTTACTTAAAAAACCCCTTCATTTTTACTTACGGCTCGCTGGAGGGCTGATCCCCTTGGGGAAATAGTGCGGCTGGGTTACTTCCCAGCGCCGGACACTCTGGCGAAGATTCCTTTCCCCTCTTTGAGGCCTTGACCTCCTGATTTTCCAAAGCGGTCCTCTTCTCTCCTCGAAAGATGGGACTTTTAATCCCTCCTTCCTTGATAGCCTCCTTCGTAGAGGCAGTTGCTTCCCCACTCCCCCCTTCGCCTTCTTCAAAAGGCGCGGCCTTCAACATCTTGGTCAGCATGGGATCCGGCGTGGTATTTGGGAGGGGAGCCGGACACCTTATTAACTTTGCCTTGGCTATCCACTCCTGTTCAAGAAACGGCTCCTTTAAAGGGCATATATATATATATATAATAAATGAATGAACAGCTTGTCCGGTTATAGGACTACTTACTTGAGTATCTGGTCTATTGCAGCTTAGTCCTGCGTCCTCAGTCAGGTCCGGACACTTCTCTTGTGGTCCGAAGAACAGTTTATACATCTCCACGGGCGTCGTGCCCATAAAATTTTGGAGAGCTCGTGGTCCCTCCGGATTAAATTCCCACAAAGCGGAGGGGGCGACGCTTGCAGGTAAGGCAGAAGGCACCGGATCAACATAACCTGCGCCATCAGAATCAGATTGATCTCTCTTTCTTGGAGGTCTCGACACGGCCCTCGCAAAGAAAGGAACGCCCTGGACGGCCCCCACTCGAGCCCCTTGTTGACCCATGACGCCAGCCGCTGTGGTGGACCTGAGCGGAAGGCGGGGAGCGCCACCCATTTGGTACCCCTGGGAGCGATGATATAATACCACTCCCGTTGCCACAAACCAAGCTCCTCTTGAAAAGAGCCCTCGGGCCACGGAGCATCAGCACATTTGCTTATGACCGCCCCTCCGTACTCTGCTTGCTGCCCCTCGATCATCTTTGGCTCCACCTTGAAGGTCTTGAGCCACAATCCAAAGTGAGGGGTAATATGGAGGAAGGCCTCACATATAACAATGAATGACGAGATATGGAGGATGGACTCCGGATTCAAGTCATGGAAATCCAACCCATAATAAAACATGAGCCCCCACACAAACGGATCCGTCGGGAAGCCTAAACCCCGAAGGAAGTGGGACACGAACACAACGTTCTCGCCGGGCTCGGGAGTGGGAATGACCTGCCCTGGAGCAGGCAGCCTATGCGAGATCTCACCGGTTAGATACCTGGTGTCTCGCAGCTTTAGCACATCTTCTTCTGTGATGGAGGAAGACATCCATCGGCCGTGCTGGTCGGAGCCGGACATCGTCGAAGGTCCGAAGCACCTAAATCTGAAGCTTTGGGTGTTAGAACTCGAAGCGCGAGGCGAACTCGATGGAGGGTGTAAAAAAGAAGAGGGCCTTGGCCTCATTATGAAGGGGTTGAATACCAAGAGCCCTCCCCATGGTCGATTAGGACTCACCTTTGATAGAGGAGGCGTCCCAACGGGCACGGTTGGGTTACCCACGTCCGTATTGATGAGAATCCCGGAATAAAGGGGCACGATCTATGCTTTGATAAGACGTGCCAAGGAAACCGCCTTGCTAAACGCGCTGAGGTGGAACAGCAAAAAACAATTCATATAAAGACCTGGCCGTGGTGTGATGTCACGCTGCGGAATATGTCAGCAGATCTGTGCAAAAGTTATTCTCTCTACGGTGGTATGTGGAACTTGTTTTGCAGAGCCGGACACTATCCTTGTGTTCAAAACCTTCTATGAAGTATTCGGAGGAGGAACCCGCCCTGCAATGCCGAAGACAATATGCGCGCCGCACTCGTCGTCATTGAAGCCTGGTTCAGGGGCTACTGAGGGAGTCCTGGACTAGGGGGTGTCCGGATAGCCGAACTATCATCACGGCCGGACTCCAAGACTATGAAGATACAAGATTGAAGACTTTGTCCCGTGTCCGGATGGGACTTTCCTTGGCGTGGAAGGCAAGCTTGGCGATACGGATATGTAGATCTCCTACCATTGTAACCGACTGTGTAACCCTAACCTATCCGGTGTCTATATAAACCGGAGGGTTTTAGTCCGTAGGAGGAACAACAATCATACCATAGGCTAGCTTCTAGGGTTTATCCTCCTTGATCTCGTGGAAGATCTACTCTTGTACTACCCATATCATCAATATTAATCAAGCAGGAGTAGGGTATTACCTCCATCGAGAGGGCCCGAACCTGGGTAAAAGCATCGTGTCCCTTGTCTCATGTTACCATCCGCCTAGACGCACAGTTCGGGACCCCCTACCCGAGATCCGCCGGTTTTGACACCGACAGTTATCTTTTTGATATGGAATCTTCTGCAGCTATTTTTGCCTGCCAGGATAGATACGAACTTAAGAGGCTGTTAGTTAAATGGAGTAAAGAGTCTCTTAGAAATAGAATGAAACCTGACCCTGCTTTTGCTACTTCACCTATTTGTGTTCCCGATAAGGATTATGAATTCTCTGTTGATCCTAATATAATTACTTTGGTTGAATCTGATCCTTTTCATGGTTATGAATCTGAAACTGTTGTGGCACATCTTACTAAATTAAATGACATAGCCACCTTGTTCACTAATGATGAGAGATCTCGCTACTTTTATATCCTTAAAATATTTCCATTCTCATTAATGGGTGATGCTAAGATATGGTTTAATTCTCTTGATCCTGGTTGTGTGCGTAGTCCCTAGGATATGATTTATTACTTCTCTGCAAAATATTTCCCTGCTCATAAGAAACAAGTTGCTTTAAAGGAAATATACAACTTTGTGCAAATTGAAGAATAGAGTCTCCCACAAGCTTGGGGGAGGCTTCTCAAGATACTTAGTGCTTTGCCTGATCATCCTCTTAAGAAAAATGAAATACTTGATATCTTTTATAATGGACTAACCGATGCTTCCAGAGATTACCTGGATAGTTGTGCTGGTTCTCTTTTCAGGGAAAGAACACCGGATGAAGCTGAAATTCTATTGAATAATATGTTGACAAATGAAAATAATTGGGCACCTCCTGAGCCAGCTCCTGACCCAACTCATGAGCCTATTCTTAAACCAACTCCGAAGAGGAGAGGTGTTCTATTTCTCAGTCCTGAAGATATGCAAGAGGCAAAGAAATCTATGAAATAAAAAGGAATTAAAGCTGAAGATGTTAAGAATTTACCTCCTATTGAAGAAATACATGGTCTTAATCTACCGCCTGTCGAAGAAACATATGATCTTGATCCATTACCTATTGAAGAACCTCCTGATCCTGATAACCCGACACAGGTAGTAAAGGTAAATTCTCTATAGATTTGATGAAGGTGATATTCCTCACTATAAGTCTGCTAGACAATGCTTGGATGAGTTTGATAATTTTATTATCAAACAAGAAAATTTTAATGCTTATTTTGGTAGACAGTTGAAATATGATTCCGATATGATTAAACACTTGGGTGATTATATGGCTGATGTTAGAGGTGAACTTAAACTCATTAGCAAACATGCTTCTATGGTTACCACTCAAGTAGAACAAGTACTTAAGGCTCAAAATGATTTGCTCGCTGAAATGAATAGTAAGAAAAATGATTATGTTGCTAGAGTGGCTACTAGAACTGGTAGAATGACTCAGGAACCTTTGTATCCTGAAGGCCACCCTAAGAGAACTGAGCAAGATTCTCAGAGAAATAATGCTGATGTGCCTAGTTCTTCTAAAAGGAAGAAAAAGAAAAATGATAGAACTGTGCAAACTTCTAGTGAACCTATAGCTGAAACACCTGAGAATCAAAATGATATATCTATTTCTGATGCTGAAACACAATCTGGTAATGAACATGAACCTAGTGAAAATGTTAATGATGATGTTCATGATGATGCTCAACCTAGTAATGATAATGATGTAGAAATTGAACCTGTTGTCGATCTTGATAACCCACAATCAAAGAATCAATGTTATGATCAAAGAGAATTTGTTGCTAGGAAACATGGTAAAGAAAGAGAACCATGGGTTCAGAAACCCATGCCTTTTCCTCCAAAATCATCCAAGAAAAAGGATGATCAGGATTTTGAGCGCTTTGCTGAAATGATTATACCTATCTTTTGCGTATGCGATTAACTGATGTGCTCAAAACAAATCCTTATGCTAAGTATATGAAGGATATCATTGCCAATACGAGAAAGATACCGGAAGCTGAAATTTCCACCATGCTTGCTAATGATACTTTTAAGGGTGGAATACCAAAGAAACTTGGAGATCCAGGAGTACCCACTATACCATGCTCCATTAAAACAAATTATGTTAAAACTGCTTTATGTGATCTTGGATCCGGTGTTAGTGTTATGCCACTCTCTTTATATCGTAGACTTGATTTGAATAAGTTGATACCTACTGAAATATCTTTGCAAATGGCTGATAAATCAACTGCTATACCTGTCGGTATTTGTGAAGATGTGCCTGTTGTGGTTGCAAACGTTACTATTTTAATGGACTTTTTTATTCTTGATATTCCCGAGGACGATAGTATGTCTATTATCCTTGGAAGACCTTTTTTGAATACTGCAGGGGCTGTTATTGATTGCAACAAAGGCAATGTCACTTTTCATGTAAATGGTAATGAGCATCCGGTACACTTTCTGAGGAAACAACCTCAAGTTTAAAGCATCAACTCTATTGGAAAAATTCCATCGATTATATTTGGAGGTTTTGAATTTCCTCTTCCTACTGTCAAGAAGAAATATGATATTCTTATTATAGGGGATGTGCATATCCCCGTTGAGGTAACATAGTGTTATTCGAAATTTCTCCGGTTCCATGTTAGTCGAAATGAGTTTGTTAACAAGACCTAATCAACCTTGTTAGTGGATTCCTTTTGATGAGGATGAGACGGATGAAACTAGAAGGCACAACCTTCTGTACCCTCTTTATACTTTTTGTTATTTAGCTGAAATAAAGTAAAAATAGTATTTTTTTCTGTCTGTTTCCTGATTTATCCGTGCAATATAAAAATATCCCGAGAGTAAAAGTCCTCAGAAGGCCATGCCAATTTAATATGATTTTTTCGGGAATATGTGAGGATTTACTGTGCAAAAATTACCGCGGGAGGAGCTGCCACCTGGCCACGATGGTGGAGGGCGCGCCCTACCCCCCAGGGAGCGCCCCCTGCCTCGTGGGCCCATGGTGGCCCTCCTCCACTTATTCCTGCACCCATCCTCTTCTTCTTCGTCCCACAAACACGAATATCCAGCTCAAACACGAGTTCCATGCCCCGTTGCTGTGATTTTCGATCTCCTTGCTCAAAGTACCTCTCACAAAACAGCTTGGGGAGATTGTTCCTTGGTATGTGACTCCTCCATTGGTCCAATTAGTTTTTGTTCTAGTGCTTTATTCATGCAAATTTATGCTGAATAGGTGACCATGTTCTTGAGCTTGCATGTCAAATTTATATGGTTCCAAGTAGTTCTAATTCATGATAAAGGCTCTACTTGTAGGAGTAGTTGCTATCAATTTTATTGAAGCTGGTTCACTTTTGTTTGAAGTTACTAAAAATTTCAGAAATTGTTCAGAGAAAACAATATGTTTAGGAAGATGTTCCAAGGTGGTTCTTCAAGGAAGCAAGGCCCTAGGCTTGCAATGCTGATGCGATGAGGAGCCCCAAGGGACTCTCCGTGAGGCCCTGTGGAATGGCCTTCGAAAATTTCATGGAACGAAAGGAATCAAAGAAGAATTTAACGATATTTCGTAATCTCGGTATTGTGGACTTCGAGGCGCATAAATGCCCACAGATTATCATGATCTCACTAGTTCATTTGTGAGGAGGTTTGAGTTTTCATGTTCGCGTAATTCCCCTTCTGTCATGTTTGATCTTTATGACAAATCTTATACCATGGACTTAGAGGATTTTACTTTTGCTTGCAAACTCCCACAATGAGGTAGTACTGTTGATCCCCATAAATCTGAATCTAGAGACTTTCCTGCTAGCATAACCGTGGGGGAATCTAGAGATATAACGCAAGCCACTATTGGGAGCATTCACTTTCCTGCTATACATTATTTTGCTCTCTTCATCGGTAGGTGCATAAATGCTAAGGATGAAGCATGTCACATGTGTGTCCCTGATCTCAAAGATTCTCGTGGAGTGCTGTGTTAGGAGACCAATCCTATCATATGGGAGCCATTGTAGCTCGTAGGTTGCATCTTAATAGATATAACGGAGATTTCTTTGGAGGAATTTATGCAACCCTCTTAGCTAATTTTCTTGAGATAGACATTCATGAGGGTGATATGGAGTTACCCCCTACTTATTTAGATTTGATTCTATGGTTTCCCGCCAGTTTGTTGAGAGGAATGAATCACCTCTCCAGTATCGACTAATCTTTAACAAACGACATGTTGTCCATATTACTCTTCCTGCTCCTGCCTTCTTTGATTCTCAGACAAAAGGAAGATATGTTATTACCAGAGAGGAGGCATATGAGTACGAGAGGAGAGCGGAGGCAGCTCGACGCCATGCTGCAGCTCAGGAGGCAATAGCCGCTGCATCACAGTACGACCCCAGCTACACCTACGGGTATCCGCCAGGCCATCCTCGGCACGAACCAACTTAGGCCAAAAGCCTAAGCTTGGGGGAGTACGTATTTCCCACCGACATTACATTTATGTTCAAACACACTCATTGCTAGATGTCGGTGCTCATACTCTTTCACTGTAATATCCATGCTAGTTTATTGTCTTTTTCCTGCTTTCTTCTTGTGTGTTTGTTAAACTTTAAGAAAACAACAAAAAAATTAGTAGTAACTTCTAGTTAGTTTACTTTACTTGCTGCTGTAGTAATAATTAAAAAGAAAACCCAAAAATATTTCCCGTTCTTCTTTTGCTTGTTGGGTGCTTTCCCGTGTAAATAGTTTTATTTCTTTTCTTTTCTTTGAGGGTCGATAGGAGAAGACCATGATTAAATTGTTCAAGTGGCTCTTATATGCATTATTGTTGATTTAACCAAGAGCCCATACTGCCTTGTCTTCTCCTACTTATTGAATGCTCGCAGATTCCAGCTTAGTCCAATGCACGTGCACTCTTATTATTATTAACATCGTTCGGTCGTGCAAGTGAAAGGCAATTATGATGATATATGATGGACTGACTGAGATGGGAAAAGATGGTATGAACTCGACCTCTCTTGTTTTTGTAAATATGATGAGTTCATCGTTCTTGATTCAGCCTATTATGAATAAACATGTTTGCAATGACAATTAGAGATCATAGTTGCTTATGCCATGCTTGATTAGCTATGAGTTATAATGGTTTACCTTGCATGCCAACATGCTATTAAAATGGTTGTGATGTGGTATGATGGGGTGGTATCCTCCTTTGAATGATTTAAGTGACTTGACTTGGCACATGTTCACACATGTAGTTGAAACAAATCAACAGAGTCTTCACGATATTTATGTTCATGGCGGATTATATCCTACTCATGCTTGCATCCAATGTTTATTAATTTTAGTGCATGTTCATGACTGTTGTCGCTCTCTAGTTGGTCGCTTCCCGATCTTTTGCTAGCCTTCACTTGTACTAAGCGGGAATACTGCTTGTGCATCCAATCCCTTAAACCCCAAAGTTATTCCATATGAGTCCACTATACCTTCCTATATACGGTATCTACCTGCCGTTCCAGGTAAATTTGTATGTGCCAAACTTTAAACCTTCAAATAAACATTCTGTGTTGTATGCTCAGATAGCTCACGTATCAACTAGGGCTGCCCTTATCTTCCATGTTAGGCGGGTTATTCTCAAGAAGAGTGGACTCCGCTCCTCACTCACGAGAACATGGTTGGTCACCGGGATGCCCAGTCCCATGCTTTATGCAAACTAAATAAAAATAATTGCAAACAAAACTCCCCCTGGGACCTGATGTATGTCGGAGGCACTCGTTGTTTCGAGCAAGCCGTGGATTGATGCTTGTGAATGGAGGGGGAGTATAAACTTTACCATTCTGTTTGGGAACCGCCTATAATGTGTGTAGCATGGAAGACATAGCCATCTCTTAGTTGTTATGTTGACAATGAAAGTATGCCGCTCAAAATATTATTTATCTCTATTTCAAAATCGAGCTCTGGCACCTCTACAAATCCCTGCTTCCCTCTGCGAAGGGCCTATCTATTTACTTTTATGTTGAGTCATCACCTCTTATTAAAAAGCACTAGCTGGAGAGCGCTGCTGTCATTTGCATTCATTATTGTTAATCTATATTGGGTATGACTATGACCGGATCTCTTTCACCATGAGTTACAATGTCTAGTCAGTCCTTGATCTTTAAAGGTGTTCTACATTTTTGTTTTGCGGGCTCAGAAAGGGCTAGCGAGATACCATCTTGTTATATCATATTATGATTGTTTTGAGAAAGTGTTGTCATCCGAGATTTATTATTATGACTCGCTAGTTGATTATGCCATTGATGTGAGTAAACATGAGACCTGAGAATTATTGCAAACGTGGTTAGTTATAATCTTTGCTGAAAACTACAATGCTGGCTTGACATATTTACAACAACAAGAGCAAACAGAGTTTGTAAAAGTTTTTCTTTTTCTCTTTCAGTTTGTCAACTGAATTGCTTGAGTACAAGCAAGGGTTTAAGCCTGGGGGATTTGATACGTCTCCGTCGTATCTACTTTTCCGAACACTTTTGCCCTTGTTTTGGACTCTAACTTGTATGATTTGAATGGAACTATCCCGGACTGACGCTGTTTTCAGCAGAATTGCCATGATGTTGTTTTATGTGCAGAAAACACATCTTAGAAAAAATAATAAAAAATCCTCGCCAAAGATGAAGACCAGGGGGCCCACACCCTGTCCACAAGGGTGGGGGCGCCCCCCTGGGCGCGCCCCCTACCTCGTGGGCCCCCTGGAGACCTTCCGACGCCAACTCCAACTCTATATATTGGCTTTCGGAGAGAGAAAAATCAGATAGAAGAAATCATCACGTTTTACGATACGGAGCCACCGCCAAGCCCTAAAACCTCTCGGGAGGGCTAATCTGGAGTCCTTTCGGGGCTCCGGGGAGGGGGACTCGTCACCGTCGTCATCATCAAACATCCTCCATCACCAATTTCATGATGCTCACCACCGTGCGTGAGTAATTCCATCGTAGGCTTGCTGGACGGTGATGGGTTGGATGAGATTTATCATGTAATCGAGTTAGTTTTGTTAGGGTTTGATCCCTAGTATCCACTATGTTCTGAGATTGATGTTGCTATGACTTTGCTATGCTTAATGCTTGTCACTAGGGCCCGAGTGCCATGATTTCAGATATGAACCTATTATGTTTTCATGAATATATTTGAGTTCTTGATCCTATATTGCAAGTCTATAGTCACCTATTATGTGTTATGATCCGACAACCCCGAAGTGACAATAATCGGGATACTTCTCGGTGATGACCATAGTTTGAGGAGTTCACGTATTCACTATGTGCTAATGCTTTGTTCCGGTTCTCTATTAAAAGGAGGCCTTAATATCCCTTAGTTTCCATTAGGACCCTGCTGCCACGGGAGGGTAGGACAAAAGATGTCATGCAAGTTCTTTTCCATAAGCATGTATGTCTATATTCTGAATACTTGCCTACATTACATTGATGAATTGGAGCTAGTTCTGTGTCACCCTATGTTATGATCATACATGATGATCCACATCCTGCATAATTATCCATCACCGATCCAATGCCTACGAGCTTTCCATATACTGGTTTACGCTTATTTACTTTTCCGTTGCTTCTGTTACAATCACTACAAAACACCAAAAATATTACTTTTGCTTTCGTTACTTTTGTTACCGTTACCACTACTATCATATCACTTTGCTACTAAATACTTTGCTGCAGATATTAAGTTATCCAGGTGTTGTTGAATGGAAAACTCAACTGCTAATACTTGAGAATATTCTTTGGCTCCCCTTGTGTCGAATCAATAAATTTGGGTTGAATACTCTACCCTCGAAAGCTGTTGCGATCCCCTACACTTGTGGGTTATCAGTGCACCCAAGATATTTAGCGTGGACTAGAGAATCAGACATAGTGTGCGAGAGAGACCTATAGATGGAGTATATATGCACGCGAACTAGAAAGACCCCCCCCCCACACACACACAAAGAGAGAGAGAGAGATGGAGAGGGACCAACAAGGTTTGTGTGTTGGATGTGTGCGACATAATTGAAGATTGTCGGCGAGAGAAAGAGAGAGAGAGAGAGAGAGCAGGAGTCCGGGAGAGGGGGAGGTCGCGTTTTATGCATCAAAGACTGATATAAACCATGTTTCGATATAAACCTGCATTCAAATATTTGAATTGGAGAACATGTTGTCTGCAATCAACACATGAACGGAGATATGAGTATATCAAAAAAGTTCATTAATTTGACTTTCAACATGTTCATGGAGTACTATAATACAGTACAACATGCTACTCGATTGAGGTGTTCAATTTTGGATTTAGTTCACTATTTTGACCTGGTGAACGAGCTATTTCATTGAATCGAGATATTTCATCTTGGGTTTGATTCCCGTTTTTGAGTGGGTCAACTATTTGTCATATAGTAAATTGCTAGCAACGAACATGTAAAAACACATTACTCCCGAGCATCATCTCTCCATCTAAAAAAGAAGTGGCAAGATAGTATTTCAAAATTTGATTCGAATTGACTTGGTAAGGTAGACGTGGATGCACGTTCTCCCAAAATTTGAACGAACCGTTAAACACCCTCTGCTCGGTGGAATTCACGCGTGCAAATAAATGGGAGACGCGAAATTACCAGCCTATGTGGGACACGCATCAATTGGCCCGTTGCACATCGAGTGTAGGTTCGTAACTTCATCCAAGCGCGCCTTCTCCGTGGCCGACATGACATGTGCCGAATAATTCATAAACCATGGTCGGCAAAACACCCTCTCCTCGCCTGAAATAGCTCGCGCCCACTATTTCAAAACACGCTCTCCTCGCTCAAATCGCCATACCACTATATTTCAAAACACGCCCTCCTCGCCTGAAATCGCTCGCGCCCACTATATTTCAAAACACGCCCTCCTCACCTGAAATCGCTCGTGCCCACTATTTGGGAGAAGCAAAGTTACTCTACTATCCCCGTCCCTCAGTACACAGACCCAAGCCGAGAAGCCTAAAGGCAGGGGTAGAACAGTAACTCCCCCACATTTCAGACAAATGCGTCCGTAAGACATGGTTCCGCCTCCCAATTCCCCATTCATACCTCGTGGGCGCCAAATCACCTTCTCCCCGGAAGCTCCCTTCTCCCGAGCCGCGAAACCTCAGCCCCTCCTCCATGGCGCCCCCACCGCACCAAATTCACAGCCGCCCTCCTCTCTAATGCCGGAGACGCTGTCCATTTGCCATCGTGCACTGGGCCGTGTGCCTCTTACTCCGTGCTACCAGAGCTGGCTCGACGACGGCCGCGTGAACCGTATCGGAGCCGATTCACCACCGCCGTTGTTCACGGCGCCGGAGCGGCTCCAACTTTGGACCCTGGCCTGCAGCCCCCGGCGCTGCTTCCCCGTAGCCGTCGACCATCGCGACATCTCTGCTTCCCTGCCGTCGGTAGCCACCACAACCGCGCCAGCCTCACCGACTCGGCAGCTGGAGCTGCCTACTTCACCGGGCCACCAGATAGGTCGCACCCTCATCTCAAATCACTTTATTTAGGCGTCAGTTTTCTGAATTTTTATTTTGGGCCAATCGATTCTGTTGTAGGGTGGAACCCTTGATGAAGATCTTTCACGAATTGGAGGGGAAATCCCCAAGAACACGAAGAACACAAGAGAGGGGAAACACTCAAATTGACTAGGTCCTATCACACATATGCTAGATCCAAGAACAGACCGGAGGTCATAATGATCCAAGGACAACAAAAGAAATATACAAGGTAACTAGTTCATTCCAATCCTATGAAGAGAGAGGTCTTGATGATCCTATCATGGGGATCCTTCCCAAGGTGGGGGCTTGATATCCACTAGGGTTCTTCTCCTAGGAGGTCTTGATCTCCTAGAGGAGTGGGTACAAAGAGCAAAGCTCTCTAATGTTTCTCATATTCTTTGCTATCCTACAAATGAGCTAGGGAAGGGGTATATACAGTCTAGGGACGAAATAGAGGGAGAGAGGGATACAAAGGTCCAAAATGACCCTGAAAACGGAGACAATCTCGGAGTGGTGCGGGCACCCGGGGTGCAAGGGACCGGGTACCCGGACAGGTCAGTGGCCGGGGCTGCAGGTGGACCGGGCACCCGGGGTGGCGCCAGGAGACTGGAGGCGGGAGGCCGGGCACCCGGACCAAGCAGGCCGCCGGCTGGGCGGGGCCGGGCACCCGGGGTGTGGTGGCCCGGGCATCCAGAAGAGATGGCAGCAGCTCCCGCGAGAGGGGCCGGGCACCCAGGGCATCGCTTGGGAGGAGGAGGGCTGGGCACCCGGGGCTTGGAGGCCAGGCACCCGGGGTGCCCAGGGGCTTCGGCCATCCTATGGCTGCAGGCCCGGGCAACTGGGGTCCTCGCGTCCGGGCACGCGGGGTGTGCAGTGGGTCTCCGGACCTTCGCGTTCTTATCCCTCTCCTACTTCTTGGGTGTCCGGTGAACATGGTGATTCCTCCATGCTTCCTCGTGACGACCTCTGAAGTATGTACGAATGCATAACGTGTCGCTTTGAGGTAGAATCCTGTTCTCGAGTGAATCCGGACGAAACTCGGAAAGGAAAGAATTGACCTCGGTTTCAACGGTGCATGCACGTCTTGTCATTGGTCCACGAGGTGCTTGACAAGTTGTAGTAGAGTCCATGGGGATGACGTAGGGATGCTCCGCATCACCCCCCCCCCCCCTTGGGAGAGATCCGTCCACGGAGCATGATCTTCATCACCATGGGAAAGAGAGGGCGTCGCCATGTAGTGGACGTTCACCAAGGACTTATCATGTGGAATCTCGAAATGGTCACTCTCCAGTGTCGCACCGTCTTGTGATTCCTTGAAAAGTCGCAAAGATAACAAGCACTTGGAAAAACAAATGTAGTTGGCGTTAGAGCAAAATCAAGCATTCGAGAGGTGATTAACCAAACAAGTGTCGTCATCAAGCATAACATATGGTGTGACAAGGGAGTGTGGCATAGCATGTAAGCACATAAATTGAGCACATGGAGAAGCATCATGGAAACAATCATGCAAAGGTGAGGTAAAGATGCTAATATGTGGGACAAGTAAACAAGCATCTACCTCTATCATGTGACAAGCAATGGGACATGGCATTTGTGAAGTAATGACATTGTTGCAACCAAACATATGATAGGAGCAAGAAATCCAAGAATTGGATGCAACATGAGAAAGCATAGAAATCAAGTCGTGCAAACTAGTGGAGCGAAGATGCAACACACTAGAGGAAATCATGGCAATCATGTCATGTGAGCAAATAATGGATATAGGAAGTGCACATGACATATTGCAAGCACAAACACAAAGCAAGATCGTAGTATCATCATAGACATGGGGCACATAGCAAACATGGCAATAACAAGCAATATCTCCACCAAGCTTGCAAATACACATACACATAGTAGAATCAATCATCATGTGTAACGCAAATCATGGGTCACAAATGCATGGCAAATGCATAGGAATGAGCATATCATGCAAACTGAACATGGAAAGATGGGCATAGAATATGTAATGGACAATAACCCATAGCCAAGTGAGGGCCATGTAGAAGGAATGTGCGAAATCTTTGCGCGAAGAGAGTGGTGGGAATGACCATCCATGGGCACTAGTGCAGAACCGGGCAATAGCACCGGTTCATAAGGCCCTTTAGTGCCGGTTTCATAACCGGCACTAAAGTGTGGGCACTAAAGGCCCCCCCCCTTTAGTACCGGTTCAGCACGAACCGGTGCTAAAGGGAAACCACATGGCACGAGCCAGCTCCAGGGGCCTGGAGCCCTTTAGTACCGGTTGGTAAGACCAACCGTACTATAAGGTTTGGGGTTTTTAGTTTTATGATTTCTTTTTCATTTAATTTTGTGTTTCCGCTTTTAATTCTTTTTCGCTTTGCTGGTATTTTACGATACTACACATTGTACACGTTATGCATATATATATATATATATATATATATATATATATAGAATTTCTAGTAGAACCAATCATGCATATATATATATATATCATCGTTGTCTCACAAACCATCATATTAATTAATTCACACATACACACATGTATAGCTATATACAATTTCTCCTACATATGCATGTTGCCTTCTTGAGCCAAGTGGCATTAGCCTAATTGGTGCCTTCGGAGCACAATGACAATTGGAAGTGGTTTTCATGGGTGAAGCGGTAATAGTATTCTCCTTCGGATTTATGACCTGGTCGAGCAAAAATCCCGCTATTTCCTCTTGAAGTGCTTCTACGCGCTCCGTTTCTAGGAGCTTCTCCCGCACCTTTGTGAATTGTTAAGAAGGAGATCAATATGCATGTGTATTAGTTGTGTGACTAGATATCAATAATGGTGTAAAAATTGTGAATAGTGTTTTGACAAGCGTACCCATTCCTGTCTTTGAGATCTGCTCCTTTCGGACGCCATCATGCGAATGTTCTCGCAAACGCAGAATGCACACAGATCAGTCCTCAAATACCGCTTCTGTGGCCTTTACGAGAATGGAATTTGATCAGATAATAATTAATTAAGCATGATAATTAAAGAGATGGCAGCTAGCTAGCTAGCTAGTACTACTTAATTACTTACCTTGGGTCGAAACCATTTAAGCTTTTTTTTCCATTCTCCACGGGTCACGCTGATGAACCTTGCCAAGCCCCGCCCACGACAAAGGAAATGAATAAAGGGGTTATTAAATAGTTCATATCATGAAAAATGACGAACTAAATAGGCCGAGATATATAGTTAATAATGATTGAAATTACCTGTTGACTATCCCAAACAAGATGTTATAGTTAGTTTTTTCTTTGAGTAGTGAGTCCAGATTTCAACTGTTCCGCATCAACTTTAATGATACACAAGACCCAAGTGAAATCTGCATGCACACACGCTTGCATGTCTTAATTAATCGTGCATATGTAAGCAAAAACATGTAGCTAGCTAGTAGGCAAAAACAGAGAATTTGTAGTACAAGACAAAGTGTGACTCACCGAAGTTGTAAGGAAGTAGTATATCTTCATTGTATTTGAGGCGCTTCAAGAACTCTAGCATGTTGTCCTCACGGCCTTTTGATGACGTGGATTTATTTTCCATGTGTATTCATTAACGGTGTTTGGGTCAATGAACCCAATGCCAAAGCGCCCACCTTTTCTCATTTCATACATCTTCATCCTGCATATAATACCACGTAAAAGAATATAGTGAGGATAATTACTGGTAATGATTGATCAAAAGGATCACTACAGCTAGCTTGAGACTTAAATTACGTAAAGAAATCACTTACGTATTAATAGCAATCGACGATAGATTTGTCAAGTGCGTCTTGATTGTATAACTGAAACATTTCGTATCACTCAACGGACACAACTTTCTCATGGAAGTAATGCTCCTCCTTGACATTCACCATGAGGGACAATCGATCAGTAAATCTTGGTAATGTTCATGTACCATTGATGCAATTCATACATTCTCGTTGGGAGGTTCTTGACCTTGTCCTGGCTCGACCAAAGGTTGGCCCCGGACATATTTCCGCTTTTATTTCATCCTCTCTAAGCACAGGCATGGGCTCGATCTCGAGGAGTTGTCCAACAGTGATTTTGAGAACTTCAGCCTGCATTATATGGTCCCACGTTATTACCACATTGCCCACCTCGTGAACGTAAACTGTTTGCCCACAATAATATTGGGCGCATATCGTCACGTGTTGTTGGCACAACAAGTTTAGGGATCGATTGCCGCATGTTCTCCCAATTGGGAATGGTTTTCCGCATTTTTTGACAGCTGCTTCTTGTTTGCTCGATCGAGCTCGCCTCCTTACGTAGACGTGCTCGATTTAACTTCCCGATGTGGCGCTCATAGTCTGTGTCAACAGGCTTGGGAGCTGGTGGTTGAGCCATACGAATGAAGTTGTCAATCGTTTCCTCAGGCACTTTCTCCCTTGGCGGCGGTGGCGGTTTCGGTGCAAAATGGGCTTCCACCTCGGACTTCGATATGGCTGCGGTTTCCTCCTCGGACCTGTCATAAGCCCTCTGCTGAAGAGGCGTGAGGCTTGGAACATATTTATATCGCTTGCCTCCTTTGTACTTTCCTGTACTACCTCGACCAGATCGCCACGCACCATAGCTGCGGGTGTCTCTTCTGCGATTCTTGAGGCGGGCGCAGACGCCGCCGACGGGGCTGAGTTGGACGAGGAGGAGTGGCCTCAAGCTGTGCGGACTTGGAGGAGGAGTGGCCTGAGGTTGTGCCGACTTGGAGGAGGAGGACGTCTGACGCTGTGGCGGACTTGGAGGAGGAGGAGTGGCTCGACACTTTGCGGACTTGGAGGAGGAGTGGCTCGACACTTTGCCGGACTTGGTGGACTTGCGTGAGCGGGAGATCGCTGACTCGAGGCGGACTTCACGAGGGTCGGATGACGCGTGTCGGTGGCCTTCAAAGATGATGCAATCCTTTTTCCATAGGATGATACGATGGTTTGCGTCTCCGAGAAAGCGCCGTCGTCACCTCCGTGAATGTCAAGCTCTAGCCCGAATATGGGTGCACCACCTCGTCAACCATGACACGAGCATAGCCCTCTGGAATCGGGATGCAATGGTAGGTTGCTTTGGGGGTAATCGAAAAGCAACCCCGTCCGCCACCTTCACGGATATGTTCTTCATTTTGACGTGTAGCTCGCAGCTAGTGTTCTCCGTGATGTCATCCACGGGGTATCTACCCAGCATTGCGTCGTCCGGGGCGGAACCCACGCTGCTTCTCGGCATGGATGGGGCGGTGCTATCCAATCTTTGGATCATTCGCTAGTCGCTGCAGCTGCCGAGACCCCTTTGCCGGGTAAGTGAGTCGATCTGCCTCGCCGCCGCTGGAATTTGACTATCAATTCCGCTTGACTTGCTTCTAGGCCTTGAAGGCGTTCATAGTCCCGCCTTCCGCTTCCTCCTCCATCTCCCTCTTCTTCTCCTCCGCAATCTTCTTTCTCGCACGGGTTACGTAGTCGGTGTTCCACCCAAACCCCTCATACCACGTAATAAGCGCCCTTGCCTCGTGTTCTTCCCGGGTGTTCAGATTTCCCGAGGCACGCGTAAGCTCGTCGTTCTCTCTGTTGGGCTGGAACACCCCGATCGTGCCTCTTCTATTGCAACAAGTATCGCATCGTCGGCTCCTTCAGACTTGCCCTCGTCCGAAATATTGCCTGTCTTCGGGTCCAACTCCCCCATGCGCATAGAACCAAGTCCCGACCACAGGGGGCCAGCTCTAGTAACCGGTGGCACCGTGCATCCTCCATGTCTTTCTCGGACTTATCCCACTTAGGCATTGCCACCGTGATAGCCACCGCCCCAGCTTATGGAACTTATCCTTTTTTCGGCATTCTTCTTGTTTATTCTCGACCGTTCCTTAGCTAATTCCGAATCCTTGAATTTCACGAAATCGTCCCAATGAGCACGTTGGTTCTCTAGTGTTCCCTCGAATCTGGAGTCTTCCTTCCTCCCTTGACGACTTGTCCCATTCACGATTCTTGTTGTTCTTGAATGCAACCGCCATCTTCCTAAGAGCAGCGTCCTTGACTTTCTCGCACATCTGCTTCGTGAAATGATCTGGTAGGGTGAAATGTTCCATGAGAGTATCCCAAAGCAGATCTTTCGATTCTTGTCGACAAAAGTAACATCCGGACGTGGAGCAGCGTCCTCTTTGCCTTTGTCCTTTGTCTTTGCTGGCTCTCTCCATTCTTGAAGGGAGATCGAGTTGGTCCTTCACAAGAACTCTGACCGATTTAACGAACTTGTCCGCAATCTTCTTAGGGCGCTAATGGTTCGCCATTAGGTCCGACCGCCTCGATATTGTACTTTACGCCCTCCTTCAACTTTTTGTTCGGGCCTCGTTTCATTCTTTTGCTCGAAGATTTGCTCGATCCGGATGGCTGAAAGAACAAAGATCGATTCGTTAATATATCTTCAAGTCATTTAAAACATGTGATGATCACCAGATACCTGCTTATATAAATATATATACCTCGCTGGTCTTTGTTGTTTTAGGATCAACATGTTCTTCGTCATCGTCATAATCGTAGTTCATGACTTCATCAATTCGGTCGTCGCGATCGAATATCATATCACCCTCTCCGGTGTTGTTTAGAAATTGGGAGCTGTCATAATCTTCTTCATTCTGATCATCATCCGCCCGCGTATCATATCGAACATGGTCTGCTCTCTCTGTCGGTATTGTCTGCCATAGCTTTTATTTAACTAATTCAAAAGAAATATAAAACAATTTAGTATTCAAATTACATTGTCTCGAATAATAGATATAATCTCGAATACTTCGTCTAGAATAATAGATATAATCTCGAATACATCGTCTCGAATAATATATAATATTGAATAATACATCACTGGCTAGCTAATTAAAGATCGAATACTACGTAAGAATCTAGGACACTTTCGCGGTTCTGCGGCGCTGCGGTGGACACCCAAAGAGAAGGAACCCTCACAGGATCATAGCTGAAGTGAGATCCTCAAGATATCGCCATGTATTGGAGAACTCGCCGCCTCTAACGCAACCATGTAGCGATGGACGCGTGCTCGTCCTCCTCCTCGACACGGCGCCAGACCTCCTCCGTGAGGCCGGGTCCCTCAAGACCAAATCGCCCATGCGAACGCCACCAAACGAGATCGTGGTCGACGACGGGACCTGGGGCCGGGTTCTCATCAAGCGGCCTTCTCCGAGCAGCACCTCCCAAAGTGCCAGGCTGAGCCCAGTCCCGGACATGGGTCGGCTGGACGTCGTCATGACGGGTCGACGGGCGAGGATGCGGGCCGGGCATCGTCGAGAACAAATACTAGCTATATGCCCGCAAAAAGTAATATTTTTTAATGATTGGATTTTGATAACTAAAATTTCTAACATTTCTACTATTTCAAAAATCTATATACTATTTCATACTAATTAAGCATCTAACACTAAAAACAGAAAACACAACTTCTATACATCCATTAAAAACTGAAAAACAACATTATATAAAAATTTCCATACTAATTAAACACTAATTATATCCATCTAACATGCATTCATACATATATAATAGTGAAAAATAATAATCTAAATAATCTAAACTAATTAAACATACAAAATACGTATATACTAATATATACATGCATTAATGCATACATGTGTGTGTGTGTGTTCATCATGCTTGTGTGTGTGTGTGTATGGGCTCAGAGGGCGGCGCCCATGGTGGCCGCCGGGCGAGGGAGAGGGGTTAGAGGGGAGAGCTCACAAGGGCGAACGACAGGCGACGGCGACGGGCGGTGACGGCCGGGCGGCGACGCTGGGACGGCGCGACGGGACGGGCCCAAGCGACAGAGACGAGGGCGGCGACGGGACGGGGCGGCGAGGGAGACGGGGCGGCGACGGGACGGGGCGGCGACGGAGACGAGGGCGGCGACGGGACGGGGCGACGCGACGGAGACGGCGGAAACAGAGGAAGAAACAGAGGGGAATGAAATTTTCAAGTGTTGTATATATAGAAGGCACCTTTAGTACCGGTTGGAGCCACCAACCGTACTAAAGGCCTGTTTTGCCAGCCCAAGCGGGCGGAAGCGACCCCTTTAGTACCGGGTGGTGGCACAAACCGGTTTTAAAGGCCCCCTTTAGTACCGGTTTGTGCCACGACCCGGTACTAAAGGCTCAATTCTACCCCAAAGTTTAGTCCCACCTCGCCGGGCGAAGGGCAGCCGCCTTTGGTTTATAAACCCAGCCGCTGCTACCACTTCGAACTCCTCAGATAGCAGGCTTGTGGGCCTAAACTCTGCTTGTTGCCCTGTGAGTCTGTTGGGCCTTTAAGGCATGTAATTACACACACTGTGGCCTATCAGGCCACAGGCAGCCAATTTTTTTGTAGTTTTTTCTTTTCTGCTTTATTTTCTTCTATTTATTTTTATGTAGTTTTTTGTATAGTTTTTCTTTTCTGTTATATTTATTTTCTTCTATTTATTTGTGAGTAGTTTTTCATCTAGTTTGCCAAAATTCAACATTTTCAGAGTTCATTTTGTAGTGATTTTCAATTTCACGGTCATTTTGTAAACGATTGAAAAATAGCAAATATAATTTTTTCTTTTCTCGCTTTATTTTTTCTTCTATTTATTTCTGAGTATTTTTTCTTTTCTGCTATATTTATTTTCTTCTATTTATTTTTGAGTAGTTTTTTATATAGTTTTTTCTTTTCAGCTATAGTTTTTCTTTCTTTTCTCGCTATTTTTTCTTTTCTCGCAAAACTTGATGGTCAAAGTCCTGAGTTATAACTTAAAAAAGAAATGTTGATGTGCAATTAGTTTTTGCCATAAAAGAAGAAGTCCGAGTTGTAATAAGTTATTAAAAATAAAAAGAGGTGCAATGCTCATTAATTTGCTTCAAGCCTTTGAATAGTGTAAACTGCACCGCGCATAGCTCGTGCAGTCTACCGTATTCTGAAGGCTTGAAGCTAAACAACGTGAGCATTGATCCTCTTCTTCATCGCCTCTGCACTCGTGGCTTATAACCGCTCCTAGTCCCTCTCACTTCATGAGGTGGGACTAAAAACAGCTTACGTCTGGTTCATCCATGAACCGGTACTAAAGGTGCTCGTGGGGCCCCAAATTTTACCTCGACAAACCCTCATTAGTACCGGTTCGTGGTACGAACCGGCACTAAATGGTGATGGTGGGGCCATAGCCTGACGGGAGGCTGACACAGCCTCTTTAGGTACAAAAAATTACAAACTTTCTGTTAGTGCCCGTAGTTTTCAAATTTGAATAGTTTAAATTTTGATTTATTTTAAATTATTGTGAATTTGTTTGCACATAAAATTTCTTCGCTTCAAATGCCAAAACACATAACTACCCTAACTATTACAGAGATTCCCTCTCGGTGCGGAACACGTAAGAAAGTGATGATAGCTAGTGAAGCCGATCACATCCAGATCTTTGGGTGTGAAACTTTTTCTTCGCGTGTGTCCCTTTGCGCGTAACCATGGAAAATCTCCATCATTTAGCGGGATGCTCGGTCAATATTCACCGTGAATGGAGCAATTTCATCAAACTTTTCATAATCTTCTCGACTTGTCTGTCTTGTCATCCACTCCCACGATGTTTCTCTTCCCGTAAAGAACTATGTGCCGCTTTGGCTCATCGTGACGATGCATTCGCTTCCTTATCTTTTCTTTTTCTTGGCTTGGTAGACATGTCCTTCACATAGAAAACCTGTGCCACATCATTGGCTAGGACAAATGGTTCTGCCTGCATACGCAAGATTGTTGAGATCCACTGTTGTCATTCCGCATCAAGGGTCTTCCCGTTACTCGCCTCGCGGTCATATTGACCCATTTGCACCAAACAAAGGGACCTTTAAACCACGCCGATAGTCAAGTTCCCATATGTCCTGTATATAACCATAATATGTTTCCTTTCCGCCTTGGTTTCTACATCAAAGCGGACACCACTGTTTTGGTTGGTGCTCTTCTTATCTTGGGCGATCATGTAAAATGTATTACCATTTATCTCGTACCCTTTGAAAGTCATTATATTCAAGATGGTAACTGGGACAGCAAGTACAGGTCATCTTCAATAGAGGTGTCATGCATGGTAATGCGATATGCAACCAGTGGCGAAACTCCTGGTTTGTTCACGTGTAATCCAGTCATCGACCGCTCCGGTGTTTGTAGCGTAGCAAATTCTTGTGTTCATCCATATACGGAGCCACCAAGGCGGAATTCAGAGAACTGTGTAGTGTGCTTCAGTGAGAGAATGTCCGTCCATACATATTATATGTTCCTCCTAGCGTGCCTTTTCCATCCAGATGCGCCCTTATGCCGCGATTCAGAACACCAATCGGCTTAAGGTCAGGAATAAAGTCAATACAAAACTCAATGACCTCCTCATTTTCATGGCCCTTGGAGATGCTTCCTTCCGCCTAACACGGTTATGAACATATTTCTTTAAGACTCCCATGAACCTCTCAAAGGGGAACATATTGTGTAGAAATACAGACCCAAAACGTTAATCTCTTCGCATAGGTGAACTAGGATGTGCGTCATGATGTTGAAGAAGGATGGTGGGAACATCAACTCGAAACCGACAAGACATTGCACCAAATCATTCTCAGAACCTTGGTATGATTTCTGGATCGATTACCTTCTCGAGAGATTGCATTGAGAAATGCACATAGCTTCACAATGGCTAATCGAACGCTTTTCCGTAGAAGCCCCTCAATGCAACCGGAAGCGATTGCGTCATAATCACGTGGCAGTCATGAGACTTTAGGTTCCGGAACTTTTTCTCCGCCATGTTTATTATTCCCTTTATATTCGACGAGAAGCTAGACGGTACCTTAATATCGAGCAGGCATTCAAAGAAGATTCCCTTCTCTTCTTTGGTAAGAGCGTAGCTTACATGACCCCGATGTATGTCGCCTTCTCCGTGCATACGTTCTTTGGTCCTCCCGTGCCTCGTGTGTATCTTTTGTCTTCCCATACACGCCCAAGAAGCCAAGCAGGGTCACGCAAAGATTCTTCGTCACGTGCATCATGTCGATTGCGGAGGCGGACCTCTAGGTCTTTCCAATATGGCAGGTCCCAAAATATAGATTTCTTCTTCCACATGGGTGCGCGTCCGTCAGCGTCCTTTGGAACAGGTTGTCCGCCAGGACCCTTTCCAAATATCACCTTCAAATCCTTGACCATATCATGTACATCAGCACCATTACGGTGGCGAGGCTTCGTCCGGTGATCCGCCTCACCTTTGAAATGCTTGCCTTTCTTTCTTACGGATGCCCTTTCGGAAGAAATCGACGATGTCCTGTACACATTCTTCTTACAACTATTCAAATATATCTGTCGGTATCATCCAAACAGTGTGTGCATCCGCGGTATCCCTTGTTTGTCCGTCTCCGAAGGTTACCGAGAGCAGGCCAATCATTGATGGTCACGAACAGCAACGCCTTTTAGGTCATATTCTTCCCCATGTGCTCATCCCACGCACGCACACATGCTCCATTCCACAGTTGTAAGAGTTCTTCAACTAATGGCCTTAGGTACACATCAATGTCGTTGCCGGGTTAATTAGGGCCTTGGATGAGCACTGGCATCATAATGAACTTCCGCTTCATGCACAACCAAGGAGGAAGGTTATACAAACATAGAGTCACAGGCCAGGTGCTATGGTTGCTGCTCTGCTCCCCAAAAGAAGTAATGCCATCTGCGCTTAGACCAAACCATAAGCTCCTTGCGTCATCTACAAACTCCTTCCCGTACTTTCTTTCGATTTTTCTCCACTGCGACCCGTCAGCTGGTACTCTCAACTTTCCCTCTTTCTTACGGTCTTCTCTGTGCCATCGCATCGCCTTGGCATGCTCTTTGTTTTGGAACAACGTTTCAACCGTGGTATTATAGGAGAATACCACATCACCTTGGCAGGAATCTTCTTCCTGGGCGCCGCCCTCGACATCACCATGCTCATCGCGGCTGATCTTATAGCGCAATGCACCACATACCGGCAAGCGTTCAAATCCTCGTACTCACCGCGGTAGAGGATGCAATCATTAGGGCATGCATGTATCTTCTGCACCTCTAACCCTAGAGGGCGATAGCCTTCTTTAACCCGTCGTACTCTCGGGCAATTCGTTGTCCTTTGGAAGCATATCCTTTATCATTACCAGCAACTTTCCAAATCCCTTGTCGATACACCATTCTCTGCCTTCCATTGCAGCAATTCCAGTGGTGCCCAGTTTTTCTTGTCACATATGCAATTCGGGTACAACAATTTTTTGTGATCCTCTAACATGCGCTGCAACTTCTTCTTCTCCAAATCACTTGCGCAGTTTCTCTTTGCATCGGCAATGGCCCGACCTAGATCATCAACGGGCCCATCTGATGCCTCTTCTTCAGCTTCTTCCCGCATTGCCGGCCCAGCTTCTTCCTCCATTACCGGCTCAGCTTCTTCGCCCATTGTTGTATCATCGTATTCAGGGAACCCATGGCCAGGATAGCTGTCGTGGTCCTCTTCTTCTTCATTGTATTCCATCATAACCCCTCTTTCTCCGTGCTTGGTCCAAACATTATAGTGGGGCATGAAACCGGACTCAAACAGGTGGACGTGAATGGTTCTTGACGTAGAGTAATTGCGACCATTCTTACAGCCAGCACATGGACAAGGCATAAAACCATCCGCCCGCTTGTTTGCCTCACCATAGCGAGAAAAGTATGCACGCCCTCAACGAACTGGGGAGAGCATCGGTCATCGTACATCCATTGCCAGCTCATCTTCATTACACAACACCGAATAGACCAAATTAATACAAGTGCATACATAAAGTTCATACAACACTTAAATGCAACAAACAAATAACTCTCTAGCTAAAACATTTAAATGCAACAACAAATGCGATCAAGATCGCAACTAAGGTAACAATTGATCCAATAGCATAATGATACCAAGCCTCACTATCGATGGCATATTTTCTAATCTTTCTAATCTTCAAGCGCATTTTCTCCATCTTGATCTTGTGATCATCGACGACATCGGCAACATGCAACTCCAATTCCATCTTCTCCCCATCAATTCTTTTCAATTTTTCTTTCAAGTACTCGTTTTCTCTTTCAACTAAATTTAACCTCTCGACAATAGGGTCGGTTGGAATTTCCGGTTCACATACCTCCTAGATAAAAATATCTATGTCAACTTGATGGGCATAATTTGTCATAAACACGAAATGCAACAAATAGTTTTAAAAGAGAATATACCACATCCGAATCATAACAAGGACGAGGGCCGACGGGGACGGATATCAAAACCATGGCACTATGTATAACAAACAATGTACGGGTAAGATAATTATTATAAGAGTAACTATATATCCAAATCACACAAACATCAATTTTTTATATAAAATTTCATGTACAAGAGGCTCACCACAAGGTGGTGCCGGCGACGGGACGGTGCGGGCGATCGACGGTGGTTACGACAGAGATTTAGAAGGCACTAAGTAAACCACACCTACATATGCAAACTAAGTGTTATTTTGACATCAAATTGCATATAAATCAAATACTACCACATATAATTCCTCCCAAATTACTAAAACCCACAATTAATCACTATATAAACCAATGCAAGAGCTAATCTAGCAATGAGAGATGAAAGGACAAAGTTGCTAACCTTGGTGATCATTTGAATGGATGAGGGCCTGCAAATCTTGACAAATTTGGGGCATATTTTGTGATGAACTCGAGAGGAAGAAGGGAAGAACAGAGGAGAGGGAGAGGGGAAAGGGGGAAGAACAGAGAGCGGGTGGACGAAGGATTTATATAGGACGACATTTAGTACCGGTTCGTGCCACGAACCGGTACTAAAGGTGCCGAAGGGCCCCATTCGACAACATCCTGCCACCACTCTCATTAGTACCGGTTCGTGGCATGAACCGGTGCTAAAGGTTTGCCACGAACCGGTACTAAAGAGCTCCTCCCGGCTAGCCGTTGGAACCGGCACTAATGGCCACATTAGTTCCGGTTCTGTTACAAACCGGGACTAATGTGTCTCACATTTGACCCTTTTTCTACTAGTGGGGATCCCAAGTCATCATTTTCTCTCTAGAGCTCATTTTATCAACTCATGGGATTGTGAGGTTGACAAGTATTCATGGGTACCTACACGAAAGAGACACAAACCAAAGAAATTGTGTGTGTTCTAAATGTACACATCGTCCATCATGATGTGTATGTGCATGTGTGAGTTAGCACAAGATAAAAAACGCTCAAAGAAATTTGATGCATGGTATAAGAACATGTCATCCATCATGAAAGAGTAGTTGTCATGTATGGCACGATGGGGACAAAAATTGAGAATGCAAGTATATGGCACATCACTAGCATGTTTATTAATGGGGAGCATATGGTGCACACAAGTAGTGGGATCATGCAATGGGTAGGATGAATCAAAATCTCCTAAAATGTATGAGGAAACTATGGGGTTCTCCTCATAAGTAATAGTGGAAACGTCATATGGTGAATATGGAGAACATCCAAAACAATGCATATCCAAATCTAGGTGGTCATGGCATGGAATATGAGATAAATGATGCAAAAGGAAGTATATCAACATCATCACAAGAAAAACAAATGCCAATAACCGTGGGCTTGTCATCTATTCCATATGTGCAAATTGGGTTGATGTTGATGGCACATGCATAGTCACTACGATGAGATTGCAAATATGACATATTGTTGATCTCATGCATAGCATATGAAAAGTCAAGCGGATTTTCAAACATGATGTGACCGAGAGAATTATCACAAGAAATCCTATGTAACATGGCATCACAACTAATAGACTCCACATGGCAATCAACAAACTCATCATAGATGGGTAAATCATCGCATGGGGAAGTCGAACTAGCATGAAGCATGACAATAGGTGGATCAACATCATGCAATCAATCAATGTCGAGAATGTCCGCTAGTGGGACTAGAGCATCACGTTCACCTATATTACCTTGTTCATTCCACTCAAGTGGTGTAGGTGAGGTGGCAAAGACCAATTGCTGTTCATCATCTTCATCTTGATGGAACCATGTGGGAGGTGCATCATCGTCCACCATGGCCATCATCTTGTCCAAAGGAAGGACAAAGTCGTTGAGAATCGGCACGTCATCATATATGGGACCTAGTACCAAATGAGAAGGCACAATAGAGGTAGAGGTTAAGTTGTTAGAAATCGAAATGGCCTCACATGCCCTATCAACTATCTCACTATCTCTATGTGGTGGTGGCGCACTCACTCCCTCAAGGTAGGTGCACTCAATGTCACATATGGTGGAGTCACTCAAGTGGTGGTGGTGGCTCTCCTCACATGGGAATTGGGGCAGCTCATCATATATGGGGCTAGTGGTGAAGTCATTCTCACTCTCAATATGGTGGCATAAGTCACTCATGTCATCGTGCGTCATCGTGGTCGGAGGGAAAATCCCATGCTCAACCATCTCATCGTCGTCGCCGTGGGTGAAGGCCGAAGATGGCACATCATCACTCTCCTCCATGACCGACGGGAAAATCCCATGCTCGATCATCTCGTCACCGTCATTGTGGATGAAGGCTGAAGATGGCACATCATCACTCTCCTCCCTGACCGAAGGGAAAATCCCATGCTCGATCATCTTCCTTGAGGGGCTTCCGAAGATGGAAGTGTCGCCCTCGCTCATAGGTGATCGCCTTGGACTTGATGATGTCGAAGTAGGCATACTCGTGGGAAGTAGGCGAAGATGTCGTACATCCGAACGCGAAGATGCCTTGATAACCCTTGTCGAAGATGTCGAAGTAGTCGTGGTAGCCGGAGCTTCCTTTTGGGGGTGCTTGTCTCGCGGTCTTCTCTTTTGTTCATGAAGCTTATCCTTGGTGTGAAGTAGAGCGTGTTCGGACGTGTAGGTTTGTGCATGTTGAGCATCTTCATCTTGATGGTGTTGTAGTGCTTTAACTCGATGGCGTTCCGAAGATCTGCTACTAGAGCGTCGCCGCCTTGAAGATGACGAAGGGGAAGAAGACTTGTAGTTGGCCAACATGTCTCGTACTTGATCCATTTGTTCGTCCAACCTAGTGTCGATGTAGTCCCTTTTCCTCACTTCATTTTGGCGAATGTCGAAGGCGAGTCACTCAATGCCTTGCATTGCTCGTTGTAGTCCGAAGATGGACGTTTTGTCGGTGTAGTTGTTCATGCCGTCGTTGTCATGGAAGACCGGAGATGAAATGCCTTGCCTATCCATCACAAGACTCGAGCGAATGTGAGTGGAAGAAAGGAAAGAACTAGACCAATGTACCTTATCCAATGTTGAAGATGGATCAATGATCACTCAATAGCAAGGAAATAGCACAATTGGTACCGGATCTTGTCAATTCTCACAGCTACACAAGTAAGGCTTGTGGTGGAGCTCGGTGAGGATAGTGGCACAAAAAATTGATGCAAAATGTTAGCAAGAGTCAATAATGTTGGAAAAGATTCAAAAATTCGCAAGTGAAACAAGTAGACCAAAAGCAATGGCTGGCACATGGAAACACACACACACATGGATAGATAAATGGGGTCATGCAACCAAGGAATGAGCACAAAAATGTGGAACCCATGGAAAACGCTCGTGTTGCACAACTCTAGAGAGACGCTAGCGCAATTGCTCAATAGGCGGATACGACACTTGTACACAATCTATAAGATGAAAAATGGATCAACTTCCTATCCCAAGTATGCTATGTGCATGATGTTCCCGGTGTTTCTCTCAAGATGATCGAAGATGATTGGATATGACAATCTTATATGCAATGTCGTATGATGCTATGTCACTTGCTTACAAGCTTCTTTGCTCTCTCTTTTTTCTTAAAAGCTTATTATCTTTCTTGTTGTTGTATGGCCACTTATGCAAAATGCACAAACCAAGATAGCAATTGTGTATATGCGGGGAAAATCTTGTGACACAAGGGATAATATGATACCATGATGATACCAATATGATATGGCATGTATGCAGTGGAAGGTACGGATCACTAATGTGCACAAGTAACGTTGCCGGGAATACTCAAATGGCTAGTCTCGATAGGCAAGTGACGCAAAATGGGCTAAGGGTTTAACAATGTAATGGCAAGAATGTACAATGATGGGATACCACGATACCAAGATGCTATAGAGGTTACCGTTCTTGCTTACGGTTAGGGTGTCAAGAAGGTGAAGTGGTCGATGTCGAATCCTTGTCGAAGGTGATCGGTGGTGTTGTCGATGTCGAACCATTCCTAGTTAGCTAAAACACCCTAGGAAACGAAAAAATCGCAAACTCAAAATCTCAAAGGAAAATGTCAAATGGTGGTAGCGGAATGCGTACGTGGTTCCGAAATTAGCAATGCGGAAGTGGTGGTGGTGGTTGATGACGAAGCAACCATCCCTAAGTAGTCAAAACACCTTTGGAGACTCAAGTCACCACTCAAGCAACCACAAATACTATATGGATAAAAAATGGGTTAGGTTGCGGAAAGCTATGGTGGATTTGCGGATGATATGGTGGATGGCCTAGGCAAAGATGCCAAAATGCCAAAATTTTGATGGAGTGAAATGATGTTAGAACCTATTTATATGGATGGGGGATGTCAATAGCTACTGAACGAGCTAAAGAACATCAAAATCGAACTCCGGGAGCAAAAGTTATGGCCGAAACAGTTTTGGTGTTGGGCTGATTCGGGGGGGTGCGGGTGCCCGGGGGTGGAAGATGCGGGCACCCGGGCTGGTCAGCGGGGTTGGGCGAAGAAGATGGCCCAGGGATCTGGATGCCTGGAGGTAAGGGGTGCGGGCACCCGGGGTGGTCAGCGGGGATGCACGAGGGGTCCAGGTGCCCGGGGTTCGAGGTCCGGGTCCCCGGGGTCACGGATTTGGGCGGGAATTCGTCGAAAAATGGGAGAAATTGGTGGATTTTGTGGAGGGAAAGGTGGAGATGAAAGGGGGGAAGGCTAGATCCACTTGAAACCAAGCAAATCCATGGATAAAATCCAACAAAACCTCATCAAACCAACAAATCACAAAATATTTGGGGCTATTTTTGGTGGGGAATTTTTGAAATTGGGGAAGAACACAACAAAATTAGGCTAGAGATCAAGAAGGGGGGCTCCAATTTCGTGAGAAACCATGCCTCATGATACCAAGATGTTGTAGGGTGGAACCCTAGATGGAGATCTTTCACGAATTGGAGGGAAATCCCCAAGAACACGAAGAACACAAGAGAGGGGAAACACTCAAATTGACTAGATCCAATCACACATATGCTAGATCCAAGAACACACCAGAGGTCACAATGATCCAAGGACAACAAAAGAAAGATACAAGGTAACTAGTTCATCCCAATCCTATGAGGAGAGAGGTCTTGATGATCCTATGATGGGGATCCTCCCCAAGGTGGGGGCTTGATATCCACTAGGGATCTTCTCCTAGGAGGTCTTAATCTCCTAGAGGAGTGGGTACAAGGAGCAAAGCTCTCTAATGTTTCTCATATACTTTTCTATCCTACAAATGAGCTAGGGAAGGGGTATATATAGTCTAGGGACGAAATAGAGGGAGAGAGGGATACAAAGGTCCAAGATGACCCTAAAAACGGAGACAATCTTGGAGGGGTCCAGGCACTCGGGGTGCGAGGGACCGGGCACCCGGACCGGTCAGTGGCCGGGGCTGCAGGTGGACAGGGCACCCTAGGGTTCCAAGCCCGGGCACCCGGGGTGGCGCCAGGAGACTGGAGGCGGGAGGCCGGGCACCCGGGGGCCCAAGGCCTGGACACTCGGACCAAGCAGGGCGCCGGCTGGGCGGAGCAGGGCACCCGGGGTGTTGTGGCCCGAGCACCCGGAGGTGATGGCAGCAGCTTCCGCAGGAGGGGCCGGGCACCCGGGGCGTCGCCTGGGAGGAGGGCCGGGCACCCGGGGCTGGGAGGCCGGGCACCCGGGGCTGGGAGGCCGGGCCCCCGGGGTGCCCAGGGGCTTCTCCCATCCTGTGGCTGCTGGCCCGGGCAACCGGGGTCCTCGCGTCTGGGCACCCGGGGTGTCCAATGGGTCTCTGGACCTTCGCGTTCTTCTCCCTCTCCTTCTTCTTGGATCTTCGGTGAACTTGGTGATTCCTCCATGCTTCCTCGTGACAACCTCTGAAGTACCTATGAATGCATAATGTGTCGCTTTGAGGTAGAATCCCATTCTCTAGTAAATTCGGACGAAACTCGGAGAGGAAAGAATTGACCTCGGTTTCGACGGTGCGTGCACGTGCTCTTGTCATTGGTCCACGAGGTGCTTGAAGAGTTGTAGTAGAGTCCATGGGGATAACGTAGGGATGCTCCACATCAGATTCCCAATGGGAAGCAGCACCCCTCAAGCCGGTGGAGCTCCTAGGCTGCCGGTTGGCTAGTGTCTAATGTAAGGGTGCGGGGGCACAAGTTCGCAGCGGAAGTAGCGCTTAGATGGCTATCTTAGAGTTGCGTGGGTTGAAGGTACTACCGCCGCCGGATCTGGATGACGGCGAGTCTTTGTAGATTGGCCCGACGACGGTGCAACCACGGTAGTGCGGTGGGGCGGGGAGCGGGATTTTGGTCGGGGACACGGACGGTGGAGGCAGGCTGCTCTACCGGTGGTCACTGGCTCTTCGCGGAAGATTCCGAACAGTGTCAGCCGCGAGGCACAAGACGACCATCAAGCAATCCAGCATAGATCGGACAGTGCCAAAATAAAATAAAATCGTGTGACCCCAATTTAGTCTTCAGTCAATAGACATGTGACCACTCTCGTACCTTGCTGTTGATCTCTTAGCGTATTTCTTCAGATGAGAGAGATGTGTCTTTCTTAACATTATGTGTTTTCTGCATCTTCAGCCACACCGTCTTCCGACTCACCGCATCTGCTCCAACAAGGGAAGCATACACCAGAAGGGAGCTATAGTCCCCACTCAATAGTTTCCTGCATCGAATGCGTGCCCGACATGGACAGCCACAACAACTGTAGGGCCATCAACAAGTCAGCACATGATGCTCACTCCTATGGATGGCGGCCAGATAGGTTGCACCCTCATCTTACTTGTGTGCAATATTTATGGCTTTTTTATTCATCTAAGCATGGAAAATAGATTATCACATTTCACTGTATATTCATGTTGATCTCTTACCGGTCTTGTTCAGGAGTTAACGCTGTTCCATAGTTCGGCTAAGAGACTTGTTCTTTAGGTAACGCTGTTCCATAGTTATCATCCATCAGCCAATGCTATCCCACAGGCTGGTGACTATAGTAGTATACCACTTCTAGTATAACCTATGTTGTTCGTTCATACTTTTGTGTGCCATCTAGTTAATCTTGAGTACAAACGATACATATTATGTAGCTTTCATCTGTGTTCTCCCTTTAGTTTTTGAGACCTGTTGCTACTAGTTAACCCCAGTCCTACTATTTATGTCGTCTCCTACAGGCACTCAATACATAAATCTAACTACTATTTGTCTTCCATGCATGTCAGATATAATTGCACACACTGATTTATCCACAAGAACCTCACGGAGCAATGTAACGACCAACAAACTTGACGTCAATGATACCCAATATGATGGAACATGTAAAGGCAGTTCTTCACAAGACTTGCAGAAAGATGATGAATCCTATTCACCCCATAAGTTCCTTGCTCTAACTTGGCCCTTGATATGGGTACAACACGCATATAATGTCCTGGAGTGCATCTACTCTGTTGCAATGCCTTGTGCTTCGCCTGCTGATCATGCATGTAAATATGGCATGCTTTCCTGTTTTTCAGTAATTATTCCATTAATGATAACATGTTTCCAGATTCAGGTACTGTCATTCTACTCTATCGCAATGCCATCTGCTTAGTTTGGACATCATGCTTATCAATATCTTATGCATTGTTATCCATCAGTATGTACTTCATCTGTCTACCATACCATGTTCTTTTTTTACATTGAAGTGTTGTTCTAGTGGTCTCTTGCAATGTCATCTTAGTTTCCCAATCATACACGCATATGTTGCCTTAGTGTTTTTCTGTAATATATTCCGCTAGCATACAGTTTTACATTCAAGTAGTGTTTTTTACACTGTTGTCCTGTCGTATCCCTAGCTCTTACATCATACTCCCTCCGTCCGGATTACATGTCCCAGAAATGGATAAAAATGGATGTATCTAGAACTGAAATACGCCTAGACCCATCCATTTATTTTTGGATGGAGGGAATACATGTCAATATGTCATGCCTTTCTATATTCTTCAGTACCTATTCCATCTCTTCTTTAGCATGTTTTATAATTGAAGCACCATTCTTCTATATAAGGCATGCAAGGGGAAGACGGCTATGTTAGAATCTGAAGGGTTACAAACCAGGTCTTTGCAAAAGATCCAAACGCCAGGAGATAATAAACCAACTCCGTTTTTCATAGATACTGCTCCAGCACAGAGAAACCCAACTCCCAATGATAATAAGTAGATTCAAGTGGCCAAAGAACTAGTCCGCTCCAGTCCAGCAAAAATATGTCAACTCCATTCTAAGAAGCGTGTGTGTATCCTTGCATCATGATATTTTATAGCATTCTGATCATATTTTCTACATGTTTCTTACCCATCTCTCTTTTAGAAAATAAGCTTAAAGGATAGAAGACTTTCTGTACTAGGATCGTATTGAAATAAAGTATCTTGCGGGAATTCTCTGTGCTCCAATGCTGATGTAAGTACCTACTGTATATCACTATATTTTTACATCAGCATGTATTTTGTTAATTGGTGTGAATCCAACCTTTATCTGATCTAAATTCAGTTGTAGCAAAATGTTAAAGGCGACAATGTTGATTTTTGTATGGAAAACTGCCTGGTAGTTTTGCATACTGAGCTGCATGAGCGTACTATCTCATATCATGCACATTACTTAATTGTAGTGCTGCTTTGGTTGCCCATTCATTCATTGTGTCAATGTTGCTTTCGTATTACCTTACCTGGCTGATGATAGATGTGCCATATTGTGTTAATTTGGTGTAGGCTGGTGTGGTCTACTTGCCCAAACGTTCGTTGTGTCAATGTCGCTTTCCTATTATCTGACCTGACCAATGATAGCAATGTCGCTTTCTAGTTGGGCCAGAAGAGTCCCGAGCCATCCACGAGGGTGGAGGGCGCGCCCTACCCCCCTGGGCGCTCCCCCTGCCTCGTGGATGACTCGAGACCCCGACGTGAGACCGGCGCCAAAATTCCTACAAATCTGAAACCCCGAAAAGAAACCTAGATCGGGAGTTCCGTCTGCAAGCCTCTGTAGACACCAAAACCAATCGGGACCTGCTCGGCACCCTGCGGAGGGAATCATCACCCGTGGCCATCTTCATCATCCCGGCGCTCTCCATGACGAGGAGGGAGTAGTTCACCCTCGGCGCTGAGGGTATGTACCAGTAGCTATGTGTTTGATCTCTCTCTCTCTCTCTCTCTCTCTCGTGCTCTTGATGTGGCACGATCTTGATGTACCGCAAGCTTTGCTATTATAGTTGGATCTTATGATGTTTCTCCACCTCTACCTTCTTGTAATGGATTGAGTTTTCCCTTTGAAGTTATCTTATTGGATTGAGTCTTTAATGATTTGAGAACACTTGATGTATGTCTTGCATGTGCTTATCTGTGGTGACAATGGGATATTCACGTGATCTACTTGATGTATGTTTTGGTGATCAACTTGTGGGTTCTGTGACCTTGTGAACTTATGCATAGGGGTTGGCACACGTTTTTGTCTTGACTCTCCGATAGAAACTTTGGGGCACTCTTTGAAGCTCTTTGTGTTGGTTGAATAGATGAATCTGAGATTGTGTGATGCATATCGTATAATCATAATCGCGGATACTTGAGGTGACATTGGACTATCTAGGTGACATTAGGGTTTTGGTTGATTTGTGTCTTAAGGTGTTATTTGACTACAAACTCTAGGGCTTTTGTGACACTTATAGGAATAGCCCAGTGGATTGATCGGAAAGAATAACTTTGAGGTAGTTTCGTACCCTACAATAATCTCTTCGTTTGTTCTCCGCTATTAGTGACTTTGGAGTGACTCTTTGTTGCATGTTGAGGGATAGTTATATGGTATAATTATGTTATCCTTGTTGAGAGAACTTGCACTAGTGAAAGTATGAACCCTAGGCCTTGTTTTGAAGCATTGCAATACCGTTTGTGCTCACTTTTATCATTAGTTACCTTGCTGTTTTTATATTTTCAGATTACAAAAAGCTATATCTACCATCCATATTGCACTTGTATCACCATCTCTTCGCCGAACTAGTGCACCTATACAATTTACCATTGTATTGGGTGTGTTGGGGACACAAGAGACTCTTTGCTATTTGGTTGCAGGGTTGTTTGACAGAGACCATCTTCGTCCTACGCCTCCCACGGATTGATAAACCTTAGGTCATCCCCTTGAAGGAAATTTGCTACTGTCCTACAAACATCTGCACTTGGAGGCCCAAAAACGTCTACAAGAAGAAGGTTGTGTAGTAGACATCAAACAACAATTGATCAATGTTTTCAAAGACAGTGTAGCAAAGCAGCAAGAACTTGCCCACATGCTTATCGGCGTCATCCGTGCTGAGGTTGCAGATTGTGATGTTGTAGATCGTTAGGTTCTATTCATTTATTTGCACTGGTATCAATCTTTGATTGCCCAGTGGATGTAATTTCATGTAATATATGCTGGATGTGCAACGTTTTCCCTGTATGTCGTACCTTTGCTTGATCGGTTTTGGTCTTGTGCATAATTTCTCATCACAATGGTCTCAAATTATCTAATTGGGCCTAAAGACATGTACGAACTTTAGTGGGCCCATTAAGTTAATGGGTCGTTACCAGGCCGAAAGTTAATGGTCAGCCCTCTTACCTCCCGGGTCGTTAACAGGCCGACATCAAAGCGGGCAACATGTGAGCCCATTTGATTTCACGGGACGTTAACAGGTCGTTACTAAGGTCGGGCTACATATGGCCCAACTATACTGTTGGCCTTTAGCAGGCCAAAAGAGACAGCGGGCTCGTACTGGACCATGAAGAGCATGGGCCGTTAAGAGGCAAAAAGTTAGGTCGTACCGTAAATGGCCCAACTTTGTTGTGGGCCTTTAGCAGGACGAAAGAGAAACCGGGCTGGTATTGGACCATAAAGAGCATGGGCCGTTAAAAGGCCAAAACTCAGGTCCGACTACAAATGGCCCAACTCATTTATGGGCCGTCAACAGGCTTAAAGACACACTGGGCCGGGAATTGGCCCAACATTTAAATGGGTCGCTAAAAGGCCAAAACTAAGGTGCAACTACAAATGGCCCAACTCATTTATGGGTCGTCAACAGGCTGAAAGACACACCGGGCCGGAAATTGGCCCAACACTTAAATGGGTCGCTAAAAGGCCGAAAGATGTACCTCCTGAAAATTGGCCCATCCCTTGAATGGGCCGTTAACAGGCCAAATTCACATCGGGCCAATGTTGATCCCAAATATATAGTGGGCTGTTAACGGGCTCGAACTGACGATGGGCTGCAATGGTTTCAAATCTTTAACGGGCCATTGACAGGCCGAATTGGCACATCTCATATGGGCCGTGGGCTTAAATGGACCTGACACAAGTAGGCCTTATATGGGCCGGCCTGTTAATTTTTACTAGGCTGGCCTTTTTCACCGAAATGTGCCACTGTTGGGCCGTGCCACGTGTCGACCTATCATAGGCTCCTCCTGTCCAATGAGTGGATGACATCCGTCCCAACGGTGAGCCAACATGTGTTTCCTCCGGCCAATGAGAATTTTACACGTGGAAAATCCTCATTGGTCCGGGCTGCTAACGGGTTATCAGATCCAAAACCGGACCCGATAGTTTAACGGCGGCCCGTTACGGCGGCTGCCACATGTCAGTCACCCTTGACGAAAGCAGTTTCATGACGCGCCATTTATCGTCATGGAAGTGGACACTTCCGTGATGATAATTTTGGTAATGTCATGGAACACTTCTATGACAGCACAGGTATGACTATCTTGATTCTGTCATAAAATCGTCATGGATGTACATGCATGATGAAACGTGACCCTCTTGTGACAAACATGTATTATCACGGAAGTGTATTTTTTTGTGGTGCTTTCCTATTCCAAGTTGGAGAAGAAGGGAAGGAGGAAGAGGAGAGAAGGAAGGACGGGGCCGCCACCCCTCCCCTTGTCCAATTCGTACTAGGCAAGGGGGGCACACACCACCTCCTGGCCGGCCCTCTCTCTTCTCCACTAAGGCCCATGGTGGCCCATTAACCTCCCAGTGGGTTCCGGTAACCCCGAGTACTCCTAAACTTATCTGAAACGACCCGAACCATTCTAGTGTACGAATGTAGCCTTATAATATATGAAACTTTATGTCTCGACCATTTTGAGACTCCTCGTCATGTCCGTGATCTCATCCGGGACTCTAAACAAACATCAAGAAATCAAAACACGAAACTCATAATACAAATCGTCATCGAACGTTAAGCGTGCGGACCCTACGGGTTCAAGAACTATGTAGACATGACCGAGACACATCTCCGGTCAATAAACAATAGCGGAACTTGGATGCTCATATTGGTTCCTACATATTCTAAGAAGATCTTTATCGGTCAAACCGCACAACAACATACGTAGTTCCCTTTGTCATTGGTATGTTACTTCCCCGAGATTTGATCGTCGGTATCCTCATACCTAGTTCAATCTCGTTACCGGCAAGTCTCTTTACTCATTCCGTAATGCATCATCCCGTGACTAACTCATTAGACACATTGCTTGCAAGACTTATAGTTATGACCATTATCGAGAGGGCCCAGAGATACTTCTCCGATACACAGAGTGACAAATCCTATTCTTGATCTATGCCAACTCGACAAACACCATCGGAGACACCTGTGGAGCATCTTTCTAATCACCCAGTTACGTTGTGATGTTTGATAGCACACAAGGTGTTCCTCCCGTATTCGGGAGTTGCATAATCTCATAGTCTAAGGAACATGTATAAGTCATGAAGAAAGCAATAGCAGAAAACTAAACGATCATTATGCTAAGCTAACGGATGGGTCTTGTCCATTACATCATTCTCTAATGATGTGATCACATTCATCAAATGACAACACATGTCTATGGCTAGGAAACTTAACCATCTTTGATTAACGAGCTAGTTAAGTAGAGGCAGACTAGGGACACTCTGTCTGTCTATGTATCCGGGTCGGAACTTACCCGACAAGGAATTTCTCTACCTTAGGACCGTTATAGTTACGGCCGCCGCTCACTGGTGCTTCGGTCACCGGCTTCCCTGTCATTAGTTCACCAACTTCCTTGACCTTTCGGCACTGGGCAGGCATCAGCCCCCATACATGGTCTTATGACTTTGCGGAGACCTGTGTTTTTGGTTTCCGGTTAATACAATTCTAGCATGAATAATAAACATTTCTCATGATATAAGCAAATATAAATAACAACTTTATTATTGCCTCTGGGGCATATTTCCTTCAGTTACACCGCTGCACAGAGGGGCATAAAGTTCGTGTTGACGGTAGCAAGATTGTGGATGTAGATTGCCGTCCCGATCGTTGCCCCGGCGGCACTCCGGCGCCATCAGTAGAGAGGGGGAGAGAGCCCCCCTCCTTCTTCTTCTTCCTTGGCCTCCCCCCTAGATGGGAGGAGAGTTCCCCCTCTGGTCCATGGCCTCCATGGTGCCGGAGGGGCGTGAGCCCCTCCGAGATTGGATCTCCCACTCTGTTCTCTTCTGTTTCGCGCTCTCCTGATCTGGCCAAAAACCATTTCTTATATTCCGGGAGATCCGTAACTCCGATTGCGCTGAGATATAAGCTTCCTTGCACCCGAAGTAGAGCTCCAACCGACGTTCGAGGAAGGCACAACCCACCACCACGCGCGAGGGGCCTCTGGCGCGCCCTAGTGTCTTGTGGGCTATGTGGGCCTCCATTTGCGGTGATTCCAACTCCCAAAAATCACATATATTCCAAAATAATTCTCCGTGAAATTTTATTGCACTTGGACTTCGATTGATATGGATTTTCTGCGATAAAAAAACATGCAAAAAACAGGAACTGGGACTGAGCACTGGATCAATAGGTTAGTCCAATAAATCATATAAAAAGTTGCGTAAAAGTTTATAATATTGGCATTAATCAATAAAAAATTATAGATACGATGGAGATGTATCACTGCTTGACGAGGGCATGCATGCATGGCCAAGATTGTATCGTCCACATATTGTATCACCGGGTAGTCCATTTGTCCCGTGAAAGGGAATGGCAGATGGATCTTGCCTCGTCTATATGCATTGTTGATGGCGGCTTGGAGGATGTCGGCTGCAAGCACAATGATCAGGGGCACAGCGGGTCACCTTGTCGCACCCCGGTGCGACAGTGAAACTGACGGCCCGGGACACCATTTAGTAACACCGATGAGCATCCCGTGGAGAAAATGCATTTTATCCAAGATAGCCACTTGTCATTGAAACCCATCTGCGTCATAATGTTTAACATGGGTGTGTGCTTAATCGTGTCAAAGGCTTTGGCGAAATCAAGTTTGAGCAGAATAATCTCCCTCTTAGAGGCGTGACATTGATGGACATATTGGAAGGTCCACACCAAACAATCCTGTATCATTTGCCCTTTGATGAAACCATACTGGTTAGTGTGAATGATTTTTAAAATGACACGTTGAAGGCGGTTGGCGAGAAGCTTGGTGTTCAGCTTAAGGCAACAATTGAGCAGCGTGATCGGTCTGTAGTCATTCACATTCTCCGGCGAGTTGGTTTTTGGGATTTGGGTTATCAGGCCACCATTTATACTTGTGAGGTCCAATTCTTGTTGATGAAATTTGTCACAAAGGTTATAAAAGTGTTGTTTGATGATAGGACAGCACGCTTTGAGAAAAACTCCACTAAAACCATCAGGGTCGGGCACTCGATCAGCCGACATTTCTTTGATTACTGCATCGACCTCATCATGTGTAAATGGTTCAGTTAACTGGTCCAGATCATGATGGCGCTGAACGATGTTTGAAAGGTTGAACTTCATTTCCGTCGGTCTCGAGGTGCCCAAACTATCAATGTAAGTTTGAAACAGGAGTGCCTCTTAACCTGAATGATTGTCGACAAGAGTTCCATCATCTTTTCTGAAACTGGCGATGTTGTTATGGTGATATCTTTCAGTGGCAACTGCCTATAAGAATTTTGTATTTTCATCGCCAAACTTGATCCACCGAATGGTGCAGCATTTTTTCCAATACTGATTTTGGTAATTAAGAAGGCGCAGCAGGTGCTTCTTGAGGATGTTACAAAAATTCATCTCTGGGATTGTTAACTTTCTGCTGTTTTCAAGTTCATCCAGATGGGCTAGCGTATCGTTGCAGTTAGCAATGGCCACCGATAGGTAGGAAAGGTTTTCGCTCCAGATCTTAAGAGCGTGGCGAAGAGCTTTAAACTTGCGGCAGAGTATGGATGCAGCATTTTGGGCTCTAACCGGTCTGTTCCAAACCTCTTGGACAAGATCCATGAAACCAGGGTGTAGAATCCAGAAAGGTTCAAAACGGAATATCTTGCTTCGTGGAACGGTAATTTGGATGGAAACAACGCATGGCACATGATCAGAGACAAGCTTACCAAGGGGTTTAACCAAAGTGTTAGGATAAACGTTGGTCCAATGAAGAGATGTGAAGAACCAATCGAGTTGTTCGAGGAGGGGGTCTTGTTTCATATTGCTCCAAGTATAGGATCGACCCTTTATAGTTAATTTAATGAGACTTTGCTTGCGGATAATTTCATTAAATGTACACATGTCATTAGGACACCCCCAGGCTTGTTGCGATTATCAGGAGCACGAATGTAATTAAAATCACCAATTAAGAGCCAATTTGCATGCTATGAATATCCAAATCATAGAGCCAGTTCACGAACGAAACACGCGCATCACCAGTACATGGGCCGTATACATTAACTAGTGTCCAAGAGTGCGATGAGAGCGTGCTAGCGAAGTTAATGACCAGGGCAAAGTTAGACGAAAACACCACATTGCCTGTGAATACATAACTTTTCCAAATAGTAATTAAACCCCCCGAAGCGCCTTGAGAGGGAACATAAGCAAATTGATCAAATTGTTTAGGGCAATAGGACTTAATGAAAGATAACTCAAAAGAGGTCTTTTTTGTGTCTTGAAGGCAAACGACCGAGCAACCACTAGTTCGAATGGCATTATTAAGGGCTAACTGCTTATCATCAGAATTTAAGCCTCAGATATTCTAGCAGAGCACCTCCCAACTACGCAAAAGGGGCATGAGCTGAAGAGGAGCTAAGCCTGGGAAATGTCCTCCTCGCCTATCAGATCGTCAGCGAGCAGATTACCTATGCGTGCAGTCGAAGTGGACGCAGGTTCAGGAGCTGCATTGAGGATTTCTTCAGTAAGTTCAGCAGTAGTTACAACACATCGATTGATTCCAATCTCCTGAAATACATGCACTGGTGTGGGTGGTGCATCATCAGAATGTGTCTCTTGGGCGGAGGAGGAAGATTCAATCGAAGGCATCAGTCGTGGCTTCGCCCTAGAGATGGTAGGCCGAGCATCATCACTTGGTTGATCTTGAAGCCATTGTATTTATTGAACCTATTGCTATGATGGACTTCAGCAGTAGAAATGGGAGCAGGAGCACGATGGCCATGAGTCACAACAGGGCCAGCAGGTTCAGTGATGGAGCTAACTGCAGCGAGACCAAGCGTGTCATGGGCAAGCCTAGGGTTGCGATCCGTCGACTGAGGTGGACTGAAACTGGCGTTCCCGAGAGGCTGAGCAGCTAGCAGAGATGTAGTTTCGGTTGGAGCAGGCTCAGGAGAATTTTTCTGCACTGGCAAAGATAACTGCTGATGACTATCAGAGATTTCTTCCAGCACTACACTGGTACGCGTCGGTCATAAACAAATGGTTTTTAACCCCTTTCCGCGAAGAATTTGGAACCATCGCCAAGTGAGTGTGGGCGATAGGGGGATCCTTCCCACACGACCCAGAAACCATCGGGGATATGCCCTCCTGGCACACACGCTCGGCAAAATGAGGTCATGTGCGACCGGCAAGCGCTCAAATACGGAAATACGTACAGTAGAGCTAAAAATACAATTATACGGAAAAAAAATTTCCGGTCACAAGTACATCCCACACAGTCAGTCCCCGCTAAATGTTTCCGTTCATATGTACATCCCACACAGTCGCTCCAAGGAAAACGATTCCGTTCACAGGTACATCACACAATTTTCCCCGTTAAATCATTTGCGTTATTGAATGTATCACACACGGTCTGTAGAAGAAACTGTGCGGCAAAGGTTGTTCATCACACACAGTTTTTATGTGGTAAACGTTTGCGCAAGGTAGCCTAACGCAAACAGTTTTCAAGAGAAAGTCGTGTGTGATTGTTCATTGATCCAACATGGTTTATTCCTAGAAACTGTGTGCATTACCTGAGGTCATCGCCCACGGTATTTTTTCAACAACCATTTGCAATAGCAAAACCCAATTAGCAGGCTAATTCGCCATTAGTAGGCTAATTATCCAATTATTCACAATCCAATTATTAATCTAATTGACATTTCATATTAAGCACACAATATATTTCATTTCCATATTAAGGAAGTAGACTTTCATAATTAAAATACATCAGAGTTGTCGGTGGGAATGACACCTATGGGATCACAAGAATCCCCACTACGGTCGCGGGGCGCGGGGTCGTGAGAAGAGCAGATCAAACAGATAGCACACGGTTTCTTTATCCAGGTTCGGGCCGCGAGGATGCGTAAAACCCTACTCCTGCTTTGGTGGTTTGTTTATCTGTGTTCTTGAACTAGCAATGGGGCGTGAGGAGCTCCCAAAAGCCGAATCCTCCTCCTGGTCGCCTTGGGCCTCCTTTTATAGGGAAAGGGTTGCCAAAGTGGCACACAGGAGGTGGAAAGGGTACAGATGATCTGAGTTTATCCTCACATTACATGACAAGGCGCCTTTAATGCGTCTTGCTTAGGTGTCCTTGCTTTATCGGGACGGGAGGGCCTGTCTCGTCTGTCGCCGCTCCCTCTCGTGTCGACACGCAGCTACAGCCAGCGGTGCCCATGGTGCCATGTAGGCAGGCAGGCAGCTGAGGTGGCGCAGTGGTGGGTCTCCACGAAGACCCGCTTTCCTCCACACAGGTGCCTGCCCGACTGGTTGGGTCGGCAGCTGCATGCGAACGGTGGTGGAGGTTTGATTGGCGTGGGCCTGATGGTGTCCCTACGGGTGTTCTTGTCAAGGGCCTCGCCGTAGCCCCGGTAAGGGTCTTGCCGGGGCCCCGGCAAGGGTCTTGCCGTGGCGCCTGCTGTCATCCCCGGCAAGGCTCTTGCCGAGGGCCTTGTGATCCTCCTTGGCTGGGATCCCGCCAAGGGTCGTCATCTTCTATAGTGTGTATCTGATCTTGAATGTCTTCACAAAGATCTGCATGCCACCACGAGGATGTCTCCCGAATCCTTTCCCCATGGGGGCAGTGGACTCAAGGGTGATTCGCTCCATAGGTGTGGGGCGACCTGCCATGGCAAGGGTCTTGCCGGGTTTGCTAAAACCGCCTCCCGGCAAGGATATTGCTGGGGGAGTCCGCTTCGTCCCCTTTGCTCTTTGTGGTCTTGGTCTTGGCGTCGTTCTGCTCCTTTCGGGCTTCGGCCTTACCTTGGCTCACCTCCTTGCCTTGCTCGGTGCTTGGTGGTGCCGCGGCTCGGACTGCCGATTAGCGATTATAGGGGTACAAAATGTGTACCCCTCTTTTTGTACACCGACGGGAGCCCCTGGGCCTTGGCCACACGTAAGCGCAATCGCGTCGTTAGGCTAGGCCCAAAAATGGTGCGCGGGCAGGCGGGGTGGTTTTTACCGTGGTTAGTCTCTTCGCGCACTGCGTTTCCCATGCCTCCCGCGCGTGGCTCGGCGTGGGGAGGCGTGCGTGACGTGGGCAGCATGCGTGGGGCTGAACTCTGCGCACATGCGTCACGTTGTAGTAAAGGGGGCGGTTCGCGCCTTCCCCATAAACGGAGGGAGGCGTGGAGGCGCGGCCCATTCTTGAACGGGCCGAGGCGTGGTCTTCAAGGCGTCCACTCCCCATGATCACGGGGTGGGGAGAGGTCGCCTCACCCGTCGCCTTGGTCCCGCGTGCCTACCACGCGGTTCTCATGCGCTTGGGGTGGCGAACAATGGAGGCGGGAAACCGGGCCGTCGCGGGCTGGGGCAGCGGGTTGGTCCCAGTTCCCTGCGCCTTCCGCGTCTTGATTGGCCGAGCGGGGCGGCCGAGCCCCCACCCCGTTCCTTTATAAAGAGCGGGAGGGGGGCGAATGGTGTCCCGCATTCTGCCATCTCCTCCTTCCTTCAGCTTCTGCCCCCCCCCCCTCCATCCGCCATGGAAAGAGGGAATCCTGGCCCTTCAACGATGGCGGCAAGGGTCGCCGCTCGACAATGCGTCCTTCTTTCTCCTGCACCTACGGTGGCAGAGCCAGCGGCGAGGGGAAGGGGGAGGGGCGAGGCCGAGGCGCTCGGGGAAGAGGAGGTCGGGGCGGCGCGCCGGTCTCGCCTCCGCCCGTAGTTCCTCCCCCCATGGAGGGCCATGTTGGGGATGATCCTTGCGAGTTCTTCGTCAGGCTGCGCCGGCCGCCTCGCCGTCGCCTTCGTCTCCCGACTCCATTCGCGCGGGAGATGGAGCTGGATCCGCCGGAGTCATTGCGGCTGCACATGAGGGGCTGTGGGATCAGCGGTACGCGAGTTCGCGTCGACTTCCCAGCCCCTCACGTGATGTATCTTCGATGGGGATGGAAGACGTTCGCTCACATCCACCGCTTGTGGAGGGCTCACTCTCCATTTCAAGGCGATGGAGGGCGGCCTCCTCTTCGTCAAGGTCTTCGGGCTCTTCGGGACCAGGGCAAGGTGCTGCGTGGAGAGCTCTTCTGATAGCGAAGACTCCTCCTCGGGCAGGAGTGGCGAGGAGGACAGCGGCAGCGACGACGAGGGTAGCGGGCGGCAGGATGACGGGATTGACTAGTTGTCGGGCGCCGCTCCATGCGGCACCAGCGACCCCATCATCCGTGTCGCCGGCTTCCTGAACTTCTCGGGGTCGTCTCCTTTGGCGGCTGGCGTTGGGAGGCTGCGGAAGAGGAAGAGGGCGGGCGGCAAGGCCGTCAAATCGGAGTACGCGGGCACCGACGCCTTTGACGCGTGCTAAAGTCCTGCCGGCTCGTCTTCGAGCTCTGCTTCCGGCGTCGCCATCACCATCCAGCCTTCGGACAGCCACCGAGATGTTCTCCTGGTGTCTCCTGCCACTCGTAGCTTCGCCTAAGGCGCCCTTTTGCCCTTTTCGCCTCCTTGACCTGCCTCCTGAGAAGAGGGACAAGAAAGGGGTTACGGGCACCTTATCTCTTTTTAGCTTGTAAGCCTCTGGGCCTTGATTGAATTTAAAACTTGTAATCCAATCATTCATGTTTTTCATTCCCCATGGGTTGTACCTGAGTGGAATGTTTTTAATGAAAAAGGGATGCTTGCCGGGTCATTTGTTTGCGGGTAGAACCCACGACAAGGAGTAAATCCTTGATATCCCTAAGATAAACATTTCTTTGCCCGACAGCGAGCCTGTCGTCTTCCCACTTCGCTCGACCTTTCTCACGCTTTTGGCGGAGGCAGGGATGAGGTGGAGTTCAGCTCCTCGTTTCATCCTTTTGCTGCCGCGACTACGACCAAACCTGGCCCCAGGAACGAGCCCTAGGGCCTAGAGTTTTAGGGGAGCACGGTAGCTTTGGGAAAAAAACGAGGTTTCACATACCTCAGTCCATAAGGGAATGCATGATAAGGGATGAAGAACTTATCTGAGGCTGTAGCCCCCGACAACTCTGGTTTGCCGTGGGTGAATCTTTGCACTTGCAGCCCCGGCAATCTTGGCTTGCCGGGTCTAGAATCTTGAGCATGTCCCTCTTTCCTTTTTCGCCCTCAAGTGATCCGGCAAGGATATCTGTGAGTCCTGCGAACCAAAGAAGACAAAGGAACGGCAAAGAGATGCACACTCGACTTCTAAGCTAGGGGTTAGTCGCCGCTAAACACTATCAACCCTAACCAAGGACGAGACTCGACCTAGCATGCATGCTATAACTTAGGGCGCCAGCGCTTCATTTATCTATGCTCAGGGTCTACGCCTGGCTTTGTACAAAGGGTTACATGCATCATCGGCAATGCTTGTACAAAAGGTGGCTTGCCGGGGGGCCCGGCAAGCCGCGCCTCACGGGTAGAACTTGCGAAGATGCTCAATGTTCCAGGAGTTATTCACCGGGCAGCATCTTCGGTCTCGAGCGACTGCGCCGGCACCGTGACTCGTATTACCCGATAAGGGCCTTCCCACTTTGGCGTCAACTTGTTGGAATTCTTGGCTGATTGAATGCACCGAAGGACAAGGTCGCCTTCCTCAAGGCTTCGGGCATGAACCTTGCGGCTATGGTAGCGTCGCAAGGCTTGCTGGTAGCGTGCTGCTCTCACAGCCGCCCGAAGACGATCTTCCTCAAGGAGCATTGCATCATCTTGCCGCAGTTGCTCTTGCTCAAGCTCGTCATAAGCGAGCACTCGAGGTGACCCGTATATGAGTTCAGTGGGGAGAACTGCTTCTGCCCCGTATACTAGGGCAAAAGGTGTCTGGCCGGTGGCTCGATTTGGCGTCGTCCTGATCGACCAAAGAACCGCCGGCAACTCATCAATCCAGCGCCTTCCACTCTTGTGCAGCCTGTCAAAGGTCTTGGTCCTTAAGCCTCGCAGTACTTCAGCATTTGCCCTCTCAGCTTGACCATTGCTTCGTGGGTGAGCAACGGAAGCAAAACAGACTTTGCTGCCGAGGTCTTGGGTATATTGCATGAAGGTGCGGCTTGTGAACTGTGTGCCGTTGTCGGTGATAACCTGTTAGATGCGTAAAACAGCACAGTAGTCCCTTGAAGAACTTGACGGTTGACTGAGCTGTGACCTTCCTTACCGCCTCCACCTCCGGCCACTTTGTGAACTTGTCGATTGCAACGTACAAGTACTCAAAGCCCCCGACAGCGGGGGGGAAAGGGCCCAGTATGTTGAGCCCCCAGACCGAGAAGGGCCAAGAGAGAGGAATGGTTTGAAGGGCTTGAGCTGGCTAATGAAGCTTCTTTGAATGGAACTAACACGCTTCACACCTGGTGACTAGTGTCGTCGCATCCTGGAGGGCGGTGGGCGGAAGAAGCCTTGCCGAAATGCCTTGACGGCAAGAGCCCTTGACCCAATGTGGGATCCACATATGCCTCCGTGTATCTCCGCCAACAGCTCCAGTCCTTCCACTCTAGGGATACACTTCAATTTCACACCGTTCGGCCTCTTTACATGCAGGGCGTCATTGTGAACTGGTACATGGTAGAGCGACGGGCTACTTTTCCGCTTCTTCCTGCTCCTCGTGAAGTTCCCTGTTGGAGGAATCGGACGGTATCTGTGCCACGCTGGAGCACAGGGCTCGACGGCGAGGACTAAAGGCATTTCCTCCGCTATAGGAGCGGTTGTCTCGACGGCAGGAGCTTGAAGCTCCGCCGGAGCCAGTCGTCCCGTGGCGGGCTTAGTATCCCCGGCAACATCCTAGCCGGCGGCTCCGGGGAGCACGGCGGGAAAGTACTTGCCGGATCCTGATTACCTCCTCTTATTCTGCTCTGTTGATGGATCAACGGATGGCTGAGTTAGCTGAAGCACAAAGGTACCTGGTTCCACAGGTAACTTGAGGGCAGCGTGTTTTGACAGGTAATCGGCGATATAGTTCTCCGCTCGGGGAACGTGTTCAACCTGTATACCATTGAAACATTCTTCCAGCTTTCTTACTTCATCAACGTAGGCCTTCATCAACGGGCTCTGGTAATCCTTGTTGACTTGCTTGACAACAAGCTGCGAGTCCCCCTGACAATTAGTTTCTTGATTCCGAGGTCCCCTGTGATCCTAAGACCGGCAAGCAGCCCTTCGTACTCTGCCGTATTGTTTGTTGACACCTCCCTGGGGAAGTGCATCTAGATCACGTACTTGAGGTGCTCTCCGGTGGGCGCGACAAGCAGTACGCCAGCCCCGGCGGCTTGTAAGGAGAAAGCTCCATCAAAGTACATGATCCAATCACAACTTGCCTCCTTGCCGGGGAGAGCAGTCTCTTGGGCTTCTTCTCAGGCGTTGCGGTCCATTCTGCAATGAACTCCGCTAGGACTCGGCTCTGAATCATCGAAGTACTTTCAAACTTGAGGCCAAAGCTGGACAGCTCCATTGCCCATTCCACAATTCTTCCCGTTGCATCCGGATTGTGCAATATCCGTTGCAGAGGGAAGCGAGTGACGACAGTGATCTCGTGTGCCTGGAAGTAGTGACGCAGCTTCCTCGAGGCCATAAGAAGGCCGAAGAGCAGTTTCTGCACGCCGGAGTACCTTGATCTAGCCCCCTGCAGGAGGGAACTAACAAAGTAGACCGAGTGCTGCATCATTTTCTTCTTCGGCGGAACTTCAACTGGCTGTTGCATCTCTGCATTGGTGGTATCGGGCTCTGCCGCTGCCATTACCTCGTTGTCAACCTCTCTCTGCGCCACTAGTGCGGCGCTGACCACCCGGTCCGTTGCTGCCAGGTATAGCAGCAACGGCTCCTGTGGCCTAGGCGCAACTAGTATTGGCGCGGAGGAGAGGTACTTCTTCAAACCTTGCAATGCTGCTTCGCTTCAGCGTCCACTCCATCGGGCCCGCCTTTTTCGTGATCATGAAAAAGGGAAGGGCGCTTCAGCGCATTTGAAATGAACCTGCCCATGGCGGCGACGCAACCAGCAAGCCGACGCACATCCTTGATTCGCTTGGGTGCTTCAATCTGCTCTATAGCTTTGATTTTGTCCGGATTGGCCTCTATCCCACGCCAGACACCAAGAACCCCGAGAAGCTTGCGGACGGGACGCCAAAGACGCACTTCTTAGGGTTCAGCTTGAGATTGATCTTGCGCAGGTTTGCAAATGTTTCTTGCAAATCTGGTATGAGGGTTGCCCTGTCCTTGGTTTTGACCACTATGTCATCCATATAAGCTTCTATATTTCTATGGAGCTGGGGTTCAAAACCAATCTAGACCGCCCTTGCAAACGTCGAACCAGCACTCTTCAACCCGAAAGGCATCCACATAAAACAATACGTACCACATGGGGTGATGAATGATGTTTTCTCTTCGTCTTCTCTTGTCATGAAGATCTGGTGGTAGCCGGAGTAGGCGTCGAGGAATGACAACAGATCACACCCAGCCGTGGAGTCAACAATCTGGTCGATGCGCGGCAACGGGAAGGGGTCTTTAGGGCAAGCCTTATTGATATCTGTAGTCAATACACGGTCTCCACTTCCCATTTGCCTTGGCGACTACGACCGGATTGGCCAACCACGTTGGATGGAGCACTCCTCTTACCAAACCCGCTGCATCCGGTCTTCGGATCTCTTCTCGATGAACTCTTGTCGTTCCAAAGCTTGCTTTTCGACCTTCGCTTGACGGGCCGGCGCATGAGGGCAGACGGCAAGGTGGTGCTCAATCACCTCCACAGGAACACCAGGGATGTCGGAAGCTTGCCATGCAAACACATCGACATTCGCCTGCAGGAAGGTGATGAGCGCGTCTTCCTATTTGTCGTCAAGGGTGGAGCTTATGGTAAAAGCCCCTCCCGTGCCGTCCTCATTGACAGAAACCTTCTTGGTTCCCGGCGGTATGGCCCTAGGCTTCTTGTTTCCGCCGGTGGAGCTCTCTGGCACGTCCTCGACGGCAGCGCTACACTCCGAAGAGGTGCGCTTGCCGGAGTGGGTGTCCGAGGTCTCACCGGTCTTCTTCTTCTTCTTCTTCCCTCCCGGGGTCCCAGCGGCAGGAGCAAGTGCCCTAGTGGCGGCAGCTGCTGCAACTGCTTGCTGGTATAGTTGGTCAGCGCAAATCAGCGCATCTTTCTTATCGGAGGGGATGGTGATGATCGTCACAGGTCCTGGCATCTTCAGGGTGTTGTAGGCGTAGTGTGACGCCACATGAACTTGGCCATCGCTGGGCGGCCAAGGATCCGGTTGTAGGCAAGGGCTCTTGGCAACATCAAACACGATCCTCTCCATCCTGTAGTTCAGGTCGCTTCCAAAAGTCACGGGCAGCGGGACCTTTCCATTGGGTTGGCTTCTTCCCGGGTTGACCCCTGAAACGTGCCCGTCTCTTCGAGGTCTCCATCAGGAATCTGCAGTTTCTCGATCACGGCAGGCGAGATCAAGTTCAGACCGGCCCCGCCATCGACTAGCATCTTCGTCACCTTGAGGTTGCGTATTGTTGGTGAAACCAACAACGGCAAGCACCCGACCGCAGTAGTGCGATCAGGGTGATCCTCAGTGTCAAAATGATAGGTGTGCTGGACCACTTCAGCGGCCTTTGGGCATCAAACGACGGCTCTGCCGCTGTCTCTCGCGCCCACTGTTTAAGCCGGCGGTGAGAAGTATGCAGCGAGGCGCCACCGTCGACGCACCTGGCCTCTGTAGCTTTCTGGAACTCTTGGTCGCCGGATTCGTCGTCCTCTTCGTGATCGTCGTCTTCTGGCTTTCTGTCACGGCCCCGGGCGGGCCTCTCCTGTTGTTTATCCTTGCATGACGGCCCGCTTTGGCGTCGCGCTTCTTGCCGGACCCCTCAGCACCGTCTGGGCCCTTCTCCTTGTCCCGCCTCTCATACTCAGCCCTCTGCTTCTCAGCGAGGAGCTCAACTTGTCGGCAATCTTGGAGGGCATGGCCTTTGGTGCGATGGATCTTGCAGTATCGCTTGTCGGAGTTTCCTGGCTTCTTGGCAGCCGCCAAGGCCCGGCAGGCGACACATCCGGCAACTTCCTTGCCGGGGTCGTCTGCCTTGGTTGTCTTGGTGGAGCCGGCGCCATCAGATCCCTCAACGGCAAGCATGTCTTTTCCTTTGCTCTTCCTGTTGCGGCACTGGCCTTTCTTCGCCGGGGCGGCAATATCCTCATCTGAGGAGTCGGTTTCCACGCCCGCATCTTCGCTGGGGTACTTCCTTCCCTCTTCAGCTCGGGCACATCTGTCAGCAAGAACATAGAGTTCTGCTACATCTTTCACCTTGTTCATTGCCAGCTCTTCGCGCATCTTGCGGTTACGCACGCGTTACGATGGAACGCACCGATGATGGCGGCGGGATGAACATCGTGGATATTGTATCAGATCCGCTGAACCTCTCAGATATACTTGCAGAGACTCTCGCCTCCCTTCGGGGAATGACGTGCAGGTCGCTTGCTTGGCCATGGGCTTGGTGGCCTCGGTAAAAGGCGCCCACGAACTCATGGCACAAATCCGACCAGGAGGAAATAGAGTCTACCGGCAAGTGCATCAACCATGACATGGCGTTGGGTTTAAGAGCCAACGGAAAGTAATTCGCAAGCACCTTATCATCACGGGCTCCGGCAGCTTGCATCGAGATGGTGTAGATGCTGAGGAACTCAGACGGGTGGGTCTTGACGCTGTACTTTTCGCCCACGTCGGGTTTGAAGGTGCGGTGAGTGGGCCACTGGAACTGCCGCAGCTCACGGGTAAAAGCCGGACAGCCTACCTCGTAAGGTAGGCCTCCAGGGCTCCCCGGTGTCGGGTGGCTCACAGCAGGCCCTGCTCACCTGTCTGATTGGTGGCGCGCTCCGCGCCGGCGCTCGATAGTGGTTCGAGCGTCTTCATGTTCTCGTTCCCGAAGAACTCGGCGCTGGTCACCGTGGGCCCGCGGGTCGGACGATGCTACGGAGATTTCGTCTCCCATAACATCGTGACGGGCTGGCATCCGCGGTACCGGGCGAGGAGGAGGCGAGTGCACCGTGGTTGCGGCGCCGCCGGCTTTCCTGCCACTGGGGCGTGGGACTCCGTCGGAGCGTCGACCCGCGGGCTCCACCGGACTCGGTTCGTCTTTGTTGGCCACCGCAACAAGGCATCGGATAGTGGCTCTCCATTCGTCGAGTTTCCCCGTAGTGGGAGGAAAATCGAGGAGCAATCGCTGCAGCAGCGCAAGGGCTTCTTTGGCGTTGGTGGCGGCGAAACCTGCACGGATCGCGGCAGCTTCGACTTGACCATGTCGAGGGAGCTCTATCACGATCCCGCGATGCGCATGCCATCTTCACCAGCGCCCGGCGGCGGGCAGGTCTTCTAAATCCGGGAGTGGCGCCGGGCTCTTTCCGCAGCGGCGACGCCAGGGGACCTCGGCGTGATTACGCCGTTCGTCGCGCGCCGCTTGAGAGGAGCACGCCGTCGGCGCCGGCGTGGGAGTCTTGGAAGCCCTCGCGTCGCCTTCGGGCGGGGTGGCAGCGATCTTGGAAGGCCCCGCGCCACCCGCGGAGGGCCTGGCTCCGTCTTTGGATTTGGCGGCGTGCGGCCCGTTACCAGGCGCACGAACATCGCCGCCTCCCAAACTTCGGCTACTGGGACGGTGTTGGTGTTCGCGAACGGCGCCCCGGGTCCTTTCTGCGACCGGTCCGCTGCTCGCCCGCGTCGGGACGGGATGTCCGGCTTCCGACGGGCCAACCGCCACCGTCATCTTCTTCTTGGGCGCCATGACGATGAAGAAGCGTCGAACTAACTTCTAGAGCCGATTCTCACAACTGCACCCCCTACCTGACGCGCCAAAGACGTCGGTGGGAACGACAACTATGGGATCACAAGAACCTCTACTACAGTCGCGGGGCGCGGGGTCGTGAGAAGAGCGGATCAAACAGATAGCACACGGTTTCTTTATCCAGGTTCGGGCCGCGAGGATGCGTAAAACCCTACTCCTGCTTTGGTGGTTTGTTTATCTGTGTTCTTGAACTAGCAACGGGGCATGAGGAGCTCCCAAAATCCGAATCCTCCTCCTGGTCGCCTTGGGCCTCCTTTTGTAGGGAAAGGGGTTGCCACAGTGGCGCACAGGAGGTGGAAAGGGTACAGTGATGCGAGTTTATACCTCGCATTACATGACAAGGCGCCTTTAATGCGTCTTGCTTAGGTGTCCTTGTTTTATCGGGGACGGGGGAGGGCCATGTCTCGTCCGTCACCGCTCCCTCTCTTGTTGACACGCGCCCTGGCCAGCGGTGCCCGTTGTGCCATGTAGGCAGGCAGGCAGCTGAGGTGGCACAGTGGTGGGTCTCCACGAAGATCCGCTAGCCGCCACGCAGGTGCCTGCCCGACTGGTTAGGACGGCAGCTGCATGCGAATGGTGGTGGAGGTTTGATTGGCGTGGGCCTGATGGTGGCCCTACGGGTGTTCTTGGCAAGGGCCTCGCCGTAGCCCCGGCAAGGGTCTTGCCGTGGCGCTTGCTGTCATCCCCGGCAAGGCTCTTGCCGGGGGCCTTGTGGTCCTCCTTGGCTGGGATCCCGCCAAGGGTCGTCATCTTCTATAGTGTGTATCTGATCTTGAATGTCTTCACAAAGATCTGCATGCCACCACGGGATGTCTCGAATCCTTGCCCCATGGGGGCGGTGGACTCAAGGGTGATTCGCTCCGTTGGTGTGGGCGAGCTGCCACGGCAAGGGTCTTGCCGGGTTTGCTAAAACCGCCTCCCGGCAAGGATCTTGCCGGGGGAGTCCGCTTCGTCCCCTTTGCTCTTTGTGGTCTTGGTCTTGGCGTCGTTCTGCTTCTTTCGAGCTTCGGCCTTACCTTGGCTCACCTCCCTTGCCTTTCTCAGTGAGGTGGTGCCCGCGGCTCAGACTGCCCGTGCACAGTTATGGGGGTACAAAAAGTGTACCCCTCTTTTTGTACACCGACAAGAGTACAACATGATATAGCTTCCCCACTTAGCTACCCCATTACACAACTGCACCAACAGCAAGTTCCACATGCAACATGTGGAACCTTTCGAAATTAGCATCATAGACGGTATATAGACAGATGCATCTCGTCTGGAAAACTACTAAAGCGGAAGGTGAATATTGAGCCTTCATTCATGTTGAAGGTCTTTGCAACTTTAGGCCAAGCACATGGATGATTGACCGTCCTTCGCCGTCCTCTTCGGAACACTTCAATATTGAACCGTGGGTGTTGTATGAAAACCGTCCTCGCCTCCTGACCATAGAGGTGGTTTGAGAGGTAATCATCAGCGAACTGCTTTGGAAATGCCTGAAAACAAGGATGTGCATAAATATCTTCTCTATGTTGGAAATGGGGCAAAGGAATAAAAAAAGGCAAGGTATAATAGTTAGTACCATCTTGTAGTGAACTGATGTCTTCGTCATTGTGTAGACAAAGATCTTGTTGGTTTTTGTCGCTAATTTCTTTATCCTAACAATCTTTCTGAGTTTCTTAATCTGATTGATATTCGTAGACAACTCATTTCCCCATATGCAAAAAGGGCCGAACAGTGGGTCAAAACCCCTGACAGCAGGACCTACATGTGCAAGACCAAATTATTAAAAACCAAACTATTAGAATGGTTCATGCAATTGCATAATAATGTGCTATTAGAGAACGGACCATGCATGTGCTAACCTCGATTGTAAACCTCAGTGCTTCCCATTGTTTCCCTGCAACACATATAAGGTAGTTAGTCACTAGGTTAAGTAAGGGTTTGCATGCTATCAGTAAAATATGTTGATGAAAAATAAGCACATTCCAGATTCATTAGATTAATTCAAGCCACACGGAAAACCCATTTACCCAAATCAAGCATGATTAAGAACTAGGAAATATATCACCTGTATATGTTTCTCATGTATGAAGTGCAGCCAAATTCGATTTATTCCTCACATGCACAACAATACAAAATTCTACCCACGACAATTGGACATTGCATTGCAGAATTGAACCAAGCAGTTAACTAAACAACACAACAAATGAACCAAACATTAACTGAGCACCACATTGCACAATATAACATACTCCTAATAGAAGATCAGACAGTTAACCAAACAGTTAACTACAGCCAATTGTAGCAATTGTATTTGTTTCTCATGTATTTACTACAGCCAAATTCAATTTATTCCTCACATGGTATACAATAACAGAATGCACCCACAACTATTGAACATCGCAGTCCAGAATTGAACCAAACAGTTAACTAAACACCACAACACAATCAACCAAACGTTAACTGAGCACCACATTGCACAATGTATAACCAAACCAAGCATGCTTGACAAATTGGAAATATAGCAATTGTATTTGTTTCTCATGTATTTTGTAAAGATAAATTCGATTTATTTCTCACATGGAAGACAATACAAAATTGCAGCCTGAAGAATTGAACATCACATTTGCAGAACTGAACCAAATAGTTAACCGAAGATGACAACTAATTAACTAAATAGTTTATAAGTGAGCACCACACTGCACGACATATAGAACATATACACTAGAGCAGCAGATTGCATGGTAAAATTAGATAGACAATTCACGAGAATTTTTGAAGGAAAGGCAGGAGCAGCAAAGGCAACGGGTAAACCGAGCATGCTTAACCGGGATAGCTAGCAAATGGCAAGGTTCTCCTCCAAGATTTGGGGGTTGGCACGAATGGCAGCCATCGCGACCTCATCCGTGCGTGCGGCCGTGATTTGCTTCTCCGCTGCCAAATGCTCCTTGAGATCCTAGCTATACTGTGTGCACCATGGCTTAGGGCGGCGCTTATTTGGTGGAGAGTCGGTGATTTGGGTGGAAGGTGTCGCGCTCGCGCCAGCGGTCGGGGCATGTGGGATGTGGAAGGAGGAGGAGGATGCGGTCAGGTGTGGATTACCTACCTGGATAGACGAGGCCGAGCAACGTGAAGGATGGTCGCCGACGAGGAGGCAGAGCTGCAAGCAGGGAGTGAAGGTTTCAACTTGAAAAGGAGGGCGGAAAGAGTGGAAATGTGGCTTTTGGTAAGGGGGAGGGGGCGGGGAGGTAGATATTTCCGTGGAAGCCAAAAATTTGGAATCGCTTCAGCCAAAAAACTGGCGCGCAAAGTGTCATCAGACACGGTCCCTTATTCAGAATTGTGTACGATATGTGGACATCACAAATGATTCAGATAGCTTAACCCGTGTGTGATGAGTTTGAATGTTGGTTCGAATTTCCATGATTACAGTGGTCATCCACGTCATTGCATAATTTGGGTACACAGAGGAGACTACAGCACACCCACACTTCTTAATCGAGCAAGTTCAGCAATTAAACAGAGCTAGCTGACCTAAACATTACTCTAACAAATTAAAGACTGGCGCTCTAAATTAAACAAAACAAAGAGTACTACTACGGCTGGTGCTCATCGATCTCCGCCGCCTCCTCCATGTCCAGCTCGCGCCCGACGGTCTCCTGGGGAAGGGGCTCCATGGCATCCATCACACCATACTCGGCAAGCATCTCACCATCCGCGTCTGCCATATCTTTGGAAAAGTCCGCCACGAGCTGGGCATGGGCGGACGCTATGTGGGCTTGGACGGGCTCCATTGTCACAAGGTATGCGGCGGAGGAATGTATGGCTTCTCGAACGCTCTCGGTGATTGCCAGCTCTTCGGCCGTGGGTTGCCGACCGTTGTCGGCGAAGCTTCACTCGATTTGTATGGTGACCGCCAGGAGCTGGGCGTGGGTCGCCTCGACATGGTCGTGGGCGGCCTCCATCAGGGCTAAGGCCGCAGCTACGGAACGGACAACTGATATGCCGCTCTCGCCAATTGCTATCCCCGAGGCAGATGTTGCTGCCGCCACCTGAGAACCAACAGCGGCCGTTTGGGCTGCCTTTTGCCGCCGATCGCGGTTGCGGCGCTCATGCACCTTGTTAGCACGCGCATGGCAGCTACGGCCGCTCTCTCTCCAGAGTGGGCCACCGAAGTTGCCCTCACGACGCGGGTCCACGTGCCCATCTTTCACCGACGAAATGATATTTAGGGAGCGAGCTAGTGTGCTTGAGACGCCGGCTGTGGACTGTAGTCGACGCACCTTCTCGTGTATGCCATAGGCGTACTATACACCGACGGTGCTCCAGGATATTTTGTGCTGCATCTCACACGGTTGCTGATAATAAGCTGTGTGCGATCTACTTGATTTTTCATCTTGATTTGAATTACATAATAGGGTCAGAGCGGCAATGGACGGTGTTTGAATTTCTAGACCTTTTATCTGGAGTGAACATGCAACTATATGTGTGTCGTAAAAGAATTGGAATTATTCAGGGTTCATTTGAACATTTTATACATTAAATTGGTTTTCTAGCCATTTTAGGTGCACAATTCAAAATTAAACTACATGCACATGCTCCAGTGCATATAAATTGGTTGAAAAATCAAATATGTGTCCTTGGGTGCATGCTTAGGTCCCATGCAAGAAATGGGAAAGAATTTCAAACACGAGGGCACCGTTTTGCTGGAAAAACATTGATTTGCCTGGTTTTAAATTCTAGTAAATCCAAAACTCGTCTGAAATTCATCAAACTTGGCATGCTATCATGGAGCGGCATCAACATGCCGTGGTAAATTTTTTGTGCCATTTGGGGCAGGTTTGGGTATATGCTTCTCACAAACCAGAGCTTCTCACAACAAGCATGATGGTTTTCGGTAGGGACCGTCCAACCTTTGGGGACGAAATGATATCCATTGCCTCTTATTGCTTTCAAATTTTTTTCTCATGTCAACATAGAACAACAAGAGTGTTGTGTTGATTTTTGTGATTTTTCAGGGTTCATTTGGACATTTATATGCATTGACTGAGTTTTCAATGCATTTATGTGCATAATTCAAATTTGAACTACATGCACATCCTCTAGTGCATATAGATTGGTTGAAAAATCAAATCTGTGTCCTTGGGTGCATGCTTAGGTCCCACGCAAGAAATGGGAATGCATTTCAAACACCAGGGCACTGTTGATTACCGGCAAAACATTGAGATGCCTGGTTTTTAAATTATAGTAAATACAAAACTCGTCTCAAATTCATGAAACTTGGCATGCCATCGTGGAGCGGCATCTGTCGGCGTGCTGCGAACGGGGGTCCCCAGACTTACCTGCCTGTAGCCTGCGGCGTGGCTCAAGTGGTGGCCCAGTACGGCTCATCTTCATCAAGACGATACTCAAGACCCTCGCGAGGGGCCAAGCCTCGCGGGGCGGATGACACAAGGCTTCCTCAAGGACGGCCTTGCCAGGCATGCTCGCGAGGAGGTGGAGAGATCAAGGAAGGGTACCTCGCAAGGTGCTGTGACGCCAGCCATGACGATCGAGGCCATGCGGGCGCCGGCCTGTGCAGTGTCCTTGTTTCCTCTTTGGTGCAAAGGGGGCAAGCACAGACGTGGAGTACCGAGGCATCAGGCAAAGGTTGCTGATGGTGTCCTGGACTAGGGGGTACTCACCACGTCGTCCCCCAATCGGTTAGATTGGGCCGAGGACCCCTAGGGCCGCATACTCATGGGCCGATGGGCCCGACAGTGCCGCATACAAGGAAGATTCCACAAGACTTGGTGATCAAGGCAAGGACTCCTCCCCCACCGGCGTATTCGGCTAAGACTCTTGTTATCCTAGGCCTCTGGTGCATTATATAAACCAGGGCCAGGCTAGTCGACACATATACAATATACAACAATCATACCATAGGCTAGCTTCTAGGGTTTAGCCTCTCTGATCTCGTGGTAGATCTGCTCTTGTACTACCCATATCATCAATATTAATCAAGCAGGAGTAGGGTATTACCTCCATTGAGAGGGCCGGAACCTGGGTAAAAACATTGTGTCCCTTGTCTCCTGTTACCATCCGCCTAGACGCACAGTTCGGGACCCCCTACCCGAGATCCGCCGGTTTTGACACCGACATTGGTGCTTTCATTGAGAGTTCCTCTGTGTGTTCGGCAAAAGGTCGATGGCTCACCTGCAGGTCAACTGCGACTTCGACATCTTCGTCACCAGCTCGACTGGTCACCTTGGTTCGACCAAGGACTGCGCCCTACCTCCGATCGTCATGTTCGGATGAGGGCCTTCATCAACATTAACTCCGATCTCTATCAAGATCATGGAGGAATCATCCAGGGAGCCCGAGGGCTCAACGTCAACATTGCCCTCGGGCGACCGTACTATTTTTCAGGAAAGCGGAGTTGTGTCCTCCGCCACCGCCTCCTCAAGCGTCGTTTTAACGATTGCCTCGGTGGAATTGTGCGGAATTGAGTCTACAACAACCCTGGAAAATTTCGTCGAATTCCGATGGAGGAATCTCTGGCAATCTCCGGTATACCGGAGCCGCATTGAATCTGGACGAGAATCCGGACGAGTTTAGGGCGTGGTGTCCAGCTTCTAGCTCGGACTTCCTTTGGAAGATCCGACCGTTGATCGGCTTCAGAATTCCTATATCTACCACCCCTCAAAATTTCAGCTCGATCCGACCGTCCAAACTCCGGGATCTTCCGATTAGTGCATCACTTTTCGGATCTGTTTTCTGCGTGAAAACGAACCCGACCCGAGTTCGTCTTTTTTATGAACGGGATTTCGGACATCCTTTTTGAAGGAAGTTTTGTATGGGGTATTGTGTTTTGTTTCCGAACACATCCCACTAACTTTAAGATCTTTTGAACATGATCTTCAACATCATGCTTTGGTGTCAAACCAGTCCCGGCAATATTGCTCCACGGTATCGACCGCGCTGACATCGTCGTCACTTTGTTGAGCCGAGCACAACTTCTCCGGATCATCATCTCGGCAAGCCGAACAAGAGTCCGACATCGCGAAGGATAAATCATCACCAACATCGCCGCCCCACAGATTACACGGAGCGGGCATACCGGCATCGCCGCACGGTCGCTTCATCAAGCCGGCATCGACCACGTCACGACCTGCATAGGCAGGGCCGCACTATTGCTTCTTTAAGCTGGTGTCCATCACGCCGACCTACTTCGACATCTCGGCTGGACCGTGGGCTTCGCCATCTCTTCATCAACCTACTCCGGACACTTCGGCGTCACTAGCCGACCAGGCGATGGGTGCGCGGATCGAGTCCCAATTTTGGGAATCACCTTCCTTTGGATTGCTACAACAAATAAACCAGGTGCTATTAATCCTAGTATTTCTTTTTGCTTGTTTGGGTTAATTTTTCCCAAGGAATTATTACTCTGGTTTGTCCATCATATGTACATAGGTCTATCAAATGGTGGCCGCGATTATCGACGGTCGCATGATGGTTCGGTCGATTTCCGTACATAGTCCGGCGAACGCCGCATCCGGAACTCGGACCGACCTGTGAATCCAGGCTTTGCCACGCCTTTATTGCATTACGCCGACGACCTGCATCGACATCGACTTTGGTGCCAGGCCATATTTCTTTTATTACTCACTTTGCATAAATTATTTATTATGCAACAATTTTTTTTATTACTATTATCTCTGATTTGCACTATTTTTTGTGCATAGGAAAATGATCCAGCCGGACTATATCCTTTGACGTCACCTCACCGAATGGCGGGCTTCGTCAACACTTCATTACCCCATGCCAGGACTTCGCATCACTCTGCCGTCCTGCATTGACCGTGCTATGTCACCACTTGGAGTGCCGAAGCTCTTTGCTCCGCCACCTCGGGACCGGCTTGGGGGATGGAAACTTGTCCCGCATCAAGCTCGGACTGCGTCGTCAATAACGAACACATTAACCAGCTAAGTTGCCTTCATGCTCAAAGTTTTAAATTTGTAACTTGTGTTCGGTTCGACCAAGCATTATACTTTTTTGGAAAAAAAGTTGCTTGTAAAATTTTTTCTTGTCCAAACTTTGTTCAAGACATACTTGACGCGCTACCCGCTCATTATACTGGGGCTTCTTTAATGTAAGCTTACTAATACGGGCTTTATGCCCAACACATGTGTCACACTTCCGCATGTACCTTTTATTCACCATTATATGCATCGATATGACTTAAGTTTTGGCCAAGCTGGGTTGCTCGGCTCCTGTGCTTACCCCTACGTTCCCGATTGTTCGGCTAGGTGGTAAAGGGAGCACCTCTGCGATTATTCTTGTCGGGTCACCGGATGTGTACCTCGGACTGGGTGAAGCCGAAAGCTAAGCGTTCTTAAGGGAATACTCGGTCGGTGAACTAAAAGATGATTTCGACCTATTTATTTACCTGCCCCAGATGTTTTTCTGCTCTTTTCGCAGTCCGGACATGCACTTTAGGGCATGCCTCCTGTGGAAAGGAACCCCTAACGGAACTATTCTCCTGGAAGATGTTTCTTACTAACCATGTAATAGAACATAACTAGTTTGGCACTTGTCTGATAAAGCACTAATGACCCCTACGCCTGGTCTCCATGCATGCCCCGGTTTTTATAACCGCGAGGGTATTCGGACACACTCCAGACTATTGGGTCCAGAGGTTGAAGCGAAAAGCTCCGCTACGACAAAGGATCTACAATCCGGCTAGAAGGCATTTTACATGTCACCTTACATTATATAGTCAACTTTTACCCAAGTCACTTGGGGGCTCTTATGTTTATTTGAGCCGTTTCATACTATGTGTTTTTCTTCTTAGTCGTTGCAAAGTTTTTATTATTTATCACTCCTTTTTTTTCTCGACACGAGTGTGCGGTCACTAGCCGGGGAGCCTAATCTCTCTCAAAACCGCTAGGGTTTCGTTCTCTAAACTGGCCTAATGGGAAGTACTCCGCCTTCGGGATGGGAGACTGAATCCGTAGGCTGACCCGCTTGAAGTCCTGAGATAGGATGTGTCATGTTAAAGCATGACAGAAGCACTTTTTTTCTCTAAAGTCCAATTTTTGGATTGGCACCGAACACTTGATCTTGTTCGGACGTCATGTTTTTACTGACGTTTTTTTGGTTTTTTTGGGTTTTCCAAGCTTTTGGCACTTTTAAACTATTATGTGTTTTCAGCACAAGTCTTGCAGTGCAACGCCAGACACCTTTAGAGATTCAGCAAAAACATTCTCGGATATTGCTATATATGCATCAGTTTCAAATTGTGTCTTCGGTCAATAGTTGGGTTGCCCGGCTCCCGCGCTTGCCTCCTACGTTCCGCTTTGTTCGGCTAGGTGTGCAAAGGAAGAACCACTGCGATTGTGCTTCCAGCTCGCATGGTCAAGCACCTCAATGGAGAAAGCCGAAAACTGACTGTCACAATAGGTGTAAACTGGTCAGCGATCCGATGACTATATAAATGACGGGCCATTAATAAAATTAGCCGAAGTGTTTCCGGCTTGACCTTGACTGTCGCCGAACACTACTGGGGGCTAGTAACTGGCCTCCCAAACTAAATCCTCAATATTTTGCTCTTACATTGGAGCTGAGGTTTCATGATCATGCTTAGCATGACAACCCAAAGAAAGGAACCGATAAGCGGGACTATTTTCTTTGGAATACATTTCTTACATTAAACTGCCATATAACATATCTCTCTGCGTACCTTTGTTTATAAAACCGTATGGCCAGATTGCCTTGTTTGTCGTAAATCTTTGCCCTCATAAAGGCTTTATAAAGTAGGACAAACACTCCTCGGCTACTGGCCGAGGAGGTTGAAGCTGATGGTCGGTCAACAAAGTTTTGTACAATGCGGATCCGAGCATTAATGACATAAAGTACTTGGATACATTGAGTCACTACACATAATTTGTGATTTTACTATGGATATCGATCCTTAATTCGGTCACCCGTGCCCGCATTAAGGCTCGGGGGCTACTGGGCTTCGGGCTTATTATTTACAAATATTAAAGGGGCATATCAATCCCCACGATGCGGTGTTGCCACCCGACCGGTGTCTCGGGGCTACTGCATTACTGTTCTATGAAGAAAAATTTTAAGTGCAATACAGGTTTCGAGGAAATTTTGATCCTCGGGTTGGTCGGCCGCACCCAACCCGAGTCTCGAGGATCGAGCATGCTGCTTTTGTGTCCCAAAGTATTCTCATTGAGCTAGGACTCTGATCCTCGTGCCGATTTGGCAAATCAACCGAGTCTCGGCCGGTTACTAGGATCAGCGGTCTTATGTCATCCTTCAGTGCATCTCGGGTTTTAGACCGATACACACCTTGAGGGCTCACGGCTATGTATCTCGGCAGAGAATAAATTGCACCAATCAAAAATATTGACAAAATCGGCCCACATTCGGGGTGGTGCACCACCTCGGAAGCAGTCCGGCATAAAGCTCGGGCGCTAGTGGCTGGCTCCATAAAGGGCATTTCCGGCATTAAGCTCGGATAAACTCCTTCAAACATCTTTGAACCAAGGTGATTTACGACACCTCGGATACAGTCCGGCGTTGCAGCTCGGATACATAGTCCGGCGTTGGAGCTCGGATACAGTCCGGCGTTGGAGCTCAGATACATAGTCCGGCGTTAGAGCTGGGAAGCAGTCCGGCATTGGAGCTCAACTGCAAAAGATACCTCGAATGCAGTCCGGCGTTGGAGGTCGGACGCAACAGGACGCTGCCGCCCGGGAACAACTTCAAACCCGAGGTGTGGCATAAAAATAACAAGGCATTGATAAAGGCCGGAAACATAAAGGGGCTCCTCGGATACCCGACGTGTAAACTCGTCGAATGCATTTCGGCGATCCTCAAGATCGAAGATGAGAAGATTTGTTGAACCAGTTTTCAAGACCGGCAACCGAAGATGAAGAACGGTTCGGAAGAATCGAGGAGCGTCCCTAACTTGAAGACCGGTTCAGGGGGCTACTGACGGTGTCCTGGACTAGGGGGTACTCACCACGTCGTCCCCCAATCGGTTAGATTGGGCCGAGGACCCCCAGGGCCGCATACTCATGGGTCAGTCCGGACAGGTGCCGCATACAAGGAAGATTCCACAAGACTTGGTGATCAAGACAAGGACTCCTCCCCCACCGGCGTATTCGGCTAGGACTCTTGTTATCCTAGGCCTCTGGTGCATTATATAAACCAGGACTAGGCTAGTCGACACATATACAATATACAACAATCATACCATAGGCTAGCTTCTAGGGTTTAGCCTCTCTGATCTCGTGGTAGATCTACTCTTTTACTACCCATATCATCAATATTAATCAAGCAGGAATAGGGTATTACTTCCATCGAGAGGGCATGAACCTGGGTAAAAACATCGTGTCCCTTGTCTCCCGTTACCATCCGCCTAGACGCACAGTTCGGGACCCCCTACCCGAGATCCGCCGGTTTTGACATCGACAGTTGCCATTTCGGTGCAACGAGACCAAGACCAGCGAAGCGGTAGGATGGAGGTCACTGTGGAGCCCAAGACGGCATCATCACTAGTGCTTTTGGCAGCCGAAGACCGACTTTAGTCAGGATAACTTGTACTAGATGTTCCCCTTCGAAATGGCCGTTGTTGGCGCCCTTCCCGCTCAATATTTGGGGAGAGGCCCAGGGCCTCTATAAATAGAACTAGCCACCACAGATAGAGATCGAGATCGGATAGAGCCCTAGCAAAGAGAGAGAGAGAGAGAGAGAGGCGATCGAACTCACCCAAGCAGTTCATTGCACCAACTCAAGAACACCTCTCGCGAGGCTGTTCTTCCCATGTACTGTTCATCATCAACCCCTGAGGCAATCCACCACACCACACATTGGAGTAGGGTATTACTCCACAACGATGGCCCGAACCAGTATAAATCTCGTGTCCCTTGTGTTGTTCATCGTTTCCAGCTTAGATCTCACGAGGCGATCGGACGTAGATCGGTAGGGGAGAGATCTTCGTGCGCACCCCAGTGTTCGAACCTTAAGGGTCTGCCGGAACCCAACATCCAGCATTTGGCGCGCCAGGTAGGGGTGCGCCGGAATTTTTCTTCCGTTGTTCACGTTTGATCTTCCGCCATGTCCATGGCTGACACTCGATGGGCTCGCGCCGAGCGTCGGGCTGCTCTCGCCGCCAGCTGCCGCCAGACGGGCGCCTGGTCGGAGGGTGCCCTGCTGCTCGTTCGCCGCCGCCAACACCGCCACCGGCCCGGCAGGGAACGAGCAGCGAGCCTCGCCTCTCGCATCCATCGGTGCGACGGGAAGGCCGCACCGCCACCCGTCGCCGACTCCAGCTGGTTCGTCGTCCCTCGTCTGTCGCGCGCTTCTATCGGACGCCAAGACGCCGCTGGCCGCTTCTGGCGCGTGAGCTCCTGCGCTACCGTCTCGTCGACGACCTCTACGAGGACTGGCTCGCCCGCATCACGGAGCTCATCAGCACCGCAGGGGTCTCTCCTATGCCGTCCCTCTTGCTGCCTCACCCTCCATCCTGCGCAGGAGGCGTGGATCAGGAGGTGCCTCCACCACCTCGTCCCCAAGAAGGCGCCCCGGCTCCAAGGTGCGTGGTCCCAGGACAAGATCCACCACATCTGGCGCCTGCGCAACATGAAAGGATCTGCCAAGAAATCCCTCGTCCCCAAGACGGTGCCCACGTGCTCCCAGCACCGGTGCGCCATGACTGCATCCCTGCACCACCACGACAAGACACCGCGCTGCTCCAAGCGGCGGCGCGCGAGAATCCCCAGGAGCAAACCAAGCCTCAGCAGAGAGCTCCGGTGGCTACCGCAGGCTGCCGCGCCTTCACCCCCGAGCTACGCAGTGTCGCCTGGTCAGGCAAGTTCAAGCCTGACCTTCCTCCTCGCTATGACGACACTGTAGACTCCGAGGAGTTCCTACAGCTCTACGAGCTGGACATCGAAGCCGCCAATGGGGACGAAAAGATCATGGCGAACTGGTTTCCCATGGCGCTCAAGGACGGTGCCCGCACCTGGCTCCTGAACCTGGCTCCTGGGAGGAGATGCGCATCCGCTTCATCGCCAATTTCCAGGGCACTCGCGACCGTCCGCCGGCTGTGGGTGACCTGCGCCGCATCAAGCAGCAGCCTGGAGAGACCTTGCAGAAGTGCATCCAGCAGTTCAACAACACTCGCCTCAAGATCCCCAGGGTGACTGAGGAGGCCATCATTTCGGCGTTTTCTGACGGTGTTCGCGACGTCAAGATGAAGGAGGAGCTGGCAATCCATGAAGATCTGTGCACATCTCTGGAGTTGTTCAACCTGGCGACCAAGTGCACAAGGGCTGAGGAAGGGTGCCTCTCCCTTCTCGAGCTCCTAGCAGTGGACCCAGAAAAGAAGAAAGCCAAGGCCAAGGATGTGAAGCGCAAGGGAGCAGTTGTACTCGCAGCAGAGCTGGACACCAAGCGCGGCAGGGATCAGCCGTAGTCGTCGAAGGGCAGCCGGTACTGTGTGTACCACGATCTCCACACCCACAACACCAACGAATGCCAAGAGCTTAGGGCCGTGCGAGAAGGCCGCGTCGGTCGATGCCCCGAGCGCAACGATCGGGGCTATGGCCGAGGCGGAGCAAGAGCTGGAGGACGATGGGACCACCGTGGCCATCACCAAGGATGGCGTGACCGACCTCGCGAGGACCACTGGCAGGACCAGCCTCGCGAGGGAGCATGGAGAGATCAGCCTCGCGAGGACCGCCCGCAAGGTAACGCAGGCCTTCCTCCTCTGCCACCACCACCTAGAAGGAATGAAGACCATCACTAGGACGAGGGGGCTGGGGGCTTCCAAGAGCCACGTGCAATCGCTTGCATCCTGGGCGGTGCTCAGGCCCCAGCCTCACAGCGCATCTTCAAGCAGTTTGCTCGGGAAGTGAATGCAGTCCTCCCCAAGCTCGAGGCCACACGCCCTCTCCGGTGGTCTGCGTGCGCCATCACGTTCAGCTTAGCGGATCAGCTCAATTGCGCGGCGACGGCAGTGTCCTTCCAATGCTCTGTTCCCCAGTCATCAGCAACCTGCAAGTCACCAGGACCCTCATCGATGGCGGCGCAGGACTCAACGACCTATCCGTCGAGCCGTTCAGCAATATCCAAGTGCCATATGATCAGCTTCAGCAAACCAAGCCTTTCTCAGGAGTCACTAATGGTTCCACTGTCCCGATAGGGCAGGCCCGCCTTCCTATCACCTTTGGACAGCACAACAACTACCACACCGAGCTCATTGACTTCGACATCGCTCACGTTCGCCTGCCATACAATGCCATCCTCGGGTATCCGGCCCTGGCCAAGTTCATGTCAGTGACTCACCATGGGTACAACGTCCTCAAGATGCCAGCAAGCGGCAGGGTCATCACGGTCCCCTATGATGAGAAGGATGCGGTGTGCTCCCTCGAGCGTGCCTTCCAGGCCGCGTCGATCGAGGACCCGGACAGCAAGAGTGGAAACCTCCCTGGAGCAGCTCCCAAGAAGAAGAAGACATCATCTGGCTCAAGGCCTCATGAGGCAGGCGCCTCCGGAGGCGTCGCGTCTGGACATGCGCCCGTCCAAGGGGCGCCACCCTCCATCGTCTAGGAAGGCGCGCCCGGTGCCCTTCTCGGGCAGGGCTCGGGGGCTCTCTCCTGGGAGCCACCGACTTTGCCAAGGTCACGAGGGAGGCGCTTGGGCACCACTTGGAGGCGTGCTTCACGGCATGCTTCCCTCAGGAAGGCGTAAGGAAAGAAGGACCCAACCCTCAGGAGTTCATCACCAAGGCCGTTCAGGATGTGGAGGAATCGAGAGTCATGAGCGGCAACCGCCGTCTGCCTGGCGTAGCTCCCCATCCAGGCAAGGATGGCAGGCTGCGCGTCTGGATCGACTACCCAGGGCTCAATCGAGTCGCTTCTGGCCTTCGCGCGTGGGGCGTTGCGCGGGCTCGCCGCGCAGCTTCGTTCGCATGCCTTTCGGCTTGCCGAACACGGCTGCATCCCACCAGCGCCTGATGAGGAGCATTCTGGAAGCTCAGGTGGCCAAGCATCGCGAGTTCCTGGAAGAGATGGAGATGGACTTCAACGGGCCGCCTGGACCTCCTGAGCCTCCCAAGGCTCAGAGTCCCGTGGGCTCATGAGGATCAGCTCCTTCACCCTGCATCATCAGCTACTCCGACACTCATTCTGCAACAGCATCAGGTGACTTCTTTTCAATTTTCGTTTCAACTGGGTGCGCCCTCACGGCTGCATCATTCCCAGGTCGCGTGGGTCCGTCCCTGTGGCATGTATCCGTTTTGCTTATATCTTCTGCTTATCTTGTTGGGGGTGCCCCTCGGGCTGCATCATCCCCAAGCCGATGGGGCCTGACCCGGTGGCTTTTGGTTTCCCTGCATCTACCTAAGTTGATTTGCTCCTTCATGATTAATCTTCTTGAAATAATCGCTCGCTCGATTGACACCTACCTTTGGAGCCGCTCGCTCTGGCACGGCGATTGCGAATGGCTCCGTCCCTGCAACACCGACAAATCTGAGCGGCAGAGCTCTGGCCACGGCAGCCCCGCATAGCGCCACCTCGTCAGGCCCTCAGTGCCCCAATCACTCCCTCGGAGCAACCAATGGCTAGATGGCAACCGTAACGGCAGACCTTGCTTTCTCTCATGATTTGTGTGCAGGAACCGTTTCAGGAGTAGCGCGGGGGGCGTCGCGAGCTCTCTCTCCTGCACGATCCGCTCGCATGTTAAAAGGGGGGCGCCTGAGCATCGCGACTCATGGGCTCTTACTGGCTCTCCAGCCCTCACCCCCTGTCCTTGACATACGGCATCGCGACCTGTCATACCAGCGGCGGCTGAGCTTGCTCGAGGGTCGGGACCTGAGGACGTAGAGCATGAAGGAAAGTGCGGGGAAGAGGGGAGAAGCTCACGAAGGCCTGACCCATCTACACCCAAGCTGCCGGCACACAGGCCCGGCACCTCGCTGAAGGACTACTCCGAACCTATGAGAGAAGTCACACAAAAGCTAAATCAACTCAACACCAAACCCTCGCCTATTGCAGTTCTGTCGTGGCAACGTTGCCTTCCTTTTTCGCCCAACGGAGGCTGGTTGAGCGCTAAAGGGGACCTCCTGAGCATCGCGACTCAGGGGCTCTTACTGGACCTTGGGCCGCTCACCTCCTGGCCTTGACCACGGCATCGCGACCTGGCATACCAGCGACGGCTGAAGCCTGCCTGGGGACCGGGACCTGTCAGCGTAGAGCACCAAGCCCTCGTGAGGAAAGAAAGGGGGAGCTGAGCCGGGGCAGAACACGCATCTCGCATCGATTCATGACAAAGGATGTACAATTCACAAAAGACATGGCAGGCGCCTTACATGCCCCCATGGGGTGTCATTTCGATTCCTCGCAGGGAACAAGAGGTGCTAATCCTAAGGAGCGTTAACTATGCGCGCCTCCGCAGGAGACGCCATCATCAACAGTGGGCCACTAGGCGCCGGCACCAACCCCATCCAGATCAGAGCCACCGACGGCCTGACGCGGTTGCCCTGCTCCGAGCGCACGCAGCTCGGGGGCTCGTAGCTATCGTTGCTCATCTCCGGAGTCGCATGGAGCACGGCGGAGTCGCTGGACCCTCTGGCTCCTCCGCTGCTGCCTGAGGAGCTGTTGGGGAGGCGATTGGCCGGCCTGGCCCACGCCACGCCGGTGCCCCGGCCGCCTTTCTCAGGGCAACACTCCAGCCGACGGCCTTCCGCGTCGAAGACCTTGAAGAACATCAAGGAGGCGTTGTCGTATTCAAGATGAATTGTGGGGGCTCCCCTTGTCTGGCAGACCCGGGCGATCTCGCCCCAGCCCCGGGTCATGATGACCTTGCCCGGAGCGACGACCGCGACCTCCGCTCCGGTTGCAAGGGTGCTGCAGCCAGCGTGCTGCAGCTAGAACTCCAGAGACCCACTCGGCGGCATCTCGAAGGCGAAGGAGGGAGGAAGACGAATCCAGGATTGCGGAGGCATGGCGGCGTGAAGCACGAACTCGCGGGAAGAACCCTCGGCGTGGACGCCAGGGGTGACGATGCGCATCGTCGTGACTCGCCGGCGCCGCCGTCCGCAACGACGGTGTGGCTCGGCATCTTCTCCCGCACGGCCCTCGAGTCGGGCCTACAAGGGCTGCGGGAACGCAGGCGGCGGCCTTTCATACCAGGGCCGCGACGACCCCTGCCATGCGACCACGTCGCAACGGCCGGGGATAGGTCGCTTCTTCGGCGTTAGCGGGTCAGGGCCCTCTCGGGGGGCCTTCCCCTTCTCTTCTGCGGAAAACCGGCGGATCTGCGCCATGGGCGTAAAGTGGAGCAAGGGAGAGGAAGAAGAAGAAGGAGAGGAGCAGGAAGAGATGGACTGCAGGGGCTCTCGCCCGTTCGTGCTTGTAGTTCGGAGGAGGCCAACCGTCGGCCACCACGATCTCAGGTAATCATGACCCATTTTTGCATGCAGGGACTTGTCAAGTCGAGCAGTTGCCGAGGTAGCGTGGGGAAGCGGAGGCGCCCACGTCCAATCAACCGCGACGCGGCGCCCAAGGCCGCAGGCTGATGGGGCCCGCGGCGCTCCGCACTTGCCACTTCGCTTCTCCGCTAAGCCAAGTCTAAGCGTGCCTTGGGCCCGGGGGCTACTGTCGGCGTCCTTGGAACGGGGGTCCCCAGACTTGCCTGCATGGGGCCTATGGCGTGGCTCAAGTAGTGGCCCAGTATGTCCCATCTTCATCACCAAGCCTCGCGGGGCGGACGACACAAGGCTTCCTCAAGGACGACCTCGCCAGGCATGCTCGCGAGGAGGCGGAGAGATCAAGGCAGGGTACCTCGCGAGGTGCTCGTGACGCCAGCCATGACGATCGAGGCCAGGTGGGCGCCAGCCTACGCAGTGTCCTTGTTTCCTCTTTGGTGCAAAGGGGGCAAGCATAGACGTGGAGGACCGAGGCATCAGGCAACGGTTGCCATTTTGGTGCAACGAGACCAAGACCAGCGGAGCGGCAGGATGGAGGTTACTGTGGAGCCCAAGACGGCGTCATCACCAGTGCTTTTGGCAGCGGAAGACCGACTTTAGTCAGGATAACTTGTACTAGATGTTCCCCTTCAAAATGGCCATTGTTGGCGCCCTTCCCGCTCAATATTTGGGGAGAGGCCCAGGGCCTCTATAAATAGAACTAGCCACCACATATAGAGATCGAGATCGGATAGAGCCCTAGAAAAGAGAGAGAGGCGATCAAACTCACCCAAGCAATTCATCGCACCAGCTCAAGAACACTTCTCGCGAGGCTGTTCTTCCCCTGTACTGTTCATCATCAGCCCCTGAGGCAATCCACCACACCACACACTGGAGTAGGGTATTACACCACAACGGTGGCCCGAATTAGTATAAATCTCGTGTCCCTTGTGTTGTTCATCGTTTCCAGATAGATCTCACGAGGCGATTGGACGTAGATCAGTAGGGGAGAGATTTTCGTGCGCACCCCAGAGTTCGAACCTTAAGGTTCTGCCGGAACCCAACATCCGACATTTGGCGCGCCAGGTAGGGGTGCGCCGGGTTTTTCTTCCGCTGTTCGCGTTCGATCTTCCGTCGTGTATCGTGCCGAGCGTCGGGCTGCTCTCGCCGCCTCCGTCGCCCAAACGGTGCCCGTCGGCGGGCTCCCCCGTCGTTCCCCATCGCCTGCCGCCAATGCCTCCACCGGCCCGGCGGGAACGAAAGTGTGCCTCACATCGTGCATCCATCGGCAGCGCGGCAAGGCCGCACCGCCACCCCGCCGCGACTCCAGCTGGTTCGTCGTCCACGCCTGTCAGCGCTTCACGGACGCGCAAGACGCTGCGGTTGCCATCGGCACGTGAGCTCCTGCGCTACCGTCCTGTCGACGACCTCTACGAGGACTGGCTCGCCCGCATCACCGAGCTCGTCAGTGCCGCAGGTTGCTCTCCTATGCCGTCCCTCTCGCTGCCTCGCCCTCCATCCTGCGCAAGAGGTGTGGATCAGGAGGTGCCTCCGCCACCTTCTCCCCAAGAAGGCGCCCTGGCTCCAAGGCGCCCGGCCCCAGGACGAGATCCACCGCGTCCGTCACCTGCGCAACAAGAAAGGAGATGCCAAGAAATCCCTCGTCCCCAAGACGGTGCCCGCGTGCTCCCAGCACCGGTGCGCCATGACCGCATCCCTGCACCACCACGTCAAGACCCCGTGCTGCTCCAAGCGGCGGCGTGCGGGAATCCCCAGGACAAACCCAGCCTCAGCAGAGAGCTTCGGTGGCCACCGCAGGCTGGCGCGCCTTCACCCCCGAGCTACGCAGTGTCGCCTGGCCAGGCAAGTTCAAGCCTGACATGCCTCCTCGCTACGACGGCACTGCAGACCCCACGGAGTTCCTACAGCTGTACGAGCTGGACATTGAAGCCGCCAATGGGGACGAAAAGGTCATGGCGAACTGGTTTCCCATGGCGCTCAAGGACGGTGCCCGCACATGGCTCCTTAACCTGGCTCCTGGCACGATCTCCTCCTGGGAGGAGATGCACACCCGCTTCATCGCCAACTTCCAGGGCACTCGCGACCGTCCGCCGGCCGTGGGTGACCTGCGCCGCATCAAGCAGCAGTGTGGAGAGACCTTCCAGAAGTACATCCTCCGTTTCAACAATGCTCGCCTCGAGATCCCCAGGGTGACTGAGGAGGCCATCATTTCGGCATTCTCTGACGGCGTTCGCGACGTCAAGATGAAGGAGGAGCTAGCAATCCATGAAGATCTGTGCATGTCTCTGGAGTTGTTCAACCTGGCGACCCAGTACGCAAGGGCTGAGGAAGGGCGACTCTCCCTTCTCGAGCTCCCTGCAGCGGACCCAGAAGAGAAGAAAGCCAAGGCCAAGGATGTGAAGCTCAAGGGAGCAGCTGTACTCGCAGCGGAGCCGGACACCAAGCGCGACAGGGATTAGCCAGAGTCATCCAAGGGCAGCCGGTACTGTGTGTACCACGATCTCCACACCCACAACACCAACGAATGCCAAGAGCTCAGGCCCGTGCGAGAAGGCCGCGTCGGTCGACGCCCCGAGCGCAACGATCGGTGCTACGACTGAGGCGGAGCAAGAGGTGGAGGACGATGGGACGACTGTGGCCCTCGCCAAGGGTGGCATGACCGACCTCGCGAGGACAGCTAGCAGGACCAGCCTCCCGAGGGGGCCTGGAGAGATCAGCCTCGCGAGGACCGCCCGCAAGGCAACGCAGGCCTTCCTCCTCTTCCACCACCACCTAGAAGGAATGAAGACCATCACTAGGACGAGGGTCTGGGGGCTTCCAAGAACCACGTGCAAACGCTTGCATCCTGGGCGGTGCTCAAGCCCCAGCCTCACAACGCATCTTCAAGAAGTTTGCTTGCAAAGTGAATGCAGTCCTCCCCAAGCTCGAGGCCACACGCCCTCTCAGGTGGTTTGCGTGCGCCATCACGTTCAGCTCAGCGTATCAACTCAAGTGCGCGGCGACGGCCGGTGTCCTCCCAATGCTCTGTTCCCCAGTCATCAGCAACATGCAAGTTACCAGGACCCTCATCGACGGCGGCGCGGGACTCAACATCCTGTCCGTCGAGACGTTCAACAATCTCCATGTGCCATATGATCAACTTCAGCCAACCAAGCCTTTCTCAGGAGTCACTGATGATTCCACTGTCCCGATAGGGCAGGCCCGCCTTCCTTTCACCTTTGGACAGCACAGAAACTACCGCACCGAGCTCATTGACTTCGACATCGCTCACGTTCGCCTGCCATACAATGCCATCCTCGGGTATCAAGCCCTGGCCAAGTTCATGTCAGTGACTCACCATGGGTACAACATCCTCAAGATGCCAGGAAGCGGCGGGGTCATCACGGTCCCCTATGAAGAGAAGGATGCGGTGTGCTCCCTTGAGCGCACCTTCCAGGCCGCGGCGATCGAAGAATCGGACAACAAGAGTGGAAACCTCCCTGGAGCAGCTCCCAAGAAGAAGAAGACATCACCTGGCTCAAGGCCTCGGGAGGCAGGCGCCTCCGGAGGCGCCGCGTCGGGACATGCGCCCATCCAAGGGGCGCCACCCTCCATCGCATAGGAAGGCGCCCGGCGCCCTCCTCGGGCAGGGCTCAGGGGCTCTCTCCTGGGGAGCCACCGACTTTGCCAAGGTCACGAGAGAGGCGCTTGGGCACCGCTTGGAGGCGTGCTTCACGGCACGCTTCCCTCGGGAAGGCGTAAGGAAAGAAGGACCCAACCCTCAGGAGTTCATCACCAAGCCGTTCGGGATGTGGAGGAATCGAGAGTCATGTGCGGCAATCACAGTCTGCCCGGCGTAGCTCCCCATACAGGCGAGGATGGCTGGCTGCGCGTCTGCATCGACTACCCAGGGCTCAATCGAGTCGCTTCTGCCCTTCCCGCATGGGGCGTTGCGCGGGCTCGCCGCACAACTTCGTTCGTATGCCCTTCGTCTTGCCGAACGCGGCTGCAGCCCACCAGCGCCTGATGAGGAGCATTCTAGAAGCTCAGGTGGCCAAGCATCGCGAGTTCCTGGAAGAGATGGAGATGGACCTCAACGGGCCGCCAGGACCTCCTGAGCCTCCCGAGGCTCGGAGTCCCGAGGGCTCGTGAGGATCGGCTCCTTCACCCCACATCATCAGCTACTCCAACACTCATTCTGCAACAGCATCAGGTGACTTCTTTTCAGTTTTCGTTTCAGCTGAGTGCGCCCTCAGGGCTGCATCATTCCCAGGTCGCGTGGGTCCGTCCCTGCGGCATGTATCCGTTTTGCTTATATCTTCTGCTTATCTTGTTGGGGGCGCCCCTCGGGCTGCATCATCCCCAAGCCGCTCGGGCCTGACCCGGTGGCGTTTGGTTTCCCTGCATCTACCTAAGTTGATTTGCTCCTTCATGATTAATCTACTTGAAATAATCGCTCGCTCGATTGACACCTACCTTTGGAGCCGCTCGCTCTGGCACAGCGCTTGCGCATGGGTCCGTCCCTGCAACACCGACAAATCTGAGCGGAAGAGCTCTGGCCGCAGCAGCCCCGCAAAGCGCCACCTCGCCAGGCCCTCAGTGCCCCAATCACTCCCTCGGAGCAACCAATGGGTGGCTGGCAATCATAACGGCAGACCTTGCTTTCTCTCATGATTGGTGTGCAGGAACTGTTTCAGGAGTAGCGCGGGGGCGTCACGAGCTCTCTCTCCCTCCCTCCCGCACGATCTACTCGCGTGTTAAAAGGGGGGCGCCTGAGCATCGCGACTCATGGGCTCTTACTGGCTCTTTAGCCCTCACCCCCTGGCCTTGACCCACGGCATCGCGAGCTGTCATACCAGCGGCGGCTGAGCTTGCTCGAGGGCCGGGACCTGAGGACGTAGAGCATCAAGGGAAGTGCGGGGAAGAGGGGAGAAGCTCACGAAGGCCTGACCCTGCAACACCCCAGCTGCCGGCACGCAGGCCCGACACCTCGCCGAAGGACTACTCCGAACCTATGAGATAAGTCACACAAAAGCTAAATCAACTCAAAACCAAACCCTCGCCTATTGAAGTTCTGTCGTGGCAACGTTGCCTGCCTTTCTCGCCCAGCGGAGGCTGCTTGAACGCTAAAGGGGACCTCCTAAGCATCCCGACTCAGGGGCTCTTACTGGACCTTGGGCCGCTCACCTCCTGGCCTTGACCACGGCATCACGACCTGGCATACTAGCGACGGCTGAAGCCTGCTTGGGGACCGGGACCTGTCAGCGTAGAGCACCAAGCCCTTGTGAGGAAAGAAAGGGGGAGCTGAGCCGGGGCAGAACACGCATCTCGCATCGATTCATGACAAAGGATGTACAATTCACAAAAGACATGCCAGGCGCCTTACATGCCCCCATGGGGTGTCATTTCAATTCCTCGCAGGGAACAAGAGGTGCTAATCCTAAGGAGCGTTAACTACGCGCGCCTCCGCAGGAGACGCCATCATCAATAGTGGGCCACTAGGCGCCGGCACCAACCCCATCCAGATCAGAGCCGCCGACGGCCTGACGTGGCTGCCCTGCTCCGAGCGCGACGCGAGCTTGGGGGCTCGTAGCTGTCGTCGCTCATCGCCGGAGTCCCATGGAGCTCGGCGCAATCGATGGACCCTCTGGCTCCTTCGCTCCTGCCTGAGGAGCTGCTGGGGAGGCGATTGGCCGGCCTGGCCCACGCCACGCCGGTGCCCCGGCCGCCTTTCTCAGGGCAGCACTCCAGCCAGCGGCCTTCCGCATCGATGAACTTGAAGAACATCAAGGAGGCGCTGTCGTATTCAAGATGAATTGCGAGGGCGCCCCTTGTTGGGTAGACCCGGGCGATCTCGCCCCAGCCCCGGGTCATGAAGACCTTGCCCGGAGCGATGACCGCGACCTCCGCTCCAGTTGCAAGGGTGCTGCAGCCAGCGTGCTGCAGCCAGAGCTCCAGAGACCCACTCGGCGGCATCTCGAAGGCGAAGGAGGGAGGAAGACGAATCCAAGATTGCGGAGGCATAGCGGTGTGAAGCACGAACTCGCGGGAAGAACCCTCGTCGTGGACGCCAGGGGTGACGATGCGCACCGTCATGACTCGCCGGCGCCGCTGTCGGCGATGTCGGTGTTGCTCGGCATCTTCTCCCACATGGCCCTCAAGTCGGGCGTACAAGGGCAGCGGGAACCCAGGCGGCGGCCTCTCGTACCAGGGCCGCGACGACTCCTGCCAAGCGACCACGTCGCGACGGCTGGGGATAGGTCGCTTCTTCAGCGGAAGCGGGTGAGGGCCCTCTCGGGGGGCCTTCCCCTTCTCTTCTGTGGAAAACCGGCGGATCGGCGCCATGGGCGTAAAGTGGAGCAAGGGAGAGGAAGAAGAAGAAGGAGAGGAGCAGGAAGAGATGGACTGCGGGGGCTCTCGCCCCTCCATACTTATATTCCGGAGGAGGCCAATCGTCAGCCACCATGATCTCAGGTAATCATGACCCATTTTTGCATGCAGGGACTTGTCAAGTCAAGCAGTTGCCGAGGCAGCGTGGGGAAGCGGAGGTGCCCATGTCCAATCAACCGCCACACGGCGCCCAAGGCCGCAGGCTGATGGGGCCCGCGGCGCTCCACACTTGCCCCTTCGCTTCTCTGCTAAGCCAAGTCTGAGCGTGCCTTGGGCCCGGGGGCTACTGTCGGCGTCCTGGGAACGGGGGTCCCCAGACTTGCCTGCCTGCGGCCTGCGGCGTGGCTCAAGTGGTGGCCCAGTACGGCCCATCTTCATCAGCACAAGACTCAAGACCCTCGCGAGGGGCCAAGCCTCGCGGGGCGGACGACGCAAGGCTTCCTCAGGGACGGCCTCGCCAGGCAGGCTCGCGAGGAGGTGGAGAGATCAAGGCAGGGTACCTCGCGAGGTGCTCGTGACGCCAGCCATGACGATCAAGGCCAGGCGGACGCCCGCCTGCGCAGTGTCCTTGTTTCCTCTTTGGTGCAAAGGGGGCAAGCACAGACGTGGAGTATCGAGGCATCAGGCAAAGGTTGCCATTTCGGTGCAACGAGACTAAGACCAGCGGAGCGGCAGGATGGAGGTCACCGTGGAGCCTAAGACGGCGTCATCACCAGTGCTTTTGGCAGCCAAAGACCGACTTTAGTCAGGATAACTTGTACTACATGTTCCCCTTTGAAATGTCCGTTGTTGGCGCCCTTCCCGCTCAATATTTGGGGAGAGGCCCAGGGCCTCTATAAATAGAACTAGCCACCACAGATAGAGATCGAGATGGGATAGAGCCCTAGCAAAGAGAGAGAGAGGTGATCGAACTCACCCAACCAGTTCATCGCACCAGCTCAAGAACACCTCTCGCGAGGTTGTTCTTCCCCTGTACTGTTCATCATCAGCCCTGAGGCAATCCACTACACCACACCTTTGGAGTAGGGTATTACACCACAACGGTGGCCGAACCAAGATAAATCTCGTGTCCCTTGTGTTGTTCATGTTTCCAGCTTAGATCTCACGAGGCGATCGGACGTAGATCTGTAGGGGAGAGATCTTTATGCGCACCCCAGAGTTCGAACCTTAAGGGTCTACCGGGACCCAACATCCGACAGCATCAACATGCCATGGTAAAAATTTTGTCCCATTTGGGGCAGGTTTGGGTATATGCTTCTCACAAACCGGAGCTTCTCATAACAAGCATGATGGTTTTCGGTAGGAAACGTCCCACCTTTGGGGACGAAACGATATCCATTAACTCTTATTGCTTTCAAATTTTTTTCTCATGTCAACATAGAAAAACAGGAGTGTTGTGTGAATTTTTGTGATTTTTCGGGGTTCGTTACGACAATTTTATGCATTAAGTGAGGTTTCAATGCATTTATGTGCATAATTAAAATTTGAACTACATGCACATGCTCTAGTGCATATAAATTGGTTGAAAAATCAAATCTGTGTCCTCGGGTGCATGCTTAGGTCCCATGCAAGAAATGGGAATGAATTTCAAACACCAGGGCACCGTTGATTGCCGGCAAAACATTGAGATGCCTGGTTTTTAAATTCTGGTAAATCCAAAACTCGTCTAAAATTCATGAAACTTGGCATGCTATCTTGGACCGGCATCAACATGTCGTGGTAAATTTTTTGTACCATTTGGGGCAGGTTTGCGTATATGCTTCTCACAAACTAGAGCTTCTCACAACAAGCATGATGGTTTTCAGTAGGGAACGTCCGCCCTTTGGGGACGAAATGATATCCATTGCCTCTTATTGCTTTCAATTAATTTTCTCGTGTCAACATAGAACAACAGGAGTGTTGTGTAAATTTTTGTGATTTTTCGGGGTTCGTTTGACATTTTTATGTATTAACTGAGTTTTCAATGCATTTATGTGGACAATCCAAATTTGAACTACAAGCACATGCTCCAGTGCATATAAATTGGTTGAAAAATCAAATCTGTGTCCTTGGTTGCATGCTTAGGTCCCATGCAAGAAATGGTAATGAATTTAAAACACCAGGGCGCCGTTGATTGCCAGCAAAACATTGAGATGCCTGGTTTTTAAATTCTAGTAAATCCAAAACTTGTCTGAAATTCGTGAAACATGGCATGCTATCGTGGAGCGGCATCAACATGCCGTGGTAAAAAATTTCTCCCATTTGGGGCAGGTTTAGGTATATGCTTCTCACAAACCGAAGCTTGTCACAACAAGCATGATGGTTTTCGGTAGGGACCGTCCCACCTTTGGGGACGATACGACATCCATTGCCTCTTGTTGCTTTCAAATTTTTTCTCGTGTCAACAACAGGAGTGTTATGTCAATTTTTGTGATTTTTCGGGGTTCGTTTGGACATTTTTATGCATTAACTGAGTTTTCAATGCATTTATGTGCATAATTCATATTTGAACTACATACACATGCTCCAGTGCATATAAATTGGTTGAAAAAACAAATCTGTGTCCTTGGGTGCATGCTTAGGTCCCATGCAAGAAATGGTAATGAATTTCAAACACCAGGGCACCGTTGATTGCCGGCAAGACATTGAGATGCCTGTTTTTTAAATTCTAGTAAATCCAAAAGTCGTCCGAAATTCATGAAACTTGGCATTATATCATGGAATGGGACCTGACATGCTGTGGTATTTTTCGTGTCCATTTTGAGAGAAGGCGCACTCGAATAATGACAGCCAACAAAGGCATTTTGAAAAAATAGCTGCCACTTTAATATCTCGAATCAAATGTTTGTATAATTCAAACCGTGTGTGTTATGTTAACCATTCACGTGACGCCACGTGTCTTGGTTTTAATGGCTGTAGGAGGTGCCGTGCAGACAACTGCTTGACCTTGACTGAACGGGAGGTGTGCGAGCGCCGTTCGGTGCGCAGGCTGACCGAGAGGCGTGCAAGCTGTCCTCGAGTGCGCAGGCTCACCAGGAAGCATGCGAGCTATACGCTGCGCAGGCTCACTGGGAAGCAAGCCCTTTGACTTCCATTTCCGCCCGCCTTGCTCACGTCCTCTCCATTAATGGCGCCCAAGCCGTAGTTTAATTCGCTTTTTAAATATAGAACATTCATCGCAAATGTTTTAGTTAGAAGACCTGTATGCAAACCGACAGCTTCCCTAGGAAGCCAAGAGAAAATGTGCCGAGCAGGATTTCTCCATCTCTTGATCGCAAACGTTTTAGATAGAACACCCGGATGCAAAGTGAGAGCAGCGCAGGATTTGTGCATCCCTTCAATGTAAACAGTTGTTTTGGATGACCCGTGTGCAACCACGTACAAACAATTTGGTAAGATTTGTCAATCCTTGTAACACAGCGATTTGTCAAAATATGAAGCTATAAATCACTAGCAGTATCTAATTTTTGCAACTAAAATTCAGTAGTTAAGCATAGATTTCATTCATAGATTAACCAGTCATTCTTAATTTATACAAACAGTTCAACTCGACAGCTGAACCGACCAAACTTTTCCCCAATTGTTGCCAACCACGTACTGAAATAGCTAGTTCAACTATATATACTAACTAATTTTAAGTACGTTGTACAGTTCCACCACATCTATAGTCAGATGAACTGAACAAAATAGCCCCTAAATACTACTACTACTGCTGCGGAGGGGCTTTGTACTATTTCTGGCTGCCTCTCCTCTGGCGAGCGTGCTTAGTAAGAGGCGGAGGAGGAGGAGCCTAGCGACGAGCTGGGAACCACAATATGGTGCCTACCGCTGTTGCAGCTTCACTGACGCTCACCTCGAACGCCCTCTGTCGCTCTAGATGACCCCTCTCGAATCGGTGGTTCTCCTTGTAGATCTCCCGATTCCTCGACTCTGAGGCGGCGTGTGCCATGGCCACGGCAGCGGTAAGGCTCTTTGCGTGCTCGACGAGGCGCTCCTCCTCCTCCCGTAGGAACTCGGTGTAGAGCGCAAGGTCGCTGACGCACGTGCGGGCATCCACCTCCGCCTCTCGCCTTCGGGCGGCGGTGGCGGAGCGGGTGATGACCCCCGCGGTCGACGGTGGGCAGGCGGCCACGGCGGCCGACGACGGGGTGGAGGCCACGACCACCACCTCCCGCCTTTGGGATGCGGTGGCGGAGCGGGTGATGGCCACAATGGCCGGCAGTGGGGTGGCAGCCACGAAGGCCACCTCCCGCCTTCGGGTCGCGGCAGTGGAGCGGGTGATGGCCCTGGCTTTCGACGGTGGTGTGGCGGCAATGGCGGCCGGCAACAGTTGCCGACGGGCACCGGCGGCGGAGCTTGTGGTGGGTGTTCCGCACACACCCAACAGGGAGGCCACGCGCACTACACTATGCCGGGGACCGCGCCGCTGCCGTGGTGTAGCCTCCCAACTGGAGCTGTCCTCTGATGACGGCGGAGTGGCTGAGCGACGACGATGACGGACCGGCACCATTGGAGATTTTGGGAGAAGCAGACAAGATAAGCTACAGGGAGGGAGGGGAAAATGCGACGTAGGACTCGCCGACCGTGAGGGTTTTTATAGCAGGCCGGTAAGCATTGGGTTTTTGGGGGATTTCACCAAGTCGGGAAGGAAGCTTGTGCCGGAACCTGTGAGGTTGCGTGGGAACGGGCTCACCGACGATTCATTGGCGCCACCATTTGGCCAAAATAATGCTCCTGCGCGCTGCGCAAGCTTGTGCTGTAAGCTGTCTGCGGTAGCGGGGTGACAAGACGTGCGAGAGGAGGACGAAAGGCCACGTACACAGACGGTTAATAAAAAAACGTTTGTGAATTAATTACCTACTATATCACTGTCCTTGTTTATAAGTATGATTTAACTAATAAAATACGAATGCATGTCGCCAAAGAATATATAGTTGGATTTGTATTTGAACATAGTTTCCAATTATATAATTTTTAGAACATGCATTAACGTTTTGTTGGTTAAATTTGAGGGAGAAGTATGTCACAGAATATAAAGGAGACTATAGACTAGACGGAGGTGGTAGCACACGGCCGCTCTCTATGCAGCGACGCAACTGTCGGCCGGCTTGTAGACGACCATTTCCTGCGTGTTCAACTGCTCTATGCGTGTGGTTGCTTGCGGTTTAGGCGGCCGCGGCAGGCTCTGCTCGCGTCCCGCCGCGCGCGCTCTGCTCTTGCGTCCCTACGGATGCTCTGCCCTCGTCCCTCCACGCGGGCAGCCAGTGTTTGGGGCGAGCGCACGATCACGCACGTTCGTGTGCAAGCGGTTGCGCTGGGCGCGGCGCGACGATGCCATTACCCGCTGCAAAAATAGCCATGTGGACGCGCCGAGAATCCACGCCGCCCGGCCCCCTTTTATTCCTGCAGCCATTTACCTACATCTCCCATCTCACACGACATAATAAGCACACTCACGAGGACACATACAGAGAGGACATCCAGCAGTTCCAATGGTGCTCCTCGTGGCTCCAATGGCACTCCCAGCAGCCGACGACAACAACGGCGGGCAGTTCACCACGCATCATGTAATGGACACCCACGTGATGGGGAAGACCCTCTCGGTGGTGTACACGAACGATCCGGTCTCGGTGGAGATCTCCATCCAAACTATGGAGTAGTTCCTTGCCGAGGGCAAGTACCGAGTGGTCGGCTTCGACCTCGAGTACACCATCGGTCGTGCCGGGCACGATCAGAAGGTTTCCCTCGCCCAGTTTCACGTGAGACATGACGTCCTCGTCTACCACTACCACCTTGCCACAAGGCCTTGGGAGCGTTTCTCCAGGTTTATCAACAGCTCTGACTACAGTTTCGCTATGGTGGACACCACCAACAATCTAAAAGCGCTCAAGGTTTCGGAATTGAAATGCCTGAATCTTGTCAACATCTAGCACCACTACAAGGTCTGGGTCAGCAACAGAAACAAACTGAACTCCCTAGTTGACCTCGCCTCGGCCATCATCGACCCCCTACTACACGAAGATGAAGGAAGAGAGCAATAAGGACAAGAACGCCTGGCACAGTGTGTGGCATGAGAGACTGGATGAACAACATGTCAAGTACGCGGCCATGGACGCGTACACAAGCTATGATATGTATAGGCGGATCGTTGACATGAGGAACTGTCTTTTTCCTGACCCAGATGAGGGATCGAGCCACATAGCAGTGGCGGGAGCGTCACAAGAAGTAGATGACTAGACGATCGTTTCTCCTACTTTTGAATGCATGCAATTGTTTATTGAGGTGTGTGCGGATGATCTGTATAGTCATTATGTAATTGGATGTTTATTTCAGTTATATATATACATGTTATTCTACTGTAGAAAGAGCAATTCACACGGCTTATTATCAGCAATCGTCTGTGTTATTATTGGTCTTCGCACACATTTCTGATTACGTACCTGTTTGCCGTGTATCACACACATCTTGTTCAGTTGAACTGTTTCCATTGTGTTGCCTAATCACACACAGTTCATCCCAGTATATCACACACGCCTTCATCTGGCTGGCCGTTTCTTTTGTTCCTCCTCATCCCAAACAGTTAATTGAGCTGAACCGTATGCCCTGCATCACACACGCAGCTTAATTCTGAACCGTGTTTGATGCATCTTTCATCGCAAACATTTTGCACCTTTTTGATGGTTTTTTTACACCACCATTTGCGATTATGGCAACACACACAGTTTCGTCAAAGGGTCTCTGATCCTAGTGTCGCGTTTGGACCATCCTGCAGTAGTGCTACTGAAGAAGCTGGAGAGAGGGAGGCAGCTGAGCAAGAGTGATGCCATTGTCAACAGCAGAGACCAAGACAGAAAGCTCCAAGTTGGGGGATCGCATACCGTGACCATTGCTCCAAGGTCCAATTGTGGCAATTGCTGGGCGTAGGGCATGGTAGATGAAGGTGTGGAGTTGCTGCCTGGGTATTGGATCTAACGGGAGGAGGTTGATCAGTTCAGAGCCTTGTGCAGACAGGCCGAATTGTATACCCTGGTTATGTAGACCGACAGAAACTATAACTGAATCGTGTGCTTCAGACTGTTGGGAGGCAGGTGCAGCAACAGGTAGTAGAAGCAGAGCATCTCTAGCAGAAACAAAGCTATCATCATCAGAAGAAAAGGTATCGTTCCAAGCTTCCATAGCATTATCAGAAATGTTGTCTTCTGGGACAAGACCATGCTGCACTGTCAAACCCTGAGCAGCCAACCAGGCTTGGTAATTGACCAGGTGTGGAGGGAGGCGCGGCAATGGAGGAGCGGGAGGAATTGGCCATGCCCCCCAACCAGCATTGTTATGTGAGGCCCATTGCCTTGGTTCGCGTTGTCAGCAGGAGGAGCACCGTTCTGAACCAACCAGTTATGAACCTGCTGTTGGTAGAGCTGTTCGGCGGTCAGTTCAGGTCCAAACTGTGGATGTGGATTGTCGTCAGGTCGGGGTGGTTCTTCGCTAGCAGGGAGAACCTCAGGCAGTAGGCTATTCCAATCGTTGCTCCTGAAGATGGTGATCTGCACGGTCCAGCAATCCCTCGCACCACCCAATTGCCAGACTACAAAACTCTCCGGAATCACGCGAAGGCGCAGAACGCGGGCCTTGAGCAAGAAGAACCTCATTTCTTGCCTTGGATTATACCAGCTGATGAGAGAGCCATAGCCACCTAGGTCTTTGGTGATGTATTCTCTCTGATAATCGTAGGGAAATCCGAAAAACATGAGCCAGACCTCGGGGCCAAAAGAGGTGGTGCGGCGATTGAGGGCTTCATTGTGCGGCACAAAAGTGATTAGGAGATCCTCATCTTCAAGTTCAAGAGGGGTGTTAACCGTGGTGTCCCTCATGAATGAATCCACAAATCCGAATATGCCAATGCCGAAAGGATGACGCTCGATTCAGTGGTAAAAAGTTGGGACTCATGAAGCAGACCTTGAACCATGGTGCTGATGGCCGTGTTGCCATGCAGTGGGATGTAGTGGCTGGCTTCTGCGACGGCGAGGAAGTCGTGGTTGAGCGGCGGAATGGGCCCAACGACCATGCCGCTGCGCGTAAGACGATCTGCCATACCGGGCTCGATGGCGAAGCCCGGCGGGAGGAACGGCACCGGGTTGAGCAGGTAGTTCGCCATGATCGGGGCAATGACAGAGGGCAGTGGTGGTGGCTGGTGAAGTGACGTGACTGGGCAGCCTGCAGTGTGGGAGAAACTGAGGCGGAAGGCGGAGCATGAGGGGTAATGGAGGAAGACTGGGCAGCTTTGGTCCCCACTGCCATTTTGTGTTGAAACGACGTTTGCGGCAGGATTGCACCACGTGGCCATAGAACCCGCATGTAGAGCATTGGACGGTCGGTTTGCGATGTCGCTGATTCTGCGTTGAAATGGAAGTAGCAATTTTTCCGGCTTGGGGATTTTTGTTACCAAAATCTGAATGCAAAATAGAGCGGGATTGGGACTTGACAAATAATGGGCAAACAGCTGCCCTGTGACCGGGGGTTGAGCAGTTAATACAGATCAATCTAGCTTGGCATGAAATCTTGTGATGACCCCATTGTAGGTAGCGAGAGCATAAAACGGCCCAATTTGTGGACAAATTCGATATTTCAGCCGCTGAATAATTCGCTTGGGCCAGGTCAGCTTTATGGTGGGCCGAGAGCGTGGCGGGCCAAGATTCATGCAAGGGAGCATATTTGAAAGCCGACTTGAGGAAACATTAGGGCAGCGGGGGATAAGGGACAGATAGTGGGCAATTAAAGGCACCCAATTTAATGCAATTAACATACGGCGATTCCTCAGATTGCGCCTGACTGAGAAAATGCGCAATTAAAGATGTGCGATCAGTGCTGTCTGGAGTCGGATGAACTGTTCACCGTGCATAATTATCCAAAGAACCATGATCCGCAGAACAGCGATCGGAATGGGGTATAGCAAGCTGTTGATCATCCATATCTTTATCCACAAGAGAGGTGGACGCTTCAGTTGCATTCAGATTGGAAAACCGCATGGATGGGATAGGGATCAAATCAAACTTGCATAACACTTTCTCAGAATTTTAGTTCAACTGTGAGCCCGAGTGTAGAAACTTGAGTGTAGATTTAATAGCCATAGGGCGTCTAACCGATAAATCATTAGTTCCTCATCACCATGCCAACAAGAATCATCAATCGGTGCAAGAGCAAAACAGCCATTGAAGATATGGAAATGACAAACAAAATCTGGCCAGACTCGGTCTCTCAAACGGTGGATGAAGTGCCCCACTTTGTTATTGGCCACCAAGAACCGAAAAGAACGAGAATTAAGTTGATGCATGTTAAATCCAGAGCTGATACCCCCAATATAGCATTGGAGAGTAATTCCAAGCGAATCCACAATGAGAGCAAAAGAAACCGAGGAGAAAGAGACCACCAAAAATAATTCCTTGGAGTCTCTAAATGGAGAAAAATGAACTGTGGAACCAAACCTTCTTCTCACCTGATCGGCCAGGGCTAGACCTGGTGCAAAATCCCAATGCGATAGCCCCTCCATAGGGATCTAGTTCAATCTCGTTACCGACAAGTCTCTTTACTCATTCTATAATACACATTCTATAATACACAATCTTGTAGCCATAGGGATCGGTCACTTTGCTTGCAAGGCTTCTTATGATGTGCATTACCGAGAGGGCCCAGAGATACCTCTCCGATACTAGGAGTGACCAATCCTAATCTCGATCTATGCCAACCCAACAAACACCTTCGGAGGTACCTGTAGAGCATATTTATAATCACCCAGTTACGTTGTGAAGTTTGATAGCACACAAGGTATTCCTCCGGTATCCGGGAGTTGCATAATCTCATAGTCGAAGGAATATGTATTTGACATGAAGAAAGCAATAGCAATGAAATTGAACGATCAATATGCTAAGCTAATGGATGGGTCATGTCCATCACATCATTCTCCTCATGATGTGATCCTATTATCAAATGACAACTCATGTGCATGGTTAGGAAACCTTAACCATCTCTGGTCAACGAGCTAGTCAACTGGAGGCTCACTAGGGACACTCTGTTTGTCTATGTATCCACACATGTACTAAGTTTCCGGTTAATACAATTCTAGCATGAATAATAAACATTTATCATGATATAAGAAATATAAATAACAACATTATTATTGCCTCTAGGGCATATTTCCTTCAGTCTCCCACTTGCACTAGAGTCAGTAATCTAGATTACATTGTAATGATTCTAACACCCATGGAGTCTTGGTGCTGATCATGTTTTGCTCATGGAAGAGGCTTAGTCAACAGGTCTGCTACATTCAGATTAGTATGTATTTTGTAAAATCTCTATGTCTCCCTCCTTGACTTGATCACAGATGGAGTTGAAGCATCTCCTGATGTGTTTGGTTCTTTTATGAAAACTGGATTCCTACCAAGGCAATTGCTCTAGTATTGTCACAAAAGATTTTCATTGGACCCGATGCACTAGGTATTACACCTAGATCGGATATGAACTCCTTCATCCAGACTCCTTCATTTGCTGCTTCTGAAGCAGCTATGTACCCCTCCTCACATGTAGATCCCGCCACGCCGCTCAGCTTGGAACTGCACCAACTGACAGCTCCACCATTCAATATAAATACGTATCCGGTTTGTGACTTAGAGTCATCCGGATCAGTGTCAAAACTAGCATCGACGTAACCATTTACGACGAGCTCTTTGTCACCTCCATAAACGAGAAACATATCCTTAGTCCTTTTTAGGTACTTCAGGATGTTCTTGACCGCTGTCCAGTGATCCACTCCTGGATTACTTTGGTACCTCCCTGCTAAACTTATAGCAAGACACACATCAGGTCTGGTACACAGCATATCATACAGGATAGAACCTATGGCTGAAGCATAGGGAATGACTTTCATTTTCTCTCTGTCTTCTACAGTGGTCGGGCATTGAGTCTGACTCAACTTCACACCTTGCAGCATAGGCAAGAACCCTTTCTTTGACTGATCCATTTTGAACTTCTTCAAAACTTTATCAAGGTATGTGCTTTGTGAAAGTCCTTTTAAGCGCCTTGATCTATCTCTATAGATCTTGAAGCCCAATATATAAGTAGCTTCACCGAGGTCTTTCATTGAAAAAAATTTATTCAAGTATCCTTTTATGCTATCCAAAAATTCTACATCATTTCCAATCAACAATATGCCATCCACATACAATATTAGAAATGCTACAGAGCTCCCACTCACTTTCTTGTAAATACAGGCTTCTCCGAAAGTCTGTAAAAAACCATATGCTTTGATGACCTCATCAAAGCATATATTCCAACTCCGAGATGCTTGCACCAGACCATAGATGGATCGCCGGAGCTTGAACACTTTGTTAGCACCTTTAGGATCGACAAAACCTTCTGGTTGCATCCTATACAACTCTTTCTTCTTTAAGAAATCCATTATGGAATGTAGTTTTGACGTCCATTTGCCATATTTCATAATCATAAAAATGCGGCAATTGCTAACATGATTCGAACAGACTTAAGCATCGCTATGGGTGAGGAAGTCTAATCGTAGTCAACTCCTTGAACTTGTTGAAAGCGTTTTGCGACAAGTCGAGCTTTGTAGACAGTAACATTACCATCAGCGTCAGTCTTCTTCTTTAAGATCCATTTATTCTCTATGGCTCTCCGATCATCGGGCAAGTCAACCAAAGTCCACACTTTGTTCTCATACTTGGATCCTATCTCATATTTCATGTCCTCAAGCCATTTATCGGAATCGGGGCTCATCATTGCTTCTTCATAGTTCATAGGTTCGTCATGGTCTAGTAACATGACTTCGAAAACAGGATTACCATACCACTCTGGTGCGGAACGTGCTCTGGTTGACCTACGAGGTTTGGTAGTAACTTGATCTGAAGTTTCATGATCATTATCATTAGCTTCCTCTCTAGTTGGTGTAGGCATCACGGGAATGATTTTATGTGATTAGCTACTTTCCAGTTCGAGACAAGGTACAATTACCTCATCAAGTTCTACTTTCCTCCCACTCACTTCTTTCGAGAGAAACTCCTTCTCTAGAAAGTTTCCATTCTTGGCAAAAAGATCTTGCCTTCGGATCTGTGGTAGAAGGTTTACCCAATTGTTTCCTTAGGGTATCCTATGAAGACGCACTTCTCCGATTTGGGTTCGAGCTTATCAGGTTGAAGCCCTTTGACATAAGTGTCGCAACCCAAAACTTTAAGAAATGACAGCTTAGTTTTCTTGCCAAACCACAGTTCATACGGTGTCGTCTCAATGGATTTAGACGGTGCCCTATTTAACGTGAATGCAGCTATATCTAATGCATAACCCCAAAATGATACTGGTAAATCGGTAAGAGACATCATAGATCGCACCATATCTAATGAAGTACGGTTACAACGTTCGGACACACCATTACGCTATGGTGTTCCAAGTGGCATGAGTTGTGAAACTATTCCATATTGTTTTAAATGAAGGCCAAACTCGTAACTCAAATATTCGCCCCCGTGATCAGTTCGTAGAAACTTTATTTTCTTGTTATGATGATTCTCCACTTCACTCTGAAATTCTTTGAACTTTTCAAATTTTCCAGACTTGTGTTTCATTAAGTAGATATACCCATATCTGCTCAAATCATTTGTGAAGGTCAGAAAATAACGATACCCGCCGCGAGCTTCAATACTCATTGGACCGCATACATCGGTATGTATTATTTCTAGTAAGTCATTAGCTCGCTCCATTATTCTGGAGAACGGAGTTTTAGTCATCCTGCCCATGACGCATGGTTCGCAAGTATCAAATGATTCATAATCATGTGATTCCAAAAGTCCATCTGCATGTAGTTTCTTCATGGGCTTTACACCAATATGAGCTAAACGGTAGTGCCACAAATATATTGCACTATCGTTATCAACTTTGCATCTTTTAGCCTCAATATTATGAATATGTGTATCACCACAATCGAGATTCAATAAAAATAGACCACTCTTCAAGGGTGCATGACCATAAAAGATATTACTCATATAAATAGAACAACCATTATTCTCTGATTTAAATGAACAACCGTCTCGCACTAAACAAGATCCAGATATAACGTTCATGCTCAACAATGGCACCAAATAACAATTATTCAGGTCTAAAACTAATCCCAAAGGTAGATGTAGAGGCAGCATGCCGACGGCGATCACATCGACCTTGGAACCATTCCTGACGTGCATCGTCACCTCGTCCTTAGCCAATCTTCATTTAATCCATAGCCCCTATTTCGAGTTACAAATATGAGCAACCGAACCAGTATCGAATAACCAAGCGCTACTATGAGCATTAGTAAGGTACACATCAATAACATGTATACCAAATATACCTTTGTTCACTTTGCCATCCTTCTTATCCGCCAAATACTTGGGGCAGTTCCGCTTCCAGTGACCAGTCCCTTTGCAGTAGAAGCACTCAGTTTCAGGCTTGGGTCCAGCTTTGGGCTTCTTCCCGGGAGTGGCAACTTGCTTGCCATTCTTCTTGAAGTTCCCTTTCTTTCCCTTGCCCTTTTTCTTGAAACCAGTGGTCTTGTTAACCATCAACACTTGATGCTCCTTCTTGATTACTACCTCTGCAGCTTTGAGTATTGCGAAGAGGTCGGGAATAGTCTTGTCCATCCCTTGCATATTATAGTTCATCATGAAGCCTTTGTAGCTTGGTGGCAGGGATTGAAGAATTATGTCAATAACACTATCATCTAGTAGATTAACTCCCAGCTGAGTCGAGTGATTATGATACCCAGACATTTTGAGTATGTGTTCACTAACACAATTGTTCTCCTCCATCTTGCAGCTATAGAATTTGTTGGAGACTTCATGTGACGCCCCCGATTCAATCGTACACTGATCATACATGCAAACGTGTACGATCAAGATCAGGGACTCACGGGAAGATATCACAACACAACTCTAAAAATAAAATAAGTCATACAAGCATCATAATACAAACCAGGGGCCTCGAGGGCTCGAATACAAGTGCTCGATCATAGACGAGTCAGCAGAAGCAACAATATTTGAGTACAGACATAAGTTAAACAAGTTTTCCTTCAGAAGGCTAGCACAAACTGGGATACAAATCGAAAGAGGCGCGGCCTCCTGCCTGGGATCCTCCTAAACTACTCCTGGTCGTCGTCAGCGGGCTGCACGTAGTAGTAGGCACCTCCAGCGTAGTAGGAGTCATCGTCGATGGTGGCGTCTGGCTCCTGGGCTCCATCGTCTGGTCGCAGCAATCGGGTAAAGGAAGGGGGGAAAGGGGGAACAAGGCAACCGTGAGTACTCATCCAAAGTACTCGCAAGCAAGGAGCTACACTACATATGCATGGATATATGTGTAAAGGGCCATATCAAGGACCGAATCGCAGAATGCCGTAATAAGAGGGGATAGCTAATCACGTCAAGACTACGCTCGCAGCCTCCGCCTTGCAAAGCATGTAGAAGAGATGTAGATCAAGTCCTCCAAGTAGCATCGCATAGCATAATCCTACCCGGCGATCCTCCTCCTCGCCGCCTGCTAGAGAGCGATCACCGGGTTGTATCCGCACTTGGAAGGGTGTATTTTATTAAGTATCCGGTTCTAGTTGTCATAAGGTCAAGGTACAAATCCAAGTCGTCTCATTATCAAGATCACGGCTATTTGAATAGATTAACTTCACTGCAGGGTGCACCACATAACCCAACACGCTGATCCCATTTGGCCGGGCACACTTTCTGGGTCATGCCCGCCGCGGAAGATCAACACGCCGCAGCCCCACCTAGGCCAACAGAGAGGTCAAGACGCCGGTCTAAACCTAAAGCGCCGCAGTGCAGGCCCATCGCCCTTAGCACACCTGCACGTTGCGTGGGCGGTCGGAAGCAGACCTAGCCTAACAGGCATTCCAGTCCAATCCGGCGCGCGCCGCTCAGTCGCTGATGTCACGAAGGCTTCGAATGATACCACGACGTCGAGTGCCCATAACTTTCCCACGTAGTTGGTTAGTGCATATAGACCAAATGGCCAGACTCAGATCAAATACCAAGATCTCGTTAAGCGCGTTAAGTATCCGCGAACGCCGACCAGGGCCAGGCCCACCTCTCTCCTAGGCGGTCTCAACCTGCCCTATCGCTCCGCCACAAGTAACAGTCGGGGGCCGTCGGGAACCCAGGCCCACCTCTACCTGGATGGGGCCACCTGCCCCTTCAGCCCCCATCTCCGAACAGTATCACAAGTAATGTAACAGTATAAAGTATATAGTATATGCCCGAGATCACCTCCCGAAGTGATCACGGCCCAGTAGTATAGCATGGCGTATGACAAGAGTGTAGGGCCACTGATGAAGTACTAGCATCCTATACTAAGCATTTAGGATTGCAGGCAAAGGTATCAACAGTAGTAGTAAGGACAGGCTATGCATCAGGATAGGAATAACCGAAAGCAGTAACATGCTACACTACTCTAATGTAAGCACTATAGAGAAGAATAGGCGATATCTGGTGATCAAGGCGGGGGCTTGCCTGGTTGCTCTGGCAAGGAGGGGTCGTCAACTCCGTAGTCGAACGGGGCGACAGCAGCGTCGGTCTCGTAGTCTACCGGACAGAAGAGGGGGAAGAAACAATAAATACAATGCAAACATAAGCATGACGATGCGTGACGTGACAATGAGCGGTGCTAGGTGTGCCCTAACGCGGTAGTAGGTGATACCGGCGAAGGGGGAAAACATCCGGGAAAGTATTCCCGGTGTTTCGCGTTTTTGGACAAATGAACCGGAGGGGAAAAGTTGCAGGTCTGCTAAGCTAGGGATGTGTGGCGGACGAACGGGCTGCGTATCCGGATTCGTCTCGTCGCTCTGAGCAACTTTCGTGTACAAAGTTTTTCCATCGAGCTACGGTTTACTTTATATTGATTTTAAAAGATTTAATCATTTTTAGAATTTATTCAATTATTTTAATTCAACATTATCCAGAATAGTGCATGCTGACGTCAGCATGACGTCAGCAGTCAACAGAGGAGTTGACTGGTCAAACTGACGTGTGGGTCCAGTGGGACCCACCTGTCATACTTTGTTTACGTTAATTAGGTTTTAGTCAAACTAATTACTATTTAATTAAACTAACTAGTCAATTAGATTAATTAAACATGATTAATTAACTTAATTAATTCACTAATTAATTAATTAATTATTACTTTTATTAATTATTATTTTATAATATAGTTTTTTTAACGTTCCCAGGGGCGTGGGCCCCGGCTGTCATAGGCCTGGGGGGCCTTAGCGGGCGCACGGGGATACGGGCGCGGACGCCAACCCGATTAGGCGACGCCTGTGGACGCTGTGGCGACGAGGCTGTGAGGCCGAGGCGGTCGAGCGGAAGGCGATGCTGGCCGGGAGTTGGCTGAGGCAGCGGCAGTCGGCGCGAGCTGGGACGACAACCGCGGGGCTAGCAGAGAGCGAGTGTGGCGGAGCCAGAGCGGGGGCCGCGGGACAAGGCCGGAGCTCGACTGGAGCGATCTCATGGCGGCGGGAGTGAGCAGAGGCGACCGTTCGATGAGCGCGGGGCACGGTGTGCGACGCAGGAGGAGAGGAGGAGATCGGGGCCTCACCACATCCGTGGGGTCTAGGCAGTGGGCGTGAGGAGGAGGACGGAGACGTCGTGGACGGAGTGGAGGCAGGCCGGCGAGGAGGAGGAAGCAGACCGGCGAGGAAGTCCGGCGAGGTTCAGGCGGTGGCTCGGTGGCTCCGGTGACGGCGTCAGGGAGGCAGGGTCAAGTAACCGTCGCAGGGGTTCACCGACGGCCTTGATCGTGGACGGGCGGCGAGGTGGCGGGGGATCAGCAAGGCGACGGGCCGTGGCGTCGAGCGGCGGGAGCGCCACCGGCCGCGTCGGGCGCAGCGAAGCTTGAAGGGTCGCGACGGGGCGGCAGACGGGGTGCCCCCGAGCCAGAATCGAGATGGGGGAAGAGGTCGTGGGGGAGAGTGGGGAGTGTGGCGGCGCTGGAGAAACGAGAGGGAGTGGGGAGGGGATCATGCGGGACGACGGGGATGGGTGCCGTGGGCTCGTTCCCTCGATCCAGATCTGGATCGGGGAGGGGGAGAGAGCAACGTGGGGGGGGGGGTGAGTGTGAGCGAGTGGGATGGGGGAAAGGGTGCGCTCGGGGGTGATTAGGGTTTCCCCCCTGGTGGGGTTATGGAGGGGGGTTGGGCCGGTTGGGCCAGGTGGGCCAGCCTGGTGAGCTGGGCCGCCTGGTCCAGGGGGCGGTTGTTTTTCTTCTCCTTTTTTGTAGTTTTGTTTTTTGTTTTTATTCCTTTCCTTTTTCTTTATTTTCTCTACTGTTTTAATTCATTTTAAATTATTTAGACCTCCTATAAAAATGTGGTTCCTTCACCATAAATATCTAGGCATTAATTGACACACTCCGAACATTTTACTTTAATGTTTGAAAATTTTTGACGTTTGCTTTTATTTTAAATTGGAATTTGAACCGGTATTGAACTAACGCGAGTTTCACAATAGTAACCGAGGTGACATGGCATCATTAACATGGAATTACTTTAGCCTAATTATCCGGGCGTCACAATTCTCCTCCACTACAAGAAATCTCGTCGCGAGATTTAAGTGGTAGGGTAAGGGGGAAAGATTGGGTTACGAAATTCTAACGAGTATCTCGACCTTGGTTGCTCTTCTCGAAGAGGTCTATCCATTACGTTGATGTCTTCATTTCTCTGCTTCAGGTCATCATGATGAAGTCGTCATCTTTTCTTCGGAGTCTTCATCGTACATGCGAAGGACAAGGGGTAACTTCGGAAGAACGGACCGCTACAATGTTACTTATCTGGTAGATAACATCAGGAAAGGTGGCAGAAAGTAACTCCCGAATTGAAACTTAAGAAAACATCGAGAGCAAGTAAGACGGTGCAATAAGAAGTTCCGGGCGGATAGGCAATCGTTCGTTGCCTGAAACAAAGTGTGAAACGGGTCCAGAGCAACAAGAATAAGTATTGCGTCTGATACCAGAGTAGATCATTTGTAGGACGGTGACTCGTGAATTACATACGAAGCTAAGTGCAAAGGATACTTTAGAATGAAGGATGTACAAGAGAGTCAGGTTTCGATCCTGTGGAACTGTGGGTTATGGGCCCACCATGTGCGTTAAAAGTAGGAGGAGCGGTGACATCTTGCATGGTCAAGATAGCAAGGCAGGTCAGAATGTAGCATGTCGATTATGTCGGAAACAACGTCGGTACCAAGGGCGAGGGACGAAGAGAACCATTTTCCTGCTCGTTGAACGAGGCGGACCAATAGGCAAAGTTCTCGTCCATCGGTGGCTACCGGAATGTCATCAAAAATAGTAACAGGGTCTTGCTGACAGAATTGTACACTGAGGTGTTTACATAAGCAGGAGAATATCACTAATTAGATCATATATATCACAAGAAAGGTTAAACCAACCAATGGAAAGGAAAATATGATTATCAGATTAAATAGAACAATGGAAAGGAAAATGTGGTTAAACACATGTTTCAGCGATATATCCTTCCCAAGGACAAACAGAGCATGATATCCAAGACAGGATAGAAAGTAGAAAACCCTTTTGATAAGAGGAAAGAAATTTCATGACATTACCCATACAGCGGTGTTTGGATAATTGAGCAGGAAACATTTAGCATTGGGCTTCAAATGTTCTTGATGAAAATCAGAGTACCAGTGACATGCTTCGAGATAGCATTGACAAGGTCTTCAAGCAAAGGTCAGACTCTGGATATAGGAAGGATCCATCAGGAACAACTTATAGATAAGTCTTACGATTTCCTCATGGAAGAATCGCTAAGCTTGCGAAAAAGGAAACTATAACAATAGGTCCTCCGGCCAGGTGTGCTAGGCATGACATCACCTTACCGGGTCACATAAAGACCAATGTTATAACTCTTGAAAATATGTTCCAACCATCATATCTGACCAAGGTTCAGATCTGATTGGGGTCAGGATACCTCAGACTCAGGATGCGTGAGAAGAAAAGGTGCAAAACAAATTGACAAGATGACATTATATGATTCTCGGGAAATGAACTATGGAAGCGAGTTCCGAAACAAGAGTTCATCATTGAACCAAGGAGAGGATGAGGAGGTGGCTGATGGACTAAGCGACAATCCATTGAGTTTAACAAAAGATGGATTTCCACTATGATGTGATCAAGGAGGTAACATTTGTCCGATCAAATGATATAATTATGTATGCTCGAGGAAAACATACACAATTAAACACAGGTTGAAAGGTGCAACCGAAATATGGGCTAGGTTGCCCGACCAATGTTAGAATGGTGATGGTGAGAAGTATCACTATACCAAGAATTCTTAAGAGGTGGAGTAATACTCACGACATTCTCGACAGAAAAGGCAGTAATACTTCAAGGCAGAACACAACACTAGCTGGAGAGCAAGTTGTATTCACAATGTGGACAAGTCCGCAATGAAAGGAAGTCAAGGGAGTTGTCGATGATAATAAAAATCATCCAGGGCAAGGAGGGTATTTGTCATCATGAACACAGTTGACATCTCGAAAGAAGTCAAAGTGTTGAAGGTGATCCGACACATTTGTCGAGAGATTTCATGAAGTTGTAATCAATCAGCGACGACATCGAGTCAAAGGAATGATGAAGCGAAAGGTTATTGGAACCATGGGTACGACACAAACTCAAAATCAAGTCTGTTCAAGGAGAAATTATATGACGAGGAAGATCACGTAAGATTAGCTTACCATCTAAATCCGTGCTCCGGAAAGAGGGGCCAGGTAGCACAGTTAAAAAGTTGCAAGATAATGATATAGCCGATCGGGCTAGCAATGACTTGAAGGATTAATAAACTCATAAGCAATGAAGAATACTTAGAGTTATTGAATCGAAGCGCGGAATTGATTCACTTATCAGTGTTCTCGGTTGACGACAACCCAGAACCCAGGAAAATTGGAATCGGTGAGAAATAACAGTTGATGAAGAACCCATAAGAAGTTATGTAGTTCCATGATATTCTCGCGGTACCACAGGGTATACTCAAGGGTAGAGCGGGATAGAGGTTGGACAAGTGAAATCATTTGCAGAAGGCAAGCACTTAAACTTGTCCAAGAAATGGGATCAAAGAAGAACAATATGGTCGAAACCACGATTGCATAGGATCAATTCATAGATACCAGATGATATTATATCAACGAAATAGTTATTATTATAAGAAGCTTCTATGGTAGGATCTACATCGTGTCCACGGGCATGAACACAAAGTTCAAGGTCGACTCCCACTTCTTCAATGTATAACCTGCCATTCACCTCTCACTTTTGAAGAAGTTGTAGTGTTGAAATTTTACCTAGCAAAATACCAGAAGAGTATGACTCGTGAAAACTTTCGAGTTCACACATATTAGGAAGGCATAGGTTCAACCCATCAGGGTCTCTTAGGAACATATACCACAAACTTCAGGAGTAAATAACACAAGCTCGAAAGTAGTGCATTGTTCAAAAGCAGATGATACAATTTACCAAAGGCATTATATACCCATGGAAAGGCTCTCAAGGTTATTCAATATGAAGGACACTGTCGGATAAAAACCAACAAAGGAACCGATGGTCCACAAGGGATCTGATGTGAGAATCGGTACTCAACCAGAGGAAGAAGAATGCACGGGCATCATATTATAGAACATCTGAATAATTCGATGCTTAGATAACAAAGGAATTACGATTTCCAAAACAAACGATCGTAAGCGATCGCTTCGATCAAGGATTGATAAGTTTGATAGACCAGATTAACAATTGACGAACAATAGTTTTGTCTAGAACCATATCATGTTCATAAATGATGTATGAGGCGGAATGATATTTTAGTAGGGTTGATAGATGATTGTGTGCATTCGCACACATGTTGAATCAATAGGATCAAAATGATGGTGTCAAAAGATACTAGTGAATATTGCCAAATATAGGAGCATCCATAACATAAGCATACAAGTATTTGCAGAGCAATAGTTCAAAGAGGATGCTCAGATGGTCGAATAGCATGTTGAAGACTTTTGTGAAACACATGAACAACTGGGGATGAGTGGATACTCGACAAGTGCGAGGATTTATTTGAAGGGGTATTCATGTGGCAAAGAACTGCTAGGCAGTAGGCACAAAGTATTCTCGGAACAATAGAGAAAACTTCGGGGTATCTTGTAATAACAAGATCAGTGGGGGATGATCGTATGAATGGCAAGTGTAAGTAGTTATCCATAAGGATTTATCGATGGTCGGGAATAGCAAAAGTGATGGGCACAAAGTCTCGAGAAAATATCAAAGAGTATCTCCAAAATCTTCTGGTGCAGTCGGTGATCATCTGGACTGAATGGCCTCTCCGGGAGAAAGTATTTTCGAGAACCTAAAGTTCAATTTTAGTAAAAATCGTTTAACCCGAATAGAAGAGGGTTCAGAATCCCAGAGTAAAGGTCGAGGAGTAAAAGATCCTAGTACCACCCAATGGCGACGTGGGCTCGTAAGGCACACAACCATGTTAGTAAAAGTTTTGCAATGTCTAGACTCGACTTCGGCCAAGGAGTGTGGAAGGGGGATTCCTACAGCAGTCGGCTCTGATACCAACTTGTGATGCCCCCGATTCAATCGTACACTAATCATACACGCAAACGCAATGCGATCAAGATCGAGGACTCAAGGGAAGATATCACAACACAACTCTAAAAATAAAATAAGTCATACAAGCATCATAATACAAGCCAGGGCCTCGAGAGCTCGAATACAAGTGCTCGATCATAGACGAAGTCATGAAGCAACAATATCTGAGTACAGACATAAGTTAAACAAGTTTGCCTTAAGAAGGCTAGCACAAACTGGGATACAGATCGAAAGAGGCACAGGCCTCCTATCTGGGATCCTCCTAAACTACTCCTGGTCGGCGTCAGTGGGCTGCACGTAGTAGTAGGCACCTCCAGCGTAGTAGGAGTCGTTGTCGACGGTGGCGTCTGGCTCCTGGGCTCCATCGTCTAGTCGCAGCAATCGGGTAAAGAAAGGGGGGAAAGGGGGAACAAGGCAACCGTGAGTACTCATCCAAAGTACTCGCAAGCAAGGAGCTACACTACATATGCATGGATATATGTGTAAAGGGCCATATCGATGGACCGAATCGCAGAATGCCGTAATAAGAGGGGATAGCTAATCCTATCGAAGACTACGCTCGCAGCCTCCGCCTTGCAAAGCATGTAGAAGAGATGTAGATCAAGTCCTCCAAGTAGCATCGCATAGCATAATCCTACCCGGCGATCCCTCCTCGTCGCCTCATAGAGAGCGATCACCGGGTTGTATCCGCACTTGGAAGGGTGTATTTTATTAAGTATCCGGTTCTAGTTGTCATAAGGTCAAGGTACAAATCCAAGTCGCCCTGTTATCAAGATCACGGCTATTTGAATAGATTAACTTCACTGCAGGGGTGCACCACATAACCCAACACCCTTGATCCCATTTGGCGGACACACTTTCCTCGGTCATGCCCGCCGTGGAAGATCAACACGTCGCAGCCCCACCTAGGCCAACAGAGAGGTCAAGACGCCGGTCTAAACCTAAGCGCCAGGGTCCGGGCCCATCGCCTTAGCACACTCAAGACGCTATGCGTATGGCCGGAAGCGCACCTAGCCTAACAGCGTTCTAGTCCAATCCGCCACGCCGCCGCTTCGGGCCGACGTCACGAAGGCTTCGGCTGATACCACGACGTCGAGTGCCCATAACTTTCCCACGTAGTTGGTTAGTGCGTATAGACCAAATGGCCAGACTCGGATCAAATACCAAGATCTCGTTAAGCGCGTTAAGTAACCGCGAACGCCGACCAGGGCCGGGCCCACCTCTCTCCTAGGCGGTCTGAACCTGCCCTGTCGCTCCACCACAAGTAACAGTCGGGAACCCAAGCCCACCTCTACCGGGATGGAGCCACCTGCCCCTTCAGCCCCCATCTCCGAACAGTATCACAAGTAATGTAACAGTATAAAGTATATAGTATATGCCCGAGATCACCTCCCGAAGTGATCACGCCCAGTAGTATAGCATGGCAGACGGACAAGAGTGTAGGGCCATTGATGAAGTACTAGCATCCTATACTAAGCATTTAGGATTGCAGGTAAAGGTATTAATAGTAGTAGTAAGGACAGGTTATGCATCAGGATAGGAATAACGGAAAGCAGTAACATGCAACACTACTCTAATGCAAGCAGTATAGAGAAGAATAGGCGATATCTGGTGATCAAGGGGGGGGGGGGGGCTTGCCTGGTTGCTCTGGCAAGGAGGGATCGTCAACTCCGTAGTCGAACGGGGCGGCAGCAGCGTCGGTCTCGTAGTCTACCGGACAGAAGAGGGGGAATAAACAATAAATACAATGCAAACATAAGCATGACGATGCGTGACGTGACAATGAGCGGTGCTAGGTGTGCCCTAACACGGTAGTAGGTGATACCGGCGAAGGGGGAAAACATCCGGGAAAGTATTCCCGGTGTTTCGCGTTTTCGGGCAGATGAACCGGAGGGGAAAAGTTGCAGGTCTGCTAAGCTAGGGATGTGTGGCGGAAGAACAGGCTGCGTATCCGGATTCGTCTCGTCGTTCTGAGCAACTTTCATGTACAAACTTTTTCCATCCAAGCTATGGTTTATTTTATATTGATTTTAAAAGATTTAATTATTTTTAGAATTTATTCAATTAATTTAATTCAAAATTATCCAGAATAGTTTACGCTGACGTCAAGATGACGCCGCAGATCAATGAGGTGTTGATCGTTCAACCGACGTGTGGGTCCGGTCGACCCACCGTCATCTACTGCTTAGGTTAATTAGGTTTTAGTTAAACTAATTACTATTTAATTAAACTAACTAGTCAATTAGATTAATTAAACAGGATTAATTAACTTAATTAATTCACTGATTAATTAATTAATTATTACTTTTATTAATTATTATTTTATAATATAATTTTTTTAACGTTCCCAGGGGCGTGGGCCCCGGCTGTCATAGGCCTGGGGGGCCTTAGCGGGCGACGGGATACGGGCGCGACGCCAGCTTCGACAGGCCAAGACGCCACCTGACGCCGTGGCGGACGAGGCTAGCGAGGTCGGGCGGTCAGAGCGGGAAGGCGAGGCGCGGCGGGCGCCGGAGTTGGTCATGCGGGCAGCGGACGGTGCGCGAGCCGGGACGCATTTACTGGGCTGGCAAAGAGCGAGTGTGGCGGAGCCAGAGCGGGGGCCACGGGACGAGGCCGGAGCTCGACCAGAGCGAGCTCATGGCGGCGGGAGTGAGCAGAGGCGACAGTTCGATGAGCGCGGGGCACGGCGTGCGATAGAGGAGGAGAGGAGGAGATCAGGGCCTCACCACGTCCATGGGGTCTAGGCAGTGGGCGTGAGGAGGAGGATGGAGACGTCGCGAACGGAGTGGAGGCAGGCCGGCAAGGAGGAGGAAGCAGACCGGCGAGGAAGTCCGGCGAGGTCCAGGCGGCGGCTCGGTGGCTCCGGTGACGGCTGGGAGGCAGGGTCAAGTAAGCAGGCGAGGTTCACCCACGGCGCGGTCGTGGACGGGGCGGCGAGGTGGCGGGGGATCGGTAGGGCGACGGGCCACGGTGTCGAGCGGCGCGAGCGCCAGCCGCCGTCGGGGCGCAGGCGAGGTTGAAGGGTCGCGACGGGCCGGCAGACTTGGTGCCCCTGATCCAGAATCGAGATGGGGGAAGAGGTCGTGGGGAGAGTGGGGAGTGTGGCGGCGCTGGAGAAACGAGAGGGAGTGGGGAGGGGATCGTGCGGGACGACGGGGATGGGCGCCGTGGGCTCGTTCCCTCGATCCATATCTGGATTGAGGAGGGGGAGAGAGCGACGTGGGGGGTGAGTGTGAGCGAGTGGGATGGGGGAAAGGGTGCGCTCGGGGGTGATTAGGGTTTCCCCACTGGTGGGGTTATGGAGAGGGGTTGGGCCGGTTGGGCCAGGTGGGCCTGCCTGGTGAGCTGGGCCGCCTGGTCCAGTGGGCGGTTGTTTTTCTTCTCCTTTTTTGTAGTTTTGTTTTCTGTTTTTATTCCTTTCCTTTTTCTTTATTTTCTCTACTGTTTTAATTCATTTTAAATTATTTAGACCTCCTATAAAAATGTGGTTCCTTCACCATAAATATCTAGGCATTAATTGACACACTCCGAACATTTTACTTTAATGTTTGAAAAAATTTGACGTTTGCTTTTATTTTAAATTGGAATTTGAACCGGTATTGAACTAACGCGAGTTTCACAATAGTAACCGAGGTGACATGGCATCATTAACGTTGAATTACTGTAGCCTAATTATCCGGGCGTCACACTTCATATCTCTTAACTCGGGCATTTTCTTGAAATATTAACTTCAACTCCTGGAACATCTCATATGGTCCATGACATTCAAATCATCTTTGAAGTCCCGATTCTAAGCCGTAAAGCATGGCACACTGAACTATCGAGTAGTCATCAGATCGAGCTTGCCAGATGTTCATAACATCAGCTTCTGCTCCTGCATTAGGCCTTTCACCTAGCGGTGCATCAAGGACATAATTCTTCTGTGCAGCAATGAGGATAATCTTTCAACTTAGCTTTCTCTAGGAACGCATTAAAATTCAAGGGAACGGTAGCACGGTCATTGATCTACAACATAGATATGCAAAAACTATCAGGACTAATTTCATGATAAATTAAGTTCTATTAATCAAATTACATAAGAACTCCCACTTAGATAGACATCAATTCATCTAAATGATGCGTGATCCAAATCAACTAAACCATGTCCGATCATCACGCGAGATGCAGTAGTCATCAATGGTGAACATCTCTATGTTGATCATATCTACTATATGATTCACGCTCGACCTTTTGGTCTCCAGTGTTCTGAGGCCTTGTCTATACATGCCAGGCTCGTCAAGTTTAACCCGAGTATTCCGCATGTGCAAAACTTTCTTGCAACCGTTGTATGTGAACGTAGAGTCTATCACACCCGATCATCACGTGGTTTCTCAACACGACAAACTATCGCAACGGTGCATACTCAGGGAGAACTCTCTTACCTTGAAATTTGGTTAAGGGATCATCTTATAATGCTACCGCCGTACTAAGCAAAATAAGATGCATAAAAGATAAACATCACATCCAATCAAAATATGTGACATGATATGTCCATCATCATCTTGTGCTTTTGATCTCCATCTCCAAAGCATCGTCATGATCTCCATCGTCACCGACTCGACACCTTGATCTCCATGGTTGCATTGTGTCTCGCCAACTATTGCTTCTACAACTATCGCTAACACATAGTGATAAAGTAAAGCAATTACATGGCGTTTGCATTTCATACAATAAAGAGACAACCATAAGGCTCCTACCGGTTGTTGATAACTTTTACAAAACATGATCATCTCATACAATAACGTATATCACATCATGTCTTGACCATATCACATCAGAACATGCCCTGCAAAAACAAGTTAGACGTCCTCTACTTTGTTGTTGCAAGTTTTACGTGGCTGCTACAGCTTCTAGCAAGAACCGTTTTTACCTATGCATCAAAAACCACAATGGTGATTTATCAAGTTTGCTGTTTTAACCTTCAACAAGAACCGCCCGCAGTCAAATTCGATTCAACTAAAGTAGGAGAAACAGACGCCCGCAAGCCACCTTTATGCAAAACTAGTTGCATGTCTGTCGGTGGAACCGATCTCATGAACGTGGTCATGTAAGGTTGGTCTGGGCCGCTTCATCCAACAATACTGCCGAATCAAAATAAGACATTGGTGGTAAGCAGTTGTGACACCCGGATAATTAAGCTACAGTAATCCCCTGTTAATGGGGCCATGTCATCACATTACTATTGCCAATCCTCACTTAATCCAAATCACTGTTCATATTCAAATTCAAATTTAAAGTCAAAGATTCAAATTTGTCAAACATGAAAATTAAAATGTTTGCAGTGTGGCAAATAGTCCCTGGATATTTGTCATGATCGAAACAACCTCTTTTGGATTTCTAAAGTGCCCCTGTAAATTATTCAGTGGTCCAGCAACATTTAAAATTGGCCTTTTCAATTTTTATAAATGGTTAGACATCTCCTTTTGATTCCATACTTTTTGTTCCTTCTCATTATATTGTGTCAGAATTATGAGCCAAGTTTTGCTCGAAACAAAACTCATTTCTTACTAAAAGAAAATGCAAGGCTGAGGCTAAAATTAATAAACAGAAAAGTTAAAGGCAAGTTATAAAAATTAAAACAAAGAAAACCCCCTCCCCCTAGTGGACCTTGGCCCCGTTGGCCACAGCCGACCAGGCCGGCCCACTCCCCACACCCCCTTGGCCTATAACCCCACCGAACCCTAGAACCAACCCCTCTCCCTCCAGCACCGTCACAGGAGAGAGTGCTCGACCCCCGATCTACTTCCCCACCCCCCCTCTCTCTCTCGCACGACCCCCCTGCCCCGCTCGATCTGGACGCCCGCCCGCGCCCAGGGCACCCGTCGCCGTAGCTGCCTCACCTCGCCCCGACGCCCGTCCGCGCGTCGCCTCGTCCCCTCTGACTGGGGCTCGACCTCGACAACGCTACCGCTCGGAGCCCCCTCGCCGGAACCACGACGCCGCCAGACCGTCCCCGTCGTCCTCCCCAACGGCTCCAACGAGCCCGCTACCACCCCCCCCCCTACAGCTACACCATGAGCGTCGTCTCGCTCTCTCTCTCTCTCTCTCTCTCTCTCTCTCTCTCTCTCTCTCTCTCTCTCTCTGTACTCTCCCGTGGTAGCCGTAGACCGCCACCGACGTGTTCGTGCTCCGGCTGGCCCGATAGCCCAGTCCGCCCCGGTCGTCCCCGCTCGTCCTGCGCGTGCCCCGCACCCGCCGTCGCCTCGCTTGCAGCAGCTACCTCCGCTTCCCCTCCATACGCGCGCCTGCCTCCCTGATGTCGTTGCTCCTTCCGCCTCTGCTCCTCACGCCGCACGCTCGCCCGACCACCCCGCCTCCGCCCACCGCTAGCTCCGGCACCACCTTCCAGCTCGCCCCACCGCGACGGATATGCCGGCACCGGCCTGCTCTCCCACTCCACCGCAGCCGCCTGCTACAACTCCGCCGCCCCGCGCTGCCTCCTTTGCCGCCCCACCGCACCCGCCGGCGACCTCCCTCCCCCAGCCACCTCCGCGGTCTTGCAAGCCGCCTCTAGCTGTTCCCTCTCCCGTGGTCGTTTGGGCGGGCGTCCACGCCCAGGCGCCCGTAACCGCCGCCCGTTAGCCGCTTTGGCCCAATGCCTATGACATGCAGGGCCCGCCCCCAGAAACAAAAAGAATAAGAATTGATAAAAATAAAGAATTAATTAATTAGTTAATCAATTAATTAACTTAATTAAAGTTTGCTTAACTAAGTTAACATGTTAATTAATTATCTAATCAGTAATTAGTTAGGTCTGTCTATGAAGGGGGCCCCACCCCCTGTTGACCAGTCAAACATTGACTGGTCAACTGGGACCCCCTGGCCCACCTGTCAGCCACTGGGTACAGTTCTGTGTACACTGTGCTGGGTGCACTTAGCATTTTAGCAATTATTTTCGAATTAATATTAATTTCAGAAAATGTTTAGAACTTTGAAAAATCATAATAAATAATCCGTAACTCGGATGAAAATGTTTCCTACATGAAAGTTGCTCAGAACGACGAGACGAATCCGAATACGTGGTCCGTTCGTCCGCCACATATCCCTAGCATGGAGAACATGCCACTTTCCCCCTCCGTTTTATCTGTCCGAAAATGCCAAACTTTGGGAAAACCTTCCCGGATGTTATCCCCCTTCGCCTGTATCGTGTAATGCCGCTTTAGAACACGCCTAACACCGCGTATCGTCATGTCATGCTTAGTGCTGCAACTTTATGCTTGTATTTACTGTTTCTTCCCCCTCTTCTCTCCGGTAGACCCCGAGACTGCCGTTGTGATCGACTACATCGACGACGACCCCTTCTTCTTGTTTGAGGAACCAGGCAAGCCCCCCCCCCCTTTGATCATCCCGATATCGCCCATTCTATACTATCATGCTTGCATTAGATTTTGCTACCGTTATTGTTTGCTCCTATTCTGATGCATATCCTACTTTTGTACCTGCTATTGTTACCTACCTGCTTCTCCTAAATTGCTTAGTATAGGTTGGTTAGTGATCCATCAGTGACCCCCACTTGTCCTTGTTGCCCCTACTTCATCATCGATGACTCGATCAACGTGATTGATGACCAGAGCCCGACACCTCACATCACATCACATAACACCCCTTTTGTTGCTTGACTCTGCAGAACTACTATTGAGTGCCGAGGGTGATCCCACATAACGCACTCCTGATGATAATTCTATAGTGTAGCTATTCGGTCGTGGTCATCGAGGGTGATTTCCTCTTTCACCATTCCCGATACGGCTCTGTCGTGCAATACCTCAAGTGTGAACCTCGAGGGTGGTCCCTCTTACGTTTGCCTTGATGATTACATTGAGTGGAATCCACCGGGGGTTATTCCTCGGGTTTTCCCCTTGATGTCTACACACACGGTTACTTTGACTTTACTTGAGACCTTGGTGGAAGTCAGGCGGGCCTGGAGAGCACCCGCAAGGTGGTTACGAGGCACGGCCGGGAAGTCAGGCAGCCCTCGAGTGGGCTGGGCTTGCCCTTGCCGTATATCCTCGAGACAGGGCGACGGGGTCACATTATCCTGAGTCTCTGCTCGTCTCCAAAAACTTATAATACACTATCGTTTGGGTATTTGTTCTGAATTGGCCTTTGGACTTTACGCACAAACCACCACGCGAGAATAGTTATGGGCCTCGACGTCGCAGTATCAGCCGAGCTTTGTCAGATGTCCAGTTCAGCATTGCGGCACGGCTGGGCCGGCACCATCCTGTAGTGGTGGAGCCTGGACCCGCCCTGCACGTAACGAACCGGAGTGCAATGGGCGATGGGCCCAGACACGGAGTGCTTAGGAGGTAGAACGGCGGGGACCTCTCTGTTGAGCCTAGGTAGGGCTGCGACGTGTTGATCTTTCGAGGCCGGGCATTGACCCAGAAAAGTGTGTCCGGCCAGAGTGATCGAGCGTGTTGGAAAAAGTGGTGCACCCCTGCACGTAAGATCTTTATTCGAATACCGTGTCCACTGTAATGGACGTTCAGACTTATATCTTGATCTAATACAACTAGAAATGGATACTTAAGTTATGTGGCTCCGGGATTGCTTTCTCGCAGGGAGTCGAGGAAGGATCTCTGGGCATTATTGCTAAAACATGCTTGATAATTAAACTGCTATTCTTTACTCTTCTTTATGCTGCAAGATGCTTGGAGCTGCTTGAAGATGCTAGTCTTCGATAGGCTAGGACTTCCCCCCCTATTGTGGCATTATGCAGTTCAGTCCACAGATATAGCCCATTCATTTGATACCAATGCATACTTAGTATAGATCTGATGCTTGCGAGTACTTTGGATGAGTACTCACGGTTGCTTTTCTCCCCCTTTTCCCCCTTCCTTCTTCTTTGCGGTTGATGAAACCAGATGGTGGATCCTTGGAGCCAGATGCCACCGCCGACGGATTCTGCTACATGGAGGCCACCGAAGACCAGGAGTAGTTAGGAGGTCCCAGGCAGGAGGCCTTACCTCTTCGATCGTTGATGTTTGTGCTAGCCTTCTTAAGGCAGTCTTGTCTAACTTATGTCTGTACTCAGATATTATTGCTTCTGCTGACTCTTGTGTATCGAGCTTGTATTCGAGCCCTCGAGGCCCCTGGCTTGTAATATGAAGCTTGTATTATTTGAATTTGTGTCTAGAGTTGTGTTGTGATATCTTCCCGTGAGTCCTTGATCTTGATCGTACACATTTGCGTGCATAATTAGTGTACAGTCGAGTCGGGGGCGTCACAAGTTGGTATCAGAGCCGACTGCCTATAGGAACCCCCTTTCCAAGTCCTTGGCCGAAGTTGAGTCTAGTCAAAGAAAAATTGTTTTACTAACATGGTTGTGTGGCTCATCGGCCCACGTCGCCATTGGGTGGTATTAGGATCATTTATTCCTTGTCTATACTCTGGGAATCTGATCTCTCTTCTATTTGGGTTAAATGATTTTGCTAACTCTAACTCTAGGTTCTCGTAAATAATTTCTCCCGGGGAGCCCATCACTCCCGATGATTGCTTGGTGCACCAGAAGATTCTGAAGATACTCTCCGATGTTTTCCCGAGACCCTTATACCCTTCGCCATTGCGATCCTTACCACCGATAAATCCTTATGCGTAACTACCTACGTTGTCGTTCATACCTTCATCCCCAGTTACTCTTGTTATTACAAGATGTCCTGAAATACTCTTCGATGTTCCAAGAATCCTTTATGCTTATTGCCTTGCAGTTCTTTGCCACATGAATACCCCTGCGGATAATTACTCGCGCTTGCCGAGTATCCGTTCGCCCATAGTTGATCTTTGTTTCACAAAATTCTTTGGAATATTATCTGATCTTCCGAAAATCCTTAGAAACCTATTACTCTTGCTCCTCCTTGTCTGCTTGCATTGTGGATGCTTTCCATATGTCTGGCAATATTCAGTAGTATCCTTTGTCACATTTAACTTTGAGCATTTGATTCGATATGTTTGTGAATGCTCACAAACCTCAATAACAATTAGAATTCTTCCCATCGGCTCAGACGTCACCCCGGACATGAGCTGGTGTTCGACAAATCAAACCTTGATCGATTGTCGATCTATGTCTATTCAACTTACTTGTCTTTGACCAGAGCCTCTGCTTCTGATTCCCCGATTTAGAAATCATGATTCCTTTGTATTCGAGATTTGAATTAGTCAGTTGTTTTTATAATCTGATACCCTTGCATTCTTTCTCCTTCTGGTTGAGTACCGATGCTCACATCAGATCCCTTGTGAAACACCAGATCCTTTGTGGGGTTCTATCTGACAGCGTCCTTCATATGCAATAACCTTGTGAGCCTATCCTCCGATACATAATGCCTTTGGTAAATTGTATCTTATGCTTCCTCAATCATGCTCTACTCCGAGCTAGAGTTATTTACTCGTGAATTTGGACTCTACAACTTCGACGAAGGTGAGAAGTGAATGGAAGGTTATACATTGATGTAGTGGGAGTCGACCTTGAACCTTTGTGTTCATGCCCATGGACCCGATGTGGAACTTATCATGGAAGCTTCTTGTTATGATAATAATGATCCCCTTGTGATAAGTTCATCTTGTATCTATATTGGTCCTTTGCAACCGTGGTTCCGACCATGATTGATCTTCCTTGATTCCATTTCTCGGACAAGTTAAACTACTTGTCTTCTTTAGATCGTTTAACCTTTCCAACCTCTACTTTGATCTACCTTCGAGTATTACCCCTTTGGTATCTCGAGAATATCACAGAACTACATAACTTCTTATGAGTTCTTCATCAATTGCTATTTCTCGCTGATTCAAAATTTTCCACGGGTTCTGAGTTGGTAGACACTCGAGGACACCAATAACTGATTCGAGTTTACACTTTCCTTTCCATTGTTATGTTAACCTTTCTTGTAATGTAACATACTTGAGCAGTGATAATTCGCTGCTTATGTAAATGCCTCGAAATACAACTCTGTCAGTAAGACCTTGTTACTATTGTTGATGACATCCCGGTCGCCGCCGATGGATGAGAACTTTGCCTACTGGTCCGCCTCGCCTTGCGAGCAGGAAAATGGTTCTCTTCGTCCCTCGCCCTTTGTACCGATGTTGTTGCCAACATAACTGACATGCTATCCTCTGACCTGCCTTGCTATCATAACCGTGCGAATGTTAGCACCCTTCCTACTTCTAACCCACATGGTGGGCCCATAACCCACAGTCCCACAGGATCGAAACCTGACTCTCCTTGTTTTCAAAGTTGTCCCTCGCGCTTGGCTTCGTATGTAATTCACGAGCCACCATCCTTGCGATCTGTTCTGGAATCAGACGCAATACTTATTCCCATTGCTCTTGAACCCCTTTCACTCTCTGTTTCAGGCAACGAACGATTGCCTACCCGCTTGAAACTTCTTATTGCACCTTCTTGCTTTGCTCTTGATGTCTTTCTTAAATTTCAACTTGAGAAATAGCCCCCAGTTACCTATCTTGTGTTGAGGTCTGTCCTTTCCGGGTCTTTCCCCCTACTACACCCCTTAAATCTCGGGACGAGATTTCTTGTAGTGGAGGAGAATTGTGATGCCCGGATAATTAAGCTATAGTAATCCCCTATTAATGGGGCCACATCATCACATTACTGTTGCCAATCCTCACTTGATCCAAATCACTATTCATATTCAAATTCAAATTTCAAGTCAAAGATTCAAATTTGTCAAACATGAAAACTAAAATGTTCGCAGTGTGGCAAACAGTCCCTGGATATTTGTCATGATGGAAACAACCTCTTTTGGATTCCTAAAGTGCCCCTGGAAATTATTTAGTGGTCTAGCAACATTTAAAATTGGCCTTTTCAATTTCTATAAATGGTTAGACATCTCCTTTTGACTCCATACTTTTTGTTCCTTCTCATTATATTGTGTCAGAATTATGTGCCAAGTTTTGTTCAAAACAAAACTCATTTCTTACTAAAAGAAAATGCAAGGCTGAGGCTAAAATTAATAAACAAAAAAGTTAAAGGCAAGTTATAAAGATTAAAACAAAGAAAACCCCCTCCCCCTAGTGGACCTTGGCCCAGTTGGCCACAGCCGACCAGGCCGGCCCACTCCCCACACCCCCCTGGCCTATAACCCCAACCGAACCCTAGAATCAACCCCACTCCCCCACTATCTCCACCCTCTCCCTCCAGCGCCATCACAGGAGAGTGTGCTCGACCCCCGATCCACTTCCCCACCCCCTTCTCTCTCTCGCACGAACCCCCTGCCCCGCTCGATCTGGACGCCCACCGCGCCCAGGGCACCCATCGCCGTCGCTGCCTCACCTCACCCCGACGGCCGTCCGCGCGTCGCCTCGTCCCCTCTGACTGGGCTCGACCTCGACACCGCTGCCGCTCGAAGCCCCCTCGCCAGAACCACGACGCCACCGGACCGTCCCCGCCGTCCTCCCCAACGGCTCCAACGAGCCTGCTGCCACCCCCCCGCCCCTACAGCTCCACGGTGAGCACTGTCTCGCTCTCTCTCTGTACTCTCCCGTGGTAGCCGTAGACCGCCACCGACGTGTTCGTGCTTCGGCTGCGCCCGATGGCCCAATCTGCCCCGGTCGTCCCCGCTCATCCTGCGCACGCCCCGCACCCGCCATCGCCTCGCTCGCAGCAGCTACCCCCGCTTCCCCTCCATACGCGCGCCTGCCTCCCCGGTGCCGTTGCTCCTTCCGCCTCTGCTCGTTGCGCCGCAGGCTCGCCCGACCACCCCGGCTCCGCCCGCCGCTAGCTCCAGCACTGCCTTCTAACTCGCCCAGCCGCGACGGATATGCCGGCGCTGGCCTGCTCTCCCACTCCACCGCAGTCGCCTGCTACAACTCTGCCGCCCCGTGCTGCCTCCTTTATCGCCGCACCGTGCCCACCGGCGACCTCCCTCCCCACGGCCACCTCCGTCGCTGGTGTTGCGTCGACGCCCTGGCGCGTTCCCTCTCCCGTGGTGGTTCGGGCGGGCGTCCACGCCTAGGCGCCCGTAACCGCCGCCTGTTAGCCGCTTTGGCCCAATGCCTCTGACACGCGGGGCCCGCCGCCAGAAACAGAAAGAATAAGAATTTATAAAAATAAAGAATTAATTAATTAGTTAATCAATTAATTAACTTAATTCATGTTTGCTTAATTAAGTTAACACGTTAATTAATTATCTAATCAGTAATTAGTTAGGTCTGTCTATGACAGGGAGCCCCACCCCCTGTTGACTACTCAAACATTGACTGGTCAACTGGAACCCCCTGTCCCACCTGTCAGCCACTCGATACAGTTTTGTGTACCCTGTGCTGGGTGCGCTTAGCATTTTAGCAATTATTTTTGAATTAATATTAATTTCAGAAAATGTTTAAAACTTTGAAAAATCATAATAAATAATCCGTAACTCGGATGAAAATGTTTTCTACATGAAAGTTGCTCAGAACGACAAGACGAATCCGAATACGTGGTCCGTTCGTCCGCCGCATATCCCTACCAAGGAGAACATGCAACTTTCCCCCTCCGTTTCATCTGTCCGAAAATGCCAAACTTCGGGAAAACCTTCCCGGATGTTATCCCCCTTTGCCGGTATCGTGTAACGCCGTGTTAGAACATGCCTAACACCACGTATCATCATGTCATGCTTAGTGCTGCAAATGTATGCTTGTATTTACTGTTTCTTCCACCTCTTCTCTCCGGTAGACCTCGAGACTGCCGCTGTGATCGACTACGTCGACGACGACCCCTTCTTCTTGTCTGAGCAACCAGGCAAGCCCCCCCCCCTTTGATCATCCCGATATCGCCCATTCTATACTCTCATGCTTTCATTAGATTTTGCTACCGTTATTGTTTGCTCATATTCTGATGCATAGCCTGCTTTTGTACCTACTATTGTTACCTACCTGCTTCTCCTAAACTGCTTAGTATAGGTTGGTTAGTGATCCATCAGTGACCCCCACTTGTCCTTGTTGCCCCTGCTTCATCATCGATGACTCGATCAACGTGATCGACGACCAGAGCCCGACACCTCACATCACATCACGTGATTCTGCTACATGGAGGCCTCTTCGATCGTTGATGTTTGTGCTAGCCTTCTTAAGGCAGTCTTGTCTAACTTATGTCTGTACTCAGATATTGTTGCTTCTGCTGACTCTTGTGTATCGAGCTTGTATTCGAGCCCTCGAGGCCCCTGGCTTGTAATATGAAGCTTGTATTATTTGAATTTATGTCTAGAGTTGTGTTGTGATATCTTCCTGTGAGTCCCTGATCTTGATCGTACAAATCTGCGTGCATGATTAGTGTACGCTCTAATCGGGGGCGTCATAGCTATATGACAATCACTACCCACAACTCTTTGTGTTCTACTCGTGCATATCAACTACGCATAGACCTGGCTCGGATGCCACTGTTAGGAAACGTAGCATGTAATTTCAAAAAAAATCCTACGCTCGCGCAAGATCTATCTAGGAGATGCACAGCAATGAGAGGTAGAGTGTGTCTACGTACCCTTGTAGACCGAAAGCGAAAGCGTTTGACAACGCGGTTGATGTAGTCGAACTTCTTCTAGCTCCGTCCGATCAAGCACCGAACGTACGGCACCTCCAAGTTTTGCCAACGTTCAGAGCTATGACGTCCCTCGCCTTCTTGATCCAGCAAGGTGTCGAGGAAGTAAATGGGTTCCATCAACATGACGGCATGGTGACGGTGATGGGGAAGTGATCCGCGCAGGGCTTCGCCTAAGCACCGCGAGAATATGACCGGGGATGTAAACTGTGGAGGGGGCGCCGCACACGGCTAACAATTGATGTTGTGTGTTCTCGGCGTCCCCTCCCCACATATATATAGGTGGGAGGGGGAGGGGAGCATCAAGGGTGCGCCCCAAGTAGAAGGAATCCTACTTGGGGTCCTCCCAATTCGGCCTCCCCCCTTCCTTTTTTGCCGGAGGGGGGAAAGGGAAGAGGAAGGAGAGAAGGAAAGGGGGGCCAAATCCCCTCTTTCCCTTCTCCCACTCGGCCTCCTTCCTGGGGGCGCCACCCCACTTGTGGGCTGGTGTGCTCCCCTCCTTTGGCCATTATGTTTCCCCCGGGGGTTCCGGTAACTCCCCCCCCCCCGGTACTCCGATACTATCCGGAACACTTCCGGTGTCTGAATCCTATCATCATATATATCAATCTTTACCTCTTGGCCATTTTGAGATTCCCCATCATGTCCGTGGTCTCATCCGGGACTTCGAACAACATTTGGTGACCAAATCACATAACTCATATAATATTAAATCGTCATCAAACGTTAAGGACCCTACGGGTTCGAGAACTATGTAGACATGACCGAGACACCTCTCCGGTCAATAACCAATAGCGGAACTTGGATGCTCATATTGGCTCCTACATATTCTATGAAGATCTTTATCGGTCGAACCGTTATGACAACATACGTTATTCCCTTTTTCATCGGTATGTTACTTTCCCAAGATTCGATCATCGGTATCCACATACCTAGTTCAATCTCGTTATAGGTGTCGTGGTTCTAAGTCTGACAGTAGAATGGGGGGTAGGTATGGAGAGGCAAGATCCTAGCTATGGAGTAGTTGTATACGCAAGGAATTTACGAGTTCAGGCCCTTCTCGGAGGAAGTAATAGCCCTACGTCTCGGAGCCCAGAGGCGGTCGACTGGATTATATGCGTATGTGTTACAGGGGTGCGAACCCTTCTACCTGTGGAGGGGCATGGCTTATATAGAGTGCGCCAGGATCCCAGCCAGCCCACGTAGTAGAGGGTTTAAGGTGCGTTAAAGCTAGGCGTTACTGGTAACGCCTTACATAAAGTGTCATTAAGGTCATAAATACTATTTAACTACAGACCGTTTGGGTACCGAGTGGCTCTTGGACTCCTGGTGGTCGAGTGGGTCTTAGTGTCTTTGAATCTGTTGAGTGGAAACCTACCAGGTCGACTGGAAGGTCGCTTCTCTTGTGAGTCTCCTTGTGGAGGGTACCTTTGGGCAGGTCTATGACCCTACCCCAGGTACATGACTTCATCATTAGCCCCCGAATGGATCAAGGTTTGAGTGAGGAAGGAGTTGATAATCTTTCCGACCTGTTCTTCGTGTTGTGAGTGCGTCTTACTCTGGATCAATCGACCTTTTAGTGATGGCATCAACTTCTCTTTCAGTCGCCTTGATCCATTCTTCACGTTTGTCGAGTGAACTTTGTGAACCTGAGGATTTCCGAGCGACGGATCGGAGGAAATCTGTTGTCTGACGAGTTGCTCTGCGGTTAGCGGATTTCGCGGGATCCGAATTTTGGGAAGCGCGCGAACCGAGAAAACCGCGGCACTCGGATGGGATAAGACAATGACGCCTCGATCTTCGTGCCGCCTTTTTCGCCACGTATCGTGTGCGCGCCTGCTGCGGGATTGCGACGGGATTGCTTGGGCCTACCGGTCAGCCACTCGGAAGCGGCCTCATATAAAGCGCTGGTCAGGGCATTTTGAACAGTGCGACCTCAGACTTCCCCTCTCTCCGCCTCCAAACCTTCTCGCCGCTCTTCGTCTATCCAAAGGTCAAGCTCGATACTTTTCTCACCGGCGACCATGGTGAAGGACAAGACTGCCGCCTCGAACGGGTGAAGAATGCGCGGCGAAGGCCAAGGGAGAGCGCCCAGTCAGGCGGTTCCTCTTCAGCGGTCCAAGCTGCCGCAAGGCTGGGTCCAAGGAGATCGGATCCGGTCGACCATCACCGAGAAAGATCTCACCGATCCGCCAACGAAGGACTGATCCCCCATGGGTCGGCGAGGCTTCCGCACGGAGTGGCAACCGCAGCTGAAGAGGGTGAGTCGTCCTCCGCCACCCACGTAGATAGGAGGTTTTCTCGCCACAAATCCTTTTTTCCGGGGTTTTGAACTTTTTGGAGCGCAACTCCACCATTTCACTCCAAACTCCATTGTGTATCTTGTTGCTTGCTTTAGCTCATGAGAATTTCTTGGGGTCTCGACCGCACTGGGGTCTCTTCAAGCACATATTCACATGTCGCTCTCAGACGGTGAAGAAAACGAGCCCGAATGACGAGAGGACCCAAGTAATCCAGATGTGTGGGGGACTCGGGTCCAGATGAGGGGGAAGAGCGCCTTTCCGGCTATGACTCTCCCCGACTCGGTTAGAGGGTGGCAGTCGACCTGGTTTATCGCCAAGACCAGCCGACGCCGGGCAATGACCGGGCTCCCTCCTTTCTCCATGAGTCGAGTGAACAAGCCATCTTCCTCAAGGTGTTACCAGAGGAGAAGGCCCAAATAAAGCTGCTGATGGAGCGTGTAGTCCAGCTTATTCGCGATGGGGTGACCGGCATGGATCTCCTGGAGGTTTTTCTCCGACGGCGTATTCAGCCACTCCAATACCGAGGACATCCAATGTGGATGTACTCTGGTACGGATGATACCACTTGGGTCCATCCAGAGGAGGTCGATGGCGCCACGCTGGAGAAGTGGATGACTGCCATCACAGGAAACAAGGACAACCCTCGCGGAGCTAGGAGGATTCCACCACTCGACCAGAGTTACCAACCAGACAAGGTATAACCGCTTATCTCCGACAGTGATTCTGCTGCATTCATTCTGTTTTGATGCCAATTCATCGACTGATTTTCACCTTGTTTTGTTGTCTTCTAGGTCACCACCGAGATGTACTCGATGCCCAATGGGGCGCAGGAAACAGCCGAAGAAGAAGAAGGAAGTGGAGGCGAAAGTCTGGAGGAATGGGAGTCCAACGGCGAGGAGGATGTGGAGGATGATGGCTCTGATGATGAGGAGGAGGAGGAGGACGAGGAAGAAGACGTCGATCCTCCTCGCTCGGAGGGAAGGTCCAAGTTGATGCACGACCCGGCGGCCGGGCGCGGTAAAGCCTTTGTGCCCACCGGGCAGTCGATGAAGCGACCTAGGACAACTTCTCCCGCGCCGACTGAGAAACCGCCGAAGCAACCTCGAGCGACGTCGTAAAAGCCGGCGAAGGCCCTGCCCAAGATGCGAATGGTCATCCCCACCATCCCGGGATAACCGACAGAACCTTGTACTTCCTTTTTCAACATGAGTGAACTTTTGGTCGACTTGATGACTGATCAGCCGACTCTTGAAATCTACAACGCTACTACCTCCGAGACATCAGCCAAGCACGATGATCAGGAAATGGAGGATGCGGCCACTTCCAATCTTGGTAAGATCCCTGAGGTTTCGCTTTTAGTCGACTGGAGCTTTTTAGTCGATTGGGCTTCCATGTTTACTTCTGGATCTCTCTTGTAGTTCCGCCTCACGTAATTGATCTCCCTGATGATGACGAGGAAGCGCCATTGAGGAAGAGGAGGAACAAGAAAGTGCCTGCTGGCAAGGCTGCTCAAGTCGCGGCGATTCCTGAGGCTGATTTCCGAGGGAGGCAACCCCACTCGGACTTCTATATCTTTCGCTGTACCGCTGACAAGTGCCCGACCCACTTCGTCGACTGCTGATCCACCATCTCTCTTTGCTACACACCACGTCCCGGAAGACCAAGTAAGTGCGCTAAGGAGGCCATACGCCAGTGGGGATCATGATGGAGCAGGTGAAAGCGGCTCGAGAGGCTAGTCAGCGGCCTATGATGCCGCTCAGCTCTCGAGCAATGTCCAAGTAAGTCACCGTTGCTTGCTTTGTTAGGAGATGCTACCTGAAATCGCTTCCTTCTCAGAGATTTCCAGATCTGTACACCCACTGGGTGTGTGTGTGTCGATTGAACTTTTGTGGGGGCACGCTGAGTGCACCCACTGGGTGTAGTCCCCGAGACTATGGTCGACTGCATGCAGTCGGCTATAGTCTTTATGCAGTGATCTTCTTCACTCGACCTGGAGGGACCAAGTCGAATGGAACTATAAACCGGTGGGGGCACGCTAAGTGCACCCACTGGGTGTAGTCCCCAAGACTATGGTCGATCAAGGCAAATCGACTATAGTCTAAAGAACTGTTGTTTTTTTATCAAGGTGATCACGACAATTACCCAAGGTTTTAGAATCATAACCTTTTGCCTCTTTTGGTCGATTGGTCGAACCAAAGATGGTAAACCAGTGGGGGCATCGCTGAGTGCACCACTGGTGTAGTCCCCAGACTATTGTCGAATGTTTTGATTCGACTGTAGTCTTAGAAATGCTACTATTTTTCCTTAATCACTCGGAAGTGATCTGTCTTTGATGTCTTTCGTTGGTTGACTCTTTGTAGAAATCTTGCAAGCCTGTGGCTCGCTATACTGAGTTAGAGAAAAAGCAGATTCAACTCAACCTCGATTTGAAGCTTGCTCGTGAGAATTTGCGAAGGCAAAGGATGAAGCAAAAGGTATGGCTGGTGAGAATTTTTGACGATCGCCTCTGTTTTTCTGCTCATTCTCAACTCTGTTCTCATTGTTGCTTTGCGAGATAAACCGAAGAGACTTTGAAGAAGAAGGACCTTGACCTTGCAGAGGCACGTATATGGCTTTAGAGAAAACAAAGCTCGCTGAAGAGAAGCTTGCCTCGGTCGACAAACTCGAAGATGAAAATGCCAAGCTGAAAGCCTCTTGACGCGGCTAACAAGGAAGTCGGTCATTGAAGAACGACAAGAATGTTCTGTCTGCAAGGTTGGCCAATCAAGGGAAGCGAAACGACCTGGAGATTTATCTTGGAGGGTTCGCCAAGAAGCTGTTTCTCATGCTTGAAGGTAATCTCTTTTATCCGACTGTCTTGCTCTCACCGGCTCATCACATGATCTTTATTTTGAGTTTGAGTTGTGTTTTCAGAATTCTGCCAAAACTTTGAAGAAGAAACCAATGACCGAAACCAGCTTGGACCCCATCAACTCTCCTGTGAAGGACGGTTGCTATGAATTTGCTCCGACCGGAGTCTCGTGTTGCTAGCGTGGTGGATTATCTTGCTCGACCGAAAGTTGCGATGTCGCGATCGACTCGACTCTCGCCGTAATGTAATCTCCGAATGATCTTGAATCTCGATGACTCGATCGAATGAGATTCCAAGTCGAGTGCAAGAATGGAAAAAGTCATCTGCCAGTGTGGTGCTGATGTTGCTCTATCTCTGGTTCGTGTCCACCGCAAAGAAGCGCAAGAGGACAAGCTGGTGTCTCTCAAGGTTGCCAATACCAGAAGCATGACTTCAGATCTTTCATGGAGACTTTCATCGCTGCTTCTACCCGTATTCGACGGAATCGACCTCGACCAGTTTGTTGCACCTTCCAGCCCTCCTCACGGAGGAGTAAAAAACTTCTAAGTCCCACTTTAAATTTGCCTCGGAATGCCGAGTGGTTTCGTAATCGATAAACTTTAACAGGCTTAATGCCTGAGCGCCTTTGGATCCGTAGGACGTTTATCCGAACTTGATTTTTCCTTTAACATGCTTTGCTTGCCTTTGAGAGAACTTTATTCCTCATTCGGAAGATATTCCGTTGAAATTACAATCGACTTGTGCTTCATCTATCCTGCAGGTAGAGGTGGAACACAGACTGCGACTGGCCTTGTCGTCCTTACGGATTGGGACGAACGCACGTTGTGCTTGTGGCGAAGCTCCGAAGGAGGAGGTTGCAGTCGACCTGCACCTCGTCGTCCTTGTGGATTGGGATGGACCGCACGTTGTACTTGTGGTGAAGCTCCGAAGGAGGAGGTAGCAGTCGACCTGCACCTCGTCGTCCTTGTGGATTGGGATGGACCGCACGTTGTACTTGTGGCGAAGCTCCGAAGGAGGAGGTAGCAGTCGACCTGCACCTCATCGTCCTTGCGGATTGGGATGGACCGCGCGTTGAACTTGTGGCGAAGCTCCGAAGGAGGAGGTAGCAGTCGACCTGCACCTCGTCGTCCTTGCGGATTTGGATGGACCGCACGTTGTACTTGTGGCGAAGCTCCGAAGGAGGAGGTAGCAGTCGACCTGCACCTCGTTGTCCTTATGGATTGGGATGAATTCCTTACTTAGGCGAGCACTGGCTGTAGCTAAGCCCCGAGTGGGAGGTTTGCTCTCCACTCGGTAGGATTTTTATTACTTAGGCGAGTCTTGGCTGCAGCTAAGCCCCGAGTGGGAGGTTTGCTCTCCACTCGGTAGGATTTTTATTACTTAGGCGTGCACCGGGCTGCAGCTACGCCCCCGTTGGGCAGTTTTGCTCTCCACTCGGTAGGATTTTTATCACTTAGGCGAGCACTGGGCTGCAGCTAAGCCCCCGAGTGGGAGGTTTGCTCTCCACTCGGTAGGATTTTTATCACTTAGGCGAGCACTGGGCTGCAGCTAAGCCCCCGAGTGGGAGGTTTGCTCTCCACTCGGTAGGATTTCTATTACTTAGGCGAGCACTGGGCTGCAGCTAAGCCCCCGAGTGGGAGGTTTGCTCTCCACTCGGTAGGGATTTTATCACTTTGGATGTTTTAAGGCGAATCCTTGGGCTGTTATAAGTCCCCGAGTGGGAGGCTGGCTCACCACTCGGTAGGATTTGAATACTTAGGCGAGTACTTGATCAGCTTAAGCCTCCGAGTGGGAGGCTGGCTCGCCACTCGGTGAGGATTTGGTATACTTAGGCAAGTACTTGGACTGCAGCTAAGCCTCCGAGTGGGAGGCTGGTTCGCCACTCGGTAGGATTTTTGTATACTTAGGCGAGTACTTGGACTGCAGCTAAGCCTCCGAGTGGGAGGCTGGTTCGCCACTCGGTAGTATTTTTGTATACTTAGGCAAGTACTTGGACTGCAGCTAAGCCTCCGAGTGGGAGGCTGGCTCGCCACTCGGTAGGATTTTTGTATACTTAGGCGAGTACTTGGACTGCAGCTAAGCCTCCGAGTGGGAGGCTGGCTCGCCACTCGGTAGGATTTGTAATACTTAGGCGGCGGATTCGCAGCTAAGCCCCGAGTGAGAGACCTGCTCGCACTCGGAAAGGAGTTTTTTTTTACAAGCTTAGGCGAATCGGATTCGCGACTAAGCCACCCACTGGGGGAAATTTCAACAAAAAGCAATAACAATCACTGGGAAAATTATAACATTCTTGTCTTTGGATAAACAAACTTCAAAGCACTTTTATTACATCTCAACCGAGTGAGTTTTTGAGTGTAAAAGGGGCGGAGCAGCTCCGCGTTCCGAGCTCGAGGCTCGTCGATCTTGCGATCAACGTTGTAGAGATGATATGCTCCGTTGTGGAGGACTCTCGTGACGATAAAGGGACCTTCCCAAGTGGGAGCAAGCTTGTGTGGTTTCTGTTGATCCACTCGGAGGACCAAATCTCCCTCTTGGAAGGCTCGACACTTCACATTTCTGGCATGGAATCGACGCAAGTCTTCTGATAGATAGTCGAGCGGATCAAGGCCATCTCTCTCTCCTCTTCCAAGAGGTCGACTGCATCTTGCCGGGCTTGTTCCGCTTCTTCTTCAGAGTATAGCTTGACTCGAGGCGCATTGTGAAGCAGGTCACTCGGCAGAATTGCTTCAGCTCCATAGACCAGGAAGAATGGAGTTCTCCCAGTCGACCGATTAGGAGTGGTCTTCAATCCCCAGAGAACTGATGGAAGTTCGTCGACCCAAGCTCCTGCTGCGTGTTTGAGATCACGCATCAGCCGAGGTTTTAGCCCTTTGAGAATGATGCCGTTTGCACGTTCTGCTTGTCCATTCGACCGAGGATGAGCCATCAAGCATAGTCGACCAGCGTGCCTTGAGAGGCGCAGAAGGCTTTGAACTTGTCATTATCAAGTTTGACCCATTGTCGGTGATGATGCTATGCGGAACTCCATATCTGAATATCAACTCTCCGATGAAACCGATAGCGATTGCATGCATCGAGGATCTTGATGGGATTTGCTTGATTCACTTGGTGAACTTGTCGACCGCTACTAGCAAATGGGTGAAACCGCTTCGCCAGCTTCTCAACGGTCCAATCATGTCCAATCCCCAAACAGCGAAGGGCCAAACGAGTGGAATGGTCTTCAAGGCTGAGGCTGGCTTGTGCGACATGTTGGAATAGAACCGACATCCTTCACACTTGTCGACTATTTCTTTTGCCATTTCATTTGCTTTCGGCCAGTAAAATCCCGCTCGGTATGCTTTAGCCACAATGGTCCGAGAGGACGCATGATGGCCACAGGTCCCCGAGTGGATATCCTCAAGAATTATCTGACCTTCTTCTGGCGTGATACACTTCTGGCCGACTCCAGTCGTGCTTTCTCTGTACAATTGTCCCTTGATCACTGTAAAGGCCTTGGATCGACGGACGATCTGTTGAGCCTCTTCTTCATTCTCTGGGAGCTCTTTCCTTAGGATATATGCGATGTACGGCCTTTGTCGATCGGGAGTGATGACCACAACTTCCATAATCAGGTCGACCACGGCCGGGACCTCAACTTCAGTCGGATCATTGGCACTCTTTTGCTGCGGGCTTCTTCCGTGAAAGGATCCTCCTGCACCGATGGAACATGAATGTGTTCCAAAATACATCACCGGGAATGGCTTCCCTCTTGGACCCTATCTTCGCCAAATCATCCGCAGCTTGATTTTTCAATTGGGTATATGATGAAGCTCTAACCCCTCGAATTTCTTCTCCAGCTTTCTCCTTTGCATTACAATAATCAGTCATAGCTGGGCTTCTGACATCCCACTCCTTCATCACTTGATTAACAACCAGATCCGAGTTGCCATAGACCATAAGGCGACGGACGCCGAGTGAAACGGCCATGCGCAACCCATACAGGAGTGCTTCATTTTACGCTTCGTTGTTGGAAGAATCAAAGTGAATCTGGAGAACATACTTGAACCTATCTCCTCGGGGAAACCAATACAATCCTCGCACTGTAACCGTTTCAAAGATCTTTGAACCATCGAAAAACATAGTCCAGTTGTTCTCGAGTGAACTTGGGTCGGAAGTTGCTGTTCAATCCACTCGGCAAGGAAATCTGCTATTGCTTGGGACTTGATGGCTTTCTTTGCCTCGAATTTGATATCAAGGGGAAGGAGTTCAATCGCCCATTTTTCCACTCGACCAGTTGCATCTCTGTTATGAAGAATTTCCGACAAAGGCGTCGGCGACGATGTAATGGAATGATCGAGAAGTAATGAGCAACCTTCTTCGTGGTCATATAGATCCCATAAACAAGCTTCCGATAGTGAGGGTATCTTTGCTTTGATGGGGTCAAGACTTGAAGATAATAAACTGGGCATTGAACTTTGAAGGTTTTTCCTTCTTCTTCCCGCTCGACCATAAGTACGGTACTGACGACTTGTCCAGTGGATGCAATGTAAAGCAGCAAAGGCTCCTTGCTGATTGAAGCAGCAAGCACCGGCTGGTGGAGAGCGAGCTTTGAGCTCTGCAAACGCTGCATCAGCTTCTAGAGTCCACTCGAACTTATCTGACTTCTTCATCAGTCGGTAAAGAGGAAATGCCTTTTCACCGAGGCGAGAGATGAATCGACTTAAAGCGGCCAAGCATCCAAAGAAGTTTCGGACATCGCACACGCGACAAAGGCGCTTCATTCGGAGTATGGTGCCAACCTTTCTGGGTTAGCATCGATTCCTCGCCGTAAACGAAAACCGAGTAACTTTCCACCAGAACTCCAAATGTACACTTTGATGGATTAAGCTTGATATCATACCTCCTGAGATTGGCAAATGTTTCAGCAAGGTCAGTCAACAGGTTGGAACCCTTTCGTGACTTGACCACTATATCATCCATGTATGCTTCCACATTCCGACTGACTTGAGTGAGCAAACACTTCTGAATCATCCTCGTGAATGTGGCTCCGGCATTCTTGAGACCGAATGGCATGGTGACATAACAAAAGCACCCGAATGGAGTGATGAACGCTGTTTTAATCTCATCGGGTCCATACAGACGGATCTAATGGTACCCGGAATAGGCGTCTAAAAAAGACAACCTCTCGCATCCCGCGGTTGAGTCGACTATTTGGTCAATGCGAGGAAGAGGGAAATGATCTTTCGGGCAGGCCCGATTGATATGCTTGAAATCGATGCACATGCACAATGACATGTCCTTCTTGGGGAACATGACAACGTCGGCGAGCCACTCGGAGTGGTAGATCTCTCGGATGAACTCTGCTGCTAAGAGCTGAGCCACCTCCTCGCCAATGGCCTTTCTCTTCTAGACGGCGGACCGCCGAAGATACTCTTTAACTGGTTTGAATTTTGGGTCGACTCGTAGGCGATGCTCAGCCAGCCCCCTGGGAACACCCGGCATGTCAGCAGGCTTCCATGCAAAGATGTCCCAGTTCTCACAGAGGAACTGGATGAGAGCTTCTTCCTATTTTGAGTCGAGTGTTGTTGAGATGTTGGTCGGAGTAGCATCGGGATCAGTCGGGAGAATGTGAACCTGTTTCGTCTCGCCACGATCTGGAATCTTGGCTGCGTGGCGGGCTTCTTAGCTTCGCAACAAATCACTTTCGGATCTGCGGTTTTCGATACTCTTGTAGCTCTACCATCGCCAACCGAGCATCGGCAATCTTAGAGCCTTCCGAAGCACTCTTACGCCTTCTTACGATTGCCCGTGACAGTGATCACGCCCTTGGGACCAGGCATCTTCAGTTTAAGATACATGTAACATGGTCGGGCCATGAAACGTGCATAAGCTGGTCTCCCCAGAATAGCGTGATAAGCGCTCTTGAAATCCACGACCTCAAAGGTCAACTTTTCTTTCCGGAAATGCTTTGAATCACCAAAACTACATCAAGAGCAATTTGGCCGAGTGACTCGGCCTTCTTTCCGTGAATGACTCCGTGGAAGCTCATGTTATCGGGTAATCGAGTCCGACATCGGAATGCCCATCCCTTTCAACGTCTCCGCCAGTATAATATATTCAAACCACTACCACCATCCATCGGGACTTTGGTCACGAGTGCCTTCAACAACCGGGTCGACCACCAATGCTTGCCTCCTGTGGGTGGCAATGTGCGTCGGTGATCGGGACCGGTCGAATGTGATGGCGGTCCGGGACCATTTCAGATAATTGGGAGTCGCCGGAGCAACCAAGTTTACTTCCGATTGATAACCTTCAATCAACTTTTGCTTTCGACGCCAAGAAAATCATCGAAATGGTGGAATTGACCTGGGGATATCCACCATCACTGTCATCTCTGTCCTCAACTTTGTCTGTCTCCTTATCCTTATCCTTGGGTTGTTTCCCTTGGAACTGCTGAATCAAGAGCCGACACTGTCGAGTGGTATGTTTCGGGTAAATGAGTTTACCCTCTTCATCTTTCTTTGTATGAATATGACATGGTAAATCCAACACGCCGTTCCCATCGTGGTCTTTCACCTTCTTAGGGTTCCAAGGACCCTTGGGTTTCCCCTTGAACTTTCTGGGTCATCGCCAAGGCCTCTCCGGAGCCGCTGGCTCTCGACTTTAACGCTTCGCTTCCGATCGGAATTTCCTCCGCCGGTCTCATTGGCGGCCGATTTATATTTACCACTCGAGCCGATCCTCTTCTTCACCATTTGCATATTTGGTGGCAATCTCCATCATCCGACTCGTGGTCATATCTCCGGTTCGACCAAATTTCAAACTCAATTCTCTATTCTTGACACCTTCCTTGAAGGCACAGATCGCTGGTGATCGACATACATTCTCGACTGTGTGGTGCAAAGTGATCCACCTTTGGATATAATCTCTCAAAGTTTCACTCGACTTTTGCACGCACGACTGCAACTCTGTCAAACATGCTGGTCGTTTGCAAGTTCCTTCAAATGTCCTGACAAACACTCGGGCAAGATCTTCCCGAGTGTAAATATCATTGGGTGCTAATCGATACAACCACGCCCTGGCTGAACCCTCCAACATAAGAGGTAAATGCTTCATGGCTACCTCATCGTTGCCACCGCCGATCTGAACCGCCACTCGGTAATCTTCAAGCCAAGTGTCAGGCTTGTATTCTCGAGTGAACTTGCTGACTCCAGTCGCCAACCTGAAGTTGGGAGGAATCACTGCGGCCCTGATGGCTCTGCTGAAACACTCTGGTCCCGAGACATGAACTCTATTACTGGAAGGAACATCTCTATCATGGCCGTCTCGGTGAGCTCTGTTCCTGTCGACCAAACCTTGAATGATAATAGATCTCGCATCAAAGTCTGGTTCCCTGGGGTCGACTGGAACTCTTCGCCCAGCACTATTTTGGTGTCTGTCGTCCTGCTGCCGAGGAGCGTATGATCCACCCCTTGGGGGAGGAGTGGGCACTCGACATCGATCGTTGTGATCGAATCGGTGCTCATACTGCTCGTGGCCCTTGTATTGATCATCACGCCGGCCCCCACGTTCCTCACGCCTCGGGGGCGATCTTGGACTATGGGCCGACTGGAATGAATTCGCAGCGACGGATCGGATGTGAACCCTGTTCGCGCCATCGATACAACTGAGTTTTGATCTCCTGCCGCCCGGAGCAAATCCCTGATTTGCTGCAAACCTCTACCTCCCTCCGACTGGGAAGGCTGAATTGACTCTGCTATACGGGCGGCAGTTGCTAAATTCTGAATCGGAGTTCGATATACCTGGGTTGGCGGTTGAAAGAGCTGGCGTCGACTGGATTCTGGAACCCTCGGTCGCGTACGCTCGTCGAGTACTCGCTGAAGATTCTCCAATGAAAGTGCGCTCAGCCAAAGTTGGCTGCCGCATCCTCCAAGGCGCGAGCCTCGTGGGGTTTCTCCAACGATAGGAGTGTGAAGCGCATCCATGTTCCGACGACGAAGCTCCTCCCTGCGGAGGCGAAGTGAGGGCTCGGGCAAGTACTCTTCGTGGGCTTGCACCGGATCGCTTCCACCACCACCTTCGTTGGTGCGGGTGAATCCAGGGGACTGCATGGTCCATCGACCATCGAACCTCTGCCGCCCGAATCGCTATCGCGCATTCGACGCAGCCTCTCTGAACCCGGTCGAACAGTCAGAGAGATTCGTCGGGCTCGATCGCCGCGACTTGGGGGATGGCCGACTGACGGGCCACCGCATGCCTCACCCACCGCTGAAGCCTCGACCGACCGGAACGCTTGCGCCGGTGGGAGCTGGGAGTGAAGACAGCGCAGGAGCCGACCCATACTGGGTCGACGGTTGCCGCAGGAGGACGTCGCGGACACACGCGCGAAAGTGCGTCACCCCGCGGATGGGGAGCGCGTCCACGTCGAGTGGAGCCTCCTGAAGCCAAGCGGAGTCGTCTGCGACGAACGTGAGCGCACCGAGATGGATCTCGTGGCCGTCGACCAGAACTCCACCTGAAACCATGATGTCGGAGATCGAAAGAATCCCAACTTCTCCAACAATTCGCTGGAACACCTGCCCCACGGTGGGCGCCAACTGTCGTGGTTCTAAGTCCCACAAGAGAATGGGGGTAGGTATGGAGAGGCAAGATCCTAGCTATGGAGTAGTTGTATACGCAAGGTATTTACGAAGTTCAGGCCCTTCTCGGAGGAAGTAATAGCCCCACGCCCTGAGCCCTTCTACCCGTGGGATTATATGCGTATGTCTTACAGGGTGCGAACCCTTCTACCGTGGAGGGTGGCTTATATAGAGTGCGCCGATCCCAGCCAGCCCACGTAGTAGAGGGTTTAAGGTGCGTTAAAGCTAGGCGTTCTTGGTAACGCCTTACATAAAGTGTCATTAAGGTCATAAAGACTATTTAACTACAGACCGCTTTGGGTACCGAGTGGCTCTTGGACTCTGGTGGTCGAGTGGGTCTTCGTAGTCGAAAGTGTCTTTGAATCTGCCGAGTGGTAACCTACCAGGTCGACTGGAAGGTCGCTTCTCTTGTGAGTCTCCTTGTGGAGGGTACCTTTGGGCAGGTCTATGACCCTACCCCAGGTACATGACTTCATCAATAGGCAAGTCTCTTTACTCATTTCATAATACATCATCTTGTAACTAACTCATTAATCACTTTGCTTGCAAGGCTTCTTATGATGTGCATTACCGAGAGGGCCCAGAGATACCTCTCCGATACTCGGAGTGACAAATCCTAATCTCGATCTATGCCAACCCAACAAACACCTTCGGAGATACCTGCAGAGCATCTTTATAATCACCCAGTTACGTTGTGATGTTTGATAGCACATAAGGTATTCCTTCGGTATCTGGGAGTTGCATAGTCTCATAGTCGAAGGAATATGTATTTGACATGAAGAAAGCAAAAGCAATGAAATTGAAGATCAATATGCTAATCTAACGGATGGGTCATGTCCATCACATCATTCTCCTAATGATTTGATCCCGTTATCAAATGACAACTCATGTGCATGGTTAGGAAACCTTAACCATCTTTGATCAACAAGCTAGCCAAGTAGAGGCTCACTAGGGACACAGTGTTTGTCTATGTATTCACACATGTATTTGGGTTTCCGGTCAATACAATTCTAGCATGAATAATAAAAAATTATCATGAATAAGGAAATATTAAATAACAACTTTTATTATTGCCTATAGGGCATATTTCCTTCATATGTATTATTATTTTAGTGTCAAATTGGTAGATTATTGCAGCGCATCATTCGTGTCTCAATATTCATATCCAACTTACATCGTTTGATCAAAAACATGTTGGGTAGCATTCAACATAAAAAATTCTTTTTGCTATCATTTACCTACTCGAGGACGAGTAGGAATTAAGCTTGGGGATGCTTATACGTCTCCAGCATAACTATAATTTTTTATTGTTTCATGTTATTATATTATCACTTTTGTATGCTTTATGTGCCATTTTACATTATTTTTATGGACTAACATATTAACTTGGAGCCCATTATCATTTCTTGTATTTTGTTTCGTAGAAAAACCATACCTACCAAAGTCCAAACACGATGATACTTTACGGTGATTTTTTCTAGAACATTAGAGACCCTACAAGCTTCAGGGGAGGACAAGAAGACCCACGAGGGGACCACAAGCCTGGTCGGTGCGCCAGGTGGGGGGGTAGGGGGACACCTGACTTGTGGGCACCTCGTTGCTCCATTCGCCCTAATCTCTAGCATATAAATTCACAAATATTATGAAACTCTCGGAAAGAGACCTGAAACAATTTCTTCCACCACCACAAGCCTCTGTTCCGACACGATCACATATGGAGCCTTTGTTGGTACTCTATTGGAGGGGGAAACCATTGGGGAGGCTATCTTCATCAACCTTGTTGCCTCCATTATGATGTGTGAATAGTTCCTATAGGACCTACGGGTCAATAGCAGTAGCCAGATGGCTTTCTCTCTATCTCTCTTTTGATCTTCAATAGAATGATATCCTCTAAGATCAATTTGATGATCCGATGAATTGTGGGTTTATGATTAGATTATTCATTGATTTATTTTGAATTCTCGAACCTTCATTATTATATAATCTTATAGCTTTGTATTTCTCTCTGATCTATTGGTCTACTTTGGCCAAGTTTGGTTAATTTATCTTCGGTGGGAGAGGTGCTTTGTAGTACGTTCAATCTTGCGGTGATCCCGTCTAGTGAAAGAAAGGATAAGGGCATGTATTTGTATTGTTGCTACTGAGGGTAAAACAACGGGGTTCGAACATATTGTTTGGTCAAACTTTGTCTACATTATGTCATCTTGCTTAATGTGTTACATTGTTCTATGAACTTAATACTTTGAGATGCATGCTGGACAGTGGTCTTGGGGTGGAGTAATAGTAGTAGATGCAGTTGGATTAATGGTCTACTTGTCACAAACATAATGTCTATATAATGATTAGGCCTTGGATGATCTTCATAACTATGCGCAATTCTGTCAATTGCCCAACAATAGTTTGTTTACCCTCGGCTATTTTGCTTTTAAGAGAGATGCCTCTAGTGAACCTATGGCCCCAGGGTCCATTCTCCATATATTTATAAGTTCTTACAATTGCTACCAATTTACTATCGCTATCCTAGTTACTATCATCCTTTGCTATCTTTACTCTTATTTACTTTTAACCTTGTGGCTAGCAAGAACAAGGGGATACCGACCCCCTTGCCATTGTTTGGTGAAAGCAATTATTTCGTTTGTGTGTAGGTGTTGTAACGTTGTACATGTGTTGCCTCCTACTGGTACTGGTTCGATAAACCTTGGTTCTTAACTGAAGGAAATACTTTCTGCTATTGTGCTACATCACCCTTCATCTTCGGGGAAACCCAACAACTCCAGCAGGAGTAGCACACCCTGGAGCTCCCTACGTTCCTATGATCTGAAAGCGGTCAAGATCTTTGGGGATAAGGTGCATCTTGAGTTCCCTGAGGATGCCAACACTGCACACTTCCTCGCGCCAAAGAACATGAGGATATGCTCCAACACTGAGGAGAAGGAGCACCTCGAGGTCGAGATGCAGTACTTTGGCCCTGAAGTGAGGTGTCGGTGCGTAGAGCAAGTCGACACCTATGGGATCAATTGGGTCCCTTCTGTGGTTCGGCAGGGAGGAGGAGTGGTGCAAAGAGCAGATCTAAAGGTCAACATGACGGATTTTTATCCAGGTTCGGGCCGCTAAGAAGCGTAAGACCCTAGTCCTGCTTGATTGTGTATTCTGTGTTCTTGAGCTCCGGCTAGCTGCTCGCGTGCATTCGGGGCCGAGAGGTTCAAAAGTTTGAATCCTCCTCCAGTACGTCATGGGCCTCCTTTTATATGTCCAAGGGGCTGCCACAGTGACACACAGGAGGTGTAAAGCTGCTACAGTACCTATGTTTATCGCCGGCGTCTTAGGACAAACGCCATAAATGCACTGCTTACGTGCCCTCTTGCTTTATCGGGGACGGGAGGAGAACCCTTCCCGACCGTTGCTGCCTTGCCCTTTCTTGACACGCGTCCATTGTCGATGTCAAAACCGGCGGATGTCGGGTAGGGGGTCCCGAACTGTGCGTCTAGGATCAATGGTAACAGGAAACGGGGGACACAATGTTTACCCAGGTTCGGGCCCTCTCTATGGAGGTAATACCCTACTTCATGCTTGACTGATCTTGATGAATATGAGTATTACAAGAGTTGATCTACCACGAGATTGTAATGGCTAAAACCCTAGAAGCCTAGCCTATATGACTATTGTTATCCGTCTTCTATATACCTAGCCCTCTGGTTTATATAGACACCGGAGGGATCTAGGGTAACATTAGGTCGGTTTACAAAGAAATGAATCTTCATATTCGATCACCGAGCTTGCCTTCCACGCCAAGGAGAGTCCCATCCGGACACGGGTGGAGTCTTTAGTCTTTGTATCTTCACAGCCCATCAGTCCGGCCCATAGCTAATAGGCAGGACGCCCGAGGACCCCTTAGTCCAGGACTCCCTCATCCATGCCGACGAGGCATGTAGTTCAAAGTTGGCTGGCCAGCTGCTGCGCTGGAGAGGTGGCAGTGTTGGGGAACGTAGTAATTTCAAAAAAATCCTACGCACACGCAAGATCATGGTGATGCATAGCAACGAGAGGGGAGAGTGTTGTCCACATACCCTCGCAGACCTAAAGCGGAAGCGTTAGCACAACGCGGTTGATGTAGTCGTACGTCATCACGATCCGACCGATCATGTACCGAATGTACGGCACCTCCAAGTTCAGCACACGTTCAGCCCGATGACGTCCCTCGAACTCCGATCCAGCCGAGTGTTGAGGGAGAGTTTCGCCAGCACGACGGCGTGGTGATGATGTTGATGTTCTACCGACGCAGGGCTTCGCCTAAGCACCGCTACAGTATTATCGAGGTGGACTATGGTGGAGGGGGGCACCGCACACGGCTAAGAGATCAAACAGATCAATTGTTGTGTCTTTGGGGTGCCCCCCTGCCCCCGTATATAAAGGAGCAAGGGGGAGGCCGGCCGGCCCTCTATGGCGCGCCCCCAAGAGGGGAATCCTACTAGGACTCCAAGTCCTAGTAGGTTTCCACCTAAAGGGAGAGAGGGGGAAGGAAGGAGAGGGAGAGGGAGAAGGAAAGGGGGACACCGACCCCCCTCTCCTAGTCCAATTCGGACCAAAGGGGGAGGGGCGCGCGGCCTGCCCTAGGCCGCCCCTCTCTCTCTCTCCACTAAGGCCCATCGAGGCCCATTAGTTCCCCGGGGTTTCTGATAACCCTCCAGCACTCCGGTTTTATCCGAAACTTCTCCGGAACACTTCCGGTGTCCGAATATAGTCGTCCAATATATCAATCTTCATGTATCGACCATTTAGAAACTCCTGGTCATGTCCGTGATCACATCCAGGACTCCGAACAACCTTCGGTACATCAAAACATACAAACTCGTAATAAAATTGTCATCGTAACGTTAAGCCTGCGGACCCTACGGGTTCGAGAACTATGTAGACATGACCGAGACATGTCTCCGGTCAATAACCAATAGCGGAACCTGGATGCTCATATTGGCTCCCACATATTCTACGAAGATCTTTATCGGTCAGACCGAATAACAACATCGTTTTTCCCTTTGTCATCGGTATGTTACTTGCCCGAGATTCGATCGTCGGTATCTCAATACCTAGTTCAATCTCGTTACCGGCAAGTCTCTTTACTCGTTCCCTAATACATCATCCTGCAACTAACTCATTGGATGCAATGCTTGCAAGGCTTATAGTGATGTGCATTACCGAGTGGGCCCAGAGATACCTCTCCGACAATCGGAGTGACAAATCCTAATCTCGAAATACGCCAACCAAGTACCTTTGGAGACACCTATAGAGCACCTTTATAATCACCCAGTTACGTTGTGACGTTTGGTAGCACACAAAGTGTTCCTCCCAGAACGGAGTTGCATAATCTCATAGTCATAGGAACATATATAAGTCATGAAGAAAGCAATAGCAACATACTAAACGATCAAGTGCTAAGCTAACGGAATGGGTCAAGTCAATCACATCATTCTCCTAATGATATGATCCCGTTAATCAAATGACAACTCATGTCTATGGTTAGGAAACATAACCATCTTCGATTAACGAGCTAGTCAAGTAGAGGCATACTAGTGACACTCTGTATGTCTATGTATGCACTCATGTATTATGTTTCCGGTTAATACAATTCTAGCATGAATAATAAACATTTATCATGATATAAGGAAATAAATAATAACTTTATTATTGCCTCTAGGGGATATTTCCTTCAGTCTCCCACTTGCACTAGAGTCAATAATCTAGTTCACATCGCCATGTGATTTAACATCAATAGTTCACATCTTTATGTGGTTAACACCCATAGTTCACATCGACATGTGACCAACACCCAAAGGGTTTACTAGAGTCAGTAATCTAGTTCACATTGCTATGTGATTAATACCCAAAGAGTACTAAGGTGTGATCATGTTTTGCTTGTGAGATAATTTTAGTCAACGGGTGTGTCACATTCAGATCCGTAAGCATTTTGCAAATTTCTTATGTCTACAATGCTCTGCACGGAGCTACTCTAGGTAATTGCTCCCACTTTCAATATGTATCTAGACCGAGACTTAGAGTCATCTAGATTTGTGTCAAAACTTGCATCGACGTAACCCTTTACGACGAACCTTTTGTCACTTCCATAATCGAGAAACATATCCTTATTCCAGTAAGGATAATTTTGACCGTTGTCCATTGATCTACTCCTATATCCCTATTGCACTCCCTTGCCAAACTTAGTGGTAGGGTATGCAATAGATCTGGTACACAGCATGGCATACTTTATAGAACCTATGGCTGAGGCATAGGGAATGACTTTCATTCTCTTTCTATCTTCTGCCGTGGACGGGCTTTGAGTCTTACTCAATTTCGCACCTTGTAACACAGGCAAGAAACTCTTTCTTTGACTGTTCCATTTTGAACTACTTCAAAATTTTGTCAAGGTATGTACTCATTGAAAAAACTTATCAAGAGTCTTGATCTATCTCTATAGATCTTGATGCTCAATATGTAAGCAGCTTCACCGAGGTATTTCATCGAAAAACTCTTATTCAAGTATCCCTTTATGCTATCCAGAAATTCTATATCATTTCCAATCAGTAATATGTCATCCACATATAATATCAGAAATGCTATAGAGCTCCCACTCACTTTCTTGTAAATACAGGCTTCACTGCAAGTCTGTATAAAACTATATGCTTTGATCAACTTATCAAAGCGTATATTCCAACTCCGAGATGCTTGCACCAGTCCATAGATGGATCGCTGGAGCTTGCATATTTTCCTAGCACCTTTAGGATAAAAAAACTTTCTGGTTGCATCATATACAACTCTTTTTTAATAAATCCATTAAGGAATGCAGTTTTGTTTATCCATTTGCCAGATTTCATAAAATGTGGCAGTTGCTAACATGATTCGGACAGACTTAAGCATAGATACGAGTGAGTAACTCTCATCGTAGTCAACACCTTGAACTTGTCGAAAACCTTTTGCGACAATTCTAGCTTTGTAGATAATAACACTACTATCAGCGTCCGTCTTCCTCTTGAAGATCCATTTAATCTCAATGGCTCGCCGATCATTGGGCAAGTCAATAAAAGTCCATACTTTGTTCTCATACATGGATCCCATCTCAGATTTCATGGCCTCAAACCATTTCGCGGAATCTGGGCTCATCATCGCTTCCTCATAGTTCGTAGGTTTGTCATGGTCAAGTAACATGACCTCCAGAACAGGATTACCGTACCACTCTGGTGCAGATCTCACTCTGGTTTACCTACGAGGTTCGGTAGTAACTTGATCTGAAGTTACATGATCATCATCATTAGCTTCCTCACTAATTGGTGTAGTAGTCACAGGAACAGATTTCTGTGATGAACTACTTTCCAAATAAGGTGCAGGTACATTTACCTCATCAATTTCTACTTTCCTCCCACTCACTTCTTTCGAGAGAAACTCCTTCTCTAGAAAGGATCCATTCTTAGCAACAAATGTCTTGCCTTCTGATCTGTGATAGAAGGTGTACCCAACTGTCTCCTTTGGGTATCCTATGAAGACACATTTCTCCGATTTGGGTTTTAAGCTTATCAGTATGAAACTTTTTCACATAAGCATTGCAACCCCAAATTTTAAGAAACGACAACTTTGGTTTCTTGCCAAACCACAGTTCATATGGTGTCGTCTCAACGGATTTAGATGGTGCCCTTTTTAACGTGAATGCATCTGTCTCTAATGCATACTCCCAAAAAGATAGTGGTAAATCGGTAAGAGACATCATAGATTGCACTATATCCAATAAAGTACGGTCATGACGTTCGGACACACCATTATGATGTGGTGTTCCAGGTGGCACAAATTTGTGAAACTATTCCACATTGTTTTAATTGAAGACCAAACTCGTAACTCAAATATTTGGCTCCGCGATCAGATCGTAGAAACTTTATTTTCTTGTCACGATGATTTTCCACTTCACTCTGAAATTCTTTGAACTTTTCAAATGTTTCAGACTTATGTTTCATCAAGTAGATATACCCATATCTGCTCAAATCATCTGTGAAGGTAGAAAATAACGATACCCGCCGCGAGCCTTAACACTCTTGGATCGCATACATCAGTATGCATTATTTCCAATAAGTCAGTTGCTCGCTCCATTGTTCCGGAGAACGGAGTCTTAGTCATCTTGCCCATGAGGCATGGTTCGCAAGCATCAAGTGATTCCAAAAGCCCATCAGCATGGAGTTTCTTCATGCGCTCTACACCAATATGACCTAAACGGCAGTGCCACAAATAAGTTGCACTATCATTATTAACTTTACATCTTTTGGCTTCAATATTATGAATATGTGTATCACACGATCGATATCCAACAAACCATTTTCATTGGGTGTATGACCATAGAAGGTTTTATTCATGTAAACAGAACAACAACTATTCTCTAACTTACATGAATAACCGTATTGCAATAAACATGATCAAATCACATTCATGCTCAGCGCAAACACCAAATAACACTTATATAGGTTCAACACTAATCCCGAAAGTATAGGGAGTGTGCGATGATGATCATATCAATCTTGGAACTACTTACAACACACATCGTCACCTCACCCTCAACTAGTTTCTGTTTATTCTGCAAATCATGTTTCGAGTTACTACTCTTAGCAACTGAACCAGTATCAAATACCAAGGGGTTGTTATAAACACTAGTAAAGTACACATCAATAATATGTATATCAAATATACCTATGTTCACTTTGCCATCCTTCTTATCCGCCAAATACTTGGTGTAGTTCCGCTTCCAGTGACCAGTCCCTTTGCAGTAGAATCACTTAGTCTTAGGCTTAGGTCCAGACTTTGGTCTTCTTCACTTGAGCAGCAACTTGCTTGCTGTTCTTCTTGAAGTTCCCCTTATTCCCTTTTCCCTTTTTCTTGAAACTAGTGATCTTGTCCACCATCAACACTTCGATGTTTTTATTTGATTTCTACCTTCGCCGATTCTTGCATCGCGAAGAGCTTGGGAATTGTTTTCATCATCCCTTGCATATTATAGTTCATCATGAAGTTCTACTAACTTGGTGGTGGTGACTAGAGAATTCTGTCAATCGCTATCTTATCTGGAAGATTAACTCCCACTTGATTCAAGCAATTTTAGTACCCAGACAATATGAGCACATGCTCACTGGTTGAGCTATTCTCCTCCATCTTGTAGGCAAAGTACTGTCAGAGGTCTCATACCTCTCGACACGGGCGTGACTATGAAATACCAATTTCAACTCTTGGAATATCTCATATGCTCCATGGCGTTCAAAACGTTTTTGAAGTCCCGGTTCTAAGCCGTAAAGCATGGTGCACTAAACTATCAAGTAGTCATCATACCGAGCTTTTTTCAAACGTTCATGACGCGTGCAGATTCGCTCCTGCAATAGTTCTGTCACCTAGCGGTGCATCAAGGACACAATTTTTCTATGCAGCAATGAGGAAAATCCTCGGATCACGGACCAAGTCTGCATCATTGCTACTAACATCTTTCAACATAGTTTTTTGTAGGAACATATCAAAATATAAACAGGGGAGCTAAACGTGAGCTATTGATCTACAACATAGATATGCTAATACTACCAGGACTAAGTTCATGATAAATTTAAGTTCAATTAATCATATTACTTAAGAACTCCCACTTAGATAGACATCCCTCTAATCTTCTAAGTGATCACGTGATCCATATCAACTAAACCATAACCGATCATCACGTGAAATGGAGTAGCTTTCAATGGTGAACATCACTATGTTGATCATATCTACTATATGATACATGCTCGACCTTTCGGTCTCAGTGTTCCGAGGCCATATCTGCATATGCTAGGCTCGTCAAGTTTAACCTGATTATTCTTCGTGTGCAAAACTGGCTTGCACCCGTTGTAGATGGACGTAGAGCTTATCACACCCGATCATCACGTGGTGTCTGGGCACGACGAACTTTGGCAACGGTGCATACTCAGGGAGAACACTTTTATCTTGAAATTTAGTGGGAGATCATCTTATAATGCTACCGTCAATCAAAGAAAGATAATATGCATAAAAGATAAACATCACATGCAATCAATATAAGTGATATGATATGGCCATCATCATCTTGTGCTTTTGATCTGCATCTCCAAAGTACTGTAATGATCTTCATTGTTACTGGCATGACACCATGATCTCCATCATCTTGATCTTTTATCAATGTGTAATAAATCACAGGTCGTCTCACCAGCTATTGCTTTTGCAACTATTGCTATCGCATAGCGATAAAGTAAAGCAATTACATGGCACTTGCATCTTATGCAATAAAGAGACAACCATAAGGCTTCTGCCAGTTTCCGATAACTTCAACAAAACATGATCATCTTATAAAACAAATTATATATCATCACATCTTGACCATATGACATCACAACATGCCCTGCAAAAAGAAGTTAGACATCCTCTACTTTGTTGTTGCAATTTTTACGTGGCTGCTACGGGCTGAGCAAGAACCGTTCTTACCTACGCATCAAAACCACAACGATAGTTTGTCAAGTTGGTGCTGTTTTAACCTTCGCAAGGACCAGGCATAGCCACACTCGGTTCAACTAAAGTTGGAGAAAATGACACCCGACCACACATGTGCAAAGCACGTCGGTAGAACCCGTCTCGCGTAAGCGTACGCGAAATGTCGGTTCGGGCCGCTTCATCCAACAATACCGCCGAACCAAAGTATGACATGCTGGTAAGCAGTATGACTTATATCGCCCACAACTCACTTGCGTTCTACTCGTGCATATAACATCTACACATAAAACCAGGCTCGGATGCCACTATTGGGGAACGTAGTAATTTCAAAAAAATTCCTACGCACACGCAAGAACATGGTGATGCATAGCAACGAGAGGGGAGAGTGTTGTCCACGTACCCTCATAGAACGAAAGCGGAAGCGTTATAACAACACGGTTGATGTAGTCGTACGTCTTCACGATCTGACCGATCAAGTACCGAACGTACGACACCTCCGAGTTCAGCACACGTTCAGCCCGATGACGTCCCTCGAACTCCGATCCAGCCGAGTGTTGAGGGAGAGTTTCGTCAGCACGACGGGATGGTGACGATGTTGATGTTCTACCGACGCAGGGCTTCGCCTAAGCACCGCTACAGTATTATCGAGGTGGACTATGGTGGAGGGGGGCACCGCACACGGCTAAGAGATCAAACAGATCAATTGTTGTGTCTTTGGGGTGCCCCCTGCCCCCGTATATAAAGGAGCAAGGGGGAGGCCGGCCGACCCTCTATGGCGCGCACCCAAGAGGGGAATCCTACTAGGACTCCAAGTCCTAGTAGGTTTCCACCTAAAGGGAGAGAGGGGGAAGGAAGGAGAGGGAGAGGGAGAGGGAAAGGGGGGCGCCGACCCCCCTCTCCTAGTCCAATTCGAACCAGAGGGGGAGGGGCGCGCGGCCTGCCCTAGGCCACCCCTCTCTCTCTCCACTAAGGCCCATCGAGGCCCATTAGTTCCCCGGGGTTTCCGATAACCCTCCGGCACTCCGGTTTTATCTGAAACTTCTCCGGAACACTTCCGGTGTCCGAATATAGTCGTCCAATATATCAATCTTCATGTCTCGACCATTTCGAGACTCCTCATCATGTCCGTGATCACATCCGGGACTCCAAACAACCTTCGGCACATCAAAACATATAAACTCATAATAAAACTGTCATCGTAACGTTAAGCGTGCGGATCATACGGGTTCGAGAACTATGTAGACATGACCGAGACATGTCTCAGGTCAATAACCAATAGCGGAACATGGATGCTCATATTGGCTCCCACATATTCTACGAAGATCTTTATCGGTCAGACCGCATAACAACATATGTTGTTCCCTTTGTCATCGGTATGTTACTTGCCCGAGATTCGATCGTCGGTACCTCAATACCTAGTTCAATCTCGTTACCGGCAAGTCTCTTTACTCGTTCCGTAATACATCATCACTTAACTAACTCATTAGTTGCAATGCTTGCAAGGCTTATAGTGATGTGCATTACCGAGTGGGCCCAGAGATACCTCTCCGACACTCGGAGTGACAAATCCTAATCTCGAAATACGCCAACCCAACAAGTACCTTTGGAGACACCTATAGAGCACCTTTATAATCACCCAGTTATGTTGTGACGTTTGGTAGCACACAAAGTGTTCCTCCGATGGCAGGAGTTGGATAATCTCATAGTCATAGGAACATATATAAGTCATGAAGAAAGCAATAGCAACATACTAAACGATTAAGTGCTAAGCTAACGGAATGGGTCAAGTCAGTCACATCATTCTCCTAATGATATGATCCCGTTAATCAAATGACAACTCATGTCTATGGTTAGGAAACATAACCATCTTCGATTAACGAGCTAGTCAAGTAGAGGCATACTAGTGATACTCTGTTTATCTATGTATTCACACATGTATTATGTTTCCGGTTAATACAATTCTAGCATTAATAATAAACATTTATCATGATATAAGGAAATAAATAATAACTTTATTATTGCCTCTAGGGCATATTTCCTTCAGGCAGGGCCTTCGCGAAGATCTGCATCTCACCACACAGGTGCTTACGAAGCTGGCAGGCTGGCCACTTCACTGGAGTGGTGGTGGGGTTGCGGAGTCTTGCCGCGGTCTTGCCGATGCCTCCGGCAAGGATCCTGCCAGGGCTTCGCGGACGTCCCCGGCAAGGATCTTGCCGTAGCTTCGCCTCCAGGCCCTCACAAAGATCTGCACGCCACTACGCGCGCGCCCTTGGATCTTGGTTTTAACATTGTCGATGGTGTCAGAGCTCTCAACCTCAAGGGTGCCTTTGTGAGTGATATGCAAATCGTTCCCGGGAAGGATCTTGCCGGGTTCTCGCGAGCCATCCCGGAAAGGATCTTGCTGGGGGTCCAGCTCGTCCTATGTCTTCTGGTCTCTGGCTTGGCTGCTTCTTCTCGCCTTGTATCTTGTTCTCGGTCGCCCCCTTCTAGCCTTGCCGCGGGTGTGGCTACGACTGCCCATGCACAAGTATGGGGTGCTAAAGAGCCCAAACTTTAGTGCACCGACAGGAGCCCCGGGGCCTGGGCCGTACACGGGTGTGAGGCATCGTTGGGCCAGGCCCAAACAGTGTGCGGGCACGCGTGGCAGGGGAATAACTGCCATAATCTTCTTGTCCGCTACGCTTCCCCATGATCTGCATTGGATGCACGACGTGGGGGTCGTGCGTGGAGCGGTTGCAGCACGCCTGTGCCTGGGCCAATGCCTCCACACCGAACAGTAAAGAGGCGGCTCCGCGCCTTCCCGATAAAAAGAGTAAACTGCAGGGCCCCTGCTCATTTACCCCTTTTGCCCATTCCCATCTAGGAAACAGCCGCCCCCTTCTATTTCCTCGAGCCCAATCCAAAGCTCCCTTCTCCGCCCATCGCCACCGCGCCCTCACTGCTTTCGGCCCCCTACCCTTCGTCGGCTACCATGGCGCCCAAGAAAAGAACAAGGGGGCGCTTCAGGGGAGCGAGGAGGTGGAGGATGCACTGGTCACGAAGCAGAGAGAGCACGCCTTCTTTGCTCCTGGGCTCGACGCGTGCACGCTCAAGGAGCAGTTCCAGTTCATGTGGGGGGAGGGAGCCGACGGGGCATCCCGCCGCCTGCGTCATCCCCGGACCTGAAAGTGCGTTATATCGACTAGAGGTGGGTGAATAGGTGATTTTTATGAATTCTTCACTGAGGAATTTGCGGGTGAGGAAATTCCTTAGCGAAGAACTACTTGCAGCGGAATAAGTACTCAGAAGTAAACATAACAGAACACAAGCATGGTCATCATGATGAAATGAAGACAGCCTGAGTACGTAGCGTAAACACAGGATAACACATGATGAAGACAAAGCGGTGAAGAAATTGAACTGAGGAAATTGAGAAAGTCTTTAGTCAAAGTCTTCAAACACAGATATGAACAAGCGCACAACACAGTTATGAGGAAATGAAAGAGTTAAGGAAATAGAACCAGTAAGCTTGGTGAAGACAATGATTTGGTAGATCAGTTCCAACTGCTGTCTCAGTTGTACATCTGGTTGGAGCGGCTAGGTATTTAAACCTGAGGACACACAGTCCCGAACACACAGTCCACACCGTATTCTCCTTGACCTAAGGTCACACAGACCTCGCCCAATCACTCGTGGTAAGTCTTCAGGTGACTTCCAAATCTTCACAAACTCGGTCACTCGGCGATCCACAATTCCTCTTGGATGCTCTAGACCATGACGCCTAACCGTCTGGAAGAAGCACAATCTTCAAAGGTAACAAGCATCGGATCCACGCCGGATCAATCTCTTCAGTGATGCTCAATCACTTTGGGCTAGTAGGTGTTTGGGTTTGGGTTTTTCCTCACTCGATGATTTTCGCTCAAAGTCCTCGGAGGATGGGATGCTCTCAAATGACAAGTGTCAGTTTCTCTCGGAGCAACCAACCAACTAGTGGTTGTAGGGGGCGGCTATTTATAGCCTAGGGAGCATCCCAACATGATTAGACATAAATGCCCTTCAATGATATGACCGTTAGGTGCGTAGATATTTTGGGACAGTGGCCAGAGCACAAAGAATCGGTCCGAAATTTGAGGCTCAAATTCCTCGGGGCTATCATGTTCCTCATGTGTAGGCAATCCGCCTTTGGCGAATTCCTAACTCCTCGGTCGAACAAATTCCTCAAAGAACGTAAGAACTTCGTCTACATCCTTTGAAGAATATGGACTGAACTGTATGAGATTTCCAATGGCTTCACTCGAAGGGATTGGTAGGTGTAGGATTTTGAGTTGAGCATCACATGGAAATTTTTCCTTAGTATTTCCTCGACCCCCTTTAACAGTATGGTGTTTCCTATGACTCAAGAAAGAGGAAACGAAACTAGGAAAACCAAAGTCTTCACGCTTCATGTTCCTCGAATGAATACCAAGTCTTCAAGGTTACACCAATTTCTTCACTTTCAAAGTCTTCAGAAAGTCTTCAGAAATCCAAAGTCTTCAGTCGAAGAACTTCATTTTTAGGGGTCGACTTTCTCTGTAAATATCAAACTCCTCATAGACTTATAGACATGTGTACACTCATAAACACATTAGTCCCTTAACCTATAAGTCTTCAATACACTAAAATCACTAAGGGGCACTAGATGCACTTACAATCTCCCCCTTTTTGGTGATTGATGACAATATAGGTTAAGCTTTCAACGGGGATGAACATATGAAGTGTAAATACCGATATTGAGGAATTTCATTGCAAGATATAGAAGAACTCCCCCTGAAGGTGTGCATAGTGCGGAATTTGCTTTTGAGGCAATGCACACTTGAAGAGTAGAATCATGGAGATCTCCCCCTATATCTTGTAATTTATACACGCATTTGACATATTATATGAAGAATTTCAAATGCATGATGAAATATGGTGACTGATGTAATTCAACATGCGTGCATTAACATTAATGAGGAATAAGCATGCAGAAAAACCACAACAAAAGTATCAGGCCACCATAGAGTTTAAGTTTACAACTCGATCCAGCAAAGTCATCAGAAGAACGAGTGTTGTAACTTAGAAAAAACGCCCATGTATGATAGACCCGCTTGAAGACTAACTCAATTTTCTCCCCCTTTGTCATCGAATGACCAAAAGGATCGAAAATGAGGACTAACGCCCCTGAAGAATATCAAGTTGATGGAGGAGCGCCAACGTTGTTGGGGTCGTTTGTCGTAGTAGGGCCTGCCGCAGTGGCGTCCAAGTCTTCATGCTCGTCGGTGTCGCGTGATGAAGAATAGGACCTGGCCACCATGGAAGGAACCTTGACCTTCTTGTATTTCTTTGGAGGAGGTGCAGACCAGTCAAAGTCCTCCTTGAGACCCATGTTCTTCAGTTCTTCTTCACCATATACATGTGACAGAATAGCCCAGGTGCGATCGAAGACTTCATGGAGGTAGTAATGGTTTTTCTTCACTGCATTATGTGTAGCAGTCATGTTGTGAAGAATTGAACCAAACTGACGCTTAACCCATTTATGGTTTCGATCCACCTTCTATTGAAGACTTAGCAGAAGTTCACGGTCCGTCATCACACAAGTAGCGGTAGTTTGAGGATTTGGCTTGGAGGCATGGGCGGCAGAATCATGAGTGGCAGAATCATCATTGGTGGAATAAGATGCCTTGCGAAATTGACCATCCAATGGATGAATGCCTTCATCTATAACAACTGGTGCCTTGCCCTTTTCGTCGGCTGAGGAATAGGTCCGCTTGAGGACTTCAATCGGGGGCAAGTAGCTAAGGCGATTCTGAAAATCAGCTTTATAGTTGAGTGAAGACCTTGTCCTAAGGAATCTCATGATCCAGGGTGCATAAGGCTTCAGCTCAAACGGTGAAAGTGCAGCATTTGCCAGAGTCCTCATGAAGAAATCATGATAATTGACAGGAATTCCATGAATGATGTTAAAAACCAGATTCTTCATGATGCCGACAATTTCCTCATCAGATGAGTCGTGGCCTTTGATTGGACTCATAGTCTTCGTCAGAATGCGATAGACTGTCCTTGGAACATACTGCGATTCCTTCACGAGGAATTTTGTCCTTGAGGCTTCACCAGATTTCAATGGCTTCATCAGCACTTGCATATAGTGATCTGTATGCTCAGGCTCTTGGTACATTCAACGAGCTCCTTCTGGTGGAGGACTGATGGGAAGGGCATGAAGTAATTCAGAGGCTGGTGCTTTGTAATGAGTGTTATCAGTCATCCAGTCCAAAACCCAGGAGTTCACATTGTCAGCATCTCCTGTGATGTGCAAAGTTGCGTAGAATTGAAGAATGAGTTCTTCATTCCAATCAACTATGTCTGTGCAAAAGTTGAGGAGGCCCGTGTCATGAAGCACACTGAGGACATGAGTGAAACATGGCAGTGATTCCATATCCACATGAGGAATATGCTCGTGGTCGAAGACTTTGTCCTTGTTGAAGAGCAGTGAAGAATAGAAGTTGGCCTGGCTGGCAGTCCGAGCGCTTCCTTCTAAGACGAAAGCAGAATCATAGGGATTGTAGTCAATGAAGAACACGTGCTCGCCAAAGAAATCATCAGCCTTGAATTTCTGCTTCTTTGAGAATGGATCCTTTGGCTTGGGCTGAGGAGTGTCAGTCAATTGCATTATCACCTCAGGAATTGCAATCTCAGGTTCTTCATGCTGAGGAATTTCAGCTTCTACTCTAGTGACAGCCTGGGTCTTCAATTCTTCATTTTCATTTTCTTCAGCACTAGTGGCTGGAATTTCTCCATGGACAGACAGTGTGGCATGTGGTTCATCAGATCCCATTTGAACTGTAGTTGCTGGGGACTGAGGAATTTGTTGTAATGGTGTGAAGAGTGGAGAGTTGGGTGCTAACTTTCCCAAAGGTCATCATTCAGCACAGGTGTGGTACAGCCAATGTCCACATCTTCATCTTCCATTTCTTCAACACCGGCCTCTTCAGCAGTAAACTGAGGCATGGGCGAGGAAACAGCTGGAGTTGAAGGGCTTTCATCCACTTCAATTTCTTCATCCATCTACTCTGACGTAGCAGCAGAAGGATTTTCTTCATCGGATCCACTAGGGATCACGTATTTTTCATCAAAAGGGACGATTTCCTTTGATGGCATGGTAGTGAGAGGAACGACATCAATTGGGTTTGCAAATGAGCTGGTCATTGACTTCATCTTCTTCAGAGCGAAGAATCTGAAGAAGCTGATGCTTCCTTTTCTTCACTGTTGCACGCTTTGCAGCCTTGCTCTTCTTTGCATCTGATGCAGATGGAAGAATTGGAGTTGGGGTAGGCGCAGGAGGAGCAGAGGAATGTGGTTGATTTTCTTCAGGCACAACTGATGCAGTTGCCCTGACCTCTTCATTTTCTTCAGGCGCACCACTAGTGGATGCCCTGGCAATTTCATCAGCGGCTGGAATGCAGTCATCAGCCCTGGAACTCACATTTTCTTCAGCAGCCTGAGTGTCATCAGCGGTGCTGGCATGTTATTCAGTTGGCTGAGCAGATGCTTCAGCCTGAGGAATTTCTTGTTGCGATGGGGCTGCCACATTGGAGGTGAACTTTCCAGTCAGTTTCACAAACCTGACCTTGGCTCCTTGCCAATCAGCATAGTAAGCGTCGAAATCATCGCCGAGGACTTTGATTTCAGACTGGATCTTCACAAGTTCATCAGTTGTCATAGTGACAACGTTGTTCTTCAGGAATTTTTCTTTCCTGTACTGTGCTTTCTTGATCTGCCTGGCCTTCTCAAATTTCCATTTCTCTTCTTGGATGAAGGCGGTCAGGATATGACTTTGGCCAGGAGTCAACTTGAAATCAGGCATAGGAGTGTTTGGGTCCTTATGCCAGAGATCAATGTAGTCGAGGATCAACTTTGGATCCAAAAGCAGAGGCACATTTGTGCCCTTGGCTCTAGCGGCCCTGACTTGCCTATCTCTGATGATTTCAGCAAGTTCATCATCATCAGCTTCGTCTTCTTCAGATGGCACTTGTAAGGCGACCTGCTTCTTGTGAGGACTTGGGCGAGAACCTCGTCCAGCAGTGGTCTTTATCTTCAGCAGAGAGGGTCCTGTTGAAGAATTTGGTGCAGCTGAGGAACTAGCAGAAGCTCCTGAGGCAATAGAGATGCCTGTAGTCCTTTGGCACATGGCAAGATGCACAGGTGCTGAGGACGTGGTTGGAGAAGCTGACGACTTTGGAGTAGGAGGTGCAGCATGAGGAATTGGCCGTGAGGGCTTTGAGGATTCTGGCCGTGAGGGCATAGATGAGGAACTTGTCCTTGAGGGCATCGAAGGTGAAGCACTTGACTTGTGCGCATGCTTCTTTGCCATGGATTTCTTCGGCTTGACAGAGGCCTCGGCCGACAAAGCAGCGATGAGTGTAGTCTTCATTGAATTTCCTCACTGCTTCTCTGGATTGTCTAGCCAACTTGGCCTGACGCTTGGCCCATTCATCTGGATAGTCCTCACCGCGCTTGAGGCTGGTGGGATCAGCTATTTAGCCAGGTGCCAATGGAGGTCTTGGGCATGGAGGATTGAGTGCGAATTTCTTCATGTATTTGGGAGTAACATATCTGTACTCCCTCCACTCCCTTGCCCATCTCCTCTCTATCCTCTGTATGCGCACCTTCCGCTGATTCTTGTCCTCTTTACCAAACTTGGCCTCATCAGGAGTGCAATAGTCTTTGTATATATCATCAGGGATATCAAATGCAGTGTTGATTTCAGGCCTCTTTCCTCCTTTCTGTGGCTTCTTACCGTCAGCCATTTTCTTCAGTTGAGGAATTTGAACAATTGAATTCTCTGAAGAAGTATGCAACTTTTCTTCGAGGAACGCTGCAAATGAGTTAAGTTGATGAGAACCCAGTGATTCAGCAGCGGGCATGAGTACCTATGAACAGAGTATAGTTGCGAGGAATTTGGAGAGGTCGTATGCGTTCTCAGAAGGTTTTTGTAAAAAGAACGAGTTTGAGGAATTTGACCAGACGAGTCTTGAAGAATTTCACTAAGCGTTCTTTGTCTTAGGTTCCAGAGTTGTATAGATCAAAGATCCACACAACTGAGGAATCTTGAAGAAAAATTATTGCTTAAATAAATTAATCAAGAACAGATGACATGTGAGGTGTTTAGTGTGTGAAGAATTCGAAGAATAAACACCTTTGAAGATTTTGTAGAAATCATTTGAATCAAGGAGGGCAGTAAAAGTAACTTTTAATTACCCTGGACGAAGAACACGACGAACTTGGATGTGGAGATGAGAAGTTCGTCTGTGTAGATCTTCCACGCCCTAACTCGGCGGAGGAAGACAGCTACGGCGGCGGCGGAGTGAAGATTTCTGCAGCCGGCGCGAGTACGACGGCGACGAGGTCGAGGCAGTGAAGCTCTTCCTCACCGGCGATGATGAAGTAGCGGCGGCACTAGGGTTTGAGAAGCTCGAGCTGGAGAGAGGTCGAGCGGAGTAAAGAAAGTGAGGAAGGGAAGGGGGTATTTATAGCCACGGTGAAAAACTGTTCTCCCAAAGATTTTGGACGAACGTGCCCCTGACCCTTCTCATTCGCTTGACATGTGTCACCCACGTACTGAGAAGTGGAGATCGTGTAAGATCGTGGGTGAATAGATAAGTACTTCATGGGATGCGGAACGGTTTGAGCGGCAAAACCGAAAATTTGGATAAGATGCAAAGTTGAAGAACATGAACAACTGAGGAATTTCAACATTGATGAAAAACTCAAATTGAAGATTTTCAATTTTTGGTGGTGGCATGACCCACCATATAAGAATGATGATTTCAGACACCGCGTACAATTGTCGTAGGGTTCTGAGAATCAAATTCTTCGTTAATTTCTTCACACTTAGAGTGTTATTCTTCATTGATTGAAGAAAAAAGTTTCTTCATGTGTTGCACATCTAAGTCATCAATTTTGCATAAGTGTTAGGATGAGTGTCCTTTTCAAAGAACATTCGAAGATTCTAAGATATTTAGCTCACACCGCAACTTGCTAAATCTCTTCTCATCCAAGCGCTTTGTGAAGATATCGGCTAGCTGTTCTTCAGTCTTCACATGCTCAATAGAAATGTCACCCTTCAACACACGAAGAAAATGATGACGAATCTGAATATGCTTTGTCTTCGAGTGCTGAACTGGGTTGTGAGCAATCTTGATGGCACTCTCATTGTCACAGAAGAGAGGCACATTCTTCACGTTGACGCCATAGTCCTTGAGAGTTTGCTTCATCCACACAATTGAGCACAGCAAGAACTAGCAGCAATGTACTCAGATTCAACAGTAGACAGTGATACGCAGTTCTGTTTCTTCGAGGACCAATAGACCAAAGATCGTCCGAGGAAATGACATGTACCAGATGTTGACTTGCGGTCCACACGATCACCAGCATAGTCAGAGTCAGAGTATCCAATGAGATCCAAAGCCGAGCCCTTGGGGTACCATAATCCAAGTGTTGGTGTGTGAGCTAGATATCGAAAAATATGCTTCACAGCCTTATGATGTGATTCCTTCGGTGTAGCTTGAAATCGGGCATACATGCAAACACTAAGCATTATATCTGGCCTAGATGCACATAAGTACAATAAAGAACCAATCATGGAGCGGTTTACCTTATGATCGAAGTCAATACCATTTTCATCAGTGCACAGATGGCCATTTGTGGGTGAGGGAGTCCTGGACTAGGGGGTGTCCGGATAGCCGAACTATCATCACGGCCGGACTCCAAGACTATGAAGATACAAGATTCAAGACTTCGTCCCGTGTCCGGATGGGACTTTCCTTGGCGTGGAAGACAAGATTGGTGATACGAATATGTAGATCTCCTACCATTGTAACCAACTCTGTGTAACCCTAGCCTATCCGGTGTCTATATAAACCGGAGGGTTTTAGTCCGTAGGACGAACAACAATCATACCATAGGCTAGCTTCTAGGGTTTATCCTCCTTGATCTCGTGGTAGATCTACTCTTGTACTATCCATATCATCAATATTAATCAAGCAGGAGTAGGGTATTACCTCCATCGAGAGGGCGCGAACCTGGGTAAAAACATCGTGTCCCTTGTCTCCTGTTACCATCCGCCTAGACGCATAGTTCGGGACCCCCTACCCGAGATCCGCTGGTTTTGACACCGACATTGGTGCTTTCATTGAGAGTTCCTGCAATATGCGTCACCGATAGGCCCGATGGCTCCTTCGATCATCAACAACGATGCGGTCCAGGTGAGACTTTTCTCCTCGGACAGATCTTACGTGATTCGCGGCTTTGCATCTGGGCCAATTAAGCAGCCATCTGGAGCAGATCGAAAGCTACGCCCCTGGCCATCAGGTCAGATTTGGAAGTTTGAACTATACGGCCGATATCCGCGGAGACTTGATCTTCGACGGATTCGAGCCGCAGCATAGCGTGCCGCACTGTCTCGATGGGCATGATTTAGCTCTGCAGCCGAGCGAAGGCCACGAAGCCGCACCAGCATCCGCTCCGACCCTTAATCCGGAGTCGGATTCCCGATCGAGGACGAGTGGTTGGACACCACCTCGGGGGCTACAATCTCTACGGCGATTAAGCCGAACACAATCCCTGTCCTTTGCGAAGACTGTGACTCCCAGGTGTCGGACTCCTCTCCGGACTCCGAACTCTCCGCGCCCCAGCCAATCAAATCCGATCGGGCGCCGGTCATGGAGTTCAATGCCGCGGACATCTTTCTGCACTCGCCCTTTGGCGACATCCTGAATTCACTAAATTCTCTCTCTTTATCCGGAGAGCCATGGCCGGACTATGGTCAGGAAGGTTGTGATGCGGACGTCGAAGAAATTCAACGCCCACCCACCACCCACGTCGTAGCCACTGTCGAAAGCTTACACGATGTGCTCGATTTCGACTCCGAAGACATCGACGGTATGGACGACGATGTAGGAGACAACCATGAACCAGCGCCTATAGGATGATGGACAACCACCTCATCCCATGATGTATACATGGTGGATACACCTAAAGGAAATGAAGACGAGGAACAAAGGGACGCTACGAAGGATAAATCCCTCGAAAAGCAGTCAAAACGGCAACGTAAACGCCGAACCAAGTCCCGCCTCAACAGAGACCCAGCCACAGAGCAGGGCGAACTAGTGGACGACGAACATGCTATCGAGCAATCGTCCGAACAAGAAAACTTGGATAAACAACCCGTCCCCGGCGAAGACAACAGTCCGGACGGTCTCACGCAGGACAAATTGTTGCAGCAAAATAACCTCCAGAAGTGGCTCGTCGCCACTGCGCGTAGCCTGAAAAAGCAGAAGCGGAAGCTCAAAACAGCGGAAGATGCACTCAGGATCAGATGGAGCAAAGTATTGAACACCGCAGACAAATACGTCGATAGTCGCCAAACAAAGAGCTACCCAAAAAGGAAGCTACTGCCCGAATTTGACGAGGAGGCCTTAGAGCCCCCACAATCAAAAAGTAAGAAGGCCACCCGGTCGGATGGACGACCCCACGGCAAAAAGAGAGCGGCAAATGGCGTCGCATTCAAGCTGGTATGCGATCCGCATAAGGATTCACATCAAAAGGATGGCGCAGTTAGGTCCATCTATGGGCCAAGAAAGCAAGCTCTTCAAAGCAATGCAACACGCCAAAAATCCGAACATCACGGCACACCCAAATACAGGGGCGCCACACATCCCCTAAGTTTCACCGATGAGGTGCTGGATCATGAATTCCTAGCGGGATTCAAACCCGTAAACATAGAGGCATACGACGGAACAACAGACCCTGGATTCTGGATTGAGGATTACATCCTCCACATACACATGGCTAGAGGAGATTATCTCCACGCCATAAAATACTTACCCCTCAAACTCAAAGGGCCAGCTCGGCACTGGCTTAAAAGCCTCCCAGAAAATACTATTGGAAGCTGGGAAGAGCTCGAGGATGCGCTTCGGGCAAATTTTCAAGGGACTTATGTCCGTCCTCCGGATGCAGACGATTTAAGTCATATAACTCAACAACCCGGAGAGTCAGCCCGCAAATTTTGGAACAGGTGCCTTACTAAAAAGAACCAAATAGTCGACTGTCCGGACGCCGAAGCCTTAGCAGCCTTCAAACACAACGTCCGAGACGAATGGATCGCCAGACACCTCGGCCAAGAAAAGCCAAGAACAATGGCCGCATTAACAAGCCTCATGACCCGCTTTTGCGCGGGAGAGCACAGCTGGCTAGCAAGATGCAGCACCAGCGACCCAAGTACATCCGAAGTCAGGGATGGAAATGGGAAACCACGGCGCAACAAGGACCAGCGTCGGATTAAAGGGAACGGTCCAAAAAGCGCGGCAGTCAACGCCGGATTCAAAAGCTCACGGCAGAACAATAAAAAATTGCCCCTTAAGGACAATAGCGATGAGCTATCCAACTTAAACAAAATCTTGGACAAGATATGTCAAATCCACAGTACTCCCGGGAGGCCTGCAAACCATACCCACAGAAATTGCTGGGTCCTCAAACAGTCCGGCAGACTCAACGCCGGACACAAGAGGCTCGACACACCAAGTGAAGATGATGACGAGAACCACAAGCAGAGCCCCGGAAAACAAAAGAATTTCCCACAAGAGGTTAAAACAGGAAACTCACTTCACGTGATCAAAGGAAAAGAGCGGCGCCGTTAAAACGCCTACCAAGACAAACTACCCTAGCGGAGTACCAACACCGGGTTGTCAAAACCAATCACCTTCGACCATCGGGACTATTACGAAAGTATTCGAACGCAGGATGGACTGCCTTGATATTGGATCCTGTAATTGGCCGGATTCCAATTTACACAAGTCCTCATGGATGGTGGCGATGACATAAACCCGATATATCGTGACACAATCCGCAGGATGGGGATAGACCCAACCAAAATTTGCCATAGCAACACCTCCTTTAAAGGGGTAATGCCAGCCCATATGCCCATTGCACGGGCTCCCTACTGCTAGAAGTTGTGTTCGGTTCATCCGACAACTTCCGTCGTGAAAAGTTAGTCTTCCATGTCGCCCCATTTAAAAGTAGCCATCAAGCACTATTGGGACGCGAAGCTTTTGCCCGCTTTAACGCAATACCGCATTATGCATCTCTAACACTTAAAATGCCCGGTCCACGCGGCATCATCTCATTAATAGGGAAGTATTAAGTGTTACTCAAGCACGGAAGAACGTGAGACTGCCTTGACAGCCCCACACCTATCCGGCTCTGCTAGTCAAAGAACCTGAACAGGTCATTCAAACCCCGGACACGGCTAGACGAGTCTGGCGCCTACTAGCGACATGCCCCCATACAAGGGGCTGCATGCATGTATAACAAGAGACAATAAAGCTCAATTTTATTCACTTCTTCGAAGCGTACTCTGTTTATTTAGTATAAAGTACATCTTTTGCATGATCCTTTTTCTTTTAAACTAAGTTTCTCTCTTTTACAGATGAACAACATGCTACACCCGTCCAGGATACGGCTGCGGAGACACGGTAGCAGACGTGCAGTAGGGACCCGTTGCAAGGATTCTTTTCAGATTAAGACCTTGCGTAAACCTTTTTTACAGTCTCTTGTTGATATACATCCCCCAGTTTCTTACTATAACCGAGGAGGAGGCTGGCGTTTTGGCATTGGCCGCACTGAATTTTTTGCGGCGTGCACAGACACGAGGGCTTAGGGCATTATTCTGTCCGTTTTTTATAAAGACCGAATACCTTAGGGAGTGTTCGGCGTCTCGATTTAGGCCTTATATGCATCAGCTCCGAATCATGTCTTTGGTCAAATGTTGGGTTTGCCCGGCTCCTGTGTTTTGCTGCCTTACGGTCCGTTTTATCGGCTAACGCAGCACCAGGAGAACTACTGCGATTGTGCCCCGGTTGGGCAAGCGAGCACCTCGAGAGAAAGCCGAAACCGGACCGTCATGATATAGTGAGAGACTGGTCAACCACTTGATGACTCACCGAATGTTTAGGATTCCTCCGCATTAACGAAGGACGGTTTTCGGTCGAGTATACGCACCCGGTCGGGAGAGTGCGGTGCCCCCAGGGGCTATATAGTAGCCCCACCATCGAACTCCTATGGCTAAGTGAAAGTGATAAACCATTATAGTTCGGTTGCCTAGTTCGCTACGCTACCACCTCCTTAACAGGACCAAGACGTTGGATTAAGTGTGAAAAAGCGCCTTCTTTGCGAACACCCCCGCACTATGTGCATGGAGGCTGAAGCCAAGGACTGCCATCTTTCAGGTTATATATACATATACATCAATGGTCGCACAGGGAGTAGTTTACTACTTGAATGCACAAGTATAAAAAGCTCTTATATTATATTGAAATATTATTTTCACAAATCATACATGTCATTTAAACATGATATCCTTCGAGCACTACGTCTCTATTAAACGAGCGCCCTGCAGGACTTCCTCAAAATAGTGCTCGGTAGGTACTAAACTTCATCCGAATCTTGGGGCCTTAACATCGGTGGCCTTCATCTCCGCCCAGTATGTCTTGACACGGGCCAGAGCCATCCGCGCTCCCTCAATGCACGTCGACCGCTTCATTGCGTCGATACGCGGTACCGCACCAAGGAACTGTTGCACTAAGCCAAAATAACTCTTCGGCTGGGGTCCGCCTGGCCACAAATGAGTCATGACACTTCGTGGCAAGTCCGGATAATCGATTCAGCTCGGCCCGTTCGGCCAACCGATCGGTCAACGGAAGAGGACGCTCCGGACTATGGAACTTCGACCAATATAGCTCTTCCCTTCTATGCCCCTTCTGGCCTCGGAAGTGCTCAATCGCGTCCGCAGCGCTCGCCACTAAGTCCAGATAAGCATCCTCCGAACTCCACAACTTGTCCAACTGAGCATACTTTGGATCCGTATATTTCCTCCGCAGCAGAAATGGTTTTCCAGCCGCAATAGCCCTGGCCTGACTCAGCTCCTCCTTGGCAGCTCTCAAAGCCGAACGGGCATCCTTGGATTCGGCGGCGACCTTTTTCAGGCCCTCTTGCTCTGCTTGACGTTCTTTTTCAAGAACCTCGCAGCGGTCGGTAGTATCCTTCATTTTTCTGGCCATATCGGCCATTTCCTTTTTGCTTCGGCAGTGAGCAGCCCGTTCGGCTTCTAGCTCTTCGGCCGCCCTTAAAGCGGCCGCATTACTATTTCTGGCTTGCTCTTTCGCTCGGGTGAGTTCCGCCCGAAGCTCCTCCTCCACAAAGGCACCATCTACATTAAGCATACAAGTAGTAAGACATGGGCGTCAAGCTCCCTTACCAGTGTCCGCGTAGAAGTCACATACCTTGTGACTCGTCAAACCGTTTATTGACCCGGTAGCGATGTCCGCATCCGCCTCGTCAAGTGCCGCTTTAGCTCGGCATATTCATCGATCCGGCTGGCCACGGACGCCCGCCACCTGTTTAAGAGCGGCGATATGTTATAATCGAGATTTCGACCCTAAGACGCATCAATTTCGACAACATACCGAGTCTCTCGGGGCTACTATCTATACAGGCGCATTCTATATGCATAACTGTCATAAGGTACATCATTTTTGCGTACCTCGAACCCCGTCAGTAAGCTTCTGACGGCTTCATGCAATCCGCTCTCCGCGGATGCAATTCTTTCAATCACCGTACCCATTAGCACACGGTGATCTTCTCGAGATAAGCTTCGCCCGAGTATATCCTTCAGCTCCTCCGACAAAGACACCACTTGGCGCGGACCTTCCGCCCCCGGACTTGGGGAACCCTCATGACGACACCTCACGAGGAGTCCGCCTCGCATGAGGGTGCGACAGGTGGAGGCGTTTCGCTCTCCATCATCTCCGGAAGAAGATCCCCCGAAGACGAGCTCTGCTAAGAAGGGCTGAGATCTGAACTACAAGGTACAATTTCGGTTATCTTCAGAAATAAATACAGGGATGTTCCTTACTTAAAAAACCCCTTCCTTTTTACTTACGGCTCGCTGGAGGGCTGATCCCCTTGGGGAAACAGTCTTGGCTGGGGTACTTCCCAGCCGGACTCTCCGACGAAGATTTTTTCCCTCTTTGAGGCCTTGACCTCCAGATCTTCCGAAGCGGTCCTCTTCTCTCCTTGGAGGGTGGGACTTTGATCCCTCCTCCTCAAAGGCCTCCTTCGTTGAGGCAGTTGCCTCCCCGCTCCCCTCGCCTTCTTTAAAAGGCGCGGCCTTCAACATCTCGGCCAGCATGGGATCCGGTGTGTTCTCTGGGAGGGGAGCGGGACACCTTATTAACTTTGCCTTGGCTATCCACTCCTGTTCAAGAAATGGCTCCTTTAAAGGGCATGTATATGATAAATGAATGAACAGCCTGTCCGATTCTGTGACTACTTACTTGAGTATCTGGCGATTGCAGCTTAGTCCTGCGTCCTCGGTCAGTCCGGACACTTCTCTTGTGATCCAAGAACAGTTTATACATCACCACAGGCGTCGTACCCATGAAATTTTGGAGAGCTCGTGGTCCCTCCGGATTAAATTCCCACGGAGGAGGGGGCGGCGTTTGCAGGCGTATAGGCGCCGGATCAACATAACCTGCGCCCACTGCAACTAGATTGATCTCTCTTTCTTGGAGGTCTCGAATACGTCCCTCGCAGCAAAGGAACGTCCTTGGGCGGCCCCAGTCGAGCCCCTTGTTGACCCATGACGCCACCACTGTGGTGGACTGAAAGCGTATATGGCGCCACCCATTTGGTGCCCCTGGGAGCGGTGATATAAAACCACTCCCGTTGCCACAAACCAAGCTCCTCTTGAAAAGAGCCCTCGGGCCACGGAGCATCAGCACATTTGCTTATGACCGCCCCTCCGCACTCCGCTTGCTGCCCCTCGATGATCTTTGGCCCCACCTTGAAGGTCTTGAGCCACAATCCAAAGTAAGGGGTAATATGGAGGAAGGCCTCACATATGACAATGAATGACGAGATATGGAGGATGGACTCCGGATTCAAGTCTTGGAAATCCAGCCCATAATAAAACATGAGCCCCCGCACAAAGGGATCCGTCGGGAAGCCTAAACCCCGAAGGAAGTGGGACGCGAACACCACGTTCTCGCCGGGCTCGGGAGTGGGAATGACCTGCCCTGGAGCAAGCAGCCTATGCGAGATCTCGCCGGTTAGATACCTGGCGTCTTGCAGCTTTAGCACATCTTCTTCTGTGACGGAGGAAGACATCCATCGGTCGTGCTGGTCGGAGCCGGACATCGTCGAAGGTCCGAAGCGCCTAAATCTGAAGCTTTGGGTGTTAGAACTCGAAGCGCGAGGCAAACTCGATGGAGGGTGTAAAAAAGAAGAGGGCCTTGGTCTCATTATAAAGAGGTTGAATACCAAGAGCCCTCCCCGTGGTCGATTAGGACTCGCCTTTGATAGAGGAGGCGTGCCAACGGGCACGGTTGGGTTACCCACGTCTGTATTGATGAAAATCCCGGAATAAGGGGGCACGATCTATGCTCTGATAAGACGTGCCAAGGAAACCGCCTCGCTAAACGCGCTGAGGTGGAACAGCAAAAAACAATTCATATAAAGACCTGGCCGTGGTGTGATGTCACGCCTCGAAATACGTCAGCAGATCTGTGCAAAAAGTTATTCTCTCTACGGCGGTATGTGGAACTTGTTTTGCAGAGCCGGACACTATCCTTGTGTTCAAAACCTTCTATGAAGTATTCGGAGGGGGAACCCGCCTCGCAATGCCGAAGACAATCAACGCGCTGGACTCGTCGTCATTGAAGCCTGGTTCAGGGGCTACCGAGGAGTCCTGGACTAGGGGTGTCCTGATAGCCGAACTATCATCACGGCGGACTCCAAGACTATGAAGATAAAAGATTGAAGACTTCGTCCGTGTCCGGATGGGACTTTCCTTGGCGTGGAAGGCAAGCTTGGCGATGCGGATATGTAGATCTCCTACCATTGTAACCGACTCATGTAACCCTAGCCTATCCGGTTCTATATAAACCGGAGGGTTTTAGTCCTGAGGATCTAACAACAATCATACCATAGGCTAGCTTCTACGGTTTAGCCTCCTTGATCTCGTGGTAGATCTACTCTTGTTCTACCCATATCATCAATATTAATCAAGCAGGAGTAGGGTATTACCTCCATCGAGAGGGCCCGAACCTGGGTAAAAACATCGTGTCCCTTGTCTCCTGTTACCATCCGCCTAGACGCACAGTTCGGGACCCCCTACCCGAGATCCGCTGGTTTTGACACCGACAGTGGGCATAGGAATTTTGACGCCTTTGCAATCTTGCATGCTGAATTTCCTCAGTACATCCTTAAGGTATTTCTCCTGAGATATGAATATGCCATTGCGTTGTTGACGAATTTGAAGACCTAAGAAGAATTTCAACTCTCCCATCATAGACATTTGATATTCTTCACTCATCATATAGGCAAATTCATCACTATAACGTTGCTCAATACAGCCAAAGATAATATCATCAACATATATTTGCCACACAAACAGTTCACCATCATAAGATTTAGTGAAAAGAGTAGGGTCGAGTGAACCGGGTTTGAAGCCTTTCTTCATGAGGAATTCCTTCAAAGTATCATACCACGCCCGTGGGGCCTGCTTGAGGCCATAGAGGGCCTTATTGAGTCTGAAGACTTTGTCAGGATGCTTAGGATTTTCAAAACCTGGGGGTTGAGCAACATATACTTCTTCCTCAAGCTTACCATTGAGGAATGTACTTTTCACATCCATTTGATATAAAGTGATATCATGATGGTTAGCATAAGCAAGTAATATGCGAATAGCCTCAAGTCTAGCAACAGGTGCAAGAGTTTCATCGAAATCAATTCCTTCAACCTGTGTGTAGCCTTGAGCTACAAGTCATGCCTTATTCCTCACCACAAGGCCATTTTCATCTTGCACATTGCGGTAGATCCACTTTGTGCCAATGATATTGTGCTTGCGAGGATCTGGACGTTTGACCAGTTTCGAGACGTTGTTGAGCTCAAATTGATGTAATTCTTCTTGCATGGCCTGAATCCACTCAGGCTCCAGAAATGCTTCATCTACCTTAGTGGGCTCTGTAATAGAGACAAAAGCATAGTGCCTACAAAAGTTAAACAAATGTGAAGTTTTTGAGTGTGTGAGAGGACCTGGTGCTTCAATGTCATCGATGATCTTTTCAACTTGCACTTCTTTTGCAACGCGAGGATGAGCTGGTTGTCGTCGAGGAATTTGATCAGCATTTTCTTCAAAGACCATTTTCTTGACATTTTCTTGTGTACATTCGCTCGATGTTCTTCATGTTCTGGAATGAATTCTTCAGTAGATTCTTCACTAGGAATGACATCCTCAGTAGCCTTGAACTTGATAGTTTCCTCAGGTGCTGGTTCATCTATCACAGAAGGTAGGTGCTCTCTTTGCGAGCCATTAGTTTCATCGAACCGCACATCTACAGTTTCAACAACCTTGTGAAGAACGTTGTTGAAGACTCTGTAGGTGTGAGAATCCTTTCCGTAACCAAGCATGAAACCTTCATGTGCTTTCGGTGCAAATTTAGCATTGTGATGAGGATCTCTAATCCAACATTTAGCACCGAAGACTTTGAAATAACTCACATTGGGTTTCTTGTCGTTGAGGAGTTCATAGGCGCCTTCTTGAAGAATTTGTGAAGATATACCCTGTTGATGATGTGGCACGCAGTATAAATTGCCTCAATCCGAAGTGACGACGCGCCTTGTACTCATCAAGCATAGTGCGAAACAGCAGGCGAGAAAAGAGCTTGATGTCTACTACACAACCTTCTTCTTGTAGACGTTGCTGGGCCTGCAAGTGCACAGGTTTGTAGGATAATAGCAAATTTCCCTCAAGTGGGTGACCTAAGGTTTATCAATCCGCGAGAGGCGTAGGAGGAAGATGGTCTCTCTCAAACAACCCTGCAACCAAATAAGAAAAAAGTCTCTTGTGTCCCCAACACACCCAATACAATAGCAAATTGTATAGGTGCACTAGTTCGGCGAAGAGATGGTGATACAAGTGCAATATGGATGGTAGATATAGGTTTTTGTAATATGAAAATATAAAAACATCAAGGTAACTAATGATAAAAGTGAGCGTAAACGGTATTGCAATGACAGTAAACAAGGCCTACGGTTCTACTTTCACTAGTGCAAGTTCTCCCAACAATAATAACGTAGATAGATAATATGAAAAGCCCTCAACATGCAACAAAGAGTCACTCCGAAGCCACTAATAGCGGAGAACAAACGTAGAGATTATGGTCGGGTACGAAACCACCACAAAGCCATTCTTCCGGATCAATCAATAAAAGAGTTTGTACTAGAATAACACCTTAAGACACAAATCAACCAAAACCCTAATGTCAACTAGATACTCCATTGTCACCTCAAGTATCTGTGGGCATGATTATACGATATGCATCACACAATCTCAGATTCATCCAACCAACATAAAAGTACTTCAAAGAGTGCCCCAAAGCTACTACCGGAGAGTCAAGAACGTGTGCCAACCCCTATGCATAGGTTCCCAATGTCACAAAACCCACAAGTTGATCACCAAAACATACATCGAGTGGCACATGATATCCCATTGTCACCACAGATAATCACGGCAAGACATACATCAAGTGTTCTCATAAAAGACTCAATCCGATAAGATAACTTCAAAGGGGAAACTCAATTCATCACAAGAGAGTAGAGGGGGAGAAACATCATAAGATCCAACTACAATAGCAAAGCTCGGGATACATCAAGATCATGCCATAGAAGAACACGGGAGAGAACACGAGAGAGAGAGAGAGAGAGAGAGAGATCAAACACGTAGCTACTGGTAAATACCCTCAGCCCCGAGGGTGAACTACTCCCTCCTCGTCATGGATAGCGCCGGGATGATGAAGATGGCCACGGAGATGGATCCCCCTCCAAAGGTGCAGGAAAGGGGTCCCGATTGGTTTTTGGTGGTTCTGGAGGCTTGCGGCGGCGGAACTCCCGATCTAACTTCTGTTCTGGAAGTTTTAGGGTACGACGGTCTATATGGATGAAAGGAGAACGTCGGTGGAGCTACGGGGGCCCCACGAGGCAGGGGGGCGCGCCCGTGGGGGTGGGCGTGCCCCCACCCTCGTGAGCACCTCCCGTATCTTCTGACGTGGGGTCCAAGTCCATCAGGTGGGTTTACTTCCAAAAATAACTTCTCGAGTTGATTTCGTTCCGTTTTGACTCCGTCTGATATTCCTTTTCCTCGAAACACTGAAATAGGCACAAAACAACAAATCTGGGCTGGGCCTCCGGTTAATAGGTTAGTCCCAGAAATAATATAAAAGTGGATAATAAAGCCCAATATTGCCTAAAACAGTAGATAAAGTAGCATGGAGCAATCAAAAATTATAGATACGTTGGAGACGTATCAAGCATCCCCAAGCTTAATTCCTGCTCGTCCTCGAGTAGGTAAATGATAAAAAAAGAATTTTTGATGCGGAGTGATACTTTGGCATAATTTAAATGTAATTCTTCTTAATTGTGATATGAATATTCAGATCCGAAAGATTCAACACAAAAGTTCATATTGACATAAAAATAATAATACTTCAAGCATACTAATCAAAGCAATCATGTCTTCTCAAAATAGCATGGCAAAAGAAAGTTCATCCCTACAAAATCATATAGTTAGGCTATGCTTCATTTTCGTCACACAAAGATGTTCCCAACTTCTATACCCCCCATGACAAGCCAAGCAATTGTTTCATGCTCAAATAATCTCAAACTTTTTCAACCTTCACGCAATACATGAGCGTGAGCCATGGATATAGCACTATGGGTGGAATAGAATATGATGATGGGATTGTGTGCAGAAGACAAAAAAGGAGAAAGTCTCACATCAACGAGGCTAATCGATGAGCTATGGAGATGCCCATCGATTGATGTTAACATGAGGAGTAGGGATTGCCATGCAACGGATGCACTAGAGCTATGAATGTTCAACAAAAGAAAACTAGTGGGTGTGCATCCAACTCGCTTGCTCATGAAGACCTAGGGCATTTGAGGAAGCCCATCGTAGGAATATACAAGCCAAGTTCTATAATGAAAAATTCCCACTAGTATAAAAAGACAACTTATGAGACTCACTATATGAAAAACATGGTGCTACTTTGAAGCACAATATATGAGACTCGCTATATGAAGAACACGGTGCTACTTTGAAGCACAATATATGAGACTCACTACATGAAGAACAAGGTGCTACTTTGAAGCACAAGTGTGGAAAAAAAGGATAGTAGCATTGCCCTCTTTTATTTTCTTTATTTCTTTTATTTTTTTGGGCCTTTCTTTTTTTTCTTTTTGGCCTTTCTCTTTTTTTTTGTGCCTTTCTTCTTTTTTTTTGGCCTTTCTCTTTTTTTGGGCAATGCTCTAATAATGATGATCATCACACTTCTATTGATTACAACATAAGGATTACAACTCGAAACTAGAACAAGATATGACTCTATATGAATGCCTCCGTGATGTATGGATGGTGCAATGAATCAAGAGTGACATGTATGAAAAATAATGCATGGTGGCTTTGCCACAAATACGACGTCAACTACATGATCATGCAATGGCAATATGACAAAAGTAAAGTATGTCATGATGATGAACGGAATGGTGGAAAGTTGCATGGCAATATATCTCGGAATGGCTATGGAAATGTCATAATAGGTAGGTATGGTGGCTGTTTTGAGGAAGATATAAGGAGGTTTATGTGTGAAAGAGCGTATCATATCACGGGGTTTGGATGCACCGGTGAAGTTTGCACCAACTCTCGAGGTGAGAAAGGGCAATGCACGGTACCGAAGAGGCTAGCAAAGGTGGAAAGGTGAAAGTGCGTATAATCCATGGGCTCAACATTAGTCAAAAGAACTAATATACTTATTGCAAAAATTTAGAAGTCATCAAAAACCAAGTCTACGCGCATGCTCCTAGGGGGATAGATTGGTAGGAAAAGACCATCGCTCGTCCCCGACCGCCACTCATAAGGATGCACAAGCCGGTACACTTCATGTTTCAAATTTGTTACACAACTTTAACCATACGTGCATGCTACGGGACTTGCAAACTTCAACACAAGCATTTCTCAAATTCACAACTACTCAACTAGCACGACTTTGATATTATCACCTCCATATCTCAAAACAATTATCAAGCATCAAACTTTTCTTAGTATTCAACACACTCATAAGAATTTTTCTTTTATTAGTCTTGTATGCCTAGCATATTAGGATCATTTAAGCAAATTACCATGCTATTTAAGATTCTCTAAGTGAAGTATGATAGTTCATATATTTATTCAAAATAAAACTACCACCATGCTCTAAAAGATAAAAGTGAAGCACTAGAGCAAACGACAAACTACTCCGAAAGATATAAGTGAAGATCAATGAGTAGCTAAATAATTATGCAACTATGTGAAGACTCTCTCTAATTTAATAATTTCAGATCTTGATACTTTATTCAAACAGAAAGCAAAGCTAAAGAAAACTACATTGCAAGGATAGCACAACTCATGTGAAGAAGCAAAAACTTAGGCTCAACCGATACTAACCGATAGTTGTTGAAGAAGAAAGGTGGGATGCCTACTGGGCATCCCCAAGCTTAGATGCTTGAGACTTATTGAAATAATATCTTGGGGTGCCTTGGGCATCCCCAAGCTTGAACTTTGTGTCTCCTTAATTCTCATATCATGGTTTCTCTTTTATCAAAAGCTTCATTCACAACAAACTCAACAAGAACTCGTGAGATAGGTTAGTATAAACCAATGCAAAACCTTATCATTTTGTACTGTAACAAATCACTAACATTATTAGTCAACATTGCATACTAAATGCCTCTGCATATTTAATACTCCTATCCTTAAATAGAATCACTAAACAAGCAAACATATGCAAACAATGCAAACATAACAGCAATCTGCCAAAACAGTACAGTCTGTAAAGAATGCAAGAGTATCAATACTTACCTGACTCCCAAAATTATGAACTAAAATTCCCACTGTAATAAATTTATCATAGCTCAATATGCAAAAATATTCAACATTATACCACTCTCTGAATTTTCTAGAGAATTTTTGCAACAGCGGTAAACTTTCTGTTTTCAAACAGCAACATGTATACTAGCAAAATAAGCATGGCAAAGGCTATCCTTGACTTTTTTATTCAAACTAAAGATGCAAAACACTAATATAACTAACAGCAATCAAAACAAAACAAAATTACGTGACGCTCCAAGAAAACACATATCATGTGGTGAATAAAAATATGGCTCCAAGTAAAGTTACCGATGAACGAAGACGAAAGAGGGGATGCCTTCCGGGGCATCCCCAAGCTTAGGCTCTTGGTTGTCCTTGAATATTACCTTGGGGTGCCTTGGGCATCCCCCATATTAGGCTCTTTCCACTCCTTATTCCATAGTCCATCGAATCTTTACCCAAAACTTGAAAACTTCACAACACAAAACTTAACAGAAAACTTGTGAGCTCCGTTAGCGAAAGAAAACAAAACACCACTTCAAGGTACTGTAATGAACTCATTATTTATTTATATTGGTGTTAAAATTACTGTATTCCAACTTCTATATGGTTTATAACCTATTTTACTAGACATAGATTCATCAAAATAAGCAAACAACACACGAAAAACAGAATCTGTCAAAAATAGAACAGTCTGTAGTAATCTGTAACTAACGCAAACTTATAGAACTCCAAAAATTCTAAAATAAATTTGTGGACCTGAGGAATTTGTCTAGTAATCACCTGCAAAAATAATCAACTAAATAGCACTCTCCAGTAAAAAGTTCTAGCTAATCTCGTGAACGCTAAAGTTTCTGTTTTTTACAGCATGATCATAAGGACTTCACCCAAATCTTCCCAAAGGTTCTACTTGGCACAAACACTAATTAAAATATAAAACCACATCTAAAAATAAGCTAGATGGATTATTTATTCCTAAACAGAACCAAAAAGCAAGAAACTAAAATAAAATTGTGTTGCCTCCCAACAAGCGCTATCGTTTAACGCCCCTAGCTAGGCATGATGATTTCAATGATGCTCACATAAGAGATAAGAATTGAAACATAAAGACAGCATCATGAAAAATATGACTAGCACATTTAATTCTAACCCAATTCCTATGCATAGGGATTTTGTGAGCAAACAACTTATGGGAACAAGAATCATCTTGCATAGGAAGGTCAAACAAGCATAACTTCAAAACTTTAAGCACATAGAGAGGAAACTTGATATTATTGCAATTCCTACAAGCATATATTCCTCCCTAATAATAACTTTCAGTAGCATCATGAATGAATTCAACAATATAACCAGCACCTAAAGAATTCTTTTCATGATCTACAAGCATAGAAAATTTACTACTCTCCACATAAGCAAAATTCTTCTCATCAATAGTAGTGGGAGCAAACTCAACAAAACAACTATCATGTGATTGAAAATTAAGATCAAGATGACAAGTTTCATGGTTATCATTATTCTTTATAGCATATGTGTCATCACAATAATCATCATACATAGGAGGCATGCTTTCATCATAGTAAATTTGCTCATCAAAGCTTGGGGGACAAAAAATATTATCTTCATCAAAAATAGCTTCCCCAAGCTTGTGGCTTTGCATATCATTAGCATCATGGATATTCAAGGAATTCATACTAACCACATTGCAATGCTCATCATTCCGATATTTTATGCCAAGAATTCTATGTAATTCTTCTTCTAGTACTTGAGCACAATTTTCCTTCCCATCATACTCACGAAAGATATTAAAAAGGTGAAGCATATGAGACAAACTCAATTCCATTTTTTTGTAATTTTCTTTTATTGACTAACTAGTGCTAAAATAAGAAACAAAAAGATTCGATTGCAAGATCTAAAGATATACCTTCACCTACCTAGCCTCCCCGGCAACGGCGCCAGAAAAGAGCTTGATGTCTACTACACAACCTTCTTCTTGTAGACGTTGTTTTGCCTGCAAGTGCACAGGTCTGTAGGACAGTAGAAAATTTCCCTCAAGTGGGTGACCTAAGGTTTATCAATCCGCGAGAGGCGTAGGCGGAAGATGGTCTCTCTCAAACAACACTGCAACCAAATAACAAAAAGTCTCTTATGTCCCCAACACACCCAATACAATAGCAAATTGTATAGGTGCACTAGTTCGGCGAAGAGATGGTGATACAAGTGCAATATGGATGGTAGATATAGGTTTTTGTAATCTGAAAATATAAAAACAGCAAGGTAACTAATGATAAAAGTGAGCGTAAACGGTATTGCAATGATAGTAAACAAGGCCTAGGGTTCATACTTTCACTAGTGCAAGTTCACTCAACAATAATAACATAGATAGATAATATGACAAGCCCTCAACATGCAACAAAGAGTCACTCCGAAGCCACTAATAGCGGAGAACAAACGTAGAGATTATGGTCGGGTATGAAACCACCACAATGCTATTCTTTCGGATCAATCTATAAAAGAGTTCGTACTAGAATAACACCTTAAGACACAAATCAACCAAAACCCTAATGTCACCTAGATACTCCATTGTCACCTCAAGTATCCGTGGGCATGATTATACGATATGCATCACACAATCTCAGATTTATCCAACCAACATAAAAGTACTTCAAAGAGTGCCCCAAAGCTACTACCGGAGAGTCAAGAACGTGTGCCAACCCCTATGCATAGGTTCCCAATGTCACGAAACCCATAAGTTGATCACCAAAACATACATCAAGTGGCACATGATATCCCATTGTCACCACAGATAATCACGGCAAGACATACATCAAGTGTTCTCATAAAAGACTCAATCCGATAAGATAACTTCAAAGGGGAAACTCAATTCATCACAAGAGAGTAGAGGGGGATAAACATCATAAGATCCAACTACAATAGCAGAACTCGGGATACATTAAGATCGTGCCATAGAAGAACATGGGAGAGAACACGAGAGAGAGAGAGATCAAACACATAGCTACTGGTACATACCCTCAGCCCCGAGGGTGAACTACTCCCTCCTCGTCATGGATAGCGCCGGGATGATGAAGATGGCCATCGGAGATGGATCCCCCCTCCAGCAGGGTACCGAAAAGGGGTCCCGATTGGTTTTCGGTGGTTCTAGAGGCTTGCGGCAGCGGAACTCCCGATCTAACTTCTGTTCTGGAAGTTTTAGGGTACGACGGTATATATGGGTGAAAGGAGAACGTGGGTGGAGCTACGGGGGCCCCACGAGGCAGGGGGTGCGCCCAGGGGGGAGGGCGCGCCAACCACCCTCGTGAGCACCTCCAGTATCTTCTGACGTGGGGTCCAAGTCCATCAGGTGGGTTTCCTTCCAAAAATAACTTCTCGAGTTGATTTCGTTCCGTTTTGACTCCGTCTGATATTCCTTTTCCTCGAAACCTTTGAAATAGGCATAAAGCAGCAAATCTGGGCTGGGCCTCCGGTTAATAGGTTAGTCCCAAAAATAATATAAAAGTTGATAATAAAGTCCAATATTGCCTAAAACAGTAGATAAAGTAGCATGGAGCAATCAAAATTATAGATACGTTGGAGACGTATCAATGAGTAATACCAAGTTCATCAAGATAGTCATCAAGACCAGAATTCTTGAACTCAGTTCCATTGTCACTTCTGATGTGCTTGATCTTCACACCAAAGTTGGTTGAAGCCCTCGAGGAAAATCGATTGAAGACTTCCTACACTTCATGTTTGTAAGTAACAATGTGTACCCATGTGTATCGAGAGTAATCATCAACAATAACAAAGCCATAGAGAGATGCGTCATCTGTGAATGTTGAGTAGTGATTAGGACCGAAGAGATCCATGTGAAGCAATTCAAATGGGCGCGTGGTAGTCATGATAGTGTTCGCTGGATGCTTAGCCTTTGTCATCTTCCCAGCTTCACAGGCTCCACATAAGTGGTCCTTGAGGAATTTTACATTCTCAATGCCAATGACATGCTTCTTCTTCGCAAGCGTGTGCAAATTCCTCATGCCTGCATGACCAAGTCGTCGATGCCATAGCCAATATACGAAACTTTTGCAAGTAGGCACCACGGTAGTTGCGGTCTGTAGAGAAATCAACAATATACAAGTCTCCTCTCCTAAAGCCTTCGAAGACTTTGGAATTATCAGCTTCCATAACCACAACACATCGATACTTGCCAAAGACAACAACCATATCAAGATCACAAAGCATTGAGACAGACATGAGGTTGTATCCTAAGGACTCGACAAGCATGACTTTGTCCATGTGTCGATCCTTTGTGATCGCAACCTTACCTAGACCCAATACCTGACTTTTGCCTTTGTCAGCGAAGATGATATGCTTCAGATGAGATGGAGATAAGGGAGCAACCATCAATAGATTCTTGTCACAAGTCATGTGATTTGTACATCCACTATCAAGGACCCACTCGGTGGCTTTGGGTTGATCATCCTGCAGATGAATTAGTGCAGCTTACGAACTCATATACTTCATCAGTGAAGAATTTGACATCAATTCATCAGATCAATTTCATAAAGTAATAGAACAGATAAAGCAGTATGAGGACGTGAGAAATGAAAGTTCATTTCTTCATGATTAGTATGCATCCTTTCAGGCACTTTTCAGGTCTCCAGCAAATTCTTCAGATGTTTACACGCATCTGGAGACCTGACCCTGCAGAAGAGATTAGTTCTTTTTCTTCACCACCCACATCTGAAGGGGTGGCAAAGAGTTCATCACTCTGCGAGCTCCATACGAGAAAGGTGGCATAGAAGCCAATCCATTTCGTTTCACATAAGAGGAGTTAGGATAAGCATATGAATAAGCAGAGAAATTCTTGAGGACTTATGAACATAATGATTAGAAGAATAATGCTCATATTCATAGCCCTTAGCTCTTCCCTGCGAGATAGAGTTGTTAGCACGATGATAATCATATGAGGACTTTGATCCTTTTGAGGAATATGATCCACGTTGAAAGATCGAGGATGTCGCCTAGAGGGGGGTGAATAGGCGCTTTAAAATAATTACGGTTTAGGCTTGAACAAATGCGGAATAAACCTAGCGGTTAATTTGTCAAGCACAAAACCTACAACAACTAGGCTCACCTATGTGCACCAACAACTTATGCTAAGCAAGATAAGCAACTATGTGATAGCAAGATATATGACAAAGAACAATATGGCTATCACAAAGTAAAGTGCATAAGTAAAGGGGCTCGGGTAAGAGATAACCGAGGCACGCGGAGGCAGCGATGTATCCCAGTTCACACCCTTGCGGATGCTAATCTCCGTTTGGAGGCGGTGTGGAGGCACAATGCTCCCCAAGAAGCCACTAGGGCCACAGTAATCTCCTCACGCCCTCGCACAATGCAAGATGCCGTGATTCCACTAAGGACCCTTGAGGCGGTCACCGAACCCGTACAACTGGCAACCCTTGGGGCGGTCACCGAACCCGTACACTTTGGCAACCCTTGGGGCGGTCACGGAACCCGTCAAGTTGCTCAGGCGATCTCCACAACCTAATTGGAGACCCGACGCTTGCCGGAGCTTTACACCACAATGATTGAGCTCGAACACCACCAACCGACTAGGGCGCCCAAGCACCCAAGAGGAACAAGCTCAAGGGCACCAAGCACCCAAGAGTAATAAGCTTCTCAACTTGTAACTTCCACGTATCACCGTGGAGAACTCAAACCGATGCACCAAATGCAATGGCAAGGGCACACGGAGTGCCCAAGTCCTTCTCTCTCAAATCCCACCAAAGCAACTAATGCTAGGGAAGAAAATGAGAGGAAGAACAAGAAGGAGAACACCAAGAACTCCAAGAACTAGATCCAAGGGGTTCCCTCACATAGAGGAGAAAGTGATTGGTGGAAATGTGGATCTAGATCTCCTCTCTCTTTTCCCTCAAAAACTAGCAAGAATCCATGGAGGGATTGAGAGATAGCAAGCTCGGAGAAGGTCAACAATGGGGGAAGAACACGAGCTCAAAAGGATAAGGTTCAATGGGGAAGAAGACCCCTTTTATAGGAGGGAAAATCCAACCGTTACCCCATCGAACATCCTCAAGACAGAGCGGTACTACCGCTTAGGCGGCATTACTACGAGGGCGGTACTACCGCTCTCACCCAGCCCATCTTGCCACGACGAGGAGGTCAAGGCCCTGGCCCCAGAGCGGTACTACCATGGGAGTAGGCACAGTACTACCGCTTGGAGCGGTACTACCGCCACTACTACCGCACTTAGTACCGTAAAACCCGACACGAAAAACAACGGTCTCGAATCGAGGCGGTAGTAGCCCGGAACCACTGCGGTACTACGGTCGAAACTCCCAAGCGGTACTACCGCTCGGGAGGCGTTACTACCGCTCGAGGCGGTACTACCGCTCTGGGAGGCGGTACTACGCTGAGTGCTTGGCGGTACTACCGCTGTGGACAGCCGGTACTACCCGGCGCCCGACAAGCCACTACATGAAAACAAAGAATACTCCAAGGAAAACCAGAACTGCCATAACTTCTGCAAATGAGCTCCGAATTGAGCAAACTCAAGCTTGTTTGAAACAAGACAACGAGTAGCATCAAAACAGCGAAGAACCGGCAGGGGAGGTATGCTTAGCAAACAAAGGAGTGAAACCTCCAACCGAGAAAAACCGGCATACCCTCCAACATCGAAAACATCATAGAAGATGCATGAGAACTCCGTTTTCGATGAACTCGAGCTTGTCATAAAATGACCATAAGCTCCAAATCTCACAAGGATAAGAACCAAACAAGAACCAAAAAAGATGATGCAGGGATGCAATGGTTTGAGCTCTCTCTGAGCGATACTATCAAGCAACTCATCGAGAGCCCCCTTGATAGTACGGCAAGCGATCCTATAACCCGGTCTTCCACAACTACCATGAGCCCGGTAAAATAGAAAACCTATCAAGGGCAAACCTTTGCCTTGCACATGGTCCACTTGAGCTAGATGATGACGATCTTGACTCCCTCAAGTTGGACCACCTTTCTTGATTGCATTGGCGGGATGAAGACTAGTTGATTGCTCCCCATACTCTTGTGGGTGAGCCTCTCTTCGCTCATCTTCACAAGTCCATTGTCACCACAATGGACGGCAAGCTTCAAGCACTTGATCTCTTCGTGATGCATTACTTGAACTTGCACACCGCAACCTAACCCCACAAAGAACTCTCACAAAGACCATGGGTTAGTACACAAAGCGTAATGGACAATGCTTACCATACCATGGGATCACTTGATCCCTCTGTACATCTTGTGCGCTTTGTGTGTTGAATCTTTCCTACTGTCTTCTTTTTGATTATGTCTTGAAGGTGGACATGAATGATCACATAATCTTATTCTTCAAGACATGCTTGCAATAAGCTCAACACTCACATGATCAATCTTTGGATAATTCCTTGAATAGCACCTTGGTCGACACAAAACTCTCCTTGAAACCAACACATGTACTCCAAGAAAAGCCTATGGACAAAACCTTCAAATAAACTCAAGGCAACCATTAGTCCATAGAGAATGCCATCAATTACCAAAACCACACATGGGGGCACCGCATGTCCTTTCACACGTGAGGAATTCGATCTGTATGAGGACTTGGATCCATATGAAGAATTTCGTACATATGAAGAGTTTGATCTGGGGTTCCTATTCTTCACAGGTGGTGTCATGAGGACATTCACCTGAAGACTTTCAAGGCACCTTTTGGGAACCCAGAGTTTCTTCATAGGGGAACCGTTCCTGCAGTTAGTGCCAACCTATCTAGCAAATACTTCACCATTCTGATTTTTGAACAGTTTATAGTTGGAGTCAAATGACTCATCAAAAGAATGAGGAGATTCACATGTAAAGTCAGATAGATTAGATGGATCAACTGGAGGTCCCTTTGCAACAACCCATGAGGTTTTGGGGTACTGCTCAGGCTTCCAATATGTACCATCAGCATTGAGTTTCCTCTCAAAGGCAATACCCTCTTTCCTAGGGTTCCTGTTGAGGATCTGCTTTTTAAGCACATCACAAAGAGTCTGATGCCCTTTGAGGCTTTTGTACATGCATGTCATGTACAATTCCTTCAAACCTCCATCGTCAGTGATACTAGCAATGTCCTCAGATGAGGAATTAGTGATAGCAGAGGTAGGTGAGGAATTTGTAACATTAGAAGCATTTGAACATTCAGGTGAAGAATTAGCAGATTCACGTTCAATGCATTTCAAACATGGAGGAACAAATTCTTCCTGAGCAGCGCTGATTTGTTGAGCAAGTAATGAATCGCGCTCCTTCTGAAGATCTTCATAACTCACTCTTAGCTTCTCAAGATCTTTCTTTCTTTGAAGAAATTCATAAGAAAGCTTCTCATGATCAGATAAGAGAGTGTTATGTTGATCTTGAAGGGTGTCATACTTAGTATGAAGTCTCTGAAGACTTTCAGCCAAAGCTTTTGACTAATCCATTTCTTCACCCAACATATCATTGCTCCTATTTAGCATGTATTGAACTTTTTCCAAAGCTCTTTGTTGTTTAGTGGCAAGGGAAGTAAGTTTGACATAGCTGGGTCCAAATTCATCACCAGATTCATCATCACTAGACTCGGATAGGTAGCATTCAGTTACCTCAGCACTTTTTGCCATAAGGCATGATGAAGAGGATGATGATTCTGGTCTGAATGTCATCGCTTTGAGATATTCCTTGAAGTCCTCAAACAAAGGATCATGACGGGTTCGATGACCATCATAGACCTCAGAGAGACGGTCCCAGATAAGCTTTGCATGATCGAGATGCATGATGTTCCTGAACTGATTTTGAGACAGACAGGAGCAGATGACGTCCTTCACCGTGAGGTTGAGAAGATGTACTGGAGAATGTCATCAGCTTCTGCCATCTTGCACAGATCGGTAAGACCAATCTCAGTGACGGTCCATAGTTTGTTGTTCATCGCCATGAGGCGCTTCTTCATCATCGCCTTCCACTTGGGATACTCGTGACCGTCAAAGATGGGGCATGACACAGTCTTCATTCCTGTGGTCGACATAACTAAAACTCCAGGCGGTTAAACCAAAATCACACAGAACAAGGGAGTACCTTGCTCTGATACCAATTGAAAGTGCGTTACATCGACTAAGGGGGGTGAATAGGTGATTTTTATGAATTCTTCACTGAGGAATTTGCGGGTGAGGAAATTCCTTAGCGAAGAACTACTTGCAGCGGAATAAGTACTCAGAAGTAAACATAACAGAACACAAGCATGGTCACTAGGATGAAATGAAGATAGACACAGAGTACAGAAAGCGTAAACACAAGATAACACAGGATGAATACAAACGGACTAAAGAAATTGAACTGAGGAAATTGAGAAAGTCTTCAGTCAAAGTCTTCAAACACAAATATGAACAAGCGCACAACACAGTATGAGTAAATGAAAGAGTTGAGGAAATAGAACCAGTAAGCTTGGTGAAGACAATGATTTGGTAGACCAGTTCCAACTGCTGTCTCAGTTGTACATCTGGTTGGAGCGGCTAGGTATTTAAACCTGAGGACACACAGTCCCGGACACACAGTCCTCACCGTATTCTCCTTGAGCTAAGGTCACACAGACCTCGCCCAATCACTCGTGGTAAGTCTTCAGGTGACTTTCGAACCTTCACAAACTCGGTCACTCGGCGATCCACAATTCCTCTTGGATGCTCTAGACCATGACGCCTAACCGTCTAGAAGAAGCACAATATTCAAAGGTAACAAGCATTGGATCCATGCAGGATCAATCTCTTCAGTGATGCTCAATCACTTTGGGTTTGTAAGTGTTTGGGTTTGGGTTTTTCCTCACTCGATTATTTTTGCTCAAAGTCCTCGGAGGATGGGATGCTCTCAAATGACAAGTGTCAGTTTCTCTCGGAGCAGCCAACCAGCTAGTGGTTGTAGGGGGCGGCTATTTATAGCCTAGGGAGCAGCCCGACATTATAATACATAAATGCCCTTCAATGATATGACCGTTAGGTGGGTAGATATTTTGGGACAGCTGGCGTGTAGCACAACAACGGTCGGAAATTTGAGGCTCAAATTCCTCAGGGCTATCATGTTCCTCATCGTGCAGGCAATCTGCACTGGCGAATTCCTAACTCCTCAGTCAGAACAAATTCCTCAGATACCATAAAAACTTCGTCTCTGTCACTGAAGAATATGACTGAACTGCATGAGATTTCCAATGGCTTCACTCGAAGGGATTGGTAGGTGTAGGATTTTGAGTTGAGCATCACATGGAAATTATTCCTTAGTATTTCCTCGACCCCCTTTAACAGTACGGTGTTTCCTATGACTCAAGAAAGAGAAAATGAAACTACTAAAACAAAAGTCTTCACGCTTCATGTTCCTCGAATGAATACTAAGTCTTCAAGGTTACACCAATTTCTTCACTTTCAAAGTCTTCAGAAAGTCTTCAGAAATCCAAAGTCTTCAGTCGAAGAACTTCATTTTTAGGGTCGACTTTCTCTGTAAATATCAAACTCCTCATAGACTTATAGACCTGTGTACACTCATAAACACATTAGTCCCTTAACCTATAAGTCTTCAATACACCAAAATCACTAAGGGGCACTAGATGCACTGACAGGACCCAACAGCGCACCAGGTCCAGATCGATATCCCTTCTTTGTCGATTATCTTTACTGCGGGCTCTGCCCCCCGTTCTCGGATTTCTTCATCGACATCATGTACACCTTCGACCTCCATCCTCTGGATTTCACGCCGAACGACATGGCGTGTATGGCCATCTTTGCTCACCTCTGTGAGAACTTTGCCAGGGTGACCCCCAACACGACGCTCTTTAGCACACTTTTTCCTCCCTCGTATCTAGCCAGGAGGGGCGCTGTCCAGTTGCGTCACCTGGATCCCGAGGGCTTGTTGCAAGGAGACATACCCAAATGGGACCCAGAAGGAGAAATGGGAGGAGTGGCAGCACAGGTGGTGCTGGATTGTGGAGAAGGAGCCACACCCATTCTGCACCCCTCGGCAAGCGCAAGTGGTCCGTCGCGGCAACTGGGGTAGCCTCGATCCTCAGGACAAGAAGCTCACAGGTGCCATCACCAGAATCCACCGCTTCAAGTCTGCCAGGCTCACCTTGGAGATGATCGGGGCCGATTACATCCGTCGCCGCATTGCCCCTCTGCATAACAAAGGGAGGCCGTCTTGGGATTTCTGGAACGCAGCGGACGTCATGAGGTTGCGCCCTGGTCTGAATCAAAACTACACAGTGTTGCAACACGCGTCCCTCTGCTCGAAGTTGTTCCAGCTGAAGATTGACAAACCTGGCAAGGCCGGCAAGAAAAAGGCCGGCAAGGCTGAGGAGGCCGACAAGGTTGAGGAGGTCGGCAAGCCGTTCAAGATGTCGGCGGCCATGGTCCCCATATGCAACAACTCCGCCCAGACCTCCATCATCGCCATGATGCCGGTGTTCGACGCTCACGGCCTCGACCAGACCTGGGCCGAGTCGGACGCTTGGCCTTGATTCGCGAGTTCTTGACGGTTTGTCGGAGTGGCCTGTCCGTGAGGAGAAGCATCTCGTCCACAACACGACTGACGAGGAGGTGGCATATATCGCCAACAGGGCGGAGGAGGCGGCTCTTGCTGAAGCGGCCGGCAGCGCTGGCTTCCGGGAAAGCGAGGCCGGGGCCGAAGAAGACTTTGCCGAGTAGGTGGAGTCCACCAGGGAGCGCAGCGGCGCTGCCACCGGGGGCCTTTCTGCTGAGGAGGCGGACGAACAGGCGGCCGACGACACGGACGAAGAGGAGCCACCCGTGGAGCCCCCGGTTAAGAGGAAGAAGCGTGTCCTCCGGCTCTCTGGCTCCAGCGAGCCAGTGCGGCGAGCCTCTTCGCCCAAAGAGGTCCCTGCCAAGAAGGCAACCGGCAAGGCCGCACCGCGGCAAGGGGCCCAGGCACAGCCCGTGCATCATACGAGGTGCACGGCTGTGGCGGTAGAGGGAGCAGCGGCCGCTGCTTCCGCTGCGGCCAAGCGACGCAGGTCTCCGTCCCCACCCCTCCAGACGGACACCATACCAGAGGCCGATTACGACCTCTCTGGCATGAGCCCGAACAGGAGGGGGCTAGAGGAAGAGGACGAAGAAAGGGATGAGTGAGTGCTCCACCACCTTCTCCATCTCTTGGATTCCTGTTCTGGTTATCTTGCTTGATTTAACTTCATCTTGGCTTGCTTTTGCAGGGACATAGAGACACTGGCGCAGAGGATGGCAAAGAGGGCCAAGACCTCATTGGGCGATGAGCCCCCGGCAAGCACCTCGAGCGCGCCGGAGGTTATCACGATCAGCCCGCGCCCAAGCCCACAACGCAGCCCCCGACTCAGCCCCCAGCGTGAGTCCACTACCCACTTTACGTTGGCGAGCATCAGGGCGTGTCTTTTCACCATCAGTCTTGCCGGGTCTGCAGGGGAAGAGCGGCAGCATAAGGGGCTGTCAAGGGCCGCCCCCAGCACGCCTCCTCCATCAACCATCACACCACCGAAGGACGGGTCCCCAACAAGGGCTTCCACCGGCGAGCCTACGCCGCCAAGGGAGAGATCTCCGGCAAGGCCCTCCCCCGACGAGCCCTCGCGTGCGGAGGAGGAGCTGGCAAGCTCAAGTGCCGGCAGTCCCACCCCGGCAACGAGCGTTGGCCAGGAGGGAACGACTCCTCCCCAACTTGTTGTAGGTAAGCCGCCTGCCTCCTGGCCTTGATCTATTCTCCAATGTAATCTTTTTCTTCTTGCTTTAAACTTCGATCCTGGTTTCATCTTCTTCCCCTCCTTGGTTTTCAGACCTCTCCTCGGCGGGTCAAATGGATGTCGATGGCACCGTCGAGGAGATCGCCAAGGATGCCGCCGCTCAGGACGATGAGGTTGCCGCCGACGAGGCCGCCAAGGAAGCACATGAAGAGGCCGCCAGGGGATCTGCCGAGGAGGCCAGCGAGGGGACCGGTGACCGTACTGATGGCATCCCTACATCGGTCCCGGAGCCTTCAGCTGCAAGGGCGACGGTGGCCGACGACCAACCGTCCACCTCCGAGGCCCCCCACTCAGGAAGATACATGAAGATCGGTGAGGATCTGTTTGTCACCATCCCGTGGACGACAAGCACCGGAGAGCCTACCGAGGGGGAGGTTTTCGATGAAGAGGTCATCATCACCGCGGGATCCAAGTTGTCGACGAGCCAAGTGCCAACAGCGGCAGTTCCAAGGAGGGACAACTCCTCCAAGCTATTAGGAGCAGCTTCCACAAGCTTTAGGCGCTTCACCGCGCCCGCAAGGAGAAGCTGGACTCCAAGATGGCGGTCATCCATGCAGCGGAGGCAGGCCTCCAGGAGCGCGTTGAGCAGACACAGGTCTGGTTCAAGGAGGCTTGGCAGGATTTGAAGGCCAGCCAAGAGCAGCTGGGTCAGCAGCGGAACGAGCTTCTTCTGAAGCAATCAAATATCAAGAAGGCCCAGGAGGAGGACGCTGCACAGATCGCCAAGGAGGATGGTGACCTGAGGGAGTGCTGCATCTCGCTCGATGCCCAAGAATAAGACCTTGCCGCTCGCGAGGAGGCGCTTGCCGCCAAGCTCCGTGGCAAGGATGAAGAAATCGAGAAGCTCGTCGCTCAGCGGACCCAGGAACTAGAGCAGGAACACAAGGATGCACTTGCCGCTCTGGTCCGGGATCACGCCGGCAAGCTGAAGGAGGCCGTAGATGCTGCTGAAGCAGCAGAGGCCGCCAAGAGCGAGCTAGCTGGCAAGGTGGAGGAGCTGGGGGCGGAGCTGGAGAAGCATAGCAAAGAGGTCGCGATGCTCAAGAGCGACAGGGACAAGACCATTGACACCTTGGCGGATTTGCATGTCACCATATCCGACAGGAACAAGCTGCTTTCCGAGGCCAACGACTCTATTGCCAATCTGAAGCTGAAGCTGGCCACCCTGGAGGAGACCCTCACGAGCAGTAGAGCCCGCGAGAAAACCCTGACCAAGAAACTCGAGGATGGGGAGCAGCTGTTCGCGAGCGCTGCCGCCGAGCACAAAGACTTTGTGAGCGGCATGAAGATCTGGACTGCACGCCTCGCCGAGGTATCGGAGAAGCTCACCACCCAGCTATCCACCATGGGCCTGCCGAGCATCAGGTACTCCCAAGACGACAGGATTTCTGAGAGCGCCAGGGTGACCATGTTCCTCGAGGCCGTCCTTGACGCCTTGAAGCTACTCCACGACCGTCGAGCGACCCACCGGGCCAACGAGTCCTGGAAGCTTTGCCAGGGCGCCCTCTTCAAGGTGCTCACCAAGGTGGCGTACAGGAACCCCGGCCTCGACCTTAACCAGGATAGCTTGCTGGCAGACGCCGACCACAGGGCACTTGAGGAGCTTGTCGCGCCCGTTGTCAGCCTGGTCGACCACGTCACGAGGATGGAGGGCCAGCGCCGGGTCTAGGCGCTCTGCTTCCCCCTGCCGCCATGGATCCGTATAAAAAACAATTCCGCTCAAGTTAGAACTTCGGCAACTATTATTGTAATATAACTTGCTATGTTTGTGGACTGAATGCATGTTACCCCCCTTGTATGATTCCTCCTTGTATGGTAGGCACCCTACGCGTTACTGGAAAAGGCTTGCTGGTGCGCGCACCCTAGCCGCGAGCGCTTTAAGGACAGATCCTTAGCAGCCTGCTGGGGGTGCCATTGCCGGCAAGGCACCTTGCCATTTCTAGTGTAGCCACTTGAACCGTTATGCAGACTCGAAACGGAGCAAGGGCGCAACCAAATCCGACAAGGTTCCTTTGCATGCAGGTATTACTTATACAAGAACTGGGACCATTCGAGGAAAATAAACCTGATATTAAATGAAATTTGCTCAAATTCTCGTGACTTAGCTTTTTGCTGCTGTATTCTTCTTCGCAAGCTGTTGGCGTCCACACTCTCTATTCCCCCCGGCAAACTTGCGCGCAAGGGAACCTTCTATCCTCTGTGAAAAGGAAATAAGAGAAAATAGGAATACAGAGCCTTGGCTGCTCATTAGTGCTTATTGGCCTTGTGCATCTCAAGGATGATGTGGTGGCTCCTCCCGTGGCAGCGTCCGGGGTTACCAACATCACGGCGCTGCTTGTCACGCACGACCTGGGAGGACCATAGCGCGGACGTCGGAAGGGAAGCCTTGGAGGTCGCTGCACCGCCCATAGGCAACACGGCTCCAGACGGACTGACCACCATGGTCCCCTTCTTCTTGGGAGCCATGGTGATTGAGGAAACGATGCGCTAACCGCTAAATCGGGTTTGCAGAACTCTCACGCCCCCTACCTGGCGCGCAAAGATGTCGATGCGTAGAGCAGGTCAACACCTATGGGATCACTTGGGTCCCTTCTGTGGTTCGACATGGAGGAGGAGTGGTGCAAAGAGCGGATCTAAAGGTCAACACGACGGATTTTTATCCAGGTTCGGGCCGCTGAGAAGCGTAAGACCCTTGTCCTGCTTGATTGTGTATTATGTGTTCTAGAGCTCCGGCTAGCTGCTCGCATGCATGCTGGGCCGAGAGGTTCAAAAGTTTGAATCCTCCTCCAGTACGTCGTGGGCTCCTTTTGTATGTCCAAGGGGCTGCCACAATGATACACAAGAGGTGTAACGCTGCTACAGTACCTATGTTTATCGCCGGCGTCTTAGGACAAACGCCATATATGCACTGCTTACGTGCCCTCTAGCTTTATCAGGAACGGGAGGAGAACCCGTCCCGTCCGTTGCCGCCTCGCCCTATCTTGACACGCGTCCATGCCGACGAGGCATGCAGTGCCAAGTTGGCTGGCCAGCTGCTGCGCTGGAGAGGTGGCAGGGTCTTCACAAACATATGCTTGTCTCCACGTAGGTGCTTGCGAAGCAGGCTGGCTGGCCACTGCGCTGGAGTGATGGTGGGGTGGCGGAGTCTTGTCGCGGTCTTGCCGATGCCTCTGGCAAGGATCCTGCCGGGGCTTCACGGACGTCCCCTGCAAGGATCTTGTCAGAGCCTCGCCTCCAAGCCCTCACAAAGATCTACACGCCACTACGCGCGCGCCCTTGGATCTTGGTTTTAACATCGTCGATGGTGTCATAGCTCTCAACCTCAAGGGTGCCTTTGTGAGTGATCTGCAAATCGTCCCCGGCAATGATCTTGCCGGGGTCTCGCGAGCCATCCCGACAAGGATCTTGCCGGGGGTCCAGCTCGTCCTCTGTCTTCTGGTCTCTGGCTTGGCTGCTTCTTCTCGCCTTGTATCTTGTTCTCGGTTGCCCCCCTTCAGGCCTCGCCACGGGTGTGGCTACGACTGCCCGTGCACAAGTATGGGCTGCTAAAGAGCCCAGACTTTAGTACACCGACATGAGGTGTCTCTCCACGGATCCTCGTGTCATGGGGCACAATAAGATGTTGCTCATGGCCTACAAAGCCAGGAAGAAGGTGAAGGACGATTACATACACTACGATGCGCTTGCGAGGGAGTCTGAGGAGGATGAGCCGGCCCCTTGTCAGCCGGTGATAGGTCTACAAGGGACCATTACTAGGGAAAACCCTAGTAGTAGCGCTTGTTCTGTAGCTAGCGGTAGTGCTTGTACAAGCGCTACCACTAAGGCGCTACAGCTAACTGTTGGCAGTAGCGCTGCAATTCACCTACTGATAATAGTAAGTAGCAGTATCGTTTCTTCAGAAAAGCGTTGTTGCTAAATTTTCATGTATTTTTGAAAATACAGCTTATTTTCGTTGTGGTTTTATATACAATACTTTCATCATATGATTTTAAGACCATGATTAGTTACTATATATAATAGTGGGTGAAATGAACGTGGAGTAGATTCAAGTGGAGGCAACATGTGGTGCATGTCGAAAGTACTACTAATCCAAACGTGATCTAGTTTGGATTAGTAGTACTTTCAATGTGCACCACATGTTGCCTCCACTAGAATCTAATCCATGTTCATTTCACCTACTGATATATATAATAACTCATCATGCTCATATAATAACTTAGGATCATGCATCATCGATCATAATAATAAATAACTCAGCATTGGTATCATAATAACAAGTCCTACTCATCATCATCGATCATACAACTTCTACTCGTTATCATAATAACAAGTCATACTCATCATCATCATAGTCATCTAACCAATCCTACTTAATTATTGTTCTTAGCACATGATCATGAGTATTAGCTAGGACCTAAATACCCTCTCTGATTGTAAAATAGCATAAAATAAGATAGGCCCTGACTCTCCATACGATTGACCACATTTTTTTCCAATCTTTGATTGTCATGTCTTCATCGGTTTTAGAAATCTGGTATGGATAGGAGTGATTCGTAGGATGACCTGGCCGTAAATTCAAAACATCAAGGCGACCTTTCCGAAACATCAGATGAGGCACACAATCCTTCGGGATTTTCTGATGGAAAACATAGTAATGACTTTGTAGTTAGCAATGTAATTGAGTTTTAGAAGAATTTATGCAAAAGATGCACGGATGTCGTAATAGTAAAAAATCTTACCATGACATCTCCATGGATGTTACTGTAGTTCAACATTTGCACTAGTGGCACGTATTGACCATAATGTGGAAGAGTTTCATAATAGATATTGTAATTCTTAAGATCAGTAATAAATGAGATCAGATGATTTTTCTCCTAATAAGTTAATTCTTAGCCATCGGTGCAGTAGGTTCTGTCTACCATCTTCCCCACATTCTTTGAAGAATGAAAATAAGCTATCAATGGAAATAAGCTGTCAACTATTTTGAAATAAACAATATAAATTACTTAATTACTATGTTTGAGAAACTCACATATAGCGGTAGAATTGGAAGTGGTGTCAACAAGGACCCAAATGTCCATATTGTCTTGGGCGATGTCAGGATCACCAAGATCCATGGTGACAAGCATAACCTCATGAAAATCATACATCTTGCAAAGTGCTTCCCAATTCGGGCAACCAAAATGGGATACGCTCTCAGAATTGTATAGATTTACATCAAAATCCATACCATGATGGGTCCTTAGGCAAATTTTCTTTGTTTCCGTACTTTCATGATCTTCAAAATCCATCCTCTCCAAGACATAGCGTCTTGCTGGCATGTGATAAGCTAGTCGAATTGTAAAAGATGAAAATTACACGTTGAAGTAGTAGAAGTCATGCTTAATTACGAAAAAACACTTGTCGTCATTGCGTACCGTTTCAACATCGAAGGTTTCCTGGAGCTTAATGCTGGAGCGCCGACCTTCGTCCAGGTGAGGCCTATCGCAAAAAAGTCCAGAGTTGTAATAAATTATTAAAATTTTGAATAGCCGGTGTAACAGATGAGTTTTCGTCCGAAACCCTGATACTTCGAAAGAGATTGTCCAGTTTGTACACGATGTGCATCCAGTTTTTGACGCAACCCTCTCTATTTTTTTTGCATATGCTATGCGGGTGAAATGGTGATACCATGCTTAGTTTTAACCTTTTCAGAGTTCATTTTGTAGTGCTTTTTAATTTCAGGGTCATTTAGCTCAAAACAAATCAGTAAATGCATCGAAAATAGCAAATTATGTCAGAAAGGGTTGAAAGTTGATGACGTGGCTTTGAATTGTGCATCTGAACCAAAAAAGTCCAGAGTTGTAATAAGTTATTAAAATTTTGGATAGCCGGTGTAACAGATGAGTTTTCGTCCGAAACCCTAATACTTCGAAAGAGATTGTCCAGTTTGTAGCATCCAGTTTTTTCCATAACCCTCTCTACTTTTTTGCACATGCTATGCGGGTGAAATGATGATACCATGCCAAGTTTCAACCTTTCCAGAGTTCATTTTGTAGTGCCTGTCAATTTCAGGGTCATTTAGCTCAAAACAAATTAGTAAATGCATTGAAAATAGCAAATTATGTTAGAAAGGTTTAAAGTTGATGACGTGGCTTCAAATTGTGCATCTGAACGCAAAAAAAGTCCAGAGTTGTAATAAGTAATTAAAATTTTGAATAGCCGGTGTAAAAGACGAGTTTTCGTCCGAAACCCCGATACTTCGAAAGAGATTGTCCAGTTTGTACACGAAGTGCATCCAGTTTTTGCCGTAACCCTCTCTACTTTTTTGCACATGCTATGTGGTGAAATGATGATACCATGCCAAGTTTCAACCTTTTCAGAGTTCATTTTTAGTGCTTTTCAATTTCAGGGTCATTTAGCTCAAAACAAATCAGTAAATGCATCGAAAATAGCAAATTATGTCAGAAAGGGTTGAAAGTTGATGACGTGGCTTTGAATTGTGCATCTGAACGCAACAAAAGTCTGGAGTTGTAATAAGTTATTAAAATTTTGAATAGCCGGTGTAACAGATGAGTTTTCGTCCGAAACCCCGATATTTTGAAAGAGATTGTCCATTTTGTACACGAAGTGCATCCAGTTTTTGCCGTAACCCTCTCTACTTTTTTGCACATGCTATGCGGGTGAAATGATGATACCATGCCAAGTTTCAACTTTTTCAGAGTTCATTTTTTAGTGCTTTTCAATTTCAGGGTCATTTAGCTCAAAACAAATCAGTAAATGCATCGAAAATAGCTGCAGTGCCTCTCGCTTGGCAATGTGGGACTAAAAAACTGCTGCAAAATGATAAAAAGCTCTAGTACCGGTTCATGCCACGAACCGGTACTGAAGGTGCTGGTGGGGGCCCAGTCTGGCCACAACCTGTCACAGCATCTTTAGTACCGGTTCGTGGCACAAACCGGTACTAAAGGTTCGCCATGAACCAGTACTAATTAGCTACGCCCGCCTAGCCGTTGGAACCAGCACTAATGTGCTTCACATTAGGCCATTTTTGTACTAGTGGAGGGCCGGCACGGGAGGTCGGCCGGCGGGGGAGGAGGCCGGCGCGGGGGAGGGTGGTCGGCGGGGGAGGAGAGCCGACGCGGGTGAGCGCCGCCGGCGGGAGAAGACCGGCGCGGGGGATGGCGGCGCGCGTGGGAGAGCGGCAGCGACGGCGCGCGGCGGAGGCACGTGAGGGAGAGTGAGGTCGGGCGTGGGCCGGGAGTATGGATAAGGAGCCCATAGTAGTAGCGCTTTTATGTAGAAAGCGCTACTGCTACGCTCAATAGCAGTAGCGCTTCCTACAAACAAGCGCTACTACTATGTCTGGCCTGCCGGCAACGGTATGGCAATTGTAGTAGTAACGTGTTTTATGAACACAACGCTACTGGTAAGTGCATAGTAGCAGCGCTTATACCTTGTGCGAGCGCTACTGAAAAGTAGTAGCAGCGGTTTCTTGTAAAAAGCGCTACTACTAAGCTCCTGTATATAGGCATTTCCCTAGTAGTGGACGACCACGGGGCTGTCCCCTTCGGCGTGCTCCGGCGTGAGGGGGGGGGGTGGTATGACGACTCTGACTAGGACATGCGAGTGTGACTCCCACTAGCTAGATGGGGAGGGTTAGTTGCTGTAGCTACTTTAACTATCAGTTGCTATAGTTGATCGTACACACTGTTTAACTTTATGCATGTTTTGCATTTGAAATATATGCGTAGCACTGTTTAATTACTAGTGTTTAAACTATCCATTGAACCTAGCTGTATGTGTTTTATGTTTGAACTATGCATGGTTGTTTCACCGTACGTTTACTAGATTATTTAAATTATCCAATGCCCTAGCTACTCCCTTCATTCCAGAATATAAGATGTATTGGTTTCCATGCAAGTCAATCATTTCAAAATTTGACCAAGATTATAGAACAAAATAGAAACATCTGCAATACCTAATTGATCAAATATGAAACTACCTTTCATGATCGATCGAACAATAGAAATTTCATATTGTGCATATTTATATATTTTTCTAAAAACTTGATCAAACATGCACTCGTTTGACTTTTCAAAAAACAAATACACCTTATATAAAGGAACGGAGGGAGTATATGTGTTTTATATTTGAACTATATGCATGGTTGTAGGGCTATTTAATTACTATAATTTTTGAATATCCAAAGAATTACCTAGCTATATATATGTGTTTTGTTTGTCATTTCTTAACATGATGTTTGTTTATTTTTTCAACATGAATGCAGGAAATGGAATTAGGGTAATATGCTAGTATTTCGTTGAGTTTTTGTTGAACATGTGTTACATGTATGTACTTGCTACTAGTCATACTACGTTAATTAGTACTTTGTTGAACTTAAATGTTGCCATTTACCTCTATTTAGTGACGTCCAACTTAAAAGGGTCATATTTTGAATAGAACAAAGTAATAATTAATGAGAAGAAAAAAACTTTATGTAATTTCCCCGCCAGTCAAAGAGGTTCCAGTCAAGAGAGAGGAGGAGGGACCAACCAAAGAGACAAGAAAGCGGAGATACCCAAAGGCAGATTTAGAAAGGAAAAGAAGTGAAGGGGCTGGCCTGCGTCTGGGTTCGACCGTACGAGGTGCAGACCCATCACACATGGGGACGATGGATGGAGGAGTTAAACCTGCGCTGCCATTTTTTTTATGTGCTTGCCGCCGCTGCTGCTACTAGTACTAAACACAATAGAGAGAGAGAGAGACTGAGACTGAGCGCGTGGGGCCATTTTAGGCGTCTCAGCCAATAGACGCTCGACAGCATACCGCGGCCGGAACCACACTCGATCGCAGCCTCCCCCAATTACACCACAAATCCATCCATCCTCTTCCTCTCCCATCTTTAAAGCTGCATCCCATCTCCCTCACCTCCGCGGCGAGCCAGCGACGTCTCGCCTCCTCCCACCCCGGCCGCCGTGCGCGCCATAGACACAAGAGCCGACAGCTAGATCGCGAAATCAGGATGGGTCGCGGCAAGGTGCAGCTGAAGCGGATAGAGAACAAGATAAATCGGCAGGTGACCTTCTCCAAGCGCCGCAACGGGCTCCTGAAGAAGGCGCACGAGATCTCCGTCCTCTGTGACGCGGAGGTCGCCGTCATCGTCTTCTCCCCCAAAGGCAAGCTCTATGAGTACGCCACCGACTCCAGGTAGCTCCCCACCCACACGTCTATATTAGCTTCCATCTCGATCCATTTCCATTTCTGCCTCTGCTTGCTATATGCCCATGCCGCTGCATCACACATACATATAGAGAGGGAGGTAATACCGTACCGCCGTACGCTCGGCTCTTCCTCCGCCAGCTGCATCGTAGCTCTTGCCGTTTCTGGCCTTTGATGCCATGGCGCCGGAAAAGCTCCTTGTCGGCTTTGCCATTTCTGGCATCGATCCATCTCCATGTGCTCATCGGTTTGGTGTCCGTACCGCATGTGCTTCTTCTCACTTGTTTCTACTGCTAGCCCCAGTCCCGCCTATTCTGAGTTTGTGTGCTACAGGTGATGATTTTATGCTGCTGCTGCAGCTCCTTGCTTATTTTGGGTAACGATTTGAATTTCTCCTCAGTCCTCACTAGCTGGCTCGTCTTCTCCGATTTCCTTTCTCGTGCTCCCCACTTTTGCCTTTTCCTCTTGCCTCCGACTGATCCTTTCCTTTTTGGGGATCCACGGCCGCCTTTCTTTCTTTAATTCACATTCACCTATAGCCTGCCTAGGACAATATGTATGTCACACGAGAAGGCAGATTAGATTATACTGACCCAGCCCCAGCCCCCGCGCGTAATTAGATGATTTTGTCCCTTTCCTCATCCACATCGTTCTAGACTCGATTGTACTACAACGAGTATTTTATTCGCTTTCTAGTTCCCGTCCAGTGATTTGGCTTTTCTTTGTGACCAAAAATCACATGCGTGTTTTCATTTTTTTTAAACTATCAATAATAAACACAGCTTCCAAGGAGTGAGCTGGGCAGTGAGCCAGTGACAGACATGCATGTAGTGGACGGAGCTCGCTGAATTAATCGCCTCGCATCTTCTTCTGCCTCTCTAAACATGCAGTCAACACGACTTATGCATGGTACATCGCTACGTACGTCTTTGTTAAACTATACCGAAAAGATCCCTCTTCTTACTCTTCTTCGGTTCTTGCCAAGCAGTGGGATGGATCTGGCTCTTCTTTGATCTTCTTCTCTTTCCTCTTATTTATTTCTTCTCCCTCTTTTCCTCTTTGATGCTACCCTCTAGGTCAATCTTTGCTAGTAGCTCGATTTTATTTGGTATAGATAGACCAGCTTGACAGCTAGATACAGTACAGTAGTACTAGATCTTTGCTTTGTTCATTGATAGGGAGCAATTTGCAATTTTCTAAATAAAGGTGTACGATGTACTTACCTTGCAAATCGCTAATGATGAAACCATTTGCTGTAACACAACATATACTTTAGCCCCTCTCAATTCCGTGTACAACAGTTTTTGTGTTGTGCAACGACTCGTACGTACGGTAACAGTATGCATGCATGTATGTCGGCACATTTATGCCTGTTTTCAAGTGCTTTATTTCCAATATACATATATGTCCGTTGCATCTCATTTCTTTCTTCCCTCTTTGAGATATATATATATATATATATATATATATATATATAGAGAGAGAGAGAGAGAGAGAGAGAGAGAGAGAGTGGCGTTTTGGCTCCTAGGTGCATATGCACCCATTGTCGAAATACACATTTCGAAAAGTTGAAAAATTAGGAACAAAAATCTCGCGTGTATATCCGAACATTTTATGTGCATTCACAAGGTTTCGGTGAAAAACGAAGTTTTTTGTGGCTTGTGTAAAAAAGATAAAGAAATGTCTCGTGAATAGTTAGAATGAAGCATCAGAAATTGCCTTTTTTACACAAGCCACAAAAAAACGTCGTTTTTCACTAAAACCTTGTGCACGCACATAAAATGTCCGGATATATACGCGGAATTTTTGTTCCGAATTTTTCAACTTCTCGGAATGTGTATTTCGACAATGGATGCATATGCACCTAGGAGCCAAAGGCAATTACCTTATATATGTCTATATAAGGCATGGGTACCTATCGTGCCACATATATACAAGACGACCTGGCCTCTCTCTGGGAGAAGTAAAGGAATTAATGCTTTAGGCTTCTGGAACCCCTTCATTAATTCTCTCTCTAGATAATTCAGATAAATAGGCTGCACATCTCTATAGTCTATATTTTCGTGTGCGAGAAACAGTGAGGTTCAAGATGGTGGGATATTGTGTTGACCGTACGTACAAGCATACGGATTAAGAGCTTCTTCTTTTGTTGCGTATAGTACAGTATGTAATATTCTCTATGTATGAAACTACGAAGGGGGGTGGTGCAACCTATCACCTTGGCTGTTTTACAAGAACAGAAGTAGCCAGCTCTATAAGGTTCCACTGCAATTGTTCAGTTTAGGATCGCAATCCAGTTCCCACGGTACTGCTGCTACAGCCATCCATTTAACTCGTTGTTGATAAATTTTTCCTACAGCATCATGCATGCATGTTCTGTAATGCTTCAATCATTATCCACAAACCTTGATATCACATGTGTGCTATATGTATTCCTTTTATCACGGACTCATGGTTCTATACAGCGTCACTGCTTTCTTGAAGATGGGTGAGATATATGTTTTATGTGTGCACTCTTTGAAGCTGGCATCCTGCTTCCAGGGCAATCAAGAGTGATATTACTACACTTTGAACAGTAAAGGAGCACTGTCAGTCCAAACAGTAACTTCAGATCTGGAGTTTGTTGGGAATTTCTTATTATTGATTGCTCGGGCCATGGCATATGGCTCTTTTTTTGGGGGGTTTGTGATAAGCTATTGCATTTATTCTATTTTCTTGCAAAAATAACTTGCGTATGCTTCTTAGTGCTGGTTTCTGAATTAGAAGGATGCCAAGCATTGTACTCCCATACAATGCCAAGCCTTGTACTGATTTTCCAAGGCATAATTAGTACTCAAAGAATTGTTCTTAAGCATTGTACTAATTAGTACTACTAATTATGCGTTGCAAAGGACCGGGATTTGATTGTCCCCAAAAGGCATGGACTAATATGGTGTGAGTTTTCCTTGCAGCATGGACAAAATTCTTGAACGTTATGAGCGCTACTCTTATGCTGAAAAGGCTCTTATTTCAGCTGAATCTGAAAGTGAGGTATAAGCAATTTGCTGCTTTCGCTATTATGATGATTACTCTTGCTGCTTTCATATATTTTGAATCGGGGAGGTTGCCCATGTTACATTGCACAAGCATTTCAGCACATCTCCTTCACATAAACATCATATCTGAATTAACCTTCTTGTTGTTGGATTTTCCGAACAGAGAAAATTAATTATGAATAATTATACCTTTTGAGAAATTCAGAATCACCTTACATTTTATGTTAATGACTTTAAATTACATTTCTTTAGGATACTCTACTATATAGCTTAACATTCCTCATGTGAAAAGGGGTTTTGTCGACCCACATATGAACTTTCGAAATGTGTAGCGTTCATACGTCCTTAAACTGGTCAATCCTCTTTATCTCGGATTTTGTCTCACCAAGACAACTTGTAATGTGTGGATGCTCTAGTTCGGCAACCTATGTTAAATACAAGTGGGGATGAATTTCTAGTTGCAAACTTGAAATAGCAGATGGCTGAGAAAGCTACGGACGCAAGCTAATTTATGCTTTTAAGCAGCAAGATACCCCTCTGTGTATTATTTTTTTGTTAGGTTTTTTTATCTTCACAAAAATTAAGTAATTTATAAAATGAAAATATCGACCATCGTTCTTACCATATTTTTGCCTGCTATCAACTATATGATTAAGAAAGGGCAGGATTATTTTGCTTATAAATACCTAAAATAAAACAACTACTCCCTCTGTCCGGAAATACTTGTCCTAGAAATGGATAAAAATTGATGTATCTAAAACTAAAATAGGTCTAGATACATCCATTTCTACGACAAGTATTTCCGGACGGATGGAGTACATTTGGTTATAGGTTTTTCATTTTAATTTTGTATGGTGTGTGAACTTTTGTTGCTATATGTTCCGAAGGGTCCAACTTTTTTTTGGTTATTTTCTGATTGGGATATGGGGAGAGGGGGAATTATTAAATCCGGTTTACACCCAATATATTTTTACGGTAAACAAGTAGACATGGCTTGATGTCTATGAATTTGGCTGAACCTAAAATTCTCAGATAAACTTTGTTATGACCATGATATAAAAAGTTCAAAGTCAATGTCGTAATATATTTATTTTTTCACATTTTCTATTTTTTTAATTAATTTCCTTGCTTGCAACGTCCATCTCTTCGCTCCATCCAAATAAATCAAATCCGTCAAGTATTTGCTGTTAGTACCTCAGATCCACATGCGAATACTGATTTTCTTTTCTTCACTTAATTTTTTCCTGCACATTGAACCTAAACATAGTTCTAGGCAATGATTTAATGATTATTTTACACAAAAAGCCTAGGACTAGTTTGGTAGATGCTGCTGCTTCATAATACTGAATATCAGAAACATTATTAATGTGTTCCTGCACTTCAATGGCTGAAACCTGTTATAACAGTTAAGAGCATCTTATGGTAATTTTCTGCTATTCCTACATGTCTGCTGTTCTAGTATCATTGTTTGTGATAAAATGCAAGAAGTGACGTGACAAAAGTGCAAGTGTGAGTGCCCCAAGGTAAATGTTAACTTCTCCAAAACTGGAAGCCTTATTTATGTACCCCCTCCTTTCAGGTCTATAAGGAGCGCGTGGATTTTGAGATTTACTTTGACCATCAACTAGATCAATCATATGAGTTATGCAGCCTAGAAATCAGACCACTGTAAAATTAGACTCAAAATGCATGCACACCTTATAAACAAAGGAGGGAGTACTTTGTCAACAGTTTCCTGTTCATTTTCACATTACCTTACCATCTACTCACATTGTATAAGCATATTGATAGTGGTTCTGTAGCGGTAAAAGATGTTCTTAGTTCATACAAAGGAACGTTCATTCTTGTACTTGCCTACCTCTGACAGAAAATAATTTTCCTGTACAGGGAAATTGGTGCCACGAATACAGGAAACTTAAGGCGAAGATTGAGACCATACAAAAATGTCACAAGTAATAATGAGTTTTGAATTGCGATTTGAATTCTGAATAATTGTGGAACTAGCATATAATTTTGCAGTATGAGCTGCTGACTTAAGATGATTTAAAGCAACTGGATTATTATCCTGCAGGCACCTCATGGGAGAGGATCTGGATTCTCTGAATCTCAAAGAACTCCAACAACTGGAGCAGCAGCTGGAGAGTTCACTGAAGCACATCAGATCGAGAAAGGTTGTTATTTTCTAATATTCAGTAGCCCACCTGAACTGTCTTAAGTCTTAACTGGACTGAGGTGGACGTCAGATGCCAGCATTACGTATGTGAATGTGGTCCTTGCATTCTGTTGCAAACGCTTTCCTTTTGGCCTTTTGAGAATGTTATTATCTGGCGTATAATTTCTAATGTGGTAAAGTTTCCGATCATTTGTAACTGCAAACTTCCCTCTATTTGCAGAGCCATCTTATGATGGAGTCCATTTCTGAGCTACAGAAGAAGGTAACAACCAAACATATTATCATCGATCCACCTTTTATTAAGATATAGCTAGTTTCATCTCATACTGTGCTTGCATGCTGCAGGAGAGGTCCCTGCAGGAGGAGAACAAGGCCCTACAGAAGGAAGTAATTAAGCTGCCAAACAAAGCACCTATAATTACTTAACCACTGTTCGTTGCTGATCTGATCCTTCAATTTTCTCTAGCTGGTGGAGAGGCAGAAGGCGGCGGCCAGCAGGCAGCAGCAGCAGCAACAACAGATGCAGTGGGAGCACCAAGCCCAGACCCAAACCCATACCCATACCCAAAACCAACCCCAAGCCCAGACCAGCTCATCATCTTCCAGTTTCATGATGAGGGATCAGCAGGCCCATGCCCCTCAACAGAACATTTGGTATGTACATGCATACATTGACAATTCACTTAAGATACTATGTGTACATGTAATAATATGTACAGTTCGTCTTCTTGTGTATGCAGTAGCTACCCGCCGGTGACGATGGGTGGGGAGGCGGCAGCGGCGGCAGCAGCAGCGCCGGGGCAGCAGGCTCAGCTTCGCATTGGAGGCCTGCCTCCATGGATGCTGAGCCACCTCAACGCTTGAGGAAGGAAGAGGTTTAATTTCCAAAGCAGCTGAAACAGCATTAATCGGCACACTAGCAATTAAGCTGCTATGGTTATGTTTGCTTGCCCCTACCCTTATATATATGATTTGCAAGGTAAAAAAATGAGCAGAGAGATCAGGAATGCTGGTTCACTGTATAATTTTGTTGCATGTTCAGCAACACGTACCAATTGATGCAAACATGCATGCTTAGCAACCAACCAATTACCTTAGCATGGATGACTTGCTTGGCTTAATTATGGAAAGCTAGGTTGCGTGATGACGTGTGTATATATTTGATATATTTTTATATTTTATCTGAAATCTAAATGGGTGAATGAATAAGGCCAGGTTCAAGGCTGTGAGATCAGCCATCCCTTCGCCCCGCTGCATGTAATTTCTGCCAACATGGAGGCCCTAGAGATAAAGCCATCTCTTCGTGAAGATGTATATACATATGGTTCTAGAATCTAGATAGAAAGGAATGTCACGTCTAGAGGTAAAATAGGCAATAATACTGCAGAGACGTCAACACTATCTCTACCATTGTGTATAGCTATGCTTTTGTTTTGTCCCTATAAGTGATACCAGAATGTACAAACGATAACATGCATCCCCTGCCTTTCTTGTGTTTTAATCCTTTCAAAGAATAGTATGTTGTTTTTCTTCATATGCATACCCTAAATACATATATATGCACAATCGTACTTATAAGATTTCTCTAAATAGTTTTTCGTCACCCACTTTATAGGTAAAACACCAACCAAGTCCATACAATAAGTTATTCAAATACAAGGAAACTAAATAACAAATCAGTTGGGGCAACATCACATATATGACCAAAAGCGGAACAACGCTGGCCCGCTGCCTATAGAGCGAGTGCAATCATCGGATAAAATCTAACAATTTAACACACAGAGTCAGCAGCACGACGCAGGAAGACCTTGTTAACAATCTTATTACGTGTCGTCCACAAGGTCCAAGACATCATCCTGAACACCTACCAGAAGAGATGCCTCGTCCTACCAGTATGGTGAGCATGCGCATTCAGTAAGTTAGGTTCGAGGCCTGCCACTAGGGCCCCCGAGCCTCATGGGCGTAGGATGCAATATTTGCATGATAGATATATATGAAAATGTTCTATGACGGTGACAGTGTCCTGGTCCTGACCACGGATCTCACTTAGCAGGAATGCGTGAAACCTTTTCCATGGTCGATGTTAGATCGGACCTTGATGCCGCTCTCCGATCTTTCGGTATCAGACCAGGCGTAGGCGGAGCATGAGAAAATTCCCCAGGACAAGGTATGAGAACAGTTCTAGAAGCTTGTAACATTGGATGACCCAGTCTCGGTGTACCATCAGATCTGAAATCCCCGGGTACAATCGATTTTTTCAACCCACCCACCACCCATCTTGTTGCTAAAATCGAAGATCTGACCGACGTCCTGGAAGGCACCATGGACGAGACCGAAGACATGGATGACTAGGTCAGTGAGTCTACTGACAGCCCGCCAACAGCCACCACAGCCTAAGGTAATTGGACGGCGACCTTGACCTACAACATCCACACGGTCGACATGCCACGCGCCAGTGATAATGGCGATGACAACAACGGTGACGATAACGGCGCCAATAACGGTGGCAATGGGCCTTAGAGGTCCCCCACGTAATAACGTGGATGACCCTCAAAACGACCTTGGTCTCGAGGATGTGGACATACTAACCATGTCACTCGACAGCCCACGCCATGATGCATTAAGGAGAAGACTGGTCAGTACAACCGAAAGATAACCATTGAGAAGCAACGCCTTCACGAGGAGGCAGAAGTTCATTGGGGACCGCGGGAATGAGCTCTTCTGAGCTGAAGAGGAGCTGAATAAAAGAAAGTAGGGCACATACAAGGCAAATGCCAAGTACGGTAGGAACCTGCTCAAGGACATGGACGCCACTATGAGCCATGGCATGGTTTCCAAACATGCATGCCTGGGCCAACAACCTGCACCGAGGTGCAGGAGACCGGCCTCCCTGTCAGGAGGGCCAGTGGACCAATAAGGGCAAACATGCTCCCGAGGCGACGACACGTCGCCCTGTTGCATTGCACAACGAGGGCAGCTCGGCTACACGGAGTAAGTCCAGAACGAGCTACTACCCCAATTTGAAACACCCGGTCCCACCCCGAGGATGAACCTTTTCACACAATCTATCAACCTAGGTGCCACCCGGAGACTTTTTCCGAGCTCGCACCACAGTTACGCTAGAAGGCCAAGTGGGAAAGGACTCTTTCTCCAAATATGACGATACACAGCAAGATCGATGCAGTCCGCGGTCGAGGATACCCATCGGTGATGTATCTACCATGTGTTCTCCGGTCGGGTGATCGCTCACTAGTTCCCGGCTTCAAGATCAGTAATTGCGATAAATATGATGGGAACGGGGATCCCTCTATCTGTATGGAGGAATATATCCTTGCCATCTACGTGGAGAACGATGATGATTTGTGTGCCATAAAATAATTCATACCCATGCTTAAGGGCTCAGCCCGACACTAGTTGCACACTCTACGATTGGGCTTGGTCAACACCTTGGCAACTCTACATTCCAAGTTCCTGGAAAATTTCCAGGGAACTTATGTTAAACCTACTGACGTCGACGATCTGGCCCTCATCAAACAAAAACTAGGTGAGTCCATATGTAAGTTCTGGACTCGATTCCTGAAGAAGAAAAATGAAATCGATGATTTCAATGATGTGGAGGCCCTTGCTGCCTTCAGGAACAACATAAATGATGATTGGCTCTCTAGAGACTTCAGGCATTATAGGTCAAAGACTATGGCCGCACTTACGGTCATGATGACCAAGTTTTGTGTCGGGGAGGGTGACTGGCTGACCAAGAAAAAGGGCCATAGCGACGACTCCGGGACATTCGAGGTACTCAGCAGCAACAAAAACCCAAGGCAAAACCGATGGAACAAACGATGGAAGAATGGAAGTGACCCCGAAGATGGCAAGGTCAACGGGGTTTTGAAAACCAGCACCAGGGTAGCGGTGCTAGGAAGGAGCTATTCTAGGGAAACAATGGGGGCAATGACTCATAGCTGAACAGAACTTTAGATCAGCCGCGCCATTGTCAAATCCCAGATTTTTTCCAAATCTGGTATGTTGAAAATTTCACAGGGAATTAATTTTTTCCAACAAAACCCCTTGCTTGATTGCTTGTTAGCTAAAAGTTTCTTGATTGGTTGGTTGCTTGATGTTGGATTTGTTTGCTCTATTTGAATTCACCTAGAGGATCAAGGACCCTATGGTCACTTTTGAAACCCTTGTTTGAAATTTGGGAAAACAGAATGAACCCCAAAAGTTTTTGGGAGTAATTTTGAATCCCAAAATTAGGTGGCCAATTGAAATATTTATTTGGGCATAGGGCTAGCCCTAATAAGTCCCAAGTAATATTCAAGCCTAATAAAAAATTTCCCTAAACATTTAGATGGATTTATTTTGGAGCCAATTGAAATCGAGAGGGGATTCTTAAAAAGGGCTTTGCAATTATTTGGCAGGAAAAGGAATTTCATAAGTCCAAATGATGTGCTGACCTTCTGCCAATTTTCCAAATTGGATTTGAAGAACATTTGGTTTTAAACCAAATTAAAAAGGAAAATAATAAGTGCAGAAAATATATGTCCAAAATGCCCAACCAAAATGTTGACACAATCACAAATATTCCCTTTTGAATTTAGAGCAAGTTTGTAGTTTGAAGAAAATTCAAATTCAAAGCCTATTTGAATTTACAGAAGAAACATAAAAGAAAAAGAGAAAACAGAAAGAATTAAAAAAACCAGACGAAGCCCAGCCGACCCCCGTGCCCCTCTCTCGCCCACTCACCAGTGGACCCCATCAATCAGGGTCATCCCTCACCTCCAACCGTTGCCCCGCTCACGGCGCGCGAACTACACCCATGCACTCCCCATGTACCCCAACCCCCACGCAATGTCCTATTTAACTGCCTCATCGCCCATGTCATTTTGCCCAAGGGCGTGATAACCCTTGCCGTCAAGCTACCGCTGTCGAGACCCCCAAGCTCCGCTCTGACCTAGAATTTCGCCGGTGGAATTCTGGCAAGCCGCAACTCCTCGCGACCGCCTAGTGCCAACACTTGATCAACCGCTCGTCGGCGAGTCCCTTGGACATCGTCTGCACACCGAAGGGCCTCTGGAACCCCACGACCACCAAAGGTTGAAGCGCTACGCCGCCGCGCCATTAATTCCGATGATGTGAGCACGCACTGGACCCCCCTCGCCATGTTCTTCGTCTCTGATGCACCTGTGTGCGCCTTGTTTACCCATTTGTTTGACTAGAATGGTATTGTATCGAGCAGTGCGTCCAGACCGATGACCTCCGCCGTCTGCAGGACTCCGGTTACCCCGCCCTGGCCACCTCTGTTGTCCCCAACGACATCCAGGACCACCATCATCCTCCCCGTGAAATACCGTGCCCGTCTGTGCTGTTCGTGCCATCGGAGCGACCTACCCGACGAATCTCGAAGCCATGCTGTCGTCTTTGATGTCTCCGGCGACCTAGTTGCCTGGTGAGCTCCAGATCCACCTCGCACCGTCCGATCTCACATGCACAGACACGATTAGATCACTTATTTGAATCGGCATCAGCCAATCACACGATGCCACATCACAGCCTTATCCAAAACCTTATCCGCAGAAAAAACAGTTAATTTAAATAAAAAAGGCAGTTTTGCAAAAAACTATTCATTATATCATTACTCTTTATCTATAGATCCAAATTCAGTGATTCCTTTTGCAAAATGACTCTCATGAAATGCACTTTCACCTAGACTACTAAAATTTAGAATTTGAATAGTTGAAAATTTTAAATTCAAATAGAATGAATTTGAATCTAATAGGGCATAACTTACATTTTAGAAATCCAATGAAATTGGTTCTTTTTGCAAAATGAACCTAGAGAATTGTAGTTTCAAATTAGCTATTGTAGTCCTATTTTAAATAAATTAAAATTAGATTTGAAATATAGTTTAAGAGCAGCCATAATTCACACAATATTTGAACCACAATTTGGTTAACTTTGAATTAAAAATGTTTATTACAATAATTCATTTGCAACTTAGTTCAGAAACTTAAAATGACCTTAATAAGTAATTTGGATTATCATTTGACATTAGGGAATTTAATTTGAATTGAATCCAACTAGTTTGGTTATGACTTTAAAACCATGGGTTTAGTTTGAATAAACTTTTGCAATATGACTTAGTGAATTGAATTAAACCTAGTAATTATGTTGGAGCTAATAATTGACTTTAGGAAATTAAACCTAAGTTGAATTTAGTTCAAACTTATGTAAAATTTGAGTACTTGCACTTAGTAAATGATTGGGGATTTATTTTGACTTTAGTTTAAACCTGAATGTAAATAAACAAACTTTAGTAATTGCATTGGATTTGTATTTGACTTTAGGAAAGCATTAATTGTAGTGAGATAAACTGAACCAACTTAGTCAATTATGAAATAGTTCATAATTCAATTTAACTTTGTGAAACCAAATTCATTGTGAACTCAGTACAATTTGAATTCAAACAAGATGAACCATAATTCAAATCTAAATTGAATTGGAAGCCAGACCAAGGTATTATTTTCAGACACTTAGTGTATTCAAGCTCATGAAAGATCAACAAGTTTGAATTGTCATTCAAACTTGAACATGAACTTGGCTATCCAAGTTTCGTAGACCATGACTGTGTTGATGAGATTCTGTCTGAATGGATCTGACAACCACAACTTGACATCAGATACTCCTTATGTGATGAACCCTATTTTTTGAAACCACACGTGAAGCTTTATGTCACATGTATTCCAATTAACAACCACTATGTTGTTTTCCAAACTCTTATGAGTTAACACTGACAAATAATCTCACAGCACAATGACACTGATACCATGCACAACACTTGTATGTTTGTTTGTATTATTGATACATCTCCAAAGTATCCATAATTTTTGATTGTTCCATGCTGTTATATTATCAATCTTGGATGTTTTATAATCATTTTATAGTCATTTTATATCATTTTTTGGTACTAACCTATTGACATAGTGCCAAGTGCCAGTTGTTGTTTTCTCGCATGTTTTTTACATCGCAGAAATCAATACCAAACGGAGTCCAAAATGCAACGAAACTTTACGGAGAATTTTTGGACCGTAAGACACATAATGGGCCTTGGCTGCGTGGGGGGTGCTCAGGAGAGCACAACCCACTGTGGTGCGCCAGAGGCCCAGCGCCGCCTCATTGGTTGTGCCCTGTTAGGGATCGTTGCAGAAATTAAAAAGAATTCTACGCATCACCAAGATCAATCTATGGAGAGACTAGCAACGAGAGAGAGGGGAGTGCATCTTCATACCCTTGAAGATCGCGACGCGGAAGCGTTGCAAGAACGCGGTTGGAGGAGTCTTACACGCAGCAATTCAGATCGCGGTTGATTCCAATCTAAGCGCCGAACAACGGCGCCTCCGTGTTCAACACACGTGCAGCCCGGTGACGTCTCCCGTGCCTTGATCCAACAAGGAGGATGGAGAGGTTGGGGAAGACAACTCCAGCAGCAGCACGACAGCGTGGTGGTGGTGGAGCAGCGTGGTTTCCAGCAAGGCTTCGCCAAGCACTACGGAGGAAGAGGATGTGGAGAGGTAGGGCTGCGCCGAGAGAGAGAGAGAGAGAGAGAGAGAGAGAGAGAGAGAGAGAGAGAGAGAGAGAGAGAGAGAGAGAGAGAGAGAGAGAGAGAGAGAGAGAGAGAGAGAGAGAGAGGGAGAGAGAGTGAGAGAGAGAGAGAGAGGGAAGAGAGAGAGGGGAGAGAGAGAGAGAGACTCGGGTCTTTGGCAGACCCAAAACCCCCACTATTTATAGGAGGAGGGGAGGAGGGTGCGCCCCCGCTAGGGTTCCCACCCCTAGGGGGGGGGCAGCCCTAGATGGGATGGAGGGGGGCGGCCAAGAGGGGGGCCGCGCCCTAGGGTGGGCCTTAGGCCCATCTGCGCCTAGGGTTTCCCCCTATCCTCTTAGCTACGCCTTGGGCCTTGGTGGGAGGCGCACCAGCCCACTCAGGGGCTGGTCCCTTTCCACTCTTGGCCCATGCAAGCCTCCGCGGCTGGTGGCCCCTCCTGGTGGACCCCTGGAACCCTCCGGTGGTCCCGGTACATTACCGGTGACGCCCGAAACACTTCTGGTGGCCAAAACCTCACTTCCTATATATTATTCTTCACCTCCGGACCATTCCGGAACTCCTCGTCACGTCCGGGATCTCATCCAAGACTCCGAACAACATTCAGTAACCACGTACAAACTTTCCCTATAACCCTAGCGTCATTGAACCTTAAGTGTGTAGACCCTACGGGTTCGGGAGGCATGTAGACATGACCGAGACATCTCTCTGGTCAATAACGAACAGCAGGATCTGGATACCCATGTTGGCTCCTACATGTTCCACGATGATCTTATCGGATGAACCACGATGTCGAGGATTCAATCAATCCCGTATACAATTCCCTTTGTCTACCGGTATGGTACTTGCCCGAGATTCGATCGTTGGTATCCCTATACCTTGTTCAATCTCGTCACCGGCAAGTCTCTTTTACTCGATCCGTAACACATCATCCCGTGATCAACTCCTTGGTCACATTGAGCTCATTATGATGATGTCCTACCGAGTGGGCCCAGAGATACCTCTCCGTTACACAGAGTGACAAATCCGAGTCTCGATTCATGCCAACTCAACAGACACTTTCGGAGATACCCGTAGTATGCCTTTATAGCCACCCAGTTACGTTGTGACGTTTGGCACACCCAAAGCATTCCTACAGTATCCGTAAGTTGCACAATCTCATGGTCTAAGGAAATGATACTTGACATTAGAAAAGCTTTAGCAGATGAACTACACGATCTTGTGCTATGCTTAGGATTGGGTCTTGTCCATCACATCATTCTCCTAATGATGTGAACCCGTTATCAACGACATCCAATGTCCATGGTCAGGAAACCGTAACCATCTATTGATCAACGAGCTAGTCAACTAGAGGCTCACTAGGGACATGTTGTGGTCTATGTATTCACACATGTATTACTATTTCTGGATAACACAATTATAGCATGAACAATAGACAATTATCATGAACAAGGAAATATAATAATAACCATTTTATTATTGCCTCTAGGGCATATTTCCAATAGTCTCCCACTTGCACTAGAGTCAATAATCTAGTTACATTGTGATGAATCGCACACCCATAGAGTTCGTGTTGATCATGTTTTGCTCGTGGAAGAGGTTTAGTCAACGGATCTGCGACATTCTGTGTCTCAGCATGCACTTTACAAATATCTATGTCTCCATCTTAAACATTTTCACGAATGGAGTTGAAGCGACGCTTGATATGCCTCGGTCTTCTTGTGAAACCTGGGCTCCTTGGCAAGGGCAATAGCTCCAGTCTTTATTACAGAAGAGAGTCATCGGGCCCGACGCATTGGGAATAACTCCTAGGTCGGTAATGAACTCCTTCATCCAGATTGCTTCATGTGCTGCCTCCGAGGCTGCCATGTACTCCGCTTCACATGTAGATCCCGCCACGATGCTTTGCTTGCAACTGCACCAGCTGACTGCCCCACCATTCAAAATATACACATATCCGGTTTGTGACTTGGAGTCATCTAGATCTGTGTCGAAGCTAGCATCGACGTAACCCTTTACGACAAGCTCTTTGTCACCTCCATAAACGAGAAACATATCGTCAGTCCTTTTCAGGTACTTCAGGATATTTTTGACCGCTGTCCAGTGTTCCATGCCACGATTACTTTGGTACCTTCCTACCAAACTTACGACGAGGTTCACATCAGGTCTGGTACACAGCATGGCATACATAATAGACCCTATGGCCGAGGCATAGGGGATGACACTCATCTTTTCTCTATCTTCTGCCATGGTCGGGCATTGAGCCGTGCTCAATCTCACACCTTGCAATACAGGCAAGAACCCCTTCTTGGACTGATCCATATTGAACTTCTTCAATATCTTGTCAAGGTACGTGCTTTGTGAAAGACCAATGAGGCGTCTCGATCTATCTCTATAGATCTTGATGCCTAATATGTAAGTAGCTTCTCCAATGTCCTTCATTGAAAAACACTTATTCAAGTAGGCCTTTATGCTCTCCAAGAATTCTATATCATTTCCCATCAATAGTATGTCATCCAAATATAATATGAGAAATGCTACAGAGCTCCCACTCACTTTCTTGTAAACACAGGCTTCTCCATAAGTCTACGTAAACCCAAACGCTTTGATCATCTCATCAAAACGAATGTTCCAAATCCGAGATGCTTGGACCAGCCCATAGATTGAGCGTTGGAGCTTGCATACCTTGTCGACATTCTTAGGATCGACAAAACCTTCCAGCTGCATCATATACAATTCTTCCTTAAGGAAACCATTAAGGAATGCCATTTTGACTTCCATTTGCCATATCTCATGATCATAGAATGCGTCAATTGCTAACATGATTCGGACGGACTTCACCTTCGCTATAGGTGAGAAGGTCTCGTCGTAGTAAACCCCTTGAACTTGTCGATAACCCTTAGCGACAAGCCGAGCTTTATAGATGGTCACATTGCCATCCGCGTCCGTCTTCTTCTTAGAGATCCATTTATTTTCTATGGCTCGTCGATCATCGGGAAAGTCTATCAAAGTCCATACTTTGTTATCATACATGGATCCTATCTCGGATTTCATGGCTTCAAGCCATTTGTTGGAATCTGGGCCCACCATCGCTTCTTCATAGTTTGAAGGTTCACCATTGTCTAACAACATTATTTCTAGGACAGGGTTGCCATACCATTCTGGCGCGGAACGTGTCCTTGTGGACCTACGAAGTTTAGTAGTAACTTGATCCAAAGTTCCTTGATCATCATCATTAACTTCCTCTCTAGTCGGTGCAGGCACCACAGAAACATTTTCTTGAGCTGCGCTACTTTCCGGTTCAAGAGGCAGTACTTCATCAAGTTCTACTTTCCTCCCACTTACTTCTTTCAAGAGAAACTCTTTCTCTAGCAAGGACCCATTCTTGGCAACAAAGGTCTTGCCTTCGAATCTGAGGTAGAAGGCATACCCAATAGTTTCGTTAGGGTATCCTATGAAGACACATTTTTCGGACTTGGGTTTGAGCTTTTCAGGTTGAAGTTTCTTGACATAAGCATCGCATCCCCAAACTTTCAGAAACAACAACTTAGGTTTCTTCCCAAACCATAATTCATACGGTGTTGTCTCAACGGATTTCGACGAAGCCCTATTTAAAGTGAATGCGGCAGTCTCTAAAGCATAACCCCAAAATTATAGCGGTAGATCGGTAAGACACATCATAGATCGCACCATATCTAATAGAGTGCGATTGCAACGTTCGGACACACCATTACGCTGAGGTGTTCCAGGCGGCGTGAGTTGTGAAACAATTCCACATTTCCTTAAGTGCGTGCCAAATTCGTGACTCAAATATTCCCCTCCACGATCTGATAGTAAGAACTTTATTTTCCTGTCACGTTGATTCTCAACCTCACTCTGAAATTCCTTGAACTTTTCAAAGGTCTCAGACTTGTGTTTCATTAAGTAGACATACCCATATCTACTTAAGTCATAAGTGAGGGTGAGAACATAACGATAACCACCGCGAGCCTCAACGCTCATTGGACCGCACACATCAGTATGTATGATTTCTAATAAGTTGGTTGCTCGCTCCATTGTTCCGGAGAACGGAGTCTTGGTCATTTTGCCCATGAGGCATGGTTCGCACGTGTCAAATGATTCATAATCAAGAGACTCCAAAAGTCCATCTGCATGTAGTTTCTTCATGCATTTGACATCAACCTTACATCTTTTGGCATTTACACTATGAATATGTGTAACATCACGTTCGATATTAAATAAGATTAAACCATTGACCAGCGGGGCATGACCATAAAACATGTCTCTCATATAAATAGAACAACCATTATTCTCAGATTTAAATGAGTAGCCATCTCGCATTAAGCGAGATCCAGATACAATGTTCATGCTCAAAGCTGGCACTAAATAACAATTATTGAGGGTTAAAACTAATCCCGTAGGTAAATGTAGAGGTAGCGTGCCGACGGCGATCACATCGACCTTGGAACCATTCCCGACGTGCATTGTCACCTCGTCCTTCACCAGTCTCCACTTATTCCGCAGCTCCTGTTTTGAGTTAAAAATATGAGCAACCGCACCGGTATCAAATACCCAGGAGCTACTACGAGTGCTGGTAAGGTACACATCAATAACATGTATATCATATATACCTTTGGTATTTCCGGCCTTCTTATCCGCTAAGTGCTTGGGGCAGTTCCGCTTCCAAAGGACTGCTTTCCTTGCAATAAAAGCACTCAGTCTCAGGCTTGGGTCCATGCTTTGGCTTCTTCCCGGCAACTGCCTTACCGGGCGGGGCAACTCCCTTGCCGTCCTTCTTGAAGTTCTTCTTACCCTTGCCTTTGTTGAAACTAGTGGCTTTATTGACCATCAATACTTGATGTTCCTTTTTGATCTCCACCTCCGCTGATTTCAACATTGAATATACCCCAGGAATTGTTTTCTCCATCCCCTGCATATTGAAATTCATCAGAAGCTCTTGTAGCTAGGTGGGAGCGACTGAAGGATTCTGTCAACGACCGCGTCATCCGGGAGATTAACTCCCAGTTGAGACAAGCGGTTGTGCAACCCAGACATTTTGAGTATGTGCTCACGATGTAACTATTCTCCTCCGTCTTACAACTGTAGAACTTGTCGGGGACTTCATATGTCTCGACCCGGGCATGAGCTTGGAAAACCATTTTTAGCTCTTGGAACATCTCATATGCTCCATGTTGCTCAAAACGCTTTTGGAGCCCCGGTTCTAAGTCAGTAAAGCATGCCGCACTGAACCAGGGAATAATCATCACTACACGACTGCCAGGCGTTCATAACGTCTTGAGTTGCTGGGAAAATGGGCGCTTCACCTAGCAGTGCTTCAAGGACATATGCTTTCTTGGCAGCTATGAGGCTGATCCTCAAGTTACAGACCCAGTCCGTATAGTTGCTACCATCGTTTTTCAACTTGGTTTTCTCTAGGAACGCGTTGAAGTTGAGGGCAACATTAGAGTGGGACATTTGATCTACAAGACATATTGTAAAGATATTTAGACTAAGTTCATGACAATTAAGTTCATCTAATCAAATTATTTAATGAACTCCCACTCAGATAGACATCCCTCTAGTCATCTAAGTGATACATATCCGAATCGACTAGGCCATGTCCGATCATCACGTGAGATGGACTAGTCATCAACGGTGAACATCACCATGTTGATCGTATCTACTATATGACTCATGTTCGACCTTTCGGTCTCTTGTGTTTTGAGGCCGTGTCTGTACATGCTAGGCTCGTCAAGTCAACCTAAGTGTTTTTGCATGTGTAAATCTGGCTTACACCCGTTGTATTCGAACGTTAGAATCTATCACACCCGATCATCACGTGGTGCTTCGAAACAACGAACCTTGACAACGGTGCACAGTTAGGGGGAACACTTTCTTGAAATTTTAACGAGGTATCATCTTATTTAAGCTACCGTCGTTCTTAGCAAATAAGATGTAAAACATGATAAACATCACATGCAATCAAATAGCAACATGATATGGCCAATATCATTTTGCTCCTTTTGATCTCCATCTTCGGGCGCCATGATCATCATCGTCACCGGCATGACACCATGATCATGATCTCCATCATCGCGTCTTCATGAAGTTGTCTCGCCAACTATTACTTCTACTACTATGGCTAACGGTTAGCAATGAAGTAAAGTAATTACATGACGTTTATGTTGACATGCAGGTCATAAATAAATTAAGACAACTCCTATGGCTCCTGCCGGTTGTCATACTCATCGACATGCAAGTCGTGATTCCTATTACAAGAACATGATCAATCTCATACATCACATATATCATTCATCACATTCTTTTGGCCATATCACATCAGATAGCATACCCTGCAAAAACAAGTTAGACGTCCTCTAATTGTTGTTGCATGTTTTTACGTGGCTGATATGGGTTTCTAGCAAGAACGTTTCTTACCTACGCAATAACCACAACGTGATATGCCAATTTCTATTTACCCTTCATAAGGACCCTTTTCATTGAATCCGATCCGACTAAAGTGGGAGAGAGAGACACCCGCTAGCCACCTTATGCAACTAGTGCATGTCAGTCGGTGGAACCTGTCTCATGTAAGCGTACGTGTAAGGTCGGTCCGGGACGCTTCATCCCATGATTCCGCCGAATCAAGATAAGACTAGTAACGGCAAGTAAATTGATAAAGTCGATGCCCACAACAACTTGTGTTCTACTCGTGCATAGAAACTACGCATAGACCTAGCTCATGATGCCACTGTTGGGGATCGTTGCAGAAATTAAAAAAATTCTACGCATCACCAAGATCAATCTATGGAGAGACTAGCAACGAGAGAGAGGGGAGTGCATCTTCATACCCTTGAAGATCGCGATGCGGAAGCGTTATAAGAACACGGTTGGAGGAGTCTGATACGTCTCCGTCGTATCTACTTTTCCGAACACTTTTGCCCTTGTTTTGGACTCTAACTTGCATGATTTGAATGGAACTATCCCGGACTGACGTTGTTTTCAGCAGAATTGCCATGGTGTTATTTATGTGCAGAAACAAAAGTTCTCGGAATGACCTAAAACTCCACGTAACTTATTTTTGGAAAATATAATAAATACTGGAAGAAGAATCCATGTCAGAGGGGCCTCCACCTGTCCACGAGGGTGGGGGCGCGCCTGCCCCCCTGGGCGCGCCCACCTGCCTCGTGGGCCCCCAGACGCTCCACCGACCTCAACTCCAACTCCATATATTCGTGTTCGGGGAGAAAAAAATCAAAGAGATGGATTCATCGCGTTTTACGATACGGAGCCGCCGCCAAGCCCTAAAACCTCTCGGGAGAACTGATCTGGAGTCCGTTCGGGGCTCCGGAGAGGGTGATTCGTCGCCGTCGTCATCATCAACCATCCTCCATCACCAATTTCATGATGCTCACCGCCATGCATGAGTAATTCCATTGTAGGCTTGCTGGACGGTGATGGGTTGGATGAGATTTATCATGTAATCGAGTTAGTTTTGTTAGGGTTTGATCCCTAGTATCCACTATGTTCTGAGATTGATGTTGCTATGACTTTGCTATGCTTAGTGCTTGTCACTAGGGCCCGAGTGCCATGATTTTAGATCTGAACCTATTATGTTTTCATGAATATATGTGAGTTCTAGATCCTATCTTGCAAGTCTATAGTCACCTACTATGTGTTATGATCCGCAACCCGAAGTGACAATAATCGGGACCACTCCGGTGATGACCATAGTTTGAGGAGTTCATGTATTCACTATGTGTTAATGCTTTGGTCCGGTACTCTATTAAAAGGAGGCCTTAATATCCCTTAGTTTCCATTAGGACCCCGCTGCCACGGGAGGGTAGGAAAAAAGATGTCATGCAAGTTCTTTTACAAAAGCATGTATGGCTATATTCGGAATACATGCCTACATTACATTGATGAATTGGAGCTAGTTCTGTGTCACCCTATGTTATGACTGTTACATGATGAACCGGATCCGGCATAATTCTCCATCACCGATCCAATGCCTACGAGCATTTCACATATTGTTCCTCACTTATTTACTTTTCCGTTGCTACTTACAATCACTACAAAACCCAAAAATACTACTTTGCTACCGTTACCGTTATTTCCATACTACTTTGCTACTAAATACTTTGCTGCAGATACTAAGTTATCCAGGTGTGGTTGAATTGACAACTCAACTGCTAATACTTGAGAATATTCTTTGTCTCCCCTTGTGTCGAGTCAATAAATTTGGGTTGAATACTCTATCCTCAAAAACTGTTGCGATCCCCTATACTTGTGGGTTATCAAGACTATTTTCTGGCGCCGTTGCCGGGGAGCATAGCTCTATTCTCTGAGTCACTTGGGATTTATATCTGCTGGTCACTATGAAGAACTTGAAAGACGCAAATACAACAATTTATCCCTCAACTACGAGGGGAGGTAAGGAACTGCCATCTAGCTCGCACTTGATTCACCTTCTGCTTTGAGTAAGCTTATACACCTAAACCTCGCTTCGCTATTCATTCTGATATGTCGCATGTTATTGATGATGCCACTTCTGCTATGCATGATACTTATGATGAAACTACTTCTATGCTTGATACTACTGTGCCACTTGGTGAATTTCTGGATGAACAACTTGCTAGGGCTAGAGAGAATGAAATTATTGAAACTAATAATATCGATGATAGTGATGATGAATACTCTGCCCCTAATAAATATGAATTGCCTGTTGTTCCTGAGGGTTATGTTATGGATGAAGAAGCTGCTAGAGCTATTTTAGCTTGCAATGATAGATATGATCTAAAGAGGTTATTAGCTAAATGGAAGCAGCAATCTCTTAATGCTAGAATGAAACCTGACCCTGCTTTTTCTACTTCACCTATCTGTGTTACTGATAAGGATTATGAATTCTCTGTTGATCCTGATACAATTACTTTGGTTGAATCTGATCCTTTTTATGGCTATGAATCTGAAACTGTTGTGGCACATCTTACTAAATTAAATGATATAGCCACCCTGTTCACTAATGATGAGAGAACTCGCTACTTTTATATCCTTCAAATATTTCCATCCTCATTAAAGGGTGATGCTAAGATATGGTTTAATTCTCTTGATCCTGGTTGTGTGCGTAGTCCCCAGGATATGATTTATTACTTCTCGTCTAAATATTTCCCTGCTCATAAGAAACAAGCTGCTTTGAGGGATATATATAATTTTGTGCAAATTGAAGAAGAGAGTCTCCCACAAGCTTGGGGGAGGCTTCTCCAATTACTTAATGCTTTGCCTGATCATCCTCTTAATAAAAATGAAATACTTGATATCTTTTATAATGGACTAATCGGTGCTTCCAGAGATTACCTGGATAGTTGTGTTGGTTCAGTTTTCAGGGAAAGAACACCGGATGAAGCTGAAATTCTATTGAATAATATGTTGACAAATGAAAATAATTGGACACTTCCTGAACCAATTCCTAAGCCAACTCAGAAGAAGAGGGATGTTCTATTTCTCAGTCCTGAATATATGCAAGAGGCAAAGAAATCTATGAAAGAAAAAGGTATTAAAGCTGAAGATGTTAAGAATTTACCTCCTATTGAAGAAATACATGGTCTTAATTTCATCACTGTTGAAGAAACATATGATCTTAATTCATCACCTATTGAAGAAACTCATGGTCTTGATAACCCGACACGTAGTAAAGGTAAATTCTCTCTATAGATATGATAAAGCTGAAATCCCTCCTACTAAGTTTGCTAGCCAATGTTTGGATGAATTTGATAACTTTATGGTTAAGCAAGAAGATTTTAATGCTTATTTTGGTAGACAGTTAAAACAAAATGCTTATATGATTGAACACTTGGGTGATTATATGTCTAGAGTTAAAGGTGAACTTAAACTCATTAGTAAACATGCTTCTATGGTCACCACTCAAGTAGAACAAGTACTTAAAGCTCAAAATGATATGCTTAATGAATTGAATAGTAAGAAAAATGATTATGCTGTTAGAGTGGCTACTAGAATTGGTAAAATGACTCAGGAACCTTTGTATCCTGAAGGCCACCCAAAGAGAATCGAGCAAGATTCTCAGAGAGATAATATTGATGTACCTAGTCCTTCTAAAAAGAAGAAAAAGAAAAATGTTAGGACTTTGCATGTTGCTAGTGAACCTATTGCTGAAACACCTGAGAATCCCAATGATATTTCTATTTCTGATGCTGAAACACAATCTGGTAATGAACATGAACCTAGTGAAAATGTTAATGATGATGTTCATGATGATGCTCAACCTAGCAATGATAATGATATATAAATTGAACCTACTGTTGATCTTGATAACCCACAATCAAAGAATCAACGTTATGATAAGAGAGACTTTGTTGCTAGGAAACACGGTAAAGAAAGAGAACCATGGGTTCAGAAACCCATGCCTTTTCCTCCCAAACCATCCAAGAAAAGGATGATGAGGATTTTGAGCGCTTTGTCGAAATGATTAGACCTATCTTTTATGTATGCGATTAACCGATATGCTCAAAATGAATCCTTATGCTAAGTATATGAAAGAAATTGTTACTAATAAAAGAAAGATACCGAAGCTGAAATTTCCACCATGCTTGCTAATTATACTTTTAAGGGTGGAATACCTAAGAAACTAGGAGATCCAGGAGTACCCACTATACCATGCTCCATTAACAGAAACTATGTTAAAACTGCTTTATGTGATCTTGGAGCCGGTGTTAGTGTTATGCCTCTCTTTATATCGTAAACTTGATTTGAATAAGTTGACGCCTACTGAAATATCTTTGCAAATGGCTGATAAATCAACAGCTATACCTGTCGGTATTTGTGAGGATGTGCCTGTTGTGGTTGCGAACGTTACTATTTTAACATACTTTGTTATTCTTGATCCCGAGGACGATAGTATGTCTATTATTCTTGGAAGACCTTTTTTGAATACTGCAGGGGCTGTTATTGATTGCAACAAAGGCAATGTCACTTTTCATGTTAATGATAATGAGCATACAGTACACTTTCCGAGGAAACAACCTCAAGTTCTTAGTATCGACTCTATTGGAAAAATTCCATCGATTATTTTTGGAGGTTTTGAATTTCCTCTTCCTACATTCAAGAAGAAATATAATATTCTTATTAATGGGGATGTGCATATCCCCGTTGAGGTAACATAGTGTTATTCAAAATTTCTCCAGTTCCATGTTATTCGAAATGAGTTTGTTAACAAGACTTGATCAACCTTGTTAGTGGATTCCTTTTGATGAGCATGAGATGGATGAAACTAGAAGGCACAACCTTCTGTACTCTCTTTTTACTTTCTGTTATTTAGTTGAAATAAAGTAAAAATAGTATTTTCCTGTCTGTTTTCTGAATTATCGGTGCAATGTAAAAATACCCCGAAAATAAAAGTTCTCCAAATGTCCTGAAATTAAAATATGATTTTTTCTGGAATATTTGAGAATATTTGGCACTGAGAACACAGCAGGGGGAGCAAGCACCTGGCCACGAGGGTCCAGGGCGCGCCCACCCCTACAGGGCGCGCCTCCTGCCTCGTGGGCCCACGGTGGCTCCCTCCACTTATTCCTGCACCCACACACTCCTTCTTCCTCCCAAAAAAATCACCATCCAGCTCAAGCACGAGTTCTAGCTCATTTTGCTGCTATTTTTGATCGCCTTGCTCAAAGCACCTCTCACAAAACTGCTTAGGGGGATTGTTCCTTGGTATGTGACTCCTCCATTGGTCCAATTAGTTTTTGTTCTAGTGCTTTATTTATTGAAAATATGTGCTGCCTAGGTGACCATGTTCTTGAGCTTGCATGTCAAATTTATATGGTTCCAAGTAGTTCTAATGCATGATATAGGCTCTAGGCCCTTGTAGGAGTAGTTGCTATCAATTTTGTTGAGTTTGGTTCACTTTTATTTGAAGTTACTAAAAATTTCAGAATTTTTCAGAAAATAATGAAGAGATTTTTTAGGGGCTCATCGAGCCGAAGCTCGAAGGAAAAGCAAAGTGAGGAAGCAGAGAGGCCCAAATATAATTTGCCTCACACCGCGGAGGTTCGACCGTGTGAATGGCCTTCCGATGATTTCTTGAGAGCAGCCGGGATTTATGATGATTTTTATGAATTGGCTGAGAATAGAGGGCCTCACCGACTTCCTCCGCGACCAACGCGAACAGTATCTCTTACTCACCAATACTTTTGGGTAGAACTTCTACTATTATCATAAGGAATCACCTCCTTAAGTAGAGTTTCATTTATATGATGTGGTTAAGAAGATGTCACTATATGAATTTTGCAGGGTTTGCAAAATACCTTTCGAGGGTAGTTTAGAGGAACCACATCGTAAAGATGTGGACGGGTTTATTGATACTATTACTGTAGGGGAAACTAGGAAGGTTTCCGATGCAAGAATCACTAGCATACATTTTCCTGTTTTACGCTACTTTGCAATATTTGCTAGTCGTTGCTTAATTGGTCACGGAAACTGTGGAAACCTTAGTGTTCCTGATATTATTATTTTGTTCCATGGTTTATTCTGTGATAACTCTGTTAGTATGGGCAGTATTATTGCTAAACGGTTAAGTCTGAACCGTACAAAGGGCCCCATCTTTGGAGGTATTTACGCTTCACGCCTTTCTGCACACTATAACATACCTATTAGGCACTATGAAAAAGAAGAAAAATTAGTGCCCACTGCTTATTTAGATTATAAGAGTATGGTAGCGCATGACTTTATTGTTAAGAATAGGGAAGGGGCGCTTAAATACAAATTGTTCTTTGATAAACATCACCCTGAGACTATTACCTTGCCTGCTCCTTCCTCGTTTGATTTATCTGCAGGTCCGTATCTCATTCCGCTGGCGGCCATTCACGCCTACCGGAACCCTTCATCAGCCACGGAGCCGGAACCACAATTTGAACCTCCACGACAGTCTAATTACCAGTGGGATCCGGAGATGATTGCCAACCAGTGGCAATCAGAGTCTTATTCATCTCAGTACGACCCCGGCTACAACTATGGATATGCGCCATGCTAGCCGTGGCAATAGACCAACTTAGGCCAAAAGCCTAAGCTTGGGGAAGTACGTATTTCCCACCGACATTACATTTATGTTCACACACACTCATTGCTAGATGTCGTTGCTCATACTCTTTCATTGTATTATCCATGCTAGTTTATTTTCTTTTTCTTGCTTTCTTCTTGTGTGTTTGATTAAACCTTAAGAAAAAACAAAACAAAAATTAGTAGTAGCTTTTAGTTAGTTTACTTTTCTTGCTGTAGTAGTAATTAAAAAGAAAACCCAAAAAGATTTCCCGTTCTTCTTTTGCTTGTTGGGATTTTTCCCGTGTAAATAGTTTTATTTCTTTTCTTTTCATTAGGGGGTCGATAGGAGAAGACCATAATTAAATTGTTGAAGTGGCTCTTATATGCATTATTGTTGATTTAACCAACAACCCATATTGCCTTGTCTTCTCCTGTTTATTGAATGCTTGCAGATTCCAGCTTAGTCCAATGCACGTGCACTCTTATTATTATTCACATCGTTCGGTCGTGCAAGTGAAAGGCAATTATGACGATATATGATGGACTGACTGAGATGAGAAAAGCTGGTATGAACTCGACCTCTCTTGTTTTTGTAAATATGATTAGTTCATCGTTCCTGATTCAGCCTATTATGGATAAACATGTTTGCAATGACAATTAGAGATCATAGTTGCTCGTGCCATGCTTGATTAGCTATGAGTTATAATGGTTTGCCTTGCGTGCCAACATGCTATTAAAATGGTTGTGATGTGGTATAGCGGGGTGGTATCCTCCATTGAATTATTTAAGTGACTCGACTTGGCACATGTTCACACATGTAGTTGAAACAAATCAACATAGCCTTCACGATATTTATGTTCATGGTGGATTATATCTTACTCATGCTTGCACTCAATGTTTATTAATTTTAATGCATGTTCATGACTGTTGTCGCTCTCTAGTTGGTCGCTTCCTAGTCTTTTGCTAGCCTTCACTTGTACTAAGCGGGAATACTGCTTGTGCATCCAATCCGTTAAACCCCAAAGTTATTCCATATGAGTCCACTATACCTTCCTATATGCGGTATCTACCTGCCGTTCCAAGTAAATTTGTATGTGCCAAACTCCAAACCTTCAAATGAAATTCTGTTGTGTATGCTCGAATAGCTCATGTATCAACTAGGGATGTCGGTATCTTCCATGCTAGGCGGGTTATTCTCAAGAGGAGTGGACTCCGCTCCTCACTCACGAGAAAATGGCTCATCACCGGGATGCCCAGTCCCATGCTTTATGCAAACTAAATCAAAATAATTGCAAACAAAACTCCCCCTGGGACAGTTGCTAGTTGGAGGCACTCGTTGTTCCGAGCAAGCCATGGATCGATGCTTGTTGGTGGAGGGGGAGTATAAACTTTACCATTCTGTTTGGGAACCGCCTATAATGTGTCTAGCATGGAAGATATCTCCATCTCTTGGTTGTTATGTTGACAATGAAAGTATGCCGCTCAAAATATTATTTATCTCTGCTTTAAAACCGAGCTCTGGCACCTCTACAAATCCCTGCTTCCCTCTGCGAAGGGCCTATCTATTTACTTTCATGTTGAGTCATCACCCTCTTATTAAAAAGCACCAGCTGGAGAGCACTGCTGTCATTTGCATCCATTACTATTAATTTATATTGGGTATGACTATGACTGGATCTCTTTTACCATGAATTACAATGTCTAGTCAGTCCTTGATCTTTAAAGGTGCTCTGCATTTATGTTTTGCGGTCTCAGAAAGGGCTAGCGAGATACCATCTTGTTATATCATATCATGATTGTTTTGAGAAAGTGTTGTCATTCGAGATTTATTATTATTGCTCGCTAGTTGATTATGCCATTGACATGAGTAAACATGAGACCTAAGTGTTATTGAGAATATGGTTAGTTATAATCTTTGCTGAAAACTTGAATGCTGGCTTTACATATTTACAACAACAAGAGCAAACAGAGTTTGTAAAGTTTTTCTTTATCACTTTCAGTTTATCAACTGAATTGCTTGAGGACAAGCAAAGGTTTAAGCTTGGGGGAGTTGATACGTCTCTGTCGTATCTACTTTTCCAAACACTTTTGCCCTTGTTTTGGACTCACTTGCATGATTTGAATGGAACTAACCCGGACTGACGCTGTTTTCAGCAGAATAGCCATGGTGTTATTTATGTGCAGAAACAAAAGTTCTCGGAATGACCTGAAACTCCATGGAACTTATTTTTGGATAATATTAAAAATACTGGAAGAAGAATCCATGTCAGGGGGCCTCCACCTGTCCACGAGGGTGGGGGCACGCCTGCCCCCTGGGCGCGCCCACCTGCCTCGTGGGCCCCCGGACGCTCCACCGACCTCAACTCCAACTCCATATATTCGTGTCCGGGGAAAAAAAATCAAAGAGATGGATTCATCGCGTTTTACGATACGGAGCCACCGCCAAGCCCTAAAACCTCTCGGGTGGGCTGATCTGGAGTCCGTTCGGGGCTCCGGAGAGGGTGATTCGTCGCCGTCGTCATCATCAACCATCCTCCATCACCAATTTCATGATGCTCACCGCCATGCGTGAGTAATTCCATCGTAGGCTTGCTGGGATGGTGATGGGTTGGATGAGATTTATCATGTAATCGAGTTAGTTTTGTTAGGGTTTGATCCCTAGTATCCACTATGTTCTGAGATTGATGTTGCTATGACTTTGCTATGCTTAGTGCTTGTCACTAGGGCCCGAGTGCCATGATTTCAGATCTGAACCTATTATGTTTTCATGAATATATGTGAGTTCTAGATCCTATGTTGCAAGTCTATAGTCACCTACTATGTGTTATGATCCGGCAACCCCGAAGTGACAATAATCGGGACCACTCCCGGTGATGACCATAGTTTGAGGAGTTCATGTATTCACTATGTTTTATTTCTTTGGTCCGTACTCTATTAAAAGGAGGCCTTAATATCCCTTAGTTTCCATTAGGGCCCCGCTGCCACGGGAGGGTAGGACAAAAGATGTCATGCAAGTTCTTTTCCAAAAGCATGTATGACTATATTCGGAATACATGCCTACATTACATTGATGAATTGGAGCTAGTTCTGTGTCACCCTATGTTATGATCACATGATGAACCGCATCCGGCATAATTCTCCATCACCGATCCAATGCCTACGAGCTTTTCACATATTGTTCCTCGCTTATTTAATTTTACGTTGCTACTGTTACAATCACTAAAAAACCCAAAAATACTACTTTGCTACCGTTACCGTTATTTCCATACTACTTTGCTACTAAATACTTTGCTGGAGATACTAAGTTATCCAGATGTGGTTGAATTGACAACTCAACTGCTAATACTTGAGAATATTCTTTGGCTCCCCTTGTGTCGAATCAATAAATTTGGTTTGAATACTCTACCCTCGAAAACTGTTGCGATCCCCTATACTTGTGGGTTATCAGAGTCGTACACGCAGCGATTCAGATCGCCGTCGATTCCGATCTAAGCGCCGAACAACGGCGCCTCTGTGTTCAACACACGTGCAGCACAGTGACGTCTCCCGCGCCTTGATCCAGCAAGGAGGAGGGAGAGGTTGGGGAAGACAACTCCAGCAGCTGCACGACGGCGTGGTGGTGGTGGAGCAGCGTGGTTTCCAGCAGGACTTCCCCAGCACTACGGAGGAAGAGGATGTGGAGAGGTAGGGCTGCGCCGAGAGAGAGAGAGACTCGTGTCTTCTGCAGGCCCAAAACCCCCACTATTTATCGGAGAAGGGGAGGAGGGTGCGCCCCCTCTAGGGTTCCCACCCCTAGGGGGGGCAGCCCTAGATGGGATGGAGGGGGCGGCCAAGAGGGGGAGAGAGGGGGGCGCGCCCTAGGGTGGGCCTTAGGCCCATCTGCGCCTAGGGTTTCCCCCCCTATCCTCTTAGCTGCGCCTTGGGCCTTGGTGGGAGGCGCACCAGCACACTCAGGGGCTGGTCCCTTTCCACTCTTGGCCCATGCAAGCCTCCACGGCTGGTGGCCCCTCCTGGTGGAACCCCGGAACCCTCCGGTGGTCCTGGTACATTACCGGTGACGCCCGAAACACTTCCGGTGGCCAAAACCTCACTTCCTATATATTATTCTTCACCTCCGGACCATTCCGGAACTCCTCGTCACATCCGGGATCTCATCCGGGACTCCGAACAACGTTCGGTAACCACGTACAAACTTTCCCTATAACCCTAGCGTATTCGAACCTTAAGTGTATAGACCCTACGGGTTCGGGAGGCATGTAGACATGACTGAGCATCTCTCTGGTAAATAACCAACAGCGGGATCTGGATACCCATGTTGGCTCCTACATGTTCCACAATGATCTGATCGGATGAACCACGATGTCGAGGATTCAATCAATCATGTATACAATTCCCTTTGTCTACCGGTATGATACTTGCCCGAGATTCGATCGTTGGTATCCCTATACCTTGTTCAATCTCATTACCGGCAAGTCTCTTTTACTCGACCCGTAACACATCATCCCGTGATCAATGATAACCCACAAGTATAGAGGATCGCAAAAGTTTTCGAGGGTAGAGTATGCAACCCAAATTTATTTATTTGACACAAGGGGAGCCAAAGAATATTCTCAAGTTTTAGCAGTTGAGTTGTCAATTCAACCACACCTGGATAACTTAATATCTGCAGCAAACTATTTAGTAGCAAAGTAATATAGAAGTAATGGTAATGGTAGCAAAAGTAATATTTTTGAGTTTTGTAGTGATTGTAACAGTAGCAACGGAAAAGTAAATAAGCAAAGAACAATATGTGAAAAGCTCGTAGGCATTGGATCGGTGATGGAGAGTTATGCCGGATGCGGTTCATCATGTAACAATCATAACATAGGGTGACACAGAACTAGCTCCAATTCATCAATATAATGTAGGCATGTATTCCGAATATAGTCATACGTGGTTATGGAAAAGAACTTGCATGACATCTTTTGTCCTACCCTCCCGTGGCAGCGGGTCCTAGCGGAAACTAAGGGATATTAAGGCCTCCTTTTAATAGAGTACCGCATCAAAGCATTAACACATAGTGAATACATGAACTCCTCAAACGATGGTCATCACCGGGAGTGGTCCCGATTATTGTCACTTCGGGGTTGCCGGATCATAACACATAGTAGGTGACTATAGACTTGCAACATAGGATCAAGAACTCACATATATTCATGAAAACATAATATGTTCAGATCTGAAATCATGGCACTCGGGCCCTAGTGACAAGCATTAAGCATAGCAAAGTCATAGCAACATCAATCTCGTAACATAGTGGATACTAGGATCAAACCCTAACAAAACTAACTCGATTACATGATAAATCTCATCCAACCCATCACCGTCCAGCAAGCCTACGATGGAATTACTCACGCATGGCGGTGAGCATCATGAAATTGGTGATGGAGGATGGTTGATGATGACGATGGCGACGGATTCCCCTCTCCGGAGCCCCGAACGGACTCCAGATCAGCCCTCCTGAGAGAGTTTAGGGCTTGGCGGCGTCTCCGTATCGTAAAACGTGATGAATGTTTCTCTCTGATTTTTTTCTCCCCGAACACGAATATATGGAGTTGGAGTTGAGGTCGGTGGAGCTCCAGGGGGCTCACGAGGCAGGGGCGCGCCCAGGGGGGCAGGGGCGCCCCCCACCCTCGTGGCAAGGGTGTGGGCCCCCTGGCCTTGATTCTTTCGACAATATTTATTATTATTTCCAAAAATAATCTCCGTGGAGTTTCAGGTCATTGCAAGAACTTTTGTTTCTGCACATAAATAACACCATGGCAATTCTGCTGAAAACAGCGCCAGTCCGGGTTAGTTCCATTCAAATCATGCAAGTTAGAGTCCAAAACAAGGCAAAAGTGTTTGGAAAAGTAGATATGAAGGAGACGTATCAACTCCCCCAACTTAAACCTTTGCTTGTCCTCAAGCAATTCAGTTAACAAACTGAAAGTGATAAAGAAAAACTTTTACAAACTCTGTTTGCTCTTGTTGTTGTAAATATGTAAAGCCAGCATTCAAGTTTTCAGCAAAGATTATGAGCTAACCATATTCACAATAACTCTTGGGTCTCATGTTTACTCATATCAATGGGATAATCAACTAGCGAGCAATAATAATAAATCTCGGATGACAACACTTTCTCAAAACAATCATGATATGATATAACAAGATGGTATCTCGCTAGCCCTTTCTGAGACCTCAAAACATAAGTGCAGAGCACCTTTAAAGATCAAGGACTGACTAGACATTGTAATTCATGGTAAAGGTGATCCAATCATAGTCATACCCAATATAAATTAATAGTGATGAATGCAAATGACAGCGGTGCTCTCCAGCTGGTGCTTTTAAATAAGAGGGTGATGACTCAACATAAAAGTAAATAGATAGGCTCTTCGCAGAGGGAAGCATGGATTTGTAGAGGTGCTAGAGCTCGGTTTTGAAATAGAGATAAATAATATTTTGAGCGGCATACTTTCATTGTCAACATAACAACCAAGAGATGGCGATATCTTCCATGCTACACACATTATAGGCGGTTCCCAAACAGAATGGTAAAGTTTATACTCCCCCTCCACCAACAAGCATCAATCCATGGCTTGCTCGAAATAACGAGTGCCTCCAACTAACAAGAGTCCCGGGAGAGTTTTGTTTGCAATTATTTTGATTTGATTTGCATAAAGCATGGGACTGGGCATCCCGATGACCAGCCATTTTCTCGTGAGTGAGGAGCGGAGTCCACTCCTCTTGGGAATAACCCGCCTAACATGGAAGATATGGACAGCCGTAGTTGATACATGAGCTATTCGAGCATACAAAACAGAATTTCATTTGAAGGTTTGGAGTTTGGCACATACAAATTTACTTGGAACGGCAGGTAGATACCACATATAGGAAGGTATGGTGGACTCATATGGAATAACTTTGGGGTTTATGGAATTGGATGCACAAGCAGTATTCCCGCTTAGTACAAGTGAAGGCTAGCAAAAGACTGGAAAGCGGCCAACTAGAGAGTGACAACAGTCATGAACATGCATTAAAATTAATAAACATTGAGTGCAAGCATGAGTAGGATATAATCCACCATGAACATAAATATCTTGAAGGCTATGTTGATTTGTTTCAACTACATGTGTGAACATGTGCCAAGTCAAGTCACTTGAATCATTCAAAGGAGGATACCACCCCATCATACCACATCACAACCATTTTAATAGCATGTTGGCACGCAAGGTAAACCATTATAAGCTCCTAGCTAAATAAGCATGGCATAAGTAACTACAATCTCTAATTGTCATTGCAAACATGTTTATTCATAATAGGCTGAATCAGGTACGATGAACTAATCATATTTACAAAAAACAAGAGAGGTCGAGTTCATACCAGCTTCTCTCATCTCAATAAGTCCATCATATATCGTCATAATTGCCTTTCACTTGCACGACCGAACGATGTGAATAATAATAATAGTGCGCGTGCATTGGACTAAGCTGGAATCTGCGAGCATTCAATAAACAGGAGAAAACAAGGCAATATGGGCTCTTGGTTAAATCAACAGTAATGCATATAAGAGCCACTTCAACGTTTTCATCATGGTCTTCTCCTATCGACCCCAAAGAAAAGAAAAGAAATAAAAACTATTTACATGGGAAAGCTCCCAACAAGCAAAAGAAGAACGGGAAATCTTTTTTGGGTTTTCTTTTTAGTTATTACTACTACAGCAAGAAAGGTGAACTAACTAAAAACTATTACTATTTTTTTTGTTTTTCTTAAGGTTTATTAGACACACAAGAAGAAAGCATAAAAAGGAAAATAAACTAGCATGGATATTACAATGAAAGAGTATGAGCACCAAAAACTAGGAATGAGTGTGTAAACATGAATGTAATGTCGGTGAGAAATACGTACTCCCCCAAGCTTAGGCTTTTGGCCTAAGTTGGTCTATGGCCACGGCTGGCCTGGCGGATATCCATAGTTGGGGTCGTACTGTGATGCAGCAGTCATTGCATCACGGGCTGCAGCTTGGAGGCGAGCTATCTCAGCTTTCCTCTTATACTCTTCCGCCTCCTCTCTGGTTATAAAATATCTCCCTTTTGCCTAAAAGTCAAAGAAAGTAGAAGCAGGGAGAGCAACGTGATAGGTGCGTCGTCTGTCAAAGATTAGTCAGTACTGGAGGAACTGATCGTTCCTCTCAATAAAGTGATGACGAACACTAGCCTCATAATCCAAATAAGCAGGAGGCAACTCAATATCATCCTCACGTATGGTTACACCAAGAAAATTAGCTATACGGGTTGCATAAATTCCACAAAAGAAATCTCCATTAAATCTATTATGATGCAACCTACGTGCAACAGTGGCTCCCGAATTATAATGTTTATCTTCTAACACAGCACTCCTAAGAACACTCAGGTCAGAGACACACATGTTACATGCTTCATCCTTACCATTTATGCACCTACCTATGAAGAGAGCAAAATAGTGTATAGCAGGAAAATGAAGGCTCCCTATGGTAGCTTGTGCTATGTATCTAGATTCCCCCACAGTTATACTAGCAAGAAAATCTCTAAATTCATATTTGCGAGGTTCACTAGTACTACCCCATTGTGGAAGTTTGCAAGCAATGGTAAAATCCTCTAAGTCCATAGTATAAGAATTTTCATAAAGATCAAACAGGACAGTTTGAGAATTGCGTGAAGATGAAAATTCAAACCTCCTCACAAAGGAACTAGTGAGATAGTGTTACTGGCGGCACTTATCTGCCTCGAACCTCACAAGATCAACGTTACGCAAATATGCGTTAAATTCTTCCTTAATTCCTGCTTGATCCATGAAGTCCTCTGAAGGCCATTCACAAGGCCGCACGGGAGCGTCCCTTGGTGGTTCATCATCAGCATCACGCATTGCAAGCCTGGGTCCTTGCTTCCTTGAAGGACCACCCTGGTACATTTTCCTAAACATATTTCTTCCTCTGCAAAATTTCTGAATTTTTTAGTAACTTCAAATAAAGTGAAGCAAACTCAACAAAATTGATAGCAACTACTCCTACAAGTGCCTAGAGCCTATATCAGGAACCATATAAATTTGACATACAGCTCAAGAACATGGTCACCTAGGGAGCACAAATTTGCAATAAATAAAGCACTAGAACAAAAACTAATTGGACCAATGGAGGAGTCACATACCAAGGAACAATCCCCCAAAGCAGTTTTGTGAGAGGTGCTCTGAGCAAGGAGATCGAAAATCGTAGGAAAATGAGCTAGAACTCGTGCTTGAGCTGGATGGTGATTTTTTTGGGAGGAAGAAGTGTGTGGGTGCAGGAATAAGTGGAGGGGAGCCACCATGGGCCCACGAGGCAGGGGGCGCGCCTAGGGGGTGGGCGCGCCCTAGACCCTCGTGCCCAAGTGCTTGCTCCCCCTGTTGTGTTCTCAGTGCCAAATATTCTCAAATATTCCAGAAAAAATCATATTAAATTGGCTGGGCATTTGGAGAACTTTTATTTTCGGGGTATTTTTTATTGCATGGATAAATCAGTAAACAGACAGAAAAATACTATTTTTACTTTATTTCAACTAAATAACAGAAAGTAAAAGGAGGGTACAGAAGGTTGTGCTTTCTAACTTCATCCATCTCATGCTCATCAAAAGGAATCCACTAACAAGGTTGATCAGGTCTTGTTAACAACCTCATTCCGAATCGAATAATACTATGTTACCTCAACGGGGATATGCACATCCCCAATAATAAGAATATCATATTTCTTCTTGACAGTAGGAAGAGGAAATTCAAAAGCTCCAAAAATAATCGAAGGAAATTTTCCAATAGAATTGATACTGTGGACTTGAGGTTGTTTCCTCGGAAAGTGTACCGTATGCTCATTACCATTAACATGAAAAGTGGCATTGCCTTTGTTGCAATCAATAACAACTCCTACAGTATTCAAAAAGGGTCTTCCAAGAATAATAGACATACTATCGTCCTCGGGAATATCAAGAATAACAAAGTCCGTTAAAATAGTAACGTTTGCAACCACAATAGGCACATCCTCACAAATACCGACAGGTATAGCAGTTGATTTATCGGCCATTTGCAAAGATATTTCAGTAGGTGTCAACTTATTCAAATCAAGTCTACGATATAAAGAAGAGGCATAACACTAACACCGGCTCCAAGATCACATAAAGCAGTTTTAACATAGTTTCTTTTAATGGAGCATGGTATAGTTGGTACTCCTGGATCTCCTAACTTCTTAGGTATTCCACCCTTGAAAGTGTAATTAGCAAGCATGGTGGAAATTTCAGCTTCCGGTATCTTTCTTTTATTTGTGATAATATCCTTCATATACTTAGCATAAGGATTCGTTTTGAGCATATCAGTTAAACGCATACGCAAGAAGATAGGTCTAATCATTTCAGCAAAGCGCTCAAAATCCTCATCATCCTTTTTCTTGGATGGTTTCGGAGGAAAAGGCATGGGTTTTTGAACCCATGGTTCCCTTTCTTTACCGTGCTTCCTAGCAACAAAGTCTCTCTTATCATAACATTGATTATTTCATTGTGGGTTATCAAGATCAACAACAGGTTCAATTTCTACATCATTATCATTACTAGGTTGAGCATCATCATGAACATCATCATTAACATTATCACTAGGTTCATGTTCATTACCGGATTGTGTTTCAGCATCAGAAATAGAAATATTATTTGGATTCTCAGGTTTTTTCAGCAATAGGTTCACTAGAAGCATGCAAAGTCCTATCATTTTTCTTTTTCTTCTTTTTAGAAGGACTAGGTGCATCTACATTACTTCTCTGAGAATCCTGCTCAATTCTCTTAGGGTGGCCTTCAGGATACAAAGGTTCCTGAGTCGTTTTACCAGTTCTAGTAGCCACTCTAACAGCATAATCATTATTCTTATTATTCAACTCATTGAGCAAATCATTCTGAGCTTTAAGTACTTGTTCTACTTGAGTGGTAACCATAGAAGCATGTTTACTAATGAGTTTAAGTTCACCTTTAACTCTAGACATATAAACACCCAAGTGTTCAATCATAAAGCATTTTGTTTTAACTGTCTACCAAAATAAGCATTAAAATCTTCTTGCTTAACCATAAAGTTATCAAATTCATCCAAACATTGGCTAGCAAACTTAGTAGGAGGGATTTCAGCTTTATCATATCTATAGAGAGAATTTACCTTTACTATCTGTGTCGGGTTATCAAGACCATGTGTTTCTTCAACAGGCGGTAAATTAAGACCATGTATTTCTTCAATAGGAGGTAAATTCTTAACATCTTCAGCTTTTATACCCTTTTCTTTCATAGATTTCTTTGCCTCTTGCATATCTTCAGGACTGAGAAATAGAACACCCCTCTTCTTCGGAGTTGGCTTAGGAGTTGGTTCCGGAAGTGTCCAATTATTTTCATTTGTCAACATATTATTCAATAGAATTTCAGCTTCATCTGGTGTTCTTTCCCTAAAAACAGAACCAACACAACTATCCGGTGGTCTCCGGAAGCATCGATTAGTCCATTATAAAAGATATCAAGTATTTCATTTTTCTTGAGAGGATGATCAGGCAAAGCATTAAGTAATTGGAGAAGCCTCCCCAAGCTTGTGGGAGATTCTCTTCTTCAATTTGCACAAAATTATATATATCCCTTAAAGCAGCTTGTTTCTTATGAGTAGGGAAATATTTAGCGAGAAGTAATAAATCATATCCTGGGACTACGCACACAACCAGGATCAAGAGAATTAAACCATATCTTAGCATCACCCTTTAATGAGAACGGAAATATTTTAAGGATATAATAGTAGCGAGTTTTCTCATCATTAGTGAACAGGGTGGCTATATCATTTAATTTAGTAAGATGTGCCACAACAGTTTCAGATTCATAGACATAGAAATGATCAGATTCAACCAAAATAATTATATCAGGGTCGACAGAGAATTCATAATCCTTATCCGTAACAAAGATGGGTGAAGTAGCATAAGCAGGATCATATTTCATTCTAGCATTCAGAGTTTTTGTTTCAGCTTAGCTAATAATTTCTTAAGATCGCTTCTATCATTGCAAGCAAGAAAGTCTCTAGCAGTTTCTTCATCCATAACATAGCCCTCAGGCACAACAGGCAATTCATATTTAGGGGGAGAATCTTCATCATCACTTTCATCAATGTTATCAGTTTCAATAATTTCATTCTCTCTAGCCCTAGCAAGTTGTTCATCAATAAATTCACCAAGTGGCACAGTAGTATCAAGCATAGAAGTAGTTTCATCTTAAGTATCATGCATAGCAAAAGTGGCATCATTAATAACACGCGACATATTAGAATTAACAGCAGAAGCAGGTTTAGGTGTCGCAAGTTTAATCATAATAGAAGGTGAATCAAGTGCAGAGCTAGATGACAGTTCCTTACCTCCCCTCGTAGTTGAGGGATAAGTTTTTGTTTTCGCGTCTTTGAAGTTCTTCATAGTGACCAGCAGATATAAATCCCAAGTGACTCAAAGAATAGAGCTATGCTCCCCGGCAACGGCGCCAGAAAATAGTCTTGATAACCCACAAGTATAGAGGATCGCAAAAGTTTTCGAGGGTAGAGTATTCAACCCAAATTTATTGATTCGACACAAGGGGAGCCAAAGAATATTCTCAAGTTTTAGCAGTTGAGTTGTCAATTCAACCACACCTGGATAACTTAATATCTGCAGCAAAGTATTTAGTAGCAAAGTAATATGGAAGTAACGGTAACGGTAGCAAAAGTAATATTTTTGGGTTTTGTAGTGATTATAACAGTAGCATCGGAAAAGTAAATACGCAAAGAACAATATGTGAAAAGCTCGTAGGCATTGGATCGATGATGGAGAATTATGCCGGATGCGGTTCATCATGTCAATCATAACATAGGGTGACACAGAACTAGCTCCAGTTCATCAATATAATGTAGGCATGTATTCCGAATATAGTCATACGTGCTTATGGAAAAGAACTTGCATGACATCTTTTGTCCTACCCTCCCGTGGCAGAGGAGTCCTAGCGGAAACTAAGGGATATTAAGTCCTCCTTTTAATAGAGTACCGGACCAAAGGATTAACACATAGTGAATACATGAACTCCTCAAACTATGGTCATCACCGGGAGTGGTCCTGATTATCGTCACTTCGGGTTGCGGATCATAACACATAGTAGGTGACTATAGACTTGCAAGATAGGATCAAGAACTCACATATATTCATGAAAACATAATAGGTTCAGATCTGAAATCATGGCACTCGGGCCCTAGTGACAAGCATTAAGCATAGCAAAGTCATAGCAACATCAATCTCAGAACATAGTGGATACTAGGGATCAAACCCGAACCAAACTAACTCGATTACATGATAAATCTCATCCAATCCATCACCGTCCAGCAAGACTACGATGGAATTACTCACACATGGCGGTGAGCATCATGAAATTGGTGATGGAGGATGGTTGATGATGATGGCGACGGATTCCCCTATCCGAAGCCCCGAACGGACTCCAGATCAGCCCTCCCGAGAGAGTTTAGGGCTTGGCGGCGGCTCCGTATCGTAAAACGCGATGAATCTTTCTCTCTGATTTTTTCTCCCCGAACACGAATATGTGGAGTTGGAGTTGAGGTCGGTGGAGCTCCAGGGGGGCCACGAGGCAGGGGGGCGCGCCCCCCACCCTCGTGGCAAGGGTGTGGGCCCCCTGGTCTTGATTCTTTTGCCAGTATTTTTTGTTATTTCCAAAAATAATCCCCGTGGAGTTTCAGGTCATTCCGAGAACTTTTGTTTCTGCACATAAATAACACCACGGCAATTCTGCTGAAAACAATGTCAGTCCGGGTTAGTTCCATTCAAATCATGCAAGTTAGAGTCCAAAACAAGGGCAAAAGTGTTTGAAAAAGTAGATACGATGGGGACGTATCAATCAACTCCTTGGTCACATTGAGCTCATTATGATGATGTCCTATCGAGTGGGCCTAGAGATACCTCTCCGTTACACGGAGTGCCAAATGCCAGTCTCGATTCGTGCCAACTCAACAGACACTTTCGGAGATACCCGTAGTATGCCTTTATAGCCACCCAATTACGTTGTGACATTAGGCACACCCAAAGCATTCCTACGGTATCCGGGAGTTGCACAATCTCATGGTCTAAGGAAATGATACTTGATATTAGAAAAGCTTTAGCAGACGAACTACACGATCTTGTGCTATGCTTAGGATTGGGTCTTGTCCATCACATCATTCTCCTAATGATGTGATCCCGTTATCAACGACATCAAATGTCCATGGTCAGGAAACCATAACCATCTATTGATCAACGAGCTAGTCAACTAGAGGCTCACTAGGGACATGTTGTGGTCTATATATTCACACATGTATTACGATTTCCGGATAACACAATTATAGCATGAACAATAGACAATTATCATGAACAAGGAAATATATTAATAACCATTTTATTATTGCCTCTAGGGCATATTTCCAACATGCCCACCTCGGGTGCCCCCCGGACCGCCTCTTTGCTCTATAAATACCCCAATATTCCCAAAACCCTAGGGGAGTCGACGAAATATTGATCTAGCCGCCGCAGAGTCCAGAACCACCAGATCCAATCTAGACACCATCTCGGATGGGGTTCACCACCTCCATTGGTGCCTCTCTGATGATGCATGAGTAGTCCTTTGTAGACCTTTAGGTCTGTAGTTAGTAGCTAGATGACATCCTCTCTCTCGCTGAATTCTCAATACAATGGTCTCTTGGAGATCCATATGATATAACTATTTTTGCGGTGTGTTTGTTGGGATCGATGAACTTTGAGTTTATGATCAGATCTATCTTTTATATCCATGAAGTATTTGAGTTTCTTTGATCTCTTTTATGCATGATTATTTATAGCCTTGTATTTCTTCTCCGATATTTGGGTTTTGTTTGGCCAACTTGATCTATTTATCTTGCAATGGGAAGAGGTGCTTTGTAGTGGGTTCGATCTTACGGTGCTTGATCCTAGTGACTGAAAGGGAACCGACACGTATGTATCGTTGGTACTAAGGATAAAATGACGGGGTCTATCTCTACATAGATAGATCTTGTCTACATCATGTCATCGTTCTTATTGCATTACTCCATTTTTCCATGAACTTAATACACTAGATGCATGCTGATAGCGGTCGATGTGTGGAGTAATAGTAGTAGATGCAGGCAGGAGTCGGTCTACTAATCTTGGACGTGATGCCTATGTAATGATCATTGCACAGATATCGTCATGATTATTTGAAGTTCTATCAATTGCCCAACAGTAATTTGTTCACCCACCGTTTGCTATTTTTCTCGAGAGAAGCCACTAGTGAAATCTACGGCCCTTGGGTCTCTTTCTCATATTATTTGCCTTCGCGATCTACTTAAATACAAAAATACTTTGCTGCACTTTATTTCATTGGCAATCTATTTATTCAATATATTACGACTTTCTCCCGTCCACACATCAATTTCTGGCGTCGTTACCCGAAAGGGATTGACAACCATTTAACACGTCGGGTTGCGAGTGGTTGTTATTTGTGTGCAGGGGCTATTTACGTTGTGTTGCTTGGTTCTCCTACTGGTTCGATAACCTTGGTTTCCTATCTGAGGGAAATACCTTCCGCTGTTGTGTTGCATCATCCCTTCCTCTTTGGGGAAATACCGACGTAGCTTCAAGCCGCATCAAAAGGAATTTCTGGCGCCGTTCTCGGGGAGGATCTTCAACATATACCAGGTTCCTAATCACAAATCTCATCTCCTAGCAATTTACATTATTTGCCATTTGCTTCTCGTTTTCCTCTCCCCCACTTCACAAAAAAAATTCCGTTTTAGTTGCCTTCTTTTTTGTTTGCCTTTTTCTCGTTCGATCTTTTGATTGGCTTGTGTTGCCATGTGTCTTCTATTTGCTTGCATCTTCGCTTGCTAAAAATTTATTGATATGGATCCTCATCCGCATGCTAATCTTTTTAAGAGATCCAATTATCATGAACTAATTTCTAGTGATTTGAGTGCACTAGATTATCTATGAAGTTTTACCCGAGAACCGTGAATTTGAAAATTGTGATGAAGAAATTTGTAAAGTGATTCATGATAGCTCCTTGAATGAAAAGCATGATTGCAATGATTTTACTATAAATTCTATTAATGTAAATTGTGCCAATAATATGCAAAACCCAAGCTTGGGGATGCTAGTTTTGCTACGTCCACTACTTATTGTAATGATCATGATTGGGGTGATTCTTCTTTTGATCTTGAAAATTTTATTCAAGCCTCAAGATGAATATGTTATTTGAAATAATATTGGAAGTGGGTTTGCAAGAGCCTCAACTTTAGGTAAAAATAATCCCACATATTTGGAGAGTGTTCAGTCTTATGAAATTTTTGATGAAAGTGGGTTTGGAGAGGTCATGACTTTAGTTGATGTTAACCCCACTATCTTGGAATATCATAAAACATTTATGCATGTGGATCGCGAAGAGAAAATTTTATATGATAGCTATATTATAGAATTTGATTATGATCCTAAATATAATTATTATGAGAGAGGAAAATATGGTTGTAGAAATTTTCCTGTTATTAAATTTCCTCTCGTTATATTGAGATTGTCAATGATTTATTCCTCTCCTTTGCGTATGCTAGATATTTCTTGTCTTGATAATTTCTTTTCCTATAGAATTCCTATGCATAGAAAGTATGTTAGAATTAAATGTGTTTGTGACATGTTTCATGATGCTCTCTTTGTGTTTCAATTATTATCTTCCGTGTGAGCATCATTGAAATCTTATGCCTAGCTAGGGGCTGATAACCCACAAGTATAGGGGATCAATTGTAGCCTCTTTCAATAAGTAAGAGTGTCGAACCCAACGAGGAGCTAAAGGTTGAACAAATATTCCCTCAAGTTCTATCGACCACCGATACAACTCTACGCACGCTTGACGTTCGCTTTACCTAAAACAAGTATGAAACTAGTACTTTATAGGTGTTTTTGGATAGGTTTGCAAGATAATAGAGAGCACGTAAATAAAAAGTAGGGGCTATTTAGGTAAATACACAATAAAGTTAGTATAGAGAGTGTGGAAAAGTGGTGGTAGGAGTTGCGAAATTATCCCTAAGCAATTGACTACTTTACTAGACCGATAGCAAGTTTTATGTGGGAGAGGCCACTGCTAGCATGTTGTAGCGACCCGACCCGAATGGATCAAGTCTCTGTGCTTAGTGTCATACCTGGATCGGTATGCTGACACACACAATACTCGAAGGATTTATAACAGAGGTAAATCACATGTATAAAGTAGCGTAAATACTATTACCTCAATCCAAAAGATAGCGGAAGCAACAAGGTTGTGGATTCCCATCAACACCAACGGCAAAGTTGAGTATAGGAAATCGTAACCCTAACGTATCACTTACTCGTCGTCTGAAAAGTCTGCAACATGAAAAGTTGCAGCCCGAAAACGGGTCAAGACATGGAATATGCCGCAAAGTAACACATAGAGAATAATGAAGGAATAAGCCTATACTACATGCATATATGGCTGGTGCAAAGCTCTATGTTTACAGCTTATGAAAAGCCAATTTTTCCTACATCAAAGGAATAAATTTTATTTTAACTATCATGGTGGTTGAAACATCATTGAGAAGGTATAACCCCAACTCAATCCCAATTAAGGTATTAAACAACCCAACAATATTAATTTAGAGTGATGAGATACATGTGAATACTCAAGTGCTAGATACTCGAATTGTCCATAACCGGGGACACGGCTAACCATGATTAGATTGTACACTCCGCAGAGGTTTGGCGCACTTTTCCCCCACAAGACTCGATCGCCTCCGCTGGTTTCTCGTGACTACATGGTGTTTGAGAAACGGATGACCGAGACACGCCTTCGTAAACATTAACTCTCTACTCCTGGATAGATCATACCAAACCTATAAAACCCACTCACCGCCGACCTACCTCTTCGAGAGCTTCACGTAACTTACTCAACTATGCTAGAGCCCATAATAGCTTGTGGCTGCACACGGAAGTTTCTAGCATGAATAATCTCAGTTCCCTTTGAGCCTGGGTGGCGGTCCATAGGAAGATCACACGGGTACCCCGGATTTCCAAAATAAAATGCATAACACCGGGTTCCCCAGTGCCTCAATCCACCCAGATGTGTATTTAAGTTGCCACCTTAAAGTAAACCATTATTTAACAACCTCACATCTGTCGTGAATATCTCTCAAACCCAAACCACGTCTACGAGCATAGTATGGCAATATAAGCATAACGTAGAAGTAACTCCCAAGGGTTTGAAAGTAACAGGGCAATAGGTTCCTACCTCATCATCTACTTCCCAACCCACAATTTAATGACATGCTAATCATGCAATGTTTGAGGATTGAGCTAATGCATAAAACTGGGTATGAAAAGGTATGATCAAGTGTTACTTGCCTGCAAAGTTGATGAAGATGATTCGCACTCAAAACTCTTGATAGTTCTACTTGTCACACTCCGGTCAATCTATCGTAAGCAATGAACAGTAGCCACACATAGGCAATCACTCAAAACATCAGAAAGAACGAAGAAACAATTCGGAAAACATCAAAACCAATCAAATAACTCTTGCAACATAAAACAATTTCTAACAGTACCAAAATTATATGGATTTGGCCTTATCAGAAGGTTTAGGTCAAGAGCTTCGATTTGCAAAAAGAATCGGCTAAATCGGAGTTACGAAACTCAAGTTATGATCAAACGAAGTTTGAATTCAAATCTGATCCAATTCAAATTTTAAACTTTCAAAAACATGTTTGAGTTGGATTATTGGATAGAGGAGATCATAACGAAGAAGTGGGCGTTGGTTTCGCTGGATTTGGATAAACGAGTAAAAAGTTATGAGTGTTTGAAGAACAGGGGCTAATCTGTGAATAAAAATATTCACAAACGAGTCCCCGCGTAAAAACTAAAATAAAAGAAAAACTAAATAGCGAACGTTCACATCGATCGCTAACGAACGAAAACCGCTCGCCATCGGACCCTAACTAACGAACGACCACTAAATAGATCTAACTAAGGAAAAACCGGTTGTAAGATAAAACCGAGGAAAACCAAAAGATTAGACCGGTCCGGGGCGGTTTTTTACCGGCTAAACGGGGGTTGGCCGGCAGCGGTCAACAATGAGGCGGGCAGCGGCTCCGGTGGTCCTCCGGCGACGGGCGTCGGCGGGAGGCGTCCATGACGGCAGAGGGCGGCGCGGGCGGAGAGCTGCAGCAAGGCTGGGCGGTGAGGAAGAGGCGGCGGCAGCGGCAGATCTCGTCGGGCGGCGGGCGGCGATCTGAGAGGAGGGGAGAGGGGAGTCGGGCCCGCCTTTTAAAGGCCGTGGAGGCGGCGATGGCGTGCGGGAGGGTGGCGGCGCGGAGTCCGGCCGGGACACGGCCGGGCGGCGTCTTGGCGGACTCGCCGGGAGGGAGGCGGTGGGCTGGGCCGGGCAAGGGGAGTCGGGCCGCCTGGGCCAGGAGGGAGATTTTAAAAAAAAAACACTAAAAATAAAAATAATATCAAATAAATAAAAATACAACATAGGCATATAATATATCAAAATTTGTAGAAAAATATTTCCTACAAGATGAACATTATTCTAGCTTCGGATAAAATCCACAAAAATTCTAATAATTCAAACAGTGCTACTGGTCCAATAAAATCCAATAAAAATCATATCAAAATTAATTCAAATTTATTTCTCTCAAATTTTCTGATGTAGGGAATCATGTTACCCTATTTTCCATATATTTTATTTTTGGAGAAAAATAATTTGAATAAAACTCAAATAACTCCAAATTGAAAATAAAAAGAACTTTGAATTTAATTCTTTGAAACTCCCAACTCATATTTCATATGTTTTGAAGAAGTCATTTTATCTTCGCTCGTGAAAATCATTGAGTTGCATAAAGTTTCAGAATAGGAAATATTCTCAAATGAATTTCAAATATTTTCAACACCCCTTGTCATTTAAATAAATGGAAGAAGTCATGTCATCTTCTCTCGTGGTTTTGTGATGAAAAGAATTTGAATTCCCGAAAATCATAAAAGCAAAATGAAAGTTTGGGAAAGTCCTTTTATTCCCTCTCATTTAACTTTCAAAAAGGTTTCGAATTCCACTCACTTTCAGTCAATCAATCAAACAATCAATCAAATCTATCTATTTATTTATAACATTCCAAAATTTAGAATTTTGGGATGTTACAAACCTACCACCCTTAAAATGAATCTCGTCCTCGAGATTCGGAGAGGCTAGAAAGAAATAGGTTAGGGTTTGGGGGTCTTCTCAAAATCCATCGATCATCACAAGGGGTATGGGGTGCTACCACCCTTAGAAGCATGGTTACGGTTCCAACAAAACTCATATACTCCATCCTTATCGTTGACAGTGTCGGTCTTCTCAGATCGTAAGGAAAATTCCTTCTCCGGCTCTTCCCAGCGGCATAACCTTTTCCTCAATCCTTTTGTCCTTTACTTCTTGGTAAGGTTGTTCCAAGACTGGGTCTTCATAGCTGACGGGTCTGGCGCCAATTCTAAACAACTATCGATATCTCATGGTGGTCAACAATTTATGGTTTCTCCTGCAGAAAACGGGTCTGGGTTGAACCTCACCGTATTTCCTACGGTTTGCAACAACTGCCTTGTACAAGGGGAAAAGAAATACCTATACTGTTCTAAGGTTTAAACAAGGTTTAATATCGTCGTCTCTCTGCTATAGGTAAGTCACTCAGATTTACCATCCCATATAGCAAAGCGAATAATAAGAGTAAGTCGGTATGGTGATCAGTCCATCCCGCACCCAAATCATTTCTTTGTACATGGTTTAGCGAATCTCGCATTCTAACACTCGGTCATCCTCACAAGCATTGCAGAATTTCTCTTGTCGACGAACCAAGTTCGGAAAATCCATTGATTTCTGCAAGCCAAACAAACATCTATCATTCCTTAACAACTCTCAGGTTTTGCGTAATCTCCTATAAGATCGTCTGTCGGTACAAGTCATAACTTCTTCCAGGGATTTTTCCTTCAGCAAGAATGTGCTTGCTTCTTGGCAGGTCCTGGGCCCTGTGGGTTATGGCCCATCTCTTCACTTGGAGTCCTTGAACACATCATCTGGGCAGCTGATCATTATCCCAACATCCAACTTCCTGGCATACTTAAATCCATCCAATTGTACTGTCTCTTTTCCTTATATTTGCACCAAACGGGGACATGATTACTCAGACTCTTCATGGAATTTTCCATTGATCCATACTTCCAACATCATACCTCCTTTATATCCAATAGTAAATTCATCTCTTCATCCTCATGGGATATCCCACCTACCGAGATGAAGACTTATACTTATGAAGTCCATACTCACTTCGTGGAACATCATTATCCTTTCCAGGGTTAAGCGTCCCACAGGTAATTTTGGCCATCTCTGCATGGCACTTCTTCAACTGGAAAACGTGAAACACATCATGAACTCCTGACAGTCCTTCGGGTGACTTCAACTTGTTAGCCAATTCTCCCATACGTTCCAAAACTCGGTATGGTCCTACAATTCTCGGGGCTAACTTTCCCTTAACTTCAAATCGTTTTAACCCCTCACAGAGGGGACACTCGAAGACATGCTCTATCTCCAATTTCATAGACTACCTCCTTGCGTTTTTGAGTATGCATAACTATTCTGCCTGGACTGAGCTACTTTCAGTCTATCTCGAATCAAATTAACATTCTCTTCCGAACCCTTGATCACATTTGGTCCAAACAACTGACCGTCTCCAACGTCATCCCACACTCTCTTGGGGTATCAAACATATCGAGACAAAACTCATATTCATTTTGTCTGAAATCCATTCAGTGGGTATCCTTATCTTTTCCAGGGGTCAACGGTTCTTACAGGGTACTACCACCCTTAAAATGTTCCAATATTCCATAGACCATATTTCTCATGCCCTCGAACTTGGTCAACCTCTTTCCTCATAGGGTAACTCATAAAATCCAAAGCAGTACCAACACTGCTAACTTTATTGATTCTGAAATTATTACAATCTCTTGCTTTTCCATTACATGTCTCAACTCAACATCTCAATATAATAGAAAAAGCTCTCACTTCTACTACTCCATTTATTCTGTTACAAATTCAACTATATATCACCAGTCTCCTTCTCCTTCGGACAATCTCTGGCAAAGTGCCCTGCTACATTACAACGGAAACATATTACTTCTGACGGGTTTCGAGGTTTCCTCATGATCACATAGCCTCCTTGGGTCCTCGGCTTCCATTTTGGGCAAGTGTTGATGTAGTGCCCTGACTCCTTGCATTTGTAACAGGTGACATGACTCAGGTCCTTCCTGGAATCCAATCTATTCCTCTTCCTGGACCTTTCTGTTCCAATCAGGGCTTCTATTTCCTGTGGGTCATACTCTACTTCCTCTATCGGGAATTCTACTAGATCTCCATTCAGACAATCTTGGGAGATGTGTCCCTCTTCTCCACATGAATAGCATGACTTGGTGCGGGCTTTCATTTTGTTTCCTTTGTGTGTGTCCTCAACATCTTCCTTCATCACAGGTTCTTCTAACATCTCCATGAGGGCTCCTTTCATTTCTTCTTTCTTCTGCTGGATGGTTCTCTGTACCATAGTGTAAATGTGACACTGAGCAGGGTAGTGGGTAGTTCCTTCACACAAGAAACAAGTAAAATGTCTAGTTGGGCATTCTTCAGTTGGGTGACTTCCTTCACAATTAGGGCATTCATCCTTGTGTTCCTTATGGGTGTGTCCTATTTCTCCACAGAGCTTGCATGCACAAGGTTTCTTCATATCCTTTCCATAAGGCTCCAATTTCTGGGACACAAACCTAGACTTTGACAAAGTCAATTTAATTTCTTTCCAAGTGGTTACTCCTTGCCATCCATTGATGGTTTGGTACATCCTCCACCAAGTAGCAGCACCTCTTTCAAAGCATTGAAGAGCTTGCTGGGCCATATCCTTTCCGACTACAGGATTATTCTCCATGTGATCCTCCATGTTCTGAATCCATCGGTCCGTCTTCAATTGACTCATCGGTCCCGAAAATACGAGCTCATCTCCATTCATCATCTATAGAGTCCATGGATTATGGGGTGAGATAAGAGGGATAGAGAGGGATACACACAATGCAAACAAAAGTTTTAAAAAGGCAGATTTTATTGTGGCTGTCGGAAAAACATCAAACAAATGACAGCTCACAATCGTCGCATCTAACGTAAGGTATATAACTGGGGTTTGGTCTTCTAAAGGTCAAATGAATCTTCAATGCCATCAAACTCTTCAAGTCTTGTTCATGTCTCCGATGGCTTCTTCCCATCGTGCTTGTCCTTCTCAAGTTCTTTTGTCAAATCATCTCTGTTGACGCGAAGTCTCTCGCGACGTCCTTTAATATTTCTGGAGTGGCATTCCAAACTTCTAGTTTCAACTTCCTTGACATGAACCATGATCCCATCGCCCTTCAAATTTAATCTCCCGGTATCTCGAGGTTTTGTTCCTCCAGGTTGGTTACTTCAACTTCTGGTTCCTGAGTTCTTCACCAATTGCCTTCTTGTCAAATACGGCTTCTTGCAGATCCATCTTAAACTCCTTGATGTAATACTCCAGATCCTGGCGATACGCCATCTAAGGTTAAAACTGCATCTTTTGCTGATAGGTGCTCCATTAGCCTTCTACCATCCAATCATTCCATGCATATGCATGCTTAACTCAACACGGTGACAATAGCATAAGCGGGCGATAACATCATGGATAGCGTGTTTCTGCTCTTGTCATTTCCATGAGCTATCGTTCCAAAGTCGATATCTCCTGTCTTGGGGTTTTCCTGACAAAACTTTGAGTTACTAACTCTCCATGCTCCGGTCTTTCTCCGATACACCTTGATCTCGGGTATTGACAACTTCCATAGTCTGCCAGGTTCCATAAAGGTAGCCTTCCTAGGTCATACAAATCTGGGAATTCTTCAGAGCCTTCAAAATCTCCTAGTCTTCGGAGTCTTCAACGGTTGTAGTTTCCATTTACACGGTAAAATCCTCTTCATTCCAAATGGTCTTGGTTGTCCAATATCTTGTCTCCTTGGAGTGCTCTTATCAGTCGAATCTTCGAGTGGTCAAAAAGGAAAAGGGGTATGGTCTCGCTAAAAGGGAATATTTGAATAAGCTCAGAAGAGAAGAGAGGTAAAAGATCTTTTGAAAATGAAGTTGTAGAGAAAAATCTTTCCTATGGGCTTGTCAGTTTCTAGGGTCACGTCCTATAGTCAACATGTGCTCTGATACCATCTTGTAGCGACCCGACCCGAATGGATCAAGTCTCTGTGCTTAGTGTCATCCCTGGATCGGTATCTTTGACACACACAATACTCGAAGGATTTATAACAGAGGTAAATCACATGTATAAAGTAGCGTAAATACTATTACCTCAATCCAAAAGATAGCGGAAGCAACAAGGTTGTGGATTCCCATCAACACCAACGGCAAAGTTGAGTATAGGAAATCGTAACCCTAACGTATCACTTGTCGTCTGAGAAGTCTGTAACATGAAAAGTTGCAGCCCGAAAACGGGTCAGCACATGGAATATGCTGGCAAAGTAACACATAGAGAATAATGAAGGAATAAGCCTATACTACATGCATATATGGCTGGTGCAAAGCTCTATGTTTACAGTTTTGTGAAAAGCCAATTTTTCCCTACATCAAAGGAATAAATTTTATTTTAACTATCATGGTGGTTGAAACATCATTGAGAAGGTATAACCCCAACTCAATCCCAATTAAGGTATTAAACAACCCAACAATATTAATTTAGAGTGATGAGATACATGTGAATACTCAAGTACTAGATACTCAGAATTGTCCATAACCGGGGACACGGCTAACCATGATTAGATTGTACACTCTGCAGAGGTTTTCGCACTTTTCCCCACAAGACTCGATCGCCTCCGTTGGTTTCTCGCACTTCATGGTGTTTGAGAAGCGGATGACCGAGACACGATCTTTCGTAAACATTAACTCTCTACTCCGGATAGATCATACCAAACCTATAAAACCCACTACCTGCTGACCTACCTCTTCGAGAGCTTCACGTAACTTACTCAACTATGCTAGAGCCCATAATAGCTTGTGGCTGCACACGGAAGTTTCTAGCATGAATAATCTCGATTCCCTTTGAGCCCTGGTGGCGGTCCATAGGAAGATCACTGCGGGTACCCGGGATTTCCAAAATAAAACAGACAACACTGGTTCCCCAGTGCCTCAATCCACCCAGGATGTGTATTTAAGTTGCCACCTTAAAGTAAACCATTATTTAACAACCTCACATCTGTCGTGAATATCTCTCAAACCCAAACCACGTCTGAGCATAGCATGGCAATATAAGCATAACGTAGAAGTAACTCCCAAGGGTTTGAAAGTAACAGGGCAATAGGTTCCTACCTCATCATCTACTTCCCAACCCACAATTTAATGACATGCTAATCATGCAATGTTTGAGGATTGAGCTAATGCATAAACTGGGTATGAAAAGGTATGATCAAGTGTTACTTGCCTGCAAAGTTGATGAAGATGATTCGCACTCAAAACTCTTGATAGTTCTACTTGTCACACTCCGGTCAATCTATCGTAAGCAATGAACAGTAGCCACACATAGGCAATCACTCAAAACATCAGAAGGACGAAGAAACAATTCGGAAAACATCAAAACCAATCAAATAACTCTTGCAACATAAAACAATTTCTAACAGTACCAAAATTATATGGATTTGGCCTTATCAGAAGGTTTAGGTCAAGAGCTTCGATTTGCAAAAGAATCGGCTAAATCGAGATTCTGAAACTCAAGTTATGATCAAACGAAGTTTGAATTCAAATCTGATCCAATTCAAATTTTAAACTTTCAAAAACATGTTTGAGTTGAATTAGTGGATAGAGGAGATCATAACGAAGAAGTGGGCGTTGGTTTCGCTGGATTTGGATAAATGAGTAAAAAGTTATGAGTGTTTGAAGAACAGGGGCTAATCTGTGAATAAAAATATTCACAAACGAGTCCATGGCAGAAAAACTAAAATAAAAGAAAAAAACTAAATAGCGAACGTTCGTTACCGATCACTAACGAACGAAAACCGTCTGCTACCGGACCCTAACTAACGAACGACCACTAAATAGATCTAACTAAAAGGAAAAACCGGTTTTAAGATAAAACCGAGGAAAACCAAAAGATTAGACCGTCCGGGCGGTTTTACCGGCTAAACGGGGTTGGCGGCAGCGGTCAACGGTGAGGCGGCAGCTCGGTGGTCCTCCGGCGACGGGCGTCGTGGGAGGCGTCCCGCGACGGCAGAGGGCGGCGCGGCAGCGGAGAGCGGCAGAAGCTGGGCGGTGAGGAAGAGGCGGCGGCGGCGGATCTCGTCGGCCGGCGGCGGCGGCTTGAGCAAAAGGCGGCGGCAGCGATCTGCGAGAGGAGGGGAGAGAGGGGAGTCGGGGCCCGCCTTTTAAAGGCCAGGGGAGGGGCGATGGCGTGCAGGAGGGGCTGGGGCGGCGCGGAGTCCGGCTGGGACACGGCCGTGGCGTGTCAAGGCGGACTCCCGCCGGGAGGGAGGCGGTCATTGGCCGGGCCTGGCTCAAGGGGAGGCCGGGCCGGCCCAGTTCATGGAGGGAGATTTTTTAAAAAAACACTAAAAATAAAAATAATATCAAATAAATAAAATACAACATAGGCATATAATATATCAAAATTTGTAGAAAAATATTTCCTACAAGATGAACATTATTCTAGATTCAGATAAAATCCACAAAAATTCTAATAATTCAAGCGATTACTCTTGGTCCAATAAAATCCAATAAAAATCATATCAAAATTAATTCAAATTTATTTCTCTCAAATTTTCTGATGTAGGGAATCATGTTACCCTATTTTCCATATATTTTATTTTTGGAGAAAAATAATTTGAATAAAACTCAAATAACTCCAAATTGAAAATAAATTCAAAAGAACTTTGAATTTAATTCTTTGAAACTCCCAACTCATATTTCATATGTTTTGAAGAAGTCATTTTATCTTCGCTCGTGAAAATCATTGAGTTGCATAAAGTTTCAGAATTGGAAATATTCTCAAATGAATTTCAAATATTTTCAACACCCTTGTCATTTAAATAAATGGAAGAAGTCATGTCATCTTCTCTCCGTGGTTTTGTGATGAAAAGAATTTGAATTCGAAAATCATAAAAGCAAAATGAAAGTTTGGGAAAGTCCTTTTATTCCCTCTCATTTAACTTTCAAAAAGGTTTCGAATTCCACTCACTTTCAGTCAATCAATCAAACAATCAATCAAATCTATCTATTTATTTATAACATTCCAAAATTTAGAATTTTGGGATGTTACACATGTCATCCCTGACTTGGAATTCTATGCACTTATGATAGGAAATATTAGCAAGCATCAACAACTACTAACGTTCAGGAAGGTATATCCCAACCATAGCATTAAGATATAAATTGATAGTTTCATCAAAACAAGCAAACTATGCATCAAAAACAGAATCTGTCTAAAACAGAAAAGTCTGTAATAATCTGAACATTCACCATACTTCTGATACTTGAAAAATTCTGCCGAAATTAGGAAAAATAAAAAATTTGTATAGAAATACAATGCGAAAAGAATCAGAACCGTTTGACGTTCCAGTAAAAGAATTAAAAAAACGCGCACTACAGCCAAAGTTTATGTCCTGCACCGCACAAACCAACAAGCATTGTAAACATCCTAAAGGCAAACCTTGGCACATTATTTTTATAAAACAATGGATTGTACAAGGGGATAATTAACTTTGTTGAAAAGTTTCTGTAATTAAGATTCACAAAGTTTCCATGGGCATGAACAAAGTTCAAGGATGTCCCCCACTTTCACAATGCTGTTCTATCTCACTTTCACTTTTCTTTTTGAAAATATTTGGGTTCCCCTCTTTATTTTTTTTGTTTTTAAATTATATAAAAGCACTCAACAGAAAGAAATGACTCTCTAAAACTTCCGGGTTGTCTCCCTGGCAGCGCTTTCTTTAAAGCCATTAAGCAAGACATATAGTGCTAAAGTAGTGAATCCACCCGGATCCCAAGGTATATCAAAGCCAATTTTAATTAGCAATGATTTGGCATTTAGTAGTGAGCACAAAATAAAGTATATCAAGCAACAATGAAGTCTAACTCTCTTCCTATGCATCGGCATGTCATAAAAGAACAATTCATGCACACATAGTAAAGGCCAATGCATAGTATAAACAGTTTCTTGCAATTTTTTCGTGTTGGAAACATAAAGAGGCGGAGATGTAGTTCCTCTCTCATAATAATTGCAAGTAGGAGCAGCAAGCACATGCATATTATATCTATCAAAATCATCATGTGCAACGGTAAAAGGCAAACCATCAATATAATCCTTAATAAAGGCAAACTTCTCTGATATAGTGTAGTCGGGAGAATTCAAAAAGATAATAGGACTATAATGCATGGGTGCAATAGCAACTATTTCATTTTTAACATAAGGAACTATAGCAAGTTCATCTCCATATGCATAATTCATATTGGATTCTTGGCCACAAGCATAGCAAGCATCATCAAAAAGGGATATTTCAAAAGAATCAACGGGATCAATCATCATAGCAATCATCCTTCGGTAAGCACGAAGGGAAATTAAACAATGTATGAGTTGAAGAGTTACTCTTATTAGAAGGTGGGCATGGGTAGCTAATCCGCTCTTCCTCCTTTTGTTCTTCGCTCTCCTCATCATCTTTTTCATCCAATGAGCTCTTAGTTTCATCAATTTCTTCTTCCATAGACTCCTGCAAAATATTAGTCTCTTATTGGAAAGCGGAGACTTTCTCAATAAATGCATCAATATCGGAATTGAATTCATAATTGGCATAGCAATATTTAAGGATAGCTAAATTTTCAGGTCTATAAACAACATCATAAAGATTTTCAAACTCTATGAACATAGATTCAATTTCATAAGCACCTATAAAAGCAACAAATTCTTCTATTTGTTCCACATCATAGTAATCATATATACCACTAGCATAAGAAGCTAAGGTTTTATTATCATTAAATTCGCATGAAAAGGGAAGGCGTGGAGCCTTCATCGTAGAGCAACAAGTATAATCATATCTCAAGCATAGTTGCCTAGCATACCAATGTAACATATGAATTTGATCCCATAATAGTTTCCCTTTTTGATTCAAGCGATAATCCCTAAAGTATTCACGTTGATCCAACATGTTTACCATAACATAGTTGAATGGGGTTTTCTCAGGATTATTAAAGTAGTACATAATATCTTTCACATAGCGAGCATCGAGGGTTTTAGGAGGTTACCCATCTCCATGAGTAGCAAGTACACCTAATTTTTTTGGTACTTCGTGTTCCATATCCATAACTAAAGATAGAGAACAACTAAGAACAACAAATAAAAATTACTTAGTGATAAAGCAAACAAGCACACACGAGAATATTCACCCCACGCTATGACTCCCCGACAACGGCAACTAAGAACTGGCACTGGGCACTGGATCAATATGTTAGTCCCAAAAATAGTATAAAAAGTTGCCAAAAAGTATATGAAAGTTGTATAATGTTGGCATGGAACAATAAAAAATTATAGATACGACGGAGACGTATCAGTATCCCCAAGCTTAATTCCTGCTCGTCCTCGAGTAGGTAAATGATAAAAAAGATAATTTTTGATGTGGAATGCTACCTAGCATAATCTTGATCACATATCTAATCATGGCATGAATATTAAGACACGAGTGATTCAAAGCAATAGTCTATCTTTTGACATAAAAACAATAATACTTCAAGAATACTAACCAAGCAATTATGTCTTATCAAAATAACATAGCCAAAGAAATCTCATCCCTACAAAATCATATAGTCTGGCTATGCTCCATCTTCACCACACAAAGCATTCAAATAGTGCACACCCCCGATGACAAGCCAATCAATTGGTTCATACTTTTTAACGCGCTTCAGCCTTTTCGACCCTCACACAATACATGAGCGCAAGCCATGGATATAGCACTATATCATAAGGAAATCAATCAAAGAACACCTCATGCTCCGACTTTGTTACATAACGGTTCACCATACGTGCATGCTACGGGACTTGCAAACTTCAACACAAGTATTTCTCAATTTCACAATTACTCAACTAGCACGAATCTAATATCACCACCTTTATATCGCAAAACTATTGCAAGGAATCAAACATATCATATTTAGTGATCTACAAGTTTTATGTAGGATTTTATGACTAACCATGTGAATGACCAATTCATGTCATCTCTCTAAATAGATATAAGTGAAGCAAGAGAGTTTAATTCTTTCTAAAAAAGATATGCCCACGCTCTAACAAATATAAGTGAAGCAAAAGAGCATTCTACAAATGGCGGTTTTCTATGTGAACAGAAACAGGCAATCCAAACTTCAAATGATATAAGTGAAGCACATGAAGCATTCTATAAAGCCATACTCAAAAGATATAAGTGAAGTGCAAAGAGCATTCTATAAATCAACCAAGGACTATCTCATACCAGCATGGTGCATAAAAGAAAAGAAAAGTGAAAACTAAATGCAAAAGACACTCCAAGATTGCACATATCGCATGAACGAAACGAATCCGAAAACATACCGATACTTGTTGAAGAAAGAGGGGATGCCTTCTGGGGCATCCCCAAGCTTAGACGCTTGAGTCTCCTTGAATATTTACTTGGGGGTGCCTCGGGCATCCCCAAGCTTGAGCTCTTGCCTCTCTTCCTTCTTCTCACATCGAGACATCCTCGATCATCGAACACTTCATCCAAACAAAACTTCAACAGAATCTGTCTAAAACAACCAATTAGTATAATAAAGCAAATCACTACGTTAAGTACTGTTGCAAAACCAATTAATATTTTGTTTTTGCATTGTGGCTACTGTAATATAACTTTTTTCATGGCTTAATCCACTGATATAAATTGATAGTTTCATCAAAACAAGCAAACTATGCATCAAAAACAGAATCTGTCTAAAACAGAAAAGTCTGTAATAATCTGAACATTCACCATACTTCTGATACTTCAAAAATTCTGCCAAAATTAGGAAAAATAAAAAATTTGTATAGAAAGAAAGTGTGAAAAGAATCAGAACAGTTTGACGTTCCAGTAAAAAATTAAAAAATGCGCACTACAGCCAAAGTTTCTGTCCTGCACCGCACAAACCAACAAGCATTGTAAACATCCTAAAGGAAAACCTTGGCACATTATTTTTTATGAAACAATGGATTTGTACAAGGGGATAATTATTTTTGTTGAAAAGTTTCTGTAATTAAGATTCACAAAGTTTCCATGGGCATGAACAAAGTTCAAGGACGTCACCCACTTTCACAATGCTCTTCTATCTCACTTTCACTATTCTTTTTAAAAAGTTTTGGGTTCCCCTCTTTATTTATTTTGTTTTTAAATTATATAAAAGCACTCAACAGAAATAAATGACTCTCTAAAACTTCCGGGTTGTCTCCCTGGCAGCGCTTTCTTTAAAGCCATTAAGCTAGGCATATAGTGCTCAAGTAGTGAATCCACCCGGATCCCAAGGTATATCAAAGCCAATTTTAATTAACAATGATTTGGCATTTAGTAGTGAGCACAAAATAACATATATCAAGCAACAACAAAGTCTAAATCTCTTCCTATGCATCGACATGTCATGAAAGAACAATTCATGCACACATAGTAAAGGCCAATGCATAGTATAAACAGTTTCTTGCAATTTTTTCGTGTTGGAAACATAAAGAGGCGGAGATGTAGTTCCTATCTCATAATAATTGCAAGTAGGAGCAGCAAGCACGTGCATATTATATCTATCAAAATCATCATGTGCAACGGTAAAAGGCAACCCATCAATATAATCCTTAATAAAGGCAAACTTCTCTGATATAGTGTAGTCGGGAGAATTCAAAAAGATAATAGGACTATCATGCGTGGGTGCAATAGCAACTATTTCATGTTTAACATAAGGAACTATAGCAAGTTCATCTCCATATGCATAATTCATATTGGATTCTTGGCCACAAGCATAGCAAGCATCATCAAAAAGAGATATTTCAAAAGAATCAACGGGATCATAACAATCATCATAGCAATCATCCTTCGGTAAGCACGAAGGGAAATTAAACAATGTATGAGTTGAAGAGTTACTCTCATTAGAAGGTGGGCACGGGTAGCTAATCTGCTCTTCCTCCTTTTGTTCTTCGCTCTCCTCATCATCTTTTTCATCCAACGAGCTCTTAGTTTCATCAATTTCTTCTTCCATAGACTCCTGCAAAATAGTAGTCTCTTCTTGGACAGCAGAGACTTTCTCAATAAATGCATCAATATCGGAATTGAATTCATAATTGGCATAGCAATATTTAAGGATAGCTAAATTTTTAGGTCTATAAACAGCATCATAAAGATTTTCAAACTCTTTGAACATAGATTCAATTTCATAAGCACCTATAAAAGCAACAAATTCTTCTATTTGTTCCACATCATAGTAATCATATATACCACTAGCATAAGAAGCTAAGGTTTTATTATCATTAAATTCGCATGAAAAGGGAAGGCGTGGAGCCTTCATCCTAGAGCAACAAGTATAATCATATCTCAAGCATAGTTGCCTAGCATACCAATGTAACATATGAATTTGATCCCATAATAGTTTCCCTTTTTGTGTCAAGCGATAATCACTAAAGTATTCACGTTGATCCAACGTGTTTCTCGTAACATAGTTGAATGGGGTTTTCTCAGGATTATTAAAGTAGTACATAATATCTTTCACATAGCGAGCATCGAGGGTTTTAGGAGGTTACCCATCTCCATGAGTAGCAAGTACACCTAATTTTTTTTGGTACTTCGTGTTCCATATCCATAACTAAAGATAGAGAACAACTAAGAACAGCAAATAAAAATTACTTAGTGATAAAGAAAACAAGCACACACGAGAATATTCACCCCACGCTATGACTGCCCGGCAACGGCGCTAGAATAAGGTCTTGATAACCCACAAGTATAGGGGATCAATTGTAGCCTCTTTCGATAAGTAAGAGTGTCGAACCCAACGAGGAGCTAAAGGTAGAACAAATATTCCCTCAAGTTATATCGACCACCGATACAACTCTACGCATGCTTGACGTTCGCTTTACCTAAAACAAGTATGAAACTAGAAGTACTTTGTAGGTGTTTCTGGATAGGTTTGCAAGATAATAGAGAGCACGTAAATAAAAAGTAGGGGCTGTTTAGGTAAAGACTCAATAAAGTTAGTATAGCGAGTGTGGAAAAGTGGTGGTAGGAGTTGCGAAATTGTCCCTAAGCAATTGACTACTTTACTAGACCGATAGCAAGTTTTATGTGGGAGAGGCCACTGCTAGCATGTCATCCCTGACTTGGAATTCTATGCACTTATGATTGGAACTATTAACAAGCATCCGCAACTACTAACATTTATTAAGGTATAACCCAACCATAGCATTAAGATATATTGGTCCCCCTTCAATCCTGTATGCATCAATTTCTATGCTAGGTTGAAGCTTCTGTCACTCTTGCCCTCCAATACATAGTCCTATCAATATACAACTAACCCTATGGTGTGATCCACGCGCGCGCTCATATGATGGGCACCAATGGACAGCAACATAACCACAAGAAAATTAAATCAATCATAGCAATTCATCAACCACCGATAGGACAACGAAAATATACTTAGACATCATAGGATGGCAACACATCATTGGATAATAATATGAAGCACAAAGCACCATGTTCAAGTAGAGGGTACAGTGGGTTGCGGGAGGGTGGACCGCTGTAGATAGAGGGGCGAAGGTGATGGAGATGTTGGTGAAGATGGCAGAGGTGTTGGTGAAGATCGTGGTGATGATGATGGTGGCCACGACAGCGTTCCGGTGCCACCGGAAGAGGGGGGAGAGGGGGCCCCTTCTTCTTCTTCCTCCATGACCTCCTCCCTAGATGGGAGAAGGGTTTCCCCTCTGGTCCTTGGCCTCCATGGCATGGGAGGGGCGAGAGCCCCTCCAAGATTGGATCTGTCTCTCTCTGTTTCTGCGTTCTGGGGTTCTGCCCTTTCACTGTTTCATAAATATATGGAGATCCTTAACTCCGATTGGATTGAAACCTTCGCCAAGCTTTCTTGCGGCCAAAGAAGAGCAGCAACCGCCTTAAGGGGGGCCCAGGCGCGGCCCCCTGCCTCGTGCCCCCCTCGGGCACCGTCTCGCGTTGATTCTTCTTCCCATATTCTCCAAATATCCCAAAAATATTCTCCGTCCATTTTTATCCCGTTTAGATTCCGTTTGATATGGGGTTTCTGCGAAACATAAAACATGCAACAAACAGGAACTGGCACTGGGGACTGGATCAATATGTTAGTCCCAAAAATAGTATAAAAAGTTACCAAAAAGTATATGGAAGTTGTATAATATTGGCATGGAACAATAAAAAATTATAGATACGACGGAGACGTATCAGGGGCGTGAAACAATAGCGCTTGTTGGGAGGCAACCCAATGAATAAAATTTATATTTGCTTATTTTGCTTTTCTGTTCTTGAGTGTTAGCACAATTATGCTACTGTTATGATTGTGTTTTTTTGTGTTTTAATTAGTTTTTGTGCCAAGTAAAGCCTTTAGGATCTTCTTGGGTGACAGTTCACTACTAGGGAAAAGCCTAGCAGCAGCGCGGATTCTAGGTATATTAGTAGCGCGGGGACCAGCGCTACTAATAAGGCGCTACAGCTAACCCGTAGCAGCAGCGCGTGCATGCCCGCGCTACTGCTATACAAGTGTAGCAGCAGCGTGCTGCGTGGAAGCTTGTTACTGCTAATAGCTCTAGCGTGCTTTGGTTGGACGCGCTACTGCTACTGTCACGCTGCTGCTAACTTTTCTCCACTCTCTACTGCTAATTTTAGTAGTTTTTGATTTTTTTTTTCTGCATATATGTTTTGTATTTGAACAGGCTTTATAGAAGAACCTTTAGCAGATACAAATGTCATCATGATACACATACAAATGGCTGCGAGACCACAAATGTAATCATAGCATATACATACAAATAGTCTCATCATAATCATCATCCAACACAAAGTGGTATCTCGTCATCATCTCGAAAATAGCGATACATGCAAGCCTCGAATACTTGCAACTACAATGTCATCCATCTAAACAATGGTATACGCGAGAAGAGCTATCAATATGAGTGAGAGCGGAACTATGCAGTACATGAGGCGGTGGTTACGAGTCCTCTCTTGCGCTAGCGTGAATCTCAAGTAACTAGCTTCTCCTTCTTGTCTGCTTTTGAAGCCTTTATGGCTGCTTCCCGAGACCCCATTCACTTGCGCCTGACACTCAGACCACTCGTTGTACACCCCCGAAACCTTCCCTTTGTACACGACATAGCACTGCCATCTCGCCATCAAGAAACTAGGTACCTGTTAGAGATGCATCTTCATCAAGAGGATGTACAATCATATGCAACAAAATATACTAGAGCAACACGAAAAAGAAAAGGGTTAGCAGCTAGATGCAACATACAGTACGCAAACTAATTAACTAGAGGTACGCAGGTCATTGTACCCAAACTAACAAAGTAGCGTTACGCAAGTTCGACAGGGACCGTGGACATCACAAAGTTTCATCGCAACAAAAAGTATACAAGTTCAACCGACACATATCATCATCATCGGCATCGTAAATAACTCGAAGTTCCATCCTTCCATATCATCGAGGATGGACCCTAGCTTCTTGAACGACGTGAGGTCATGACGTTGCATGCCTATGCGAGTTCGGACGTCAGCTCGCGATATAGGGCCGTGGTGGAACATCCCCTTCTCATCGACGACTTCTTTCATGATGATCGTCGCAATGTCCCTTTGGATGTGAAAGAAGTCATCTCTAAGTTTATAATCCGCTTCTCCATGAGATTCTACCCACTTGTGGATATGATCATCATTTCTGCTTGCCATGCGAAGCTTTTGGTGATCCGTATGAACTCAATCATGAGATGGAGGATGTAGAATCCATCTTTCTTGCTTGGTTTTGGGACATGGATGTAGCGAAGTTAGTTTTTATGCTTGTGAAGCCCATATTCTTGTTCCTTTGTTTCCTGATCTGCATGTGGCCACCTCTAATGTTGAAGCCTTGGAGAGCATCATCTAGAATATTCATTATGTGGGTGTAGTCCATCTTCTCGTAGTCTCTAGAAGGTTCGAAATACACGGCGTGGAAGACTCGTGGGTAAAGAACGATAAGGACGGCGCGCCCGTTGCTGGGGGGAAAAGACACCTCAAATTATTCTCCATATGAGCGAGAAGGAATGATTGAAATGTACGAAAGGGTTGTCCGGAACTGCCTTACTTTGGATGATAAGCCAGGAGGACAATTTCCTGGTCTTATTATGTACCATGAAGTTTTGGAGGTAGTCCCTAGCAGTTTCATGCTCAAAGTCGCCGAGACTCAAGAAAGACTCGTGCATGTAGTACGGATCCGCCACACAGATTTGCGAGACTTCTTCTCTCTTCATGACAGAGCTCATATGTAGCGCAAAAAGGCACACGATTGTAAAATCGAGCCGCCTTGTCAGAAACATCTCAAAGATATGGTCAAACCGTAGGAAGAACACCACCGCGGGCTGTGTGTTGACGTAGCACTTCCCCTCAGGCACACAAGCCGCGTATGTCAGATATCCTGGATCCTTCGAGGCTAGTAGGCTTTTCTCAGTTGACAGCACATGGTTGCAGTCTCCTGAGATCCCCTGATAGTGCCTCCAGCAGTTTCGGCGGTAGCATCGGCTCGCCTGTGAGATGGAACATGGCCGCACCTTTCACGGGTACACGCTCTTCAGAATCCATCGTCTGGCTGCTATGTGCTCTAGCTTGTTTGGAGGCAACTATCTTCCCCAATCTCTTCCTCTCGTTTTTCTTGGGCACACCTTCCAGACCCTTCCTTAACCCCTGCCCCAGTGTTCCCGGGCTAAGCACTGTACGACCCCCGGCTAGATGAGCCTATGTTGAGGCGGCATCTTCAGGCGTGTCCTGTGAGGATTTCATGAAGAGAGCCTTTTTGCAATCCCTGCTACGACCTTCCTGCCCAGGCAGATCATCCATATCCTCATTAGCATGCTGATAGTCCAATTCGTCATATGGTTGACTCATCATATCTAAGTCACCCCCATACCGTTTGTATTGAAGAAACCCATTGGGTCGACCTCCGTCTCATCATCCATTCTCTGTTCTACAGACCGACATAACAGCCAAGATTATTGCACCCCTTCATCACGTCGTCCGCCGCTCTCACCCAGCACTACAGGAGCTGGTAATTGCGTAGGCGGAGTGTGATAACCCACAGGTATAGGGGATCAATTTTAGCCTCTTTCGATAATTAAGAGTGTCGAACCCAACGAGGAGCTAAAGGTAGAACAAATATTCCCTCAAGTTCTATCGACCACTGATACAACTCTACGCACACTTGACGTTCGCTTTACCGGAAACAAGTATGAAACTAGAAGTACTTTGTAGGTGTTTATGGATAAGCTTGCAAGAAAGTAAAGAGCACATAAATAAAGACTAGGGGCTGTTTAGATAAAGACACAACTAAATTAGTTTTAGTAAAGAGTTTGTTGTCACGAGAAAGTTATTTGTCCCTAGGCAATCGATAACTAGACCGGTAATCATTATTGCAATTTTATTTGAGGGAGAGGCATAAGCTAACATACTTTCTCTACTTGGATCATATGCACTTATGATTGGAACTCTAGCAAGCATCTGCAACTACTAAAGATCATTAAGGTAAAACCCAACCATAGCATTAAAGTATCAAGTCCCCTTTATCCCATACACAAACAACCTACTTACTCGGGTATGTGCTTACATCACACCACGCCACCCACCATAAGCAAATCATGAACATATTGCAAACCCTACAGCTGAATCCCTCACGCTATGCCGACACGTAGAGCACCATAGGACAACACCAATAATAAAACATGCAACTCAAACCAATCTTGATCATCAAATAGCCCATAGGACAAAACAGATCTACTCAAACATCATAGGATAGCCATACATCATTGGGAAATAATATATAGCGTTGAGCACCATGTTTAAGTAGTGATTACAGCGGGTAAGAGAGAGGTTACACCACTACATAGAGGGGGAAGAGTTGGTGACGATGGCGGTGAAGTTGTTGGTGAAGATGGCGGTGATGATGATGGCCTCGGTAGCGCTCCGGCGCCACCGGAAGCAAGAGGGAGAGGTGCCCCTTCGTCTTCTTCTTCCTTGACCTCCTCCCTAGATGGGAGAAGGGTTTCCCCTCTGGTCCTTGGCTCCCATGGCGTGGGAGGGGCGAGAGCCCCTCCGAGATTGGATCTATCTCCTTGTTTCTCTCTGTTTCGCGTTACGTTACTGCTGCCTTTTCACCGTTTCTTTTATATCCGGAGATCCAGAATTCGATTGGACTGAAACCTTCGCCGTGATTTTTTTCCAAAAATTAGCTTTCTTACGGCCGAAGAAGGGCATCAACTGCCTTACGGGTGGCCCACGAGGGTGGGGGCGCGCCCTCTTGGTACGGGCGTGGGCCCCTGCCTCGTGGCCACCTCGGACACCATTTTGCATTGATCTTTCTCCCAGATTTTCCAAATATTCCAAAAATAAGCTCCGTCCGTTTTTATCCCGTTTGGACTCCGTTTGATATGGATATTCTGCGAAACCAAAAACATGCAACAAACAGGAACTGGCACTGGATCAATATGTTAGTCCCAAAAATAATATAAAAAGTTGCCAAAAAGTATATATGAAAGTTGCATAATATTGGCATGGAACAATAAAAAATTATAGATATGACGGAGACATATCAGGGTGGTGGTCTCCGCACATGCTTGTTGATGTGTGGTTATTGGTGTGCTCTCGGTCGGCTCCAGATGAATAAGATTCTTCGGCCATAGCAGCACCCAACCCTTGCAGCTTCCAATCCGCGGCGGGGTCTCGTCGTCCTCTCCCACATGCTTTGTCGAGGAGGAAAATCCTCGTGCCCGATTTCACACCGACAAGTTAACCTGAAGTGCCCAGTGGGGATCGGCTGGTTGTGGAACGTGGGTTGCAAGGGGTTCATTATCATCCCCTTTCCCACGTCCACCTTCTGTCCTTTGATCAAGTAGAGTATGGTGCACGGGTTTTCTTCCGCCTGCAAACACATGTCTATGGCGTAAAACATCCGAAAGGCAATGAAAATGGAATATTCTATATATATATATGTTGGTGCGACATGTAATTACCGTGAGGGCGTCGAGCTCAGCCAAATACGAAGGCCCACCTAGCGCGCCAGAGACTGAGGACGGGCTGCTATGAGCGGGAGCGACTGCGAGAGGAGGCCCGGGTGCGTGAGCAAGTGATGGTGAGTTGGTGTTGTTGTTCATGGGGTTGCTCCCGACGAAGCTGGGCAACGTGAAATCATGTACCGTCTTGTCTGGATTTTCCTTCGTCCAGTTGATGATAGCTGGAACCAAGTTAGTAGCGAAATTATATCTACAGGCAGTTACAGCTGCATAGACTGCCTGCTGTAGCAACTCATTTTTCTCCTCGGCTGTTTTTTTTCGCGTCCTCAGCTGCTTTTTTCTCGACCGCAAGCTTCACCTTCTCGTCGATGTCCGCCTGACTAAACTTCTTTTTCTGTTTCTTGGCCTCCGGGCCCTCGTTGTAAAACACCTTCCACGTGGCGCCGTCTCCAGCCGTGCACACGACCATATTATGCCGCTGGCCCAAAGGGAATCCCTTAAGTTCGTTCAAGGCCCGGTTGAGAGGGGTGTCCCACTTGGGCCTCATCGGAGAAGTAGGGCTTTTGGCTGCAAGCTGGTGTCGCTTCTCCTGCAGAAAGAGCGCGAACCGTTTAGGAATGTGTAGTCGACTAGATCTGGAGCTAAATGTAAGGTGGTAAAAGAATAATTACCAGTAGTCTAATCGATTTCCTCGTGATCTGGTCCGTGTAAAAAACCTTCTTTTCCTTGTCCCACTTGTAGAGGGCCCTGATGAAGTCACGCTCCAAGGGGTTGGTGAACTTTGCGAAAGGGGTCTGGGATACCCGCGGCTTCACATTCCGCGTCCTCTTTATCCCATATGGGCCTTTTACCGAGGTAGCCATGGCTTCCGAGGCGATGCTTCCCCGTGTTCCTTTGCTGAAGGCTCTTGAATTTCGCAGCCTTAGCCTTGGCTGCCTCGGTAGCGCAAGTGTCGTTGAACTTTTCGAACTCCTCTTCCGTAAGTGTAGGATTTTCCTCCAGAATCTTGGGCAGGGGTTCCTCAGCCTTAATAGCTTGTTTCACCCTCCCTTTCCAGGAGGCCAAATCATTGCTGAACATGCCCATGGCGTGATTGTTAATATTTTTCATCTTTGAATCATCCCACAGTTGTTCTATGTTATCATCCCGGTCGGAGAACTTGAATCTCTTGTGCAACTTCGTCAGGAGGAACTGCGTCAAATGTTCTTTACTCCTTGAGTCATCGTCGTTGATGCTCGCGCATTCCCGTAGGATGTATCCTACTTGGTTCCCATAGCACTTGCAAGGTTCTTCCGGCTCTAATGGCTCAAAATTGCCTGGTGCCATCTTTGTGATCACCAGTCGTCCAATCCCTAGTTTGTTAGGTTTTCGTATCCTCTGCTTCTTCTGCTTCTTCTTTTCGGTAGCGGCATCGGCGCCGGTACCTTCCCCGCGGTATCTGATACGTCTCCAACGTATCTATAATTTTTGATTGCTTCATGCTATATTATCTACTGTTTTGGACATTATTGGGCTTTATTATTCACTTTTATATTATTTTTGGGACTAACCTATTAACCGGAGGCCCAAATTTTAATTGCTGTTTTTTGCCTATTTCGAGTTTCGCAGAAAAGGAATATCAAACGGAGTCCAAACGGAATGAAACCTTCGGGAACGTGATTTTTAGGAAGAATATGATCCAGGAGACTTGGACCCTACGTCAAGAAACAAAAGAGGAGGTCACGAGGTAGGGGGCGCGCCTACCCCCCCTCCACCCTCGTGGGCCCCCTGTTGCTCCACCGACGTACTCCTTCCTCCTATATATACCTACGTACCCCCAAACGATCAGTTACGGAGCCAAAAACCTAATTCCACCGCCGCAACCTTCTGTACCCACGAGATCCCATCTTGGGGCCTGTTCCGGAGCTCCGCCGGAGGGGGCATCCATCACGGAGGGCTTCTACATCAACACCATAGCCTCTCCGATGAAGTGTGAGTAGTTTACCTCAGACCTTCGGGTCCATAGTTAGTAGCTAGATGGCTTCTTCACTCTTTTTGGATCTCAATACAATGTTCTCCCCCTCTCTCGTGGAGATCTATTCGATGTAATCTTCTTTTTGCGGTGTGTTTGTTGAGACCGATGAATTGTGGGTTTATGATCAAGTTTATCTATGAACAATATTTGGATCTTCTCTGAATTCTTTTATGTATGATTGGTTATCTTTGCAAGTCTCTTCGAATTATCAGTTTGGTTTGGCCTACTAGATTGATCTTTCTTGCAATGGGAGAAGTGCTTAGCTTTGGGTTCAATCTTGCGGTGTCCTTTCCCAATGACAGTAGGGGCAGCAAGGCACGTATTGTATTGTTGCCATCAAGGATAACAAGATGGATTTTTTTATTATCATATTGCATGAATTTATCCCTCTACATCATGTCATCTTGCTTAAGGCGTTACTCTGTTTTCATGAACTTAATACTCTAGATGCATGCTGGATAGTGATCGATGAGTGGAGTAATAGTAGTAGATGCAGGCAGGAGTCGGTCTACTTGTCTCGGACGTGATGCCTATATACATGATCATACCTAGATATTCTCATAACTATGCTCAGTTCTGTCTATTGCTCAACATTAATTCATTCACCCACCGTAAAAAATACTTATGCTCTTGAGAGAAGCCACTAGTGAAACCTATGGCCCCCGGGTCTATCTTCATCATATTAATCTTCCAACACTTAGTTATTTCCTTTCATTTTTTACTTTGCTTTTATTTTACTTTGCATCTTTATCACAAAAATACCAAAAATATTATCCTATCATATCTATTAGATCTCACTCTGTAAGTGACCGTGAAGGGATTGACAACCCCTTATCGCGTTGGTTGCGAGAATTTATTTGTTTTGTGTAGGTGCGAGGGACTCACGCGTAGCCTCCTACTAGATTGATACCTTGGTTCTCAAAAACTGAGGGAAATACTTACGCTACTTTGCTGCATCACCCTTTCCTCTTCGAGGGAAAACCAACGCAGTGCTCAAGAGGTAGCAAGAAGGATTTCTGGCGCCGTTCTTTGAGGAGGTCTACATAAAAGTCAACATACCAAGTACCCATCACAATCCCTTATCTCCCGCATTACATTATTTGCCATTTGCCTCTCGTTTTCCTCTCCCCCACTTCACCCTTGCCGTTTTATTCGCCCTCTCTTTTTCGTTTGCCTCTTTTTCGCTTGCTTTTTGTTTGCTCGTGTGTTGGATTGCTTATTTGTCACGATGGCTCTTCCTAGATTTGGTGATCTTCACCTTAAAAGATTAGAAGAGATCGAAAGAAACTTCAGGAGTTTTATGGTTTTGCAATTTGAGCATAATAATTTCTTCAAAAACGAGCTTAAGGAACAAAAAAGCTTTATGAGTTATATGAATAAAGAGCTCGAATATATGTCTAAAGAATTTGATGGTTTGAGAGCCCAAATTGCTCGTCTTGAGAAGTTGATAGCTGAAGTATCGGATAAGCAGGCTACCTTAGTTAATAAGATGGCCGCTAAACCAGATTTCTATGAAAATAAAGATGAAGATCTAAAAGTTATTGATGTGTCCACTATTAAATCTTTGTTTTGCAATATGAATCTTGATAATGATGGGACTGAATATGATCCACCTTTACCTAGACGGCGTTCCAAAAATTTGGAGTTTTTAGATCTTGAAGCTAAATTTGATGAAAGTGGGATTGAAGAAATCAAAACCCTAGATGTTAATAAAGCCACTATCTTGGATTTCAAGGAATTTAATTATGAAAATTTCTCTTTGATAGATTGTATTTCCTTGTTGCAATCCGTGCTAAATTCTCCTCGTGCTTATAGTCAAAATAAAGCATTCACTAAACATATCGTTGATGCCTTGATGCAATCTTATGAAGAAAAACTTGAGTTGGAAGTTTCTGTCCCTAGAAAACTTTATGATGAGTGGTAAACTACTATATAAAATTAAGATTAAGGATCATGAGTTCTATGCTTTATGTGTGGGTGCTAGTGTTTCCACTATTCCCAAAACTTTGTGCGATTTGCTAGATTTCCGTGATTTTGATGATTGCTCTCTAAACTTGCACCTTGCGGATTCCACTATTAAGAAACCTATGGGAAGAATTAATGATGTTCTTATTGTTCCAAATAGGAACTATGTGCCCGTAGATTTTATCGTTCTTGATATAGATTGCAATACTTCATGTCCTATTATTCTTGGTAGACCTTTCCTTAGAACGATTGGTGCAATTATTGATATGAAGGAAGGGAATATTAGATTCCAATTTCCATTAAATAAAGGCATGGAACACTTCCCTAGTAAGAAGATAAAACTACCATATGAATCTATCATGAGAGCCACTTATGGATTGCCTACCAAAGATGGCAATACCTAGATCTATCCTTGCTTTTATGCCTAGCTAGGGGCGTTAAACGATAGCGTTTGTTGGGAGACAACCCAATTTTATTTTTAGTTTTTTGCTTTTTTCTTCTGTTTAGGAATAAATATTTGATCTAGCCTCTAGTTAGATGTTTTTGTATGTTTTAATGAGTGTTTGTGCCAAGTTAAACCTATAGGATCTTCTTGGATGATAGTTCTTTGATCTTGCTGTAATTTCCAGAAACTTTATGTTAACGAAAATAATTGTTAAAAATCACCAGAACATGATAAAATAGTGATTCCAATTGCTGCTGATCAATAAACAAATTTTCTAGGTCTTCCTATTTTGGCTGATTTTTTGGAGTTCCAGAAGTTTGCGTTAGTTACAGATTACTACAGACTGTTCTGTTTTTGACAGATTCTGTTTTTCGTGTGTTGTTTGCTTATTTTGATGAATCTATGGCTAGTAAAATTGTTTATAAACTATAGATAAGTTGGAATACAGTAGGTTTAACACCAATATAAATAAATAATGAGTTCATTACAGTACCTTGAAGTGGTCTTTTGTTTTATTTCGCTAACGGAGTTCACGAGATTTTTTGTTGAGTTTTGTGTTGTGAAGTTTTCAAGTTTTGGGTGAAAGATTTGATGGATTATGGAACAAGGAGTGGAAAGAGCCTAAACTTGGGGATGACCATGGCACCCCCAAGATAATCTAAGGACACCATAAAGCCAAAGCTTGGGTATGCCCCGGAAGGCATCCCCTCTTTCGTCTACTTCCATCAGTAACTTTACTTGGAGCTATATTTTTATTCACCACATGATATGTGTTTTGCTTCGAGCGTCTTGTATGATATGAGTCTTTGATATTTTAGTTTGCTTGAGGCCCAGCCCAGAATTGCTGTTTTTTTGCCTATTTCAGAGTTTCGCAGAAAAGGAATATCAAACGGAGTCCAAACGGAATGAAACCTTCGGGAACGTGATTTTTAGGAAGAATATGATCCAGGAGACTTGGACCCTACGTCAAGAAACAAAAGAGGAGGCCCCGAGGTAGGGGCGCGCCACCCCCTGTATGGCGCCCACCCTCGTGGGCCCCCTGTTGCTCCACTGACGTACTCCTTCCTCCTATATATACCTATGTACCCCCAAACGATCATATATGGAGCCAAAAACCTAATTCCACCGCCGCAACCTTCTGTACCCACGAGATCCCATCTCGTGGCCTGTTCCAGAGCTCCGCCCGAGGGGGCATCCATCACGGAGGGCTTCTACATCAACACCATAGCCTCTCCGACAAAGTATGGGTAGTTTACCTCAGACCTTCGGGTCCATAATTAGTAGCTATATGGCTTCTTCTCTCTTTTTGGATCTCAATACAATGTTCTCCCCCTCTCTCGTGGAGATCTATTCGATGTAATCTTCTTTTGCGGTGTGTTTGTTGAGACCGATGAATTGTGGGTTTATGATCAAGTTTATCTATGAACAATATTTGGATCTTCTCTGAATTCTTTTATGTATGATTGGTTATCTTTGCAAGTCTCTTCGAATTATCGGTTTGGTTTGGCCTACTAGATTGATCTTTCTTGCAATGGGAGAAGTGCTTAGCTTTGGGTTCAATCTTGCGGTGTCCTTTCCCAGTGACAGTAGGGGCAGCAAGGCACGTATTGTATTGTTGCCATCAAGGATAACAAGATGGATTTTTTATTATCATATTGCATGAATTTATCCCTCTACATCATGTCATCTTGCTTACATGCGTTACTGTTTTCATGAACTTAATACTCTAGATGCATGCTGGATAGTGATCGATGAGTGGAGTAATAGTAGTAGATGCAGGCAGGAGTCGGTCTACTTGTCTCGGACGTGATGCCTATATACATGATCATACCTAGATATTCTCATAACTATGCTCAATTCTGTCTATTGCTCAACATTAATTCATTCACCCACCGTAAAAAATACTTATGCTCTTGAGAGAAGCCACTAGTGAAACCTATGGCCCCCGGGTCTATCTTCATCATATTAATCTTCCAACACTTAGTTATTTCCTTTCATTTTTTACTTTGCTTTTATTTTACTTTGCATCTTTATCACAAAAATACCAAAAATATTATCCTATCATATCTATCAAATCTCACTCTCGTAAGTGACCGTGAAGGGATTGACAACCCCTTATCGCGTTGGTTGCGAGAATTTATTTGTTTTGTGTAGGTGCGAGGGACTCGCGCGTAGCCTCCTACTGGATTGATACCTTGGTTCTCAAAAACTGAGGGAAATACTTACGCTACTTTGCTGCATCACCCTTTTCTCTTCAAGGGAAAACCAACACAGTGCTCAAGAGGTAGCAGTATCTTCCGCGCCGGTCTCGGCGCCGCCATCGGCACCGGCGCCTTTGATACGTCCATTTTGCATCATGCTTTTATATCAATATTTATTGCATTATGGGGTGTTATTACACATTATATCTCAATACTTATGGCTATTCTCCCTTATTGTATTGTTGCCATCGAGGATAACAAGATGGGGTTTTTATCATATTGCATGAATTTATCCCTCTACATCATGTCATCTTGCTTAAGGCGTTACTCTGTTTTCATGAACTTAATACTCTAGATGCATGCTGGATAGCGGTCGATGAGTGGAGTAATAGTAGTAGATGCAGGCAGGAGTCGGTCTACTTGTCTCGGACGTGATGCCTATATACATGATCATACCTAGATATTCTCATAAATATGCTCAATTACATCAATTGCTCAACAAGAATTCGTTCACCCACCGTAAAATACTTATGCTCTTGAGAGAAGCCACTAGTGAAACCTATGGCCCCCGGGTCTATCTTCATCATATTGATCTTCCAACACTTAGTTATTTTCTTTGCTTTTTTACTTTGCTTTTATTTTACTTTGCTTCTTTATCACAAAAATACCAAAAACATTATCCTATGGTATCTATCAGATCTCCCTCACGTAAGTGACCGTGAAGGGATTGACAACCCCTTATCGCGTTGGTTGCGAGGATTTATTTGTTTTGTGTAGGTGCGAGGGACTCGCGCGTAGCCTCCTACTGGATTGATACCTTGGTTCTCAAAACTGAGGGAAATACTTACGCTACGTTGCTGCATCACCCTTTCCTCTTCAAGGGAAAACCAACACAGATGCTCAAGAGGTAGCAGTATCTTCCGCTGCCGGTCTCAAGCGCCGCCATCGGCACAAAGCAGCTTGATACGTCCATTTTGCATCATGCTTTTATATCAATATTTATTGCATTATGGGGTGTTATTACACATTATATCTCAATACTTATGGCTATTCTCCATTATTTTACGAGGTTTACCATGAAGAGGGGGGATGCCGGCAGCTGGAATTCTGGCTGGAAAAGGAGCAAACATTGGAAAGCTATTCTGCACATCTCCAAAAGTCCTGAAACTCCACGAAACAACTTTTTGGAATTTATAAGAAATTATGAGCAAAAGAAATAGGCCAAGGGGTCCACACCCTGTCCAAGAGACAGCCCCCCCCTACAGGGCGCGCCCCCTATCTCCTGGGCCCCCTGGTGGGCCTCCGGCGTCCATCTTCTGCTAGATCATCACTTTTACCCTGGAAAAAATCGTGGGCAAGCTTACGGGACGAAACTCCGCCGCCACGAGGCGGAACCTTGGCGGAATCAATCTAGGGCTCTGGCGGAGCTGTTCTGCCGGGGACACTTCCCTCCGGGAGGGGGAAATCATCACCAACGTCATCACCAACGATCCTCTCATTGAGAGGGGGTCAATCTCCATCAACATCTTCACCAGCACCATCTCCTCTTAAAACCCTAGTTCATCTCTTGTATCCAATCTTGTATCAAAACCACAAATTGGTACCTGTGGGTTGCTAGTAGTGTTGATTACTCCTTGTAGTCGATGCTAGTTGGTTTACTTGGTGGAAGATCATATGTTCAGATCCTTTATGCATATTATTACTCCTCTGATTATGAACATGAATATGCTTTGTGAGTAGTTACGTTTGTTCCTGAGGACATGTGTGAAGTCTTGCTATTAGTAGTCATGTGAAATTTGGTATTCGTTCGATATTTTGATGAGATGCATGTTGTCTCTCCTCTAGTGGTGTTATGTGAACGTCGACTACATGACACTTCACCATTATTTGGGCCTAGAGGAAGGCATAGGGAAGTAATAACTAGATGATGGGTTGCTAGAGTGACAGAAGCTTAAACCCTAGTTTATGCGTTGCTTCGTTAGGGGTTGATATGGACCCATATGTTTAATGTTGTGGTTAGGTTTACCTTAATACTCCTTTTTGTAGTTGCGGATGCTTGCAATAGGGGTTAATCATAAGTGGGATGCTTGTCCAAGTTAGGACAGTACCCAAGTGTCGGTCCACCCACATATCAAATTATCAAAGTACCGAACGCGAATCATATGAACGTGATGAAAACTAGCTTGACGATAATTCCCAATGTGTCCTCGGGAGCTCCTTCTTCATTATTAGAATTTGTCCAGGCTTATCCTTTGCTACATAAATGATTGGGCCACCTTTCTGCACGTTATTTACTTTATTTACTTTTTTGCTTGTTACTATTTATCTTATCACAAAACTATCTGTCGGTGTACTAGAGTAGGGGTACCCTAGTATCCCGAACTTGTGCACGGGCAGTTGCAGCCCTCCGCGGCAAGGCTTACCGGATGACCGCCAAGGTCCTCCGTGGCTCCTTTAGAGCCATTCAAGAACAAAGTATTTAAGCCAAGGAGACAAGGCCCCGGCAAGAGGAGCTTGCCGGGAAGGCCACCCAAGGCACCTAGGAGACAAGGCCCCGGCAAGAGGAGCTTGCCGGGAAGGCCCGGTGAGCGACAAGCTTCCGGACGCGACAAGACAACAACCGCGGCAAGGCGCTTGCCGCGGCAGACCACCACTCAGACCAAGGCCCAAAGACATCCACTAACGTGTCGCCAGGACCTTTCCAGCGCCAGCGTGGCGAGAGGTCAGGCAGCCAGCGGTGCGAGGTGGCAAGCGGCGCTGACAAGATTGCCATCGTGGCAAGCGGTGGCACCCCCGACGGCCCCTGTTTGCACTGTTAGGGTGACGTAGACGGGCATTTAATGCCTTTGTCCCCTGCCGTCAGGGTTAGGTATGATACACTGTACACTGTACAAGTAGCTGTACCAACCACTCCTTTTCCATTTTTACCCTTGTCTACATTGCCACCTGTCGGAGACCCCTTGAGCATATAAAAGGAGGCCCATGCGCAACGTAGAGGGGGGTTCGAAAGATTCGACACTCACGCTCGGTCTCGTTAGCAGCTTGTGGGTACTGTAGCACTCAAGCGCTCCTGAGCAAGAACTCAATACACTCAGACATGCAGTAGTAGGAGTGTTATCTCTCCGGAGAGCTCCGAAGCTGGGTAAACCTCTTGTGTGCTTCGCCTCGATCTGCTCTTCGTGCGACCTCCGCTCCCCGCCGAACCGAAAGGGGCTCGGTCCGCCGGTCCCATAGGTGTTCGTGGGCCAGATCAGCCTGCCCCGACATCTTTGGCGCGCCAGGTAGGGGGGCGTCGAGGTTGTGTGAACCTGATCCGGCGTCCACACGAGCTAGATCTTCATCATCTTCATCGACATGCCACCGAAGAAGAAGGCTTCGGCGGCAGAGGTTCCGTCCGCGTCGAACCCACCACCACCGGAGCAGACAGGTGGTGGGGTAGACGCCGGCGGAAGAATGGACGTCGACGGGGGAGTACACGGTGCTGCCAAGTCCAAGGACAAGGCTGCGCAGACCTCGGCGTCCGTACATGCACCGCGCCCGTCTCAGGAGGTGCGGGACCGACAGCGTCATGGTATTCACAATGCCATACACTCGTTGGACCAAGATCGAGCTGGTGGATCTCGGGATGCTGAAAACCAGCATGCACGCCAATATGCTGGCGCGAGCGAGGCACGGTCACCTGGACGGGATACTGCTCCTTCTAACATAGTTAGAAGTCCGAGTATATCCCGCTCCTCGCGCTGTTCACCACTGCCACCCACCACTCCAGCAAAAGCTTTGGCGAGAGCACAACTGCTCCTGGATTACCCTCCAACAGCCGACAAGGTCGATGAATGGAGGGCCACCATTCAGAGTCTCATCGGCCGCTTAACGGCGACGCTCCGCTGACAACCGAGTGCATCGCTGCCGCGGTAGGACCGCCAAACACGAGCCGATGACGATTTAAACCGGTGGGGGTGCAACCACCATGCACTCTCCGCCCCGAAGGCCAAGATCGCCGACTCGCCGGATCCACCTCGACAGCGACTCCACCGCATCATCGGATCCACGAGCTCGTCGCGATCAGCGTCAAGTTCTTCACGAAAGACAGCAAGAAGACGCTCGAACTCGCATCGAGCGCCGAAGAGAAGCGCGGCGTCAATCCGACAAGCGTGTTGGGCCCTCTGTCGACATGCATGCGCCAGAGGAACCGGGCGACTTGCCGTACGCGGTAGGTTGCCCTGCGTTCACTCGTGAGCTGCGGCAAGTCCAAAGGCCCAAAGAAGAAGAATTTCAAGCCGACGCATTGCAGAAGTACGACGGCAAGACACATCCGTCGGAGCTCCTCGGCATCTACACCATCGCGGTGCAGGCTGCCGGAGGGCGAGACGACAAGATTCCGCCAACTACTTCACCGGTGCTCAAGCCCAATGTCGATCCTGGCTCATGCACTTACCGGACAACTCCATATCCTCTTGGGCAGATCTATGCCATCAGTTTGTCGGCGCCTTTACAGGCGGCCACAAGCCCCATGGCCAAGAAAGCGACCTTCATCTGCTCGCCCAGAAGGAAGGAGAGCCACTGCAAGTACATTTAGAGATTCAGCCGCGTGCAGCACAACATCCCAGATGTCCACCCTGCCGCGGTAATCAGCGCGTTCCATCGAGCGTGCAAAACTGCAGGATGCGGGAGGAGATGGCGATGTGCAAGATCGAGACGCCGATGAGCTATATGCTCTGGCCGACAAGTGTGCGCGTCTTTGAGGAAGGAGGAGACTCCCCGAGAGAATACTGAAGCGGGATGATCTCGATAGTGAGGAGACCGCCCGGCAAAGAAAAAACCGCGGCGGAGCAACAGAAAAAGAAAGGCAAAGATGTGCTAGTTGTTGAGCAGTCCGCAATGGAGGTGGCGCCAAGAAAGCAAAACCGTAGCTCCAAAGAAGGAGGTTGCCGCTGGCACCATATGCCAGCTGTGGCGGTCGCCGACAAGCGGGACGGCTCCAACAGACAAGATCTTGCAAGATCCACCGCACCAAGGGCCATGACCTCCAGAGCTGCAAGAAGGTCGAGCAGCTTGTCGAAAGCAGAAGGCTGAATACTTAACGACGCGACAAGGAGAAGGACCAGGAAGGTGCGGAGGAGCTAGCAAGAAACGCCCCGGCCGAGGAGGACGCCAGCGGCAAGGCCAAGCAGCGTAAGGAGACGGACCTCCCGCCGCCGCGACAAGGATGAAGACGATGGCGATGATGAAGACATGGATGATGACGAGACCGATGAGCAGGAGTTCCGTGAAAGCCACGAGGTCACGTGCGTTGACGGCGGTGCTTCTCAGATACTTCACACCGCCAACTCAAGCGGTGGATGCGGGAAGTCAATGCGGCGTAACCATCCATCGAGTCACGCAGGCCTCGAAATGGTCCAGACGCCTATCATCTTTGATATTGAGGACCACCACGATCGCCAGAATCGCGGTCGGGTGCTTGCCGATGTTGGTTTCACCAACTATCCGCAACCTCAAGGTCACCAAGATGTTAGTTGACGGCGAGGCCGTCTTGAACCTGATCTCCTCTGCGGTGCTCCAGAAACTCCAGATCCCTAATGGCGAGCTCGAAGAGACTGGCACATTCCAAGGAATCAATCCGGGAAGGAGCAAGCCGAAGGGAAAGATCACGTTGCTGGTGACATTTGGCAGCGAGTTGAACTTCAGGACTGAGAGGGTCACTTTTGATGTTGCTGACTTTCCATTGCCTTACAATGGGATACTTGGCCGCCCAGCACTTTCCAAATTCATGGCGGCCTCTCACTATGCATACAACATGCTAAAGATGCCAGGCCCGATAAGTGTCATCTCTGTCCCTGGCGACAAGAAGGATGCTCTTATCTGCGCCGACAAGATCTACCGGGAAGCAGCAGATTGCAAGCCACTTGCCGCTGAAGCTCCCGGGGCAAAGAAGAAGACCAAGTCCGGCAAGAGCTCCGATGCCCACTCCGGCAAGCGCACCTCTTCGGAGTGCTGCGCTACCGTCGAGGACGCACCATCGAGCTCCACCGGCAAGTGTAAGAAGACGATGGCAGCTCCACCAGAGACCAAGAAGGTGTCCGCCAAGGAGGACGGCGCTGGTGGTACCTTCACCATCAGTGTCACTCTCGACCCTAAATAGGAAGGCGCGCTCGTTGCTTTCCTGCGGGCGAACGTCGACGTGTTTGCGTGGCAACCGTCTGACATCCCCGGTGTTCCCAGGAAAGTAATTGAGCACCATCTTGTCGTTTGTCCTCATGTGCGGCCCGTCAAGCAGAAAGTCAGGAAGCAAGCAATGGAGTGCCAAGAATTCATCGCAGAAGAAATCAAGAAATTGGAAGCAGCAGGCCTTGTCAGAGGAGTGCTCCATCCTACGTGGTTGGCCAATCCTGTAGTTGTACGCAAGGCTAACGGGAAATGGAGGCTTTGTATCGACTTTACCGATGTCAATAAAGCTTGTCCCAAAGACCCATTTCCCTTGCCGCGCATCGACCAGATTGTTGACTCCACGTCCGGATGTGATTTGCTTTCATTTCTGGATGCATACTCGAGGATATCATCGGATCTTCATGGCGTAAGAGGATGAGGAGAAGACCGCATTCATCACCCCATGTGGCACATACTGTTTTGTACGGATGCCCTTCGGGTTAAAGAATGCTTTGGTTCAACATTTGCAAGAGTAGTCCATTACGCTTTTGAGCCGCAAATGCACGAAATGTGGAAGCCTACATGGATGACATAGTGGTCAAAAGCAAGGACAAGGCGACTCGATCCAAGATTTAGATGAAACCTTTGCAAATCTGCGCAAGATCAACCTCAAGCTCAACCATGAAAAGTGTGTGTATGTAGTCACTACCTGCAAGCTTCTCGGGTTCTTCGTGTCTCAACGGGGAATTGAAGCCAATCCCGACAAGATCAAGGCCATTGAGCAGATTGAAGCACCAAAGCGCGTCAAGGATGTACGAAGACTTGCCGGTTGCATAGCTGCTCTCAGCAGGTTTATCTCTAGGTCTGCTGAGCGCGCCCTGCCATTTTTCAAAATCTTGAAAAAGGCAGGTCCGATGAGATAGACTCTGGAGGCGGAGGCTGCGCTGCAGGACTTGAAGAGATACCTGTCCTCCACTCCAACACTTGTCGCACCTAAGCCACAAGAGAAGTTGCTGCTATATATAGCGGCAACCAATCAAGTGGTTAGTGTTGCGTTAGTAGCGGAGAGGGAGGCGGATGATGAGCTAGCAACCATGGCGAGATGCATCCAAATGGCGACAAGCGTAGGGCTTCACCGGCAAGCTCTGGTCCCGACAAGGACGGATCTGCGGCATGAGAAGATACTGAGAAAAGAATGGTGCAGCGCCAGTTTACTTTGTTAGTTCCCTTCTGCAGGGGCTAGGTCAAGGTACTACGGTGTGCAGAAATTGCTTTTCGGCCTCCTCATGGCCTCGAGAAAGCTGCACCATTACTTCCGGGCACATGAGATCACACCGTCACTGCTTTTCCGCTGAAGAGGATATTGCAAAATCCAGAGGCAACAGGCAGGATTGTCGAGTGGGCACTGGAACTGTCAAGCTTTGGCCTCAAGTTTGAGAGCACTTCAACTATCCAAAGCAGGGCATTGGCGGAGTTCATAGCAGAATGGACGCCAACACAAGATGAAGAAATTCCAGAAACGAGCATCCCCGTCAAGGAGGCAAGCAAAGAGTGGTTGATGTACTTTGACGGTGCCTTCTTCTTTGCAAAGGCGCCGGTCTTGAGCGTGCTACTTGTTGCACCCACCGGAGAGCACCTCAAGTACGTAGTCCGGATGCACTTTCCCAAGGAACAAGCAACAAACAATACCGCAGAGTATGAAGGTTTGCTTGCCGGTCTCGAGATCGCAGAGACCTTGGGATCAAGAAGCTCATTGTCGGGGGTGACTCACAGCTTGTCATCCGCCAAGCAAACAAGAGTTATCGAGTCCATTGATGGAAGCTTATGTTGATGAAGTGAGAAAGCTAGAAGAGCACTTTGACGGCCTACGAGATGGAATATATTCCAAGAGCTCGAACGACATTGTTGATGGCACGTCAAGTGCGCCGCACTTAAGTTACCTGTGGAACCAGGGATTTTTGTGCTCAAGCTGACTCAACCGTCTGTAACATCATCAACCGGACAGAGCAAGAAGATAAAGTTGATTTCTGGTGACTATTTTCCGGCAGAGCTCCCCGAAGCCGCCGCCAAGAAGGTCCCCAAGACCAACACCACCAATGCTGAGGAGCAGTCTGCTCCGACAAGCCCTAGGGTTTGTTTCGTTGAAGCAGACTCTCCCGACAAGTTTTGCTCCGGCAAGCTTGCCGGGGAACGTCAAGCTCCGGCTGAGCCGCAGGTTCTCACCGTAGAAGCGGATGTTCCCGCAGTAGCAGATGTGCCTTTAGTCCTTGTTGTCGAGCCGCAAGCTCCAGCATGGGCGCAGCAGATTGTCCATTTCCTTCGCATGAGTAACTTCCCGAAGAGCAAGAAGAAGCGGAAAGAGTAGCCCGGCCGTCAAGTATGTACCAGTTTGTCGACAACACACTGTACATAAGAAGACTCAACGGTGTGAAATTGAAGTGTATTCACCGGGAAGACGGACAAAAGCTGTTGGCAGAGATACATGGAGGCATATGTGGTCACCACATTGGCGCCAGAGCACTTGCCGGAAAAGCGTTTCAGCAAGGTTTCTTTTGGCCGACAGCCCTCCAGGATGCAACTGCACAAGTAACCAAGTGTGAAGCGTGCCAGTTCCATTCCAAGCAGATACACCAGCTAGCTCAAGCTCTCCAGACGATCCCTTTATCCTGGCCATTTTCGGTTTGGTGGCTCGACATCCTCGGCCCCTTTCCCCGAGCTGTCGGGGGCTTTGAGTACTTGTATGTTGCAATCGACAAGTTCACAAAGTGGCCGGAAGTGGAAGCGATGAGGAAGGTGACAAAGACAACGATCGTGATCAAGTTCTTCAGTCGATTGTTTGCCGTTCGAATCCCTAACAGGATCATCACCGACAATGGCACGCAATTCACGAGCCGCACCTTCATGCAGTACGTCCAAGATCTTGGCGCCAAGGTCTACTTCGCTTCTGTTGCTCATCCGAGAAGTAACGGTCAAGCGGAGAGGGCAAATGCTGAAGTGCTGCGCGGGCTCAAGACCAGAACTTTCGACATGCTGCACAAGTGCGGAAGAAACTGGATTGAGGAGTTGCCGGTGGTTCTTTGGTCGATCAGGACGACGCCAAATCGAGCCATCGCCGTACACCTTTCGCTCTAGTCTATGGAGCGGAGGCAGTTCTCCCACGGAACTCGTATACGGATCACCTCGAGTGCTCGCTTATGATGAGCTTGAGCAAGAGCAGCTGCGACAAGATGACGTGCTGCTCCTTGAGGAGGATCGTCTTCAGGCTGCTGTACGAGCTGCTCGATACTAGCAAGCTTTGCGCCACTACCATAGCTACAAAGTTAATGCCAGAAGACTCGAGGAAGGCGACCTTGTTCTTCGGCGCGTTCAGTCCGCCAAGAATTCCAACAAGTTGACGCCGAAGTGGGAAGGCCCTTACCAGGTGAAACGAGTCACTAGGCCTGGCGCTGTCCGCCTTGAGACCGAAGATGGCATTCCGGTGAGCAACTCCTGGAACATTGAGCATCTTCGTAAGTTTTACCCGTAGAGCGCGGTTGCCGGAACCTGTTCCGGCAACCACCTTTTGTACAAGTCTTGCCGATGTTGCATGTAATCCTTTGTACAAAGCCGGGCGTAGACCGCAGCATAAGTAAAGCTAGCGTGCTTTGCACACCTTGTCAATTTCATGCTTTCTACTTCTATTTTGCATGCGTTATCTGACACTTTGTGCAGCACCTACCCCTGGTAAGTAATAACGAGCCATAAGGCTCCATGTCTTTATTTTCTCTTCTTTCTCTTTCTCAAAGAAAGGAAGGTTCCCTCGCACACAAGTTTGCCGGGGGGAAAGGAGAAGATAATGGTGTGGACCAAGCGTCGCTCAAGGAAGTCTAGCCGTACCGGGAAGCAAAGCGATGGAAAAGCTAAGTTGCTAAAGTTTGAGCAATCAATTTTAAATTTTTAAGTTATCTTCCTCGAACGACCGTGCATTTTGTATGGAAAACCTGCGCGGAGGAACCAACTCGTAGCTAGTTGCGCCTTACTTTTTTTCGAGTCCGCTCAACAACTTAAGTGAGCTGCGACTAGTTGCGACAAGGTTACTTGTCGGAAGCGGCACCGCCAAAGAAGTCACGACGTCTCAAGACTCAACATGCTCGGTGCCAGCGACAAGTTCCCTAAAAGCGTAGGGCAAAAACATACAAAGGAAGGAATCAAGTAAAGGAAATAACATAGCAATCACTACCCGAAATAGAGTTGTATTACAAGATAGCTTGTCGCAACTCTAATAAATTGTTCTCATAACATGACCAGCAGCGGCAAGAAAAAGAGAAAGCGGGCGGCCTAATCTACGCGATCGCCCTCAACCCTCTTGATCCCGCTCACCTTGTCCACGATGGGTGCGACAAGGGTCTTGAGCGCCTCCACATCAGCATCCGGCGGCAAGGACTTGAGGACGTTGGTGAGGTTGAGGCCTGGATTGCGGAAGGCCACCTTCACCAGCACCTTTTGAAGAGCTCCCACACAGATCTCGCGCGACTCCTCGGCCAGCTGCTTTGGGACTTCTTCCCGGAGTCGCTGGAGGGCCGTCACCACGCCCTTGAAGAACAAGCTGAGCTTGGCGCTGGGTTGGAGGCGCTCATCGGAGGAATATCCAAGATCCACCATCCCCAGCTCCGTCAGCTCCCTGTTGATGGCTGCAGCAACATCCACGAGACCCTCAGTCCAGTGCTCCACATTCTCCCTCAAGGCATTCTGGGCGGCAGCAGATTCTCGCCAGAAGGCTCGTCGCCGGCCTTGATCTTCTCCTTCAAGTCCACCTCCGCCTCCCTGCTCCGGCCCAAAGCGTCCCGAGTCAAAGTAGTTAGCTTCAACTCAAGATCTGCGTTGGAGTCCTTGGCGGCGCTTGAGCTCCTTGCTCCTCTCGGCGAGAGGCCCCTGCAGCTCGCCAAGAGTGTAGGCGTCCTTCTCGCTCATGCTTGAGTGCAGCAAGCTCCTCACCGCTCTCCTTGAGATTGGCCTCCAGCTGCATCACCTTCTGCCTCCAGCTCCTTCTTGGCGGCCTCAAAGAAGCAGCATCCTTTGCTTCCTTGAGAGCCCCGCCAAATGTTTGCTCGCGTGGCTAGATCCTCCTCATGGCTGTCAAGATAAACCTTCCTCTGCACCAACTCGCCTTCCTGCAGAGATAGCTTCTCGGCGGCAAGTCATTGTTGCTCCTCGGCTTGACCTTCTCGAGGAGGAAGGCTTTGCGCTCCTCGGCAAGCCACTCCCGCTACTCGCCAAGGACCGGAGAGCTTCCTGGTTGCGGCCCCGGAGCTCCTCCGTGCGCTTCTCGATGTCTGCTCCCGCCTTCGTGACAAGCGCCTCCCGGGATTCCAGCTTGGCTTGTCGGGCGCGGTAGAGCGACAACAGCTTCCGCAGCAGCTGCTCCTCCTCAGGCTCGCCGCTGCTGCTGCTTGGCGCGTCGACTAGCGTCAGTCCAGCGGAGGCGAGTAGCTCTTCATCAAAAGTTTCTCCTTCGGCCGGCGCCCTGGAGCTCGACTCCCATGGGAGCTTGATGAAGACGCCATCGCCGGCCTTCAAATAGGCGCCGGGCTGGGGCTCTTGAGCCCGGCAGCTGCCGCCGCGGAGGGATCAGCGGTCGGCGTGGCGCTGGCGCTCCTGCGGCCTCGTGGTCGTCGGTCGATCGCTGCACCCCTCACCAGCCTCTGCGGCAGCTTTGGCGGCCTCTTCGCGGCCGGGTTCGTCGGCCTTGACTTCTTCTTGATGGCGGCAGCGTCATCGATGTGCAGCGCGTCCTCCTCGCCGGCTACCTCGGTCTCCATTGGCTCTGTGGCGGATGAACGAAGAGAAGTCAAGCAAATATTCAAAGAGAAAATCAGAAGAAGAAGAACACAAGGGAAGTTTTCAGGCAAGAGGATTACCTGTGCTAGGGTCCGCAGTCATGGTCTCCGCCGCCAGGGGATCGCCGGTGCGATGGGGGGCGGAGCGCTGCTCTCTTCAGCCTTGGGAAGAAGGGGGGGGGAGCAGCGGAGGTTTTTTCGAGATGGGACAACAATTGGCAAGATGGGCCGACTGCCCCTGTTTCCCCTGCTTATAAAGGGGAAGGGGGCGGACGTTCCGCTTTTGCGAATAAATAAACCCCCCACGATCTCGCCCACGATCTCTCACACGACGCCGCATTCGATGCGTGCCGTTCGTGGAGAGCGTGGTGGGTCCGGGGTGAGTTACGGCGTGACCCAGGCCGCGTGTGCCCGTGCCCTGTTTTGGGCCTGGCCCAACAGCGCTCGGCACCGTGTGTGGCCCAGGCCCGGGGGCTCCTGTCGGTGTACTAGAGTAGGGGTACCCTAGTATCCCGAACTTGTGCACGGGCAGTTGCAGCCCTCCGCGGCAAGGCTTACCGGATGACCGCCAAGGTCCTCCGTGGCTCCTTTAGAGCCATTCAAGAACAAAGTATTTAAGCCAAGGAGACAAGGCCCCGGCAAGAGGAGCTTGCCGGGAAGGCCACCCAAGGCACCTAGGAGACAAGGCCCCGGCAAGAGGAGCTTGCCGGGAAGGCCCGGTGAGCGACAAGCTTCCGAACACGACAAGACAACAACCGTGGCAAGGCGCTTTGCCGCGCAGACCACCACTCAGACTGCGCTCCAAAGACATCCACTAACGTGTCGCCTCGGGACCTTTCTGTGCATCGCTGTGGCGAGAGGTCAGTGCAGCCAGCGGTGCGAGGTGGCAAGCGGCCGACAAGATTGCCATCGTGGCAGCGGTGGCACCCCTGACGGCCCCTGTTTGCACTGTTAGGGCGACGTAGACGGGCATTTAATGCCTTTGTCCCCTGCCGTCAGGGTTAGGTATGATACGTTGTACACTGTACACTATACAAGTAGCTGTACCAACCACTCCTTTTCCATTTTTACCCTTGTCTACGTTGCCACCTGTTGGAGACCCCTTGAGCATATAAAAGGAGGCCCATGCGCAACGTAGAGGGGGGTTCGAAAGATTCGACACTCACGCTCGGTCTCGTTAGCAGCTTGTGGGTATCAGAGCACTCAAGCGCCTCCCGAGCAAGAACTCAATACACTCAGAGATGCAGCGGAGGAGTGTTATCTCCGGAGAGCTCCGGTTGGGTAAACCTCTCGTGCTTCGCCTCGATCTGCTCTTCGTGGGACCTCCGCTCCCCGCCGAACCGAAAGGGGCTCGGTCCGCCGGTCCCATAGGTGTTCGTGGGCCAGATCAGCCTGCCCCGACACTATCTATCAGCTACTATTTCAGTGCTTGCAGAGAAAACCTTACTGAAAACCGCTTATCATTACCTTCTGCTCCTCATTGGGTTCGACACTCTTACTTATCGAAAGGACTACGATAGATCCCCTATACTTGTGGGTCATCAAGACTCTTTTCTGGCGCCGTTGCTCGGGAGTGTAGCGCTTTTGGTGAGTGGAACTTGGTAAGGAAACATTTATATAGTGTGCTGAAATTTTTCTGTCACTTGTCACTATGGAACTTAATCCTTTGAGGGGCTTGTTTGGGGTATCTTCACCCCAACCAGAAGAGCAAAGAGATGCTCCTCAACCTACTAAACTTTATGAAAATATTCACTTTGAGATTCCTTCGGGTATGATAGAAAAACTGCTAGCTAATCCTTTTGCAAGAGACGGAACATTGCATCCTGATTTACACCTTATCTTTGTGGATGAAGTTTGTGGATTATTTAAGCTTGCAGGTATTCCCAATGATGTTGTTAAAAGGAAGGTCTTCCCTTTATCTTTGAAGGGAGATGCATTGACATGGTATAGGCTATGTGATGATACGGGATCTTGGAATTATAAGCGATTGAAGTTGGAATTTCACCAGAAGTTCTATCCTATCCATCTTGTTCATCGTGATCGTAATTACATAAATAATTTCTGGCCTCAAGAAGGATAAAGCATAGCTCAAGCTTGCGGGAGGATTAAGACAATGTTATATTAATGACCCAATCATGAGCTCTCTCGAAATGATTATTCGAATTTTTATGCTCGGCTTTCTCTTAATAATCACAACCTGCTCGATACTTCCTGTCTTTGGTTCTTATATGTCAAGACTATTGATTTCAAATGGGACTTATTGGAAAGAATTAAACGCAACTCTGAAGACTGGGGTTCCGACGATGGTAAGGAGTTAGGTATGACACCTAAGTTCGATTGTGTTAAATCTTTTATGGATACCGATGCTTTTCATGGATTTAGCGCTAAGTATGGACTTGACTCTAAGATAGTAGCTACTTTTTGTGAATATTTTGCTACTCACGTTGATCTCCCTAAAGAGAAGTGGTTTAAATATAATCCTCCTGTTGAAGTGAAAGTAGTTGCACCTATTACAGTCGAAGAAAAGACTATTACCTATAGTGATCCTATTGTTCCTACCGCTTATGTTGAAAAACCTCCTTTTCTGTTAGGATAAAAGATCATGCTAAAGCTTCAATCGTTGTTCGTAAGAGTAATACTAGGACTTATACACCTCCTGAGCAAATTAATGTTGAACCTGGTATTGCTATGATTAAAGATCTCTTGGATGAGGACTTAGATGGGCATGTTATCTCTTTCGTAGGTGAAACCGCTAATATTGCTAGACCCGATACTAAGACACGTAGACCTATTGTAGGCATGCCTATTATTTCTGTTAAAATAGGAGATCATTGCTATCATGGCTTATGTGATATGGGTGCTAGTGCTAGTGCGATACCTTATGATCTATATAAAGAAATTATGCACGATATTGCACCGGTTGAATTAGTAGACATTGATGTTACTATTAAGCTTGCTAATAGGCACACCATTAAACCTATTGGGATTGTTAGAGATGTTGAAGTCTTGTGTGGGAAGATTAAATACCCTGCTGATTTTCTTGTACTTGCTTCCCCACAAGATGATTTTTGTCCCATTATTTTTGGTAGACCCTTCTTGCATACTGCTAGTGCTAAGATTAATTGTGAAAAGAACATTGTCACTGTTGGCATAGATGGTATGTCTCATGAGTTCAATTTTGCTAAGTTTAGTAGACAACCTCATGAAAGGGAACCACCTAGTAAAGATGAGATTATTGGTCTTGCTTCTATTGTTGTTCCTCCAATTGATCAGTTAGAACATTATTTGTTAGACCATGAAAACGATATGTTTATGAAGGAAAGGGAAGAAATAGATGAAGTGTTCCTTAAACAAGAACCTGTGCTGAAACATAACCTTCCCGTTGAAATTCTTGGGGATCCCCCTCCACCCAAGGGTGATCCCGTGTTTGAACTCAAACCTTTACCTGATAATCTCAAGTATGCTTATCTTGATGAAAAAGAAATATATCATGTTATTATTAGTGCTAACCTTTCAGAGAAAGAAGAAGAAAGATTATTGAAAACTCTGAAGAAGCACCGGGCTGCTATTGGATATACTCTGGATGATCTTAAGGGCATCAATCCCACGTCATGTCAACACAAATATTCGGTGGATAAAGATGCCAAACCAGTTAGAGATCCTCAAAGACGATTAAATCCCAAAATTAAGGAGGTGGTAAGAAAGGAGATTCTAAAGCTCCTTGAGGCAGGTATTATTTATCCCGTTGCTGATAGTGAATGGGTAAGCCCTATCCATTGTGTCCCCAAAAAGGGAGGTATTACTGTTGTTCCTAATGATAAAGATGAATTGATCCCGCAAAGAATTATTACAGGTTATAGGATGGTAATTGATTTTCGTAAGTTAAATAAATCTACTAATAAATATCATTACCCTTTACATTTTATTGATCAAATGCTAGAAAGGCTATCCAAACACACACATTTTTTCTTTCTAGATGGTTATTCTGGCTTATCTCAAATACCTGTGTCAGCAAAGGATCAATCTAAAACTACTTTTACCTGCCCTTTTGGTACCTTTGCTTATAGACGTATGCCTTTTGGTTTATGTAATGCACTGCTACCTTTCAAAGATGCATGATGGCTATATTCTCAGATTTTTGTGAAAAGATTTGTGAGGTATTCATGGATGACTTCTCCGTCAATGGATCCTCTTTTGATGATTGTTTGAGCAACCTTGATCGAAGTTTTGCGGAGATGCGAAGACACTAGTCTCGGCCCTGAATTGGGAAAAGTGTCACTTTATGGTTAATGAAGGCATTGTCTTGGGGTACAAGATCTCCGAGAGAGGTATTGAAGTTGATAAAGCCAAAGTTGATGCTATTGAAAAGATGCCATGTCCCAAGGGCATAAAAGGTATACGAAGTTTCCTTGGTCATGCTGGCTTTTATAGGAGGTTCATTAAGGACTTTTCTAAAATCTCTAGGCCTCTGACTAATTTATTGCAAAAAGATATTCCTTTCGTCTTTGATGATGATTGTGTAGAAGCATTTGAAACACTTAAGAAAGCATTGATCACTGCACCTATTGTTCAGCCACCTGATTGGAATTTACCTTTTGAAATTATGTGCGATGCTAGTGATTATACTGTAGGTGCTGTTTTAGGGAAAAGAGTCGATAAGAAATTGAATGTTATCCAGTATGCTAGTAAGACTCTTGATACTGCCCAGAGAAATTATGCTACTACTGAAAAAGAGTTCTTAGCAGTTGTGTTTGCATGTGATAAGTTTAGACCTTATATTGTTGATTCCAAAGTCACCATTCACACTGATCATGCTGCTATTAAATATCTTATGGAAAAGAAAGATGCTAAGCCTAGACTCATTAGATGGGTCCTCTTGCTCCAAGAATTTGACTTGCATATTATTGATAGAAAGGGAGCTGAGAACCCTGCTGCGCATAACTTGTCTAGGTTAGAGAATGTTCTTGATGACCCACCGCCTATTAATGATAGTTTTCCGATGAACAATTAGCGGTTGTCAATGCTTCTCGTCTTTGCTCCTTGGTATGCTGGTTATGCTAATTACATTGTTGCTAAATATATACCGCCTAGTTTCACATACCAGCAAAAGAAAAAGTTCTTTTATGATTTAAGACATTACTTATGGGATGATCCACACCTTTATAAAGGAGTAGATGGTATTATTAGACGTTATGTGCCTGAGCATGAACAGAACATATCCTACGCAAGTGTCACTCAATCCTATGGAGGACACCACGCCGGAGATAGAACTGCACACAAGGTACTACAATCTGGATTTTATTGGCCTACACTTTTCAAAGATGCTCGTAAGTTTGTCTTATCTTGTGATGAATGTCAAAGAATAGGTAACATAAGTAGACGTCGGGAAATGCCTATGAATTATTCCCTTGTTATTGAAACGTTTGATGTTTGGGGCTTTGATTATATGGGACCTTTTCCCGCCTCCAATGGTTATACACATATTTTAGTTGCTGTTGATTATGTTACTAAGTGGGTAGAAGCTATTCCAACTAGTAGTGCTGATCATAACACTTCTATTAAAATGCTTAAAGAAGTTATTTTTCCAAGGTTTGGAGTCCCTAGATATCTTATGACTGATGGTGGTTCACACTTCATTCATGGTGCTTTCCGTAAGATGCTTGCTAAGTATGATGTCAATCATAGAATCGCATCTCCTTATCACCTGCAGTCTAGTGGTCAAGTAGAGTTATTCAATAGAGAGCTCAAATTAATTTTGCAAAAGACTGTGAATAGATCTAGAAAGAATTGGTCCAAAAAACTTGATGATGCATTATGGGCCTATAGAACTGCATACAAAAATCCTATGGGTATATCTCCATATAAGATGGTTTATGGAAAAGCATGTCATTTACCTCTTGAGCTTGAACATAAAGCATATTGGGCTATTAAAGAGCTCAATTATGACTTCAAACTTGCCGGTGAAAAGAGGTTGTTTGATATTAGCTCACTTGATGAATGGGAGAACCCAAGAATATGAGAATGCCAAGCTTTTCAAAGAAAAAGTCAAACGCTGGCATGATAAGAGGATACAAAAGCATGAGTTTAACGTAGGAGATTATGTGTTATTATTCAATTCTCGTTTAAGATTTTTTGTAGGAAATTTCTCTCAAAATGGGAAGGTCCCTACGTTATCGAATAGGTCTTCGTTCTGGCGCTATAAAAATCAACAACTTCGAAGGCACAAATCCGAGGGTGGTAAATGGTCAAAGAATTAAACATTATATTTCAGGTAATCCTATAAATGTTGAAACTAATATTACTGAAACCATAACCCCTGAGGAATACATAAGGGACACTTTCCAGAACGTTCCAGACTCCGAAAAGGCACAGGTACGTGGTACGGTAAGTAAACCGACTCCAAAACAACTCTAATGGCAATTTTTATCAGTTTTGGATTATTTAAGAATTTTAGGAAGAAAGAAGTAGTCCGAAAGGGACACGAGGCTCCCACGAGAGAGGAGGGCGCCCCCCCCCCTACAGGGCACGCCCCCCTGTCTTGTGGGCACCTCATATGCCTCCCAGACTCCGTTTTCTTGTATATTACGTATTTTGGTTGGTAGAAAATCATTATATATTCTCCCGAAGGTTTTCACTCCCGTATCACGCAAATCTCCTCTGTTTTTGTTTTGAACCACTGCTGCTGCAGATTAGAGCAAGATGTCTTCTCAAGAATCAGTTGGGGAGAGCCGGGTATCTAATCTGGCACCGGAACCAAGGGCAAACATCGACGCTGGCCACTTTGGGCCAGCAACGGAGGAAGAGATGGAGGCCAACTTGATGAGGGTAGATGCCATGGAGGATCAAGAAGTCACCTCTCGCCTCCGAGCTGGGTTTACGATGGGGAACCATGAGCTCAGCTATTCCAAACTCGGTTATCCCTTCCAATGTTAGATTTCTTTCTTATGAAAATATGAGGAGGAGTGTCTCTTGTTCTCCCGCAGCTATGCAACACCTTTTGGTGCAAGGAGCTTTAGCCGTTACAGGGAAGCTTCGCAAGGAAATAATGGACCTCAAGCAGCAAGTCAATAAGCTCGAAGAGGAGAACCGTATCTTGAGGGGAATCATCACCAAGAATATTACACCAACAACAAAGAGGGAGACATAATCACATGGGTATGGGCACTCCCCCTTGGCAACTGCCAAGCTTGGGGAGGTGCCCCGGTATCGTATCACCATCACACTCCTATCTTTACCACTTTATTTAGTTCGATCCTTTTAGTAGTATCTTGATCTAGTAGTTTGAAGTTTTGATATCAAGTACTTTTGAGCTTTGCTTTGTGATCTCTTTATGTAAGCGAGTCCGTGTGCTATCTATAATAAAGATTAGTGTTGAGTCAAGGGCTTTGCTATGATGCCATGATTTTGAGAAAGTAGAAAGAATAAAAGAGTTCATATTGATCTTATGGATAGTGATAACTTCACACATAGAAAGTATGAGGCATAAAAATTGTTGAGAGTTGATGAACGTAGCCTTGGTCATCGTTGCAATTAATAGGAAGTGATAAGGAAAGAGGGGTTCACATATAAATATATTATCTTGGACATCTTTTATGATTATGAAGCACTCATTAAGTATGACATGCTAAAAGAGTTGATGTTGGACAAGCAAGACAACGAAATGGTTTATGTTTTCCGACATCTCAGTTAAAGTATATTGTCATTGACCTTCCAAACATGTTGAGCTTGCCTTTCCCCCTCATGCTAGCCAAATTCCTTGCACCAAGTAGAGATACTACTTGTGCTTCCAAATATCCTCAAACCTAGTTTTGCCATGAGAGTCCACCATACCTACCTATGGATTGAATAAGATCCTTCAAGTAAGTTGTCATCGGTGCAAGCAATAAAAATTCTCTCTAAATATGTATGACTTATTAGTGCAGAGAAAATAAGCTTTGTACGAACTTGTTGTGGAAGTAATAAAAGTGACGGACTGCATAATAAATGTCAACATACAAGGGGAAATATAAAGTGACGTTATTTTGCACTAAGATTTTATGCATCAAACCTAAACATGCATGACAACCTCTGCTTCCCTCTGTGTAGGGCCTATCTTTTACTTTATGTTTTACTTTATGCTTGAGTCAAGGTGATGCTCACCTTTCCCTTTTTGTTTTTATCCTTCCACAAGCCCCTTGTGTTTGAAAGATCATGATACATATATCCAATTGGATGTAAGTTGGCATAGGCTATTATTGTTTACATCACCTAAAGGTGAATATGTTGGGAGGCAATACAATAAGCCCCTATCTTTCTCAAAGGTCCCATTGAAACTCTATAACCACAAGTATTGCGTGAGTGTTAATAATTATGGGGGACTACGAGATAGTTGAGTATATGAGCTTGCCGAAAATCTCTATTATTGACTCTTTCCGATATTACGATAAACTGCAATTGCTTCAATGACTGAGATTATAGTTTGTTAGTTCCCAATGAAGTTTTTGACCCATACTTGACATTGTGAATTTCTTATTACTTGAGCATAGGAAATCATATGACAAAATCCATATATGTTTCTGTTATTAGAATGATCATGATGCCCTCATGTATGTATTTTATTTTTATCGACACCTCTATCTCTAAACATGTGGACATATTTTTCAATTTCGGTTTCCGCTTGAGGACAAGCGAGGTCTAAGCTTGGGGGAGTTGATACGTCCATTTTGCATCATGCTTTTATATCAATAATTATTGCATTATGGGTTATTATTACACATTATATCTCAATACTTATGGCTATTCTCCCTTATTTTACAAGGTTTACCATGAAGAGGGGGGATGCCGGCAATGGAATTCTCGGCCGAAAAGGAGCAAACGTTGGAAACCTATTCTCGCACATCTCCAAAAGTCCTGAAACTCCACGAAACAACTTTGTGGAATTTATAAGAAATTATGAGCAAAATAAATAGGCCAGGGGCCCACACCTGTCCAGAGACAGGCGCCCCCACCCTGCTGGCGCCCCTATCTCCTGGGCCCCTGGTGGGCCTCGGCGTCCATCTTCTGCTATATCATCACTTTTACCCTGGAAAAAATCGTGGGCAATCTTACGGGACGAAACTTCGCCGCAACGAGGTGGAACCTTGGCGGAATCAATCTAGGGCTCTGGCGAAGCTGTTCTTCCGGGGACACTTCCCTCCGGGAGGGGGAAATCATGACCAACGCCATCACCAACGATCCTCTCATCAAGAGGGGGTCAATCTCCATCAACATCTTCACCAGCACCATCTCCTCTTAAAACCCTAGTTCATCTCTTGTATCCAATCTTGTATCAAAACCACAAATTGGTACCTATGGGTTGCTAGTAGTGTTGATTACTCCTTGTAGTTGATGCTAGTTGGTTTACTTGGTGGAAGATCATATGTTCAGATCCTTTATGCATATTATTACTCCTCTGATTATGAACATGAATATGCTTTGTGAGTAGTTACGTTTGTTCCCGAGGACATGGGTGAAGTCTTGCTATTAGTAGTCATGTGAATTTGGTATTCGTTCGATATTTTGATGAGATGTATGTTGTCTCTCCTCTAGTGGTGTTATGTGAACGTCGACTACATGACACTTCACCATTATTTGGTCCTAGAGGAAGGCATAGGGAAGTAATAAGTAGATGATGGGTTGCTAGAGTGATGTAAGCTTAAACCCTAGTTTATGCGTTGCTTCGTTAGGGGTTGATATGGACCCATATGTTTAATGTTGTGGTTAGGTTTACCTTAATACTCCTTTTTGTAGTTGCGGATGCTTGCAATAGGGGTTAATCATAAGTGGGATGCTTTTCCAAGTAAGGACGATACCCAAGTGTCGGTCCACCCACATATCAAATTATCAAAGTACTGAACGCGAATCATATGAACGTGATGAAAACTAGCTTGACGATAATTCCCAATGTGTCCTCGGGAGCTCCTTCTTCATTATTAGAATTTGTCCATGCTTATCCTTTGCTACATAAAGGATTGGGCGACCTTGCTGCACGTTATTTACTTTATTTACTTTTTTGCTCGTTACTATTTATCTTATCACAAAACTATCTATCACCTACTATTTCAGTGCTTGCAGAGAAAACCTTGCTGAAAACCGCTTATCATTTCCTTCTGCTCCTCGTTGGGTTCGACACTCTTACTTATCAAAAGGACTACGATAGATCCCCTATACTTGTGGGTTATCAGCCGTCGGTGTCGATGTCGGCGTCAGTACTATCATCGAGGTCGGCCTGCAAACCTTGACTTTGCAATTGCTTAGCAGTCAAATAGTCGAGGTACTCTTGTTCACCCTCATAATCCATCTCGTCTACATCTTGGTCAGAACGCCTAGTTTCTTCATTGTTCGACATGTTTCCTATGATGAAATCTCCTCGTTTAATTCTAAAACTATGAAAAAAGGAGAAATGACATAAAAAATAAATCTATGTTTGCTGGAATGTCGCTTTCCCAAAGAACTCCCAAAGACTCGACATGCCTACTATCTAGCATGAAATCATGCCAAAATTCACGGAAAATTTTGGCATGACCTTTGCTAAAAAATGGACATATCGAGCGCCTGAAATTCACTGGAACGGAAATGAATCAACATTCCGGTGTAACATACTCCACTCGTATCATTTACCCTGCACATAATCATCATGTCCAAATGACATGTCCAAATTCCAAATATGACATGTCCAAAACATCACTTGTCCACTTCAAATTTGCATATAAAAGGAAGAAAAATATAGAACTTTAAGAAAAAACCTAGCTAAATTCATAACTAAATAAATAACCTAATTAACCATCTGCCCTAACTAAAACCTAAGTAAATTAACCAAAAAAACCTAGCTACCAGAGAGAGGAGGAGCGGTGGGGGCTTACAGAGGGTGCAGGCCCGACGACTGCCGAGGTTGGGAGGGGCCGGGTCGGGTCGAGCGCCGGGGCCAGGATCGGGGTCAGTCGGGGTCGGTCGGGGTCGGGGTCCGGGGCCGGAGCCGGCACCAGGGTTGGCCTCGGGGGCGAGCGCAGAGGCGCGGCGAGGGCAAGGCTCCGACGGCGCGACGGGGGAAGAGAGAGTGTGGGGATTTGGGGGAAAAGAGGCGGGATGAAGGGAGGAGTGGGGATTTTGGGGGTTAAGTGGGAATAGCAGTAGCGCGTTTAGGTAAAACGCGCTATAGCTACTCCAGGTTGCTATAGCGGTTTCTACACGAAACCGCTACTGCTATCTTGACTAGCTGTAGCTCTTTTCTCACAAAAGCGCTGCTGCTATAACTAGTACCTATATAACAGTTTTCCTGTTTGTTTCCTTCTATTTTATTTTCCTTTATTTTCCCTCACTTTTCTTTTCTTTTTTTACGAGAGCAGTGAACGAAGGGAAGGCGATATATATTACATCATTTGACGGTTAAATATGTATACAAAATAGGAACATATATATTACATCATTGGACCCATGCATAATAATGGCTAAGTGTGTATACAAAATAGGAACATATATATTACATCATTTGACCGATAACATACGGTTCCTCAGCGTTGACGTTTTAGGTTTTTGAGTCAACTTCTTTCCCTTCTTGTTCATTGAAGAATAATTGAGCCCCTCATTGTGACTTTGCCTTTTCCATGGAGTACGATTTTTCTTAGGTAATGTAGTATTGATTCTTCTTTTGATGTATACTTTATCATCATCTTCCCTCATTGGGTTGCCGTACTGATCGTAGTCTTCCTCGTTGGCGACTCCATCCATTCCAATGATGTTCCTTTTGCCTCTCCTCACGACAACACGACTGGGATTGCACGGGTCGGTTATGAAGAAGCATTGTGTCACGTGCTTAGCGTGTACCCATAGCTCGTTTTTTGCGATAGCGTTCACGGTAGCGCTCTTGGCGTCAGGTATATAGTCATGGTAGTGAAATTCCGGTTTTATCTTTCGACATTCTTAGACCGTCTGACACGGAACATCGTCGTGTTGTGTAGTCCAGAGTAGTCAAGCTCCCAGATCTCCTCGACCCTTCCGTAAAATCTTTCAGTTGCGCCGTTGTCGCTGCCGATCATGCATTCCATCGTCACCCCCTGAGTTCTGATCATCACTGTCCATATCTTTGGCCTCCGTGTAGGACGTGTATCCGTTTATATCATATGCCTGATAGGTTACAAGGTTGGGCGAGGGGCCATGTGCTAAGGTGTATAGGAGCAATCCGTCCTTAGAGCCCTCCTCCGGGGGATTAGCAATAATATGCTCTTTGAACCAATGCAGGAAAGTGGAGTTGTGCTCTCTAGTAACTTCGGCGTCCATCCTGCATACCCCCCGGTCATAACACTTCTTTGCGATAATTTCTTTGTGCAGTGCCATGAAAGGATCTACCTCGTCTAGGTGTTGTAGCACTCCCAAGTTTGCTCTGTCAAAGTCGTTGCGCCAATCTGAGTATGCCACGTGCAGTTCCCTGCGACCGTTGGAGTGACCTTCTCCTTCGAGCCTCCCATTGTGCTTGTTAATGGGCAAACCAACACTAACACCAGGCGACTGGTCTGTGCCATATAGAAAATTCTCGGAACTCTAGCCTGGTTCCCAAAGTTTCATGCAACTGATTCCAAAACTTTGAGGTAAACTGGGTTCCTCTATCTGATACAATGGTCCTCGGAACTCCATGTAGACATATGATCCTGGTCATGTATATCTTTGCCAACTTAGCACTGGTGTAAGTGGTCTTCACTGGGATGAAATGAGCTACTTTCGTCAAATGATCGAATACAACCCATATCGAATCATAGCCTGAACGAGTCCTGGGCAATCCCGTGATAAAGTCCATGCCTAGCTTATCCCACTTCCATTTGGGTATCGGCAATGGTTGTAGCAATCCTGCTGGCTTCTGATGCTCTGCCTTCACTCTTTGACATACATCACAAACTGCTACATACTCCGCAATATCCTTCTTCATTCCGGTCCACCAGAAAGTATCCTTCAAATCCAAATACATCTTGGTATTACCTGGGTGAATCGAATATGGCAAATCATGGGCCTCCTGCAAATCAGCTTCCTGATCTCCGGATCATTTGGCACATATACACGGTCCTCAAACCATAGGGTATCGTGCTCATCCTCACGAAATCCTTTAGCCCTTCCTTTGCTCATCCTTTCCTTTATCTCAGCTATCTCCTTATCCGTCTTCTGAGCTTCTCTAATCTTATCCATCAAAGTAGATGGAATCTCCAAAGCTTCTAGATAGCCTCTCGGAACTATCTCCAAACATAGCTCGCGAAGATCCTCTGCTAACTCCTTGGGTAACTCTACGGCCATGAGTGTATTGACATGACTCTTGCGGCTCAACACATCGGCTACTACGTTAGCCTTTCTGGGATGATAATTCCATCTCATATCATAATCTTTAATGAGTTCCAACCATCTCCTCTGCCTGAGATTCAACTCCTTCTGCGTGAAGATATACTTCAAAATCTTGTGATCCGTGTATACCTCACAGTGGTTTCCGATGAGAAAATGTCTCCATGTCTTCAACGCATGCACTACGGCTGCTAAGTCCAAATCATGTGTAGCATAATTTAACTCATGGGGTTTAAGCTGTCGTGAGGCATATGAAGCAACTCTTCCCTCCTGCATAAGTACGGCTCCAAGTCCTCGACGAGAAGCGTCACAATACACTTCATAATCCTTGTGTTGATCTGGCAGAATCAACAATGGTGATGTAACCAAGCGTTTCTTCAACTCCTGAAAACTGGCCTCACATTCCTCAGTCCATTTGAACTTGGTGTCCTTCTTTAACAACTCCGTCATAGGCTTTGCAATCGTCGAGAAATTTTCAATGAACCTCCGGTAGTATCCCGCGAGTCCAAGAAAACTCCGGGTCTCTCCAATTGACGTGGGTGCTTCCCAATTTGTCACAGTGACAACCTTGGTGGGGTCTACCGCTATTCCTTCTTCGGATATAACATGTCCAAGGAATCCAACTTACTTCAACCAAAACTCACACTTGCTGAACTTGGCGTATAGCTGATGTTCTCTGAGCTTCCCAAGTACTAAACGCAAATGCTCTTTATGCTCCTCTTCATTCTTCGAGTAGACCAGAATATCATCAATGAACACTATGACGAACTTATCCAAAAACTCCATAAACACCTGGTTCATCATGTTCATAAAGTAGGAAGGTGCGTTAGTCAGGCCAAATGACATAATAGTATACTCATATAGCCCATACCTCGTGGTAAAAGCTGTCTTAGTTATATCCTGCTCTCGAATCTTCAGCTGGTGATACCCTGATCGCAGATCGATCTTAGAAAATACTTTAGCTCCTTGCAGTTGATCAAACAAATCATTGATCATCAGCAGTGGGTACTTGTTCTTGATCGTCACCTCATTCAATCCTCGATAATCAAAAACCATCCTCAATGATCCATCCTTCTTCTCCACTAGAAGCACTGGTGATCCCCAAGGTGACGAACTTGGGCGAATATAACCTTTATCTAGTAACTCCTTTAATCTGCTTCTTAATTTCCTCCAAATCCTTTGCGGACATTATGTACGGTCTCTTAGATATTGGCCCTGTTCCTGGCAAAAGCTCAATCAAAAACTCATTGTCTCTATCCGGTGGCATGCCTGGCAACTCTTCTGGAAATACATCCGGGAAATCCTTCACCACTGGTACTTCCTCCTATACAACTCCTGATAAGGAATTTACTTGAGTCCTATTCGGCACATGCCGGGATACATACTTCATCCTTCTTCCTTCTGGGGTGGTGACAAAAATCGTCTTTCTGGCGCAATCGATGTTTCCTCCATACATCGATAGCCAATCCATACCCAGAAACACATCCAAACCTTGCAATTCCAAAACTATCAGATCTGAGGGGAAAACATGCCTACCTATGGTCAATGGCATCTGAAAACATCCTTGGCTTGCCATATACTCTGCTCCTGGCGAGCTCACTAACATGGGTATACTAAGAACTTTGGTGGGCAGTTTATACTTATCCACAAATCCCCTTGATATGTATGAATGTGATGCACCAGTATCAAAAAGAACGACTGCAGTAAATGACTTAACCAAAAACTTACCTATTACTGCATCTGGTTGGGCTTCAACCTCCTCTATGTTAAAGTTGTTCACTTGTCCCCTATTGAAAGGGTTGGGATTCTTCCCAGAGCTTCCATTGCCATTACCATTCTTAGCTTCAGGACATTCATTAGCATAATGTCCAGTTTTTTGGCACTTGTAGCAAGTAACGTGGCTTAGATCTTTCTTGGCGGGCGTTGCCGGGTTGGAACGGTTATGTCCGTTGCTTCCTCCATTACCATTCCCATTCTTGGGGCCACTATGGTTGTGCGAACTTCCTCCGGTGTGATTGTGACCTCCATGGTTATGCTGAAGGGGTCCTCCCGAGTTCGGGGTAAAACGGGGTCTCTGCTGAGCTCCAGAATTATACCTCCCTTGTCCATACTTCCTCTTGCAGTTGTCAATCTGCTGTTGCTTCCCTTCAATCATGAGAGCTCTATCTACCAACTCTTGGTAGTTATTGAAATTTGCCACCATCAACTGCATGCTCAGCTCATCATTCAGTCCTTCCAGAAACTTCTCCTGCTTAGCTGCATCCGTAGCAACGTCATCTGGGGCATAACGTGCTAGCTTACTAAAGTCATCCACATACTGGCCAACGGTGCACCCTCCTTGGCGTAAGTTGCGAAACTCACGCTTCTTCATTGCCATAGCTCCTGTTGATACATGGGCAGTGCGAAAAGCCTGCTGGAACTGGTCCCATGTAACAGTTTCGATGGGGTAAGTGGCTGTGAAATTCTCCCACCATGATGCTGCGGATCCTTCAAGCTGATGTGCGGCAAAATGCACTCTCTCCGCATCTATGCATCCTGCAGTGGTTAACTCCCTTTCAATCTTGCGGAGCCAATCATCTGCAACTATCGGCTCGGTGCTACTGGAGAACACCGGCGGATTCAGCCTTAGAAAACGGGTTAAGTGATCAACAGGTGGTGGTGGTGGTGGGTTGTTGTTGTTGTTGTTGTTGTTCCCCTGATTCTGATGCTGGACTAGTGTCTGCATCAATGCATTCTGCTGCTGGATCAACTGAGTGAGCTCCAGTGGGAAAGCAAATCCATTGTCGCGTCACGGAGGCATCTGCTGGGTTTAGAAAAGGTGAGAAAACAGAGTAGAATGAGGTCTAAGGGAAAAACACTACCCATATGCACATGAGACAAACACAAACATATCACTCAATCAATCAAGAAAGGGTTACAATAGGTCTAGAACTATCGTTACAAAAGTGCTCGGACTATATTGTATACATGGTGAAATACTACTACTGATATGGTGGTCGACTAGAAAAATTGATCGTTCGAAGACTCGATGATATCCGCTCCAGCTTCATCAACATAGTCATCATCGCTATCGTTGGGGTCCGAGTTTGTGTCGTCGATGATGATGTAGTTCTCCGGGCAAGTGGAACCGTCATCTTCTCCTCCCGGCGCGGGGTCTCCCATGAATACTCCCAGCTTCCTTGTCAGGTCGTCATTCTTCTCCACTAGTATGACGATTTCCTCCTCATAATCTTCGTGTGTAGCCTTGAGTTCTTCCTCCAGCTCCATGATCCTTCTCATCGCCTTCTTCAAATCTGTCATGCCTGCGCACATCTGGTTCTCCTGGCGTCGAATGTGCTGGTTTAACTCCTGGATGAAAGCTGCAATCGATCTATCCTTCCTGGTGCTGATCATGTCCCATTGCTCATCTCGGCGCCCACAAATCTGGTACATAGTATCCTTGAGATCCTTGTGGTAAACATCTGCAATGCGTCTCATGGTGATGTGGGCTGCCATACTCTTTCCTAGACTCCAGGTTGGTGCATCAAAGGAAAACTCTATGGGCTTAGTGACTGGCGTGAATGTCCTTCCTGGAACTTGAACTTGAATCATCCAGCGCTCCTCTTCTGGTAAAGTGGCGTTGTAAGTCCCGGTGAAGCTTGGTATTCCGATGTTCAGGTACCTAGTGACTTCCTTCAAGTGGCATCCAAAAGGGGTGTCTTCATCCGGTTGCGTGAACTTTATCATTGCATCCACCATCCTAAAGAGTAGAAAATGGAGAGAAGTTAGAAATGAGAAGAGAGTAGTGATCTAGGGCTTTAGCTTAGTTGTCGTTTCCTATAGTCAGCGTGTGCTCTGATACCATCTTGTAGCGACCAGACCTCAAATAGTCTGATCTCTGTGCATTAGTGTCATCCTTGGATCGGTAATGCTGACACGCACAGTACTTGAGGATTTATAACAGAGTAGCAATCACACACTTATTACATCGAATGTCTCAAGAGAGAACTTATTACAATAAATACGGCTTAAGGCCATCTAATACGATAACATGGGAAGGCCTGGAAGATAAAGTGAGTCCATCAACTCCAACGGCATCACTGAGTGAAAGACCACGACCTAAGACACCTTACTCGTCGTCTGAAAAGTCTGCAACATGAACGTTGCAGCCCAAAAACGGGTCAGCACATGGAATATGCTGGCAAGGCAACACAAAAGAGTAATGAATAGAATAAAGCTATCACTACATGCATATATGGCTGGTGGAGGCTGTATGTTTAATAAGTTTTGCGGAAAGCCAATTTTTCCCTACAACATAGGAATAAATTTTATTTAACTATCATGGTGGTTGTTAAACATTGAGAAGGTTCACCCAACTCAATCCCAATTAAGCATCATTAATAAAACCCAATCAAATTATATTAAGAGTGATGAGATCCACATGATAATCCAAGAACTAGATACTCAAGATGTCCATAACCGGGGACACGGCTAACCATGATTAGTTTGTACACTCTGCAGAGGTTTATGACTTTTCCCCACAAGACTCGATCTCCTCCATTGGTTTTATCGCACTACATGATGTTTGAGAAACGGATGACCGAGACACAGCTTCTTCCAAGAGGTCCCCTTAACCGATAGATAGGCCGGTACACCTACAATCCCCTACATCTGCTAGCCCATCATGGAAAGGTTTCCCGCAACTTGCTCAACTATGCCAGAGCCCATAATGGCATGTGGCTGCACACGGAAGTTTCTAGCATGAATAATCTTATGATCCCTTTGAGCCTGGGTGGCAGTCCATAGGAGAATCACACGGTACCTCGGGATTTCCAAAAATACAGGCAACACTGGCTTCCCCAGGTGCCTCAATCCACCCATATGTGTATTAAAGTTTCCACCTTAAGTTAACCATTAATTAACAATACTCACCTCTGTCATGGAAACACTCACCCAAACCACGTCTACGAGCATAGCATAGCAATATAAGCAACGTAGAAGTAACTCCCAAAGATTTGATAATAAACAAGTGAATAGGTACTACCTCAACTACTTCCCAAACCCACAATTTAATCAGATCCTAACCATGCAATTGTTTGAGGATTGATCTAATGCAATAAAACTAGGTAGTAAAGAGGTATGATCAAAGTGTTACTTGCCTTGCTGATGATCCGTGAAACCTAGAGACTCGTAGTAGCACGCTTTGCACTCCGGATACTCTATCGCAAGCAAACAAGCACACAATAAGCAATCAAGAAAAGATGCACGGGCAAAACTCAAATAAGAATATCTAACCAGAAAGTTCAACTTAAGAACTCCGGTTTGCAAAAAGAATCAAATCAAACGAAGCAACGAAACTCAAACTGCGAAAGAAACAAGATTCGTTTACTAATCTGGACTAAAGTCAAATTTTACAGTAGCAAAAACTTGTTTAAGTTGATTAAACAAAATAGGGCTTCGAGGCGAAACTCTAGGCGCTTGAATCGCCTGATTCCGATAAAAGAGCGAAAAGTTATACTAAAACGAAAATCAACTCAGAAATTTCGATCGAAAATAATCGCGAAAAATCTGAGAAAAAGAAAAACTGACAAACAGGCTAACGTACAAACGTTCGCTGTCTGCGGCTAAACAATGAAAATCGTTCGTTAAAATGAACGAACGAACGGGCGTTCGCTAAATAACTAAACCGGAAAAAAATAAAAGCAATCTAAATAAAAAAATAAACCGCGGGTTCTAAAAAAACCCGACGGTTTTCTAACGAAAACCGCGGCGGCGGCGGCTACCTCGACGGTGGCGGTGAGATCGGCGGTGGCGGCGCGGCGGCGAGGACGGGCGGCGGCAGCGGGATCGGGCGGCGACTAGGGTTTGCGGGTGCGGGGCTGCGGCTCGGGCCTCCACGGCTTATAAAGGCCGGCCGGGCTAGTGTCCAGGTCGGACACGGCCCGGTTAGGTCGGTTCACTTTTTTTTAAATTATTCCGCGCAGAAAAATAAAGAAAAGACGTACTAAAAGGACTCCAAAAACCCTGAAATAAAATTTCCCCGTCCTCTAAAAATCTACTTAAGAAGGTGAACATTTATTTGGGACCCTAGTGCAATTTTGAAAAACACATATTTTTCCTAATTCAAATAAAATAGCGATAAAACTCCGAATAAAATTTTTATTTGATTTAAATATTAATCTCCAATATTTCTTTATTTTGAGGAAGTCATTTTATCGTCTCTCTTTTATTTTCATAAAATAAATATATGAAGAGAAAAATAATTAAAATCAAACGATCCTCTTTTCAAAATTCGAGAAAACTCAAATATGAAAATAACGAAATTCCCAACTCTCTCCGTGGGTCCTTGAGTTGCATAGAATTTCTAAGATCAAACCAAAATGCAATAAAATATGCTATGCAATGATGATCTAATGCATAACATTCCAAATTGAAAATTTGGGATATTACATATGCATATTAATACTCCTCTGATTATGAACATGAATATGCTTTGTGAGTAGTTACGTTTGTTCCTAAGGACATGGGAGAAGTCTTGCTATTAGTATTCATGTGAATTTGGTATTCGTTCGATATTTTGATGAACGTCGACTACATGACACTTCACCATTTTTTGGGCCTAGAGGAAGGCATTGGGAAGTAATAAGTAGATGATGGGTTGCTAGAGTGACAAAAGCTTAAACCCTAGTTTATGCGTTGCTTCGTAAGGGGCTGATTTGGATCCATATGTTTCATGCTACGGTTAGGTTTACCTTAATACTTCTTTTGTAGTTGCGGATGCTTGCAATAGGAGTTAATCATAAGAGGGATGCTTGTCCAAGTAAGGACAACACCCAAGCACCGGTCCACCCGCATATCAAATTATCAAAGTACCGAACGCGAATCATATGAGCGTGATGAAAACTAGCTTGACGATAATTCACATGTGTCCTCGGGAGCGCTTTTCTCCATATAAGAAATTGTCCAGGCTTGTCCTTTGCTACAAAAAGGATTGGGCCACCTTGCTGCACTTTATTTACTTTTGTTACTTGTTGCTCGTTACAAATTATCTTCTCACAAAACTATCTGTTACCTATAATTTCAGTGCTTGCAGAGAATACCTTGCTGAAAACCGCTTATCATTTCCTTCTGCTCCTCGTTGGTGTGGCGAACCGACCCGAATGGATCAAGTCTCTGTGCTCAGGTGTCATCCCTGGATCTGTAATGCTGACACCACACAATACTTCGAAGGATTTATAACAGAGTAGCAATCACACACATATTACATCTTTTTCCAAAAGAGGACTTATTACAATAAATATGGCTTAAGGCCATCTAATAACGATAACAATGAAGACTTGGAAGATAAGTGAGTCCATCAACTCCATCGGCATCACTGAGTATAGAACCACGACCTAAACACCTTACTCGTTGTCTAAAAAGTCTGCAACATGAATGTTGCAGCCCGAAAACGGGTCAGCACATGGAATATGCTGGCAATGTAACACATAGAGAGTAATGAAGGAATAAGCCTATACTACATGCATATATGGCTGGTGGTAAAGCTCTCACGGTTACAGCTTTTGCATAAAGCTAGTTTTTCCCTACTGCAAAGGAATAAATTTTATTTAACTATCATGGTGGTTGTTAAACATTGAGAATGGTTGACAGCATCCTCAATCCCAATTAAAAGTACTCATTAAAAACCCAATAACATTAATTAGAGTAACATGTTGAGATTCACATGATATTCAAGTACTAGATACTCAAGATGTCCATAACCGGGGACACGGCTAATCATGATTAGTTTATACACTCTGCAGACGCTTATGCACTTTTCCCCACAAGACTCGATCGCCTCCGCTTGGTTCTCGTGACCATGTGGTGTTTGAGAGACGGATGACCGAGACACGCCTTCGTAAGCGCTTAGCACCTTACGATGGGTGGACCGCACACCTACATCCCCTACATCTGCTAGTCCACCACTATAAGAGTTCGCACGACTTACTCAACTATGCCAGAGCCCATAATGGCTTGTGGCTGCACACGGAAGTTTCTAGCATGAATGATCTTATGATCCCTTTGAGCCTGGGTGGCGGTCCGAAGAAAAACAGGAAAGTCCTGATAGAAACCAGGTGCCTCAATCCACCCAGATGTGTGTTTAAGTTGCCACCTTAGAATAACCATTAAATTAACAACCTCACATCTGTCATGGATATCACTCACCCAAACCACGTCTACGAGCATAGCATGGCATAATAAGCAAACGTAGAAGTAACTCCCAGGGTTTCATAAGTAAAACAGGTAATAGGTACTACCTCAATCTACTTCCATCCCACAATTTAATTAGATCCTAATCATGCAAGTGTTTGAGGATTGATCTAATGCATAAAAACTGGGTAGAAAAAAGGTATGATCAAGTGTTACTTGCCTTCTGTCGACGATCCAAGAAACCTAGAGACTCAAGTAACAAGCGGCGCACTCCGGGTGATCTATCGCAGACAAACAACAAACATACAATAAGTACTCATCTAATGCACAGGTAAATCTCGAATAGAAGATCTGACCAGAAAGTTCAACTAAAGAACCCTGGTTGCAAAAAGAATCGAATCCAATAAAGCAACGAAAGTCAAACGTCGAAAGAAAACGACTCGGTTCTAGCAATTTGAAACTAGGTCAAAATTTTACAGTAGCAAAACTTTGTTTAAGTTGATTAGTTAGAACGGCGGTTTCAAACGAAACTCCAGCGCTTGAATCACCTGATTCGATAAACGAGCTATAAAATAAACTAGATTGAAGATTGGATCTGAAATCGAGATCGGAAAATAATCGGATTAAATCCGGTTAAAAGAAAAACGACGAACGGTTAAACGAACGGATGTTCGTTAACAGAAACTAATCGGTGAACGCGTTCGTTAAAGCGAACGGCTCGGTGAACGTTCACTAAATAACTAAACCGAAAAAAAATAAACCGATCTAGGTTTTCTTTTTCTTTTTTAAAAACCGAACAACGGAAAGAAAACCGGAAGGTTTTTAAAACAAAACCGGACCAGGGAGGCGCGGCGGCTACCTCCGGCGAGGTCGCTGGCGGGCGAACGGGCTCAGGGTCGGGCGGGTCGGCGATGGGCGGCGGGCAAGGCGCACGGCGCTGGGCGACGGCTGGTGGCTCGGGCGGCGTCAAGGCGCCGGGGCTCGGGTGGCGGCGGCGGCGGGTGAGTCGAGGGGGGGGGCGGCGGCTTTTAAGGAGGGAGGGTGCCTTGGGGTGGGGCCACGGCGGCGGGCGTGGCCGAGCCGGACTCAAGCGGCGGCGAGGACTCCCAAGTGAGGCGGTCGTGGGGTGGGCCGTCAGCCTTAGCCTGGCTCAAGCATGTGGGGGGTTTAAAACTCGCGCAGAAAAATGGATAAAATAAAATATAAACTGACTCCAAAATTAATAAAGTAAAATTTCCCCGACTCCTAAAAATGAGTCGAACAAAATGAACTTTAAAACGGGGCCAAAATGCATATTTTTAAAATACTCATTTTTTTCCCTAAAGCAAATGAACTTCGAAAATCCCAAAATTTGATTTATTTATTAAATCTTCATTTTTCCTAAATTTTGGGAAAGTCATATTATTCCCTCTCTTATTTTTTTATTGGAAAAATATTTGAAGATAAAAAAAAATCCAAATGATCCTATTTTCAAAATTTGATAAAGCTCAAATATGAAAATAATGAAATCTCCAACTCTCTCCGAGGGTCCTTGAGTTGCGCGAAATTTTCTAGGATCGAAAAAATGCATGAAAATATGATATGCACGATGACTTAATGTATAACATTCCAAATTGAAAATTTGGGATGTTACAAACCTACCCCCCTTAAGATGAATCTCGCCCTCGAGATTCGGGTTGGCTAGAAAATAGGTGAGGGTGATCCTTGAGCAAATCTTCTTCTCTTTCCCAGGTGGCTTCATCCTCAGTGTGGTGGCTCCACTGAACCTTGCAAAACTTGATAACCTTGCTGCGAGTAACTCTGCTGGCATAATCAAGAATCTTGACTGGTTTCTCCTCATATGCCAAATCATCCTGCAGCTGAATTGCTTCAAGTGGCACTGTATCTCTTAGCGGTACTTCCGCCATCTCGGCGTGACATTTCTTCAGCTGAGAAACATGGAATACATCATGAACTCCTGACAGTCCCTCCGCAATTCCAGCTTATAAGCAACTTCTCCCATGCGTTGCAAAACCTTATACGGTCCAACAAAACGCGGTGCTAATTTTCCTTTAACTCCAAAACGCTTAACTCCTCGAAGCGGGGATACTCTAAGATAAACTCTGTCTCCAACTTTATATTCCATCGCCTTTATGCTTTTGAATCTGCATAGCTTTTCCGGTTCGACTGGGCTACCTTGAGCCTATCGCGAATCAACTTAACCTTCTGCTCGCACTCCTTAATCAAATCTGGTCCAAACAATCGACGGTCTCCAGCTTCGTCCCATGATAACGGTGTCCTGCACCTCCTTCCGCATAAAGCCTCGAAGGTGCCATCTTCAAGCTGGTTTGGTAACTGTTGTTATAAGAAAATTCTGCATACGGCAAATTATCATCCCAACTAGATCCATAATCTAGTGCACAAGCTCTCAGCATATCCTCCAAAATCTGATTGACTCTCTCAGTCTGTCCATCTGTCTGTGGGTGAAAAGCTGTCTTGAATTCGCCTGGTTCCCAATGTTTCGTGCAACCGATTCCAAAACTTTGAGGTAAATTGAGTTCCTCTATCCGACACGATACTCCTCGAACTCCGTGTAAACACACAATTCTGGTCATGTATATCTTTGCCAACTTAGCACTGCTATAGGTAGTCTTGATCGAATGAAATGAGCTACCTTCGTCAAGCGGTCGACTATAACCCAAATTGAGTCATAGCCAGAACGAGTCTTTGGCAAACCTATGATGAAATCCATGCCTAGTTTATCCCACTTCCATTCGGGTATTGGCAATGGTTGTAACAATCCTGCCGGGCTTCGATGTTCTGCCTTCACTCTCTGACATACATCGCAAACTGCTACATACTCCGCAATATCCTTCTTCATTCCGGTCCACCAGAACGTTTCCTTCAAATCCAAATACATCTTGGTATTCCCTGGGTGAATCGAATATGGTGAATCATGTGCCTCTTGCAAAATCAACTTCCTGATCTCCGGGTCATTTGGCACATACACACGGTCCTCAAACCATAGGGTATCGTGCTCATCCTCACGAAACCCCTTAGCTTTTCCTTCGCTCATTTTCTCCTTTATAGAGGCAACTTCCTTATCTGCCTTTTGGGCTTCTCTGATTTTGTCCATCAACGTAGACTGAATCTCCAATGCTGCTACATAGCCTCTCGGAACTATTTCCAAACATAGCTCTCGAAGGTCCTCGGCTAACTCCTTGGGTATACCTCCCATCATTAGGGTATTGACGTGGCTCTTACGTCTCAATGCATCGGCTACAACCTTAGCCTTTCCGGGGTGATAATGCAATCTCATAACATAATCCTTAATAAGCTCCAACCATCTCCTCTGTCTGAGATTTAATTCCTTCTGCGTGAAGATGTACTTCAAACTCTTGTGATCCGTGTATACCTCACAATGATTTCCAATGAGGAAATGTCTCCATGTCTTCAATGCATGCACAACGGCTGCTAACTCCAAATCATGTGTGGCATAATTCAACTCATGAGGCTTAAGCTGTCGTGAAGCATACGAAACAACTCTTCCTTCTTGCATAAGCACTGTTCCAAGTCCTCGACGTGAAGGCCGCAATACACCCTCATAATCCTTGGTCTGATCTGGCAAAATTAACACTGGGAGGTAACCAATCTTTTCTTCAACTCCTGAAAACTTGCCTCACAATCCTCAGTCCATATGAACTTGGTATCCTTCTTCAACAATTCTGTCATAGGCTTTGCAATCCTTGAGAAATTCTCAATGAATCTTTGGTAGTATCCTGCGAGTCCAAGGAAACTCCGAATCTCTCCAACTGCCGTTGGTGCTTCCCATTTGGTTACGGTCTCAACCTTTGTGGGGTCAACTGCTATCCCTTCTCCGGATATAACATGTCCAAGAAATCCAACTTCCTTTAGCCAAAACTCACATTTGCTGAACTTGGCATATAATCGATGTTCCCTTAGTTTCTCCAAAACCAATCGCAAAGTTCCTTATGTTCCTCTTCATTCTTCGAGAAAATCAAAATATCATCTATGAACACCACGACGAACTTATCCAAAAACTCCATAAACACTTTGTTCATCGTGTACATGAAATAGGCGGTAGCGTTAGTCATCCAAATGACATAACGGTGTACTCATACAGTCCATATCTCGTGGTAAATGTTGTCTTAGGTATGTCCTGCTCTCGAATCTTCAACTGATGGTACCCTGATCGCAAATCGATCTTGGAAAACACTTTAGCTCCTTGCAAACGATCAAACAGATCATTTATCATTGGTAGTGGGTACTTGTTCTTGATTGTTACTTCATTCAATCCACGATAATCAACAACCATCTTTAACGATCCGTCCTTCTTCTCCACTAAAAGTACGGGTGATCCCCAAGGCGAAGAACTTGGGCGTATAAATCCTTTATCCAATAGCTCCTTAATCTGCTTCTTGATTTCCGCCAAATCCTGTGCGGGCATCCTGTATGGTCGCTTCGATATTGGGCCTGTTCCTGGCAAAAGTTCAATCAAAAACTCAATGTCTCTATCCGGTGGCATTCCTGGCAATTCCTCAGGAAATACATCAGGGTAATCCTTCACTACTGGTACTTCTTCCTGCACCACTCCTGATAAGCAATTTACATGAGCTCTCCTCGGCTGATGCCGTGATACATACTTAATCCTTCTTCCTTCTGGTGTTGTGAGCAAAATCGTCTTACTTGCGCAATCGATGTTTCCTTCATACATCGACAGCCAATCCATGCCTAATATCACATCAAATCCTTGGGATTCCAAAATGATCAAATCCGTCGGGAACACATGCCTTCCTATACTTAATGGCACTTGAAAACATCCTTGTCTGGCCATATACTCCGCTCCTGGTGAGCTTACTAGCAAAGGGTTTTAAGAATCCGAGTAGGTAGACTATACTTCTCTACAAATCCCCTTGATATGTATGAATGCGATGCACCGGTATCGAAAAAGAACTAGTGTAGTAAATGACTTAACCAAAACTTACCGACATCGCATCAGCTGATCTTCAACCTCCTCCACATCAATGTGGTTCACCTGTCCCCTGTTGAAAGGGTTGGGCTTCTTTCGAGCTTCCATTGCCACCTTGGCCTTCGGACAGTCAGTTGCATAATGTCCGGTCTTGGAACACTTGAAACAGGTGACATGGCTTAGGTCTTTCTTGGTTGGGGTTGACGGTGTGGTGCGGTTCTGTCCATTGCTTCCTCCATTCCCGTTCCCATTCTTGGTGCCATTATGGTTGTGCGAATTACTTTCTCCGTGGGTATGCTAAAACTGAACTCCTTGTTTAGGGGTATAACGAGGCTTCTGCGGGGCTCCAGAGTTATACTTCCCCTATCCATACTTCCTCTTGCGATTCTCAATTTGCTGTTGCTTTCCTTCAATCATGAGGGCACGGTCTACCAACTCCTGGTAGTTGTTGAAACTTGCTACCATCAACTGCATGCTCAACTCATCATTCAGTCCTTCCGTAAACTTCTCCTGCTTAGCTGCATCCGTAGCAACGCTATCCGGGGCATAACGTGCTAACTTACTAAAATCATCCACATACTTGCCAACAGTCCTTCCTCCTTGGCGTAAGTTGCTAAACTCACGCTTCTTCATGGCCATAGCTCCCGCCGAGACATGGGCAAGGCGGAAAGCTTGCTGAAACTGATCCCATGTGACAGTGTCTACAGGGTAAGTGGCTGTAAAATTCTCCCACCATGCTGCCGCTGGTCCTTCAAGTTGGTGTGCAGCAAACTTCACCTTCTTTCCATCTGTACATCCTGCAGTGGTCAACTCCTTCCTACCTTACGGAGCCAATCATCTGCTATTATCGGCTCGGTGCTACTGGAAAATACTGGCGGATTCAGTCTTAAGAAACGTGTCAAGTGATCCGCAGGTGGTGGTGGTGGCGGTGGGTTGTTGTTGTTGTTGCCTTGATTCTGCACCAATGTTTGGATCAAGGTGTTCTGCTGCTGAATCAACTGGGTGATCTCTGGCGGGAAAACAAATTCGGGGTCGCGTCTCGGAGGCATCTGATGGGTTTAGAAAAGATGAGAATTTAAGAATAGAGTGGGGTCTAGGGAGAAACACTACCCAAATGTATATGAGCAAATGCACACAAAATCACTTCATTCAATTCAAACAAAGGGCTTACAACGGTCTAACTAACGCAAAAGTGCGTGAACTAAAAAGGTTACATGGAGGAAATACTACTAATATGTGGGGGTCATCTATTAATTTGAACCGGTGGAAGACTCCATGATGTCTACTCCAGCTTCATCTTCAAAGTCGGGTTCACTTGGATCCGACTCGGTGTCGTCGATGTTGATGTAGTCGCTTGGACAACCGACGTACTGGTCTTCATTCTTGAGTGCCAATTTCTTCTTGAGTTCTTCAATCTCATACTTAAGATCATTATTGTGTCTTGCTAACGCTACGATCTCGTCCATGTAGTCCTTACGCGTTGACTTTAGTTCTCCTTCAAGTTCGATGATCCTTCCCTTCGCCTCCTTTAATTCGAGCATATCATTGCACATCTGGTTTTCCTGGCGTCGAATGTGCTGGTTTAACTCCTGGATGAAAGCTGCAATGGATCGGTCCTTCTTGGTGCTGACTATCTCCCATTGTTCATCTCGGCGTCCGCAACTGGATAGATGGTGTCCTTGAGGTCTTCTTGATAAACTTCTCCAATGCGTCCCATGGTGATATGAGCTGCCATGCTCTTTCCTGCACTCGTGTTGGGGCACCGAAAACACTATCTATAGGATTGGTGATTGGGGCGAACGTCCTTCCCGGTACATGAGCTTGAATTTTCCGGTAGCTCCTCTTGAGCAGAGTGGCGTTGAACGTCCGGTGAAACTTGGTAGTCCAATGTTCGTGTACTTAGTGACTTCCTTCAAGTGAAATCCAAAAGGTGTGCCTTCATCCGTTGGGTGTACTTGATCTTCGCGTCCTTCATCCTAAAAGAGTGGAAAAGATGAGGAGTTAGAAATTGAGAAGAGAGTAGTGTTCTATGGCTTTAACTTAGTGGTCGTGGTCTCTGATCGGCGTGTGCTCGATAACATCTCTGTGGCGACCCGACCGAATGGATCAAGTCTCTGTGTTTCAGTGTCATCCTCGATTAAGATGTCGACACCACATAGTACTTCAAAGGATTTATAACAGAGTAGCAATCACACACATATTATAATAAGTGTGTGGTTGCTTCTCTGTTATAAATCCTTCGAAGTACTGTGTGGTGTCAGCAGAGACTTGATCCATTCGGGTCGGGTCGCCACAGTTGGGTTCGACACTCTTACTTATCGAAAGGACTATGATAGATCCCCTATACTTGTCGGTCATCAAGACTCTTTTCTGGCGCCGTTGCCGGGGAGTGAAGCGCCTTTGGTAGGTGGAATTTGGTAAGGAAAAATTTATATAGTGTGCTGAAATTTACTGTCACTTGTTACTATGGAAAGTAATCCTCTGAGGGGCTGGTTCGTGGTATCTTCACCCCGACTAGCAGAGCAAATAGTTGCTCCTCAACCTACGGAACCTACTGAAAATGAAAATATCTACTTTGAAATTCCTTCGGGTATGATAGAAAAACTGCTAGCTAATCCTTTTGCAGGAGACGAAACATTACATCCTGATGAGCACTTAATCTATGTGGATGAAGTTTGTGGATTATTTAAGCTTGCAGGTATGCCCGATGATGTTATCGAGAAGAATGTCTTCCCTTTATCTTTGAAGGGAGATGCATTGACATGGTACAGGCTATGTGATGATATGGGATCATGGGACTATAAGTGATTGAAATTGGAATTTCATCAGAAGTTTTATCCTATGCATCTTGTTCACCATGATCGTAATTATATATATAATTTTTGGCCTCGCGAAGGAGAAAGCATCGCTCAAGCTTGGGGGAGGCTTAATTCAATGTTATTTTCATGCCCCAATCTTGAGCTCTCGAGAGAAATGATTATTCAAAAAATTTATGCTCGCCTTTCTGACAACAATCGCACCATGCTTGATACTTCTTGTACTGGTGTCGGGGATGCTGATCGTACCCACGGACACCTATGGGGCCGGCGGAGCAGGCCCCTTGTGGTTCGGAGGGGGCGGAGGTCGCACGAAGAGCGGATCGAGGCGATGCACACGAGCGGTTTACCCAGCTTCGGAGCTCTCCGGAGAGATAAAACTCCTACTGCTGCTTGTTTGATCTATTCTGTGCTTGCTAGGGAGCAATGCGGGCTACAAAACCTAGCGTGAGTGTGGCCAGTCTACGGTGGGTCGAATGAATTGAAACTTGGCCAATCATGAACCCTCTTCACGTTGCACTCGGGCCTCCTTTTATATGCTAAAGGGTCTCCGGCAGGTGGCAACATAGGCGGGGTACAAACGCATAAACAGGTTGGTACACCTACTTGAACAAAGGTATGCAGTGCAAAATACCTAACTCGACGGCAAGGGACAAAAGCAATAAATGCCTGTCGTTGTCGCCTAAACAAAGTGTAACAGAGACCGTCAGTGCGCCTCACGCCACGATGGCGAGCCTGTCTGCGCCACAGCGATGTCGCTGCTCTCCGCTGGCTGCACAGCCGCCCGACACGCGCCCATGGAAAGGTCCCATGGCGACACGTCACCGGGTGAGCTGGAGCGGAGACGGAGAGGAGTTGCATGCATGACAAGCGCCTTTGCCGCGTCGAATCCTTGTCGCGCCGGAGGCTTGTCGCGCCTGAGCCTTCCCGCAAGCTCCTCTTGCCGGGCCTTGTCTTCTGCGTGCACAGGCGGCCTTCCCGACAAGCTCCTCTTGTCGGGACCTTATCTTCCCAATCTAATACTTTGTTCTTGAATGGCTCCAAGGGAGCCACGGAGGAAGTTGGCGGTGGCGAGGCAAACCTTGCTGCTGGTCAGAATCGTCTGCAGGCATCAGTACGGGATACTAGGGTACCCCTACTCTAGTACACCGGCAGAGCCCCGGCCTGGGCCGTACACGGTGCCGAAGCGCTTGTCGGGCCAGGCCTGTAATCAGGCGCGACACGCGCTGCCTCGACCACGCCACGACTCGCTTCCGACCCACCACGATCCCCACTAACGGCGTATATGGCGTCGTGCGAGAGATCGTGGGCGCGGTCGTGGGGAGTTCTTTATTAATATAAGCGGAACGTCCGCCCCCTCCTCCCCTTTATAAGCGGAGGAAACAGAGGCAGGCCGACCACTCCTGCCATTGCCGTCTTGTCAAGAAAACACCGCCGCTCCCCTCGTCTTCTCCGGTGCGAAGAGAGCAACGCCCCGCCCCCTTTCGCCACAAGCACACTCACCGCCGTCGACCTCCTCCGCCCCCCTCGCCATGGCCCCGAAGGCCGATAAGGAGAAGGGCGTCAAGTCGGCCGAGGCGCAGCGGCTCGCGGCGCTGCGCAAGGAGCAAGTCGTCTTCCCCTCGCAGCTCGGCGCACGGGAGCTGCGGGACGTCTACTATCTTTTCTGGTCGACGGAGACTCGGGCGCATCCGTGCACGAGGGTGCTCCCCGCCTCCGCCGCTGATCTGGCCCCAACAGGGTACCCTTTCTTCGCCCTTTTCTTCTATTGCGGTCTTTGCCCGCCGTATTCCGAGTTCTTTTGCGACATAATGAACACCTTCAGCCTCCACCTCCTTGATTTCACCCCCAACGCCATCTTGACCATGGCCGTTTCCGCACATTTGTGCGAAAACTTTGTCGGGGTCCACCCGAACGTGGCACTCTTCCGCCATTTCTTTGTCCCCCGCGTCGAGAGAGGAGAGCCCCTTGCCGAGGGCTAGCCTGGGTCTCTAGGATCGGCAAGAAAGAGGCCTACCTAGAGGGGGAGTTCCGGAACAAGTGGGAGGAGTGGAGAGCCAATCGTGCTGGGTCGTGAGAGGAGGACCCACAGCCCTTCACCGCCAGGCGCCAAACCCCAATTGCGCGGCAAGGATTGGAGTAGCTTGGCGCGGAGGATGCGAGGCTGAAGATAGTCAGTGACTCAATTCTGCGCCTCGTGCTTGGCGGCTTAACCATTGAGCGCGAGCTTGGCGCAGACTTCATTCGCCGCCGCATCGCTCCCTTGCGTGAAAGGAGGAGGCCTGCTGGGAGTTCCGAACGCGGCGGACATCATGAGGCTGCGCCCGGGCCTGAATTGGAACTTCACCGGCATGGAGCTGGATTCAGTGCTGCTCGAGTTGTTCAAGAACGACCCCGAACATCCCGAGTGGTTCAGGTTGCCGCGGGGGGTCGTCCCATTGTGCAACAACTGGCGCCGACCGCATCCAGCGCCATGATGCCACCGGCGACTCCCACGGATCGTCCCGACTGGCAGGAGCCCCCGACGAGGTCGTGCAGCAATTCTTCGACAACTTGCAAGAGGTGCCGATCCGCCCGACGGCGTAAAAGGCTCACCCGAGACACCACCGAAAGGTGAGATGGCGTGGATCGCCACTAGAGCGGAGGAGGCGGCAGCAGCCGCTGCCACTGGAGCCTTCGGGTTCACCGTGGAGGAGGCGGACGCGGCGAAGGCGGCAAGCGCTGCTGAGCGAGGGGAGGTCGCCGGCGAGGCGAGCTTGTCGAGCTCGAGGCCGGGACGAGTGGACCCGCCGAGGGGGCTTCTTCCCCGCCGCCAAGCGATTTTCCACCAGCAGAGCCCCCGGCTCCGCCGAGGAGGCGTCTCCGCAGGGCTGGAGACGAGCCGGGGCGACAGGTCGGCCACAGAAGCGCCGCTCGGCGCTCCACCGCGGCAAGCGAGGTTGCAGAGCGCCCCAAACTGCAGCGACAATCGGGCGGAATCTTCTCAGCCGCCGCCGATGCCTCCGCCATAAGCGGCCAAGAGAAACCCTCCTCCGCCTCATCGTCACCGGAGGCGGGCGGAGTTTGAATTCTCCGCGCCAGCTCCGAGGAGGAAGGCGAAGAGTAAGCTTCTCGAGATCGCGCCTGTATGTCTTCAATTTTTATTGCTTCATCTTGAATCTGATTTGCTTCGTTCTGGACTCTTTCCTTTTCAGGACGCTGGCCGAGAGAGCGGCAAAGAGGGCCAAGATCCCGACGGTCGTCATTGAGGACGATTCTCCCATGGCGACGGGGGATGCGTCCGAGACCGCCTTGCCGGACCCGGCAACCCTTCCCCGGAGCAGCCCCCAGCACCGCCCCCAGAGTAAGCGTGCAGTTTTCTTCTTGCTATTAGGCGTGCGGGGGTGCCCCTTCTTTGTCGATATTTGACTGTGTGCTTGTGCAGGAGCAGAGCAGTCTCATCAGGAGGGCTCGGAAGCCGCCTCCGAGATCCTGCCTGCTGCCACTACGCCGCCAAGGGAGGACTCCCCGGCAAGGGAGCTCCCTCCGACAAGGGAGGCCACCCCGGCAAGGGAGGCCACTCCGGCAAGGGAGGCTACCCCGGCAAGGGACGGCGCCAGCGACCCTCCAAATCGAGGCCATGGCTGCGGATCCCGTTGCAGGTAACTCCCTTACGAAAATCTCCCTTGGGCTTGCTCTGTTTTGTTTCTCTTTCTTTGGATATCTGCTGATCGCTTTTTTTCGTCGACGCAGACCCGATGGAGGTTGAAATCGCCGGCGAGGAGGAAACGCGCGGCAACACCAACGAGGCCGCCGTCGAGGAAGAAGAGGTCATCGTCGTGGAAGAAGAGGCCGCCGCCGATGAGCCTGTTGGCGAGGAGGCCACCGGGGCTGCCGACGCAGGGGCCGGCGAGGGGTCGGACGGTCGTACTGACGGCCCTGAGGCCGCAGGAGCGGCAAGCGCTACACCGACAGCCGACTCCCCCGCTGCCGCCGGCGCGCCAGTTCGAGGAGCTGACCGATGCCTACACCAAGGCCGGCAAAGGCGTCTTCATCAAGCTCCACAGGAGCCGAAGTTCGGCGCCAGCCGAGGGCGAGACCTTCGACGGCGTGCTACTACGCCTCATTGGCCGTGGACGCCGCGCCAAGTAGCAAAGCGTGGCGAAGTCCGAGGAGCAGTCAAGAAGCTGTTGTCCCTCTACCGCACCCGTCAGGCCAAGTTGGAGACCCGGGAAGCCCTTGTCGCGAGGGCGGGAGCGGACATAGAGAAGCGCGCCGAGGAGCTCCGGAGCGCCAACAGAAGCGCTCCGCGACGTGGCAGACGCGCGGGCGCAGCTCGCAGAGCGCACGGCCTTTATCCTTGAGAAGGCCGCGGTGATGAGGAGCAGCGGCTGGCTGCCGAGAAGCTTCGCCAGCAGAAAGCGAGTTGGCGCAGCGGAAGGTCAACGGACAGCCACGAGGAGGACCTTGCAGCGTGAGGAGTCGCTTGGCGGGCGCTTCAGAAGCGAAGGCGACGCTGCCGCAGCCGCCGAGGCCGCCAAGGAAGAGCTGAAGGCGAAGGTGGCACAGTTGGAGGCCACCCTCACGAAGAGCGGCGAAGAGCTTGCCGTGCTCAAGCGTGAGCGCGAGAAGGGCGCCCTCACGCTGGGCGAGCTGCAGGTCCGTCTTGCTGACAGGGCCAAGGAGCTCGCCGCCACCAAGGACTCCAAGGCGGATCTGCAATGGCCCGACCACCACGACGCAGACGTTGGATGGTGCCGAGAGCGGAGGCGGGCTTGTTGGAGGCGATCAAGGCCAAGGAGGAGCTGGGGCGAATGACGTCTCCGTCGAGAACACTCGAGGGAGAGCGTGGAGCATCGGACCGAAAGGTCTTGTGGACACCGCCGCCGACATCCACAACGAGCTGATGAAGCTGGAGATGGGGGACCTCGCGTACTCCTCCGACGAGCATCTCCAACCCAGCGTCAAGCTCAGCCTGTTCTTCAAAGGCGTGGTGACGGGCCTCCGGCGACTCCGGGAAGAGGTCCCGAAGCAGCTGGCCGAGGAATCACGCCAGATCTGCGCAGGGGCCCTCGAGAAGGTGTTGATGAAGGTGGCCTTCCGCAACCCAGGCCTCAACCTTAATGGCGTCCTCAGATCGTTGCCGACCGAAGCCAACGTGGAGGAGCTCAAAGCCCTTGTCGCACCCATTGTGGACAAGGTGAACAAGATCAAGAGGATCGAGGGCGACCGCGTGGACTAGGCCGCCAACCTTATCTTTCCCTTGTCGCTGCTGGTCATGTTTAGAAAACTTTGTTAGATCAGCGATAAGTTATTCTCAATATACTCTATCTTAGGTGAATCGATCAATGCAATGTTATTTCCTCTATTCGATTCCTTCCTTGTAATGCGTTATTGCCCTACGCTTTTCAGGAAACTTGCCGGTGCAGCACCCTTGCCATGGCGCCGAAAAGTGCGGAACTTCAGCAACAAGGGGTCGCTACCGACAAGCAACCTTGTCGTGGACTAGCCGCACCTCTCTTAAGTTGTTGAGCGGACTCGAAACAAAGTAAGGGCGCAACCAGTCACGATTCGGTTCCTCTGCGCACAGGTTTTCCATACAAAGTACTATCGTTCGAGGAAGATAACGAAGATTTTAAAGAAATCGATTGCTCGAACTTTGGCAACTTAGCTTTTCTGTTTCTTGCTTCCCGATGAGGTGAAACTTCCTCGAGCGGTGCCTGGTCCATAGTAGTATCTCCTTCTCCCCCCTGGTTAACTTGTGCGCGAGGGAGCCTTCCTTTCTTTGAGAGAAGAAAAAGAAGAGGAAATAACGTTATGGAGCCTAGCGGCTCGATTCTGCATACCGGGTGTGGTTGCTGCACAAAGTGTTAGCCAAAGCATGCAATAAATTGATGAAAGCATGAACTTGACAAGCTGTGCGCAACACATGGGCTTTATCGATGCATCGGGTCTCACGCCGGCTTTGTACGGTTGATTACATGCAACAGCGGCAAGACTTGTACAAAAGGTGGTTGCGGAACGGATTCCGACAACCGCGCCTTATGGCTAAAACTTACGAAGATGCTCAATGTTCCAGGAGTTGCTCACCGAATGCCATCTTCGGTCTCAAAGCGGACAGCGCCAGGCCTAGTGACTCGTTTCACCCGATAAGGGCCTTCCCACTTCAAGGCCAACTTGTTTGAATTCTTGGCGGACTGAGTGCGCCGAAGAACAAGGTCGCCTTCCTCGAGACTTCTGGCATTAACCCTGTGGCCATGGTAGCGACACAGGGCTTACTGGTAGCGAGCGGCTCGCACAGCAGCCTGAAGACAATCCTCCTCAAGGAGCAGCGCGTCATCTTGTCGCAGCTGCTCTTGCTCAAACTCATCATAAGCGAGCACTCGAGGCGACCCGTATACGAGTTCCGTGGGGAGAACTGCCTATGCTCCATAGACTAGAGCAAAGGGTGCCTCGCCGCTGGCTCGATTTGGCGTCGTTCGATCGACCAAAGAACCACCAGCAGCTCCTCGATCCGGTTTCTTCCGCACTTGTGCAGCTCGTCAAAGTTCTGGTCTTGAGCCCGCGCAGCACTTCAGCATTTGCCCTCTCTGCTTGACCGTTGCTTCTCGGGTGAGCAACGGAAGCGAAGCAGACCTTGGCGCCAAGGTCTTGGACGTACTGCATGAAGGTGCGGCTCATAAATTGTGTGCCGTTGTCGGTGATGGTCCTGTTAGGGATTCCGAAACGGCAAACAATCGACCTGAAGAACTTGATCGCTGTTGTGCTGTCACCTTCCTCATCGCTTCCACTTCCGCCACTTTGTGAACTTGTCGATGGCGGCGTACAAGTACTCAAAGCCCCGACAGCTTCGGGGAAGGGGCCGAGATGTCGAGCCCCGGACCGAAAATGGCCAGGATAAAGGGATCGTCTGGAGAGCTTGAGCTGGCAGGTGTATCTGTTTGGAATGGAACTGGCACGCTTCACACTTGATTACTTGTGCAGTTGCATCCTGGAGGGCTATCGGCCAGAAGAAACCTTGCCGGAAAGCTTTGCCGGCAAGTGCTCTTGCGCCAATGTGGTGAACACATATGCCTCCATGTATCTCTGCCAACAGCTTCGCCCATCTTCCCGGCAATACACTTCAATTTCACACCGTTGAGTCTTCTTACATGCAGTATGCTATCGACAAACTGGTACATACTTGACTGCCGGGCTACTCTTTCCGCTTTCTTCTTGCTCTTCGAGAAGTTCTCCCGTCAAGGTAATGGACAATCTGCTGCTCCCATGTTGGAGCTTGTGGCTCGACAACAAGGACTAAAGGCACACCTGCTGCTGTGGGAACATCAGCTTCTACGGCAAGAGCCTGTGGCTCTGCCGGAGCTAGATGCTCCCCGAAAAGCTTGCCGGAGCAAGACTTGTCGGGAGCGTTTGCTTCAACGGAACAAACCCTGGGGTCTGTCGAGCAGATCGCTTCCTCAACACCTGTTGGTGTTGATCTTGGGGACCTTTACGCAGCGGCAGGAAGCTCTGTCGGAAAGTAGTCACCAGAGGCCAACTTCCTCTTCTTGCTCTGTCCGGTCGATGGTGTTACGGTCGGTTGAGTCAGCTTGAGCGCAAAGATCCCTGGTTCCATTGTGTAGCTTGAGCGCGCGCACTTTGACAGGCCGTCAGCAATATCATTCTAGGCTCTTGGAACATGTTCCATTTGCAGGCCGTCAAAGTGCTCTTCTAGCCTCCTCACTTCATCAACGTAGGCTTCCATCAACGGACTCTGGTAATCTTTGTTCACTTGTCGGATGACGAGTTGCGAGTCACCCCTGACAATAAGCTTCTTGATCCCAAGGTCCACGGCGATCCTGAGACCGGCAAGCAAACCTTCATACTCTGCAGTATTGTTTGTCGCTTGCTCCTTGGGAAAGTGCATCTGGACGGCGTACTTGAGGTGCTCTCCGGTGGGTGCGATAAGCAGCACGCCGGCACCGGCGCCTTTGCGGCGAAGGCACCATCAAAGTACATCAACCACTCTTTGCTTGCTTCTTTGACGGAATGCTCGTCTCGGAATCTCTTCATCCGCGTTGGCGTCCATTACGCTATGAATTCTGCCAAGGCTCGCTTTGGATAGTTGATGTGCTTTCAAACTTAAGACCAAAGCTTGACAGCTCCAGTGCCCACTCGACAATCCTGCCTGCCGCTTCGGGTTCTGCAGATCCTCTTCAGGGAAAAGCAGTGACAACTGTGATCTCATGTGCTTGGAAGTAATGGCGCAGCTTTCTCGAGGCCATGAGGAGGCCGAAAAAGCAATTTTTGCACACCGTAGTACCTTGACCTAGCCCCTGCAGAAGGGAACCGACAAAGTAGATTGGGCGCTGCACCATCCTTTTTGCATCTGCTCATGCGTCTTGGCGGACTCGTCCTTGTCGGGACCAGAGCTTGTCGGAAAGCCCCCTGCTTGTCGCTGGATGTTTTTGCCGTGGTTGCTGGCTCGTCATCCGCCTCCCTCTCCGCCACTAACGCAGCACTAACCACTTGATTGGTCGCCGCTATATATAGCAGCAACTTCTCTTGTGGCTTAGGCGCGACAAGTGTTGGAGTGGAGGATGTATCTCTTCAAGTCTGTGAGCGCAGCCTCCGCTCGAGTCCATTTCTATCGACCTGCCTTTTCAAAATCTTGAAAATGGCAGGGCGCGCTCAGCAGACCTAGAAATAAACCTGCTGAGACCGGCCACGCCACCGGCTAGCCTTCGGACATCCTTGACGCGCTTTGGTGCTTCAATCCGCTCCATGGCCTTGATCTTGTCGGGATTAGCTTCAATCCCCCGCTAAGACATCGTAGAACCGAGAAGCTTGCGGAAGGGACTCCAAACACGCACTTCTCGGGGTTGAGCTTGAGGTTGATCTTGCGCAGATTTGCAAAGGTCTCGTTCAAATCTTGAACCAAAGTCGCTTTGTCCTTGCTCTTGACCACTATGTCATCCATGTAGGCTTCTACATTTCTGTGCATTTGCGGCTCAAAAGCGTCATGGACTACCCTTGCAAATGTTGAACCAGCATTCTTCAAACCGAAAGGCATCCGTATGAAACAGTATGTGCCACATGGTGTGATGAATGCGGTCTTCTCTTCATCTTATTCAGCCATGAAGATCTGATGGTATCCTGAGTATGCATCGAGAAACGAAAGCAAATCACATCCGGCCGTGGAGTCAACAATCTGGTCAATGCGCGGCAAGGGAAATGGATCTTTGGGACAAGCTTTATTAACATCCGTGAAGTCAATACAAAGCCTCCATTTCCCATTTGCCTTGCATACGACTACAGGATTGGCCAACCACGTGGGATGGAGCACTCCGACAAGGCCTGCTGCTTCCGGTTTCTTGATCTCTTCGGCTATAAATTCTTGGCGCTCCTTTGCTTGCTTCCTGACTTTTGGCTTGACGGGCCACGCATGTGGACATACGGCCAGGGGGTGCTCAATCACTTTCCTGGGAACACCGGGGATATCAGACGGTTGCCATGCAAACACGTCGACTTTCGCCCGCAGGAAAGCAACGAGCGCGCCTTCCTATTTAGGGTCGAGAGAGGCACTGATGGTGAAGGTACCACCAGTACCGTCCTCCTTGGCGGGCACCTTCTTGGTCTTCGGCGGAGCCACCATCTTTTTGCACTTGCCGGTGTAGCTCGATGGTGCGTCCTCGACGGTAGCGCAGCACTCCGAAGAGGCGCGCTTGCCGGAGTGAGCATCAGAGCCCTTGCCGGACCTGGACTTGGTCATCTTCCCCCCGGGAGCTTCATCGGCAAGTGTTGGGCAGTCTGTCATGCTGCTGCATCCGGAAGATCTTGTCGGCACAGATAAGGGCATCCTTCTTGTCGCCATGGACAGAGATGACGCTTATCGGGCCCGGCATCTTGAGTAGGTTGTAGGCGTAGTGAGAGGCTGCCATGAACTTGGCGAGTCTTTGGGCGGCCAAGTATCCCATTGTAAGGCAATGGGAAATCGGCGACGTAAAACATAACCCTCTCGATCCACGAAGTTCAGCTCGCTGCCAAATGTGACCGCAACGTAATCTTCCCTTCGCTTGCTCCTTCCCGGATTGATTCCTTGGAAAGTTCCGGTCTCTTCGAGCTCGCTGTCAGGGATTTGAAGCTTCTGGAGCACCGCAGAGGAGATCAGATTCAAGCCGGCCCCGCCGTCAACTAACATTTTCGTGACCTTGAGGTTGCGGATGGATGGAGAGACCAACATCGACAAGCACCCGACCGCAGATTATGCGGTCGGTGGTCCTCAATATCAAAAATGATAGGCGTGCTGGACCACTTCAGTAGGCTTGCGCGACTCTCACGGATGGTTCCGCGGCATTGACCTCCCGCATCCATTGCTTGAGTTGGCGGTGGGAGGTATGCAGGAAGCACCTCCGTCAACGCAGAGAATCTCGTGGCTTTCAAACTCCCTTTCGTCGGCGTAAATGCGTCCTCCATATCTTCGTCGTCATCATCATCTTCATCCTTGTCGCGGCCGCGGGGAGGTCGATCTCCATGTCGCTGCTTGACTTTGCCGCGGCGTCCTCCCCGGCCGGGACGTTTCTTGCATGCTCCCCAAAGCACCTTCACAGGCCTTCTCCTTGTCTCGCCGCTCGTACTCAGCTCTCTGTTGTTCGACGAGCTGCTCGACCTTCTTGCAGCTCTGGAGATCATGGCCCTTGGTGCGGTGGATCTTGCGTCTTGCTGCTTGCGGAGCTGTCACCTTGTCGGCGGCCGCCACCGGCCCGGTGGTTGGCGTCAGTGGCAACCTCCTTGCCGGAGACACCAGCCTTGGCGTTCTTGTCGCCGCCTCCGTTGGCGGACTGCTCGACAGCTAGCACTTCCCTGCTTTTCTTCTTCTTGTTGCCTCGCCGCCGGCCCTTCTTTGCCGGGGCGGTGTCATCACTGTCAGATCCTGCTTCTGCATTCTCTCACGAGTCTCCTCCTTCCTCGGTAGCGTGCACATTTGTCGACCAAAGGCGTACAGCTCATCGACGTCCTTGACTTTGCACATCGCCATCTCCTCCCTCATCCTGCGGTTCCGCACATTCGATGAAATGCGCTGATTACCGCGGTGGTGGACGCCCGGGATGTTGTAGTGCACACGGCTGAATCTCTGAATGAACTTGCGCAGGACTCTCCTTCCTTCCGGCGAGAAAGTGAAGGTCGCTCTCTTGGCCATGAGGTTGGTGGCCACCTGTGAAGGCGCCAACAAACCGATGGCAGATCCGCCCAAGAGGATATGCAGCTGTCCGGCAAGTGCATGAGCCAAGATCTCGACGTTGGGCTTGAGCACGAGCGGGAAGTAGTTGGCGAGGATCTTGTCGTCCCGTCCCCCGCAGCCTGCACCGCGATGGTGTAGATGCCGAGGAACTCCGGACGGATGCGCCCTGCCATCATACTTCTCCGCACGTCTGGTTTGAAGTTCTTCCGCTGGGCCACTCGACTTGCGGCAGCTCACGAGTGAACGCAGGGAAACCTACCGCGTACGGCAAGTCGCCTGGCCCCTCCGGCGCGTGCATGTCAACAGAAGGCCCAGCGCGCTTGTCGGACTGACGTCGCGCTTCTCTTTGGCGCTCGATGCGGGTCCGAGCGTCCTCTTGTTGTCGCTCATGAAGAACTTGGCGCTGATCGCGGCGAGTCCGCGGATCCGACGACACGGTGGAGTCGCTATCGAGGTGGATCCGGTGAGTCGGCGATCTCGGCCTTCTTGGCGGAGAGTGCACGGTGGTTGCACCTCCGACAGTCTCGTCGCCTCCGGCTCGTGCCTTGTCGTCGTGCCGCGGCAGCGATGGCGTTGGTTGCCGCGGAGCGTCGCCGTTGGCAAAGCCGATGAGGCTCGATAGTGGCCTCCACTCGTCGACCTTGTCGGCCGTTGGAGGGTAGTCGAGGAGTAGCTGGGCTCTCGCTCGCTAGAGCTTCTCCGGAGTAGTAGGCGGCATTGGAGAACGGCGAGGCGGGACACGCTCGGACTTCTAACTATGTTAGAAGGAGCAGCGCCTCGTCCGGGCGACCGTATCTCACTTGCGCCAGCACGTTGGCGTGCGTGCTGGTCTTGAGGGTCTCGATCCAACGAACGTATGGCGTCGTGAGCACCATGACGTTGTTGGTCCCGCGTCTCCTGAGATGGGCGCGGGGGATGCGCGGATGCCGAGGTTTGCGGTGCCTTGTCCTTGGACTTGGCAACGTCGCGAACACCTTCGTCGGCGCCCGTTCTTCCGCCGCCAGCGTCTGTACCACCACCCGCTTGTTGCGGCGAGGGTGGGCACGACGCGACGGGCTCTGCTGCCGCCAAGCCTTCTTCTTCGTGGCATGTTGAGGAAGATGTTGATGACGCCGCTCGTGTGAACGTCGGATCGGATTCACACGGCCTTGACGCCCCCTACCTGGCGCGCCAGAGATGTCGGGGATGCTGATCGTACCCACGGACACCTATGGGGCTGGCGGAGCAGGCCCCTTGTGGTTCGGAGGGGGGCGGAGGTCGCACGAAGAGCGGATCGAGGCGATGCACACGAGCAGTTTACCCAGCTTCGGAGCTCTCCGGAGAGGTAAAACTCCTACTGCTGCTTGTTTGATCTATTGTGTGCTTGCTAGGGAGCAATGCGGGCTACAAAACCTAGCGTGAGTGTGGCTAGTCTACGGTGGGTCGAATGAATCGAAACTTGGCCAATCATGAACCCTCTTCACGTTGCACTCGGGCCTCCTTTTATATGCTAAAGGGGTCTCCGGCGGTGGCAACATAGGCGGGGTACAAACGTAAAACAGGGGTTGGTACACCTACTTGAACAAAGGTACAAGGTGCAAAAATACCTAACTCGACGGCAAGGGACAAAAGCAATAAATGCATGTCGTTGTCGCCAAACAAAGGTAACAGAGACCGTCAGTGCGCCTCGCCGCCACGATGGCGAGCCTGCTCAAGGCCACAGGTCGCTGTTTCCTCCGCTGGCTGCACAATTACCGACACGCGCCCATGGAAAGGTCCCATGGCGACACGTCAGCTGGGTGAGCCGGAGCGGAGACGGAGAGGAGTTGCATGCCGCGGCAAGCGCCTTGCCGCGCCGAATCCTTGTCGCGCCCGGAGGCTTGTCGCGCTCCGAGCCTTCCCGGCAAGCTCCTCTTACCGGGGCCTTGTCTTCTGCGTGCCTGGAGCGGCCTTCCCGACAAGCTCCTCTTGTCGGGACCTTATCTTCCCAATCTAATACTTTGTTATTGAATGGCTCCAAGTGAGCCACGGAGGAAGTTTGCGGTGGCGAGGCGAACCTTGCCGCTGGTGTCAAGAATCGTCTGCAGGCACTGCAGGATACTAGGGTACCCCTACTCTAGTACACCGACAACTGGTTCTTTTATGATGAAGACTATTGAATTCAAATGGGATTTATTGGAAAGAATTAAAGATAACTCTGAAGATTGGTACCTCGACAAAGGTAAGGAGTCAAGTATAACACCTGAGTTTGATTGTGTTAAATCTTTTATGGATACCGATGTTTTCCGTAAATTTAGCACTAAATAGGACTTGACTCTGAGATAGTAGCTTCTTTTTGTGAATCTTTTGCTGCTCACATTGATCTCCCTAAGGAGAAGTGGTTTAAATATCATCCTCCCATAGGAGTAAAAGTAGTTGAACCTATTAAAGTTGAAGAAAATACTATTACTTATAATGATCCTATTGTTCCTACTGCTTATGCTGAGAAACCACCTTTCCCTGTTAGAATAAAGGATCATGCTAAAGCTTCAACTGTGGTTCGTAAAAGTAATCTTAGAACCTATACACCTCCTGAGCAAGTTAAAGTTGAACCTAATATTGCTATTGTTAAAGATCTCTTGGCTGATAATATTGATGGGCATGTTATTTATTTCTGTGATGAGACTGCTAGGATTGCTAAACCTAGTGCTAAAGATAAACATAGACCTGTGGTAGGCATGCTCATTATTTCTGTTAAAACAGGAGATCATTGTTATCATGGCTTATGTGACATGGGTGCTAGTGCTAGTGCAATACCTATTGACTTATACAAAGAAATTATGCATGATATTGCACCTACTGAGTTAGAAGAAATTGATGTCGCAATTAAGCTTGCCAATAGGGATACTATATCACCAATTGGAATTGTTAGAGATGTTGAAGTCTTGTGTGGGAAAACTAAATATCCTGCTGATTTTCTTGTTCTTGGTTCCCCAAAAGATAGCTTTTGTCCCATTATATTTGGTAGACCCTTCTTAATCACTCTTAATGCTAAGATAGACTGCGAAAAGGATATTGTTACTATTGGTTTGGGTGATATGTCTCATGAGTTTAATTTTTCTAAATTTCGTAGACAACACCGTGAAGAGGAATTGCCTAGTAAAGATGAAATTATTGGTCTTGCTTCTATTGCCGTGCCTCCTAGTGATCCTTTAGAACAATATTTGCTAGACCATGAAAATGATATGTTTATGAATGAAAGAAGGGAAATAGATGAACTATTCTTTAAACAGGGACCTATTCTGAAACACAACTTGCCTGTGGAAATCTTAGGGGATCCTCCTCCACCCAAGGGTGATCCCGTGTTTGAGCTTAAACCATTACCTGATACTCTTAAATATGCTTATCTTGATGAAAAGAAGATATATCCTGTTATTATTAGTGCTAACCTTTCAGAGAAGGAGGAAGAAAAATTATTGAAAACTCTAAAGAAGCACCGTGCTGCTATTGGATATACTCTTGATGATCTTAAAGGCATTAGGCCCACTCTTATGTCAACACAAAATAAATTTGGAGAAAGATGCCAAACCAGTTATTGATCATCAACGACGGCTGAATCCTAAGATGAAAGAGGTGGTAAGAAAGGAAATACTAAATCTCCTTGAGGCAGGTATAATATATCCCGTTGCTGATAGTCAGTGGGTAAGTCATGTCCATTGTGTCCCTAAGAAGGGAGGTATTACTGTCGTTCCTAATGATAAAGATGAATTGATCCTGCAAAGAATTATTACAGGTTATAGGATGGTAATTGATTTTCGCAAATTAAATAAAGCTACTAAAAAAGATCATTACCCCTTACCTTTTATTGATCAAATGCTAGAAATATTATCCAAACATACACATTTTTTCTTTCTAGATGGTTATTCTGGCTTCTCTCAAATACCCGTGTCAGCTGATGATCAAGCTAAGACCACGCTTACTTGCCCTTTCGGTACTTTTGCTTATAGACGTATGCCTTTTGGTTTATGTAATGCACCTGCTACCTTTCAAAGATGCATGATGGCTATATTCTCTGACTTTTGTGAAAAGATTTGTGAGGTTTTCATGGACGATTTCTCCATTTATGGATCCTCTTTTGATGATTGCTTAAGCAACCTTGATCGAGTTTTGCAGAGATGTGAAGAAACTAACCTTGTCTTGAATTGGGAGAAGTGCCACTTTATGGTTAATGAAGGTATTGTCTTGGGGCACAAAAAATTTCTGAAAGAGGTATTGAAGTTGATAAAGCTAAAGTTGATGCTATTGAAAAGATGCCATGTCCCAAGGACATCAAAGGTATAAGAAGTTTTCTTGGTCATGCCGGTTTTTATAGGAGGTTCATTAAGGACTTCACAAAAATTTCTCGGCCTCTGACTAATCTCTTACAAAAATATATACCATTTGTCTTTGATGATGATTGTGTAGAAGCATTTGAAATACTTAAGAAAGCATTAATCACTGCACCTATTGTTCAGCCACCTGATTGGAATTTACCCTTGGAAATTATGTGCGATCCTAGTGATTATGCTATAGGTGTTGTTCTAGGGAAAAGAGGTTATAAGAAATTAAATGTCATTCAATATGCTAGTAAAAATCTAGACAATGCCCAGAGAAATTATGCTACTACTGAAAAATAATTCTTAGCAGTTGTATTTGCATGTGATAAGTTCAGACCTTATATTATTGATTCTAAACTAACTATTCACACGGATCATGCTGCTATTAAATATCTTATGGAAAAGAAAGATGCTAAACCTAGACTTATTAGATGGGTTCTCTTGCTACAAGAATTTGATTTTCATATTATTGATAGAAAGGGAGCTGAGAACCCCATTGCAGACAACTTGTCTAGGTTAGAAAATGTTCTTGATGACCCACTACCTATTGATGATAGCTTTCCTGATGAACAAATAAATGTCATAAATGCTTCTCGTACTGCTCCTTGGTATGTTGATTATGCTAATTACATTGTTGCTAAAATTATACCACCTAGTTTCACATACCATCAAAACAAAAAGTTTTTCTATGATTTAAGACATTAATTCTGGGATGACCCACATCTTTATAAAGAAGGAGTATATGGTGTCATTAAACGTTGTGTACCTGAGCATGAACAGGAACAGATCCTACGCAAGTGTCACTCTGAAGCTTATGGAGGACACCATGCTGGAGATAGAACTGCACATAAGGTATTGCAATCCGGTTTTTATTGGCCTACTCTCTTCAAGGATGCCCGTAAGTTTGTGTTATCTTGTGATGAATGTCAAAGAATTGGTAATATTAGTAGACGTCAGGAAATGCCTATGAATTATTCACTTGTTATTGAACTATTTGATGTTTGGGGCTTTGATTATATGGGACCGTGTCCTGCCTCTAATGGATATACACATATTTTAGTTGTTGTTGATTACGTTGCTAAGTGGGTAGAAGCTATTCCAACTAGTAGTGCTGATCATAACACTTCTATTAAGATGCTTAAAGAAGTTATTTTTCCGAGGTTTGGAGTCCCTAGATATTTAATGACTGATGGTGGTTCACATTTTATTCATGGTGCTTTCCGTAAAATGCTTGCCAAGTATGATGTTAATCATAGAATTGCATCTCCTTATCACCCACAGTCTAGTGGTCAAGTAGAATTGAGTAATAGAGAACTCAAATTAATTTTGCAAAAGACTGTTAATAGATCAAGAAAGAATTGGTCCAAGAAACTTGATGATGCATTATGGGCCTATAGAACGACATATAAAAATCCTATAGGTACGTCTCCGTATAAAATCGTTTATGGAAAAGCATGTCACTTACCTCTCGAACTAGAACATAAGGCATATTGGGCCATTAAAGAGCTCAACTATGATTTCAAACTGGCCGGTGAGAAGAGGTTATTTGAAATTAGCTCACTTGATGAATGGGGAACCCAAGCCTATGAGAATACCAAGTTGTTTAAAGAAAAAGTTAAAAGATGGCATGACAAAAGAATACAAAAGCGTGAGTTTAATGTAGGTGATTATGTATTATTATACAACTCTCGTTTAAGATTTTTTTGCAGGAAAACTTCTCTCTAAATGGGAAGGTCCTTACGTTATCGAGGAGGTCTATCGTTATGGTGTCATAAAAATCAACAACTTCGAGGGGACAAATCCGAAGGTGGTGAATGGTCAAAGAATCAAACATTATATCCCAGGTAATCCTATAAATGTTGAAACTAATGTTATTGAAACCGTAACCCTGGAGGAATGCATAAGGGACACTTTCCAGAACGTTTCAGACTCCGAAAAGGAATAGGTATGTGGTACGGTAAGTATACCGACCCCAAAACAGTTCTAATGGCAATTTTTCTCCGTTTTGGAATATTTGGAAAAATAGAAAAATAAGAAGCAGTCCGGGAAGGACACGAGGCCTCCACGAGGGTGGAGGGCGCGCCCCCTGCCTTGTGGGCACCTCGTGCGCTCTCCGGACTCTGTTTTATTGCACGATACGTATTTTGGTTGGTAAAAATTCATTATATAATCCCCCGAAGGTTTTGACTCCTGTATCACGCAAATATCCTCTATTTTCGTTTCGAGCTTTCTCTGCAGCAGATTTGGAGCAAGATGTCATCTCAGGATTCCGACGGAGAGAGCTATGTCACATACCTCATTGTGGACCCAAAGACCTATGGGGATATATCTCCTTGTGGTCGAACTACGGACGAGGAGGAGGATGCTCATTTGATGAGGATCAATGATTCAAGTTCGGAGGAGGAGGATGTCCCTCTACCTCAACCTGGGGATATGCACATGAAATTCAAGAAATCTAGTCTCCCTAAGAGAGCTAAACTATCTAACAACCGATCTATTCCTTCTCGTTTTCGGCAGAAAAGCAAAGGAGATTTATGTGACAAGATCTTGAAGCCGGAATCGGAGGTCGATGGTTTAAAGGAGGAAATTGCTCTTCTCAATTACAATATGAAGAAGCTAAAGACACAACTGTCATCATCAACAACTCCATCATCCCCTCCTCCGAAAAGGGAAGACTAAGTAAATGGGTATGGGCACTCCCCTTGGCAACTGCCAAGCTTGGGGGAGGTGCCCCGGTATCGTATCACCATCACACTCCTATCTTTACCGTTTTTCTTAGTTCGATCCTTTTATTAATATCTTGATCTAGTAGAATAAAGTTTTGATATGATTTAGTTTTGAGTTTTGCTTTATGATCCCTCTATGCAATCGAGTCCGTGAGCTATATAATAAAGATTAGCGTTGATTCAAGGGCTTGATTATCTTGCTATGATCTTGAGTGAATAAAAGAAAAAGAAGGAATAAAAAGAGATCATATTGATCTTATGGAGAGTAATGACTTCACATAGAAAGAGTATGATGATTAAAAATTGTTGAGAGTGGACAAACATAGCCTTGGTCATCGTTGCAATTAATAGGAAGTAATAAAGAAAGAGAGGTTTCACATATAAATATACTATCTTGGACATCTTTTATGATTGTGAGCACTCATTAAAATATGACATGCTAAAGAGTTGATGTTGGACAAGGAAGACAACGTAATGGGTTATGTTTTCTTATATCTGAGATAAAGTATATTGTCATGGATCATCCAACATGTTGAGCTTGCCTTTCTCCCTCATGCTAGCAAAATTCTTTGCACCAAGTAGAGATACTACTTGTGCTTCCAAATACCCTTAAACCCAGTTTTGTCATGAGAGTCCACCATAGCTACCTATGGATTGAGTAAGATCCTTCAAGTAAGTTGTCATTGGTGCAAGCAATAAAAAATTGCTCTCTAAATATGTATGACTTATTAGTGTGGGAGAAAATAAGCTTTATACGATCTTGTGATGTGGAAGAATTAAAAGCGACAGACTGCATAATAAAGGTCCACATCACAAGTGGCAATATAAAGTCACGTTCTTTCACATTAAGATTTTGTGCATCCAACCCTGAAAGCGCATGACAACCTCTGCTTCCCTCTGCGAAGGGCATATCTTTTACTTTTATCTTCTACCTTATGCAAGAGTCATGGTGATCTTCACCTTTCCTTTTTACATTTTATCCTTTGGCAAGCAAAGTATGTTGGAAAGATCCTGATATATTTATATAATTGGATGTAAGTTAGCATGAACTATTATTGTTGACATTACCCTTGAGGTAAAAGGTTGGGAGGCGAAACTATAAGCCCCTATCTTCCTCTGTGTCCGATTGAAACTCCGTAACCACAAGTATTGCGTGAGTGTTAGCAATTGTGAAAGACTAAATGATAGTTGAGTATGTGGGCTTGCTGAAAAGCTCTGACATAGACTCTTTCTGATGTTATGATAAATTGCAATTGCTTCAATGACTGAGATTATAGTTTGTTGGTTCTCAATGAAGTTTCTAATTCATACTTGACATTGTGAAAAGATTATTACTTGAGCATAAGAAATCATATGACAATATTCATATATGTTGTTGTTATAAGAATGATCATGATGCCCTCATGTCCGTATTTTATTTTATCGACACCTCTACCTCTAAACATGTGGACATATTTATCGTTATCGGCTTCCGCTTGAGGACAAGCGAGGTCTAAGCTTGGGGGAGTTGATACTCCATTTTGCATCATGCTTTTATATCGATATTTATTGCATTATGGGCTGTTATTACACATTATGCCACAATACTTATGCCTATTCTCTCTTATTTTACAAGGTTTACATAAAGAGGGAGAATGCTTACTGGAATTCTGGGCTGGAAAAGGAGAAAATATTAGAGACCTATTTTGCACAACTCCAAAAGTCTTGAAACTCCACGAAAGTTATTTTTGGAAATAATAAAAAATACCGAGCGAAGAGAATACCAGAGGGGACCCACACCCTGGGCACGAGGGTGGGGGTAGGGCGCGCCCCTGCCTCATGGGCCCCTAGTGGCCCTCCGGTGCCCATCTTCTGCTATATGAAGTCTTTCGTCCAAGAAAAAATCATAAGCAAGCTTTCGGGACGAGACTCTGCCGCCACGAGGCGAAACCTTGGCGGAACCAATCTAGGGCTCCGGCAGAGCTGTTCTGCCGGGGACAGTTCCCTCCGTGAGGGGGAAATCATCGCCATCGTCATCACCAACGATCCTCTCATCGGTAGGGGGTCAATCTCCATCAACATCTTCACCAGCACCATCTCCTCTCAAACCCTAGTTCATATCTTGTATCCAATTCTTGTCTCTAAGTCTGAGATTGGTACCTGTAGGTTGCTAGTAGTGTTGATTACTCCTTGTAGTTGATGCTAGTTGGTTTATTTGGTGAAAGATCATATGTTCAGATCCTATATGCATATTAATACTCCTCTGATTATGAACATGAATATGCATTGTGAGTAGTTACATTTGTTCCTGAGGACATGGGATAAGTCTTGCTATTAGTAGTCATGTGAATTTGGTATTCGTTCGATATTTTGATGAGATGTATGTTGTCTTTCCTCTAGTGGTGCTATGTGAATGTCGACTACATGACACTTCACCATTGTTTGGGCCTAGAGGAAGGCATTGGGAAGTAATAAGTAGATGATGGGTTGCTAGAGTGATGTAAGCTTAAACCCTAGTTTATGCTGTTTCGTAAGGGGCTGATTTGGATCCATATGTTTCATGCTATGGTTAGGTTTACCTTAATACTTCTTTTGTAGTTGCGGATGCTTGCAATAGGAGTTAATCATAAGTGGGATGCTTGTCCAAGTAAGGATAGCACCCAAGCACCAGTCCACCCACATATCAAATTATCAAAGTACCGAACGCGGATCATATGAGCGTGACGATAATTCCCATGTGTCCTCGGGAGCACTTTTCTCCATATAAGAAATTGTCCAGGCTTATCCTTTGCTACAAAAAGGATTGGGCCACCTTGCTGCACTTTATTTACTTTTGTTACTTGTTTCTCGTTACAAATTATCTTATCACAAAACTATCTGTTACCTATAATTTCAGTGCTTGCAGAGAATACCTTGCTGAAAACCGCTTATCATTTCCTTCTGCTCCTCGTTGGGTTCGACACTCTTACTTATCAAAAGGACTAAGATAGATCCCCTATACTTGTGGGTCATCAGGGAGTGATCGGTAAGTACCATACAACTTTCTGGGGACATTTCTTCCCGGCCTTCTTGTATCGAGAAGCATTGCACACCGGACATCTTGTTTTTTCCGCGTGCTCCTTCCGATAAATTATGCAATCGTTGATGCATGCATGGTATCTAACATGCGGCAGATCAAGAGGGCACACGATCTTCTTGGCCTCATCAACACTAGTAGGACATATATTCCCCGCGTGAAGAACATCCTTTAGGTACTTGAGATGCTCATCGAGGCTAGTGTCGGTCCATTTGTTTTTAGCCTTCGTCTTCAGGAGTTGGAGCGTGAAACTCAAGCATCTCACCTCAGGATTGCAACCATCATACAATGGAGTGTTCGAGTCTACCACTAGTTGCTCCAGCTTAGCCTCCTCTCTAGAAGCAGCTCTCTCAGTACTCGTCTCCTTGCGAAGCTGTGCTTGAACATGAGGGTCCCGCACGATTGAACTTAGTACCGACGAACTCTGCTGCATGGAGTCCATGTTCTCTCCGCTGCCATGTCCGGCCCCTTCTCCTCCGCCATGTCCGGGCCCTTCTCCGCCGCCATGTCCGGCCTCTTCCCCGCCGCCATTATCGATCATCTCTTCGTCTTGCCCCGTGTCGTCATTGCTTGCCCCGTCGGCATCCTCAACATCGTCATCCTCATCTACAATTATCCACCGAGTATAGCCATCCATGAAACTAGTCATGAGCAGGTGCGCTTTGACACGACCATCGTGATAGGGGTCAAGCCAAACTATTCCTTTGCATTTTCTACACGGACATAGAACGTCTGTCCGGTTATTTTCTTTCATGTCCTGCACCGCCGACCGCAACCACCTGTCCACCATCGTTCCACTGACCATCATGAACGTCTGCACGGTAATAATAAACAAATTTATTATAAAAATGCATGCATGCATCAAAGTCATACAAAAATTCGGCATGACCTTCCCTAAAAATAGGACATATAGATCTAGAGTTTGCCCGGAATTCGCTGAAATAGAAATAAATCGATATTTCGCAAAACATAGGCAACTCAAAAGCACAATTTGGCGTCAACTCATGCCACACACATAATTTCCATCATATTTCCCAATTACCATATCACACACACATACACATATTTCCATTTTGCAAAAGCATGAAATTTTAATCACCTCTATCTCGAGATCGAGCACACGGTGGAGATGATGATGTAGGGAGATCAAAAGTGCACAAAGCTCTTCTTCACAAAGATAGATCTAGTTAGGGGGCAAATAGGTCACTTAACTAAATGCTACATCTACCTAGCTATCTAAGTTGGGAGGAGACAACTTCAACTAGTGGAGGGGGAAGGAAAAAGAGAATGGAGATGCATTAATGGAGGTGGTGTAGTTAGCTAGGAGTAATGAAGAGAGAGAAAGGTAGGTAGAATAGGGAGAGTAATGGGGGGAGAAGTATTGAGGAAGAAGAAGAGTGAGAGAGGGAGGATGTGGGAGGTAGGGGAAAGGGAGGAGAGGAGATGGGGGAGGGGAGGACGGGTGGAAAAAGGTGGTGGGGTGCTGCGACTTTGCAGTAGCGCGGGAGGAAAAACACGCTACTGATAAGAGCGTAGCAGCAGCGCACTTTTCTCACACGCGCTACTGCTAATCGGGGCCAACCGTGTGGACAATTTCAAAAATAGCAGCAGCGACGTGAGTAAAAAGCGCGCTACTACTATTGCAGTAGCAGTAGCGTGCACCGTGACACCGCGCTGCTGCTAAACTTAGGTAGATGATTATTGTCGGTCGATTATTGTAGCAGCGCGGTTTAGCCCTCACGCGCTACTGCTAAATTTGCATTAGTAGCGTGTTTTTCTTAACCGCGCTACTGCTAATTAGCAGCAGTAGCGCTTCTTTTTGTGACGCGCTGCCGCTAAGATTCCGTGTATAAGGTTTTCCCTAGTAGTGGTTGTTTAATCTTGCTGAAAAATAGAAACTTTTGGTATCACGAAAACAATTCTCATTTTTTACCAGAGCGTGCTAAAATGTCAATTCTTTTTGCAGAAGATTAATATACAAATTTCTCAGGCCGTCCTAATTTTTCAGAATTTGGGAGTTCCAGAAGTTTTCGAAATAGTCAGATTGCTACAGACTTTTCTGTTTTGACAGATTCTGTTTTCTTTGCGTTGTGTGCTTATTTTGATGGCTCTATGGTTTTCTTTGATGAGTTTTTGCCATATAAAAGTTGGAATACAATAGATATAATGCAAAAATAAAATATGAATTGGTTTGATACAATATTATAGTAGTGATTTATTTTTCTTACACTAACGGATCTCACGAAGGTTTTGTTGAGTTTTGTGTGATTGAGGTTTTCAAATTTTGGGTTATCTTACGATGGATGAAGGAATAAGGCGTAAGAAGAGCCTAAGCTTGGGGATGCCCCGGCATCCCAAGCTATTATCCAAAAATGAGCAAACAACTAAGCTTGGGAATGCCCCCAAGTGGCATCCCCTCTTTCTTTTAACGACCATCGGTATTTTACTCGAAGCTATATTTTTATTTGTCACATACTATGTGTTTTGCTTGGAGCGTCTTGTAAGATATGAGTCTTTGCTTGTTTCATTTTGTGTTTTAAGTCTTGATTCCTTGCTGGACACACCTATTTGAGAGAGCCAAAATTATGTCATGACTTGATAGAATTTCTCTCTATGCTTCACTTAATTCTTTATGAGCTATGGACTTGCTCTAGTGCTTCACTTATATCTTTTTGAGCATGGTGTGCTTTAGTATTTTTGAAGAAATGCTATCTTGCTTCACTTAGATTTATTTTAGAGTTAGTAAAATTTTGAAGAAATTCTCTCTTGCTTCACTTAAATTAATTTGAGAGAAAGAAGAAAAAATATGCTCATGATCTTCACTTATATTTGTTTGAGCTTTGCTACCTCTTGAGCACTGCGTTGGTTTTCCATTGAAAAGGAAAGGGTGATGCAGTAAAGTAGCGTAAGTATTTCCCTCAGTTTTTGAGAACCAAGGTATCAATCCAGTAGGAGGCCACACTCAAGTCCCACGCACCTACACAAACAAATAAGAACCTCGCAACCAACGCGATAAAAGGGGTTGTCAATCCCTTCACGGTCACTTACAAGAGTGAGATCTGATAGAGATGATAAGATAATATTTTTGGTATTTTTATGGTAAAGACTAAAAGTAAAGAAAGCAAAATAAAAGGTAATAAAAATAGCTTGTTGTCGGGAGATTAATATGATGGAAAATAGACCCGGGGCCATAGGTTTCACTAGTGGCTTCTCTCAAGATAGCATAAGTATTACGGTGGGTAAACGAATTAATGTCGAGCAATTGATAGAATTGAGCATAGTTATGAGAATATCTAGGTATGATCAAGTATATAGGCATCATGTCCGTGACAAGTAGACCAAACCAATTCTGCATCTACTACTATTACTCCACATATCGACCACTATCCAGCATGCATCTAGACTATTAAGTTCATAAGAACAGAGTAACGCTTTAAGCAAGATGACATGATGTAGAGGGATAAACTCATGCAATATGATATAAACCCCACCTTTTTGTCCTCGATGGCAACAATACAATACGTGTCATTTCCCCTACTGTCACTGGGATCGAGCACCGCAAGATTGAACCCAAAGCTAAGCACTTCTCCCATTGCAAGAAAGATCAATCTAGTAGGCCAAACCAAACTGATAATTCAAAGAGAATTGCAAAGATAACCAATCATACATAAAAGAATTCAGAGGAGATTCAAATTGTTCATAGATAATCTGGATCATAAACCCACAATTCATCGGATCTCGACAAACACACCGCAAAAAGAAGAGTTGCATCAAATAGATCTCCAAGAGAATCGAGGAGAACTTTGTATTGAGATTCGAAGAGAGAGAAGAAGCCATCTAGCTAATAACTATGGACCCGAAGGTCTGAGGTATACTACTCACACATCATCGGAGAGGCTATGGTGTTGATGTAGAAGCCCTCCATGATAAATGCCCCCTCTGGCAGGACGCCGGAAAAGGCCCCAAGATGGGATCTCACGGGTACAGAAGGTTGTGGTGGTGGAATTAGGTTTTCGTGGTGCTCCTCGATGGTTTGGGGGTACATAGGTATATATAGGAGGAAGAAGTAGGTCGGGGGAGCCACGAGGGGCCCACAATGGTGGAGGGCGCGCCCAGGGGGGTAGGCGCTCCCCCTACCTCGTGGCTTCCTCGACTGTTGCTTGACGTCCACTCCAAGTCCTCTAGATCACGTTTGTTCCGAAAATCTCATTCCCGAAGGTTTCATTCCGTTTGGACTCCGTTTGATATTCTTTTTCTGCGAAACACTGAAATAGGCAAAAAAACAACAATTTGGGTTGGGCCTCCGGTTAATAGGTTATTCCCAAAAATAATATAAAATTGTATAATAAATCCCATTAAACATCCAAAACAGCATATAATATAGCATGGAACAATAAAAAATTATAGATACGTTGGAGACGTATCAAGCATCCCCAAGCTTAATTCCTGCTCGTCCTCGAGTAGGTAAATGATAAAAACAGAATTTTTGATGTGGAATGCTACTTAGCATAATTTTTAATGTAATTGTCTTATTTGTGGTATGAATATTAAGATCCGAATGATTCCAGATAAAAGTTTAATATTGACATAAAAGTAATAATACTTCAAGCATACTAACTAAGCAATTATGTCTTGTGAAAATAACATGGCCAAAGAAAGTTCATCCCTACAAAATCATATAGTTTGGTCATGCTCCATTTTCGTCACACAAGAATGCTCTCATCATGCACAACCCCGATGACAAGCCAAGCAATTGTTTCATACTTTAGTAATCTCAAACTTTTTCAACTTTCACGCAATATATGAGCGTGAGCCATGGATATAGCACTATGGGTGGAATAGAATATGATGATGGGGGTTATGTGGAGAAGACAAAAAAGGAGAAAGTCTCACATTGATGCGGATAATCAACGAGCTAGGGAGATGCCCATCGATTGATGTCAATGCAAGGAGTAGGGATTTCCATGCAACGGATGCACTAGAGCTATAAATGCATGAAAGAATCATGCACAACCCCGATGACAAGCCAAGAAATTGTTTCATACTTTAGTAATCTCAAACTTTTTTCAACTTTCACGCAATATATGAGCGTGAGCCATGGATATAGCACTATGGGTGGAATAGAATATGATGATGGGGGTTATGTGGAGAAGACAAAAAAGGAGAAAGTCTCACATTGATGCGGATAATCAACGAGCTAGGGAGATGCCCATCGATTGATGTCAATGCAAGGAGTAGGGATTTCCATGCAACGGATGCACTAGAGCTATAAATGCATGAAAGATCAACAAAAGAAACTAAGTGGGTGTGCATCCAACTTGCTTGCTCACGAAGACCTAGGGAATTTGAGGAAGCCCATTGTTGGAATATACAAGCCAAGTTCTATAATGAAAAATTCCCACTAGTATATGAAAGTGACAAAACAAGAGACTTTCTATCATAAAGATCATGGTGCTACTTTGAAGCACAAGTATGGAAAAAGGATAGTAATATTGCCCCTTTTATTCTTCTTTTTTTGTGGCCTCTTTTTTTTATTTGGCCTTTCTCTTTTTTTTTGGGACAATGCTCTATGAATGATGATCATCACACTTCTATTTATTTACAACTCAATGATTACAACTCGATACTAGAACAAAGTATGACTCTATATGAATGCCTCCGACGGTGTACCGGGATGGGCAATGAATCAAGAGTGACATGTATGAAAAATATGCATGGTGGCTTTGCAATAAATACGATGTCAACTACATGATCATGCAAGACAATATGACAATGATGAAACGTGTCATGATAAACGGAACGGTGGAAAGTTGCATGGCAATATATCTCGGAATGGGTATGGAAATGCCATAATAGGTAGGTATGGTGGCTGTTTTGAGGAAGATATAAGGAGGTTTATGTGTGATAGAGCGTATCGTATCACGGGGTTGCACCGGCGAAGTTTGCACCAACTCTCAAGGTGAGAAAGGGCAATGCACGGTACCGAAGAGGCTAGCAATAATGGAAGGTTGAGAGTGCGTATAATCCATGGACTCAACATTAGTCATAAAGAACTCACATACTTATTGCAAAAATCTACAAGTCATCAAAAACCAAGCACTACGCGCATGCTCCTATGGGGATAGATTTGTAGGAAAAAACCATCGCTCGTCCCCGACCGCCACTCATAAGGAGGACAATCAAAGAACACCTCATATTTCAAATTTGTTACACAACGTTTACCATACGTGCATGCTACGGGACTTGCAAGCTTCAACACAAGTATTTCTCAAATTCACAACTACTCAACTAGCACAACTTTAATATCACTACCTCTATATCTCGAAACAATCATCAAGCATCAAACTTTTCTTAGTATTCAACGCACTTATAAGAAAGTTTTTACTAATCTTGGATGCCTATCATATTGGGACTAATTTCTTAATTTAAGCAAATTACCATGCTGTTTTGTAGGACTCTCAAAATGATATAAGTGAATCATGAGAGAACAATAGTTTCTATAAAACAAAACCACCGCCGTGCTCTAAAAGATATAAGTGAAGTACTAGAGCAAAAAACTATATAGCTCAAAAGATATAAGTGAAGCACATAGAGTATTCTAATAAATTCCGAATCATGTGTGTCTCTATAAAAAGGTTTGTACAGCAAGGATTATTGTGGAAAACTAAAAATCAAAGACTCAAATCATACAAGACGCTCCAAGCAAAACACTTATCATGTGGTGAATAAAAATATAGCTCCAAGTAAAGTTACCGATGGACAGAGACGAAAGAGGGGATGCCCTCCGGGGCATCCCCAAGCTTTGGATTTTTGGTGTCCTTAGATTTACCTTGGGGTGCCTTGGGAATCCCCAAGCTTATGCTCTTGCCACTCCTTATTCCATAATCCATCAAATCCTTACCCAAAACTTGAAAACTTCACAACACAAAACTTAACAGAAAATCTCATGAGCTCCGCTAGCGAAAGAAAACAAAACACCACTTCAAGGTAGTGTAATGAACTCATTCTTTACTTATATTGGTGTTAAACCTATTGTATTCCAACTTCCCTATGGTTTATAAACTATTTTACTAGCCATAGATTCATCAAAATAGGCAAACAACACACGAAAAACAGAATCTGTCAAAAAGAGAACAGTCTGTAGTAATATGTAACTAACGCAAACTTCTTGAACTCAGAAAACTCTCCCAAAATAGGAAGACCTAGATAATTTGTTTATTGAACTTCTTCAGTTGGAATCAGTATTTTATCACATTCTTGTGATTTTTAACAATTGTTTTTGTGAACAGAAAGTTTCTGGAATTTTCAGCAAGATCAAATAACTATCATCCAAGAAGATCCTATAGGTTTAACTTGGCACAAACACTAATTAAAACACAAAACCACATCTAACCAGAAGCTAGATGGATTATTTATTGGATAACACCAAGGAAAAATATTGGGTTGTCTCCCAACAAGCGCTTTTCTTTAAAGCCTTTTAGCTAGGCATTGATAATTTTAATGATGCTCACATGAAAGACAAGAATTGAAGCACAAAGACAACATCATAAAACACGTGACAAACACATATAAATCTAACATACTTCCTATGCATAGGCATATTATAAGCAAACAAATTTTCAAGGCAAGCAAAAACTAGCATATGCAAGGAAGAAGAAAGTGACGATAGCAATCTCAACATGAAGAGAGGTAATTTAGTAACATGAAAACTTCTACAACCATATTTTCCTCTCTCATAATAATTACATGTAAGATAATATTCAAATTCAACAATATAGCTATCACATAACATATTCTCTATATTATCCACATGCATGTAAAGTTGACACTCTTCCAAAATAGTGGGAATAACATAAACTAAAGTAATGACCTCTCCAAACCCACTTTTATCGAAAACTTCATAAGATTGAACATTATCCAAATATGTGGGATCTAACGTTGACACTCTTCCAAACCCACTTTCAATACTATTGCAAACATTATTATCAATCTCATATTCATCATGGGGCTTAAATAAATTTTCTAGATCATAAGAAGAATCACCCCAATCATGATCATTGCAACAAGTAGTAGACATAGCAAACTTAGCATCCCCAAGCTTAGGGTTTTGCATATCATTAACACAATTGACATTAATAGAATTTATAATAACATCATTGCAATCATGCTTTTTTATTCAAAGATCTATCGTGAATCACTTCATAAAGCACTTCATCACAATTTTCAGATTCACTGATTTCCAGCAAAACCTCATAAAGATAATCTAGTGCACTCAAATCACTAGGAATTGGTTCATCATAATTGGATCTCTTAAAAATATTGGCAAGCGGATGAGGATCCATAGATCTTAGGTTCTCTTTTTAGTAATAAATACACAACTATTCCAACCAAACGAGCCAAGTAAGACATCAAGGCAAACAAAAAGACGAACATAAGAAGGGTGAATAAAACGGCAAGGGTGAAGTGGGGGAGAGGAAAACGGGAGGCAAATGGCAAATAATGTAATGCGAGGGATAAGAGTTTGTGATGGGTACTTGGTATGTCTTGACTTGTGCATAGACTCCCCGGCAACGGCGCTAGAAATCCTTCTTGCTACCTCTTGAGCACTGTGTTGGTTTTCCCTTGAAGAGGAAAGGGTTATGCAGTAAAGTAGCGTAAGTATTTCCCTCAGTTTTTGAGAACCAAGGTATCAATCCAGTAGGAGGCCACACTCAAGTCCCACGCACCTACACAAACAAATAAGAACCTCGCAACCAACGCGATAAAGGGGTTGTCAATCCCTTCACGGTCACTTACAAGAGTGAGATCTGATAGAGATGCTAAGATAATATTTTTAGTAATTTTATGGTAAAGATTAAAAGTAAAGAAAGCAAAATAAAAGGTAATAGAAATAGCTTGTTGTCGGGAGATTAATATGATGGAAAATAGACCCGGGGGCCATAGGTTTCACTAGTGGCTTCTCTCAAGATAGCATAAGTATTACGGTGGGTAAACGAATTACTGTCGAGCAATTGATAGAATTGAGCATAGTTATGAGAATATCTAGTTATGATCATGTATATAGGCATCACGTCCATGACAAGTAGACCGAAACGATTCTGCATCTACTACTATTACTCCACACATCGACCGCTATCCACCATGCATCTAGAGTATTAAGTTCATAAGAGCAGATTAACGCTTTAAGCAAGATGACATGATGTAGAGGGATAAACTCATGCAATATGATATAAACCCCATCTTTTTATCCTCGATGGCAACAATACAATACGGGTCGTTTCCCCTCATCACATCGGGATCGAGCACCGCAAGATTGAACCCAAAGCTAAGCACTTCTCCCATTGGAAGAAAGATCAATCTAGTAGGCCAAACCAAACTGATAATTCGAAGAGACTTGCAAAGATAACCAATCATACATAAAAGAATTCAGAGGAGATTCAAATATTGTTCATAGATAATCTGGATCATAAACCCACAATTCATCGGATCTCGACAAACACACCGCAAAAAGAAGAGTTACATCAAATAGATCTCCAATAGAATCGAGGAGAACTTTGTATTGAGATATGAAGAGAGAGAAGAAGCCATCTAGCTAATAACTATGGACCCGAAGGTCTGAGGTAAACTACTCACACATCATCAGAGAGGCTATGGTGTTGATGTAGAAGCCCTTCGTGATCAATGCCCCCTCCGGCAGGATCTCACGGGTACAGAAGGTTGTGGCGGTGGAATTAGGTTTTCGTGGTGCTCCTCGATGGTTTGGGGGTATGTAGCTATATATAGGAGGAAGAAGTAGGTCGGTGGAGCCACGAGGGGCCCACGATGGTGGAGGGCACGCCAAGGGGGTAGGCGCGCCCCCTACCTCGTGGCTTCCTCGTCTGTTGCTTGACGTCCACTCCAAGTCCTCTGGATCACGTTTGTTCCGAAAATCACGTTCCCGAAGGTTTCATTCCGTTTGGATTCCGTTTGATATTATTTTTCTACAAAACACTGCAATAGGAAAAAAAACAGCAATTTGGGCTGGGCCTCCGGTTAATAGGTTAGTCCCAAAATAATATAAAAGTGTATAATAAGGCCCATTAAACATCCAAAATAGAATATAATATAGCTTGGAACAATAAAAAATAATAGATACGTTGGAGATGTATCAAGCTTGTAAAAAGCAACATATAAAAATTAGTTCCAAAGTGATAGATATCCAAGAAGGATATAATAAAAACTTTCATGAAGATCATTGGACAAAATAAACTTCATTCCTAGTAATAGTTTTGAGATATGATGATGTGATATGTGAGTTATGTTGATGAGTAATTATGCTTTAGTAAGAATATTAGTGTTAAGGTTTGTGATTCCCTATGCAAGCACGAAAGCCAACAATTATGCAATGAAATTATATCCTACTTGTGGTGCATTATTCGGTGTTAATTATGCTTAATGCTCGCTTATGATATTATTAGTTTCTTGATTGGTCGCTTCTCAATCTTTTGCTAGCCTTCATTTTCCACTAAGTATGATCTCTACTTGTGCGTGCAAAAACCTTCAAACCACTTTTGCCACATGAGTCCACTATATTTACCTATATGCGGTATTCTTTTGCCGTTCTAAGCAAATTTTTATGTGCCATCTCTAATTTTCAAAATAAACTTCTCTTTTGTGTGTGTTTGTTTCTGCTCATGAGCGGTGAGGGGTGGCTAATATTTTCCATGCTAGATGTGTTATTCTCATGATGAGTGTTTATTCACTTGTCACTGCACGAGAGTAAGGCAAAGTTATTTGGGATGCCCAGTCCCGAAATGAAAAATGAATTTACTTTATGTTGTCAAATAATAAATTCCTTGGAAAGTGTTGGTATGGAGGGCAACCATGGATACGGCTAGCCATGGAAAGTGAAAGTATGGTTGAAAAAGGAATTAACTTTATTTTCTGTTTGGGAACCGCCTATGATATATCTAGCATGGAAAGTGTTGGGAACTCTAAGTCGTTTTCGTTGGTGGGAAGGATACACCTCCCAAAATGTTTTCATCTCTAAATTTTTCGCTTTGAGCTGTGGCACTTCTACAAATCCCTACTTCCCTCTGCGAAACGCCTTTCTTTTTAATTTATGCAATTTTTATTTTTGAATTTGAGTCTCCATCTTCTCTTATAAAAGCACCAACTAGGAGGCAATATAATTGTACTTGAGTATTGGGTGTAGCTAATATGCGAGTGTGTTTCATGAATGGATCAATGGTTGAGCATGATAGGCTAGGGATAACTTATTTTAGCGTTGATATTTTGAAAGACATGGTTGCTTGTTGATATGCTTGAGTATTTAAATTATCATGTCAAAACTAGACTATTGCTTTGAACAATATAAAAGTCCAAATTTCCATGATATAAAGAAAAGAATATGATATGACATGATAGGCAGCATTCCACATCAAAAATTATGGTTTTATCACTTACCTACCCGAGGACGAGTAGAAGTTAAGCCTGGGGATGCTGATACGTCTCCAACGTATCTATAATTTTTGATTGTTCCATGTTGTTATATTATCAATCTTGGATGTTTTATAATCATTTTATATCATTTTTTGGTACTACCTATTGACATAGTGCCAAGTGCCAGTTGCTGTTTTCTGCATGTTTTTTACATCGTGGGAAATCAATACCAAACGGAGTCCAAACACAATGAAACTTTACGGAGATTTTTTGGACCAGAAGACACATAATGGGCCCTTGCTGCGCCTGGGGGGTGCTCCAAGGAGAGAACAACCCACCAGGGCGTGCCAGGAGGCCCAGGCGCGCCCTGGTGGGTTGTGCCCACCTCGGGTGCCCCCGGACCGCCTCTTTGCTCTATAAATACCCCAACATTCCCAAAACCCTAGTGGATTTGACGAAATATTGATCCAGCCGCCGCAGAGTCCAGAACCACCAGATCCAATCTAGACACCATCTCGGATGGGGTTCACCACCTCCATTGGTGCCTCTTCGATGATGCGTGAGTAGTCCTTTTTAGACCTTCAAGTCTGTAGTTAGTAGCTAGATGGCTTCCTCCCTCTTGCTGAACTCTCAATACAATGGTCTCTTGGAGATCCATATGATGTAACTCTTTTTGCGTTATGTTTTTTGGGATTGAAGAACTTTGAGTTTATGATGAGATCTATCTTTTTATATCCATGAAAGTATTTGAGTTTCTTTGATCTCTTTTATGCATGATTTTTTATAGCCTCGTATTTCTTCTCCGACATTTAGGTTTTGTTTGGCCAACTTGATCTATTTATCTTGCAATGGGAAGAGGTGCTTTGTAGTGGGTTCGATCTTATGGTGCTTGATCCGGTGACAGAAAGGGAACCGACATGTATGTATCGTTGCTACTAAGGATAAAATGACGGGGTCTATCTCTACATAGATAGATCTTGTCTACATCATGTCATCGTTCTTATTGCATTACTCTATTTTTTCATGAACTTAATACACTAGATGCATGCTGGATAGCGGTCAATCTGTGGAGTAATAGTGGTAGATGCAGGCAGGAGTCAGTCTACTAATCTTGGACGTGATGCCTATGTAATGTTCATTGCCTGGATATCATCATGATTATTTGAAGTTCTATCAATTGCCCAACAGCAATTAGTTCACCCACCGTTTGCTATTTTTTTCGAGAGAAGCCACTAGTGAAATCTACGCCCCCTAGGTCTCTTTCTCATATTATTTTCCTTTGCGATCTACTTTTCCTTTGCATTTATTTTCAGATCAATTAAACCAAAAATACAAAAATACTTTGTTGCACTTTATTTTATTTGCCATCTATTAATCAATCTATTACAACTTTCTCCCGTGCACACATCAATTTCTCGCACCGTTACCCGAAAGGGATTGACAACCCCTTTAACACATCGGGTTGCGAGTGGTTGTTATTTGTGTGCAGGGGCTGTTTACATTGTGTTGCTTGGTTCTCCTTTCGGTTCGATAACCTTGGTTTCATATCTGAGGGAAATATCTACCGCTGTTGTGCTGCATCATCCCTTCCTCTTTGGGGAAATACCGACGTAGCTTCAAGCCGCATCAATTATATAGTTGTTTATGATTACTCTTTACTTATGATAGATTGCACGGAGAGCGAAAAGTAAACTTAATCAAGATTGTGAGAGTGAAGAATCGTCAATACCAGGGAAGTGGAACCTTTGATCATAACCTTTGGTTTCATGGATTGTAGTTGTTTTCAACTAGGAAACCCCTATAGGATTTTACTTGATGCTTGACAGAACCCAGTAGAAAGAATGCAGGTCCATTATACCCTGATCTTGTAACCAACGATTAGTTGCTTAGCTGATATAACATGGATTGGGATCACATTAAAGTTTACTTATGGTTAACTACTTAACTACTACTTAATTAATGAATCGATCTAGGTGGATTGGCTTCGATTGGGTCATCAATAGTCATTGGTGGCGAATGCCACCCAGGTATCAAAGGGATTGTACAAGTTCAAAGTTGAGTAGCCACTACTGTAGGATGGTCCAAACGCGACACTACGATCAGAGACCCTTCGACGAAACTGTGTGCGATGCCATAATCGCAAACGATGGTGTAAAAAAACCGTCAAAAAAAGTGCAAAATGTTTGCGATGACAGATGCATCAAACACGTTTCAGAATTTAGTTGCGTGTGCGATGCAGGGCATACGGTTCAGCTCAATTAACTGTTTGGGACGAGGAGGAACAAAAGAAATGGGCAGCCAGATGAAGATGTGTACAATATACAACATACGGTTCACTACGATGAACTGTGTGTGATTAGATAACACAATGGAAACGGTTCAACTGAACAAGATGTGTGTGATACGCGGCAAACAGGTCCGTAGTCAGAAATGTGTGCAAAGACCAATAATAACACAGATGATTGCTGCTAATAAGCCATGTGAATTGCTCTATCTACACTAGAATAACATGTATATATATATATAACTGAAATAACATCCAATTACATAAGTGACTATACAATCATTCGCACACACCTCAATAAACAATTGCATGCATTCTAAAGTAGGAGAAATGACCGTCTAGTCATCTACTTCTTGTGACGCTCCCGCCACTGCTATGTGGCTCGATCCCTCGTCTGGGTCAGGAAGAAGACAGTTCCTCATGTCAACGATCCTCCTGTACATCTCGTAGCTTGTCTATGCGTCCATGGCTGCGTACTTGACATGTTGTTCATCCAGTCTCTCATGCCACACACTGTGCCAGGAGTTCTTGTCCTTATTGCTCTCTTCCATCATCTTTGCGTGGTAGGGGTCGATGATGGCCAAGGCGAGGTCAACCAGGGAGTTTAGTTTGTTTTTGTCGCTGCCCCAGACCTTGTAGTGGTGCTGGATGTTGACAAGATTCGGGCATTTCAAGTCCGAAACCTTGAGCACTTTTAGATCGTTGGTGGTGTCCACCGTAACGAAACTGTAGTCGGAGCTGTTGATAAACCTGGAGAAACTCTCGCAAGGCCTTGTGGCAAGGTGGTAGTGGTAGACCAGGACATCATGTCACATGCACAACTGGGCGACTGGAACCTTCTAATCGTGCCCCGCATGACCGATGGTGTACTCGAGGTCGAAGCCGACCACTCGGTACTTGTCCTCGGCAAGGAGCTGCTCCATAGTTTGGATGGAGCTCTCCACCGAGACCGGATCGTTCGTGTACACCACTGAGAGGGCCTTCCCCCTCACGTGTGTGTCCACTATGTGATGCGTGGTTTACTTCCTGCCGTTGTCGTCGTCGGCCGCTGGGAGCGCCATTGGAGCCACGGGGAGCACCATTGAAACCGCTGGATGTCCTCTCTGTATGTGCCCTCGTGGGTGTGCTTATTGTGTCCTGTGAGACGAGAGATGAAGGTAAATGGCCGCAGGAATAAAAGGGGACCGGGCGGTGTGGATTCTCGGTGCGTGCGCATGGCATTTTTTGCAGTGGGTAACTGCATCGTCGCGCCGTGCCCAGCGCAACCGCTTGCACACAAACGTGCGTGATCGTGCACCGGCCCCAAACACTGGCAGCACGCGTGGAGGGATGAGGGAAGAGCACCCGGAGGGACGCGAGCAGAGTCTTGTGGCGGGGACGCGAGCAGAAGCGCCATGACGCTGAATCATAAGCAACATACTTAAAATTAGCTAGTATATATAGTTGAACTAGCTATTTCAGTACGTGGTTGGCAACAATTGGGGAAAAGTTTGATCGGTTCAGCTGTCGAGTTGAACTATTTGTATAAATTAAGAACGACTGCTTAATCTATGAATGAAATCTATGGTTAATTACTGAATTTTAGTTGCAAAATTAGATACTACTAGTGATTTTTAGCTTCATATTTTGAAAACTCGCAGTGTTACAAGGATTGACAAATCTTACCAAATTGTTTGTACGTGGTTGCACACGGGTCATCCAAAACAACCATTTGCGTTGAAGGGATGCACAAATCCTGCACTGCTCTCACTTTGCATACGAGTGCTCTATCTAAAACATTTGCGATGAAGAGCTGCAGAAATCCTGCTCAGCACATTTTCTCTTGGCTTCTTGGAGAAGCTGTCGGTTTGTATACGGGTGTTCTAACTAAAACGTTTGCGATGAGTGTTTTATATTTAAAAAGCAAATTAAACTGCGGCTTGGGCGCCATTAATGGAGAGAATGCGAGCAAGGTGGGCGGCCATGGAAGTCAAAAGGATCGCTTCCCAGTGAGCCTGCGCAGCGTACAGCTCGCACGCTTCCTGATGAGCCTACGAATTCGATGACAGCTTGCACGCCTCTCGGTCAGCCTGCACACCGGACGGCACTCGCATGCCTCCCGTTCAGGCAAGGTCAAGCAGATGTCCGCATGGCACCTCCTACAGCCATTAAAACCAAGACACGTGGCGTCACATGAATGGTTAACAGAATGCACACAGTTTGAATTATACAAATGTTTGAGATATTATAGTGGCAGATATTTTTTCAAAATGCCTATGTTGGCTGTCATTATTCGAGTGCGCCTTCTCTCAAAATCGACACGAAAAATACCACAGCATGTCGGGTGCCATTCCATGATAGAATGCCAAGTTTCATGAATTTCAGACGTCTTTTGGATTTACTAGAATTGAAAAATAAAGTACTCAACTTTTTGCCGGCAATCAACGGTGCCCTGGTGTTTGAAATTCATTCCCATTTCGTGCATGTGACCTAACAATACACCCAAGGACATAGATTTTATTTTCAACCAATTTAGGGTGTGTTTGGATCCTTTGCTAGTTCACCTTTCTAGGTAAGGCTAGCCTTGCCGACGAAGGCTAGCCAAATTGGCTCGCTTGCTGGAACGTAGAAAAATATTGAAACCACAGGCAACGAGGTGAGTTCACCGAGGAACCAAATAGTTGGCTTCTTTGCTGGGCTGGGCGAGGCGAGCGCTGGCTCCAGAACCAAACGTTCCCTTATATGCACTTGAGCATGTCCATGTAGTTCAAATTTGAATTATGCACATAAATGCATTGAAAACTCAGTTAATGCATAAAAATGTCCAAACGAACCCCGAAAAATCACAAAAATTGACACAACACTCCTGTTGTTCTATGTTGACGCGAGAGAAAATTTGAAAGCAATAAGAGGCAATGGATATCGTTTCGTCCCCAAAGGTGGGACGTTCCCTACCGAAACCATCATGCTTGTTGTGAGAAGCTCTGGTTTGTGAGAAGCATATACCCAAACCTGCCCCAAATGGGACAAAAAATTTACCATGAGATGTTGTTGCCTCTCCATGATAGCATGCCAAGTTTCATGAATTTCAGACGAGTTTTGGATTTACTAGAATTTAAAAACCAGGCATTTCAATGTTTTGATGCAATCAGCGGTGCCCTGGTGTTTGAAATTCATTCCCATTTCTTGAATGGGACCTAAGCATTCACCCAAGGACACAGATTTGATTTTTCAACCAGGTTATATGCACTGGAGCATGTGCATGTAGTTCAAATTTGAATTATGCACATAAATGCATTGAAAAGTCGGTTAATGCATAAAAATGTCCAAACGAACCCCAAAAATGACAAAAATTGAACAACACTCCTGTTGTTCTATATTGACACGAGAAATTTTTTGGAAGCAATAAGAGGCAATGGATATCGTTTCGTCCCTAAAGGTGGGACGTTCCCTACCGAAACCATCATGATTGTTGTGAGAAGCTCTGGTTTGTGAGAAGAATATACCCAAACTTGCCCCAAATGGGACAAATTTTTTACCACGGCATGCTGATGCCGCTCCATGATAGAATGCCAAGTTTCCTGAATTTCAGACGAGTTTTGGATTTACTAGAATTTAAAAATAAAGTATCTCAATGTTTTGGCGGCAATCAACGGTGCCCTGGTGTTTGAAATTCATTCCCATTTCTTGCATGGGACCTAAGCATGCACCCAAGGACACAAATTTGATTTTTCAACCAATTTATATGCTGGAGCATGTGCATGTAGTTCAAATTTCAATCATGCACATAAATGCATTGAAAACTCAGTTAATGCATAAAAATGTCCAAACGAACCCCAAAAAATCACAAAGATTGACACAACACTCTTGTTTTTCTACGTTGACACAAGAATTTTTTTGAAAGCAACAAGAGGAAATTGATATCGTTTCATCCCCAAAGGTAGGACGTTCCCTACCAAAACCATCATGCTTGTTGTGAGAAGCTCTGGTTTGTGAGAAACATATACCCAAACCTGCCCCAAATGGGACAAAAAATTTACCATGGCATGTTGTTGCCGCTCCATGATAGCATGCCAAGTTTCATGAATTTCAGACGAGTTTTGGATTTACTAGAATTTAAAAACCAGGCATCTCAATGTTTTGCCGGCAATCAACAGCGCCTTGGTGTTTGAAATTCATTCCCATTTCTTGCATGGGACCTAAGCATGCACCCAAGGACACAGTTTTGATTTTTCAACCAATTTATATGCACTGGAGCATGTGCATGTAGTTCAAATTTACATTATGCACATAAATGCATTGAAAATTCAGTTAATGCACAAAACTATCCAAACGAACCCCGAAAAATCACAAAAATTGACACAACACTCCTGTTGTTCTATGTTGACACGAGGAATTTTTTGGAAGCAATAAGAGGCAATGGATATTGTTTCGTCCCCAAAGGTGGGACGTTCCCTACCTAAACCACCATGCTTGTTTTGAGGAGCTCTGGTTTCTGAGAAGCATATACCCAAACCTGCCCCAAATGGGACAAAAAATTACCATGGCATGTTGATGCCGCTCCATGATAGCATGCCAAGTTTCATGAATTTCAGACGAGTTTTGGATTTACTAGAATTTTAAAACTAGGTATCTCAATGTTTGCGGCCGAGTGACGATGGCAGGGTGTTCGAAATTCATTCCCATTTCTTGCATGGGACCTAAGCATGCACCCAAGGACACAGTTTTGATTTTTCAACCAATTTATATGCACTGGAGCATGTGCATGTAGTTCAAATTTACATTATGCACATAAATGCATTGAAAACTCAGTTAATGCACAAAACTATCCAAACGAACCCCGAAAAATCACAAAAATTGACACAACACTCCTGTTGTTCTATGTTGACACGAGAAATTTTTTGGAAGCAATAAGAGGCAATGGATATTGTTTCGTCCCCAAAGGTGGGACGTTCCCTACCTAAACCACCATGCTTGTTTTGAGGAGCTCTGGTTTCTGAGAAGCATATACCCAAACCTGCCCCAAATGGGACAAAAAATTACCATGGCATGTTGATGCCGCTCCATGATAGCATGCCAAGTTTCATGAATTTCAGACGAGTTTTGGATTTACTAGAATTTTAAAACTAGGTATCTCAATGTTTGCGGCCGAGTGACGATGGCAGGGTGTTCGAAATTCATTCCCATTTCTTGCATGGGACCTAAGCAGGCAACCAAGGACATGGATTTGAATTTTCAACTAATTTATATGCATTAGAGCATGTGCCTGTAGTACGAATATGAATTATGCAGATGAATGCACAGAAAACTCTGTTAATGTATAAAAATGTCCAAGCGAACCCCAAAAATCCCAAAAATTGACACAATACTCCTGTTGTTCTATGTTGACACTAGGAAAAAATTTGAAATCGAGAAGAGGCAATGGATATCATTTCGTCCAGAAAGGTGAAACTTTCCCTACCGAAACCATCACACTTGTTGTGAGAAGCTCTGGTTTATGAGAAGCTTATACCCAAACCTGCCCCAAATGGGACAGAATTTTTACCACGACATGTTTATGCCGCTCCATGATAGCATGCCAAGTTTCATGAATTTTAGACGAATTTTGGATTTACTAGAATTACAAAAGCAAGTACGTCGACGTTTGCCGGAGAGCTACGGTGCCGTGGTGTTCGAATTTCGTCCCCATTTCTTGCATGGGAGATAAGCATAAACCCATGGACACCTATATGATTTTACAACCCATGTTGGTGCACCGGAGCATGTGCATGTAGTTTAATTTTGAATTGTGCTTTGAAATGGCTAGAAAACCAATTTAATGTATAAAATGTTCAAACGAACCCTGAATAATTCCAATTCTTTTACGACACACATATAGTTGCATGTTCACTCCAGATAAAAGGTCTAGCAATTCAAACACCGTCCATTGCCGTTGTGACTCCATTATGTAATTCAAATCAAGATGAAAAATCAAGTAGACCGCGGACACTTTATTATCACCAACCGTGTGAGATGCAGCACAAAATATCCTAGAGCACCGTCGGTGTATAGTACGCCTATGGCTTACGTGAGAAGGTGCGTCGGCTACAGTCCACAGTCGGCGTCTAAAGCACACTAGCTCGCTCCCCAAATATCATTTCACTATTCAATCGTCGCTGGTGAAAGATGGGCACGTGGACCCGCGTCGTGAGGGCAACTTTAGTGGCCCACTCCGGCGAGAGCGCGGGCGCAGCCGCCATGCACGTGCTAACAAGGTGCATGAGCACGGCCGCAATCTGTGACCGGGTGGCAAAGGCAGCCCAAACGGCTGCTGTTGCTTCTCAGGTGGCGGCAACAACATCTGCCTCGGGGATAGCAACTGACGAGAGCGGCACAACAGCTGTCCGTTCCACAGAAGCGGCCATAGCCCTAATGGAGTCCGCCCACGACCATGTCGAGGCTTCCCACGCCCACCTCCTGGCGGTCACCGCACAAATCAAATGAAGCTTCTCCGACCACGGTCGGCAACCCACGGCCGAAGAGCTAGCAATATCCGAGAGCGTTCGAGCAGCCGTCCGTTCCTCCGCCGCATACCTTGCAGCGACGGAGCCCGTCCAAGCCCAGATCGCGTCCGCCCACACCCAGCTCGTGGTGTCCTTTTCCAAAGAGATGGTGGACGTGGATGGAGAGATGCTTGCCGAGTATGGTGCTATGGATGCCATGGAGCCCCTTTCCTAGGAGACCGTCACGCGCGAGCTGGACATGGAGGCGGCGACGGAGATCGACGAGCACCAGCTGTAGTAGTACTCTTTGTTTTGTTTAATTAAGAGCGTCGGACATTAATTTGTTAGAGTAATGTTTAGGTCAGCTAGCTCTGTTTAATTGCTGAACTTGCTCGATTAAGAAGTGTGGGTGTGTTTTAGTCTCCTTTGTGTACCCAAAATATGCAATGACGTGGATGACCACTGTAACTATGGAAATTCAAACCAAAACTTTTTACATTCAAACTCATCACACACGGGATAATCTATCTGAACCGTTTGTGATGTCCACATATCGTACACAGTTCAGAATAAGGGACCGTGTCTGATGACACTTCTTGCGCTTTTTTTTTGGTCAAGCGATTCCAAATTTTCGCTTCATGAAATATCTACCTCCCTGGCCCCTCCCCCTTACCAAAAGCCACATTTCCCCTCTTTATGCCTTCCTTTCCAAGTTGAAACCTTCACTCCTTGCTTGCAGCACCACCTCCTCGTCGACGACCCTCCTTCACGCTGCTCGGCCTCGTCTATCCAGGCAGGTGATCCACACCCGACCCCCATCCTCCTCCTCCTTCCACATCCCACATGCCCCGACCACCAGCGCGAGCACGACACCTTCCACGCAAATCACCGACCCCTCCACCAAATAAGAACGGTCCTAGGCCATGGTGCACGCAGTATAGCCAAGATCTCAAGGAGCATTTGGCAGCAGAGAAGCAAATCGCGGCCGCACGCGCAAATGAGGTCACGATGGCAGCCATTTGTGCCGACCCCCAGATCTTGGAGGAGCACCTTGCCATTTTCTAGCTACGCTGGTGAAGCATGCTCGGTTTACCCGTTGCGTGTGCTGCTCCTGCCTTTCCTTCACAAATTCTAGTGAATTGTGCTATCTAATTTTACCATGCAATCTGTTGCTCTAGTGTATATGTTCTATATGTTGTGCAGTGTGGTGCTCACTTATTAATTGTTTTGTTATTAGTTCTTGTCTTCAGTTAACTGTTTAGTTCAATTCTGCAAATGTGATGTTCAATTCTTCAGGCTGCAATTTTGTATTGTCTTCCATGTGAGAAATAAATTGAATTTATCTTTACAAAATACATGGAAACGAATACAATTGTATATTTCCAAGTTGTCAAGCATGCTTGGTTTGGTTATACATTGTGCAATGTGGTGCTCAGTTAACATTTGGTTCATTTGTGTTATGTTGTTTAGTTAACTGTTTGGTTCAATTCTGCAATGCGATGTTCAATGGTTGTGGGTGCATTCTGTTATTGTATACCATGTGAGGAATAAATTGAATTTGGCTGTAGTAAATACATGAGAAACAAATACAATTGCTACAATTAGCTGTAGTTAACTATTTGGTTAACTGTTTGATCTTCTATTAGGAGTATGTTATATTGTGCAATGTGGTGCGCAGTTAATGTTTGGTTCATTTGTTGTGGTGTTTAGTTAACTGCTTGGTTCAATTCTACAATGCGATGTCCAATTGTCGTGGGTAGATTTTGTATTGTTGTGCATGTCAGGAATAAATCGAATTTGGCTACACTTAATACATGAGAAACATATACAAGTGCTATATGTCCTAGTTCTTAATCATGCTTGGTTTGGATAAATGGGTTTTTCGTGTGACTTGAATTAATCTGATGAATCTGCAATGTGCTTATTTTTCATCAACATATTTTACTGATAGCATGCGAACCCTTACTTAAGTTAGCACGTGCATGGTCCGTTCTCTAATAGCACATTATTGTGCAATTGCAGGAACCGTTCTAATATTTTGGTTTTTAACAATTTGGTCTTGCACATGTAGGTCCTGCTGTCAGACGTTTTGACCCACTGTTCGACCCTTTTTGCATATGGGGAAATGAGTTTTCCATGAATATTAATCAAAACAAGAAATTCAGAAAGATTGTTAGGGTAAAGAAATTAGCGAAAAAAACAACAAGATCTTTGTCTGCACAATGAAGAAGACATCAGTTCACTACAAGATGGTACTAACTATTATACCTTGCCTTTTTTTTATTCCTTTGCCCCATTTCCAATATAGAGAAGATAGTTATGCACATCCTTGTTTTCAGGCCTTTCCAAAGCAGTTCATTGATGATTACCTCTCAAACCACCTCTATGGTCAGGAGGCGGGGAAGGTTTTCATACAACACCCACGGTTCAATATTGAAGTGTTCCTGAAGAGGACGAAGGATGGAAGGTCAATCATCCACAGGAATTGGCCTAAAGTTGCAAAGACCTTCAACATGAATGAAGGCTTAATATTTGCCTTCCGCTTCAGCAGTTTTCGAGATGAGATGCATCTGTCTATATACCGTCTATGATGCAAATTTCGAAAGGTTCTACATGTTGTATGTGGAACTTGGTGCTGGTGCAATTGTGTAATGGGGTAGCTGAGTGCTGAAGCTATGTCATGTTGTACTCTGATGTATGTAAGTGCATCTAGTGCCCCTTAGTGATTTTGGTGTATTGAAGACTTATAGGTTAAGGGACTGATGCGTTTGTGAGTGTACACAGGTCTATAAGTCTATGAGGAGTTTGATATTTACAAAGAAAGTCGACCCCTAAAAATGAATATCTTCGACTAAAGATTTTGGATTTCTGAAGACTTTGAAAGTGAAGAAATTGGTGTGACCTTGAAGACTTGGTATTCATTCGAGGAACATGAAGCGTGAAGACTGTTGTTTTTGTAGTTTCATTTTCTATTTCTTGAGTCATAGGAAACACCGTAGTGTTAAAGGGGGTCGAGGAAATACTAAGGAAAAATTTCCATGTGATGCTCAACTCAAAATCCTACATCTACCAATCCCTTCGAGTGAAGCCATTGGAAATCTCATACAGTTCAGTCAATTTCTTCAGTGACAGAGACAAAGTTCTTCTAGTCTCTGAGGAATTTGTTCTGACTAAGGAGTTAGGAATTCGTCAGTGCGGATTGCCTACACAGTGAGGAACATGATAGCCCTGAGGTATATGATACTCAAAATTCTGACCGTTGCTGTGTTATGCGCCAGCTGTCCCAAAATATCTACCCACCTAACGGTCATATCATTGAAGGGCATTTATGTATTATCATGTTGGGCTACTCCCTAGGCTATAAATAGCCACCCCCTACAACCACTAGCTGGTTGGCTATTCCGAGAGAAACTAACACTTGTCATTTGAGAGCATCCCATCCTCCGAGGACTTTGAGCGAAAATCATCAAGTGGGGAAAACCCAAACCCAAACACCTACAAATCCAAAGTGATTGAGCATCACTGAAGAGATTGATCCTGTGTGGATCTGACGCTTGTTACCTTTGAAGACTGTGCATCTTCCAAACGGTTAGGTGTCATGGTCTAGAGCATCCAAGAGGAAATTGTGGATCGCCAAGTGACCGAGTTTGTGAAGGTTTGGAAGTGACCTGAAGACTAACCACGAGTGATTGGGCGAGGTCTGTGTGACCTTAGCTCAAGGAGAATATGGTGAGGACTGTGTGTCCTCGTGTTTAAATACCTAGCCGCTCCAACGAGACGCATAACCACTACAACAGTTGGAACTGGTCTACCAAATCATTGTCTTCACCAAGCCTACTGGTTTAATTTCCTCAACTCTTCCATTTCCTCATTACAGTTGTTGTGTGCTTATTCATATCTGTTTGAAGAGTTTGACTGCAGACTTTCTCAATTTCCTCAGTTCAATTTCTTCAGTCTGTTTGTCTTCATCCTGTACTATCCTGTGTTTACGCTTTCTGTACTCTGTGCCTGCTTTCATTTCATCATGATGACCATGTTTATGTTCTGCCATGTTTGCATCTGAGTACTTATTCCGCTGCAAGTAGTTCTTCGCTTAGGAATTTCCTCACCCTGAAATTCCTCAGTGAAAAATTCATAAAAATCGCCTATTCGCCGCCCTCTAGTCAATATAACGCACTTTCAATTGGTATCAGAGCAAGGTACTCCCTTGTTCTATGTGATTTTGGTTTAACCGCCTGCAGTTTTAGTTATGTCGACCGCAGGTATGATCATGGCCTCTGCTGGGTGTCCTACCTTCGATGGTACGGACTACCCCTACTGGTAGAATAAGATGCGAATGCATCTTGAGGCAATTGATAACGATCTCTGGTATGTTGTGGAAAATGGTGTTCCCTCAGTCACACCTTCTATGAACGCTGCTGATGTGAAGAGATTCAAGCAACTGAATTCCCAAGCGAAGAACAACATATGTGGCCATCTGAGCAAAGGGCAGTATGGAAGAGTGAGTGCTTTGGAAACTGCAAAGCTTATCTGGGATAAGCTATCCAAGGTCAACGAAGCAGTCTCAACACAACGTGACTCTCGAGTTGACGTTCTTCGCAATCTCTTCAACCGCTTCAAAAGACTCGACAATGAAAATGTTCAGCAAACCTTCGATCGCCTCACTGACATCTCAAATGAGCTTCAAGCACTTGGTGCCACTGACATCACCGACCATGAGGTGGTGAAGAAATTGCTGAGATCGCTTGATTCCTCATTTGATACTCTGGCACTAATGATACAAGAACATGGAGATTACAATTCACTTGATCCCGTTGATATCCTCGAGAGGCTAAGCACTCATGAGTTCCGACTTCTTTGAAAAGAGATCTCTATGGTTCAAGCTATGGCAGATCACGTGCCCTGAAGGCCAAGGCCGTCTCTGAATCTGAAGGTGAAGATTATGGTAGTAGCCTTGGTGATCCTGAAGAACTGAGCCAGGAGCTAGCACTGCTCGTGAAGAAATTTCAGAAGTTCTCAAAGGCAGCGGTCGCTTTGGAAAATCCTCAAGGAGTAATGATTCCTCATCCGATTGACTATAAGAAGAGATCGTACCACAAATGCAAGAAACCCGTTCACTACATTCAAGACTATCCTCAGTGGGAAAAGGAATCAAAGAAGAAGAAATACAAGGATTACAGTTCTGATGACTCAAAGAAGAAAAAGAAATCTTCAAAGTCTTCATCATCAAAATCCTTGAAGTCTTCATCTCACAAGAAGAGCAGCTCCAAGAAGGCTCGGGCATTCATTGGCAAGGAAATGGACTCTAAAGCTGAATCTGAGGAACATGAGGAAGAGGAGGCATCTGAGGAGTCAGAATCTGGTGTGGCGAGTCTAGTTCTCGCTACTGCGTTCGTCAGCAAGTCCATCTTCAACACTGAAGAAAATGGCTCCACCAACAAGGCTGATGAAGGCGACGATGACTACACTCCCACCTATTGCTTCATGGCAAAAGGTGCCAAGGTACTCAAATACCCCTCCTCTGAATCAAGTGAGTATGAATCTGATGAAACCTCAAGCCTAGATACTCTAAACTTGCTAAGATTGCTGTGAAACAAAAAAAGGCTTTTGAAAAGGTTCAAAACATGCTTGAAAAAAGTGATGATATGTTGGGTAAAGAAATGGATCGCACTAAAACCTTGACTGAAAATCTTCAGAGACTTTAGTCTAGGTTTGACAACCTTCAAGGTCATCATAACACTCTCTTATCTGATCATGAGAAGCTTTCTTATGAATTTCTTCAAAGAAAGCAAGATCTTGAAATGCTAAGGTTGAGTTATGAAGATCTTCATAAGGAGCGTGATTCATTACTTGCTCAACAAATCAGCGCTGCTCAGGAAGAATTTGTTCCTCCATGTTTGAAGTGCATTGAACGTGAATCTGCTAATTCTTCACCTGAATGTTCAAATGCTTCTAATGTTACGAATTCTTCACATGTCTCTGCTATCACTAATTCCTCATTTGAGGACAATGCTAGTATCACTAATGATGCAGGGCTGAAGGAATTGTACATGACAGGCATGTACAAACGCCTCAAGGTGCATCAGGCTCTTTGTGATGTGCTTAAAAAGCAGATCCTCAACAGGAACCCTAGGAAAGAGGGTATTGCCTTTGAGAGGAAAGTCAATGCTGATGGTACATACTGGAAGCCTGAGCAGTATCCCAAAACCTCATGGGTTGCTGCAAAGGGACCCCCAGTAGACCCATCTACTTTATCATGCTTTACATGTGAATCTCCTCATTCTTCTGATGAGTCATTTGACTCCAACTATAAACTGTTCAAAAATCAGAATGGTGAAGTATTTGCTAGATATGTTGGCACTAACTGCAGGAATGGTTCCCATATGAAGAAAATATGGGTTCCCAAAAGGTGCCTTGAAAATCTTCAGGTGAATGTCATCATGACACCACCTGTGAAGAATAGGAACCCCAGATCAAATTCTTCATATGGATCCAAGTCCTCATACGGACCAAATTCCTCACGTGGATCAAATTCCTCAAAAGGATCAAAGTCCTCATATGAACATCATCGTGCTAACACTTCTGTCTAGCAGGGAAGAGCTAAGGGCTATGAATATGAGCATTATTCTTCTAACCATTATGTTCATAAGTCCTCGAAGAATTTCTCTCCTTATGCATATGCTTATCCTAACTTCTCTTATGTGAAACGAAGTGGACTAGCCTCTATGCCACCTTTCTCGTATGGAGCTCGTAGAGTGATGAACTCTTTGCCACCGCTTCAGATGTGGGTGGTGAAGAAAAAGAACTAATTTCTTATGCAGGGTCAGGTCTCCAGACGAACTTAAACGTCTGAAGAATTTGCTGGAGACTTGAAAAGTGCCTGAAGGGACGCTTGCTAATCATGAAGAAATGAATCCTCATTTCTCACATCCTCATACTGTTTTATCTGTTCTATTGCTTGATGAAATTGATCCGATGAAATTGAAGTCATATTCTTCACTGATGAAGTATATGAGTTTGTAAGCTGCACTAATTCATCTGCAGGATGATCAACCCAAAGCCAATGAGTGGGTCCTCGATAGTGGATGTACAAATCACATGACTGGTGACAAGAATCTATTGATGGATGTTCCCTTATCTCCATCGCATCTGAAGCATATCATCTTCGCTGACAAAGGCAAAAGTCAGGTATTGGGTCTAGGTAAGGTTGTGATCTCAAAGGATCGACATATGGACAAAGTCATGCTTGTCGAGTCCGTAGGATACAACCTCATGTCAGTCTCAATGCTTTGTGATCTTGATATGGTTGTTATCTTTGGCAAGTATCATTGTGTTCTGATCATGGAAGCTGACAATTCCAAAGTCTTCGAAGGCTTTAGGAGAGGAGATTTGTATATTGTTGATTTCTCTATAGGACCACAAACTGCTATATGTCTACTTGCAAAAGCTTCAGAAGGCTGGCCATGGCATCGATGACTTGGTCATGTCAGCATGAGGAATTTGCACACAATCGCGAAGAAGAAGCATGTTATTGGCATTGAGAATGTCAAATTCCTCAAGGATCATTTGTGCGGAGCCTGCGAAGCTGGAAAGATGACTAAGGCCAAATATCCAGCGAAGACTATCATGACTACCACTTGACCATTTGAATTGCTTCACATGGATCTCTTTGGTCCTAATCATTATTCAGCAGTTACAAATGATGCATCTATATATGGCTTTGTTATTGTTGATGATTATTATCATTACACATGGATGCATATTGTCACTTACAAACATGAGGTGCAGGAAGTCTTCAAACGATTTTCCTCGAGGGCTTCAACCAACTTTGGTGTGAAGATCAAGCACATCAGAAGTGACAATGGAACTGAGTACAAGAATTCTGGTCTTGATGACTATCTTGATGAACTTGGTATTACTCATGAGTTATCTTCTCCTTAAACTCCTCAGCAGAATGGCTTCATGGAGCGCAAGAACATGACTCTTGTTGTGATGGCTCGCACTATGCTAGATGAGTACAAGACGCCTCGTCGTTTCTAGATTGAGGCAATTGATACGGCGTGCCACATCATCAACAGCGTATATCTTCACAAATTCTTCAAGAAGACTGCATACGAACTCATCACTGACAAGAAACCCAATGTGATTTATTTCAAAGTCTTCGGTGCTAAATGTTGTATTAGAGATCCCCATCACAACTCTAAATTTGCACCGAAAGCACACGAAGGTTGCATGCTTGGTTACTAAAAGGACTCGCACACCTACAGAGTCTTCAACAACGTTCACCACAAAGTTGTTGAAACTGTAGATGTGCGGTTTGATGAAACTAATGGCTCACAAAGAGAGCACCTACCTTCTGTGTTAGATGAACAGTCACCTAAGGAAACTATCAAGTTCAAGGCTACTGAGGATGTCATTCCTATCAAATAATCTGTTGAAGAAATCATTCTAGAACATGAAGAACGTCATGCTGATGCACCTAAAGAAAATGGTGCTAAAGAAAATGCTGATCAAATTCCTCAACGACAACTCGTTCATCCTCGTGTTGCAAACGAAGTGCAGATTGAGAAAATCATCAGCGACATCAACATTCGAGGTCCTCTCACACGCTCAAGAGCTTCACATTTATCTAACTTTTGTGGGCATTTTGCTTTTGTCTCTATCTCAGAGCCCACTAAGGTAGATGAAGCATTTCTGGAGCTTGAGTGGATTCAAGCTATGCAAGAGGAATTAAGCTCAACAACGTCTGGGAACTAGTCAAACGTCCAAATCCTCGCAAGCACAATATCATTGGCACAAGGTGGATCTACCGCAACAAGCAAGATGAAAATGCCCTTGTGGTGAGGAATAAGGCACGGCTTGTAGCTCAAGGCTACACACAGGTTGAAGGAATTGATTTTGATGAAACTTTTGCACCTATTGCTAGACTTGAGGCTATCCGCATATTAGTTGCTTATGCTAACCATCATGATGTCACTTTATATCAGATGGATGTAGAAAGTGCATTCCTCAATGGTAAGCTTGAGGAAGAAGTATATGTTGCTCAACCGCCAGGTTTTGAAGATCCAAAGTATCCTGACAAAGTATTCAGACTCAATAAGGCCCTCTATGGCCTCAAGCAGGTCCCTCGGGCGTGGTATGATACTTTGAAGGAATTCCTCATGAAGAAAGGCTTCAAACCCGGTTCACTTGACCCAACTCTTTTCACTAAATCTTATGACGGTGAATTGTTTGTGTGCCAAATTTATGTTGATGATATCATTTTTGGCTATACTGACCAACGTTACAGTGATGAATTTGCCTATATGATGAGTGAAGAATATCAAATGTGTAACATCCCAAAATTCTAAATTTTGGAATGTTATAATAAATAGATAGATTTGATTTTATTGTTTGATTGTTGTGTGTTTGGTTGAGTGAAATTCGATTTTTTTTAAAGTTAAACAAGAGGGAATAAAAGGACTTTCCCAAACTTTCATTTGGCGTTTATGATCTCCGTGAATTCAAATACTTTTCAAATACTAAACCCTAGAGAGAAGATGACATGACTTCTTCCATTTAAATAAATGAAAAGGGTATTTGAAAATATTTGAATTTCATTTGGAACTATTTTCAAATTTAGAAACTTTAAGCAACTCAATGATTTTCATGAGAGAAGATAAAATGACTTCTTCAAATTATATGAAATATGAGTTGGAAGTTTAAAAGGATCAAATTAAAGTCCTTTTGAAAATTATTTTCAATTTGGAGTTATCTGGATTTTATTCATATTATATTTCTCCAAATAAAATTATATGGAAAATAGGGTAACATGATTCCCTACATCAAAAAATTGGAGAGCAATAAATTTGAATTATTTTGGTATTTTTAAAATGATTTTATTGAGTTTTTATTGCACTAGTAGCACTGTTTGATTTATTTAAAAAAATTTGGATTTTATTTGATGCTAGAAAAATGTTCACGATGTAGGAAATCTTTTTCTGAAATTTTTGATATATTATATGCCTATATAAAATGCTTATTTTATTTTATTTTATTATTATTTTTGTTTGTCAGAGAAAATGTTTTAAAAAAATCTCTTCTCTGTTGGGCCGGCCCATTTAGTAGCTGAGCCAAGCCAATGGCCGCTCCGTCGTCCCCGTGACTCCTCCAGTCACAGCCCGCCATGCTCGCCGTGCCTTGCCCGGCCTCAGTGCCCCTCCGCCACGCCATTACCCTCCCCTATAAATCCGAGCCCGCACCGCCTCTCTCTCCTCCCGCTGTCGCTCACTTGCCGTCCACATCTACGCCTTGCCGCCTCGCCGCCCGCCTTGTTTATTCTTGCCACCACCACCCGCCCGCACTTGGTATCCACCGCTTCGCCCCACCTCAGTCGCCTCACCTCACTTAGCGCCTCTCTCGCCTGGCCTTGCCGCCATGGGAAAACCACCGGAGTTGACCGGTCCGCCGCCGCCAGAACTGATCCGCCTCGAACCGGTATAAACCGCCCCCCTGTCCGGTGTATTTTATTTTTTTCTAGGTTCTCTCTGGTTTTCTCGGTTTCCTTCATTAGTTAGGTTAATTTAGTGAACGGTTCGTTAGTTAGGGTTCGTAGTGAATGGTTTTCGTTCGGTAGCGAACGTTAGATTTTTAATTTTTTCGGTTTAATTACGCTAGGGACCTATTTGTAATTAGTTTCTTCACAGTTTAGTCCCTGGTCTTCAATCTATGACATCTTTTTACCCGTTTATCCAAATCCGACGAAACCAACGCCCACTTCTTCGTTATGATCCCCTCTATCCAGATAATCAACTTAAACATGTTTTTGAAAATTTAAATTTTGAATTCAAACAGATTTGAATTTGAATCTTCTTTTGATCGTAACTTGAGTTTCGTAGCTCCGTTTGAGTTGATTCTTTTTGCAAATTAAAGCTCTTGACCTAAACTTTCTGATAAGGCCAAATACACACAATTTTGGTACTGTTAGAAAAAATTATGTTGCAAGAGTTATTTGCTTGGTTTTGATGCTTCCCGAATCGTCTTCTTCGATCTTTCCGATCGTTTGAGTGATTTCTTACGTGTGGTTACTATTGCTTGTATATGATAGATTGACCAGAGTGTGACGAGTAGAACTATCAAGAGTTTTGAGTGCGAATCATCTTCATGAACATTGCAGGCAAGTTCACACTTTGATCATATCCCTTTCATACCCAGTTTTTATGCATTAGTTTCACTCTCAAACATTGCATGAGTAGGACTGATAACATGTGGGTATTGGGAAGTAGTTGATGAGGTAGGAACCTATTGCCCTCCATTCAAACCTTGGGAGTTACTATTACGTTATGCTTATGTTGCCATGCTATGCTCGTAGACGTGGATTGGGTTTGAGTGTATCCATGACAGATGTGAGATTGTTAATTAATGGTTCAACTTAAGGTGGCAACTTTAATACATATCTGGGTGGATTGAGGCACCTGGGGAATTCCAGTGATTGCCTGTATTTTTGGAATTCCCGGGGTACCATGTGATTCTCCTATGGACCGCCACTCAGGTTCAAAGGGATCATAACATTATTCATGCTAGAAACTTCCGTGTGCATCCACAAGCTATTATGGGCTCTAGCATAGTTGATTAAGTTGTGTGAATTCTTACAGTGGTAGACTAGCAGATGTAGGGGATGTAGGTGTGCGGTCTACCCATCGTAAGGTGCTAGCAACGCGAAGAAGGCTGTGTCTCGGTCATCCGTTTCTCAAACATCATGTAGTGTGAGAAATCCAACGGAGGAGATCGAGTCTTGTGGGGAAAAGTGTGCAAACATCTGCAGAGTGTACAAACTAATCATGGTTAGCCGTGTCCCCGGTTATGGACATCTTGAGTATCTGGTTCTTGGATTATCATATTGATCTCATCACGTTACTTAAATAATTTGTTGGGTTGTTAATGATTACTTTTAATTGGGATTGAGAGGGGGTTTACCTTCTCAATGTTTTCAACAAACTTTGTAGTTAAATAAAATATATTCCTTTGCAGTAGGGAAAAATTGGCTTTTCACAAAAACATTATAACCATAGAGCTTTTCCACCAGCCATATATGCATGTAGTGTTAGCTATTATTCATCATTGCTCTACAGTGTGAATTTGCCAGTACATTCAATGTACTGACACTTTGTGGCTGCAACGCCTCATGTTGCAGGATTTATCTTACGACGAGTAAGTGATATGTTAGGGTTACGATTTCTACACTCAACTTTGTCGTTGGTGTTGATGGAAACCACAACCTTGTTACTTCCGCTATTTGGATTGAGGTAATAGTATTTGTGTTATTTTATACATGTGATTTACCTTTGTTATAAATCCTCGAGTACTATGTGTGTCAGCATACCGATCCAGGGATGACACTTAAGCACAGAGACTTGACCGTTTGAGGTCGGGTCGCTACAAAATGTCTATGATGGGAGAATTGAAATTCTTCTTAGGTCTTCAAATTTGTCAACAACGCAATGGCATATTCATATCTCAGGAGAAATACCTCAAGGATATATTGAGGAAATTCGGCATGCAAGATTGCAGTGGCGTCAAAACCCCTATGCCCACCAATGGCCATCTATGCACTGATGAAAATGGTATTGACTTGGATCAAAAGGTATACCGCTCCATGATTGGCTCTTTATTGTATTTATGTGCATCCAGGCCAGATATTGTGCTTATGTTTGCATGTGTGCCCGACTTCAAGCTACACCTAAGGAATCACACCATAAGGCTATGAAGCGTATTATTGGATTATGGTACCCCAAGGGCTCGACTTTTGATCTCATTGGATATTCAGACTCTGACTATGCTGGTGATCGTGTGGACCGCAAGTCAACATCTGGCACATGCCATTTCCTCGGACGATCCTTGGTATGTTGATCCTCGAAGAAACAGAACTGCGTATCACTGTCTACTGCTGAAGCTGAGTACATTGCTGCTGGTTCTTGTTGTGCTCAATTTTTGTGGATCAAGCAAACTCTCAAGGACTATGGCGTCAACATGAAGAATGTTCCTCTCTACTGTGACAATGAGAGTGCCATCAAGATTGCTCATAACCCAGTTCATCACTCGAAGACAGAGCACATTCAGATTCATCATCATTTTCTTCGCGATCATGTGTGGAAGGGCGACATCTCTATTGAGCATGTAAGGACTGAAGAACAGCTAGCCGATATCTTCACAAAGCCCTTGGATGAGAAGATATTTAGCAAGTTGAGGTGTGAGCTAAATATCTTAGAATCTTCAAATGTTCTTTGAAAAGGACAGTCATCCTAACACTTATGCAAAATTGATGACTTAGATGTGCAACACACGAAGAAACATTTTTCTTCAATCAATGAAGACTAACACTCTAAGTGTGAAGAAATTAACGAAGAATTTGATTCTCAGAACCCTACGACAATTGTACGTGGTGTCTGAAATCATCATTCTTATCTGATTGAGTCACGCCACCACCAAAAGTTGAAAATCTTCTATTTGAGTTTTTCTTCAGTTTTGAAATTCCTAAGTTGTTCAATTTCTTCAACTTTGCAATGTCTTCACCATTTCCGTCATTTTTCTTCATTGGCTATATATATATATATATATATATATATATATATATATATATATATATATATATATATATATATATATATATATAGGGATTGACTATTCGTCACCACAGGTGAGGAATAGTTATTCTTCACCACCTCTATTTTGATATCTATGCACCGTAATTTTACGTTTAAGTAAATTTTGTCATATTTTAGACATAAAAAGAGAATGTAAGAAAACCTATAATCGTTGTAAATTTTTTTATGTTATGTAAAATTACAAATGTAAAAATATAGTGTAAAATGTACATAAAATACAATGTTGACCTATATTTTTTTGTTATGCCAAATTTTATGCAGTAAATCAATATGAATGTAACTATTTGTATTTCAATTGTAATTTATTTATGAAATGATTGTAAGATTACCTCGGGTGAAGAATAACGTATTCTACACACTGGGTGATAAATAGTAACACTATATATATATATATATATATATATATATATATATAAATATATATATATATACAAACGGTCTATTCTGCTAATATTAGCAGAATAACTATTCTGCACACCACTTCCGCACTGCACGCTGAATGCAAGTGCACTGCATCTTCTGGACGACGAGCAGTGCAATATAGACTAGTGAACTTCACGTCGGAAAAAACTGCACACAGTGTTTTTCTGGTATTGTTTTCGCTCTAATTTTTTGATTGTTTATCGGAACGAGGCGTATAATATACCGTTGAAAAGCTATGGATTAGACGCAACTTCGCTATGTTGAACACTTTTCGAGATTCCTCGCGGTTTAAGAGCAGTTTCAAAAACGGCGCGACGGATGACGAGTGGCAGCGAGCGTATTTTCATGATTTTTTCTAAACCGCTCATCGGAATAAAGCAAATGATACGCCCTTGGAAAGATGGGTGGTCATGGCTTAGCCTTACCGGTGATGGATCTGTCTAGGAGACGCAAGGTGGAGCTCCTCCGGCTCCATCCAGCCTCGGAGAGTCAAGAGGGGAAGCAGGGCGCAGAGCCTACAACGCCTCCAGGGCTGCGCCGCGGCAAGGATTCTGGGGTTGGGGCGCCGGTTGCGGGACTCACTAGATCCGCGCGGGACGAGGGCGGGAAGGCCACCGTGTGGGGAGATTACGGCTGCCCTCGGCGGCGCTGGGGCTGGGGGTGGCCGCTCGAAATTCCTCGGCTGCAGGGGAACATGGCCGGCCGGATCTGATAGGGTGACGACTGGATCCATGCGCCGGAGTGCTATACAGAGGTGGTAGTAGGTAGCAGCGGTGGCCGGCAGGAGGAGCTGTTGCGGTGACGCGGGGCGGGAGGTGGTGCGATGGCGCGCATGGGAGGCGGTGCGGCGATGCGGAGAGGGAGGGGGTCCGGTGGTGCGTCGGCGGGGTGGGATGTGGAGGTGGTGCGGCGGCGGGGTCGGTCGAGGATCTCCGCCGACAGTGCCTGGCTCCTCGGCGGCCGTGAATCAGGCCCAGTGGAAAGTGGTCGTGGTGGGGAGGCGGATGAAGGTGGCTCGATCCATCCGCGGATGCTATAGGTTGGTGAGGGGAGTCGGATCCATGGCCGGCCGGTGCGGGTTGCCGCCGGGGAGGGGGGCTGGATCTGGTTTTCACCACGGTGAGCCCAAGTGGTGGCGGCGGGGGAGGTTGCCCGAGGAGCTAGGCGAGGCGAGGCGAAGAGGGAGGAAGTGGGGCGGCAGTGGTGGGGTCTTCCGGTGGGGTCGGCAATGGCGGAAGGTGGGGAGGAGGTGGGCGTGGGGAGTGGTGGTGTGCGAGGAAGAAGGTGGGTCGGGGTGGAGTTGGGTGCGTTCGGGGAAGAAGGTGGGGTGGGTGGTGGGCTGTTGCAGTTTTTATGTACATGTTTTGTGGTGCGAGTCGAGGTGTTAGCGTAATAAGGTTGGTAATGCGTAATAAGGTCTTATGGGGTGTTATCATAATAGACCCACACTATATATATATATATATATATATATATATATATATATATATGAGTTTATGTCCTCTACATCATTCACTTATTGCTATTTCTTCATGTTGCCTTTTCTGCTAAGTGAATGTGATCGGACCATTCCCCCTCTATGCTAAACTCAACCCAAACTATTCACAAATTCTTCATGTGCGTTCTATTTGAAACTCGTTCAAAATCTTCATTGTGTCCTTGTCAGCTGAAGAATTTGCAGACGGAACTTTAAAACTTATCTTATCTGAAATTTCGGCCTTTGCCGCTCAAACCGTTCTGCATTCTGTGAAATGTTTATCTATTCACCCACAATCTCTCACAATCGCCACCTCTCAGTATGTGGGTGACACATGTCAAGCGAATGAGAAGGGTCAGGGGCACGTTCGTTCAATTTCTTCGGGCGAACAATTTTTCACTTCGACTATAAATACCCCTCCCTTCCTCACTTCGTTTTTAATCCGCTCGACCTCTCTCCCGTTCGAGCTTCCCAAAACCTAGCGCCGCCGCTACTTCATCACCACCGGTGAGGAAGAGGTTCACTGCCTCGACCTTGTCGTCGTCGTACTCGCGCTGGCTGCGGATTTCTTCATTCCGCCGCCGCCGTAGTTGTCTTCCTCTGCCAAGTTAGGGCGTGGAAGATCTGAACCGATGAGCTTCACATCTACACTTCCCAGTTCGTCGTGTTCTTCGTCCAGGGTAATTTAAAGTCACTTTTACTGCCCTCTTTGATTCAAATGTTTTCTACAAAATCTTCAAAAGGTGTTTATTCTTCAAATCTTCACACACTGAACACCTCGCATGTCATCTGTTCTTGATCCGTTTCTCTAAGAAACATTTTTCTTCAAGATTCCTCAATTGTGTGTATCTTTCAATCTGTACAACTCTGGAACCTAAGTCAAAGAACGCTTAGTGAAATTCTTCAAGACTCATCTGGTCAAATTCCTCAAACTTGTTCTTATTGCAAAACCTTTTGAGAAAGCATATGACCTCTCCAAATTCCTCGCAACTATACTCTGTTCACAGGTACACATGTCCGCTGCTGAATCACTAAGTTCTCATCAACTTAACTCATTTGCAGCGTTCCTTAAAGAAAAGTTGCACACCTCTTCAGAGAATTCCATTGCTCAAATTCCTCAGCTAAAGAAAATGGCTGATGGTAAGAAGACACAGAAGGGAGGAAAGAGGCCTGAGATCAATACTGCTTTCGAGATTCCTGATGACATATACAAGGATTATTGCACCCTGATGAGGCCAAATTTGGCAAGGAGGACAAAAATCAGCGCAAGGTGCGCATACAAAGGATAGAGAGGAGATGGGCACGGGAATGGAGGGAGTACAGATATGTTTCTCCCAAGTATATGAAGAAATTCGCTCTTAATCCTCCATGCCCAAGTACTCCATTGGCACCTGGCCAAGAAGCTGATCCCACCAGCCTCAAGCATGGTGAGGACTATCCTGATGAATGGGCCAAGCGCCAGGCCAAGCTAGCCAAAATGGCTAAGGAAGCTATGAGGAAATTTAATGAAGACTCTTCTGCTGCTGCTACCACTGCTGAGGCCTCTGCAAGCAAACCAAAGAAGGCCATGGCAAAGAAGCCTGCTCATAAGCTAAGTGCTTCACTCCCAATGCCCTCACGACCAAGTTCCTCAGCAATGCCTTCATGGCCAGATTCTTCAAAGCCCTCATGGCCAATTCCTCAAGCTGCTCCAGCACCTCCAAAGTCCTCAGCTCCTCTGTCAAAATCCTCAGCACCTGTGCATCGCCACGTGCCAAAGGACAACTGGCATCTCTATTGCCTTAGGAGCTTCTGCTAGTTCTTCTGCTCCACCCAATTCATCAACTGGCCCCTCTCGGCTGAAGAAAAAGGCCACTGCTGGACGAGGCTCTCGACCAAGTTCTCACAAGAAGCAGGTCGCGTTTCAAGTGTCGTCTGATGAAGACGAAGCTGATGATGAAGAACTTGTTGAAATCATCAGGGACAGGCAACTCAGGGCCGCTAGAGCCAAAGGCACAAATGTGCCTCTGCTTTTGGATCCAAAATTGATCCTTGATTACATTGATCTCTGGCACAAGGACCCCAACACTCCTATGCCTGACTTCAAATTGACTCCTGGCCGAAGTCATATGTTGACTGCCTTCATTCAGGAAGAAAAATGGAAATTTGAAAAGGACAGGCAGTTGAAGAAAGCGTAGTACAAAAAGGAGCGCTTCCTGAAGAAAAACGTTGTCTCTATGACAACTGAAGAACTTGTCACTACTCAATCTGAGATCAAGAAACTCAGTGATGAATTTGACGTTTACCGCGCTGGTTGGCTGGGAACCAAGGTCCGTTTTGTGAAACTAGCTGAAAAATTCACCTCCAATGTTGCACCCCAACGCAACAAGAAAATCCTCATGCTGAGGCATCTGCTCAGCCGACTGAAGAACATGCCAGCACTGCTGATGAAACTCAGAGTACCAGGGCTGATGACTCCATTCCAGCCGCTGAAGAAATTGTCAGGGCAACCACTAGCATTGCGCCTGAAGAAATTGTCAGGCCAGCTGCTACTTCTAACGTTGAGCCTGAAGTAAATGAGCCAATTCCCTCTGCTCCTCCTACACCTACACCAAGTCCAATTCTTCCTTCTGCCTCAGATGTGAAGAAGACCAAGGCTGCAGAGCGTGCAGCTGTGAAGAAAATGAAAGCATCAACTTCATCAGATTATTCAGCTATGAAGAAGATGAAGAAATTGACCAGCTCATTTGAGAATCTGATTGATGCTATTCCGGTCTCATCCATGCCATCAAAGGACCTTGTTCCTTTTGATGAAGAATATGTGATCCCAAGTGGATCTGATGATGACATTCCTTCTTCTGCTTCTTCAGAGCAGTTGGCTGAAGAAATTGAAGCGGATGTGATCCCTTCAACCCAAATAGTCTCATCGCCCATGCCTCAGTTCACTGCTGAAGAGGCCGGCGTTGAAGAAAAGAGTGAAGAAGAAGATGTGGACATTGGGTGCACAACTCCAGTGTTGAACGATGACTTCTGGGAAAGTCAGCACCCCAATTCTCCTCTGTTCACACCTCTACAACAAATTCCTCAGTCCCCTGTGAATACTGAAGTACAGATGGGATCTGAAGAACCTCATGCCACACCGTCTGTCCATGAAGAGATTCCAGCCACTAGTGCTGAAGAAAATGTTAATGAAGAATTGAAGACCCAGGCTGTCACTGAAGAAGAAGCTGAAATTCCTCAGCCTGTGGATCCTGAGATTGCGATTCCTGAGGTGGTGATGCAATTGACCGATACCCCTCAGCTCAAGCCAAGGGATCCCTTCTCGAAGAAGCAGAAATTCAAGGCTGATGACTTCTTCGGTGAGCATGTGTTCTTCACAAACTATAATCATTATGACTCTGCTCGTCTTAGAAGGAAGCGCTTCTGGACTGCCGGCCAAGCAAATTTTTATTATTCATTGCTCTTCAACAAGGACAAAGTCTTCGACCATGAGCATATTCCTCACGTGGACATGGAATCACTGCCTTGCTTCACCCCAGTCCTCAGTGTGCTTCATGATGCAAGTCTGCTCAACTTTTGCACGGATATTGGCGATTGGAATGAAGAGCTCATTCTTCAATTCTATGCAACTCTGCATATCACAGGCAATGCTGACGATGTGAACTCTTGGGTTTTGGACTGGATTACCGATAATACTCACTATAAAGCACCGGCCTCTGAATTACTTCACGCCCTGCCAATCAGTCCTCCCCTTGAAGTAGCTCGTTGCCTGTACCATGAGCCTAAACTCACTGCCCATTACATGCAAGTGCTAATGAAGCCTCTGAATCCCGGTCAAGCCCCAAGGGCCAAATTCCTCGTGAAGGAATTGCTATATGTTCCAAGAATAGTCTATCGCATTCTGATGAAGACTATGAGTCCAATCAAAGGCCACGACTCGAATGATGAAGAAGTCGTTGGCATCATGAAGAATCTGCTGTTCAACATCATGCATGGCATTCCTGTCAACTATCACGGTTTCTTCATGAGGACTCTAGCTAATGTTGCTCTCTCTCCGTTTGAGTTGAAGCCTTACGCACCTTGGATTATGAGATTCCTCAGAATAAGGTCTTCACTCAACTACAAGGCTGATTTTCAGAATCACCTCAGCTACTTGCCCCCAATTGAAGTTCTCAAGTGGACATATTCCTCAGCTGATGAAAAGGTAAATGCCACTGCTGTTATTGGTGAAGGCAATCATCCATTGGATGGTCAGTTTCGCAAAGCTGCATCTTACTCCACCAATGATGATTTTGCCTCTAAGGCATCAAAGCCAAATCCTCAAGCCCAGCTCCCAGGGTGATGACTGACCATGAGCTTCTCCTCAGTCTTCACCAGAAGGTGGATCAAAACCACAAATGGGTTAAGCGTCAGTTTGGCTCTATTCTTCACAACATGACTGCTACACATAATGCAGTGAAGAAAAACCATTACTACCTCCATGAAGTCTTCAGTCGCACCTGGGCTATTCTGTCACATCTGTATGGTGAAGAAGATCTGAAGCAAATGGGTCTCCAGGAGGACTTTGACTGGTCCGCACCTCCAGCAAAGAAATTCAAGAAGGTCAAGGATCCTTCCTTTGTGGCCAGCTCATATTCTTCATCACGCGAAACAGATGAGCATGAAGATTTGGACGACACTGCGGCAGGCCCTACAACAACAAACGACCCCAACAACGCTGGCGCTCCTCCATCAACTTGATATTCTTCAGGGGCGTTAGCCCTCATTTTTCGATCCTTTTGGTCATTCGATGACAAAGGGGGAGAAATTTGAGTTAGTCTTCAAGCGGGTCTACCTATATGGGCGTTTTTTTGCAAAGTTACAACTCTCGTTCTTCTGAGACTTTATTCCATCGAGTAGTAAACTTAAACTCTATGGTGGTCTAATACTTTTGCTAAGATATTATGCATGCTTATTCATCTTTAATGTTAATGCACACATGCTGAATTACACCAGTCACCATATTTCATCATGCATTTCAAATTCTTCGTATTATATGTCAAATGCGTGTATGAATTACAAGATATAGGGGGAGATCTGCATGATTCTACTCTTCAAGTGTGCATTGCTTCAAAAGCAAATTCCTCACTATGCACATCTCAGGGGGAGTTCTTCTATATCTTGCAATCAAATTCCGCAGTATTAGTACTTACACTTCATATGTTTATCCCCGTTTGAAAACTTAACCTATATTGTCATCAATCACCAAAAAGGGGGAGATTGTAAGTGCATCTAGTGCCCCTTAGTGATTTTGGTGTATTGAAGACTTATAGGTTAAGGGACTGATGCGTTTGTGAGTGTACACAGGTCTATAAGTCTATGAGGAGTTTGATATTTACAGAGAAAGTCGACCCCTAAAAATGAATATCTTCGACTGAAGATTTTGGATTTCTGAAGACTTTCTGAAGACTTCGAAAGTGAAGAAATTGGTGTGACCTTGAAGACGTGGTATTCATTCGAGGAACATGAAGCGTGAAGACTGTTGTTTTCGTAGTTTCATTTTCTCTTTCTTGAGTCATAGGAAACACCGTACTGTTAAAGGGGGTCGAGGAAGTACTAAGGAAAAATTTCCATGTGATGCTCAACTCAAAATCCTACACCTACCAATCCCTTGAGTGAAGCCATTGGAAATCTCATACAGTTCAGTCAATTTCTTCAAAGGATGAGATGAAGTTCTTCTGGTCTCTGAGGAATTTGTTCTGACTGAGAAGTTAGGAATTCGTCAGTGCGGATTGCCTACACAGTGAGGAACATGATAGCCCTGAGGTATTTTATACTCAAAATTCCGACCGTTGTTGTGCTATGTGCCAGCTGTCCCAAAATATCTACCCACCTAACGGTCATATCATTGAAGGGCATTTATGTCTTATCATGTCAGGCTGCTCCCTAGGCTATAATAGCCGCCCCCTACAACCACTAGCTGGTTGGCTGCTTCGAGAGAAACTGACACTTGTCATTTGAGAGCATCCCATCCTCCGAGGACTTTGAGCGAAAATCATCAAGTGAGGAAAACCCAAACCCAAACACCTACAAACCCAAAGTGATTGAGCATCACTGAAGAGATTGATCTTGCGTGGATCCGACACTTGTTACCTTTGAAGACTGTGCATCTTCCAGATGGTTAGGCGTCATGGTCTAGAGCATCCAAGAGGAAACCGTGGATCGCCGAGTGAACGAGTTTGTGAAGGTTTGGAAGTCACCTGAAGACTTACCACGAGTGATTGGGCGAGGTCTGTGTGACCTTAGCTCAAGGAGAGTATGGTGAGGACTGTGTGTCTGGGACTATGTGTCCACAGGTTTAAATACCTAGCCGCTCCAACCAGACGTACAACTGTCACAGCAGTTGGAATTGGTCTACCAAATCATTGTCTTCACCAAGCCTACTGGTTCTATTTTCTCAACTCTTCCATTTCCTCATTATAGTTGTTGTTTGCTTGTTCATATCTGTTTGAAGACTTTGACTGAAGACTTTCTCAATTTCCTCAGTTCAATTTCTTCAGTCTGTTTGTCTTCATCCTGTACTATCCTGTGTTTACGCTTTCTGTACTCTGTGCCTGCTTTCATTTAATCATGATGAGCATGTTTATGTTCTGCCATGTTTGCATCTGAATACTTATTCCGCTGCAAGTAGTTCTCCGCTTAGGAATTACCTCACCCTAAAATTCCTCAGTGAAAAATTCATAAAAATTGCCTATTCACCCCCCTCTAGTCGATATAACGCACTTTCAATGTATTTCAATTATGAAATTCTGCTTCCTTAATATGGAAATGAAATATATTGTGTGCTTAATATGATTTCAATTAGATTAATAAATGGATTATTAATAATAGGGCAATTAGCCTGCTAATTGGGTTTTGATATTGCAAATGGTTAAAAAATACCGTGGGCGATGACCTCAGGCAACGCACACAGTTTCTAGGAATAAACCGTGTTGGATCAATGCACAATCACACGCGAATTTCTCTTGAAAACTGTTTGTGTTAGGCCACCTTGCGCAAACGTTTACCACATAAAAACTGTGTGTGATGGACAGCCTTTGGCACATAGTTTCTTCTATGGATCGTGTGTGATACATTCAATAACGCAAACGATTTAACGGGAAAAATTGTATGTGATGTACCTGAGAACGGATACGTTTTCCTTGGAGCGATTGTGTGGGATGTACATACGAACGGAAACGTTTAGTGGGGACTGACTGTGTGGGATGTACTTGCGGCCGGAAATAATTTAACAGATAATTTTATTTTTAGCTCTCATGCGTATTTCCATATTTGAGCGCTACTTGACCGCTACGACCTCATTTTGCCGAGCGTGTGTGCCAGGTGGGCATATCGCCGACGTTTTCTGGGTCGTGTGGGAAGGAACTCCCTATCGCCCACACTCACTTGGCGACAGTTCCAAATGTCGTCGCGGAAAGGGGTTAAAAACTGTTTGTTTAGGACCGACGCATACCAGTGAGCTTCCATGTGTAACCGTGAGACAATATGGACTTTGTTTGTACCAAGTAAGTCATGGGAACCCTCCTGGGCGTGACCACTAGATGTAGATTTGCATGTAGGGAAACCAGACTGAGTCTGCCTTTTCTCAGAGGGCTACTACGTCCCAAAAGTGTTGTCTTAATCTACCTAGCTACTTCACAAGTGAAGTTTAGGAGCAGGAAGGTGTGATCGGGAAACATGGGTAAAGTACACAAACCTTTACAGAGTGTATAAGCTGATCATGATTAGTCGTGTCCCCGGTCATGGACAACTGAAAGTGCATCTAATCCCCGGTGGTTTTAGTAATTAATAACAACATATATAGCATTGAACTAATGCCTATTCAAAGATAATTTCAGGAAAGTTCAATGTTGGCATGGCAAGGACATGTGATTGTGGACCTCTCAAAATGCTAAGGATATACATTGGCAAAAGCTTCAAGACTCTACTTTTCTGGTCAAGTGATCACATTGACTCCATTGGAAAGCCAATACTATTAAAAGGGGATGAGGTTTTTGATCATGAGTCATTTGGTCAAGTGCTTGAAGATATTATTGCTCCAAAAACCCTCAACAACATTATCATTTTCCATCTATCCAAATCCCTAAGCCAAACTCGATCCCACTGAAACACTTACATCCGGATCCACCGAGTTACCCAAGACAGAGCTACAAGCCAAACCCTAGAAACTCGGTTCTACCAAAATGGCATTCGATCCCAGTGAAGTGTAGTGACCAAGTTTCTGTAACCATTTCTCTCACTTCAGAATCACCGAGTTGAAACAATTAGAATTACCAAGATGAGGAATCTTCTTAGGTCATCACATATAGGTCTCACCGAGTGGACTCATCAGGTCTCACCGAAACGTCTAATGTTCAAATCTTTTGCACTGCTGGATCCATCGAGATTTACTTTCGATGTCATTGAGTTCTATATAAAGATCGTAGGGTTTTTTTTATTTTGTGCCCCTGGTTCCTTAGCTCTACTCATTCATCCCCAATCTGTTAACTTTTGTTCACTTTTCCCCACTCCCTTGCCCGAAACCCTCAGAACAGGTTATAACGGACATTGCCGTCGGGTCAATGCCTTTGACCGTTAACACTGACGAGTGGGGCCGCATATACGTGGGCGCATGCAAGACCGCGGTCGTGGGGTAGCACGTGCACATGGACATTCCCGAAACGTCCCATCATATAAAGAGGGGAAACCACCTCCATCGCCCCTACCATTTTCCCCCCAAATCCCATCCCTGCCGCATCGTCTTCCTCTCCCCAACCGGCGTCGTCTCGCTCTCCTCCACTGCCTCGACCGCACCGTCTCGCTCCCCCCCACCTCATCCTCTTCCTCACCTTCATCGCCTTCACCCGAAGATGGCCGAAGCCCGTGGCGACGCTGGTGCAGCGGCAGGAGATGTGGTCGAGCTGCAGGGCGTGGTGACCGCGGATGTCGGCGGCATCCACGACGGTGTAGGGAAACTCGCAATCACTGCAGATGTGGAGAAGGAGGTGGCGGGCTACGCCTCAGCGCTGTAGAAGGTGACGGTGTCGAGCGCTGCAGTCAATCCGGATACCCCCCATGCGCAGCCTGGCGAGGAGCAGGAGGTATTTGCACTTGCTTTGCTTTAGGATATTAGCTTGTAGAGTTAGTTTGATTGGTTAGATTGTGGATTCATACTGTAGTTCAGATGGTTAGAGTAGTTGGTTTGACGGATGGGCCGGGGTTTTCTGTATTGGGGGTATGGGGTTTTTTGTACTAGGGTTTGTTGGATAAATTTGTTGCAAAAATGCTAGATAGATCTATTTATTAGATGTGCTTCAATGCTACACAGATGTATGCTTATTAGATTTGTTTTTAATGCTCACATATTGGGGTTTTTAATGCTACATACATGTATGCTTATTAGATTGGGAGATTGGGTCCCTATAAGATTTGTTTTTGAATGCTACTCAGATTGGGGTTTTGAATGTCATATGCCCAAATGGAATCCATTGATTAAGAAGTTATTTGATTCATTAGTATATAAATTTGTCCATTATATTAGCTCTGTTCTTCAATGTGTGTGCATGACCAATGGTCAATGTGTTATTTGAATGTCATATTGCGGTTTTTGATCAATGTGTGTACAAATCTAATACATTGATATACTAGTAATGGATGTGATTTTTGAATGCATAGAGCTAAGGGGCACAGAAATAAAAAAACCCACTTCCAAAACATTTCTGATATTGGGAGTATATTAGCCCTATGATCAATGTGTCATGTGTGTATATTCAGGAGGATGATGGTTGGGGGGAGAAAGAGGAAGCTGGCCGACTATGACTCGTACGAGGGGGCGTTTAATGACGATTTTGAATATGAGGTATGCCTATCCCTTGTTCATTTAGTTCCTTTGACATGGTGTATATGAATCTATAATGTATTACATTCATGTGTGCAGTATGATTCGGGAGATGATGTGTACAAGGGCAATGTCGCGTCCTTCACAGCCAAGGAGGTGCAGAAGATCAAGGCTAAGGTTGTTGCTTCCTTCTACAACCGCAAGTTCAAGAAGTGGCACTGCCCCTACTGCACCACCAAGCCAAAGCCCAAGGATGGCCGCTTCGATCACCTTCTGTGTCATGCGGAGGATGTAGCAATTCACGGGGAGGACTACATGATCAGGGGGCAGCATGCCGCCTTCGCGAAGGCCCTGACTCCGGCGTGATGTGATCGATGATGTGATGCTGTGAACTCAATCTTTAAGTTTACTGTTGGGTTACTTTTGGGTTTTTGAACTGAATCTCGTTGGTTATGGTTTGTTGAACTGAATTTAGTTTTCATGAATTTGATTATGGTTGGCTATGTTGATGCTAGTAATCTGGTTGCTATCTAAATTTGTCTGTCCTTAAATTTGCCTGTGGTATATTTTTCTATCCTGAATCTATGGTTAGTTATGTTTAGATGTTGTGAACTATGATTTTAGGTGCTGGAATGATCACACATGTTGTGTAGGAAATCAAATGCATGCTCCACATGAGATCATGTAAACCTTGGCAAACCTGGACAGTATAAATTCAAGAAAATGCAAAAACAAGTAAAACCTTGGCAAACTATCTATGTTTGTGTAGGAGATCATGTGTGCAAAATTTGAAGTGATTTAGAGGAGGTCAAATAAATTTGAATTTGATAAATGTGCTCCAGATGAGCTCCCAGGCTAGGGTAAACAACCCATTTGTAACCAAGTTTTTTTGGACCTACTCTAAATGAGCCAAATGTTTTTTTATTAACACATATTCACTTTCCATAGTTTAGATTCGAAGTCTCACTATTTTTTGAATTAATCTTCATATTTTTACATTTTCTTTTGAAAACATATGCTTGAATATAAGAACTATTAAAAACGCGTTTGAAATATGAAAATAGAAACTAACTTCAGATCCTTCTTATTCACTTTGAAATAAAACTTTGGTGATTTTTTTGATTTTTTAAATTTTTCAAAAACATAAGGTAACCCTACCTCCTCTCCTTGAACTCTATGAAATCATGTACATGATAGCTCATATGTGTGAAGGTTTTCTCATGAAAATGACCATAGACCAACTTTATGATTTTTGGTTGGTAACATGTCACATAAGACAACATTTTGCGCAGGTTATATATATTTTTGATTTTTTTAAATTAATGGTGCTCATTTGACCTCGATCGTGCCAGCTAGGGTTTTTTCATGAAAATGACCATAGACCAAGTTTAGTATTTTTCCTCGTTAGTTTGTCTTATAAAATGACGAACGGCGAAGGTTTCATATTTTTTTGATTTTTTAAATTAGTTATGCTCAGTCAAAGTCTTCAAAACCCGGTTGACCAGCTCAAAACCCCTCTAAACCCCGCGGGGTTTCGCCTAACCCTAGCTCCCAATGTCAGCCGTCCAATCATACCCTCGCGCCAAGCGATGGCCCTCAGATCTGGTCTTCTAGAAGGAATTAGGTGTGTTGGGCTGTTGGCTGCGTGCAGGCTCCGCACCGTTGGATCACAAGGACGGCTCCGCATCGTTGGATCGTGGGGCGATCCGCGAGAGGCGATCCTATTGGTTGTGCTCGGCTGCTTGCCCACCATTGACTCCGTGAAAAAACCTTTGTTATTGGGCCCAAAAGGAAACCAAGCTCTGGTTGGGCCGTCGAATTGCGCGTTTTTTTGCATCGTTTGCTCTGTTTTTTGTGAACATGCTGGCTCTGTATTTTTTTGCATCGTTTGAAATCAATTGACATTGCGTAGCAAAATTTAGTTCTTTTGGTTCTATACAAATGCAAAATGACCAAATTTTTAAGGGCCAAATTTATTTTTATCATGCAAAATGGCCACAAACTATTCAAAAATTGTCTCTTTTTGTTCATATATATGACCATGGATTCCCAAGCGTGCAATTAGCTTCTTTTTATTCTTCTTTTTCAAACCACCATTTCCCACGCGTGTACAATCCCGATGCCGCGGTGGGTTTGAAAACGGGCTACTTCACATTTGACCCCGTTATTGCCACGACCAAATAACACGTAGCACTATGGCTATTTAAGCCACCCTCTGCCTCTGCCATCCCTCATCCATCTCTCATCCTCTCTGCCATCTGCCCTTCTTGATCTTTGACCACTTCTCCTTCTTCTAGAACATCCTCAGCCATGCAGTACACCGGACCAACCTACCACTTCCTACCCATCGTGCCGGAGAGGCTATACCCTCCTGGTGTGTACGTTCAGCGCACAGTACGTGTGTGGGTGATATCAAGGTGGAGGACCGCAAGGAACTTCACCGAGTTCTTCCTCGCGTCCGGCTACCACCACCTCCCGCGGGGATCTCCAAGGATGTTCCGTGTCGAGGAGGTCATCCAAAACGGGGTGGTTGTTGCTCTCCTTGCCCACTTCACCAACACATTCGACGCCTTCGACCTCCTCGGCCGGGTGTTTTGGTGTGGCTGCGAGTTCACCGCTTTCACCACCCACAACATGTTCACGGAGTATACCAACATCTTCCCCACCACATCGTGCATGCACACTCTTCCGTACCCCATCTACAATGCCCCGGAGGAGCAGTGAAGGGCGCCCAGAGGAGGAGCGAGGTGGAGAAGGCGGTGTCTAGGGTTCTAAACCATCTATCTATTTTTTTGAGTATGTTATGTTAAGTTGTAATTGAACTATGTTGGAGATGCTATGGGCTTGTTGGCCCTTTTATCAAGTTCTATTATTAAGTTTTCTATCTATTCTATTATGAAGTTCTTCCTAGATTCAACTATGTGATCGTGCTATGGGCTTGTTGGTCCTATCTACATGTTTGTTGATTGTTTTCTTAGAGAGCTCGCTTTGTTAGTAACCACCTAGTGCATGCAGCCACAACGAACCCTTCTTTTTTTACACAAGCCACAAATATGTGGCCACCAAGCTAGTGCATGCAGCCACAATATATTTTTTCAATTTATTTTACGTAGCAAAATGGGTGCAGATGCGAGTGGATTGAAAATTCTGCAACTGATCGCAAAAAATGATGCTCTAAATCAAGGAGACAAGCGTGCGAGAAGAGAGGAACCAGCGGCAGCGATCGTCGCTGCATCCGTGGCCGCTGGCGTGCACGAAAGAGGCTCGGTCAGTGCATCGTGGCGACACGCATCAGCGCATGTAGGCTCGGTCGGCGCATCGTGGCGGCGTGCATTGGCGCATTCAGGCAGGCTTGTTGGGTGCATGCATAGCAGGCTTCTGTCGTGGCGGCGCGCGCAGGCGTTTAATGCAAGGGACGGCCCAACGAAACCACGTCCCAACGGTCGAATAGCTACACTGCCCAATGCGGCCCCACTCATCAGAGTTAATTGTCAAAGCACTGACCCAACGATGACGTCTGTTGTGACCTCTTCTAAGGGTTTTGGGCAAGGGAGTGGGGAAAACTGAGCAAAAGTTAAGAGCATGGGGATTAATTAGTAGAGCTAAGGAACCATGGGCACAGATGTAAAAAACCCAAGATTGTAACGGCTAGATCTTTGGTGATGGCTATATATACCCCTTCCACCACCTCTCACTCTCAGAGAGAGCAATTAGGACAAAGCTACACCTCCCATAACCATTTTCTAAGAGAGAACCACCTACACTTGTGTTGGGATCAAGGCATTCCAATCCAACCATTTGAACCTTGATTTATAGCCTCCCCAAGTTGCTTTCCACTCCAATCTTCTCCTATCCCAAGCCAAATCTGTGAGAGGGAGAGTTTGAGGAGACTATCTTTTGAAGCACAAGAGCAAGGAGTTAATAATCAACAACATCATCTATTACCTTTTGGAGAGTGATGTCTCCTAGATTGGTTAGGTGTCACTTGGGACCCTCCAAGATCATGTAGAGTTGAACCAAGGAGTTTGTAAGGGCAAGGAGATCGCCTACCTCATGAAGATATACTATGAGTGAGGCTAGTCCTTCGTGGGCATAAGCCAGGAATGGACAAGGTTGATTCTTTGTGGACCCTTTGTGGGTGGAGCCCTCTATCGACTCACGCAGCCGTTACCCTCTGTGGGTTTAAGTCTCCATCAACGTGGATGTATGATACCACCACCTATGAAAACCACGCCAAAAATCTATGTGTCTTCATTGCATTTGATATCTCTGATCCCTCCTTTACATTCATATGCAAAGTCTTAACTTTCCGCTGCACAACTCTTAGACTTGCATGTGTAGGATGTTGCTTGACTTGGTAGAATTGATAAAACTTTCCTACTACTAAAATTGGGAAAAGGCTAGATTTTTATTTGGCCAAGTAGTCTAATCACTCCCCTCTAGACCTACTTTTGATCCTACAAGTGGTATCAGAGCTTTGGTCTCCATTGCATTAGTTTCACAACCTAGGATAGTATGACGTCTAGTGAGGGAAACTATCACCGTAGAGGTCCATATTTTGATGGTAAAAACTTTGCTAGTTGGAAGCATAAGATGAAATATACATATTCTTCGTCATAACCCCATCGTTTGGGCTATTGTTCGTGTTGGCCTGCAAGGTAAATTATTTGAGAATGGAAAAGAACCGCATCGTGAAGCCAGGCCTGGGCCAAGCGGTGTACCACTTGTGCACCCACAAAGGGCCTCCGGTTTCCAGGGGCTCCAAAAATCACGCACAACACTGCTGCTCATTACATCATGTACTGTCCAAGTTGCAGCCTAGTTCACCCCATTGGTGTGTCCAAACAATCTAGGTAAGTGTCTTTCTAAAAACATTCACAGTAAGTACTCCAATTCACTCGAGTTCGGCTAATAATGGAACACTCTTTCCATTGGTAAAGGTTGGCTGCCTTGTAAGATCTTCAGTGTGTGTTCAGCTATTTTTTCATGTTTTGAGTATGTCCATAGCTGATTTGTTTACTTTTTGCATACTAGATGTCTAGTGTTTCAGGACCCAAGTAATATCTCCATCTAGAACATGAACTTGGTTATCAAAAGTGTAAGAAAAAGATAAATAAATGAGGGTTTAACTCAACCTTAGAATTTTTTTTGGGTTTAACTCAATATTAGAAAGGAGCTATGTATAAGTTTTTTTTGCAGGTGAGCTATGTATAAGTTATTTACAAAAGAATCACAAATGTCCTCAACTAGTGACTTGATAAAGGACATGTACTTGATTACAATGCTAACAATCCTAGTTCTAGAGATGGCTGGATAGAAACATAAAACAATGTTGATGTTGAAAAAAATTGATGATATCAGGGCCATTTTTCTAGTTTCACACAGGGCCCTCGATTGTGTCGGCCCATCCCTGCGTGAAGCAATTGCGAAAGAGCTGAAGATGTTGCAATACAAAGCTCAAGCAGCATGTGACATTCTCTTCAATGGTTTGTGCCTCGAGGAGTTCAACAAGATTAGCCGCCTCGAGAATGCAAAGGAACTTGGGATACGTTGGTTGATATGCACGAAGGTACTGAGTCCGTCAAGGAATCCAAGTTGGATGTGCTTCAAAGTCAACTTGACAAGTTGAAGATGAAGGATGGTAAAGGAGTCGCTGAAATGTATACTCGAGGTCGATCTCATCACAAATGAGATTGCCAGCTTAGGAAGTGAAGAGATGACCAACAAATTCATCATCAAGAAGATCCTTAGAGCCTTGGATGTAAAGTATGGTACTGTGTGCACATTTATCCAAATAATGCCAAATTACAAATATATCAAGCCCACGGAAGTCATTGGAAGGATTGTCGCTCATGAGATATCACTCAACGACAAAGAGGAGATCCACAACAAGTCAAGTGATGATTATTAAGCTTCAAGTGATGCTCCCACAACATCAAGTGACAAGCTTGTATCCAAAGAAGATATAAGCCTAATGTTCAAGAACTTCAACAATTTCTACAAGAATAGAGGTAAAGAGAGAAGCTCCAACTCAACACACTATGAGCAAAGATCTTCAAGTCGTGACCAAAATTGCTACAATTGTGGAAAACCCGAATACTTCTCCAATGAGTGTACGACACCTCTCAAGAAAAGAGATGATTCACCTAGAAGGAGTAGAATAGATGAATCGCCTCATAGAGACAAAAGGATTAGAGATGATCGTTATGAACGAAGACCTTCTCAGAGGATCAAGGATTCGGAAAGGGAAGACAAGTCAACCAAGAGCTACTCTAGAAGAAGGCATCAATATCATGTTGGTCAATGGGTTTCCGGCTCTGACTCCGACAACCAATCCGAGAGAAGCTATCAGTCCAACTTTGACCATAGTCAAAATGAAGGTGTTGCGGGACTAGCTCTCGTATCCTCCAACTCCTATGACAAATTTGATTCACCAAATGAAGGAACTGGAAGATGCTTCATGAATACAGGCACCAAGGTAACACACCATGAATACCCTGGCTTTAATAGTGATGAGCATGATTTTCTCAGCGATGATGACTTGCTCAATAATAAAACTGGTGATGTAATCTATAATGAACTTGCTAGTAATCATCATAGCCAAGATGAAACGAATGACATTGATATGAGGGAGATTGAGCGCTTAATTAAAGAACTAAACTCTCTTAAGTTAGCTCATGAAACAACTCAAGAAGATCATAGAGAGCTCCTAAGAACTCATGAGAAGCTATGCTTCGAGAAGCTAAATTTAGAGCAAGAGCATGAGTTTCTAAAAGCTATCAATGACAATTTTCGAATGAAGAGTTCCTCTTACATTGCAAAATGTCTTCTCTTGTCTACTTTTATGCCACAAGTTAAATCTGAGCAATCTAGTAATAAGAGCAAGAAAGGTTCTACCTCTAGTGGTAACAATAACAATGTTAGATCCAATGTTGTTACTTCTAGTAGTTCTATTGATTCCACTAATGATTCTCTTAGCCAAGTTACACTTGAGAAAGAAAACAATTTATTGAAAGAAATTGCAGAAAAGGGTGTCTACAAGAGCCTTGCTGGGACTAAGCAATTTGATGAAATTGTTCGCAAGCAACGATGGCATCGGAAGAACCAAGATGTTGGTTTTGAACAAAAGTTCAATGACAATGGAGTTGAGTGGGAAGAAGATAAATACCCCAAGACGAAGTTTGTTCCTCAACAAGAGAAGTATGATCCTACTTCTTTCAAGGGGACACAAGCTCAAGATGATCTTCCACCACAAGACCACATGCTAATAGGCAAGGACAAGCTTCAAGAAGAGATTGGCTCATTTGAAAAACCACCTAGCTTCGGTCAAGTGGGTTCCCAAGAATACTTTCAGTTATACTTCATCAAGTACAACTACAACTTCGAGGATTCCCATCAAGTTGATGTGGATCCCAAAGAAGAAGAACTAGAGAGTTCTTGAGGGTGACTCCGCCAACAACCTTAATATTCATTTATGGCAAGAACTTGCGCAAACAACTTCAACATCATGCACTAGTTCATGGAGTCACAAACCCTCTTATTGGTAAGTCAAGGGACATGGTATTCAATGCATTCATGAACATCATCTTGTGTACTACACTCTATGAATATGGATATTCTTGTTATTCCTTGTGGGACTAACCCATGTAGGTATTGAAAGTGCCCAAATCCAAAGGATTGCTCCCCACTTTTGATGATCTTCATCAACATTGAGCATCCACATCTACAACATCTACATGAAGTCTTCAATGACAAAACCCAAGGTTAGTTCACCCCCTTTGGGGGGTTCTCACATCTAGGGGGATCTTTGTTCTAAGACTTGAGATAAGGCAACTCTAATGGTGTGAACATATTAATGCTTTATGTAAAAGTGGTAACACCACTTGTGCTTAAACGATGAGTATGACCTATGATCAAATATTCTCATTCAGGTCCTAAGTCAATATACTCATACATAGATGACTATGTCGTCGACCATTGCTTGATAATTGCTATAATTGGTTGTGCATGTTTGACATATTTCATTTGCTATCTTATTATGTGAGCATGTTGCAATTCATACTTTCCCATTCAAGGACATCCAATTGTTGTTTGGTTGATTTTGATCTTTTGGACAATTGGATGGACAATAATGCCTAAGAACCTTCTCTAGCTATATATCTCAACTTGTCTCAAATTCGTTTTTGCTAAATCACAAAATTTGAACAAGCTGCTTTTCAGACCATCCGGGTGAGGAGCACTTGGAGTCACCGATCTGATTAGGCTGAACACTAAAGCTTTCTATATCAATTCGGATAGAACAACCCATTCCTTTTCGGTTCAGCCGGTTGCATTTAGATTGATTAGTTTTTCAATCTTGGAATGACCGAAGGATTCCAATCGATGTCACTGAGATGCACTATTTTCGGACAATTACACGCATCGGTGTCACCGAGTTGTTTCACTCGGTCTAACCAACAGAGTACGGGTAGATATATTTGCGGGATCGTTCATTGAAAATTTCTTCAATCGTTTTGTTCCCACACTCCGTCTCTTTTGTCGCCCTTGACTCCAGCTCGCCCTCGCCACGGGATTCCACCGCCGTCAATGACAACCTTCTTTGTCATTGCAGACATAGAGGATCTTCACCAAGTTAGGGTATGATCTGACCTTTTTGTGCTTCCCAATATGATTCAATGCACAAAAGTATTGTGCCTGTTTCTTTCCACCTGATTGCACGTTCCTATCCACTGAATGAGTTTGTTGGGGAAATTTTGAGATTTAGGTTTTTTCCGTACTCATTGCTACTTATTGATCAGCTTGTGTTGGTTTTTCCCTTGAAGAGGAAAGGGTGATAAAGCAAAGTAGAGATAAGTATTTCCCTCAGTTTGAGAACCAAGGTATCAATCCAGTAGGAGACAACACACAAATCACCGAATGCCTTCACAAACAATCAAACAACTTGCACCCAACGCGATAAAGGGGTTGTCAATCCCTTCACGGTTGCTTGCAAAAGTGAGACCTGATAGAGATAGATGAAAGTAACAAATGGTAAAGTAAATATTTTTTGTATTTTTGGTTTATAGATCGGAAAGTAAAAGATTACAAAATAGTAGATCGGAAACTTATATTGTAGATAGGAATCTTATATGATGGAAAATAGACCCGGGGGCCATAGGTTTCACTAGAGGCTTCTCTCATGATAGCAAATAGTATGGTGGGTGAACAAATTACTGCCGAGAAATTGATAGAAAAGCGCAAAGTTATGACGATATCTAAGGTAATGATTATGAAATATAGGCATCACGTCTGTGTCAAGTAGACCGATACAATTCTGCATCTACTACTATTACTACACACATCTACCACTATCCATCATGCATCTAAAGTATTAAGTTCATAAAGAACGGAGTAACGCATTAAGTAAGATGACATGATGTAGTGTAATTAACTCAAGCAATATGATGAAAAACCCATATTTTTATCCTCGATGGAAACAATACAATATGTGCCTTGCCGCCCCTACTGTCACTGGGAAAGGACACTGCAAGATTGAACCCAAAGCTAAGCACTTGTCCCATTGCAAGAAAAACCAATCTAGTTGGCCAAACCAAATCGATAGTTCGAAGAGAATTATAAAGATATCAAATCATGCAGAAAAGAATTCAGAGAAGATTCAAATAATATTCATAGATAAGCTGATCATAAATCCACAATTCATCAGATCTCGGAAAACACACCGCAAAAAAGTATTACATCGAATAGATCTCCAAGAACATCGAGGAGAACATGGTATTGAGAATCAAAGAGAGAGAAGAAGCCATCTAGCTACTAGCTATGGACCCGTAGGTCTGTGGTAAACTACTCACGCTTCATTGGAAGGGCAATTGGGTTGATGTAGAAGCCCTCCGTGATCGAATCCCCCTCCGTCAGGGTGCCGAAAAAGGTCCCTAGATGGGATCTCATGGGTACTGAAGGTTGCGGTGGTGGAAAAGTGTTTTAGTGGACTCCTCTTGTGGTTTGGGGATATTTGGGAATATATAGGCGAAAGAATTAGGTTAGCACGGTCACGGGGGGGGGGGGGGGGCACAAGGGTTGGAGCGTGCCCTACCCCCCTGGGCGCGCCCTCCGTCCTTGTGGCCGCCTCGTGGCTCCTCCAACTTCATCTCCAAGTCTCCTAGTTGTCTTCTAGTCCAAGAAAAATCATCGCAAAGGTTTCATTCCATTTGGACTCCGTTTGGTATTCCTTTTCTATAAACTAAAAAACAAGGAAAATACAGGAACTGGCACTGGGCCCTAGGTTAATAGGTTAGTCCCAAAAATAATATAAAATAGCATATTAATGCATATAAACATCCAAAACAGATAATATAATAGCATGGAACAATCAAAATTTATAGATACGTTGGAGACGTATCACTCATCTTGGATGGACCAATTGGTTTGGATCGATGTCACCGATTGGCCTAGGCTATTGCACATAGTACTACTTAGTGAAACCGAAATGTACTGGATCAGTGAGGCCGATGCAGTTTTTGTACAATGCCATGAGCGCCTCGGAGAGACTGAGTTACATGTTATTACTACCGAAAACATGTGACCTTGTCTACGTTGTTGCCTCCGTATTTTCAAGAATTTCCACTCGGTATTTCCGAAATGCTTACCGTGAAAACCTAAAACTAAAATTTGAACTCAAATTTTTGAGAAATAGCTACATTTGGTGATCATCATCCACTCCATTCCACATATACTATTTCATAGGGTCAGTTGTGCAAGATGTCAGGTTCAGATGACAACCAGAGCAGATTAGAAGAGAATCTGGAGCTGAATGTAGGCATTAGTCCCGAGGCTAGCTTTGAGGACCCTGGAACTCCCAGTTCTCATGGTCTCCCCAAAGCTACAACATGGGCTAGGAAGAAGAAAAATTCCGATGAGGAAGATTCGGATTTTCAGCCAGATGAAGTTACCTATAAGAAGAGGAATGTGGTACAAAAGGAGTATGCAAATACTCAGCATGAAAGAGTGGCTACCAGAAAAGTTTCAGAGTCCATTCTTCCAAGAGAGGCATACCTCTCACCATTGATAACCTAGGCAGCTCTGGCCAAGGATAGTCTAACTCTATGCCCAAGAAGGCAGGCAAGAAAAGAGAGAGGAATCATACTACTCATGTGGTATTCAAACCCACATCCATGAGAATTTAAGCTTATACCAATGATGCCAAGCAGGAAGAGGCCAAGCGAAGGAAGATGATGGTCGATGCTATGCCTAGGAAGGCACCCATTGCTTCCAAAGCCAGGATTGTTGCTGCCACAAAGTCTAAGGGCAAGACCACTGCCAATATATCAGCTACTCAAAAGAACAAGGCCCGATTGCGTGAAAGAACAAAAGATGAAGATGATGAAGCCATGGTGCTCAAGAAGTTGAGACCATTCTTACCAGCACATGATGATTCTCACCCAGTAGCTGAGAACATGAAATAAAGGTGATATTTCCTTTTTATTGATCCGATATTAGAACAAGAAAGGGTATCTCGCACCTATTTCCCCAGAGGTGACCCTGGGTATCGAACCCACGAGAGGAAGAGTCCCTTGAAGCAATGGTCTCTAGCAAGCTTTTGCCAAAGTGTCAAATCCAGCTTTTGACCAAATCAGCAAGCAAATTGTGATTCAAACACTTATAATAAAATGAAGGTACGGGGATGAGATCTTAATGCTTACAACCATGTATTGGTGTTGGGATAAAAAATGATATTAGTTTGTGCTCGGGAAGCCACCCATCAAGAGGTGCTTGCTTCGAATCGGAGTGGGGGATGTGTCCAAATAACATCTTGACCGGCACGATTCCTGCATCAAGAATCAGTTGTCCTACCTAAGGCCCTATCCGTCTCGCAGGGTTTCCCTGATAATTAAGATAATAATATCAGACAAAAGCATTGGGCGTTTAATGACTACACCTCATGAATCCCCAAGGATATGATCCATGTTACCCTACTAAACCTTATTGTCACCGGTGTTCGGTATAACACTTCATGGTCCCCTTGCTCCTATCCTCACTGATGCTCAATCTCCATGATCCTGGGTACCTGCAGGGATGAAGATCGCGGACAAGACAAGAGATACTTCACGAAACAATTTTACTTCACACATACGAGACATTGTGTCAAAGACTTCCATTGATCCCTTCACCAAATTTCTGGGGTTGCAAGGCTCATGACTCACCCATACCTTACCAGACTACTGACAAATGGAGATCAGATCGCGATAAGAAAACATTGAAGAACATCTCTTGGGAATTATTGATTGCAATATGTCTTACAATGGATGCCTTGTGTGATGCATGATTACAAGTATGAACTAGATGAGAGAGCACTATGGTGTTGGAGATGGATATGGAGGTGGAAATGGTGGAGACTAGGGTTTGTGGATGAAGATGATGATGAACAGGTTCTGGCTATGCTCGACGCTCCTCTTTCTCTCCATCTGTTGACATTTCGATGGGATCCCCTTTACAAAAGATGTTCAGGTGGATGAACTGCCTCAGTTTCCACGCCAAACGACCGCTCATGTGAGCGCGTGCAGTCGCATGGAACGCAATCTTTGGTTCTGGTGGCCTTCTGACGCCTCTTGGTGACTTATTTCTTCTCCATTTTCCTTCCTTTCCTTTCTCCCACGTGATTTCTTCCTTTTTAGTCCATTTCCTATGGAAAAAATATCAAAGAGAGGATTTGTGGAATCCTTTGCATTCATTAGTCATTAGTGCCAATATCGGAGAGAATATCTCTCTTTAAATGAAATAATTTGGTTTAAACAAGGTTGAAATGAGTGTAAAAATATCACTCATCAACTCCCCCAAGCTTAAACTTGATCGTCCCCGAGTAATATAGAGAAAAATCTGAAGCATAAGGAACTCAGTTGCTTAAACCAAAATAACGAGAAGGTTTTGGTTCACTTACGATCGCTATGCCTTGATAGCCCGCCGCTTCTTGACCTAAAAACTTATTATAGATATAGCGGTGGCATGGTTATCATGCAAGTATTAGAAGCAAACATAATCAACACAAAGTTTTTGATCTACTAGATAAAACAACTTTGCAACAATTCATTTCATTTAATCTAGACAAGACTTGCTTGCCGGAATGCATGGAATAGTTTCTTAAGATAGAGCCATGAAAACATAAGTTAGGGAGTAGAAAGCATGTAGTAAAACATGGTGCTCAAGTTCTCCTGAGCACACCCACATTTTTTTCCTCCTCTAGCCTCTTAAAAACTTTCTTTCAATCATTGTTTGCTAGAATACGTGAAGGAGATTATGCCAAATAAGTAGGTTTTCGCTGTGGCTTAATGTTTTGGAACTATGTACCTTTAGCAATAATGTCTCTTTCGAGCTCTTTTGAACAGTCCCCTTTATTTACCACATAAAACCTGATACGTCTCCATCATATCTACTTTTCCAAACTCTTTTGCCTTTGTTTTGGAGTCTAATTTGCATGATTTGAATGGAACTAACCCAGACTGATGTTGTTTTCAGCAAAATTGCCATGGTGTTATTTTTGTGCAGAAATCAAAGTTCTCAGAGTGACCTGAAAATTTACGAAGAATTTTTGTGGAATATATAAAAAATACTAGCGCAAGAAGCAACTAGAGGGGGTCCACCCAAAGGCCACAAGCCCTGGGGGCGCACCCCCCTTGGGCGCGCCTAGCAGGCTTGTGGGCCCCCTAGACCTCCTCCGACCCTAACTACAACTCTATAAGTACCTATTCAGGGAGAAAAAAACGAGAGAGAAGGATTCATCATGTTTTACGATACGGATCTGCCGCTGCCCCTATTCTTCATTGGGAGGGCTGATCTGGAGTCCGTTCGGGGCTTCGGAGAGGGGGATTCGTCGCCATCATCATCACCAACCTTCCTCCATCACCAACTTCATGATGCTCACCGCTGGGAGTGAGTAATTCCATCGTAGACTTGCTGGATGGTGATGGTTTGGATGATATTTATCATGTAATCGAGTTAGTTTTGTTAGGGTTTGATCCCTAGTATTCACTATGTTCTGAGATTGATGTTGCTATGACTTTGCTATGATTAATGCTTGTCACTAGGGCGCGAGTGCCATGATTTCAGATCTGAACCTATTGTGTTTTCATGAATATATGTGTGTTCTTGATCCTATCTCGCAAGTTGTAGACACCTATTATAAGTTATGATCGCATACCCCAAGGTGACAATAATTGGAATTCTTTCCGGTGATTACCGTAGTTTGAGGAGTTCATGTATTCACTATATGCTAATGCTTTGGTCTGGTTTTGTATTAAAAGGAGGCCTTAATATCCCTTAGTTTCCATTAGGACCCCGATACCATGTGAGGGTAGAACAAAAGATGTCATGCAAGTTCTTTTTCGTAAGCACTTATGACTACATACGGAATACATTCCTACATTATATTGATGAATTGGAACTAGTTCTGTGTCACCCTAGGTTATAACTGCTACATGATGAATATTATCCAACACAATTATCATTGCCGATCCAATGCCTACAAGCTTTTCACATATTGATCTTTGCTAAATTACTTTCCCGTTGCTACTGTTACAATCACTACAAAACTGCTACTGTTACTTTTGTCACCGTTACTGTTAGTTTGATACTACTTTGCTACTAAATACTTTGCTGCAGATATTAAGCCTTTTAGGCGTGGTTGAATTGACAAATCAACCACTAATACTCGTGAATATCCTTTGGCTCCCCTTATGTCGAATCAATAAATTTGGGTTGAATACTCTACCCTCAAAAACTATTGCGATCCCCTATAGTTGTTGGTTATCAAGACCTTTCTCTAGCACCGTTGCCGGGAAGCATACCTCTATTTGCCGAGTTACTTGGGATTTTTATCTGTTGATCACAATGAAGAATCTAAAAGATACATAAACCAAGATTTTTCCCTCTAGGACAAGGGGAGGTAAGGAACTGCCATCTAGCTCTGCACTTGATTCACCTTGTGTTTTAAGTAAGCTTGTGACACCTACACCTGCTATTGATTCTGATATGTCGCAAGTAATTGATGATGCTACTTCTGCTATGCATGATGTTTATGATGATACTACTACTTTTCTTGATAATATTGTGCCACTGAGTGAATTTCTTGATGACCAACTTGCTAGAGCTAAAGACATCGAGAATGTTGAAACTGATGATATTTCTGAAAACTGATGAAATTATTGACACTAAAAACTTTGAAACACCCATTAGACCTAATTCTCCTATATATGAATTACCTGTTATACTTGAGGGTTATGTTATGGATGGAGAGGTAGCTAGGGACTTTCTTGCTTGTAAGGATAGAGATGATATTAAGAAATTACTATGCAAGTGGAAATAAAAATCTTTGAATGCTAGAATGCAATATGATCCTAAGTTTGCTACTTCACATATCTTTGTTACTGATAAGGATTATGAATTCTCTATCGATCCTGAGTTAATTACTTTGGTTGAATCTGATCCTTTCCTTGGTTATGAATCTAAAACTGTTGTGGCACATCTTGCTAAATTAAATGATATAGCCACCCTATTTGCTCATGAGGAAAAAATTCGCTATTACTATATTCTTAAGTTGTTTCCTTTCTCATTAAAGGGTGATGCTAAATTATGGTTTAATTCTCTTGCTCCTGATTGCGTGCGTAGTCCCCAGGATATGATAATTACTTCTTTGAAAAATATTTTCCTGCTCATAAGAAACAAGATGCTTCATAGAAAATATTTAACTTTGTGCAAATTGAAGAAGAGAGTCTTCCACAAGTTTGGGGGAGGCTTCTCTAATCACTTAATGCTTTGCCTAATCATCCTCTCAAGAAAAATGAAATACTTGATATCTTTTATAATGGACTGATACGTGTCCAATGTATCTATAATTTTTTATTGTTCCATGCTATTATATTATCTGTTTTCGATGTTTTGCATGCATTAATATGCTATTTTATAATAATTTTTGGACTAACCTATTAACCTAAAGCCCAGTGCCAGTTTATGTTTTTTCCGTTGTTTTTGAGTTTTGCAGAAACGGAATACCAAACGGAGTCCAAACGGAATAAAACCTTCACGGTGATTTTTCTTGGACCAGAAGACACCCAGGAGGCTTGGAGTGCAAGTTAGAAGAGCCACGAGGCAGCCACAAGGGTGGAGGGCGCGCCTAGGGGGTAGGGCGCGCCCCCTGCCTTGTGGGCCCCCCATGACTCCCCTGACCTAATTCCTTTGCCTATATATTCACTAATATTCCCATACCACCAGAAGTATCCATGAAAACACTTTTCCACCGCCGCAACCTTCTGTACCCATGAGATCCCATCTTGGGGCCTTTTCTGGCATCCTGCCGGAGGGGGATTTGATCACGGAGGACTTCTACATCAACTCTATTGCCTTCCGATGAAGCGTGAGTACTTTACCTCATACCTATGGGTCCATAGCTAGTAGCTAGATGGCTTCTTCTCTCTCTTTAATTCTCAATACCATGTTCTCCTCAATGGTCTTGGAGATTTATTTGATGTAATCTTCTTTTGCAGTGTGCTTGTCGAGATCCAATGAATTGTGGATTTATGATCAGCTTATCTATGAATATTATTTGAATCTTCTTTGAATTCTTTTATGCATGATTTGGTATCTTTGTAATTCCCTTCGAACTATCGGTTTGGTTTGGCCAACTAGATTGGTTTTTCTTGCAATGTGAAAAGTGCTTAGCTTTGGGTTCAATCATGCGGTGTCCTTTCCCAGTGACAGTAGGGGCAGCAAGGCACGCATTGTATTGTTGCCATCAAAGATAAAAAGATGGGGTTTACATCATATTGCTTGAGTTTATTCCTCTACATCATGTGATCTTACTTAATGCGTTACTCTGTTCTTCATGAACTTAATACTCTAGATGTAGGCAGGAGTCGGTCGATGCGTGGAGTAATAGTAGTAGATGAAGAATCTTTTCAGTCTACTTGACACGGACATGATGCCTATATTTCATAATCATTGCCTTAGATATCTTCATAACTTTGTGCTTTTCTATCAATTGCTCGACAGTAATTTGTTCACCCACCGTATTATTTGCCATCTTTAGAGAAGCCTCTAGTGAAACCTATGGCCCCCGGGTCTATTTTCCATCATATAAGTTTTCGATCTACTATTTTGCAATCTTTTAATTTCAGATCTATAAACCGAAGATACCAAAAATATTTAATTTATCGTTTGTTTACTTTCGTCTATCTCTCTCAGATCTCACTTTTGCAAGTAACCGTGAAGGGATTGACAACCCCTTTATCACATTGGGTGCAAGTTGTTTCATTGTTTGTGCAGGTATTGGTGATCTGTGCGTTGTCTCCTACTGAATTGATACCTTGGTTCTCAAACTGAGGTAAATACTTATCTCTACTTTGCTGCATCACCCTTTCCTCTTCAATGGAAAAACCAACGCTAGCTCAAGAAGTAGCAGGAAGAATTTCTGGCGCCGTTGCGAGGGAGATCTACGCCAAGTCAAGACATACCAAGTACCCATCATAAACTCTCCTGTCTTCCATTACATTATTCGCCATCCGCCTCTCGTTTTCCTCTCCCCCTCTTCTAAAACAATTTTCAAAAATATTTGCCTTTTATTCACCCTTCTTCCATTCGTCTTTTCGTTTGCCTTTATGTCTTACTTGGCTCGTTTGCTTGTTTGGTTGGAATAATTGTGTATTTATTGAAAATCAGATAACCAAAGGTTTATGGATCTTCATACAGTTGCTAATCTTTTTAAGAGATCCAATTATGATGAACCAATTGCTAGTGAGTTGAGTGCACTAGATTATCTTTATGATGTTTTGCTTGAAATCCGTGAATCTGAAAATTGTGATGAAGTACTTTATGAAGTGATTCACGATAGATCTTTGAATGAAAAGCATGATTGCAATGATGTTATTATAAACTCTATTAATGTCAGTTATGCTAATGATATGCAAAACCCTAAGCTTGGGGATGCTAATTTTGCTATGTCTACTACTTGTTGCAACGATCATGATTAGTGTGATTCTTCTTATGATCTTGAAAATTTATTTAAGCCCCATGATGAATATCAGATTGATAATAATGTTTGCAATAATATTGAAAGTGGGTTTGGAAGAGTGTCGACTTTAGATCCCACATATTTGGAGAACATTCAATCTTATGAAATTTTTGATAAAAGTGGGTTCGGAGAGGTCATGACTTTATTTTATGATAATCCCACTATTTTGGAAGTATGTCAACTTTGCATGCATGTGGATCATCAAGAGAAAATTTTATGTGATGGTTACATTGTTGAATCTGATTATGATCGTACATGTAATTATTATGAGAGAGGAAAATATTGTTGTAGAAATTTTCATGTTACAAAATTACCTCTCATTATGGTGAGATTGCTATTGTTTCTTTCTTCTTCCTTGCATATGGTGGTTTTCGCTTGTCTTAATAATTTGTTTGCTTATAAAATCCCTATGCATAGGAAGCATGTTAGACTTAAACTTGTTTGCCACATGTTTTTATGATGTTCTCTTTGTGCTTCAATTGCTATATTTCATGCGAGCACCATTAAAATTATCAATGCCTAGCTAAAAGGCTTTAAAGAAAAGCGCTTGTTGGGAGGCAACCCAATTTTATTTTTATTTTTTATTTTTGTTCCTGTTTTGCTTTGAAAAATTCATCTAGCCTCTAGTTCGATGTGGTTCGTTTCAGTTAGTGTTTGTGCCAAGTAAGACCTTTTGGATGGCTTACGGTGATAGTTGATTTGATCTTGCTGCAAAACAGAAACTTTTGCGCCCAGTCCCAGAATTTTTAAAAATCACAGATGCGCGAGACAATTCTGAATTTTTTACACAAGATTGATATAAAAAAATCCCCTGTTTTCCTAAATTTTCAGAATTTTTGGTGTTACAGAAGTATTCGAACTATCCAGATTACTACAGACTGTTCTGTTTTTGACAGATTCTGTTTTCTATGTGTTGATTGCTTATTTTTGATGATTCTATGGGTAGTATCCGGGGGTATGAATCATGGAAAATTTGGAATATAGTAGATATTACACCAATGTAAATAAAGAATGAGTTCACAACAGTACCAAAAGTGGTGATTTATTCTCTTATACTAACAAAGCTTATGAGATTTTCTGTTGAGTTTTGTGTTGTGAAGTTTTCAAGTTTTCGGTAAGGATTTGATGGACTATGGAATAAGGAGTGGCAAGAGCCTAAGCTTGGGGATTACCAAGGCACCCCAAGGTAATATTCAATGACAACCAAGAGCCTAAGCTTGGGGATGCCCTGGAAGGCATCCCCTCTTTCGTCTTCGTCTATCGGTAACTTTACTTAAGGCTATATATATTTTTATTCACCACATGATATGTGTTTTTCTTGGAGCGTCTTGTATGATATGAGTCTTTTCTTTTTAGTTTTCCACAATCATCCTTGTTGTACACACCTTTTGAGAGGGACACGCATGAATCGTGATTTATTAGAACACTCTATGTGCTTCACTTATATCTTTTGAGCTAGGCAATTTTGCTCTAGTGCTTCACTTATATCTTTTTAGAGCATGGAGGTGACTTTATTTTATAGAAATTGTTGAACTCTCATGCTTCACTTATATTATTTGAGAGTTTCTAAACAGCATGGTAATTTTCTTTGGTTATAAAATTAGTCTTAATATGATAGGCATCCGAGAGGGATATAATAAAATCTTTCATATAAAGTGCATTGAATACTATGAGAAGTTTGATTCCTTATGATTGTTTTGAGATATGAATATGGTGATATTAGAGTCATTCTAGTAAGTAGTTGTGAATTTGAGAAATACTTGTGTTGAGGTTTGTGAGTCCCGTAGCATGCACGTATGGTGAACCGTTATGTGATGAAGTCAGAGCATGATTTATTTATTGATTGTCTTCCTTATGAGTGGCAGTCGGGGACGAGTGATGGTCTTTTCCTACAAATCTACCCCCCTAGGAGCATGTGCGTAGTACTTCGTTTCGATAACTAACAGATTTTTGCAATAAGTATGTGAGTTCTTTGTGACTAATGTTGAGTCCATGGATTAGACGCACTCTCACCCTTCCACCATTGCTAGCCTCTCTAGTATCGTGCAACTTTCGCCGGTACCTGTCGGTGTACTAGAGTAGGGGTACCCTAGTATCCCGTACTCGTGCACGGACAGTTGGAGCACCCCGCGGCAGGGTTTCCCTCGTCACCGCCAAGATCCTCCGTGGCTCCTTTGGAGCCATTCAAGAACAAAGTATTTGATAAAGAAGACAAGGCACCGACAAGAGGAGCTTGTCGGAAGGCCACTCAAGGCATGCAGAAGACAAGGCCCCGCAAGAGGAGCTTGCGGGAAGGCTCGAGCGCGACAAGCCTCCGGACGCGACAAGGATTCGCATGCAAGGCGCTGGCCGCGGCAGGCAACCTCTCTCCGTCTCTGCTCCAGCTCATCCAGCAACGTGTCGCCATGGGACCATTCCATGCACGCACGTGTCGAGAGGCTGTGCAGCCAGCGGAGAGCAGCGATAAGCGGCGCTGACAAGCTTGCCATCGTGGCGAGCGGTGGCGCACCTGACGATCTCTGTTGCACTGTTTGGGCGACACTGACGGGCATTTATTGCTTTTGTCCCTTGCCGTCAGAGTTAGGTATCTTGCACTGTACACTGTTCGAGTAGGTGTACCAACTCCTGTTTTTACATTTGTACCCTCGCCTATGTTGCCACCTGTCGGAGACCCTTGAGCATATAAAAGGAGGCCCGTGCGCAACGTAGAAGGGGTTCGAGGTTCGGTTCATTCGACTCACTAGAGACCAGATACGCTCACGCTTAGGTTTTGTAGCTCGCGACGCTCCCTAGCAAGAACACAATACATCAAACAAGCAGCGGTAGGAGTTTTATCTACGGAGAGCTCCGAAGCTGGGTAAACTGCTCGTGTGCCTCGTCTCGATCCGCTCTTCGTGCGATCTCCGCCCCCCTCCGAACCACAAAGGGGCCTGGTCCGCCGGCCCCATAGGTGTTCGTGGGTACGATCAGCCTCCCCGACATCTTTGGCGCGCCAGGTAGGGGGCGTCGAGGCCGTGTGAATCTGATCCGACGTTCACACGGCAGCGTCCTCAACATCTTCCCCAACATGCCACCGAAGAAGAAGGCTTCGCGCGAAAGAGTCCGCGTCTTACCCACCTCACCGCAGCAAGCGGGTGGTGGGGCGACGCTGGCGGAGGAACGGCGCGCCGACGAAGGTGTTCGCGACGTTGCCAAGTCCAAGGACAAGGCCCCGCAAACCTCGGCGTCACAAGCATCCCCCGCGCCCATCTCAGGAGACGCGGGACCAACAACGTCACGGCGTTCACAATGCCATACGTTCGTTGGATCGAGACCCTCAAGACCAGCATGCGCGCCAACATGCTGGCACGAGTGAGATACGGTCGCCTGGACGGGGTGCTGCTCCTTCTAACGTAGTTAGAAGTCCGAGCATATCCCGCTCCTCGCACCGTTCGCCAATGCCACCCACTACTCCAGCGGAAGCCCTGGCGAGAGCTCTGCTGCTCCTCGACGTCCCTCCAACGGCCAACACGGTCGACGAGTGGAGGGCCACTATCCAGAGCCTCATCGGCTTTGCCAATGGCGACGCTCCGCGGCAACCAACGCCATCATTCCCGCGGCAAGACGACAAGGCACGAGCCGGTGGCGACGAGACTGTCGGAGGTGCAACCACCACGCACTCTCCGCCACGTAGGCCAAGATCGCCGACTCACCGGATCCACCTCGACAGCGACTCCACCGCGTCGCCGGATCCATGAGCTTCGCCGCGATCAGCGCCAAGTTCTTCATGAGCTACAACAAGAGGACGCCGAACTTCGTATCGAGCGCCGGAGAGAAGCGCGACGTCGGTCCGACAAAGCCGTACCGGCCTTCTGTTTACGTCGCGGCCGGAGGAGCCAAGCGACTTGTCAGACGCGGTAGGTTGCCTTGCGTTCACTCGTGAGCTGCGGCAAGTCCAAAGGGCTAGCCGTAAAAACTTCAAACCAGACGTCTTGGAGAAGTATGATGGCAGGACACATCCGTCGAGTTCCTCAAAGATCTACACCATCGCGGTGCAGGCTGCGGGGACGGGTCGACAAGATCCTCGCCAACTACTTCCCGCTCGTGCTCAAACCCAACGTCAGATCTTGGCTCATGCACTTGCCGGACAGCTCCATATCCTCTTGGGCAGATCTGTGCCATCAGTTTGTTGGCGCCTTCACAGGTGGCCGCAAACCTCATGGCCAAGGGAGTGACCTTCATCTGCTCGCCCAGAAGGACGGAGAGTCCCTGCGCAAATTCATTCAGAGATTCAGCCGTGTGCACTACAACATCCCAGATGTCCACCCTGCCGCGGTGATCGCTGCGTTTCATCGAATGTGCGGAACCGCAGGATGAGGGAGGAGATGGCAATGTGCAAAGTCAAGGACGCCGCCGAGCTGTACGCCTTTGGTCGACAAGTGTGCACGCTACCGAGGAAGGGAGGAGACTCCCGGGAGAGAATGCGGAAGCAGGATCTCGACAAGTGAGGAGGCCGCCCGGCAAAGAAGAGCCGTGGCGAGGCAACAGGAAGAAGAAAGGTAGAGAAGTGCTAGCTGTTGAGCAGTCCGCAACGGAGGTGGCGACAAGAACGCCAAGGCTGGCGGCTCCGGCAAGGAGGTTGCCGACGCCAACCACCGGTCGGTGGCGGCCGCCGACAAGCGGGGCGGCTCCGGCAAGCAAGATCGCAAGATCCACCGCACCAAGGGCCACGACCTCCAGAGCTGCAAGAAGGTCGAGCAGCTTGTCGAACAGCAGAGGGCTGAGTACAAGCGGCGCGACAAAGAGAAGGCCCAGGAAGGTGCTAGGGGAGCAAGCAAGAAACGTCCCGGCTGGGGAGGACGCCGCGGCAAGGCCAAGCAACGTTAAGGAGACAGACCTCCCCGCGGCCGCGACAAGGATGAAGATGATGACGACGACGAAGATATCGAAGACGACGACGCCGATGAGCAGGAGTTTCAGAAAGCCACGGAGGTCCTCTGCATTGACGGAGGTGCTTCCTTGCATACCTCCCACCGCCAACTCAAGCAATGGATGCGGGAGGTCAATGCAGCGGAACCATCCGTAGAGTCACGCAAGCCTCTGAAGTGGTCCAGCACGCCTATCGTCTTTGATATTGAGGACCACCCTGACCGCATAACTACGGTCGGTTGCTTGCCGATGTTGGTCTCACCAACCATCCGCAACCTCAAGGTCACCAAGATGCTAGTTGACGGCGGGGCCGGCTTGAATCTGATCTCCTCCGCGGTGCTCCAGAAGCTTCAAATCCCCGACAGCGAGCTCGAAGAGACCGGCACCTTCCAAGGAATCAATCCGGGAAGGAGCAAGCCGAAGGGGAAGATTACGCTGCCGGTAACATTTGGCAGCGAGCTGAACTTTAGGACTGAGAGGGTCACATTCGACGTTGCCGATTTCCCATTGCCTTACAATGGGATACTTGGCTGTCCAAAGCCTTTCGCCAAGTTCATGGCAGCCTCTCACTACGCCTACAACTTACTCAAGATGCCAGGCCGATAAGCGTCATCTCTGTCCATGGCGACAAGAAGGATGCCCTTATCTGTGCCGACAAGATCTACCGGGATGCAGCAACCATGACAGTTGCCAAACACTTGCCGCTGAAGCTCCTGGGGAAGAAGACAAAGTCCAATTCGGCAAGAGCTCGATGCTTACTCCGCAAGCGCACCTCTTGAGTGCTGCGCTACCGTGAGGACGCACCATCGAGCTCCACCGGCAAGTGCAAGAAGATGGTAGCTCCGCCAAAGACCAAGAAGGTGCCCGCCAAGGAGGACGGCACTGGTGGTACCTTTACCATCAGTGCCTCTCTCGACCCTAAATAGGAAGGCGCGCTCATTGCTTTCCTGCGGGCGAATGTCGACGTGTTTGCATGGCAACCGTCTGACATCCCCGGTGTTCCTGTGGAAGTGATTGAGCACCGCCGCCGTTTGTCCTCATGCACGGCCCGTCAAGCAAAAAGTCGAAGCAAGCGTTGGAACGCCAAGAATTCATAGCGTAAGAGATCAAGAAACTGGAAGCAGCAGGCCTTGTCAGAGGAGTGCTCCATCCTACGTGGTTGGCCAATCCCGTAGTCGTGCGCAAGGCAAATGGAAAATGGAGACTTTGTATTGACTTCACGGATGTTAATAAAGCTTGTCCCAAAGATCCATTTCCCTTGCCGCGCATTGACCAGATTGTTGACTCCACGGTGGATGTGATTTGCTTTCGTTTCTTGATGCATACTCGAGATACCATCGGATCTTCATGGCTGAAGAAGATGAGGAGAAGACCGCATTCATTACACCATGTGGCACATACTTGTTTCATATGGATGCCTTCCGGTTTGAAGAATGCTGGTTCAACATTTGCAAAGGTAGTCCATGGCGCTTTTGAGCCGCAAATGCACGTAAATGTAGAAGCCTACATGGATGACATAGTGGTCAAAAGCAAGGACAAAGCAACTCTGGTTCAAGATTTGGACGAGACCTTTGCAAATCTGCGCAAGATCAACCTTAAGCTCAACCCCGAGAAGTGCGTGTTTGGAGTCCCTTCCGGCAAGCTTCTCGAGTTCTTCGTGTCTCAACGAGGGATTGAAGCTAATCCCGACAAGATCAAGGCCATTGAGCAGATTCAAGCACCAAAGCACGTCAAGGATGTACGAAGACTTGCGGTTGCGTAGCTGCTCTCAGAGGTTTATTTCTAGGTCTGTTGAGCGCGCCCTGCCATTTTTCAAGATTTTGAAAAAGGCAGGTCCAATGAAATGGACTCCCGAAGCGGAGGCGGCGCTGCAGGACTTGAAGAGATACCTGTCCTCCACTCCAACACTTGTCGCACCTAAGCCACAAGAGAAGTTGCTGCTATATATAACAGCAACCAATCAAGTGGTTAGTGCCGCGTTAGTAGCGCAGAGGCAGGCGGATGACGAGCCGGCAACCACGGCAAGCACGTCCAGCGACAAGCAGGGGGCTTTGCCAACAAGCTCTGGTCCCGACAAGAACGAATCCGCGCAGACGCATGACCAGATGCAGAAAAGGATGGTGCAGCGCCCAGTCTACTTTGTCGGGCCCTCACCGCGGGGCTAGATCGAGGTACTCTGGTGTGCAGAAATTGCTTTTCGGCCTCCTCATGGCCTCGAGAAAGCTGCGCCATTACTTCCAAGCACATGCGATCACAGTTGTCACTCGCTTTCCGCTGAAGAGGATACTGCAGAATCCAGAAGCAGCGGGCGGGATTGTTGAGTGGGCATTGGAACTGTCAAGCTTTGGTCTCAAGTTTGAAAGCACATCAACTATCCAAAGCAGGCGTTGGCAGAATTCATAGCAGAATGGACGCCAACGCCATATGAAGAGATTCCGAGACGAGCATTCCCGTCAAGGAAGCAAGCAAAGAGTGGTCGATGTACTTTGATGGTGCCTTCTCGCTGCAAAGCGCCCGGTGCGGCGTGCTGCTTATCGCACCCGCCGGAGAGCACCTCAAGTGCGTAGTCCAGATGCGCTTTCCCAAGGAGCAAGCAACAAACAATACTGCAGAGTATGAAGGTTTGCTTGCCGGTCTCAGGATCGTAGTGGACCTTGGGATCAAAAAACTTATTGTCGGGGGTGACTCGCAGCTTGTCGTCCGCCAAGTGAACAAAGATTATCAGAGTCCGTTGATGGAAGCCTACGTTGATGAAGTGAGGAAGCTAGAAGAGCACTTTGACGGCCTGCAAATGGAACATGTTCCAAGAGCTCAGAACGATATTGCTGACGGCCTGTCAAAGTGCGCTGCACTTAAGTTGCATGTGGAACCAGGGATTTTCATGCTCAAGCTGACTCAACCAACCGTAACACCATCAACCGGCCAAAGCAAGAAGAGGAAGTTGATCTCTGGTGACTACTTTCCGGCAGAGCTTCCCGAAGCCGTCGTTGCGAAGGTCCCCAAGATCAACACCAACAGTACTGAGGGGCAGTCTGCTCCGACAAGCCCCAGGGTTTGTTTCATTGAAGCAGACGCTCCCGACAAGTCTTGCTCCGGCAAGCTTGCCAGGGAACATCAAGCTCCGGCAGGGCCGCAGGTCCTTGCCGTGGAAGTTGATGTTCCTGCAGCAGCAAATGTGCCTTTAGTCCTTGTTGTCGAGCCACAAGCTCCGGTATGGGCACAGCAGATTGTCCATTTCCTTCAGACAGGAGAACTTCCCGAAGAGCAAGAAGAAGCGGAAAGAGTAGCCCGACAGTCGAGTATGTACCAGTTTGTCGACAGCATACTGTACAGAAGAAGACTCAACGGTGTGAAATTGAAGTGTATTCCCAGGGAAGATGGACAGAAGCTGTTGGCAGAGATACACGGAGGCATATGTGGTCACCACATTGGCGCAAGAGCACTTGCCGCAAAGCTTTCCGGCAAGAAGGTTTCTTCCGCCGACAGCCCTCCGTGATGCAATCGCACAAGTAACCAAGTGTGAAGCGTGCGTTCCATTCCAAACAGATACACCAACCAGCTCAAGCTCTCCAGCGATCCCTTTATCCTGGCCATTTTCGGTTTGGGGCTCGACATCCTCGGCCCCTTCCCCGAGGCTCGGGGGCTTTGAGTACTTGTACGTCGCCATCGACAAGTTCACAAAGTGGCCGGAAGTGGAAGCGATGAGGAAGGTGACAGCACACGATCGGCGATCAAGTTCTTCGTGTCGATTGTTTGCCGCTTGAATCCCTAACAGGATCATCACCGACAACGGCACACAATTTCTGATCGCACCTTCATGCAGTACATCCAAGATCTTGGCGCCAAGGTCTGCTTTGCTTCCGTTGCTTACCCGAGAAGCAACGGTCAAGCAGAGAGGGCAAATGCTGAAGTGCTGCGTGGGCTCAAGACCAGAACTTTCGACAGGCTGCACAAGTGCGGAAGAAACTGGATCGAGGAGCTGCCGGTGGTTCTTTGGTCGATCAGGACGACGCCAAATCGAGCCACTGGCCAGACACCTTTCGCTCTAGTCTATGGAGCAGAGGCAGTTCTCCCCATGGAACTCGTATATGGATCGCCTCGAGTGCTCGCTTATGATGAGCTTGAGCAAGAGCAGCTACGACAAGATGACGCGCTGCTCCTTGAGGAGGATCGTCTTCAGGCCGCTGTGCGAGCTGCTCGCTACCAGCAAGCTTTGCGTTGCTACCATAGCCGCAGAAAGTTAGTGCGTAAGTCTCGAGGAAGGCGACCTTGTTCTTCGCCGTTCGGACCGCCAAGAATTCAAACAAGTTGGCCTTGAAGTGGGAAGGCCCTTATCGGGTGAAACGAGTCACTAGGCCTGGCGCTGTCCGCCTTGAGACCGAAGATGGCATCCCGGTGAGCAACTCCTGGAACATTGAGCATCTTCATAAGTTTTACCCATAGGGCGCGGTTGCCGGAACCCGTTCCGGCAACCACCTTTTGTACAAGTCGTGCCGCTGTTGCATGTAATCCTTTGTACAAAGCCGGACGCAGACCCCGTGCATCAGTAAAGCTCATGTGTTGCGCACGACTTGTCAAATTCATGCTTTCATCATTTTATTGCATGTTTTGACTAACACTTTGTGCAGCAACCACACCCGGTAAGCAAAATCGAGCCGCTAGGCTCCATAACTTTATTTCCTCATCTTTCTCTTTTCTCAAAGAAAGGAAGGCTCCCTCGCGCACAAGTTGACCAGGGGGGAAGGAGAAGATAATACTATGGACCAGGCACCGCCGAGGAAGTTTCGCCTCATCGGGAAGCAAGAGATGTAAAGCTAAGTTGCCAAAGTTTGAGCAATCAATTTTAAATTTTTAAGTTATCTTCTTGAGCGATAGTACTTTTGTATGGAAAATCATGTGAGAGGAACCAACTCATGAGCTAGTCACGCCCTTACTTTGTTTCGAGTCCGCTCAACAACTTAAGTGAGTCTGCAGCTAGTCGCGACAAGGTTGCTTGTCGGAGGCGGCATCGCCAAGAAGTTGCCGACGTTCGCACTCAGCGCCATGACAAAGGTGCCCGCACCGACAAGTCCCCCAAACGCGTAAGGCGTAAACGCATAAATGAAGGAATCAAGTAGAGGAAATAACGTTGCATTGATCGCCTAAGATAGAGTATATTACAAAATAACTTGTCGCTGATCTAACAAAGTGTTCTAAACATGATCAGCAGCGACAAGGGAAAGATAAAATTGGCGACCTAGTCTACGTGATCACCATCGATCCGCTTGATCTTGTTCACCTTGTCCACAATGGGTGCGACAAGGGCTTTGAGCTCCTCCACGTTGGCATCTGGCGGCAAGGATCTGAGGACGCAGTTAAGGTTGAAACCAGGATTGCGGAAGGCCACCTTTATCAACACCTTCTCGAGGGCTCCTGCACAGATCTGGCGTGATTCCTCGGCCAGCTGCTTTGGGACCTCTTCCCGGAGTCGCTGGAGACCCGTCACCACGCCTTTGAAGAATAAGCTGAGTTTGGCGCTCTGTTGGAGATGCTCGTCGGAGGAGTATGCGAGGTCCGTCATCCCCAGCTCCATCAGCTCGTTGTGGATGTCGGCGGCGGTGTCCACAAGACCTTCAGTCCAGTGCTCCACGCTCTCCCTCAAAGGCGCCTGGTGGAGGCAACATTCACTAGCAGCTCCTCCTTGGCCTTGATCGTCTCCAACAGGCCCACCTCCCGCTCTCTGGCGCCGTCCAACGTCTGCGTCAGGGTGGTCAGCTTCAGCTCAAGATCCGCCTTGGAATCCTTGGCGGCGTCGATCTCCTTGCCCCTATCAGCGAGACGACTCTGCAGCTCGCCAAGAGTGTAGGCATCCTTCTCGCGCTCATGCTTAAGCGCGGCAAGCTCTTCGCCGCTCTTCTTGAGGCTGGTCTCCAGCTGTGCCACCTTCGCCTTCAGCTCTTCCTTGGCGGCCTCGGCGGCTGCGGTAGCATCCTTCGCTTCCTTAAGCGCCCCGCCAAGTGACTCCTCGCGAGCGGCAAGGTCTTCTTCGTGGCTGTCCAGGTTTACCTTCCGCTGCGCCAGCTCGCTTTCCTGCGCGGAGAGCTTCTCGGCAGCCAGCCGCTGCTCCTCCTCAGTCGCGGCCTTCTCAAGGATGAAGGTCGTGCGCTCTTCTGCAAGTTGCCCCCGCGCTTCTGCTACGTCGCGGAGAGTTTCTTGGTTGGCGCTCCGGAGCTCTTCTGCGCGCTTCTCCATGTCCGCTCCTGCCCTCGCGACAAGTGCTTCCCGGGACTCCAACTTGGCTTGCCGGGCGCGGTAGAGCGACAGCACCTTCTTCAGCAGCTCCTCCTCCTCAGACTCGCCGCTGCTGCTGCTTGGCGCGTCCACCAGCGTCAGCCCAGCAGAGGCGAGTAGCTCGCCATCAAAGGCCTCTCCTTCGACCGGCGCCCGGGAGCTCGTTTCCCAGGGGAGTTTGATGAAGACACCCTCGCCGGCCTTCAAGTAGGCGCCGGGCTGGGGCTCCTCGGAGCCCGACGCTGCAGCAGCGGGCGAAGTCGGTGTCGGTGTAGCGCTGGCGCTCCTGCGCCTCAGGGCCGTCGGTCGATCGCCCGACCCTCGCCCGGCTTCTGCGTCGGCAGCCTCGGTGGCCTTCTCGCCAACAGGCTCGTCGGCGACGGCCTCTTCTTCCGCAGAACGACCTCTTCTTCCTCGACGGCGGCCTGCGTCGGTGTTGCCTTGGCGCTTCCTCCTCGCCGGCCTCGACCTCCATCGGCTCAAGGCCGATGAAGAAAGAGCAGTCAAGCCAATGTTCAAAAAGAGAAACAAAAGAAAGCAAACCCAAGGGGAATTTTCGTGTAAGGAAATTACCTACAACGGGATCCGCAGCCATGCCCTCGACCACTGGAGGGTCACTGGCGCTGTCCCTTGCCGGGGTAGCCTCCCTTACCGGAGTGGCCTCCCTTGTCGGAGGGCGCTCCCTTGCCGGAGAATCCTCCCTTGGCGGCGTAGTGGCAGCATGCAGGATTTCGGGGGCGGCTTCCGAGCCCTCCTGAGGAGGCTGCTCTGCTCCTACACAAGCAAACAATCAGGTATCAACGAAGAAGGAGCACCCCTGCACACCTAATAGTAAGGAGAAAACCGCACACTTACTTTGGGGGCTGTCAGGGGGATGCTCTGAGGAAGGGTTGCCGGGTCCGGCAAGGGGGTCTCGGACGCGTCCCCTGTTGCCACGGGAGAATCGTCCTCAACGACGACCGTCGGGATCTTGGCCCTCTTCGACGCTCTCTGGGCCAGCGTCCTGAAAAGAAAAGAGTCCAGAACGAAGCAAATCAGATTCAAGATGAAGCAATAAAATTGAAGAAATACAAGCACAATCTCAAGAGCTTAATCTTCACCTTCCTCCTCGGAGCTGAGCGCGGAGAAGTCAAACTCCGCTCGCCTCCATGCGACGAGGCGGGGAGTGGGCTCTCTTGGCCGCTTAAGGAGGCGTGGCGGTGGCCTCGAGAAGATCCCCTAGTTGTCGCAGCGGTGTGAGGTGCTCCTGCGGCAACCTCGCTTGCCGTGATGAGCCTTGTCAGCGCCTTGGCCTTCTTCTTGTGGGCGATCTGCCGCCCGACTGCCTCCGGCCTTGCGGAGACGCCTCTTCGGCGGAACCGGGGGCTCCGCTGGCGGCAAATCGCTGGGTGGTGGAGAAGAAGCGCCCTCAGCGGGTCCACTCGACCCGGCCTCGGGCTCGACAAGCTCGTCCTCGCCGGCGATCTCCCTTCGATCGGAAAGGCTTGCCGCCTTCGCAGCATCCGCCTCCTCCACGGTATACCCGAAGGCTCCGGCGGCAGCGGCTGCTGCCGCCTCCTCCACCCTGGTGGCAATACGCGCCATCTCCTCGTCGGTGGTGTCGCGAGTGAGCCTTTTCTGCTCGTCGGAGCGGATCGGCACTGCTTCCAAGTCGTCAAGAACCGCTGCACGACCTCGTCGGGGGCTCCTCGCCAGTTGGAACGATCCCGGGAATCGCTGGCGGCATCATGGCGCTGGATGCGGTCGGCGCCGAAGTTGTTGCACAATGGGGCGACCCCCTCGGCAACCTAAACCACTCAGGTGGTCGGGTCGTTCTTGAACAGCTCTAGCAGCATCGCATCCAACTCCAAGACAAGTGAAATTCCAGTTCAGGCCCAGGCGCAGCCTCATGATGTCTGCCGCATTTTTGAACTCCCAAGCAGGCCTCCTCCTCTCCTGCAAGGGAGCGATGCGGCGGCGAAGGAAGTCTGCGCCAACTGCGCCTACGGTTAGTCCGGCAAGCCTGAGGCGCAAAATCCGGGTCACAGCTATCTTCAACCTAGCATCCTCCAGCGCCAAGTTACTCCAATCTCTGCTGCGCACTATTGGGGTTTGGCGCCTGGCGATCGAAGGGCTGCGGGTTCTCCTCACGACCCAACACCAATTGGCTCTCCACTCCTCCCACTTGTTGCGGAACTCTCCTTCCAGATAGGCTTCTTTCTTGCCGATCCTGGAGACCCAAGCTATCCCTCCGCAAGCGGCTCTCCTCTCTCGGCGTGGGCACGAAGAAGTGGCGGAAGAGTGCCACATTTGGGTGGACTCCAACAAAGTTTTCGCAAAGGTGCGCGAAAACTGCCATGGTCAAGACGGCGTTGGGGGTGAAATCAAGGAGGCGGAGGCCATATGTGTTCATGATATCGCAGAAGAACTCGGAAAAGGGCGGGCAAAGCCCGCAATAGAAGAAAAGAGCAAAAAAGGGGTACCCAGTTGGGGCCAAATCGGAAGCGGAGGCGGGGAGTACCTTCGTGCGCGGATGCGCACGCGTCTCCGTCGACCAAAAGAGATAGAAGACATCCCGCAGCTCCCTTGCGCCGAGCTGTGGGGGGAAGATGGCCCGCTCCTTGCGCAACGCCGCGAGCCGTTGCGCCTCGGCCGACTTGACGCCCTTTTCCTTGTCGGCTTTCGGAGCCATGGCGAGGGCGGCGGAGGAGGCCGACGGCGGTGAGCGCGCTTGTGGCGAAGGGGGGCGGGGCGCTGCGCTCTTCGCACCGGAGAAGAAGGAAGGAGCGGCGGTGGTTTTCTTGACAAGACAACAATGGCGGAGTGGACGGCCTGCCCCTGTTTTCTCCGCTTATAAAGAGGGGGGGGGGACGTTCCGCTTTTCCTAATAAAGAAACCCCCACGACCACGCCCACGATCTCTCGCACGGCGCCACGACCGGTGCGTGCCGTTAGTGGGGGTCGTGGTGGGTCCGGGGCGAGTTGCGACGTGGTCGAGGCCGCGTGTGACCGTGCACTGTTTTGGGCCTGGCCCGACAACGCTCGGCACCGTGTGCGACTCCAGTTCGGGGCTCTGTCGGTGTACTAGAGTAGGGTACCCTAGTATCCCGTGCTACGTGCACGGACGATTGCAACACCAGCTGCAGGGTTTGCCTCGTCACCGCCAAGATTCTCCGTGGCTCCTTTGGAGCCATTCAAGAACAAAGTATTTGATTAAGAAGACAAGGCCCCGGCAAGAGGAGCTTGCCGGGAAGGCCACTCAAGGCATGCAGAAGACAAGGCCCCGGCAAGAGGAGCTTGCCGGGAAGGCTCGGAGCGCGACAAGCCTCCGGACGCGACAAGGATTCGGCCGCGGCAAGGCGCTTGCCGCGGCAAGCAACCTCTCTCCATCTCCGCTCCAGCTCATCCAAGAAGCGTGTCGCCATGGGACAATTCCATGCACGCAGCGTGTCGAGAGGTTGTGCAGCCAGCGGAGAGCAGCGATAAGCGGCGCCGACAAGCTTGCCATCGTGGCGGCGGTGGCGCACTGACGGTCTCTGTTGCCTTTGTTTGCGCGACAATCGACGGGCATTTATTGCTTTTGTCCCTTGCCGTCGAGTTAGGTATTTTGCATCGCATAATCGCTCGGTAGGTGTACCAACTCCTGTTTTTACATTTGTACCCTCTCCTATGTTGCCACATGCCGGAGACCCCTTGAGCATATAAAAGGAGGCCCATGCGCAACGTAGAAGGGGTTCGAGGTTCGGTTCATTCGACTCACTAGAGACCAGATACGCTCACGCTTAGGTTTTGTAGCTCGACGCTCCCTAGCAAGAACACAATACATCAAACAAGCAGCAGTAGGAGTTTTATCTCTCCGGAGAGCTCCGAAGCTGGGTAAACTGCTCGTGTGCCTCGTCTCGATCCGCTCTTCGTGCGATCTCCGCCCCCTCCGAACCACAAAGGGGCCTGGTCCGCCGGCCCCATAGGTGTTCGTGGGTACGATCAGCCTCCCCGACAGTACCATAGACCCAGTATATACCTGCCTCAAAACAGCCACCATACCTACCTATTATGGCATTTCCATAGCGATTCCGAGATATATTGCCATGCAACTTTCCACCGTTCCATTTATTATGACACGTTCCATCATTTTCATATTGCTTTGCATGATCATGTAGTAGACATCGTACTTGTGGCAAAGCCACCGTTCATAATTATTTCATACATGTCACTGTCGGCGTTCTGGGAACGGGGGTCCCCAGACTTGCCTGCCTGCGGCCTGTGGCGTGGCTCAAGTGGTGGCCCGGTACGGCCCATCTTCATCAACACAAGACTCAAGACCCTCGCGGGGCGGACGACGCAAGGCTTCCTCAGGGACGGCCTCGGCAGGCAGGCTCACGAGGAGGCGGAGAGATCAAGGCAGGGTACCTCGCGAGGTGCTTGTGATGTAAGCCATGACGATCGAGGCCAGGCGGGCGCCAGGCGGGTGCCGGCCTGGGCAGTGTCCTTGTTTCCTCTTTGATGCAGAGGTGGCAAGCACAGACGCAGAGTATCGAGGCATTAGGAAAAGGTTGCCATTTTGGTGCAACGAGACCAAGACCAGTGGAGCGGCAGGATGGAGGTCACCGTGGAGCCCAAGATGGCGTCATCGCCAGTGCTTTTGGTTTCCGAAGACCAACTTTAGTTAGGATAACTTGTACTAGATGTTCCCCTTCGAAATGGTCGTTGTTGGCGCCCTTCCCGCTCAATATTTGGGGAGAGGCCAAGGCCTCTATAAATAGAGCTAGCCACCACGGTAGATTGGGATAGAGACTTTGGAAGCCTAGCCAGAGAGAGAGAGGCGATCGAACTCACCCAGGCAGTTCATCGCACCAGCCCAAGAACACCTCTCGCGAGGCTGTTCTTCCCTTGTACTCTTCATCATCAGCCCCTGAGGCAATCCACCACACCACACACTTTGGAGTAGGGTATTACACCACAACAAAGGGCCGAACCAGTATAAATCTCATGTCCCTTGTGTTGTTCATCGTTTCCAGCTTAGATCTCACAAGGCGATCGGACGTAGATCGGTAGGGGAGAGATCTTCGTGCGCACCCCAGTGTTCGAACCTTAAGGGTCTGCCGGAACCCAACATCCAACAGTCACTCTTGATTCATTGCACATCCCGGTACACCGCCGGAGGCATTCATATAGAGTCATATTTTTTTCTTGAGTTGTAAGTAAATAAAAGTGTGATGATCTTCATTATTAGAGCATTGTCCCATGTGAGGAAAGTATGATGAAGACTATGATTCCCCCACAAGTCAGGATGAGACTCCGGACGAAAAAAAAGAGGCCAAAAAAATGAGAGAAGGCCCAAATAAAAAATTGAGAGAAAAGAGAGAAGGGGCAATGTTACTATCCTTTTACCACACTTGTGCTTCAAAGTAGCACCATGATCTTCATGATAGAGAGTCTCCTATGTTGTCACTTTCATATACAAGTGGGAATTTTCATTATAGAAATTGGCTTGTATATTCCAGTGATGGGCTTCCTCAAATTTCCCTAGGTCTTCGTGAGCAAGCGAGTTGGATGCACACCCACGTAGTTTCTTTTGGTGCTTTCATAAACTTATAGCTCTAGTACATTCGTTGCATGGCAATGGCTACTCACTCACATTGATATCTATTGATGAGCATCTCCATAGCCTGTTGGTATGCCTAGTGGATGTGAAACTATCTCCTTCTTTTTGTCTTCTCCACAACCACCATATTCTATTCCACCTATAGTACTATGTCCATGGCTCATGCTCATGTATTGCGTGAAACTTGAAAAAGTTTGAGAACATCAAAAGTATGAAACAATTGCTTGGCTTGTCATCGGGGTTGTGCATGATTTGAATATTTTGTGTGATGAAGATGGAGCATAGCCAGACTATATGTCTTCTATATTACGCTTCCCGCTCTTGTCTTCTTTGACTTTCAGGTAAAATGAAGATACTTCATAACCAAAGAGGAGGCGGACGAATATGAAAGAGCAAGGGAGGCCGCTCGCCTCCACGAGGCAGCCCTCAAAGCGGTAGCTGCCGCAACTCAGTACAGCCCCAGCTACAACTTTGGATATCCGCCAGGCCAGCCATGGCCCTAGACCAACTTAGGCCAAAAGCCTAAGCTTGGGGGAGTACGTATCTCTCACCGACATTACCTTCATGCTCACACATTAATTCCAGTTGTCGGTGTTCATCCTTTTTCATTGTATTATCCATGTTAGTTTATTTTTCTTGCCTTCTTCTTGTGTGTTTGAAAAACTTTGACAAAATCCAAAAAAATAGTTCTTGCTTCATTTTAGTTTTCTTTCCAGTTTATTTAGTAGTAGTATTAAAAGAAAACCCAAAAAGATTTCTCATTCTCCTTTTGCTTTTTTGGAGCTTTCCCGTGTAAATATTTTTTCTCGTTTTCATTTTACTTTCTTCAGAAAAATAAAAACTCCAAAAATATTTCAGTGTGTTTTTTTGAAATTCTTTTCCTTTTCTTTGGGTCGTAAGGAGAAGACCACAATGAAAATGTTGAGCGGCTCTCATATGCATTATTTTTGATCTAACAAAGAGCCCATATTACCTTGTCTTCTCCTCTGAATAAATGTTTGCGGATTCCAGCTTAGTCCAATGCACGTGCTCTCTTATTATTATTCACACCATTCGGTCGTGCAAGTGAAAGGCAATAATGACGACATATGATGAAATGATTGAGGTGAAGAAAATCTGGTATGAACTCGACCAATTTTGTTTTTGTAAATATGATTAGCTCATCGTTCTTGACTCAGCCCATTATGAATGAAACATATTTGCAATGACAATTAGAGATTATAGTTACTCATGCCATGCTTAATTAGCTAGGAGTGGACAATGGTTTATCTTGCGTGCAAACATGCATCTAAAGTGGTTATGATGTAGTATGATAGGATGGTATCCTCCTTTGAATGATTCAAGTGGCTTGACTTGGCACATGTTCACGCACGTAGTTGAAACAAAAACAACATAGCCTCCACGATATTTATGTTCATGGCGATTTATATCCTACTCATGCTTGCATTCAATGTTGGTTAATCTCAATGCATGTTTATGACCATTATCGCTCTCTAGTTGGTCGCTCCTCAATCTTTTGCTAGCCTTCACTTGTACTAAGCGGGAATACTTCTTGTGCATCCACTTCCTTGAACCCAAAGTCGTTCCATATGATTCCACCATACCTACCTATATGCGGTATTTACCTGCCGTTCCAAGTAAATTTGCATGTGCCAAACTCTAAACCTTCAAATAATAATCTGTTTTGTATGCCCGAATCGCTCATGTAGTGATTGGGGGCTGTCAATATCTTCCATGCTAAGTGGGTTATTCTCACGATGAGTGTTTATTCAATTGTCATTCACGAGAAAGTGGATGGTAATCGGGATGCCCAGTTCCATGCTCAAAATCAAATCAAAATATAATAATGAAACAAAACTCCCCTAGGATTGTTGTTGGTATGGACGGTACCCGTGGATTCGGCTAGCCCTGGAGTGTGATTGTTGGTGGAGGGGGAGTAAAAACTTTACCATTCTGTTTGGGGACCACCTATAATGTATCTAGCATGGAAGATAATGAGATCTCTTGGTTGTTATGTTGACAATGAAAGCATACCGCTCAAAATTATATTCATCACTACTTTTAAAAGCTCCGAGCTCTGGCACCTCTGCAAATCTCACCTCTGCAAATACCTGCTTCCCTCTGCGAAGGGTCTATCTATTTACTTTTATTATTGAGTCATCATCCTCTTATTAAAAGCACCAGCTGGAGAGCACCACTGTCATTTGTATGCTTGTTATTAATTGATGTTGAGCATGAGTGTGACTGGATCTCTTTTGCCATGAATTATAATGTCTAGCAAGTCCTTGATCTACAGGGGAGCTCTGCATCTATGTTTTGCGGTCTGAGAAAGGGCTAGCGAGATACCACTATATCATATTGTATCATGATTGTTTTGAAAAAGTGTTGTCATCCGAGATATCTTATTATTGCTCGCTAGTTGATTATGCCATTGATACGAGTAAATGTGAGACCTAAATGTTATTGTGAATATGGTTAGTTCATAATCTTTGCTGAAAACCTGAATATTGGCTAGACATATTTGCAACAACAAGATCAAACAGAGTTCATAAAAGTTTTTCTTTCTTACTTTCAATTTGTCAACTGAATTGCTTGAGGACAAGCAATGGGTTAAGCTTGGGGGAGTTGATACGTCTCCATTGTATCTACTTTTCCAAACTCTTTTGCCCTTGTTTTGGACTCTAATTTGCATGATTTGAATGGAACTAACCCGGACTAATGTTGTTTTCAGCAGAATTGCCATGGTGTTATTTTTGTGCGGAAATCAAAGTTCTCGGATTGACCTGAAAATTTACGGAGAATTTTTGTGGAATATATAAAAAATACTAGCGCAAGAAGTAGTCAGAGGGGTCCACCAAGAGGCCACAAGCCCCGGGGGAGCCCCCCTGGGGCACGCCTAGCAGGCTTGTGGGCCCCCTAGACCTCCTCCGACCCTAACTCCAACTCTATAAGTACCTATTCGGGGAGAAAAATCAGAGAGAAGCATTCATTGCGTTTTACGATATGGTGCCGCTGCCGCCCCCTGTTCTTCATCGGGAGGGTTGATCTGGAGTCCGTTCGAGGCTACGGAGAGGGTGATTGATGCGGCTTGAACTACGTCGGTATTTCCCCAAAGAGGAAGGGATGATGCAGCACGACAATGGTAGGTATTTCCCTCAGTGATGAGGCCAAGGTTATCGAACCAGTAGGAGAACCACGCAACACCACATAAACAGCTCCTGCACAAAGAACAAATACTTGCAACCCGACGCCAGAGAGGGGTTGTCAATCCCTAACGGGTGAAAAGATATGTAAAATTGTAGTAGATTGGATAAATAGATCTCGCGGGAACGCGAGATAAAATAAATAAATAAATAAAAATTGCAGCAAGGTATTTTTGCATTTTTGAATTAATAGATATGAAAATAAGAGCAAATAGATCGCAAAGGCAAAGATAATAAAGAAGAGACCCGGGGCCGTAGATTTCACTAGTGGCTGCTCTCGAGTAAAATAGCATACAGTGGGTGTCGGTGGGAACGACACCTATGGGATCACTGGGATCCCTTCTACGGTCGGCGGGCGCGGGGTCGTGAGAAGAGCAGGTCCAGGAGCCAGCACAAAGATCGTTTACCCAGGTTCGGGCCGCGAGGATGCGTAAAACCCTAGTCCTGCTTTGGTGGATGTATTGAGTGTTCTAGAGCTTTCGAACTAGCTACGGTGGCTGCATAGTTCAAAAGAGCCGAATCCATCTCCGGTATGCCTCGGGCCTCCTTTTATAGTCGAAAAGGGGTGGCCACAGTGGCACACAGGAGGTGGAAAGGTGTACAACGCGCGAGCTTATCACCTGGCATTACAGGACAAAGCACATTAAATGCGCTACTTAGGTGTCCATTAGCTTTATCGGGGACGGGAAAGAGGCCCGTCCCGTACGTCGCCGCTCCGTCTCGCTTCGACACGCACCTAGGCCAACGATGCATTAGGTGCCATGTAGGCAGGCAGGCTGCTGAGGTGGCGCGACGGCAGGGTCTTCACGAAGATCTACATGCCACCACGCAGGTGCTTGCTGAGTTGGTCTAGAAGCCGCGTGTTGCCACGCAGGTGCCTGCCCAGCTAGTTGGGCTGGAAGCTGCATGCAAATGGTGGTGGAGCCTTGGCTGGTGCGGGCCTGGCAGTGGCCCTGCTAGCGCCCTCGGCAAGGGTCTTGCCGTGGCGTCGTAGTTGTCCCTGGCAAGGCGCTTGCCGGGGGTCTTGCGGATCTCCTCGGCTAGGATCCCGCCGTGGGTCGCAGTCTTCTGGTCCTTATATGATCTTGTGTGTTTATGTTCTTTGACAAAGATCTGCATGCCACCACGGGGTTGCCTCCCGAGCCCTGGTTCCAATGTGGTTGGTGGGGTCGGAAATCGTGGGCTCAAGGGAGGCTCGCTCTGTTCGCATTGGGCAGGCTGCCCCGGCAAGGCCCTTGCCGGGGCTGCGGAGGCTGCCTCGGCAAGAACCTTTCCAAGGGAGTCTACCTCGCCTCCTTGCCTTCTTGTGTTCCTGGTCTTGGCGTTTCCTTGGCCATCTTGTGCTTTGGCTTCTTCCCGGTTTCCCTCCTTTGCCCTACTTAGCGTGGCCGTGGGCACGGCTCTGACTGTCCCTGCACAAGTAAAGGGGTACAAAGGAGTGCCCCTACTTTAATACACCGACAGGAGCCCCCGAACCTGGGCCACACATAAGCGCGACACGTTGTTGGGCCAGGCCCAGAACGGTTGTCGGTGTACTAGAGTAGGGGTACCCTAGTATCCCGAACTTGTGCACGGGCAGTTGCAGCCCTCCGCGGCAAGGCTTACCGGGTGACCGCCAAGGTCCTCCGCGGTTCCTTTGGAGCCATTCAAGAACAAAGTATTCAAGCCAAGGAGACAAGACCCCGGCAAGAGGAGCTTGCCGGGGAGGCCACCTAAGGCACCTACAAGACAAGGCCCCGGCAAGAGGAGCTTGCCGGGAAGGCCTGGTGAGCGACAAGCTTCCGGGCGCGACAAGACAACAACCGCGGCAAGACGCTTGCCGCGGCAGACCACCTCTCTGTACCTACGCTCCAGCACATCCACTAACGTGTCGCCCTGGGACCTTTCCAGGCGCGTGTGGCGAGAGGCTGTGCAGCCAGCGGTGCGAGGTGGCGAGCGGCGCTGACAAGATTGCCATCGTGGCAAGCGGTGACGCCCCTGACGATCCCTGTTTGCACTGTTAGGGCGACTAGACGGGCATTTAATGCCTTTGTCCCCTGCCGTCAGGATTAGGTATGGTAAACTGTACACAGTACAAGTAGGTGTACCAACCACTACTTTTCCATTTGTACCCTTGTCTACGTTGCCACACAGCCGGAGACCCTTGAGCATATAAAAGGAGGCCCATGCATAGCGTAGAAATTGATGTCGATTCCCCCACGCCAGTCTCGTTAGCAGCTCGCGTGTCTTTGTAGCACTCAGTAGCTCTGAGCAAGAACGTAATACACCTAGACATGCAGTTAGGAGTGTTATCTCTCGGAGAGCTCCGAAGCTGGGTAAACCTCTCGTGTGCTTCGCCTCGATCTGCTCTTAAATGCGACCTCCGCTCCCCGCCCGAACCGAAAGGGCTCGGTCCGCCGGTCCCATAGGTGTTCGTGGGCCAGATCAGCCTGCCCGACATCTTTGGCGCGCCCGGGTAAAGGCGTCGAGGTTGTGCGAACCTGATCCGGCGTCCACGCGAGCTAGATCTTCATCATCTTCATCAACATGCCACCGAAGAAGAAGGCTTCGGAGGCAGAAGCCCCGTCCGCGTCGTACCCACCGCCACCGGAGCAAATAAGTGGTGGGGTAGACGCCGGCGGAAGAATGGACGGCGACGGGGGAGCTCACGGTGCTGCCAAGTCCAAGGACAAGGCTGCGCAGACCTCGGCGTCCGTACATGCACCGCGCCCGTCTCAGGAGGCGCGGGACCGAAAGCGTCATGGCATTCACAATGCCATACGCTCGTTGGACCAAGATCGAGCTGGAGGATCTCGGGATGCTCAAGACCAGCATGCATGCCAACATCTTTGGCGCGGCGAACACGATCGCCCGGACGGGATATCGCTCCTTCTAACATAGTTAGAAGTCCGAGCATATCCCGCTCCTCGCGCCGTTCGCCACTGCCACCCACCACTCCAGCAGAAGCTTTAGCGAGAGCACAACTACTCCTGGATTACCCTCCAACGGCCGACAAGGTCGATGAATGGAGGGCCACCATTCAGAGTCTCATCGGCTTCGCCAACGGCGACGCTCCGCGGCAACCGAGTGCATCGCTGCCGCGGCAAGACCCCCAAGCACGAGCCGGTGGCGACGAGACCGGTGGGGGTGCAACCACCATGCACTCTCCGCCCCGAAGGCCGAGATCGCCGACTCGCCGGATCCACCTCGGCAGCGACTCCACCGCGTCATCGCATCCACGAGCTCGTCGCGATCAGCGCCAAGTTCTTCACGAACGACAGCAAGAGGACGCTCGAACTCGCATCGAGCGCCGAAGAGAAGCGTGGCGTCAATCCGACAAGCACACTGGGCCCTCTGTCGACATGCATGCGCCCGGAACCAGCGACTTGCCGTCTGCGGATAGGTTGCCCTGCGTTCACTCGTGAGCTGCGGCAAGTCCAAATGGCCCAGCAAGAAAAACTTCAAGCCGACGCACTGCAGAAGTACGACGGCAAGACGCATCCGTTGGAGTCCTCAGCATCTACACCATCGCGTGCAAGCTGCCGGGGGGCGAGACGACAAGATCCTTGCCAACTACTTCCCGCTGGTGCTCAAGCCCAATGTCAGATCCTGGCTCATGCACTTGCCGGACAACTCCATATCTTCTTGGGCAGATCTATGCCATCAGTTTGTCGGCGCCTTCTGAGCGCCACAAGCCCCATGGCCAAGAAAGCGACCTTCATCTGCTGCGCCCGAAGGAAGGAGAACCCTGCGCAAGTACATTCGGAGATTCAGCCACGTACAACACAACATCCCAGATGTCCACCCTGCATGATAATCAGCTGCGTTCCATCGAGCGTGTGAAACCGCGGGATGCGGGAGGAGATGGCAATGTGCAAGATCAGAGGCGTCGATGAGCTATATGCCCTGGCCGACAAGTGTGCACGTCTTTGAGGAAGGAGGAGACTCCCGGAGAGAATCTTGAAGCGGGGAGGATCGATGGTGAGGATACCGCCCGGCAAAGAAGAGCCGCGGCGGGCAATAGGAAAAAGAAAGGCGAGATGTACTAGTTGTTGAGCAGTCCGGCAACGGAGGTGGCGCCAAGAAAGCCAAGGCGGTAGCTCCGGCAAGGAGGTTGTCACTGGCACCAACAGCCAGGTATGGCGGTGCGCCAACAAGCGGGGATTTGCTCCAACAGGCGATCTTGCAAGATCCACCGCACCAAGGGCCATGACCTCCAGAGCTGCAAAAAGGTCGAGCAGCTTGTCGAGCAGCGAAGGCTGAATATGAGCACGCGACAAGGAGAAGGCCCAGAGGGTGCTTTGGAGGAGCTAGCAAGAAACGCCCCGGCCGGGAGGACGCCTTGCAAGGCCAAGGCCAAGCAAGGAGACAGACCTCCCAGCGCGCGACAAGGACGAAGACGGCAGCGATGATGAAGAATTGGATGATGACGAGGCCGATGAGCAGGAGTTCGAGAAAGCCACATAGGTCACGTGCGTTGTGGCGGTGCTTCTCGCATACTTCACACCGCCAACTCAAGCGGTGGATGCGGGAAGTCAATGCGGAGAACCATCCATCGAGTCACGCAGGCCTACGAAATGGTCCAAGACGCCTATCATCTTTGATATTGAGGACCACCCTGATCGCGTAACTGCGGTCGGGTGCTTGCCGATGTTGGTTTCGCCAACTATCCGCAACCTCAAGGTCACCAAGATGTTAGTTGACGGCGGGGCCGGCTTGAACCTGATCTCCTCTGCGGTGCTCCAGAAACTCCAGATCCCTGATGGCGAGCTCGAAGAGATCGGCACGTTCCAAGGAATCAATCCGGGAAGGAGCAAGCCGAAGGGAAAGATCACGTTGCCGGTGACATTTGGCAGCGAATTGAACTTCAGGACTGAGAGGGTCACCTTTGATGTTGCTGACTTTCCATTGCCTTACAATGGAATACTTAGCCGTCCAGCACTCGCCAAATTCATGGCGGCCTCTCACTATGCCTACAACCTGCTGAAGATGCCAGGCTCTTATCTGTACCGACAAGATTTACCGGGAGGCAGCGGCTGCAACAGATTGCAAGCCACTTGCCGCTGAACCTCCCGGGGGGAAGAAGAAGACCAAGTCCGGCAAGAGCTCTGATGCCCACTCCAGCAAGCGCACCTCTTCGGAGTGCTGCACCGGCAAGTGTAAGAAGACGATGGCAGCTCCACCAGAGACCAAGAAGGTGTCCGCCAAGGAGGACAGCACTGGTGGTACCTTCACCATCAGTGCCTCTCTCGATCCTAAATAGGAAGGCGCTTCGTTGCTTTCCTGCGAGGCGAAACGTCGGCGTGTTTGCATGGCAACCGTCGACATCCCGGTGTTCCCAGGAAAGTAATTAAGCACCATCTTGCCGTTTGTCCTCATGCGCGCGCCCGTCAAGCGAAAGTCGTGAAGCGAGCGTTGGAGCGCCAAGAGTTCATCGCAGAAGAAATCAGAAACCGGAAGTAGCGAGCCTTGTCGAGAGTGCTCCATCCTACGTGGTTGGCCAATCCTGTAGTTGTACGCAAGGCTAACGGGAAATGGAGGCTTTGTATCGACTTTACCGATGTCAATAAAGCTTGTCCCAAAGACCCATTTCCCTTGCCGCGCATCGACCGGATTGTTGACTCCACGGCGGATGTGACTTGCTTTCATTTACGGATGCATACTGGATATCATCAGATCTTCATGGCAGAAGAGGATGAGGAGAAGACCGCATTCATCACCCCATGTGGCACATACTGTTTTGTACGGATGCCCTTCGGATTAAAGAATGCTGGTTCAACATTTGCAAGAGTAGTCCATGACGCTTTTGAGCCGCAAATACACAGAAATGTGGAAGCCTACATGGATGACATAGTGGTCAAAAGCAAGGACAAGGAGACTCTGATCCAAGATTTGGACGAAACCTTTGCAAATCTGCGCAAGATCAACCTCAAGCTCAACCCTGAGAAGTGTGTGTTTGGAGTCCCTTCCGGCAAGCTTCTCTGGTTCTTCGTGGTCTCGTGAGGAATTGAAGCCAATCCCGACAAGATCAAGGCCATTGAGCAGATCGAAGCACCAAAGCGCGTCAAGGATGTACGAAGGCTTGCCAGTTGCATAGCTGCTCTCAGCAGGTTTATCTCTAGGTCTGCTGAGCGCGCCCTGCCATTTTTAAATTTTTTGAAGAAGGCAGGTCCGATGCAATGGACTCCGGAAGCGGAGGCTGCGCTGTAGGACTTGAAGAGATACCTGTCCTCCACTCCAACACTTGTCGCACCTAAGCCATAAGAGAAGTTGCTGCTATATATAGCGGCAACCAATCAAGTGGTTAGTGCTGCGTTAGTAGCGGAGAGGGAGGCGGATGATGAGCTAGCAACCATGGCAGATGCATCCAGCAACAAGCAAGGGGCTTCACCGGCAAGCTCTGGTCCCGACAAGGACGGATCTGCGCAGACGTATGAGAATATGCAGAAAAGAATGGTGCAACGCCCAGTTTACTTCGTCAGTTCCCTTCTGCAGGGGGCTAGGTCAAGGTACTCTGGTGTACAGAAATTGCTTTTCGGCCTCCTCATGGCCTCGAGAAAGCTGCGCCATTACTTTCAGGCACATGAGATCACAGTTGTCACTCGTTTTCCGCTGAAGAGAATGCTGCAAAATCCAGAGGCAACAGGCAGGATTTTCGAGTGGGCACTAGAACTGTCAAGCTTTGGCCTCAAGTTTGAGAGTACATCAACTATCCAAAGCAGAGCATTGGCAGAGTTCATAGCAGGATGGACGCCAACACAAGATGAAGAAATTCCAGAAACGAGCATCCCCGTCAAGGAAGCAGGCAAAGAGTGGCTGATGTACTTTGATGGTGCCTTCTCGCTGCAAGGCGCCGGTGCCGGCGTGCTACTTGTGGCACCCACCGAAGAGCACCTCAAGTACGTAGTCCAGATGCACTTACCCAAGGAGCAAGCAACAAACAATACTGCAGAGTATGAAGGTTTGCTTGCCGGTCTCAGATCGCGATGAGACCTTGGGATCAAGAAGCTCATTGTCGTGGGTGACTCACAACTTGTTATCCGCCAAGTGAACAAGAATTATCGAGTCCATTGATGGAAGCTTATGTTGATGAAGTGAGAAAGCTAGAAGAGCACTTTGGACGGCCTACATGATGGAATATATTCCAAGAGCTCGAGCGACATTGTCGATGGCTCGCCAAAGTGCGCCGCACTTAAGTTACACATGGAACCAGGGATTTTTGTGCTCAAGCTGACACAACCGTCTGTGACACCATCAAGCTGGACAGAGCAAGAAGAGGAAGTTGATCTCTGGTGACTACTTTCGTGAGCTTCCAAGCCGCCGCCAAGAAGGTCCCCAAGATCGACACCAACAGATCTTGAGGCGAGCAGCTCCCACAAGCCCCAGGGTCTGTTTCGTTGAAGCAGACGCTCCCGACAAGTTTTGCTCTGGCAAGCTTGCCGGGGAACGTCAAGCTCCGGCTGAGCCACATGTTTTCGCCGTGGAAGCTGATGTTGCCGTAGCAGCAGATGTGCCTTTGGTCCTTGTTGTCGAGCCGCAAGCTCCAGCATGGGCGCAGCAGATTGTCCATTTCCTTCAGACAGGAGAACTTCCCGAAGAGCAAGAAGAAGCGGAAAGAGTAGCCCGGCAGTCAAGTATGTACCAGTTTGTCGATAGCACACTGTACAGAAGAAGACTCAACGGTGTGAAATTGAAGTGTATTCACCGGGAAGACGGACAAAAGCTGTTGGCAGAGATACATGGAGGCATATGTGGTCACCACATTGGCGCCAGAGCACTTGCCGGCAAAGCGTTCCCGCAAGGTTTCTTTTGGCCGACAGCCTTCCAGGATGCAACTGCACAAGTAACCAAGTGTGATGTGTGCCAGTTCCATTCCAAGCAGATACACCAGCCAGCTCAAGCTCTCCAGACGATCCCTTTATCCTGGCCATTTTCGGTGCAGGGCTCGACATCCTCGGCCCCTTTCCCCGAAGCTGTCGGGGCTTTGAGTACTTATGCGTTGCAATCGACAAGTTCACAAAGTGGCGGAAGTGGAAGCGATGAGGAAGGTGACAGCACGATCGGCAGTCAAGTTCTTCAAGTCGATTGTTTGCCGTTTCGGAATCCCTAACAGGATCATCACCGACAACGGCACGCAATTCACGAGCCGCACCTTCATGCAGTACGTCCAAGATCTTGGCGCCAAGGTCTGCTTCGCTTCTGTTCCTCATCCGAGAAGCAACGGTCAAGCGGAGAGGGCAAATGTTGAAGTGCTGCGCGGGCTCAAGACCAGAACTTTCGGCCAGGCTGCACGGTGCGGAAGAAAGCTGGATTGAGGAGCTGCCGGTGGTTCTTTGGTCGATCAGACGACGCCAAATCGAGCCAGCGCCGGACACCTTTCGCTCTAGTCTATGGAGCAGAGGCAGTTCTCCCCATGGAACTCAGATATCTGGATCGCCTCGTGTGCTCGCTTATGATGAGCTTGAGCAAGAGCAGCTGCGACAAGATGACGCGCTGCTCCTTGAGGAGGATCGTCTTCAGGCTGCTGTACGAGCTGCTCGGTACCAGCAAGCTTTGCGCCGCTACCATAGCCGCAAAGTCAATGCCAGAAGTCTCGAGGAAGGCGACCTTGTTCTTCGGCGAGTTCAGTCCGCCAAGAATTCCAACAAGTTGACGCCGAAGTGGGAAGGCCCTTACCGGGTGAAACGAGTCACTAGGCCTGGCGCTGTCCGCCTTGAGACCGAAGATGGCATTCCGGTGAGCAACTCCTGGAACATTGAGCATCTTCGTAAGTTTTACTCAGAGGGCGTGGTTGCGGAACCTGTTCCGGCAACCACCTTTGTAAAAGTCTTGCCATGTTGCATGCAATCCTTTGCACAAAGCCGGGCGCAGACCCCGTGCATAAGTAAAGCTAGCGTGCTTTGCACATCTTGTCAATTTCATGCTTTTTACTTCTATTTTGCATGCGTTATCTGACACTTTGTGCAGCACCTACCCCTGGTAAGTGATAACGAGCCATAAGGCTCCATATCTTTATTTTCTCTTCTTTCTCCTTCTCAAAGAAAGGAAGGTTCCCTCGCACACAAGTTTGCCGGGGGGAAAGGAGAAGATAATGGTAATGGTGTGGACCAAGCGTCGCTCAAGGAAGTCTAGCCTTACCAGGAAGCAAACGACAGAAAAGCTAAGTTACCAAAGTTTGAGCAATTAGTTTTTAAAATTCTAAAGTTATCTTCCTCGAACGACCGTAATTTGTATGGAAAACCTGTGCGCAGAGGAACCAACTCGTAGCTAGTTGCGCCCTTACTTTGTTTCGAGTCCGCTCAACAACTTAAGTGAGCTGCGACTAGTTGCGACAAGGTTGCTTGTCGGAAGCGGCACTGCCAAAGGCTGCTGACTTCCCTTTTCAGACTCATGACTCGGTGCCAGCGCCACGACAAGTTCCCTAAAAGCGTGAGGCAAAACATACAAAGGAAGGAATCAAGTAAAGGAAATAACATAGCAATTGATACCCAAAATAGAGTTATATTACAAGATAGCTTGCCGCAGCTCTAATGGATTGTTCTTATGACACCCGACCAGCGGCAAGAGAAAGAGAAAAGCAGGCGGCCTAATCTACGCGATCGCCCTCAACCCTCTTGATTCTGCTCACCCTGTCCACAATGGGTGCGACAAGGTCTTGAGCGCCTCCACATCAAGATCCGTGGCGGGGACTTGAGGGCGTTGGTGAGGTTGAGGCCTGGATTGCGGAAGGCCACCTTCATCAAGACCTTTTGAAGAGCCCCAGCACAGATCTGGCGCGACTCCTCGGCCAGCTGCTTTGGGACTTCTTCCCGGAGTCGCTGGAGGGCCTTTACCACGCCCTTGAAGAACAAGCTAAGCTTGGCGCTGGGTTGGAGGTGCTCGTCGGAGGAATATCCAAGATCCACCATTCCCAGCTCCATCAGCTCCCTGTTGATGGCTGCAGCCAGATCCACGAGACCCTCGGTCCAGTGCTCCACGTTCTCCCTCAAGGCACTCTGGGCGGCAGCAACACTCGCCAGCAGCGCCTCGTCGGCCTTGATCTTCTCCTTCAAGGCCAGCTCCTGCTCCTTGGAGCCGTCCAGCGTCTGAGTCAGGGTGGTCAGCTTCAACTCAAGATCCGCGTTGGAGTCCTTGGCGGCGCTGAGCTCCTTCCTCCTCTCGGCGAGACGGCCCTGCAGCTCGCCAAGAGTGTAGGCGTCCTTCTCGCGCTCGTGCTTGAGTGCAGCAAGCTCCTCGCCGCTCTCCTTGAGACTGGCCTCCAACTGCGCCACCTTCGTCTCCAGCTCCTTCTTGGCGGCCTCGGCGATTCTTGGCGGCATCCTTTGCTTCCTTGAGAGCCCGCCAAATGTTTGCTCGCGCATGGCAAGATCCTCCTCGTGGCTGTCCAGCTTAACCTTCCACTGTGCCAGCTACGCCTTCTACTTGGAGACAGCTTCTCGTGACAAGCCGCTGTTCCTCATCAGCTTCAGCCTTCTCGAGGAGGAAGGCCTTGTGCTCCTCGGCGAGTTGCTCCCGCTCCTCCGCCAAGGATCAGAGAGCTTCCTGGTTGCGGCCTCGGAGCTCCTCCGCGCGCTTCTCGATGTCTGCTCCCGCCTTCGCGACAAGCGCCTCCTGGGATTCCAGCTTGGTTTGTCGGGCGCGGTAGAGCGACAACAGCTTCCGCAGCAGCTGCTCCTCCTCAGGCTCGCCGCTGCTGCTGCTTGGCGCGTCGACTAGCGTCAGTCCAGCGGAGGCGAGCAGCTCTTCATCGAAAGTCTCTCCTTCGGCCGGCGCCCTGGAGCTCGACTCCCATGGGAGCTTGATGAAGACCCCATCGCCGGCCTTCAGGTAGGCGCCGGGCTGGGGCTCTTCGGAGCCCGACGCTGCAGCAGCGGCGGAGGGATCAGCGGTCGGCGTAGCGCCTGGCGCTCTTGCGGCCTCAGGGCCGTCAGTGCGATCGCCGGACCCCTCGCCAGCTTCTGCGGCGGCAGCTTTGGCGGCCTCTTCGCCGGCGGGCTCGTCAGCGCCGTCTCCTTCTTCCATGGCGGCGGCTTCATCTGTGTCGCCGCGCACGTCCTCCTCGCCGGCGACCTCAGCCTCCATTGGTTCTGTGGCGGATGGATGAAGAAAGTCAAGCAAATATTTAAAAAGAAAATCAGAAGAAGAAGAACACAAGGGAAGTTCTCAGGCAAGAAGATTACCTGCGCCGGGGTCTGCGGTCATGGTCTCCGCCGCCAAGGGATCGCTGGTGCCGTCCCTTGCCGGAGAGCTGCCCCTTGCCGGAGAAGTCTCCCTTGCTGGAGAACGCTCCCTTGCTGGGGAATCCACCCTTGGCGGCGTAGTCGAAGCAGAAGGAGGCTGCTCTACTCCTACACAAATCAACAGACAGATATCAGCAAAGAAAGAGCACCCATGCACGCCAAACAGCAAGAAGTAGACCATATACTTACGCTGGGGGCTGCGCTGGGGGCTGCTTTGAAGAAGAGTTGCCGCGTCCGGCAAGGTGGTCTCGAACGCGCCTCCTGCTGTCGCAGTGGGTTCGTCCTCGATGACAACCACCGGGGTCTTGGCTCTCTTCGACATTCTCTGAGCCAGCGTCCTGAAAAGGAATAGGTTCAGAATAAAGCAAATCAGATACAAGACAAAGCAACAAATCAAAAAATTACAAGTACAGCAAGGAATCTTACTCTTCTTCTTCCTCGTCGGAGCTGAGCGTGGAGAGGTCAAATTCTGGCCCGCCTCCAGTACGACGAGGCGGAGGAGTGGGTTCCCTTGACGCTTGGCGGAGCGGAACCGTGGTCTCGCGAGGGCTCCGCTCCAGATTGCCGCAGCGGCGTGAGGTGCTCAAGCAACAATGCTTGCCGCGGTGGAGGCTGGCCGCGCCGCGGCGTTGGTTAGCCCGTCTGCCGCCCGCTCGTCTCCGGCCTTGCGAAGACGCCTTCTTGGTGGAGCTGGTGGCTCCGCGCGGCAAGCTGCTTGGAGGCGGGAGGATGCGCCCTCGGCGGGTTCGCACGACTTCGGCTTCGAGGCTCGGCAAGCTCCTCCTCGCCGGCAAACTCCTTTCGCTCGACAAGGCTTGCCGCCTCGGCTGCCTGCCTTCTCCACGGTGAAGCCAAACTTCGCCCGCGGCGGCCATGCCGCCTCTTCGGCCTGGTGGCGATGGCGCGCTGCATCTCATTGTCGATGAGTGTCGCGGGTGAGGCCCCCTCGCTTTCGTCGAGCGGACCGGCATTTCTATCAGATTGTCAAAGAACTGCCGCACGACGTCATCTGCCGGCTCTTGCCAAGTTGGGACGATTCCATGTGAGTCGCATGACGGCATCATTGCACGGATGCGGTCAAGCGCAGAATTGTTGCACAGCGAAACGACGCCCCTCGGCAACCTAAACATCTCTGGATGATTAGGATCGGGCTTGAACAGCTCTAAGAGCATTGCGTCAAGCTCCAAGACAGTGAAGTTGAAGTTGAGGCCCGGGCGCAGCCTCACTATATCTTCTGCGTTCTGAAATTCCCAGGCAGGTCTCCTTCTCTCCTGCAAGGATGGCGCGGCGGCGAAGAAAGTCCGCGCCAACAAGGTTTACGGTGAGTCCGACAAGTCCGAGGGGAGGATTCGGGTGACTGCGATCTTCAGCCTAGCGTCTTCCGGGCAAGATTGCTCCAATCGTTGCCGCCAAGACTACTGAGGTTTGGTTTGGCGCGGTAAAGGGCTGCGGGTTCTCCTCGACAATCCAGCACCAATCTGCCCTCCATTCCTCCCATTTGCTACGGAGCGCTCCCTCCAGATAGGCTTCCTTCTTGCCGACCCTCGAGATCCAAGAAATCCCTCCAGCAAGAGGCTCCCCTCTCTCAACTCGGGGTAAAAAGAAGTGGCGGAAAAGGGCTACATTTGGGTGGACTCCGACAAAGTTTTCGCAAAGATGTGCGAAAACTGCCATGGTCAGAACGACATTGGGGGTGAAATCAAGGAGGCGAAACCCGTAGGTGTTCATGATGTCACAGAAGAATTCAGAGAAAGGCGGGCAGAGCCCACAAAGAGAAGAAGAGCGCGAAGAAGGGATACCCGTCGGGGCCAATTCCGGCAACAGCTGGGAGTACCTTCGTGCGCGGATGCGCTCGCGTCTCCGTCGACCAGAAGAGGTAGTAGTTCTCCCTCAGCTCCCTCGCGGCGAGCTGAGGGGGGAAGATGGCCCGCTCCTTCCGCAGCGCCGCAAGCCGCTGCGCCTCGGCCGACTTCACGGCCTTCCCCTTGTCGGCTTTCGGGCCCATGGCGGAGGCGGTGGAGGAGGTCGACGGCGTTGATGATGCTGGTGGCGATGGGGGGCGGAGCGCCGCTCTCTTCATCCTTGAGAAGAAGGGGGGAGCAGCGGTGGTTTTTCGATGGGACAACAACTGGCAAGGTAGGCGACGTACCCCTGTTTCCCCTGCTTATAAAGAGGGAGGGGCGGACGTTCCGATTTTACGAATAAAGAAACCCCCACGATCTCGCCCACGATCTCTCACACGACGCCGCACTCGATGCGTGCTGTTCGTGGAGGGCGTGGTGGGTCCGGGGTGAGTTATGGTGTGACCCGGCCGCGTGTGCCTGCAGTTCATTTTGGGCCTGGCCCAACAGCGCTGCACTGCAGGTGGCCCAGCCGGGGCTCTGTCGGTGTACTAGAGTAGGGGTACCCTAGTATCCCGAACTTGTGCACGGGCAGTTGCAGCCCTCCGCGGCAAGGCTTACTGGGTGACCGCCAAGGTCCTCCGCGGTTCCTTTGGATCCATTCAAGAACAAAGTATTCAAGCCAAGGAGACAAGACCCCGGCAAGAGGAGCTTGCCGGGGAGGCCACCTAAGGCACCTACAAGACAAGGCCCCGGCAAGAGGAGCTTGCCGGGAAGGCCTGGTGAGCGACAAGCTTCCGGGCACGACAAGACAACAATCAAGCGGCAAGACGCTTGTCGCTGCGCAGACCACCTCTGCACTCCACGCTCCAGCACATCCACTAACATGTCGCTCGACCTTTCCAGCGTGCGTGGCAGAGGTCAGGCAGCCCCGGTGCGAGGTGGCGAAGCGGCAATAAGATTGCCATCGTGGCAAGCGGTGGCGCCCGACGATCCCTGTTTGCACCGTTAGGGCGACTAGACGGGCATTTAATGCCTTTGTCCCTCTGTCGGGGTTAGGTATGGTACACCGTACACTGTACAAGTAGGTGTACCAACCACTACTTTTCCATTTGTACCCTTGTCTACGTTGCCACCTGTCGGAGACCCCTTGAGCATATAAAAGGAGGCCCATGCGCAACGTAGAGGGAGGGGCGGTCAGTTCCCCCACGCTCAGTCTCGTTAGCAGCTCGTGTGTACTGTAGCACTCAGCGCTCCTGAGCAAGAACATAATACACCTAGACATGCAGCAGTAGGAGTGTTATCTCTCCGGAGAGCTCCGAAGCTGGCTAAACCTCTCGTGTGCTTCGCCTCGATCTGCTCTTCGTGCGACCTCCGCTCCCCGCCGAACCGAAAGGGGCTCGGTCCGCCGGTCCCATAGGTGTTCGTGGGCCAGATCAGCCTGCCCCGACAACGGTGCGCGGGCAGTCGGGCCGGGATTTTACCGTAGTAATTTTTCGCCCGTTGGGCTCCCCCATGACCCGCATTGAGCGCGCGACTTGGAGGGTTGAGCGTGACGTGGGGGTCACGCGTGGGGCGGTTCCCGCACGCATGCGTCATGTCACAGTTTATGGGAAAAGAGGCGGCCCGCGCCTTCCCCGTAAAAAGGAATGACCGCGGGCGCGCTGCTCATTTACCCTCCGTGCCTTCCCCAATCTCGAAACCGCCGTCCCCTTCTCCTTCCTTCGCAAGCCTTCGCCATCGCTCGTCGTCGCCGCATCCTTGATGTCTTCTGTCCCTTGCTCCCCGCAGCCGCCATGGCACCCAAGATCAGTAGAGGCAAGGGAGTGGCCAAGGACGCCGGGACGAGCGAGCCGCCGGAGAGCGAGTTGGCGGTGCGGCGGGCGCAGCTCGCCTACTTCCCCTCGACGGTCGACGTGTTTGAGCTCCGGGACTGCTTCAAGCCCCTATGGGGGTGCAAGACGGGGGGGGGGGGGGGGAGACGACGGGGCAACCAGCCACGCGTGTCATCCCCGCCAATTGCGACGAGGCCACCCCGAATCGGTACCCGTTCTTCGTCGATTACTTTTCTTGCGGCCTTTGCCCCCCTTTCTCTGATTTCTTCAACGATATCATGCACACATTTGGCTTCCACCTTCTGGATCGGTGTCCGGGGGCTCGGCAGCTGAATTAAGGTTCTACTTGAGAAGGCCGCTCTGTACTTCTACTGCTAAGGCAGCGGTTTGCTCTCCTGTACGGAGGGAGCGTGCCGTGTTTCCATTGACTGTTATGACGCCGCGTGAACCGGGCATCTTGAGCTTGAGGTAAGCATAATGTGGGACCGCATTGAATCGAGCGAATGCAGTTCGTTCGAGCAGTGCGTGGTAGCCGCTGCGAAAAGGGACGATATTGAAGATTAATGCTTCGCTTCGGAAGTTGTCCGGAGATCCGAAGACAACCTCTAGCATAATTGAGCCCGTACAACGGGCCTCTACGCCCGGTATGACTCCTTTAAAGGTAGTCTTTGTGGGCTTGATCCGTAATGGGTTAATGCCCATTTTGCGCACTTTATCCTGATAGAGCAGGTTCACCCTGCTACCTCGTCCATAAGAACTCGCGTCAGGTGGAATCTGTCAATTATTGGGTCAAGGACCAATGCGGCTGAACCGCCATGACAGATACTAGTCGGATGATCCCGTCGATCAAAAGTGATCGGGCATGACGACCATGGATTAAATTTTGGGGTGACTGGCTCTATCACATGGACGTCCCTAAGCGTGCGCTTGCGCTCCCTCTTGGGGATGTGCGTAGCATATATCATGTTCACCGTTTTGACATGGGGAGGAAACTTCTTTTGTCCCCCTGTGTTTGGTTGCCGGGGCTCCTCGTCATCGTCCTTGCTTTGCGATCCCTTTTCTTTGTTTTCGGCATTTAACTTGCCGGCCTGTTTAAAAACCTAACAACCTCTGTTGGTATGATTGGCTGGTTTGTTTGGGGTGCCATGGATCTGGCACGGGCGGTCGAGTATGCGGTCCAGGCTAGATGGTCCCTGACTGTTTCTTTTATATGGCTTCTTTCACCGACCGGACTTGGAGCCACTAAATCCGGCGTTGACTGTCCTGTCATCGATATTGTCGCCATTGCTTCAGCGTTTGTGTCTGTTGCGTCGGAGCTTGCCATTGCTATTTTTTACCCTCAAAGGTGCCTATTTCGCTTGCTGTGTTTTTGCTACGGGCCAACCAACTATCCTCACCCGCACAGAAGCGGGTCATGAGTGTCGTGAGGGCTGCCATGGACTTCGGCTTTTCCTGGCCGAGGTGGCGGGCGAGCCATTCGTCACGGATGCTATGTTTAAAGGCCGCTAGGGCTTCAGCATCCGGAGAGTCGATGATCTGGTTCTTTTTAGTTAGGAACCTAGTCCAGAATTTCCTGGCTGACTCTCCAGGCTGGTTGACTATGTGACTTAGGTCATCGGCATCAGGTGGCCGGACATATGTACCTTGGAAGTTGTCGAGGAAAGCTTCTTCCAAGTCCTCCCAGCTGCGAATAGAATTTTCAGGCAGACTATTTAGCCAGTGCCGAGCTGACCCTTTGAGTTTTAGTGGGAGGTATTTGATGGCGTGAAGGTCATCCCCGCGGGCCTTGTGGATGTGGAGAATAAAATCCTCAATCCATACGGCGGGATCGGTTGTTCCATCGTATGATTCGATCTTTACGGGTTTAAACCCTTCTGGGAATTCATGATCCATTACTTCGTCGGTGAAGCAAAGAGGGTGTGTGGCGCCTCTATATTGGGCCACCTCGCGTCGTAGCTCCGATGGAGTCCGTCTGCGGTCTCCGGCCCAGGCGTAACTAGGTTTGTTACGTCCGAATAGATAGCCGTCCTCGCGTGTCAAGGCACGTCCTCGCGATCCGTAGATTGATCTTGTATGTCCTGCTCTACTGTCCAGGTCTTGACGAAGGTCATATGTATAACCCAGAGCTATCTTTTCCCTGCCTTTAAGGCGAGGTGGGACAGTCTGGTTTTCGGCTCGAGTTGTCGTTTTATCCCGACCGTGTGGCGGTCGGTCGGCCGCATTGTGCGATGCTGGTGCGGGCACTAACACCTCGTCATCGAACCGAGGTAGCAATTTGCGCTTCGGGTAACTTTCGGCTGGGCGTTTAAGGCCGCATTCCTCGGCTGCCAGGACATCGGTCAATCTATCATTGAGCAGGTCTTGATCAGATTGAAGCTGCTGCTACTTCTTTTTCAAGCTCCTCGCAGTGGCTATTAGCTGAAGCTTAAAGCGCTCCTGCTCGAGAGGTTCCTCGGGCACAATGAAGTCTTTGTTGCCGAGGCTCACCTCCTCCTCGGAGAGCGGATGATAACTACCATCCTCCGAGTCTTCTTCTATGGCCTGTTCATCAGGGCTGACTTGCCCATCTTACCTATTGTCTTGTTCGGTAGTTTGTTCGTCGGGGTCTTCTGTGTCTTCGGCACCATCCGGAGTGTTATCGTCTCCTGTGCCGGTGTTGCTGTCCTTGCTGTGGCGCGATTTAGAGCGGCGCCGCTGACGACGGTGCTTTGGTTGTGTCTTAGGAGGGTCATCCTTCGCTGGGTTCTCCTTGTCCTCGCCACTATTTTCTTTGGGTGTATCCACCATGTATACGTTGTACGACGAAGTGGCCGTCCAGCATCCGGTAAACGACGGTTGTTGGCCATGCTCTTCATCTGCATCGTCGTCCATACCGTCGATGTCTTTGGAGCCGTAATCGAGTCACTACAAAAAAATACACTTCCGTGATGATACGTGTTTGTCACAGTAGGTTGCGTTTTTGGTCATGCATGTACATCCATGACAAATTTATGACAGAATCAAGATAGTCATACTGTCTTTGTCGTAGAAGTGTTCCATGACATTACAAAAATTATCATCACAGAAGTGTCCACTTCCATGACGATAAATCACGCGTCAAAGAAGTGCTTTCGTCAAGGGTGACCGACACATGGCATCCACCGTAACGGAACGTCGTTAAGCTATCGGGTCGGGTTTTGGATCCGATAACCCGTTAACAGCCCGACCAATGGGGATTTTCCACGTGTAAAATCATCATTGGCTGGAGGAAACACGTGTCGGCTCACCGCTAGGACAGATGTCATCCACTCATTGGACAGAAGGCGCTTATGATACGTCGACACGTGGCACGGCCCAGCAAAGGCCCATTGTTGTGAAAAGGCCTGCCCGTTTGACTTGGTCAAAAGGTGGCGGGCCGGCCCATGGAAAGCCTGTTAACGGCCTGTCCGCATATAGCCCATTTTCAGCCCGCTAACCCAAAGACCGTTACGCCCTATTCGAATTACGTCCAGTAGCGTCATCTGGGCCATCTTCCAGCCCATTTTCACTTCTGGCCCATGTATTGGCCATGACGTCTTTAGGCCCATATGAGGCCCTATGTAACTCTTGGCCTATTAACGGCCCATGGTGAAACTGACCTATAATGAATAGTGTATCACTTTACACCCATTAACGGCCCGTGGTGAAACTGGCCCGTATAGAACAGTGTATCACTTTATACCCATTAACGGCCCGTTATTCCGTTGGGCCGTTTCCAGCCCATGTTATCTTTCGGCCTTATCAGAGCCCATTTATTCTTGGGCTCCTTTCCAGCATTCGTTTACTTACGGCCCGTTACTGTCATTTTCTACTTGTGGGCCAAATTCAGCCCATGGTTACAGTCGGCCCGTTTGTGGTCCGTTAATACGTTGGGCCGTTTTCATAGCGTCATCAAATATGGCCTATTAACGATGGACCATTATGGTCGGCCCATGAACGGACGATTCCAACTCTAGCCCGTTTACGGACAGAACGCGGTCTGTTTGGCCCATGTTTGGCCAATCGATCATACGGCCTGTATAAGCCCCTTTGATGATACGGCCCGTAGAAGGCCCATTGTTTCTACGGCCCGTAGAAGGCCCATTGTTTCTACAGCCTGTAGAAGGCCCACTGTTTCTACGGCCCGTAGAAGGCCCACTATTTCTACGGCCCGTAGAAGGCCCACTGTTTCTACGGCCCGTAGAAGTCCCACTGTTTCTATGGCCCGTAGGCCCAGTGTCACTACTGTGGCGTTTATTGTGGCCTAGTTTTAAAAAATAGGTTATTGCGGCCACTAGCAAACCGCAGAAAAAGAACTGCACTGACTACAAGCAAACAAATAAACAAGACAACAAGGAAATAAATAAGCAAGCAACTTACACTAGGCTATCACGACTATTACACATATTACATCCACTGGGCATCAAAGTTCGCCACCAGTGCAAATATAGGGAACACAACAGCATATAAACGCCGCAGCAAAACAAGTCCAGAACTGAAACCACTTCAGAATATCTCAAGAAACAATATCCTGGGTACCCATAATGTCGGGCAAGATGCTTAGCAAGCTTATTAACTTTCTCTTGTTTGGTGCTTAAGTCCTCCAACGCTTGTTGTTGCACCGTAAAGTATGCATCTGAATTCTGCACGGACTTCCTCAGTCCTTCGGCTTCCCGTCGCATAACATCTGATCGATGTCTTTCAACTTGAAGTTGAGACTCAAGAAGCCGAACTGATTCAGGCAACGAGTTCGAAGAGCTGGTGCCAGCAGTGGTAGCCAGTAACTCGAACACTACATCAAGACAGGACTTTGGGGTTGTCTTAGTGTCTTCAATATAGTTTTTATCAGCTTTCTTGGAGACCAATAGGGATGTCTCACTATCTTGAACCTTATCTGCATTACTTCCTTTACCATAGCATAACAGGGAACTCTTCTCCAATATTTTATCCGCGTTCTAAAAGAGAAACAAACTAACACATCTCAGGTTTACAATGTAGTATATGAAACTCATTTTGGTAAACCAGTTCAGTAGTAAGGTGGACATGATAACAGCATGAAACAAACATATATATATGTAGTATGGTCACTGAGGAAGTCCTGGATTAGGGGGTGTCCGGATAGCCGAACTATCACCGTTGGCCGGACTCCTGGACTATGGAGATACAAGATAGAAGACTACGTCCCGTGTCCGGATGGGACTTTCCTTGGCGTGGAAGGCACGCTTGGCGATACGGATATGTAGATCTCCTACCATTGTAACCGATCTGTTTAAACCTAACCCTATTCGATGTATATATAAACCGAAGGGTTTTAGTCCGTAGGACGAACAACAATCATACCATAGGCTAGCTTCTAGGGTTTAGCCTCTCTGATCTCGTGGTAGATCTACTCTTGTACTACCCATATCATCAATATTAATCAAGCAGGAGTAGGGTATTATCTCCATCGAGAGGGCCCGAACCTGGGTAAAAACATCGTGTCCCTTGTCTCCTGTTACCATCCGCCTAGTCGCACAGTTCGGGACCCCCTACCCGAGATCCGCCGGTTTGGACACCGACATTGGTGCTTTCATTGAGAGTTCCTCTGTGTCGTCACCTATAGGCCCGATGGCTCCTTCGATCATCAACAACGACGCGGTCTAGGGTGAGACTTTTCTCCCCGACATGATCTTCAGATTCGGGCGGCTTTGCATCAAGGGCCAATTCACTTGGCCATCTGGAGCAGATCGAAAGCTACACCCCTGGCCATCAGGTCAGATTTGGGAGTTTGAACTACACCACCGATGTCCGCAGAGACTTGATCTTCGACGGATTCGAGCCACAGTCAAGCGCGCCGCACTGTCTCGATGGGCATGATCTAGCTCTGCCGCCGAACAGTGTCCTGGAGGCCGCACCAGCGTCCGCTCCGACCCTTAGCTCGTAGCCGACTCCCCCGATTGAGGACGAGTGGTTGGACACCGCCTCGGGGGCTACGATCTCGATGGAGATTGAGTCGAACTCCATCCCTGTCCTTTGTGAAGGCCGTGACTCCAAGGTGCCGGACTCCTCTCTGGACTCCAAACCCTCCGCGCCCCTGCCAATCGAATCCGATTGGGCGCCGGTCATGGAGTTCACTGCCGCGGACATCTTTCAGCACTCGCCTTTGGCGACATCCTGAATTCACTAAAGTCTCTCTCTTTATCAGGAGAGCCCTGGCCGCACTACGGTTAGGAAGGTTGGAATGCGGACGACAAAGAAATTCAACGCCCACCCACCACCCACTTTGTAGCCACCGTCGAAAGCTTTAAACGACGTGCTCGATTTCGACTCCGAAGACATCGACGGTATGGACGACGATGTAGGAGATAAACAGGAACCAGCACCTATAGGGTACTGGACAACCACCTCATCCCATGATGTATACATGATGGATACACCTAAAGGAAGCGACGACGAGGAACAACGGGACACTACGAAGGATAAATCCCTCGAAAAGCAGTCAAAACGGCAACGTAAACGCCGCACCAAGTCCCGCCGACAAAGACCCAGCCATAGAGAGCAGGCGAATCGGTGGACGCATTTAACATGCTATCGAGCAACCGTCTGAACAGGACAACTTGGATAAACAACCCGTCCCCGGCGAAAATAACAGTCCGGACGATCTCACGCCGGACAAATTGTTGGAGCAGAAGAACCTCCACAAAAGGCTCGTCGCCACTGCGCGTAGCCTGAAAAAGCAGAAGCGGAAGCTCAAAACAGCGGAAGACGACTCGTAATCAGATGGAGCAAAGTACTCAACACCGCAGACAAATACGGTGTGACAACAACGAACAAAGAGCTACCCAAAGAGAAAACTACTGCCCGAATTTGATGAGGAGGACGAGAGCCCCACAATCAAAAAGTAAGAAGGCCACCCGGTCGGATGGACGACCCCACGGCAAAAAGAGAGCGGCAAGTGGCGCCGCACACAAGCCGGTACGCGATCCGCATAAGGATTCACATCAAAAGGATTGCCTAGTTAGGTCCATCTATGGGCCGAGAAAGCAAGCTCTTCAAAGCAATGCAACACGCCAAATATCTGAACATCACGGCACACCCAAATATAGGGGTGCCGCACACCCCCTGTGTTTCACCGATGAGGTGCCGATCACGAATTCCCAGCGGATTTAAACCTGTAAACATAGAGGCATACGACGGAACAACAGACCCTCGAGTCTGGATTGAGGATTACATCCTCCACATACACATGGCTAGAGGAGACGATCTCCACGCCATAAAATACTTACCCCTCAAGCTCAAAGGGCCAGCCCGGCATTGGCTCAAAAGCCTCCCTAAAAATACCATTGGAAGTTGGGAAGAACTCGAGGATGCTTTTCGGGCAAATTTTCAAGGGATCTATGTCCGTCCTCCGGATACAGATGATTTAAGTCATATAACTCAACAACCCGGAGAGTCAGCCCGCAAATTCTGGAACAGGTTCCTCACCAAAAAGAACCAAATAGTCGACTGTCCGGACGCCCAAGCCTTACCAGCTTTCAAACACAACGTCTGAGACGAATGGCTCGCCAGACACCTCGGCCAGAGAAGCCAAGAACCATGGCTGCAGAATAAGCATCATGACTCGCTTTTGCGGGAGGGATAGCTGGCTAGCAAGATGCGCATCAGCGACCCAAGTACATCCGGGTAAGGGATGGAAATGGAAAACCAGGACGCAGCAAGGACCAGCACGGATTAAGGGAACGGTCCAAGAGCGCGGCAAATAACGCCGGATTCAAAAGCTCACGATGTAACAATAAAAACTGCCCCTTAAGGACAATAGCGATGAGCTACCCAACTTAAACAAAATCTTGGACAAGATATGCCAAATCCACAAGACTCGTGAAGCCTGCAAACCATACCCACAGAGATTGTTGGGTCTTCAAGCAGTCCGGCAGACTCAATGATTTAACACAAGGGGCTCGACACACCAAGCGAGGACGATGACGAACCCCTACAAGCAGAAAGCACCGGAAAATGTAAGAATTTCCCACAAGAGGTTAAAACAAGTAAACTCACTTCAAGTGATAAAAGGGAAAAAAGAGCGGCGCCCACTAAAATGCGCTACCGCATGCATCACCCTAGTGGAGTACCAACACCGGTTGTCAAAACCAATCACCTTCGACCATCGTGACTACTCCGAAAGTATCCGAACGCAGGATGGACTGCCTTGATATTGGATCCTATAATCGACGGATTCCAATTCACACAAGTCCTCATGGATGGCGGCAGTGACATAAACCTGATATATCAGGACACAATCCGCAGGATGGGGATAGACCCAACCAAAATTCTCCATAGCAACACCTCCTTCAAAGGGGTAATGCCATTCCTATATGCCCATTGTACGGGCTCCCTACTGCTAGAAATTGTGTTCGGCTCATCCGACAACTTCCGCCGCGAAAAGTTAACCTTCCACATCGCCCCATTCGAAAGTAGCTATCAAGCACTCATCGGGCGTGAAGCTTTCGCCCGCTTTAACGCAATACCGCATTATGCATCTCTTACACTTAAAATGCCCGGTCCACGCGACATCATCTCATTAAAAGGGAGTATTAAGTGTTACTCAAGCATGGAAGAATGTGAGACTGCCTTGACAGGCCCACACCAATCCGGCTCCGCTAATCAAAGCACCTGAATAGGTCATTCAAACCCCGGACACGGCTAGACGAGTCTGGCGCCTACTAGCGGCATACCCCGCATAAGGGCTGCACGCACGCATAACAAGAGACAATAAAGCTCAATTTTATTCACCTTCCAAACCGTACTCTGTTTATTTAATATAAAGTACATTTCTCGCATGATATTTTTTCTTTCCAACTAAGTTCTCCTTTACAGATGAACATCATGCTACACCCCTCCAGGATACGGCACAACAGAGACACAGGCGCAGACGTGCAGCAGGGACCCGTCGCAAGGATTCTTTTCAGATTAAGACCCTGCGTAAACCTTTTTTACTGTCTCTTGTTGATACACATCCCCTGTTTTGTTACTATAACCGAGGAGGAGGCTGGCGTTTTGGCATCGGCCGCACCAGAATTTTTGCACGTACCTGGACACCAAGGGCTTAGGGCATTATTCTGCCCGTTTTCATAAAGACCGAATACCTTAGGGAGTGTTCGGCGCGATCGAAGTTAGGCCTTATATGCATCAACTCCGAATCATGTCTTTGGTCAAATGTTGGGTTTGCCCGGCTCCCATGTTTTGGTACCTTACGTTTCGTTATATCAGCTAAGGTAGCACTGGGAGAACCACTGCGATTGTGCCCCGGTTGAGCTGGGTTGAGCACCTCAGCGGAGAAAGCTAAAACTGACTGTCATGATATAGCGTGAGACTGGTCAACCACTCGATGACCCACCGGAATGTTTAGAATTCCCGCATTGACGAAGGGTCGCTTCCGGTCAGCACATACGCGCCCGAATTCGGAGAGCGCGGTGCCCCTAGGGGCTATATAGTAGCCCCACCATCGAGCTCCTATGACTAAGTGAAAGTGATAAAGCATTATAGTCCGGTTGCCTAGTTTGCTACGCTATCACCTCCTTCATATGACCAAGACGTTGGATTAAGTGTGAAAATGCGCCTTTTTTGCAAACACCCCCGCACTATGTGCGTGGGGGCTGAAGCCGAAGACTGCCATCTTTCAGGTTATATACACATATACATCAACGGGTCAAGACAGAGGCGTTTAATACTTGAACGCACAAGTATAAAAGCTCTTATATTATATTGAAACATTGTTTTCACAAATCATACATGTCATTTAAACATAATATCTTTCGAAAGCACTGCGTCTCTATTAAACGAGCGCCTGCAGACTTCCTCAAAATAGTGCTCGCAAGACGCATCGCTTCTGTCCGAGTCTTGGGATGCAACGTCGGTGGCCTTCATCTCCGCCCAGTATGTCTTGACATGGGAAAGAGCCATCCGCGCTCCCTCTATGCACGCCGACCGCTTCATTGCATCGATGCGCGGTACCGCACCAAGGAACTGCTGCACTAAGCCAAAATAACTCTTCGGCTGGGGTCCGCCTAGCCACAAATGAGTCATGACATGCTTCATGGCAAGTCCGGATAATTGATTCAGCTCGGCCCATTCGGCCAACCGATCGGTCAACGAAAGAGGACGCTCCGGACTATGGAATTGCGACCAATATAGCTCTTCCCTTCTGTGCCCCTTCTGGCCTCGAAAATGCTCAATCGCGTCAGTAGCGCTCACCGCTAAGTCCAGATAAGCATCCTCCAAACTCCACAACTTGTCCAACTGAGCATACTTTGGATCCGTGAACTTCCTCCGCAGCAGAAAAGGCTTTCCAGCAGCAACATCCACAGCCTGACGCAGCTCCTGCTTTGCAGCTCTCATTGCGGAGCGGGCATCCTTGGCTTCGGCGGTGGCCTTTTTCAGGTCCTCTTGCTCCGCTTGACGTTCTTTTTCAAGAACCCCACAGCGGTCGGTAGCATTCTTCAACTTTATGGCCATATCGGCCATTTCCTCTTTGCTTCGGCAGTGAGCAGCCCGTTCGGCTTTTAGCTATTCGGCCGCCCTTAAAGCGGCCGCATTACTATTTCTGGCTTGCTCTTTCGCTCGAGCGAGTTCCACCCGCAGCTCCTCCACAGCAGCGGCACCATCTGCATCAAAAGCATACAAGTAGTAAGGCATGGGCGTCAAGCTCCCTTACCAGGTGTCCGCGGAGAAGTCGCATACCTTGTGACTCGTCAAACCGTTTATTGACCAGCGCGACGTCCGCATCCGCCTCGTCAAGTTGCCGCTTTAGTTCGGAAAATTCATCAGTCCGGCTGACCACCGGACGCCCCGCCACCTATTTATGAGCAACGCAATGTTATAACTGAGATTATGATCCTCGGCACACTGTCAATTTTGACAACATACCGAGTCTCAGGGGCTACTATCTATACAGGGCGCATTCTATATGCATAACTGTCACAAGGTACATCATTTTTGCGTACCTCGAACCCCGTCAGTAAGCTTCTGACGGCTTCATGCAATCCACTCTCCGCGGATACAATTCTTTCAATCGCCGTACCCATTAGCGCACGGTGATCTTCTGAGATAGCCGCTCGCCCGAGCGGATCCTTCAGCTCCCCCGACCGCACGCCAGTTGGCGCTGGACCTTCCGGCCCCGCCGAACTCGGGGAAATCCTCCGCGATGACACCTCAGGGTCGTCCGCCTCGCATGAAGGTGCGATAGGTGGAGGCGTTTTGCTCTCCATCATCTCCGGAAGAAGATCCCCCGAAGACGAGCTCTGCTGAGAAGGGCTGATATCCGAACTACAAGGTATACTTTCGGTTATCTTTAGAAATAAATACAGGGATGTTCCTTATTTACAAGACCCCTTCTTTTTACTTACGGCACGCTGGAGGGCTGATCCCCTTGGGGAAATAGTGCGACTGGTTTACTTCCCACGCTGGACTCTCTGACGAAGATTTCTTTCCCCTCTTTGAGGCCTTGACCTCCGGATCTTCCGAAGCGGTCCTATTCTCTCCTTGGAGGGTGGGACTTTTGATCCCTCCTTCCTCGAAAGCCTCCTTCGTGGAGGCAGTTGCTTCCCTGCTCCCCCTTTGCCTTCTTTAAAAGGTGCGGCCTTCAACATCTTGGTCAGCATGGGATCCGGCATGGTCTCTGGGAGGGGAGCCGGACACCTTATCAGCTTTGCCTTCGCTATCCACTCTTGTTCAAGAAACAGCTCCTTTAAGGGCAAGTCTATGATAAATGAACGGACAGCCTGTCCGGATACAGGACTACTTACTTGAGTATCTGACCGATTGCAGCTTAGTCCTGCGTCCTCAGTCAGGTCCGGACACTTTTCTTGTGATCCGAAGAACAGTTTATACATCTCCATGGGCGTCGTACCCATAAAATGTTGGAGAGCTCATGGTCCCTTCGGATTAAATTCCCATGCATCGGAGGGGCGACGTTTGCAGGTAGAAGGCGCCAATCAACATAACCCGCGCCCATCATGCGACTCAGATTGATCTCTCTTTCTTGGAGGTCTCGAATACGGCCCTGCAATGAGGAACGCCCTGATTTGGGCCCCCAGCCGAGCCCCGTCGACCCATGATGCCAGCCGCTGTGGTGGACCTGAGCGGAAGCGGGTGGAGCCACCCATTTGTTGCCCCGGGAGCGGTGATATAAAACCACTCCCTGCTGCCACAAACCAAGCTCCTCTTGAAAAGAGCCCTCGGGCCATGGAGCATCAAAGCACACTTGCTTATGACCGCCCTCCACTTTTCTGCTTGTTGCCCCTCGATCATCTTCGGCTCCACCTTGAAGGTCTTGAGACACAATCCAAAGTGAGGGGTAATATGGAGGAAGGCCTCGCATACGACAATGAACGACGAGATATGGAGGATGGAATCCGAATTCAAGTCATGGAAATCCAGCCCATAATAAAACATGAGCCCCCACACAAAGAGATCCGTTGGGAAGCCTAAACCCCGAAGGAAGTGAGACACGAACACCACGCTCTCGCCGGTCTCGGGAGTGGGAATGACCTGCCCTGGAGCAGGCAGCCTATGTGAAATCTCGCCGGTTAGATACCTGGCGTCTCGCAGCTTTAGCACATATTCTTCTGTGACGGAAGAAGACATCCATCGACCGAGCTGGTCGGAGACGGACATCATCGAAGGTCCGAAGCGCCTAAATCTGAAGCTTTGGGTATTAGAACTCGAAGCGCGAGGCGAACACGATGGAGGGTGAAAAAAGAAGGGGGGCCTTGGTCTCATTATAAAGAGGTTGAATACCAAGAGCCCTCCCCGTGGTCGATTGGGAGTCGCCTTCGATAGAGGAGACGTGCCAACGGACACGGTTGGGTTACCCACGTCCGTATTGATGAGAATCCCGGAATAAGGGGGCATGATCTACGCTTTGATAAAACGTGCCAAGGAAATTGCCTCGCTAAACGCGCTGAGGTGGACAGTAAAACGATTCGAATAAAGGCCTGGCCGTGGTGTGATGTCACACCGCGGAATACGTCAGCAGATCTACGCAAAAGTTATTCTCTCTACGGTAGTATGTGGAACTTGTTTTGCAGAGCCGGACACTATCCTGGTGTTCAAAATCTTCTATGAAGTATTCGGAGGAGGAACCCGCCTTGCAATGCCGAAGACAATATGCGCCGGACTCGTCATCATTGAAGCCTGGTTCAGGGGCTACTGAGGGAGTCCTGGATTAGGGGGTGTCCGGATAGCCGAACTATCATCGTTGGCCGGACTCCTGGACTATGGAGATACAAGATTGAAGACTTCGTCCTGTGTCCGGATGGGACTTTCCTTGGCGTGGAAGGCAAGCTTGGCGATACGGATATGTAGGTCTCCTACCATTGTAACCGACTCTGTGTAACCCTAACCCTATTCGATGTCTATATAAACCGAAGGGTTTTAGTCCGTAGGGATCTAACAACAATCATACCATAGGCTAGCTTCTAGGGTTTAGCCTCTCTATCTCGTGGTAGATCTACTCTTGTACTACCCATATCATCAATATTAATCAAGCAGGAGTAGGGTATTACCTCCATCGAGAGGGCCCGAACCTGGGTAAAAACATCGTGTCGCTTGTCTCCTGTTACCATCCGCCTAGACGCACAGTTCGGGAGCCCCTACCCGAGATCCGCCGGTTTTGACACCGACAGTCACTGTATGGTCTATATCATTCTTGTTTATGTTGCCAAATCAAGATAGATACAGTTCGAATCATATCTATTTAAGACAAAGCAGCATAGACAGAATATAAGTGTGGGAAACTACACAACAATAACAACACTTGTAATGTGCATGGCATGATAATATAACTGTTTATTCAATTGAAACTGAAATCAACATAGAGCGAGTTACAACATCAAACAGCCAAACACGTTGAAGAAATAGGTTTAAAACAAGCCTGTTGCGCCATTGGAGTTTCAATTGCATCCTTCAAATTTGAAATTGGTTGGTATCAAGAATACAAATGATGCAAGAGCAAAGTAGTATAAACCATAGCTACGTGAATCTGACTTGAGAACAATTCTTCTTCCGCTTTAAGCATTGACTTCGGGTTCGGAGTGGTGGTCCTCGTGATTTGGGCAATCGTAGTTGCCTTACTAACTGCCGTGTTTGGGTGCTCTGTGGTGGAGACGGTGCTTTGTCAACGGAACCAGGTGTCCATCTGCTGGGGTTGGGGTTAGAAGGGGTGTAGCTGGTTCTCTGTCCAACTGGGTAGGGGTACAATCTACATGAGTGTGGGTTATGTGTGGTGGGGCTGGTTCTTGGGAAAGTACAACCGTGGTTCTATCTGCATCGACAGGTAGCACGATCTTTTCTGAAGACCGTGTTTTTACTCCCACAGATACTGCCATCACTCCCTCCAATTGAAATGGTTGATAAACAAGAAAATTAATTGAATGTACAGACATTGTAAGATAGACATGTGCAATGGATAGTAGGGAAGAAAACAGGGCATGAAATAATTCACATTTATGTTGTCTAAGCAAACATAATAGCAGGACATAATTTCACATATATGATGGCTAATTAAACAGGATAGCATGACACAATTTCACATGTATGATGACTAACTAAACAGGATAGAATGACATACTTCAAAATATGATGACTATGTAAACAGGATGACATGATATAACTATACGATGTGTCTATTAAAGTGGTTGGCATGCCATAAATCACAAACATGCCGTCGATGGAAACATGATGGCATGATATGATTCACGGATAGAATGACATAATTTAAAATATGATGACTATGTAAACAGGATGAGATGATATAACTATATTATGTCTTTAGAAAATGGGTTGGCATGCGATAATTCAGATACATGCTGTCTATGTAAACATCATGGCATGACATAATTCAAATACATGATTTATATACTAAGGAAGTGAGCAGAGGGCACTCGCATATATGATGTGTCAACTAAGGAGATGGCATTCAATATTGTGTATATGATGTAAAAACTAAGCATTGCAATACAACATATGCATTATATGAGTAATATAACCCTGCCAAGTTTGAGCATACACCTCAGGGGGATAATAGGACTGGTCATCTGCCTCTGAATCCTCCTCTAAAGAGCTATTTGTAACCAGCAAGATATCTGCTTCAGCAGGTAGCATTGTCTACTTTAAAGACCTTGTTTTCACTCCAGATTTCTCCATCACCAATTCAAATGGCTGATGCACAGGAAGAGCAGTTGAATATACAAACATTGTCGACAAAAGCAATGAGAAATACAAAAAGACGGCATGATATAATTCACATATATGATGCTTGCCTAAACAGCATGGCATTTCATAATTCACATGCATAATGCCTTGCAACAAGATAACATTGCATAATTCACATATATAATGTCTTGCAACAAGATGGCATATAGTAATTAGACACTAAACAGGTGGCATTCACACAAAGCATGTCTAAACTAAGAAAATGACATAGCAATGCAAGATACCATACGCACGATATGAGCAACATAACCCTGCCAAGTTAGGGCATGCACCTCGGGGGGGAAATATGACTGGTCATCTGTCTCTGAATCCTCCTCTGAGGAGCTATCGGTAACCAGCAAGACATGTGCTTCATTAAATAGCATTGTCTGCTCTGAAGACCTTGTTTCCACTCCAGATTTTTCCATGACCGTGCCGAATGGCTGATGCACAGGAAGAGTAATTGAATGTACTAAAATTGTTGACAAATTTAACACGTAATAAAAAATGATGGCATGATATAATTCACATATAAGATGACCACAACTGTGGTGGCATTGCAAAATTCACATATATGATGCCTGGCTAGACAAGATGGCATTGCATGATTCACATATACGATAAAGAAACTAAACAGACGGCATTAACACAAAGCATGTCTAAACTAAGTAGATGACATCTTTAATGTATACAGTAAGTAATGCAAGGCACCATATGCATGATATTACCAACATCAGCATGCCAAGTTAGAGGGAAGACCTCATGGGGTAAATAGGAGTGGTCTTCTCCTTCTGAATCCCCCTCAGAACAGTTTATCTTCCTCTTGATTACGATCCGAAATGGGTGGAGGGGGGGCTGCCTTTGCGCCCACCATGGAACGACGTCTGCATGAAATTTATTGCCACGCAAGGCTCGTCTCTTTTGCTCTACATGATCAGTTCCATTGTGTACAATAACTGGCATGCATAGGAATAAAACATAGTGAGATTGTGTAAGGAATGCATGCACAAATCCAGAGTGATGGTAGCAAACTGTGGATAGACCCAAAACCAATGATAGCAGGCAGATAATAGCTTTAGTTAAAAAATACAGATAATGGCTCCTTTAATGTTGTTTGCACCCAACATGAAACTCATAGTAGACACCAGAGATTAACCAGATAGTAGAAAGATAGTATTGATTGCTGCCCCAATATGTACCCCACAACCATTTAAAAACTCAAGTTTCAGCATTAGTTTGGACCTGACTCGGAGTCTAATAGGTGAACATGACGATGATGTAGCATGTCATCATATTAAGCGACGCATAACGTAAGCAGACACGGAAGAGTGCGACCTCTCTTGCGGACCCGTGTAGTCCTCAAGGTCATCTGCTCAATTGATGATGGTAATGCAGTTGTCGTGGCTGCGGCGGGAAGAAGATCTGAGGCGGCGAAATACAGTCTGGAGAGCGGATCCCTGTTGTGGTGAACCCTTCCGTCGTTGCAGCAGCTGAGCTGGGGTGGAACACAGCCCCGCAGGAGCAGGACAAATCACACAAGGTTTTCTTTCACACATATCTGTAGCAGAAGTAATTGAGTAAGGGCTTGTTTGAATTTGAGGATTTTAACAATGTGGGTATAGGAAATAGACAGGAATAGGATAGGAATGCACGTGCAAAACAGAGAATTTAAAAACACAGGATTTCTGCCAATCTGGGTGTTTGATTCACAACAATTGGAAGATCACAGGATGCAAAAAAGCAAGGTGAGATTAAGTCAAATCACAAGAAAATGTACGGTTATAATGCTATTATGCTACTATCTCTTAGTCTTGTGCTTGATGAACAGAATATGAAAAGGAGGAGAAGTGGAAATTAGAATTCCTATGGTTTTTCTTTCAAGGAGACACTAAAGGAACAAATCCTACAGTTTTCCTTTGCTCCATTCCTTTGCACCAAATTCATGAAAAGTAGTACCATAGGAAACTTTCCAATTCCTATGTTTTTCATTCACTTTTCCTTTCAAGCACTAGCGATTCTAGTAGGCAGGCTTGAGCAAGGAAAATCTTACAGTAAAAAAATGTTTTTGTGCTACTTCTATTACTTTGGACCCAGGCCACTGCCATACTAGCTCAACTCCCAGGCCCATTGACAAATGCACAGCTCAAACACGCAGAGATAAATAATGATGGCGTTCAAGAGAGTCCATCACGGATAGCTAAGTTGCCTAGTACCTCACTGCTTGTCATATAAAATAATCGTATTTCCTGTTACTACGAGTGCTCGGTGGACAATATATATAACATGTAGAGTAAAAAAGAGATGCAACAAGTGTACAACCTCTTTGGCGAAGCCATGTCGATCTCAGCATGATAGGGTTGGCCGGTGAGGATGCTCCGACTGACTTTGCTGTCGGAGGAGGGGAAGAAGATCTTAGGCGTCCGGAGATGGAGCCCGAGGTACTGCTCCGCTGTGATGGAGGGTTTCATCGTTGGAGCAGCTCCGGTGAGTTGGACGACGCCGAGGCTGAAGCAGGACAAGAGAGACAACGAACAACGTTAACTCGAGTGGAATTCTAATAGCATCTCCAATACATGACGTAAAATACATAACCACAAAGTGCTAGATGTAAAATACATCAGCCGCTCATCTCTCGAACTTAATCGTCAAACTGAACTTAACCGTCGAAACTGAATTTTGCCGTCAAACTGAATTTTGTCATTTAAACCGAACGCACTAGCAAGGTGAGGCTACACGTCGGTCGACTGACTTTTTCATCAATGGTCAGTCTATTTTGCAGCCGTTGGATACGAAATCAAGGGCCTGCGGTTCATCTTCAACCTCCAACCCCCTGAGCCGCCAGCCACCACCGGCCAAACAAAGCTCGCCGCCGCCCATGTCGGCGGTGCGCCACCCGCCCGCCCAAAACACTCCCCATCGCCGTCCACCGCCCAGCCATCCCTCTAGACCCCCCGTGCCGAAGCTTTTTCTCCAAGGATCCCCACGCCATCGCCTCGCCAACGCCCCGCCACCGCCGCCACCACCGCCCTTCCGAACCCTAAGATAGATAGTGGGTACCTCTCAATGAGCCCCCCTCCCGCTGCGGTTGGTTCTTCCTTCGCCCTGAGACCCCCGCCCACCCCTAAAAATCAATCGACCCAAAAGTCGATTCAGTCGATCAAGTGTAGCTAAATCGAGCAGCATCGCAAGCAAGAGCAAGAGCGAGAGCAGCAGCGCGAGCAAGAACAATAGCAAGAGCAGACCAGACAGGGGACCGAGAGCAAGAGCAGAGCAGCAGCGCGAGCGAGAGCTAAAGCAGCAGCAACTCCTACTGATGTGGACGTCGCCGCCAAGGGAGCGACGCCGTGGAGGAAGTGGCCGGCGACGCCGCCGTGGATGGAGCCGCGCCGTGTCGGCTCGGGACCGAGCGCTGTCAGCACCGTGAGATCGAATCAAGAAGAAAATGCGGCGATTAGTGTACAACCTCTTTGGTAGCGCCGATTAGGCCGCAGCTTCATCCGAGGAAACGGTGATGATGATGCTCTTCCGATGATGCAGATGAAGACGGTGGTGTGGGAATGGAGGTGGCGTGAAAGACAAGGGGAACGTTGGGGCAGCTCCTTGGAGGTGGAGGACGGGGTGGCTGAACCGGCGGGCTGATGAGATCGATGACGGATCCTCATCCGGTACGGTGGATGAGGGACGTCGAGGTGTTGCTGTGGACGACGTCGTCGGGGAAGAGGCTCCGGCTGGGTGGCGGACGGAGCAGGGTGTGGGGTTTCGTCTCGGGTTTTCGCAGCCTCGGTGTATGAATGGGTGGGCGGATGGGATGGCAGTGGGGAACCATCGCTTAGAGACGCGCTTGTCCAAAATGTGGGGTAAGTTACGTAAGTACCCCCCACTGAATTGAGGTGGTTCTTTCGGTTCAGGGGTACCAAGGGCATTTCGTGTGTCGGGATTTCACAGGAGGTGGGAGTTTTCGCGCGCATTGTAATTTCGGAATAGCAAGGCGCAGGTTGAGATGGAGGGAGTTGTCAGAGCACAACGAGACAAATATATATCTTAAATATTTCGGGCTAACAAGGCACGGGTTGAAGAGGCGGGAGTTTCGCAGCACGATAGACAGAGACGCTAGCTTGAATTTTCGGCATAACAAGGCGCGGCTTGAAATTTCGGAAGAACAAGCTTAACGTGTACCCAAAAAAAAGACAATTTGCACCTCAACACGCACAACACACACACACAAACACCATTTAGACTAGAGTAAGGTACACGTGCATTGCACGCATGAGATTTGGCAACCAAATTATGAATAAATACCACATTATAGCATGCAAGCTTTGAGTCATATATGCATGATGTAGATGTTCGTTAATTCTTATAGTTCATTTCATTCAAAATCATCTATTTTTTATAAGAAAGCTAATCTATTTTAAGATTCATGGAATTGTGCGTTGTAAGACATAAAGTAAAAACAAATAATGGCAAATCATGTAGATAAACATTTGGGCAATTCTGATACGGAAGATTCTAGAACAAATAAGAAGTGCTTGTGTTTTGATGTTTGTGCATTATGCTTAAGTTCAACCATGGACTCTTCTAGATTATACATGTGGCGAAATCTGGTGGAATCTAGATGATATCCAACGGCCAATAGTCCTCAAATTTTCCATCTTTGGACCATCGGATTCGCCTCATCCAACGACCATCTTTCAAAGTTAAAGTTACCCGCACACAATATAAAAAAATATATAATATAATATATATAGGGGTATAGATATAGATATGTGATGCGAAGCCGCCCGTCATCTCCAATTAGAATAGTGTGTCTGTGCACGGATGCGACGTGGCCAAATGATGTCTGCCATCGGTATCTCAAATTCAAATCAATCTGACCTTGTTCAATGTGTCTACATTACAAAATGCTCGTTTCCAAACCACACCACGCATATCTCCATTATATTCACGCATGCATGGGTTTCAGACATCAGGATCTCTTATTCAAATATTTGAATTCAACTTTACATTGATTATGACCTCAACTATTCTTTTACACCCACACAGTAGTCTTCTCTTTATAATTGTACCACTAACTTTCTCTCGTGCATGCATGCACACACACTACCAGTCGGCATTATCCCTCGCACGCATGCAATCTTTTTCTTCAGGTCAGTCTCCCATGAAGGCACACACCCACACACATCCCCCTCTCCATCATATCGGGCATTCTTTATCTCTCACGTGTGCATGCACAATGATCGATGTTCCTCTATGTATGTGTGTATATAGCTAGGTCTTTTGTAGTTTTCCACACAAACCGATCAATCGATATATCCAGTGAGGTCTCACCCTCTTTCCCACGTCCACATCGATCAATCTACACCTCTCTATATAGGATTAACATATATAGCTAATACACCCACATTAATTATATATCCAACGTCCCCTCTCATCATCCATGCCTTCCGCTTCATCTCTCAGACGCGTGCACAATGGCGAAGACAGGGGGCAGTAAGGGCCCTGCCTCCCCTAACATCACTATATATTGAGGCTAATATGAATGTGATCATTAGAAAATTGTTGCTAAAAAGGTTTAATTTCATGAATTGACCCTCCTCGTAAAGGATAAGCAATGCTTGGTCCCCTAGCTCATTTATTTTTCATGGCTCCGCCACTGCGTGCAACAACACACGTGTTCGCCCCCTCTCTCTAAATATCGATCTCGTACTTGTGCATTCCTTCAAAGTCTCCCTCCACTCGGCCCCTCGCACCATCTTCTAGCCCCCCACCGGATTTTGCCACATGTACAATCTAGCAGACTCCATGGTTGAACTTAAGCATAATGCACAAACCTCAAAACAACAGTGGTTCTCTTTTGTTCTAGAATCTTCTGTATCATAACTGCCCAAACTTTTTTTCTAGTTTAATTGCCATTATTTATTTTTACTTTATGCTTTACAACACACAATTCCATGAATCATAAAATAGATTAAGGGCTTCTTTGATTCAAAGGATTCTCAAACGAGTTTTGGAGGATTCTAATCATTAGGAATTTTTCCTATCTTGGTTGTTTGATTCGTAGGATTGTAAACCATAGGAATTTTTCCATATGATGCATTTGCACTAGATTTCATAGGAAACATCCCATCCAAAGAATTCTGCGTTTTTTCCATGCACAATCAAACACTCGTACAATCATGTAGGATTCAAGACGACATTCCACTATAATCCCATGTTTTTCCTATTCCCACGTTCTTAGCTTTTTTTATAAAAACTAAGAGGGTGCTTGGATCCAAGGGACTTATTTTAGTCTGACTAAAAATAGTCTCTTTAAGAGACTAAAGTTCCAAGCACCCCTGACTAAAGAGGGGCTAAAACTAGTCTTGAGACTAAATTTTTTTAGTCAGGGTTACCCCTACTAAAATGTGGATTAGTCCTCTCTCTCCTTATTTAACTCCTCTCCTTTAACACGGGCGATTTCTGGATTGGAGGGTTTGGAGGATAATAAATGCTCATTAACTTGATTTTAGTCTCCTTAGTATTTGGATCCAAGCATGGATGAGGCTAGCATGTTTTAGTCTCACTACTTTTAGTCATGGGACTAAAACGTATCCAAGCACCCTCTAATTGATTTTGAATGAGATGAACTATAAGAATTAAACGAAGGGCTACATTAGGCATATATGACTCAGAGCTTACATGCTATAGTGTGGTATTTATTCATAATTTGGTTGCAAAATCTGATGCGTGCAATGCACGTGTACCTTACTAGTACTTCGAGTATGTGCAAAACACGTAAATTAGAATACCAATGGCACGCTATACAATGTCTCTCTTACAGTTCATGAAGCCACGTGGCACATGTGGAGGCGTTGTCGCGACCTCCTTGCGAGGATTGATCACAGTGACGTGCTGCTGGTTCTAGAAGAATGTACTCGTCCTCCCTGAGCCATACTGGCGGTACATGCACGAAGCGAAGATGTGCAAGCACGCCACGCACGCACTCATTCCCTCGCACGCACACGCGGGTACACGGGCGGACGCAATTTTGTACCAAGATCCACCCCATGTGATAATTTGACGCGTGTAAAGTCGTTCACTTCATTGATGGTCAATTAATACAGGGCATGCAAATTGAGTGGACGTGAGGGCGGAAGAAAGATATTATTACCCCACTGCACGCATGCGAGTAGTTAAATCGTGGGTTGCTAAGTAGTACTTCCATTGGTCTCCTTCGTATTTTTTGCCAATTTTTGATAGTGACATAATATTTACGCATTTGAGCAGTGTAGTACTTGAAATTTATGTTCCGCTAAACTCATCGGGAGCCGTTTCGGGCCTCGAAACCAAAACCATCAATTAATCTTTACCTTGTTCCCATCATACAAAAGCCTGCTCACACCTACTAGTACGTACCAAACCTGAACGTGTCCCCACTATGCAGGTATTAGTACTAGTGCTAGTACTTAGGTTATAAAAAGGGGAACTACCTAACCGAAAATTACTCTACCTTTCCTCCTCATAAGTGCTTCTTCTTCGTCCGTTGTTGCCATGGCCGGTGAGCAGAGCACTCGGTCGAGAACTACTCGTAACAAGGGAGCGGCAACCAAGGTTGTGGACAAAAAAGAGAGGGCTCGCCGCCACGCAGAGACCTCGAAAGATCTCTCAAGGGCAGGTGATGGCTCCCAGGAGCGCCCTAGCCGCGGAGGCGAACATGCCGAGCCAGCGGAGCTGGAGTCATTATTCCTCGACGGCATGCCCGATCAGCTCAATAAGCACCTCAATAAGTAGAAGGAGTTCATCCAAGGCTTGATGGAGTTGCTGAAGGAGAGCCTCGACGACATGCCCGCTGAGCTCAATCAACAGGGGGAGTTGACCGCCGGCTTGGTGATGCTGCTGAAGAAGAGCATTGCCTCGGAGAAGAAGGCGACCGGCGAAATCCTGCGACTTCAGGAGGACAAGGCGAAGCTCTGCCACGAGATCGACCTGTTGAAGGAGAAGAACGCTGGCTAGAAGAAGCTGCATGAGAATAGTAGTACCTCAATGAAGATGCTGCAGGCCCTCGTCATGGAACAGAAGGAGGAGTTGGTGAAGCTCCGCATCGAGCACCCGGCTGCTGTCAAGGTACGTAATGCGGCCGTGGAACAGATGATGAAGGCTCGCCTCGAGAAATCCCACGTCATGGACAGAATGAAGAAGATGGCGGAGGAGACGCGCAAGGAGATGGATGTTGTGGAGGCGATGAAGAAGCAGTTACGACTACGCGGCGAATTAGATCATTTGGGGTGATAATCTTCCTTCTTCTTTTGCTGTTGTGTTTCATCTTTTGCTTCGGGTGTTCCGCCGCACGTGTCATGTTCTCTGCGAGGCATGAATAGTACAATGGTTTTTTAGGGAATGAATAGAATAATGCTAAAAATGAGATGACTAGAAAATTAGATCATTTTTTATCGCCATATGGCACTGGGCTGCCGTGTTTCGTGCTCCTCCGTCGCAGTACTACTCCAGTGGAAAACTTGAGTATACCGCACGGTTCTTTGCTCCTCCTCGATCAGGTCGTTGGCGCATTTATAAGAGCAGCCAAATCACAAGGCCCCGCCTTCCAGCAGTAATGAGCCGTCAAATCACAAAGGCCCTCGCCTCTCGTGAAACCGACCAAGCTAGACTGTCCCGCCCTCTAGCCTTTTAAAAATGTATACTTTTGTACAACAAGAGTATCGATGGATTGCGCCATGGAGCAAAACTTGAAATTAAAAAGGTGGTACATATAGAGAGCGCTGGTCGCCAAATTATGCATATAGTACTATTAAAAAGGCTAGTCACAATAATGGTGTCCAAAGACAACCCACCCCTCAAATAAAACTAAGCACCCCGAATTCTTTGACAAAACTAAGCACCCTGAAATTCTTTGACAATTAAACTACTGGCTATATGATGTTGGCCATATATATTGTAATGCGTATATAATGTGAAGAAAAGAGTGGTAGTACTATACCAACTAAAAGATTAAATGTAAGAAATACTAGTATGTACGTCATCAAGAGTTAAAGTAACAAGAAGAAACATAACATAGTTCTCACTGGGCTCAAAGACAACACACCCCTCAAATTAAATTAAGCACACCTGAAATTAAACTTTGCAACTACCCCGGTAGACACTGCATTAGGACCACCAGGAGCAACGACACTGCCACCTTACTCGGAGTCCTCGTCCACGTCCTCGACCTTGTCCTTGTCCCTCTTCCTCTTGGCCGATAATTCTTTGCTTGAACCGCCAACTTTGCTATTGGTCTTCATACAACCCTTGTAGATATTGAAACAAAGGTAGCCATCCATTGCAGCATAGTGGATGTGGTCTATATCTAGTACATACTGCTGCCATGCATGATAATGAAACGTGTATGGAGGTTTCTCCAGTTTACCGTACGAAGGATGAACCATGGCTCCTGCCAGGGTCAGCATTGAAGGCCGACGAGAGGACACCAGCCGATTCTTTTGGAGGTCGAAGGTGTTGCCTACAACGAGGCCTATCCGGTGGAGGACTTCTTTGTCGTTACCAAAGTCTACAGTAACAAATTTGACTAGGTTGCTCTCGAGGAAGTTCTTAAAATCCTGGCACTCAACGTCGGCATGGCATATGTGGTAGACCAAGCATAAGTCATGCACGCAAACCTAGATCACGGCGGGCTTCTTCCTCTCTTTGTCCTTTAGATCCTTATCTCGTCCCAGGACTGTGGTGTACTCAACATCTAGCCCAGCGACCCACTCATCATCTTAGTCTTTGAACATGCGTCTGAAGCGAGAAAGGCATCCTTTCACCGTCACGGAATAACGGGTGTAGATGACATCGAACTCATCGCCGGTGATGGTTCTGACCTTGTACTCACCGCCGATCAGGGAGATTTGGGACGCCCTGGATTTGGGAGGAGGGTTAGGATTAGTGGAACTGCCGTAATGTGAATGGACGGGACGACTAGGAGCGAACCTCCATAGTATTATAGGACGTGCGGGGACGAGTAGGAGCGAACTGTCAGCGTGCGAACGAAAGGGTAGTGGCTTTCCATTCTCCCATGATACGGGCTTCCGAGAGCCCTTGGATCTGAGATCGAACGGTTGCATGGCATGATTCTAGACCTATGGGTGAATATCCTATCCTAGAGGGTTATTTTGCAAATTTTCAGCAACTTAGCATGCGACCGTTTGATCTCATATCCAAGGGCTGCCAAGAGTCTGCATCATGGTCGCGCCTACCACGCATCACACGTTGCTCACGCGGTCGCGCCCTTGGAGATTTAACACGGTGCGTTAGGCTATCTGATGTTGGCATGTCATACATAGTCATCACTTAGTCACTCATACTACAACAAGGTTGGCTATAAGGTTGGCTGTAAGTGTATTTTTTTAGTCCTCTGTATCTCTTTCTTCTTACTCCCTCCGTCCCATAATATAAGAACATTTTTGACACTAGTGTAGTGCCAAAAACGTTCTTATATTATGGGACACAAGAAGTACTAGTATTTATTGCATTTGCCAAGGAGTGACCTCTTCCAAATGGTGTTGCTAAGTTTGCTTCATTTAATTAGGTATAGACTCAAAATTGTCTTTTCACCTAGGTACACGCGCTTAGCACTATTTCTTCCTTGGGTCACCAAACTAGTCTCTCTCTTCTTGATTAACTTGCCACATCAGACTTTATGCCTATGTGGCAAGCTTAAGCACCTGTAGGAGCAAGTAAGTACAATAGTGCGCTTACATGGCATTTTTGCATATGTGGAGGAAAGAGAGGCAAGGAAAAAGTGGAGAAGTGGGCTCTCATGCAAGAGCCAGCCTCTACTACATGGTGGAGCATTGGGAGAGGCACCAGATGGAGGTGGTCAGAATCAGGAGACTCACGCCCGGTCGTAGCGCCCAGCTTAAAATGATAATGGCAAGTCAAATCACGGGCCCCACCTGTCCCGAAGAATCATTGTCAAATCACAGAGCCCTACGTTTGCAGCAGCCTACTCCCTCGTCTTCTCGCGTCTCTGTCGAACCGACTAGGCAGAACTGCCCCGCCGCCTACCGCGCAGGAAAAGCCCCACCCTCGACTTTAAATAGTATATAGTATACTAATTTTGTATCCATAGATTGCGCCCGCGCCATGGAGCAAAGCGTCTAGAAAACGGAGGTACACATGTACGGAGTATACAAAGACGCCTGCTATGCTCGCTCAAGGCTGCACCTCGGGACGGTCGGTCGGTTAGGCACGCTGCTCTCCGAATGGAACACGCATCATATTGCGTTCGCACACACATGTGGGACGGCAATTGAGAACCGACCATAGGCACACTCCCCAGCCCCGCAAGTTGGGTGACTTAATAGAAGAGGGAGACGAGCGATAGTACTAGAGAAGTGTTGTAGTACTTTGTTGGTGCCTGGACGATCCCTGCAAGACACGGAAGATCAGTTCGTCCATGCATGTGACCAGACTCCAGCACACACGCCTGGATTGACTATCGTCTACATATCGTGCATGCTGTGTTGTACATGGCTGTAGTTGTGGTGAGAAATCTAAAAAAAGGTTTTTTGTCATCTTGCAAAATTAGGTGTCATGTGCTTCGGATCACTGCAAGGGTTAAACAGCGACAACTAAGTTGGGCTAGTCATTGGGGGCACATGCACGAACAGCGACTACTCGGCTGCCATCTAGGTCAAGCCGGCTATGTTAATTTGGACATCTATCGACGGACCCATTTTCTACGAGTTTATCTTTAATTTGAGCTTTCTTCCTCGTCTAGTTTGTCCGTCCGGATTCATGTTGTCTCCTTTGGGCAGTGAGGTTATGATTTCTTGTCATGTGGCATTTTTTCGTGTTATATGTTATAATCCGGCACATCAGATCAAAATGACGACAACTGCGCCTCCGGGCCACGTGCATGAAGACTACTCGACAGTCATTAACAAGGTCAAGCCGGCTCCGGTAGACAAAAGAAAACTAGTACTACTCCACTATATAGGCAGGAGCATCCGCGCTTGCTTGCTAGTGTTGATCTCTTCACACTGTCTCGGTCTCTCCAGATCTAAACACGACAGCGGTGGCCACACTCTCTCTCTCTCTCTGCTCACCGCTGGTCACAGATCCAAATGATCCTCTCCGTCGGGAAGATGAGAAGGTGCAACATTCACACGGTCGCCCTCGCGATGGCTCTTACCCACTGGCCGGGCGCGTCCCGATCAGCCTGCCTTGCCGTTTCTCTCCAAGCACCATGGCGAGGGAGGGCCTCCGACCCTTCTTCTTCCTTGTTGCCGTAGTGTGGGCAGTTCCGCCTCCCGCCGCCCACCTAGCGACATCCCGCCACCATCGTATAACTTCCTTCAAACTGGCCTTGTTTCATTTCCCAAGCTCCCGACGTCGCTGCATTTGTATCTTTTACTATTTCTTAGCCCCCTCAGAGATAGGATCGATCGGCTGTTCGAAACCACCTAATTTTTTACGTTTAAGAGGTAAAACTAGTTCATGCACTCGAATCTAGTACTACTTCGTTCAAACAAGGAAGAAAGGGGGTGGGGGTGGGGGAGGATTTGTTACCTGACTCTAGGACTTGGTCGAAAGAGGAAATAATGGGGGCGAAAAGTAGCAAAGACTCCAACTTGTCTCTAGGTCTAATAGGGAAATAAAGGGAAACACGGTACAAACTCAATATAAACCCGATCTATTGGTTGAAAAAGGAAAGAAAGTGGGGACTAGGGGACAAGTCAACAGAGTAAGTACAACACTAGATTTGCTAGCCTCACACAGTATAAGGTGGCTGTAGCGAACAAAAATGGGGCCAACCCTGGATATCCTGTTCGATGTTTGTTTTCCCGAGCCACTCGATGTAATGCCACCGGTAAAATGTAGCAATGACCGTTAAAAAGTAAGGACACGTTAAACCAATGTTGTTTGCAATGTAATGCCTCCAGTAATATGAATCAATGGCACTTCTTTACATGTCCTGCTAAAATTTCCCATTAAGATAAGTTGGTTCTTTTCGTTAGAAATGCAACTGTCCTGGTCCGCCTACTTCCCGTGGCCAAAGTAATGTCGTATTTAACGGTTGTCATAGTTAATCCTAATGTCCACACTAATATCTAGCAATGCAACTGCTTTAGAAATTGCTACTGTCCTTGTAGGATTGCCATTCAGATAAGGAACATGCTTCTTTTCATTTGATGCATGTTTCATCACTTGTTATTCACCCTCCTTTCCACCTTTTTTGTGCAAACAGAGTGAGGGAGTCCTGGACTAGGGGGTGTCCGGATAGCCGAACTATCATCACGGCCGGACTCCAAGACTATGAAGATACAAGATTGAAGACTTCATCCCGTGTCCGGATGGGACTTTCCTTGGCGTGGAAGGCAAGCTTGGCGATACGGATATGTAGATCTCCTACCATTGTAACCGACTGTGTAACCCTAACCTATCCGGTGTCTATATAAACCGGAGGGTTTTAGTCCGTAGGATGAACAACAATCATACCATAGGCTAGCTTCTAGGGTTTAGCCTCCTTGATCTCGTAGTAGATCTACTCTTGTACCACCCATATCATCAATATTAATCAAGCAGGAGTAGGGTATTACCTCCATTGAGAGGGCCCGAACCTGGGTAAAAACATCGTGTCCCTTGTCTCCTATTACCATCCGCCTAGACGCACAGTTCGGGACCCCCTGCCCGAGATCCGCCAGTTTTGACACCGACATTGGTGCTTTCATTGAGAGTTCCTCTGTATCGTCACCGATAGGCCCGATGGCTCCTTCGATCATCAACAACAATGCGGTCCAGGGTGAGACTTTCTCCCCGGACAGATCTTCGTATTCAGCGGCTTTGCACTGCGGGCCAATTCGCTTGGCCATCTGGAGCAGATCGAAAGTCACGCCCCTGGTCATCAGGTAAGATTTGGAAGCTTGAATTATACGGCCGACATCCGCGGAGACTTGATCTTCGACGGATCCGAGCCATAGCTGCCGCCGCGACCGCTCCTCGATGGGCATGACCTAACTCTGCCGCCGAACAGTGTCCTGGAGGCCGCACTAGTGTCCGCTCCGAACATTGATTCGGAGCCGATCTCGCCGATCGAGGATGGTTGGTTGGACGCCACCTCGGAGGCTGAAATCTTTACGGCGATTAAGGTGAACATAATCCCTGTCCTTCGCGAAGACCATGACTCCCAGGTGCCGGACTCCTCTCCGGACTCCGAACCCTCCGCACCCCTGCCAATCGAATCCGATCGGGTGCCGGTCATGGAGTTCACTGTCGCGGACATCTTTCTGCACTCGTCCTTTGGCGACATCCTGAATTCACTAAAGTCTCTCTCTTTATCCGGAGAGCCATGGCTGGACTACAGTCAGGAAGGTTGGGATGCGGACGTCAAAGAAATTCAACGCCCACCCACCACCCACGTCAGAGCTACCGTCGAAAAGCTTACACGACGTGCTCGATTTCGACTCCGAAGACATCGACGGTATGGACGACGATGTAGGAGACAACCATGAACCAGCGCCTATAGGATGCTGGACAACCACCTCATCCCATGATGTATACATGGTGGATTAACCTAAAGGAAATGAAGACGAGGAACAACGGGACGCTACGAACAATAAATCCCTCGAAAAGCAGTCAAAACGGCAACGTAACCGCCGAACCAAGTCCCGCCTCAACAGAGACCCAGCCACAGAGCAGGGCGAACCGGTGGACGACGAACATGCTATCGAGCAATCGTCTGAACAAGACAACTTGGATAAACAACCCGTCCCCGGCGAAGACAACAGTCCGGACGATCTCACGCCGGACAAATTGTTGGAGCAAAATAACCTCCAGAAAAGGCTCATCGCCACTGCGCGTAGCCTGAAAAAGCAGAAGCGGAAGCTCAAAACAGCGGAAGATGCACTCAGGATCAGATGGAGCAAAGTATTCAACACCGCAGACAAATACGGAGACAGTCGCCGAACAAAGAGCTACCCAAAAAGGAAGCTACTGCCCGAATTTGACGAGGCCTTAGAGCCCCCACAATCAAAAAGTAAGAAGGCCACCCGGTCGGATGGACGACCCCACGGCAAAAAGAGAGCGGTAAATGGCGCCACATTCAAGCCAGTATGCGATCCGCATAAGGATTCACATCAAAAGGATGGCCCAGTTAGGTCCATCTATGGGCCAAGAAAGCAAGCTCTTCAAAGCAATGCAACACGCCAAAAATCCGAACATCACGGCACACCGAATATTGTATGCCGCACATCCCCTATGTTTCACCGATGAGGTGTCGGATCATGAATTCCCAGCCGATTCAAACCCGTGAACATAGAGGCATACGACGGAACAATGACCACTGAGTTCTGGATTGAGGATTACATCCTCCACATACACATGGCTAGAGGAGATGATCTCCACGCCATAAAATACTTACCCTCAAACTAAAAGTGCCACGGCATCGCTTAAAAGCCTCCCCGAAAATACCATTGGAAGCTGGGAGGAGCTCGAGGATGCGTTCGGGCAAATTTTAGGGGACCTATGTCCGCCCTCCGGATGCGCATTTATCTAAGTCACATAACTCAACAGCCCGCGAGTCAGCCCGAAATTCTGGAACAGGTTCCTTACTAAAAAGAACCAAATAGTCGATCGTCTCCGGACGCCGAAGCCTTAGCAGCCTTCAAACACAACATCCGAGACGAATGGCTCGCCAGACACCTCGGCCAAGAAAAGCCAAGAACAACGGCCGCATTAACAAGCCTCATGACCCGCTTTTGCGCGGGAGAGGATAGTGGCTAGCAAGATGCAAAGCACCAGCGACCCAAGTACATCCAAGTCGGATGGAAATGGGAAACCACGGCGCAACAAGGACCAGCGCCGGATTAAAGGGAAAAGTCCAAAGAGCACGGCAGTCAACGTCGGATTCAAAAGCTCACGGTAGAACAATAAAAAACTGCCCCTTAAAGACAATAGCGATGAGCTATCCAACTTAAACAAAATCTTGGACAAGATATATCAAATCCATAGTACTCCCGGGAGGCCTGCAAACCATACCCACAGAAATTGTTGGGTCTTCAAATAGTCTGGCAGACTTAACGCCGAACACAAGGGGCTCGACTCACCAAGTGAAGATGATGACGAGCACCACAAGCAGAGCCCCGGAAAACAAAAGAATTTCCCACAAAAGGTTAAAATAGTAAACACACTTCACGTGATCAAAGGGAAAAACAGAGCGGCGCCCGCCAAAATGCGCGCCGCACAAACTACCCTAGCGGAGTACCAACACTGTTTGTCAAAACCAATCACCTTTGACCATCAGGATTATTCCGAAAGTCGCCATCGTCATCACCAACGCTCCTCTCATTGGGAGAGGGCCAATCTCCATCAACATCTTCACCAGCACCATCTCCTCTTAAAACCCTAGTGGTTTATTTGGTACGTGTAGGTTGCTAGTAGTGTTGATTACTCCTTGTAGTTGATGCTAGTTGGTTTATTTGGTGGAAGATCATATGTTCAGATCCTTTATGCATATTAATACTCCTCTAATTATGAACATGAATATGCTTTGTGAGTAGTTACGTTTGTTCCTGAGGACATGAGAGAAGTCTTACTATTAGTAGTCATGTGAATTTGGTATTCATTCGATATTTTGATGAGATGTATGTTGTCTCTCCTCTAGTGGTGTTATGTGAACGTCAACTACATGACACTTCACCATTATTTGTGCCTAGAGGAAGGCATTGGGAAGTAATAAGTAGATGATGGGTTGCTAGAGTGACAGAAGCTTAAACCCTAGTTTATGTGTTGCTTCGTAAGGGGCTGATTTGGATCCATATGTTTCATGCTATGGTTAGGTTTACCTTAATACTTCTTTTATAGTTGCGGATGCTTGCAATACGAGTTAATCATAAGTGGGATGCTTGTCTAAGTAAGGACAGCACCCAAGCACCGGTCCACTCACATATCAAATTATCAAAGTACTGAACGCGAATCATATGAACGTGATGAAAACTAGCTTGACGATAATTCCCATGTGTCCTCGGGAGCGCTTTTCTCTATATAAGAGTTTGTCCAGGCTTGTCCTTTGCTACAAAAGGCATTGGGCCACCTTGCTGCACTTTATTTACTTTTGTTAATTGTTGCTCGTTACAAATTATCTTATCACAAAACTATCTGTTACCTATAATTTCAGTGCTTGTAGAGAATACCTTGCTGAAACCGGTTATCATTTCCTTCGCTCCTCGTTGGGTTCGCTACTCTTACTTATTGAAAGGACTATGATAGATCCCCTATACTTGTGGGTCATCAAGACTCTTTTCTGGCGCCGTTGCCGGGGAGTGAAGCGCCTTTGGTAGGTGGAATTTGGTAAGGAAATTTTATATAGTGTGCTGAAATTTACTCTCACTTTTTACTATGGAAAGTAATCCTTTGAGGGGCTTGTTCGGGGTATCTTCACCCCGACCAGTAGAGCAAAGAGTTGCTCCTCAACCTACTGAAAATGAAAATGTCTACTTTGAGATTCCTTCGGGTATGATAGAAAAACTGCTAGCTAATCCTTTTGCAGGAGACGGAACAATGCATCCTAATGAGCACCTAATATATGTGGATGAAGTTTATGGATTATTTAAGCTTGCAAGTGTGCCCGACGATGTTATTAAGAAGAAGGTCTTACCTTTATCTTTGAAGGGAGAGGCATTGACATGGTATAGGCTATGTGATGATATGGGATCATGGAACTACAAACGATTGAAATTGGAATTTCATCAGAAGTTTTATCCTATGCATCTTGTTCATCGTGATCGCAATTATATATATAATTTTGGCCTCGTGAAGGAGAAAGCATCGCTCAAGCTTGGGGGAGTCTTAAATCAATGTTATATTCATGCCCCAATCATGAGCTCTCAAGAGAAATGATTATTCAAAAAATTTATGCTCGGCTTTCTGATAACAATCGCACCATGCTCGATACTTCTTGTGCTGGCTCTTTTATGATGAAGACTATTGAATTCAAATGGGATTTATTGGAAAGAATTAAAAGCAACTCTCAAGATTGGGATCTCGACGAAGGTAAGGAGTCGGGTATGACACCTAAGTTTTTTTGTGTTAAATCTTTTATGGATACCGATGTTTTTCGTATTTAGCACTAAATATGGACTTGACTCTGAGATAGTAGTTGCTTTCTGTGAATCTTTTGCTGCTCATGTTGATCTCCCTAAGGAGAAGTGGTTTAAATATCATCCTCCCATAGAAGTAAAATCAGTAGCACCTATTAAAGTTGAAGAAAAGATTATCACTTATAATGATCCTATTGTTCCTACTGCTTATGTTGAGAAACCACCTTTCCCTGTTAGAATAAAGGATCATGCTAAAGCTACAATCAGAGTTCGTAAGAGCAATATTAGAACTTATACACCTCCTGAGCAAGTTAAAGTTGAACCTAATATTGCTATTGTTAAGGATCTCTTGGCAGATAATATTGATGGGCATGTTATTTATTTCTGTGATGAAACTGCTAGAATTGCTAAACCGTGTGCTAAAGATAAACATAGACCTGTGGTAGGCATGCCTGTTATTTATGTTAAAATAGGAGATCATTGTTATCCTGGCTTATGTGATATGGGTGCTAGTGCTAGTGCAATACCTATTGACTTATGCAAAGAAATTATGCATGATATAGCACCTGCTGAGTTAGAAGATATTGATGTCACTATTAAGCTTGCCAATAGAGATACTATATCACCAATTGGAATTGTTAGAGATGTTGATGTCTTGTGTAGGAAAACTAAATATCCTGCTGATTTTCTTGTTCTTGGTTCCCCACAAGATAACTTTTGTCCCATTATATTTGGTAGGCCCTTCTTGAACACTGTTAATGCTAAGATTGTAACATCCCAAAATTCTAAATTTTGGAATGTTATAATAAATAAATAGTTTTGATTGATTGATTGTTTGTTGTGTGATTGATTGAGTGAAATTGAGTGGAATTTGAAACTATATGAAAGTAGAATGAGATGGAATGAAATGACTTTCCCTGACTTTCACTTTGCCTTTTTATATCCATGAATTCAAATTAAATTCAAACACAAAACCCTAGAGAGAAGATGATATGACTTTTCCATTTGAATAAATGAAAAGGGTTTTGAAAAGATTTGAATTCTGTTTAAAAATATTTCAAATTTTAGAAACTTTATGCAACTTAATGATTTTCATGAGAGAACATAAAATGACTTCTTCAATTATATGAAATAAAAGTTGGAAGTTAAAAAGAATCAAATTGAAAGTCATTTGAAGGTATTTTGAAACTCCCCTTCAAAATTTGGAATTATTTGGATTTTATTCAAATGATTTTTCTCCTAAAAATAAATAAATGGAAATATGGGTAAAATGATTCCCTTCAATGGAAAATTAGGAGAAAATAAATTTGAAGTCATTTTGGTATTTTTAAAATGATTTTTATTGGATTTTATTAGAGAAGAAACATTCTTTGTTTTATTTGAATTTTTGTGTATTTTATTTGAAGTCGGAATAAAGTTCATCGTAGGAAATGTTTTTCTGAAAATTTTGATATATATATGTCCTATATAAAAATATATATATTATATATATATTCCCCTCTCCCTAATTCAAAAAAAGAGGACCCCAGCGCCAAAGAAGGCTAACTGCCCAAATGGCCGACAACACCAAGTGGGCCAGCCCAGCCCGAGCCGCCCACGCCTCGAGCCGACGCTAAACCCTCTCCCCTGGCCGCCGGCCACACCCCTCTCTCTCACGACGCTACCGCCCCACCCCTCTCTTTCCTCACCCACGCCTCGCCCACGCCGGAAACCACTGCCCGACCATGGAGACCCCGGATCCTCCCCGATTCGCCTCCTCCAAGCCGGACCCCTATAAATACCCTCCCTCGCCCGTTCAGCCCCTCGCCGCCCTAAACCCTCTTCCTCTACATTCCTCGCTGAATCCGACGCCTCAGCGCCATTGCCGCCCAGAAGCTCCCCAGACCCCAAGGCTCCACCGACTCCACCCCGAACCCCTCGAGCCGCCAAGACTCACGGACGCCTCGCCGTCTTCCCCGACCACCGAGCCATCGCACTGGTTGCCGCCGAGCCACAACCGCTGCCGTTGCCGCCATCATGTGAGTCGCGGAACTCCTCCGTCGTCCGATCTGAAACCAACGCTGATTACATCTCCGAAGGGGTACGGTTTTTCTTAAAAAGACCGGTTTAGTTACTGATTTGAATTACGGTTTAGTTAGCGGTTTAGTTGGACCGCCCGATCGATTTATTTTCAGTTAGCCATGAGCACGCTTTTAGTTATTTGTCGCCCGAGCGTTAGATAGGCCCATTAGCGCAGCTTTTCTTTTTAGTTTTATTTTTCATTTCTGTTTTAACAGAATAGTTTCAGTTTTGTAAAATCCATATCTTTTAGGTTACTTAATATTTTTAATTGATTCTTTTTTTGTTAGTTTTCAAATTTGTTGTAGTTTCTGAAGAAAATATGTTAGGCCATGTTTAAATTATTAGAAATTGTTTTATTTTAATTTTAGACAGATTAGTAATTCTGCTATAAAATGAGTTAGGATTATTATATTTTAGTGATTCTTTTTGTCACTGCTTTGTTTTGACTTTGCCTAGCAACAGGGATTTATTTGTGTATTTTAGATTTAATAAAAAAAATAGTTTTAATCAAAATCATGTGTTTCTTATTTATTTAACTAGCTACTGTTTTCCTATTGTTTTATTTAGTAAATAATTTTATTTTACCTATGTCAATGTTTATTTTAGATTAGTTTCTGTAGTTTAAGAACATGAACTTTTATTTACAATAAATAAAATTTTTATTTTATTTTTTCTTGCTAGGATTGTTTTAGGCCTAATAGGAGTTTTATAATAGCTTTTAAGGTGATTCTTTTTGCTCCTAGTTGCTTGATGATTTCTTTTCAGTTAGGTAGCATAAACCCATGCTTAGGTTCTGTTAAGAAAAGTTTTAGTTGTGTAAAACTATTTTTTAGTTGATGCTTGATGTGGTGAAAACCTTGATTTGTTTTCTCCGAGTTTTCTTTGGTAGTTTTGTTGTGTAGTTTTCCTTTGTTTTTATTTGGTGTCCCTTGATTTGCATTTTAATTGTTGGTTTTATTATGAGTGTTAGAATTGTTTGCTAGGATGTTTGCTTATATGAATGCTATGACTATATAGATTTTCATCGGAGGGACGAATAGTTCTACCAAGTCATTATTCGAGAGTGTTGTTATCTTCGGAATTGATAACTTAATTGTGGGCAACATATGATGATTTTGGGCTATGAGACATCGGTTGGCGGAACCATGTCATGATAGAAAACTCCATAGTACAGACTTCATTTATTCCTTTGATGTAGGGAAAATAAATCAGCTTTTACGCAAAACAAAACTCGTATACGTGAGCCACAAAGCCATATTGCATATAGTATAGTTTTATCATATGTTTTCTCATGTTGTGATCTTGCCGGTACATTCAATGTAATCGACCTACACGGCTGCAACGTATCATGTTGCGTATATTTACTCCGACGAGTAAGAGTTACTTACAGTGGTTACGGTCTACACTCAACCTACCGATGGCGTTGATGGGACTCCACACCCGATTACTTGTTTCCGCCGAGACTTATGAGGTATATATCAGTTTTACGTTAATTATACATGTGATTGCACTTTGATATATACATTGATGTACCGTGTGCCAAAGATACCGATCCGTGGATGGCACAGATACGTAGGCTTGACCGTCTGAGGTCGGGTCGCTACATGAATATGGTATCGAGCACATGTTGACTGTAGGACGTGACCCTAGAAATCGGAAAGCCCCTTGGACAGGATATCTCAAAACTTTATTTTCAAAAAGACTCTTACTCCTCATCTTTTCTGATTTTATCAAATAGACACTCTCACCTCAAATAGTTAGAATATACACCTTTCCCTTTTGACCACACGGAAGATCAATCAAGTCGCTCCAAGAATTAAAGATATCGGACAACCGATGGCCATTTCAGAGTAAAGAGGATTTCACCATGCGTTGGAAGAATTGCAGCTGCAACAATTGAAGACTCAAGACTTGAAGAATTTGAAGTTCCTCAAGAATTATTTGACCTTTAGAGACCAAACCCTGTTATACACCCACGTTAGATGCGACGATTTGTGAGCTGTCATTTGTTTGATGTTTTCCGACAGCAAAAAATTAAAACTTGTTTCTTCAAAAACTATCGCTTTTATTGTGTGTATCCCTCCCCACCTCTCTCATATCTCATCCCAAAACTTTTGGACCCCATAGATGATGAATGAAGTTGGACTGATATTCTCTGGACCGAAGACTCGGCCGGAGGCATAGCTATGGATTCAGAACATGGATAATCACTTCGGGAGCAATTTGGTTTCAAGGAAGAATGAAGTATCGTGACGCTCTTCAAGATTTCTTTGAAGGAAGTGCTGCAACATGGTGGCAGATGCATCAAGCTATACAGGGATGGAATGGAGCAAAGACTTGGGAAGAATTCAAGAAGACTCTCTTGAGGTCCCGTCTTACCCGGAAGCACCATGATACACCAAGAAATAAACCTTGTGCTTGCAAGATTTGCGGAGAAATAGGACACACCCAGGAGGAACACAAGGATGGATGCCCTCATTGTGAGGAGAAACACCCACCGAGGAATGCCCAACTAGTCAGTGACTTGTTTCTTGTGTGAAGGAACCACCCACTACCCGACCCAAAGGTCACATTTACCCCATGGTGCAACAAACTATTCAGGAGCAAGAAGAAGGAATGAAAGAAGCCCTCCGAGAAGTTATGAAAGAACCTGTGATGAAGGAATGTTTTGAAGACCCCGATGGAGAAGGCCTAATCAGATTCTACTCCAACGCTTGCTATTCATGTGGAGAAGAAGGACATTTTTCGCAGATTGCACCAAGGAAAGAAATGAGTATCTGGGATATTTCCACAGCAGAAGTGAAGTTTGACCCTCGGAAATAGAAGCTCGATCATTACAGAGAAATCCAGAAGAGAAAAAGAAGGCAACCCTAGAACAACACAATTTTCGCAGAGAAGGACCTGAGTCATATCACTTGTTACAGTGCAAGGATTTAGGTCATTACGCTAGTAAATGTCCGTAAAAGAAGCCAAGAATACAAGGAGCCTACATAATCACAAAGAAGCCCCGAGACATGTCGGAAGTCATTTGTTTTCGCTGCAAGGAAGCAGGACATTATGCTACTAAATGTCACAACAAGATGAAAGCTGGAGTTGAGTAGTTGGAATTTTAATATTGGAAACAAGAGTAGTATAAAGCAATTTCATTTTCATGAGTTCAATGAGTTGAGTTATGTAATGGGTGCTCAGAGTTTGTAATGGATTCATGAAATCAATAAAGTTAAGGTGACGTGTTTTCATATGTTTAATTGTATGAGTTGTTACTCTGTGAACAAATATTTTGACCATTTTTGAGGATATGAGAAATATGGTCTATGGATGGATTTGTGAATTTCATTATAAGGGTGAAAGTACCCTATGAAGAACACTAGACCAATGGAAATGGAAATGTGTCCCACAAAAGTTGGAGTTTGGAAAAAATGAGTTGAAGTTTTATCTTTGATACGATGGTATTAAGAAATGAGATGTTATTGGATTTAAAGTGGTGTAATGTTGGAAAATGGAGCAATTGTAACTCCAAGGATGAGTGAAATTGGTACAAGTGTTGAAGTGGGCTCATAACCCATGTGCCCAGGAATTAATAAGGGTCAGGTACCCACTGGAGGAATTTTGGGAATAGACTACGATTTGATCAACCGACGATTCTATAGGAGTTTACGCAAAACCTGAGAGTTGTTAAGGAACGATAGATGTTTGTTTGGTCGGCAGAATCAATGGATTTTCCGAACTTGGTTCGTCGACAAGAGAAATTCTGCAATGCTTGTGAGGATGACCGAGTGTTAGAATGCGAGATTCGCAAAACCATGTACAAGGTAATGATTTGGGTGCGGGATGGATTGATCACCATACCGACTTACTCTTATTATTCGCTTTGCTATATGGGATGGTAAATCTGAGTGACTTACCTATAGTAGAGAGAGACGATCAAAACCTTGTTTGAACCTTAGAATGGTATAAGAATTTTTCCCCTTGTACAAGGCAGTTGTTGCCAACCGTAGGTTATACGATGAGGTTCAACCCAGACCCATTTCCTGCAAGACAAACCATGAATTGTCGACCACCATGAGATTTTCGATAGTTGTTTAGTATTGGCGACAGACCCGTCGGAAATGAAGACCCAGTCTCGGAAGAACTTCACCAGGATGAAAGGACACGTGTTGAGAAAAAGGTTATACCCTACCGAAAGAGCCTCAGTGAAACCCGGAGCGACACTGTCAACCCAAAAGGATGGAGTACATGAATTTTGTCTGAACCGTAACCATGCTTCTAAGTGTGGTAGCACACTAGACCATACAGATCAATGGATTTGCTAGAAGACCCCCAAACCCTGACCTTTTCTTCCAAGCCTCTTCGAATCTCGAGGACGAGATTCATTTTAAGTGTGGTAGATTTGTAACATCCCAAAATTCTAAATTTTGGAATGTTATAATAAATAAATAGTTTTGATTGATTGATTGTTTGTTGTGTGATTGATTGAGTGAAATTGAGTGGAATTTGAAACCTTTTGAAAGTTGAATGAGAGGGAATGAAATGACTTTCCCTGACTTTCACTTTTCCTTTTTATATCCATGAATTCAAATTCAATTCAAACACAAAACCCTAGAGAGAAGATGATATGACTTCTTCCATTTGAATAAATGAAAAGGGTTTTGAAAAGATTTGAATTTCGCTTTAAAAATATTTCAAATTTTAGAAACTTTATGCAACTTAATGATTTTCATGAGAGAAGATAAAATGACTTCTTCAATTATATGAAATATGAGTTGGAAGTTAAAAAGAATCAAACTGAGAGTCATTTGAAGGTATTTTGAAACTCCCCTTCAAAATTTGGAATTATTTGGATTTTATTCAAATGATTTTTCTCCTAAAAATAAATAAATGGAAATATGGGTAAAATGATTCCCTTCAATGGAAAATTAGGAGAAAATAAATTTGAAGTCATTTTGGTATTTTGAAAATGATTTTTATTGGATTTTATTAGAGCAGAATCATTCTTTGTTTTATTTGAATTTTTGTGTATTTTATTTGAAGCTGGATTAAAGTTCATCGTGTAGGAAATGTTTTTCTGAAAATTTTGATATATATATGTCCTATATAAAAATATATATTATATATATATTCCCTCTCCCTAATTCAAAAAGGAGGACCCCCAGCGCCAGCCAACCGGCCCATTGACTGACAAATTTCACCACCATGGGCCAGCCTCAGCCCGAGCTGCCCACGCCCGAGCCGACGCTACTCAAACCCTCTCCCTCGGTCGCCCGCTCGCCACCGCCTCTCTCTCACGACGCTACTGCCCCACCCTCTCTTTCCCTCGCCACGCCTCGCCCCACGCAGAAACCACCACACACAAGACCACGGAGACCCCGGATCCTCCCCGATTCGCCTCCTCCAAGCCGACCCCCCTATAAATACCCCTCCCTCGCCCGCCCTCGCCGCCCTAAACCTCTTCCTCGCCATGATTCCTCTGAATCCGACGCCTCCAAGGCCATTGCCGCCCGCCGAGCTCCACAGACTTCTGAGCTCCACCGACTCCACCCCGAACCCCTCGAGCCGCCGCAGACTCACGGACGCCTCCCTGCCTTTCCCCCACCACCGGAGCCACTGCACTGTTGCCGCTCGAAAATGCCGTCACCGCCGCTGCCGCCACCATGCTGTGAGTCGCCGAACACCCTCCGTCGTCTGATCTGAAACCAACGCTACAGATTACATCTCCAAGGGGTACGGTTTTTCTTAAAAGACCGGTTTAGTTACGGTTTAGTTAGCGGTTTAGTTGGACCGCCCGATCGATTTATTTTCAGTTAGCCATGAAGCACGTTTTAGTTATTTGTCGCCTCGAAGCGTTAGATAGGCCCGTTAAGCGCCAGTTTTTCTTTTTAGTTTTATTTTTCATTTCTGCTTTTAATGTAATAGTTTCAGCTTTGTAAAATCCATATCTTTTAGGTTACTTAATATTTTTAATTGATTCTTTTTGTTAGTTTGCAAATTTGTTGTAGTTTCAAGAAAATATGTTTGGCCATGTTTAAATTATTAGAAATTGTTTTATTTTAATTTTAGACAGATTAGTAATTCTGCTATAAAATGAGTTAGGATTATTATATTTTAGTGATTCTTTTGTCACCGCTTTGTTTTGACTTTGCCTAGCAGTAGGGATTTATTTGGGTATTTTAGATTTAAAAAAAATAGTTTTAATCAAAATCATGTGTTTCTTATTTATTTAACTAGCTACTGTTTTCCTATTGTTTTATTTAGTAAATAATTTTATTTTACCTATGTCAATGTTTATTTTAGATTAGTTTCTGTAGTTTAAGAACATGAACTTTTATTTACAATAAATAAAAAATTTATTTTATTTTTTCTTGCTAGGATTGTTTTAGGCCTAATAGGAGTTTTATAATAGCTTTTAAGGTGATTCTTTTTGCTCCTAGTTGCTTGATGATTTCTTTTCAGTTAGGTAGCATAAACCCATGCTTAGGTTCTGTTAAGAAAAGTTTTAGTTGTGTAAAACTATTTCTTAGTTGATGCTCGATGTGGTGAAAACCTTGATTTGTTTTCTCTAGTTTTCTTTGGTAGTTTTGTTGTGTAGTTTTCCTTTGTTTTTATTTGGTGTCCCTTGATTTGCATTTTTAATTGTTGGTTTTATTATGAGTGTTAGAATTGTTTGCTAGGATGTTTGCTTATATGAATGCTATGACTATATAGATTTTCAACGGAGTGACGAATAGTTCTACCAAGTCATTATTCGAGAGTGTTGTTATCTTCATCAACATACCAGGCAAGTTCACTTTGACCATGTTTTTCATACCTATGTGTTTTATTGCATCTAGTGTCATCTTCGCAACAATCCCTCCAGTAGTGATATTGAATTCTTGTAGTTGAGTAGTATGCATGAGGTAGGAACCCATCACCCTGTTACCAAGCCCGAGACGCTATTTATTTTAATGCTACGCTATAGTAGACGGGTTTGGTATGAGTGCACCAGTGGTGTGAGAATGGACGACTCTACGTCAATGACGACAACTCCATGATGGCATCTGCAAGGATCGCATCTTCAAGGCCTCAAGACTTCAAGACTCGAGACAAGAATTCAATACACACTACTGGGTGAAGGATGGTTGATGGGCACCCTGGAGAAACCAGTAGATGGCCGGGATGCATGGAGAAGCACCATGACATCTTGCGGAAAGCTTCACCCAGACTCAAAGAGACGGAAGAATACTTCATGCCCTAAGCTTACCTGCAACCGCAAGTCAATATGGGCTCGCTTGGTTGACCTTAGTTGTGACTGGCTGGGACGGTGCTAGCAGATGTAGAACTACGGTAGGATTGGATGAGCACCGACGGTGGTCAGAGGAACTCTTCGGAAGACCATGTTTCGGTCATCTTGTTCTCAAACACCCTCAAGTGCGAGAACGTAAAAAGAGGGATCGAATCTTGCGGGTAAAGTGTACAAACCTCTGCAGAGGGTTAAAACCTAATCGATTAGCCGTGTCCCCGGTTATGGACAATTTGAGCATCTGGACTTGGACCTATCTCGAAACTCTCAACACCGGATTGATAACTTAATTGTGGGCAACATATGATGATTTTGGGCTATGAGACATCGGTTGGCGGAACCATGTCATGATAGAAAACTCCATAGTACAGACTTCATTTATTCCTTTGATGTAGGGAAAATAAATCAGCTTTTACGCAAACAAAACTCAGACACAGAGCCACAAAGCCATATTGCATATAGTATAGTTTTATCATCTGTTTTCTCATGTTGTGATCTTGCTTACATTCAATGTATCGACCTACACGGCTGCAACGTATCATGTTGCGTACATTTACTCCGACGAGTAAGAGTTATGATACAGGTTACGGTCTACACTCAACCCGCCGATGGCGTTGATGGGACTCCACACCCGATTACTTGTTTCCGCTGAGACTTATGAGGTATATATCAGTTTTACGTTAATTATACATGTGATTGCACTTTGATATATACATTGATGTACTGTGTGTGCCAGCATACTGATCCAGGGATGGCACAGATACACAGAGGCTTGACCGTCTGAGGTCGGGTCGCTACAAAGATAGATTGTGAAAAGGATGTTGTTACTATTGGTGTGATATGTCTCATGAATTTAACTTTTCTAAATTTCGTAGACAACACCGTGAAGAGTAACTGCCTAGTAAAGATGCAATTATTGGTCTTGCTTCTATTGACGTACCTCCTAGTGATCCTCTAGAACAATATTTGCTAGACCATGAAAATGATATGTTTATGAATGAAAGAAGGGAAATAGATGAAGTGTTCTTTAAGCAGGGACCTATCCTGAAACACAACTTGCCTGTTGAAATCCTAGGGGATCCTCCTCCACCCAAGGGTGATCCCATGTTTGAGCTTAAACCATTGTCTGATACTCTTAAATATGCTTATCAGCATCAGGGTCCTATCCTGTTATTATTAGTGCTAACCTTTCAGAGAAGGAGGAAGAAAAATTATTAAAAACTCTGAAGAAGCACCGTGCTGCTATTGGATATACTCTTGATGATCTTAAGGGCATTAGTCCTACACTATGTCAACACAAAATAAATTTGGAGAAAGATGCCAAACCAGTTATTGATCATCAACGACGGCTGAATCCTAAAATGAAAGAAGTGGTAAGAAAGGAAATACTAAAGCTCCTTGAGGCAGGTATAATTTATCCTGTTGCTGATAGTCAGTGGGTAAGTCATGTCCATTGTGTCCCTAATAAGGTGTCGGTGTACTAAAGTAGGGGTACCCTAGTACCCCGAACTTGTGCACGGGCAACATGGCGTCCCAGCTGCAAGCCTCTCCCAAGGCGTCGCCAAGACCCTCCGCAGCCATTCTGAAGACAAGACCCCGACAAGAGGAGCTTGTCGGAAGGCCTCTCTAGGCACAGACAAGGTCCCGACAAGAGGAGCTTGTCGGGAAGGCCACCTGTGCACGCAGAAGACAAGGCCCGGCAAGAGGAGCTTGCCGAAGGCTCGGAGCGACAAGTCTCCGGCGCGACAAGGATTCGGCCGCGGCAAGGCGGCATGCAATCTCTCCGCCTCCGCCCAGCTCACCCAATGACGTGTCGCCATGGGACCGCTCCATGGGCGCGTGTCGGCGGTGTGCAGCCAGCGGAGAGCAGCGATAAGCGGCGGCCGACAGCTCGCCATCGTGGCGAAGCGGAGGCGCACTGACGGTCTCTGTTACACTGTTTGGGCGACAACGACGGGCATTTATTGCTTTTGTCCCTTGCCGTCACGAGTTAGGTATTTTGCACTGCATAATCGCTCAAGTAGGTGTACCAACTCCTGTTTTACATTCGTACCCCGCCTATGTTGCCACCTGCCGGAGACCCCTTGAGCATATAAAAGGAGGCCCGAGTGCAACGTAGAAAGGGTTGGAGTTCCGCTCAGTTCAGTTGGCGTGTTCGCCTCAAGGTTCATTCACCCACTCGAGGCCGATAGACTCACGCTAGGTTTTGTAGCCCTCGTTGCTCCCTAGCAGGAACACAATAGATCAAACAAGCAGCAGTAGGAGTTTTATCTCTCCGAGAGCTCGGCTGGGTAAACCGCTCGTGTGCATCGCCTCGATCCGCTCTTCGTGCGACCTCCGCCCCCCTCCGAACCACAAGGGGCCTGCTCCGCCGGCCCCATAGGTGTCCGTGGGTGCGATCGGCCACCCCGATAGAAGGGATGTATTACTGTCGTTCCTAATGATAAAGATGAATTGATTCCGCAAAGAATTATTATAGGTTATAGGATGGTAATTGATTTCCGCAAATTAAATAAAGCTACTAAAAAGGATCATTACCCCTTACCTTTTATTGATCAAATGCTAGAAAGATTATCCAAACATACACATTTTTTCTTTCAAGATGGTTACTCTGGCTTCTCTCAAATACCTGTGTCGGCGGATGATCAAGCTAAGACCACTTTTACGTGCCCTTTCGCTACTTTTGCTTATAGACGTATGCCTTTTGGTTTATGTAATGCACCAGCTACCTTTCAAAGATGCATGATGGCTATATTCTCTTATTTTTGTGAAAAGATTTGCGAGGTTTTCATGGACGACTTCTCCGTCTATGGATCCTCTTTTGATGATTGCTTGAGCAACCTTGATCGAGTTATGCAGAGATGTGAAGAAACTAATCTTGTTTTGAATTGGGAAAAGTGCCACTTTATGGTTAATGAAGGTATTGTCTTGGGGCATAAAATTTCTGAAAGAGGTATTGTAGTTAATAAAGCTAAAGTTGATGCTATTGAAAAGATGCCATGTCCCAAAGACATCAAAGGTATAAGAAGCTTCCTTGGTCACGCCGGATTTTATAGGAGGTTCATTAAGGACTTCTCAAAAATTTCTCGGCCTCTGACTAATTTATTACAAAAAGATATACCATTTGTCTTTGATGATGATTGTGTAGAAGCATTTGAAATACTAAAGAAATCATTGATTTCTGCACCTATCGTTCAGCCACCTGATTGGAATTTACCCTTTGAAATTATGTGTGATGCTAGTGATTATGCTGTAGGTGTTGTTCTAGGGCAAAGAGTTGATAAGAAATTAAATGTTATTCAATATGCTAGCAAAACTCTAGACAATGCCCAGAGAATTTATGCCACTACTGAAAAAGAATTCTTAGCAGTTGTATTTGCTTGTGATAAGTTCAGACATTATATTGTTGATTCTAAAGTAACTATTCACACTGATCATGCTGCTATTAAATATCTTATGGAAAAGAAAGATGCTAAACCTAGACTTATTAGATGGGTTCTCTTGCTACAAGAATTTGATTTGCATATTATTGATAGAAAGGGAGCTGAGAACCCCGTTGCAGACAACTTCTCTAGGTTAGAGAATGTTCTTGATGACCCACTACCTATTGATGATAGCTTTCCTGATGAACAATTAAATGTCATAAATGCTTCTTGTACTACTCCATGGTATGCTGATTATGCTAATTACATTGTTGCTAAATTTATACCACCTAGTTTCACATACCAGCAAAAGAAAAAAATTCTATGATTTAAGACATTGCTTTTGGGATGACCCACATCTTTATAAAGAAGGAGTAGATGGTGTTATTAGATGTTGTGTACCTGAGCATGAACAGAACAGATCCTATGTAGGTGTCACTCCGAAGCTTATGGAGGACACCACACCGGAGATAGAACTGCACATAAGGCATTGCAATCCGGTTTTTATTGGCCTACTCTCTTCAAGGATGCCCGTAAGTTTGTCTTGTCTTGTGATGAATGTCAAAGAACTGGCAATACTAGTAGACGTCAAGCAATGCCTATAAATTATTCACTTGTTATTGAACCATTTGATGTTTGAGGCTTTGATTATATGGGACCGTTTCCTGCCTCTAATGGATATACACATATTTTAGTTGTTGTTGATTACGTTACTAAGTTGGTAGAAGCTATTCCAACTAGTAGTGCTGATCATAACACCTCTATTAAGAAGCTTAAGGAAGTTAATTTTTCCGAGGTTTGGGGTCCCTGGATATTTAATGACTGATGGTGGTTCACATTTTATTCATGGTGCTTTTCGTAAAATGCTTGCTAAGTATGATGTTAATCATAGAATTGCATCCCCATATCACCCACAGTCTAGTGGTCAAGTAGAATTGAGTAATAGAGAACTCAAATTAATTTTGCAAAGGACTGTTAACAGATCTAGAAAGAATTGGTCTAAGAAACTTGATGATGCATTATGGGAATATAGAACTGCATATAAAAATCCTATGGGTATGTCTCCATATAAAATGGTTTATGGAAAAGCATGTCACTTACCTCTCGAATTAGAACATAAGGCATATTGGGCTATTAAAGAGCTCAATTATGATTTCAAACTTGCCGGTGAGAAGAGGTTATTTGACATTATCTCACTTGATGAATGGAGTACCCAAGCCTATGAGAATGCCAAAAAGTTAAAAGATGGCATGACAAAAGGATACAAAAGCGTGAGTTTAATGTAGGTGATTATGTATTGCTATACAACTCTCGTTTAAGATTTTTTGCAGGAAAACTTCTCTCTAAATGGGAAGATCCTTACGTTGTCGAGGAGGTCTATCGTTCTGGTGCCATAAAAATCATCAACTTCAAAGGCACAAACCCGAAGGTGGTGAACGGTCAAAGAATTAAACATTATATCTCAGGTAATACCATAAATGTTCGACCAATGTTATTGAAACCGTAACCCCGGAGGAATACATAAGGGACACTTTCCGGAATGTTTCAGACTCCGAAATGGAATAGGTATGTGGTACGGTAAGTAAACCGACTCCAAAACAGTTCTAAAGGCAAATTTTCTCTGTTTTGGAATATTTAGAAAAATAGCAAAATAAGAAACAGTCCGGGAAGGACACGAGGGCTCCACTAGGGTGGAGGGCGCGCCCTACCCCCTGGGCGCGCCCCCTGCCTCGTGGGCACCTCGTGCACTCTTCGGACTCCGTTTTCTTGCACGATACGTATTTTGGTCGGTAAAAATTCATTATATAATCTCCCGAAGGTTTTGACTCCTGTATCACGCAAATATCCTCTATTCTTGTTTCGAGCTATTTCTGTAGCAGACTAGAGCAAGATGTCTTCTCAAGAGTCAGTCGGGGAGAGCCGAGTGTCTCATCCGACATCGAGATCAAGGACAAACAGCGATGGTGACCACTTTGGTCCGGCAGCGGAGGAAGAGATGGAGGCTGATTTGAAGAGGATAGATGCCATGGAGGAGTATCAAGAAGTCAATTCTCGCTTCCGAGCTGGATTCATGATGAGGGAACTACATAGCTCTACTATTCCAAACTCGGTTATCCCTTCCAATGTTAGATTTCTTTCTTATGAAAATATGAAGAAGAGTGTCACTTGTTCTCCCGCAACTATGCAACACCCTTGGGTGTAAGGAGCTTTGGCCGTTACAGGAAAGCTTCAAAAGGAAATAATGGACCTCAAGCAGCAAGTCAATAAGCTCAAGGAGGAGAATCGTATCTTAAGGGGCATCATCGCCAAGAATATCACATCACCATCCCCGAAAAAGGATACATAATCACATGGGTATGGGCACTCCCCTTGGCAACTGCCAAGCTTGGGGGAGGTGCCCCGGTATCGTATCACCATCACACTCCTATCTTTACCATTTTTGTTAGTTCGATCCTATTAGTAGTATCTTGATCTAGTAGAATAAAGTTCTGGTATGATCTTGTTTTGAGTTTCGCTTTACGATCTCTCTATGTAATCGAGTCCGTGAGCTATACAATAAAGATTAGTGTTGAGTCAAGGGCTTGATTATTTTGCCATGATCTTAAGTGAATAAAAGAAAAGATAAAAGAATAAAAACAAATAAAAGAGATCATATTGATCTTATGGAGAGTAATGAATTCACATAAAAAGAGTATGATGATTAAAAATTGTTGAGAGTTGACAAACATAGCTTTGGTCATCGTTGCAATTAATAGGAAGTAATAAAGAAAGAGAGGTTTCACATATAAATATACTATCTTGGACATCTTTTATGATTGGGAGCACTCAATTAAATATGACATGCTAAAGAGTTGATGTTGGACAAGGAAGACAACGTAATGGGTTATGTTTTGTTATATCTGAAATAAAGTATATTGTCATGGATCATCTAACATGTTGAGCTTGCCTTTCCCCCTCATGCTAGCCAAATTATTTGCACCAAGTAGAGATACTACTTGTGCTTCCAAATACCCTTAAACCCAGTGTTGCCATGAGATTCCACCATATCTACCTATGGATTGAGAAAGATCCTTCAAGTAAGTTGTCATCGGTGCAAGCAATAAAAATTGCTCTCTAAATATGTATGATTGATTGGTCTGGAGGAAATAAGTTTTATACGATCTTGTGATGTGGAAGAAATAAAAGCGACGGACTGCATAATAAAGGTTCATATCACAAGTGGCAATATAAAGTGACGTTCTTTCGCATTAAGATTTTGTGCATCCAACCCTGAAAGCTCATGACAACCTCTGCTTCCCTCTGCGAAGGGCCTATCTTTTATTATTATCTTCTAGCTTATGCAAGAGTCATGGTGATTTTCACCTTTCCTTTTTACATTTTATCCTTTGGCAAGCACAATGTGTTGGAAAGATCCTGATATATATATCTAATTGGATGTAAGTTAGCATGAACAATTATTATTGACATTACCCTTGAGGTAAAAGGTTGGGAGGCGAAACTATAAGCCGCTATCTTTCTCTGTGTCCGATTAAAACTCCGTAACCAGAAGTATTGCATGAGTGTTAGCAATTATGAAAGACTAAATGATAGTTGAGTATGTGGACTTGCCAAAAAGCTCCGACATAGACACTTTCTGATGTTATGATATATTGCAATTGCTTCAATGACTGAGATTATAGTTTGTTAGTTCTCAATAAAGTTTCTGATTCATACTTTGCCTTGTTAATAGATTATTACTTGAGCATAAGAAATCATATGACAATATCCATATATGTTGGTGTTATAAGATTGATCATGATGCCCTCATGTCCGTATTTTATTTTATCGACACCTCTACCTCTAAACATGTGGACATATTTATCGTTATCGGCTTCCGCTTGAGGACAAGCGAGGTCTAAGCTTGGGGGAGTTCATACGTCCATTTTGCATCATGCTTTTATATCGATATTTATTGCATCATGGGCTGTTATTACACATTATGTCACAATACTTATGCCTATTCTCTCTTATTTTACAAGGTTTACATAAGGAGGGAGAATGCCGACAGCTGGAATTCTGGGCTGGGAAAGGAGCAAATATTAGAGACCTATTCTGCACAACTACAAAAGTCCTGAAACTCCACGAAAGTTATTTTTGGAAATAATAAAAATACTGAGAGGAACCTTGGCGGAACTAATCTAGGGCTCCGGCAGAGCTGTTCTGCCGGGGACACTTCCCTCCGGGAGGGGGAAATCATCGCCATCGTCATCACCAACGCTCCTCTCATCAGGAGAGGGCCAATCTCCATCAACATCTTCACCAGCACCATCTCCTCTCAAACCCTAGTTCATCTCTTGTATCCAATTCTTGTCTCCAAGTCTGGGATTGGTACCTGTAGGTTGCTAGTAGTGTTAATTACTCCTTGAAGTTGATGCTAGTTTGTTTATTTGGTGGAAGATCATATGTTCAGATCCTTTATGCATACTAGCACAGATGCCCGTGCGTTGCAACGGGATAATAAAATTACATGCCTCTAACTCAATATAAGAATGGATCAAGACCCCCACATGACCGTATTCTCTAGTTCAGCATGCCACCCTTTAATTAGATCCAAACCGGTAGATTATGTTGTATTGGCACGTGCCCACAATTTCTTTCAATTACAATTAACCTGCATATTTTTTTATTGGCATATGGAAGCTATCACCGTTAATAATTTATGGTGCCCCTTATTCTTAACAAGCCGACTTACTAGATGTGCCAGATACGGAGCAGGCCCAAGATGGGAGTGATCGAACTCACGACCTTAAAGACCCGACCACATGTTGCTAGCCACTAAAACAAACACGTCCTGCTAACCAATGGTCAGCGTGAAAATTAAAGAATATAATGCAACTGCCAAATATACTTGGCAACATGAACAATTTTCCAAATTACGAACATTTTTTTGAAAATTCTGTACATTTTGAAAAACACAAACAAAATTCTGAATGGAACATTTGTTGAAATTCACAAACATTTCTTAAAAGCATGAAGATTTTATAAAGTACGACATTTTTTTAATTTGTTTACAATTTTGGAAAATGGGAACATATTTTGAACGTATAGAAGAAACTTAGAAAATGTGTCTTTTAATGCAAAAACCATTTTCAACTTTCTCAACATATCACTAAAAGAAGAATATTTTTCAAATTTGTAACATTTTTTAAATCTTCAACAAATTCGGTCAAAACACAAATATTTTTTCAAAAAATTGAAAAAAATATAAAATTCGTAAGGACAAAAAAAATTAAAATTGTAAACATTTTTTTATAATGAACATAGTTTTGGAATTCATAACATGACCTACCGAATATAATTGGCAACGTGAACAATTTTCCAAATTATTAACATTTTTTTTTTGAAAATTCCATAGATTTTAAGACAAAGATAGAACAAAAAATTTGAACCGAACATTTCCTGAAATTCGCATAAATTTCTTAAAACATGAACCTTTACAAAAAATACGATTATTTTTTAAGTTGTGAACAATTTTTCAAAATGGGAATATGTTTTGAAAATTCGGAAGAATTTTGGAAAATGTGTTTCTTTAATGCAAGCATTATTTTCAATTTTTGCACATATAGCTAAAACAAAATATTTTTCGGATTTGGAACATTTGTCAAATGAATTTATTAAAATCTTGCTTTTTTTAAATAAGAACATTTTTTAGAATAGGAACACATTTTTTTAATTCGTAAGATTTTACGAAATTTTGAATAAAATTTGAAATTGCTAACATTTTTTGAAAATTTCGAATTTCGGAAAAAAGTTAAAAGTAGACATAGAATGGAAAAAAACAGGAACTACAAAGAGAAAGAAACAGAAGAAGAAAAAATTGGAACAAAACACAAACAGAAATGGGCAATGTAGTCTTGGGCGCCCCTGCATGAATCGAACTATTTGTCGTGACCGCAAGGGAAATATGATTTTTTTTGCTGCGTGGGCAGGGAAAACTGGGCTGACTTTACTGGGCTATAGCTCCCATGGCCCACGCACGTAATTCTGCAGAAATTGTTTTTCCTTTGCTAACAGACGACGAAAAAAGTTTAGTACCACCTCGGATAGGAAAAAAAATCTTTTAGTGGTGAACGGATGAAAAAATTGAAGAAACGCACCTTGCTTTATTAGTAGGTATAGATTAATACTCCTCTGATTATGAACATGAATATGCTTTGTGAGTAGTTACGTTTTTTCCTGTGGACATGGGAGAAGTCTTGCTATTAGTAGTCATGTGAATTTGGTATTCGTTCGATATTTTGGTGAGATGTATGTTGTCTCTCCTCTAGTGGTTTTATGTGAACGCCGACTCCATGACACTTCACCCTTATTTGGGCCTAGAGGAAGGCATTGGGAAGTAATAAGTAGATGATGGGTTGCTAGAGTGACAGAAGCTTAAACCCTAGTTTATGCGTTGCTTCGTAAGGGGCTGATTTGGATCCATATGTTTCATGCTATGGTTAGGTTTACATTAATAATTCTTTTGTAGTTGCGGATGCTTGCAATAGGAGTTAATCATAAGTGGGATGCTTGTCCATGTAAGGACATCACCCAAGCACCGGTCCACCCACATATCAAATTATCAAAGTACTGAACGCGAATCATATGAACGTGATGAAAACTAGCTTGACGATAATTCCCATGTGTCCTCGGAGCGCTTTTCTCTATATAAGAGTTTGTCCAGGCTTGTCCTTTGCTACAAAAAGGATTGGGCCACCTTGCTGCACTTTATTTACTTTTGTTACTTGTTGCTCGTTACAAATTATCTTATCACAAAACTATTTGTTACCTATAATTTCAGTGCTTGCAGAGAATACCTTGCCGAAAACCGCTTATCATTTCCTTCTGCTCCTCGTTGGGTTCCACACTCTTACTTATTGAAAGGACTACGATAGATCCCCTATACTTGTGGGTCATCAACCTACCACGAGATCGTAATGGCTAAAAACGCTAAAAGTCTAGCTTGTATGACTATATGTCTTTCCGGACTAAGCCCTCCAGTTTGTATAGACACCGGAGGGAACTAGGGTTGTGCAAAGTCGGTTACAGAGGAAGGAATCTTCATATTTGGTCGCCAAGCTTTCCTTCCACGCCAAGGAGAGTCTTATCTGGACACGGGAGAAAGTCTTCAATCTCGTATCATCACAGCCCATTAGTCCGGCCCATGTCCAACAGGCCGGACGCCCGAGGACCCCTTAGTCCAGGACTCACTCAGTTCCCAAATAGAAAATAAAGTTTATTCCTTTTTCAACCACACTTTCACTTTCCATGGCTAACCGCATCCACGGGTGCCTTCCATACCAACACTTTCCAAGGAATTTATTATTTGACAACATAAAGTAAATTCATTTTTCATTTCGGGACTGGCATCCCTAATACCTTTGCCGTAGTCTCGTGCAATGACAAGTGAATAAATACTCATCTTGAGAATAACACATCTAGCATGGAAATATATCAGCCACCCCCTGCAGTTTCATGAGCGGTACGAGCACACAAAAGAGAAGTTTATTTTGAAAATTATAGATGGCACATACAAATTTGCTTCGAACGGCAAAAGAATACTGCATATAGGTAGGTATAGTGGACTCATGTGGCAAAACTGGTTTAAAGGATTTTGGATGGACAAGTAGTGATCATACTTAGTGCAAATGAAGGCTAGCAAAACATTGAGAAGCATCCAACCAAGAAACGAAAAATCTCATAAGCGAGCATTAAGCATAACTAACACCGAATAATGCACCACAAGTAGGATGTAATTTCATTGCATAACTATTGACTTTCGTGCTTGCATAGGGAATCTCTAACCTTAACACCAATATTCTTACTAAAGCACAATTACTCACCAACATGACTCACATATTATATCGACATATCGCAAAACTATTACAAGGAATCGTGTTTATTTTGTCCAATGATCTTCATGAAAGTTTTTATTATATCCCTCTTGAATATTTATCACTTTGGGACTAATTTCATATGTTGCTTTTGATATCTCAAACAAATCTAAGTGAAGAACATGAGCATAAAAAAAATTCTTCTCTCAAAATAATTTAAGTGAAGCAAGAGAGAATTTCTAAAAAAAATTACTAACTCTCAAATAAATCTAAGTGAAACATGAGAGTATTTCTTAAAAATTACTAAAGCACGCCGTGCTAAAAAAGATATAAGTGAAGCATAGAGTGCAATTCTGACAAGTCATAGCATAATTTTTGCTCTCTCAAATAGGTGTGTCCAGTAAGGATTCATGACTAAAAATAAGAAGCAAAACAAGCAAAGACTCATATCATACAAGACGCTCCAAGCAAAACTTATGATATGTGATGAATGAAAATATTGCTCCAAGTAAAATACCGACGGTCGTTAGAATAAAGAGGGGATGCCACTCGGGCATGCCCAAGCTTAGTTGCTTGCTTCTCTTTAGATTATAGCTTGGGATGCCATGGGCATCCCCAAGCTTAGGCTCTTCTTACTCCTTATTCCTTCATCCATCCTAATATCACCCAAAACTTGAAAACTTCAATCACACAAAACTCAACAAAACCTTCATGAGATTCATTAGTATAAGAAAGAAAATCACTACTATAAGTATTGTTGCAAACCCATTCATATTTTATTTTTGCATTATATCTACTGTATTCCAACTTTCCTATGGCAAAAACTCTTCAAAGGAAACCATAGAATCATCAAAACAAGCACACAACGCAAAGAAAACAGAATCTGTCAAAAATAGAATAGTCTGTAGCAATTTGAATATTTCGAATACTCCTGTCACTCCAAAAATTCTGAAAATTAGGACAATGTGAGAAATTTTTATATTAATGTTCTGCAAAAAGAATCAGTATTTTATCGCGTTTCTGTTAAAAATAAAAATTATTTTCGTGAGCGCAAACGTTTCTATTTTTCAGCAAGATCAAATCAACTATCACCCAACATGATCCCAAAGGCTTTGCTTGGCACAAATACTAATTAAAACATAAAAACACAATCATAACAGTAGCATCATTGTGCAAACACTCAAGAACAGAAAGAAAAATACAAAAATAGATTTTATTCATTGCGTTGCCTCCCAATAAGCGCTATCATTTTACGCCCCTAGCTAGGCATCACGCAAGGATCTAAGTGTTGTCATCTTTAGATTTTGCAACTTTTGTAAGATCCTTTTCCAGCCCGGGGGGTTCTTTACGCTTCCAAAGATTTTCAGGAAAAGAGACAATTTTGAGATCCAAAATATCCAAACGCTTATTGCAAAGAGTAATCAAAGTATTCATTCGATTGAGGTTTCCACTGATATGTTTCAAAGGTTCATGGTGTTTTTGTAACTCAACCAAATGTTTATGCAAACCACTCAACTTATCCAAAATTTGCGCTCCTTCTTGAGTAAAAGAAATTCCCTTTTTGGTAGGTGGAATTCCCAAAATTCCTTCTAGGATATCATAAGCAGTATTAGCTCAAGCTTAATAAAATTTCCTTTAGCAGAAAAATCCAAAAGTTGTCTATGATGCAAGGCTAATCCTATATAAATATTCATAAGAAAAACTTTTGCATCCCCTTTTAGATTGCAAATGCGATAGGATTCCATCAGCCTATACCAAGCATCTTTCAAATTTTCTCCTTGTCTCTGTTTAAAGTATAAAAAATCAAAATCCAGTGACAAAGGAGGTGTAGTCATGCTGGCCATAGTAACAAGATCACAAGCAAAAAGATAGATCTGACGAGAAAGTGGCGAACGAAAAAGAGGGCGAATAAAACGACAAATTTTTGTGAAGTGGGGGAGAGGAAAACGAGAGGCAAATGACAAATAATGTAAATTGCAAGGAGATGAGATTTGTGATTAGGAACCTGGTAGATGTTGATGATGCATCCCCGGTAACGGTGCCAGAAATTCCTTTTGATGCGGCGTTGAACTACGCGGTATTTACCCAAAGATGAAGGGATGATGCAGCACATCAAGGTAGGTATTTCCCTCAGTGATGAGACCAAGGTTATCGAACCAGTAGGAGAACCACGCAACACCACGTAAACAACTCCTGCACACAAAGAACAAATACTTGGAACCCGACGTAAGAGAGTGGTTGTCAATCCCTCAAGGGTAAAAAGATAGGTAAAAGTTTAGTAGATTGGATAAATAGATCTCGCGGGAACGCGAGATAAAATAAATAAATAAAAATTGAAGCAAGGTATTTTTTGAGTTTTTGGATTAATAAATCTGAAAATAAAAGCGAATAAAAATAGATCACAAAGGCAAATGTAATAAAGAAGAGACCCAGGGGCCGTAGATTTCACTAGTGGCTTCTCTCGAGAAAAATAGCAGATGGTGGGTAAACAAATTACTGTTGGGAAATTGATAGAACTTCAAATAATCATGACGATATCAAGGCAATGACCATTATATAGGCATCACGTCCAAGATTAGTAGACTGACTCCTGCCTGCATCTACTACTATTACTCCACACATCGACTGCTATCCAACATGCATCTAGTGTATTAAGTTCATGGAGAAACGGAGTAATGCAATAAGAACGATGACATGATGTAGACAAGATTTATTTATGTAGAAATAGACCCCATCTTTTTATCCTTAATAGCAACGATACATACGTGTCGGTTCCCCTTTTGTCACTGGGATCAAGCACTGTAAGATCGAACCCATCGCAAAGCACCTCTTCCCATGGCAAGAAAAAATGATCTAGTTGGCCTAACTAAACAGAAGATTCGAAGAAGAAATACGAGACTATAAGTAATCATGCATATAAGAGATCAAAAGACTCAAGTAACTTTCATGGATAAAAGAATAGATCTGACCATAAACTCAAAGTTCATCGGATCCCAACAAAAACACCACAAAAAGAGCTACATCAAATAGATCTCCAAGAAACCATTGTTTTGATAATCAAAAGAGAGAGAGGAAGCCATCTAGCTACTAAATACGGACCCGTAGGTCTACAATGAACTACTCACGCATCATCTGAGAGGCACCAATGATGATGATGAACCCCTCCGTGATAGTGTCTAGATTGGATCTGGTGGTTCTGGAACTTGCGGTAGGTCGAATTGTTTTTCGTCGACTCCCCTAGGGTTTCTGGAATGTTGGGGTATTTATAGAGCAAAGAGGCGGTGCGGGAGGCCACCCAGGTGGGCATAACCCACCAGTGCACACCTGGGCCCCCAAGCGCACCCTGGTGGGTTGTGCCCCCTTTGGGGCACCCCTCTAGTACTTCTTCGACCCATCTTGTGTCTTATGGTCCTGAAAAAATCTCCAAAAAGTTTCGCTGCGCTTTGACTCTGTTTGGTATTGATTTTCTGCGAAGTAAAAAACAAGCAAAAAAATGGCAACTGGCACTGGGCACTATGTCAATAGGTTAGTCCCAAAAAATGATATAAATTTGCTATAAAATGATTGTAAAACATCCAAGAATGATAATATAACATCATGGAACAATCAAAAATTATAGATACGTTGGAGACGTATCAGTCATTCATCGCCATCATCATTACCAACCTTCCTTCATCACCAATTTCATGATGATCACCGCCGGGAGTGAGTAATTTCATCATAGGCTTGATGGACGGTGATGGGTTGGATGATATTTATCATGTAATCGAGTTAGTTTTGTTAGGGTTTGATCCCTAGTATCCATTATATTCTGAGATTGATGTTGCTATGACTTTGCTATGCTTAATGCTTGTCACTAGGGCCCGAGTGCCATGATATCAAATATGAACCTATTATGTTTTCATGAGTATATGTGTTCTTGATCCTATCTTGCAAGTTGTAGATACCTATTATGAGTTATGATCCGCATACCCAAAGGTGACAATAATTGGGATTCTTTCCGGTGATTACCGTAGTTTGAGGAGTGAATACAAGTTCATGTATTCACTAAGTGCTAATGCTTTGGCCTGGTTCTCTATTAAAAGGAGGCCTTAATATACCTTAGTTTCCATTAGGACCCCGCTTCCATGGGAGGGTAGGACAAAAGATGTCATCCAAGTTCTTTTCCATAAGCACGTATGACTATATACGGAATACATGCCTACATTATATTGATGAATTGGAGCTAGTTCTGTGTCACCCTAGGCTATAACTGCTACATGATAAATATTGTTCAACACAGTTATCATTGCCGATCCAATGCGTACGAGCTTTTCACATATTGATCTTTGCTAAGTTACTTTGCCATTTCCACTGTTACAATCACTATAAAACTACTACTATTACTTTTGTCACTGTACCGTTACTTCCATAGTACTTTGCTACTAAATACTTTGCTGTAGATATTAAATCTTTCACATGTGGTTGAATTGACAACTCAACTGCTTATACTCATGAATATTCTTTGGCTCCCCTTGTGTCGAATCAATAAATTTGGGTTGAATAGTCTACCCTCGAAAACCGTTGCGATCCCTTATACTTGTGGGTTATCAACACCCACTCAATAGAAAGCCAAATAATATTCGTTGGTAGTGTTGCAACTAGCTGTAGACCCGTAGTTATGGGGTAAACTACTCACACATCATCGTAGGGGTGGGAAGGTTGATGTAGAAACCCTCCATGATCGATTCCCCCTCTGGCAGAGTACTGGAAAAGGTCCCCAGATGGGATCTCACGAGAACAGAAACTTGCGGCGGCGAAAAAATATTTTGGGTGGCTCTCTGATGTATGGGGAATATTTGAGTATTTATAGAGGCGGAACTAGGTCAAGAGGTGCCACAAGGGGCCCACAAGCCTGGGGGATCCCCACTGGGGCGCGCCTCCTGAGCTTGTCATGCCACGAGAGGTCCAGAAGAGTCCCTAGGAGGCCACAAGCCTCTAGGGCGCGCCCCAGGGGGCGCGTTATGTCGCTTGAAGCTACGTCGGTACTTCCCCAAAGAGGAAGGGATGATGCAGCACAACGGCGGTAGGTATTTCCCTCAGAAATGAAACCAAGGTTATCGAACCAGCAGGAGAACCAAGCAACACAACGTAAACAGCCCCTACACACAAATAACAACACCTAACAACCCGACATCTTAAAGGGGTTGTCAATCCCTTTCGGGGTACGGCGCCAGAAACGGTGCATGGACGGGAGAAAGATGTAATAGATTGAATAAATAGAACGCAAATAAAATAAAGTGCAGCAAAGTATTTTTTTATTTTTGGTTTAATAGATCTGAATAAAAAGTGCAAATAAAATAGATCGCAAAGCAAATATATGAGAAAGAAGACCCGGGGGCCGTAGGTTTCACTAGTGGCTTCTCTCGAGAAAAATAGCAAACGGTGGGTAAACAAATTACTGTTGGGAAATTGATAGAACCTCAAATAATTATGATGATATCTAGGAAATGATCATTACATAGGCATCACGTCCAAGATTGTAGACCGACTCCTACCTGCATCTACTACTATTACTCCACACATCGACCGCTATCCAGCATGCATCTAGTGTATTAAGTTCATGGAAAAACGGGGTAATGCAATAAGAACGATGACATGATGTAGATAAAATCCGTTTATCTATATGGCGGTAGATATAGATCTCGTCTTTTTATCCTTAGTAGCAATGATACATACGTGTCGGTTCCCTTTCTGTCACTAGGATCGAGCACCATAAGATCGAACCCACTACCGCGCACCTCTTCCCATTGCAAGATAAATAGATCAAGTTGGCCAAACAAAACCCAAATATCGGAGAAGAAATACGATGCTATAAGAGATCATGCGTATAAGAGATCAAAGAAACTCAAATAACTTTCATGGATATAAAAAGATATGACTGATCATAAACTCAAAGTTCATCAGATCCCAACAAACACACCGCAAAAACAGTTACATCATATGGATCTCCAAGAGACCATTGTATTGAGAATTCGGCGAGAGAGAGAAAGCGATCTAGCTACTAACTACGGACCCGAAGGTCTACAAGGAACTACTCACGCATCATCTGAGAGGCACCAATGGAGGTGGTGAACCCCATCCGAGATGGTGTCTAGATTGGATCTGGTGGTTCTGGACTCTGCGGTGGCTGGATGAATATTTCGTCGATGCTTTCAGGGTTCTGGTATCTTTGGGGTATTTATAGAGAAAAGAGGAGGTCCGGGGGGCACCCGAGGTGGGCACAACCCACCAGGGCGTGCCTGGGCCTCCTGGCGCGCCCTGGTGGGTTGTGCCCCCCTCGGGGCACCCCCCAGGTGCAACCAGGGCCCATTGCCTTCCTTCTGGACCATAAAAAATCATCGTGGAGTTTCGTGGCATTTGGACTTCGTCTGATATTGATTTCTGTCGGGGATGGCTGATCTGCCCACGAACACCTATGGGACCGGCGGACCGAGCCCCTTTCGGTTCGGCGGGGGGCGGAGGTCGCACGAAGAGTAGATCGAGGCGAAGCACACGAGCGGTTTACCCAGCTTCGGAGCTCTCCGAAGAGATAACACTCCTACTGCTGCATGTCTGAGTGTATTGAGTTCTTGCTCAGGAGCGCTGAGTGCTACAGTACACAAAAGCTGCTAACGAGACCGAGCGTGAGGTCCCGCCCCCCTCTTGTTTGCGCATGGGCCTCCTTTTATATGCTAAAGGGGTCTCCGACAGGTGGCAATGTAGACAAGGGTAAAAATGGAAAAGGAGTGGTTGGTATAGCTACTTGTACAGTCTACCATACCTAACCCTGACGGCAGGGGACAAAAGCATTAAATGCCTGTCTACGTCGCCCTAACAGTGCAGAAAGGGACCGCCAGGGGCGCCACCGCTTGCCACGATGGCAATCTTGTCAGCGTCGCTTGCCACCGCGCTCACGGCTGGCCGCCTGACCTCTTGCCACGCTACCGAAAGGTCCTGTATGCGACACGTTAGTGGATGTGCTGGAGCGCAGGTACAGAGTGGTGGTCTGCCGCGGCAAGCGCCTTGCCGCGGTTGTTGTCTTGTCGTGTCCGGAAGCTTGTCGCTCACCGGGCCTTCCCGGCAAGCTCCTCTTGCCGGGGCCTTGTCCCCTAGGTGCCTTGGGTGGCCTTCCCGGCAAGCTTCTCTTGCCGGGGCCTTGTCTCCTTGGCTTGAATACTTTGTTCTTGAATGGCTCCAAAGGAACCTCGGAGGACCTTGGCGGTCACCCGGTAAGCCTTGCCGCAGAGGGCTGCAACTGCCCGTGCACAAGTTCGGGATACTAGGGTACCCCTACTCTAGTACACCGGCAGAGCCCTCGGGCTGGGCCACACAGTGCCGAAGCGCTGTTGGGCCAGCCCAAAAGCAGGCATCGGCACGCTGCCCGGGTCACGCCGTAACTCACCCGGACCCACCACGCCCTCCACGAACGGCACGCAGCGCCGAATGCGGCGTCCGTGTGAGGGATCGTGGGTGGTTTCTTTATTCGAAAGACGGAACGTCCGCCTCCCTCTTTATAAGCAGGGAAGCAGGGGAGTTCGCCCATCTCGCCAGCTTGCTGTCCAATCTCGAAAAATCCGCTGCTCCCCCTTCTTCCCAAGGTCAAGAGAGAGCAGCGCTCAGCCCCCATCGCCACCAGCATCACCAACGCCGCCGATCTCCTCACCACCTCCGCCATGGCTCAAAGCCGACAAGGGAAGGCCGTGAAGTCGGCCGAGGCGCAGCAGCTCGCGGCGCCGCGGAAGGAGCGGCAATCTTTCCCCCAGCTCGCCGCCAAAGGAGCCGAGGGAGTACTACTACCTCTTCTCGTCGACGGAGACGCCGAGCGCATCCGCCGCATCGAAGGTACTCCCAGCCGCTGCTTGAACCGGCTCCGAATGGGTACCCTTTCTTCGCGTTGTTCTTCTACTGCGGGCTCTGCCCGCCTTTCTCTGAATTTTTCTGCGATATCATGAACACCTACGGGTTCCGCCTCCTTGATTTCACCCCCAATGCTGTTCTGACCATGGCAGTTTTCACACATCTTTGCGAAAACTTTGTCGGAGTCCATCCAAATGTAGCCCTTTTCCGCCACTTCTTTATGCCCCGAGTTGAGAGAGGGAGCCTCTTCCGGTGGGATCGCCTGGATCTTGAGGACCGCAAGAAGGAAGCGTATCTGGAGGGAGAGCTCCGCAGCAAATGGGATGAGTGGAGAGTAGACTGGTGCTGGATTGTCGAGGAGAATCTGCAGCCGTTTACCGCCCAGCGCCAAACCTCGATAGTCTGCTGCAACGATTGGAAGCGATCGGCCCCGGAAGACGCTAGGCTGAAGATTGCCGTCATCCGGATCTCTACGCTGAGGCCTGCCGGACTCGTATGGCGCCGCTGGCGCAGATTTCCTTCGTCGCCGCGCCGCCCCCTGCGGGGAGAGGAGGAGACCCGCTGGGAGTTCGAGCGGCGGATATCATGAGGCTGCGCCGGGCCTCAACTTCAATTTCACTGCCCCTGAACTGACGCGATGCTCTTGGAGCTGTTCAAGCACGATCCTGAGCATCCCGGAGCGTTCAGTTGCCGAAGAATGTCGCCCCGCCAGGCAACAATTCCTCGCCGACCGCATCCGTGCAATGATGCCGCCAGCGACTCGCATGGAATCGTTCCAACTCGCAAGAGCCTGCAGATGACACCGTCACGAGTGTTCTTTGACAGCCCGGTAGAAGTGCCGGTCCGCCCGATGAATGTAAGAGCCTCACCCGCGACACCACCGATGATGAGATGCAGCGCATCGCCACCAGGCTGGAAGAGGCGGCAGCAGCCGCTGCCGCGGGTGAGTTCGGATTCACCGTGGAGGAGACAGAGGCGGCAGAGGCGGCAAGCCTTGTCGAGCGAGGGGAGTTTGCCGGCGAGGAAGAGCTTGTCGGGCCTGAAGCTGGGTCGAGCGAGCCCGCCGAGGGCGCCTCCTCCCCTCCTTCAGACATCTTGCCGCGAGCGGAGCCCCCAGCTCCACCAAGAAGGCGTCTCCGCAAGGCCGGAGACGTAGCGGGGCGGCAGACGGGTCAACAGCCGCCGCGCAAGGCTGACGCTTCCACCGCGGCAAGCACTGTTGCCGCGGGAGCACCTCACGCCGCTGCGGCAACTGGAGCGGGGCCCTCGCAGACCACCGCTTCTGCTCCCGCCAAGCGGCCAAGGGAACCTACTCCTCCGCCTCGTCGTACTGGAGGCGGGCCAGAATTTGATCTCTCCGCGCTCAGCTCCGACGAGGAAGAAGAAGAGTAAGATTCTTTGCAGCATTTGTAGTTCTTCGGCTTGTTGCTTTGTCTTGTATCTGATTTGCTTCATTCTGAACCCATTCCTTTTCAGGACGCTAGCCCAGAGAGTGTCGAAGAGGGCCAAGACCCCGGTGATTGTCGTCGAGGACGAACCCACCGCGACAGCAGGAGGCGCGTCCGAGACCACCTTGCCGGACGCGGCAACTCTACCTCAGCAGCTCTCAAAGACAGCCCCCGCGTAAGTATATGGTTTACTTCCTGCTTTTAGGCGTGCATGGGTGCCTTTCTTTCTTGATATCTCGATCGCTGATTTGTGTAGGAGCAGAGCAGCCTTACCAGAGTGCCACAAGCCGCCTCGACATGCCTTCTGATTCGACTACACCGCCAAGGGAGGATTCCCCGGCAAGGAGGCGTTTTCGCAACGGAGATTTCTCCGGCAAGGGGCAGTTCTCCGGCAAGGACAGCTCTCCGGCAAGGGACAGCACCAGCTGATCCCACAGTGGCGGAGACCATGACTGCAGACCGTAGCACAGGTAATCCTCTTGCTTGAAAACTTTCCTTGTGTTCTTCTTCTTCTGATTTTCTTTTTGAATATTTACTTGACTTTTCTTCATTTTCCGGTCGTCAGATCCATCCGCCACAGAGCCAATGGAGATCGAGGCCGACGGCGTGGGGGACGCGCGCGGCAATACTGACGATGCCGCTGCCATCGGAGAAGAAGCTGGCGCTGACGAGCCCGCCAACGAAGAGGCCGCCAAAGCTGCCGCCGCAGAAGCTGGCGAGGAGTCCGGCGATCGCACTGACGGCCTTGAGGCCGCAGGAGCGCCAGGCGCTACGCCGACCGCCGAACCCTCCGCCACCGCGGCAGCGTCGGGCTCCGAAGAGCCCCAGCCCGGTGCCTATTTGAAGGCCGGCGATGGCGTCTTCATCAAGCTCCCATGGATGTCGAGCTCCAGGGCGCCTCCGCTGGACTGACGCTGGTCGACACACCAAACAGCAGCAGCGGCGAGTCTGAGGAGGAGCAGCTGCTGCGGAAGCTGCTGTCGCTCTACCGCGCCCGACAAGCCAAGCTGGAATCCCGGGAAGCGCTTGTCGCGAAGGCGGAGCAGACATCGAAGCGCGGAAGAGCTCCGGGGCCTCAACCAGGAAGCTCTCCGGTCCTTGGCAGAGGAGCGGGAGCGACTCGCCGAGGAGCGCAAAGCCTTCCTCCCCGAGAAGGCCGAAGCTGAGGAGCAACAGCGGCTTGCCGCCGAGAAACTATCTGCGTAGGAAGGCGAGTTGGCGCAGAGGAAGGTTAATCTTGACAGCCATGAGGAGGATCTAGCTACACGCGAGCAAACATTTGGCGGGGCTCTCAAGGAAGGAAAGGATGTTGCCGCAGCTGCCGAGGCCGCCAAGAAGGAGCTGGAGACGAAGGTGATGCAGCTGGAGGCCAATCTCAAGGAGAGCGGCGAGGAGCTCGCTGCACTCAAGCATGAGCGCGAGAAGGACGCCTACACTCTTGGCGAGCTGCAGGGCCGTCTCGCCGAGAGGAGCAAGGAGCTCAGTGCCGCCAAGGACTCCAACGCAGATCTTGAGTTGAAGCTGACCACCTTGACTCAAAGCGCCGGACAACGCCAAGGAGCAGGAGGTGGCCTTGAAGGAGAAGATCAAGGCCGACGAGGCGCTTTGGCGAAATCTTCTTGCCGCCTGTAATACCTTCAGGGAGAATGTGGAGCACTGGACCGAAGGTCTCGTGGATGTTGCCGCAGCCATCGACAGGGAGCTGGCGCAGCTGGGGATGGATGATCTTGGATATTCCTCCAATGAGCACCTCCGACCCAGCGCCAAGCTCAACTTGTTCTTCAAGGGCGTGGTGACGGCCCTCCAGCGACTTCGGGAAGAAATCCCAAAGCAGCTGGCGAGGAGTCGCGCCAGATCTGCTGGAGCTCTTCAAAAGGTGCTGATGAAGGTGGCCTTCAGACCCAGGCCTCAACCTCACCAACGCCCTCAAGTCCTTGCCACGGATGCTGATGTGGAGGCACTCAAGACCCTTGTCTCACCCATCGTGGACAGGTGAGCGGGATCAAGAGGTTGAGGGCGATCGCGTAGATTAGGCCGCCCGCTTTCTCTTTTTCTTGCCGCTGCTGGTCATGTTATGAGAACAATCTATTAGAGCTGCGACAAGCTATCTTGTAATATAACTCTATTTCGGGTAGCAATTGCTTTGTTATTTCCTTTACTTGATTCCTTCCTTTGTTTGTTTTTGCCCTACGCTTTTAGGGAACTTGTCATTGCCAGGCACTGGTCATGGCGCCGAGTACGTGACGCCAAGACCTCTTTGGCGGTGCCGCTTCCGACAAGCAACCTTGTCGCAACTAGTCGCAGCTCACTTAAGTTGTTGAGCGGACTCGAAACAAAGTAAGGGCGCAACTAGCTACGAGTTGGTTCCTCCGCGCACAGGTTTCCCATACAAAGTACGGTCGTTCGAGGAAGATAACTTAAAAATTTTAAAACTGATTGCTCAAACTTTAGCAACTTAGCTTTTCTGTCGTTTGCTTCCCGGTAAGGCTAGACTTCCTTGAGTGACGCTTGGTCCACACCATTATCTTCTCCTTTCCCCGGCAAACTTGTGGGCGAGGGAACCTTCCTTTCTTTGAGAAAGAGAAAGAAGAGAAAATAAAGATATGGAGCCTTATGGCTCGTTATTGCTTACTGGGAGTAGGTGCTGCACAAAGTGTCAGATAACGCATGCAAAAATAGAAGTAGAAAGCATGAAATTGACAAGATGTGTGAAGCACATTAGCTTTACTTATGCACGGGGTCTGCGCCCGGCTTTGCACAAAGGATTACATGCAACATCGGCAAGACTTGTACAAAAGGTGGTTGCCGGAACAGGTTCCGCAACCGCGCCTTCTGAGTAAAACTTACGAAGATGCTCAATGTTCCGTGAGTTGCTCACCGGAATGCCATCTTCGGTCTCAAGGCGGACAGCGCCCGGGCCTAGTGACTCGTTTCACCCGGTAAGGGCCTTCCCACTTCGGTGTCAACTTGTTGGAATTCTTGGCGGACTGAACGCGCCGAAGAACAAGGTCGCCTTCCTCGAGACTTCTGGCATTAACTTTGCGGCTATGGTAGCGGTGCAAAGCTTGCTGGTATCGAGCAGCTCGTACAGCAGCCTGAAGACGATCCTCCTCAAGGATCAGCGCGTCATCTTGTCGCAACTGCTCTTGCTCAAGCTCATCATAAGCGAGCACTCGAGGTGATCCGTATACGAGTTCCGTGGGGAGAACTGCCTCTGCTCCGTAGACTAGAGCGAAAGGTGTCTGGCCAGTGGCTCGATTTGGCGTCGTCCTAATCGACCAAAGAACCACCAGCAGCTCCTCAATCCAGTTCTTTCCGCACTTGTGCAGCCTGTCGAAAGTTCTGGTCTTGAGCCCGCGCAACACTTCAGCATTCGCCCTCTCCGCTTGACCGTTACTTCTCGGATGAGCAACAGAAGCGAAGCAGACCTTGGCGCCAAGATCTTGGACGTACTGCATGAAAGTGCGGCTCGTGAATTGCATGCCGTTGTCGGTGATGATCATGTTAGGGATTCTGAAACGACAAACAATCGACCTAAAGAACTTGACTGCTGACTGTGCTGTCACCTTCCTCACTGCTTCCACTTCCGGCCACTTTGTGAACTTGTCGATTGCAACGTACAAGTATTCAAAGCCCCCGACAGCTCGGGGAAAGGGGCCGAGGATGTCGAGCCCAGACGAAAATGGCCAGGATAAAGGGATCGTCTGGAGAGCTTGAGCTGGCTGGTGTATCTGCTTGGAATGGAACTGGCACGCTTCACACTTGGTTACTTGTGCAGTTGCATCCTGGAGGGCTGTCGGCCAAAAGAAACCTTTCCATAACGCTTTGCCGGCAAGTGCCCTGGCGCCAATGTGGTGACCACATATGCCTCCATGTATCTCTGCCAACAGCTTTTGTCCGTCTTCCCGGTGAATACACTTCAATTTCACGCCGTTGAGTCTTCTTCTGTACAGTGTGTTGTTGACAAACTGGTACATACTTAACTGCCGGGCTACTCTTTCTGCTTCTTCTTGCTCTTCGGGAAGTTCTCCTGTCTGAAGGAAACGGACAATCTGCCGCCTCTTCCAGCCTGGTGGCGATGCGCTTCATCTCATCATCGGTGGTGTCGCGGGTGAGGCTCTTCTGTTCATCGGGGCAGACCGGCACTTCTACCAGGCTGTCAAAGAACACTCGCACGACGTCATCTGCAGGCTCTTGCCAGGTTGGAACGATTCCATGCGAGTCGCACAACGGCATCATTGCACGGGTGCGGTCGAGCGAGGAATTGTTGCACAGCGGGACGACATTCTTCGGCAAGCTGAACGCTCCGGGATGCTCAGGATCGTGCTTGAACAGCTCCAAGAGCATCACGTCCAGTTCCAGGACAGTGAAATTGAAGTTGAGGCTCGGGCGCAGCCTCATGATATCCGCCGCGTTCTGGAACTCCCAGGCGGGTCTCCTCCTCTCCTGCAGGGGGGCGATGCGGCGACGAAGGAAATCTGCGCCAACGGCGCCTACAAATGAGTCCGGCAAGCCTCAGCGTAGGATCCGGATGACGGCAATCTTCAGCCTAAGCGTCTTCCGGGCAGACTGCTTCCAATCGTGGGCCGCGCCATCGAGGTTTGGCTGGGCGGTAAACGGCTGCAGATTCTCCTCGACAATCCAGCACCAGTCTACTCTCCACTCATCCCATTTGCTGCGGAGCTCTCCCTCCAGATACGCTTCCTTCTTGCGGTCCTCAAGATCCAGGCGATCCCACCGGAAAGAGGCTCCCCTCTCTCAACTCGGGGCATAAAGAAGTGGCGGAAAAGGGCTATGTTTGGATGGACTCCGACAAAGTTTTCGCAGAGATGTGCGAAAACTGCCATGGTCAGAACAGCATTGGGGGTGAAGTCAAGGAGGCGGAACCCGTGGGTGTTCATGATATTGCAGAAAAATTCAGAGAGAAAGGCGGGCAGAGCCCGCAGTAGAAGAACAGCGCGAAGAAAGGGTACCCATTCGGAGCCAGTTCCGAAGCAGCAGCTGGGAGTACCTTCGTCCGCGGATGCGCTCGCGTCTCCGTCAACCATAAGAGGTAGTAGTACTCCTCGGCTCCCTCCGGCAGCTGGGGGAAAAGGTTGCCGCTCCTTCAAGAAGGTCAAGCCGCTGCGCCTCGGCCGACTTCACGGCCTTCCCTTGTCGGCTTTCGAGCCATGGCGGAGGTGGTGAGGGAGATCGGCTGCGTTGGTGATGCTTTGGTGGCGATGAAGCGGAGCGCTGCTCTCTCTTCAGCCTTGGGAAGAAGGGGGAAGCAGCGGGGATTTTTCGAGATTGGACAGCAACTGGCGAGATGGGCGAACTGCCCATGTTTCCCCTACTTATAAAGAGGGAGGGGGCGGACGTTCCGTCTTTCCGAATAAAGAAACCACCCACGATCTCTCACACGACGCCGCATTCGACGCGTGCCGTTTGTGGAGGGCGTGGTGGGTCCGGGGTGAGTTACGGTGTGACCCAGGCCACAAGGTGCCTGCAGCCTGCTTTTGGGCCCGCCCAACAGCGCTGCACTGCAGTGTGGCCCAGGCCCGGGGCTCCTGTCGGTGTACTAGAGTAGGGGTACCCTAGTATCCCGAACTTGTGCACGGGCAGTTGCAGCCCTCCGCTGCAAGGCTTCTTGGGTGACCGCCAAGGTCCTCCGTGGTTCCTTTGGAGCCATTCAAGAACAAAGTATTCAAGCCAAGGAGACAAGGCCCCGGCAAGAGGAGCTTGCCGGGAAGGCCACCCAAGGCACCTAGGAGACAAGGCCCCAGCAAGAGGAGCTTGCCGGGAAGGCCACCCAAGGCACCTAGGAGACAAGGCCCCGGCAAGAGGAGCTTGCCGGGAAGGCCCGGTGAGCGACAAGCTTCCGGACGCGACAAGAGAACAACCGCAGCAAGGCGCTTGCCGCGGCAGACCACCACTCTGTACCTGCGCTCCAGCACATCCACTAACGTGTCGCATACAGGACCTTTACAGCGCCGTGGCAAGAGGTCAGGCGGCCGTGAGCGCTGGTGGCAAGCGGCGCCGACAAGATTGCCATCGTGGCAAGCGGTGGCACCCTGGCGGTCCCTTTACGCCTTTATTAGGGTGACGTGAGATGCATTTAATGCCTTTGTCCCCTGCCGTCGAGGTTTAGGTATGGTACACTGTACAAGTAGCTGTACCAACCACTCCTTTTCCATTTTTACCCTTGTCTACGTTGCCAACTGTCGGAGACCCCTTTAGCATATAAAAGGAGGCCCATGCGCAACGTAGAGGGGCGCGGGACCTCACGCTCGGTCTCGTTAGCAGCTTGTGTGTACTGTAGCACTCAGCGCTCCTGAGCAAGAACTCAATACACTCAGACATGCAGCAGTAGGAGTGTTATCTCTTCGGAGAGCTCCAAAGCTGGGTAAACCACTCGTGTGCTTCACCTCGATCTGCTCTTCGTGCGACCTCATCTGCTGCTGCGGGAACATCTGCTTCCACGGCGAGAACCTGCGGCTCAGCCGGAGCTTGACGTTCCCCGGCAAGCTTGCCGGAGCAAAACTTGCCGGGAGCGTCTGCTTCAACGGAACAAGCCCTAGGGCTTGCCGAGCAGATCGCTCCTCAAGACCCTTGGTGTTGATCTTGAGGACCTTCTTGACGGCGACTTCGGGAAGCTCTGCCGGAAAATAGTCACCAAAGATCAACTTCATCTTCTTGCTCTGTCCGGTTGATGGCGTTACAGACGGTTGAGTCAGATTGAGCACAAAAATCCCCGGTTCCACAGGTAACTTAAGTGCAGCGCACTTCGACAGGCCATCGGCAATGTCGTTCTGAGCTCTTGGAACATGTTCCATTTGTAGGCCGTCAAAGTGCTCTTCTAGCTTTCTCACTTCATCAACATAAGCTTCCATCAACAGACTCGATAACTCTTGTTCACTTGGCGGATGACAAGTCGTGAGTCACCCCCGACAATGAGCTTCTTGATCCCAAGGTCTCATCATGCGATCTCGAGGCCGGCAAGCAAACCTTCATACTCTGCAGTATTGTTTGTTGCTTGCTCCTTGGGAAAGTGCATCTGGACCACGTACTTGAGGTGCTCTCCGGTGGGTGTGACAAGTAGTACGCCGGCACCGGCGCCTTGCAGCGAGAAGGCACTGTCAAAGTACATCAGCCACTCTTTGATTGCTTCCCTGACGAGGATGCTCGTTTCTGGGATTTCTTCATCTTGTGTTGGCGTCCATTCTGCTATGAACTCTGCCAATGCTCTGCTTTGGATAGTTTAAGTGCTCTCAAACTTGAGGCCAAAGCTCGACAGCCCAAAGTGCCCACTCGACAATCCTGCCTGTTGCCTCTGGATTTTGCAATATCCTCTTCAGCGGAAAACGAGTGACGACTGTAATCTCATGTGCCTAGAAGTAATGGCGCAACTTTCTCGAGGCCATGAGGAGGCCGAAAAGCAATTTCTGCACACCAGAGTACCTTGACCTAGCCCGCTGCAGAAGGGAACTGACAAAGTAAACTGGGCGCTGCACCATTCTTTTCTCCATCTTCTCATGCGCCTGCGCAGATCCATCCTTGTCGGGACCAGAGCTTGCCCGTGAAGCCCCCTGCTCGTCGCTGGATGCATCTGCCGTGGTTGCTAGCTCATCATCCGCCTCCCTCTCTGCTACTAACGCAGCACTAACCACTTGATTGGTTGCTGCTATATATAGCAGCAACATCTCTTGTGGCTTAGGTGCGACAAGTGTTGGAGTGGAGGACAGGTATCTCTTCAAGTCCTGCAGTGCAACCTCCGCTTCCGGAGTCCATTTCATCGGACCTGCCTTTTTCAAAATTTTGAAAATGGCGAGGCGCTTCAGCAGACCTAGAGATAAACCTGCTAAGAGCAGCTACGCAACCGGCAAGTCTTCGTACATCCTTGACGAGCTTTGGTGCTTCAATTTGCTCAATGGCCTTGATCTTGTCGGGATTGGCTTCAATTCCCCGCCGAGACACGAAGAACCCGAGAAGCTTGCCGGAGGGGACTCCAAACACGCACTTCTCGGGGTTGAGCTTGAGGTTGATCTTGCGCAGATTTGCAAAGGTTTCATCTAAATCTTGAATCAGAGTCGCCTTGTCCTTGCTTTTGACCACTATGTCATCCATGTGGGCTTCCACATTTCTGTGCATTTGCGGCTCAAAAGCGTCATGGACTACTCTTGCAAATGTTGAACCAGCATTCTTTAATCCGAAAGGCATCCGTATGAAACAGTATGTGCCACATGGGGTGATGAATGCGGTCTTCTCCTCATCCTCTTATGCCATGAAGATCTGATGATATCCTGAGTATGCATCCAGAAATGAAAGAAAATCACATCCGCCGTGGAGTCAACAATCTGTCGATCTTGGCGGCAAGGGAAATGGGTCTTTGGGACAAGCTTTATTGACATCGGTAAATTCGATACAAAGCCTCCATTTCCTGTTTGCCTTGCGTACAACTACAGGATTGGCCAACCACGTAGGATGGAGCACTCCTCTAACAAGGCCTGCTGCTTCCAATTTCTTGATTTCTTCTGCGATGAATTCTTGGCGCTCCACTGCCTGCTTCCTGACTTTCTGCTTGACGGGCCGCGCATGAGGACAAACGGCAAGATGGTGCTCAATTACTTTCACAGGAACACCGGGGATGTCGACGGTTGCCACGCAAACACGCCGACGTTCGCCCGATGGAAAGCAACGAGCGCCGCCTTCCTATTTAGGGTCGATAGTGGCACCGATGGTGAAGGTACCACCGGTGCCGTCCTCCTTGGCGGACACCTTCTTGGTCTCTGGTGGAGCTGCCATCGTCTTCTTACACTTGCCGGTGGAGCTCGATGGTGCGTCCTCGACGGTAGCGCAGCACTCCGAAGAGGTGCGCTTGCCGGAGTGGGCATCAGAGCTCTTGCCAGACTTGGTCTTCTTCTTTCCCCGGGAGCTTCAGCGGCAAGTGGCTTGCAATCTGCTGCAGCTGCTGCTTCTCGGTAGATCTTGTCCGCGCAGATAAGAGCATCCTTCTTGTCGCCAGGGACAGAGATGACACTTATCGGGCCTGGCATCTTCAGCATGTTGTATGCATAGTGAGAGGCTGCCATGAATTTGGCGAGTCTTTGGACGGCCAAGTATCCCATTGTAAGGCAATGGAAAGTCAAGAACGTCAAAAGTGACCCTCTCAGTCCTAAAGTTCAACTTCGCTGCCAAATGTCACCGCAACAGCGTGATCTTTCCCTTCGCTTGCTCCTTCCCGGATTGATTCCTTGGAATGTGCCGGTCTCTTCGAGCTCGCCATCGTGGATCTGGAGTTTCGAGCACCGCGGAGGAGATCGAGTTCAAGCCGGCCCGCCGTCAACTAGCATCTTAGTGACCTTGAGGTTGCGGATAGTTGGTGAAACCAACATCGGCAAGCCCCGACCGCAGCTTACGCGATCAGGGTGGTCCTCAATATCAAAGATGATAGGCGTGCTGGACCATTTCAGAGGCTTGCGTGACTCGACGGATGGTTCTGCCGCATTGACTTCCCGCATCCACTACTTGAGCTGGCGGTGTGAAGTTTGCAGAGAAGCACCGCTGTCAATGCACAGGACCTCTGTGGCTTTCTGGAACTCCTGCTCATCGGTATTGTAATCATCCATGTCTTCATCATCGTCGTCGTCTTCATCCTTGTTGCGGCCGCGGGGAGGTCTGTCTCCTTGCCGCTGCTTGGCCTTGCCGTGGCGTCCTCCTCGGCCGGGACGTTTCTTGCTAGCTCCTCCAGCGCCTTCCTGGGCCTTCTCCTTGTCGCGTCGTTCGTATTCAGCCTTCTTCTGCTCGACAAGCTGCTCGACCTTTTGCAGCTCGAGGTCATGGCCCTTGGTGCGGCGGATCTTGCAAGATCGTTTGTTGGAGCCGTCACCGCTTGTCGGCGACCGCCACAACTGGCAGTTGGTGCCAGCGGCAACCTCCTTGCCGGAGCTACCAGCTTTGGCTTTCTTGGCGCCACCTCCGTTCTTGGGACTGCTCAACAACTAGCACATCTTTGCCTTTCTTCTTCTGTTGTTCCGCCGCGGTTTTTCTTTGCCGGGCGGTCTCCTCACTATCGATCCTCCCGCCTCGAGATTCTCTCCGGGAGTCTCCTCCCTTCCTCAAAGACGTGCACACTTGTCAGCCGGGGAATATAGCTCACTGACGTCTCTGATCTTGCACATCGCCATCTCCTCCCGCATCCTGCGGTTTCGCACGTTCTGATGGAACGCGCTGATTACCGCGGCAGGGTGGACATCTGGGATGTTGTGTTGTATGCGGCTGAATCTCTGAATGTACTTGCGCAGGGGCTCTCCTTCCTTCTGGGCGAGCAGATGAAGGTCGCTTTCTTGGCCATGGGGCTTGTGGCCGCCTGTAAAGGCGCCGACAAACTGATGGCATAGATCTGCCCAAGAGGATATGGAGTTGTCCGGCAAGTGCGTGAGCCAGGATCGACATTGGGCTTGAGCACCAGCGGAAGTAGTTGGCCAGATCTTGTCGTCTCGCCCCGGCAGCTTGCACCACGATGGTGTAGATGCCGAGGAACTCCGACGGATGCGCCTTGCCGTCGTATTTCTCTCGCACGTCGGCTTGAAATTCTTCTTGCTGGGCCATGGACTTGCCGCAGCTCACGAGTGAACGCAGGGCAACCTACAGCGTCACGGCAAGTCGCTGGTTCCCTGGCGCATGCATGTCGATAGAGGGCCCAGCGCGCTGGTCGGATTGACGCCGCGCTTCTCTTCGGCGCTCGATGCGAGTTTGAGTGTCTTCTTGCTGTCGTTCGTGAAGAACTTGGCGCTGATCGCGACGAGCTCGTGGATCCGATGATGCGGTGGAGTCGCTGTCGAGGTGAATCCGGCGAGTCGGCGATCTTGGCCTTCGGGGCGGAGAGTGCATGGTGGTTGCACCCCCACCGGTTTCGTCGCCACCTGCTCGTGTTTGGCATTCCTGCCGCGGCAGCAATGCACTCGGCTGCCGCGGAGCGTCGCCGTTGGCAAAGCCGATGAGACTTTGAATGGTTGCCCTCCATTTATCGACCTTGTCGGCTGTTGGAGGGTAATCCAGGAGCAGTTGAGCTCTCGCCAAAGCTTCTGCTGGAGTGGTGGGTGGCGATGGCGAGCGGCGCGAGGAGCGGATATGCTCGGACTTCTAACTATGTTAGAAGGAGCGATATCCCGTCGAGCGACCGTGCCTCGCTTCGCGCCAAAGATGTTGGCGTGCATGCTGGTCTTGAGCATCCCGAGATCCACCAGCTCGATCTTGGTCCAATGAGCGTATGGCGTTGTGAATACCATGACGTTGTCGGTCCCGCGCCTCCTGAGACGGGCGCGGTGCATGTACGGACGCCGAGGTCTGCGCAGCCTTGTCCTTGGACTTGGCAGCACCGTGGGCTCCCCCGTCGACGTCCATTCTTCCGCCGGCGTCTACCCCACCACCCGTTTGCTCCGGTGGTGGTGGGTTCGACGCGGACGGAACATCTGCCGCTGAAGCCTTCTTCTTCGGTGGCATGTCGATGAAGATGATGAAGATCTAGCTCGTGTGGACACCGGATCAGGTTCACACAATCTCGACGCCCCCTACCTGGCGCACCAAAGATGTCGGGGATGGCTGATCTGCCCACGAACACCTATGGGACCGGCGGACCGAGCCCCTTTCGGTTCGGCGGGGGGCGGAGGTTGCATGAAGAGCAGATCGAGGCGAAGCACACGAGCGGTTTACCCAGCTTCGGAGCTCTCCGAAGAGATAACACTCCTACTGCTGTATGTCTGAGTGTATTGAGTTCTTGCTCAGGAGTTGATCTGCCCACGAACACCTATGGGACCGGCGGACCGAGCCCCTTTCGGTTCGGCGGGGGGCGGAGGTCGCACGAAGAGCAGATCGAGGCGAAGCACACGAGCGGTTTACCCAGCTTCGGAGCTCTCGGAAGAGATAACACTCCTACTGCTGCATGTCTGAGTGTATTGAGTTCTTGCTCAGGAGCGCTGAGTGCTACAGTACGCACAAGCTGCTAACGAGACCGAGCGTGAGGTCCCGCCCCCCTCTACGTTGCGCATGGGCCTCCTTTTATATGCTAAACGGGTCTCCGGCTGTGTGGCAACGTAGACAAGGGTAAAATGGAAAAGGAGTGGTTGGTACAGCTACTTGTACAGTGTACCATACCTAACCTCGACGGCGGGGACAAAGGCATTAAATGCCTGTCACGCCGCCTAACAAAGGCGTAAAGGACCGCCAGGGTGCCACCGCTTGACACGATGGCAATCTTGTCGTGCCGCTTGCCACCAGCGCTCCGCTGGCCGCACGGCCTCTTGCCACGCTGGCGCTGGAAAGGTCCTGTGGCGACACATTAGTGGATGTCTTTGGAGCGCAGTACAGAGTGGTGATGCCGCGGCAAGCGCCTTGCCGCGGTTGTTGTCTTGTCGCGTCCGGAAGCTTGTCGCTCACGGGCCTTCCGGCAAGCTCCTCTTGCCGGGGCCTTGTCTCCTAGGGTGCCTTGGGTGGCCTTCCCGGCAAGCTCCTCTTGCCGGGCCTTGTCTCCTAGGTGCCTTGGGTGGCCTTCCAGCAAGCTCCTCTTGCCGGGCCTTGTCTCCTTGGCTTGAATACTTTGTTCTTGAATGGCTCCAAAGGAACCACGGAGGACCTTGGCGGTCACCCGGTAAGCCTTGCCGCGGAGGGCTGCAATTGCCCGTGCACAAGTTCGGGATACTAGGGTACCCCTACTCTAGTACACCGACAATTTCCTATGATGTAAAAAACTTGGAAAAAACAACAACTAGCACTTGGCACTATGTCAATAGGTTAGTACCAAAAAATGATATAAAATGACTATAAAATGATTATAAAACATCCAAGATTGATAATAAAACAAGATGGAACAATCAAAAATTATAGATACATTGGAGGCGTATCAGCGCACTCTGAGGGCTTGTGGGCCCCTAGGGTGTCCTTCAACCCTAAAACCACCTCTATAATCTCCCAAATATTCCCAAACATCATAAGCATCCAGAAAAATACTTTTCCGCTGCCGCAAACCTTTGTTCCCGTGAGATCTCATCTTGGGGCCTCTGGCGATCTGGCAGAGGGGGATTCAATCATGGAGGGCCTCTACATCAACCTTGCTGCGCTTATGATGAAGAGCGAGTAGTTTACCATAGACCTATGGGTCCATAGCTAGTAGCTAGATGGCTTCTTCTCTCTCTTTGATCTTCAATACAATGTTCTCCTCGCTGTTGTTGGAGTTCTATCCGTTGTAATATTCTTTGCAGGGCGTTTGTTGAGATCCGATGAATTGTGGATTTATGATCAGATTATCTATTAATATTATTTGAGTCTTCTCTTAACTCTTTTGCATGATTAAGATAACTTTGTATTTCTCTTCGAACTAGCGGTTTGGTTTGGCCAACTAGATTGGTTTTTCTTGCAATGGGAGAGGTGCTTGCTACCTCTTGAGCATGCGTTGGTTTTTCCTTCAAGAGGAAAGGGTGATGCAGCAAAGTACCGTAAGTATTTCCCTCAGTTTTTGAGAACCAAGGTATCAATCCAGTAGGAGGCCACACGCAAGTCCCTCGTACCTACACAAACAAATAAGAACCTTGCAACCAACGCGATAAAGGGGTTGTCAATACCTTCACGGCCACTTGCAAAAGTGAGATCTGATAGAGATGATAAGATAATATTTTTTGGTATTTTTATGATAAAGATTAGAAGTAAAGATTGCAAAGTAAACGACAACAAAAATAGGTAGTTGACGGGAGATTAATATGATGGAAAATAGACCCGGGGGCCATAGGTTTCACTAGTGGCTTCTCTCAAGATAGCATAAGTATTACGGTGGGTGAGCAAATTACTGTCGAGAAATTGATAGAAAAAGTGCATAATTATGAGAATATCTAGGCATGATCATGTATATATGCATCACGTCCGTGACAAGTAGACCGACTCTTGCCTGCATCTACTACTATTACTCCACACATCGACCACTATCCATCATGCATCTAGAGTATTAAGTTCATAAGAATAGGGTAACACATTAGGTAAGATGATAGGATGTAGAGGGATAAACTCAAGCAATATGATATTAACCCCATCTTTTTTATCCTCGATGGCAACAATACAATACGTGTCGTTTCCCTTTCTATCACTGGGATCGAGCAACGCAAGATTGAACCCAAAGCTAAGAACTTCTCCCATTGCAAGAAAGATCAATCTAGTAGTCCAAACCAAACTGATAATTCGAAGAGACTTGCAAAGATAACCAATCATACATAAAAGAATTCAGAGAAGATTCAAATATTGTTTATAGATAATCTTGATCATAAACCCACAATTCGTCGGATCTCGACGTACACACCGCAAAAGAGTTACATCGAATAGATCTCCAAGAAGATCGAGGAGAAGTTTGTATTGAGATCCAAAGAGAGAGAAGAAGCCATCTAGCTAATAACTATGGACCCAAAGGTCTGTGGTAAACTACTCACACATCATCAGAGAGGCTATGGTGTTGATGTAGAAGCCCTCCGTGATCGATGCCCCCTTCGGCGGAGCGCCGGAAAAGGGCCCAAGATGGGATCTCATGGGTACAGAAGGTTGCGGCGGTGGAAATAGGTTTTCGTGGTGCTCCTGGATGTTTTCGGGGTACGTAGGTATATATAGGAGGAAGAAGTAGGTCGGTGGAGCCACAAGGGGCCCACAAGGGTGGAGGGTGCGCCCAGGGGGTAGGCGCGCCCCCTGCCTCATGGCCTCCTCGTTCGTTTCTTGTCGTCCACTCCAAGTCCTCTGGATCACGTTTGTTCCAAAAATCACACTCCCGAAGGTTTCATTCCGTTTGGACTCCGTTTGATATTCCTTTTCTGCGAAACACTAAAATAGGAAAAAAATGGCAATTTGCACTGGGCCTTGGGTTAATAGGTTAGTCCCAAAAATAATATAAAAGTGTATAATAAAGCCCATTAAACATCCAAAACAGAATATATAATAGCATGGAACAATCAAAAATTATAGATATGTTGGAGACGTATCAAGCATCCCCAAGCTTAATTCCTGCTCATTCTCGAGTAGTTAAATGATAAAACATAATTTTTTTATGTGGAATGCTACCAATCATATTTCTCAATGTAATTTTCTTTATTGTGGCATGAATGTTCAGATCCGAAAGATTCAAGATAAAATTTTAATATTGAGATGAAAATAATAATACTTCAAGCACACTAACAAAGCAATCACATCTTCTCAAAATAACATGGCCAAAGAAAGTTGTCCCTACAAAATCATATAGTCTGGCTATGCTCTATCTTCATCACACAAAGTATTTAATCATGGACAACCCCGATGACAAGCCAAGCAATTGTTTCATACTTTTGATGTTCTCAAACTTTTTCAATCTTCACGCAATACATGAGCGTGAGCCATGGACATAGCACTATATGTGGAATAGAATGGTGGTTGGGGAGAAAAAAAAAGGAGAAGATAGTCTCACATCAACTAGGCGTATCAACGGGCTATGGAGATGCCCATCAATAGATATCAATGTGAGTGAGTAGGTATTGCCATGCAACGGATGCACTAGAGCTATAAGTGTATGAAAGCTCAACAAATGAAACTAAGTGGGTGTGCATCCAACTTTCTTGCTCACAAAGACCTAGGGCATTTTGAGGAAGCCCATCATTGGAATATACAAGCCAAGTTCTATAATGTAAAATTCCCACTAGTATATGAAAGTGATAACATAGGAGACTCTCTATCATGAAGATCATGGTGCTATTTTGAAGCACAAGTGTGGTAAAAGGATACTAGCATTGTCCCATCTCTCTTTTTCTCTCACTTTTTTTATTTGGGCCTTCTTTTTTTTCTTTTTGGCCTCTTTTCTTTCTCTTTTTTCATCCGGAGTCTCATCTCGACTTGTGGGGGAATCATAGTCTCCATCATCCTTTCCTCACTTGGGACAATGCTCTAATAATGATGATCATCACAATTTTATTTACTTACAACTCAAAGATTACAACTCAATACTTAGAGAAAAATATGACTCTATGTGAATGCCTCCGGTGGTGTACCGGGATATGCAATGAATCAAGAGTGACATGTATGAAAGAATTATAAAGGTGGCTTTGCCACAAATATAATGTCAACTACATGATCATGCAAAGCAATATGACAATGATGAAACATGTCATAATAAATGGAACGGTGGTAAGTTGCATGGCAATATATCTCGGAATGGCTATGGAAATGCCATAATAGGTAGGTTTGGTGGCTGTTTTGAGGAAGGTATATGGTGGGTGTAAGATACCCGTGAAAGGTCTTGTGATATTAGAGAGGCTAGCAATGGTGGAAGGATGAGAGTGCGTATAATCCATGGACTCAACATTATTCATCAAGAACTCACATACTTATTGCAAAAATCTATTTGTTATCGAAACAAAGTACTACGCACATGCTCCTAGGGGGATAGATTGGTAGGAAAAGACCATCGCTCGTCCCCGACCGCCACTCATAAGGAAGACAATCAATAAATAAATCATGCTCCGACTTCATCACATAACGGTTCACCATACGTGCATGCTACGGGAATCACAAAATTTTGAACAAGTATTTCTCAAATTCACAACTACTCAACTGGCATGACTCTAATATCACCATATTCATATATCAAAACAATCATCAAGTATCAAACTTCTCCTAGTATTCAATGCACTTATATGGAAGTTTTTATTATATCCAACTTGGATGCCTATCATATTAGGATCAATTTTATAACCGAAGAAAATTACCATGCTGTTCTAAAGGACTCTCAAAATAATATAAGTGAAGCATGAGAGATCAATAATTTCTATAAAATAAAACCACCGCCGTGCTCTAAAAAGCTATAAGCAAAGCACTAGAGCAAACTTGTTTAGCTCAAAAGATATAAGTGAAGCATATAGAGTATTCTAATAAATTCCGATTAATGTGTGTCTGTCCCAAAAGGTGTGTACAGTAAGGATGATTGTGGTGAACTAAAAAGAAAAGACTCAAATCATACAAGACGCTCCAAGCACAACACATATCATGTGGTGAATAAAAATATAGCTCCATGTAAAGTTACCGATGGACGAAGATTAAAGAGGGGATGCCTTCCGGGGCATCCCCAATCTTAGGCTCTTTCCACTCCTTGTTCCATAATCCATCAAATATTTACCCAAAACTTGAAAACTTCACAACACAAAACTTACCAGAAAATCTCGTGAGCTCCGTTAGCGAAAGAGAGCAAAACACCACTTCAAAGTAATGTAATGAACTCATTATTTATTTATATTGGTGTTAAACCTATTGTATTGCAACTTCTCTATGGTTCATAAACTCCATTACTAGCCATAGATTCATCAAAATAAGCAAACAACACACGAAAAATGGAATCTGTCAAAAACAGAACAGTCTGTAGTAATCTGTATCTAACACAAACTTCTGGAACTCCAAAAATTCTAAATAGATTGCTGGACGTGAGGAATTTGTCTATGAATCATCTTAAAAAAGAATCAACTAAATACCACTCTCCAGTAGAAAGTTGTAGCTAATCTCGTGAGCGCTAAAGTTTCTGTTTTTTACAGCAAGATCAAAAAGACTTCACCCAAGTCTTCCCAAAGGTTCTACTTGGCACAAACAGTTATTAAAACCCAAAACGACATCTAAATAGAATCTAGATGGATTATTTATTGCTAAACAGAACCAAAAAGCAAGAAATTAAAATAAAATTGGGTTGCCTCCCAATAAGCGCTATCGTTTAACGCCCCTAGCTAGGCATAAAGGCAAGGATAGATCTAGGTATTGGCATCTTTGGTGTTGGGAAAGAAAAGAGAAAATTTATTATCTATAGCATTTATCTTCATATTTGGATAAAGGACGTGGCCATCAATGGTGGAAGAAAGAATAAGCACGCTACGGAAATTTGCATCTAAGCTAGCTTTCATCTCTTTGATAATTTCATTTTGGTAAAAGCACAAAAGAGAGGTGGATTCAACTTTCTCACTCATAGGGTGCCCAAATATAGTTTTCATCTTTTCATAGGTATCCTATGGGATTCCCTTCAAGAAAACCCTCTTCAAAAATAGAATCTAAAACTTTCTTGAATGAAGCGGGCAACCCAACATAAAAGCTTTTTAGGTATATCTCAATTTGATATTGGAGCACATAGCTAGCTCGGATCCTTAAAAGCCTATCCCAAGCATCTTTCAAAGACTCATCAAGTAAATAACGAAAAATTCCGGGATCATCTTCACCAAAATTATTCAAACCCTCATTGACAACCCCGGTAGGTCTTTCCATAGCATCATTATTTATGAGCTTAGAGAGGACAGAGGGACTATCCAAAGTATTAAAACCATGGAGAGAGCCCTTGGCCCTTTTTGTTTTGGCCATGGCACAAGAAAAACAATGGGAAAGAGGAGAAGGGAAATAGAGGCGAATAAAACGGCAAGGGTGAAGTGGGGGAGAGGAAAATGAGAGGCAAATGAGAAATAATGTAATGCGAGGGATAAGAGTTTGTGATGGGTACTTGGTATGTCTTGACTTGTGTGTAGACTCCCCGGCAATGGTGCCAGAAAACCTTCTTGCTACCTCTTGAGCATGCCTTGGTTTTCCCTTGAAGAGGAAAGGGTGATGTAGAAAAGTACGTAAGTATTTCCCTCAGTTTTTGAGAACCGAGGTATCAATCCAGTAGGAGGCCACACGCAAGTCCCTCGTACCTACACAAACAAATAAGAACCTTGCAACCTACGCGATAAAGGGGTTGTCAATCCCTTCATGGCCACTTGCAAAAGTGAGATCTGATAGAGATGATAAGTTAATATTTTTTGGTATTTTTATGATAAAGATTAAAAGTAAAGATTGCAAAATAAACGGCGACAGAAATAGCTAGTTGACGGGAGATTAATATGATGGAAAATAGACCCGGGGGCCATAGGTTTCACTAGTGTCTTCTCTCAAGATAGCATAAGTATTACGGTGGGTGAACAAATTACTGTCGAGCAATTGATAGAAAAGTGCATAATTATGAGAATATCTAGGCATGATCATGTATATAGGCATCACGTCCGTGACAAGTAGACCGATTCCAGCCTGCATCTACTACTATTACTCCACACATTGACTGCTATCCAGCATGCATCTAGAGTATTAAGTTCATCAGAACAGAGTAACGCAATAGGTAAGATGACATGATGTAGAGAGATAAAATCAAGCAATATGATATAAACCCCATCTTTTTATCCTCGATGGCAACAATACAATACGTGTCGTTTCCCTTTACATCCTTTGGGATCGAGCAACGCAAGATTGAACCCAAAGCTAAGCACTTATCCCATTGCAAGAAAGATCAATCTAGTAGGCCAAACCAAACTGATAATTCGAAGAGACTTGCTAAGATAACCAATCATACATAAAATAATTTAGAGAAGATTCAAATATTGTTCATAGATAATCTTGACCATAAACCCACAATTCATCGGATCTCGACAAACACACCGCAAAAGAGTTACATCGAATAGATCTCCAAGAAGATCGAGGAGAAGTTTGTATTGAGATCCAAAGAGAGAGAAGAAGCCATATAGCTAATAACTATGGACCCGAAGGTTTGTGGTAAACTACTCACACATCATCGAAGAGGCTATGGTGTTGATGTAGAAGCCCTCCGTGATCGATGCCCCCTCTGGCGGAGCGCTGGAAAAGGCCCCAAGATGGTATCTCACTGGTACAGAAGGTTGTGGAGGTGGAAATAGGTTTTCGTGGTGCTCCTGGATGGTTTCGGGGTACGTAGGTATATATATGAGGAAGAAGTAGGTCGGTAGAGCCACGAGGGGCCCACAACAATGGATGGCACGCCCCCTGCCTCGTGGCCTCCTTGTTCGTTTCTTGACGTCCACTCCAAGTCCGCTGGATCACGTTTGTTCCAAAAATCACGCTCCCGAAGGTTTCATTCCGTTTGGACTCCGTTTGATAATCCTTTTATGCGAAACACTTAAATAGGCAAAAAAACAGCAATTTGCACTGGGCCTTGGGTTAATAGGTTAGTCCCAAAAATAATATAAAAGTGTATAATAGAGCCCATTAAACATCCAAAATAGAATATATATAATAGCATGGAACAATCAAAAACTATATATACGTTGGAGACGTATCAGTGCTTAGTTTTGGGTTCAATCTTGCGGCGTCCTCACCCAGTGACAGAAGGGGTAGCAAAGCACATATTGCATGGTTTCTTCTCGGCCGTAACAGGCCAGTAGAATATTCAGCCTGTTAATGGCCCAACGTTACATGGGCCAAACTAAGCGATGGGTCCACAAAAGGCCCAACTAAAATTTGGGCCGAATATAGGCCAGAGTAAGTTGTGAGCCTGGCGCAAAGTGTGAAGGCCCCAATGGCCATTCGGGCCCAAGAAAGATGCAGGCCGGCCCAATTGTGGCCCGCTAAAAACCAGGCCCGTTAGAGGCGAATGTTTCGGCCCGGTCGACTACATCGGATTTTTTTAGATAGCGAATGATGGCAATAACTAGTAGGAATTAAGAACAAACCTACTCTATACAATAAATAAATTATGGCATGGTAACTTAGAATAAACCTACACTATACAATAAAGGATTTACGGTATATTACATCCATTGGGCATCGAAGTTCGCCACCAGTGATCATAAAGCGCAATGAAGAAGCAGATTACAAAAATTGGGCACCATTGCAGCGTACCAAAATAATAGTTAGCCGAGACCACTTCCAAGACGGTTCAAGAAAGGTTTGCCTTGAGCGGGAACTGCTGCGCAAGCTGCTGAGCAAGGCTGTGAGACCGGCCTAGCATGTCGGTCATAGCTTCCAGCTGTAGCTGTTTAGCAATGAGGTTCTCATTGGTGTTCTCCGCAATCTTTCTTAGAGATAAGACTTCAATTTGAAGTTGAGTTGCAAAATGCCTTTCTGCTAGAACTTGGGACTGAAGAAGTCGAACTAATTCAGACAGAGAATTCTGTGAGCTTGTCTGACTGCTAGTCTCAAGTAACTTGAATACTGCATCAAGACAAGACTTTGGGGTTGTCTCGCTATCTTCAAGATGTTTTGCCTTCTTTGCTGCAATATATGTTGGGTTTGTCTCACATCCTTCAGCAGACTTGTGCATGCCATCATGCATATCACCCTGAAACAAGCAGAGAGTTGACGGGTTTTGCACGTGTATAAACAAAGATGATAACTGTGTTGTCAATTCCATCCAATTTCAAATTAGAAAATAAAGAGTAAGTTCAAAATATTAATAGCATAATTTGGCATTGTTCATAGTGCCGGGAGCTTCACCACACTACTAGAGTACCATGTCAACATAGCAAGCATAGATGAAGGGAAAAGACAATCATTGTATCTATTTTGGTTAAGTGCATGGCATGCTGTTCATATCATCAGCCACATCAGTAAGATAAAACAGGAGATGACAAGGTGCAAACGTGGGCTGCTTCACCACACACTGGATTATAGATCAACAAAAACAAGCATACATATAGGGAGTATTGAGTAATGTGCATGGTATGAATAAGGAATTTGGTTTTACAATTAAAACTTGGACCTTTCGGTTCTTGCGAACATGCATTTTGATAGAAACAGCAAACTAAACAGCAGTAAACGATAGGGAGTATGAGCAAATTAAACAGCAGTTGAGGATAAAGTCTTTAGAAGGGCTGACTTACATTAACATTAACACCGACTTTATAATGCCCTTCTCCATGTCAAGGGAAGGATAACTCAAGACTTTCAGCATAGAATCTTCTTCATAAGAATTGCATGTACTCTACATTTTGTAGAGAGTAATTATAGATATGATAATACTGGAAGGGATAGAGGATAATGAAGATAAGATGCGGATTGATGCTACATAATCAACTACCAATCCCTAGAAGTACATGCGTTACATGACAAAATGTACTGACAAGAGCAATGGGCTACACTTCTGCACTGGCATTGTCTGTGTATTCAACTTTTTGGTAAGATTAAATATAGATCTAATATTTTTTAGTAAATGGTGGGCAAGGGAGATAAGATGCAGAATGCTACACAATGAACCAATCCCTCTTCCCATAATACAAGAGTGTTTTGAACACTGGTGTACTGTACAAAACGTTCTTATATTATGGGACAGAGGGAGTACCTGTTAATGTAAGTACAGTGATAGACGACATTCAGTCCTTACAAGAGGATTGTAGAGCTAAACCTCTTCAAAAGCATTGGGTTGATTCCAAATTTATGTAAGAGTCCATGCGGATCTTATAATGGCCACCAAATGGACGATAATGAGGCTAACATGTGCAGTGATGCTACATAATCAAACCGCTATGGAAGTAAGTATGGTCATACAGGGCAAGAGGTACTCACAAGAGCAATGCAATGTGTAGTATAGTTGCGAGATTTTGTGGTCCCTTGAGAATGAGCATTCTTCTGCTAACAGTTTTCGTACAAGTGAGATGTTAAGGCAAATGCAGAAATGTAGTTCAAATTGTGATGTGATATCATAGACAGTACCTTACGCTGCAGACGAGACCGATGTGTAACAAGATTATTCCAGTCACTGTCTGATAAATGTAGCACCGGAGACTTTACATAAATTTCGTTTAGAGGCTTGCCATCGAAGTGCGCTTGCCTCAGGTAGGAACAATACTTCATCAACGAGTGCTTGAAAAGCGCAATCAACCCTTGCTCATGTAGCGACCCGACCTCAAACGGTCAAGTCTCTTTGCTTCCGTGTCATCCCTGGATCGGTAATGCTGACACACACAGTACTCGAAGGATTTATAACAGAGTAGCAATCACACACTTATTACATCAAATGTCTCAAAAGAGAACTTATTACAATAAATATGGCTTAAGGCCATCTAATACGATAACAGAAGAAGGCTTGGAAGATAAAGTGAGTCCATCAACTCCAACGGCATAGCTGAGCTGCACGGCAACGACCTAACGAACCTTACTCCTCGTCTAAAAGTTCTGCAACATAATACATTGCAGCCCGAAACGGGTCAGCACATGGAATATCTTTGGCAATGTAACACAAGAGAGCAAAAACAGAATAATGCTATCACTACATGCATATTTGGCTGGTGGAAAGCTCTATGGTTATAGTTTTTGCGAAAAGCCAATTTTTCCCTACAACAAAGGAATATATTTAATTTTAACTATCATGGTAGTTGAAACATCATTGAGAAGGTTCCTCCAACTCAATCCCAATTAAAGTTGTTATCATCCCAACAATATTAATTTAGAGTGATGAGATACTTAGGATACTCCAAGCACTAGATACTCAAGATTGTCCATAACCGGGGACACGGCTAACCATGATTAGATTGTACACTCAGCAGAGGTTTGCGCACTTTTCCCCACAAGACTCGATCGCCTCCATTGGATTTCTCACACTACAGGGTGTTTGAGAAACGGATGACCGAGACACACGCCTTTTCGTAAACATTAACTCTCTACTCCGGGCAGACCATACCAAACCTACAACCCAATACCTGCTGATCTACCTCTTCAAGAGCTTCATGCAACCTACTCAACTATGCTAGAGCCCATAATAGCTTGTGGCTGCACACGGAAGTTTCTAGCATGAAAATATCTCATTTCCCTTTGAGCCTGGGTGGCTGTCCATACGAAAATCACACGGAACCCAGGGATTTCCAAAAATACAGGCAACACTAGATTCTCCATGTGCCTCAATCCACTCGGATGTGTATTTAAGTTGCCACCTTAAGTTGAACCATTAATTAACAATCTCACATCTATCATGGATTTCACTCACCCAAACCACGTCTACGAGCATAGCATAGCAATATAAGCAGTACGTAGAAGTAACTCCCAAGGGTTTGAATATAACAGGGCAATAGGTTCTACCTCAGAAACTACTTCCAAACCCACATGTTAATGACATCCTAATCATGCAATGTTTGAGGATTGAAACTAATGCATAAAAACTGGGTATGGAAAGAGTATGATCAATGTGTTACTTGCCTTGCTGACGATCTGCAAAACCTAGGGACTCGTAGTAGCACACTTCGCACTCCGGGAATTCTATCGCAAACAAACAATAGCATACATAAGCAATCAAGCAAAGATGCACGGGCAAAACTCAAATAAGAAGAATTGACCAGAAAGTTCAACTTAAGAACTCTGGTTTGCAAAAAGAATCAAATCAAACGGAGCAACGAAACTCAAACGGCGAAAGAAACAAGATCCGTTTACTAATCTGAACTAAAGTCAAATTTTTACAGTACCAAAATCTTGTTCAAGTTTATTAAACAGAAAGAGGGTTTCGAGACAAAGATCTAGGCACTTGAATCGCCTGATTCCGATAAACAAGCGAAAAGATAAACTGAAACTAAAATCAGATCAGAAATCGCGGAAAAATCCAAGAAAAAGAAAATTGAGGAACAGGCTAACGAACGAGCGTTCGTTGTCTGTAACTATCGAGCGAAAACCGTTTGTTAAAACGAACGTACGGACGAACATCCGCTAAATAACTAAACTGAGAAAAACCGGTGAACCGATCTAAAAAATGAACTAGGGTTTCTAAAGAAAAACCGGATCGGTTTTCAAAAAAACTGGCGGCGGCAATGGCGGCGTTACATCCAGCCAGGCTCCGACGAGGCGAGGCTGCGGCGGCGGGCGACGGCGGCAGCGGCAGCGGCGGTGCTGATCGGGCGGCGGCTCAGGTTGGGTGGTGGTGGGGGTTTCGGGGTGGGGTATTTAAGAAGGGGGGCAGCGGCTCGGAGGAGGGGGCAAGGCGGTGGGGAGGAGGAGTCCCGGCCGGACACTGGGTCGGGCGGCGGTGTACGCGGTCTCAGTGGGAGGCTACTTGGCGAGGCCAGGCAGCTCGGTGAGCTTCGGCCCAGTCATGCGTTGAACTTTTTTTAAATAATTCCGCCGAACCAAAAATAAATCCTAGAAAATAAAATAAAAATCTAAAAATTCCAAAACAAATTTTCACCGTCTAAATAAAATACTTAAAACGATATGAACATTTTCTTGGCCCTAAAATGCAATTTTGAAAAACGTGCAATTTTTCTAATGCAAATAAAATAGCAATAAAATCCAAATAAAATCAAATATTTGATTTTTAATATTTTTCCTCCAATATTTCAATTATTTTGGAGAAGTCATATTATCTCCTCTCATATATTTTAATATGAAATATTTTTCGGAGAGAAAAATAATTAAAACCAAAATCCTCGTTTCAATATTTGATAAAATTCAAATATGAAAACAGAGAAATCCCCAACTCTCTTCGAGGGTCGTTGAGTTGCTTAGGATTTCGAGGATCGCAAATTGAAATGCAATAAAATATGATATGCATGAATGATCTATGTATAACATTCCAAATTGAAAATTTGGGATGTTACAAACCTACCCCCCTTAAGATGAATCTCGCCCTCGAGATTCGGGTTGGCTAGAAAATAGGTGTGGGTGGTCTTTGCGAAGATCATCCTCTTGTTCCCTGTTGGCTTCATCCTCTGTATGGTGACTCCACTGAACTTTGCAAAACTTGATAACCTTGCTGCGGGTGACTCGACTGGCAAATTCAAGAATCCTGACTGGCTTCTCCTCATAGGTCAAATCACTATCCAACTGAATATCCTCCAAGGGTACTATATCTCTTAATGGTATATCGGCCATCTCAGCATGACACTTCTTCAACTGTGAAACGTGAAACACATAATGTACTCCTGACAGTCCTTCAGGTAACTCTAACTTGTAGGCAACTTCTCCCATTCGTTCCAAAACACGATATGGTCCTACAAATCTCGGGGCTAACTTTCCCTTAGCTCCAAAATGTTTCACTCCTCGCAAGGGTGATACTCGTAGATATGCTCTATCTCCAATTTCATAGGTTACCTCCTTGCGTTTTGAATCTGCATAACTCTTCTGCCTGGACTGAGCTACCTTCAGTCTATCGCGGATCAACTTAACTTTCTCTTCAGACTCCTTGATTAAGTCTGGTCCAAACAACTGTCGGTCTCCAACTTCATCCCACATCAACGGTGTTCTGCACCTTCGTCCATACAGGGCTTCGAAAGGTGCCATCTTCAAACTGTCTTGGTAGCTATTGTTGTACGAGAACTCTGCGTAAGGCAAATTGTCATCCCAACTAGATCCATAATCTAGCGCACAGGCCCTCAACATGTCCTCCAGAATCTGGTTGACTCTCTCGGTCTGTCCATCCGTCTGCGGGTGAAATGTTGTACTGAACTCCAATCTCTTTCCTAAATTCTGGTGCAGCTGATGCCAAAACTTCGAGGTAAACTGTGTTCCTCTATCCGTTACGATGGTCCTCAGAACTCCATGCAGACATATGATCCTGGTCATATATATCTTGGCCTTCTTTGCACTTGTATAAGTTGTTTTCACTGGGATAAAGTGAGCCACTTTGGTCAAGCGATCAACTACTACCCATATAGAATCATATCCTGATTTGGTCCTGGGTAATCCGGTGACAAAATCCATGCCAAGTTTATCCCACTTCCATTCAGGTATAGGCATAGGTTGTAACAATCATGCTGGCTTTTGATGCTCTCCCTTCACTCTCCGACATACATCACATACGGCTACATACTCGGCAATATCCTTCTTCATACCCGTCCACCAGAAACGTTCCTTCAAATCCAAATACATCTTGGTGTTTCTAGGGTGTATCGAGTATGGTGAGTCATGAGCCTCCTGAAGTATTAACTTCCTGATTTCTGTGTTACTGGGCACATAAACCCGGTCCTCAAACCATAAGGTGTCGTGCTCATCCTCATGAAAACCTTTGGCCTTTCCTTTGCTCATTCTCTCTTTTATCTCGACAATCTCTTTGTCATCCTTCTGAGCTTCTCGAATCTTTCCTAACAATGTAGACTGAACCTCCATTGTTGAAACAAAACCTCTAGGAACAATCTCCAATCGAAGTTCCCTAAGATCCTCTGCTAACTCCTTTGGTAATCCTGTACCCACTACGGTATTAGCATAGCTCTTCCGGCTCAAAGCGTCTGCTACGACATTGACCTTGCCTGGATGATAGTGCAGTTTCATGTCATAATCCTTTATAAGCTCCAACCATCTCCTCTGCCTAAGGTTCAGCTCCTTCTGTGTGAAGATGTACTTCAAACTCTTATGATCCGTGTACACATCACAATGGTTTCCAATAAGGTAATGTCTCCAAGTCTTCAACGCATGCACTATGGCTGCACTCCAAATCATGCGTGGATTAATTCAATTCGTGCGGTTTTAGTTGTCGTGAGGCATACGAAACAACTCTTCCGTCCTGCATGAGCACACTTCCAAGTCCTAGGCGAGAGGCGTCGCAATACACTTGGAAATCCTTGTGTATATCTGGCAGTATCAGCATTGGGGCTATACTCAAATGTTTCTTTAACTCCTGAAAACTTGCCTCACAATCTTCCGTCCGTTTAAACTTGGTATTCTTCTTCAATAACTCGGTCATTGGCTTCGCAATCTTGTAAAAATTCTCAATGGATCTCCGATAGTATCCTGCGAGTCCAAGAAAACTGCGGATCTCGCTAACTGAAGTGGGTGCCAACCATTCAAAGGATCGACCGAACCTTGGTGGGGTCTCATCGCTATACCTTCTCCTGATATAACATGTCCAAGGAATCCGACTTCCTTCAACCGAAACTCGCATTTGCTGAACTTGGCATACAACTGGTGTTCCCTGAGTTTCTCGAGAACTAAACGCAAATGCTCCTTGTGCTCCTCTTCATTCTTCGAGTATACCATTGTATCATCAATGAACACCACAAAAAACTTGTCCAGATATTCCATGAACACCTTGTTCATCATGCTCAGGAAGTAGGCAGGGGCGTTAGTCAGTCCAAATGACATGACTGTATATTCGTACAACCCATACCATGTGGTGATGCTGTCTTTGGTATATCCTTCTCTCGAATATTTAACTGGTGGTATCCTGATTGCAGATCGATCTTCGAAAACACCTTAGCTCCTTGCAGTTGGTCAAACAAATCATTGATTATCGGCAGTGGGTATTTGTTATTGATCGTCACCTCATTCAAGGCCCGTCAACAACCATTCTTAGAGACTTATCCTTCTTCTCAACTAAAAGCACTGGGGCTCCCCATGGTGATGAACTCCGTCGAATGTAACCTTTCTCCAATAACTCCTTGATCTGCTTCTTAATCTCCTCCAGATCATTTGCGGACGTCCGGTAGGGTCTCCTTGATATTGGCCCCATACCTGGCAATAGCTCTATCAAAAACTCGATGTCTCAATCCGGTGGCATGCCTGGTAAGTCCTCTGGAAAAACATCCGGGTAATCCTTCACTACAGGCACTTCCTCCTGAAAAACTCCCGTGAGGGTATTCACTTGGCTCCTCCTAGGCGCATGCCTATATACATAGTTGATCCTTTTTCTCTCCGGAGTGGTGAGATAAATCGACTTACTAGCACATTCAATGCTTCCTCCATACTTAGACATCCATTCCATGCCTAATATCACATCCAATCCTTGTGACTCCAAGACTATTAGGTCGGACGGAAAAACATGGCTACCAATGGTTAGGGGTATCTGGTCGCACCATCGACTAGCCATATACTCTGCTCCAGGTGAACTCACTAACAGAGGGGTCCTAAGGGTTTGGGTTGGTAGTTTAAACTTATCCACGAATCCCCTTGATATGTATGAATGCGATGCACCAGTATCAAAAAGAACAATGGCGGTAAAAGACTTAACCAGAAACTTACCTATAACCGCGTCTGGATGCTCTTCAACCTCCTCCACGTTAACGTGGTTCACTTGTCCTTTGTTGAAGGGATTGGGCTTCTCCCAGTGCTCCCATTTCCGTTTCCATTCTTCCCTTTAGGGCACTCCGTGGCATAGTGTCCAGTCTTCCCGCACTTATAGCAAGTAATGTGGCTTAGATCCTGTTTGGCGGGTGTAGCTGGATTGGGGCGGTTCTGACTATTGTTTATTCCGTTCCCATTTCCATTCTTAGAACCATTGTGGTTATGCAAACTTCCTCCGGTGTGGTTATGACTTCCATGGTTATGAACAAGTCCTCCCGAGTTCGGGGTTAGGCGAGGCTTCTGCTGAGCTCCTGAGTTATACCTCCCTTGCCCATACTTCCTCTTACGGCTCTCAATCTGCTGTTGCATCCCTTCAATCATAAAAGCCTTATCTACCAACTCGTGATAGTTGTTGAATGTTGCCACCATCAACTGCATGCTCATGTCATCATTAAATCCTTCCATAACTTCTCCTGCTTTGCGGCATCTGTGGCCACATCATCAGGGGCATAGCGAGATAACTTGCTAAACTCATCCACGTACTGAGCCATAGTACGGTTCCCCTGGTGTAAGTTGCGAAACTCCCACTTCTTCATATTCATAGCTCCAGTTGAGACATGGGCTGTGCGGAAAGCTTGCTGAAACTCTTCCCAAGTGACGTTGGCTATGGGGAAGTGGTCGTATAATTTTCCCACCATGAGGCTGCTGGTCCATCCAATTGATGTGCGGCAAAGCGCACCTTCTCAGCATCTGTGCAACCTGCGGTGGTCAACTCCCTTCCAATACGGCGTAGCCAATCATCGACAACTATAGGCTCGGTGCTCTTTGGAAAATACCGTGGTCGTAACCTTAGAAAGGAGCTAAGTTGTCAACTGGAGGCGGGTTGTTGTTGTTGTTGTTGTTGTTGTTGTTGTTGTTGTTGTTGTTGTTGTTGTTGTTGTTGTTGTTGCCTTGGTTCTGGACTAACAATTGCATCAAGGCATTCTGCTGCTGGATCAACTGAGTGAGCTCTGGCAGGAAGGCAAATCCGGTGTCACGTCTCGGAGGCATCTGGCGGGTTTTAGAGGGGGGAGATTAGAATATAAAAGAGGTCTAGTGAGAAAGCACTACCATATGCACATGAGACAAACACAATCATTTCACTCAGTCAATCAAGCAAGGGCATACAAGCGGTCTAGAACTATCGTAAAAGTGCTCAACTACTACTATATACATGAGGGAATACTACTATTATTTGGTGGTCATCTAGAAATTTTGATCGGTGGAAGACTCCATGATGTCTGCTCCAGCTTCGTCTTCAAAGTCATCATCACTAGGGTCGGAGTCGGTGTCGTCGATGATGATGTAGTTTTCCGGGCAAGTGGAATTGTCGTCCTCTCCTCCCGGTGCTGGATCTCCCATGAATACTCCGATCTTCTTTATCAGGTCATCATTCTTCTCCAATAGTTTCACCATTTCCTCCTCATATCCATCGCGTGTAGACTTAAGTTCTTCTTCTAGCTCGATGATCCTAGTCTTTGCCTTCTTCAAATCTATCATGTCTGCGCACATCTGATTCTCCTGGCATCGAATGTGCTTGTTTAACTCCTGGATGAAAGCTGCAATGGATTTGTCCTTCTTGGTGCTGATCATTTCCCATTGCTCGTCTCGGCGCCCACATATCTGATAGATAGTGTCCTTAAGATCCTTGTTGTAGACTTCTCCAATGCGTCCCATGGTAATGTGGGCTGCCATGCTCTTGCCTAGACTCCAGGTGGGTGCTTCAAAAGAAAATTCTATGGGCTTAGTGGTTGGCGAGAACGTCCTTCCTGGAACTTATACTTGAATCATCCAGCGCTCCTCTTACGGTAAGGTGGCGTTGTACGTCCCGGTGAAGCTTGGTATTCCAATGTTCAAGTACCTAGTGACTTCCTTCAAGTGGCGTCCAAAGGGTGTGTCTTCATCCGGTTGTGCAAACTTGTTCTTCAACTCCGCCATCCTAAAGGGTAGAAAATGGAGAGAAGTCAGAAATGAGTAGAGAAGAGTGACCTATGGTTTATCTTAGTGGTCGTGTCCTACACTCAGCGTGTGCTCTGATACCATCTTGTAGCGACCCGACCTCAAATGGTCAAGTCTCTGTGCTTCAGTGTCATCCCTGGATCGGTAATGCTGACACACACAGTTCTCGAAGGATTTATAAGAGTAGCAATCACACACTTATTACATCGAATGTCTCAAATGAGAACTTATTACAATAAATATGGCTTAAGGCCATCTAATACGATAACAGCGGAAGGCTTGGAAGATAAAGTGCGTCCATCAACTCCAACGGCATAGCTGAGCTGCACGGCAACGACCTAACGAACCTTACTCCTCGTCTGAAAAGTCCGCAACATAATACGTTGCAGCCCGAAAACGGGTTAGCACATGGAATATGCTGGCAATGTAACACAGTAGAGCAAAAACAGAATAATGCTATCACTACATGCATATTAGGCTGGTGGAAAGCTCTATGGTTATAGTTTTTGCGAAAAGCCAATTTTTCCCTACAACAAAGGAATATATTTTAATTTAACTATCATGGTAGTTGAAACATCATTGAGAAGGTTCCTCCAAATCAATCCCAATTCAAGTTGTTATCAGCCCAACGATATTAATTTAGAGTGATGAGATACTTAGGATACTCCAAGTACTAGATACTCAAGATTGTCCATAACCGGGGACACGGCTAACCATGATTAGATTGTACACTCTGCAGAGATTTAGCACTTTTCCCCTCTTGGACTCGATCGCCTCCGTTGGATTTCTCGCACTCTGAGGTGTTTGAGAAACGGATGGCCGAGACACAGTCTTTCGTAAACATTAACTCTCTACTCCTGCGGACCATACCAAACCTACAACCCACTACCTGCTGATCTGCCTCTTCAAGAGCTTCATGCAACCTACTCAACTATGCTAGAGCCCATAATAGCTTGTGGCTGCACACGAAAGTTTCTAGCATGAAAATATCTCATTTCCCTTTGAGCCTGGGTGGCGGTCCATAGGAAAATCACACGGAACCCCGGGATTTCCAAAAATACAGGCAACACTGGATTCTCCAGGTGCCTCAGTCCACCCAGATATGTATTTAAGTTGCCACCTTAAGTTGAACGATTAATTAACAATCTCACATATGTCATGGATTTCACTCACCCAAACAACGTCTACAAGCATACCATAGCAATATAAGCAATACGTAGAAGTAACTCCCAAGGGTTTGAATATAACAGGGCAGGTTCTACCTCATCAACTACTTCCCAACCCACATGTTAATGACATCCTAATCATGCAATGTTTGAGGATTGAAACTAATGCATAAAAACTGGGTATGGAAAGAGTATGATCAATGTGTTACTTACCTTGCTAACGATCCGCAAAACCTAGGGACTCGTAGTAGCACGCTTCGCACTCCGGGAATTCTATCGCAAACAAACAATAGCATACATAAGCAATCAATCAAAGATGCACGGGAAAAACTCAAATAAGAAGAATTGACCAGAAAGTTCAACTTAAGAACTCCGGTTTGAAAAAGAATCAAATCCAACGGAGCAACGAAACTCAAACGGCGAAAGAAACAAGATCCGTTTACTAATCTGAACTAAAGTCAAATTTGACAGTACCAAAATCTTGTTCAAATTGATTAAACAGAAAGAGGGTTTCGAGACAAAGATCTAGGCGCTTGAATCACCTGGTTCCGATAAACGAGCGAAAAGATAAACTGAAACGAAAATGGGATCAGAAATCGCAATCGAAAATAATCATGGAAAAATCCGAGAAAAAGAAAATTGACGAACAGGCTAACGAACGAGCGTTCGTTGTCTGTAACTATCGAGCGAAAACCGTTCGTTAAAACGAACGTATGGACGAACGACTGCTAAATAACTAAACCGAGAAAAACCGGCGAACCGATCTAAAAACGAACTAGGGTTTCTAAAGAAAAACCGGATCGGCGGGTGGCGGCGGCGGTGGCATCTTCTTGATCGGGCGGGCGGCTCGGGTTGGGTGGTGGTGGGGCTCTGGGTGGGGTATTTAAGGAGAGGCGGCTTGGAGGAGGGCAAGGCGGCGGGAGGAGGAGTCCCGGCGGACTGGGTCGAGGCGGTGGTGGCGCCAGTCTCTCAGTCGGAGACGGCAAGGGAGCCAGGTCGGCTCGGCTGGGCTTCGGCCCAGTCATGCGCTGAACTTTTTTTTAATAATTCCGCCCAACCAAAAAAATTCTAGAAAATAAAATAAAAATCTAAAAATGCCAAAACAAATTTTCACCGTCTAAATAAAATATTTAGAACGAGATGAACATTTTTTTGGCCCTAAATGCAATTTTGAAAAACGTGCAATTTTTCTAATGCAAATAAAATAGCAATAAAATCCGAATAAAATCAAATATTTGATTTTAATATTTTCCTCCAATATTTCAATTATTTTGTAGAAGTCATATTATCTCCTCTCATATATTTTAATATGAAATATTTTTCGGAGAGAAAAATAATTAAAACCAAAATCCTCGTTTCAATATTTGATAAAATTCAAATATGAAAACAGAGAAATCCCCAACTCTCTCCGAGGGTACTTGAGTTGCTTAGGATTTCGAGGATCGCGAATCGAAATGCAATAAAATATGATATGCATGAATGATCTATGTATAACATTCCAAATTGAAAATTTGGGATGTTACAGCTCGTCTTGACAATCCAGTTTGGTCCTCGCCTATTTAAAAGAATGAAATCTTGTGTCTTCTGTCATTAGAAACATATGCAGCAATTACCATGAATAACATTAGTACATTACTTACGGGTAAGTTGCGGAGGAAGACTAGAAATTGTTCTGTGTCTGCGATATAATCTTTCCATGAAGGAAAGATGCGCACAAAGTTCCCGACAACAATATAAGCTTCGTCTTCTAAACTGGGAAGAAATGGAACATGGGTCCTATTTGCTGCAATTGGGGCTCTCTCGGTTCGAAAAGGATTTGGCAACTGGATTTGGTGTACTCTTTATGGAATGGGGTTTTGCGTCAGAGAGTCGGTGCTATGTCAATGGCATCATCATCTTTATTTCGCATCCGGGTCTCATTGAGTTGGGGCATCAGAAATTACCAGTGTAGTAGGGCTAGTGTCTGCTAGAGTTGGGGTGTTTTGTGGGTTAGGTGATATTGCAACTACACCTAATGGGCTGTTTGATTTATCAGGTGTCACTACCTTTTCCAAATACTTTGCTTGTGCTCCTCCACGATCAGCAATCGCCCTCTTCCTTTTGAATGACTGATACACAAGAACAACATTTTAATGGATAAATATGGTATAATGACAAATGGAATATGTACTGTAAATGGATAGGCAGGGCATATTCACATACATGATGTGTAAACTAATCTAATGGCAGTGCAACAAAGTAGAAGCAATGCAAAGCATCAGTTGCAAGATATGTGCGACCAATATAACCTTGGAAAGTTAGATCAAGCACCTTGATGGGTGAATAAGATAGGGCATCCGTCTCTGACTCCGCCACTAGGGAGCTACATTGACTTAGGTCTCCCTCTAGCTCAGAATCACTGTTAGGATCATATTCTAAGCATGAATATGTAGGTGGAGAGCGTTTGCATTGCATTGCATCCAGACTTGATTTCAGTCCCTTAATGACAAGTTTGACAGCCATGGCATTGTTCTGCTTTATTGTTTTCATGCGCGCAAGCTCATAATCATTATGATGCTGTTCGGAATCTGAGATTCATGAAAACATAAAAAGTAGTCAGATTATCTATGGAATGCATTGCGGATTCAACTCGAAGAGTGTCTCCCTATAAACCCCTGCATATGCAAAGTTACCCTCAAACCGTGCTGACTAGACCACACACAGAAATACAAACCTCTTATGTCTCTATAACAGGCAGACACACATTTCAAAACTGAAGTAGGAACATTAGAATCATATCAAATTCATATTTGAACAAATAAACTAAGGAATTATGAGTGGCATAATGTTTAGCTTCAAGGGTGGAGTGCTGGTAGTGCGACACAAAGCAAGTAGGCATATTGTATTCCATGTAAAAGATTGTAGTCTCTGTAAAAGCTAGAAATGACACTTTCTTTCTATACAATGCAGTGTTCGTTGCCCACACATGATGGAAGAGATCACACAGAGAAATACTATTCACTCATGTCTACGGTTCCAGTATTTTGAAACAGGGTGGTCACCCCTAAAAGAATATTGACAACAAATTTTACAAGGCAAGCATAGATGTAGTGAATCAATCATTTACTTGTGAGCTTACTAGGACAATTATGCAGAATTGTAACTGCAGTAAGAGACCATCCAAAATCTGAATCAGGAAGTTTGTCTAGCACTTATTGTTTGCAACTAATCGACGTGAATAATTGGATATCATATCGAATGAGTAAGAAAGACAAGTAAAATTGTCAACGATCCTGGCCTGCAGTAGTAATCTGGGTCAATGTCACTACGACCAACAATCCAAAATGACTAGTGTCTGCATTCCTAGGGCCGAATTTTGAAACCCCGTGAACTTTACAGTACTAAAGATTACTGAAATCCATCTGAACCATTAAGTGTAGGTAGCACTCAGCACACAACAAACCCTAATGACAGTCCTGCCTAATGAGTAATGAAACAATTAGAAAATGGGTGATGAGGAGTGGTTGCTGAGTGTTGAGGATGTATCTCAGGATAAATCGGGTTGGCTTAGTGGGTGTTGCACGCCTCAACCCTGAACAGACTGGGAAGGTAGGCACAGCGGCGCGCCCGGGCAATGGTGACGCTGTTGCACGAGCGGCTCCTGACCTCCTGTTAGTCCGGTGTCTCCTCCTAGAGTCATGCCGTCCAGGGACGGCAATTCGCCGGCAAGGCAGGCGGCTGGGGGCGAGTAGACATCAAAGCACGTAGCAGAACAGAGGGGAGTCGGGGCTTGGGCTGACCCAAAATCCCAGGGTGGGCCGCGGCCCACCGTGGGCACCCTGTAGAGATACACACCCGAGCGGTGAACATGCATTTCGAAATTAAATTAGGAACATTTGGCTGACCAATTAAACGACTCTGCTTTAATAATATCAGATTCATATTTGAACAACTAAGCTTGTTTAGCTTGATGGATGGATCAGTGCTATTATGACACGAAGCACGTATGCTGACGTATAGTGATCATAAAAGGGGGAAACCCTAAGCATTTTTTAGAAAAAGAGGGTTTCCCCTCCGATTTCTATTAAAGAAACCACCACAGAACCAACATGATCAATTAAACCCTATTATGACTTTGCCATGGCAGATTTAAAGCTGCAAACCGAAGAAATGCTCTTTAGCATCCATTGTTTGCTTCGAACTAAGATCTAAATTCTAAGAGCTGAAAAGAAAGTACAGTAACCAGGTTACGATCTATTTTCTGGTTGAGATCAAAAAGTTGAGGAGATATGAAATACCACCTCTTTTGCGGCGGTGTGTAGGCATCGGGGGTGCGATGGCTGTCGGTGGCGTTGAAGCAAATCTGCAACGACAGACAGGTGCATCGGGGGATAAGTCCCGTTGCGGTGGAAGAGAAGGTCGTGTGAGCGGCCCCGGCAAAGAGGACGACTGCGTCAATGAAGCGAGAGGACGGGATGCAAGGCTCTTGGTCCGTCGCCGTGGATGAGAAACGTCCATCTCTAGCAGTGGCTGACGCGGTCTTGGTAGGCGCTCCGGCATGGTGGAGGACGGTGGCGATGGATGGGGTGGAGGACGGCGGTGATGGATGGGGTGGCGGACGGAGGAGGCTGGTGTGGGGATGGTGTTCTAGTGTGGACGGTGTATGAATGGGAAAATGGAGGGAGAGGTACGGGGAACCATGTTTTCTGGACGCGCCTGTCTGAAATATGGGAAAGTTACGAACTTAGCCCCCGTTTAAAATTTGGACGTCTCGTCGGTTGGGGATAGGACGGTAATCTCGCATCTCGCCAATATTTGCCCAGAGCAATTTCAGGCGAGGAGAGGGTGTTTTGGCACCCACGGTGTATGAACAGGGCTGACAGGTAGGGCGGTTGTGTCATGTCTAAGTGAAGTTACAAACCTGCCCCTATTGAAAATATTTCCCTACATCGATTTCGGCCGAGTCGAGTTTGTTTTGCCGCCCACCATGTATGAATGGGGAAATGGAGGGAGAAACAGAGGTCTTCTGGACGAGCTTGAATCAAATGTGTTTTGCTGCCCATGTTTGGCGCCAACCGTGTCGGAATGGGCTCAGAGGCGGTCGTGTCACGTCTAATTTAAGTTACTAACCTACCCCTATTGAGAGCAGTGGAAATTGGGACGATGGATTGTCTGTGTAAGGGGTAGACAATAATTTCCATCTCTCAAACACTTGGCTTCGAGCAGCCGATGTGGGAGTGGACATTTTGCCGCTTCTTTCGAATTTTGGGATAATAAGCATCCAAGTTTACCCTGCCATCTAAATTCGAATCCATTTTGTATTCTATACGAATCTTTATAAATCATTCTATGTGTTTTTATATATCTTCAAAAGCACGACAAAGATGTATTCCACTGTCATATATGAATATGATTTACAAATGCCGATACTCGAATTCAGAAGCTAGAATCCAGTTTAGGTGAATTAGAATATTTTGAACACTTTATGTCCAACTCAAATGTCACATGCAGCATAATGTGTACTCCCACTTAGATATGTACACAAGCAATGTATCAAGATTCAAATACCGAGTCAATCAACCAATAATGTACAAAACTAACAGACATACAAACACTTATATAGTATATCGATCAATAATATCAACTAACATACATAAGCCACGCCACTGTAATTTTTTTGCTAGAAGAGCATCCTTTTTTAGCAAAGGTAGTACATCATCTTGGCCCTTTCCGATGTGTGCCACTTATGGTCCATCTATACTACTATTATTGCTGAATGCACATTCAGCCTGATTGGCATATTTGTAGGTCTGGCACAGCAATCAAAATGAAATGTACCCGAGTCTTATCAATCAATATAGACTTGTGCTCAAATAAAATTACAAACCAACAAACAATTATTATATGATCTCTAAAACAAATGGTTTGATCGATTACATGAACAAACAACACAAAGGTTATTCAACGATGGAAATAACATTTCACCTATGATTTACCAAGTGGGAATTTAATTTCCTTTTTTCCTTCAAGACCTTAACAATGGGGTCAGTCTCAGCTTGCTTCGTTTTGAAATCCACCAAATATTTAATGGTTGTCTTGAGTACTGGTTGTGATTGTGCTGTTTGCTTCCTCAACATGTCAACTTCATCTCTAAGTGCAGAAGTATAATCTGTTTCTACCACTAGTCTAGCCTCTAGAGCATCTGCAGTTGGCAATTCATGATGCACGATTGGGCCGGTGCCACTGCTGTGGGATGATACAACGTCCATGGGGCCTCGCTCTTTGATCTTGGGCTAACCTATTTTGCCATTAAAGTTCTGATTGGATTCCGAAAAGTTGAAGTTAGGAAAACATCTCAACTAGGAGTTATAGCAGCAAACCAGTTAAACAAACAAGGAATTAAAGAGTTTCTATTGGATGCTGAAAAGTAGTTATTAACATCATTGTAACCGGTTGTTGCAGCAGCAAAGCAGTTAAAAAAACAAGTTTTGCAAAAGGTACCTGCTGTGGCATTGGAGTTTCTCTTGGATCCTGAAAAGTTGAGTAGCCAGTAACCTGATTAGAGCAATGGGTTGCAGCAGCAAAGCAGTTAAACAAACAAGTTTTGCAAAAGGAACCTGTTGTCGCATTGGAGTTTCTCTTGGATCCTGAAAAGTTGAGTAGTCAGTAAGTTGATTAGAGCAACAAGTTATAGCAGCAAACCTTTACACAAATATATTTTTGAAAATGTACCTGCTGTGCAATTGGACTTCCGATTGGATCCAGAAAACTTGAAGTTGGTAAGATGATTACAGTAACAAGTTACAACAGCAAACCAGGTAAACAAGGAAGTTTCTGAAAACATACATGTTGTGCCAACGGAGTTTCAGTTGGATCCTGCAAACTTGAATGTTAGCAATAAATAAAGTTTTGCAAGAGCCATAAGAAACTAACATCAAAATAGTAAAACTAACCAGTTTTGGCAATGTATTTAATTACACATGAACTAGTAAAACTAACAAGTTCTTGGCAACGTATTAAAGTAACAAGTCGGTACCGTTTACCAGCAACACAAACATCTATAAATTTCTTTGATGTAAGCAAAATGATTCCAACACATATATAAGTTAAAAAGATGGTGTCCCTCATATAAACCCGATAGTTGTCTATCTATGAACATGCAAACATTACTAGTGCTACAAGTGATAACAGCAAACCATTTAAACAAACAGTGTATTAGAACATAAATTACACGTGAATTCTTCTACACCCTAGAAGTACATATGACCAGCTATCTACGCGCTTAAGTAGCTATTTAAGTTCAGGCAAACAGGTAATTCTTAACAGTAAGTATCAAACACATAGATAGGCGCAGTCTATAATAGGATTAACAGGCTATGACATTATGTAATCAGTGCGAACTAAATTAAGCCAAGCAACATAATTGAACAATTTTGCAATAAGTGGCTAACTAAATTCGAGAAGCGTGTAACTGAACTTGCACTAGCTCTTTGTATAGGCACACTGCAACTTCTTTTTCGCTTACAAGGTTCTACGAAGGAGTCCATGGCATCAATTGTTTGGATACACAGTCCCAATACTTCTTTCTTCCCACACTGCATTGGTAAGTCGAATGGTTAATCTGGTAAGATGGTGCGTCCTTGATATGTTATATGAGGACGTGTAGTCAGACTAGTTGTAGCCACACACATCACACTTGCTTCTACTATATATTTCATGCGATTACATTTGGCATATTGATATCTAAGCAATCTACAATAGGATGAAAAGACTGGCATCCTTCACATTATTGGCGAACTCAGTTCATAGAAATGAGCAATTCAACCATTCTGTGGGTAAATCAAAAGCGCCACTGGAATATTTTTCACTATCCCAATCATACTGTCGGCGTCCTGGGAACGGGGGTACCCAGACTTGCCTGCCTGCGGCCCAAGGCGTGGCTCCTCCAGCGGCCTAGTACGGCCCATCTTCATCAACAACCACTCAAGACCCTCGCGAGGGGCCAAGCCTCGCGAGGCGGACAATGCAAGACCTCCTCAGGGGCGGCCTCCCTAGGCTGGCTCCCGAGGAGCGGAGATATCTATGCAAGGGGTACCTCGCGAGGTTCGCATGACGTGAGCCATGACGACCAAGGCCAGGTGGGCGCCAGCGGGCACAGTGTACTTGTTGCCTCTTTGGTGCTAAAGGGGCCAGCGCAGGCGAGGAGTCCCGAGGCATCAGGCAAAGGTTTCCATATTGGTGCAACAAGACCAAGACCAGCAGGACGGAGGTCACCACGGAGCTCATGACGGCGTCACCACCAGAGTCTTTGGTAGGCAAAGACCACCTTTTGTCAGGATAACTTCTACTAGTTGTCCCCCTTCAAATTGGCCGTGTGGGATCCCTTCCCGCCTAATATTTGGGAAGAGGACCCGGGCCTCTATAAATAGGACTAGCCACCACCATAGGAAGGGAGGAGCATTCAGACCATCCTCAGCACACAAGCTCACCGAGCTCAAGAACACCTCTCCTCTGTTCTTCCCTTGTACTTGTTCATCCACAGGCCTACAAGGCAATCCACCACACCACACTTTGGAGTAGGGCATTACACATAGCAGTGGCCCGAACCAGTATAAACCCTCGAGTCTCTTGTTCTTTGGGTTCGTCGAGTTAAGCCTTGAGATCGTTGTGAGAGCGAGCTAGAGAGAGAGAGAGAGAGAGAGAGACAGAGAGAGAGAGAGAGAGAGAGAGATCTTCGCGCGCACCCCAGTGTTCGAACATCAAGGGTTTGACGGAACCCAGAATCCGACATTTGGCGCGCCAGGTAGGGGTGCGCCGAAGTTCCGCTCCTCCGCCGGCTCCGCTTCTCCGTTCAGTCCCCATGGCCGGCGCTGCTCCACCGACTGGGTCGATGGGCGACCACGATGGTGCCAGGGGGCTCAAGGCCATCACCCCCGCCTTACGATGGGTGCGATGGCCGCCAAAGTTCAGGCCGAGGATGCCGCCCCGCTTCGACGGCGCGACGGATCCGTCGACCTTCCTGCTGGCTTACGAGGAGGCTGTCCTGGAGGCAGGAGGTGATGACAAGGTCATGGCCAACTGGTTCCGCATGGCCCTCGCTGGCGCACCGCGCGCCTGGCTGCTCAACCTGCCAGGATCCTCTGTGGCTTCTTGCGAAGAGCTGCGCAGCCTCTTCATCGCACGCTTCGCGGCACCGGCGCTTGTCGCCGTTGCGGCCCTCCTCGGCTGCTCGCAAGCGCCACCCACGGACCGCCATGTCAAGCAGTTCTTCCGCTAGATCGGCGCCGCCTCTGTGCAGCAGGGAGCCCCTCCAGGATGGGCGGCGCCCAAGGCCGACCTCACCTTCGATTCAGGGGATCACCCCGCCACCACCACTGTCTCAGGCGCGCTCCCAATGCTCCGCACGCCCACCATATGCCACGTCGCCATGACCAAGACACTCATCGACGATGGAGCGGGCCTCAACATGCTCTATGTGGAAGCTTTCGGCTTGATTCATGTGCCACATGGCCGGCTCCGCCCCACCAAGCCTTTCTCTGGGGTCGGCAGCGGGCCCACCAGCCCCTTGGGGCAAATACGCCTTCCGATCACCTTCGGCACCCAGCACAACTACCGCACCGAGCTGATCGACTTCGACATCGCCCGCATCAGCCTCCCATACAACGCCATCCTCGGGTACCCTTGTAGGATCGAAAGTATGTCCAGAGGGGGGAGGGTGATTAGACTAATTGACCTATTAAAAACTTATCCTTTTCCCAATTTTAGTCTTTGGCAGATTTTAGCTATCTTAGCACACGTCAAGAAATCTTAACACAATTCTAGCAAGCATGCAAAGAGTATATGAGCAGTGAAAAGTGAAGCAAGCAACTTGCAAGAATGTAAAGGGAAGGGTTTGGAGAGTTCAAACGCAATTGGAGACACGAATGTTTTTGTCGTGGTTCCGATAGGTAGTGCTATCGTACATCCACCTTGATGGAGACTTCAACCCACGAAGGCTAACGGTTGCGCGAGTCCACGGAGGGCTCCACCCACGAAGGTTCCATGAAGAAGCAACCTTGTCTATCCCACCATGGCCGTCACCCACGAAGGACTTGCCTCACTAGCGGTAGATCTTCACGAAGTAGGAAATCTCCTTGCCCTTACAAACTCCTTAGTTCAACTCCACAATCTTGTCGGAGGCTCCCAAGTGACACCTAGCCAATCTAGGAGACACCACTCTCCAAAAAGTAACGAATGGTGTGTTGATGATGAACTCCTTGCTCTTGTGCTTCAAATGATAGTCTCCCCAACACTCAACTCTCTCTCGCACAGGATTTGGATTTGGTGGAAAGAAGATTTGAGTGGAAAGCAACTTAGGGAAGGCTAGAGATCAAGATTCATATGGTAGGAATGGAATATCTTGGCCTCAACACATGAGTAGGTGGTTCCTTCTCAGAAACAGCAAGTTGGAAGTGTAGGTTTGTTCTGATGGCTCTCTCCACGAATGAAGAGGAGGTGGAGGGGTATATAGCCTCCACACAAAATCCAACCGTTACACACAACTTGCCAAACTCGGTGGGACCGGATTGATAAACTCGGTCGGACCGATTCAGCAAATCTAGTGACCGTTAGGATTTTCGGTGGGACCGACATGCAACTCGGTAGGACCGATATGGTTAGAGTTAGGGCATAACGTAATCTCGGTGAGACCGATTACACAAACTCGGTGAGACCGATTTTGGTAATAAGCTAACCAGAGAGTTGGTCAGGTAAACTCAGTGGGACCGATTCGCTCTTGTCGGTGAGACCGAAAAGTTACGAAATGGAAACAGAAAGTTTACATTGCAATCTCGGTGGGACCGATCGCTCATCTCGGTAGGACCGAAACATTATGAAGGGAAACAGAGAGATTACAATCCCATCTCGGTGAGACCGAGATCCCTATCGGTGAGACCGATTTGCCTAGGGTTTGTGGCAGTGGCTATGACATCTGAACTCGGTGGCGCCGGGTAGAAAGATTCGGTAGGGCCGAGTTTGACTTTGGGTTTAGGTCATATGTGGATATGAGAAAGTAGCTGAGGGTTTTGGAGCATATCACTAAGCATTGTAGAGCAAGAAACTCATTAAGCAACACCTCATCCCTCCTTGATAGTATTGGATTTTCCTATAGACTCAATGTGATCTTGCATCACTAAAATATAAAATGTAGAGTCTTGAGCTTTTGAGCTTGAGCCAATCCTTTTATCCTTAGCAATTTGAGGGATCCACTTTTCTCATCCATGTCATGCAATCCATTGAGCTTTTCCTGAAATATTCATCTTGGTATGATGTTAGCTCAATGAGCTATATGTTGTTAGGAATTACCAAAACCACCTAGGGATAGTTGCACTTTCAATCTCCCCCTTTTTGGTAATTGATGACAACATATAGATCAAAGCTTCGACAAATGATAATAAGAGTGAAAAAACATTGTCGCTTTGAGAAGTATGTGATAAGCAAGAGCTGCCCCTAAATTTTTGCATAGTTTAAGATTTGCTTTGGACTGCAAATGCACAAGGAGTTAGGCTCATGGGTAACTCTTCCATGTCACATACATCTTGGTGGAGCGCTCAAAATGATAATGATTAAATACATGCACTCATCACCCAGCAAAATGAATGATCATATAGGGATAAGAAAGATAATATCATCCAACAAGCATAATTGTAGCTTATGATCAAACACATGATCATCCAGGTATCACACAGACATAATGTATCTCAAACAAGCAAATAAAGTTTAACCACCAAATCAAGAGAGAACGAAAAGCAACACTCTCACTCGAAGCCTATGATCTACACATTTTTCTCCCCCTTTGGCAACAAGTTACCAAAAAGTTCCTAGAAAATGCATAGTACTAAATCGACTCTCAGGCTTGATCTTCTGGTGGTGGTGTCGACAGGACGCCAAGGACAAAAGCATCTATTGATGTAGATGGAGCTGGTGGAGTAGGTGCTGGAGCTGGTGGCACTAAAGTTGTAGCTGGTGCAGATGAAGTGGCTCTGGTATCTGTCACTGGCACTGCAGCTGATCTGTGAGCTCTAGGCACTCTGGCAAATGCATCTGTGGTTGACTTGCCCTTCCTCTCCTGCATGTCATCCTGTAGCTACTCAACAACAGACTGGATCTCAGTAAACTTTATATCCATGTCATAGAACTTCTGCTCCATGATCCTCTCCAAGCTCTCCTGGTTTTGAGTGAAGCTGGCCAACCCCTTCTCAATCCTTAGAGTGGATGCAATCAAGTAGCCAAGTTGATCTTGTTTGCTCTTCAGAAGGTACTGGGATGCCTCTTCCATTGTTGGCATCTTGGTAGCCTTCTCTGCCCTTGTCTTCTCCTTTTTGACTTGTGCTTGCACTGAGGATGGTTCATCTTCATCCATAACTACTTGGTTGTCCTCGAAATCTAGATAAATAGGCATATGCTCCTTATCCAACATGAATGTGCATGTGCCCATCTTGGAGTTTATCAGCTCCTGAATCTATGGGGCATATCCACAACTTCTTTTCTGGTCAGCAGCTGTCCTTTTGATAGTCTCAACTATAAGGCTCATGACCTTGAACTTCTGTGGCGCATCAAATATATGTAGCAAGTTTATAGCATGGCCTCTGATCATCCTGTGATCACCAGACTTGGGCAAGAGAGTGTGCCTAAGGATCCAATTGATAGTAGGCCGTCCTGACAGCAAGTGTTTCACTGATCTAAACTGGTGAGTCTCAAGATCTGCTTCAGGAATCTCTTTGTGCATACGTGCCATTGTGTTATGATCCATCTTTTTCTTGGCATAGATATCCAAGTCATCCTCTTCCTCCTTTGGTGCATTGATCAGATTGGCCCATTCCTCAATAGTTGATTGGTACCTTGTACCTTCAGACATCCATACTATCCGGCCATCTGGATAGAAGTGGGCTGTGGTGTAGAATTGCATTATGAGCTCCTCATTCCACTTTATGAGCTTCTGCCCAACAAAGTCTGCAACTCCACAAGCACTGAAACTATTATACACACCAGGATAGTGTTCCTCATTCTCCTTTGTGTAGGTCCAGTCGACCCACCTCATATCACACACTATAGGCTTCTTGTCCAACAAGATTGTCTCATAGAAGTCCTGTTGTTCCTTTGTGTGGAACCTGTAATCAATAGTAGCCTTCTTCTGGTGGCATATGGATCTGACTCTCTCCATAGCCTCAACCCTGAGTCTCTCCTGATCTTCATGTTCTCAGCCACAGGATGAGGATCATTGTGGTCTGGAATCTTTGGCTTCAACTTTCTCAGGATTTGCTCTTCATCTTCTTCTTCTTCAGCAACAGTTTCAGGCACTGGGGCCTTGTTCTTCTCAGCAGCAGATATGTTCCTGGTATTCCTCTTTGGTGCACTCTTTGATTTGAAGGCAGCTTTGGGTACTTCTTTGGGCTTTGATGATGCAGCCCCTAACTTAATAGCATCACCCATGAGCTTCTGAGCCTTTGGTGCTGGTGCATCAACCTCTTCTTCTTCCTCCTCTTCCATCATGGAAGGCTTTCCAATCACTCTGGCCATGGTCTTCTTGACCCTTTCCTTCCTTTTCTTTCCTTCTGCAGCAGCCTCTTTGGGTTGGGATTCCAAAGATGCTTGAGTGGAGGCTCGCTTTAGACATGGGTTGTCTTCCTGCTGGCCTTTTGATCTTCGTGACTGGCTTAACTGCAGCTGAGCTATACTCCTTCTTGAGCACCTTTTTCTTTGAAATGGCCTCATCCTCTACTGCCACATAATCCTCATCCTCAGATTCTGAGTTTCTCTTCTTCCTTGTCCCAGTGGCAGCTTTGGGCAGGTTGCTTGGGGTGCTTCGGCTTCCCTCATCTGAGCTGCTAGAGGGACTAGTGCCCTCACTCATCTGAATCTGCTCCTCTGACTTGTTCTGGCTGTCACTCTGATCAGACATGTTGCAAACACTGACTGCAGACCCTGTGAATAGATATAGATGAGATAGAGTGGATGAGCATCACAAAATTCAGAGACTTTTGCAAAAGAATGAGTCAAAAACTTAGTTTTAGTTTTCCACATAAAGCATTTCGGATCAACCGATTTGCAAACTCGGTGATACCGAAGCAGCTTTTGGAACCTAAACTAGTGAACTCGGTCAGACCGAGTCACAGTTCGATGGCACCGAGACTGCTAGGGTTTCACGAAGTCCTGAACTCGGTCACACCAATTTGCAATTCTCGGTCAGACCGAGAATCACATGTGCAATGGCCTTAGCCGAATCGGTGGAACCGAGTTCTGCAACTCGGTGGGTCCGAGATGGTTTCGGCGGAAACCGAACCCTAATTTTTCAATTCAACTCTAATCTACAGAGTGTTTTGATTGAATAGAGTCGTTTCAATCGTGGCAAGAATCATGATGAACACAATGTGCTAGGAATCGGAAGGGGATAGCACTGTGATCGAGTCCATACCCTATATCGGCGAGGAACTTGCTACGGCGGCAATGGCGGGGAAGAATTTCGTTGACGGCGGCGGAGACCAGCGAGAGGAGGCGGCTGGCGACGAGGAGGACGATCCAGAGACCCTGGAGGCATAGCGAGATATGCGCGGGCGAAGGGGTTCGGAGAAAATTTCCAAAATTTTGCCCGTGAGTATATATTGCTGGACCCTGTCGGTGTGACCGACTGGAACAACTCGGTGGTACCGAGATGCATAAGTGTTGACAATTACAGCAACTCGGTGTGACCGAAAAGTTCAAATCGGTTGCACCGAGATTGAAAACCTAGATCGACTTAGTGATCTCGGTATGACCGAAATGGAAGAATCGGTCAGACCGAAAACCACAAAGAAGTTTTGGAAGTTTAAGTCTATGACGAATTGGGGACTCCAAGTGCTCCTCACACAGAGTGGTTCGAATCTGACTTGATCAAATTTTGTGATGTAACATGAATAGAGTTTGAGATGAGAAGAGCATAGATAGCTAGAGAAGGTTCTTAGGCATTCTTGTCCATCCACTTGGCCAAAGAAAAAGAAACCAAGCAATCAAAACCACAAGTGGATGTCCTCGAATGAGTAAAATATGCAACCAACATGCTCACACAATAAAATGACAGATGAAATACGTGACAAAGCATGCACAAACAATTCTAGCATCTATCAAACAATTGGCGATGACTAGGTCATCTATATATGAGTATATTGACTTAGGAGTCAAATGAGAACATTTGATCATAGGTCATACTCATCGTTTAAGCTCAAGTGGGGTTACCACTTTTACATAATGCATTGTTGTGTTCACACCATTAGAGTTGCTTTAGCTCAATTCTTTAGAGTAAAGCTCCCCCTAGATGTGAGATCCCCCTTTAGAGGGATGAACTAACCTTGGGTTTTTTCGATGATGACTTCATGTAGGTGTTGAAGATGTGGATGCTCAATGTTGATGAAGATCATTTGGAGCAATCCTTTTGGAGTGAGTTGCACTTTCAATACCTACACGGGTTAGTCCCACAAGGAAAAACAAGGATATCCATAGACATAGAGTGATGCACACATAAGATGATGTCTATGAAAGCATTAGGTTACCTTGTCCCTTTTCTTACCAACAAGAGGGTTTGTGACTCCTTGAACTAGTGCAAGATGTGGAAGTTGATTGCACTCGTTGTTGCCAAAATGATATGAGTGAAATGTGTTGGCGGAGTCACCCTCAAGAACTCTCTAGTTCTTCTTCTTCAGGATCCACATCATCTTGATGGGAACCTTGGAGTTGTAGTCATACTTGATGAAGTAGAACTTGTCGTAGTCTTGGGAACCCACTTGACCAAGGCATTAGGAGCTTCTTCAAATGCATCAATGTCCTCTTGAAACTTGTCCTTGCCTTTTTGCTTGTGGTCTTGTGGTGGAAGATCATCTTGAGCTTGTGTCCCTTTGAAAGAAGTAGGATCATACTTCTCTTGTTGAGGAACAAACTTCGTCTTGGGATATTGATCTTCTTCCCACTCAACTCCATTGGCATTGAACTTTCGTTCAAAACCAACACCTTGATTCTTCGGGTGCCTTCCTTGCTTGCGTACAATTTCCTCAAATTTCTTACTCCCGGAAAGGCTCTTGTAAACACCTTTCTCTATAATTCCCTTCAATAAGCTATTTTCTTGCTCAAGTGTAACTTGGCTAAGAGAATCATTAGTGGAATCAAGAGAACTACTAGAAGCAACAACATTTGATTTAGCATGATTATTGTTACTACTAGAGGAAGAATCCTTCTTGTTTTTGTTAGTGGATTTGACTTGAGGCATGCAAGTAGATAAGAGTAAATGCTTTGCAATGTACGAAGAACTTTTCTTACGAAGATCATCATTGATTGCCTTTAAGAACTCATGCTCTTGCTCAAGATTGAGCTTTCCAAAGCGTAACTTCTCATGAGTCCTTAAAAGTTCTCGATGATCTTCTAAGATAGTTTCATGAGCTAACTTAAGAGTGTTTATTTCTTTAGTTAGAAGCTCAATTTTCTCCTTATCATTGTCATTCGTTTTATCTTGATTAGCATGATTAATTGATGTTTCATCATAATATTCATCACTAGAGTTGTCAACAAGTAAATCATCATCACCTAGCAAGTCATCTTCATCACTATTGAAATCAACATACTCGGGGTGTGTTACCTTTGGGCCTTTGGCCATGAAGTATCTTCCAATTCCTTCATTTGGTGAATCAAATATGTCGTAGGAGTCACATGAGGAGTCGGAGTGATAACTTCTCTCGGAGTGATTGTCGGAGTCGGAGCCGGATACCCATTCACCAACATGAGTTTGGTGTCTTCGTTTTGTGTAGCTCCTTGATGACTTGTCCTTCCTTTCCGAATCCTTGCTTCTCCATGAGGGTCTTCGTTCATAACGATCATCTCTACTCCTTCTCTCTCTTGGTGGTGATTCTTCTCTTCTTTTCTAGGGTGTCGTACACTCATTGGAATAGTGTTCGGGTCTTCCACAATTGTAGCAATTACGTTCCCGACTAGAAGATCGCTTGTCATTGTAGGACCTTAACTTGGAGCTTCTCTCTTTGCTTCTACTCTTGTAGAATTTGTTGAAGTTCTTCACCATTAAGTTCAATTCTTCATTGAAGGTTTGTTTCTCACTTGATGATGTGCGGGCTTCACATGAGGCTTTGTAAGCACCACTTGACTTGTTGTAAAGTTCCTCCTTATCCTTGAGCGACATCTCATGAGCAACAATTATTCCAATGACTTCCGTTGGCTTGAGATCTTTGTAATTGGGCATCATTTGGATCAATGTGCACACGGTATCATATTTTCCATCCAAAGCTCTTAGGATCTTCTTGATGATGAATTTGTCGGTCATCTCTTCACTTCCTAAGCCGACAATCTCATTTGTGATAAGAGCAAGCCTAGAGTACATTTCAGCGACACCTTCACCATCCTTCATTTTGAACTTGTCAAGTTGACTTTGGAGCACATCCAACTTGGATTCCTTGAAGGAGTCGGTACCTTCATGCATATCAATCAAAGTATCCCAAATTTCCTTTGCATTCTCAAGATGGCTGATTTTGTTGAATTCTTCAGTGCACAATCCGTTGAAGAGGATATCGCAAGCTTGAGCGTTGTATTGCAGCATCTTCAACTCTTCCGCACTAGCTTCACGGTTCGGTTCTCTGCCATCAAAGAATTCACCTTGCAAGCCAATACACACAATAGCCCAAACGGCGGGGTTATGTCCAAGAATATGCATTTTCATCTTATGCTTCCAACTAGCAAAATTAGTACCATCAAAGTAAGGACCTCTACGGTGATAATTTCCCTCGCTAGACGCCATACTCTCCTAGGTTGTGAAACCAAGGCTATGACCACCAAAAGCTGTGGAAATCAAAGCAAATGGAGATCGAAGATCTGATACCACTTGTAGGATCGAAAGTATGTCTAGAGGGGGGTGATTAGCCTACTTGACCAATTAAAAACTTATCCTTTTCCCAATTTTAGTCTTTGGCAGATTTTAGCTATCTTAGCACAAGTCAAGCAATCTTAACACAATTCTAGCAAGCATGCAAAAAGTATATGAGCAGCGGAAAGTAAAGCATGCAACTTGCAAGAATGTAAAGGGAAGGGTTTGGAGAATTCAAACGCAATTGGAGACATGCATGTTTTTGTCGTGGTTCCGATAGGTGGTGCTATCTTACATCCACGTTGATGGAGACTTCAACCCACGAAGGGTAACGGTTCTTGTGAAGTCCACGGAGGGCTCCACCCACGAAGGGTCCACAAAGAAGCAACCTTGTCTATCCTACCATGGCCGCCGCCCACGAAGGACTTGCCTCACTAGCGGTAGATCTTCACGAAGTAGGCGATCTCCTTGCCCTTACAAACTCCTTGGTTCAACTCCACAATCTTGTCGGAGGCTCCCAAGTGACACCTAGCCAATCTAGGAGACACCAATCTCCAAGAAGTAACAAATGGTGTGTTGATGATGAACTCCTTGCTCTTGTGCTTCAAATGATAGTCTCCCCAACACTCAACTCTCTCTCACAGGATTTGGATTTGGTGGAAAGAAGATTTGAGTGGAAAGCAACTTGGGGAAGGCTAGAGATCAAGATTCATATGGTAGGAATGGAATATCTTGGCCTCAACACATGAGTAGGTGGTTCCTTCTCGTAAAGCAAGCAAGTTGGAAGTGTAGGTTTGTTCTGATGGCTCTCTCCACGAATGAAGAGGAGGTGGAGGGGTATATATAGCCTCGACACAAAATCCAACCGTTACACACAACTTGCCAAACTCGGTGGGACCGGATTGATAAACCCGGTCGGACCGATTCAGCAAATCTAGTGACCATTAGGATTTTCGGTGGGACCGACATGCAACTCGGTAGGACCGATATGGTTAGAGTTAGGGCATAACGTAATCTCGGTGAGACTGATTACACAAACTCGGTGAGACCGATTTTGGTAATAAGCTAACCAGAGAGTTGGTCAGGTAAACTCGGTGGGACCGATTCGCTCTTTTCGGTGAGACCGAAAAGTTACGAATGGGAAAAGAAAGTTTACATTGCAATCTCGGTGGGACCGATCGCTCATCTCGGTAGGACCGAAAAGCGTTCTGAAGGGAAGCAGAGAGATTACAATCCCATCTCGGTGAGACCGAGATCCCCTATCGGTGAGACCGATTTGCCTAGGTTTTGTGGGAGTGGCTATGACATCCCCGAACTCGGTGGCGCCGGGTAGAAAGATTCGGTAGGGCCGAGTTTGACTTTGGGTTTAGGTCATATGTGGATATGAGAAAGTAGCTGAGGGTTTTGGAGCATATCACTAAGCACTGTAGAGCAAGACACTCATTAAGCAACACCACATCCCTCCTTGATAGCATTGGCTTTTCCTATAGACTCAATGTGGTCTTGGATCACTAAAATATAAAATGTAGAGTCTTGAGCTTTTGAGCTTGAGCCAATCCTTTTATCCTTAGCAATTTCAGGGATCCACTTTTCTCATCCATACCATGCCATCGATTGAGCTTTTCCTGGAATATTCATCTTGGAATGATGTTAGCTCAATGAGCTATATGTTGTTGGGAATTACCAAAACCACCTAGGGATACTTGCACTTTCAACCCTGCCTTAGCTCAGTTCATGGTGGCGACCCATACGGCCTACAACCTCATGAAGATGCCGGGTAGCAGCGGCGTCCTCACCATGGCTGGGGACACCAAGGAGGCACTAGCGGCCCTCAAGCTCGCCTACAGGGCCGCAGCAGCAGCACCCCCAGCCGACGAAGCCGCTTCGGGGGCTAAAGAGGCCGCACCGGCGAAGAAGAAGCAGCTATTCACTCAAGATCTGGACGAAACAAAGCAAGTCCCGGTCGAGGAAGATGGGTCTCAGGAGCCACCTTCACCATAGGCGCCAACCTCGACCCAGGCCAAGAGGAGGCATTAGTAAAGTTCTTGCATGCGAACAAGGAGGTATTCGCCTAGGAGCAGCTGGTGGGGGGTCCCCAGAGGGGTAATCGAGCATCACTTAAGGGTATGACCCAACGCGCGCCCCGTGAAGTAGAAGGTGCGGTTTCAATCCACGGAGAAGCAGGCCTTCATCGTCCAAGAAACTCGTAAGCTAGAAGCGGCGGGTGTCATTCGCGAGGTACGGTACCTGGAATGGCTGGCAAACCCCGTCGTCGTCCCCATGAAGGGCGGGAAGGAATGCATGTGTGTCGACTTCACCAACCTCAACAAAGCCTGTCCTCAAGACCCGTTCCCGCTCCTGCGCATCGACTAGATCATCGAATCCACCGCCGAGTGCGACCTGCTGTGCTTCTTGGAAGCGTTCTCAGGCTACCACCATATCAAGATGGCGGTGGAGGATGTGGAGAAGACAACCTTTTTGACCCCGTGCGGGGTATACTGCTACACCTGCATGCCGTTCGGACTACACAACGCGGTGGCAACCTTCCAGCGGTTGATGCACATCACCCTGGGCCAGCAGCTAGGGAGGAATGCAGAAGCCTATGTCGACGACATCATGGTAAAATCTCAGGAAGCAGGAACCCTCATTCAGGACCTGGAGGAGACCTTCGCCAGCCTGCGCTAGGTGGACGTGCGGCTCAACTCGGAGAAGTGTGTGTTTGGTGTCCCTTCCGGCAAACAACTGGGCTTCCTCGTGTCACACCGGGGGATCGAAGCCGATCCAGAGAAGGTTAAGGCAATAGAAGACATGAGCCCGCCGCAAACCCTGAAGGAAATGCAGAAGCTCACGGGCTGCGTGACCTCGCTGGGGCGCTTCATCTCCAAGCTGGGGGAGCGCGCCTGGCCGTTCTTCAAGCTGATGAAGAAGACGGGCCCATTCGAATGGACCCCGGAGGCCGACCTGGCGTTTCAAGACCTCAAGAGATACTTGACCAGCCCACCGGTGATGGTAGCGCCTCGTCCCCTCGAGCCCCTGGTGCTATACCTGGCTGACACGCCTTACTCAGCCAGCGCAACGTTGGTGGCCATCCGGGGGGAGCGCCAGGACAAGAGTGCACCGCTTGACGCCACACCCTCGGATGAGATGACGCGGCACCAAGGCGACACTACTAAAGCCACGACGATGCCTGCAGATGATCAGGCCCTGCAAGATGGCATTCCTGGGCCTGCGGAGGCCCCGGCACGCGACCAAGCTCCTGAGGATGCCCCACCTCGAGGGGCGCCACAAACCCTGGACGCCGCAGGCTCCATCGACGCTCCCGCCCTTGTTGAGCACCCGGTGTACTTCGCCAGCACGGTGTTGTGGGACGTAAGGGCGCGATACCCCATGCCACAGAAGTTTTTGCTTGCACTCCTGGTGCCCTCACGCAAGATGCGTCATTACTTTCAAGGCCACCCAATTAAGGTCGTCTCAGCCTACCCACTGGAAAGGGTGCTCCGGAGCCCCAACGCTGTGGGAAGGGTCGCTGAATTGAACATTGAATTGCAAGCGTTTTAGCTGGAGTTCAGCACAACCAGAGTCATCAAGGGAGCCACCCTCGCCGACTTCGTGCGGAATGGACCGACGCTCCGGAACCTGAGGCAGGCGAGGGCCAATCCCTCTCGCTAGGAAGCGAAGCGCCGGATGGCTGGGTCATGTACTTCGATGGCGCTTTCGCACGCCAAGGTGCGGGAGCCGGCGCCGTGCTCATCTCCCCCGCCCAAGATAAGCTATACTACGCAGTACAACTCTACTTCCAGCGGGGCGAGAAGGTCTCAAACAACATCGTGGAGTATGAGGGGTTGATCGCTGGCCTCAAGGCCACTGCGGCCTTGGGGGTGAAACGTCTCACCATCAAGGGCGACTCTCCTCGTCATCTTCGCCAACAAGGTGTACGAGCCAAAGGACGAGCACATGGAGGCGTACCTTGCGGAGGTGAGTACGATGGAGAAGCAGTTCTTGGGCCTGGAGCTACAACACGTGCCTCGCGGCACGAACCAAGAGGCTGACGACATTGCCAGAAGGGCATCCAAGCGCCTGCCCCACGAGCCAGGCGTCTTCGAAGAGCGACTCTTCAAGCCTTCGGCAGCACCCCCATCTGTGGGGCTTGCACCATCTCGGGAGGAGCTCCCCCAACCACCAGCCTCGGGAGCCCCCGCCTGTGCCCTACCACAGGCGCACGCCTTCTCCTAGCGCTCAAACCTCGGGAGGGGTTCTGCACCGAGGAGTTCAAGACGTACTTGACGAGAGGGATGCTGCCGGAGAAAGAGGAGGACGCGGAGCGTGTGGCCCGGTAGGCTACGACGTACTGCATACAGGATGGTGAGTTATACAGAAGGTGACCAAATGATGTTTCCTTGCAATGCATCTCCAGAGAGCAGGGGGACGAGTTGCTAGCTGACATACATGGCGGAGACTACGGGCATCACTCGTCGTCACGGACCCTGGTCGGCAAGGCGTTCCGCAGCGGGTTCTACTGGCCCACGACACTCAACGATGCAACCGAGCTGGTGAAGTCCTGCGAGGCCTGCCAATTCCATGCCAAGAAGATCCACCAGCCGGCCCAGGGCCTCCAGACTATCCCACTTTCGGGGCCATTTGCGGTCTGGGGGCTGGATATCCTGGGCCTGTTCCCGCAAGCGCCTGGGGGCTACCGATACCTCTACGTCTCCATTGACAAATTCACCAAATGGGCAGAGGTGGAAGCCGTCCGCACCATCCCAGCCGGGTCGGCAGTTAAGTTCATCAAGGGCCTCGTAAGCCGGTTCGGGGTTCCTAACTGCATCATCACCGACTATGGCTCGCAGTTCACTAGCAACCTCTTCAAGACATATTGTGCTAACCTTGGAATGCAGATCTGCTACGCTTCGGTGGCACACCCCAGGAGCAATGGCCAAGCCGAACACGCCAACGTGGAGGTCCTGAGGGGCCTCAAGACCAGGACCTTTAAGAAGAAGATCGAGGCTTGCGGCAGGGGCTGGCACGACGAGCTCCAGTCTGTGTTGTGGTCCATCCGCACCACCGCCACCAAGCCAACAGGCGAGACCCCGTTCTTCCTCATCTACGACGCAGAAGCGGTTCTCCCTCACAAGGTCAAGCATCGCTCCTTGCCGTACCTGGCGTTTGATGGGACGCAGCAGGACGCCATGCGGGGGATGGACCTTGTGCTGGGGGAGGAATGCCGCCGTGAAGCCTCGCTTCGAGCAGCAAGATACCAACAGGCGCTGCGACGGTACCACTATCGCAGCGTCCGCTCCAGGACGCTCGAGGTGGGTGATCTCGTCCTGAGGCGGGTGCTCTCCAAGGAAGGGCTGCACAAGCTCTCGCCCATTTGGGAGGGACTGTTTAGGATCGTCCGCGTCTCCAGGCCTGGCACCGCGCGCCTGGAGATACGGGACGTGATCCCCATCAGAACACCTGGAACATCCAGCATCTCCGGAGGTTCTACCCATGAAGCAAGGCCCAGTGCCTGTGAAGGTATCTACTCGTGACACTCTCATGTAATAATGACTGGGGCTGTACATGCCCCGGAGTATCCGGAGTGCCGCCCTCGGGCCTCGGGGGCTCCCTCCCACGTCCTAGTGGCAGCACTTAGGTCCGTGCTTGTGAGAAGACTAGACTAGGTGCCGGACGCGGCTGTTCATTTGCTTTCTGTAGTTGGCTTGCCCCTTTTTCTTTATTGAAATTTGAAGTTCTGGTGTTTCTCGATGGCTTGGTTGAACCCCCTCTTCTCCCTGACTCTTCCCTCGATTCTTTATTTTGCGCCTGGGTGTGCGGCATTTGCCCGACACTCTCCCTCGCGCGCCTCGCGAGGGGGCTGGACAGGCACGCATGCGTGCGCACTCCCCTGGTCTCCGCGAGGCGCTCTCATTTTGAGCTTGTGATTGGCGCATCCCTTTTCTAGTCCGTGCCCCATGGGTACCGTGACGTGGTGGGTTTGGCCATGACCAGCCCATGCCTGAGGCCTCGCACGAGAGGAGTTAAGGATTTCTTAACGATTTTTTTGCAGCTTCGCGATATCACCTAAATCGGCGGCAGGGAAACCCCACCAGGCGCCCAGAGGCACGCGCCCTCACGAGGTCAAAGCTACCTCGGATGCATCAAGCTAAGTTACCCCTCTACACCCGTATAAGGCACGGATCTCATGACACAACCCGGAAACACTAAACATGCCACAAAAGCAACATAAGAACCATAGTTCATTACACGCCCCCGCAGGGCCCCATACTTGTTTCTGACGATGTAGGAAGAAAGGGAAGGAAAGGACAAGCAAAAGCGGCTCCTACGACACGGCTGGTCACGAGGATCAGCCCCTCAGACTCAGACGGAAACCTCCTCGCGCTTCACTGGGGCGCGGTGACGGGACGACCTGCCGCCGTCCTTGAAGCGAGCCCGGCAACGTGGCGGCTGGTCGTAGCCACCGCTGCTGGAGCCTCCGCCGGAGGAGGAGCTGTTGTCGCCAGGCGAGCCGTGGCCGTCGTCGAGGGCGAGTTCACCCTCGTCCTCGTCACGGCCATCGCCAAGGTCGAGCACTTTGTTGCCGTCGTTGTCTTCAGGGCAGCATCCGGCGCGGCGACCGTCTTCCCCGAACACCCTCACGAAGAGGGTCGCTGCACCGTTGTACTTGAAGTGGGTGGTGCACTGCCTGCTCAGGCTGCACGCGTGGGTGAACGTCTGCCAGCCGCGGGTCAGGGCTACGTTGCCCGCGACAGAGACCTCCACCGCGACCCACGAAGCCTAGCTACAGCAGCCGTCGGCCTGCAGCCAGAGACCGCCAGGACCGGGGGCCGGCAGCTCACCGGCAAAGGAGCACGGAAGCTAAAGCCAGGTGCCGGACAGGTTCTCCGACCACACGACGAACTCCGGCAGCACCTCCGCAGATTGGAAGCGCAGCCGGGGAGGTCGAGCGACCACGGCGCCCCTCTCTTCATTGGCGGGGCTGCCACAACCTAGGCGGCTCCCGCCACGCGAAGAGGCGTCGCCGCGGCCGCCAAGGATGGCGCCAGACCCCGAGGAAGTTTGCCCGTGCCCACGAGGGACCACATCGGGGGTTACGGCATGCTTGCGGGGTGTAGCCCCAATGCCGCTGGCCGAGTAGCCGAGTGGAACATCGAGCTGCAGGCCTTCCAGCTGGAGTTATGTAATACCAGGGTCATCAAGGGCATGGCCCTCACCGATTTCGTGCAGAATGGACGGATACTTATCTGGAAGAGCCTCGCGAGAACAAGTCCCTCCTGTCTGGAGATGAGGCGCCTACCAACTGGGTCATGCACTCTGATGGTGCCTTCTCTAGGCAGGGCACGAGGGCTGTGGTCATTCTCGTTTCCGAAGTTGGAGACAAGCTTTACTACGCCGTCCAGCTTTGTTTCTAGCACGATGACAATGTTTCTGACAACATCGTGGAGTATGACGGCCTCATCACCGGCCTAAGGGCCACCTCTGCCTTGGGGATCAGGCATCTCACCATCAAGCGTGATTCTCAGCTCCTCGTCAACTTCTCCAATAACAAGTATAAGCCGAAGGATGAACACATGGTGGCCTACCTAGAGGAGCTACGTAAACTTGAGAAATGTTTCCTAGGCTTAGAGCTGTAGCCCATCCCGCGCAGCATCAACAAGAAGGCCGATGACATCGCCAAACGAGCATCTCGCCGTGAGCCCCAAAGCCTCGATGTCTTCGACGAGAGACTCTTCAAGCTATTAGACATGCCCCCGCCGTTGGCACGGCGCTACTCCGCGAGGAGCTTCCACCTACGCCATCCACGGGCACGCTGGACTGTGGCCCAACCACGACAGCTGGGTCACGGAGTTCAAGGCTTACCCTCTCCACGGTGCCCTTCCAGAGGAGGATTCGGAAGCGGAGCGCATGGCCCGATAGGCCACTGCTTACTGGTTATGAGACAGCGAGTTGTACCGCAGGCTCCCCAATGGTGTCTCGTTGTGGTGCATTTCAGAAGAACATGGGTGTGAGTTACTCGCCGAAGTCTATGGAGGAGACTGTGGGCACCACTCCTCATCACGCACCCTTGCTGCTAAGGTGTTCCGCAGTAGTTTCTATTGGCCCACGGTGCTCCGTGACACCACCGAGCTTGTCCAATCCTGCGATGCCTGCCAGTTCCACGCCAAGCAAATCCACCAGCCCGCACAGGGGCTTCAGACAATCCCACTCTCATGGCCCTTTGCGGTATGGGGTTGGACATATTGGGCCCTTTTCCCTGTGCGGCTGGCGGCTACTGCTACCTCTACATCGTCGTCGACAAATTCACCAAGTGGATGGAGGTCGAGCCCGTACGCACCATCCTGGCGGGTTAGGCCGTCAAGTTCATCAAGGGCCTCATGGGCCGATTCGACGTCCCCTACCATATCATCACCGACAACGGCTCTCAATTCACAAGTGGTCTCTTCAAGTCATATTGTGCTAACCTTGGTACGCAGATATGCTATGCCTCTGTGGCGCACCCACGGAGGAACGACCAGGCCGTGCGTGCCAACACTGAGGTCCTTAGGTGCCTCAAGACAAGGAGCTTCAAGAAGAAGCTTGAGGCCTGCGGCAAGGGATGGCTGGATGAGCTGCAATCCATACAGTGGTCCATCTGCACCACGGCGACTAAGCCCACTAGTGAGACCCCCTTCTTCCTCATCTATGGGGCTGAAGCAGTCCTCCCTTCAAAGCTTAAGCATGGTTCCCCGCGAGTCCTAGCGTTTGACGAGGCGCGCCAGGATGATTCGTGGTAGGCCGACCTTTTGCTCCTCGAGGAGGCCTGCCACCAGGCCGCCCTTAGCGTCGTGTGGTACTAGCAGGCCTTGCAGCGCTAACACAGTCACTGCATCCGCCCTTGGACCCTCGAGGTCAGGGACCTTGTACTCCGTCGAATCCTCTCAAGGGAGGGGCTGCCCAAGCTCTCGCCCATGTGGGAAGGCCCTTTCATGGTCGCTCATGTCTCCAGGCCAGGCGCTGCCTGCCTGGAGATGGAGGATGGAGTTCCTGTGCCTAATGCCTGGAACATCCAACACCTCCGCAACTTCTACCCGTGACCCTCTCATGTAAGAATGAGGTGGGGCTGCACATGCCCCGGAGCCTCCCGATGCGCCGCCTCGTGACCTCGCGAGAGCTCCCACCCACGCTCAAGTGGAAGCCCCTGATACATCTCCATCATATCTAATTTTCCTAACACTTTTCCTCTTGTTTTGGACTCTAATTTGCATGATTTGAATTAAACTAACCCGGACTGACGCTGTTTTCAGCAGAACTACCATGGTGTTGTTTTTGTGCAGAAATAAAAGTTCTCAGATTGGAATGAAACCTTTTGGAGAATTATTTTAGAATAAAAGAAAAATAATGGAGCCAAGGTTCACAGAGGGGGGCCCCGGGGTGAGCACAACCCACCAAGGCGCGCCCCCCTCCAGGTGCGCCCAAGTGGGTTGTGCCCGCCTGGTGGCCCCGCAGACCCTGATCCCGACTCCATAAATACCTATATTTGGAGAGAAAAATGAGGGAGGAAGAATTATCACGTTTATGGAGCCGCTGCCACCTCCTGTTTTCATCGGGAGGCCAGATCTGGAGTCCGTTCAGGGCTCCGGAGAGGGGGATCTTCGGTCTTCATCATCACCAACCCTTCTCCATCGCCAATTCCATGATGCTCACCATCGAGAGTGAGTAATTCCTTCGTAGGCTCGCTGGTTAGTGAGGAGTTGGATGAGATTCATCATGTAATCGAGGTAGTTTTGTTAGGGCTTGATCCCTAGTATCCATCAAGCTCTGAGATTGATGTTGTTATGACTTTTCCATGCTTAATGCTTGTCACTTTGGGCCCGGGTGCTATGATTTCAGATCTGAACCGTTTATGTTAACATCATTATATCTATGTTCTAGATCTAGTCTTGCAAGTTATAGTCACCTACTACGTGTTATGATCCGGCAACCCCGGAGTGATAGAAACCGGGACACTTCCCGGTGATGACCGTAGGTTGAGCAGTTCGTGTATTCGCTATGTATTAATGCTTTGTTCCGGTTCTCTATTAAAAGGAGGCCTTAATATCCCTTAGTTTCCTTATGGACCTCGCTGCCACGGGAGGGTAAGACAAAAGATGTCATACAAGTTCTTTCCATAAGCATGTATGACTATTTATGAAATACACGCCTACATTATATTTATGAACTGGAGCTAGTTTTGAATCGCCCTAGGCTATGACTGTTATATGATGAATATCATCCAACGAATCTACCGATCCAATGCCTATGAATTTTCTACATATTGATCCTGCTAATTTACTACTACTGTTGTTATTATTTCACTTGCTACAAAATCACTACTATCATTGTTACCGTTAATATTGTTGCTACCACTATTATCAAAACTATCATATTACTGTGCTACTGATCACTTTGTTGTAGATAATTAACCTCCAGGTATGGTTGAATTGACAACTCAACTGCTAATACATACAAATATTCTTTGGCTCCCCTTGTGTCCAATCTATAAATTTGGGTTAAATACTCTACCCTCGAAAACTGTTGCAATCCCCTATACTTGTGAGTTATCAAGACCATTTTCTGGCCCTGTTGCCAGGGAGCATAGCTATATTTGTTGAGTCACTTGGGATTATTATCTATTTATCATTATGAAGAATCTAAAAGATACCAAGACTAAGATTTTTCCCTCTAAGATGAGGGTAGGTAAGGAACTGCCATTTAGCTCTACACTTGATTCACCTTCTATTTCGAGTAGACTTGCAACACCACCACATGCTATTAATCCTGATATGTCGCAAGGTATTGATGATGCTCCGTCTATGAATTCTACTCATGTGATGCTAGTACCTTGCTTGATGATAATATGCCACTAGGTGAATTTCTTGATGAACAAATTGCTAGAGCTAAAGATATGGAGCATCCTGAAACTGATGAAGTACTTGAAACTGAAAATCTTGAAACACCTATTAGACTTAGCCCTCCTAGATATGAAATGCCTAAGATACCTGAAGGTTATTGAGGGAGTCCTAGATTAGGGGGTGTCCGGATAGCCGAACTATCATCTTTGGCCGGACTCCTAGACTATGAAGATACAAGATTGAAGACTTCGTCCCTTGTCCGGATAGGACTTTCCTTGGCGTGGAAGGCAAGCTTGGCGTCTGGATATGTAGATCTCCTACCATTGTAACCCGACTCTGTGTAACCCTATCCCTACCCGGTGTCTATATAAAGCTGGAGGGTTTTAGTCCGTGGGGCGAACAACAATCATACCATAGGCTAGCTTCTAGGGTTTAGCCTCTCTGATCTCGTGGTAGATCTACTCTTGTACTACCCATATCATCAATATTAATCAAGCAGAAGTAGGGTATTACCTCCATCGAGAGGGCCCGAACCTGGGTAAAAACATTGTGTCCCTTGTCTCCTGTTACCATCCGCCTAGACGCACAGTTCGGGACCCCCTACCCGAGATCCGCCGGTTTTGACACCGACATTGGTGCTTTCATTGAGAGTTCCTCTGTGTCATCACCTATAGGCCCGATGGCTCCTTCAATCATCAGCAATGACGCAGTCCAGGGTGAGACTTTTCTCCCCGGACAGATCTTCGTATTCGGCGGCTTTGCACTGCGGGCCAATTCGCTAGGCCATCTGGAGCAGATTGAAAGCTACGCCCCTGGCCATCAGGTCAGATTTGGAAGCCTGAACTATACGGCCGATGTCCGCGGAGATTTGATCTTCGACGGATTCGAACCACAGCCGAGCGCGCCGCACTGTCTCGATGGGTACGATCTAGCTCTGCCGCCGAACAGCGCCACAGGCCGCACCGATATCCGCTCCGACCCTTAATCCGGAGCCGGTTTACGCCGATCGGCGACGGTTGGTTGGACACCGCCTCGAGGATGAAATCTCCACGGCGATTGAGCCGAACACCATCCTGTCGCTGCGAAGCTCGTGACTCCAAGGTGTCGGACTCCTTTCTGGACTCCGAACCTCCCGCGCCTCTACCAGTCGAATCCGACTGAGCGCCGGTTATGGAGTTCACCGCCACGGACATCTTTCAGCACTCGCCCTTTGGCGATATCCTGAACTCATTAAAGTCTCTCTCTTTGTCAGGGGAGCCCTGGCAGAACTGTGGTTAGGAAGGTTGGGATTCGGACGACGAAGAAATTCAACGCCCACCCACCACCCACTTTGTAGCCACTGTCGATGATTTAACCGACATGCTCGACTTTGACTCCAAAGACATCGACGGTATGGACGACGGTGTCGGAGACGATCAAGAGCCAGCGCCCACGGGGCACTGGAAGGCCACCTCGTCATATGACATATACATGGTGGACATCCCAAAAGATGGGAATGGCGATGGAACGGCGGAGGATGACCCTCCAAGAAACAACCCAAGCGCCGACGTCAGCGGCGCCGCTCTAAATCCCGCCACAGTAAAAACGGCGATTCCAGCACGGGAGACAATAATACCCCAGACAGTGCCGAAGATGACCCCCTCCAGCAGGACTCAGCGCAGGAGGAGGGAGAAGCAAGTCCACACGGCAGTGTGGCAGAAAGGGAGGTAGAGGACGATAATTATGCGCCCCCCTCCGAAGACGAGGCAAGCCTCGACGACGACGAATTTGTCGTGCCAGAGGACCCCGTCGAACAAGAGCGTTCTAAACGCAGGCTCATGGCCACGGCAAGCAGCCTCAAGAAAAAGTAGCAACAGCTTAGAGCTGACCAAGACCTGCTAGCTGACAGATGGACTGAAGTCCTTGCAGCCGAAGAGTATGAACTCGAACGCCCCTCCAAAAGCTACCCCAAACGCAGGTCGTTGCCTCGATCAGAGGAGGAAGCACCCATGTCACCAGCGCACGACATGGCAGACCGGCCACCCCATGGCCGCGACAGAGAAGCCTCTCGGCCCTCCGCTCAAGCCACGCCCCGACGCCGCTCAAAAAGTACCAAGGCACGGGAAAACGCACCGGACTTGCGAGATATATTGGAGGATAAGGCAAAGCATACAAGATCGATCTACAGATCGCGTGGGCGCCCAACGACTCGGGATGATTACCGTCACGCCGGATACAGCAAACCCGGCCGGGCCGAACACAGTAGACAAAGCTCATATGAGCTACGTCGTGATATAGCCCAATACAGAGGCGCCGCACACCCACTATGCTTCACAGATGAAGTAATGGATCATCAAATCCCTGAGGGTTTCAAACCCGTAAACATCGAATCATACGATGGTACCACAGATCCTGTGGTCTGGATCGAGGACTATCTCCTCCATATCCACATGGCCCGCGGTGATGATCTAAATGCCATCAAATACCTCCCACTCAAGCTTAAAGGACCAGCTCGGCATTGGCTCAACAGCTTGCCAGCAGTGTCAATCGGTTGTTGGGAGGACCTGGAAGCTCATTCCTTGATAACTTCCAGGGCACAAATGTGCAACCACCAGACGCCGATGACCGTAGCCATACAATTCAGCAGCCAGAAGAATCGGCCGAACAATTACGGACGCGGTTCCTAACAAAGAAAAAATTAGATCGTCGACCGTCCGGATGCGAGGCGCTTAGCAGCCTTCAAACACAACATCTGCGACGAGTGGCTAGCCCGCACCTAGGACAGGAAAAGCCGAAATCCATGGAAGCCCTCGGCACACTCATGACCCGCTTTGTGCGGAAGAGGACAGCTGGCTAGCTCGAAGCAACAACTTGGCCAAACACCCTGGTAGTTCGGATACCAAGGACAGCAATGGCAGGTCGCGTCGCAACAAGCATAAACGCCGCATTAACGGTGATAATGCTGAAGATATGACAGTAAATGCCGGATTCAGAGGCTCTAAACCCGGTCAGCGGAAGAAGCCATTCAAAAGAAATACCCAGGGCCCGTCCAACTTGGACCGAATACTCGATCGCTTGTGCCAGATACATGGCACCCCCGAAAAACTAGCCAACCACACCAACAGGGATTGTTGGGTGTTCAAGCAAGCAGGCAAGCTAAGCGCCGGAAACAATGACAAGGGGCTGCATAGCGATGGCGAGGAAGAGCCCCGACCGCCGAACAATAGAGGACAGAAGGGCTTTCCCACACAAGTGCGGACGGTGAACATGATATACGCAACCCACATACCCAAAAGGGAGCGGAAGCGTGCACTAAGGGACGATACGCTGATGGAGCCAGTCGCCCGGTTCAACCCATGGTCTTCCTGCCCGATCACCTTTGATCGAAGGGACCACCCCACTAGCATCCGTCACGACGGATTCGCCGCATTGGTTCTTGACCCAATCATCGACGGATTTCACCTCACTAGAGTCCTGATGGACGGCGGTAGCAGCCTGAACCTGCTTTATCAGGATACAGTGCACAAAATGGGCATAGACCCCTCAAGGATTAAACCCACAAAGATGACCTTTAAAGGAGTAATACCAGGTGTAGAGGCCAATTATGCAGGCTCGGTTACACTCGAAGTGGTCTTCGGATCCCCGATAACTTCCGGCGAAGAGTTAATCTTCAACATAGTCCCGCTTCTGCGGCTATCACGCATCGCTTGGGACGAACCACATTTGCAAAGTTCAATGCGGTGCCGCACTATGCACACCTCAAGCTCAAGATGCCAGGCCCTCGAGGAGTAATCACAGTCAATGGAAACACCGAATGCTCTCTCCGAACGGAGGAGCACACGGCGGCCCTCGCGGCGGAGGTGCAAAGCAGCCTCTCACAGTAATTCTCGAGCCCGGCTATTAAACGTCCGGCCACCGTCAAGCGCGCCCGGAGTAACCTACAACAAGACCGCCTGGCACGATCCGAGCATGCGTAGCAATCCGGCCCCAACCCCAGCCCTCGCGAAACTGCGAAGCCAGTACTATGCGTACATAACTACGCTCTGGAGATACCACGGGCATAAGGGGAGGGGCACGACCACGGCACGCCCAGAATGCGGCTCAACCGCACCAGGGGCTCCCGATTGTGTCATTCTTTTTCTTTCTTCCTTTTTTTCTTACTTTCAGGACTCCGTTTTCCAGAAGTCCTGTCCGGCACTAGAATTGTCGAACTCACGATGCAACAGCCAGGGAAGCCGAAAGCTACGTCGAGTGTCCAGGTGGTCTCTACTACGAGCATTATACCTGTTTTACATACCATCCCGCAGCTTACCCCTGGAGGGGGACATGTTAAATAGTCCCATCCCTTTCTTATCGCACTATTTGTATCGTTCTGCTTCCATTGCAGTACCTTTTCGAATAAACAATACATAGCTTTTGCCTATTATTGCACTCCTTTCTTTATCTATATATATGTTCATTTCATGACATGTTGCACCCGCACACTTTAGTACGACCAATACACCAGGGGCTTAAGTACCCCAAAAGTATGGTGTGATAAGTCCGAACACTTTCACAACTGCGGCACCCCGAACTTATAGCATTATATGCATCGGCTCCGAATCATGTCTTGGGTCAATAGTTGGGTTTGTCGGCTCCCATGTTTTGGTACCTTATATTCCGTTATATCGGCTAAGGTAGCTGGAGAACCACTGCGATTGTGCCCGGTTGAGCTGGGTTGAGCACCTCGGTGAGAAAGCTAAAACTGACCGTCATGATAGGGCGAGAGTCGGTCGCTGTTCGAGAGGTTTTTTCGGATCCCTAAATACTTATGCCGCTTAGAGCGAGGAGTCGGCATTGTCCGGCCAAGGCGTGGATAGCGCCCCGAACTCGGTCTTCCGAAAACTAGGGGCTTCGCCGAAATTTAAAATTATAGAATTCTATGGCTAAGTGAGAGTGTTCAAGCACTATAAGTCCGGTTGCCTAGTTCGTTGCGTTGAGCGCCTCCCTCGAAGGACCCAAGAATGGGAACAAGAGCGCTCAAGTTTACCCCGAACACCCCAAAGACTGCGTGGCATGGGGGTCAAGCCAACGACTTGCCATCTCTCAAATTTGATAAACGGCCGCATTGAAGGTAATATTTTAAATTCACAAGTGTTGCTAAGCGCATATGAACAAGTTTTCAGCGTACATGATAACAAATGCGAGTCTATTAAAAATTACATCTTTGGAGCATTCACCCACTATCTGGCGGGCACTGCTCAGACGCCCTCATAGTACATTTCGGCTTGCGATGCTCCTTGCCCTTCGGTCTGGCCGTCCGTCACAAGCTTCTCCGCATCCAGCTTGCCCCAGTGCACTTTAGCACGGGCAACGGCCCGACAGGCACCTTCAATGCAGACGGAGCGCTTGATGACTTCAATCCATGGACAGGCGTCCACCAGCCGCTGCACTAGCCCGAAGTAGCTCACAGGCATGGCTTCCAATGGCCACATCCGAACTATGAGGCCCTTCATGGCTTGTTCGGCGACCTTGTGGAGCTCGACCAGCTGCTTCAGCTGGTCGCTCAGGGGCACCGGACGTTCGGCCTCAGCATACTGAGACCAGAACACCTTCTCCGTCGAGCTCCCCTCCTTGGCGCGGTAGAACGCGGCAAAGATCGTACACACTAGGGGGCAGATCTGCGAATGCTCCTGGAGAACTCCGGATTCGGGTAAGTAATAGGTAATTCACTTTCACATGCTTGCTTTGCATAAAGAATGCCTTACCCGCCGCTATCTTCTTTAATGATTCAATCTCTTGGAGGGCTTTTTGGGCTTCTGCCTTAGTGGCTTTGGCACTCTCAAGAGCCAAGGCGAGCTCGGACTCTCGAGTCTTTGAGTCGTGCTCCAAACTCTCGTGTTTTTCCACGAGAGCCTGGAGCTCTTGCCGCACCTCCGCCACCCGCGCCTCCTGCTTCTCTCGCTCGGTGCGCTCCACGGCCGATTTGCTTTCGGCCGGGGACACCGCTTCCTTTAGGGTCGCCACCTCGTTCGTGGCCCCTACAATACCCACGTTACTCCTATCATTTTTGCAACCAAATCCTTTCTATAAGGTATTTCTTTAATAAGGTATTACTTACCTTCCTTGTCCTCGAGCTGCTTCTTGGCAAGGCCGAGCTCGTTCTCGGACCGCTCGAGGCTCTGCTTCAATGCATTGACCTCCGCAGTCAGTGCGGCAGAGGTCAGCAGCCTGCATTCCCATATTGACATACTTATGTTAGACTCCTGCGTATATCTTTTTAGATCCTTAGTCCGGCTTTTCTTTCCAACACCGAACTAAGCATCGAGGCTACTGTCTATGCGGTAATATTTTTACATATTCTAAACTTACCTCAAAGCTCGTTAGAAGGCTGGTGCAGGCTTCAGTCAGCCCGCTCTTGGCGGATCGAACTTTCTGGATCACCACACTCATAACAAGTGCGGTGCTCCTCGTCGATGGAGGCGCCTTTGGCGCCTCCAACAAGCTATCCGGTGCCTCCCGGATGGACGGAGGTCACCGGCGTCGTAGTCTTACCCTTCTTACAAAGGGCCGCTTGCGGACTTCGAACCACGAAGGTTCCGGACGGAGTCCCAAGACAGGGCCAGACTTAGAGCCCCCCGTCTCGCCCCCTTTTGCGCCCGAGTCAGGAGTTCGCCTTCTTGGCGTCGCCAGACCACCTCCTCCTGGCTGGGCCCCTTTGGGACTTCCACCGCAGTTGTCGGGCGACACGAGGAGAGGAGGCGGTCGGAAGTGAAGTACTATTCACATCCGACGAGCCCGAGGAGCCGCTCGGCAAGCGGCAAGCTCGTCCTTGGGCGGGCTACATGGTCATATTCGGCGTTAGAAGACACTATGCGACAAATAAAAAGTCATGAACTATTCCGGAGTCCGGACACTTACGGTCTCGCCAGGGGCTTGGCCCTTGGTGGCCACTCCTCCTCGTCGTTGTCGGCGTTGGTGGAGAAGTCCGGAGGAAGGGTCCTTACTTTCTTGGACCCTCCGGCCTCCCCAGTCGGGGCGGCCTTCCTTTTCTTCTCTCCCCCCGCTGGGGGTCTCTCCTCCTCCTCGTCCTCAGAGGAGGATTCCGCCTCGGAGTCGTCGGACGATGAGTCCGACAACACCTGGCGTCGGGCACTCCTTCGAGTCCCCGTGGCCTTATTCTCCGCACCACGTGAGGTGCCGGAGCCAAGATCCCGCTAATCGGGCGTCCGCTGGGTCTTTTGGCAAGGGGGCCGGACAGTTAATCTGTCCGGACGTCTTCAGCCAGTCCTGTCAAAGGATTAGGGAGTTTTAGATCTCGCATAGAGTCAAACTATGAAAAAAGAGTCCCATAAAGGGTAAAATAACTTACCTCGCTGGCTTGACGCTGCGAGCTGAATCCGCGATCTTCTGTAGCAGATGTGGGAGCGTCGGCGCCCTTGAACAGCGCCTTCCAGGCGTCTTCGTACGTAGTGTCGAAGAGCCTTTTTAGAGTTGGGTGATGTGCCGGATCGAACTCCCACAATTTGAAGGCCCGTTGTTGGCATGGGAGAATCCGGCGGATGAGCATCACCTGGATTACGTTGACAAGCGTGAGATTCTTGTCCACCAGGTTTCGGGCGCAGGTTTGGAGTCCGGACAGCTCGTCTGAATCCCCCCATGCCAGGCCCGTCTCTTTCCATGATGTGAGCCGTGTGGGGAAGCCAGATCGGAATTCGGGGGCCACCGCCCATTGAGAGTCGCGTGGCTCGGTGATGTAGAACCACCCTGATTGCCACCCCTTTATGGTCTCCACAAAGGAGCCCTCGAGCCATAGGACTTTCGCCATCTTGCCAACCATGGCGCCTCCGCACTCCGCTTGGCGGCTGCCCACTACCTTCGGCTTGACATTGAAGATCTTAAGCCATAAGCCAAAGTGGGGCTGGATGCAGAAGAAGGCCTCGCACACAATGATAAACGCCGAGATGTTGAGGATGAAGTTCGGGGCCAGATCGTGGAAATCCAGGCCGTAGTAGAACATGAGCCCCCGGACAAATGGGTGAAGTGGAAAACCTAGTCCATGGAGGAAGTGGGTGAGGAACACCACCCTCTCATGGGGCCTGGGGTGGGAATGAGCTTCCCTCGTCGGGTAGCCGGTGAACGATGTCGCTGGACAAGTATCCGCCTTCCGCAGCTTTTTTGATGTGCCCCTCCGTGGCGGAGGAGGCCATCCACTTACCTCCCGCCTCCGGACATAGTTGGAGAAGGTTGAGGTGGGATGTGCGGACTTGGGCGCTGGAGCTCGAAAAGGAAATGGATGGGCAAAGGAGGAAGAAGGCGTAGGTGAAAAGGTGGATCCTTATCCCCTTATATGGACGGATGAAGCTATGCGTCCCCCGCCAGCCTGGTAAAACTCGCTTATCTCCCAAGCGCAGTAATCAATGGTGCGGTTGGGTTACCCACATCCATATTGATGAGAATCCCGGAATAAGGGGGCACGATCTCCGCTTTGATAAGACGTGCCAAGGAAACCACCTTGCTAAACGCGCTGAGGTGGAACAGTAAAAATGATTCGTATAAAGGCCTGGCCGTGGTGTGATGTCACGCTGCGGAATACGTCAGCAGATCTGTGCAAAAGTTATTCTCTCTACGGTAGTATGTGGAACTTGTTTTGCAGAGCCGGACACTATCCTTGTGTTCAAAATCTTCTATGAAGTATTCGGAGGAGGAACCCGCCTTGCAATGTCAAGATAATATGCGCCACGGACTCGTCGTCATTGAAGCCTGGTTCAGGGGCTACTGAGGGAGTCCTGGATTAGGGGGTGTCCGGATAGCCGAACTATCATCTTTGGCTGGACTCCTAGACTATGAAGATTCAAGATTGAAGACTTCGTCCCTTGTCCGGATAGGACTTTCCTTGGCGTGGAAGGCAAGCTTGGCGATACGGATATGTAGATCTCCTACCATTGTAACCAACTCTATGTAACCCTAACCCTATCCGGTGTCTATATAAACCGGAGGGTTTTAGTCTGTAGGAGGAACAACAATCATACCATAGGCTAGCTTCTAGGGTTTAGCCTCTCTGATCTCGTGGTAGATCTACTCTTGTACTACCCATATCATCAATATTAATCAAGCAGGAGTAGGGTATTACCTCCATCGAGAGGGCCCGAACCTGGGTAAAAACATCGTGTCCCTTGTCTCCTGTTACCATCCGCCTAGACGCACAGTTCGGGACCCCCTACCCGAGATCCGCCGGTTTTGACACCGACAGTTATGTTATGGATGAGGAGACAACTAGAGATTTTCTTGCTTGCAATGATAGAGATGATCTTAAGAAATTATCATGCAAACTGAAAGAGAAATCTTTGAGTGCTAGAATTAAATGTGATCCTAAGTTTTCCACTTCACCTATCTTTGTTGATGATAAGGATTAGGAATTCTCTGTCAACCCAGAGTTAATTACTTTGGTTGAATCTGATCCTTTCCATGGCTATGAAACTGAAACTTTTGTGGCACACCTTACCAAATTAAATGATATAGCCACCCTTTTTGCTCATGAGGATAAAATTTGCTACTACTATATTCTCAAATTATTTTCGTTCTCATTAAAGGGTGATGCTAAGATATGGTACAATACCCTTGCTCCTGATTGTGTGTGTAGCCCCCAGGATACGATTTATTACTTCTCTGAAAAATACTTTCCCTCTCATTAGAAACAAGCTACCTTACAGGAAATATTTAACTTTATGCAAATTGAAGAAGAGAGTCTCCCACAAGCTTGGGGGAGGCTTCTCCAATTGATTAGTGCTTTGCCTGGTCATCCACTTAAGAAAAATGAAATACTTGATATCTTCTACAATGGACTAACCGATGCTTCTAGGGACTTCCTAGATAGTTGTGCTGGTTGTGTTTTTAGGGAACAAATTATTGAACAAGATGAGGAATTATTGAATAACATATTGCAAAATTATGATGATTGGACTCTTCCTGAACCACTGCTTAAACCCACTCCAAATAAGAGGGGTATCTTATATCTTAGTCCTGAAGATATGCAAGAGGCAAAGAAAAGTATGAAAGAAAAGGGTATTAAAGCAGAGGATGTTAAAAATTTACCTCCTATTGAAGAGATACACGGACTTGATATACCACCACCGAAGGTGATAGAGGTAAACTCTTTAATTAAATTTGATGAAAAGGGAAAACCCTTATAATATGCATCCTAGTCAATGCCTTTATGAGTTTGATAATTATATTAGAAAGTAAGATCACTTCAATGAAAATGTTATGAAACAATTGAAATACAATTTTGATATGATTGCTCGCTTGAGTGACTTATTATTTAGAATCTCCAATGATGTTAGAGGTGTAGGAAAACATGCCTCTATGGTTCATACTTAGTTAGAACAAGTTGCTAAATCTTAAAGAGAATTGCTTGATGAAATGAATAATAATATGAATGGTCATGTTATAAGTGTAGTGACTGGAGGAGGTGGAATGACTCAGGAACCACTTTATCCTGAGGGACACCCTAAAAGAATTGAATAAGACTCTCAAAGCATTAACACTGATGCACCCCTAATCCTTCTAAAAAGAAAAAGAAAAATGATAGGACTTTGCATGCTTCTAGTGAACCTGAGAAAGAAAAACCTCCTGATAATAATGATAAAGGTGTTTCTATTTCTGATGCTGAAACTCAATCTGGTAATGAACATTTATCTAGTGATAATGAAAAAGATAATGATGAGGTTCATGAATATACCCAACCAGACAATGATAAAAAGCTAGATAATGACGTTGAGATAGAACCTGTTGTGGATCTTGATAACCCACAAACTAAAAATAAAAGATATGATAAAAGAGACTTTGTTGCTAGAAAACATGGTAAAGAAAGAGAACCATGGGTTCAGAAACCCATGCCTTTTCCACCAAAACCAACTAAAAAGAAAGATGATGAAGAATTTGAATGCTTTGCTGAAATGCTTAGGCCCATCTTTTTGCGCACTCACTTCACTGGTATTTTAAAGATGCACTACTGCAGGATACTACTAACGCGGCACTATGATCAGAGACCCTTTGTCGAAACTATGAGCGGTGCAATAATCGCAAATGGTGGTGTAAAAAACCGTCAAAAAAGGTGCAAAACGTTTGCGATGGTGGAGCCATCAAACACGGTTCAGATTTTAGTTGCGTGTGTGATGCATGGGCATACGGTTCAGTTCAATGAACTGTTTGCGATGAGGTGGAACAAAAGAAACGTGCAGCCATAACAATGTGTGTGCGATGCAGGACACATGGTTAATCCATTCGAACTGTTTGCGATGAGGTAGAACAACAGAATCGGGCAGCCATATCAATGTGTGTGCGATATATGGCATATGGTTAACTCAGACGAACTGTTTTTTATTAGGGAACACAACAGAAACATTTCAACTTAACAAGATGTGTGTGATATGCGGCATATAGTTCACATGGATGAACTATTTGTGATGAGCCAAAAGAACACAAATGAGTTGTGTAAACAAGATGTGTGTGATACGTGGCAAACAGCCGACTCGAATGAACTGTTTGCGATGAGAAATTACAACACAGACGGTCAATACAGCTTACTTGCAGCGATTATTCTGTGTACAAAAACTTTGAAAAATGCAAACTAGTTGCTTGCGGTGGCGGAGTATCGAACATGATGCGTCTGCGAGTACTCGTGTGCGATGATTAGTTTGTTACACATACGTTTCCTTATGTAACATGTGTGTGAATTTGCAATATGGACAGTTAATATGCAAATGCCTTCTGGACATCGGTCACACGCTTAAACTCAGTGAACTGCTTACGATACTAATACTTTCCATGAAAATTTATGAACTTGGGTAACAACATTTGAGTAACATATATATAGTGGTTACACTATTTGACAAAAGGAGGATCTTCGTAACACGGTTTTGACAACCATATGGTCCATATCTACATACTTAACATAGTAACATCTATCACATTTTAAGAGGCTAAGGGCCAATAACCATATGGTCCATATCTAGATACTTAACATATATAATAACAGCTAGCACATTTTAAGAGGCTGAGGGCCAACAACCACAACTATCCACTGGAAGCAGCTTGATCACGGCGACTCGGCATCTCGTCAATGAAAAGGAAGAGCCCTCCTGTGCCTTGGTAGAGCATGAGTAGAACAGTGTCTCCAATTTTCCAATATGGATGCATTGCCACGAGAAGCGAGAACTTGTTAATTTGAATGGTTTTATTTCTGCAGGAAATGCAGTACCTTGCAATCACTTTGGCGTTATTAGCACGCACAAGTGTAATTCGATCACGCCGGGAAATCGATCTAGGAACTGCTATAGGGGGCAATTGCTGTTGACATGTAGAATAAAAAACAATTGTAACATATCGTTGAAGATATATATAGTTTATGAGCATCAACATTAAAATAAGACTTTTTACCAGCGTTTTATGCACACAATTGGTCTTGTTCAGTGTGTGCACCATAGGTCTAATCAATCCCGTCCAAAATCAGCATTCATACGATGTGCTATCTCTGTCATATTATCAACAAAGGACATGCTTCAAGTCCTTCCACTGAAGTTTGGTACGCTTAGTAACATACAGATCATTCGCTATGCATCCAACATATCCTGCTTAAAAGGTGGAAAGGTATTATTTATTCAGAATATGGCAGAATACTATATAGTGCACATAAATTGGTAAATAGAATATTTTTTACTGCCTAGGAACGGAGTCAGAATATGATATCACAATTGGTTGCTTAAAAAGTGATCAATTGGTTGCTTAAATAGTAATATGACAGCATGGAGAAACTTCAAAGGACACTAACCTCGATCAGACTTTGATCGGCTGATGACGTTGGGGAAGTAAACATCCATGTTAAATAGACCAGGCTGTGGTGCATGCACTAGAATTTTATGGCCACCTTTCAGTTCATAACACTTAGACATTTTTCTCCAAAGGTCTGCATTAAAATAGGAGTGACCATCTTTATCAAATTTTACACTAACCGTCATTGTAAATCCATGTTGCATTGTCAATATGACATCCTGGGAGTCATCAGCAAAGTAAAGCCCAAGATTTCCTTCTACTCCTGTTCTTGCAAAGCAAGGGATGTAGTGCTTGAAATGAAAATTAAGATCATAAATTAGATATATTGAAATAACATAGCAAGATGCAAATTCAAGAGTAACTGATAGAGTAGATCAATATATATAGATGAAAGCAAAGTACAAACATATAGAATTAAAAATAGATAGCATAACAAATATTTGATGCAAATATATAGATAATGTAGCAAGAGACGGTATATGTCACAAATTTAGGCCATGCCGACCGTGGTAGGTTGAGATTGAACATACCGAGCGCTCCCTAAAGCCATCCAGAATGGTGAGATAGAACTTCGTTTTCTATTGGACACGACCACAGTTGCCCGGTTTGTGCTTGCACTGTGGACACATGAATGAACACCCACGAATCAGCTAGAACAAAAATGATTCCATGGTGATTTCTGCCAGTTGATAAACCGCGACGGACGAACTGCGATAAGAGATGAGTGAATATTTTTCTAATTAAGTTGACTACTTTCTCCATGCGAAAAATCCCCGGCCCAAACCCGCAGAAAACCCCAGTCGGCCAGAGTCTAGAATGTCGGTGCAGATAGGCGCTGAAAAGTGGTAGGGGCGAAATCCGATGTCGTTTGGAGCGCGACCTACGCCCGCCGCCAACAGCCGTCGAGCTTAATTAGGGTGCAGAGTTGCGGAGGAGTCCGCAGCGAGTGAGTGGCACCACAAAAAAAAGACACTTCCGTGATGATACGTGTTTGTCACAGTAGGTCACATTTTCTGTCATGCATGTACATCCATGACAAATTTATGACAGAATCAAGATAGTCATACTTGTGCTGTCGTAGAAGTGTTCCATGACATTACCAAAATTATCATCACGGAAGTGTCCACTTCCATGACGATAAATCGCGCGTCCTAGAAGTGCTTTCGTCAAGGGTGACCGACACGTGGCATCCACCATAATGGGACGCTGTTAAGCTATCGGGTCCAGTTTTGGATCCGATAACCCGTTAACAGCCCGGACCAATGGGAATTTTACGTGTAAAATTCTCATTGGCCGAAGGAAACACGTGTCGGCTCAACGTTCGGATAGATGTCATCCACTCATTGGACAGGAGGCGCCTGTGATACGTCGACAAGTGGCACAGCCCAACAGAGGCCCATTCCGGTGAAAAGGCCGGCCTGTTTGACTTGGTCAAAATGTAACGGGCTGGCCCATGGAAAGCCTGTTAACGACATGTTCATATATAGCCCATTTACGGCCCGCTTACTACCGGCCCGTTACGGCCTATCGGAATTAAGCCCAGTAGCTTCATCTAGGCCGTCCAATATGATTGCAGCCCGTTGTAACTTCCGGCCCATGTATGGCCCATGATGTCTTTCGGCCCATATGAGGCCCTTTGTAACTCTCGGCCCATTAAAGGCCCGAGATGAAACTGGCCCATAATGAACAGTGTATCGCTTTATACCCATTAACGACCCATTATTCCGTCGGTCGTTTCCAGCCCGTGTTAACTTTCGACCCTCTAAGGGCCCATTTATTCTTGGGCTCATTTCTAGAATTCGGTTAGATACGGTCCATTACTGGCCTGTTCCATTTGTGGGCCAAATACAGCCCGTGGTTACATTCGGCCCGTTTGTGGCCCGTTAACCCGTTGGGCTGTTTTCATAGCGTTATCAAATACGGCCTATTAACGGCCCATTATGGTCCACGAATAGTACATCCCATGTTTGGCAAAATGATTATACGCCCCGTAGAAGGCCCATGGATCCTATGGCCTGTAGAAGACCAAAGGATCCTACGGCCCGTAGAAGGCCCATGGATCATACGGCCCGTAGAAAATCCATGGATCCTATGGCCCGTAGAAGGCCCATGGATCATACGGCCCGTAGAAAGTCCATGGATCCTACGGCCCGTAAAAGGCCCATGGATCCCACGGCCCATAGAAGGCCCACGGATCCTACGGCCCGCGGGAGGCCCATGGTTACAAAAGTCCGTGTGTTGCCATGATTATTCTGTCCTAGTTACCAAAACTAGGTTATTGTGGCCACTAAAAAACCGCGGAAAAAGAACCGCAATGACTACAAGCAAACAACTAAACAAGGCAATAAGGAAATAAATAAGCAAGTAACTAACGCTAGCCTATTACATCTATTACACATATTACATCCACTGGGCATCGAAGTTCGCCACCAGTGCAAATATAGGGAACAAAGCAGCATATTACATACACTGGCCGTCAAAATTGGCCACCAGTGCAAATAAACGCAGCAGCAAGACAAGTCCATCACTGAAATAACTTCAGATGAGCTCAAGAAACGTTATCCTGGGTATCCACCATGCTGGCAATAAGCTTAGCAAGTTATTAGCTTTGTCCTGTTTGGCGCTAAAATCCTCCAACGCTTGCTGTTGCACCAGAAAGAATGCATCTGAATGCTCCAGGGACTTCCGCTTCTTGTCGCAGCACAACTGATCGATGTCTTTCAGCTTGTACTTGAGACTCAAGAAACCGAACTGATTCAGACAGTGATTTTGAATAGCTTGTGCAAGCGGTAGTGGCCAGTAACTTGAACAGTAAACCAAGACAGGACTTTGGCGTTGCCTCACTGTCTTCAAGATAGTTTTCCTTAGCTGTTTTATCAGCTTTGTTGGAGATCAACAAGGATGTCTCATGATCCTGAACCTTATTTGCATTACTTCCTTTATCATTGCTTAATAAGGCACTCTTCCCCAATATTTTGTCAGCATTCTAAAAGAAGAAACAAGCAGACACATAACAGGTTTAGCATGTACTAGTATAGGAAACTCATTTCGGTGAACCAGTTCATTAGTAAGGTGGAAAAGATAAACTACCAAGTCTTCTATTGCCAAGTAGTACATTATAAAAGCATCAATCAGACATATATCTATGTCCTATGGTCACTGCATTGTCTTTCCAAATCAAAATAGAGACACAGTTTAAATCATATCAGTTCAAGAGAAAGCAACACTGAAAGAATACAAAGCGTGGGAAACTAAATGGCACAACAAGATTTCAGATGGGTACCACGGGTCTACATGTACAATAACACTATTGGCCCTGTTATGATGCTAGTAATGTGCATGATATGAGAAGTCAATCAGATACACAATGGAAATTGAAATCAACAGAGCTATTTATAAGAGCAAACCTGTTAAAGAAACATGTGTAAACATACCTATTGTGCCATTGGAGTTTCCATTGGATAGTTCAATTTAAAAATAAGTTTGTATGAGTAAATACAGTGATACAAGAGAAAAGTAGTATGCACGATAGCAATGGAATCTTAAATGAGAACAGTTGTTCTTCAGATTTAAGCACTTGTTCTACATGAACAGAGTACAGTAAGACGCAAGCATATAGTACTTAAAATAAAATGAGCTCATAGACCTTACCACATTTGTCGGTGTACTAGAGTAGGGGTACCCTAGTATCCCGTACTCGTGCAGACGATTCTGACACCAGCGGCAAGGCTTGCCTCACACCGCTAAGATCCTCCGTGGCTTCCTTGGAGCCATTCAAGAACAAAGTATTTGATTAAGAAGACAAGGCCCGGCAAGAGGAGCCTGTCGGGAAGGCCGCTCAAGGCACGCAGAAGACAAGGCCCGGCAAGAGGAGCTTGCCGGGAAGGCTCGGAGCGCGACAAGTCTCCGGGCGCGACAAGGATTCGGCCGCGGCAAGGCGCTTGCCGCGGCATGCAAACTCTCTCCCTCTCCGCTCCAGCTCACCCAGCGACGTGTCGCCATGGGACCATTCCATGCGCGCGTGTCGAGCGGCGGTGCAGCCAGCGGAGAGCAGCGATAAGCGGCGCTGACAAGCTCGCCATCGTGGCGAGCGGAGGCGCACCTCACGGTCTCTGTTATAATCGCTTTGGGCGACAATGACGGGCATTTATTGCTTTTGTCCCTTGCCGCCGAGTTAGGTATTTTGCACCTTTGTACCTTTGTTCGAGTAGGTGTACCAACTCCTGTTTTTACATTTGTACCCTCATCTATGTTGCCACCTGTTGGAGACCCCTTGAGCATATAAAAGGAGGCCCATGCGCAACGTAGAGGAGGTTCGGCGGGTTCGGTTCATTCGACTGGCCTGAGACTAGACACACTCACGCTAAGTTTTGTAGCTCGCATTGCTCCCTAGCAAGAACACAATAGATCAAACAAGCAGCAGTAGGAGTTTTATCTCTCCGGAGAGCTCCGAAGCTGGGTAAACTGCTCGTGTGCATCGCCTCGATCCGCTCTTCGCGCGATCTCCGCCCCCCTCCGAACCACAAGGGGCCTGGTCCGCCGGCCCCATAGGTGTTCGTGGGTACGATCAGCCACCCCGACATCTTTGGCGCGCCAGGTAGGGGGCGTCGAGGCTGTGTGAATCTGATCCGGTGTTCACACGAGCAGCGTCATCAACATCATCCTCAACATGCCACCGAAGAAGAAGGCTTCGGCGGCAGCAGAGCCGTCCGCGTCGTACCCACCCTCACCACAGCAAACGGGTGGTGGGGCAGACGCTGGCGGAGGAACGGGCGCCGGCGAAGGTGTTCGCGACGTTGCCAAGTCCAAGGAAAAGGCACCGCAAACCTCGGCGTCCGCGCATCCCCCGCGCCCATCTCAGGAGACGCGGGATCAACAACGTCATGGCGTTCACAGCGCCATACGTTCGTTGGATCGAGACCCTCAAGACCAGCATGCGCGCCAACATGCTGGCACGAGCGAGATATGGTCGCCCGGACGGGGCGCTGCTCCTTCTAACGTGGTTAGAAGTCCGAGCATGTCCTGCTCCTCGCACCGTTCTCCAATGCCGCCCACTACTCCAGCAGAAGCTCTGGCGAGAGCTCAGCTGCTCCTCGACTACCCTCCAACGGCCGACAAGGTCGACGAGTGGAGGGCCACTATCGAGCCTCATCGGCTTTGCCAACGGAGGCGCTCGCGGCAACCAACGCCATCATTGCCGCGGCGAGACGACAAGGCACGAGCCGGTGGCGGCAGACTGTCGGAGGTGCAACCACCGTGCACTCTCCGCCAAGAAGGCCAAGATCGCGGACTCACCGGATCCACCTCGACAGCGACTCCACTGCGTCATCGGATCTGCGAGCTCGCCGCGATCAGCGCCAAGTTCTTCATGAGCGACAACAAGAGGACGCTCGAACTCGCATCGAGCGCCGAAGAGAAGCGCGACGTCAGTCCGACAAGCGCGCTGGGCCTTCTGTGACATGCGCGCGCCGGAGGAGCCAAGCGACTTGCCGTACGCGGTAGGTTGCCCTGCGTTCACTCGTGAGCTGTGGCAAGTCCAGTGGCCCAGCCAGAAGAACTTCAAACCAGACGTACCGGAGAAGTATGATGGCAGGACGCATTCGTCGGAGTTCCTTAGCATCTACACCATCGCGGTGCAGGCTGCGGGGGGACGGGACGACAAGATCCCCGCCAACTACTTCCCGCTCGTGCCCAAGCCCAACGTCAGATCTTGGCTCATGCACTTGCCGGACAGCTCCATATCCTCTTGGGCAGATCTGTGCCATCAGTTTGTTGGCGCCTTCATAGGTGGCCACAAACCTCATGGCCAAGAGAGTGACCTTCACTTGCTCGCCGGAAGGAAGGAGAGTCCCTGCGCAAGTTCATTCAGAGGTTCAGCCGTGTGCACTACAACATCGGGCGTCCACCCCGCCGCGGTGATCGGCGCATTTCATCGTAATGTGCGGAACCGCTGGATGAGGGTGGAGATGGCGATGTGCAAAGTCAAGGACGTCGATGAGCTGTACGCCTTGGCCGACAGTGTGTGCACGCGAGGAAGGGAGGAGACTCCCGAGAGAATGCAAGCGAGATCCGGTGAGGACACCGCCCCGGCAAAGAAAGGCCGGCGGCGAGGCAACAGGAAGAAGAAAGCCAGAGAGGTGCTAGCAGTCGAGCAGTCCGGCAATGGAGGTGGCGATAAGAACGCCAAGGCTGGTGGCTCCGGCAAGGAGGTTGCCGTTGACGCCAACCACCAGTCGGTGGCGGCCGCCGACAAGCAGGACAGCTCCGACAAGCAGTATTGCAAGATCCACCGCACCAAGGGCCACGACCTCCAGAGCTGCAAGAAGGTCGAGCAGCTTGTCGAACATCAGAGAGCTGAATACGAGCGGCGCGACAAGGAGAAGGCCCAGGAAGGTGCTGGGATTGCAAGCAAGAAGCGTCCCGGCCGGGGAGGACGCCGCGGCAAAGCCAAGCAGCGGCAAGGAGACAGACCTCCCCGCGGCCGCGACAAGGATGAAGATGATGACGACGACGAAGACATGGAAGACGCATTTACGCCGATGAGCAGGAGTTTCAGAAAGCCACAGAGGTTCTCTGCGTTGACGGAGGTGCTTCCCTGCATACCTCCCACCGCCAACTCAAGCATGCGGGAGGTCAATGCAGCGGAACCATCCGTAGAGTCACGCAAGCCTCTCAAGTGGTCCAGCACGCCTATCATTTTTGATATTGAGGACCACCCTGATCGCATAACTGCGGTCGGGTGCTTGCCGATGTTGGTCTCACCAACCATCCGCAACCTCAAGGTCACAAAAATGTTAGTTGACGGCGGGGCCGGCTTGAATCTGATCTCCTCCGTGGTGCTCCAGAAGCTTCAAATCCCTGACGGCGAGCTCTAAGAGACCGGTACCTTCCAAGGAATCAATCCGGGAAGGAGCAAGCCGAAGGGGAAGATTACGTTGCCGGTCACATTTGGCAGCGAGCTGAATTTCAGGACTGAGAGGGTCACATTCGACGTTGCCGATTTCCCGTTGCCGTACAATGGGATACTTGGCCGTCCAGCACTCGCCAAGTTCATGGCAGCCTCTCACTACGCCTACAACCTACTCAAGATGCCAGGCCCGATAAGCGTCATCTCTGTCCATGGCGACAAGAAGGATGCCCTTATTTGTGCCGACAAGATCTACCGGGATGCAGCGGCCGCGACAGATTGCCGGACACTTGCCGCTGAAGCTCCGGGGAAAAAGACCAAGTCCAAGTCCGACAAGGGCTCTGATGCTCACTCCGGCAAGCGCACCTCTTCGGAGTGCCGCGCTACCGTCGAGGACGCACCATCGAGCTCCACCGGCAAGTGCAAGAAGATGGTGGCTCCGCCGAAAACCAAGAAGGTGCCGCCAAGGAGGACGGCGCTGGTGGTACCTTCACCATCAGTGCCTCTCTCGACCCTAAATAGAAAAGCGGCGCTCGTTGCTTTCTGCTGGCGAATGTCGGCGTGTTTGCATGGCAACCGTCGACATCCCCGTGTTCCTGTGAAAGTGATTGAGCATCGCCTGGCCGCTTGTCCTCACGCCGCCCGTCAAGCAAAAAGTCAGGAAACAAGCGTTGGGCGCCAAGAATTCATAGCGTAAGAGATCAAGAAACCGGAAGCGGCAGGCCTTGTCAGAGGAGTGCTCCATCCTACGTGGTTGGCCAATCCTGTAGTCGTGCGCAAAGCAAATGGGAAATGGAGACTTTGTATTGACTTCACGGATGTTAATAAAGATTGTCCCAAAGATCCATTTCCCTTACCGCGCATTGACCAGATTGTTGACTCCACGGCTGGATGTGATTTGCTTTCGTTTCTTGATGCATACTCAGGATACCATCAGATCTTCATGGCTGAAGAAGATGAGGAGAAGACCGCATTCATCACACCATGTGTCACATCTTTGTTTCATACGGATGCCTTTCGGTTTGAAGAATGCTGGTTCAACATTTGCAAGGGTAGTCCATGACGCTTTTGAGCCGCAAATGCACAGAAATGTAGAAGCCTACATGGATGACATAGTGGTCAAAAGCATGGACAAAGGAACTCTGGTTCAAGATTTGGACGAGACCTTTGCAAATCTGCAAGATCAACCTCAAGCTCAACCCGAGAAGTGCGTGTTTGGAGTCCCTTCCGGCAAGCTTCTCAGGTTCTTCGTGTCTCAGCGAGGGATTGAAGCTAATCCCGACAAGATCAAGGCCATTGAGCAGATTGAAGCACCGAAGCGCGTCAAGGATGTACGAAGGCTTGCCGGTTGCGTGGCTGCTCTCAGCAGGTTTATTTCTAGGTCTGCTGAGCGCGCCCTACCGTTTTTCAAGATTTTGAAAAAGGCGGGTCCAATGAAATGGACTCCCGAGGCGGAGGCTGCGCTGCAGGACTTAAAGAGATACCTGTCCTCCACTCCAACACTTGTCGCACCTAGGCCACAAGAGAAGTTGCTGCTATATATAGCGGCAACCAATCAAGTGGTTAGTGCTGCGTTAGTAGCGGAGAGGGAGGCGGATGACGAGCCAGCAACCACGGCAAACACATCCAGCGACAAGCAGGGGGCTTCGCCGACAAGCTCTGGTCCCGACAAGGATGAGTCCGCGCAGACACATGAACAGATGCAGAAAAGGATGGTGCAGCGCCCAGTCTACTTTGTCAGTTCCCTCCTGCAGGGGGCTAGGTCAAGGTACTCTGGTGTGCAGAAATTGCTTTTCGGCCTCCTCATGGCCTCGAGAAAGCTGCGCCATTACTTCCAAGCACACGAGATCACGCTTGTCACTCGCTTTCCCGAAGAGGATACTGCAGAATCCGAAGCGGCAGGCAGGATTGTCGAGTGGGCATCGGAGCTGTCAAGCTTTGGTCTTAAGTTTGAAAGCACATCAACTATCCAAAGCGAGGCGTTGGCGGAATTCATAGCGGAATGGGCGCCAACACCGGATGAAGAGATTCCGAGACGAGCATTCCCGTCAAAGAAGCAAGCAAAGAGTGGCTGATGTACTTTGATGGTGCCTTCTCGCTGCAAAGGCGCCCGGTGCGGCGTCTTGCTTATCGCACCCACCGGAGAGCACCTCAAGTCGTAGTCCGGATGCACTTTCCCAAGGAGCAAGCGACAAACAATACTGCAGAGTATGAAGGTTTGCTTGCCGGTCTCGTGGATCGCCGTGGACCTTGGGATCAAGAAGCTTATTGTCGGGTGACTCATGCTTGTCGTCCGCCAAGTGAACAAGGATTACGAGTCCGTTGATGGAAGCCTACGTCGATGAAGTGAGGAAGCTAGAAGAGCACTTTGACGGCCTACAAATGGAACTTGTTCCAAGAGCTCGAGAATGATATTGCCGACGGCTGTCAAAGTCTGCCGCACTTAAGTTACACAATGGAACCGAGGATTTTCGTGCTCAAGCTGACTCACCCAACCGTAACACCATCAACTGGACAAAGCAAGAAGAGGAAGTTGGCCTCTGGTGACTACTTTCCGACAGAGTTTCCCGAAGCCGTCGTTGCAAAGGTCCCCAAGATCAACACCAACAGTCTTTGAGGAAGCGATGCTGCTCCGACAGACCCCAGGGTTTGTTTCGTTGAAGCAGACGCTCCCGACAAGTCTTGCTCCGGCAAGCTTGTTGGGGAGCATCAAGCTCCGGCAGGGCCGCAGGTCCTTGCCGTGGAAGCTGATGTTCCCGCAGCAGCAGATGTGCCTTTAGTCCTTGTTGTCGAGCCGCAAGCTCCAAAGATGGGCGCAGCAGATTGTCTGCTTCCTTCGACAGGTGAACTTCCGAAGAGCAAGAAGAAGCGGAAAGAGTAGCCCGGCGGTCAAGTATGTACCAGTTTGTCGATAGCATACTGCATGTAAGAAGACTCAACGGTGTGAAATTGAAGTGTATTGCCAGGAAGATGGATGACTGTTGGCGAGAGATACACGGAGGCATATGTGGTCACCACATTGGCGCAAGAGCACTTGCGGCAAAGCTTTCCGGCAAGCTTTCTTCTGGCCGACAGCCCTCCGTGATGCAACTGCACAAGTAACCAAGTGTGAAGCGTGCAGTTCCATTCCAAACAGATACACCAGCCAGCTCAAGCTCTCGGGCGATCCCTTTATCACCGCCATTTTTGATTACGGGGGCTCGACATCCTCGGCCCCTTCCCCGAGCTGTCGGGGCTTTGAGTACTTGTACGTCGCCATCGACAAGTTCACAAAGTGGCCGGAAGTGGAAGCGATGAGGAAGGTGACGGCACGTCGGCCATCAAGTTCTTCAGGTCAATTGTTTGTCGTTTGGAATCCCTAACCGGATCATCACCGACAACGGCACACAATTCACGAAGTCGCACCTTCATGCAATCGTCCAAGACCTTGGCGCCAAGGTCTGCTTTATACATTGCTCAACCGAGAATCAACGGTCAAGCACGGAGGGCAAATCTTTGAAGTGCTTCGCGAGCTCAAGACCGTAACTTTCGACAGGCTGCACAAGTGCGGAAGAAACTGGATCGAGGAGCTTCCGGTGGTTCTTTAATTCGATCGGGGCGACGCCAAATCGAGCCACCGGCGGACACCCTTTGCTCTAGTCTATGGAGCAGAGGCAGTTCTCCCCATAGAACTCGTATACGGATCGCCTCGAGTGCTCGCTTATGATGAGCTTGAGCAAGAGCAGCTGCGACAAGATGACGCGCTGCTCCTTGAGGAGGATCGTCTTCAGGCCGCTGTGCGAGCCGCTCGCTACCAGCAGGCTCTGCGTCACTACCATACCATAGCCGCGGGGTTAATGCCGAAGTCTCGAGGAAGGCGACCTTGTTCTTGGTAGCGTTCAGTCCGCCAAGAATTCAAACAAGTTGGCCTTGAAGTGGGAAGGTCCTTATCGGGTGAAAGCAGGTCACTAGGCTGGCGCTGTCCGCCTTGAGACCGAAGATGGCATTCGGTGAGCAACTCCTGGAACATTGAGCATCTTCGTAAGTTTTACCCATAGGGCGCGGTTGTCGGGACCCATTCCGGCAACCACGTTTTGTACAAGTCTTGCCGCTGTTGCATGTAATCCTTTGTACAAAGCCGGGCGCAGACCCCGTGCATCAGTAAAGCTCATGTGTTGCGCACAACTTGTCAAGTTCATGCTTTCATCAATTTATTGCATGCTTTGGCTAACACTTTGTGCAGCAACCACACCCGGTAAGCAGAATCGAGCCGCTAGGCTCCATAACGTTATTTCCTCTTCTTTTTCTCTTCTCAAAGAAAAGAAGGCTCCCTCGCGCACAAGTTAACCAGGGGGGGAGGAGATAATACTATGGACCAAGCACCGCTCGAGGAAGTTTCACCTCATCGGGAAGCAAGAGACCGAAAAGCTAAGTTGCCAAAGTTTGAGCAATCAATTTTTAAATTTTCGTTATCTTCCTCGAACGATAGTACTTTGTATGGAAAACCTGTGCGCAGAGGAACCAACTTCATGGCTAGTCGCGCCCTTACTTTGTTTCGAGTCCGCTCAACAACTTAAGTGAGCTGCGGCTAGTCGCGACAAGGTTGCTTGTCGAGGCGGCAACCTTGCCGGCGCTGACGTTCGCACTCAGCGCTCATGACAAAGGTGCCCGCACCGACAAGTCCCCCAAATGCGTAAAGGCGTAAACGCATTACAAAGGAAGGAATCAAGTAGAGGAAATAACGTTGCATTGATCGCCTAAGATAGAGTATATTACAAAATAACGTGTCGCTGATCTAACAAAGTGTTCTAAACATGATCAGCAGCGACAAGGGCAAGATAAGGTTGGCAGCCTAGTCTACGCGGTCGCCTTCGATCCGCTTGATCTTGTTCACCTTGTCCACAATGGGTGCGACAAGGGCTTTGAGCTCCTCCACGTTGGCGTCGGACGGCAAGGATATGAGGACGCCGTTAAGGTTGAGGCCCGGGTTGCGGAAGCCACCTTCATCAACACCTTCTCGAGGGCCCCGGCACAAACCTGGCGCGATTCCTCGGCCAGCTGCTTCGGGACCTCTTCCCGGAGTCGCCGGAGACCCGTCGCCACGCCTTTGAAGAATAAGCTGAGCTTGGCGCTGGGTTGGAGATGCTCGTCGGAGGAGTATGCAAGGTCCGCCATCCCCAGCTCCATCAGCTCGTTGTGGATGTCGGCAGCGGTGTCCACGAGACCTTCATCCAGTGCTCCACGCTCTCCCTCAAGGTGTTCGGGCCGGAGGCAGCATTCGCCAAGCTCCTCCTTGGCCTTAATCGCCTCCAACAAGCCCACCTCCCACTCTCTGGCGCCATCCAACGTCTGCGTCGAGTGGTCACCAGCTCAAGATCCGCCTTGGAATCCTTGGCGGCGTCGAGCTCCTTGGCCCTATCAGCGAGACGGCTCTGTAGCTCGCCAAGGGTGTAGGCGTCCTTCTCGCGCTCACGCTTGAGCACAGCAAGCTCTTCGCCGCTCTTCTTGAGGGTGGCTTCCAGCTGTGCCACTTTCGCCTTCAGCTCTTCCTTGGCGGCCTCGGCGGCTCTTGCGGCGTCGCCCGCTTCTGGCGCCCGTAGCGACTCCTCGCAGCAAGGTCTTCTTCGTGGCTGTCCAGGTTGACCTTCCGCTGCGCCAGCTTCGCTTTCTGCTTGGCGGCGAGCTTCTCGGCAGCCAGCTGCTCATCCTCCTCACCGCGGCCTTCTCAAGGATGAAGGCCGTGCGCTCTTCTGCGAGTTGCCCCCGTGCTTCTGCTATGTCGCGGAGGGTTTCTTGGTTGGTGCTCCGGAGCTCTTCGGCGCGCTTCTCCATGTCCGCTCCTGCCCTCGCGACAAGTGCCTCCCGGGTCTCCAACTTGGCTGCCGGGCGCGAGAGCGACAAGCTTCTTCAAGAGCTGCTCCTCCTCAGACTTCGCCACGCTGCTTGCTGCTTGGCGCGTCCACCAGCGTCAGCCAATGAGGCGAGTAGCTCACCGTCGAAGGTCTCTCCCTCGACCGGCGCCACAGAGCTCGGTTCCTGTGGGAGCTTGATGAAAGCGCCTTGCCGGCCTTCGGTAGGCACCGGGCTGAGGGCTCCTCGGATCTCAGCCTTGTGGCGGCCAATGGTGGAAATCGGCTGTCGGTGTAGCGCTTGCCGCTCCTGCGGCCTCAGGGCCGTCAGTACGATCTCCCGACCCCTCGCCGGCCTCTGCATCGGCAGCCTCGGTGGCCTCCTCGCCAACAGGCTCGTCGGCGACGGCCTCTTCCTCCACGACGACGCCCTCTTCTTCTTCGACGGCGGCCTCGTCGGTGTTGCCGCGCGTTTCCTCCTCGCCGGCGGCCTCGACCTCCATCGGGTCTGTGTCAGACGAAGAAAGAGCAGTCAAGCAGATATTCAAAAAAGAGAAACAAAAGAAAGCAAGCCCAAGGGAAAATTTCGTGTAAGGGAGTTACCTACAACGGGATCCGCTGCCATGACCTCGACCACTGGAGGGTCACTGGCGCTGTCCCTTGCCGGGGTAGCCTCCCTTTCCGGAGTGGCCTCCCTTGCCAGGGTGGCCTCCCTTGCCGGAGTGGCCTCCCTTGTCGGAGGGCGCTCCCTTGTCGGAGATTCCTCCCTTGGCGGCGTGAGTGGCAGCGAGCCGGGGTCTCGAGGCGGCTTCCGAGCCCTCCTGATGAGGCTGCTCTGCTCCTACACAAGCGCACAGTCAGATATCAACGAAGAAAGGGCACCCCTGCACACCTAATAGTAAGGAGAAAACTGCACAGTTACTCTGGGGGCTGTGCTGGGGGCTGCTCAGAGGAAGGGTTGCCGGATCCGGCCAGCGTCCTGAAAAGGAAAGAGTCCAGAATGAAGCAAATCAGATTCAAGATGAAGCAATAAAATTGAAGAAATACAAGCACAATCTCGAGAAGCTTACTCTTCGCCTTCCTCCTCGGAGCTGAACGCGGAGAAGTCAAACTCCGGCTCGCCTCCGGTGCGACGAGGCGGGGGAGTAGGCTTTCTTGGCCTCTTGGCGGAGGCGTCGGCGGTGGCCTGAGAAGATTCCGCCCCAGTTGTCGCTGCAGTGTGAGGCGCTCCCGCGGCAACCTCGCTTGCCGCGGTGGAGCGCGTCACGCGGCGCTGCTGCTGTGGGCCGGTCTGTCGCCCCGGCTCGTCTCCAACTCTGCGGAGACGCCTCTTCGGCAGAGCCGGTGGCTCCGCTGGCGGCAAGTCGCTTGGCGGTGGGGAAGAAGCGCCCTCGGTGGGTCCACTCGACCCGGCCTCGGGCTCGACAATCTCGTCTTCACCGGCGAACTCCCCTCGCTCGGCAAGGCTTGCCGCCTTCGCCGCGTCCGCCTCCTCCACAGTGAACCCGAAAGCTCCAGCGGCAGCGGCTGCTGCCGCCTCCTCCACCCTGGTGGCAATCCACGCCATCTCCTGGTCGGTGGTGTCGCGGGTGAGCCTCTTCTGCTCGTCGACACGGATCGGCACTTCTTCTAAGTCATCGAAGAATTGCTGCACGACCTCGTCGGGGGGCTCCTGCAAGGTTGGGACGATCCCGTGGGAGTCGCACAGTGGCATCATGGCGCGGATGCGGTCGAGCGCCGAGTTGTTGCACAATGGGACGACCCCTCGCGGCAACCTGAACCACTCACGGATGTTCGGGTCGTTCTTGAACAGCTCGAGCAACACCGAATCCAACTCCATGACGGTGAAGTTCCAATTCAGGCCCGGGCGCAGCCTCATGATGTCCGCCGCGTTCGGAACTCCCAAGCAGGCCTCCTCCTTTCCTGCAAGGGAAGCGTCACGGAGGCGAAGGAAGTCTCGCTAATCGCTCCCTACGGTCAACCCGGCAAGCCCGAGGCGCAGAATTCGGTCACGCTATCTTCAACTTCGTCCTCGGCGCCAAGTTACTCCAATCCCTGCCGTGCACTATTGGGGTTTGGCGCCGGCGGTGAAGGGCTGCGGGTTCTCCTCTACGACCCAGCACCGATTGGCTCTCCACCTCCCACTTGTTCCGAACTCCCCTCTAGGTAGGCCTCTTTCTTGCCGATCCTAGAGACCCGTGCTATCCCTCCCGGCAAGTGGCTCTCCTCTCTCGACACGGGAACAAAGAAATGGCGGAAGAGTGCCACGCCTGGTGGACTCCGACAAAGTTTTCGCACAAATGTGCGAAAACCGCGATGGTCAAGACGGCGTTGGGGGTGAAATCAAGGAGGCGGAGGCTAAAGGTGTTCATTATGTCGCAAAAGAACTCGGAAAAGGGCGGGCAAAGCCCGCAATAGAAGAAAAGGGCGAAGAAAGGGTACCCTGTTGGGGCCAAATCGGAGGCGGAGGCGGGGAGCACCCTCGTGCACGGATGCGCACGAGTCTCCGCTGACCAGAAAAGATAGTAGACGTCCCGCAGCTCCCGTGCGCCGAGCTGCGGGGGGAAGATGGCTCGCTCCTTGCGCAGCGCCGCGAGCCGCTGCGCCTCGGCCGACGTGACGCCCTTCTCCTTATCGGCTTTCGGAGCCATAGCGAGGAGGTCGGAGGAGGCCGACGGCGGTGAGTGTGCTTGTGGCGAAAGGGGGCGGGGCGCTGCTCTCTTCGCACCGGAGAAGAAGAGGGGAGCGGCGGTGGTTTCTTGACAAGACAGCAATGGCAGGGGTGGTCGGCCTGCCTCTGTTTCCTCCGCTTATAAAGGGGAGGAGGGGGCGGACGTTCCGCTTATACTAATAAAGAACCCCCCACGACCGCGCCCACGATCTCTCGCACAACGCCACGTCCGGTGCGTGCCGTTAGTGGGGATCGTGGTGGGTCCGGGGCGAGTTGCGAAGTGGTCGAGGCCGCGCGTGTCCGTGCACAGTTCTAGGCCTGGCCCGACAAGCGCTCGGCACCGTGTACGGCCCAGGCCCGGGGGCTCCTGTTGGTGTACTAGAGTAGGGGTACCCTAGTATCCCGTACTCGTGCACGGACAGTTGCAGCACCCCGCGGCAAGGCTTGCCTCGTCACCGCCAAGATCCTCCGTGGCTTCCTTGGAGCCATTCAAGAACAAAGTATTTGATTAAGAAGACAAGGCCCCGGCAAGAGGAGCTTGTCGGGAAGGCCGCTCAAGGCACGCAGAAGACAAGGCCCCGGCAAGAGGAGCTTGCCGGGAAGGCTCGGAGCGCGACAAGTCTCCGGGCGCGACAAGGATTCGGCCGCGGCAAGGCGCTTGCCGCGGCATGCAAACTCTCTCCCTCTCCGCTCCAGCTCACCCAGCGACGTGTCGCCATGGGACCATTCCATGCGCGTGTGTCGAGCGGTGGTGCAGCCAGCGGAGAGCAGTGATAAGCGGCGTTGACAAGCTCGCCATCGTGGCAAGCGGAGGCGCACCTGACGGTCTCTGTTACACTATTTGGGCGACAATGACGGGCATTTATTGCTTTTGTCCCTTGCCGTCAGAGTTAGGTATTTTGCACGCATAATCGCTCGAGTAGGTGTACCAACTCCTGTTTTTACATTTGTACCCTCATCTATGTTGCCACCTGTCGGAGACCCCTTGAGCATATAAAAGGAGGCCCATGCGCAACATAGAGGAGGTTCGGCGGGTTCGGTTCATTCGACTGGCCTGAGACTAGACACACTCACGCTAAGTTTTGTAGCTCGCATTGCTCCCTAGCAAGAACACAATAGATCAAACAAGCAGCAGTAGGAGTTTTATCTCTCCGGAGAGCTCGGCTGGGTAAACTGCTCGTGTGCATCGCCTCGATCCGCTCTTCGCGCGATCTCCGCCCCCCTCCGAACCACAAGGGGCCTGGTCCACCGGCCCCATAGGTGTTCGTGGGTACGATCAGCCACCCCGACAACATTGTTGGTTTGGGACCAGTAAAGAACAAGGTGTTCCCAGTCATCGTCCAGTAAATGTGTCTCAGGAGAACGTAAGGAAATTTGATGAGTTCCTTTGCCAGTGAAGTATGTTTTCTTCAGGTAATTCCGATACTGCCACCAAGCATTCTTGAAGATAGCAGAGGTATTAGCACAGGTTGCCTCATCCTGAGTTTCCAAATCGGCCCTTCTCTATAGAGAAAAATGGGAAAATTTATTGTATTATAACCATCATGGAGGTAGAATGTATGGTACAAAGCAAAGTAATTGCCATGAATAACATTACTTACACATAACTCCTGGACAAACACCTGCAACTGGCATTTTCCTTCATCTTCAGTATAATATTTCCATGATGGGAAGATACGCACATAGGATTTAACAACATCAAATGTGATAGATGCTAAACTATGAATGGATGGTTGTGCTTCCTCCACAGGAATAGGTGTACTAACTGGTGGAGTTGGGGTTCGCCGTGGTAGTACTGGCGCTTTGGGCACTGGAGCTGTCTTACTAACTGCTCTTGTTTGGGAGCTCTGTGGTGGAGATGGTGTTGTGTCAACAGGAACTGGGTTACTATCTGCTGGGGTTGGGGTTAGATTGGGTGAAGCTAGTTCTCTGTCCATCGCAGTAGGGGTAAAATTTGCGCGAGTCTGGGTTATGTGTGGTAGGGCTGGTTCTCGTGCATGTACAACCGGGGTGCTATCTCCACCAAGAGGTAGCACTGTTTTATTTGAAGACCGTGTTTTTACTCCGCTAGATATTGCCATCACCCGCTCCAATTCAAATGGATGATAAACAGGAAACATAATTGAATGTACAGACATTGTATGAGAGACAGATGCAATTGATGGTGTGTAAAAAAGAGGGCATTAAATAATTGACATGTATATTGTTTAACTAACATGGATAGCATGACATAATTTCACATATATGATGTCTATCTAAACTGGATAGCATAGCATAACATAATTCAAAGATATGATGACTAACTAAACAGGATCGCATGACATAATTCACATACATGTTATCTAAGTAACCAGGATCGCATGATTTAATTCACATATTTGATTTATATGCTAAGAGGAGGGCATTCACATATATGATGTCTGAACTAAGAACATGGTGTTGAATATTGTGTATATGATGTCTAAACTATGCAATGCAAGACACCATATGCATGATATGAGCAGTAGAACCGTGCCAAGTTAGAGCATACACCTCGGTGGGGGAATAGGACTGGTCATCTGTCTCTGAATCCATCTCTGAGGAGCTATCGGGACCTAGCAAGAGATCTGCTTCGACTGGTAGCACTGTCTACTCTGAAGGCCTTGTTTTCACTCCAGATTCTCCATCACCCACTCAAATGGCTGATTCATAGGAAGAGTAGTTTAAGGTACAAACATTGTCGACAAATGGAAATTTAATGAAGAAAAGGATGGGCTAGATACCATTCAAATATATGATGCCTGGTTAAACAGGATGGCATTGCATAATTACCATATATGATATTGAAACTGAACAGGTGGCATTACATAACATGTCTAAACTAAGCAGATGACATATATGATGTCGATAATAGGCACTACAAGGCAACATATGCATAATATGACTAACATCATCATGCCAAGTTAGAGCAAACACATTGGGGGGTAAATAGGAGTGTCAGCTGCGTCTAAATCCGCCTCAGAACATATATCTTCCTCTGGATTACAATCTGGAGAGGGGGGAGGGTTTGCCATTGAACCTACCATGGAGCTGACATTCTATTGCCACGCAAAACTCTTCTCTTTTTCTCTACATGTTCAGCATGACTGTGTACAATATCTGACATGCATACAAAAAAATATTGAGATTATGTAAGGAGAGCATGCAGAAATCTAGAGTAATGGTAACAACCAGTGGATGGATCCAAAAATAATGATAGCAGGCTGATGATTGCTTTAATTTAATAAAAAAACAGATGATGATTGCTTTACTATTTGTTTCCCACCCAGGATGAACAACATAGGCATACCCTAGGTGAACCAGATATTAGACAGAGATACTATTCATTGCTTCCTCGATATGTGCCCCACAACTAATTTAGAACTCAAGTTTGAACATAAATTTGGACCTGACTTGGAGTCTAAGAGGTGAACAGGACAATAAAGTAGCAGGTAATATTAAGCAATGCATAACATAAGCAGAAACAAAAGAGTGTGACATCTCTTGTGGACCCACGTACTCCTCGGGTTCATCTGCTGAGTCGATGATGGTGATGCCGTTGCGGTGGGTGCCGGCAGCAGGGAAGGAGATCTGAGGCGGCGAAAGACAGTCAGGAGTCGTGATGTCTGGTTTGGTGGATGCTTTTGTCGATGGAGCAGCTCAGGTGAGGAGGACGACGTCGCAGGAAGAGCAGGACAAACCACACAAAGTTTTCTTCGACACCTACCTGTAACTGAAGTAATTCTGTAAGGGGTCATTTGGTTTGCATGATTCTAAAAACGCAAGGATAGGAGGAAAAACACTGGAATAGGATAGGAATGCACATGGGAAACAGAGCATTTGTGAACACAGGATTTCTCCCAACTTGGGTGTTTGGTTCACAGGAAAAGGAGGAGCAGAGGAATGCAAAGAAACATGGCCAAAATAAAGTGAAACCATATGAAAGCGTGTACAGTTAGAATGTTATTCTGCCACTAATGCACTTGGTCTTGTTTTCATGCATAGGATTTTGAAAAGTAGGTCCAGGTGGATGTTTTGCTCCATTCCTTTCAACAAAATCTCTACTCCTAATGGACGAGTTGGTGAATCGTCTTCGCGGTTTATTTTCGCTGGGGTTTTTTCGTCTCTCCTTCCACCACCCCCTCCCACCCTTGTCCGCGGTTTATTTTCGCTTGTTTTTTTCGTCTCTCCTCCCACCACCCCCTCCCACCCTGGTCCATCAGTTTATTTTTCTCTCCACTCTTTATTACAACCAGAACTTTCCTAACGTATAACAAATCACGGATCTAACTTCTTTAAATTATGCAAATCAATCGATTCCTTTTATTGGTTCAATCTGTCTTAGGAAACAAATAACAGATTTTCAGGAAACAAATAATACATTTTAATCTAACTTTCTTAAATTTTGCAAATCAATCGATTCCTTTTATTGGTTCAATTTGTCTTAGGAGACAAATAACAGATTTTTAGGAAACAAATAATACATTTTAATCTAACTTTCCTAACTTATCTAAATCAATCGATTTCTCTTATTAGTGAAATTTGTTTTAGAAAACAAATAACAGACACGTCACAACTTTCATCCCAATAAATAGTTTCTTAACATTTGCAAACTTTCCTAATCAGACACGTCACAAACGGGCAGGTACTGATATCACGTTACCAAACAATAAAACCCCATTTGCATAGAAATCAGTTCAAAAATCTTAACTTTCCTAAATTTTTACCTTTCCTTGATAACAACCAATATTTCCTATGTTTTCCACCTATTGAAGGAAATCACCCCTCCATTGATATTAGCATTTTTTTGAACTGAGATCTCCGGGTTATGATTTTTTTTTGCGATTCTTTCCAATTGTGACCTCTCCTTCCACTCCGGCTCCTTCTCGCGTAAACACCTCCACCGCAGCCAGGTGACACCGCCCCAGACCTCCTGCCTCTCCACACCTTCTTCGCCACCTCCTTCTTGTACTCCATTAACAATCCCTCCGCCACATTTGTCCACGGCGGTGTTGAGGGCATGGCGCAACAACAGCATCAGCGGTAGAGCAGCGATAGCAGCAGGAAGCAACACGCAGCAGGCGAGGCGAGCGGCTGGCGGTGGAGGGCAGAGATGCGGCCGGCATGGCTAAGGGGGCAGCCGGCAGAAGATGGCCACGACTGGAGGCGGCGCGAGGCAGGGGCGCGACAGTGGGGCGAGCGAAGGGATAGGTGGCAGCAGACGGGGCATGCGCAATCAGCGGGAGTGTGGTGCGCGGCCAGGGTGTGTGTTGCGCGCGGCACAGTGGTGCGGTGGTTGTGGCGAGCGCGACGGCAGTGGCGGGTGCGACCGACGCGGTGTAGCACGGGCGTGGGCATGGAGAGGGAGTGGCCCCGCAGGCGCGAAAGAAGAGCGGCAAGCTTGGGCATGGGCGTGCATAGGAGCGGGCATGTGCCACGGGGTCAATCCAAGGAGCTCGGTGGCTACCCCTGCAATGGCCATGGCGGACGGCGGTTCTCGGCCACGGCGAAATACCTAACGAGAGCAAACGAGAGGGGAAACAGGGGAAAGGCAAGAGGAGATCATGGCGGTGTCAATGGCGCCCTAGGGGAAGACATGGGAGCTCGGGGCGGCGCGGATCGAACGGCAATGTCGCGGTGGCCCAAGGTTGAGGAAGACGGCAGCGACGTCGATGCGGGGGTGCTGGACTTGATCTCGTTGGCGCAGACGAAGTAGCGAAGGCGTTCGGAGCTCCTCGACAAGCTCCTAGCCCGCAGGGAGGGCAGTGGCCATGTGGACGGGGTCGGTCATGGTGGCCGTGGCGTCTGAATTCGTCCAGATCGACGGGATCGAGAGAGCGAGGAGGAGAAGTGGATTTGGGAAGGGGCGTCGAGGAGGAGTGAGGCCATGGGGGTAGGTAAGGAAGGGCGTCACCCTTATCCATTCCCCTTCGATGCCAGCGAGGTAGTCGGGCGGGAGCCCGGCTCTGTAGCGACGCGGCTCGGGGAACAGGAGAAGACGACCGCGCGGGGACTGGCTGCTGAGCCGGTTCGGTGGCAAGGCCTGGGGGGCAGGGCGAATCCCCTTTGACATCGTCCTTTTATTTTTTTTCAATGTATTCTAATCTGTTTCTCCTTTTTAACATTGTTTTCTATTTATTCATATCAACTAAATGATCCTTACTCCTAATGTCTCAGTTGGTAGTCTCCGTTCCAGGTTTATTTTCGTCCCACCTCCCGAGTGAGGGAGAGGGGGAGAGAGAGTGAGGAAGAGGGAGGGAGAGGGTGTGTGTGTGTGAGAATTTGATGGTAAAAAAGGTCGTCAATGTCACTTAATATGTATGAGAATATTAAATGTAATATTAACATAATTGATATTAAACTTTTAAAATTAATGTGGCCCTGTTGCAACGCATGGGCGTTCTTCTAGTGCATGAATAATTGAACAGTAGAGTGCCATGGGAAAATTTCATATTGCTATATTTTTCCATTGAACCACAATAGCCCTAATGGATTGACCTGAATGTAGAGTAATAAGCAATGCGACAAGTGTACAACCTCTTTGCCGTAGCCGTGTCGACCTCATCATCATTGGGTTGGTCGCTGAAGAAGTTGAGGCAGAGGTGGCTTGATGTCTACTACACAACCATCTTCTTGTAGACGTTGTTGGGCCTCCAAGTGCAAAGGTTTGTAGGATAATAGCAAATTTCCCTCAAGTGGATGACCTAAGGTTTACCAATCCATGGGAGGCGTAGGATGAAGATGGTCTCTCTCAAACAACCCTGCAACCAAATAACAAAGAGTCTCTTGTGTCCCCAACACACCCAATACAATGGTAAATTGTATAGGTGCACTAGTTCCGCGAAGAGATGGTGATACAAGTGCAATATGGATGGTAGATATAGGTTTTTGTAATCTGAAAATATAAAAACAGCAAGGTAACAAGTGGTAAAAGTGAGCGTAAACGGTATTGCAATGCTAGGAAACAAGGCCTAGGGTTCATACTTTCACTAGTGCAAGTTCTCTCAACAATGATAACATAATTGGATCATATAACTATCCCTCAACATGAAACAAAGAGTCACTCCAAAGTCACTAATAGCGGAGAACAAACGAAGAGATTATGGTAGGGTATGAAACCACCTCAAAGTTATTCTTTCCAATCAATCCGTTGGTCTATTCCAATAAGTGTCACGAACAGCCCTAGAGTTCGTACTAGAATAACACCTTAAGACACAAATCAACCAAAACCCTAATGTCACCTAGATACTCCAATGTCACCGGAAGTATCCGTGGGTATGATCATACGATATGCATCACAAAATCTCAGATTCATCTATTCAACCAACACATACAACCTCAAAGGGTGCCCCAAAGTTTCTATCGGAGAATCACGACGAAAACGTGTGCTAACCCCTATGCATAAGTTCATGGGCGGAACCCGCAAGTTGATAACCAAAACATACATCAAGTGAATCACGTGATATCCCATTGTCACCACAGATACGCACGGCAAGACATACATCAAGTCTTCTCAAATCATTAAAGACTCAATCTGATAAGATTACTTCAAAGGGAAAACTCAATCCATTACAAGAGAGTAGAGGGGGAGAAGCAACATAAGATTGAACTATAATAGCAAAGATCGCGATACATCAAGATCGTGCCAAATCAAGAACACGAGAGAGAGAGAGAGAGAGAGAGAGATCAAACACATAGCTACTGGTACATACCCTCAGCCCCGAGGGTGAACTACTCCCTCCTCGTCATGGAGAGTGCCGGGATGATGAAGATGGCCACCGGTGAGGGTTTCCCCCCTCCGGCAGGGTGCCGGAACAGGGTCCCAAGAGGTTTTTGGTGGCTACAGAACCTTGCGGCAGCAGAACTCCAGATCTATTCTCGTCTTCGGAAGTTTTAGGGTACGTGGGTATATATGGGTGAAAGAAGTACGTCGGTGGACCTCCAGGCTGTCCACGAGGTAGGGGGGCGCGCCCTAGGGGGGTGGGCGCACCCCCACCCTCGTGGGCAGCCCGGGACTCCCCTGGTGAGCTTCCGGTACTCCGTGGGCTTCTTCTGGTCCAAAAATAAGTTCCGTGGAGTTTCAGGTCAATTTGACTCCGTTTGATATTCCTTTTATTCGAAACACTGAAATGGGCAGAAAACAGCAATTCTGGGCTGGGCCTCCGGTTAATAGGTTAGTCCTAAAAATAATATAAAAGTGGACAATAAAGCCCAATATTGTCCAAAAAAGTATATAATATATCATGGAGCAATCAAAAATTATAGATACGTTGGAGACGTATCAAGCATCCCCAAGCTTAATTCCTGCTCATCCTCGAGTAGGTACATGATAAAAGAAAGAATTTTTGATGCGGAGTGCTACTTGGCATAATTTCAATGTAATTTTTCTTAATTATGGTATGAATATTTAGATCCGAAAGATTCAAGACAAAAGTTCATATTGACATAAAAATAATAATACTTCAAGCATACTAACTAAGCAATTATGTCATCTCAAAAAAACATGGCCAAAGAAAGTTTATCCCTACAAAATCATATAGTTTAGTCATGCTCCATTTTCGTCACACAAGAATGCTCTCATCATGCACAACCCCGATGACAAGCCAAGCAATTGTTTCATACTTTAGTAATCTCAAACCTATAAACTTTCACGCAATATATGAGCGCGAGCCGTGGACATAGCACTATGGGTGGAATAGAATATGATGAGGGGGTTATGTGGAGAAGACAAAAAGGAGAAAGTCTCACATCAACGAGGCTAATCAATGAGCTATGGAGATGCCCATTGATTGATGTTAATGCAAGGAGTAGGGATTGCCATGCAACGGATGCACTAGAGCTATAAATGTATGAAAGCTCAACAAAATAAACTAAGTGGGTGTGCATCCAACTTGCTTGCTCACGAAGACCTAGGGCACTTGACAAGGCCCATTGTTGGAATATACAAGCCAAGTTATATAATGAAAAATTCCCACTGGTATATGAAAGTGACAAAACCAGAGACTCTCTATCATGAAGATTATGGTGCTACTTTGAAGCACAAGTGTGGCAAAGGATAGTAGCATTGTCCCTTCTCTTTTTTTTCTCTCATTTTTTTGGGCCTTCTCTTTTTTATGGCCTTTCTCTTTTTTTGGGCCTTCTCTTTTTTTATGGCCTTTCTCTTTTTTTTCTTCTTTTTTTTTCTTTTTTTCGTCACTTGGGACAATGCTCTAGAAAATGATGATCATCACACTTCTATTTATTTACAACTCAATGGTTACAACTCGATACTAGAACAAAGTATGACTCTATATGAATGCCTCCGGCGGTATACCGGGATATGCAATGATTCAAGAGTGACATGTATGTAAGAATTATGAACGGTGGCTCTGCCACAAATACTATGTCAACTACATGATCATGCAAAGCAATATGACAATGACGAACGTGTCATGATAAACGGAATGGTGGAAAGTTGCATGGCAATATATCTCGGAATGGCTATGGAAATGCCATAATAGGTAGGTAAGGAGGCTATTTTGAGGAAGATATAAGGAGGTTTATGTGTGAAAGAGCGTATCATATCACGGGGTTTGGATGCACCGGCGATGTTTGCACCAACTCTCAATGTGAGAAAAGGCAATGCACGGTACCGAAGAGGCTAGCAATGATGGAAGGGTGAGAGTGCGTATAATCCATGGACTCAACATTAGTCATAAAGAACTCACATACTTATTGCAAAAATCCAAGCCATCAAAATCCAAAGCACTACGCGCATGCTCCTAGGGGGATAGATTTGTAGGAAAAGACCATCGCTCGTCCCCGACCGCCACTCATAAGGAGGACAATCAAAGAACACCTCATGTTTCAAATTTGTTACATAACGCTTACTCATAATGCGTGCATGCTACGGGACTTGCAAACTTCAACACAAGAATTTCTCAAATTCACAACTACTCAACTAGCACGACTTTGATATTATCATCTCCATATCTCAAAACAATCATCAAGCATCAAACTTCTCTTAGTATTCAATGCACTCAAAAGAAAGTTTTACAAATCTTGAATACCAAGCATATTATTATTATTAAGCAAATTACCATGCAATTTAAGACTCTAAAAATAATATAAGTGAAGCATGAGAGTTCAATAGTTTCTATAAAACAAATCCACCACCGTGCTCTAAAAGATATAAGTGAAGTACTAGAGCAAAAACTGACTACTCCGAAAGATATAAGTGAAGATCAATGAGTAGTCGAATAATTATGCAACTATGTGAAGAATCTTCCATTTAATAATTTCAGATCTTGATATTTTATTCAATCAGCAAGCAAAGCTAAATAAAACAAAACCACGCTTCAAGCAAAACACATATCATGTGGTGAATAAAAATATAGCTCCAAGTAAAGTTACCGATGAACGAAGACGAAAGAGGGGATGCCACCCGGGGCATACCCAAGCTTAGGCTCTTGATTATCCTTGAATATTACCTTGGGGTGCCTTGGACATCCCAAGCATAGGCTCTTGCCACTCCTTATTCCATAGTCCATCGAATCTTTACCCAAAACTTGAAAACTTCACAACACAAAACTTAACAGAAAACTCGTAAGCTCGGTTAGCGAAAGAAAACAAAACACCACATCAAGATACTTGAATGAACTAATTATTAATTTATATTGGTGTTAAACCTACTGTATTACAACTTCTCTATGGTTTATAAACTATTTTACTAGCCATAGAGTCATCAAAATAAGCAAACAACACACGAAAAACAGAATCTGTCAAAAACAGAACAGTCTGTAGTAATCTGTAACTAACACAAACTTATGGAACTCCAAAAATTCTAAAATAAATTGGTGGACCTGAGGAATTTGTCTAGTAATCATCTGCAAAAATATCCAACTAAATATCACTCTCCAGTAAAAAGTTGAAGCTAATCTCGTTAGCGGTAAAGTTTCTGTTTTTTACAGCATGATCATAAAGGCTTCACCCAAGTCTTCCCAAAGGTTCGACTTGGCACAAACACTAATTAAAACATAAAACCACATCTAAACAGAAGCTATATGGATTATTTATTACTAAACAGAACCAAAAAGTAAGAAACTAAAATAAAATTGGGTTGCCTCCCAACAAGCGCTAACGTTCAACGCCCCTAGCTAGGCATGATGATTTCAATGATGCTCACGTAAAAGATGAGAACTGAAACATAAAGAGAGCATCATGAAGAATATGACTAGCACATTTAAGTATAACCCACTTCCTATGCATAGGGATTTTGTGAGCAAACAACTTATGGGAACAATAATCAACTAGCATAGGAAGGCAAAACAAGCAAAACTTCAAAACTTTAAGCACATAGAGAGGAAACTTGATATTATTGATTACTACAAGCATATGTTCATCCCTCATAATAATTTTCAGTAGCATCATGAATAATTCAACAATATAACCAGCACCTAAAGCATTCTTTTCATGATCTACAAGCATAGAAATTTTATTACTTTCCACATAAGCAAAATTCTTCTCATTCGCAATAGTGGGAGTATCATAAGATACTTGAATACTATTAATTGTTTCGACATTAAAAGAGTAATGTTCAGAAAAAGGATAACCATAATCATGACAAGCTTTAAATATAATCATCACTACTTTTTATAGCATAAGTTTCATCACAATAATCATCATAAGTAGCAACTTTGTTCTCATCATAATCGATTGAAACCTCTTCCAAGATAGTGGAATCATTACTAAATAAAGTCATAAACTCTCCAAATCCACTTTCATAAATATTATAAGATTCAACATCCTCCAAAATAGTGGGATCACTAATTCCTAAAGTTGGCACTCTTCCAAACCCACTTTCATCAATATAATCATCATAGGTAGAAGGCATGCTATCATCATAACAACTTTGCATATCAAAGCTTGAGAGGCTAAAAATATCATCTTCATTAAACATAGCATCCCCAAACTTGGGACAAACATTAATTTCAGCAAATATATTCTCAAATATGTCATCCTCATTAAACATAGCTTCCCCAAGCTTGGGCCTTTTCATATCATAAGCATAATCACTCTCATCATCAATAGTATGGATAGTACCAATAGTATAGCAAACATTATTATCATATTCTTCCAAGAAAGTGCCAAAAAGATTTTCAAGATCATAAGAAGTATTATTATCTTCCCAATCATAATCATCACAACAAGCAATAGGCATAACGAGGCCATCATCAAGTGCATCATCTGCCATAATTATTTTTGATTTATTTTCATGAGGCATAACAAAAATAGGAGCAACATTATTTGGGAGGGATACCTTTTTACCTCTCTTCCTTTTTCTTTTCTTCTTCTTCACCACATCATGTGTGGATTCAATCCTCTTTTTGGAGCTCCTTATTAATGAGATTGGTTGAATAGAAGGCTCCTCCTCGTTACCTGATTCATCATAAGAAATAATAGGAGAATATTGGGAAGTCTCTTCCCTTTCATTAGTATTCTCTTCATCTTCTATTTGTTTTCTTTTCTTTATGTAATTGGCAATATAAGGATTTTCAATGCAATTCACCGCACAATACATATAAATCTTCTCTAGATCAAAATCAAGAAATCTATCAAGATTAAATTTTGGAATACCCTCAGTTATACGTTTCATTTCTTCATAACCCAAAAGAAGGCTAAGCTCTTTATGATGCTCAAGGGTAATCAAATTATAACAATATTTGGACACGACTTGATCATGAAACAAATAGCATTGGAGATTTAAATGACCATGTTCATTGCAAAGTTCACAAGGGGCACGAAAAATATTGAATCTTTCAAATAATCATCAAGACTTTCTTGCAACAATTTAGTTTCTAAATACTTATGCCTCTTGCAATATCTATCTTCCCTATTTGGTGTGTACTTGCAAACCCAATGTACTCCACAAAAATTGACATGTTTATAGGAGACATTTTCATCATAACTAGTGCAATCATCATTAGTACCATGGATATTCAAGGAGTTCCTACTAACAACATTGCAATCATGCTCATCATTCAAGGATTTAGTGCCAAACATTTTAATACATTCTTCTTCTAACACTTTGGCACAATTTTCCTTTCCATCATACTCACGAAAGATATTAAAAAGAGGAAGCGTATGAGACAAACTCAATTCCATTTTTTTGTAGTTTTCTTTTATAAACTAAACTAGTGCTAAAACAAGAAACAAAAACATTCGATTACAAGATCTAAAGATATACTTTCAAGCACTAACCTCCCCAGCAACGGCGCCAGAAAAGAGCTTAGTTGACGGGGTGTGAGTGCCGCTTACCTAGCCTCCCCGGCAAAGGTGCCAGAAAAGAGCTTGATGTCTACTACACAACCTTCTTGTAGACGTTGTTGGGCCTCCAAGTGCAGAGGTTTGTAGGACAGTAGCAAATTTCCCTCAAGTGGATGACCTAAGGTTTATCAATCTGTGGGAGGCGAAGGATGATGATGGTCTCTCTCAAACAACCCTACAACCAAATAACAAAGAGTCTCTTGTGTCCCCAACACACCCAATACAATGGTAAATTGTATAGGTGCACTAGTTCGGCGAAGAGATGGTGATACAAGTGCAATATGGATGGTAGATATAGGTTTTCGTAATCTGAAAATATAAAAACAGCAAGGTAACAAGTGGTAAAAGTGAGCGTAAACGGTATTGTAATGCTAGGAAACAAGGCCTAGGGTTCATACTTTCACTAGTGCAAGTTCTCTCAACAATGATTACATAATTGGATCATATAAATATCCCTCAACATGCAACAAAGAGTCACTCCAAAGTCACTAATAGCGGAGAACAAACGAAGAGATTATGGTAGGGTACGAAACGACCTCAACGTTATTCCTTCCAATCAATCCGTTGGGCTATTCCTATAAGTGTCACGAACAGCCCTAGAGTTCATACTAGAATAACACCTGAAGACACAAATCAACCAAAACCCTAATGTCACCTAGATACTCCAATGTCACCTCAAGTATCCATGGGTATGATTATATGATATGCATCACAAAATCTCAGATTCATCTATTCAACCAACACATAGAACATCAAAGGGTGCCCCAAAGTTTCTATCGGAGAATCACGACGAAAACGTGTGCCAACCCCTATGTATAAGTTCATGGACGGAACCCGCAAGTTGATCAACAAAACATACATCAAGTGAATCACGTGATATCCCATTGTCACCACAGATACGCACGGCAAGACATACATCAAGTCTTCTCAAATCATTAAAGACTCAATCCGATAAGATTAATTCAAATGGAAAACTCAATCCATTACAAGAGAGTAGTGGGGGAGAAGCAACATAAGATCCAACTATAATAGCAAAGCTCGCGATACATCAAGATCGTGCCAAATCAAGAACACGAGAAAGATAGAGAGATCAAACACATAGCTACTGGTACATGCCCTCAGCCCCGAGGGTGAACTACCACCTCCTCATCATGGAGAGCGCCGGGATGATGAAGATGGCCACCGGTGAGGGTTCCCTCTCCGGTAGGGTGCCGGAACAGGGTCCCGAGAGGTTTTTGGTGGCTACAGAGGCTTGCGGCGGAACTCCAGATATATTCTCGTCTTCGGAAGTTTTAGGGTACGTGGGTATATATGGGTGAAAGAAGTACGTCGGTGGACCTCCGGGCTGTCCACGAGGCAGGGGGGCGCGCCCCCACCCTCGTGGGCAGCCCGGGATTCCCCTGGTGAGATTCCGGTACTCCGTGGGCTTCTTCTGGTCCAAAAATAAGTTACGTGGAGTTTCAGGTCAATTGGACCCCGTTTGATATTCCTTTTCTTCGAAACACTGAAATAGGCAAAAAACAGCAATTTCGGCTGGGCCTCCGTTAATAGGTTAGTCCCAAAAAAAATATAAAAGTGGATAATAAAGCCCAATATTGTCCAAAACAGTAGATAATATATCATGGAACAATCAAAAATTATAGATACGTTGGAGACGTATCATGGCTGTCGGGCGTGTGGAGGAAGATCTGAGGAATCTATAGACGGAGTCCAGGGCACTGCTCTATTGTGATGAATCGTTCCGTCCTTGGTGTAGCTCCGGTGAGCCGTAAGACGTCAAGGCTGAAGCAGCACAAGACAGAGATCATTAATCTCAAGTGGGATTCTAATAGCATCTCCAATAGATGATGTAAAATGCATTACCAAAAAGTGATAGATGTAAAATTTACATCACCAAAAACCACTGAGGGAGTCCTGGATTAGGGGGTGTCCGGATAGCCGAACTATCATCTTTGGCCGGACTCCTAGAATATGAAGATACAAGATTGAAGACTTCGTCCCGTGTCCGGATGGGACTTTCCTTGGCGTGGAAGGCAAGCTTGGCGATACGGATATGTAGATCTCCTACCATTGTAACCGACTCTGTGTAACCCTAACCCTATCCGGTGTCTATATAAACCGGAGGGTTTTAGTCCATAGGACGAACAACAATCATACCATAGGCTAGCTTCTAGGGTTTAGCCTCTCTGATCTCGTGGTAGATCTACTCTTGTACTACCCATATCATCAATATTAATCAAGCAGGAGTAGGGTATTACCTCCATCGAGAGGGCCTGAACCTGGATAAAAACATCGTGTCCCTTGTCTCCTGTTACCATCCGCCTAGACGCACAGTTCGGGGCCCCCTACCCGAGATCCGCCGGTTTTGACACCGAGATTGGTGCTTTCATTGAGAGTTCCTCTGTGTTGTCACCTATAGGCCCGATGGCTCCTTCGATCATCAACATCGACGCGGTCCAGGGTGAGACTCTTCTCCCCGGACAGATCTTCGTATTCGGCGGCTTTGCACTGCGGGCCAATTCACTTGGCCATCTGGAGCAGATCGAAAGCTACGCCCCTGGCCATCAGGTCAGATTTGGGAGTTTGAACTACACGGCCGACATCCATGGAGACTTGATCTTCGACGGATTCGAGCCACAGCCTGCGCCCGCCTGTCTCGATGGGCACGATCTAGCTCTGCCGAGCGGTGTCTCGAGGTCGCACCGGCGTCCGCTCCGACCCTTAGCTCGGAGCCGACTCCCCGATCGAGGGCGAGTGGTTGGACACCGCCTCGGGGCTACGATCTCAACGGCGATTGAGCCGAACTCCATCCCTGTCGCTTTGCGAAGATCAGTGACTCCAAGGTGCCGGACTCCTCTCCGGACTCCGAACCCTCCGCGCCCCTGCCAATCGAATCCGATTGGGCGCCGGTCATGGAGTTCACTGCTGCGGACATCTTTCAGCACTCGCCCTTTGGCGACATCTTGAATTCACTAAAGTCTCTCTCTTTATCAGGAGAGCCCTGGCCGGACTACGGTCAGGAAGGTTGGGATACGAACGACGAAGAAATTCAATGCCCACCCACCACCCACTTTGTAACCACTGTCGATGATTTAACCGACATGCTCGACTTCGACTCCGAAGACATCGACGCTATGGACGACGATGCCGGAGACGACCAAGACCTAGCGCCTACAGGGCACTGGAAGGCCACCTCGTCATATGACATATACATGGTGGACATCCCAAAAGATGGGAATGGCGATGGAACGGCAGAGATGACCCCTCCAAGAAACAACCCAAGCGCCGACGTCAGCGGCGTCGTTCTAAATCCCGCCACGGTAAAAACGGTAATTCCGGCACGGGAGACAATAATACCCCGGACAAGGTTGCGAAGACGCACCCCTCCAAAGCGGGACTCGGCAGAGGAGGAGGGAGGAGCAAGTCCGCACGACAGTGCGGCAGAAAGAGAGGTAGAGGACGATAATTACGTGCCTCCCTCCGAAGATGAGGCAAGCCTCGACGACGATGAATTTGTCGTGCCTGAGGATCCCGCCGAACACGAGCGTTTCAAAATGCAGGCTTATGGCCACGGCAAGCAGCCTCAAGAAAAAGCAGCAGCAGCTTAGAGCTGACCAAGACTTGCTAGCTGACAAATGGACTGAAGTCCTTGCAGCCGAAGAGTATGAACTTGAATGCCCCTCCAGGAGATACCCAAAACGCAGGCTGCTACCCCAATTAGAGGAAGCAGCACCCAAACCTACATCACCAGCGCATGATGCGGCCGACCGGCCACCCCTGCGGTCAGCGACAAAGAGGCCTCTAGACCCTCCATTCAAGCCGCACCTCGGCGCCGCTCGAAAAGTACCAAGGCACGGGGAAACGCGCCAGACCTGCGAGACATATTGGAGGACAAGGCAAGGCAAACAAGATCGATCTAAGGATCGCGTGGGCGCCCACGACCGCGTGATTTATAACCGCCACGCCGGATACAGCAATTCGGACGGGCCGAACACGAGACAAAGCTCATTTGAGTTGCGTCGTGATATAGCTCAATACAGAGGCGCCAAGACACCCACTATGCTTCATGATGAAGTAATGGATCATCAAATCCCGAGGGTTTCAAACCCGTAAACATCGAATCATACGACAAAGACAACAGATCCTGCGGTTTGGATCGAGGACTACCTCCTCCATATCCACATGGCCCGCGGTGATGATCTACACGCCATCAAATACCTCCCACTCAAGCTTAAAGGACCAGCTCGGCATTGGCTCAACAGCTTGCTAGCAGAGTCAATCGGTTGTTGGGAGGACCTGGAAGCCGCATTCCTTGATAACTTCCAGGGCACATATGTGTGACCACCAGACGCCGATGACATCAGCCACATAATTCAGCAGCCAGAAGAATCGGCTAGACAATTCTGGACACGGTTCCTAACCAAGAAAAATCAAATCGTTGACCGTCCGGATGCAGAGGCCCTTGCAGCCTTTAAACATAACATCCGCGACGAGTGGCTTTCCCAGCACCTAGGACAGGAAAAGCCGAAATTCATGGCAGCCCTCACCATACTCATGACCCGCTTTTGCGCGGGAGAGGACAGCTGGCTAGCTCGAAGCAACAACTTGGCCAAACACCCTGATAGTTCGGATACCAAGGACAGCAATGGCAGGTCGCGTCACAACAAGCATAAACGCCGCGTGCGGTGATAATGCTGAAGATACGATAGTAAATGCCGGATTCAGAGGCTCTAAACCCGGTCAGCGGAAGAAGCCATTCAAAAGAAATACCCAGGGCCCGTCCAACTTTGACCAAATACTCGATCGCCTGTGCCAGATACATGGCACCCCCGAAAAACCAGCCAACCACACCAACAGGGATTGTTGGGTGTTCAAGCAAGCGAGCAAGTTAAGTGCGAACTCAATGACAAGGGGCTGCATAGCGATGACGAGGAAGAGCCCGGCCGCCACGAACAATAGAGGACAGAAGGGCTTTCCCACACAAGTGCGGACGGTGAACATGATATACGCAACCCACATACCCAAAAGGGAGCGGAAGCGTGCACTAAAGGGACGATATGCGATGGAGCCACGCCCAGTTCAACCCTTGGTCATCCCGCCCGATCACATTTGATCGAAGGGACCACCCCACTAGCATCCGTCACGGCGCATTCGCCGCATTGGTTCTTGACCCAATCATCGACGGATTTCACCTCACTAGAGTCCTGATGGACGGCGGTAGCAGCCTGAACCTGTTTTATCAGGATAGAGTGCGCAAAATGGGCATAGACTCCTCAAGCATTAAACCTACAAAGACAACCTTTAAAGGCGTCATACCGGGTGTAGAGGCCAATTGTACAGGCTCAGTTACACTCGAAGTGGTCTTCGAATCCCCGGATTACTTCCGAAGCGAAGAGTTAATCTTCAACATAGTCCTGTTCCGCAGCGGCTATCACGCACTGCTTGGACGTACCGCATTCGCAAAATTCAATGCGGTGCCGCACTACGCGTGCGTCAAGCTTAAGATGCCAGGACCTCGAGGAGTAATCACGGTCAACGGAAACACCGAACGCTCTCTCCGAACGGAGGAGCACACGGCGGCCCTCGCGGCGGAGGTGCAAAGCAGCCTCTCACAGAAATTCTCGAGTCCGGCCACTAAACGTCCGCCACCGCTGCCGCCCGAGTAACCTACAACAAGACTGCTCGCACGATCCAAGCACGCGTAGTAATCCGCCCCAACCCCAGCCCTCGCGAAATTGCGAAGCCAGTACTACGCGTACATAAATACGCTCTGGAGATACCATGGGCATAAGGGGACGGGCCACGACCACGGCACGCCCAGAATGCGGCTCAACCGCACCAGGGGCTCCTGATTGTGTCATTCTTTTTATTTTTTATATTTTTTTTCTTACTTTCAGGACTCCGTTTTCCAGAAGCCCTGTCCGGCACTAGAATTGCCGAACTCACGATGCAACAGCCAGGGAAGCAGAAAACTGCGTCGAGTGTCCAGGTGGTCTCTATTTACGAGCAGTATACCTGTTTTACATACCATCCCGCAGCTTACCCTCGGAGGGGACATGTTAAAAGTCCGTGCACCTTGCTTATCGCACAATTTGTATCGTTCTGCTTTTATTTGCAGTTTATTTTCAATAACCAATATATAGCTCTTGCCTATTATTGCATTCTTTCCCATGTTCATTTATGACATTGCGCAACCGTACAATTTGGTACGACCAATACACCAGGGGCTTATGTACCCCAAAAGTATGGTGTGATAAGTCCGAACACTTTCACAAGTGCGGCACCCCGAACTTATAGCATTATATGCATCGGCTCCGAATCATGTCTTGGGTCAATAGTTGGATTTGCCCGGCTCCCATGTTTTGGTACCTTACGTTCCGTTATATCGTCTAAGGTAGCGCTGGGAGAACCACTGCGATTGTGCCCTGGTTGAGCTTGGTTGAGCACCTCAGTGGAGAAAGCTAAAACTGACCGTCATGATAGGGCGAGACCTGGTCGCTGTTCGAGAGGTTTTTTCGGGTCCCTAAAGACTTATGCCGCTTAGAGCGAGGAGTCGGCATTGTCCTGCCAAGGCGTGGATAGCGCCCCGAACTCGGTCTTCCGAATACTAGGGGCTTCGCCGAAATTTAAAATTATAGAATTCTATAGCTAAGTGAGAGTGTTCAAGCACTATAAGTCCGGTTGCCTAGTTCGTTGCGTTGAGCGCCTCCCTCGAAGGACCCAAGAATGGGAACAAGAGCGCTCAAGTTTATCCCGAACATCCCAGCACTCGTGGCATGGGGGTTGAAGCCAACGACTTGCCATCTCTCAAATTTGATAAACGACCACACAGAAGGTAATATTTTAAATTAACAAGCGTTGCTTAGCGCATATGAACAAGTTTTCAGCGTACAGGATAACAAATGCGAGTCTATTCAATAATTACATCTTTGGAGCACTCATTCGCTATACGGCGGGCACCCTTCAGGACGGCCTCATAGTACATTTCGGGCTTGCGATGATCCTTGCCCTTCGGTGGCCCGTCCGTCAGAAGCTTCTCCGCATCCAGCTTGCCCCAGTGCACTTTGGCACGGGCAAGAGCCCGACGGGCACCTTCAATGCAGAAGGAGCGCTTGATGACTTCAATCCATGGACATGCGTCCACCAACCGCTGCACTAACCCGAAGTAGCTCCCAGGCATGGCTTCCAATGGCCACAGCCGAAATATGAGGCCTTTCATGGCCTGTTCGGCGACCTTGTGGAGCTTCGACCAAAGCTTCAGCTGGTCGCTCAGGGGCACCGGACGTTCGGCCTCAGCATACTGAGACCAGAACACCTCCTCCGTCGAGCTCCCCTCCTTGGCGGGGTAGAACGCGGCAGCATCGGACACACTACAGGGCAGATCTGCGAATGCTCCTGGAGAGCTCCGAATCCGGGTAAGTAATAGGTAATTCACTTTCAAATGCTTGCTTTGCATAAAGAATGCCTTACCCGCCGCTATCTTCTTTAGTGATTCAATTTCTTGGAGGGCTTTTTGGGCTTCGGCCTTAGCGGCTTTGGCACTTTCAAGAGCCGAGGCGAGCTCGGACTCTCAAGTCTTCGAGTCACGCTCCAAACTCTCGTGTTTTTCCACGATAGCCTGGAGCTCTTGCCGCACCTCCTCCACCCGCTCCTCCTGCTTCTCTCGCTGGCAGCGCTCCGCCGCTTTGCTTTGAGCCGCGGACACCGCTTCCTTCAGGGTCGCCACCTCGTTCGTGGCCCCTACAATACCCACGTTATTCCTGTCATTTTTTCCAACCGAATCCTTTCTATAAGGTATTTCTTTAATAAGGTATTGCCTACCTTCCCTGTCCTCGAGCTGCTTCTTGGCAAGGCCAAGCTTGTTCTCGGACCGCTCAAGGCTCTTCTTTAATGCATTGACCTCCGCAGTCAGTGCGGCAGAGGTCAGCAGCGCAGCCTGCATTCGCATATTGACATACTTATGTTAGACTCCTGCGTATATCTTTTTAGATCCTCAGTCCGGCTTTTCTTTCTGAACACCGAACTAAGCATCGGGCTACCTGTCTATGCGGTAATATTTTTACATATTCTAAACTTACCTCAAAGCCTGTTAGAAGGCTGAGTACAACTTCAGTCAGCCCGCTCTTGGCGGACTGAACTTTTTGGATCACCACACTCATAACAATGCGGTGCTCCTCCTCGATGGAGGCGCTGTTAAGCGCCTCCAGTAAGCTATCCGGTGTCTCCGGTTGGACGGGGGACACCGGCGTCTTACCCTTCCTATGAAGGGACCGCTTACCGGACTTCGGAACCGCTGAAGGTTCCGGTATGGAGTCCGGACAAGGGTCGGGCTTAGAGCCCCTGGGGGTCTCGCTCCCCTCGCGCCTGGAGACCAGGCCCCCCTCGGGGCCCCACCTCAGCATCGTCCGCGGTGTGAGGTGAGGATGCGACCGGAAGTGAAGTACTCTCCACTTCCGACGAATTCAGGGACCCGCTCGACGAAGCGGCTAGCTCGCCCTTGGGCGGGCTGCATGATTGTTCGGCATTAGAGAACACTATGCAATGAAAAAAAACCATGGGTATCCGGACACTTACGATCTCGCAAGGGGCTTGGCCCTTGTTGGCCACTCCTCCTCGTCATTGTCGGCGTTGGTGGAGAAGTCCGGATGAAGGGTCCTTACCTTCTTGGACCCTCCGGCCTCCCCCAGCTTAGCGGCCTTCCTTTTCTTCTCTCCTTCACGGGAGAGAGGCTTTTTCCTCCTCCTCTTCCTCAGAGGAGGATTCCGCCTCAGGGTTGTCGGGCGATGAGTCCGACAGCCCCTGGCGTCGGGAGCTCCTTCGAGTTCCCGTGGCCTCCTTCTTGGCCTTCTTCTCCGGCACCACATGAGTACCGGAGCCAGCAGCCCCGTCAATCGGGCGTCCGTTGGGTCCTCTGGAAAAGGGGTCGGACAGTTAATCTGTCCGGACGTCTTCAGCCAGTCCTGTTAAAGGTTAGGGAGTTTTAGATCCCGCATAGAGTCAAACTATGAGAAAAGAGTCCCATAAAGGGTAAAATAACTTACCTCGCTGGTTTGACGCTGCGAGCTGAATCCGCGATCTTCAGTAGCGGATGTGGGAGCCTCGGCGCCCTTGAACAGCACCTTCCAAGCATCTTCTTACGTAGTGTCAAAGAGCCTTTTCAGAGTTGGGTGCTGTGCCGGATCGAACTCCCACAATTTGAAGGCCCGTTGTTGGCATGGGAGAATCCGGCGGATGAGCATCACCTGGATTACGATGACAAGCCAGAGATTCTTGTCCACCAGGTTTTGACGCAGTTTGGATTATGGATAGCTCGTCCGAATTCCCCACTTCAGGCCCGTCTCTTTCCATGATGAGAGCCGTGTGGGAAGCCAGATCGAATTGGGGCCACCGCCCATTGAGAGTCAGCATGCTCGGTGATGTAGAACCACCCCGATTGCCACCCCTTTATGGTCTCCACAAAGGAGCCCTCGAGCCATAGGACTTTGGCCATCTTGCCAACCATGGCGCCTCCGCACTCCGCTTGGCGGCCGCCCACTACCTTCGGCTTGACATTGAAGATCTTCAGCCATAAGCTGAAGTGGGGCTGAATCTGAAGGAAGGCCTCGCACATGACGATGAACGCTGAGATGTTGAGGATGAAATTCGGGGCCAGATCGTGGAAGTCCAGGCCGTAGTAGAACATGAGCCCCCGGACAAATGGTTGAAGTGGAAAACCTAGTCCGCGGAGGAAGTGGGGGAGAAACACCACCCTCTCATGGGGAAAAATATCCGGCCTCCCGCGGCTTTTCGATGTGCCCCTCCATGACGGAGGAGGCCATCCACCTGCCTCCCTCTCCGGACAAAGTTGGAGAAGGTTGAGGTGGGGTGTGTGGACTTGGGCGCTGGAGCTCGAGTGCGCGGAAATGGATGAGCAAAGGAGGAAGAAGGCGTAGGTGAAAAGGTGGATCCTTATCCCCTTATATGGATGGACGAAGCTATGCGTCCCCCGCCAGCCAGGTAAAACTCGCTTATCTCCCAAGCGCCGTAATCAATGGCGCGGATGGGTTACCCACGTCCGTATTGATGAGAATCCCGGAATAAGGGGGCATGATCTCCGCTTTGATAAGACGTGCCAAGGAAACCGCCTCGCTAAACGTGCTGAGGTGGGACAGTGAAAAAAACTATTCGAATAAAGGCTTGGCCGTGGTGTGATGTCACGCCGCGGAATACGTCAGCAATTCTGTGCAAAAGTTATTCTCTCTACGGTAGTATGTGGAACTTGTTTTGCAGAGCCGGACACTATCCTTGTGTTCAAAACCTTCTATGAAGTATTCGGAGGAGGAACCCGCCTTGCAATGCCGAAGACAATATGCGCGCGGACTCGTCGTCATTGAAGCCTGGTTCAGGAGCTACCGAGGGAGTCCTGGATTAGGGGTGTCCGGATAGCGAACTATCATCTTTGGCCGGACTCCTAGACTATGAAGATACAAGATTGAAGACTTCGTCCGTGTCCGGATGGGACTTTCCTGGGCGTGGACGGCAAGCTTGGCGATACGAATATGTAGATCTCCTACCATTGTAACTGACTCTGTGTAACCCTAACCCTATCTGGTGTCTATATAAACCCGAGGGTTTTAGTCCGTAGGACGAACAAGAATCATACCATAGGCTAGCTTCTAGGGTTTAGCCTCTCTGATCTCGTGGTAGATCTACTCTTGTACTACCCATATCATCAATATTAATCAAGCAGGAGTAGGGTATTACCTCCATTGAGAGGGCCTGAACCTGGGTAAAAACATCGTGTCCCTTGTCTCCTGTTACCATCCGCCTAGACGCACAGTTCGGGACCCCCTACCCGAGATCCGCCGGTTTTGACACCGACAACCACCTAACTACAACAGATGAGGTAAAAACTGTTGACTCTGCACTTAACTATCGAAACTGAAACTTACTTTGGAATCTGAATGTTACTGCCGAAACTGAACGCAATGGTAGCAGAGAGGCACTTCACATGGGATAGTTTAGGGAGGGTCTGCAGTTCATCTTCAACCTGCACCCCCCTGAGCCGCCAGCCACCACCAGCCGAACCCCGCGCCGCCTCGCCGCCCCGAAACAACTCCCCACCGCCGCCTCGCCACCCCGAAACAACTCCCCACCGCCGGTCCGCCGCAGCCCCACCGCCCCGAAACAACTCCCCACCGCTGGTCCACCGTTGCCTCGCCGCCCCGAAACAACTCCCCATCATCGGTCCGCCGCCGCCCCGTGTCACAGCCCCAGATCGGCCTTGCTTGACTTTGCTTTCTCATCATGTCATCATGTTTAAATTTCTAAGAAACTTAAAATGGGGATTGCCTAAACCCTAGCATTAAAGGAATTTACTAGGTTCAACCAAAATATTTCTAGTAAATCTAAATGACTTCCAAAATGTTCATCATTCTTGGAAAATGCTTGAAACTTGATAACAGAGGTGATGCACATTTTCCATGACATATTGGGCTCTGGATTTAAATCATACCTTATTTGCATTTGGGCATTTAAATTTTATATATTATATTAAATGTCCAAATATTCATGAACTGAAATTCTGGTTATTGGAAATAATCCAAATAGTGGCCTAAGCAGTCTCATGATTTTTGAAAGTGCATAGGTATTTTAATAAAGCCCTAAAATTTAAGAATAATAGAAAACTGAAATAATAAGAAAAAGGAGAGAGAGAAAGGATCCAGCCACTTACCTGGCGCAGCCCACTGGTAGCCCACCGGCCGCCCAAAGACTGCGGCCGGGCCTGCGCTATCGCGCCACCTCTCGCCAAGAGGGCGAGGAGGGACACCGCGACGCCGCCGCGCTCGCCACGCCACCACCCAGCCTACCTGCCGTCGCCCGCGCTAGCGCGACGCCTCGAAGCGCCTCTGCGGCACCGCCCCGACCCCTGGACACCACTCTCCCCTCCTCTGCTCTCCCCCCTCGTCCTCTCCCCCTCATGCCCGAGCGGGTCTGCCGCTGCCGTTCGCCATCGCCGCTGCCACGCCTCCTCGACCCCTCGCCGTGTCTGCGAAGCTCCGTCTCGACGTCCCGACCTCCTCGATGACCCACGAGGCCCCGGACGCTACTGCAACACCGCCATCGATGCTTTTCCCCTCCTCAGCCACCGGAGATCGACCTCGCCGCCCCGCTCAGCTTCGGCCTTCCCTGAGCTCACCGTCTGCTTCAACCGACTCCCCGTGAGCTCCTCTTCCTCCTCCCCCTTTCCGTTCCTACTCTCAAGCACCACAGCGACCGCACCGAGCTCGACCGCGCTCGCCGCCCGCCACATCATTCGCCGTCGTGGCCACAGCCACGTTGGCTTGATTCCGAGCGCGTCACCGTGCTCAGCACATCACCAGGAGGCCGTAGCACCCGGCCGTTCGCTCCGCCGTGCCCCACAGCACCATTCCCAACCTCGCCCGAACTCCGGCCGCCGCGGGAGTGGACGCCGCCGTTGTTCTAGGCCACCACCAGCAAAACCGAAGGCACCGATCGATGCGGCCGGGCCTCCTCGTCACGTAGATGGCCTCCGCCGTTGGTTTGGTCGTCGGAGGTGCACACCGCAGCCCTCCGCCGTCTCGCTAAATCGTCGGCGATGAGCCGTTGACAGGGTCCGGAGGGTTTGACCCCGCTTGACCGGGGTTTGACTTCCCCCTGACTCACTGACGTTTGGGCCCCGGCCACTAACTAAACTGGGTTAACACTAACTAATATTAGTTTGTTAAACTAACTACTGACACGCAGGGCCCACAGGTCAGTTTGACCTGGACCGTGCCCCGTTGACTTGCTTACGTCATGCTGACGTTATCTTGACGCTGCTAAATCATTTACTGGATTTTGTTTAATTCTAGATAATCCAGGAAAATCCAGAAAATGATTTAAACTTCTAAAATTCATAGTAATTCAACCGTAACGCCAAATGAAATAAATTATATATGAAAAATTATCAGAAAAATTCAAGGAATCTGTTTATGGCATTTTCATGCATGTTTGAGCAACCTAGGATTGCTGTACAGGGCAATTTGCATGTTGACATTTAAATAAATACATATGGAGTTTGAATTTGAACCTTGGTTCAAACCAGCTTCATTTAATACGCTTGCCAGTTGAAGTAGCTAAATCAACAGCATATTGCCATGACATTATTATGCATCATAATTGTTGCATTGCATTGATTGTGTTCCTCTTTGTTTGCCGGTAATTGTCCCCTCTCGATAGACGTGGTTCCGGCGATTGTTCGATTACACCGATGAAGAACTATATTATCTTCAGAAGTGCAGGCAAGCATAACCCCCTTGTTCATTCCGATACAATCCCACTCTTCGCTCCTGCTCTTTTTACTGCATTAGGACAACAACGATTCATCTGTTACTTGCTGCGGTAGCTGAACCCCTTTATCCTCTCGTGATGACCTGTCATTCCACAAGAATTAGATGAAACCCACTAGCATGAGTAGGAGTTGTTTGAGCCCTGTTGGGCCTACTCATTCATGCTTGTTTGTCATGCCTCTTTGCTTAGAGTTGGGTCAGTCCGATTCATCGGGAATGAATTGGAATGGTGTGTGAACATGTCCTCTTGTGTGTGAGCTAAGTGTGTGAACACGATTTGGTAAAGGTAGCGGTGAGAGGCCATGTAGGAGTACATGGTGGGTTGTCTCATTGCAGCCGTCCTCGAGAACTGATTTACGTGTTTGTGATCCATGAACAGTTACTACCACACATTGGGTTCCGGTAACTCGACCCCTCTTGACTTATTAATCAACATGATCTCTGTCCAGGAGTTGCAACTAGTTTCTGGTGTTTGTAGGTAGTGTTAGTAGTCTACCAAGTGGCACCCAGTACAGGTGGGCTTGGGACAGACTAGGGACCATGGTCGGGTATGCCAAGCGCCGCCCGTTTAGTGGGCTTGGAACCCTGTACACATCGTTTGGGGCTGTGAGCGACACCCCGGCCGGATCTCCTTGCGGATGGAACCCGAATAGGCGATAAACCTGGACGAGAGACTTGTGTGGTTAGTCAGGTCGTGGCCGACTCCCTCGCCCGGCTTCCGCTTGAAGGTTGCCGAGGTACATGACGTGTACTGAGGCGATAAGTGGCGAGAGCGTGTGTGAAGAAGTACACCCTGCAGGGTTATCATTATCTATTCGAATAGCTGGATTCCTCGGATATGGAAACTTGGACCCCTTGCATAGTTCATAGACAAGTGGAAGTGGATACTCTAAAATGCGCAAGATAAGCGTGAGTGCTATGGATGGCGTTCTCGTGGGAAGACGGATCGGATCCATAGTGGTGTATTGATATGGTGAATATGTGGACTCGTGTGCGCCACCTCAAAAGAGTTACTTGCGATTGTAGTTCAGGATAGCCACCGAGTCAAAGCTGCTTGCTGCGGTCAAACTCCACCACCCCTTTGTTGATAATGATGCATATGTAGATAGTTACGATGTAAGTCTTCTTTGAGTACGTTTGTACTCACGTTTGCTTCTTTATGTTTTTGCGAGAGACGTCGCCTCTAGTAGTTCCGCTTGGACTTCAACGTTTAGCTTGTTACCTCAGCTACGATCTTACGCCTCGGCGGGATGTAGTAGATAGTCGCTTCTCGGCCTTTTTCATTTGTAGATGTCTGTACTCGGACATCTTAAGCCTTCGCTTGTGCTTTGACTTGTATGTTTCGAGTGTTGGGTCATGAGACCCATGTTTGTAATATCTCGCTCCTCGGAGCCTAATGAATAAATATTTGAGTCGTAGAGTTATGTTGTGATGCCATGTTGTATTTACACATATTGAGCATATTGTGTGTATGTTTTGAAATGCTTGGTATGTGTGGGATCTGACAATCTAGTTGTTTATCCTTGGTAGCCTCTCATATGGAGAATTGTAGTCTAGTGTTTCCTGAGAGATAGTAGTCCGCCATGTACCGGTTCACCGGAGTCCTCGCTAGCCCAAAGACTACCGCTTCTGGACACTTGACTGGCCGGCATGTGTTTCACTTCGTTCCTGTGTCTGTCCCTTCGGGGAAATGTCACGCGGTGACATCCGGAGTCCTGCCTAGCCTGCTACAGCCCGGGTTACCGGAGTCCTATTAGCCCAGTGCTACAGCCCGGATTCACACGTTGATGACCGACATGCTCGATGTGATTCATGTATGCCTGTCCCCATGGGTTAGTGCCGCTTTGGGTTCACGACTAGCCATGTCGGCCCGGGTTCTCTGTCATGTCGATGCTAGCGACACTATCATATACGTGAGGCAAAAGGCGCAAACGGTCCCGGGCCATGGTAGGGCGACACCCGTGGGAATACCGTGCGTGAGGCCGCAAAGTGATATGAGGTGTTACCGGCTAGGTCAATGTGACTTGGAATCAGGGTCCTGACAGCATTGGTATCAGAGCCTGACTGCCTGTAGGATTACCAAGCCAAACTGGTCAAAGTTGTGTCTAGAAATGCTTTAGTTATGTAAGGGAATTGATTGTGGAAGGGAAGGTAAGGCTCTTTTACTCCTTATATCTCATGGCCTTCTGATCTGAGTCAACCTCTTCTCTTCTACGGGGTTTAAGAACTAGGCTTCTCATCTATCTATCAGGATGACGTGTTACTAATCCATAGAACTTTAAGATTGTTGGTTTTAAGCCCCAGCTCAGTTCCTACTATTTCATATGATAATTGTTGATCTCGGAACCTTGATATTGTGATGTTCAAAGGTTATGCCACCATTTTTGCAGGATGTCTCAAATCATTTTGAGCATTTACAGCCATTATGTCAGTCCGAGTTATCCTGTGTCTCTAAATAGTCTGGTGCATTTGCAATCCTTTCCTTCCGTTCCCGATGTCCTTTTTGGTCAGAATAAGCACACTAATCGGTAAGTTGAGGTACTTTGTTGCCTCGGCGTAGATGTTGGAGCTATTATTATGAACCTAGGTGTTTAGGAAGTCACCTAGCAATTTAGCAATGCTTTTGTATCCCCAGTGTGATGATTCTGGCTATTATTCTTGAAAGCATCCCTTGATGTTATTAGTTAGTAGGCATTCTATTCCTGGGTTCTTGAACCCGAGATTCACCCTACTTCATGTTGTTAGTATTTGCTAGTTCCTTTAGGATATTAGTAACTTTGCGACAGTCCTCGAGGTCTGTGGTGTTTCCTTCTTCCAAATACTATGAATCGCTTATGGCAGAAGTTCCTCGTTGAACCGAAGGATCACAATCAGAGTACTCTTGAGGAGTTCTCCATTCATAATTATGAATCTGCCAGTTCTACCCTTTCCGCATGGGTTATCCGGAAGAAATGTTGAGCTTCGCTCGACATACTAATCCATGCCTCCACAACTCAAAAAGTTATATGTTCCTCGAGTTGTTCCTCCTTAGTTGTATTCCGATCCCCGTCTATCAGTTGATAGTCAGGAGTAGTCGTGCACTCGTGCTCATCGATGCCCATTATTCTTGTGGTCCGTCAAGCCATTCTATCCGGAATGACTTGGAGAAACAAACTCCAAAGACCTCATCCATATCCGAGATTGGGTCAAAGCGTAATCCGCAGATCAAATGCAATCAAGCTTTTGATTCTGTTCTATCCTGAAGTATTACCCACTTTATGTCAGGAACGTCATGAGAATTGCACCTTCTCTTATGAATTCTTGACGCAGTGATACTTCTCGCCATCATTATTCATTCCTTGGTCCCGAGTTGTTGTAACCAGAATGCCGACAAGTGAACTGTGGTGTGTGAAATCGATACTCCTAGCAACCTCGTTGCTTGGTAGTTAATGGACAATATTCTCATTCTTAGCGTGTTGGTTACTAAATCATCATCCTAAGATTGATCATGCTACCTAGTCCTTATTTCTGGTGCATTCTTCGATCAATGAGTTAGGATTGTGCCAATCCTCGCTCTTTGATCATATCGTCTTGCCCTGAAAAGCAAGATTGTTCTCGAGCTTAGTAACATATCGGTGGTTCGTGGTTTTTCCGAATATCTTCTCTGGAGTATCACCAGGTTGCCCCCTGACTATTATGTTGAGTTCGTGATCAAGTTGGTTTCTCGTAAACCACCCCTTCTCCAAGAATCTGTGTTGGAAACCCTTGAGCTAGTTGGTTAAGCTAAACAACAACTTGGAGAGTTGGAGGATAAAAGCTTGGCCGACTTAGATCATCACTAAGGGATATCCTTGAGTGTGTGTGTGTGAGTTGAAGAGAGACGATATCTCCATCGATTGGTCCTCGTGATCAGTTGTTGGACCTGTTGTCTTATCAATCCTTTGATTTGAGTGCGGGCTATCGTCAAATCAAATCAGTACCAACGATGCTCGTAATGTTGTCTTACTCGTGGTTGATCCCGCGAGCATAAACCATTACATCTTTTGGTCTGACCAATGCTATCACCGTGTTCACAGATGGTGGAAGTCCAAAGGATATGGAAATTCGATGAGTTGTTGTTGAGCCCATCAAGAGCATATTGTCTCCCACATGATTCATGTTGAACATCAACCTAGTGTTGGAAACTTTGTAAGCATTACCTTCGTGTTTCGTTCATGAAGCCTATGTTTGGATGAAAGAAGTGACTTCCTCTAATTCACATGCATTTGATGTAAGTTCTCGCCGTGGATCCGAGAAAGTTGTTTTTGCTTCCTCCGAATCATCCCAAGTCACCATGCATGTGCGAAGTATTCTATAGTCTGATAGACTGATCATCTTCATTCCATATGAATTCCCTAGCACACCAAGCCACTAACTGATTTGTTCAAGGAGAAGAAGTTTCTTCATAAGAGCTAATCATATGACTTATGCAAGGACTTCGTTATCCGCGATGATGGTTCCCCACCTGAACTCGGTAGTGTTTTATCATAAGACTACCATGTGGTCATGTTTGTCTGGGACAGCGTGTTCACACATGTTTAGCAGAACCAGCTCATGTTTTGGAGCTTGCTATCGTAGTTCATCTCCCGAGAGTCTCGCAACATTATCTCGTTGATTTGTGTTGCAACTTTTCTTTCGCACATGTGAGTCTGAAGTATCCTGTTTCTAACCAGATCTGAATCTCAGGCAGATATGACGGTTGGAACATTCCCAACAGTTGCATCTTGTTCCCAGCTTGCACCGCCATTGTGCCAATCCCCCATGGGCTGGCCCTCTCGGTAGTTGATGTCCAATATCATCTTCAAAAGTGGACTTACCATGGGTCCCCTCCACCTCCGTTGATAAGCAAATCATCCATTGCGTTGTCTTCAACAAGGTAGTCCACATCATCCATTCTAATCTGAGTATGTCATCCTTTCGAACTCCTTCAAATGATCGATTGTGATTGCCTTAGGCTGGTATGAAGGGTTCCAATGATCTATGGATCAAAAGTAATTCTTTTTGCCACCTAAGGGCACAGCTCAACGAGTCACCTTTCTCGAGGTGCCCCGTTACGGAATCCTGGCAATTATTTCCTCGCCACCTTGACACCATCCACCATCTTTCTAAGCGTGGAATTGTTGCCCACCAATCAAACCCCGTCGTTTGTCCTTTCATCCCTCTCGATGTGTTTCGTGTCTCAACTCGAGATGTTTCAACATCTCATTCCATGAGTTGATCGTGAGTTGCTCGATCTTTAAGAAGATCGATTCTTGCAGAGTTCCTCTCTGTCGTTGTCATGTTGGATGAAGTTCTCGAAAGCAAAGACGTCAAGATCAATATGTAGCAATGAATCAACATCTTGAGAAGGACAGTTGGATCGTGAAGATCGTGTTAGCTTGTGACCCTCTCGACTTTTACCTCAAGTCTTGAATCTCGGACGAGATTCTTGTTAGTGGGGTGAGCTGTCACAGCCCTGCATCGGCCTTGCTTGACTTTGCTTGCTCATCATGTCATCATGTTTAAATTTCTAAGAAACTTGAAATGGGGATTGCCTAAACCCTAGCATTAAAGGAATTCACTAGGTTCAACCAAAATATTTCCAAAGAATCTAAATGACTTCCAAAAATATTCATCATTCTTGGAAAATGTCGGAAACAAGAACTGGAGGTGATGCACATTTTTCCATGACATATTGGGCTCTGGATTTAAATCATACCTTATTTGCATTTGGGCATTTAAATTTTATATATTGTATTAAATGTCCAAATATTCATGAACTGAAATTCTGGTTATTGGAAATAATCCAAATAGTGGCCTGGCAGTCTCATGATTTTTGAAAGTGCATAGGTATTTTTAATAAAGCCCTAAAAATTTCTGAGAATAATAGAAAACTGAAATAATTAGAAAAAGGAGAGAGAAAGGATCCAGCCACTTACAGCGCAGCCCACTGGCAGCCCACCGGCCGGCCCAAAGATCTGGCCCGTGCCGATCATCGCCTACCTCTGCCAAGAGGCGGAGGAGGGACACCGACGCTGCCGCCACGCCACGCCACCACCCAGCCTGCCTGCCGTTGCCCGCGCCAGCGCGACGCCTCGAAGCTCCTCTGCGGCACCGCCACGACCCCTGGACACCACTCTCCCCTCCTCTGCTATCCCCCCCTCGTCCTCTCCCCCTCATGCCCGAGCGGGTCCGCCGCTGCCGTTCGTCATAGCCGCGGCCACTGCCTCCCCCTCGACCACTCGCCGTGTCTGCGAGCTCCGTCTCGACGTCCCCGACCTCCTCGATGACCCACAAGGCCCCGGACGCACTGCAACGCCGCCACCGATGCTTTTCCCCTCCTCAGCCACCGGAGATCGACCTCGCCGCCCCGCTCAGCTCCGGCCTTCCCCGAGCTCGCCGTCTGCTTCAACCGACTCCCCGTGAGCTCCTCTTCCTCCTCCCCCTTTCCGTTCCTGCTCTCAAGCACCACTGCGACCGCACCGAGCTCGACCGCGCTCGCCGCCGCCACGGCACGTCGCCGTCGTGGCCACAGCCACGTTGGCTTGATTCCGAGCATGTCACCATGCTCAGCACATCACTAGGAAGCCGTAGCACCCAGTCGTTCGCCCCGCCGTGCCCCACAGCACCATTTCCAACCTCGCCCGAACTCCGGCCGCCGCGGGACTGGACGCCGCCGTTGTTCCAGGCCACCTCCGGCGAAACCGATGGCACCAGTCGATGCGGCCGGGCCTCCTCGTCACGTAGATGGCCTCCGCCGTTGGTTTGGTCGTCGGAGGTGCAATCCCGCAACCCTCCGCCGTCTACGTAAATGCCGTCGGCGATGAGCCGTTGACCGGTCCGTGAGTTTGACCCGCTTGACCGGGGTTTGACTTCCCCCCTGACTCCCTGACGTGTGGGCCCCGGCCACTAACTAAACTGGGTTAACACTAACTAATATTAGTTAGTGAAACTAACTACTGACACGCAGGGCCCACAGGTCAGTTTGACCTAGACCGTGCCCCGTTGACTCGCTTACGTCATGCTGATGTTATGCTGACGCCTTAAATCATTTACTGGATTTTGTTTAATTCTAGATAATCCAGGAAAATCCAGAAAATGATTTAAACTTCTAAAATTCATAGTAATTCAACCGTAACTCCAAATGAAATAAAATATATATGAAAAATTATCAGAAAAATTCAAGGAATCTGTTTATGGCATTTTCATGCTTGTTTGAACAACCTAGGATTGCTGTACAGGGCAATTTGGATAGTTGACATTTAAATAAATACATATGGAGTTTGAATTTGAACCTTGGTTCAAACCAGCTTCATTTAATACGCTTGTCAGTTGCAGTAGCTAAATCAACAGCATATTGCCATGACATCATTATGCATCATAATTGTTGCATTGCATTGATTGTGTTCCTCTTTGTTTGCCGGTAATTGTCCCCTCTTGATAGACGTGGTTCCGGCGATTGTTTGATGACACCGATGAAGAACTATATTATCTTCAGAAGTGTCAGGCAAGCAAAACCCCCTTGTTCATTCCGATACAATCCCACTCTCTCGCTCCTGCTCTTTTTACTGCATTAGGACAACAATGATTCATCTGTTACTTGCTGCGGTAGCTGAACCCCTTTATCCTCTGCATGACCTGTCATTCCACGGTAATTAGATGCAACCCACTAGCATGAGTAGGAGTTGTTTGAGCCCTATTGTGCCTACTAATTCATGCTTGTTTGTCATGCACTCTTTGCTTAGAGTTGAGTCAGTCTGATTCATCGGGAATGAATTGGAATGGTGTGTGAACATGTCCCTCTCGTGTGTGAGCTAAGTGTGTGAACACGATTTGGTAAAGGTAGCGGTGAGAGGCCATGTAGGAGTACATGGTGGGTTGTCTCATTGCAGCCATCCTCGAGGAACTGAGTTACGTGTTTGTGATCCATGAACAGTTACTACCACACATTGGGTTCCGTAACTCGACCCCTCTCGACTTATTAATCAACATGATCTCTGTCCAAGAGTTGCAACTAGTTTCTGGTGTTTGTAGGTAGTGTTAGTAGTCTACCAAGTGGCACCCGGTACATGTGGGCTTGGGACAGACTAGGCACCATGGCCGGGTATGCCAAGCGCCGCCCGTTTGGTGGGCTTGGAACCCTGTACACATCGATTGGGGCCGTGAGAGACACCCCGGCCGGATCTCCTTGCGGATGGAACCCGAATAGGCGATAAACCTGGACGAGAGACTTGTGTGGTTAGTCAGGTCGTGGCCGACTCCCTCGCCCGGCTTCTGCTTGAAGGTTGCCGAGGTACATGACGATGTCTGAGCGATAAGTGGCGAGAGCGTGTGTGAAGAAGTACACCCCTGCAGGGTTATCATTATCTATTCGAATAGCCGGATTCCTCAGATATGGACTTGGACCCCTTGCATAGTTCATAGACAAGTGAAAGTGGATACTCTAAAATGCGCAAGATAAGTGTGAGTGCTATGGATGGCGTTCTCGTAGGAAGACGGGATCGGATCCATAATGGTGTATTGATATGGTGAATATGTGGACTCGTGTGCGCCACCTCAAAAGAGTTACTTGCAATGTAGTTCGGGATAGCCACCGAGTCAAAGCTGGCTTGCCGCATCAAACTCCACCACCCCCTTTGTTGATAATGATGCATATGTAGATAGTTCTGATGTAAGTCTTGCTGAGTACGTTTGTACTCACGTTTGCTTATTTTATGTTTTGCAGAGAGACGTCAGTCTCTCTAGTAGTTCCGCTTGGACTTCAACGTTTAGCTTGTTACCTCAGCTACGATCTTGTGCCCTCGGCAGGATGTGGTAGATAGTCAGGCTTCTCAGCCTTTTTCATTTGTAGATGTTTGTACTCAGACATGTTAAGCTTCCACTTGTGCTTTGACTTGTATGCTCTGAGTGTTGGGTCATGAGACCCATGTTTGTAATATCTCGCTCCTCGGAGCCTAATGAATAAATATTTGAGTCGTAGAGTTATGTTGTGATGCCATGTTGTATTTACACATATTGAGCATATTGTGTGTATGTTTTGAAATGCTTGGTACGTGTGGGATCCGACAATCTAGTTGTTTATCCTTGGCAGCCTCTCATATGGGGAAATGTAGTCTAGTGTTTCCTAAGCGATAGTAGTCCGCTACAGCCTGGTTCACGGGAGTCCTGCTAGCCCAAAGCACTACTGCTTCCGACACTTGGACTGGCCGGGCATGTGTTTCACTTGCTCGTTCTGTTCCTTCGGGAAATGTCATGCGGTGATATCCGGAGTCCTGCCTAGCCTGCTACAGCCGGGTTACCGAGTCCTGTTAGCCCAGTGCTACAGCCCGGATTCACACGTTGATGACCGACATGCTCGATGTGATTCATGTATGCCTGTCCCCATGGGTTAGTGCTGCTTTGGGTTCACGACTAGCCATGTCGGACCGGGTTCTCTGTCATGTGGATGCTAGCGACACTATCATATACGTGAGCCAAAAGGCGCAAACGGTCCCGGGCCATGGTAAGGCGACACCCATGGGAATACCGTGCGTGAGGCCGCAAAGTAATATGAGGTGTTACCGGCTAGGTCAATGTGACTTGGAATCGGGGTCCTGACACCCCGGCCAGCCCTCTAGCCCCCCCCCCCCACGCCAACCTTTTTCTCCAGCGATCCCACGCCACCGCCCCACCACTGCGCCCCCCACTGCCGGCGAGCGGCACCCACCCAGAACCCTAAGATAGATAGTAGGGTACCTCTCCGGCGAGCCCCCCTCCCCACTGCGGGTGGTTCTTCCTTAACTCCGGCGAGACCCACCATCCCCTGAAAATTGACTAACCCAAAAGTCGATTCAGTCGACTGAAGTGTAGGTAGATCGGAGCAGAGCAAAGAAAGACGAAGCGAGGGGAGAGAAGCAACATGAAAGGAAGTGAGAGCCGAGTAGCAGCAATAACATGAAAGCGAAGCGAAAGGTGAGTCGGAGTAACAACAAAGCTGAAGCGAGGGAGAGCTGAGTAGCAGCAGCAGCGCTGAACGAGCGAAAGCGAGAGCCTGACAGCAGCAGAAGCAGAATGAAGCGAGAGCTGAGGGAGTAGCTGGGCGAAGCGAAGGAAGCGAGAGTTCGAAGCATGCGCGAAAGTAGCCGAGCGACAAATGAGCAAGAGCAGATCCGGCCGGTATGGACGCCGCCGCCGAAGGGGCCTCACACTAGGGAGATCCACCATTGAGATGTCGCCCGCGGCGCCGGCTTCGAGGTAGCCCCTCCATGGGGGTGCGGGATGGAGCATCGTCGGCGCCGGGAGGTCAAGTTAAGGAGAAGGTGCGACGCGATGAGTGTACAACCTCTTTGGTAGCGCCGAGTAGGCCTCGGCTTCGTCCGAGCAGTCGGTGAGGATGATGCGGTTCCAGTTGAACAGGTTAAGGCCGCGCTGTGGGGATGGAGCAGCCGCGATAGACGAGGCGATCGTCAGAGCAGCTCCTTGGAGGTGGAGGACATGGCGGCTGAACCGGCGGGACGATGGGATGGACGACGGATCCTCATCCGGGGAGGCGGATGAGGGACGTCGAGCTGTTGCGGTGGACGAGTTGCCGGGGAAGAGGCTCCGGCTGGGCAGCGGCAAGGTGGCGGACGGAGGAGGGTGGGGTTTCGCGGCTGGAGCGGACAGGTTATGGCAGCTAGATTTCAAATGGTGAAAAGGAGGCGATGCGAGGGGGGAACCATGACTTAGGGACACGCTTGTCCAAAATGTAGGGTGTGTTACAAAAGTAACCCCACCGATTTGAACTAGCGGCCCTTTTGGCTCAGGGTTAGAAGGGGGATTTCGCATGTCGGGATTTGGCAGCTGGAGGGAGTTTTCGTGCGCGTTGTAATTTCGGGATAGCAAGGCGCGGGCTGTGAAGGCGCCAGTTTTGGGAGCACGATATCTGAATTTTCGGGATATAACAAGGCGCAGGTTGAATTTTAGGGACAAGCCTAACGTGTAATATTGTACTTGTACGTACCAAATCAATTCGCACTTCCCTCAACGAAAAAAAATGAAAAAAATAAAACTATTCACACCACACAAAGATAGAGTCTTGTCCCGTTTTACTATACAAATGCTATTCAAAGCTACACAAAGAGAGAGTATGAATCCAGTTATGTCCAATTAAAATTTTTCGCTGGCTGTATAATGCATGTAACCTACTCATACCAACATTTTAGTGCATTCCAAATGTTTATACTACCACTGTAATTTGAACTAAATTTGAATTCATTTCTCTATTTCAATAAGAATCTACAATCATGAGTGTTGCCAACTTCAACCATCATTCGTGTATTACCTTAACAACACACCACATGATTACTTTTTTTTGAGGGGCACCACATGATTACTATAGAGATAGATATGAACTATGCGTACTATATGAACTCGAATTCAATATTTTGAATACACTTGATGTTGATTCCAAATAATAGTATATTTGATGTACTAACTATATATTCATAATCTAAACCATGTTCCATACGTACACCGTGTTTATCACACAAAGTATAGTGGCCCGCTCCCTACATTATGACAAGTATTTAGCCCTGAGCTGCAAAAGCCACACATTAGCCCAAATTATAATCAATGTTCTATATATTATATGTAGTACTAGCAAGATGCCCATGAGTTCCACGGAAGATCAACATGATCAAGGGGAGGCCTTATTTGCAAATATGGAGAGGAGTGTGGGTATCTTTTTTCAAAATTGCCGTAGTTTCCTTCCTGTCCGTCAGATATAAATCGGACGGCCTATATTGCAGGATGGCAGGCACACCATCATCTGCAACTCTGTTTTTTATAATAGTAGAGATAAAATATATTTTATGCAGTATAACATGTTCATAACCACACCATGTGTATCACCGTTATATATATTCACGAATGCGTCGGTTTAAAACACTATGATAAATTCTTCAAATATCCAAATTCGCTTTTTATAATGAATTATGACCTCTATTCGTCTTTTACACCCACACAATCCTCTTATATTTGTAGCTAGCACTAACTTTCTCTCGTGCATGCACACGCCCACATCCCTCTCACCCTCCCTCAGCATTCTCTAGCTCCATCGCAAATTGCCTTTTCACTTTAGGTCGTTCACCCATGGTGTGTGTAGGCCCCCCAGCTCCTTCTTTACGGCACACATCAATTGATATGCCTCTCTAGCCAGGTGTGCCTACCACAAACACAAGCTTCCCCTCTTCTCTTCTCACCGTCCATGCCTCACTCACACCACTCTTTTCATCGATCTCGTACTCGCACACTCCTTCCCCCTCGATATAGTATGCCTCTCGCTACACCTCCTAGATGCATCCCTCTCTCTCTATCCTTCTCCCCTGGCCTTATTTGCTTCTAACACATATATGCATGTATACCGATCGATCTCCCTACATATACCTAGGTCGACGTTAACTATTTTCCCCCCACCCATCGATCAATGTACCTCACAAGTTATGTCTCTCCTTTCTCTGACAAAGGACGATTGATATTCCTATGTAGTTATGTCTGCTTACCACAGCCATATCATCCCCCTTCATCATTCGTGCATGCCTCCTGACCCGTCTCTCACACGCACATGCATAGACAGGCAGCCATCCCCTCTCTTATTGATATTGCAGGCGTGCCCTCCGTTTGTCTAGCAAGCCTCTCCCACCATTTGTTAGAAGCAACTCCACTACCACCCCCTCCAACACTCTAGCTCTATCTCTCTCCCAACCTTATTCCTCTCCTACACATATGCATGATGCCGATCGATCTCCCTTAATACATAAGGTAGGTGCTACCTCTTGAGCACTGTGTTGGTTTTTCCTTGAAGAGGAAAGGGTGATGCAGTAAAGTAGCGTAAGTATTTCCCTCAGTTTTTGAGAACCAAAGTATCAATCCAGTAGGAGGCTATGCGCGAGTCTCTCGTACCTACACAAAACAAATAACTCCTCGCAACCAACGCGATAAGGGGTTGTCAATCCCTTCACGGTCACTTACGAGAGTGAGATCTGATAGATATGATAGGATAATATTTTGGTATTTTTGTGATAAAGATGCAAAGTAAAATAAAAGAAAAGTAAAAAGCAAAGGAAATAACTAAGTGTTGGAAGATTAATATGATGAAGATAGACACAGGGCCATAGGTTTCACTAGTGGCTTCTCTCAAGAGCATAAGTATTTTTACGGTGGGTGAATAAATTACTATTGAGCAATTGATGCAATTGAGCATAGTTATGAGAATATCTAGGTATGATCATGTATATAGGCATCACATCCGAGACAAGTAGACCGACTCCTGCCTGCATCTACTACTATTACTCCACTCATCGACCGCTATCCAGCATGCATCTAGAGTATTAAGTTCATGAAAACAAAGTAACACCTTAAGTAAGATGACATGATGTAGAGGGATAAATTCATGCAATATGATAAAAACCCCATCTTGTTATCCTCGATGGCAACAATACAATACGTGCCTTGCTGCCCCTCATCACTTTGGGAAAGGACACCGCAAGATTGAACCCAAAGCTAAGCACTTCTCCCATTGCAAGAAAGATCAATCTAGTAGGCCAAACCAAACTGATAAGTCGAAGAAACTTGCAAAGATAACCAATCATACATAAAAGAATTCAGAAAAGATTCAAATATTGTTCATAGATAATCTTGATCATAAACCCACAATTCATCGGTCTCAACAAACACCCCACAAAAAGAAGATTACATCCAATAGATCTCCACGAGAGAGGGGGAGAACATTGTATTGAGATCCAAAAAGAGAGAAGAAGCCATCTAGCTACTAACTATGGACCCGAAGGTCTGAGGTAAACTATTCACACTTCATCGGAGAGGCTATGGTGTTGACGTAGAAGCCCTCCGTGATGGATGCCCCCTCCTGCGGAGCTCCGGAATAGGCCCCAAGATGGGATCTCGTGGGTACAGAAGGTTGCGGCGGTGGAATTAGGTTTTTGGCTCCGTATCTGATCGTTTGGGGGTACATAGGTATATATAGGAGGAAGAAGTACGTCGGTGGAGCATCATGGGGCCCATGAGGGAGGAGGGTGCGCCCTGGCGGGGTGGCCGCGCCCCCCTACCTCATGGCCTCCTGGAAGCTTCTCTTACGTAGGGTCCAAGTTTCCTGGATCATGTTTGTTCCATAAATCACGCTCCCGGAGGTTTCATTCCATTTGGACTCCGTTTGATATTCTTTTTCTGTGAAACTCTGAAATAGGCAAAAAACAACAATTCTGGGCTGGGCCTCCGGTTAATAGGTTAGTCCCAAAAATAATATAAAAGTGGATAATAAAGCCCAATATTGTCCAAAACAGTAGATAATATAGCATGGAGCAATCAAAAATTATAGATACGTTGGAGACGTATCAAGCATCCCCAAGTTTAATTCCTGCTCGTCCTCGAGTAGGTAAATGATAAAAACAGAATTTTTGATGTGGAGTGCTAATTGGCATAGTTTCAATGTAATTCTTCTTAATTGTGGTATGAATATTCAGATCCGAAGATTCAAGATAAAAGTTTATATTGACATAAAAAATAATACTTCAAGCATACTAACTAAGCAATTATGTCTTCTCAAAATAACATGGCCAAAGAAAGTTCATCCCTACAAAATCATATAGTTTAGTCATGCTCCATTTTCGTCACACAAGAATGCTCTCATCATGCACAACCCGATGACAAGCCAAGCAATTGTTTCATACTTTAATAATCTCAAACCTATAAACTTTCACGCTATATATGAGCGCGAGCCATGGACACAGCACTATGGGTGGAATAGAATATGATGATGGGGGTTATGTGGAGAAGTCAAAAAAGGAGAAAGTCTCACATCAACGAGGCTAATCAATGAGCTATGGAGATGCCCATCGATTGATGTTAATGCAAGGAGTAGGGATTGCCATGCAACGGATGCACTAGAGCTAAAAATGTATGCAAGCTGAACAAAAGAAACTAAGTGGGTGTGCATCCAACTTGCTTGCCAACGAAGACCTAGGGCACTTGAGGAGGCCCATTGTTGGAATATACAAGCCAAGTTCTATAATGAAAAATTCCCACTAGTATATGAAAGTGACAAAACAAAAGACTCTCTATCATGAAGATTATGGTGCTACTTTGAAGCACAAGTGTGGCAAATGATAGTAGCATTGTCCCTTCTCTCTTTTTCTCTCATATTTTTTTGGGACTTCTCCTTTTTTATGGCATTTCCTTTTTTTTATTCCTCACTTGGGACAATGCTCTAGAAAATGATGATAATCACACTTTTATTTATTTACAACTCAATGATTACAACTCGATACTAGAACAAAGTATGACTCTATATGAATGCCTCCCGTGATGTGCGGAATATGCAATGAATCAAGAGTGACATGTATGAAAGAATTATGAATGGTAGCTTTGCCACAAATACTATGTCAACTACATGATCATGCTAAGCAATATGACAATGATGAATGTGTCATGATAAACGGAATGGTGGAAAGTTACATGGCAATACATCTCGGAATGGCTATGGAAATGCCATAATAGGTAGGCATGGTGGCTGTTTTTAGTAAGATATAAGGAGGTTTATGTGTGAAAGAGCGTATCATATCACGGGGTTTGGATGCTGATGAAGCCATGTACCTAGAGTCGGGTCATGGACCTGTCCAAGATACCCTCCCCAAGGACATATCTAGAAGAAACCACCTGTCAGTCGACCTAGAAGTATTTCACTCGACGGACTTGAAGACACTCGACTATGAAGCCAACCACTCGACCACCAGGAGATCTAAAGTCGATCTGCATAAGCGGTCGGTCATTAAGTAGCTTTTATGGTCATCATAGCACTTTATGTGGGCCGTTACCGATAACCCGATCTTAATGTACTTTAATCCTCCTGCATAATCGAGGGCTGGAAGATGCAGCGAACTCTATATAAGCCACCCCTCCTCGATTGTAAAGGGTTGGCACCTCAACTTATACGCACATAATACAGTCGACCGCCTCCGGGCTCCGAGACGTAGGGCTGTTACTTCCTCCGAGAAGGGCCTGAACTCGTAAACATCTTACGTATACAACTACTCCATAGCTAGGATCTTGCCTCTCCATTCCTACACCCCTATTCTACTGTCAGACTTAGAACCACGACAGTTGGCGCCCACCGTGGGGCCGGTATCTTAGTGATTTATTGGAGAAGTTGGGATTTTTCCGATCTCCTTCATCATGGTTTCAGGCGGAGTTTTGGTTGAGGGCCGCGAGATCCGTCTCGGCACGCTCACGTTCATCGCCGACGACTTCGCTTGGCTTCAGGAGGCTCCACTCGACGTCGACGCGCTTCCCGTCCGTGGGGCGACGCATTTTCACGCGTGCGTCCGCGGTGTCCTCCTACGACAACCGTCGACCCAGTATCGGTCAACCCCTGTGTCGTCCTCCCTCCCTGTTTCCGGCCGGCGCAAGCATTCCCGTCGGTCAAGGATTCAGCGGTGGGTGAGACCTGTGGTAACCCTTGATCGGCCACTCCCAAAGTCGCGGCAATCGAGCCGAAGAATCTCTCTATGGCCTGTTCGATCTGTCGGCTCCGGCTCATGACTGCATCCGAGTGCGGCAATGATGATCCAGCAGCGGAGGTTCTGATGGTCAATGGACCACACAGTCCTCCTGGCTTTCCCCGCGCCGACGGAGGTGACGACGGAGGCGACCACGGAGGCGATCCGGCGCAGGTTCACGAAGAGTATCAACCCGATCCCCTCACTTCACTACAGAAGGAAGAACTTCGCCGCCGGAACATGGATGCGTTACACACTCCTATCGTTGGAGAAACCCCCGAGGCTCGTGCCTTAGAGGACGCGCGCTTGGCCAACTTGGCTGAGCGCACTCGACTGGAGAACCTCCAGCGAGCACTCGACGAGCGCGCGCGGCAACGGGTTCCAGACTCCAGTCGACGTCAACTCTTTCCACCACCGACTCAGGTATATCAAACTCCGATTCAGAATCTAGCAGCTGCAGCCCGTATAGCAGAATCGATTCAGCCTTCCCAGTCAGAGGCTGGTAGAGGTTTTACTCTGGTCGAGATTTACTCCGGGCAGCGGAGATCAAAATTCAGTTGTATCGCAGTCACGGAATAGGATTCACATGATCCGTCGCTGCGAATTCAATCGATCGGCCCATAGTCCAAGATCGCCCCCGAGGCGTGAGGAACGTGGAGGCCGGCGTGATGACCAGTACGAGAACCGTGAGCAGTATGACCACCGATTCGATCGCAATGATCGACGTCGAGTGCCCACCCCTCCCCAAAGGGGTGGATCATACGCTCCTCGACAGCAGGATGACAGACGCCAGCACAGTGTTGGGCGAAGGATTCCAGTCGACCCCAGAGAACCAGGCTTTGATGTGAGATCCATTATCGTTCAAGGTTTGGTCGACAGGAACAGAGCTCACCTAGAAGGCCATGACAGAGATGTGCCCACCAGCATCAGAGTTCACATCTCAGGACCAGAGTGTTTTAGCAGAGCTATCAGGGTCGCGGTGATTCCTCCCAACTTCAGTTTGGCGATTGGAGTCAGTAAGTTCACTGGTGAGTCCAAGCCTGATACTTGGCTTGAGGACTACCGAGTGGCTGTTCAGATTGGCGGCGGCAATGATGAGGTGGCCATGAAACACCTACCTCTTATGTTGGAGGGCTCGGCGAGAGCATGGCTGAATCAGTTGGCACCCAGCAGCATTTACACTTGGGAAGATCTTGCCCGAGTGTTTGTTAGAACATTTGAAGGAACTTGCAAGCGACTAGCAGGGTTGACAGAGCTGCAATCTTGTGTGCAAAAGTCGAATGAGACTCTGAGGGATTACATCTAGAGGTGGATCACTTTACACCACACGGTAGAAAATGTATAAGATCACCAAGCAGTCATTGCCTTCAAGTAAGGTGATAAGAACAGAGAGTAAAGTTTGAAATTGGTCGGACGGAGACATGACCCTGAGTCGAATGATGGAGATTTCCACCAAGTATGCCAATGGTGAAGAAGAGGATCGGCTCCGGAGTGGCAAGTACAAGTCAGCCGCTCACGAAACCGGAGGAGGGAACTCCAGTCGGAAGTAGAAGCGGAAAGCCGAGCCAGCTGCTCCTGGAGAAGCCTTGGCCGTGACTCAAGGAAAGTTTAAAGGGAAACCCAAAGGGTCTTGGAACCCTAAGAAGGTGAAGGACAAGGAAGGGAATGACGTTATGGATTTGCCGTGCCACATCCACACGAAGAAAGATGAAGAGGGTAAATTCATTTACCCGAAACATACCACTCGACAGTGTCGGCTCCTGATCCAGCAGTTCCAGGGGAAACAGTCCAAAGATAAGGAAAAGGAGTCGGACAAAGTTGAATACAAAGAAGATAGTGATGATGGATACCCCCAGGTCAATTCCACCCTGATGATTTTTGCTGATGTAGAAAGCAAAAGTCGATTGAAAGTTATAAACCGAGAGGTGAATATGGTTGCTCGTGACGCCGGTTATCTGAAATGGTCTCGGTACTGCCATCACATTCGACCAGTCCGATCATCCAACGCACATAGCCACCCCTAGGAGGCAAGCTTTGGTGGTCGACCCAGTCGTCGAAGGCACTCGACTGGCTAAAGTCTTGATGGATGGTGGCAGTGGCCTGAATATATTGTATGCAAAGACGCTGAAAGGGATGGGCATTCCGATGTCCAGACTCAGTACTAGCAACATAGGTTTCCATGGAGTCATTCCTGGAAAGAAGGCTGAGTCACTCGGCCAAATTGCTCTTGATGTGGTTTTCGGTGATTCCAAGAATTACCGCAAAGAAAAGTTGACGTTTGAAGTTGTGGATTTCCAGAGTGCTTATCACGCTATTTTGGGCAGGCCAGATTATGCATGTTTTATGGATCGACCATGTTATGTGTACCTCAAATTGAAGATGCCTGGTCCCAAAGGTGAGATCACCATTACTGGCAATCGGAAGAAGGCAGAAGCGTGCTTTCAGAAGGGCTCACAGATCGTCGATGCTCAGATGGCAGTGGTAGAGCTGCAGGAATACCAGAAAACTGCAGATCCAAGTGATTTGTTGCGAGCCAAGAAGCCTGCTACGGAATCAGCGTTTCAGCCGTTCGGTGAGACAAAGCCGATTCACATTCACCCGACCGACCCCAGTGCTGCTCCGACTCATATCTCAATGACACTCGACTCCAAATAGGAAGAAGCGCTCATCCAGTTCCTCTGTGAGAACTGGGACATCTTTGCATGGAAGCCTGCTGACATGCCAGGTGTTCCCAGGGGGCTGGCTGAGCATCGTCTACGAGTCGACCCAAAGGTGAAACCTGTCAAGGAACATCTTCGACGGTCCGCCATCCAGAAGAGAAAAGCCATTGGCAAGGAGGTGGCTCGGCTCTTAGCAGCAGAGTTTATCCGAGAGATTTACCACTCTGAGTGGCTCGCCAATGTTTTCATGGTCCCCAAGAAGGACAAGTCACTTCGCATGTGCATCGACTTCAAACATATCAATCAGGCCTGCCGGAAAGATCATTTTCCTCTCCCCCGCATCGATCAAATAGTCGACTCGACTGCGGGATGTGAGCGCTTGTCTTTTTTAGACGCCAATTCCGGTTACCATCAGATCCGTCTGTATGGACCCGACGAGATCAAAACAGCTTTCATCACTCCAGTCGGGTGCTTTTGCTATGTCACCATGCCATTAGGCCTCAAGAATGCTGGAGCCACGTTCATGAGGATGATTCAGAAGTGTTTGCTCACTCAAATCAGTCGGAATGTGGAAGCATACATGGATGATATTGTGGTTAAATCACGGAAGGGTTCCGACCTGTCGATTGACCTTGCTGAAACATTTGCCAATCTCGGGTGGTATGATATCAAGCTTAATCCATCAAAGTGCACATTTGGAGTTCGAAGTTACTCGGTTTTCTCGTTTCCGAACGAGGAATCGACGCCAACCCAGAAAAATTGGTACTATACTCAGATGAAACGCATACATGCGTGTGCGATGTCGAAGCTTCTTGTATGCTTGGCGCTTTAAGTCGATTCATCTCGTCTCGGTGAAAAGGCATTGCCTCTTTACCAACTCATGAAGAAGTCAGACAAGTTCGAGTGGACTCCCGAAGCTGATGCAGCGTTTGCAGAGCTAAAAGCTCTGCTCTCCACCCAGCCGGTGCTTGCTGCCCCAATCAGCAAAGAGCCTTTGCTTCTTTACATTGCAGCCACAGGACAAGTCGTCAGTATAGTACTTACGGTCGAGCGGGAAGCAGAAGGAAAAGCCTTCAAAGTTCAGCGCCCAGTATATTATCTTTCTGAAGTGTTGACCCCATCAAAGCAAAGATACCCTCATTATCAGAAGCTTGTTTATGGGATTTATATGACCACGAAGAAGGTTGCTCATTACTTCTCTGACCATTCCATTACGATTAAATCGTGACGCCCCATTGTTAGAGATTATGCACTGTGAGAGATGCAACTGGTCGAGTGGCGAAATGGGCAATTGAACTCCTTCCCTTGATATCAAGTTTGAGGCAAAGAAAGCCATCAAGTCCCAAGCGAGCAGATTTCATCGCTGAGTGGATTGAGCGAAACTACCGACTCAAGTTCACTCGAACCTTTGGACCATGTTCTTTGATGGTCCTAAGATGCTTGAATGGTTCGATCTTTGGGGTAGTGTTGGTTTCCCCCCGAGGAGATAAGCTTAGATATGTGCTCCAGATCCACTTTGATTCCTCCAACAATGAGGCAGAATATGAAGCACTTTTGTATGGGTTGCGTATGGCCATTTCACTCGGCGTCCATCGCCTCATGGTCTATGGCGACTCAGATCTGGTGGTTAATCAAGTGATGAAGGAGTGGGACGTCAGAAGTCCAGCCATGAATGGTTACTGCAATGCAGTGAGAAAGCTAGAGAAGAAATTTGAGGGGTTAGAGCTTCATCATATACCCCGACTGAAAAATCAAGCTACTGATGATTTGGCAAAAATAGGGTCCAAGAGAGAAGCCATTCCCAGTAATGTGTTTTTGGAGCACATCCACACACCGTCAGTTCAAGAGGATCCTTTCACCAAAGAGGTCCCAGCTGTGGTCGACCTGATCATGGAAGTTTTGGTCATCACTCCCGACTGGACAGTGGCGTACATTACGTATATCCTAAGGAAAGAGCTCCCGGAGAATGAAGAAGAGGCTCGACAGATCGTCCACCGATCCAAGGCCTTTACTGTGATCAAGGGATAGTTGTACAGAGAAAGCGCGATAGGAGTCAGTCAGAAATGTATAACACCAGAAGAAGGTCAGATAATTCTTGAAGATATCCACTCGGGGACCTGTGGTCATCATGCGTCCTCTCGGACCATTGTGGCTAAAGCATACCAAGCGGGATTTTACTGGCCAAGAGCAAACGAAATGGCGAAGGAAATAGTCGACAAGTGTGAAGGATGTCAGTTCTATTCCAATATGTCACACAAACCCGCCTCAGCCTTGAAGACCATTCCACTCGTGTGGCCCTTCGTTGTTTGGGGATAGGATATGGTTGGACCATCGAGAAGCTGGCGGGGCGGCTTCACCCATGTATTGGTGGCGGTCGACAAGTTCACTAAGTGGATTGAAGCTAAGCCTATCAAGAACCTTGATGCCGCATCGCTATCGGCTTCATCAGAGAGTTACTATTCGAAATGGAGTTCCGCATAAAGCATCATCGCGATAATGGGTCAAACTTCGATTCCGATGAATTCAGAGCCTTTTGCGCCTCTCAAGGCACACGAGTCGACTATGCTTCAGTCGCTCACCCCCAGTTGAATGGACAAGCGGAACGAGCAAATGGTCTAATTCTCAAAGGACTAAAACCCCGGCTGATGCGTGATCTCAAGCATGCAGCAGGAGCGTGGGTCGACGAACTTCCATCAGTTCTTTGGGGATTGAGGACCACTCCTAATCGGTCGATTGGGCGAACTCCATTCTCTCTGGTCTATGGAGCTGAAGCAGTTCTGCCGAGTGACCTGCTTCACAATGCACCTCGAGTCAAGCTCTACACTGAAGATGAAGCAGAACAGGCCCGGCAGGACGCAGTCGACCTTTTAGAAGAAGAAAGAGAGATGGCCATGATTCGATCGACTATCTACCAGCAGGACTTGCGTCGATTCCATGCCAGAAATGTGAAGAGTCAGGCCTTCCAAGAAGGAGATTTGGTTCTCCGAGTGGATCAGCAGAAGCCACACAAACTTGCTCCTACTTGGGAAGGCCCCTTCATCGTCACCAAAGTTCTCCACAATGGAGCGTACTGTCATTTCAATGTTGATCGCCAGATTGACGAGCCACGAGCTTGGAACGCGGAGCTGCTCCGCCTCTTTTATACTTAAGTACTCACTCGGATGAGATGTAATAAAAGTACCTCTGTAGTTTGTTTATCGCAGACAAGAATGTTATAATTTTCCCAGTGATTGTTATTACTTTTTGTTTACATGAGAAACCCCCTAGTGGGTGGCTTAGCTGCGAATCCGTTTCGCCTAAGTTTGTAAAAAAAAATCCCTACCGACTGGTGAGCCAGCCTCCCACTCGGGGGCTTAGCTGCGAATCCGTTTCGCCTAAGTATTTGAAAATCCTACTGAGTGGTGAGCCAGCCTCCCACTCGGGGGCTTAGCTGCAGTCCAAGTACTCGCCTAAGTGTTTAAAATCCTACCGAGTGGTGAGCCAGCCTCCCACACGGGGGCTTAGCTTCAGTCCAAGTACTCTCCTAAGAGTTTTAAAAACCTACCGAGTGGTGAGCCAGCCTCCCACTCGGGGGCTTAACTACTTGATCCAAGTACTCGCCTAAGTGTTTAAAATCCTACCGAGTGGTGAGCCAGCCTCCCACTCGGGGGCTTAGCTGCAGTCCAAGTACTCGCCTAAGTGTTTAAAATCCTACCGAGTGGTGAGCCAGCCTCCCACTCGGAGGCTTAGCTGCAGTCCAGTACTCGCCTAAGTATTTAAAAATCCTACCGAGTGGAGAGCAAGCCTCCCACTCAGAGGCTTAGTTGCAGTCCAGTACTCGCCTAAGTATTTAATACAATGTGCGTTTTGCAAGGATGACGAGGTGCAGGTTGACTGCTACGTGCTCCTTCCGAGCTACGCCACAAATACAATGTGCGCTTTGCAAGGACGACGAGGTGCAGGTCGACTGCTGCCTTCTCCTTCAGAGCTACGCCACAAAAAATCCTACTGAGTGAAGAGCAAACCTCCCACTCGAGGGCTTAGCAGCAGTCCAGTATTCGCCTAAGTATTTAAAAATCCTACCGAGTGGAGAGCAAACCTCCCACTCGGGGGCTTAGCTGCAGATCCGATTACTACGCCTAAGTATTTAAAATCCTACCGAGTGGAGAGCAAACCTCCCACTCGGGGCTTAGCTTCTGATCCAGTACTAGCCTAAGTATTTAAAAATCCTACCGAGTGGAGAGCAACCCTCCCACTCGGGGGCTTAGCTACAGTCCAGTACTCGCCTAAGTATTTAAAAATCCTACCAAGTGGAGAGCAAACCTCCCACTCTGGGGCTTAGCTGCAGTCCAGTACTCGCCTAAGTATTTAAATATCCTACCGAGTGGAGAGCAACCCTCCCACTCGGAGGATGTGCTGCAGTCCGAGTACTCGCCTAAGTATGAAATCCATTCCGATCCGCAAGGACGACGAGGTGCAGGTCGACTGCTACCTTCTCCTTCGGAGCTGCGCCACAAGTACAATGTGCGCTCCATTCCGATCCGCAAGGACGACGAGGTGCAGGTCGACTGCTACCTTCTCCTTCGGAGCTGCGCCACAAGTACAACATGCGCTCCATTCCGATCTGCAAGGACGACGAGGTGCAGGTCGACTGCTACCTTCTCCTTGGGAGCTGCGCCACAAGTACAACATGCGTTCCATCCTGATCCGCAGGGCCTTGGTCGATCGCAATCTGTGCTCCATCCCTACCTGCAAGAACGATGAAGTGCAGGTCGACTGGATTTCCCACCTCAGAGCTGCGTCTCAAGCACTGAAGTATATTCTGAGTGAAGAACAAAGTTCGCTCGAAGGCGAATGAAAGCATATTCAATGATAAGCCAAGTTCAGATAACATCCTACTTATTCAGAAGTGCTCAGGTGTCAAGCCTGTAAAAGTTTATCGGTTACAAAACCACTCGGCATTTCGAGGCGAATTTATGGCGAAGCATAGAAGTTTTTCCTACTCCTCAGGTGGAGGACTGGAGGGCGCGACAAACTGGTCCAAGTCAATTCCGTCAGCAATCCGAGTGGCAGCAGCAATGAAGGTCTCCATGAAAGATTGGAAGTCGTGCTTCTTGGTATTGGCAACTTTGATGGACGCCCTTGACTTTTCCTCTCGCGCCACCTTGCGGTGAACACGGACCCGAGGGGCGAGCGACGCGTCGGCGCCCTGGCGGAAGACTTCTTCCATTCCTGCACTCGACACGGAACTTCATTGATCGAGTCATTAGAGACTTCGAGGTCATTTTGAAGCGTCGCTCTGGCGAGTGCGCGTCGATTCAAGGACGCCGCAACCTTCAGTCAAGCAAGGTAGTTGACCCCACCAGCGACAGGAGACTCCAGTCGGAGCATGTTCATAGCAGCTTCATCCTTCACAGGAGAGTTAATGGGGTCCAAGCTTGTCTCCACTCGACTGGTCTCCTCCTCGAAGTTTTGGCAGAATGTAAACACAATTCAAAGATAAACCAGCAGTTCTGCGATGAGTCGATGATAACAAGTCAGTCGGGTAGGAGAGATTACCCTCAAGCATGATGAATAACTTCTTGGCGAGCCCTCCCAGATAAGCCTCCAGACCGTTCCTCTTCCCCACCAATTCACTAGCCTTGTCATTCAGAGCTATCTTATCATTCTTCAGACAGCTGACCTCCTTGTTGGCCACGTCGAGAGCGGCTTTTAGATTGGCGTTCTCCTCTTCAAGTTTACCGAATGAAGAAAGTTTTTCTTCCGCAAGCTTCGCTTTGTCCAAAGCCGCCTTCTGCGCCCCGGCAAGGTCATGGTCCTTCTTGTTCAGAGCCTCCTCCATTTTATCTGCAAAATGACAATGAGATCAGAATTAGGAATGGGCAGAAAGATAAAGACAGTCATCAAGTTCTCACCAGCCATACCTTTTGCTTCGTCTCTCGCCTTCTGCAAGTTCTCCTGAGCAAGCTTCAAGTGAAGGTTGAGCTGGATCTGTTTGTTTTCCAATTGAGTATAGCGAGCCACAAGCTCGCATGATTTCTGCGAAGGGTCAGTCGATAGACATCAAAGATAGGTTGCTTCCGAGTGACTAAGAGAAAAATCGTAACATTTCTAAGACTACAGCCGAATCAAAATATTCAACAGTAGTCTCGGGGACTACACCCAGTGGGTGCACTCAGCGTGCCCCCACTGGTTCTACCGACTTGGTCCGATCAGTCGACCGAAAGAGACAAAGAGGTTATGATCCTAAACCATAGCTAACTGCCAGCAGTCAGCCACGGTCTCATCATGATCTACCAAAAAAACACAGGTTCTTCAGACCTTAATCGACTACCAGCAGTCATCCATGGTCTCGGGGACTACACCCAGTGGGTGCACTCAGCGTGCCCCCGTTAGTTCCAAGATTCCATTCGACATGGTCCGACCAGACCGAGTGAAGAAGTTAGAGTGAAGAAACTCAAAATACAAAGACTACAGTCGACTGCCAGCAGTCCACCATAGTCTCGGGGACTACACCTAGTGGGTGCACTCAGCGTGCCCCCACCAATCCAAAAATTCAATCGACACACCCAGTGGGTGTACAGATACAAAGATCTTTGGAAAGAGAGACTTCAGATAGCATATCCTAACAGAACAAGCAGTGACCAACTAACCTAGACGTTGTTCTGAAGAGCTAAGCTAGCATCATAGGCCGCCTGGCTGGCTTCCCGGACCACCTTCACCTGCTCCATCATGATCCCCGCCTGGCGTATAGCCTCCTTAGCAGCACCCACTTGGTCCTCTGGGACGTGGTGTGTGGCGAAAAGGGAGGGCGGGTCAACAGTCGACGATGAAGGCCGAACACTCGTCAGCGGCACAGCGAAGGACACGAAGTCCGAGTGGTATAGCCACCCTCCTGAACCGATGTCTCGGGCACTGATGCAATCTGAGTTGTCTTGCCAGCCGGCGCCTTTTTATTCCGCGTCGGCCTCAGCGGCACCTCGTCGTCATCATCAGGAAGATCAATGACATGAGGAGGAGCTACAGGAAAAATCCAAAGTTAAAAACGGAAATCCGACCAAAAGCGAAACTACAGAGATCATACCAAGGTTAGAGGTGGCAGCATCTTCCATTTCCTGGTCTTCATTCCTGGCTAAGGTCTCGGAGGTAGCAGCACTGCAGATTTCAGAAATCAGTTGATTAGCCAACGAGTTGACCAAAAGTATGTCCATGCTAAACGAGAAAGCACAAGTTCTGTTGTTACCCGGAAATGGTGGGAATGGCCATCCTCATCTTGGGCAGGGCCTTCGTCGGCTTTGATGACGTTGCTCGGGGTTGCTTCGGCGCTTTTTCAGTCGGCGCCGGAGAGGTCGTCCGAGGGCGTTTAAATCGATTACGACGGTGCAAGATATCCTTGCCACGCTCGACCGCGGGGGTCATGGGTGTGCTTGGATCGCCTTTCCGTGTGAGGAGGGTCGATTTCTTCCTCCTCTTCCTCCTCCTCCTCTTCGCCGGAGCCATCGTCATCTTCGTCCTCCTCACCATCAGATTGCCATTCCTCCTGACTTTCGCCTCCGCTCCCCTCATCCTCCTCGACCTGTTCTTGCGCCCTGTTGGGCATCGAGTACATCTCAGTAGTGGCCTGGAAGACAACAAACAAGACAAAAGTCAGTCGACTGATTTTAAGCAAACAGGATGGAGAGAGCAGGATCACAGTCAAAGATGCAGGATTGGACCTTGTCTACTTCGTATGACTGGTCGAGTGGAGGAATCCTCCTGGCTCCTCGAGGATTTGTCCTTGTTTCCTGTGATGCTCGCCAGCCACCTTTCCAAAGATGGCATCCTCGACCTCCTCCGGGTGGATCCGAGTGGTGTCCTCAGTACCAGAGTACAACCACATCGGATGGTCTCGAGCTTGAAGCGGCTGGATGCGTCGTCGGAGGAAGACCTCCAAGAGATCCATGCCGGTCACTCCGTCTCGGATGAGCTGGACAACGCGTTCGACCAACACCTTAACCCGCGCCTTCTCTTCCGGGATCACCTTCAAAGAGGACGGCTTGCTCACTCGGTCCATGGAAAAAGGAGGGAGTCCGATCGCTCAAGGCGTCGGCTGGTCCTTGCGATAGAACCAAGTCGATTGCCATCCACAGATCGACTCGGGTAGGATCATGGCCGAAAAGAAATTTTTCCCTCATTTGAACCCCAAGACCCCCACACATCTGAATCACTTGAGTTCTCTCGTCACTTTCGGATTGGCCTTTTTCACCGTGCAGGGAGCGACAGTGAAAATGTGCTTGAAAAGACCCCAATGAGGCCGACAACCCAAGAAAGTCTCGCACAAAGACACGAAAGCAGCGAGATAGACGATGGAGTTGGGTGTGAAGTGGTGAAGTTGTGCCCCAAAGAAGTTCAGAAATCCCCGAAAGAAAGGGCGAGGCGGCAAAGAAAACCCGCGGTCAACATGGGTGGCCAAGAGGACACACTCACCCTCCTGAGGCTGCGGCTCCGACTCCTTCCCCGGGAGCCGCGCTGATCCATGGGGGATTGGTCCTTCATTGGCCAGGTCGTCAAGATCTTTCTGACGGATCATCGAGCAGATCCAGTCGCCCTGGATCCAGCCGTGCGGCAGGCCAACCCTTGATGAAGATCCGCCCCGACTGGTCGCCCTTCCCTTCGCCTTCGCCATCGCCTTCTTCGCCCGCTCCAAAGCCGCCGTCTTCTCCTTCACCATCGTCACCGGGCGGTTAAGACACGGAGCAAAGAAGCGCTGAGATGGAGGCGAACGCGGCGGATAAGTCAGAGGAAGAGGGAGGAGAAATGAGAGCGCACTGTTCAAAAACCCCCGTCTGGCGCCTTATATGAGGTTGCTTCCGAGTGACTGACTTGTAGGCCCGGGCGATCCTGTCAAATCCCGCAACAGTCACGCGCGTGATACGTGGCGAAAAAGGTGGCGCAGAGATCCAGGCGTTCCTGCCTTATCCCATCCGAGTACCGCGGCCTCCTCCGCCTCGCGCGCTTCCTGAAATTCGGATCCCGCTAAATCCGCGAACTGCAGAGTAACTTGTCAGACGGGAGATTTTCTCCGCTCTGTCGTTAGGAGATCTCCAAGTACAGAAAAGTCACTCGACGGATACAAAGAATGGATCAAGGTGACTGAAAAAGAAGTTGATGTCGTCACCTAAGTTCATTGATCCAGAACAAGACATGCTCATTGCACGAAAAGTGGGTCGGAAGAGTTCTCAACTCCTTCCCCACTCAAACCTCGATCCATTCGGGGGCTAATGATGAAGCCATGTACCTAGGGTAGGGTCATCGACCTGTCCAAGATACCCTCCCCAAGGAAATCTCTAGAAGAAACCACCTGTCAGTCGACCTAGAAGTATTTCACTCGACGGACTTGAAGACACTCGACTATGAAGCCAACCACTCGACCACCAGGAGATCTAAAGTCAGTCTGCACGCAAACGGTCAGTCATTAAGTAGCTTTTATGGTCATCATAGCACTTTATGTGGGCCGTTACCAGTAACCCCCGATCTTAATGTACTTTAATCCCTGCATAATCGAGGGCCGAGGGGTCCAGCGAACTCTATATAAGCCACCCCTCCTCGGTGTAAAGGGTTGGCACCCTTGTAACTTATACGCACATAATATCTGATCGACCGCCTCCGGGCTCCGAGACGTAGGGCTGTTACTTCCTCCGAGAAGGGCCTGAACTCGTAAACATCTTGCGTATACAACTACGCCATAGCTAGGATCTTGCCTCTCCATTCCTACCCCCCTATTCTACTGTCAGACTTAGAACCACGACAGATGCACCGGTGAATTTTGCACCAACTCTCGATGTGAGAAAGGGCAATGCACGGTACCAAAGAGGCTAGCAATGATGGAAGGGTGAGACTGCGTATAATCCATGGACTCAACATTAGTCATAAAGAACTCACATACTTATTGCAAAAATCTACAAGTCATCAAAAACCAAGCATTACGCGCATGCTCCTAGGGGATAGATTGGTAGGAAAAGACCATCGCCGTCCCCGACCGCCACTCATAAGGAGGACAATCAAAGAACACCTCATGTTTCAAATTTGTTACATAACGTTTACCATACGTGCATGCTACAGGACTTGCAAACTTCAACACAAGCATTTCTCAAATTCACAACTACTCAACTAGCACGACTTTGATATTATTACCTCCATATCTCAAAACAATCATCAAGCATCAAACTTCTCTTAGTATTCAACACACTCGTAAGAAAGTTTTTTACTAATCTTTAATACCTAGCATAATAGGATTATTTAAGCAAATTACCATGCTATTTAAGACTCTCAAAATAATCTAACTGAGGCATGAGAGATCAATAGTTTCTATAAAACAAATCCACCACCGTGCTCTAAAAGATATAAGTGAAGTACTAGAGCAAAACTATATAACTCAAAAGATATAAGTGAAGCACATAGAGTATTCTAACAAATTCCAAATCATGTATGGCTCTCTCAAAAGGTGTGTACATCAAGGATGATTGTAGTGAACTAAAAAGCAAAGACTCAAATCATACAAGATGCTCCAAGCAAAACACATATCATGTGGTGGATAAAAATATAGCTCCAAGTAAAGTTACCGATGGAAGTAGACGAAAGAGGGGATGCCTTCCGGGGCATCCCAAAGGCTTTTTGGTTCACTTAGATTATCTTGGGGGTGCCATGGTCATCCCCAAGCTTAGGCTCTTGCCACTCCTTGTTCCATAATCCATCAAAATCTTTCACCCAAAACTTGAAAACTTCACAACATAAAACTCAACAAAAATCTCATGAGCTCCATTAGCGAAAGAAAACAAAAGACCACTTAAAGGTACTGTAATGAAGTCATTATTTATTTATATTGGTTTTAAACCTACTATATTCCAACTTCTATATGGTTTATAAACTATTTTACTAGCCATAGATTCATCAAAATAAGCAAACAACACACGAAAAACAGAATCTGTCAAAAACAGAACAGTCTGTAGTAATCTGTAACTAACGCAAATTTATGGAACTCAAAAAAATCAGCAAAAATAGGACGACCTAGGCAATTTTTTTATTGATCAGCAGCAATTGGAATCATTATTTTATCACGTTCTGGTGATTTTTAACAATTATTTTAGTTAACAGAAAGTTTCTGGAAATTTCTGCAAGATCAAATAACTATCATCCAAGAAGATCCTATAGGTTTAACTTGGCACAAACACTAATTAAAATAGAAAAACACATCTAACCACAGGCTAGAACAAAGATTTATTCCTAAACATAAGTACAAAGCAAAAAACTAAAAATAAAATTAGGTTGCCTCCCAACAAGCGCTATCGTTTAACGCCCCTAGCTAGGCATAAAAGCGAGGATAGATCTAGGTATTGCCATCTTTGGTAGGTAATCCATAAGTGGCTCTCATGGTAGATTCATATGGAAAATTTTATTTTCTTCCTAGGGAAGTGTTCCATGCCTTTGTTTAATGGAAATTTGAATCTAATATTCCCTTCCTTCATATCAATAATTGCACCAACCGTTCTAAGGAAAGGTCTACCAAGAATAATAGGACATGAAGGATTGCAATCTATATCAAGAATGATAAAATCTACGGGCACATAATTCCTATTTGCAACAATAAGAACATCATTAATTCTTCCCATAGGTTTCTTAATAGTGGAATCCGCAAGGTGCAAGTTTAAAGAGCAATCATCAAAATCACGGAAATCTAGCAAATTGCACAAAGTTTTGGGAATAGTGGAAACACTAGCACCCAAATCACATAAAGCATAGAATTCATGATCCTTAATCTTAATTTTAATAGTTGGTTCCCACTCATCATAAAGTTTTCTAGGGATAGAAACTTCCAACTCAATCTTTTCTTCATAAGATTGCATCAAGGCATCAAAGATATGTTTAGTAAACGCTTTATTTTGACTATAAGCATGAGGAGAATTTAGCACGGATTGCAACAAGTAAATACAATCAATCAAAGAGCAATTTTCATAATTAAATTCCTTGAAATCCAAAATAGTGGGTTTAGCAACATCTAGAGTTTTGATTTCTTCAATCCCACTTTTATCAAATTTAGCATTAAGATCTAAAAACTCCGAATTCTTGGAACACCTTATAGGTAAAGGTGGATCATATTCAGTCCATCATTATCAAGATTCATATTGCAAAACAAAGATTTAATAGGGGACACATCAATAAATTTTAGCTCTTCATCTTTATTTTCATAGAAATTTGAAGAACACGCTTTCATAAAGCAATCTTTCTTAACACACATCCTAGTGGTTCTTTCTTTGCACTCATCAATGGAAATTCTCATGGCTTTGAGAGACTCATTGATATCATGCTTAGGAGGAATAGATCTAAGCTTTAAAGAATCAACATCAAGAGAAATTCTATCAACGTTCCTGGCCAATTCATCAACTTTAAGCAATTTCTCTTCAAGCAAAGCATTGAAATTCTTTTGCGAATTCATAAACTATTTAACACTAGTCTCAAATTCAGAGGGCATATTACTAAAATTTCCATAATAATTGTTGTAGGAATTACCATAATTATTAGAGGACTTACTAGGATAAGGCCTAGGATTAAAGTTTCCTCTATACGCGTTGTAGATTAAAGTTTCCTCTATACGCGTTGTTACCAAAATTATTCCTACCAACAAAATTCACATCCATAGATTCATTATTTTTCTCAATCAAAGTAGACAAAGGCATATCATTAGGATCATAAGAAACACTCTTAGTAGCAAATAATTTCATAAGTTCATCCATCTTTCCACTCAAAACAATAATTTCTTCCATCGCATGCACTTTTTTATTAGTAGATCTTTCAGTGTGCCATTGAGAACAGTTAACCATAATATTATCTAGGAGTTTAGTAGCTTCTCCTAAAGTGATTTCCATAAAAGTGCCTCCATGATCGAATCTAAAAGATTTCTAGAAGCAAAATTCAATCCGGCATAATTTTTTTGTATAATCATCCACAAATTCAAACCATGAGTAGGGCAATTACGTATCATTAATTTCATCCTCTCCCAAGCTTGTGCAACATGTTCATGATCAAGTTGTTTAAATTCATAATATCGTTTCTAAAAGAGATAATCTTAGCGGGAGGAAAATACTTAGAGATAAAAGCATATTTGCACTTGTTCCAAGAATCAATACTATTTTTAGGCAAAGACGAAAACCAAACTTTAGCATGATCTCTAAGCGAAAAAGGAAATAGCTTCAATTTAAGAATATCATTATCAACATCTTTCTTCTTTTGCATATCACACAAATCAACGAAGCTATTTAGATGAGTAGCGGCATCTTCACTAGGAAGGCCGGCGAATTGATCTTTCATGACAAGATTCAACAAAGCGGCATTGATTTCACAAGATTCAGTATCGGTAAGAGGAGCAATCGGAGTGCGAAGGAAATCATTATTGTTGGTATTGGTAAAGTCACACAATTTGGTATTATCTTGAGCCATCATGACAAGCAAGCAATCAATACACGAGCAAACAAAAAGCAAGCGAAAAAAAAGGCGAACGAAAAAGAGAGGGCGAATAAAACGGCAAGGGTGCAATGGGGGAGAGGAAAACGAGAGGCAAATGGCAAATAATGTAATGCGGGAGATAAGGGATTGTGATGGGTACTTGGTATGTTGACTTTTGCGTAGACTCCCAGGCAAAGGCGCGAGAAATCTTCTTGCTACCTCTTGAGCACTGCGTTGGTTTTTCCTTGAAGAGGAAAGGGTGATGTAGTAAAGTATAGTAAGTATTTCCCTCAGTTTTTCAGAACCAAGGTATCAATCCAGTAGGAGGCTACGCGTGAGTCCCTCGTACCTACACAAAACAATTAACTCCTCGCAACCAACGCGATAAGGGGTTGTCAATCCCTTCACGGTCACTTACGAGAGTGAGATCTGATAGATATGATAGGATAATATTTTTTTATTTTTGTGATAAAGATGCAAAGTAAAATAAAAGCAAAGTAAAAAGCAAAGGAAATAACTAAGTGTTGGAAGATTAATATAATGAAGATAGACCCGGGGGCCATAGGTTTCACTAGTGGCTTCTCTCAAGAGCATAAGTATTTTACGGTGGGTGAACGAATTAGTGTTGAGCAATTGACAGAATTGAGCATAGTTATGAGAATATCTAGGTATGATCATGTATATAGGCATCACGTCCGAGACAAGTAGACCGACTCACACTGCATCTACTACTATTACTCCACTCATCGACCGCTATCCAAAGATGGATCTAGAGTATTAAGTTCATGGAAACAGAGTAACGCCTTAAGCAAGATGACATGATGTAGAGGGATAAATTCATGCAATATGATAAAAAACCCATCTTGTTATCCTCGATGGCAACATTACAATACGTGCCTTGCTGCCCCTACTGTCACTAGGAAAGGACACCGCAAGATTGAACCCAAAGCTAAGCACTTGTCCCATTGCAAGAAAGATCATCTAGTAGGCCAAACCAAACTGATAATTCGAAGAGACTTGCAAAGATAACCAATCATACATAAAAGAATTCAGAAAAGATTCAAATATTGTTCATAGATAATCTTGATCATAAACCCACAATTCATCGGTCTCAACAAACACACCGCAAAAAGAAGATTACATTGAATAGATCTCCACGAGAGAGGGGGAGAACATTGTATTGAGATCCGAAAAGAGAGAAGAAGCCATCTAGCTACCAACTATGGACCCGAAGGTCTGAGGTAAACTACTCACACTTCATCGAAGAGGCTATGGTGTTGATGTAGAAGCCCTCCATGATGGATGCCCCCTCCGGCGGAGCTCCGAAATAGGCCCCAAGATGGGATCTCGTGGGTACAGAAGGTTGCGGCGGTGGAATTAGGTTTTTGGCTCCGTATCTGATCGTTTGGGGGTACGTTGGTATATATAGGAGGAAGAAGTACGTCGGTGGAGTATCGTGGGGCCCATGAGGCTGGAGGGCGTGCCCTGGGGGGTTGGGCGCGCCCCCCTACCTCGTGGCCTTGTGGAAGCTTCTCTTACGTAGGGTCCAAGTCTCCTGGATCATGTTCGTTCCAAAAATCACGCTCCCGAAGGTTTCATTCTGTTTGGACTCCGTTTGATATTGTTTTTCTGCAAAACTCTAAAATAGGCAAAAAACAGCAATTCTGGGCTAGGCCTCCGATTAATAGGTTAGTCCCAAAAATAGTATAAAAGTGGATAATAAAGCCCAATGTTGTCCAAAACAGTAGATAATATAGCATGGAGCAATAAAAAATTATAGATACGTCGGAGACGTATCAGTAGGCCTCTCTCCTCCTCCACACATATACCAGCCATTGTACCTCCAAAGTTAATAAGGCCTCCCCCCACCACCACACACCGATAGTCGAGCGTTGTAGGTAGGTATCCATGCCACAGAGACAAACTACACCTGTCCCCTCTCATGTTCTAGTAGGCCAGCCACCCTATATCATTGACGTGGGCACACATAAATTCGATGGCACTCTTTATCGATCGCGCGCGCGCACACACACACACATCATCCCTCTCCTCGATTCTATGGATACCTCAAGCTGATGATACCTCCACTCTCTTCTCGTGATCGCCCCCTCTCTATATATATATATGATATATCCAGGACTCTATTTTCAGACACATTGCATATGTCACATTTTTTGATTGACACCCCCCCAAACACTCATGAACCCACACACTATATCTCTCTACGTTTGTATCTCTCTCACACAACCCCACGTAGGTGGTGTACGTACACGAAGAGAATAGGTGCACGTACTCACGCTTCGTGCCCAGCCACACCTGCGCGGGTACACGGTGGAGCTCATTTCTATACGAAATGGCAGCCCACATGCTAATTTGAACGCGTGTAGCAATTGTTTACCTACAGAGGTCGTGTACCATGCGTGCACGAAACAAAGTACGACTTGATGCGTTGGCGCATTATTTTCAAATATAGTTATATCGCTCAATGGCACGTACACAGAATATAAAACGATTTTTATGGAGAAAAAGGTAGTCCGCTCCACCATATACAATGGAGCCCGCCTGCCTGGGTTTGTCTCTCTTCAGAGTATCTCACACAAGGTGGCGGTGGCCTCTCTCTCTCTCTCTCTCTCACCATTGGTCACTGATCCGGCTGCATCCCGTCCGCTGGCGGAAAGGGAGGATGTGCATCATTTCTCCGTTCGACAGCGCCGAGGCAGCACGTCTCGATCTGCGGTACCCGCCGTTCTCCGTGGCCAAGCTCCGGCGCGGTAGGGCCTACGCCACCTGCTCGCTGCCGCAGTATGGGCAGATCCCGCCCGCCGCCGCTCACCTAGTTACATCCCGATGACCCCCAGGTATCCCCTCCGGCCTTGCTCCACTGCCCCTCTTCCCACATCGCTGCATGTGGATCTAACATAGTTCTTTGCCCAAAACGTAGCTCGTCCGGCGTACTTTCCATATTGCAATCTCGTCCTCACACCGTTTTAGAAAAACACAACCGGGTTGTTATCTTCCCTTAGGACATGGAATATGCTTCTTTTTTTCGTCGCATGTGTCATCAACTATTATTGGCCAGTAATTGTTTCCTTTCTACCTATTTTTTGCAAACAGGGCTATCCATTTCACCTTGTTGCTATTGCGACTTTTGGTGAACTGCACAAATCACTTTTTTCTTAAGAGTGTTTTGTGCAGTTGTACTAAAATGTCACATGGGCAACGTCTACATTTCAGTGCGACTGCACAAAGGGAGATTGGTTTTGCTCTATCCTCCTCATCCAACTCCGAGCCTAATCTTCTCCAACTATTTGCTTAATCTTCTCCAACTATTTGCTTAATCTTCTCCAACTAGTTAGTCTTAAGAGAGACTGCAAAGGTGACCGACTTCTATGTGTGTGTTTATTGTTTCATCAGCAGTCCTCTATTATCGTAATCACACTTAATATCTTTGGAACAGGGACGCTCAACTCTATTTTAGTGGAACTGCACAAAATGATCGGAATGTTGCATGCTCCAGATAGCTACTTTTTTCCCAACATGCCTTGTTGATTTAGACAGAGCTTGCGGGACGTTCTTGCCAATGAAAGCATGGATCAATTTTAATTTAACTACTTCTCACAACATTGTCTTCAGTTGTGATGTAAATATTAGCTGTGATCTGCTAATCACTGAGATGCATTAGCAAGGAAGTTAGTTTTTTATTGTTTCCGAAAGAGCATCGATGGCAAGACACACGAAACAAAAGATGAAAGCTCAGAGCATTGTAGAATTTCATGTCGCTGAAAAATTATTTGTATAGTACGTCAATTATGTAAACAAATGCTGGAATCTTGATAGCATTTCCAGAAGCCTCTTCAGCATCCGGGTCCATGTGCCATGCACAAAATTATACTTCCTCCGTTCCTAAATATTTATCTTTTTACAAATTTCAAATGGACATACTTTAGAGTGTAGATTCACTCAGTTTGCTTCGTATGTAGTCACTCGTTGAAATCTCAAGAAAGACAAATACTTCGTAGTATATTTAAGAAAGGAGGGAGTAGTGCACAACCGCATGGGAGACTCAGCCCGGTTATTGCGCCGCACTAATAGTGAGTAGTAATGAGCAATCAAATCATAAGCCCCACCTTTCCGACTGTAAGTTGCTCGGAAGAAGCAACCATCAATACGCTCTAAAGTCTCCCTGGTGGTGGAAATACATGGAGAGAAATGCATCTGAATGAAGCGCGCCCTGTAAACTGTGGCGGAGGGAGGAGTAGTGTGAGGCCCTGTTTGGATCACCGTTTCTCTTTTGAATACACTTGTAAAAAATAAACACCTGCGCCCGTCGTTTCAATTCTGGCTGCACAACGGCCAGTAACTTACATGTGTAAGTTATATGCCTCTGTATTGAAATACAACCATTCCAAGCATGGCCTAAAGGTGGAAAACCAAGTACGTGTATGGCCAGTCGGTCAATGCACTTCCTCTTGGCATATCACTGACATGGGGGACCGAAGTGTGAGCAAACTGATTTCAATTGATGGCAAAATGGCCAACCCGCCATTCCTTGAGAGAGACGAGGAGCGAGAACACACGGACGGGCTTGCACGGAGGCCAAGATATATTCGAGCATGGTTGATCGATATCATCATTACATGTTCGATGTTTTTTAACACTACCATTGGGCTGCCATTTTCCACCCTTCTCCTGAATAAATGTGTACTTTATCAGAGTTTAAAATAAAATAAGAGTGCAGATGCTCCACCATGCAGTTCTAGTAGTAGTACTACTCGTACAACTATAAATCTTGCGCTTGGCTCTTCGCCTCTTCGTGAAGTTGAACAATGATGGTACTCCGCATGTTGGGTACTGCAGTGTATGCCTGTGGCAATCTGACACCGAATGAACTGATGCATGTCCGCCGCCTGGGCGAGGGTAGGTTGCATTAGTCAAAAGGCGTAAGCGAACTTCACCTTGTCCTGCAAGCTTCTCCTCGTTCTGCAAGTTGATGGTACACACCAAAAAGTAGTTCTAGTCCATACTCCCTCCTTTCCGGTTAATATGGCTTAATTTTTTTGCGGGTAAATGAGAGGGCTTTATTCATATATAAGCATTCTTAGGATGATCAGCCAAGAGACCGGTCACTAGGAAGCGCGGTAACCCACAAAAAAAAAGAAGGAAGCGAGGTGTTTCATCTAGCCAGCTCTCGGCCACATACAAAGTGCAGCAAGCACGGTTCGCACAAAGATGCGCCGCAAGGTTTGTTGACCTGTTTACATGCTGAATAACAAAAAAAGAGGAAATATTACCGAGCGCTCCTATTTATAAAAGGTTCTAAGCCAGAATTAAGCGAGAATTGTGGCGAGTGTTCCATGCAATCAACTTCCATTATAACATGCGAGAACCCTCGAAGAGAACCAAATGTGTTGAAGATTGCTTTATCACATTTTTAAAATATAATAAGAGTGTAGACGCTCCTCCATCTGGTTCCTAGTATAGTATAGTACATACCTCTATAGTAGTAGTACTAGTACTAGTAAACTTTGCGCTTGGCTGTTCGCCTCTTCGGGAAGTCGAACAATAATACTAGTACTAGTATAGTGTATGCTTCTGGCAATCTGACACCGAATTAACTGTTGCACGTCCACCGGCCGAGCGAGGGAGAGCTTGCATTAGTCAAAAGTTTATCCTTGTCCTGCGAGCCACCACGCGCAAGCTTCTTCCGTCCTGCAAGCTTCTCCTCGTTCGACAAGTTGACGGGACACAACAAAGTAATGTTAGTCCATACTGCCTCCTTTTCGGTTAATATGGCTTAATTTCAAACGAGATAAATACACTGTCTGTCACTGTATATTTGTAAAACTACGGTCAATGGACTTCATAATACGCTCATTGCGCTCAATATATACATTTTCCGGTGTTTATACGGTCACTAGCTCACCCTGGCTGAGTATGTGTGTGCATGCACGTGTAGGTTGAGCACTTGAGCGTGACCGTGTGTGTTCCGTCGTGTGCTCGGATATGCATGCATTAGGGCGTCGCGCCCGTTTTTGCGTCCATGTGTACGTGTGACTGTTGCATGCATGCACGAGGTTGTAGTCCCTTACATTCACATGTTCATAAGTCAATGCTTTGTCAAAACGTTGCATGCAAGGTTTAATCATTCGTTGTTCACTCATGCATTCCCAATATTAATACGTTGGTATAGACAATTTCTTGAGGAAAACGAGTCCATGAATTGAGTACAAAGGGGACCAATAAGCCAGGACGGAGGGAGTACCAGTAGTGAACCGAAAGGAGGGAGTAAGTACTAGTAGTACAGTACTACGTAACAACACGCAGTAACAAAATTCCTCTATGCACATCCTGTCTACTCGCGTGTCATGCAAGAAAATAGAGATAAGTACAAGTGAGACTCAGGAACAGTCATACATGTAGGGGGAGTACGTGTAGGGGCCACTAAGGAGTAGTCAAATCATAGAGTAAGTTAGTCGGAAGAAGCAACCATCATTTCACTCTTCAGTGACACGTACGCAATATAAAATGGTTGATATGGAGAGAAAAAGAAAACCACTATATATACACTAGCAGGAGCCTAAGCTACAACCCTACTTGCTTGGGTTTCTCTCTTCACAAGCATAGAACAATGGTGGCCACACCGCTGGTCACATATCCGGCCTGATCCCTCCACTGGGGGAAGGGAACAATGTTCTGTGTAGACGTGGTCGACATTGGCGAGGGAGAGAACACACAGTCGGTGCGTCCCAATCGGGGGTCCCCACGGTATGGGCTGATGCCGCGTCCCAACCGCCCTTCTAGTTACAGCCCGACGTCCCAGGTAGTACATCTTCCTTTTGGAGCCGGCTTGCTCCACTTCCGCAGCTCCCCACGTAGCTCCATCTCCATGTCGATCTTTCTCTACTTCTACCGGCTTCTATTTGTGATGAGTTTATGTCTCGTGAACTAATGCCAGTACTATTATTCTAATCACACTTCTTCAATATCTTTGCCATCAGGGATGCTCAGCTCAATTTTAGTGGAACTGCACAAAAGCATCGCATGATCCGAGCGTGCCAGCCGTCTTTCCTTCGACATGTTCTACCTAGCCAGGAAATTAAATCATGTTTAGGGTTTAGGGTTTAAGTCATAGTGACCCCATCAGTAGTTTTTATTTTGTACATGCTCTCACAACTTTTGTCTTTAGTTGTGAAGTAAATATTGGCTATGATCCGTGAATCATTGAGATGCATCGGCATGCGTGTTAGTTTTCCTTTGTATTTAATGGAATGTTGTAACGGGGCAACCTTGGAGTAGAATGAAAATGGAGTGGAAAGTTTCCGTTTTTCCAGAGAAAAAATGGAAATGGAGAGAAACCAACGTTTGTTTCGTTGGATCGCGCCATGGAACAAAACCAACGTTTAAATCACGTCTGTCGCGTTCATGTCTCACCCTCCTCCATGGCTCGACCCGACACGGTCGCTCGGCATGCCACTCACTGCAAACCGAGTATACGATAACTTTCCCGCCTACTTGTCGATGGATCGCGCCATGGAGTACTAGCACTACTGGAAGAGATTGACAAGCTATAGCACGGACTCCCAAGAACTTTTTACATGCATGTTGTGGCCATCTATTGCGACGCTTGAACGCGGAGCAGTCGCGTGCATCGGGAAGCTGCGCGGGCGACGCTCTCTCAGCCGACGCGCCACTTCAATGCCGGCGCCAGTGAGAGGTCGCGTCCGCTCTGGCCGGGCATGGATGTGGCACTGACCGTTTCGGGCAGGAAGCACGCGCGGGTGATGAAGAGGGTTCGGGTTGGTCAGGAGCAGGCGTGGCAGCGGTCCGGACGCCCGCAAACAAGAGATGTTGTACGTTAATATTGTTGCATATATAATTAACAACGTAAATAATGTGCCAGTTGGAAAAATATGATTGGAGATGGAGATGGAGATGGAATTTTATGTAAACACGGATATGCATGTCTATGTGTTTTTTTCGCGGGAACAAACTTGTATTACTCACGTAACCTGGCTACACTCGGAGTTACAAAGTTCGACAATGCCATCTGGGCCTGAACCTAGCCAAACAGCGATATGGCCACTAGTCCTACCATAATGAGCTAAAGTATGACTCACAATGTTGTTGTTTCGTCGAACATGAGCAATACAAGTATTTAAGAGCGCCACGAGCGATCTAATCTCAAAACCAAACCGAGATTTATCAAGATCTTCATTCCTAATCCTCACCATATTTGTAGCTTCAAGGCAGTCGGTCTCGATATTGATATTTGGAGCTTAGACTCTCCATGCACTTTATTATATTAATATAATTTACCATAGAAATACGGTGTGTGGGTCAAAAAAAGATTACTCCACTGCAATGCGAGCGACAAACCCTCTCTGATGGCCAACAATTCTACTTCTAGTGCGTTCGCGCAATAACACAAGCTTCTACATGAAGAGAAAATTATAGCACCCCCATGATCCCTTAGTATCATGCATGTACCAGTAGTTCCGTTCTCTAGCAAGAAGGAACCATCCGTATTCAGTTTTACCCGGCCATCCTCAGATGCATGTCTATGTCTATGTGTGTGTGCGCGATGCCTTTGGCGACCTGGAAGCGGGGGCGTCTTTTCGATCGAGTTTTCTTTCTTGGTATGTTAAAAAGTTGTCCGCCAGTTTTCGTTTCTTTTTTCCGGTAACGCGCGTATTCTATTTAAAACCACTGCTATGGAGAGATTTTTTACTCCATTATATATATAGCCTCTTGTTTAATAGGGTTTCTCATCTCTCGCTCTCTCACCCTCTCCATATCAAAACAAGATGACAGTGTCCACTCTATCTCTCTCCTCACCGGTGGTCACAGATCCGGCTGAATCCCATCCGCTGCAGGAGGTGAGGAGGTGCAGCGTTGACATTGTCGCCGTCGGTGATGGAGGAAGCCGATGTGCACCATCCTCTCGGATCCAGCGCTGGCGCGGACGAAGGTCCTCCGCGCCCTTGTTCGCTGCCGTCGTGTGGGCAGATCCCGCCCGCCCACCTAAGCGACATCTCACAAACCTGAGGTATAACTTCTTGTACTGGTCCAGCTCCCCAGGTCGCTGCATGCGGGTTTTCTTCTATGCGACTACTCCCCAGCTCCCCATGTATAGTAGCTAGGGTTCGTCGGCTGGTCCAACATCTCCTACTATTATAGAGGAAATGCCACTCAAAAAGTTGTCCTGATTTATGCCTCGGTGGAGGTATACATGTTGTTTCGACAAAAAGTACATGGTGGTTGTGCGGTCATTGTCCATATGCTCCTATTGCTGCTGCTAATCTAATACTATCACTGGTTAAATGAAGAAATGCTTTTTTTCTCGGGTATCCTGGTTTAGTTCCCATCAAGATAATCATGATGCTTCTATTTGTTGGTGTACTTTTCATTAATTCTTATTGACAATTGAGATGTCGTTGTTAATCTTGTACCACTGCCAAAACAAAGTAACAACACTATATCCCTTTTTTATATTTTTGCAAACAACGATGCGTATCTCCATACCCGGGCATGTCCTCCTCAATTTTAGTGGAACTACACAAAATTGGATGGCCATTGTTGTTCCGCCTCACTGTCCTCTGCCACGTGGTTCTTCCTTCCTCGAGCTTGATTAATGAGAAGAAATAGACCACGATGAGGATTTGTCAAACTTCATAGGTTCCTCACCCAAACTTGATGCCAAATGGATGATGCATCACCATGATGACCTATCGATGCTCATGGTTGCGCCTCATGGTTGCGTCGGCTGGTGAAGCTGAACGATTTTCCACGAAAAACAAGTTGTCTTCCATCAGTGCTCTTTGCTTGTTACCCACAAAGATGATATCCTTCATTAGTTCACCTTGGTTGCGTTGGAGACGCAGTCGTCTTTCACGTTGGTGCAATTTTATCAAACAATTAGCTATAAACGAAATGTTTCCTCGAAGAAGGATCAACGTTGGTACTACGAGCATAAGTTTTGTATTGATTTCTGAGACTTCTCACAAGTTTGTCTTCAGCTCCCCTGTAATTTTATTTGTCGAGCTATTAACTTTGATTAAAAATGGTGTGGACTACAAACCTGGATGGACATAGTAGCCCTCCATTTTTATTTACTCTGCATATTAGATTTTATTGAAGTCAGACTTTGTAAAGTTTGACCAAGTTTAGGCCGAACACAACAAACCTAATTATTGAGAGAGGGCAAACTGTACATACTCTCAAACCTTTCTGATAACTGAAATTAAAATTCTTTATTTGTACACACTCTCACACGTTTCCAATAACTTTGCGCATGTGTGATTGTTCACTTAAGGGAGGGTAGTGTACGGCACGTGAAGGAAAGGAAGTGCGACCAGGACGCGTGGATCGTTAGTTCATCGGAAGTAGTAGTTTTCTTCACTGGTACGTTAAATAAAGAGTTTTGTTTCATACTTACACAATTTAAAATGATTGTTATGGAGAGAATAAGAAAACCACTCTGCTATCTATTAGTAGTATACACGAGTACTATATGGACGCAGCTTCATTGACTTAGTGCACCTGCCTTTGGGTGTATGACAGGTGGGCCCAAAATGTGGCTGGCCCACCTGTCATACAGCCAAAGGCAAGTGCAGTTAAGGCACCGGAGCTCAGTCCGTAATACAGTATATATGTAGTACACTATATAAGCTGGAGCCTTAGCGCTTGTTCGCTAGAGTTTGCACTCTCCACACTCTCGCCGCACTACATATGTATACACGCTGGAGGCTCAGCGTTCCTTTGCTAGGGTTTGCTATATTCACAGTCTCTCACCCTCTTCACCAGATCTAAACAAGACTGCGTTGTGGCCTCTGTCTCTCTCACCCCCCCTCACAGCTGGTGAAGGAGGCGTCCGGATCCCGTCCCACCAGGAAGGGGAGGAGGTGCAGCATTCACTCTATCGCCTTCGGCGAGGGAGGTAATCCACTACCGGCTGCGCTTTTGTCTTTCACCCAGCGCCTATGCAGGAGGGCCACCGACCCCTTCTTCCTCGCTGTTGTACGTAGTGTGCGCAGATCCGGCCTCCCGCCGCACGCCTTGCCACATCCCGACGACCCTAAGGTATAAGTTTCTTTGAAACCGTCATTGCTCTAGCTGCATGCGGATCTTTTTCGATTCTATAGTCGAATCTGGGTCTTGGTTCAAAGAGGAAAGAAGGGTGCGGTGGGGTGGAGCATGAATCTAGGACGTGGTTCAATGAGGAAAGGAGGGAGGGAAAGTAGTATAGACTAGCTATCCAACCGCTTTGTTGGTCGAAAATGGAAAAAGGGGGTAACCCAGTACACACATCTGTAAGGAACCGATCTCTTTGTTGAAAAGGGAAAGAAACTGGGGGGGGGTCGGGTAGTTTGTGCAGGACTAGATTTGCTGCCCTCGCATAGGAAAAAGTTTGAAAGAGAACAAATATGGGACCAACGCAGGTATGCTACTTGGCTACATACTCTGCATCACCCATTTATACATGTGGATGCACATGGTGCTGGCATGTCCCATGTCCATGTCATGTCCCATACAACTATTTTGATGTTGTTAATCTAAGAATGCTTCTGGAAAATTGAAGCAATGCCATTATTAAAAGTAAATTACATTCTTAATGAATGTTGTTTTAAGAGAATGTCTCTGTTAATATGAATTAATGCAACCGTTTTAGAAATGCTACTATCCTACTTTGTTTTCCATCATGATAAGTTAGATCCATCTTTTTGTCGCCGTTTGTTTCATCCTCCTTTATTGGCCAGTAATTGTTTCCTTTTTTGCCTCTGTTAAAACAGGGATATCTATTCAACTTGTTGCCTAGCAAACTTAAATGTCACACCGGTGACTTTGCTTGATTTCAGTGCAACTGCACAAAACGAGATTGGATTTCCTAATCATGTTGGCAGATTCATAGGTGATCTTGTGTGCGTCATGACAGGTTGGTACTTGCCTTCATCCACATGATCGTGCAGTGTGTTTTGAGATGTTGTGCTACTTGTATTGGTACTGTTTTAAATAAATGTTGAATTGAAGCTATTGTATTGCTGTCTTTTCCCATTATGTAGTGAACAAAAATGCGACCAACCGAGAGATGATGCTTGTTGCTTTGTTACCACAAACTCTGCATCACCCCGTTTATAAGTAAATGGAAGCACATGTTGTGGTTGCGCCCAATCTGCCGTGGAACTGTTTATGCTTTTTGTTAATCTAATGCCGTTGGTAAAATTAAGCAATGCCACTCTCGGAATTAACTACTGAATCTTAGTTCAAAACTGCAACACTTGTTAGGGATCAGCGGGAGTACCATTTCTATTAGGGATCGGCCGGAGTACATATTTAAGAAATGTATTGTTCAGATAATGTCTCTGTTATTATATATTAGTTACAGTGTTTTACAAATGGTACTATCATGCTTTATAGTTCTTTCTACATGTTTAACCAAGGTATTGTTAAGATAATGTCTCTGCTAAAATGAATCAGTTGCATTGTTTTAGGAATGGTACTTTTCTGCTTTGTCGTTCTTTATACATGTTGAAACAAGGCATTGTTAAGATAATGTCTCGGTTAATATGAATGAATCACACTGATTGAGAATTGCTACTCTCCTACTTTGTTTCCCATTAAGATAAGGTAGATCAATAGATGTTTTTCTTTAGGGAGTACAAGTCATCAACCGTTATTTCTCAGTAATTGTTTCCCTTATACCTATTGTTGCTTACGGGGATATCAAAATTAAAGCTCGGTTTTATTCCGACTTTGATTTTAGTTGAACTGCACAAAAGGAGCCAATGTTTCTAAGGAAAACTGCTGCATTAGTAGGTCCAGTTGGTCTTACCACTTTGCAGAAAGAAGCAGTCACTGTTTGCGCTACATTACACAAGGAATGATCGAGAAGCTTTATAGAGTATTAGTAGACGCTAGTGACATGACTAGTCTGCAGAGAGCATAGGAAACTCTACAACACGTGGAGTGCACTGGGCAAAAAGTGCCCAAACAAGTACAAGAAGCTAGGACAGGATCCAAATCTGTCAGTGTCATTCTAAGCAACAATGATGGGGCATCTGGGTATGGTAATCTGTTTACCGTACTTTCAGTTTGTTAGTCCACCGATTGGTGGGTTGACACTGGGGCCAATATGTAACGCCCCGGATTCGATGCGCCAGGTGTCTGCCAGTTGTTCGTTGTCTTTGCCATGTCATGTGCTTGCGTGTTGCACTTTGCCATGTCATCATATGCATTTCATATCATGTCATCATGTGCATCTCATTTTGCATACGTGTTCGCCTCATGCATCCGAGCATTTTCCCTGTTGTCTGTTTTGCAATCCGGCACTCCTATGTTCCCCGGCGCCCCCTTTTGCCTCTTTTCGTGTGTGGGTATTAAACGTTCTTGGAATGGACTGAGGTGTGCCAAGCGGCCTTGGTATAGCACCGGTAGACCGCCTGTCAAGTTTCGTGCCATTTGGAGGTCGTTTGGTACTCCAACGGTTAACCGGGTAACCGCAAAGGCCTCTTTTGGGTGCAGCCCAACACCCCCTTCAAAGTGGTCCAAAACCCAGCAAACTCCCCTCCATGCTCTCGGTCGTTCGATCACGATCGTGTGGGTGAAAACCGCTCTCCATTTGGAGTCTCCTAACTCCCTCTACCTATATATATGTGCCCCTCCCCGAATTTTTCGTGGATGAATCCCCCCTAACCCTAAAAACCTTCCCCGCCGCCACCGGACATGTCCGCCGCTTGCCGGACGTCCCGCGCCGCCGCCCGGACCAGTGAGACGCCGCCACCTGTCCCAGGTCAACCGCTCCCACGCTGCCCGCCAGCCGCGGCCCGGCCTCATGGCCCGGCCGCCGCCGCCCGTGCCTCTGCGCGCGCCCTGCGCTGCCTTCCCCGCCCGGCCCAGCCAGGCTTCGCCGGGCCGCGCCTCACGCCGCCTCTCCGCCGCCCCTCATCGCTGGCAGCCGAGCCGCCTCGCCGCGGATCCGGCCGCGGGAAGGCCGAATCCGGCGCCCCCTCGCCGGCCCCCTCCTCTCCAGCGCCCTCTTCCCCATCTCCGGCCTTCTTCCTCGTCTCCCGCGCCGTCCTGCTGTCCCGCCGAGCTCGCCGGCGTGCAGCTCCGGCGATCCTCGAAGTCCGTGCCCGCAGCCCTAGATACAGATCCAGAAGAGGTTGACCCCGAATATTTTGCATTATCATGCCATCTTCGTCGCATCATAACTTGCTGCATACTGCTCCATTTAGTGCGTGTAATATGTCAAAATGTTCGCTGCGAGATGCTATACATTTTATTCCATTGAGTCATGTTCATTTGAGTCAATCTTGATGCCTGAATCTTTGTTGCAAAAGTGTTATATGATGTTAACCTGCTGAAACTGTTATAACCTGATGATTTGTCATTTTTGTTGCATTTGATGTGTGCATCCTATGAGCATGAGCTCTACATGTGTTTTGTGATACATCATTCCATATTCACAGTGGTGCCATCCATGTATTTTTGTGGGTCTTGTAGTGAGTACATCAAGCTTGTTATGTAGAGTACTTGCTGTTGCTGTTTTGCTAGGCTGATTCTGTTATATTATGATGCTACGTAAACCTGCTGCTACAAGTCATTGTGTGCATAATCTGGAGATATTCACTAAGGATGTTTTGTTATACATGTCTTGCTCTATCCATCCATGCCCCTGGTTGCATTTATAGTCTGCTGTAACTTGTCGTAATCTTGCTCTCAAATTGCTAAATAATGTTGTTGTCAGCCTCTTAACATTAAGTTCAATGTTGCCATGATTGTTTCTAGTGATCCATGCACTCTATTGACTTTCTCTTGCCATTCTTAGCTTCATAAACATGTCTTCTTACTGTTGGGTACCTTGTCATGCCATGTATTGATTTGTGGTGAGTGGTACAAGCTCATCAACATGCCTACTTATCGTTGTTCCTGCCATGTTTAAATCTATAATATAACTTGCTATGTTTACATGGGTGCCATCATATCTTCTTATCCTTTTTGGCTCATGGTCATTAAAGGACTTTTGTTCTATGCAATTAGTAGATTCATGCAATTGATTTTTTTGCCATGATAAGCGCCTTTAGCATGTTGTTTGATAGCTCTAAACATTGCAACCTGATGTTATTTCTGCAAAGTCTGAAACTGTTAGTATTTGCAATCTTGTCATGTCATTTTGAGCATGTTCTAGTGATTTCTGGAGATAGCTCAGTGTTCATGTTTTGTCATGTTTTACCTGTAATTCACGTCCATGTCTTTTGTTACCATGTTAAGATGCTGTAGCTTGTTGTTTAGGTGCTTGCAATATGCCTAGTTGCTGTTTTGGACAATTTGTCCTTTAAACTTGTATAGAGTATGTGTTGAACCGTTGCTCCGTTTTGAGTGTGCTCTATATTAAACTTGGTTAGAATTGCATGTACTTTCATATTATCATGTTGCATCCTTGTTTTTAGGTGTTTGCTTGATGTTTGAGTACCTTTTGCATCAATGCCATGTTTAACTTGTTATGCTCATATCTTCTAGGCCGTAGCTCCGAATTAAATGAACTTTATATGTAACTTGACTAGAATTTCGTGTAGATCATCTTGGTGCATCTTAACTTGCTGTTTAACAACTTGAATATAAGGTTTATGCAGATCTGGACCAATTTCGAAATATGCATATGAGGACTTACCGGAATTGTTATATGTTGTTTCCGGCCTCATTTAAACTTGCCTTGATGTGTTGCTCTTATTTGCATCATCTTTTGCCATGAGTAGCTTCATGTAGTCTTGTCTTGCATCATGCTTGTTGTGCATCATGTCTTGTCTATGGGTGGTGTGTTTACTATGTTGTGTGCTTCTTCTCGATAGTTCCCGTTTTCGTTGCGATCGTGAGGATTCGTTCGTCTACGCTTGGTTCGTCTTCGTGGCTTCATCTTCTTCATGGACTCGTTCTTCTTCCTAGCGGGATTTCAGGCAAGATGACCGTCACCTTGGATCTCATTACTATCATTGCTATGCTAGTTGCTTCGTTCTTTCGCTATGCTGCGCTACCTATCACTTGCTGCTCAAGCCTCCCAAATCGACATGAACCTCTAACCTTTGTCACCCTTCCTAGCAAACTGTTGTTTGGCTATGTTACCGCTTTGCTTAGCCCCTCTTATAGCGTTGCTAGTTGCAGGTGAAGATGAAGATTGCTCCATGTTGGATTATGTTTATGTTGGGATATCACAATATCTCTTATTTAATTAATGCATCTATATACTTGGTAAAGGGTGGAAGGCTCGGCCTTATGCCCGGTGTTTTGTTCCACTCTTTCCGCCTCTAGTTTCCGTCATATCGGTATTATGTTCCCGGATTTTGCGTCCCTAACGCGGTTGGGTGATTTATGGGACCCCCTTGACAGTTCGCTTTGAATAAGACTCCTCCAAAGAAGGCCCAACCTTGGTTTTACCATTTGCCTCACCACCACCTACCTTTCCCTTGGGAGTAATTAACCCAAGGGTCATCTTTATTTAGCCCCCCGGGCCAATGCTTGTCTAAGTGTTGGCCCGAACCGAAGATAGGCTACGGGGCCCCTCAAACTTCGGGTCTGGGTTTTACTCGTAGGATGTCTCATCCGGTGTTGCCCTGTGTGACGCCCGGGTAATTAAGCTACAGAAATCCCACGTTAACGGTGCCACGTCACCCCGGTTGCTATTGATAATATCGCGTTGGATCAAAACCATTTCAAAATTCAATTTCAAATTAATGTCAGCGATAAAAGTTTTTCAAAATTTAAAACAAAAATGTTCGGGTTGTACTAAATATTACATAGATAAATATGGTGCAGTAAACACATTTTTATAAAAGGCCTAAATAATTTAAAATTATTTAAAACAGAAAAGTAAATAAATAATATAAAAGAAAAAACAAAGAGAAAAACTAAACTAACAAAAAATAAAAAGAACCCCCCACTAGGCCCACAACCCAGTGGCCTCAGGCCAACCAGCCCGGCCCAGTGCGCCTATAGCCCCTCAGGCGACCAAACCCTAATCGCTACCACCCCACTCCCTCGTCCCCCACTCTCTCGCGCCGCCTCCCTCACGCACAGCACACACACACGCATCGCCGCCACCACAACCCGGAGGACCAGGCTCGAGCCTCGCACCGTCCGGCGACCAAGGTTGCAGCGGATGAGCCGCTTCGCCCGGTGATTTAACTCCTCCTCCTGCGCCATTCTTCCACCCCGAGCAACCACCCGGCGACCGCGCCTGCGCCGCTGGAGCTCCATGAGCCTCACCGGAGCCACCCAGTCGCCCCCTTGCCGTCACCATCGCCTGGAGGACCACGTCGTCGGACGCCATCTCCCCCGTCCTCTTCGTCGTCGACCAGCCCGACGTCGACCCCGTCGCCGCCGTCCTCTCCGTCGCCGATGCCGCCTCGCCGGACCTCCCCGAGCCCACTGCCTAGTCCCCACGATCGCCGGTGAGGCCCCCGGCCTCTTCTCTTCCCCTGTCCCCGTATGCACGCGCTCGCGACCACCGCCACTGTTAGCATCGCCGTCGGCCACCGCGAGCCCGCTGCCCCTCGCCCTGTGCTGCTCCCCACGGCGCCCGCAGCACCGTCGGCGCTCCTCCTCGTCGTGTCCACCCCAGCCCGCCATCGACCGCACCGGCGCCACCTCGCCTCCGCTTCGCCGTGGCCCGGCTGGCAGCGCCAGATTGCCGCCGTGGTTGCCTGGCGGCCTCGTTCCTACTGACGAGTGCCGCTTCGGGTGCTCCCGCACCCGTTACGCCCGACCCGCAAGGCCCCTGTGCCACTGACCTTGGGGCCCCATGCCCCAGAACGATTTTAAAAAAAAAATAAAAAAATAGGAGAAACGAGAATTTAGAAAATAAATAAATAAATATATTAATTAAGTAAGTAAATTAATTAACTTAACTAATTATGTTTAATAAACCTAATTAAATAACTAACCTAGCTAATCATTAATTAATCTAATTAACATGGTTATTTAGTTAACAGACAATGACAAGTGGGACCCACATGTCGGTTTGACTAGGTCAACTGACTAGTTGATCTTGACATCACCCCGACATCATGCCGATGTCATAAATCTAATTTCAAATTAATTTAAATAATTAATTAAATTCGTAAATTAATAAAATCTTTAGAAAATCATCTTTTAACCGTAACTCGGATTAAAATATTTTCAACATGAAAGTTGCTTTCGAGCAGCGAGGCAAATTCGGATCGCAGCCTGTTCGTCCGCCACGCGTCCCTAGCATAGTGAACCTGCAACATTTCACCTCTGGTTCATCTGTCCGAAACACGGAACACCGGGGATACTTTCCCGGATGTTTCCCCCCTTCACCGATATCACCTCATACCGCGTTAGAACACGTCTAGCTCTGCTTTTTGTCCTATTATGCACTTGCTTGCTATGTATTTACTGTTTCTCACCCCTCTTCTCTCCGGTAGACCCGTGGCGATCTTGATGCCTCGGGCCGACCACGGAGTTGACGACCCCCCCTCCCTTGCCAGAGCAACCAGGAAAGCCCCCTCTTTGATCACCAGATATCGCCTACTCTTCTCTATACTGCTTACATTAGAGTAGTGTAGCATGTTACTGCTTTCAGTTAATCCTAAACTGCTGCATAGCCTGTCCTTGCTACTCATTGTTACCTTTACCGCTATCCTCATTGCTTAGTATAGGATGCTAGTGTTCCATCGATGGCCCTACACTCTTGTCCGTCTGCGCCATGCTATACTCTTTGGGCCGTGACCACTTCGGAGGTGATCACGGGCATATACTATATACCTTACATCGTTACATTACCTCGTGATACTGTTAGGAGATGGGGTTGAAAGGACGGTGGCTCCATCCCGATAGAGGTGGGCCTGGGTTCCCCGACGGCCCCGATTACTTTGTGGCGAGCAGGGGCAGGTTGAGACTACACAGGTGAGAGGTGGGCCTGGCCCTGGTCGGCGTTCATGGATACTTAACACGCTTAACGAGATCTGGATATTTGATCCGAGTCCGCCATTTGGTCTATACGCGGTAACCATCTACGTGGGAGTAGTTATGGGTATCCCGCGTCGTGGTATCGGCCGGCACTTCGTGACGCCAATGACCGAGCCGCGCCCGGATTGGAACATAAGCCTGCTCTTGTATTAAGGGGGCTGGAGTTACGCTTTCGGCCGCCCTACTTAGCGTCAGGTGTGCATTGGGCGATGGGCCTAGACCCTGTGGCGCTTAGGTTTAGACCGGCGTCTTGGCCTCTCTGTTGTGCCTAGGTGGGGCTGCGGCGTGTTGATCTTCCGCGACCGGCATGACCCGTAAAAGTGTGTCCGGCCAAATGGGATCAAGCGTGTTGGGTTATGTGGTGCACCCCTGCAGGGAAGTTTAATCTATTCGAATAGCCGTGATCTTTGGTAACAGGACGACTTGGAGTTGTACCTTGACCTTATGACAGCTAGAACCGGATACTTAATAAAACACACCCTTCCAAGTGCCAGATATAACCCGGTGGTCGCTCTCTCTCAGGGTTACGAGGAGGGGATCGCCGGGTAGGATTATGCTATGCGATGCTACTTGGAGGACTTCAGGCTACTCTCTGCTACATGCTGCAAGACGGAGGCTGCCAGAAGCGTAGTCTTCGACAGGATTAGCTATCCCCCTCTTATTCTGGCATTCTGCAGTTCAGTCCACGGATATGGCCCTTTTACACATATATCCATGCATATGTAATGTAGCTCCTTGCTTGCGAGTACTTTGGATGAGTACTCACGGTTGCCTTGTTCCCCCTTTTTCCCCCCTTTCCTTACCCGGTTGCTGCGACCAGACGATGGAGCCCAGGAGCCAGACGCCACCGTCGATGAAGACTACTACATCGGAGGTGCCTACTACTACGTGCAACCCGGCGGCGACCGGGGAGTAGTTTAGGAGGATCGAGCAGGAGGCATGCGCCTCTTTCGATCTGTATCCCGTTTGTGCTAGCCTTCTTAAGGCAAACTTGTTTAACTTATGTCTGTACTCGGATATTGTTGCTTCCATCGACTTCGTCTATGATCGATCACTTGTATTCGAGCCCTCGAGGCCCATGGATTGTATTATGATGCTTGTAAGACTTATTTATGTTTTAGAGTTGTGTTGTGATATCTTTCCGTGAGTCCCTGATCTTGATCGTACACATTTGCGTGCATGATTAGTGTACGATTGAATCGGGGGCGTCACACCCTGAGAACGAGATATGTGCAGCTCCTATCGGGATTGTCGGCGCATCGGCGGCTTTGCTGGTCTTGTTTTATTACTATCGAAATGTCTTGTAGCCGGATTCGAGACTGATCGGGTCTTCCGGGAGAAGGAATATCCTTCGTTGATCGCGAGAGCTTATCATGGGCTAAGTTGGGACACCCTGCAGGGTATAAACTTTCGAGAGCCGTGCCCGCGGTTATGTGGCAGATGGAAATTTGCTAATATCCGGTTGTAGTAAACTTGAAGTAAACTCTTCTAAAATACACCAACTGTGTGCGTAACCGTGAGTGTCTCTTTTCGGGGTTGATCGAGAGGAGAACACAGTTTCTGGGTTATGTCTGACGTAAGTAAGAGTTTAGGATCACTTCTTGATCATTACTAGTTGACGACCGTTCCTTTGTTTCTCTTCTCGCTCTCTTTTGCGTATGTTAGCCACCATATATGCTTAGTCGCTGATGCAACCTCACCACTTTACCCCTTCCTTTCCCATTAAGCTTTGCTAGTCTTGATACCCATGGTAATGGGATTCTTTGAGTCCTCGTGGCTCACAGATTACTACACCACCAGTGTGTACAGGTTTTGCGATGATCATGACGTGGGAGCGATGTTTGCTTGTATTGGAGTTCTTCTTCCGCTTCTTCTTGATCGGGGATAGGTTCCAGGTCGGCAGCCTGGGCTAGCAAGGTGGATGTCGTTTGAGCTTCTGTTTATGTTTCATCCGTAGTCGGATGTTGATCTTGTATATGATGTTGATGTATTCTTGTGGCATTTGTGCCTTATGTATGTATCCCCATCTATTATGTAATGTTGATGTAATGATATCCACCTTGCAAAAGCGTCTTCAAGATGCGCTTCTATCCTTGGTGGGACCTTTGAGTTCCTTTAGGATAGGGTCGCATCTTGGGCGTGACACAATATTCATGTGTGTGCTGCATATAAATACGATACCACAGGGATGCTCAGCTTGATTTTAGTGGAACTGCACAAAATGTCCAGATGGTTTGTGTCCTCCATAATACTTCATCATGCACAATACATCGAATGGTTCTCTAATCATTCGTCATCGCCTTGAGCCACCGGACTATATGTTTGAATGGTGTTGCTAGCGTCGGCCATTAAGAAGGGTAAGAAGAAAGACAAAAAGAGAGATGGCTGCTTTACTTGTGGTTCGGAGGTACTAGGCAAACAAGTGCCCAAACAAGTACCAAGAAGCCAGGATAGGACTCCAAGTCTGTCAATGTCACTCTAAGCAACAATGATGGGGCATCTGGGTATGGTAATCTGTTTACCGTACTTTCAGTTTGTTAGTCCATCGATTGGTGGGTTAACACTGGGGCCAATATTCAAGTGTGTGATCTTGTGTCTTTGTTTTTTGGGAGCATATAAATACAAAATCCACAGGGATGCTCATCTTGATTTTAGTGGAACTGCACAAAATGTTCAGATGGTTCATGTCCTCCGTAATACTTCATCATGCAGAATACATCGAATGGTTCTCTAATCATTCATCGTCACCTTGAGCCACCGGACTATCAGATGACAAATTGATGACAAACCCTGCCCGTTCCACAATCATAGGCATTACATATTTTGAATGGGAAAAGCTTGTCAAAGTTTAATCATTGATGTTAGCAAGAAGACATTAGTTTAATATATTGGAATTGGAAAACCTTGTCAATTTTTGCTCATTGATGTTAGCCAGAAGACATGCATTTGATATTTTTGAGTGGGACGCCCTTTGCTGTGAGCAACGTCGATCGTTTTTTCTTATTCCTGTCTTCATTTCAGAAGTAAATATTTACTGTGCTGAGATGCATAGTCACATGAATGTCGACTTATGTAAGGTATTTTAAGAGTTTGTTCCAAATGTTTTCTATGTAATGCCAGGCCTTGTGAGTTTGATTGCAAAGTTGAGCTTGGAATGCTATGGCATGCGGCATCACGAGCTGTTCACCATGCCTCCTGAGAATAATGCTTCATATTTTTTTGCATGTTGATCTAATGCCCATGATTTGCATGTTAAGAAGATCATCCTCTTCTGTTGTTTCTGTGCTTAAGAAGTTCATTGTCTTATGTTTCATTCATAGCCTATACGACAACTCGGGTAGGTTAGAGGTGAAACCATATGATCCTCCGACAAACAAATCATCTTAGGCCGTGATTGGATCGTCGTTTTCCAACCAAAACCGCTTGTAAAACTGACGCTTGTAAATAAAAGCAGATGGTCTCGGGCGAAGCGCTTGGTTGGTCGATTTCGACTAGTAAAATATACACTGGTCTCTCAAATTACACGCGTAACCCGCCTATTTTACTTACAGTCCTCGGGCCCTCGGTTTCATTACGCCTGTATTTTACGTGTTGTTTCTGATGACGAGTAAATTACACTTGTATGTTAATACAGGTGTGAAATAAACCAGAGCTCCCAAGCGCGGCCTTACTGTTTCATGTCGTCTCAGTCTCTCGATGGTGCTCATAGGTGTCCGATGATCCTGACTTCCTGAATGAGCAGCGGACGCTGTATCAGACCATCCGTAGGGCCCGCGAGGCCTTCTCCGTCGTCCTTTGAATTGTTGCGCTCGCCGTGGGGCCGAGCATTGTCAATATGGTCAACGATCTTTTATTTGAGTTCTACATGCGCATTAGATGAGTACTCATTGTATGTTTGTTTGTTTGTGATAGAGTACCCGGAGTGTTCCGCTTGTTACTTTGAATCTCTAGGTTTCGCGGATCATCAGCAAGGCAAGTAACACTTTGATCATATCTCTTTTCATACCCAGTTTTTATGCATTAGATCAATCCTCAAACATTGCATGATTAGGATCTAATTAAACTATGGGTTTTCGGAAGTAGTTGAGGGAGTACCTATTACCTGTTTTATTATCAAACCCTTGGGAGTTACTTCTACGTTTGCTTATTATGCCATGCTATGCTAGTAGACGTGGATTGGGTGAGTGTATCCATGACAAATGTGAGATTGTTAAATTAACGGTTTATTTAATGTGGCAACTTAAACACACATCTGTGTGGATTGAGGTACCTGGGTATTCCAGGATTGCCTGTTTCTTTTGGACTGCCACCCAGGCTCAAATGGATCATGAGATTATTCATGCTAGAAACTTCCGTGTGCAGCAACAAGCTACTATGGGCTCTAGCATAGTTGATTAAGTCATGCGAACTCTTACAGTGGTAGACTAGCAGATCTAGAGGGATGTAGGTGTAACTTTCTACCCGTTCGTAAGGTGCTAGCGCTTCTGAAAGACTATGTCTCGGTCATCCGTTTCTCAAACATCATGTAGTGCGAGAATCCCAACGGAGGAGATCGAGTCTTGTGGGGAAAAGTGCACAAACCTCTGCAGAGTGTATCAAACTAATCATGGTTAGCCATGTCCCCGGTTATGGACATCTTGAGTATCAAGTACTTGGATTATCATGTGAATCTCATCATGTTACTTTAATTAATATTGTTGGGTTTTAATGGTGATGTTTAATTGGGATTGAGAATGCTGTCAACCATTCTCAATGTTTAACAACCACCATGATAGTTAAATAAATTTATTCCTTTGCAGTAGGGAAAAACTGGCTTTACACAAAACTGTAACCATAGAGCTTTCCACCAGCCATATATGCATGTAGTATAGCATTACTCTTTCATGTTGCTCTCTATGTGTTACATTGCCGGCATATTCCATGTCTTGACCCGTTTTCGGGCTGCAACGTTACATTGCAGACTTTTTCGAACGACGAGTAAGGTGCCTTAGGTCGTGGTTCTATACTCAGTGATGCCGTTGGAGTTGATGGACTCGCTTATCTTCCAAGCCTTCCGTTGTTATTGTTATTAGAAGGCCTTAAGCCATATTTATTGTAATAAGTTTTCTTTTGAGATATTCGATGTAATAAGTGTGTGATTGCTACTTTGTTATTAATCCTTGAGTCTTGCGTGTCAAGATTATCTTGATCCGAGGATGACACTGATGCACGAGAGATCATCTTATTTGAGGTCCTGTCGCTACAAGATGGTATCGAGCACACGTTATTTGTAGGACACGACCACTAAGCTAAAGCCCTAGATCACTACTCTTTCTTCTCATTTCTGACTCCTCATCTTTTCTACTCTTTTAGGATGGCGGATGCAAGGAGCAAGTTCACGCAACCGGATGATGATACTCCCTTTGGATGCCACTTGAAGGAAGTCACTAGATACCTGAACATCGGAGTACCAAGCTTCACCGAGACCTACAACACCACTTTACCCGAAGAGGAGTGCTGGATGATTGAAGTTCAAGTTCCAGGAAGGACATTCGCACCAGTCATGGAGCCCATAGAGTTTTCCTTTGATGCGCCAACCTGGAATCTAGGAAAGAGCATGGCAGCCCACATCACCATGGGATGTATTGCAGAAGTTTACCGCAATGATCTCAAGGGTACTATCTACCAGATTTGTGGGTGCTGAAATGAGCAATGGGAGATGATCAGCACCAGGAGGGATAGATCAATCGCAGCATATATCTAGGAGTTAAACCAGCACATCCGACGTCAGGAGAACCAGATGTGCGCATGCATGATGGATCTGCAGAAGGCCTTGACCAAGATCAAGGAGATAGAGGAAGAACTCAAGGCTACACGTGAAGATTACATGGAAGAAATTGAAGTGCTAGTGGAGAAGAATGACGACTTAACCAGGAAGCTAGGAGTTTTCATGGGAGACCCCGCACCAGGAGGGAACGGTGACGATTCCACTTGCCCGAATAACTATATCATCATCGACGACACCGACTCGGACCCCGACGACAGCGATGATGACTATGTTGATGAAGCTGGAGCAGATATCATGGAGTCTTCATCGAAGCAGTCTTTCTAGTTGACCACCATAACAGTAGTAGAATTTTCCCCATTGTATCTAGTTTAGTCTAAGCACTTTTGTAACGATAGTTAGACCGTTGTATGCCTTTGTTTGAATTGATTGGAGTGATATTGTTTGTTTTTGTCTCATGTGCATATGGGTAGTGTTTTCCCACTAGACCCCATTCTATTCTATATTCTCATCTTCTCTAACACCCTCAGATGCCTCCGAGACGCGACACCGGATTTGTTTTCCCACCGGAGATCACTCAGTTGATTCAGCAGCAAAATGGTTTGATGCAAGAACTAGTACAGAACCAAGGCAACAACAACAACAACAACAACAACAACAACAACAACAACAACAACAACAACAACAACAACAACAACAACAACCCACCACCACCACCACCTGTTGACCATTTGACTCGTTTCTTGAGGCTAAATCCGCCGGTGTTTTCCAGTAGCACCGAGCCGATTGTTGCAGATGATTGGCTCCGCAAGGTTGGAAGGGAGCTGGCCACTGCAGGATGCACGGATGCGGAAAGAGTGCGTTTTGCCGCTTTGTCGACTTGATGGACCCAAGACATCATGGTGGGAGAATTACACACCACACACCCTATTGACACGTCACATGGGATCGATTTCAGCAAGCTTTTCAGATCGCCCACGTTTCAAAGCATGAGCTATGGCCATGAAGAAGCGTGAGTTTATAACTTACGCCAAGGAGGACGACCGTAAGCCAAGATGTGGAGGACTTTAGTAAGTTAGCACGTTATGCCCCGGATAGCGTTACTACGAGATGCAATAGCGAGGAGAAGTTCCTGGAAGGACTAAATGATGAGATGAGCATGCAGTTGATGGTAGCAGCTTTCAACAACTACCAGGAGTTGGTAGATCGTGCTATTATGATTGAAGGGAAGCAGCAGCAGATTGAAAACCGCAAGCGGAAGTATGGTCAAGGGAAGTACAATTATGGAGCTCAGTAGAAGCTACGCTTTACCCCGAAACTAGGAGGACAATTTTAGCATACCCATGGAGGAGGTAGCTCAGACAATCATAATGGTTCCAAAAATGGTAACAGTAATGGAGGAAGCAACAGACAAAATCGCATCAACCCGTCAACCCCAGCCAAGAGAGACCTGAGCCAAGTCACTTGCTTTAAGTGTCAGAAGACTGGACATTATGCCAATGAATGTCCTGAAGCCCAGAATGGAAACGACAATGGAAGCTCAGGGAAGAAGCCGAACCCTTTCAACAGGGGACAGGTGAACCACGTTACCGTGGAGGAGGTTGAAGCTCACCGGATGCGATAATAGGTAAGTTTTTGGTTAAGACATTTACTGCAATTGTTCTTTTTGATATTGGTGCATCGCATTCATACATATCACGGGGATTTTTGGATAAGTACAAACTGCCCACCAAGGTTCTTAGAACACCTATGCTAGTAAGCTCACCAGGAGCAGAGTATATGGCCACTCGTGGATGTTTTCAAGTACCTTTGAGCATAGGTAGGCATGTTTTCCCCACGGATTTAATCATTCTGGAATCGCAAGGTTTGGACGTGATTCTAGGTATGGATTGGCCATTGATGTATGGAGGGAACATCGATTGCGCCAGTAAGTCAATTTTGCTTACCACCCCAGAAGGAAGAAGAATCAAGTATGTGTCACGTCATGAGCAGAAAAGGACACAAGTAAATTCCTTATCAGGAGTTGTGCAGGAGCAAGTACCCGTGGTGAAGGATTACCCGGATGTGTTCCCATAGGAGTTGCCAGGCATGCCACCGGATAGAGACATTGAGTTTCTGATTGAGCTGTTGCCAGGCACAGGGCCGATATCTAAGAGACCGTACCGGATGCCCGCACAAGATTTGGAAGAAATTAAGAAGCAGATTAAGGAGTTACTGGATAAAGGTTTTATTCACCCAAGTTCTTCGCCTTGGGGATCGCTAGTACTTCTAGTGGAGAAGAAGGATGGATCATTGAGAATGGTTGTTGATTATCGAGGATTGGATGAAGTAACTATTAAGAATAAGTATCTGTTGCCAATGATCAATAACTTGTTTGACCAATTGCAAGGAGCTAAGGTATTTTCCAAGATCGATTTGCGATCAGGATACCATCAGTTAAAAATTCGGGAGCAGGATATACCTAAGACGGCTTTTACCACCAGGTACGGGCTATATGAGTATACCGTTCTGTCATTTGGTCTGACTAACGCACCTGCCTATTTCATGAACATGATGAACAAGGTGTTTATGGAGTTTTTGGATAAGTTCATCATGGTGTTCATTGATGATATTTTGGTTTACTCGAATAATGAAGAGGAGCATAAGGAGCATTTGCGTTTATTACTTGAGAAGCTCAGAGAACATCAGTTATATGCCAAGTTCGGCAAATGTGAGTTTTGGTTGAAGGAAGTTGGATTCCTCGGACACGTTATATCCGGAGAAGGTATAGCAGTAGATCCCACCAAAGTTGCCACTGTGACAAACTGGGAAGCACCAACAACTGTTGGAGAGATCCGAGTTTCCTTGACCGGCGAGGATACTACCGGAGATTCATTGAGAATTTCTCGAAGATTGCGAAGCCTATGACGGAGTTATTAAAGAAGGATACCAAGTTCAAATGGACTGAGGAATGTGAGGCTAGTTTCCAAGAGTTGAAGAAACGTTTGGTTACCTCACCAGTGTTGATTCTGCCGGATCAGCGCAAGGATTATGAGGTGTATTGCGACGCTTCACGTCGAGGACTTGGAGCAGTGCTTATGCAGGAGGGAAGAGTTGTTTCATATGCTTCACGACAACTTAAGCCCCATGAGTTGAATTATGCTACACATGATTTGGAGTTAGCAGCCGTAGTGCACGCATTGAAGACTTGGGGACATTTTCTCATTGGAAACCATTGTGAGGTGTACACGGATCACAAGAGTTTGAAATACATCTTCACGCAGAAGGAGTTGAATCTCAGGCAAAGGAGATGGTTGGAGCTCATCAAGGATTATGATATGAGATTGCATTATCACCCCGGAAAGGCTAACGTAGTAGCAGATTCGTTGAGCCGTAAAAGCCATGTCAACTCACTAATGACCGGAGGTTTACCAAAGGAGTTAGCCGAGGAATTACGAGAGCTATGCTTGGAGATAGTTCCGAGAGGCTATGTAGCAGCACTGGAGATTCAGTCTACATTGATGGATAAGATCAGTGAAGCTCAGAAGACTGACAAAGAGATTGCCACTATTAAAGAGAAAATGAGCAAGGGAAAGGCCAAAGGATTTCATCAGGATGAGCATGATACCTTATGGTTTGAAGACCGTGTTTATGTGCCTAATGATCTGGAGATCAAGAAGTTGATTTTGCAAGAGGCCCATGACTCGCCGTACTCGATTCACCCGGGAAATACCAAATGTATTTGGATTTGAAGGACACTTTCTGGTGGACTGGAATGAAGAAGGATATTGCGGAGTATGTAGCAGTTTGTGATGTATGTCAGAGAGTGAAGGCAGAGCATCAGAAGCCAGCAGGATTGTTACAGCCATTGTCGATAGCCGAATGGAAGTGGGAAAAATTAGGCATGGACTTTATCACTGGATTGCCCAGGACTCGTTCAGGCTATGACTCGATTTGGGTTGTAGTTGATCGTTTGACGAAAGTAGCTCATTTCATTCCAGTGAAGACCACTTACAGCAGTGCCAAGTTGGCTAAGATATACATGACCAGAATCGTATGTCTGCATGGAGTTCCGAGGAGTATCGTATCAGATAGAGGAACCCAGTTTACCTCAAAGTTCTGGAATCGATTACGAAACTTTGGGTACCGAGCTAGAGTTTAGTACAACTTTTCATCCATGAGCAGATGGACAGACCGAGAGAGTCAATCAGATTTTGGAGGATATGCTGAGAGCTTGTGCACTAGATTATGGATCTAGTTGGGACGACAATTTGCCGTGTGCAGAGTTCTCTTACAACAACAATTATCAATCTAGTTTGAAGATGGCCCCTTTCGAAGCCTTGTACGGAAGGAGGTGTAGAACCCCGTTGTTGTGGGATGAAGTTGGAGACCGCCAGTTGTTTGGACCAGATTTGATTAAGGAGTCTGAACAGAAGGTGTAGTTGATTCGCGATAGACTCAAGGTAGCCCAGTCTAGGCAGAAGAGCTATGCGGATTCTAAACGCAAGGAGATGGTTTTCGAAGTCGGAGATAGAGTCTATCTTCGAGTATCTCCAATTCGAGGAGTTAAGCGCTTTGGAGTCAAAGGAAAATTAGCGCCACGTTTTGTGGGACCATACAAAGTTTTGGAGCGCATGGGAGAAGTTGCTTACAAGTTGGAATTGCCCAAAGGATTGTCAGGAGTTCACGACGTGTTCCACGTTTCCCAGTTGATATACCGCTGAGGGATACTGTGCCACTATAAGCAATTCAGTTGGGTAATGAATTGACCTACGGAGAGAAACCAGTCAAAATTCTCGAGTTTGCCAGCCGAGTCACCCGCAGCAAGGTTATCTAGTTTTGCAAAGTCCAGTGGAGCCACTACACCGAGGATGAAGCCACCTGGGAGCGAGAAGAAGATCTGCTGAAGGACCACCCTCCCCTATTTTCTAGCCAACCCGAATCTCGAGGGCGAGATTCATCTTAAGGGGGGTAGGTTTGTAACATCCCAAATTTTCAATTTGGAATGTTATACATAGGTCATCATATGCATACCATATTTTATTGCATTTTGGCTTGATCCTAGAAATTTCACGCAACTCAAGGACCCATGGAGAGAGTTGGAGATTTCGTCATTTTCATATTTGAGTTTTCTCAAATTTTGAAAATAGGATCATTTGATTTTATTTATTTTATCTTCAATTATTTCTATTATCAAAATATGAGAGAGGGAATAAAATGACTTTCCCAGAATAAAGGAATATTGAAGATTCAATAAAAAATTCAAATAAGATTTTTTATTTGGAGTTTATCGCTATTTTATTTGAATATAGGAAAAACGCGATTTTTTTCCAAAATTGCATTTAGGCCCCAAATAAATGTTCATCTTTTCCGGCTTGATTTTAGAAGCCGAGGAAAATTTATTTCGGGATTTTTGGAGTCCGTTTAGTATTTCTTTTGTTAGTTTTTCTGCGCGTAATTATTTTAAAAAAAGTGAACCGACCTCTGGGCGGTGTCACTTTGGGACACATGGCCCGGCCGGCCTTTAAAGCCGAGAGGGCCCGAGCGCCGCCCCATCCTGAAACCCTAGCGCCGCCTCGAGCCTCAAGCCGCCCGCGCCCGCCGCATCCCGGCCGACCGCCCAGCCGGAGTTTCGCCTACCCCGCCGCCTGAGGTAGCCGCCACCGGCGGCGGTTTTTCTCCGAAAACCTGGTTTGTTTTAGAACCGCGGTTTATTTTTTTAGATTCGTTTTTTATTATAGATCGGTTTTTTGTTTGGTTTAGGTTAATTAGCGAGCGTTCGCTCGTTCTTTCGTTTTAATGAACGCGTTCATCATTTAGATCCAGATAACGAACATTCGTTCGTTAATCTGTTCGTCGTTTTTCTTTTTCTCGGATTTATTCCGCGATTTTTCTGATCGCGATTTTCGATCTAGTATAATTTTTCGCTCGTTTATCGGAATCAGGCGATTCAAGCGCCTAGAGTTTCGTCTCGAAACCCTCTTTCCGGATAATCAACTCAAATAAGTTTTTGCCTCTATAAAATTTGAATTAGGTCCAGATTAGTAAAACGAAGCTTGTTTCTTTCGCCGTTTGACTTTCGTTGTTTCGTTTGATTTGATTCTTTTTGCAAACCGGAGTTCTTAAGTTGAACTTTCTGGTTAGATCTTTTATTTGAATTTTACATGTGCATTAGATGAGTACTCATTGTATGTTTGTTTGTTTGCGATGGAGTACCCGGAGTGCACCGCTTGTTGCTTTGAATCTCTAGGTTTCACGGATCATCAGCAAGGCAAGTAACACTTTGATCATATCTCTTTTCATACCCAGTTTTTATGCATTAGATCAATCCTCAAACATTGCATAATTATGATCTAATTAAACTGTGGGTTTTGGGAAGTACTTGAGGTAGTACCTATTACCTGTTTTATTATCAAACCCTTGGGAGTTACTTCTACGTTTGCTTATTATGCAATGCTATGCTAGTAGACGTGGATTGGGTGAGTGTATCCATGACAGATGTGAGATTGTTAAATAATGGTTTATTTAAGTTGGCAACTTAAACACACATCTGGGGGAATTGAGGTACCTGGGTATTCCAGGATTGCCTGTTTCTTTTGGACCGCCACCCAGGCTCAAAGGGATCATGAGATTATTCATGCTATAAAATTCCGTGTGCAGCCACAAGCTACTATGGGCTCTAGCACAGTTGATTAAGTCGTGCGAACTCTTACAGTGGTAGACTAGCAGATGTAGAGGGATGTAGGTGTAACTGTCTACCCGTTCGTAAGGTGCTAGCGCTTCTGAAAGACTATGTCTCGGTCATCCGTTTCTCAAACATCATGTAGTGCGAGAATCCCAACGGAGGAGATCGAGTCTTGTGGGGAGAAGTGCGCAAACCTCTCCAGAGTGTATCAAACTAATCATGGTTAGCCGTGTCCCCGGTTATGGACATCTTGAGTATCTAGTACTTGGATTATCATGTGAATCTCATCATGTTACTTTAATTAATATTGTTGGGTTTTAATGATGATGTTTAATTGGGATTGAGAATGCTGTCAACCATTCTCAATGTTTAATAACCACCATGATGGTTAAATAAATTTATTCCTTTGCAGTAGGGAAAAACTGGCTTTACGCAAAATTGTAACCATAGAGCTTTCCACCAGCCATATATGCATGTAGTATAGCATTACTCTTTCATGTTGCTCTCTATGTGTTACATTGCCAAAGATATTCCATGTCTTTGGCCCGTTTTCGGGCTGCAACGTTCATGTTGCAGACTTTTGAGACGACGAGTAAGGTGCCTTAGGTCGTGGTTCTATACTCAGTGATGCCGTTGGAGTTGATGGACTTGTTTATCTTCCAAGCCTTCCGCTGTTATCGTTATTAGATGGCCTTAAGCCATATTTATTGTAATAAGTTCTCTTTTGAGACATTCAATGTAATAAGTGTGTGATTGCTACTCTGTTATAAATCCTTCGAGTAATGTGCGTGTCAGCATTACTGATTCAGGGATGACACTGATGCACAGAGATCAGACTGTTTGAGGTCTGGTCGCTACACGCGTACCAAGGGCTTTGTCAAGTTAGTCATTATAAACGATTCTAGCTGCAGTGCTCGTACGATATCCATCCAACGATCGTCGTGCTTCTTCAACCTCTGGTCTTCTTGCTCCAGCCACCCAAAGCAGCACCGGTCGTGCCGCCTGCTCCTGCCTCCCGTGGTCGGCTGTACTGCCATAGAGGCCTCACCGCCCCCTACCACTCCCAACGCTGGCCAGGTGCTACGTCTTGAGCTTGCGTTGGTTTTCCCCGAAGAGGAGAGGATGATGTAGCACAATAGCGTAAGTATTTCCCTCAGTTTTTGAGAACCAAGGTATCAATCCAGTAGGAGGCCACGCGCAAGTCCCTCGTACCTGCACAAAGCAAATAACTCCTCGCAACCAACGCGATAAGGGGTTGTCAATCCCTTCACGGTCACTTACGAGAGTGAGATCTGATAGAGATGATAGATAATATTTTTGGTATTTTTGGTACAAAGATGCAAAGTAAAATAAAAGGCAAAGTAAAAAAGCAAAGCAATAATAAAGCGTAGGAAGATTAATATGATGAGAATAGACCCAGGGGCCATATATTTCACTAGTGGCTTCTCTCAAGAGCATAAGTATTTTACGGTGGGTGAACGAATTACTATTGAGCAATTGACAGAATTGAGCATAGTTATGAGAGTATCTAGGTATGATCATGTATATAGGCTGAAGGAAATATGCCCTAGAGGCAATAATAAAGTTATTATTTATTTCCTTATATCATGATAAATGTTTATTATTCATGCTAGAATTGTATTAACCGGAAACATAATACATGTGTGAATATATAGACAAACAGTATGTCACTAGTATGCCTCTACTTGACTAGCTTGTTAATCAAAGATGGTTATGTTTCCTAACCATGAACAAGGAGTTGTTATTTGATTAACAAGGTCACATCATTAGTAGAATGATCTGATTGACATGACCCATTCCGTTAGCTTAACACTTGATCGTTTAGTATGTTAATGCTTTCTTCATGACCCATACATGTTCCTATAACTATGAGATTATGCAACTCCCGTTTGGAGGAACACTTTGGGTACTACCAAACGTCACAACGTAATCGGGTGATTATAAAGGAGTACTACAGGTGTCTCCAAAGGTACTTGTTGGGTTGGCGTATTTCGAGATTAGGTTTTGTCACTCCGATTGTGGGAGAGGTATCTCCGAGCCTTCTCGGTAATGCACATCACTTAAGCCTTGCAAGCATTACAACTAATGAGTTAGTTGTGAGATGATGTATTACGGAACGAGTAAAGAGACTTACTGCAACGAGATTGAACTAGGTATTGGATACCGACGATCGAATCTCGGGTAAGTAACATACCGATGACAAAGGGAACAACGTATGTCGATTATGCGGTTTGACCGATAAAGATCTTCGTAGAATATGTAGGAACCAATATGGGCATCCAGGTTCCGCTATTGGTTATTGACCGAGAATGGTTCTAGGTCATGTCTACATAGTTCTCGAACCCGTAGGGTCCGCACGCTTAACGCTTCGATGACGGTTCATAATGAGTTTATAAGTATTGATGCACGAAGGTTGTTGAGTCCCGAATGTGATCAAGGACATGACGAGGAGTCTCGAAATGGTCGAGACATAAAGATTGATATATTGGAAGCCTATGTTTGGACTTGAATGGTTCCGAGTGAAAACAGGATATTAGGAACACCGGGGTTACGGAACCCCGGGGTATATGGGCCCTCATGGGCCTTGAGGGAGAAGGAGAAGGGCCGGCCAGGTGGGCTGCGCCCCCTCCCCTTCCAGTCCGAATAGGACAAGGAGAGGCGGCGCCTTTCCCTTTCCCCTCCCCAATCCTACTCCAACTAGGAGAAGGGGGAGTCCTACTCCGGTGGGAGTAGGACTCCTCCTTAGTGCGCCTCCTATAGGGCCGGCCACCTCCCCTTGGCTCCTTTATATCACGAGGCAGGGGCACCCCAAGACACACAAGTTGATCTACGGATCTTTCCTTAGCCGTGTGCGGTGCCCCTTCCACCATATTCCACTTCGGTCATATCATCGTAGAGCTTAGGCGAAGCCCTGCCGGAGAAGTCATATCGTCATGAGCTTAGGCGAAGCCTGCGTCGGTGGAGCATCAACATCGTCCACCACGCCGTCGTCTTGTGGAACTCATCCCCGACACTTTGCTGGATCGGAGTCCGGGGATCGTCATCGAGCTGAGCGTGTGCGAGAACTTCCGGAGGTGCCGTCGTTCGGTGCTTGGATCGGTCGGATCGTGAAGACGCGTCTGACTACATCAACCGCGTTGTTATAACGCTTCCGCTTTCGGTCTACGAGGGTACGTGGACGGACACTCTCCCCTCTCGTTGCTATGCCATCACCATGGTCTTGCGTGATCGTAGGAATTTTTTTTTGAAATTACTACGTTACCCAACAGTGGCATCCGAGCCTGGTTTTATGCGTTGATGTCATATGCACGAGTAGAACACAAGTGAGTTGTGGACGATACAAGTCATACTGCCTACCAGCATGTCATACTTTGGTTCAGCGGCATTGTTGGGCGAGACGATCCGGACCAACCTTACGCGTGACGCTTACGCCGAGACCGGTTCCCTCGGCGTGCTTTGCACATAGATGGCTTGCGGAAGACCTGTCTCTCCAACTTTAGTTGAACCGAGTGTAGCTCGCCCGGTCCTTGAGAAGGTTAAACGGAGTCTATTTGACAAACTATCGTTGTGGTTTTGATGCGTAGGTAAGAACGGTTCTTGCTCAGCCCGTAGCAGCCACGTAAAACTTGCAACAACAAAGTAGAGGACGTCTAACTTGTTTTTGCAGGGCATGTTGTGATGTGATATGGTCAAGGCGTGATGCTATATTTTATTGTATGAGATGATCATGTTTTGTAACCGAGTTATCGACAATCGGCAGGAGCCATATGGTTGTCGCTTTATTGTATGCAATGCAATCGCGATGTAATGCTTTACTTTATTACTAAGCGGTAGTGATAGTCGTGGAAGCATAAGATTGGCGAGACGACAACGATGCTACGATGGAGATCAAGGTGTCGCACCGGTGGCGATGGTGATCATGACGGTGCTTGGCGATGGAGATCACAAGCACAAGATGATGATGACCATATCATATCACTTATATTGATTGCATGTGATGTTTATCCTTTATGCATCTTATCTTGCTTTGATTGACGGTAGCATTATAAGATGATCTCTCACTAAAAATTATCAAGAAGTGTTCTCCTGAGTATGCACCGTTGCCAAAGTTCGTAGTACCCGGACACCACGTGATGATCGGGTGTGATAAGTTCTACGATCCATCTACAACGGGTGCAAAACAGTTGCACACGGAATACTCGGGTTAAACTTGACGAGCCTAGCATATAACAGATATGGCCTCGGAACACGGAGACTGAAAGGTCGAGCGTGAATCATATAGTAGATATGATCAACATAGTGATGTTCACCGTTGAAACTACTCCATCTCACGTGATGATCGGACATGGTTTAGTTGATATGGATCACGTGATCACTTGGATGACTAGAGAGATGTCTGCCTAAGTGGGAGTTTTTAATATGATTAATTGAACTTAAATTTATCATGAACTTAGTACCGATAGTATTTTGCTTGTCTATGTTTACTGTAGATAGATGGCTCGTCTTTGTTGTTCCGTTGAATTTTAATGCGTTCCTTGAGAAAGCAAAGTTGAAAGATGATGGTAGCAATTACACGGACTGGGTCCGTAACGAGGATTATCCTCATTGCTGCACGGAAAAATTACGTCCTGGAAGCACCGCTGGGTAGCGAACTGCTGCGAATCTTTGAGCGAAGTTATGAGCGTCAGCAAAGCGGTGATGACTACTCTATAGTTCGATGTGCCATGCTTTACGGCTTAGAACCGGGTCTTCAACGGCGTTTTGAGCGTCATGGAGCATATGAGATGTTCCAGAGTTGAAGTTAATATTTCAAGCAAATGCGGATTGAGAGATATGAAGTCTCCAATAAGTTCTATAGCTGCAAGATGGAGGAGAATAGTTACAAGGTGAGCACATACTCAAAATGTCCGGGTATAACAATCACTTAATTCATTTGGAGTTAATCTTCCGGATGATAGTGTCATTGATGAAATTCTCCAATCACTGCCACCAAGCTACAAGAGCTTTGTGATGAACTATAATATGCAAGGGATGACTAAGACAATTCTGAGCTCTTCGAGATGCTAAAAGCAGCGGAGGTAGAAATCAAGAAAGAGCATCAAGTGTTGATGGTCAACAAGACCACTAGTTTCAAGAAAAAGGGCAAAGGGAAGAAGAAGGGAAACTTCAAAAAGAACAGCAAGAAAGTTGCTGATCAAGAGAAGAAACCCAAGTCTGGACCTATGCACGAAACTGAGTGTTTTACTGCAAGCGAGACCGGACCTTTGGAAGCGGAACTGCCCCAAGTATTTGGCGGATAAAAAGGATGGCAAGGTGAACAAAGGTATATATGATATACATGTTATTGATGTGTACCTTACTAGAGCTCGTAGTAGCACTTTTGGGTATTTGATCTTGGTTACATTGCTAATATTTGCAACTCGAAGCAGGGGACTACGGAATAGACGAGCAGCGCAAAGGGCGAGGTGACGATGCGCGTGGGAAATGGTTCCAAAGTCAATGTGATCGCGGTCGGCACGCTACCTCTACATCTACCTTCGGGATTAGTTTTAGACCTAAATAATTGTTATTTGGTGCCGGCGTTGAGCATGAACATTATATCTGGATCTTGTTTAATGCGAGACGGTTATTCATTTAAATCGAGAGAATAATGGTTGTTCTATTTATATGAATAATATCTTTTATGGTCATGCACCCTTAAGAATGGTCTATTCTTGTTGAATCTCGATGAGTGATACAGATTTTCATATTGTTTAAGCCATATGATGCTGAGTTGATTATGATAGTTCTACTTATTTGTGGCACTGCCGTTTAGGTCATATAGGTGTAAAACGCTTGAAGTAACTCCATACTGATGGACTTATGGAATGACTTGATTATGAATCACTTGGTACTTGCGAACCATGCCTCATGGGCAAGTTGACCAAAACGCCGTTCTCCGGAACTATGGAGCGAGCAACAGATTTATTGGAAATCATACATACCGATGTTTGTGGTCCAATGAATGTTGAGGCCTTGGCGGGTATCGTTATTTTCTCACCTTCACAGATGATTTGAGCAGATATGGGTATATCTACTTAATGAAACACAAATCTGAAACATTTGAAAAGTTCAAAGAATTTCAGAGTGAAGTGGAAAATCATCGTAACAAGAAAATAAAATTCCTACGATCTGATCGTGGAGGAGAATATTTGAGTTCTGAGTTTGGTTTACATTTGAAACAATGTGGAATAGTTTAGCAACTCACGCCACCGGAACACCACGGAGAAATGGTGTGTCCGAGCGTCGTAATCGTACTTTACTAGATATGGTGCGATCTATGATGTCGATTTCCGATTTACCGCTATCGTTTTGGGGTTATGCTTTAGAGGCGGCCGCATTCACGTTAAATAGGACACCGTCAAAATCCGTTGAGACGACGCCTTATGAACTGTGGTTTGGCAAGAAACCAAAGTTGTCGTTTCTTAAAGTTTGGGGCTGCGATGCTTATGTAAAGAAACTTCAACCAGATAAGCTCGAACCCAAATCGAAAAAATGTGTCTTCATAGGATACCCAAAGGAGATCGTTGGGTACACCTTCTATCACAGATCTGAAGGCAAGATTTTCGTTGCTAAATTTGGATCCTTTCTAGAGAAAGAGTTTCTCTCGAAAGAAGTGAGTGGGAGGAAAGTAGAACTTGATGAGATAAGCATATCTGCTCCCTTATTGGAAAGTAGTTCATCACAAGAAATGGTTCTGTGACAACTACACCAATTAGTGAAGAAACTAATGATGATGATCATGAAGCTTGAGATCAAGTTACTCTTGAACCTCGTGGGTCGACCAGAATAAAATACGCACTGTGAGTGGTACGGTAATCCTATTACGGAAGTCATGTTACTTGACCATGGCGAACCTACAAACTATGAAGAAGCGATGGTGAGCCCAGATTCCATAAAATGGCTGGAAGCCATGAAATCTGAGATGGGATCCATGTATGAGAACAAAGTATGGAATTTGGTTGACTTTCCCGATGATCGGAAAGCCATTGAAAATAAATGGATCTTTAAGAAGAAGAATGACGCCGATGGTAATGTAAACGTCTACAAAGCTCGACTTGTTGCGAAAGTTTTTCGAAAAGTTAAATGTGTTGAATTAGATGAGAATTTCTCACAAGTAGCGATGCTTAAGTCTGTCCGAATCATGTTAGCAATTGCCGCATTTTATGATTATGAAATTTGGCAAATGGATGTAAAAACTGCATTCTTGAATGGATTTCTAGAAGAAGAGTTGTATATGATGCAACCAGAAGGTTTTGTCGATCCAAAAGGTGCTAACAAAGTGTGCAAGCTCCAACGATCAATTTATGGTGCAGTGCAAGCCTCTCGGAGTTGGAATAAACACTTTGATAGTGTGATCAAAGCATATGGGTTTGTACAGACTTTTGGAGAAGCTTTGTATTTACAAGAAAGTGAGTGGGAGCTCTGTAGCATTTACGATATTATATGTGGACGACATATTATTAATTGGAAATGATATAGAATTTCTGGATGGCATAAAAGGATACTTGAATAAAAGTTTTTCAATGAAAGACCTCGGTGAAGCTGCTTACATATTGGGCATCAAGATCTATAGAGATAGATCAAGGCGCTTAATTGGACTTTCACAAAGCATATACCTTGATAAAATTTTGAAAAAGTTCAAAATGGATCGAGCAAAGAAAGGTTTTTACTGCGTTGCAAGGTATAAGATTGAGTAAGACTCAATGCCCGACCACGGGAAGATAGAGAGAAAATGAAAGATGTTCCCTATGCTTCAGCCATAGGCTCTATCATGTATGCAATGCTGTGTACCGGACTGACGTATGCTTAGCAATAAGCTTGGCAGGAAGGTACCAAAGTAATCCAGGAATGGATCAACTGGACAGCGGTCAAGAACATCCTGAAATACACGAAAAGGACTAAGGATATGTTTCTCGTATATGGAGGTGACAAAGAGCTAGTCGTAAATGGTTACGTCGATGCAAGCTTTGACACTGATCCGGACGATTCTAAATCGCAAACCGGATCGTGTTTTTATTAAGCGGTGGAGCTGTCGGTTGGTGCAGTTCTAAACAAAGCGTCGTGGCGGGATCTACATGTGAAGCGGAGTACATAGCTGCTTCGAAGCGACAAATGAAGGAGTCTGGATGAAAGAGTTCATTTCCGATCTAGGTGTTATACCTAGTGCATCGGGACCGATGAAGATCTTCTGTGACAATCTTGGTGCAATTGCCTTGGCAAAGGAATCCAGATTTCACAAGAGGACCAAGCACATCAAGAGACTTCAATTCCATTCGGGACCAAGTCCAAGTGGGAGACATAGAGATTTGCAAAATACATACGGATCTGAATGTTGCGGACCCGTTAACTAAGCCTCTTCCACGAGCAAAACATGATCAGCACCAAGACTCCATGGGTGTTAGGATCATTACTTTGTAATCTAGATTATTGACTCTAGTGCAAGTGGGAGACTGAAGGAAATATGCCCTAGAGGCAATAATAAAGTTATTATTTATTTCCTTATATCATGATAAATGTTCATTATTCATGCTAGAATTGTATTAACCGGAAACATAATACATGTGTGAATATATAGACAAACAGTATGTCACTAGTATGCCTCTACTTGACTAGCTTGTTAATCAAAGATGGTTATGTTTCCTAACCATGAACAAGGAGTTGTTATTTGATTAACAAGGTCACATCATTAGTAGAATGATCGATTGACATGACCCATTCCGTTAGCTTAACACTTGATGCGTTTAGTATGTTAATGCTTTCTTCATGACCCATACATGTTCCTATAACTATGAGATTATGCAACTCCGTTTACCGGAGGAACACTTTGGGTACTACCAAGCGTCCTGGCAACGTAATCGGGTGATTATAAAGGAGTACTACAGGTGTCTCCAAAGGTACTTGTTGGGTTGGCGTATTTCGAGATTAGGTTTTGTCACTCCGATTGTCGGAGAGGTATCTCGAGGCCTTCTCGGTAATGCACATCACTTAAGCCTTGCAAGCATTACAACTAATGAGTTAGTTGTGAGATGATGTATTACGGAACGAGTAAAGAGACTTACGGTAGCGAGATTGAACTAGGTATTGGATACCGACGATCGAATCTCGGGTAAGTAACATACCGATGACAAAGGGAACAACGTATGTCGTTATGCGGTTTGACCGATAAAGATCTTCGTAGAATATGTAGGAACCAATATGGGCATCCAGGTTCCGCTATTGGTTATTGACCGAGAATGGTTCTAGGTCATGTCTACATAGTTCTCGAACCCGTAGGGTCCCTTGCAACAACGTTTCGATGGCAGTTCATAATGAGTTTATAAGTATTGATGCACGAAGGTTGTTGAGTCCCGGATGTGATCAAGGACATGACGAGGAGTCTCGAAATGGTCGAGACATAAAGATTGATATATTGGAAGCCTATGTTTGGACTTGGAATGGTTCCGAGTGAAAACAGGATATTACCGGAACACCGGGGTTACGGAACCCCGGGGTATATGGGCCCTCATGGGCCTTGAGGGAGAAGGAGAAGGGCCGGCCAGGTGGGCTGCGCGCCTCCCCTTCCAGTCCGAATAGGACAAGGAGAGGGGCGGCGCCTTTCCCTTTCCCTCCCAATCCTACTCCAACTAGGAGAAGGGAGTCCTACTCGGTGGGAGTAGGACTCCTCCTTGGTGCGCCTCCTATAGGGCCGGCCACCTCCCCTTGGCTCCTTTATATCTGAGGCGGGGGCACCCCAAGACACACAAGTTGATCTACGGATCTTTCCTTAGCCGTGTGCGGTGCCCCTTCCACCATATTCCACTTGGTCATATCATCGTAGAGCTTAGGCGAAGCCCTGCGGAGAAGTCATATCGTCATGGAGCTTAGGCGAAGCCTGCGTCGGTGGAGCATCAACATCGTCACCACGCCGTCGTCTTGTGGAACTCATCCCGACACTTTGCTTTGGATCGAGTCCGGGATCGTCATCGAGCTGAGCGTGTGTGCGAGAACTTCGGAGGTGCCGTCGTTCGGTGCTTGGATCGGTCGGATCGTGAAGGCGTGCGACTACATCAACCAGCGTTGTTATAACGCTTCGCTTTCGGTCTCACGAGTGCGTGGACGGACACTCTCCCCTCTCGTTGCTATGCCATCTCCATGGTCTTGCGTGATCGTAGGAATTTTTTTTTGAAATTACTACGTTACCCAACATAGGCATCACGTCCGAGAAAAGTAGACCGACTCCTGCCTACATCTACTACTATTACTCCACTCATCGACTGCTATCCAGCATGCATATAGAGTATTAAGTTAATGAAAACAGAGTAACGCCTTAAGCAAGATGACATGATGTAGAGGGATAAATTCATGCAATATGATAAAAAATACCCATCTTGTTATCCTCGATGGCAACACTACAATACGTGCCTTGCTGCCCCTCATCCTTTGGGAAAGGACACCGCAAGATTGAACCCAAAGCTAAGCACTTCTCCCATTGCAAGAACTACCAATCTAGTTGGCTAAACCAAGCGGATAATTCAAGAGACTTGCAAAGATAACCAATCATACATAAAAAGAATTGAGAGAAGATTCAAATATTGCTCATAGATAATCTTGATCATAAACCCACAATTCATCAGTCTCAACAAACACACCGTAAAAAGAAGATTACATCGAATAGATCTCCACGAGAGAGGGGGAGAACATTGTATTGAGATCCAAAAAGAGACAAGAAGCCATCTAGCTACTAACTATGGACCCGAAGGTCTGAGGTAAACTACTCTCACTTCATCGGAGAGGCTATAATGATGATGTAGAAGCCCTCCATGGTGGATTCCCCTTCCGGTGGAGCTCCGAAACAGGCCCCAAGATGGGATCTCGTGGATACAGAAAGTTTCGGTGGTGGAATTAGGTTTTTGGCTTCGTATCTGATATGTTCGGGGTACGTAGGTATATATAGGAGGAAGGAGTACGTCGGTGGAGCTTCGGGGGGCCCACGAGGCAGGGGGGCGCGCCCTAGGGGGGCGCGCCCGCCACCCACGGGGCCGCCTCCCACCTTTATTGTCCGAGGTCCAAGTCTCTGGATCATATCGATGAGAAAATCACGTTCCCGAAGGTTTCATTCCGTTTGGACTCCGTTTGATATTTCGTTTCTTCGAAACACTGAAATAGGCAAAAAACAGCAATTCTAGGCTGGGCCTCCGGTTAATAGGTTAGTCCCAAGAGTAATATAAAAGTGGAAAATAAAGCCCAATATGGTACAAAACAGTAGATAATATAGCATGGAGCAATCAAAAATTATAGATACGTTGGAGACGTATCACCAGGCCATCCCTCTACTCACCCACACCCCCTGTTATTTTGCGGTGATGGCAACCTCATACCGCAGCCGAACCAGTGAACCCTCATACTCCTCCCCGCGTGGGCATCCACTGCCGCATCTTCCCCGGCTCCGAGTCGTCCCCTTCCTAGGCCTCACCGTCGTCCACCGCCCTGGTGCTCTCGGCGCGGCGTGGTCAACGTGGTCAACGAACGACATCCATCGGACGTGGATTGTACGTGGAGAGGCTGACGGCTGGGTCCACGGCCGCACACAAGGAAATGCCACCTTATTACGCGCAAAATAATGATTCCTCCACCTGACATCTGGGACCAACCGAAAGGGCCTCTGTATTTCTCGAAAAAACGTTCCCGCCGCTGACAGCTTGGACCCACCAGCTATATCTTCGCACGCAAGGAAGTGCTTCCTTATTACGCACAAAAAAATGAATACCCCCCTGCTAGTTGGGACCCACCATATGGGAGGCTGACTTGTGGGCCTACTAAGATGACGGGGATGGAGGGCTTTTTCAACTTAGTAAATATGAACGATTCTAGCTCTAGTGACCGTACGATGTCCATCCAACGGCTGTAGTGCTTCTTCAGCCTCTGGTCTTCTTGCTCCGGCCGCCCAAACAAGCGTCGGCCATGCCGCCTGCTCCTGCCTCTCGTGTCCGGTAATGCTGCCACCGCTGGCCATGCCATCCCTCTATACTCACCCGGACCTCAGGTTATTCTCCGGCAACGGCAGCCTCACACCGCAGGCGAAGCAGTCAGCCCATATACTCCCCTCCGCGTGGGCATCCACTGTCGCGTCTTCCCCGGCTCCGCATCGTCCCCTTCCTAGGCCTCGCCGTCGTCCACCGCCCTGGTGCTCTCGGCGCGGCGTGGTCAATGTGGTGAACAAACGTTTTCCATCAGAAAATTACTATACATGGAGAGGCTGACAGCTGGGTCCATGGCCGCAGCAAGGAAATGCCTCCTTATTACGCGCAAAATAATGATTCCTCTACCTGACAGCAGGGACCCACCGGACGGGCCACCGTATTTTACGAAAAAAACGTTTCCCCCCTGACTGCTGGGACCCAGCAGCTACATCTTCGCACGCAAGGAAGTGCGTCCATATTAGGGGCAAAAAAATGATTCGCCCCCTGACTGCTGGGACCCACCAGCTACATATTCGCATGCAAGGAAGTGCCTGGCAGTCGAGACCCAACCGGTCGAAGCGTACATAGCATTGTCATTATGGTCACGAACGTGTAAGTACATACTAATCGATTGGTCTGTCTGCAGGCTGCAGCGATGAACCATGGCCGTGTAAGGAAGGGCATGTGTGGTAGTAGAGGCGCGCACGTGTGGTAGTGGAGGCGCGCACGTAGCATGTACACGTACGTACAACGGCCAGGTGATACGTCCATTTTGCATCATGCTTTTATATCGATATTTATTACATTATGGGCTATTATTACACATTATGTCACAATACTTATGCCTATTCTCTCTTATTTTACAAGATTTGCATGAAGAGGAGAATCTGGTAATTTGGAATTCGAAATTTGGAAAAGGAGCAAATATTAGAAACCTATTCTGCACAACTCCAAAAGTCCTGAAACTTCACGGAGGCAGTTTTTGGAATTAATAAAAAATACTAGCGAAAGAATCAACCAGAGGGGGCCACCAACAATCCACGAGGGTGGGGGGCGCGCGCCCCTGTCTCGTGGGCCCCCTGGCAGGCCTCCGGTGCCCATCTTCTGCTATATGAAGTCTTTCGTCCTAGAAAAAATAAGAAGGAAGCTTTCGGGACGAACCACCGCCGCCACGAGGCGGAACCTGGCGAAACCAATCTAGGGCTCCGGTGGGGATGTTCTGCCCGGGAAACATCCCCCCGGGAGGGGCAAATCGTCACCATCGTCATCACCATCGATCCTCTCATTGGGAGGGGTCCAATCTCCATCAACATCTTCACCAGTACCATCTCCTCTCAAACCCTAGTTCATCTCTTGTATCCAATCTTTGTCCCAAAACCTCAGATTGGTACCTGTGGGTTGCTAGTAGTGTTGATTACTCCTTGTAGTTGATGCTATTTGGTTTATTTGGTGGAAGATCATATGTTCAGATCCTTTATGCATATTAATATCCCTCTGATTATGAAGATGAATATGATTTGTGAGGAGTTACATGTGTACCTGAGGACATGGGAGAAGTCTTGCTATAAGTAGTCATGCGAATTTGGTATTCGTTTGATATTTTGATGAGATGTATGTTGTCTCTCCTCTAGTGGTGTTATGTGAACGTCGACTACATGACACTTCACCATTATTTGGGCCTAGAGGAAAGCATTGGAAAGTAATAAGTAGATGATGGGTTGCTAGATTGACAGATGCTTAAACCCTAGTTTATGCGTTGCTTCATAAGGGGCTGATTTGGATCCATATGTTTCATGCTATGGTTAGGTTTACCTTAATACTTCTTTTGTAGTTGTGGATGCTTGCAATAGGGGTTAATCATAAGTGGGATGCTTGTCCGAGTAAGGGCAGTACCCAAGCACCGGTCCACCCACATATCAAATTACCAAAGTAACGAACGCGAATCATATGAGCGTGATGAAAACTAGCTTGAGGATAATTCCCATGTGTCCTCGGGAGCGTTTTCCTTTATATAAGAGTTTGTCCAGGCTTGTCCTTTTCTACAAAAAGGATTGGGCCATCTTGCTGCACCTTATTTACTTTTATTACTTGTTACCCGTTACAAATTACCTTATCACAAAACTATCTGTTACCGATAATTTTAGTGCTTGCACAGAATACCTTACTGAAAACCGCTTGTCAATTCCTTCTGCTCCTCGTTGGGTTCGACACTCTTACTTATCGAAAGGACTACGATAGATCCCCTATACTTGTGGGTCATCAAGACTCTTTTCTGGTGCCGTTGCCGGGGAGTGAAGCGCCTTTGGTAGGTGGAATTTGGTAAGGAAAAATTTATAAAGTGTGCTGAAATTTCTTGTCACTTGTTACTATGGAACATAATCCTTTGAGGGCTTCTTGAGGTATCTTCTCCCCGACCAGTGGAAACAAGAGTTGCTACTCAACCTACTAAACCTACTGAAAATGTTTACTTTGAAATTCCTTGGGTATGATAGAGAAACGCTAGCTAATCCTTTTACAGGAGATGGAACATTGCATCCCAATTTGCACCTAATCTATGTGGATGAAGTTTCTGGATTATTTAAGCTTGCAGGTATGCCCGAGGATGTTATAAAGAAGAAGGTATTCCTTTTATCTTTGAAGGGAAAGGCATTGACATGGTTTAAGCTATGTGATGATATGGGATCATGGAACTACAACCGATTGAAACTGGAATTTCATCAGAAGTTTTATCCTATGCATCTTGTTCATCGTGATCGTAATTATATATATAATTTTTGGCCTCATAAAGGAGAAAGCATCGCTCAAGCTTGGGGGAGGCTTAAGTCAATGTTATATTCATGCCCCAATCATGAGCTCTCAAGAGAAATTATTATTCAAAAATTTTATGCTCGGCTTTCTCTCAATAATCGCTCCATGCTCGATACTTCTCTTAAAGGTTATTTTATGATGAAGACTATTGAATTCAAATGGGATTTATTGGAAAGAATTAAACGCAACTCTGAAGATTGGGACCTCGACGAAGGTAAGGAGTCAGGTGTAACATCTAAGTTTGATTGTCTTAAATCTTTTATGGATACCGATGTTTTCCGTGAATTTAGCACTAAATATGGACTTGACTCTGAGATAGTAGCTTCTTTTTGTGAATCCTTTGCTACTCATGTTGATCTCCCCAAGGAGAAGTGGTTTAAATATAATCCTCCCATTGAAGTAAAAGTAGTTGAACCTATTAAAGTTGAAGAAAATACTATCACATATAATGTTGATCATATTGTTCCTACCGCTTATATTGAGAAACCACCTTTCCCTGCTAGAATAAAGGATCATGCTAGAGCTTCAACTATGGTTCATAAGAGTAATACTAGAACACCTACACCTCCTGAGCAAATTAAATTTGAACCTAGTATTGCTATGGTTAAAGATCTCTTAGACGATAATATTGATGGGCATGTTATTTATTTCTGTAATGAAGCTGCTGGAATTGCTAGACCCGATACTAAGGGTAAACATAGACCTGTTGTTGGCATGCCTGTTATTTCATTTAAAATAGGAGATCATTGTTATCATGGCTTATGTGATATGGGTGCTAGTGCAAGTGCAATACCTCATTCCTTATACAAAGAAATTATGCATGATATTGCACCTGCTGAGATAGAAGAAATTGATGTTACAATTAAGCTTGCCAATAGAGATACTAGTTCACCAGTTGGGATTGTTAGAGATGTTGAAGTCTTGTGTGGGAAGGTTAAATATCCTACTAATTTTCTTATTCTTGGTTCCCCACAAGATGACTTTTGTCCCATTATATTTGGTAGACCCTTCTTGAATATTGTTAATGCTAAGATAGACTGCGAAAAGGATATTGTTACCATTGGTTTAGGGCATATGTCTCATGATTTTAATTTTGCTAAATTTCATAGACAACCCCACGATAAATAATTGCCTAGTAAAGATGAAACTATTGGGCTTGCTTCTATTGCCGTGCCTCCTAATGATCCTTTAGAGCAATATTTGCTAGACCATGAAAATGATATGTTTATGAATGAAAGAAGGGAAATAGATGAAGTATTCTTTAAACTGGGACCTGTTTTGAAACACAACTTGCCTGTTGAAATTCTAGGGGATCCTCCTCCACTCAAGGGTGATCCCGTGTTTGAGCTTAAACCATTACCTGATACTCCTAAATATGCTTATCTTGATGAAAATAAGATATATCCTGTTATTATTAGTGCTAACCTTTCAAAGCAGGAAGAATAGAAATTATTGAAAACTCTAAAGAAGCACCGTGCTTCTATTGGATATACTCTTGATGATCTTAAGGGTATTAGTCCCACTCTATGCCAACACAAAATAAAATTGGAGAAAGACGCTAAACCGGTTGTTGATCACCAACGACGCTTAAGTCCTAAGATGAAAGAAGTGGTAAGAAAAGAAATACTAAAGCTTCTGGAGGCAGGTATAATTTATCCCGTTGCTGATAGTCAGTGGGTAAGTCCTGTCCATTATGTCCCTAAGAAGGGAGGCATTACTGTTCTTCCTAATGATAAAGATGAATTGACCCCACAAAGAATTGTTATAGGTTATAGAATGGTAATTGATTTCCACAAACTAAATAAAGCCACTAAAAAGGATCCCTACCCTTTAACTTTTATTCATCAAATGCTAGAAAGATTATCCAAACATACACATGTTTGCTTTCTAGATGGTTATTCTGGTTTCTCTCAAATACCTGTGTCAAAAGAGGATCAAGAAAGACCACTTTTACTTGACCTTTCGGCACCTTTGCTTACAGACGTATGCCTTTTGGTTTATGTAATGCACCTGCTACCTTTCAAAGATGTATGACTGTGATATTCTCTGACTTTTGTGAAAAGATTGTGGAGGTTTTCATGGATGATTTCTCCGTTTATGGAACTTTTTTTGATGATTGCTTAAGAAACCTTAACCGAGTTTTGCAGAGATGTGAAGAAACACATCTTGTCTTGAATTGGGAGAAGTGCCACTTTATGGTCAATGAAGGTATTGTCTTGGGGCATAAAATTTCTGAAAGAGGTATTGAAGTTGATAAAGCTAAAGTTGATGCTATTGAAAAGATGTCGTGTCCTAAGGACATTAAAGGAATAAGAAGTTTCCTTGGTCATGCCGGTTTTTATAGGAGGTTCATTAAAGACTTCTCAAAAATATTTAGGCCTCTGACTAATCTCTTACAAAAGATGTTCCTTTTGTCTTTGATGATGATTGTGTAGAAGCATTTGAAATACTTAAGAAAGCCTTGATTTCTGCACCTATCGTTCAGCCACCTGATTGGAATTTACCCTTTGAAATTGTGTGTGATGCTAGTGATTATGTTGTAGGTGTTGTTTTAGGACAAAGAGATGATAAGAAATTAAATGTTATCCAATATGCTAGTAAAACCCTAGACAGTGCCCAAAGAAATTATGCTACTACTGAAAAAGAATTTTTAGCCGTTGTATTTGCTTGTGATAAGTTCAGACCTTATATTGTTGATTCTAAAGTAACTGTTCACACGGATCATGCTGCTATTAAATATCTTATGGAAAACAAAGATGCTAAACCTAGACTTATTAGATGGGTTCTCTTGCTACAAGAATTTGATTTGCATATTATTGATAGAAAGGGAGCTGAGAACCCGTTCTGAGACAACTTGTCTAGGTTAGAGAATGTTCTTGATGACCCACTACCTATTGATGATAGCTTTCACGATGAACAATTAGCTGTCATAAATGCTTCTCGTACTGCTCCATGGTATGCTGATTATGCTAATTACATTGTTGCTAAATTTATACCACCTAGTTTCACATACCAGCAAAAAAAAAGTTTTTCTATGATTTAAGACATTACTTGTAGGATGACCCACACCTTTATAAAGAAGGAGTAGATGGTGTTATTAGACGTTGTGTACCTGAGCATGAACAGGCACAAATCCTACACAAGTGTCCCTCCGAGGCATATGGAGGACACCACGCTGGAGATAGAACTGCACATAAGATATTGCAATCCGGTTTTTATTAGCCTACTCTCTTCAAAGATGTCCGTAAGTTTGTCTTGTCTTGTGATGAATGTCAAAGAACTGGTAATATTAGTAGACATCAAGAAATGCCTATGAACTATTCACTTGTTATTGAACCTTTTGATGTTTAAGGCTTTGATTATATGGGACCGTTTCCTTCCTCTAGGTACACACTTAATTTAGTTGTTGTTGATTACGTTACTAAGTGGGCAGAAGCTATTCCAACTAGTAGTGTTGATCATAACACCTCTATTAAGATGCTAAAAGGATTTATTTTTCCGAGGTTTGGAGTCCCTTGATACTTAATGACTAATGGTGGTTCACATTTTATTCATGGTGATTTTTGTAAGATGCTTGCTAAGTATGATGTTAATCTTAGAATTGCATCTCCATATCACCCACAATCTAGTGGTCAAGTAGAATTGAGTAATAGAGATATTAAATTAATTTTGCAAAAGACTGTTAATAGATCTAGAAAGAATTGGTCCAAGAACTTGATGATGCATTATGGTCCTATAGAACAACATATAAAAATCCTATGGGTATGTCTCCATATAAAATGGTTTATGGAAAAGCATGTCACTTACCTCTCGAACTAGAACATAAGGCATATTGGGCCATTAAAGAGCTCAATTATGATTTCAAACTTGCCAGTGAGAAGAGGTTATTTGGCATTAGCTCACTTGATGAATGGAGAACCCAGGCCTATGAGAATGCCAAACTGCTTAAAGAAAAAGTTAAAAGATGGCATGACAAAATGATACAAAAGCATGAGTTTAATGTAGATGATTATGTTTTTTTATACAACTCTCGTTTAAGGTTTTTTGCAGGAAAACTTCTCTCTAAATGGGAAGGTCCTTACGTTATCGAGAAGGTCTATCGCTCCGGTTCCATAAAAATCAACAACTTCGAGGACACAAACCCGAAGGTGGTGAACGGTCAAAGAATCAAACATTATATCTCAGGTAACCCAATAAATGTTGAAACTAATGTTATTGAGACCGTAACCCCAGCGGAATACATAAGGGACACTTTCCAGAACGTTTCAGACTCCGAAAAGGAATAGGTATGTGGTACGGTAAGTAAACCGACTTCAAAATAGTTCTAATGGCAATTTTCTCTGTTTTGGAATATTTAAGAAAATAGGAAAATAAGAAGTAGTCCGAAAGAGGCACGAGGCATCCACGAGGGTGGAGGGCGCGCCCCCTGCCTCGTGGGCACCTCGTGTGCCCTTCGGACTCCGTTTTCTTGCACAATACTTCTTTTGGTCGGTAAAAATTCATTATATAATCTCCCGAAGGTTTTGACCACCGTACCATGCAAATATCTCCTGTTTTTGTTTCGAGCTGTTTTCTGACAGATTTAGATCACCATGATGTCTTCGAGCGCACCCAAGGACAAGTTTTTTGAGAAGGTCATCAACCTTTACCTCGCGGAGGTGTTGCAACACCCTCAAACCATTGATATGCATGAGGGGGTGCTACACATTCGCGATGTTGAGGGACCAAGGAGGACCGGAAGCGTGGAGACAAGACTCGAAGCAATGGAGCAGCAAGTTTTCAAGGTCCAAGGGATGGTGGAACATGGACTCGACGCCAACCACATGATGATCGCGGAGTTCACCAACAACCACAAGCTGGATGCCAAGAACATTGGGGAGACCATCTTCAAGCTTCACGAGAAAATCGAGCACCTCCAAGCCCAGATCTATGACATGCAAAACCAAAACTGTGAGTATGAATATAGATTCAAGAGGATGAGCTTGGCTGCAAATATGAGGATCCCGGAGACTCGATCGTCTTTCTATGATGGTGAGCCTATGCCTTGGAAGAGGGACGACAAATCCACATAATCAACAACTCCATCATCACCACCTCTGAGGAAGGAGAACTGAGTATCGGGTATGGGCACCCCCCTTGGCAACTGCCAAGCTTGGGGGAGGTGCCCCGGTATCGTATCACCATCACACTTCTATCTTTACCGTTTTTCTTAGTTTGATCCTTTTGGTAACATCTTGATCTAGTAGAATAAAGTTTTAGTATGATCTAGTTTTGAGTTTTGCTTTATGATCCTTCTATGCAATCGAGTCCGTGAGCTATATATAATAAAGATTAGTTTTGAGTCAAGGGCTTTGATTATCTTACTATGATCTTGAGGGAATAAAAGAAAGGATAAAAAGAATTAAAGAGATCATATCGATCTTATAGAGAGTAATGACTTCACATATAAAAGAGTATGATGAATAAAAGTTGTTGAGAGTTGACAAACATAGTTTTGGTCATCGGTGCAATTAATAGGAAGTAATAAAGAAAGAGAGGTTTTCACATATAAATATACTATCTTGGACATCTTTTATGATTGTGAGCACTCATTAAAATATGACATGCTAAAAAGTTGATGTTGGACAAGGAAGACAATGTAATGGGCTATGTTTTCTTATATTCGAAATAAAGTATATTGTCATGGATCATCCAACATGTTGAGCTTGTGTTTCCCCCTCATGCTAGTCAAATTCTTTGCACCAAGTAGAGATACTACTTGTGCTTCCAAATGTCCTTAAACCTGGTTTTGCCATGAGTGTCCACCATACCTACCTATGGATTGAGTAAGGTCCTTCAAGTAAGTAGTCATTGTTGCATGCAATAAAAAATGCTCTCTAAATATGTATGATTTATTAATGTGGAGAAAATAAGCTTTATACGATCTTGTGATATGGAAGCAATAAAAGCGACGAACTGCATAATAAAGGTCCATATCACAACTGGCAATATAAAGTGACGTTCTTTCGCATTAAGATTTTGTGCATCCAACCACAAAACACATGACAACCTCTGCTTCCCTATGCGAAGGGCCTATCTTTTACTTTTGTCTTATACCTTATACAAGAGTCATGGTGATCTTCACCTTTCCTTTTTACATTTTATCTTTTGGCAAGTGCATTGGGTTGGAAAGATCCTGATATATATATCCAATTGGATGTAATTTAGCATGAACTATTATTGTTGACATTACCCTTGAGGTAAAAGGTTGGGAGGCAACACTATAAGCCCCTATCTTTCTTTGTGTCCGATTAAAACTCCATAACCATAAGTATTGCGTGAGTGTTAGTAATTGTGAAAGACTAAATGATAGTTGAGTATGTGGACTTGCTTAAAAGCTCTTATATTGACTCTTTCCTATGTTATGATAAATTGCAATTGCCTCAATGACCGAGATCATAGTTTGTTAGTTTCCAATGAAGTTTCTGATTCATACTCGACATTGTGAATAGATTGTTACTTTAGCATAAGAAATCATATGACAATATATATATATATATATGTTGATGTTATAAGAATGATCATGATGCCCTCATGTCCGTATTTTATTTTATCAACACATCTATCTCTAAACATTTGGACATATTTTTTCATTATCAGCTTCCGCTTGAGGACAAACGAGGTCTAAGCTTGGGGGAGTTGATACGTCCATTTTGCATCATGCTTTTATATCGATATTTGTTACATTATGGGTTGTTATTACACATTATGTCAATATACTTATGCCTATTCTCTCTTATTTTACAAGGTTTGCATGAAGAGGGAGAATGCCAGCAGCTGGAATTCTAGGCTGGAAGAGGAGCAAATATTAGAGACCTATTCTGCACAACTCCAAAAATCTTGAAACTTCGCGGAGGCAGTTTTTGGAATTAATAAAAAAAATACTGGCGAAAGAAACAAACAGAGGGGGCCACCAACCATCCACGAGGGTGGGGGCACGCCCCCCTATCTCGTGGGCCCCCTGGCAGGCCTCCGGTGACCATCTTCTGCTATATGAAGTCTTTCATCCTAGAAAAAATAAGAAGGAAGCTTTCGGGACGAAACACTGCCGCCATGAGGCGGAACCTGGCGAAACCAATCTAGGGCTCCAGTGGAGCTATTCTGCCGGGGAAACATCCCACAGGGAGGGGGAAATCGTCACCATCGTCATCACCATCGATCCTCTCATCGGAAGGGGGTCAATCTCCATTAACATATTCACCAGGACCATCTCCTCTCAAACCCTAGTTCATCTCTTGTATCCAATCTGTGTCCCAAAACCTCAGATTGGTACCTATGGGTTGCTAGTAGTGTTGATTACTCCTTGTAGTTGATGCTAGTTGGTTTATTTGTTGGAAGATCATATGTTCAGATCCTTTATGCATATTAATATCCCTCTGATTTTGAACATGAATATGATTTGTGAGTAGTTACTTTTGTTCCTGAGGACATGGGAGAAGTCTTGCTATAAGTAGTCATGCGAATTTGGTATTCGTTTGATATTTTGATGTGATGTATGTTGTCTCTCCTCTATTAATGTTACGTGAATGTTGACTACATGACACTTCACCATTATTTGGGCCTAGAGGAAGGCATTGGGAAGTAATAAGTAGATGATGGGTTGCTAGAGTGACAGAAGCTTAAACCCTAGTTTATGCGTTGCTTTGTAAGGGGCTGATTTGGATCCATATGTTTCGTGCTATGGTTAGGTTTACCTTAATACTTCTTGTGTAGTTGCGGATGCTTGTAGTAGGGGTTAATCATAAGTGGGATGCTTGTCCAAGGAAGGGCAGTACCCAAGAACCGGTCCACCCACATATCAAATTATCAAAGTAACGAACGTGAATCATATGAGCGTGATGAAAACTAGCTTGACGATAATTCCCATGTGTCCTCGGGAGCGTTTTCGTTTATATAAGAGTTTGTCCAGGCTTGTCCTTTGCTACAAAAAAGATTGGGCCATCTTGTTGCACCTTATTTACTTTTATTACTTGTTACCCGTTACAAATTACCATATCACAAAACTATCTGTTACCAATAATTGCAATGCTTGCGGAGAATACCTTACTGAAAACCACTTGTCATTTCCTTCTGCTCCTCGTTGGATTCGACACTCTTAATTATCTAAAGGACTACGATAGATCCCTTATAGTTGTGGGTCATCACCGGGGTGCAAGAAAGTAAATACGACCACGTACATACATATGGGCGGGGTCTCAAACGCCTACTCGCGCATACGTATGGCCAGGGCTCGTGTATATGGCTGGGTCGAAACGGAGAAGCTGCACCGTCGTCGTGATCATGGGGAGGCAACTCGGCTAGGTCGGAACGGAATGCGTCATCATGTTCATCGGGAGCCAACCGGCTTGGACAGAACAACCGATGGAAAGGAGGCCTGGCGTACTGCAGAACTGAGGAAATGGCCTTGTGTTTGACCGGCCACGATCGAAACGTGATCCTGTTCATCGGGAGGGGTCTGGCGTACCGCAAAACGGAGGAAGCGGACCTCCAATGGTCGAAACGGGGTCCTGTTGATCGGGAGGGGTGTGGCGTAACGCAAAACGGAGGAAACAGACTTGTGTTGGAGCGCTACGGTCAAAGCGGGGGTCCTGTTCATGAGGAGGGGTGTGGCGTACCGCAAAACGGGACTCCACGGGATATTGTTCCTCTCCACCATTGACCTCCTCTATCCTCCATGGGTTACTGTTCATCCACCGTCGACCTCCTCAAGCCTCCACCTGCGACTGTTCATCCACGAGCTCCTGTTCATCCAACCTCCACTGCGCGCTCCTCCATCGGCTAGTGTTCAACTAACCCTCTCCACGGGGTCCTGTTCAACCACCCCTCCACGGGCTACTGTTCATCCAGACCTCCACTGGGTACTGTTCAACCAGCCCTCCACCGACTACTGTTCATCCGGCCCTCCACGGGGTCCTGTTCATCCACCGGCTCGATCGATCGGGGTACTGTTCATCCAGCGGCAACGGCCTCTACTACCAAGGGGTCCTGTTCATCCAACCCCCACCAGGAACAGTTCATCCAAACCCCCCAACAACGCTCACTGTTCATCAAGGGAAGGAGGCAGCAGTATTCGATCGGCTTCAGTTAGCAGCAGTGGCGAAGGAATCACTCAGGTTCAGTTAACAGCAAGGGATCGATCGATCACTCGGGTTCAGTAACGCGTAGCCTGCAGTGCAACCGCTCGGTTCCAGTTAGAGCCCGACGCCTCGCACACACGCGCGTACGTATGAGAGAAACCCGCATCGCTCGGCCCCCGACCACCCACCGTAAGACGGAACTCCCCGATATTTTCCTCGCCCTCGCTTTTACCACGGTTTTTTCCATCATGGACATACCAAAGAATGTCATGTAGTTGCATCTCCGGCCCGCCCAAGACAAAAAGGCCATTTATGTCATGATTTTTTGTCATAGAAGTAGGACCCCACCACATCTATGATGATACCGGGTTTTGTCACAATTATCGTCATAGAAGTGTCATAAGTATGATAGAAAAGAAATTCGTTCGGCCCAAAATGTCATGGATGTGTCTTTTTTTGTAGTGAGCGGACGAAGTGGGTGATGGTTTTCTTTTTCCTTTTGCATGTGTGAGTGAACACGCACGGTTCGGAAAGGCGACGGAGATGAATCGTGTGCGATAGTAAATCACCGAGATTGAATGGGAATCCAAATTTCCTTTGTCCTTCATCCATGAGTTTTTTTTCTATGATGAACATAAACCCTGCTAATCACCGTGTTCAAATTTGACACTTTTCCCGGTTCATTTACAATATTTAGGGGATTATGTGCAATTTGTAGGCATTAATGCACATAATTCAAATTCAAACAATCGGTGCATGAAAGGCTGCACAAGAACGGTCTGGAAAAACCATACTCGTGGTATTTAGTAATTTCTCAAGCCTTTTACAAGGAATGGGCAGAGATTTCAATGGAATGTGTGGCAATAGTCAACCACAAACGCGTCATTTACTGGGTTATCAACTATAGAACAATGAAATATGAGCTTGAAAAACATGATGTCTCGCATGGTGCCATGGTATGGCCTCACCGTGCCCTGGTTAAAAGTTGAGAAGGTTATGCACGTCCTTCATAAATTGAACCATCATCGAGGAAGTTCAATGCTTTCGAGAGGGAAATCACCAAGATTGAAGGGGAATCCAAATTTCCGTCCTAGTTTGTCATTCAATTTTTTTCCAACGATCAACATACCGCCTCAAATGCAACGTGTTCAAATTTAAAAAATTTCCGAACTCATTTACCATATTTAGGGGATTATGTGCATTTTCTAGGCATTAATTATGCACATAATTCAAATTCGAACAGTCGGTGCATGAAAAGGTGCACAAGAACGGTCTGGAAAACCATGATCGTGCTATTTAGTACATTCTCATGCCTTTTACATGGAATGTGCAGATATTTCAAGGAAATGTGTGGCAATAGTCAACCATAAACGCGTCGTTTACTAGGTTAACAACTATACAAAAATGAAATACATGCTTGGAAAACATGACGCCTGTTGTGGTGCCATGGTATGACCTCACCGTGCCCTGGTAAAAATGTCATCATGCACGCCTTTCATAAAACAAAGCATCACCGAGGAAGTTTCATGGTTTCGAGGGGGAAATCACAAAGATTGAAGGGGGATCCAAATTTCTTTTGTGCTTTGTCCATGAGTTTTTTCTATGATGAACATACAACCTGCAAATCACCGTGTTCAAATTTGGCACTTTTCCGGGTTTATTTTCAATATTTAGGGGATTATGTGCATTTCCTAGGCATTAATGCACATAACTCTAGTTCAAACAATCGGTGCATGAAAGTGTCCATAAGAACGGCCTGGAAAACCATGCTCGTGCCATTTAGTAAATTCTCGTGCCTTTTACAAGGAATGGACAGATATTTCGATGAAATGTGTGGCAATAGTCAACCACAAATATTTGTTTGTTGGGTTTTCAACTATAGAAAAAATGAAATAAATGCTTAAAAAACATGACGCCTGGCTGCATGGTGCCATGGTATCACCTCACCATGCCCTGGTAAAAATTTGACAAGGTTTGGCTTATGTCGTCATGCACGGCCTTCATAAATCGAACCATCACCTAGGAAGTTCCATGCTTTCGAGAGGGAAATCCCCAAGATTGAAGGGGAATCCAAATTTCCGTCCTAGTTTGTCATTCAATTTTTTTCCAACGATCAACATACCGCCTCAAATGCAATTTGTTCAAATTTGACATTTTTCTGGGCTCATTTACCATATTTAGGGGATTATGTGCATTTTCTAGGCATTAATGGACATAATTCAAATTCGAACAATTGGTGCATGAAAAGGTGCACAAGAACGATCTGGAAAACCATGCTCGTGTTAGTTAGTACATTCTCATGCCTTTTACAAGGAATGGGCAGATATTTCAAGGAAATGTGTGGCAATAGTCAACCATAAATGCATCATTTACTGGGTTAACAACTATACAAAAAATGAAACGCATGGTTGGAAAACATGACGCCTGGCGTGGTGCCATGGTATGGCCTCACCATGCCCTGGTAGAGAATGTTCTCCTTATGTCGTGATGCACGCCTTTCATAAATCGAACCATCACCAAGGAAGTTTCATGGTTTCGAGGGGGAAATCACCAAGATTGAAGGGGGGGGTCCAAATTTCCTTTGTCGTTTGTCCACGAGCTTTTATCTACAATGAACCGTGTTCAAATTTGGCACTTTTCCGGGTTTATTTGCCATATTTAGGGGATTTTATGTGCATTTCCTAGGCATTAATGCACATAATTCAAGTTCAAACAACCGGTGCACGAAAGGGTGCACAAGAACGGCCTGGAAAACCGTGCTCGTGCCATTTAGTAAATTCTCATGCCTTTTACAAGGAAGGGACGGATATTTCGATGAAATGTGTGGCAATAGTCAACCACAAATGTTTGTTTATTAGGTTTTCAACTATAGAAAAAATGAAATAAATGCTTGAAAAACATGACGCATGGCATGGTGTGCCATGGTATGACCTCACCATGCACTGGTAAAAACTAGATGATACCCCGTGCGTTGCTGCGGGAATTTGTAGTAGTGTATAGGAGGATTTATGGAATGATAAATAATGAAACTTATGAAAATATATATAAATATACCTATTTGAACGTTTAAACTGTATGAAAAGTAAGAACAGATTGTAGAGTATCTCCATATTTGCGTAATTAGATGAATGCATCACCAACAGAAACACTTCAGTGCCCTTGTTTGTCATCAGAATTGTACATCCTGTGGTGGAGCATACATCGTAGCTATATTCTCAATGGAAAAAAATATTGTATATTATCTCCATAAACATGAATCACATTATTTCATTATGAGCTATAAAATCATATATCTTAAAGTATGGTTGTTCCTCTATATATATAAGTTGTTGTATTTCAAACATATATTAGATTAGCAAGCATGTAGTAGGGCTATAGGCATCATATAGTTATCTTGAATTTGGAGAGAATACCGGTAGAACCCTACATGCAGTAGGGCAAGAACAAAATTGTGTACCATAAAATTGTATCACTCAGGTAAAAGAATGAGCACATAAAATCCACAATGGAATAGTACTCTCAGGGAACAAATGACCCGAAAATGAACTTGAATATGCCATATGTTGTGATTCTACAAAACAATTATATCAGAGTAATAAAAAAAGTACAAAATTCATATAAACTAACATGTGTGAGAGGGGAGAGAGATGTTGGATTGCAGTTTGGCATAGTATATGGTAGCGCTATTTGTTTATTCTTTCCAGAACACTAAACGTCAAAAAAGGAAGAAGAAATAACCACGCCATCTGGCGCTTGCAATAAAAAACAGATTGGAGAAACTTCAATAATATATCGTATTTGATGCATGTTTGTTGATAGTAGTCGAGTAAGGCAGAAGTTTGAGGGAGAGAGACTGACTGGTCTTGTTACCGTGGATGAGATTGTTGGAGATGGAACAGATCTTTGTACAAAGGAAAATTCCCTACTACACACAAATCAAGCGTCAAAACAATCTAACTCAAAAATTACGTTCATATCTGAGAATATTAAGTGGAAGGAAAACAACCACCTCCAGTGCAAGTGATGTTGAAGGAGTATAGCGGCGGTGGCATGTTCAGCTCATCTGGTCGACACGTTGGCGAAGGTCTTGGCTCAACATAAGCCACAATGGCAGGGATCACGCGGCTCCGACAAAGGTAGAGATAGAGGGTAGGACGTCGCTCCGAGCCAGCAGCAGTCTTCGACTTGGTCTGCCATGGCGCGGTATGGAAATAGAGAGGTGGATATAGAGAGAAGAGGAGAAGAATCATTGGGGATTTTGCTAGGGAATCGGTGAAGATTTATTGTTTCAGGGAGACGAAGGACCCTGCGAGACTTCTGCGATCAGATTAATACGCCAAGACAAAAGGTCAGAAGAGTAGGCCTGAAGAAAGAAAAAAAATTGTTTTCTGAATCCCCCTGCCTTGGAATTTTAGGTGGCTATAATGGCCCAGGTATATGAGTAGACACATATTAATCCCCATCGTAATCTTGCTGGTTCTCCTCCCGTGTTAATAGCTAGGTAGAGCCCACGTTAATTATCCTCCCGTGTTAATTTTGGCGAGGAAATTACCCTCCCTTATTAATAGCTAGCTAGATGATTCTATATTCCACAGAACCAGGGCATGCACCTATTGATTGACGTTTTATTGGGCATGGCTAGGACGGCAGGAATCAAGCGGCAAACATTACATTATAATTTTGCTAGTTATTTTAGGATATGGACTACATTCCCTCGAAAAAAAGGTGAACTTTATGAGGTGTGATGTGGCTTGATGTGAATGGATACTGAGGTGTCTATGCTGCATGTTGAGATAAAACAAGTAGTGGGGGTGAACTTCTTAAGTATATAGGATTAGAGAAGGTTTGGCTTATGTCGTCATGCACGGCCTTCATAAATCGAACCATCACCTAGGAAGTTCCATGCTTTCGAGAGGGAAATCCCCAAGATTGAAGGGGAATCCAAATTTCCGTCCTAGTTTGTCATTCAATTTTTTTCCAATGATCAACATACCGCCTCAAATGCAACGTGTTCAAATTTGACATTTTTCTGGGCTCATTTACCATATTTAGGGGATTATGTGCATTTTCTAGGCATTAATGGACATAATTCAAATTCGAACAATTGGTGCATGAAAAGGTGCACAAGAACGATCTGGAAAACCATGCTCGTGTTAGTTAGTACATTCTCATGCCTTTTACAAGGAATGGGCAGATATTTCAAGGAAATGTGTGGCAATAGTCAACCATAAACGCATCATTTACTGGGTTAATAACTATACAAAAAATGAGACGCATGGTTGGAAAACATGACGCCTGGCGTGGTGCCATGGTATGGCCTCACCATGCCCTGGTAGAGAATGTTTTCCTTATGTCGTGATGCATGCCTTTCATAAATCGAACCATCACCAAGGAAGTTTCATGGTTTCGAGGGGGAAATCACCAAGATTGAAGGGGGTCCAAATTTCCTTTGTCGTTTGTCCACGAGTTTTTATCTACGATGAACATACAACCTGCTAATCACCATGTTCAAATTTGGCACTTTTCCGGGTTTATTTGCCATATTTGAGGGATTATGTGCATTTCCTAGGCATTAATGCACATAATTCAAGTTCAAACAACCGGTGCACGAAAGGGTGCACAAGAACGGCCTGGAAAACCATGCTCGTGCCATTTAGTAAATTCTCATGCCTTTTACAAGGAAGGGACGGATATTTCGATGAAATGTGTGGCAATAGTCAACCACAAACATTTGTTTATTAGGTTTTCAACTATAGAAAAAATGAAATAAATGCTTGGAAAACATGACGCATGGCATGGTGTACCATGGTATGACCTCACCATGCACTGGTAAAAACTAGATGATACCCCGTGCGTTGCTGCGGGAATTTGTAGTAGTGTATATGAGGATTTATGGAATGATAAATAATGAAACTTATGAAAATAAATATAAATATACCTATTTGAACGTTTAAATTGTATGAAAAGTAAGAACAGATTGTAGAGTATCTCCATATTTGCGTAATTAGATGAATGCATCACCAACAGAAACACTTCAGTGCCCTTGTTTGTCATCAGAATTGTACATCCCAGGGTGGAGCATACATCAGAGCTATATTCTCAACTGGAAAAAAATATTGTAGAGTATCTCCATAACCATGAAGCACATTATTTCATTATGAGCTATACAATCATATATCTGAAAGTATGGTTGTTCCGCTATATATATAAGGTGTTGTATTTCAACCATATATTCGTTAGCAAGCATGTAGTAGGGCTATAGGCATCATATAGTTATCTTGAATTTCAGAGAGAATACCGGTAGAACCCTACATGCAGTAGGGCAAGAACAAAATTGTGTACCATAAAATTGTATCACTCAGGTAAAAGAATGAGCACATAAAATCCACAATGGAATAGTACTCTCAGGGAACAAATGACCCGAAAATGAACTTGAATATGCCATATGTTGTGATTCTACAAAACAATTATATCAGAGTAATAAAAAAAGTACAAAATTCATATAAACTAACATGTGTGAGAGGGGAGAGAGATGTTGGATTGCAGTTCGGCATAGTATATGGTAGCTCTATTTGTTTATTCTTTCCAGAACACTAAACGTCAAAAAAGGAAGAAGAAATAACCACGCCATCTGGCGCTTGCAATAAAAAACAGATTGGAGAAACTTCAATAATATATCATATTTGATGCATGTTTGTCGATAGTAGTCGAGTAAGACAGAAGTTTGAGGGAGAGAGACTGACTGGTCTTGTTACCGTGGATGAGATTGTTGGAGATGGAATAGATCTTTGTACAAAGGAAAATTGCCTACTACACACAAATCAAGCGTCAAAACAATCTAACTCAAAAATTACGTTCATATCTGAGAATATTAAGTGGAAGGAAAACAACCGCCTCCAGTGCAAGTGATGTTGAAGGAGTATAGCGGCGGTGGCATGTTCAGCTCATCTGGTCGACGCGTTGGCGAAGGTCTTGGCTCATCATAAGCTACAATGGCAGGGATCACACGGCTCCGACAAAGGTAGAGATAGAGGGTAGGACGTCGCTCTGAGCCAGCAGCAGTCCTCGACTTGGTCTGCCATGGCGCGGAATGGAAATAGAGAGGTGGATATAGAGAGAAGAGGAGAAGAATCATTGGGGATTTTGCTAGGTAATCGGTGAAGATTTATTGTTTCGGGGAGACGAAGGACCCTGCGAGACTTCTGTGATCAGATTAATACGCCAAGACAAAAGGTCAGAAGAATAGGCCTGAAGAAAGAAAAAAAATTGTTTTTTGAATCCCCCTGCCTTGGAATTTTAGGTGGCTATAATGGCCCAGGTATATGAGTAGACACATATTAATCCCCATCGTAATCTTGCTGGTTCTCCTCCCGTGTTAATAGCTAGGTAGAGCCCACGTTAATTATCCTCCCGTGTTAATTTTGGCGAGGAAATTACCCTCCCTTATTAATAGCTAGCTAGATGATTCTATATTCCACAGAACCAGGGCATGCACCTATTGATTGACGTTTTATTGGGCATGGCTAGGACGGCATGAATCAAGCGGCAAACATTACATTATAATTTTGCTAGTTATGTTAGGAGATGGACTACATTCCCTCAAAAAAAAGGTGAACTTTATGAGGTGTGATGTGGCTTGATGTGAATGGATACTGAGGTGTCTATGCTGCATGTTGAGATAAATCAAGTAGTGGGGGTGGACTTCTTAAGTATATAGGATTAGAGAAGGTTTGGCTTATGTCGTCATGCTCGGCCTTCATAAATCGAACCATCACCCAAGAAGTTCCACGCTTTCGACAGGGAAATCACCAAGATTGAAGGGGAATCCATATTTTCTTCGATCTTTGACCTGGAGTTTTTTTCTATGACGAACATACACCCTGCAAATCAATGTGTTCAAATTTGGCATTTTTCGGGGCTCATTTACCATATTTAGGGGTTTATGTGCATTTTCTAGGCATTTAGCGCATATAAATCCATTCCAGCTACAGGTGCACGGGTGTGATGTGAGGGACGTGGATTGTCGTTCGATCGTGGCGCATCCTACGGTGCACCCGTGCGATCCTTGTGGCTGGGGTTCCAGCCAATCATAACACAACACACAATAGGCTCAGCACACACTGTTTCCGGAAGCGACGGAGATGCGTGTGTGATAATGAACGAGCAAAATTGTAAGGGAAGCCAAATTTCTGTTGTTGTTTGTTGTTGAGCTCTTGAATACCACCGCACTGCACGGCTGCCTGGCCCCTCCGTCCCAGAGCTCTCTCCAGGCGTCGTCCATGGCACCACGGCGCACAGTAACTGGTAAGGAAGCGATGGCATCCCGCCGCGCCGCATTCCTCGCCGCCCGCAACTGCACACATGGTAAGGAAGTGATGGCATCTCGCCGCGCTGAGTTCATCGCCGCCGGCCGACAGCGATTACATGGGCGTGCATTTTGAGGCTACCATGGCGAATGGGCGGTGGATCTAGAGGTGGCCAAAGCCGCCTGAAGGAGCAGAAAAGGCGAAAGCAGTCAAGAAAAGAGAGTCCCGCCCGAAAGAAAAAAAGAGGCCGCGCGCCGTGGTGAGGAGAGCTTGGCGGAGATCGAAGCACGGTGGTCTGCAGCGTACAAGGCGGGAAGGAGAACGCCGTCACGGCCAGCATGCCCCGATGGCAGCATGTGAGAAGTAGTTTAAGTATGTAGTATTAGAGCAAATTACCAGTAGTACTTTAAGTTTGTAGTATTAACGTACAATGTCGGTAAGAGCATCCTTTGAGGGCTTTGAGCGTTGATTAGCATGTGTGCCCGTGTGCTTTTTTGCGTTAATCATTAGAAGATCACTAAACACACAGTTTCTATGCCGTACCCGTTTGTGTTTTTTTGCTGTAATGACCCATAAGTCAGTTACCTGTGAGACGTTTCCTAATAAACCAGGCGTACCATTGAATGAAAAAATCAAGTACACGTGTACATTTTTTCGGAGACGGGATTTGCCAACTTTCTTTTTTCTCGCACACGAGTATTTTACGCGCTTCGTCTGTGTTGTGTGTTTCCCCCGCCCAAGTTTCAAGTTTCGCGCGATTTCAAACTTTATTCCTCCAACCACATCCCCACCCTCAGTATCCCCCCCTCGCGCATCCCCCTTCCGACATATCAAACCGCCGCCGCCATAACCACGGCTTCAACCACATCTACGTTCTACACGGATCCAGTCGGGTAACCCACCGATCTCTATCACGGGACCGGCCTAATTGCGTAAATGGTGCCTGCGAAACATCCTCATGCCTCCAAATCCCCACCGCCAGGAGCTTATTGCGGTCCATGGCGCGATGGCCACTGTGTGTGTTGAGCCGGAGGAACACCTCGCCTCCACCTCCGCCGCCGCCGCCGACATGGTGCAGGCTCTGGCCCAGATGAAGTCCCCTAGTGACTACCCCCTAGACTTAACAATTAAGATCTGACCAGCTAAATCTTACCAATACCACTAGGAATGGCTATAACTTGTACTGTTGATGTATTAAGCATGTTCGTGCCTTGTTTATTCCAATACTACTGTGTGATGTTCAAATATTACCGTGTCCAGCTCAATTTCACCAATACCAGCAACAAACTTGCAATACATGACTCAGGATATCACTAGATATGCTGCCCATTTGCTAACTTTAGTGGATGCTAACCCTATTGTACTTAACATGCATGTCCATGTACTTACGCAGGGTCATAACGGCCGATGCTTTTGTTTGTCGTCGAGGTGAGCTGCATCCCATGTCTTACAGTATTTCACATAATTTTTGCAATTGCAATTTAGCTTCTACCATTTACTGGTTGCCTATAGGTACACATGTCAGTGGCACTGATCCACGCTTCGACCTGGAGGAACAGCTCGCCTCTGCCGCCGCTGACTTTGTGCGGGCTCTGGCCAAGATGAAGTGCCCCAGCAACTACCTCTCAGGACTTACCAAGTATGTACTCACCAGTTCAATCTTACCAATACCAGTTGCAATTAATGGCTATGTTCTGTATGGTCGATGTATTAAGCATGTTCTAGTAAACATGCCTAACACGTTTTTTCTACTTTCCCTACCTTTTTATAGACATCTGGGCCATTCTCTGCTCTGGCAGCACATGCCTTGCGATGTTTAACTATGCCAATTGCATTTTTATCAGTACCAGTTTCAATATCTATTAAGCCTGCTGCAATTAATAGTTGGATCCATTTTTAAACAGTTGTATTTCAATTGCTACAAACTTACAAAACATGACTTAGGATGCTGTTAAGCCTATTGCAATTAACAGTTGTATCCATTTTTTAATCTGTCCATTTGCTACCATGCTACTCTCCGCAATGAAGATATACTAGAGATGCTGCCCATTTGCTATGTGGTGGATGCTAACCGTGTTCTACTTAACATGCATGTCCATGTACTTACGCAGGGTTATAACAGCCGATGTTGTTGTTTGCCGTCAAGGTTAGCTGCATCCCATGTCTTACAGTATTTCACATAATTTGTGCATTGCAGTTTCACTTCTACCATTTACTGGTTGCCTATAGGTACACATGTCAGTGGCACTGATCCATGCTTTGACCTGGAGGAACAGCTCGCCTCCGCCACGACTTTTGGGCGGGCTCTCGCCAAGATGAAGTGCCCCAAAGAACTACCTCTCGGGACTTACCAAGTATGTACTCACCAGTTCAATCTTACCAATACCAGTTGCAATTAATGGCTATGTTTTGTACGGTCAATGTATTAAGCATGTTGTAGTAAACATGCCTAACATGTTTTAGCTATTTTCCCTACCTTTTTATAGACAACTGGGCCATTATCTGCTCTGGCAGCACCTGCCATGTGATGTTTAACTCTGCCAATTGCATTTTTATCAGTACCGGTTTCAATGGCCATTAAGCCTGTTGCAATTAACAGTTGTATCCATTTTTAAAGAGTTGTATTTCAATGGCTACAAACTTACAAAACATGAATTAGGATGTTGTTAAGCCTGTTGCAACTAACAGTTGTATCTAGTTTTTAATCCGTCCTTTTGCTACCGTGCTACTCTTTCGAAACGAAGATATCACTATAGATGCTGCCGTTTTATTACCATTTGCTATTTTTCGTGGATGTTAACCCTGTTGTAGTTAACATTGCCTTTCAATGTACTTACACAGGGCTACAATGGGCGATGCTGTTGTCTGCCGTCGAGGTTAGCTGCATCCCATGTCTTATACACCATCTATTCCTAAATATAGGTATTTTTAGAGATTCAAATATAGACTACATAAGGAGCAAAATGAGTGAACCTAGATTCTAATCTAAACTATATCTATAATTCTATATACATCTGTATGTAGTTCATATTGAAATCACAAAAAAAAATACTTGTACTTAGGAACATAGGTAGTTGTATTTTACATCATTTGTGCAATCTCAGTTTAGCTTCTAACATTTACTGGTTGCTTGTAGGTACATATATGAGCGGTACTGATCCACGCATCGATCCCTTTTGCGTATGGGGCAATGAGATATTCATGCACAAGTGTCAAGTGAGGAAACTAAGAAAGATTGTTAGGCGAAAGAAACGGGTGATTGGAATTAAGCTCTTTATTTACACTTTGTCAAAGACAACAATGAACTTTAGGATGGTAAGTAATGTGTTACCTTTTCCCCTGCCCACAACAAGTTACTCTATTAGACCTCAAGATATCGATATTTTTCTCTTTTCAGTGGTTTCCGAAGCTACTTACTGATGATTACCTTGCAAACTACATGACCTGAGTGGAGGCAACTAAGGTTAAAGTATATAATTCATGCTACCATGATAATGCTCTAGAAGTCTTCCTGAAGGCGGTGAAGGATGGGCGGGCGATCGTCACAAGGGGTTGGAAAAAAGTGGTTCGTGCCTATGGCATGCATGAAGGCACATTATGGGCATTCCGCTTCTTCAACACCGTCGGCAGTCAAAATGATTTACACTTGTCTCTTCACCTTTACCGCCTTTAAATATTGTGGTTCATCATAGTTAATTGCTGCCTAATCCTGTAATTACTGAACATATTGTCACTTGTACGTGTTGGTGCTATACAAAAGGTTTTTAACCCCTTTCCCTGATGGCATTTGGGACCGTCGCCAAGTGAGTGTGTGCGATAGGGTGTCCTTCCCACACGACCCAGAAATCGTGGGGGATATGGAGCAGTGATCCAGAGGCCTTCCAAAATGTAATTGTGTGCGATGCAGCACACACTAAATTCTTTTGCACGTGTGGTATCGGTGATTAAGCATTCGTAATGACGCAGTGAAACATACAGTCTGTCGTAACAAACCGTTTGGGAAACATTATGTAAGGCACACGGGCCAACATATGAACTGTGTGCGATTTCTGCCCCATCGCACACGAGTTTTCTGCGTAACCCGTCTGCCATGCTAGACTCCATCGCACACGTTTGCCAACAATTACCGTCTGCGATAATGTTCTATGACAAACGATTCAGGAGCCCCTTCGCACAAATACAAGTTCTGCAGACCATTTGTGATTTGTTGTGTATCACCGACGGTTGCCGCAAGAGTGACGTGTGCTTTTCGTTTGGGATCCCACACGTTTCCTGAAAAAATTACGACTGGGATTGTATTTTGCATTGGGAACGGTTTACTCCCAGTTCTCGTGTCTGATACCGCGATATCACAAATGGTTCTGGACACCCTACACACACATAGTAGCGCTGCAAATCGTTTGCGATCTGCTGCGTATCACCGACAGTTCCGCTACGATTGACGTATGCTTTCCGATGTGGATTGCACACACTCATTTAGTTGAACCGTGTGCAGAGCAATTGCCAGGTTAAAACAAAAATATCCCATTTTGATTCGGCACGCAAAAAGAAAATTCGCCACAATATTCAATTGAACAAATAAACAAAAGTATCCCATTTTGAATCGGCACTCAAAAAGCAAATTCGCCACAATATTCGATTGAACAAATAGTGTCCACAGGAAGAACATTCATCAGATTTCGCAACAATTGCAATTGAACATATGGTTGCTAAATTCCAATGATTTGTCCACACATATATACATTACATAATTAATCATAGTGTACTAAATACGAAGACCTCATCAGATGGAAAACAATGGATCCATGTGTTATATGTTTAGCGGCTAACTCTTACTCAATGTTTCAGGAGAACGCATGCTGAAATCTTCATTATCACCAGTGGGATTGATGTAGTGATCCAGGAAGAAGGCGCTGATAAATATCCGAACCATCAGCAATTCACCGGTAGGGAGCGGTTCAGGGTCCTCGGTTTTAAGATGAGCTGCAATATTTTTAAGATCAGAATGTGCCATATGAGTGGAGTAAAAGATATTAATTAAGATAGACTTACTGGTACTAATTCACGAGGATCGTCACAACTATCAGCAGATTTGCAGATGAAGATCACGTGTCTGCAAACATAGTATCGACAAAGGTTGGTCCCTGCTTCTTGCTGAGGACACTGAAATTTTTTGTACAAACTTACTCATGTATTTGTCCTGTTAGGAACAACCTAACCGATGTTAGATGTATTATTTTTTCTTTGGACAAAATAGAAAGAGGTTTATTTAGAAGCTTGAACATTTGACTAGCGTAAAGAAAGGTATTTGCAGACTGTTGGATAAATTTTCTGAAAATAATGGATTTCGGTGTGTTACCGGAGAAACGATCTCGTGCTGTAGAGGTAGTTCCCTCTTGAACAGGTTCCCTGGTTTAGTTTTCCACAATGCGAGCACACTGCAAATGATGATGAATTTTAACATCAATTATTGAAGCAGATACGAATGCAAATTAATTTCAACATCATAGAATTCAATACCTATCGAAGAATTGTTGAACATGCCTCAGATCCTGAGCGTTTGTTGAATCTCTGAGAGAATCGATGTAGTAAATTGTGCTCTCGTTTGGAACAATGAATACCGATATCCAGTGATTGCTACATATTAAGAAAGCCATTAACTTACGAATGATGTCAAAATCTGAAAGACAATCAGTGTATGCATGGTTGTTTACTTGTCATACCGTTCATGATATGACCAGAGAAATGATTCTGCATGGGACGTGTTTTCGAAGATACGGACGACCGTGTTAACGTACAGTCCCGTCGGTCCTTACCATCTAATGATGTACCATTTGCTAACGCGAGATCTATGAAATACACACTCTCCCTTTTTCTTCTTTGCGCGTTGATACGTCTCCGTCGTATCTATAATTTTTGATTGTTCCATGCCAATATTATTCAACTTTCATATACTTTTTGGCAACTTTTTATATTATTTTTGGGACTAACATATTGATCCAATGCCCAGTGCCAGTTCCTGTTTGTTGCATGTTTTTGGTTTCACAGAATATTCATATTAAACAGAGTCCAAACGGGATAAAAACGGACGGAGCTTATTTTTGGAATATTTGGAAAATCTGGAAGAAAACGCAACGCAAACCAGTGTCCGAGGTGGGCACGAGGTAGGGGGCGCCCCCCCTAGGGCGCGCCCCTGACCCTCATGACCCACCTGTAAGGCGGTTGACGCCCTTCTTTGGCCGCAAGAAAGCTAATTTTTGGTAAAAAAAAATCACGGCGAAGGTTCCAGTCCAATCGGAGTTACGGATCTCCATATATATACGAAACGGTGAAAGGGGACCAGAAGAGAACACAGAAACAGAGAGAGACAGAGAGATAGATCCAATCTCGAAGGGGCTCTCGCCCCTCCCACGCCATGGAGGCCAAGGACTAGAGGGGAAACCCTTCTCCCATTTAGGGAGGAGGTCAAGGAAGAAGAAGACGAAGGGCCCCCTCTCCCCTTCTCTTCTGGTGGCACCGGAACGCTGCCGTGGCCATCATCATCACCACAATCTTCACCAACAACTTCACCGCCATCATCACCAACTCTTCCCCCCTCAATGCAGCGGTGTAACCTCTCTCTTACCTGTTGTAATCTCTATTTACACATGGTGCTCAACGCTATATATTATTTCCCAATGATGTATGGCTATCCTATGATGTTTGAGTAAATCTGTTTTGTCCTATGGGCTATTTGATGATCAAGATTGGTTTGAGTTGCATGTTTTGTTATTGGTGTTGTCCTATGGTGCTCTCCGTGTCGCGCAAGCATGAGGGATTCCCGCTGTTGGGTTTGCAATATGTTCATGATTTGCTTGTGGGGGTGGCGTGAGTGACAGAAGCACAGACCCGAGTAAGTAGGTTGTTTGCGTATGGGATAAAGGGGACTTGATACTTTAATGCTATGGTTGGGTTTTACCTTAATGATCTTTAGTAGTTGCGGTGCTTGCTAGAGTTCCAATCATAAGTGCATATGATCCAAGTAGAGAAAGTATGTTAGTTTATGCCTCTCCCTCAAATAAAATTGCAATAATGATTACCGGTCTAGTTATCGATTGCCTAGGGACAAATAACTTTCTCGTGACAACAAGCTCTTTACTAAAACTAATTTAGTTGTGTCTTTATCTAAAAAGCCCCTAGCTTTTATTTACTCGCTCTTTACTTTCTTGCAAGCCTATCCAAAAACACCTACAAAGTACTTCTAGTTTCATACTTTCTTCCGGTAAAGCGAATGTTAAGCGTGCGTAGAGTTGTATCGGTGGTCGATAGAACTTGAGGGAATATTTGTTCTACCTTTAGCTCCTCGTTGGGTTCGACACTCTTACTTATGAAAGAGGCTACAATTGATCCCCTATACTTGTGGGTTATCACGCGTTCAATCCCCTGAGAGGAATAAAATGCAGTTAGCTGTTTATCATTTACAGCTTTGTATGGAGAATTTGATCAGAGTTTTTCAAGTACTTACAAAATCAGGCATCTAACAAGAGTGGCATCGAGCACGTTGAAGTTGAAGAAGAGATGTAAGTCCTAGAAACTCACATTGATGGAACCAGCATCGTGTCGGAAATGATCTCTATTGTAGTGGATTAGCAAAGCATGATGACCTGCTGACATTTGATCCATGCAATATTCATGTAACTCGCGGCAACTGGAGCTGCACTCATCAAAGTATTTGCCAACAAGAAATGGCTGGCCATGGACGTAATTGCATGCTTCAAGTATGTCTGCCTTAGTTTTAGCAAGCAACAATTCTACTTCTTCATCATCCATGGTGCCAGAAATAATATTACTCCCCGATTCGAACAAGCTGCTGTTAGTTTGGTTCTGGGCGATGAGTGCTTTATGTAAGAGGCAATCGTTCTCTTTCCTATTCACTCTCCTGCTGCGCTTCCTCGTGGTCGTGGGTGTAGCCTTTTTGGCCACTTCCTTCTTGGTACTTGAAGCATTTCTAGTAGAACGTCTGGTTGGCTGCAAGGTAGACTGTCGAGCAGACGGTGAAGCTTGGACGGACTGCTTAGCAGATGGTTTATCTATGCCGGACCGCTGAGCTGGCGGTGCTGGTGTGAAAGACTACTGGGCTATAGGAGTAGAGGCATCGGACTGCTGACCATGCGTTGAAGCTATGTCGGGTTTTTGCGCAGGTGGTGCCAACTTGTCGGTATGCTGAGGAGGTCGTGCTAACGCGTTGGTTTGCTGAGCAGGTAGTACTGACGCATTGGTATGCTGATCACGCGCCTGTGGACCGACGGACTGATGAGCAGACAGTTCTAGACCTACAGACTGCTTAGCAGGCGGTTCTGAAGCATCAGACTACTTAGAAGTCTGTTCCACCAGGTTGGTCTACTGAGCATGTGCTGCAGCTGGGTCTCCCCCCGCTGCTTCAGCGGCCGGCATCTGAACTGGTGGTGCGTCATCAGCAGTTGTAGGCCTTGCCACTGGCTGCTTTGGGGCAGAGGATGACATGGCATGTACGCCACAAAGTCGGGCCGGTTGATCACAGGTTGATGCATCAGCCCGCGAGAGCTGTTGTGGCAAGGAGAACGTCACCGGTTGAGGGGCGATAGTGGTTGCTTGATACGTCTCCAAAGTATCTATACTTTTTGATTGCTCCATGCTATTAAATTATCTGTTTTGGATGTTTAATGGGCTTTAATATACCTTTTTATATTATTTTTGGGACTAACCTATTAACCGAAGGCCCAATGCAAATTGCTGTTTTTTTGCCTATTTCAGTGTTTTGCAGAAAAGGAATATCAAACGGAATCCAAACGGAACGAAACCTTCGCGAGGATCTTTCTTGGAACAAACACAACCCAGGAGACTTGGAGTGGAAGTCAAGGAAGCAACGAGGCGGCCACGAGGCAAGAGGGCGCGCCCAGGGGGTAGGCGCGCCCCCACCCTCGTGGGCCCCTCGTAGCTCCACCGACCTACTTCTTTCGCCTATATATTGTAGCGATCCGACCTCAGGCGGTCAAATCTGTGTGCATAAGTGTCATCCCTGGATCGGTAATGCTGACACACACAGTAATTGAAGGATTTATAACAGAGTGCAATCACACACTTATTACACCAAATGTCTCGAAAGAGAACTTACTACAATAAATATGGCTTAAGGCCATCTAAATAAGATAACAGCGGAAGGCTTGGAAGATAAAGTGAGTCCATCAACTCCAACGGCATAGCTGAGTGCACGACAACTACCTAGAGCACCTTACTCTTCGTCTGAAAAGTCTGCAACATGATATGTTGCAGCCCGAAACGGGTCAGCACATGGAATATGCTGGCAATATAACACAGTAGAGCAATGAACAGGTAAATGCTATCACTACATGCATATATGGCTGGTGGAGGCTCTATGGTTATAATGTTTTGCAAAAAGCAAATTTTTCCCTACAACAAAGGAATATATTTTATTTAAGTATGGTGGTTGGAACATTGAGAAGGTTCCTCCAACTCAATCCCAATTATAAAGTAATTAACAACCCAACAAATTAATTTAGGGTGATGAGATCAACATGATAATTCAAGTACCAGATACTCAAGATGTCCATAACCGGGGACACGGCTAACCATGATTAGTTTATACACTCTAGAGAGGTTTGTGCACTTTTCCCCACAAGACTCGATCTCCTCCGTTGGATTTCTCGCACTACATGGTGTTTGAGAAACGGATGACCGAGACACAGTCTTTCAGGAGAATTAACTCTAACCCTGGGTAGACAGTACCAACCTACATCCCCTACATCTGCTAGCCTACCACTGGTAGAGGGCATGCAACATACTCAACTATGCTAGGGCCCATAATAGCTTGTGGCTGCACACGGAAGTTTCTAGCATGAATAATCTTATGATCCCTTTGAGCCTGGGTGGCGAACCATAGGATGATCACACGGGTCCTCCGGGATATCCTAGGACAACACCTTTGGATTCTCCAGTGCTCGCAACCAATCCACCAGGATGTGTATTTAAGTAGCCACCTTATGTTAACCATTAATTAACAATCTCACATCATCATGGATACACTCAAACCCAATCCACGATACGAGCATAGCATGGCAATATAAGCATAACGTAGAAGTAACTCCTGTGGTTTGATAATAAAACAGGTGATAGGTTCTACCTCATCATCTACTTCCCAATACCCACAAGTTAATCACATCCTAATCATACAGTGTTTGAGGATTGTAACTAATGCATAAAAACTGGGTATGAAAAGAGTATGATCAATGTGTTACTTGCCTTGTTGACGATCCACAAGAAAATAGGTGTGGGTGGTCTTTGCGTAGGTCTTCCTCTCGTTCCCAGGTGGCTTCATCCTCGGTGTGGTGGTTCCACTGAACTTTGCAAAACTTGAGAACCTTGCTACGTGTAACTCTGCTGGCAAACTCGAGAATCTTGACTGGTTTCTCCTCATAGGTTAGATCACTATCCAACTGAATTGTTTCCAGGGGCATTGTATCTCTTAGAGGAATATCGGCCATCTCAGCATGGCACTTCTTCAACTGGGAAACGTGAAACACGTCATGAACTCCTGACAGTCCTTCCGGTAACTCCAACTTGTAGGCTACTTCTCCTATATGTTCCAAAACTCGGTATGGTCCTACAAATCTCGGGGCTAACTTTACCTTAACTTCAAAGCGTTTAACTCCTCACAGTGGTGATACGCTAAGATATGCTCTATCTCCGATTTCATAAACTATCTCTTTGCTCTTTGAATCTGCGTAACTCTTCTGCCTGGACTGAGCTACCTTTAGTCTATCCCGAATCAACTTAACTTTCTCTTCAAACTCTTTAATCAAATCTGGTCCAAACAACTGACGGTCTCCAACTTCATCCCACATCAACGGTGTTCTGCACCTCCTTCCATACAAAGCTTCGAAGGGTTCCATCTTCAAACTGGCATGATAACTGTTGTTGTATGAGAACTCAGCGTAAGGCAAATTGTCATCCCAACTAGATCCATAATCTAGCGCCATGAAGCTCTCAAAGCATGTCCTCCGTAATCTGATTGACTCTCCCGGTCTGTCCATCTGTCTGCGGATGAAAGGTTGTACTAAACTCTAGCCTGGTACCCAAAGTCTGGTGCAGCTGGTGCCAAAACTTTGAAGTAAATTGTGTCCCTCTATCTGATACGATGGTCCTCGGAACTCCATGCAGACATACGATCCTGGTCATATATATCTGTGCCAACGTCGCACTTGTATAGGTGGTCTTCACTGGGATAAAGTGAGCCACTTTGGTCGAACGATCCACTACTACCCAGATAGAATCATATCCCGATCGGGTCCTGGGTAATCTGGTGATAAAAGCCATGCCAAGCTTATCCCACTTCCATTCGGGTATCGGCATAGGCTGCAGTAATCCTGCTGGCTTCTGATGTTCTGCCTTCACTCTCTGACATACATCACATACAGCTACATCCTCGGCAATATCCTTCTTCCTTCCTGTCCACCAGAAATGCTCCTTCAAATCCAAATACATCTTGGCGTTTCTGGGGTGTATCGAGTATGGCGATTCATGAACTTCCTGAAGTATCAACTTCCTAATTTCTGCATTATTGGGTACATAAACACGATCCTCAAACCACAAGGTGTCGTGTTCATCCTCAGAAAACCTTTGGCTTTTCCTTTGCTCATCCTCTCCTTTATCTCGGCAATTTCTTTGTCATCCTTCTGAGCTTCTTGAATCTTTCCCAATAATGTCGAATGAACTTCCAATGCTGCAACAAAACCTCTAGGGACTATCTCCAAACGAAGCTCCCTGAGATCTTCGGCTAACTCCTTTGGCAAACCTCTGCTTATGAGGGTATTGATATAACTCTTCCAGCTCAAAGCGTCTGCTACGACATTGGCCTTTCCTGGACGATAATGCAGCTTCATATCATAATCCTTTATAAGCTCCAACCATCTCCTTTGACTGAGATTCAGCTCCTTCTGTGTGAAAATGTACTTCAAACTCTTATGATCCATGCACACATCACAATGGTTTCTAGTAAGAAAATGTCTCCAGGTCTTGAGTGCATGAACTACAGCTGCTAACTCCAAATCATGCGTAGCATAATTTAACTCATGCGGTCGAAGTTGACGTGAGTAATATGAAACAACTCTTCCGTCTTGCATAAGTACACCTCCAAGTCCTAAGCGAGAAGCGTCGCAATACGCTTGGAAATCCTTGCGTATATCCGGTAGAATCAGCACTGGGGCTGTAACCAAACATTTCTTCAACTCCTGAAAACTTGCCTCACATTCATCTGTCCATTTAAACTTAGTGTCCTTCAACAGCTCTGTCATGGGCTTCGCAATCTTTGAAAAATTCTCAATGAACCTCCGACAGTATCCTGCGAGTCCAAGAAAACTATGGATCTCTCCAACTGAGGTGGGTGCCAACCACTCAGTGACTGACTGAACCTTAGTAGGGTCTACTGCTATACCTTCTCCTGATATAACATGTCCAAGGAATCCAACTTCCTTCAACCAAAACTCACATTTGCTGAACATTGCATACAACTGATGTTCCCTGAGCTTCTCGAGAACCAAAAGCCAATGCTCCTTGTGTTCCGCTTCATCCTTCGAGTATAACAAGATATCATCAATGAACACCACGACAAACTTATCCAAGAACTCCATGAACACCTTATTCATCATACTCATAAAATAGGCAGGGGCGTTAGTCAATCCAAATGACATACCCGTGTACTCATATAGCCCGTACCTTGTGGTGAAAGCTGTCTTTCCTATATCCTGTTCTCGGATCTTCAACTAGTGGTATCCTGATCGCAGATCGATCTTGGAAAATACTTTAGCTCCTTGTAACTGATCAAACAAATCATTGATCATTGGCAGTGGGTACTTGTTCTTGATCGTCACTTCATTCAACGCACGATAATCAACAACCATTCTCAATGATCCATCCTTCTTCTCAACCAAGAGCACTGGGGCTCTCCACGGTGACGAACTTCGTCGAATGTAACCTTTCTCCAATAACTCCTTGATCTACTTCTTAATATCCTCTAGATCATTCGCGGGCATCCAGTATGGTCTCTTCAATATCGGTCTGGTGCCTCGCAATAGCTTTATCAAAAACTCAATGTCTTGATCCGACGGCATGCCTGGTAGCTCCTCTGGGAATAGATCTAGGTAATCCTTCACACAGGCACTTCCTCCTGAACAACTCCTGTGAGAGAATTTACTTGGGTGCTCCTCGGCGCATGCTTGGATACATACTTGATCCTTTTTCTCTCCGGGGTGGTGAGCAGAATTGACCTACTAGCACAGTCAATGTTTCCTCCATACTACGATAGACAATCCATACCTAGTATCACATCCAATCCTTGTGACTCCAAAATTATTAGGTCTGAGGGGAAAATATGGCTACCAATGGTTAAGGGTATCCGATCGCACCATCGGCTGGCCATATACTTCACTCCTGGTGAGCTTACTAACAAGGGTGTCCAAAGGGATAAGGTGGGTAACTTGAACTTGTCCACAAACCCCCTTGAAATGTATGAATGCGATGCACCAGTATCAAAAAGAACGATAGCGGTAAATGACTTAACAAAAAACTTACCGATAACTGCATCTGGCTGCTCTTCAACCTCTTACACGTTCACGTGGTTCACTTATCCCCTATTGAAAGGGTTGGGATTCTTCCCAGAGCTTCCATTGCCATTACCATTCTTTACTTCAGAACACTCAGTGGCGTAATGTCCAGTCTTCCCGCGCTTGAAACAAGTAATGTGACTTAGATCCTTCTTGGCGGGCGTTGTTGGGTTACAGCGATTCTGATTGCTGCCTGCTCCATTCCCGTTTCCATTCTTGGGACCACTGTGGTTATGCGAACTTCCTCCATTGTGGGTATGGCCTCCATGGTTATGGGTAAATCCTCCCGAGTTCGGGGTGAAACGAGGCTTCTGCTGAGCTCCTGAATTGTACTTCCCTTGTCCATACTTCCTTTTGTGGCTCTCAATCTGTTGTTGCTTCCCTTCAATCATAAGAGCCCTGTCTACCAACTCCTGCTAGTTAGTGAATGTCTCTACCATTAAATGCATGCTCATCTCATCATTCAGCCCTTCCATAAACTTCTCCTGCTTCGCGGCATCGGTGGCCACATCATCTGGGGCATAGCGAGCTAACTTGCTAAACTCATCCACGTACTGCCCACAGTACGGTTTCCTTGGCGTAAGTTGCAAAACTCACGCTTCTTCATGTTCATAGCTCTAGTTGAGACATGTGCAGTGAGGAAGGCTTGCTGAAACTGATCCCAAGTGACATTGGCTATGGGGAAAGTGGCTCTATAATTCTCCCACCATGAGGTTGCCGGTCCATCCAATTGATGTGCGGCAAAGCGCACCTTCCCAACATCTGTGCAACCTGCAGTGGTCAACTCCCTTCCAATCCTGCATAACCAGTCATCAGCAACTATTGGCTCGGTGCTACTGGAAAACACAGGCGGCTGCAACCTCAGAAAACGGGCTAAGTTGTCGACTAGAGGTGGTGGTGGGTTGTTGTTGTTGTTGTTGTTGTTGTTGTTGTTGTTGTTGTTGTTGTTGTTGTTGTTGTTGTTGTTGTTGTTGTTGTTGTTGTTGTTGTTGTTGTTGTTGTTGTTGTTGTTGTTGTTGTTGTTGTTGTTGTTGTTGTTGTTGTTGTTGTTGTTGTTGTTGTTGTTGTTGTTGTTGTTGTTGTTGTTGTTGTTGTTGTTGTTGTTGTTGTTGTTGTTGTTGTTGTTGTTGTCGTTGTTGTTGTTGTTGTTGTCGTTGTTGTTGTTGTTGTTGTTGTTGTTGTTGTTGTTGTTGTTGTTGTTGTTGTTGTTGTTGTTGTTGTTGTTGTTGTTGTTGTTGTTGTTGTTGTTGTTGTTGTTGTTGTTGTTGTTGTTGTTGTTGTTGTTGTTGTTGTTGTTGTTGTTGTTGTTGTTGTTGTTGTTGTTGTTGTTGTTGTTGTTGTTGTTGTTGTTGTTGTTGTTGTTGTTGTTGTTGTTGTTGCCTTAGTTCTGGACTAGTAACTGCATCAAGGCATTCTGCTGTTGGATCAACTGGGTGAGCTCCGGTGGGAATACAAATCCGGGTCACGCCCTGAGGCATCGATGGGTTTAGAGGGAGAGATTAGAATAGAATGAGGTCTAATGAGAAAACACTACCCATATGCACATGAGACAAACACAATCATATCACACCAAAACAATTTCAAGCAAGGGCATACAATCGATCTAACTATCGTTATAGTGCTCGGACTACTAATATATACATGGGGGAATACTACTAATAATAGGGTGGTCTACTAGAAATTTTGATCGGTGGAAGACTCCATGATGTCCGCTCCAGCTTCGTCTTCGTAATCATCATCACTACTGTCGGAGTCGGAGTCGGTGTCGTCAATGATGATGTAGTCTTTAGAACGGATGTCATCGGGGTGGACGTCATCTCCACCTGGTGCGGGGTCTCCCATGAACACTCCTAGCTTCCTCGTCAGGTCGTCATTCTTCTCCACTAGTATAGCGATTTCCTCCTCGTATCCATCGCGTGTAGACTTGAGTTCCTCTTCTAGCTCCATGTTCCGGGTCATCACCTTCTTCAGGTCTATCATGCTTGCACACATCTGATTCTCCTGCTGACGAATGTGCTGGTTTAACTCCTGTATGAAAGCTGCAATGGACCTGTCCCTCCTGGTGTTGATCATCTCCCATTGCTCATCTCGGCACCCACATATCTGTTAGATAGTGTCCTTAAGATCCTTGTGATAAACTTCGCCGATGCGTCCCATGGCAATGTGGGCTGCCATGCTCTTTCCTAGACTCCAGGTTGATGCATCAAAGGAAAACTCTATGGGCTCAGTGACTGGCGTGAATGTCCTTCCTGGAACTTCAACTCGAATCATCCAACGCTCCTCTTCTGGTAAAGTGGTGGTGTAGGTCCCAGTGAAACTTGGTATTCCTATGTTCAGGTACCTAGTGACTTTCTTCAAGTGTCGTCCAAAAGGTGTGTCTTCATCCGGTTGTGCAAACTTGTTCCTTGAGTCCGCCATCCTAAAGAGTGGAAAATGGAGAGGAGTCAGAAATGAGTAGAGAAGAGTGACCTATGGCTCAACTTAGTGGTCGTGTCCTACATTCAGCGTGTGCTCTGATACCATCTTGTAGCGATCCGACCTCAGGCGGTAAAATCTATGTGCATAAGTGTCATCCCTGGATCAGTAATGCTGACACACACAGTACTCTAAGGATTTATAACATAGTGCAATCACACACTTATTACATCAAGTTTCTCAAAAGAGAACTTATTACAATAAATATGGCTTAAGGCCATCTAAATAAGATAGCAACGGAAGGCTTGGAAGATAAAGTGAGTCCATCAACTCCAACGGCATAGCTGAGTGCACGACAACGACCTAGCGCACCTTACTCTTCGTCTGAAAAGTCTGCAACATGATATGTTGCAGCCCGAAACGGGTCAGCACATGGAATATGCTGGCAATATAACACAATAGAGCAATGAAAAGGTAAATGCTATCACTACATGCATATATGGCCAGTGGAGGCTCTGCGGTTATAATGTTTTACGAAAAGCCAATTTTTTCCTACAACAAAGGAATATATTTTATTTAACTATGGTGGTTGAAACATTGAGAAGGTTCCTCCAACTCAATCCCAATTATAAAGTAATTAACAACCCAACAAATTAATTTAGGGTGATGAGATCAACATGATAATTCGAGTACCAGATACTCAAGATGTCCATAACCGGGGACACGGCTAACCATGATTAGTTTATACACTCTAGAGAGGTTTGCGCACTTTTCCCCACAAGACTCGATCTCCTCCATTGGATTTCTCGCACTACATGGTGTTTGAGAAATGGATGACCGAGACACAGTCTTTCAGAAGCATTAACTCTAACCCCGGGTAGACAGTACCAACCTACATCCCCTACATCTGCTAGCCTACCACTGGAAGAGGTCATGCAACATACTCAACTATGCTAGATCCCATAATAGCTTGTGGCTACACACGGAAGTTTCTAGCATGAATAATCTTATGATCCCTTTGAGCCTGGGTGGCAAACCATAGGATGATCACACGGGTCCTCCGGGATATCCTAGGACAACACTGGATTCTCCAGGTGCCCTCAACCAATCCACCCAGATGTGTATTTAAGTAGCCACCTTATGTTAACCATTAATTAAGAATCTCACATCTGTCTTGGATACACTTAAACCCAATCCACGTCTACGAGCATAGCATGGCAATATAAGCATAACGTAGAAGTAACTCCCAGGGTTTGATAATAAAACATGTGATAGGTTCTACCTCATCATCTACTTCCCAATACCCACAAGTTAATCACATCCTAATCATGCAGTGTTTGAGGATTGTAACTAATGCATAAAAACTAGGTATGAAAAGAGTATGATCAATGTGTTACTTGCCTTGCTGACGATCCGCAAACCCTAGAGACTCGTATTAGCACGCTTCGCACTCCGGGAATTCTATCGCAAACAGACAATAGAATACATAAGAACTCAAGCATAGATGAAAGGGTAAAACTCAAATAATAAGCTCAAATCTGAAAGTTCAACTGAAGAGATTTGATCTGCAAAAAGAATCAACCGAATCGGAGCTACAGAACTAAAACTACGGTCAAAAGAACTTCGAAAACAAATCTGCTTGAAACCAAATTTTAAAATTCTAAAACCTTGTTCAAGTTGATTAAACAGAAAGAGGGGCTTGAGACGAAGATTTTGGCGTTGGTTTCACTAGATTTGGACAAACGGTAAAATAGTTACGAGGGTTTGAAGATCAGGGGCTACTCTGCGATAAAAATAATCGCGGATAGGTTCCTGGCAAAAAAAAGAAAATAAAAAAAACTACGGTGCGAATGTTCGTTAAGAGAGACGAACGGGCGAACGCGTTTGTTAAAAACGAACTAACGAGCGAACGCTTGCTGAATAACGAAACCAAAAAACCGAATCTAAAAAAAACAATCTAGGGTTTTATAAAAACCGGCGGTTTTTACCTAAACCAAAAAAAACTAAACCGACGAGAACCAACGGCGAATCCGGCGGCGGCTCCGGCGAAGATGGCGGCGGCGGCGGGCGGTTAGCGGCGACATGATGGCGCGAGCGGGCCAAGGCGGCCAAGCGGGCGGGCTAGAGTTTGTGGGCGGGCTGGTGGGCTGGGGTGTTGTGAGGCGGCGGCTTATAAAGCCTGGGCACGGACAGAGTCCGGGTCGCCCACAGCCCAAAGGTCGGTTAACTTTTTTTTAATGAATGGACTAAAAAAATAAAAAGAAATATGAAATGGAGTCCAAAAATTCCGAAATGAATTTTCACGGTCCTCTAATAAAATTTAGGACAAAGTGAACAATTTTCCCGGACCTAAATGCAATTAAAAAACCATTTTCCCTAATTTAATTAAAATAACTCCGAATAAAATCGAAATAAAAACCAATAAAATAATAATTTGATTTTTAACATTTTTCCTCCAATATTTTTTTTATTTTGGAGAAGTCATTTTATCTGCTCTCTTTTATTTTTATTATGAAACATTTCGGAGAGAAAAATTATAAAAAATCAATATGATCCTATTTTCAATATTTGAGAAAATTCAAATACGAAAATAAATGAAATCCCCAACTCTCTCCGTGGGTCCTTGAGTTGCTTAGAATTTCTAGGATCACAACGGAAATGCAAGAAAATATGATATGCATATGATGTCCTAAGTATAACATTCCAAATTGAAAATTTGGGATGTTACATATATACTCTTATACCCTGAAAACATCCAGGGGAGCCACGAAACCACTTTTCCACCGCCGCAACCTTCTGTACCCGTGAGATCCCATCTTGGGCCTTTTCCGGCGATCTGTCGGAGGGGGATTCGATCATGGAGGGCTTCTACATCAACACCATAGCCTCTCCGATGATGTGTGAGTAGTTTACCACAAACCTTCCGGTCCATAGTTATTAGCTAGATGGCTTCTTCTCTCTCTTTGGATCTCAATACAAATTTCTCCTCGATCTTCTTGGAGATCTATTTGATGTAATTCTTTTTGCGGTGTGTTTGTCGAGATCGATGAACTATGGGTTTATGATCAAGATTATCTATGAACAATATTTGATTCTTCTCTGAATTCCTATATGCATGATTTGATATCTTTGCAAGTCTCTTCGAATTATCGGTTTAGTTTGGCCTACTAGATTGATCTTTCTTGCAATGAGAGAAGTGCTTAGCTTTGGGTTCAATCTTGCGGTGCTCGATCCTAGTGACAGAAAGGGAAACGACACGTATTGTATTGTTGCCATCGAGGATAAAAAGATGGGGTTTATATCATATTGCTTGAGTTTATCCCTCTACATCATGTCATCTCGCCTAATGCGTTACTTTGTTCTTATGAACTTAATACTCTAGATGCATGCTGGATAGCGGTCGATGTGTGGATTAATAGCAGTAGATGCAGAATCGTTTCGGTCTACTTGACACGGACGTGATGCCTATGTTCATGATCATGCCTAGATATTCTCATAACTATGCACTTTTTTATCAATTGCTCGGCAGTAATTTGTTCACCCACCGTAATATATGCTATCTTGAGAGAAGCCACTACTGAAACCTATGGCCCCCGGGTCTACTTTACATCATATAAGTTTCCGATCTATAATTCTAGTTTACTATTTATTTTGCAATCTTTACTTTTCCAATCTATACAATAAAAATACCAAAAATATTTATCTTATTATCTTTATCAGATCTCACTTTTGCACGTGGCCATGAAGGGATTGACAACCCCTTTATCGCGTTGGTTGCAAGGTTCTTGATTGTTTGTGCAGGTAGTAGGAGATTTGCGTGTAGTCTCCTACTGGATTGATACCTTGGTTCTCAAAAACTGAGGGAAATACTTAAGCTACTTTGCTGCATCACCCTTTCCTCTTCAAGGGAAAACCAACGCATGCTCAAGAGGTAGCAAGAAGGATTTTTGGCGCCGTTGCTCAGGAGATCTACGCACAAGTCAAGACATACCAAGTACCCATCACAAACTCTTATCCCTCGCATTACATTATTTGCCATTTGCCTCTCATTTTCCTCTCCCCCACTTCACCTTTGCCGTTTTATTCACCCTTTTTCGTCCGTCTCTTTTTGCTTGCTTCTTGTTTGCTTGTGTGTTGGATTGATTGTTTGTCACGATGGCTCAAGATAATACTAACTTGTGTGACTTTTCCAATACCAACAATAATGATTTTATTAGCACTCCGATCGCTCCTACTACCGATGCTGGATCTTGCGAAATCAATACTACTTTGTTGAATCTTGTTATGAAAGATCAGTTTTCTGGCCTTCCTAGTGAAGATGCCGCTACCCATCTGAACAACTTCATTGATTTGTGTGATATGCGAAAGAAGAAAGATGTGGATTATGATATTGTTAAATTGAAGCTATTTCCGTTTTCTCTTAGAGATCGTGCTAAAACTTGGTTCTCTTCTTTGCCTAAAAATAGTATTGATTCGTGGAATAAGTGCAAAGATGCTTTTATCTCTAAGTTTTTTCCTCCCGCTAAGATCATCTCTCTTAGAAACGATATTATGAATTTTAAGCAACTTGAGCATGAGCATGTTGCACAAGCTTGGGAGAGGATGAAATTAATGATACGTAATTGCCCTACACATGGTTTGAATTTATGGATGATTATACAAAAAAATTATGCCGGGTTGAATTTTGCTTCTAGAAATCTTTTAGATTCGGCCGCGGGGGGCACTTTTATGGAAATCACTTAAGGAGAAGCTACTAAACTCCTAGATAATATTATGGTTAATTATTCTCAATGGCACACCGAAAGATCCACTAGTAAAAAAGTTCATGCTATTGAAGAGATTAATGTTTTGAGTGAAAGGTGGATGAACTTATGAAATTGTTTGCTAATAAGAGTGTTTCTTCTGATCCTAATGGTATGCCTTTGTCTACTTTCATTGAGAATAATAATGAATCTATGGATGTGAATTTTGTTTGTAGGAACAACTTTGGTAATAACGCGTATAGAGGAAATTTTAATTCTAGGCCGTTTCCTAGTAACTCCTCTAATAATTATGGTAATTCCTACAACAACTCTTATGGAAATTTTAATAAGATGTCCTCTAATTTTTGGACTAGTGTTAAAGAATTTATGATTTCGCAAAATAATTTCAATGCTTTGCTTGAAGAAAAATTGCCTAAGATTGATGAGTTGTCTAGGAACGTGGATAGAATTTCTCTTGGTGTTGACTCTTTGAAACTTAGATATATTCCACCCAAGCATGATATCAATGAGTCTCTCAAATCTATGAGAATTTCCATTGATGAGTGCAAAGAAAGAACCGCTAGGATGCGTGCTAAAAAAGATTGCTTTGTAAAAGCGTGTTCTTCTAGTTTCCATGATAACAATGGTGAAGATCTAAAAGTAATTGATGTGTCTCCTATTAAATCTTTGTTTTACAATACGAATCTTGATAAAGATGGGACTGGAGATGAGTCAACTTTAGTTCGAAGGCGTCCCAATGATTCGGAGTTTCTAGATCTTGATACAAACATTGGTAAAAGTGGGATTGAAGAGGTCAAAACTTCACATAGAAATGAACCCACTATTTTGGATTTCAAGGAATTTAATTACGATAATTTTTCTTTGTTATAATGTATTTCCTTGTTGCAATCCGTGTTAAATTCTCCTCATGCTTATGCTCAAAATAAAGCTTTTACCAAACACATCATTGACGCTTTAATGCAATCTTATGAAGAAAAGCTTGAATTCGAAGTTTCTATCCCTAGAAAACTTTATGATGAGTGGGAACCTACTATTAAAATTAAAATTAAAGATCATGAATTATATGCTTTATGTGATTTGGGTGCTCGTGTTTCCATGATTCCAAAAACTTTGTGTGATGTGTTAGGTTTCCGTGAATTTGATGATTGTTCTTTAAATTTGCACCTTGCGCATTCCACCATTAAGAACCTATGGGAAGGATTAATGATGTTCTTATTGTTGCAAATAGGAATTATGTGCCCGTAGATTTCATTGTTCTTGATATAGATTGCAATCCTACATGTCATATTATTCTTGGTAGACCTTTCCTTAGAACGATTGGTGCAATTATTGATATGAAAGAAGGAAACATTAGATTCCAATTTCCATTAAGGAAAGGCATGGAACAATTTCCTAGAAATAAAATTAAATTGCCTTATGAATCTATTATGAGAGCCACTTATGGATTGCATACCAAGGATGACAATACCTAGATTTATTCTTGTTTTTGTGCCTAGCTAGGGGCGTTAAACGATAGCGCTTGTTGGGAGGCAACCCAATTTTATTTTTGTTTCTTGTTTTTTGTTTATGTTTAGTAATAAATATACATCTAGATTCTGTTTAGATGTGGTTTATGTTTTAAATTAGTGTCTGTGCCAAGTAGAACCTTTGGGAAGACTTGGGTGAAGTCTTTATGATCTTGCTGTAAAAAACAGAAACTTTAGCGCTTACGAGATTAGCTGCCATTGTTTACTGGATAGTGCTTTTAGGTTGATTATTTTTGCAGATGATTAATAGACAAATTCCTCACATCCAAAAATTTATTTCAGAATTTTTGGAGTTACATAAGTACACGTTTGATACAGATTACTACAGATTGTTCTGTTTTTGTCAAATTCTGTTTTGCGTGTGTTGTTTGCTTATTTTGATGAATCTATGGCTAGTATCGGGGGGTATGAACCATATAGAAGTTGGAATACAGTAGTTTTAACACCAATATAAATAAATAATGAGTTCATTACATTACCTTAAAGTGGTGATTTGTTTTCTTACACTAACAGAGCTCATGAGATTTTCTGTCTAAGTTTTGTGTTGTGAAGCTTTCAAGTTTTTGGGTAAAGATTTGATGGATTTTGGAACAAGGAGTGGCAAGAGCCTAAGATTGGGGATGCCCAAGGCACCCCAAGGTAAAATTCAAGGACAACCAAAAGACTAAGCTTGGGGATGCCCCGGAAGGTATCCCCTCTTTCGTCTTCGTCCATCGGTAACTTTACTTGAGGCTATATTTTTATTCACCACATGATATGTGTTTTGCTTGGAGCGTCCTGTATGATTTGATTCTTTGCTTTTTAGTTTACCACAATCATCCTTTCTGTACACACCTTTTGGAGAGACACACATGTATCGGAATTTATTAGAATACTCTATGTGCTTCACTTATATCTTTTGAGCTAGATAATTTTGCTCTAGTGCTTCACTTATACCTTTTTAGAGCACGGTGGTGGTTTTATTTCATAGAAATAATTGATCTCTCATGATTCACTTATATTATTTTGAGAGTCTTTTAGAACAGCATGGTAATTTTCTTTGGTTTTAAAATTATTCCTAATATGATAGGCATCCAAGATGGGTATAATAAAAACTTCCATATATAGTGCATTGAATACTATGAGAAGTTTGATACTTGATTATTGTTTTAATATTAGAGTTGTGCTAGTTGAGTAATTGTGGAATTGAGAAATACTTATGTTGAGGTTTGCAAGTCCCATAGCATGCACGCATGGTAAACATTGTGTAACAAATTTGAAGCATGAGGTGTTCTTTTATTGCTTTCCTTATGAGTGGCGGTCGGGGACGAGCGATGGTCTTTTCCTACCAATCTATCCCCCTAGGAGCATGCGTGTAGTTCTTGGTTTCGATGACTTGTAGATTTTTGCAATAAGTATGTGAGTTCATTATGACTAATGTTGAGTCCATGGATTATACACACTCTCACCCTTCCATCATTGCTAGACTCTTGATGCAGTGCATTGCCCTTTCTCACCTCGAGAGTTGGTGCAAACTTCGCCGGTGCATCCAAACCCCATGATACGATACGCTCTATCACACATAAGCCTCCTTATATCTTCCTCAAAACAGCCTCCATACCTACCTATTATGGCATTTCCATAGCCATTCCGAGATATATTGCAATGAAACTTTCCACTGTTCCATTTATTATGACACGCTTCATTATTGTCATATTGGCTTGCACGATCATGTAGTTGACATCGTATTTGTGGCAAGGCCACCATAATTAATTTTTTATACATGTCACTCTTGTTTCATTGCCCATCCCGGTACACCGCCAGAGGCAGTCATATAGAGTTATATGCTCTAGCATCGAGTTGTAATCTTTGAGTTGTAAATAAATAGAGTGTGATGACTATCATTATTAGAGCATTGTCCCGTCTAAAAAAAGAGAAAGGCTAAATAAAAAAAGGGACTGCCCAAAAAAAGAGATAGAAGGGACAATGCTACTATCCTTTTTCCACACTTGTGCTTCAAAGTAGCACCGTGATCTTCATGATAGAGAGTCTCTTATTTTGACACTTTCATGTACTAGTGGGAATTTTTCATTATAGAACTTGTCTTGTATATTCCAACAATGGGCTTCCTCAAATGCCCTAGGTCTTCGTGAGTGTCGGTGTCAAAACCGGCGGACCTCGGGTAGGGGGTCCCGAACCGTGCGTCTAGGCGGATGGTAACAGGAGACAAGGGACACGATGTTTTTACCCAGGTTCGGGCCCTCTCGATGGAGGTAATACCCTACTCCTGCTTGATTAATATTGATGATATGGGTAGTACAAGAGTAGATCTACCACGAGATCGTATAGGCTAAACCCTAGAAGCTAGCCTATGGTATTATTGTTGTTCGTCCTAAGGACTAAAACCCTCAGGTTTATATAGACACCGAATAGGGTTAGGGTTACACGTAGTCGGTTACAATGGTAGGAGATCTACATATCCGTATCGCCAAGCTTGCCTTCCACGCCAAGGAAAGTCCCATCCGGACACGGGACGAAGTCTTCAATCTTGTATCTTCATAGTCCAGAGTCCGCCAACGGTGATAGTTCGCTATCCGGACACCCCTAATCCAGACTCTCTCAAGAGCCCACAGACCAGGCTTCAATGACGATTTAGTCCGGCGCGCATATTGTCTTCGGCATTGCAAAGGCGGGTTCCTCCTCCGAATACTTCATAGAAGATTTTGAACACAAGGATAGTGTCCGCTCTGCAAAACAAGTTCCACATACTACCGTAGAGAGAACAACTTTTGCACAGATCTGTCGACGTATTCCGCGGCGTGACATCACACCACGGCCGTGCCTTTATACGAATCGTTTTTACTGTTCCACCTCGGTAGCGTTTAGCAAGGTGGTTTCCTTGGTACGCCTTATCAAAGCGGAGATCGTGCCCCTTATTCCGGGATTCTCATCAATACGGACGTAGGTAACCAACCGCGCCATTGATTACGGCGCTTGGGAGATAAGCGAGTTTTACCAGGCTGGTGGGGGACGCATAGCTTCGTCCGTCCATATAAGGGGATAAGGATCCACCTTTTCACCTACGCCTTCTTCCTCCTTTTCCCATCCATTTCCGCGCACTCGAGCTCCAGTTCCCAAGTCCGCACATCCCACCTCAACCTTCTCCAACTATGTCCAGAGCGGGAGGTAAGTGGATGGCATCCTCCGTCACGGAGGGGCACATTAAAAAGTTGCGGAAGGTCGGATACTTGTTCAGCGACATCGCGCACCAGCTACCCGATGAGGGGCAGCTCATTCCCACCCCCAGGCCCCATGAGAGGGTGGTGTTCCTCACCTACTTCCTCCGCGGACTAGGTTTTCCACTTCACCCATTTGTCCGAGGGCTCATGTTCTACTACGGCCTGGATTTCCATGATCCGCCCCGAACTTCATCCCCAACATCTCGGTGTTTATCGTCGTGTGCGAGGCCTTCCTCTGCAACCAGCCCCACTTCGGCTTATGGCTTAAGATCTTCAATGTCAAGCCGAAGGTAGTGGGCGGCCGCCAAGCGGAGTGCGGAGGCACCATGGTTGGCAAGATGCCCAAAGTCCTATGGCTCGACGGCTCCTTTGTGGAGACCATAAAGGGGTGGCAATCGGGGTGGTTCTACATCACCGAGTCGCTCGACTCTCAATGGGCGGCGGCCCCCGAATTCCGATCTGGCTTCCCCACACGTCTCACATCATGGAAAGAGACGGGCCTGACGTGGGGGGATTCAGACGAGCTGTCCAGACTCCAAACCTGCGTCCGAAACCTGGTGGACAAGAATCTCGTGCTTGTCAACATAATCCAGTGATGCTCATCCGCCGGATTCTCCCATGCCAACAACGGGCCTTCAAATTGTGGGAGTTCGATCCGGCACAGCACCCAACTCTGAAAAGGCTCTTCGACACTACGTACGAAGACGCCTGGAAGGTGCTGTTCAAGGGCGCCGAGGCTCCCGCACCCGCTACCGAAGATCGTGGATTCAGCTCGTAGCGTCAAGCTAGCGAGGTAAGTTATTTTACCCGTTATGGGACTCTTTTTTCATAGTTTGACTCTATGCGGGATCTAAAACTCCCTAACCTTTGACAGGACTGGCTGAAGACGTCCAGACATATTAACTATGGGCCCCCTTGCCAGAAGACCCAGCAGACGCCCGTTTGACGGGGCTGCTGGCTCCGGCACCTCACGTGGTGCCGGAGAAGAAGGCCACGGGGACTCGAAGGAGTGCCCGACGCCAGGTGTTGTCGGACTCATCGTCCGACGACTCCGAGGCGGAATCCTCCTCTGAGGACGAGGAGAAGCAGAAAGAAGCCTCTCCCCCAGCGGGGGAAGAGAAGAAAAGGAAGGCCGCCCCGACTGGGGAGGCCGGAGGGTCCAAGAAAGGAAGGACCCTTCCTCCGGACTTCTCCACCAACGCCGACAACGACGAGGAGGAGTGGCCACCAAGGTCCAAGCCTGGCGAGATCGTAAGTGTCCGGACTCGGAATAGTTCATGACTTTTTATTTGTCGCACAGTGTCTTCTAACGCCGAATATGACCATGTAGCCCGCCTAAGGACGAGCTTGCCGCTTGCCGAGCGGCTCCTGGGCTCGTCGGATGTGAATAGTACTTCACTTCCGACCGCCTCCTCTCCTCGTGTCGCCGATTTACACTGCGGTGGAGTCCCAAGAGGGGCCCAGCCAGGAGGAGGTGGTCCTGGAGGCGTCGCAAGGCGACCTCCCGGACTCCGGGCGCGAAGGGGGCGAGACCCCAGAGGGCTCTAAGTCTGGCCCTGTGTCGTACTCTGTACCGGAACCTTCAGTGGTTCTGAAGTCCGGCAAGCGGCCCCTTCGTTAGAAGGGTAAGACTACGATGTCGGTGACCTCCGTCCATCCGGAGGCACCGAATAGCTTGCTGGAGGCGCTTAAAGGCGCCTCCAGCGACGAGGAGCACCGCACTGTTATGAGTGTGGTGATCCAGAAAGTTTAGTCCGCCAAGAGCGGGCTGACTGAAGCCTGTACCAGCCTTCTAACAGGCTTTGAGGTAAGTTTAGAATATGTAAAAATATTACCACATAGATAGTAGCCCGTGATGCTTAGTTCGGTGTTCGGAAAGAAAAGCCAGACTAAGGATCTAAAAAGATATACACAGGAGTCTAACATAAGTACGTCAATATGGGAATGCAGGCTGCGCTGCTGACCTCTGCCGCACTGAGTGCAGAGGTCAATGCGTTGAAGCAGAGCCTCGAGCGGTCCGAGAACGATCTCGGCCTTGCCAAGAAGCAGCTCGAGGACAAGGAAGGTAAGTAATACTTATTAAAGAAATACCTTATAGAAAGGATTTGGTTGCAAAAATGACAGGAGTAACGTGGGTATTGTAGGGGCCACGAACGAGGTGGCGACCCTGAAGGAAGCGGTGTCCGCGGCCGAAAGCAAAGCGGCCGCGGAGCGCACCGAGCGAGAGAAGCAGGAGGCGCGGGTGGCGGAGGTGCGGCAAGATCTCCAGGCTCTCGTGGAAAAACACGAGAGTTTGGAGCGACTCAAGACTCGAGAGTCCGAGCTCGCCTCGGCTCTTGAGAGTGCCAAAGCCGCTAAGGTCGAAGCCCAAAAAGCCCTCCAAGAGATTGAATCATTAAAGAAGATAGCGGCGGGTAAGGCATTCTCTATGCAAAGCAAGCATGTGAAAGTGAATTACCTATTACTTACCCGAATCTGGAGTTCTCCAGGAGCATTCGCAGATATGCCCCGTAGTGTGTCTGATGCTGCCGCGTTCTACCGCGCCAAGGAGGGGAGCTCGACGGAGAAGGTGTTCGTCTCAAGATGTCGAGGCCGAACGTCCGGCAGTTTTCGAGCGACCAGCCGAGCAGCTGGTCGAGCTCCACAAGGTCGCCGAACAGGCCATGAAGGGCCTCATAGTTCGGCTGTGGCCATTGGAAGCCATGCCTGGGAGCTACTTTGGGCTAGTGTGGCGGCTGGTGGACGCCTGTCCATGGATTGAAGTCATCAAGCGCTCCGTCTGCATTGAAGGTGCCCGTCGGGCCCTTGCCCGTGCTAAAGTGCACTGGGGCAAGCTGGATGCGGAGAAGCTTGTGACGGACGGGCCACCGAAGGGCAAGGAGCATTGCAAGCCCGAAATGTACTATGAGGGCGTCTCAAGGGTGCCCGCCAGATAGCGGTGAATGCTCCAAAGGTGTAATTTTTAATAGACTCGCATTTGTTATCCTGTCGCTGAAAACTTGTTCATATGCGCCAAGCAACGCCTTGTGAATTTAAAGTATTACCTTCATGCGGCCGTTTATCAAATTTGAGAGATGGCAAGTCGTTGGCTTCGCCCCCATGCCATGAGTGCTGGGGTGTTCGATAAACTTGAGCGCTCTTGTTCCCATTCTTGGGTCCTTCGAGGAGGCGCTCAACGCAACGAACAAGGCAACCGGACTTATAGTGCTTGAACATTCTCACTTAGCCATAGAATTCTATAATTTTAAATTTCGCGAAGCCCCTAGTATTCGAAGACCGAGTTCGGGCGCTATCCACGCCTTTGGCGGACAATGCCGACTCCTCGCTCTAAGCGACATAAGTCTTTAGGGACCCGAAAAACCTCTCGAACAGCGATCGACTCTCGCCTCTATCATGACGTCAGTTTTAGCTTTCTCCACCGAGGTGCTCAACCCAGCTCAACTGGGCATAATCGCACCGGTTCTCCCAAAGCTACCTTAGCCGATATAACGGAACGTAAGGTACCAAAACATGGGAGCCGGGCAAACCCAACTATTGACCCAAGACATGATTCGGAGCCGATGCATATAATGCTATAAGTTCAAGGTGCCGCACTTGTGAAACTGTTCGGACTTATCACACCATACTTTTGGGGTACTTAAGCCCCTGCTGTATTGGCCGTACCAAAGTGTGCGGGTGCAACATGTCATGAAATGAACATATATGTAGATAAAGAAAGGAGTGCAATAATAGGAAAAAGCTATGTATTGTTTATTCGAAAAGGTACTGCAATGGAAGCATAACGATACAAATAGTGCGATAAGCAAGGGATGGGACTATTTAAAATGTCCCCCTCCAGAGGAAAGCTGCGGGATGGTATGTAAAACAGGTATAATGCTCGTAGTAGAGACCACCTGGACACTCGACGTAGCTTTCTGCTTCCCTGGCGTGAGTTCGGCAATTCTAGTGCCGGACAGGAGTTCTGGAAAACGGAGTCCTGAAAGTAAGAAAAAAAGGAAGAAAGAAAAAGAATGACACAATTGGGAGCCCCTGGTGCGGTTGAGCCGCATTCAGGGTGTGCCGTGGTCCTGCCCCTCCCCTTATACCCGTGGTATCTCCAGAGCGTAGTTATGTACGCGTAGTACTGGCTTCGCAGTTTCGCGAGGGCTGGGGTTGGGGCCGGATTGCTATGCGTGCTCGGATCGTGCCAGGCGGTCTTGTTGTAGGTTACTCGGGCGCGCAGACGGTGGCCGGACGCTTAATAGCCGGGCTCGAGAATTGCTGTGAGGCTGCTTTGCACCTCCGCCATGAGGGTCGCCCGTGTGCTCCTCCGTTCGGAGAGAGCGTTCGGTGTTTCCATTGACCATGATTACTCCTCGAGGGGCTCTTGAGCTTAAGGTATGCGTAGTGTGGCACTGCATTGAACTTTGCAAATGCGGTTCGTCCAAGCAGTGCGTGATAGCCGCTGCGGAACGGGACTATGTCGAAGATTAGCTCTTCTCTTCGGAAGTTATCCGGGGATCCGAAGACCACTTCGAGTGTAACTGAGCCTGTACACTGGCCTCTACACCTGGTATTACGCCTTTAAAGGTCGTCTTTGTGGGTTTAATCCTTGAGGGGTCTATGCCCATTTTGCGACCGTATCCCGATAAAGCAGGTTCAGGTTGCTACCGCCCATCCATCGGGACTCTAGTGAGGTGAAATCCGTCGATGATTGGGTCAAGAACCAATGCGGCGAATCCGCCGTGACGGATGCTAGTGGGTGGTCCCTTCGATCAAAGTGATCGGGCAGGAAGACCATGGGTTGAACTTGAGGCGGCCCGGCTCCATCGCCGTATACGCCCCTTAGTGCACGCTTCCGCTCCCTTTTGGGTATGTGGGTTGCGTATATCATGTTCACCGTCCGCACTTGTGTGGGAAAGCCCTTCATCCTCTATTGTTCGGGCGGCCGGGCTCTTCCTCGCCATCGCTATGCAGCCCCTTGTCGTTGTTTTTGGCGCTTAGCTTGCCTGCTTGCTTGAACACCCAACAATCCCTGTTGGTGTGGTTGGCTGGTTTTTCGGGGGTGCCATGTATCTGGCACAAGCGATCGAGTATTCGGTCCAAGTTGGACGGGCCCTGGGTATTTCTTTTGAATGGCTTCTTCCACGACCGGGTTTAGAGCCTCTGAATCCGAATTTATCGTCGTATCTTCAGCATTATCACCGCACGCGGCGTTTATTCTTGTTGTGACGCGACCTGCCATTGCTATCCTTGGTATCCGAACTACCAGGGTGTTTGGCCAAGTTGTTGCTTCGAGCTAGCCAGTTGTCCTCTCCCGCGCAAAAGCGGGTCATGAGTGTGGTGAGGGCTGCCATGGATTTCGGCTTTTCCTGTCCTAGGTGCCGGGCTAGCCACTCATCGCGGATGTTGTGTTTGAAGGCTGCTAGCGCCTCTGCATCCGGACAGTCGACGATCTGATTTTTCTTTGTTAGGAACCGCGTCCAGAATTGTCTGGCCGATTCTTCTGGCTGCTGAATTATATGGCTAAGGTCATCGGTGTCTGGTGGTCGCACATATGTGCCCCAGAAGTTATCAAGGAATGCGGCTTCCAGGTCCTCCCAACAACTGATTGACTCTGGCCGGCAAGCTGTTGAGCCAATGCCGAGCTGGTCCTTTAAGCTTGAGTGGGAGGTATTTGATGGCATGTAGATCATCACCGCGGGCCATGTGGATATGGAGGAGATAGTCCTCGATCCGCACTACGTGATCTGTGGTACCATCGTATGATTCGATGTTCATGGGTTTGAAGCCCTCGTGGATTTGATGATCCATTACATCATCTGTGAAGCATATCTTTGGGTGTCTTGGCGCCTCTGTATTGGGCTATATCACGATGTAGCTCATATGAGCTTTGTCTACTGTGTTCGGCCCGGCCGGGTTTAATGTATCCGGCGTGACGGTAATCATCCCGAGTCGTTGGGCGCCCACGCGATCTGTAGATTGATCTTGTATGCTTTGCCTTATCCTCCAATATATCTCGCAAGTCCGGCGCGTTTTCCCGTGCCTTGGTACTTTTTGAGCAGCGTCAGGGCGTGGCTTGAGCGGAGGGCCAAGAGGCTTCTGTCGCTGCCACGGGTGGCCGGTCTGCCATGTCGTCTGGTGACGTGGGCACTTCCTCCTCTGATCGAGGCAACGGCCTGCGTTTGGGGTAGCTTTTGGGGGGCGTTCGAGTTCATACTCTTCGGCTGCAAGGACTTCAGTCCATCTGTCAGCTAGCAGGTCTTGGTCAGCTCTAAGCTGTTGCTGCTTTTTTCTTGAGGCTGCTTGCCGTGGCCATGAGCCTGCATTTAAAACGCTCTTGTTCGACGGGGTCCCCTGGCACGACGAATTCGTCGTCGTCGAGGCTTGCCTCGTCTTCGGAGGGGGGCGCATAATTGTCGTCCTCTACCTCTCTTTCTGCCACACTGTCGTGCAGACTTGCTTCTCCCTCCTCCTGCGCCGAGTCCTGCTGGAGGGGTCGCCTTCGCACCGTCCGGTATTATTGTCTCCCGTGCGAAATCGCCGTTCTCACCGTGGTGGGATTTAGAGCGGCGCCACGACGCCGGGCGCTTGGGTTGTTTCTTGAGGGGTCATCCTCCGTCGCTCCATCGCCATTCCAATCTTTTGGGATGTCCACCATGTATATGTCATATGACGAGGTGGCCTTCCAGCGTGCCCGTGGGCGCTGGCTCTTGATCGCCTCCCGCACCGTCGTCCATACCGTCGATGTCTTGAGTCGAAGTCGAGCATGTCGGTTAAATCATCGGCAGTGGCTACAAAGTGGGTGGTGGGTGGGCGTTGAATTTCTTCGTCGTCCGAATCCCAACCTTCGACCATAGTTCGCCAGGCTCCCTGACAAAGAGAGAGACTTTAATGAGTTCAGGATATCGCCAAAGGGCGAAAAGCCGAAAGATGTCCGTGGCGGTGAACTCCATAATCGCGCCCACGGATTCGACCGGTAGAGGCGCGGAGGTTCGAGTCCGTAAAGGAGTCCGGCACCTAGGAGTCACGAGCATTGCAAAGGACAGGGATGGTGTTCGCTCAATCGCCAGAGATTTCAGCCCCGAGGCGGTGTCCAACCAACCGTCCTCGATCGGGCGAAACCGGCTCCGGATTAAGGGTCGAGCGGGCATCGGTGCGGCCTCGTGGCACTGCTCGCGGCGTAGCTAGATCGCACTCCATCGAGACAAAGGCGGCACGCCGCTGTGGCTCGAATCCGTCGAAGATCAAGTCTCCGCGGACATCGGCCGTATAGTTCAAGCTTCCAAATCTGACCTGATGGCCAGGGCGAAGCTTTCGATCTACTCCGGATGGCCTAGCGAATTGGCCCGCATGCAAAGCCGCCCGAATACGTAAGATCTGTCGGGGAGAAAAGTCTAACCTGGACTGCGTCGTTGCTGATGATTGAAGGAGCCATCGGGCCTATAGGTGACGACACGGAGGAACTCTCAATGAAAGCACCAATGTCGGTGTCAAAACCGCGGATCTCGGGTAGGGGTCCCGAATCGTGCGTCTAGGCGGATGGTAACAGGAGACAAGGGACACGATGTTTTTACCTGTGTTCGGGCCCTCTCGATGGAGGTAATACCCTACTCCGCTTGATTAATATTGATGATATGGGTAGTACAAGAGTAGATCTACCACGAGATCGTAGAGGCTAAACCCTAGAAGCTAGCCTATGGTATGATTGTTGTTCGTCCCCACGGACTAAAACCCTCCGGTTTATATAGACACCGGATAGGGTTAGGGTTACACAGAGTCGGTTACAATGGTAGGAGATCTACATATCCAGATCGCCAAGCTTGCCTTCCACGCCAAGGAAAGTCCCATCCGCATACGGGACGAAGTCTTCAATCTTGTATCTTCATAGTCCAGAGTCCGACCAACGGTGATAGTTCGCTATCCGGACACCCCTAATCCAGACTCCCTCGAGCAAGCAAGTTGGATGCACACCCACTTAGTTTCTTTTTTTGAGCTTTCATACATTTATAGCTCAAGTGCATCCGTTGCATGGCAATCCCTACTCCCCGCATTGAGATCAATTGATGGGCATCTCCATAGCCCGTTGATTAGCTGCGTTAATGTGAGATTTTATCCTTTTTGTCTTCTCCACACAACCCCCATCATCATATTCTATTCCACCCATAAGTGTTATGCCCATGGCTCACGCTCATGTATTGTGTGAAAGTTGAAAAAATTTGATAATACTAAAGTATAAAACTATTGCTTGGCTTGTCAACGGGGTTGTGCATGATGAGAGCATTTTTGTGTGACGAAAATGAAGCATGGCAAAACTATATGTAGGGATGGGCTTTCTTTGGCTATGTTATTTTGATAAATACATAATTGCTTGGTTAGTACGCTTGAAGCATTATTATTTTTATGTCAATATTAAACCTTTATCTTGAATCTTTCGGATCTGAAAATTCATGCCACAATAAAGAAAATTACATTTAATATTATGCTAGGTAGAATTCCACATCAAAAATTCTGTTTTTTATCATTTACCTACTCGAGGACGAGCAGGAATTAAGCTTGGGGATGCTTGATACGTCTCCAGCGTATCTATAATTGTTGATTGTTCCATGCTATTATATTATCTGTTTTGGATGTTTAATGGGATTTAATATACCTTTTTATATTATTTTTGGGACTAACCTATTAACCGAAGGACCAGTGCAAATTGCTGTTTTTTTGCCTATTTCGGTGTTTCGCAGAAAAGGAATATCAAACGGAATCCAAACGGAACGAAACCTTCGCGAGGATGTTTCTTGGAACAGACGCAACCCAGAAGACTTGGAGTGGAAGTCAAGGAAGCAACAAGGTGGCCACGAGGCAGGAGGGCGCGCCCCGGACCCTCATGGGCCCCTCGTAGCTCCACCGACCTAAATCTTTCGCCTATATATACTCTTATACCCTGAAAACATCCAGGGGAGCCACGAAACCACTTTTCCACCGCCGCAACCTTCTGTACCCATGAGATCCCATCTTGGGGCCTTTTCCGGCGATCCGCCAGAGGGGGATTCGATCACGGAGGGATTCTACATCAACACCATAGCCTCTCCGATGATGTGTGAGTAGTTTACCACAGACCTTCGGGTCCATAGTTATTAGCTAGATGGCTTCTTCTCTCTCTTTGGATCACAATACAAAGTTCTCCTCGATCTTCTTGGAGATCTATTTGATGTAATTCTTTTTGCGGTGTGTATGTCGAGATCCGATGAATTGTGGGTTTATGATCAATATTATCTATGAACAATATTTGATTCTTCTCTGAATTCTTATATGCATGATTTGATATCTTTGCAAGTCTCTTTGAATTATCGGTTTAGTTTGGCCTACTAGATTGATATTTCTTGCAATGGGAGAAATGCTTAGCTTTGGGTTCAATCTTGCGGTGCTCGATCCCAAAGGATGTAAAGGGAAACGACACGTATTGTATTGTTGCCATCGAGGATAAAAATATGGGGTTTATATCATATTGCTTGAGTTTATCCCTCTACATCATTTCATCTTGCCTAATGCATTACTCTGTTCTTATGAACTTAATACTCTAGATGCATGCTGGATAGCTATCGCTGTGTGGAGTAATAGTAGAAGATGCAGAATCATTTCGGTCTACTTGACATGGACGTGATGCCTATGTTCATGATCATGCCTAAATATTCTCATAACTATTCACTTCTCTATTAATTGCTCGGCAGTAATTTTTTCACCCATCGTAATATATGCTATCTTGAGAGAAGCCACTACTGAAACCTATGGCCCCCGGGTCTACTTTACATCATATAAGTTTCCGTTCAATAATTCTAGTTTACTATTTATTTTGCAATCTTTACTTTTCCAATCTATACAGTAAAAATGCCAAAAATATTTATCTTATTATCTTTATCAGATCTCACTTTTGCAAGTGGTCGTGAAGGGATTAACAACCCCTTTATCACATTGGTTGCAAGGTTCTTGATTGTTTGTGCAGGTACTAGGAGATTTGCGTGTAGTCTCCTACTGGATTGATACCTTGGTTCTCAAAAACTGAGGGAAATACTTACCCTACTTTGCTGCATCACCCTTTCCTCTTCAAGGGAAAACCAACGCATGCTCAAGAGGTAGCATTGCTCTTCACGGGGCTTTAAGAATCTCATCGATGAACTCTATTTCCTTTCGTGGCCACTGGATGTGATGTAACAGTGTTTCTCCCAAGGTCCTTTGCTCATCAAAGTCTCCTAGTACATTCTTCAGGGCAAATTCATTGAATCCAGGCTTTACTTTAGTTACATAGCACTTCACATAGCCCGGCTTCAATGGCACATTGTCGAAGAAGAGGCCATCTTCCAAGAAGGGTGGGCAAACCCAGGCTGTTGCACATTTTAATGTACCTTCATAATGTGTAAGCACACCCTTTAGTCTGTCTTTTATTCCGCATGTATCAGATATAGCATCATCACGGGCAGTCATAGCCTCAAGAGTCATTTGGGTCACCGATGCACAGCTACTCTTGTTCAGTGTTGTCACGCAATAAGTAGCATCCTCCATGCTCGCCTCCCTTCCCATCTGCTGGCTATCTGTCAGTGTTAGAGTCTTTTGCATCATCATTGACTCCTCAACATCCTTTCGATCAGCCAGATAAATCTCCTTCTTTAACCTTCCAAACAATGCATTCTGCGTCATTTCACTCCTTGCTTTTTTCATGCTGAGCCTCTCTTCTTTGCTGAGTGTGAAAGCCCTCTTGTGCGGGACATTAACACCTATACCCTTTGCACGGCCAGGGGGCTCTTTTGTGTCTAGAGCAATGGACAGAATGTCACATGGCCTTGAGTTCCTGTAGAACCTTCCAGGGATCTTGGAAGCCTCTAACATCACTTCATACAGTTTGGCGTCACGTGCATTTTCAAAGTAATAAGTTATGTCATCATGCCTCTTTGCACGTGCCCGCAAGTAGTCTCTGGCGCGTTCGCCCCTGATTTCACTAAAGGTCGGATTCCCACCCGCTGCTACTGCTTCTTTGTCCTCGTGTTCCCATATCGGTTCATGTCGTAGTATTCTGCCACACCCATACGGTGGGGGTGTATGTTCTTCTTCTGAAGTTCCAATTGCTTGAAACTCTTCTTAGCAAACTCTATAGTTGCCCTGACCCTTTTGAATTCTTCCCAATCTGCCTTTTTAATTTGGGGGTATGCGGGGATTGGGTCCTTGCCTTCACTCATGTACTTCTTGTACAACACGTGCTTCCAGTTTATCCAAGCATCCCTAGCCTTCTTCAGTGCAGCATGTTCCACCTGCATTCTCCACTGCTCTGGAACGTTGAAGTGATCCATGATCTCCCGGACTATCCTTCATCGTGTTTCTGTGTCAGCCTTCCAAAACCCCGGCAGATTAATGTTGAGCCTTGCCCTGCCAACAAGTCCACACACACTCCTGAACCTCATGCGTGTTTTATCTGGTTTAGTTGGAGCCCAGGACTTTAAATCAATCTCGGTTACTTCATATACACCTTTAGACTGGTGTGTGGGCTTCCTTGTAGCGCTCATCTGTGTCCTGACCGGAAGGGTAATTGCTGCAGCTCTATCCCGTTCAAGACTACTTGATCCTTACAATCTACTTAAGACCTAGGGTTGTCTGAATCAGATGAAGATACATGGCCTGAGTGAGTGTTATTGCTGCTACTCGGCATCTACAGAGAACACATGCGAAACTCAGGAAAGGAGGATAAGCACAAAACTAACAACTTGGTATCAAGCTTTCTAAACGTGCCATGCAATAATTTAGAAACTGTACAACTAATTTGTTAAGTTTGTGTGACTCGGGCGCCCGCGATCTGTAAATAGGCAGTAACTTATTGGAACAAATACAACTTATATGTAGTAAGGAAGTTAGATAATGAACATATATACCCTCTTCGTTATTTTATAGCCAATTTGGGAACATATGGAACGAAATCCTGTGACCCGGCCGGGTTTGCGAGCAAATATGCCTCACTGCGATGGAGAGCGGTAACTAACAGGCTTCTTAATGCAAACCCGGCCGGGCCACAGGAGAGGCGAGGGTTACTGCATCGATATGCTCGAGGGTGGCTGGCGAGCAAACGAAGACGGCGAGGCGCGGGCCGACAGTGGAGGTAGGCTTGACGCCGAAGAGCGGGCACACGGCTGGGGTGAGAACGACGACGCCGAAGAGGGTTCTGCTGTTGATCTGGGGGAGGGGAGAGCTGGCGAAGGAGATTGGGTGGACTAGTTGAGCGAAATGCTGGCGGATGGTGGGGGTGTTGGGGACTCTGGGTGTTGGCGGCCTAGGTGAAAAGGGTGAAAAATATCCCCAGTCGCTACGCGCGCGGAAAGGCCTATGCAAACGGTTGCCTCTAAGCGCTCATGTGCACAAACAGAATAATTTCGTTTGGAATGAAGATGTACTAATTTTGAAATGAAGACGTGAGTTCATCGTTTCGCCTCTAAATTTTTCCCACGTAAACCAATCACAATTTTACCACGGGTTTGATTTACTGGCGCATTTCAGGTCTCGTGTGCTATGTGTAAGACATTTTTGGCATTTACCGTGCATGTTGGCATATAAATCAATTCCTAGTCGGATTACATTTCCTATCGAAAGGGATGAGGATTGCCTTTCAATATAGGAGCATCCAACGGTGCAGACGTACGATCCGTGGGGTTTGGGTTCTGGCCAATCAGAACGCATGACATAGATCGCGCGTGCAGCAAAGGGGGGCATCGGCCACGGTTTGGTAGGCACACGGCTTTCGTGTGTGAACCGTGTGCTATTTGAAAATATTTTTTGGGGAGGGGCTATTTGAAAACATGTACATGTGTTTTCGAATGGGATGAGGATCGCCGTTCGATCAAGGAGAATCCAACGGTGCAGACGTACGATCCATGGGGTTTGGGTTCTGGCCAATCATCACTTAGGTTACCTTGCCACTTTCCTCTTTTTCTTCATTTATTGCTTGCCACATCATCTATTTTATCTAGATATGTGTGATGTTACTACCTATGTTAATCCTACTATGGGTAGTCTAAGCAGGCTATAAGGAAAAGAATAATATATATGTGCTTACTAGTTAGAGGAAAGAGAAGAGAAGTGGGCTCTTGGTTAGTAGAGCCAGCTGCAACACGAGACCCAAGACACTTTGTGAGGATGTTAGGTAGGCCAACTATTGATAAACTAGTACATATGTAAAACTTATTATTGTACATGCCCGCTAAGAGGTTGGCTATATATGACATGTCAACTTCTTATAGCCGACCCTTGGCTGTATTATTAACCATGCTCTTAGTGAGGTAGCTAGTATATCATAGGCGACTAGCTAGTATCAAACTAGCCACAGTGGGAGTAACTTCAGCAGTAACATCGACTCCAACTCAGCAAACTTGCTTATGTGGCAATAAGTTAATGAGGAGAGAGATAGTTTCAGTAACTTAGATAGTTACTGTAACATCACATGTCCCAATGCAATATGAGTCTATAACCTAATAAATGAAGCTTTGCATGACATTACACTTATGTTACTACCCACTATGAAGGTAGTAACATATATAGTCTAGGGATATGTGTATGTTACTAGTGTACTCTCCATTGTGGCTAGTTTCATACTCCCTCCTTTCCAATTTAGGCTGGTTGTAATGGTATTATCATAAGCGGTATCATGCATGCCAACTAGACTTTCCGGATGATGTGGTACACAGTTAAATGAGGAAAGAGAGGATGTGGTATCATATCATGATACCATGTCATATTAAATGTTGTACTACTACTTTGTGTGATGGATGACAATTAGTAAGGTAACCTAAGATGCTACCTTATGATACTATGCATTACGGAAGTAGTATCTTACACTATCATATGCATGATACTAGTATATATGATACTCCCCATTACAACCAGCCTTGTAGGGCTCAATTCAAAAATCTCACCAACCAAGGTAGATGGTGAGTGGTGGAATACTTTTTGTAGTTTGCAAAAACACCCAATTAGTGCTTTTGTTTTCCTCAAAAAAAAAATTGTATTCCAATGTATTAATTGCAATACATGCATGAATATATAAAGTACATGCATTGGTCAACTTTCTCTTAATACTTGCATGCAATGATTTAATGCACCTTGGAATCTGGACATGTGATGGGGAACAACCAAATTGAGCCTTATAAAATGGAAAAACTAAAATTTTGAGATAAGCCTATAAACCGGAGAGGAGGGAGTATATATGCATGATACTAGTATATGATCGGCAATACCTCTATAATGCGCGCATGCAGAGTATAATAAGTTAGGCTGGCCACAATGGGTAGTAACATAGACTAGTAACATGCACATGTTACTAGTCTATGTTACTACCTCTATAGTGGGGAGTAATATATGTGTGGTAACATGCAACACTTCATTTATCAGGCTATAGACTCATTTTTCCTTGATATGTGTGATGTTACTCATACTACTAGTAACTATCTATGCTACCACTTTCCTCCATTTCTTCATTTATTGCTTGCCACATCATCTATTTTATCTAGATATGTGTGATGTTACTACCTATGTTACTCCCACTGTGGGTAGTCTGGCCACAATGGGTAGTAACATAGTAGTGGGGAGTAACATATGTGTGGTAACATGCAACACTTCATTTATTAGGCTATAGACTCATTTTGCCTTGATATGTGTGATGTTAATTACTCATACTACTAGTAACTAGCTATGTTACCACTTTCCTCCATTTATTCATTTATTGCTTGCCACATCATCTATTTTATCTAGATATGTGTGATGTTACTACCTATGTTACTCCAACTGTGGGTAGTCTTACTAGTAGTATGAGTAACATCACACATCTCAAGGCAAGGTGAGTCTATAGCCTAATAAATGAAGTGTTGCATGTTACTACACATATGTTACTCCCCACTATAGAGTAGTAACATAGACTAGTAACATTCTTTGTTACTACCCATTGTGGCTAGTCTTATGTCACTCTATTGTGTACTTGCTCTAATGCATAGTATCATAGAGTAGCTAGTATCATATGTAGTACTTTATTTATATTGTCATGCATGAAACATAGTAGCATAGCATTTATTATGATATTGTTTCTGATATGATACTTAACCCTCTCTTTCTTCATTTAATTAATCTATGACAGCTCATCAAAATTGCCTAGTTGGCATGCATGATACTAGCTATGATACCCCCTTACTATCAGCCTAGCAAAGGTGTACAGATCATTTGTGCGTCGCTTTGTGAGTTTTCATCCGTTTGTTTGAGAAGCGAGGAGAAGTTTCAAACATTTCGGCCGCGAGGTGCGGCCACTGGCATAGGCCTAGTTGGTATTTTAATTACAGGAAATTCAGATGGAGTTTGGACATCATCAAAATCGATGTGTGCCTCTGGCGTGCTCTCACGACCCCATGAAAAAAAATTGGTAAAGTTTGGCACAAGTTTTGATGACCGCTCCTTCCAAAACGGAGCATCTCACATGAAGGATCATGGTTTTCAAAAGGAGACGTGTCAATTCAAACTCCTGTGGTCGGTGACTTCATCTTTTGGCCTCATAAAAATCTCCATGGTACGCAATCACCATTATACCACGGGTTTGATTTTCTGGCGCATTTCAGGTATCGCTAGCTATATTTAAGACTTTTTTTAGATTAACGTGCATTTTGTGCATAAAAATACAATTAAAACCGGAACTGCATGTGCTGTCGAAAGGGATGAGGATCACCGTTTGATCTGGGAGCATCCAATGGTGCAGATGTACGATCTGTGGGGTTTGGGTTCTGGCCAATCAGAAAGCACGATTCAGATCGTGGTCGGGGTGGCGGGGTTTGGTTGGCACACGGCTTTCATCAACGAAACGTGTGCTATTCGCAAACCAGATTGCATATTTTTGTTCACACATACTGTAGTAAGTTCAATTGAGTGTGCTACCTATATGATATAATAATAATAATAATAATAATAATAATAATAATAATAATAATAATAATAATAATAATAATAATAACAACAACAACAACAACAACAACAACAACAACAACAACAACAACAACAAGAAACAGTTCATATTCATTGCCTGAGCTGACAGCATATCAAGGTCAACATATTAACGGTTCTTACATCAACAGAAAACCAGGCATAACTCACAAATTCAGTACACGCGATAGTTCTAAACTAAACGAATTAAGTTGCAGGGTAGGCATAAACACTAGTCTTACGGCTTAATTCCCATGTACATGGGGGGAACTGGGATCATTAAGTTGACCCCGAATGAACTTGGGGTTTTTGATGATTTTACGCTGCTCTGTTACACGGGTGCGTGATTCCTTGGCTGGCAACTCATCAAATTCATCGTACTCGTCCTCATCCGCAACATCGTCGACACCTAGTACCCTTATCTTCCTATGCATCGCTGAATGTCCGTTCTTATGCAAGGGGTCTTCCACAAAGAAAATCTGGGTAGCGTCGCTGGCAAGAATGAATGGGTCCACGTGATATGCCATCGTTGTCCTGTTAACGTAGGTCTTCCTGTACTCATCAATCCTTACCTGATCAAGAGGGATCCATGCGCACATGAATAATGCCACCTTAACTTTCACATAGTCAGACTCCCAAATCTCTTTGGTGGTTCCATAGTATACCCTTTTATCAGCTTCATTTACAGTCATGCATTCTATTCGAATAGAGTTGTTCTGATACGAGGTCTTGTTATCACGTTCCTCAGTGTAGAACGTGTATCCATTTATGTGTCATATGCTTGGTGCGTCAACACCATAGGTGATGGCTTTTGTGCCAACCATGTAGCAATGTCATCGATGGATCCTTGTGCCAAACGATTCTTCAGCCATTCGGCGTAGTTCTTAGTGTGCTCCTTCATCTCCACATCTGATGAAGGCACCATTGGTAAGAAGCTTTGGTGTATCTCCGCCAAGTGTTCTTCGGCATAAGCGATGAGAACTGGGCTGTTAAGCAGTACTGTCAAATGGGCTTTCTCTGCCAATTCTTCGGGTGCAGCCATTTGCGTGCCAGCAAGGACCGGCTTACCTTTTAGCCTTCCCTCGTCGCGAGAGAGGGGCAAACCTATAGGTCTTTGTTTCATGTATTTGGTGCAAAACTCAACCACCTCCTCCACGGTATAACCTTGTAGGATGCTTGCCTCTGGATGGTTTCGGTTCCGACAAAAGCGCTTCAGTATTCCCATGAACCGCTCAAAGTGATACATGTTGCGAAGAAACACAGGACCATAATACTTTATCTCATCGACAAGGTGCACAGTGAGATGGACCATGACATCAAAGAATGACGATGGGAAAAACATCTCTAGGTTGGACAATATTCTTGCAATATCATCTTGCATATGATCCAACTCTTCAGGATTTACAACATTCTGCCATAGTTGGTTGAAGAAATCACAGAGGTCAATGAGTGTGTTTCTTATATCTTTGTCCATCAGATTCCTGATGGTCACCGGGAGGATTAGTGTCAACATTACGTGGCAATCATGTGACTTCATGTGTCCCAACCTCATTTTACATAAGCTCACATCCAGGAGACTTCTAATGTTTGCGCAGTAGGAAGAGGGTGTCTTAACTGACAATAAATAGGTGAAGAACTGTGTTGCCTCTTTTGTACTAAAATTGTAACTCTGGCGAGCTTTGATGAATTTTTCATCATCTTCTGCTTCACTCTTGCGTTGTGATTGATCAGCCAGCATATCGAGTCGTGAACCGTCACCATCCTTTCTTTTACCTTTAATCTTGAGTAGAGTACCAAGGATGCTTTCACATACGTTCTTCTCTATGTGCATGAGATCGATGCAGTGACGTACACGTAGAATCTCCCAGAAAGGTAATTTCCAGAACACCAATTTCTTCTTAAACACTTGATCCTTGGGTGTTAGTTTCACCATCAAAGGGTGGTTCTTGCCAAGCACAACATTAAATATTTTTAGCCATGTTGTAGACCACCTCCCCGTCATAGGGTCTTGGGCCCGCACCTTCCTCTGCCGTACCATCAAATTCAGCTTTCATCTTTCGGTGTGGGTGATTTTTCCGTAAGAACCTACGATGACGCAAATACACTGTTTTGCGTGAGTTGGGAAGTCTTCTACTAGTTGTCCTATCCATGCATGTGCACAACCTACATCTCCCCTTGTTTTCCGCCCCGATGTGTTGCCTAATTCCGGCATATCTTGAATGGTGTGCACCAGCATCGCATGTAGATCGAAAATCTCATTTATGTAAGCATCATAACATTTTACAGCAGGCGCATCTATCCACAATGTCAGCAGTTCTTCTACCAGTAGCTGAAAGTAAATGTCGATGTCATTTCTAGGTTGCCTCGGGCCTTGGATAATGATTGACATCATAATGTATTTTTTCTTGATACACAACCAAGGAGCTTGGTTATATATGCACAGAAGCACCGGCCACGTGCTGTGATTGGTGCTCATATCGCCAAAAGGATTCATCCCGTCAGTACACTCCCCGAGCCTTATACTTCTAGGATCCTTGGCAAAATTTTCAAACTTTTTGTCGATTAATTCCCACTCGAGCCCCATCTTTCGGTGCCTCATAAACCTATCCGCAATTCGCTCATCATGATGCCACCGCAACCTCTTTGCCTCTCTAGGGTTTGCAAACAAACGCCTCAACCTTGGAATTAAAGGCAAGTACCAAAAAACCTTGAACGGGATTCCTGTCTTGATCTTGTCGTCCAATTTGTACTTGTCCTTTGCTCTCCTACGCTTGTATCGTGCATGCTTGCATCTGGGACATGCACGCAAATCTTTGTAAACCACGGTACAATATATAATCATTCACACAAGCGTGTATCTTCTGTACTTCAAGTTCCAATGGGCAAACAATTTTCTTCACTTCATTCGTGCTTCTGGGGAGCACATTATCTTCCGGAAGAATTTCTTTGAAAAGACCTAACATCTCTGTGAAGCCCTTGTTTGATAGACCGTTTGCTGCTTTAAATCTGAGAAGCGCCAGGGTGGCACTCAACCTGGAATATTTATTTTTGCAACCTGGATAAAATTTTTTCTTGGAGTCTGCATCAATGGTTGGCAGATCCTTGTACCCAATCCTTTTCTGGGTCCTCGAAATCTACAATCATAGCAGCAAAATCTGGCATATCAAAATCGTCGTCATCTGCATTGATGTCTTGGTTTTCCAGTGGGCGTTTTGACTTTCCGGTGTTCCATTGGTAGCTTGACGCCTCTGCCCCTTTGTTAGATTCAACATCCATGTGACACTGATTGGGGTTTGGCATCTCGCTGCCCTGGGTATCCTCATCCATGACCTCCTCTTCAACGTGTCTGGTCCAACGTGTATATCCATCCATGAATCCACTAGAGACTAAGTGCATCTGGACATCTTCAACTTCATGTGACTCTGTATTGGCACAATCAGTACATGGACACAGGATGTAATCCGCATCACCAATTCTCCTCTTCGTACTTTCAGCCAAATTCATGAACTATGTCACGCCACTGATAAAATCTGCGGTTTTCTGATTCTTCATCCATCGAGATCGTTCCATCTGCATCACACGTATGGTAATTAAAAACAAAATAACAACATTAATACACAGATTAACTGCTACCCAAAGATGCGTTCATAAATCACAAGGTTTTATTTTAATAATTACTGAGGGCGCTCCATGTTGTTATCCAGACGTGCAATGACAAAAATTAATGGCCAGTCAATTTACACGCGAGTACTAGTACAATACTACACTTAGGAATTGAATACCATAATTAAGCCACTCACAAAAAGAATACCTTAATTAATTAGCCGCGCGGCGACCTCCACCCAGCAGACAAACAAGCGCGATGCGGCGGCACGCCGAGACAGCATGGTCGAGGAGCAAAGCTTAGTGCAGCTGCCACCTGAAGTTCGACCTCCACTATCCCGCCATCGACTGCGATGGATGTGCTCGAATCACGCCACCGCCGACCTTGATGGTTGAGCTCCTTCTATCTCCCACCGCAGACCGAGGATTGACCTCCTATGACGCCGCCACCGCCCACCGACCGAGGATTGACCTCTCCGCCGGTAGCCACTGCCTAGGCCGCCGCCGCCATCTCTATATGTAGAGCGGCCGGTTTTTTTACAGATATCCGCGGAGCGGCTGTTTACACGGTATTTCACCATAACTCAATTATATGGATAGGGTAGTACATCACATATGGTTATGTAATGGCAACCGTGTCTAACCTATGTTGTCTTCTCACACGGTTTGGTGCAGAAATCGTGTGTGACGTTGTAATACCTAACACAAACGACATGTACAAATAGTGTTCCGTATACAACATATATATAGTTCCATTAGTAGTTCCCAACCGTTAGCCTCCAAATTCCCTCGCGTGGCGCTAACATTGGGGGAATGCGGACAAGTGGTGCTGATGGTTTCGGTGCTGCTGCTCCTGCTCGTATCGCCGCCACGACGGCGGTCGCCACCGGGCACTTGCCTATGGTCATCAGAAGGCAGGTGTACTATGGATCTGAATCGTCCTGTCAGGTTCCAATCTATCTCGATCTTTTTTAGCATGTCCAAAGTATAGATCCTTGCTGAATCCGTCCTGAATGACCCCCCCCCCCCCTAGGAAAGCAATCTATCGCCGGATCCGGAGCTTGACTCCAGACTCCCACAACACGAGTTCAACTCTGAGTTTTGCGCCACCAAGAAGTACCAAAAGCTGAGTTGTGTGCACGGGCACACTCCCGCTCGACGTGTATGCACGGAGGGATTCGACATTGGCAGGCTGTGTCTCAGTTGCCCCTTAGAGGTTAGTGCTAATTAAGTTCATCATTTTACTTCAATTAATGCCACCGCTCATCCAGAATAGTATTTAACATTGGCAGGGATATGAGGCTTGTGCCTTTGTTAACTGGCTGGATGAAGAATGGCATGGCAGGGCTCGGAGTGTCATCACCAAGCTCACAGAAGATAACGTAAAGCTGAAGAAGAAACTGGCTGATCTGGAATGTACAATCAGTATGATGAAGCAAGAAAGAATCAATCGTAGGCAACAGATGAAAGCAAGAGACAAGAAGGAACTAGCATGTGTAGTTGTGGTTGTCGCATTAGCCATGTTCTATGCACTGTTTGCAATGATGATTAGGGGTTTTGTTTGGTAGTATTGCTAAAGCACATCTAGATGTGTTCTAAGTAATGCACATCTAGGTCCTATGCCATTGATGTTACACCAAGATTCGTGCAGATATTTTTCTTTGTATTTTTTCTTTTCCTTTCTAATTTGATTATTACTGGCTTTATCAATAAGAAGAGCTCAATGTATTGCTTGCCAACTATCCTACTCCGTTCGTATCGGTACCAGTGCATAATCCCAAAACTCGTTCCTTGTTTTTGTCCTGAAAACGGAAACCAGCCAAATAGCCAATAGGATTCCTACGCAACCCTGGGAATTTGGAGCGACTGGGTACAAATAATTGCGGTTGATTATATCAGCGGTTAGATAATACGTCAACCCACGCTTTAATCCCCGTTTCAATTGGCAGTTCCTCTTCTCTGCATACCACGCTTAAGTGTCCACCATCTTCATCGTCCCTGGCAGGCCGCGCTACACACTAGCACACACTCTGCAGCCATGTCGAGCGACAGCGAGGACGACAGTTCGGCTAGCAGTCTGGCGCCCGATGATAGGTCAACATCGAAATCATCCCGCTCATCTTCCATGAGTCTGGCGTCGAGCCCAGACCTCGATTATATCCGGTTCATGGAAGGGACACTTCCTCCAGAGTCCAGATGACAACTAGACGGACGAGGAGCCGTCGGAGGACGAAGAAGAGGATGACGACGATGATCAGGAGGAATGGTCGAACAAGGAGGAGGACGACGATGACAGCAACGACGATGATGATGGCGGCAACAATGAAAAGCCAACGGTCAGCGGCAAGAAGCGTCCTCGCCAAGACGATGTCACGGGGGCATCCAACAAGAACAACAAGAATAAGAAGGACTAAATTAATTAAGCATACTGTATATATCTTTGTTTATCATGTCAATATCATCGCAGACGGTTAGTAATATGTATTCGACAGAGATCTTCTACATTATCGCCAACAGGTTGGTTTGTTGAACTGTGTGCCCTGACGAGCACACAATTCACAAAAAAGGTCGTATGGGCTGTCTATAATGATCGCACACAATTCTGATTACCGACCTGTTTGCCGGGTATCACACACATCTTGTTACGCCGAATCGTTTGTGTTCACCTCACTCATCGCAAATGGTTGATCAGAGTGAACTGTATGCCGTATATCGCGCACGCCTTGATCTGGCTGCCCGTTTCTGTTGTTCTGTCTCATCGCAAATAGTTCGTACAGATCAACCATATGCCCCTCATCGCACACGCAACTAAAATCTGAACCGTGTTTGATGTATCAGTCATCGCAAATGTTTTGCATCTTTTTTTTACGGTTTTTTACATCACCGTTTGCGATTAATGCATCGCACAAAGTTTTGTCAAAGGGTCTCTGATCATAGTGTCGCGTTAGCAGCATCCTGTAGTAGTGACCCATAAGTTTCTATGCCGTACCCATCTGCGTGCGTTAATGACCCATAAGTCAGTTACATGTGTGACGTTTCCTAATAAACCAGGTGTACCATTGACTGAAAAAAATCAAGTACACGTGTACATTTTTTTGGAGGCGGGATCTGCCAACTTTATTTTTTCTCGCACACGAGTATTTTACGCGCTTCGTCTGTGTTGTGTGTTTCCCCCGCCCAAGTTTCAAGTTTCGCAGTGAAACTTTCATTAGGCGCATGATTTCAGAATGTATTCCTCCAACCACATCCCCACCCTCAGTATCCCCCCCCCCTCGCGCCTCCCCCTACCGACATCTCAGACCACCGCCGCAACCACAACTTCAACCACATCTACGTTCTGCTCGGATCCAGTCAGGTAACCCACCGATCTCTATCACAGCCCCGGCCTGATTACGTAAATGGCGCATGCGAAACATCCTCATGCCTCCGCCGCTGCTGACTTTGGGCGGGCTCTGGCCAAGATGAAGTGCCCCAACAACTACCTCTCAGGACTTACCAAGTATGTACTCACCAGTTCAATCTTACCAATACCAGTTGCAATTAATGGCTATGTTTTGTATAAATGATGTATTAAGCATGTTGTAGTAAACATGCCTAACACGCTTTTAGCTATTTTCCCTACCTTTTATAGACAATCGGGCCATTATCTCGCTCGCAAAGACCTACCCTGTGATGTTTAATTCTGCCAATTGCATTTTTATCAAGATTACCGGTTTCAATGGCCATTAAGCCTGCCGCAATTAATAGTTGTATCCATTTTAAAGAGTTGTATTTCAATGGCTACAAACTTACAAAACATGAATTAGGATGTTGTTAAGCCTGTTGCAATTAACAGTTGTATCCATTTTTTAATCCGTCCCTTTGCTACCGTGCTACTCTTTCGAAATGAAGATATCACCATAGATGCTGCCGTTTTATTACCATTTGCTATTTTTGGTGGATGTTAACCCTGTTGTAGTTAACATTGGCTTTCGATGTACTTACACAGGGCTACAATGGGCGATGTTGTTGTCTGTCGTCGAGGTTAGCTGCATCCCATGTCTTATACACCATCTATTCCTAAATATAGGTATTTTTAGATATTCTAATATAGACTACATAAGGAACAAAATGAGTGAACCTAGATTCTAATCTAAACTATATCTATAATTCTATATACATCTGTATGTAGTTCATATTGAAATCTCAAAAAAAATACTTGTACTTAGGAACATAGGTGTCGCTGGGAACGACACCTATGGGATCACTGGAATCCCTTCTACGGTCGGCGGGCGCGGGGTTGTGAGAAGAGCAGGTCCAGGAGCCAGCACAAGGATCGTTTACCCAGGTTCGGGCCGCGAGGATGCGTAAAACCCTAGTCCTGCTTTGGTGGATGTATTGAGTGTTCTTGAGCTTTCGAACTAGCTACAGTGTTTGTGTAGTTCCAAAGAGCTGAATCCTTCTCCGGCATGCCTCGGGCCTCCTATTATAGTCGAAAAGTGGTCGCCACAGTGGCACACAGGAGGTGGAAAGGCGTACAGTGCGCGAGCTTATCGCCCGGCATTACGGGACAAAGCGCATTAAATGCGCTACTTAGGTGTCCATTAGCTTTATCAGGGACGGGAACGAGGCCCGTCCCATCCGTCGCTACTCCGCCTTGCTTCGACACGCACCCAGGCCAGCGATGCATGCAGCGCCATGTAGGCAGGCAAGCTGCTGAGGTGGCTTGGTGGCAGGATCTTCACGAAGAACTGCATGCCACCACGTAGGTGCTTGCTGAGTTGGTCTGGAAGCCGTGTGTTGCCATGCAGGTGCCTGTCCAGCTGGTTGGGCTGGCAGCTGCATGCGAATGGCAGTGGAGCCTTGGCGGGTGCTGTCGGTGTCAAAACCGGCGGATCTCGGGTAGGGGGTCCCGATCTGTGCGTCAAGGCTGATAGTAACAGGAAGCAAGGGACACAGATGTTTACCTTAGTTCGGTCCCTCTCGATGGAGGTAAAACCCTACTTCCTGCTTGATTAATATTGATGATATGGGTAGTACAAGAGTAGATCTACCACGAGATCGTAGAGGCTAAACCCTAAGAGCTAGCCTATGATGGTATGATTGTAATTGTGATCGGTCTACTAAGGACCAACCTCTCCGGTTTATATAGACACCGGAGAGGGCTAGGGTTTACATGGAGTCGGTTACAAGGAAGGAAATATAATATCGGAATCGCCAAGCTTGCCTTCCACGCCAAGGAAAGTCCCATCCGGACACGGGCCAAAGTCTTGAGTCTTGTATCTTCACGCTTCAATAGTCCAGACGTTGTACATAGTCCGGTTGTCCGGATACCCCCTAATCCAGACTCCTCAAGAGTCCTGAACCAGGCTTCAATGACGATGAGTCTGGGGCGCAGTCTTGTCTTCGGCATTGCAGGGCGGGTTCCTCCTCCGAATACTCCAAGGTAATTATCGAACACCCAAACCGTGTCTGGATCCACAAGATGATCTTCATATGCCGCCGTAGAGAGAATAATGTTTCACAAATGCAATCCGCTGACAACCTTTTAGGCAACGCGACGTGTCATTATGGTCGGGTCATTATTCGAACTGTTTCCCCACAACCAGCTACAGCGCATATCGCGAGGCGGTTTCCTCGACCCGTCTTGTCAAAGCGGAGATCGTGTCCCCTCATCACAGGATTCTCATCAATACGGGCGTGGGTAATCCAACCGCGCCGCTAATCATGGCGAGCGGGAGGCAAACAGGCTCAACCAGGCAAGTGGGGAGGCGCAAAGCGCTATCGCCTTTATAAAGAGACAAGGCCTCCTTCTCTTTACCCATGCCTTTCTCCTTCCGCTCGCTCCTTCCCCTCTTTTCGAGCCCTAACGCCCAAGCACTCTTCCTTTCCACCAAAGAGAGGATTTCCAAAGATGTCCGGATCCAGAGCAGGAGGTAGATGGATGGCCTCTACTGTCCGGGAGAAGGAAATTAAGAAGCTCCGGGACGCCGGGTATCTGGCTCAGAAGATCGGCCACTGTCTCCCCCCGGCGGGACAGGTCGTCCCCACTCCGGAACCTCACGAGAGAGTCGTATTCCTTCCCCATTTTGTCCGCGGGCTCGGGTTTCCCCTGCACCCATTTGTTCGCGGAATCATGTATTACTACGGGATCGATTTTCATGATCTTTCCCCCAACTCCTTTCTCAATATCCCGACGTTCATCGTCGTGTGCGAGGCTTTTCTTCGGATCTCACCTCACTTCGGCCTGTGGCTGAAGATTTTTAACGTAAAGCCTAAGGTGGTGAACGGCGAGCACGCCGAGTGCGACGGCGCCATGGTGAGCAAGATGCCCAAGGTCGTTTGGCCGAAGGGCGCTTTCAACGACTCCGTCAAGGAGTGGCGGCAGCAGTGGTTCTATATCACCGAACCACGTGGCAAAAAGTGGGCGGCGGCTCCAGAGTTCATATCCGAAGCTCCACTGCGGCTCACGTCCTGGCCTGAGAAGGGCCCGAACTGGTGCTCGTCCGATGAGCTATCATTGCTCCAGACGCGCCTTCAAGGTGTGGTCGATAGGGACGTCGAACTTGTGGATGTAGTCCAGGTGATGCTAGTTTGCCTGGTTCTCCCCTGTCAGCGCCGAGCTTGTGCTCTGTGGGAGTTCGACCCAGCCGAGCACCAAACCCTTTGGGAGCTTTATGATTCCTCCCACAAGGATATCTGGAAGGTGCTCTTTAAGTCCGGCAAATCGTGGCCGGGCCCCACCGAGGACCATGGGTATCAGTCATCCCATTCTCCAAGCTCAGTAAGTCACAGCCAAGCTCTGTCTATTCATGCTTCAGCTGGTATGTCATGAGGGAGACATCCTAATCGTGTTTCGTCGTGACCTCAGGGATGGATAAAGAAAGTGGAGCGGATACATTGTCCAGCCCTGTTGCCGGAGGAACCGGCTGGACCTCTTCTGACGAAGATGCTGGTCCCTGCGGCTTACGAGGCGCCAAAGAAGGAGGCCTCCAAGAAGGTCAAGAAGACCCGGTGTGGCCTTCGTCACTTCGAGGCTTCGGACGCAAATTCCGAAGACTCAAGCGATGCTCCTTCTTCGGAAGACGAAGATGGAGAAGCAGAGGAGGACAAGCCTCACTCTGAAGGTGGGAAAAACCGTGTGGCTTCCCCGTCCCTGGAGCTGAATCGCCCAAGAGGAGAAAAAGTTCCCTCCCAGAGGCATCCACCACGGCTGCCGATAGCAGCCCGGAGTGGGATCCTAGGGCCCAGCCCCTGGAGAAGTTGTAAGTGTACAAAATCTGAACACGCATACGCGTCCGGGATTGTTTTTGGGTATAGTAGTTTTAACTGCTGCTATATTTTGCACAGTCCAGCGTGGTCTCGTGCCGGACAGTCCTCATCTGAGGATTCGCTGAGCTCAGACGCTTTGGCGAGCGAGACGCCTCCAGAGGACCCTTCCCCAAAGTCCCGGCGCGACACTGAGGTGTTGTCTCAACGGAGCTCGGAGGGGGCATATCACTGGGGCCGGACGCATGGGAGCGATGGCCCCGGAGTGTGCCGTCAGCGGGGGCGATTTTGGGTTCGGCCCACAGCTCGACAAGGTCCGGGAGACCTCTAAGGCTCCCGGCTCGGGCGAGCAGCCACCTTCAACGGTGGGGCCCTGCCTACTCCGCCGGCAACCTCTGTTCGAATAGAGCTGCCAGGCGGCCTATCGACGGTGTTACAGAACGCGTCTATCATCGATGAACATCGGACCCTTATGGGTGCGGTGATTGAAAAGATTCAGTCTGCCGAGAGCGGGCTGAACGAGTCATGCCTTGGCCTTATAAAGGCCTTTGAGATATGTTTCCTGAGAAACCTTTGAGGAATTGTCATAATATGAGTAGTAGCCCTTGATACACTCTCCGGCGAAGGAGAGGGAGCCTGGCAGGGGATCAAATCCTCTTTTGTCGTGGGAACTTACGGTAATGACGTGTACCTCTTTGTTTGAACGCAGGCATCTGCGGAGAAGACGGCCACTCATAATGCGGAAGTGTACGAACTGAAGCGGAGCCTGGAACGGGCCGAGGAAGAACTTGGCCGCGTGAGGATGCAATTAAAAGATAAACAAGGTATGATGAAACATTGTCTTGCATTTGGCACAAATAAGTAATTGTGCTTATTAAGAAGTATTCGTGTTGTGTGCCCTAGGAGCAAGTGCCGAATATGAGGCACTGAAGAAGGCTGTGGATGATGCCAACAACAAGGCTGCCGCCGAACAGGCACTTCGTGAAAAACACAAGGCCAGGGTTGCCACAGCTGAGCGGGAGCTCCAGGAGGCTGTGAAGAAAAGCAAGGGCTTGGAGCAGAGTGTAATAGAGAAAGAAGCCAAACTCGCCCAAGCGCTCCAAGCTGCGGAAGATGCCCGGGAAGAAGCCCGGGGTGCTGTATGGGACATTCAAGATGCCCGGAAAGTTGCGACTGGTACGGCCTTCTGTATTCTTAGCCATTTATTCATGATAGTGGGAAGGATTCTAAGCGGCAAGTTGAATTCTTATTTTTTCAGGGGCGTTTGCGGATCTTCCTCGCAGCATATCAGATGCTGCCCAATTCTACCGAACCGAGGAAAAGAAGTCTGTGGAGAGGGATTTCTGGTCGCAGTATTTGGCACCGAACTATCCGGTGCCCTTTATCGATCAACTGAAGCAGCTGGTCGAACTGCACCAGGCGGCCGGACTAGCCATGGAGGACATGATTGTCCGGCTGTGGCCGGCGGAGCCAATTCCGAGCAGTTACTTCGGGCTCGTGAAGCGGATTGCGGGCGCTTGTCCTCGGCTTGATGCTATTAAGCGATCGTCTGCATAGAGGGTGCGCGCATGGCATTCGCCCGTGCAAAAGTGCATTGGGGGAAGCTTGACGCGGGGAAGCTGATGACCGAGGGGCCGCCAGAGGGTAAGGAGCATCGCAAGCCCGAACTATACTTTGAAGGTGTGATGAAGGGGGGCCGCCTTGTGGCGGATAAATGTACCAAAGACATTATATTTCCCTGAGGGCATTCGTGCCACTTTTTGTAATATGAGATTATGGCGTTTATATATTGCCTGTTTTGTTTGAACATATGTTCTTCCTATGTGGCTGTTTAATGTATGTAAATCCTGAGAGTTGGCCAGTCATCGGCTTCTGCCCCCACGTAAAAAGAATACGGGGGTGTTCGGGATATATCTGAACGCTCTTTATCCCCTAGTTGGGTCCCTTTGCGGAGGCGTTTCTCACCACGGACTAGGCAATTGGACTATAAGGCTTTATTACTCTCACTTAGCCATAGGGATTCGAGTATGGTCGGCGCAGCCCCTAGTGTTCGGAAGGCCGTACTAGGGGCTCTATTGGCGCCGATCGAAGACCGATCCTTCGCACTCTGCATTTATAATGGTGTTGTGCGGAATAAATCTTTAGGGATTTTACAACCTCTCGAACAGCTGACCAGCTCTCGCTGTATCATGACAGTCGGTTTTCGGCTTTCTCTACTGAGGTGCTCGTCCGGCAGATCCGGGACACAATCATAGTATTTCTCCCTTCGCTACCTTAGCCGATATAACGGAATGTAAGGTACCAAAACAAGGGAGCCGGGCAAACCCAACCAATGACCCAAGACATGATTTGGAGCTGATGCATATAGTGCTATAAGTTCGGGTGCCGGACGACCGAGAAGGTGGTCGGACTTTATTGTCAGACATGAAGCCCCGCATAATCGGGCGAATAACGAGGTGTCGATGAAAAGCGACGTCCGGTAAATGTTATTTAAGTCTACGTATTGTAGCAAAATGATATGTCTATGCATATGAGTACGATGTATGATTATGAAAAGAGGTGTTTTTTGGCGGAGCCTGTGATGGCCGGACTGGAGGGAGTTGCCAGTGGATCGGGAGTGAATCCGGACTGCCTTCTTTTAGGGGGGGGGGGCTCCTTGTGTGTCCTGGCCGATTCCACGTCACCTAGCTTGTTCTGCATCAAAGTTAGTTTGTAAGGCAAATACTCGGGATGGCCGAGCGTCCTCTTGTGGTTGGTCCGTGGGCTCCTGATCAGACCCTGGTAATCCCAGCTGTTATACCGTTGGGTAGCGCAGACTCCTCAATTGGTGTCCGGATAGTCGTCTGTCATATCAAAATCTTGATAGGCATGCGCGACTCGCTACTCCTTCAGCTGTATGGTATCCGCCCTTAGGGCGGGATTCGGCCTTGCCCATAGGTGTGATTACATCACATGGTGTTGGCCGGAGTGATTTACCACGCGGGATCCAGCCAACGTGGTTCGTCCCATTAGCATACGGTAAATTACCGCATGGTGGGAAGGTGCCGAAGATTTATACTTTGGCATAGTATTTGTTTGGTGATCCGAGGACAACCGTTTAGAGTGATGGGCCAGAAAAACTTGGCCTTTTTCCCCCAGCATCTTTTAAGAGATGTTATTTGTGATTTCACACCTGCGGGGGTTTATGTTTTATGGAGCCCCTGGTTTGTTATGTCCTTAGGTACTGCAACTGAGTTGATGTGGTTAGCGCGGTCTAGGGCGAGCGGCCGTACTTATATGCTATGGAGGGGGGCTCTTGACCAGAAGCCTCCCTTCATTGTTTCTGGCACGCGGCCAGCCATTTTGTTTTGATGATCCGGCATTCTCTATTGGTATGCTTTGCCGTCCTTCTAGGAGTACCATGAATTTTTCATGGTTGATTGAGTCTGTGGCTCGGGCCGGATATGTCTGAGCTCTTCTTTGTCCGTTGACCGGACTGGGAGTTGCTGAAATTAGCACCTGCTTTCCTGACTTGACGCTTATGACCATTGCATCGGGGCTTGAGGATGCTTCTTCTTGTGTCCTTCGTGTTGTTTTGGACCGTAGTGGTGTGTTGACGTTGGGTTGCGTGCCTTGGGTTTTCCTGCTTAGGTTGGGGTGGCCGGTTGTGCCCTGTGTGCCCTTTGTCGGGGCGGTCGGGTCCGTATCTTTTGGTGGCCAGGACCTTGGTCCATCTGTCCGCCAGCAAATCTTGGTCAGCTTTAAGCTGTTGTTGCTTCCTTTGCAGGCTCTTTGCCGTGGCCATGAGTCGTTGCTCGAAGCGGTCTTGTTCCACTGGATCTTCAGGCATGCTGAATTCGTCATTACCGAGGCTTGCCTCGTCCTCGGAGGGGGGCGTATAGTTGTCCCTTTCCAAGTATCCCACAGTGGCCAGCCCGGCCTGCTGAAAGGCAAGCCGACTAGGGTTGTATTCATCTTCGGCGCCATCCGGATTGTTTTCGTCTTCCAGGCCGGTATTCCTGTGGCGGGGCTTGGGGCGGCACCGACGACGCCTATGCTTTGCTTTTCTCGCTAAGGGATTATCCTCTGCTGCCTCATCACCATTGGTTTCCTTTGGAGTGTCCGCCATACATATATCATAGGGGTAGGCGGTTGTCCACCGCCCAGTGAGCGGTGCTTCGTGTTCTTCTCCTGCATCGTCGTCTATTCTGTTGATGTCTTTGGATTTGAAATCTAGTACCTCGGTTAAATCATCGACCGTGGCAATGAAGTGGGTGGTGGGTGGGCAACGAATTCCTTCGTCGTCTGCCTCCCACTCGAGCCGGACATAGTTCGGCGAAGAGCCTCCTGACAAAGAGAGAGACTTTAATGAGTCCAAAGATGTCGCCAAAGGCGAGTCTTTGGAAAGATATCCGCAGCGGTGAACTCCATTACTGGAGCCCATCCTGACCCGACGGGCTTGGGAGTGTGCGGACTGGAACCAACGTCCGGATACGAATCCGGGGGTTCGGAGTCACAGGCCACCGCAGAGGTAAAACCCGTGTTCGGCTCCACCGTCGATGAGTGCGCCGACTGGGGCGGGTCCATCCTCAATCCTTAGGGCAGCAGCCTGCTTGGATCTAGGTCCGAGATACTACGGGGCGATACCACGAGCTTCGTCCGCCGGCAGGTCTAAGCCGTGCTCGTCGCGATCGTCCAAAGGTTCTGGCATAGGCCCAAATCCATCGAAGATCAAGTCTCCGCGATGTCCGTCGTGTAGTTCAGTTTCCGAACCTCGACTGGTGGCCAGGCGAGCTGCCGATCTGCTTCCAGATGGCTGCGAAGTTGGCCCGCAGAAGCGGTTGCCGAACACGAGGATCTGTCCGTGGGGGAAATTCTCGCCCTGGACAGCGTCGTTGATGATGATCGAAGGAGCCATCGAGCCTGACGGCGACGACACAGATGAACTCTCAATGAAAGCACCAATGTCGGTGTCAAAACCGGCGGATCTCGGGTAGGGGGTCCCGATGTAAAGGCCAAGGCGGATGCTAACAAGAGACAAGGGACATAGATGTTTACCCAGGTTCGGCCCTCTCGATGGAGGTAAAACCCTACTTCCTGCTTGATTAATATTGATGATATGGGTAGTACAAGAGTAGATCTACCACGAGATCGTAGAGGCTAAACCCTAAGAGCTAGCCTATGATGGTATGATTGTAATTGTGATCGGTCTACTAAGGACCAACCTCTCCGGTTTATATAGACGTCGGAGAGGGCTAGGGTTTACATGGAGTCGGTTACAAGGAAGGAAATATAATATCCGGATCGCCAAGCTTGCCTTCCACGCCAAGGAAAGTCTTGAGTCTTGTATCTTCACGCTTCAATAGTCCAGACGTTGTACACAGTCCGGCTGTCCGGATACCCCCTAATCCAGGACTCCCTCAGGTGCGGGCCTGGCAGTGGCCCTGCTGGCGCCCTCGGCAAGGGTCTTGCCGTGGCGTCGCAGTCATCCCAGGCAAGGCACTTGCCGGGGGTCTTGTGGATCTCCTCGGCTAGGATGCCGCCGAGGGTCGACGTCTTCTGGTCCTCATCTAATCTTGTGTGTTTATGATCTTGACAAAGATCTGCATGCCACCACAGAGGTGCCTCCTGAGCCCTAGTTCCAATATGGTTGGTGGGGTGGGGCCCAAGGGAGGCTCGCTCTGTCGGCATCGGGCAGGCTGCCCCGGCAAGGCCCTTGCCGGGGCTGCGGAGGCTGCCTCGGCAACAACCTTGCCAAGGGAGTCTAACTCGCCTCCTCGACCTCTTGTGTTTCTGGTCTTGGCGTTGCCTTGGCCGTCTGGTGCTTCAGATTCTTCCCGGTTTCCCTCCTTTGCCCTGCTAAGTGTGGCCGTGGGCGCGACTCTGACTGTCCGTGCACAAGTAAAGGGGTACAAAGGAGTGCCCCTACTTTAGTACACCGACAGGAGCCCCGGGCCTGGGCCACACATAAGCGCAACACGTTGTTGGGCCAAGCCCAAAACGGTGCGCTGGCAGTCGGGGCGGGATTTTACCGCAGTAATTTTTCGCCCGCCGCGCTTCCCCACTATCTGCGCGCGACGTGGAGGGTCATGTGTGGGGCAGTTCCCGCACACATGCATCATGTCGCAGTTAATGGGAAAAGTGGTGGCCCGCACCTTCCCCGTAAAAAGGAATAACCGCGGGTGCGCTGCTCATTTAACCTCCGTGCCTTCCCCAATCTTGGAACCATCGTCCCCTTCTCCTTCCTTCGCAAGCCTTCGCCTTCACTCGTCGCCGCCGCATCTTTGCTGTCTTCTGTTCCTTGCTCCCCGCAGCCGCCATGGCACCCAAGACCAGCAGAGGCAAGGGAGTGGCCAAGGATGCCAGGATGAGCGAGCCGCCGGAGAGCGAGTTGGCGGCGCGGCAGACGCAACTCGCCTACTTCCCCTCGATGGTCGACGTGTTTGAGCTCTGGGACTGCATCAAGCCCCTATGGGGATGCAAGACGGGGGGGGGGGGAGATGACGGGGCATCCAGCCACGCGTGTCATCCCCGCCAATTGCACCGAGGCCGCCCCAAATCGGTACCCGTTCTTCGTCGATTACTTTTCTTGCGGCCTTTGCCCCCTTTCTCCGATTTCTTCAACGATATCATGCACACATTTGGCTTCCACCTCCTGGATTTTACTCCAAACACCGTGGCGTGCATGGCTCTGTCACCACCTCTGTGAGGGCTTCACGAGTTCTTCCCAACACGGTGCTCTTCCGCCATTATTTTTACCCCGCATCCGTAAGGAGGAGCCATTTCTGGCTGCGTCACCTGGATCCCAAGGTCCAAAGGGACGTACCCGGAGGGTGCCCAGAAGGAGAGGTGGGAAGAATGGCGGGGCCGGTGGTGCTGGATTGAGGAGGACGATCCACAGGAGTTCTGCCGGGTCCGCCAGGCGCCGCCGGTCCGCAGGAATGACAGGGGCAACGTCGACGCCCAGGACGACAAGCTCGAGATCGCCACCACCAGGATCCACCGCCTCACTGTTGCTGGGCTTACCCTGGAGATGATTGGGGCAGATTTCCTCCGCGGCCAAATCGCTCCTCTGCACAACAAGGGGAGGCCGGCCTGGCTTTTCTAGAATGCAGCTGACATCATGAGGCTTCGCCCCGGCCTCAATCACAACTTCACGGTGATGGGGCACGCTCACTTCTGCCAACGGATCTTTCAGCTCGACGTGAACCGCGAGGGCTGGGCCGAGAGGTCCGGCAAGGCTGCGAAGGCCGGCAAGGTCGTCAAGGGGCCCTTGTTTGGGTTGCCGGCGGGGGTGGTCCCGCTGAGCAACAACTCGCACCAAACCGACATCATCGCCATGATGCCGGACTGCAACACGCACGGTCCCATCCAAAGTTGGGCCCCGCCGCCGGAGGAGCAGGTGCAGGAGTATTTTGACGGCCTGGCGGAGGTGTACGTCCGCAACGAGCCACTGCTCATTCAGGACACCACCTAGGCCGAGTTGGTTTACATCGCCCCCAGGGCGGCGGAGGTGGAGCTCGCCAGGCAGGCCGGCAGCGCCGGCGGTGTGGAGGACGAGGTTGCGGCAGCCGCGGAGGAGAAGGAGCTTGCCCAGTGGGCGGAGTCCGCTGGGAAGGCCATCAGCGCCGGCACCGAGGCCCCACTTGTCGAAGATGTGGTCGACGAGTCGTCGGAGGAGGAGGCCGAGGCTGTCAACCCTCCGGCCACGGGGAGAGGGCGAGTCCTGCGACGGGCCACCTCTTGCGAGCCGGTTCGGCCTGGCAGGGTCGTGCAGCCCCGGCAAGCTCAGGAGGCATCCGCGCGCCAAACGAGGGTCGCGGCCACGAAGAAATCAGCGAAGGCCGCGGTGGCGAAGGAGAAAGCATCTGCCTCCTCTTCATCCAAATGCGTTCAGACTCCGCCCTCCTACCCCCCTCTAGTAGACATCAACACGGAGGTCACCTTTGACTTCGGGTCCCTCAGCCCAAGGAGGAAGAGGAAAGCAACAGAGGAGGAGGTGGAGGACGAGTAAGTATCTTGTCCCTTTCTGTCATCTCTGTCTCCTCGGATCGTGCCACTTATCTTGATTCGTCTTCATCTTTGCAGGGATGCTGAGACACTGGCCCAGAGGGTGAAGAGGGCTGTGGCTTCATGAGCGCCAGCCCCCGGCAGGGATTTCTGGTACACCGCTGGTGGTGTTGAGCAGCCCGGATAGCAGCCCCCGGCACAGCCCCCGGCGTAAGTTCACCACTCACCACTCGTCGACGTGTGTTGGGGGCATGATCTCTTGGTGCTGACCTTGCCGTGGTCGCAGGAGGAGGACAGCAGGAGGAGGAGCCACAGAGGGCTACCCCCAACACGCCGCCCCCATCAACCACGCCGCCCCGAGGGGCGTCCCCGGCAAGGGCGCCAAGCACCGAGCCCATGCACGCGGAGGAGGAGGAGGAGAACCCCGGCGCTGGTGGCTTCGCCTCGGCGCCAAATGTTGGGGAGGGGACCTCTGCTTCCCAGCCCGGCATGGGTAAGTCACTCACCTTCCGTCCCTGTCTTTTCTTTTTCTGTTCTTGGCTTCGCCTTATCCCCTTTTTGGTATCCAGACCCTTCTTCGGTGGATTCGAAGGACATAGACACCGTTATTAAGGACGTTGCTAAGGACGCCGCAGTGGAGGCCGACAAGATCGCCGCCGAGGAGGCCGCCAGGGGTGCTGCCGAAGACGCCACCAAGGGGCCCGCCGGGGAGCCCCGCAAGGCTACTGCCGAGGAGGCCGGCAAGGCTGCTGCCAGGGAGGAGGTGGTTCACGACCAGCCTTCCGCCTCTGTTGCCTCTGGCTTCGGAAAGTACCTGAGGGTGAGTGACGACCTTTTCGTCCACCTTCCAGGGGCGTCGAGCTCCAGGGCACCCGTCGAGGGAGAGGTGTTCGACGAGGAGGTGCTTGCTGCTGCGGGCTCGAGGTTGTCGATGAGCCGAGCACCGGCGGCGACAGTTCTCAGGAGGAGCGGCTTCTCCAGGCCGTGGGTGCCAGTTTTCGGAAGCTCCAGGCTCTCCACCGCGCCCGCCTGGACAAGGCCAAGTCCAGGATGGCAACGGTGGACAAGGCGGAGGCGGACCTCAAGGTGCGCATCACCGAGACGCAGACTTGTTTCCGCCAGGCTTGTGAGGAGCTGAAGGCCGCCCAGGGTGAGCTGGCCAAGCACGACATCGAGCTCACCATGAAGCGGGCCGACATCGAGAAGGCCCAGGAGACGGCGGAGAGCTTGGCCGCCGCAGCCGAGGCCGCTCGGACCCAGCACCAGGCCGCGCTGAGCTCCCAGGAGGAGGATCTTGCCGCGCGTGAGCAGAAGCTTGCCGCAACGCTCGACGGCAAGGACGAGGAGGTGGAGAAACTCGTTTCTCAGCAAACCCGGGAGCTGGAGCAGAGGCACAAAGAGGCGCTCGAAGCCCAGATTCTGGTTCATGCCGGCGGTGTGAAGGAGCTGGAGGTGGAGCGGGACGAGTTGAAGGACCAGGCCCTGAAGCTGTCCAAGGATAAGGACACGTTCAACGGCGCCTTGACGGAGGCACAGGGCGCGGCCGTCAGCAGGGCCGAGGAGCTTTCCGAGGCCAACAACTCCATCAAGGACCTCAGGCTGAAGCTGGAGGGTCTCGAGGGAATGTTGTCGGAGGCCCAGGCCCGGGAGGGGACCCTAGCCAAAGACCTGGAGGCCGAGAAGCAGCTTCGGAAGAACGAGACCGCCAACCACAAAGACTTTGTGGAGGGTGAGAATCGCTGGATCGGCCGCCTTGAAGACGTTGCCGGCAGGATCACCATGCAGCTGGCCACCATGGGGATGCCAACTGTGAGGTACGCTCCAGATCGCAGCATGACTCCCAACACCAGGTTGACCCTGTTCTTCGAGGGTGTTCTTGGAGCCCTGGAGCATTTCCGCTCCACCAGGGTGACTTTCCTGGCCAATGAGGCCCGGAGGCTTTGCCGGGGTGCCATGACCAAGGTTCTCACCAAGGTGGCATACTGGAATCCCAACCTCGACTTCGACGTTGCGCTGGAGAGCTTGCCGGAGGGTGTGGACCTCCCGCCGCTCAGGGAGCGGATCGAGCCCGTCATCAGCGGCATCGACAAAATCCAGAGGGTAGAGGGCCAGCGTCGGGACTAGGAACCACGCTTCTTATTGTCGCTGCAGGTTCATGGCCAAGACAATTTCTCTCTTTAGTTAGAACCGCGGCAACAATTGATGTAATATAACTCTGCATTACTTCTGAATCATCGCATGTTATTTTCCTTTTCAATCTCTCTCTCTGTATGTCCACCCTACGTTAATCGGGTAGGCTCGCCGGTGCGTAACCCAGGGTGCGGCGCCTTGAGGATGGATCCCCGATACCCTGCCAGGTGTGCTTACTGCCGGGCAAACCACCTCACCACTCTCAATGTGGCCGCTCGAACTGTCGAGCTTGACTCGAGTCAGAATCAAGAGCATTGCCGATTGCGGAAGGCTACCATGCCGTTCTCGATGCGGCCGCTTAAGCTGTTGAGTGGACTCGAAACAGGATAAGGGTGTTGCCAATAGCGGGATGGCCCCATTGCATGCAGGTTTTCCATACAAAGAACGACATCTCCGAGGGGAATAACCTTATATAAAAAGGAAATATTTAAAGTTCGGCACGACTTAGCTTTCCTGTCGCCGCACCGGCGTCCTTCGCGCTTGCAGGCAGCGTCATCCTCTTGGTTGTCTTCTTCTTTAGAAGTCACGGCCACGAGGAACTGATAGGCTAACTGCTAGACCAAATTCTCACAATGGCGCCCCCCTACTTGGCGCGCCAAAGATGTCAGTGGGAACGACACCTATGAGATCACTGGAATCCCTTCTACGGTCGGCGGGCGCAGGGTTGTGAGAAGAGCAGGTCCAGGAGCCAGCACAAGGATCGTTTACCCAGGTTCGGGCCGCGAGGATGCGCAAAACCCTAGTCCTGCTTTGGTGGATGTATTGAGTGTTCTTGAGCTTTTGAACTAGCTACGGTGGTTGTGTAGTTACAAAGAGCCGAATCCTTCTCCAGCATGCCTCGGGCCTCCTTTTATAGTCAAAAAGGGGTCGCCATAGTGGCATACAGGAGGTGGAAAGGCGTACAGTGCGTGAGCTTGATGTCTACTACGCAACCTTCTTCTTGTAGACGTTGTTGGGCCTCCAAGTGCAGAGGTTTGTAGGACAGTAGCAAATTTCCCTCAAGTGGATGACCTAAGGTTTATCAATCCGTGGGAGGCGAGGGATGAAGATGGTCTCTTTCAAACAACCCCTGCAACCAAATAGCAAAGAGTCTCTTGTGTCCCCAACACACCCAATACAATGGTAAATTGTATAGGTGCACTAGTTCGCGAAGAGATGGTGATACAAGTGCAATATGTATGGTAGATATATTTTTTTGTAATCTGAAAATATAAAAACAACAAGGTAACAAGTGGTAAAAAAGTGAGCGTAAACGGTATTGCAATGCTAGGAAACAAGGCCTAGGGTTCATACTTTCACTAGTGCAAGTTCTCTCAACAATAATAACATAATTGGATCATGTAACTATCCCTCAACATGCAACAAAGAGTCACTCCAAAGTCACTAATAGCGGAGAACAAACGAAGAGATTATGGTAGGGTACGAAACCACCTCAAAGTTATTCTTTCCAATCAATCCGTTGGGCTATTCCTATAAGTGTCACAAACAGCCCTAGAGTTCGTACTAGAATAACACCTTAAGACACAAATCAACCAAAACCCTAATGTCACCTAGATACTCCAATGTCACCTCAAGTATCCGTGGGTATGATTATACGATATGCATCACACAATCTCAGATTCATCTATTCAACCAACACATAGAACCTCAAAGAGTGCCCCAAAGTTTCTACCGAGAATCACGATTTAAAACGCAGCCAACCCCTATGCATAGGTTCATGGGTGGAACCCGCAAGTTGATCACCAAAACATACATCAAGTGAATCACGTGATATCCCATGGTCACCACAGATACGCACGGCAAGACATACGTCAAGTGTTCTCAAATCTTTAAAGACTCAATCCGATAAGATAACTTCAAAGGGAAAACTAAATCCATTACAAGAGAGTAGAGGGAGAGAAGCAACATAAGATCCAACTATGATAGCAAAGCTCACGATACATCAAGATCGTATCACCTCAAGAACACGAGAGAGAGAGAGAGAGAGAGAGAGAGATAGAGAGAGATCAAACACATAGCTACTGGTACATACCCTTAGCCCCGAGGGTGAACTACTCCCTCCTCGTCTTGGAGAGCACCGGGATGATGAAGATGGCCACCGATGAGGGTTCCCCCCTCCGTCAGGGTGCCGGAACAGGGTCCCGATTGGTTTTTGGTGGCTACAGAGGCTTGCGGCGGCGGAACTCCCGATCTATTCTGTTCCACGATCGTTTTATGGTATATGGATATATATAGGAGGAAGAAGTACGCCAGGGGAGCCACGAGGGGCCCACGAGGGTGGAGGTCATGCCCTAGGGGGGTGGGGGCGCCCCCCTACCTCGTGGCTCCCTCGTTTCTTTCCTAGCGTGCACTCCAAGTCTTTCGGGTTGCTTTCCTTCCAAAAATAACTTCTGCAGAAGGTTTCATTCCGTTTCGACTCCGTTTGATATTCCTTTTCTTCGAAACACTGAAACAAGGGAAAAAAAGGAACTGGCACTGGGCTCTAGGTCAATAGGTTAGTCCCAAAAATAATATATAAGTGTTTAATAAAGCCCATAAACATCCAAAACAGATAATATAATAGCATGGAACAATAAAAAATTATAGATATGTTGGAGACGTATGAGCATCCCCAAGCTTAATTCATGCTCGTCCTTGAGTAGGTGAATGATAAAAATAGAATTTTTGATGTGGAATGCTTCTTAACATTTTTATCAATGATATCTTCTTTATTGTGGCAAGAATATTCAGATCCATAAGATTCAAGACAAAAGTTTAATATTGACATGAAAACAATAATACTTCAAGTATACTAACAAAGCAATCATGTCTTCTCAAAATAACATGGCCAAAGAAAGCTATCCCTACAAAATCATATTGTCTCGCTATGCTCTATCTTCATCACACAAAATATTTAAATCATGCACAACCCCGATGACAAGCCAAGCAATTGTTTCATACTTTTGATGTTCTCAAACTTTTTCAATCTTCACGCAATACATGAGCGTGAGCCATGGACATAGCACTATAGGTGGAATAGAATGGTGGTTGTGGAGAAGACAAAAAGGAGAAGATAGTCTCACATCAACTAGGCATATCAACGGGCTATGGATATGCCCATCAATAGATATCAATGTGAGTGAGTAGGGATTGCCATGCAACGGATGCATTAGATCTATAAGTATATGAAAGCTCAACAAAAGAAACTAAGTGGGTGTGCATCCAACTCGCTTGCTCACGAAGACCTAGGGCATTTTGAGGAAGCCCATCATTGGAATATACAAGCCAAGTTCTATAATGAAAGATTCCCACTAGTATATGAAAGTGACAACATAGGAGACTCTCTATCATGAAGATCATGGTGCTACTTTGAAGCACAAGTGTGGTAAAAGGATAGTAGCATTGTCCCTTCTCTCTTTTTCTCTCATTTTTTTATTTTTTTATTTTTTTATTTGGGCCTTTTCTCTCCTTTTTTTTATGGCCTCCTTTTTTTAGTCCGGAGTCTCATCCCGACTTGTGGGGGAATCATAGTCTCCGTCATCTCAGGGTGTGCGTTCGGTTTTTTCGGTTTGATTCGGTTCGGTTTATACGGTTTATACGGTTTTCATACTTCGGTTTATACGGTTTTATACATAGATACGGTTCGGTTTCGGTAATAACCATTTAATTTCGGTTCAGTTTCGGTAATAACCAAAATAACCAAAGTTGACGCGAATTTTTTAACAATGCATAATTTTTTTATCACAAGATTCAATTTGTGTATGTAGGTTAGTTTTTTATTTTGAGAACTATGTACATAAATTAAATCATTAGATGGCATACATGATTTGGTGGGGCATATATGTATCATGTATGTAGACGTGCACCAGATCGAGGCATATGACTGATGAGGCGTTGAGTCGTTGATAGAGATGTATGCACGTACTAGGAAAATTTGAGGATAAGACAGGGAAAGATCACCCGTGCACTACGCTAGCCTCCGTGTTTTTGTACATGAAAAATGCCACGAAATACCATAGCGCTTAGCCTGTAGCCTCCAGATCCTGGTCCAAGCGCAGCACTAGGCCACCACCAGCCCAAGGCGTGCGTTGGGCAGCCAAGGGCCCAGGCGGCCAGGCCCAAGCGCCAGGCGCTAGCCCCCAACTCGGGCGCCAGCCGCGCCACGCAATAGTCCCACCTCGCGGAGCGAGCAGGATTGAGATGGGTGGATGGCTATAAAAGGAGGGGCGACGGGAGGAATCAAGATCAACTCAGGGCTTTGGTTGTTTAACACACAACGAAGAGTTTCGGTTTAATTCGGTTTAACCGAAAACCGTCGGTTTTTAACCGAAAAAACCGAAGGTTATATGGTTTTCGAAATTGAAAACTGAAATTGAAACTGAAACCTGAAAAAACCGAAATTCGGTTCGGTTTGGTTTTTTTTGGTTCGGTTTTTGGTTTTCGGTTCGGTTTTGCACAGGCTGACCGTCATCCTTTCCTCACTGGGACAATGCTCTAATAATGATGATCATCACACTTTTATTTACTTACAACTCAAGAATTACAACTCGATACTTAGAACAAAATATGACTCTATATGAATGCCTCCGGCTGTGTACCGGGATGTGCAATGACTCATGAGTGACATGTATGAAAGAATTATGAACGGTGGCTTTGCCACAAACACAATGCCAACTACATGATCATGCAAAGCAATATGACAATGATGGAGCATGTCATAATAAACGGAACGGTGGAAAGTTGCATGGCAATATATCTCGGAATGGCTATGAAAATGCCATGATAGGTAGGTATGGTGGCTGTTTTGAGGAAGGTATATGATGGGTGTATGATACCGTGAAAGGTCTTGCGGTATTAGAGAGGCTAGCAATGGTGGAAGGATGAGAGTGCGTATAATCCATGGACTCAACATTAGTCATAAAGAACTCACATACTTATTGCAAAAATCTATTAGTTATTGAAACGAAGTACTATGCGCATGCTCCTAGGGGGATAGATTGGTAGGAAAAGTCCACCGCTCGTCCCCGACCGCCACTCATAAGGAAGACAATCAATAAATAAATCATGCTCCGACTTCATCACATAACGGTTCACCATACGTGCATGCTACGGGAATCACAAACTTTAACACAAGTATCTCTCAAATTCAAAACTACTCCACTAGCATGACTCTAATATCACCATCTTCATATCTCAAAACAATCATAAGGAATCAGGAATCAAACTTCTCATAGTATTCAATGCACTTATATATAAGTTTTTATTATATCCCTCTTGAATGCCCATCATATTAGGACTAAATTCATAAACAAAGCAAATTATCATCCTGTTCTAAAGACTCTCAAAATAAATAAGTGAAGCATGAGAGTTCATATATTTCTTCAAAATAAATCCACCATCGTGCTCTAAAAGGATATAAGTGAAGCACTAGAGCAAACAACAAACTACTCCGAAAGATATAAGTGAAGATCAATGAGTAGTCGAATAATTATACAACTATGTGAAGACTCTCCGATTTGATAATTTTAGATCTTGATACTTTATTCAAACAGCAAGCAAAACAAAAGAAAGGAAAATGACGCTCCAAGCAAAACACATATCATGTGGTGAATAAAAATATAGCTCCAAGTAAAGTTACCGATGAACAAAGACGAAAGAGGGGATGCCTTCCGGGGCATCCCCAAGCTTAGGCTCTTGGTTGTCATTGAATATTACCTTGGGGTGCCTTGGTAATCTCCAAGCTTAGGCTCTTGCCACTCCTTATTCCATAGTCCATCGAATCTTTACCCAAAACTTGAAAACTTCACAACACAAAACTTAACAGAAAACTCATAAGCTCCGTTAGCGAAAGAAAACAAAACACCACATCAAGGTACTCTAATGAACTCATTCTTTATTTATATTGGTGTTAAACTTACTGTATTCCAACTTCTCTATGGTTTATAAACTATTTTACTAGCCATAGATTCAACAAAATAAGCAAGCAACACAATGAAAACAGAATCTGTCAAAAACAGAACAGTCTGTAGTAATCTGTATCAGACGTATATTTATGGAACTCCAAAAATTCTAAAATAAATTGGTGGACCTGAGGAATTTTTCTAGTAATCATCTTCAAAAAGAATAAACTAAATAGCACTCTCCAGTAAAAAGTTTTAGCTAATCTCGTGAGCACTAAAGTTTCTGTTTTTTACAGCATGATCATAAAGACTTCACCCAAGTCTTCCCAAAGGTTCTATTTGGCACAAACACTAATTAAAACATAAAACCACATCTTAACAGAAGCTAGATGGGTTATTTATTACTAAACAGAACCAAAAAGCAAGAAACTAAAATAAAGTTGGGTTGCCTCCCAACAAGCACTATCATTTAACGCCCCTAGCTAGGCATGATGATTTCAATGATGCTCGCAAAAAGATAAGAATTGAAAGAGAGAATCATGATGAATATGACTAGCACATTTAAGTATAACCCACTTCCTATGCATAGGGATTTTGTGAGCAAACAACTTATGGGAACAATAATCAACTAGCATAGGAAGGCAAAACAAGCAAAACTTCAAAACTTTAAGCACATAGAGAGGAAACTTGATATTATTGCAATTCCTACAAGCATATATTCCTCCCTCATAATAATTTTCAGTAGCATCATGAATGAATTCAACAATGTAACCAGCACCAAAAGCATTCTTTTCATGATCTATAAGCATAGAAAATTTACTACTCTCCACATAAGCAAAATTCTTCTCATTCGGGATAATGGAAGTATCATAAGAGACTTGAATACTATAAATTGTTTCCACATTAAAAGAGTAATGTTTAGAAAAAGGGTAATCATAATCATGACAAGTTTTATAAATATAATCATAACTACTTGTCGGGGCAGGCTGATCTGACCCACGAACACCTATGGGACCGGCGGACCGAGCCCCTTTCGGTTCGGCGGGGAGCGGAGATCGCACGAAGAGCAGATCGAGGCGAAGCACACGAGAGGTTTACCCAGCTTCGGAGCTCTCCGGAGAGATAACACTCCTACTGCTGCATGTCTGAGTGTATTGAGTTCTTGCTCAGGAGCGCTGAGTGCTACAGTACACACAAGCTGCTAACAAGACTGAGCGTGAGTGTCGAATCTTTCGAACCCCCTCTGTACGTTGCGCATGGGCCTCCTTTTATATGCTCAAGGGGTCTCCGACAGGTGGCAACGTAGACAAGGGTAAAAATGGAAAAGGAGTGGTTGGTACAGCTACCTGTACAGTGTACAGTGTATAGTGTTTCATGCCTAACCCTGACGGCAGGGGACAAAGGCATTAAATGCCTGTCTACGTCGCCCTAACAGTGCAAACAAGGACCGTCAGGGGCGCCACCGCTTGCCACGATGGCAATCTTGTCAACGCCGCTTGCCACCTCGCACCGCTGGCTGCACAGCCTCTCACCACGCGCGCCTGGAAAGGTCCTAGGGCGACACATTAGTGGATGTGCTGGAGCATAGGTACAGAGTGGTGGTCTGCCGCGGCAAGCGCCTTGTTGTGGTTGTTGTCTTGCCGCGCCCGAAAGCTTGTCGCTCATTGGGCCTTTCCGGCAAGCTCCTCTTGTCGGGGCCTTGTCTTGTAGGTGCCTTGGGTGGCCTTCCCGGCAAGCTCCTCTTGCCGGGGCCTTGTCTCCTTGGCTTGAATACTTTGTTCTTGAATGGCTCCAAAGGAACCACGGAGGACCTGGCGGTCACCCGGTAAGCCTTGCCGCGGAGGCTGCAACTGCCCGTGCACAAGTTCGGGAGACTAGGGTACCCCTACTCTAGTACACCGACAGAGCCCCGGGCTGGGCCACACCTGCAGTGCAGCGCTGTTGGGCCAGGCCCAAAACAGGGCACGGGCACACGCGGCCTGGGTCACGCCGTAACTCACCCCGGACCCACCACGCCCTCCACGAACGGCACGCGTCGAATGCGGCGTCGTGTGAGAGATCGTGGGCGAGATCGTGGGGGGTTTCTTTATTCGGAAAAGCGGAACGTCCGCCCCTTCCCCTTTATAAGCAGGGGAAACAGGGGCAGTCCGCCCATCTTGCCAGTTGTTGTCCCATCTCGAAAAAACCTCCGCTGCTCCCCCCCCTTGTTCCCAAGGTCGAAAGGAGAGCAGCGCTCCGCCCCCCCCCCCATTGCCACCAGCATCACCAACGCCGTCGATCTCCTTCACCACCTCCGCCATGGCTTCGAAAGCCGACAAGGGGAAGGCCGTGAAGTCGGCCGAGGCGCAGCTTGCAAGCTGCGGAAGGAGCGCGCATCTTCAGCTCGCCGCGAGGGAGCCGAGGAGAACTACTACCTCTTCGTCGACGGAGACGCCAGCGCATCCGCGTAACGGTACTCCAGCCGCTGCTTCGAATTGGCCCCGACTGGGTATCCCTTCTTCGCGCTCTTCTTCTACTGCCGGCTCTGCCCGCCTTTCTCTGAATTCTTCTGTGACATCATGAACACCTACGGGTTCCGCCTCCTTGATTTCACCCCCAATGCTGTTCTGACCATGGCAGTTTTCGCACATCTCTGCGAAAACTTTGTCGGAGTCCATCCAAATGTAGCCCTTTTCCGCCACTTCTTTATACCCCGAGTTGAGAGAGGAGAGCCTCTTGCCGGAGGGATCGCTTGGATCTCGAGGATCGGCAAGAAGGAAGCCTATCTGGAGGGAGAGCTCCGCAGCAAGTGGGAGGAGTGGAGGGCAGATTGGTGCTGGATTGTTGAGGAGAACCCGCAGCCATTTACCGCCCAGCGCCAAACCCCAATAGTGCGCGGCAACGATTGGAGCAACGTGGCCCCGGAAGATGCTAGGCTGAAGATTGCAGTCACGGGAATCCTTCGCCTTAGACTTGCCGGGCTCACCGTAGGCACTGTTGGCGCAGACTTTCTTTGCCGCCGCATCGCCCCCTTGCAGGAGAGGAGGAGACCCGCCTGGGAGTTTCAGAACGCGGCAGATATCATGAGGCTGCGCCCAGGCCTCAACTTCAACTTCACCATCTTGGAACTTGACGCGATGCTCTTGGAGTTGTTCAAGCCCGATCCTGATCATCCAGAAATGTTTAGGTTGCCGAGGGGCGTCATTCTGCTGTGCAACCATTCCTCGCTTGACCGCATCCGTGCAAGGATGCCGTTGTGCAACTCGCATGGAATTGTCCCAACTTGGCAAGAGCCTGCAGATGACGTCGTGCGGCAGTTCTTTGACAATATGGTAGAAATGCCGGTCCGCCCTGATGAACAGAGGGGCCTCACCCGCGACACCATCGATGATGAGATGCAGCGCATTGCCACCAGGTTGGAGGAAGCGGCAGCAGCCGCTGCCGCGGGCGAGTTCGGATTCACCGTGGAGGAGGCAGAGGCAGCAGAGGCGGCAAGCCTTGTCGAGCGAAAGGAGTTTGCCGGCGAGGAAGAGCTTGCCGATCCTGAAGCCGAGTCGAGCGAACCCGCCGAGGGCGCCTCCTCCCGCCTTCAAGCAGCTTGTCATGGCGGAGCCCCAGCTCCACCAAGAAGGCGTCTTCGCAAGGCCGGAGATGTAGCGGGGCGGCAGACGGGCCCACAGCCGCAGCGCCGCGCGACGCGCTCCACCACGGCAAGCACTTTGTTGCAGCTGGAGCACCTCACGCCCGCCAAGCGGCAATCGGAGCGGGGCCCTCGCAGACCACCGGTTCTGCTCCCAAGCGGCCAAGGAGCCTACTCCTCCGCCTCGTCAGTCTTGGAGGTGGGCCAGAATTTGATCTCTCCGCGCGCCAGCTCGGCGAGGAAGAAGAAGAGTAAGATTCTTTGCAGCATTTGTAGTTCTTCGATTTGTTGCTTTGTCTTGTATCTGATTTGCTTTACTCAACCCATTCCTTTTCGTGACGCTGGCCCGGAGAGTGTCGAAGAGAGCCAAGACCCGGTGATTGTCGCCGAGGATCGAAACCATCTGCGACAGCAGGAGGCGCGTCAAGACCACCTTGCCGGATGCGGCAACTCTTCTTCAAAGCAGCCCCAGCGCAGCCCCAGCGTAAGTATATGGTCTACTTCTTGATGTTCAGCGTGCATGGGTGCTCTTTCTTTCTTGATATCTCGATCGTTGATTTGTGTAGGAGCAGAGCAGCCTCCTTCGCTTCGACCTACGCCGCCAAGGGAGGATTCCCCGGCAAGGGAGCGTTCTCCGGCAAGGGAGACTTCTCCGGCAAGGGGCAGCTCTCCGGCAAGGGACAGCACCAGCGATCCCCTGGCGGCGGAGACCATGACTGTGGACCCTAGCACAGGTAATCCTCTTGCCTGAAAACTTCCCTTGTGTTCTTCTTCTTCTGATTTTCTTTTTGAATATCTGCTTGACTTTTCTTCATTTCCCGGTCGTCAGAACCATCCGCCACAGAGCCAATGGAGACCGAGGCCGCCGGCGAGGAGGACGCGCGCGGCAATATTGACGATGCCGCTGCCATCGGGGAAGAAATCGGCCGACGAGCCCTGGCCGCGAAGAGGCCGCAAAAGCTGCCGCCGCAGAAGCCGGGCGAGGGTCCGGCGATCGCCCGACGGCCCTGAGGCCGCAGGAGCGCCAGGCGCTACGCCGACCACCGATCCCTCCGCCGCTGCGGCAGCGTCGGGCCCCGAAGAGCCCCATCCCGACGCCTATTTGAAGGCCGGCGATGGCGTCTTCATCAAGCTCCCATGGGCGTCGAGCTCCAGGGCACCAGCCAAAGGAGAAACTTTCGATGAAGAGCTGCTCGCCTCCACTGGACTGACGCTGGTCGACGCGCCAAGCAGCAGCAGCGGCGAGTCTGAGGAGAAGCAGCTGCTGCGGAAGCTGCTGTCGCTCTACCGCGCCCGACAAGCCAAGCTGGAATCCGGAAGCGCTTATTGTCAAGGCGGAGCAGACATCGAGAAGCGCGCGGAGGAGCTCCGGGGCCTCAACCAGGAAGCTCTCCGGTCCTTGGCAGAGGAGCGGGAGTGGCTTGCCGAGGAGCGCAAAGCCTTCCTTCTCGAGAAGGCTGAAGCTGAGGGGCAACAGCGGCTTGCCGCCGAGAAGTTATTTGCGCAGGAAGGCGAGTTGGCGCAGAGGAAGATTTATCTTGACAGCCATGAGGAGGATCTAGCCATGCGTGAGCAAACATTTGGCGGGGCTCTCAAGGAAGCAAAGGATGCTGCCGCGGCTGCCGAGGCCGCCAAGAAGGAGCTGGAGACGAAGGTGATGCAGCTGGAGGCCAATCTCAAGGAGAGAGGCGAGGAGCTTGCTGCACTCAAGCATGAGCGCGAGAAGGACGCCTACACTCTTGGCGAGCTGCAGGGCCGTCTCGCCGAGCGGAGCAAGGAGCTCAGCGCCGCCAAGGACTCCAACGCAGATCTTGAGTTGAAGCTGACCACCTTGACTCGGAGGCTGGGCCAGGCGCCCGGGGAGGCGGAGGTGGCCTTGAAGGAGAAGATCAAGGCCGACGAGGCGCTGCTGGCGAGTGCTGCTGCCGCCCAGAATACCTTTAAGGAGAATGTGGAGCACTGGACCGAGGGTCTCGTGGATGTTGCTGCAGCCATCGACGAGGAGCTGGCGCAACTGGGGATGGTGGATCTTGGATATTCCTCCGATGAGCACCTCCAACCCAGTGCCAAGCTTAGCTTGTTCTTCAAGGGCGTGGTGACGGCCCTCCAGCGACTCCGGGAAGAAGTCCCAAAACAGCTAGCCGAGGAGTCGCGCCAGATCTGCGCGGGAGCTCTTCAAAAGGTGCTGGTGAAGGTGGCCTTCCGCAATCCAGGCCTCAACCTCACCAACGTCCTCAAATCCTTGCCGCCAGATGCTGATGTGGAGGCGCTCAGGACCCTTGTCGCACCCATCGTGGATAGGGTGAGCGGGATCAAGAGGGTTGAGGGCGATCGCGTAGATTAGGCCGCCCGCTTTCTCTTTTTCTTGCCGCTGCTGGTCATGTTAGGAGAATAATCTATTAGCGACGGGACAAGTTATCTTGTAATATAACTCTATTTTGGGTAGCAATTGCTATGTTATTTCCTTTACTTGATTCCTTCCTTTGTATGTTTTTGCCCTACGCTTTTAGGGAACTTGTCAGCAGGCACCTGAGCATGAGCGCTGAGTGCGGACGTCGGCAAGCTCTTTGGCGGTGCCGCTCCGACAAGTAACCTTGTCGCAACTAGTCGCAGCTCACTTAAGTTGTTGAGTGGACTCGAAACAAAGTAAGGCGCAACTAGCCACGAGTTGGTTCCTCTCACAAGACAAAGTTTTCCATACAAAAGTACGGTCGTTCGAGGAAGATAACTTAAAAATTTTAAAACTGATTGCTCAAACTTTAGCAACTTAGCTTTTCTGTCGTTTGCTTCCGGTAAGGCTAGACTTCCTTGAGCGACGCTTGGTCCACACCATTATCTTCTCCTTTCCCCGCAAACTTGTGTGCGAGGGAACCTTCCTTTCTTTGAGAAAGAGAAAGAAGAGAAAATAAAGATATGGAGCCTTATGGCTCGTTATTACTTACCAGGTAGGTGCTGCACAAAGTGTCGATAACGATGCAAATAGAAGTAAAAGCATGAAATTGACAAGGTGTGCAAAGCACGCTAGTTTTACTTTATGCACGGGTCTGCGCCTCGCTTTGTACAAAGGATTACATGCAACAGCGGCAAGACTTGTATAAAGGTGGTTGCCGGAACAGTTCCGGCAACCGCGCTTCTGAGTAAAACTTACGAAGATGCTCAATGTTCCAGGAGTTGCTCACCGGAATGCCATCTTCGGTCTCAAAGGCGGACAGCCAAAGCCTAGTGACTCGTTTCACCCAAGAAGGGCCTTCCCACTTTGCGTCAACTTGTTGGAATTCTTGGCGGACTGAACAGCGAAGAACAAGGTCGCCTTCCTCGAGACTTCGGGCATTAACTTTGCGGCTATGGTAGCGGCGCAAAGCTTGCTGGTATCGAGCAGCTCGTATAGCAGCCTGAAGACGATCCTCCTCAAGGAGCAGCTCGTTATCTTGTCGCAGCTGCTCTTGCTCAAGCTCATCATAAGCGAGCACTCGAGGTGATCCGTATACGAGTTCCGTGGGGAGAACTGCCTCTGCTCCATAGACTAGAGAGAAAGGTGTCGGCGGTGGCTCGATTTGGCGTCGTCTGATCGACCAAAGAACCACCGGCAGCTCCTCAATCCAGTTCTTTCCGCACTTGTGCAGCACAGCCGAAAGTTACGGTCTTGAGCCCGCGCAGCACTTCAGCATTCGCCCTCTCCGCTTGACCGTTACTTCTCGGATGAGCAACAGAAGCGAAGCAGACCTTGGCGCCAAGATCTTGGGCGTACTGCATGAAGGTGCGGCTCGTGAATTGCGTGCCGTTGTCGGTGATGATCCTGTTAGGGATTCGAAACGCCAACAATCGACCAAGAACTTGATCACGATCGTGCTATCACCTTCCTCACTGCTTCCACTTCCGGCCACTTTTTGAACTTGTCGATTGCAACATACAAGTACTTAAAGCCCCCGACAGCTCGGAGAAAGGGACCGAGGATGTCGAGCCCCCAGACCGAAAATGGCCAGGATAAAGGGATCTTCTGGAGAGCTTGAGCTGGCTGGTGTATCTGCTTGGAATGGAACTGGCACACTTCACACTTGGTTACTTGTGCGATATACATCTGGAGGCTGTCGGCCAAAAGAAACCTTGCCGCACGCTTTGCGGCAAGTGCTCTCTGGCGCCAATGTGGTGACCACATATGCCTCCATGTATCTCTGCCAACAGCTTCATCCATCTTCCACAGGAATACACTTCAATTTCACACCGTTGAGTCTTCTTACATGCGTATGCCGTCGACAAACTGGTACATACTTGACCGCCGGGCTACTCTTTCCGCTTCTTCTTGCTCTTCGGGAAGTTCTCCGTCTGAAGGAAATGGACAATCTGCTGTGCCCATGCTTTGGAGCTTGCGGCTCGACAACAAGGATTAAAGGCACATCTGCTCTTTGCGGGAACATCCGCTTCTCTGGCGAGAACTCGCGGCTCCGCCGACAGCGTTCCCGGCAAGCTTGCCGGAGCAAAACTTGTCGGGGCGTTTGCTTCAACGAAACAAACCCTAGGGCTTGTCGGAGCAGCATCGCTCCTCAAAGATCGCTGGTATTGATCTTGAGGACCTTCTTGGCGGCGGCTTCGAAGCTCTGCGGAAAATAGTCACCAGAGATCAACTTCCTCTTCTTGCTCTGTCTGAGTTGATGGTGTTACAGACGGTTGAGTCGACTTGAGCACAAATATCACTGGTTCCACAGGTAACTTAAGTCTGGCGCGCCCGACGAAGCCATCGGCAATGTCGTTACGAGCTCTTGGAATATATTCCATCTCAGAGGCCGTCAAAGTGCTCTTCTAGCTTTCTCACTTCATCAACATAAGCTTCCATCAACGGACTCTGATAACTCTTGTTCACTTGGCGGATGACAAGCTGTGAGTCGCCCCTGACAATGAGCTTCTTGATCCCAAGGTCTACTGCGATCCTGAGACCGGCAAGCAAACCTTCATACTCTGCAGTATTGTTTGTTGCTTGCTCCTTGGGAAAGTGCATCTGAACTACGTACTTGAGGTGCTCTCCGGTGGGTGCAACAAGTAGCACGCCCGCACCGGCGCCTTGCAGCGAGAAGGCACCATCAAAGTACATCAGCCACTCTTTGCTTGCTTCCTTGACGGGGATGCTTGTTTCTGGAATTTCTTCATTTTGTGTTGGTGTCCATTCTGCTATGAACTCCGCCAATGCTCTGCTTTGGATAGTTGAAGTGCTCTCAAATTTGAGGCCAAAGCTTGATAGTTCCAGTGCCCACTCGACAATCCTGCCTGTTGCCTCTGGATTTTGCAGTATCCTCTTCAGCGGAAAACGAGTGACGACTGTGATCTCATGTGCCTGAAAGTAATGGCGCGGCTTTCTCGAGGCCATGAGGAGGCCGAAAAGCAATTTCTGCACACTAGAGTACCTTGACCTAGCCCCCTGCAGAAGGGAACTGACAAAGTAAACTGGGCGCTGCACCATTCTTTTCTGCATCTTCTCATGCGTCTGCGCAGATCCATCCTTGTCGGGACCAGAGCTTGCCGGTGAAGCCCCCTGCTTGTCGCTGGATGCATCCGCCATGGTTGCTAGCTCATCATCCGCCTCCCTCTCCGCTACTAACGCAGCACTAACCACTTGATTGGTTGCCGCTATATATAGCAGCAACTTCTCTTGTGGCTTAGGTGCGACAAGTGTTGGAGCGGAGGACAGGTATCTCTTCAAGTCCTGCAGCGCAGCCTCCGCTTCCGGAGTCCATTTCATCGGACCTGCCTTTTTCAAAATTTTGAAAAATGGCAGGGCGCGCTCCGCAGATCTAGAGATAAACCTGCTGAGAGCAGCTACGCAACCGGCAAGCCTTCGTACGTCCTTGACGCGCTTTGGTGCTTCAATCTTCTCAATGGCCTTGATCTTGTCGGGATTGGCTTCAATTCCCCGCTGAGACACGAAGAACCCGAGAAGCTTGCGGAAGGGACTCCAAACACACACTTCTCGTGGTTGAGCTTGAGGTTGATCTTGCGCAGATTTGCAAAGGTTTCGTCCAAATCTTGAATCGTAGTCGCCTTGTCCTTGCTTTTGACCACTATGTCATCCATGTAGGCTTCCACATTTCTGTGCATTTGCGGCTCAAAAGCGTCATGGACTACTCTTGCAAATGTTGAACCAGCATTCTTTAATCCGAAGGGCATCCGTACAAAATAGTATATGCCACATGGGGTGATGAATGCAGTCTTCTCCTCATCCTCTTCTGCCATGAAGATCTGATGATATCCTGAGTATGCATCCAGAAATGAAAGCAAATCACATCCGGCCGTGGAGTCAACAATCTGGTCGATGCGCGGCAAGGAAATGGGTCTTTGGGACAAGCTTTATTGACATCGGTAAAGTCGATACAAAGCCTCCATTTCCCGTTAGCCTTGCGATACAACTACAGGATTGGCCAACCACGTAGGATGGAGCACTCCTCGACAAGGCCTGCTGCTTCCAATTTCTTGATTTCTTCTGCGATGAATTCTTGGCGCTCCACCGCTTGCTTCGACTTTACGCTGACGGGCGCCGTGAGGACAAGCGGCAAGATGGTGCTCAATTACTTTCACAGGAACACCGGGATGTCGACGGTTGCCACGCAAACACGCCGACGTTCGCCCATGAGAAAGCAACGAGCGCCTTCCTATTTAGGGTCGAGAGTGGCGATGATGGTGAAGGTACCACCAGTGCTGTCCTCCTTGGCGGACACCCTCTTGGTCTCTGGTGGAGCTGCCATCGTCTTCTTACACTTGCCGGTGGAGCTCGATGGTGCATCCTCGACGGTAGTGCAGCACTCCAAAGAGGTGCGCTTGCCGGAGTGGGCATCAGAGCTCTTGCCGGACTTGGTCTTCTTCTTCCCCCCGGGTGCTTCGGTGGCAAGTGGCTTGCAATCTGTTGCAGCTGCTGCCTCCCGGTAGATCTTGTCGGCGCAGATAAGAGCATCCTTCTTGTCGCCAGGGACAGAGATGACACTTATCGGGCCTGGCATCTTCAGCAGGTTGTATGCATAGTGAGAGGCTGCCATGAATTTGGCGAGTGCCGGACGGCCAAGTATCCCATTGTAAGGCAATGGAAAGTCAGCAACGTCAAAAGTGACCCTCTCGATCCACGAAGTTCAACTCGCTGCCAAATGTCACCGACAGCGTGATCTTTCCCTTGACTTGCTCCTTCCGGATTGATTCCTTGGAATGTGCGGTCTCTTGAGCTTCGCCATCAGGGATCTGGAGTTTCTGGAGCACCGCGGAGGAGATCAGGTTCAAGCCGCCCCCGCCGTCAACTAGCATCTTAGTGACCTTGAGGTTGCGGATAGTTGGTGAGACCAACATCGGCAAGCACCCGACCGCAGTTACACGATCAGGGTGGTCCTCAATATCAAAGATGATAGGCGTGCTGGACCATTTCAGAGGCTTGCGTGACCCGATGGATGGTTCTGCTGCATTGACTTCCCGCATCCACTGCTTGAGTTGGCGGTGTGAAGTATGCAGAGAAGCACCGCCGTCAACGCACAGGACCTCTGTGGCTTTCTGGAACTCCTGCTCATCGGTCTCGTCATCGTCCATGTCTTCATCATCGTCGTCGTCTTCGTCTTTGTCGCGGCCGCGGGGAGGTCTGTCTCCTTGCCGCTGCTTGGCCTTGCCGCGGCGTCCTCCTCGGCCGGGACGTTTCTTGCTAGCTCCTCCAGCACCTTCCTGGGCTTTCTCCTTGTCGCGTCGTTCGTATTCAGCCTTCTGCTGCTCGACAAGCTGCTCGACCTTCTTGCAGCTCACGGAGGTCATGGCCCTTGGTGCGGTGGATCTTGCGATCTTGTTTGTTGGAGCCGTCACGCTTGTCGGCGACCGCCACAACCGGCAGTTGGTGCCGGCGGCAACCTCCTTGCGGAGCTACCAACTTTGGCTTTCTTGGCGCCACCTCCGTTGCGGACTGCTCAACAACTAGCACATCTTTGCCTTTCTTCTTCCTATTGTTCCGCCGCCGGTTTTTTCCTTGCCGGGCGATCTCCTCACTATCAGATCCTCCCGCTTGATATTCTCTCCGGGAGTCTCCTCCCTTCCTCAAAGACGTGCACACTTGTCGGCCAGGCATATAGCTCACCGACGCGTCTACGATCTTGCACATCGCCATCTCCTCCGCATCCTGCGGTTCCGCGACGTTCGATGGAACGCGCTGATTACATGGCGGGGTGGACATCTGGGATGTTGTCTTTGTCTGTGGCTGAATCTATGAATGTACTTGCAGGGGCTCTCCTTCCTTCCGGGCGAGCAGATGAAGGTCGCTTTCTTGGCCATGGGGCTTGTGGCCGCTGTAAAGGCGCCGACAGGTGATGGCATAGATCTGCCCAAGAGGATATGGAGTTGTCCGGCAAGTGCATGAGCCAGATCGACATTGGGCTTGAGCACCGGTGAAGTAGTTGGCCAGTATCTTGTCGTCTCGTCCCCCGGCAGCTTGCACCGCAATGGTGTAGATGCTGAGGAACTCTGACGGATGCGTCTTGCCGTCGTACTTCTCTGGCACGTCAGGCTTGAAATTCTTCTTGCTGGGCCACTGGACTTGCCGCAGCTCACGAGTGAACGCAGGGCAACCTACCGCGTACGGCAAGTCGCCTGGTTCCTCTGGCGCATGCATGTCAACAGAGGGCCCAACGCGCTTGTCGGATTGACGCCGCGCTTCTCTTCGGCGCTCGATGCGAGTTCGAGCGTCTTCTTGCTGTCGTTCATGAAGAACTTGGCGCTGATCGCGACGAGCTCGTGGATCCGATGATGCGGTGGAGTCGCTGTCGAGGTGGATCCGGCGAGTCAGCGATCTTGGCCTTCGGGGCGGAGAGTGCATGGTGGTTGCACCCCCACCGGTCTCGTCGCCACCGGCTCGTGTTTGGCAGTCCTGCCGCAGTAGCGATGCACTCGGTTGCCGCGGAGCGTCGCCGTTGGCGAAGCCGATGAGACTCTGAATGGTGGCCCTCCATTCATCGACCTTGTCAGCCGTTGGAGGGTAATCCAGGAGCAGTTGAGCTCTCGCCAAAGCTTCTGCTGGAGTGGTGGGTGGCAGTGGTGAACGGCGCGAGGAGCGGGATATGCTCGGACTTCTAACTATGTTAGAAGGAGCAGTATCCCGTCCAGGCGACCGTGCCTCGCTCGCGCTAGCATGTTGGCGTGCATGCTGGTCTTGAGCATCCCGAGATCCACCAGCTCGATCTTGGTCCAATGAGCGTATGGCATTGTGAATACCATGACGCTGTCGGTCTCGCGCCTCCTGAGACGGGCGCGGTGCATGTACGGACGCCGAGGTTTGCGCAGCCTTGTCCTTGGACTTGGCAGCACCGTGGACTCCCCCGTCGACGTCCATTCTTCCGCTGGCGTCTATCCCACCACCCGTTTGCTCCGGTGGCGGTGGGTTCGACGCGGATGGAACATCTGCCGCCGAAGCCTTCTTCTTCGGTGGCATGTCGACGAAGATGATGAAGATCTAGCTCGCGTGGATGCCGGATCAGGTTCACACAATCTCGACGCCCCCTACCTGGCGCGCCAAAGATGTCGGGGCAGGTTGATCTGACCCACGAACACCTATGGGACCGGCGGACCGAGCCCCTTCGGTTGGCGGGGGCGGAGATCGCCTGAAGAAGAGCAGATCGAGGCGAAGCACACGAGAGGTTTACCCAACCGGAGCTCTCCGGAGAGATAACACTCCTCTTGCTGCATGTCCGAGTGTATTGAGTTCTTGCTCAGAGCGCCCAGGTGCTACAGTACACACAAGCTGCTAACGAGACTGAGCGTGAGTGTCGAATCTTTCGAACCCCCTCTCTACGTTGCGCATGGGCCTCCTTTTATATGCTCAAGGGGTCTCCGACAGGTGGCAACGTAGACAAGGGTAAAAATGGAAAAGGAGTGGTTGGTACAACTACCTGTACAGTGTACAGTGTACAGTGTTTCATACCTAACCCTAACGGCAGGGGACAAAGGCATTAAATGCCCGTCTACGTCGCCCTAACAGTGCAAACAGGGACCGTCAGGGTCGCCACCGCTTGCCACGATGGCAATCTTGTCAGCGCGCTTGCCACCTCGCACCGCTGGCTGCACAGCCTCTCGCCACGCGCGCCTGGAAAGGTCCCACGGCGACACATTAGTGGATGTGCTGGAGCGTGGGCACAGAGTGGTGATGCGCATGCAAGCGCCTTTGCCGTGTTTGTTGTCTTGTCGCGCCGGAAGCTTGTCGCTCATTGGGCCTTCCGGCAAGCTCCTCTTGCCGGGCCTTGTCTTGTAGGTGCCTTGGGTGGCCTTCCAGGCAAGCTCCTCTTGCCGGGGCCTTGTCTCCTTGGCTTGAATACTTTGTTCTTGAATGGCTCCAAAGGAACCACGGAGGACCTTGGCGGTCACCCGGTAAGCCTTGCCGCGGAGGGCTGCAACTGCCCGTGCACAAGTTCGGGATACTAGGGTACCCCTACTCTAGTACACCGACACTACTTTTTATAGCATAAGTTTCATCACAATAATCATCATAAGTAGCAACTTTGTTCTCATCATAATCAATTGAAACCTCTTCCGAAATAGTGGATACATCACTAAATAAATTCATGACCTCTCCAAATCCACTTTCATCAATATAATAATCATAGGTAGAAGGCATGATATCATCATAACAACTTTGCATATCAAAACTTGGGAGGCTAAAAATATCATCATTATTAAATGTAGCCTCCCCAAGCTTGGGACAAACATTAATTGCAGCAAATATATTCTCAAAAACATCATCTTCATCAAACATAGCATCCCCAAGCTTGGGCCTTTTTATATCATAAGCATAATCACTCTAATCATTAATAGTATGGATAGCACCAATAGCATAGCGATTGTCATATTCCAAGCAAGTGCCAAAAATATTTTCAAGATCATAAGAAGTATCATTATCTTCCCAATCATAATCATGACAACAAGCAATAGGCATAACTAGATCATCATCAAGTGCATCATCTTCCACAATTATTTTTGATTCATTTTCATGAGGCACAACAATAATAGGAGCAACATTATTTGGGAGGGATACCTTTTTACCTCTCTTCATTTTTCTTTTCTTCTTCTTCACCACATCATGCGTGGGTTCAATCCTCTTTTTGGAGCTCCTTATTAATGAGATTGGTTGAATAGAAGGCTCCTCCTCGTTACCTGATTCATCATAAGAAATAATAGGAGGATATTGGGAAGTCTCTTCCCTTTTGTTAGTATTCTCTTCATCCTCTATTTGATTTATTTTATTAATTTAATTGGCAATATAAGGATTTTCAATGCAATTCACCACACAATACATATAAATTTCCTCTAGATCAAATCCAAGAAGTTTATAACGGGCAAATTCTGGAAGATAATTAGTTATATGTTTCATTTCTTCGTAGCCCATAAGCAAACTAAGTTCATTATAATTTGCAAGGGAAACCAAGTCATCACAATTTTTGGACACGATTTGATCATGAAACAATTTGCATCGGATAGTTAAATGACCCCGTTCATTGCAAAGTTCACAAGTATGGCTAAGAAAATTTAAATTTTCAGCACAAACATCTAGCCTTTCTTGCAACAATTTAGTTTCTAAATGCTTATGCCTATTGCAATATCTATCTTCCCTATTTGGTGTGTACTTGCAAACCCATGCACTCCACAAAAATTGACATGTTTATAGGAGACATTTTCATCATAACTAGTGCAATCATCATTAGTACTATGGATATTCAATTAGTTCATACTAACAACATTGAAATCATGCTCATCATTCAAAGATTCAGTGCCAAACATTTTAATGCATTCTTCTTCTAACACTTTGGCACAATTTTCCTTTCCATCATACTCACGAAAGATATTAAAAAGATGAAGCGTACGAGACAAACTCAATTCCATTTTTTTTGGTAGTTTTCTTTTATAAACTAAACTAGTGCTAAAACAAGAAACAAAAAGATTCGATTGCAAGATCTAAAGATATACCTTCAAGCACTCACCTCTCCGGCAACGGCGCCAGAAAAGAGCTTGATGTCTACTATGCAGCCTTCTTCTTGTAGACGTTGTTGGGCCTCCAAGTGCAGAGGTTTGTAGGACAGTAGCAAATTTCCCTCAAGTGGATGACCTAAGGTTTATGAATCCGTGGGTGGCGTAGGATGAATATGGTCTCTTTCAAACAACCCTGCAACTAAATAGCAAAGAGTCTCTTGTGTCCCCAACACACCCAATACAATGGTAAATTGTATAGGTGCACTAGTTCGGCGAAGAGATGGTGATACAAGTGCAATATGGATGGTAGATATAGGTTTTTGTAATCTGAAAATATAAAAACAGCAAGGTAACAAGTGGTAAAAGTGAGCGTAAACGGTATTGCAATGCTAGGAAACAAGGCCTAGGGTTCATACTTTTACTAGTGCAAGGTCTCTCAACAATAATAACATAACTGGATCATGTAACTATCCCTCAACATGCAACAAAGAGTCACTCCAAAGTCACTAATAGCAGAGAACAAACGAAGAGATTATGGTAGGGTACGAAACCACCTCCAAGTTATTCTTTCCAATCAATCCGTTGGGCTATTCCTATAAGTGTCACAAACAGCCCTAGAGTTCATACTAGAATAACACCTTAAGACACAAATCAACCAAAACCCTAATGTCACCTAGATACTCCAATGTCACCTCAAGTATCCGTGGGTATGATTATACGATATGCATCACACAATCTCAGATTCATCTATTCAACCAACACATAGAACCTCAAAGAGTGCCCCAAAGTTTCTACCGGAGAATCACGACGAAAACGTGTGCCAACCCCTATGTATAGGTTCATGGGAGGAACCCGCAAGTTGATCACCAAAACATACATCAAGTGAATCACGTGATATCCCATTGTCAACACAGATACGCACGGCAAGACATACATCAAGTTGTCGGGGAGGCTGATCGTACCCGCGAACACCTATGGGGCCGGCGGACCAGGCCCCTTGTGGTTCGGAGGGGGGCGGAGATCGTACGAAGAGCGGATCGAGGCGAGGCACACGAGCAGTTTACCCAGCTTCGAGCTCTCCGGAGATAAAACTCCTACTGCTGCTTGTTTGATCTATTATGTTCTTGCTAGGGAGCAATGCGAGCTACAAAACCTAGTGTGAGTGTGTCTAGTCTATGGCGGTCGAATGAACCGAACCAGCGAACCTTGCCAACCGAACCCCTTCACGTTGCACTCGGGCCTCCTTTTATATGCTCAAGGGTCTCCGACAGTGTGGCAACATAGGCGGGGTACAAATGTAAAAACAGGAGTTGGTACACCTACTTGAACAAAGGTACAAGTGCCAAATACCTAACTCGACGGCAAGGGACAAAAGCAATAAATGCCCGTCATTGTCGCCCAAAGCAGATTAACAGACCGTCAGTGCGCCTCCGCTCACCACGATGGCGAGCCTGTCACGCTGCTTATCGCTGCTCTCCGCTGGCTGCACAGCCGCTGACACGCCGCCCATGGAACGGTCCCATGGCGACACGTCGCCGGGTGAGCTGGAGCGGGACGGAGAGAGGTTGCATGCCGCGGCAAGCGCCTTGCCGCGGCGAATCCTTGTCGCTCCGGGCCTTCCCGGCAAGCTCCTCTTCTTGGGCCTTGTCTTCGTGCATGCTCAGAGTGGCCTTCCCGACAAGCTCCTCTTGTCGGGGCCTTGTCTTCTCAATCTAATACTTTGTTCTTGAATGGCTCCAAAGGAGCCACGGAGGATCTCGGCGGTGACGAGGCAAACCTTGCCGCGGGGTGCTACAATTGTCCGTGCACGAGTACGGGATACTAGGGTACCCCTACTCTAGTACACCGACAGGAGCCCCCGGGCCTGGGCCGTACACGGTGCCGAGCGCTTTGTCGGGCCAGGCCCGTAATCGCACGGACACGCGCTGCCTCGACCACGCCGCAACTTCGCCCCGGACCCACCACGATCCCCACTAACGGCACGCATCGGACGTGGAGTCGTGCGAAGATCGTGGGCGCGGGTCGCGGGGGTTCTTTATTAATATAAGCGGGCGTCGCCCCTCCTCCCTTTATAAGCGGAGGAAAGCAGGCAGGCCGACCACCCCGCCATTGCTGTCTTGTCAAGAAACCATCGCCGCTCCCTCGTCTTCTCCGGTGCGAAGAGAGCAACGCCCGCCCCTTCGCCGCAAGCACACTCACCGCCGTCGACCTCCCCGCCTCGCCATGGCTCCAAAAGCCGATAAGGAGAAGGGCGCTAAGTCGGCCGAGGCGCAGCGGCTCATGGCGCTGCGCAAGGAGCGAGCCATCTTCCCCGCAGCTCGGCGCGCACGGGAGCTGCGGACGTCTTCTACCTTTTCTGTCGACGGAGACTCGTGCGCATCCGCGCACGAGGGTGCTCCCGCCTCCGCCGCTGATCGCCCCAACAGGGTACCCTTTCTTCGCCCTTTTCTTCTATTGCGGTCTTTGCCCGCCGTATTCCGAGTTCTTTTGCGACATAATGAACACCTTTAGCCTCCGCCTCCTTGATTTCACCCCAACGCCATCTTGACCATGGCCGTTTTCGCACATTTGTGCGAAAACTTTGTCGGAGTCCACCCGAACGTGGCACTCTTCCGCCATTTATTTGTTCCCCGCGTCGAGAGAGGAGAGCCACTTGCCAGGGGAATAGCCTGGGTCTCTAGGATCGGCAAGAAAGAGGCCTACTTGGAGGGGGAGTTCCGGAACAAGTGGGAGGAGTGGAGAGCCAACTGGTGCTGGGTCGTTGAGGAGAACCCACAGCCTTTCACCGCCGTGCGCCAAACCCCAATAATGCGCGGCAAGGATTGGAGTAACTTGGCGCCAAAGGACGCGAAGCTGAAGATAGCTGTGACCTGAATTCTGCGCCTCAGGCTTGCCGGGTTGACTGTTGGCGCAGTTGGCGCAGACTTCATTCGCCGCCGCATCGCTCCCTTGCAGGAAAGGAGGAGGCCTGCTTGGGAGTTCGAGTCTGGCGGATATCATGAGGCTGCGCCCGGGCCTGAATTGGAACTTCACTGTCATGGAGTTGGATTCAGTGCTGCTCGAGCTGTTCAAGAACGACCCCAAACATCCAGAGTGGTTCAGGTTGCCGCGGGGGGTCGTCCCTTTGTGCAATAACTCGGCGCTCGACCGCATCCGCGCCATGATGCCACCGTCGACTCCCACGGAATCGTCCCAACATGGCAGGAGCCCCAGCGAGATCGTGCAGCAATTCTTTGATGACTTGCAAGAAGTGCCGATCCGCGCCGACGAAAGCGTAAGAGGCTCACCCACGACACCACCGACCGTGAGATGGCGAGGATCGCCACCCAGGTGGAGGAGGCGGCAGCAGCCGCTGCCGCCGGAGCCTTCGGGTTCACCGTGGAGGAGGCGGACGCCAGCGGCGGCAAGCTCGCCGGCGAGGGAGGTCGCCGGCGAGGGGACGAGCTTGTCGAGCCCGAGGCCGTCGAGTGGACCGCCGAGGGCGCTTCTTCCCCACCGCCAAGCGACTTGCCGCCTGGAGCCTCGGCTGCGCCGAGGAGGCGTCTCCGCAGAGTTGGAGACGAGCCGGGCGACAGACCGCCCATAGCAGCAGCTGGCCGACGCGCTCCACCGCTGCAAGCGAGGTTGCAGCGGAGCGCCCCACACCGCGGCGACAAGCTGGGCGGAATCTTCTCGAGCCACCGCCGACGCCTCGACAGCGGCCAAGAGAGCCCACTCCCCGCCTCATCGCACCGGAGGCGGGCGGAGTTTGACTTCTCCGCGCCAGCTCCGAGGAGGAAGGCGAAGAGTAAGCTTCTCGAGATTGTGCTTGTATTTCTTCAATTTTTATTGCTTTATCTTGAATCTGATTTGCTTCGTTCTGGACTCTTTCCTTTTCAGGACGTTGGCCCAGAGAGCAACGAAGAGGGCCAAGATCCCGACGGTCGTCGTTGAGGACGATTCTCCTGTGGCGACAGGGGACGCATCCGAGACCGCCTTGCCGGACCCGGCAGCCCTTCCCCAGAGCAGCCCCCAGCACAGCCCCCAGAGTAAGTGCGCAGTTTCCTTCTTACTATTAGGTGTGTGGGGTGCTCCTTCATTGTTGATATCTGACTGTGTGCTTGTGTAGGAGCAGAGCAGCCTCATCAAGAGGGCTCGGAAGCCGCCTCCGAGATCCTGCCCGCTGCCACTACGCCGCCAAGGGAGAACTCCCCGGCAAGGGAGCTCCCTCCGACGAGGGAGGCCACCCCGGCAAGGGAGGCCACTCCAGCAAGGGAGGTTACCCCGGCAAGGGACGGCGCCAGCGACCCTCCAGCGGTCGAGGTCATAGCTGCGGATCCCGTTGCAGGTAACTCCCTTACACGAAATTCTCCCTTGGGCTTGCTTTCTGTTGTTTCTCTTTTGTTTCTCTTTTTGAACATCTGCTTGACTGCCCCTTCTTCGTCTGACGCAGACCCGATGGAGGTCGAGGCCGCCGGCGCGGAGGAAACGCGCGGCAACACCGACGAGGCCGCCGTCGAAGAAGAAGAGGTCATCGTCGTGGAAGAAGAGGCCGTCGCCGACGAGCCTGTTGGCGAGGAGGCCACTGAGGCTGCCGACGCAGAGGCCGGCGAGGGGTCGGCCGATCAGACCGACGGCCCTGAGGCCGCAGGAGCGTAAGCGCCACACCGACAAACCGACTTCTGCCGCTGGGCGGCCAGCTCCAAGGAGCCCCACTGGTGCCTACCAAGGCCGGCGAAGGCGTCTTCATCAAGCTCCCCCGGGAACCGAGCTCAGGCGCCCGGTCGAGGGCGAGACCTTCGACGGCGAAGCTACTTCGCCTCATTGGCCGACGCCGTGGATGCGCCAAAGCAGCAAGCGGCGAAGTTCGAGGAGGAGCAACAAGAAGCTGCTGTCTCTCTACCGCGCCCGGCAGGCCAAGTTAGAGACCCGGGAAGCCCTTGTCGCGAGGGCGGGAGCGGATATGGAGAAGCGCGCCGAGGAGCTCCGGAGCGCCAACAAGGAAGCCCTCTGCGACGTCGCGGACGCGCGGGCGCAGCTCGCAGAAGAGCGCACGGCCTTCATCCTTGAGAAGGCCGCAGCTGACGAGGAGCAGCGGCTGGTTGCCGAGAAGCTCGCCGTGCAGGAAAGCGAGCTGGCGCAGCGGAAGGTCAATCTGGACAGCCAAGAAGAGGACCTTGCCGCGCGCGAGGAGTCGCTACGGGCGCCAGAAGCGAAGGACGCTGCCGCAGCCGCCGAGGCCGCCAAGGAAGAGCTGAAGGCGAAGGTGGCACAGCTGGAGGCCACCCTCAAGAAGAGCGGCGAAGAGCTTGCCGTGCTCAAGCGCGAGCGCGAGAAGGACGCCTACACGCTGGGCGAGCTGCAGAGTCGTCTCACTGACAGGGCCAAGGAGCTCGACGCCGCCAAGGATTCCAAGGCGGATCTTGAGCTGAAGCTGACCACTCTGACGCAGACGTTGGATGGCGCCAGAGAGCGGGAGGTGGGCTTGTTGGAGGCGATCAAGGCCAAGGAGGAGCTGCCGGGCGAATCATCTCCGCCCGTAACACCTTGAGGGAGAGCGTGGAGCACTGGACCGAAGGTCTTGTGGACACCGCCGCCGACATCCACAACGAGCTGATGGAGCTTGGGATGGCGGACCTTGCGTACTCCTCCGACGAGCATTTCCAACCCAGCGCCAAGCTCAGCTTGTTCTTCAAAGGCGTGGCGACGGGCCTCCAGCGACTCCGGGAAGAGGTCCTGAAGCAGCTTGCCGAGGAATCGCGCCAGGTTTGTGCAGGAGCCCTCGAGAAGGTGTTGATGAAGGTGGCCTTCCGCAACCCGGGCCTCAACCTTAACGGCGTCCTCAGATCCTTGCCGGCCGAAGCCAACGTGGAGGAGCTCAAAGCCCTTGTCGCACCCATTGTGGACAAGGTGAACAAGATCAAGCGGATTGAGGGCGACCGCGTGGACTAGGCCGCCAACCTTATCTTTCCCTTGTCGCTGCTGATCATGTTTAGAAAACTTTGTTAGATCAGCGACAAGTTATTCTGTAATATACTCTATCTTAGGTGAACCGATCAATGCAACGTTATTTCCTCTATTTGATTTATTCCTTTGTACGTTTCTGCCTTACGCATTCAGGGGACTTGTCGGTGCGGGCACTTTTGTCATGAAGCGCCGAAAAGTGCGGAACGTCGGCTCGGCAAGGTTGCCGCCTCCGACAAGCAACCTTGTCGCGACTAGCCGCAGCTCACTTAAGTTGTTGAGCGGACTCGAAACAAAGTAAGGGCGCGACCAGCCGGCGAGTTGGTTCCTCTGCGCACAGGTTCTCCATACAAAGTACTATCGTTCGAGGAAGATAACTTAAAAATTTAAAAATTGATTGCTCAAACTTTGGCAACTTAGCTTTTCTGTCTCTTGCTTCCCGATGAGGTGAAACTTCCTCGACCGGTGCCTGGTCCATAGTATTATCTCCTCCTCCCCCCCTGGTTAACTTGTGCACGAGGGAGCCGTCCTTTCTTTGAGAAAAGAAAAAGAAGAGGAAATAACATTATGGAGCCTAGCGGCTTGATTCTGCTTACCGGGTGTGGTTGCTGCACAAAGTGTTAGCCAAAGCATGCAATAAATTGATGAAAGCATGAACTTGACAAGTTGTGCGCAGCACATGAGCTTTTACTGATGCACGGGGTCTGCGCCCGGCTTTGTACAAAGGATTACATGCAACTGCGGCAAGACTTGTACAAAAGGTGGTTGCTGGAACGGGTTCCGACAACCGCGCCCTATGGGTAAAACTTACGAAGATGCTCAATGTTCCAGGAGTTGCTCACCGGAATGCCATCTTCGGTCTCAAGGCGGACAGCGCCAGGCCTAGTGACTCGTTTCACCCGATAAGGGCCTTCCCACTTCAAGCGCTAACTTGTTTGAATTCTTGGCGGACTGAACGCCGAAGAACAAGGTCGCCTTCCTCGAGACTTCGGCATTAACCCTGCGGCTATGGTAGCGACGCAGAAGCTTGTCGGTAGCGAAGCGGCTCGCATTAACGGCTCGAAGACGATCCTCCTCGAGGAGCAGCGTCATCTTGTCGCAGCTGCTCTTACTCAAGCTCATCATAAGCGAGTACTCGAGGCGATCCGTGATCACGAAGTTCCGTGGGGAGAACTGCCTCTGCTCCATAGACTAGAGCAAAGGTGTCTGCGGCGATGGCTCGATTTGGCGTCGTCTGATCGACCAAAGAACCACCGGCAGCTCCTCGATCCAGCTTTCTTCCGCACTTGTGCAGCACTGTCGAAAGTTACGGTCTTGAGCCCGCGACTTCAAAGCATTTGCCCTCTGCTTGACCGTTGCTTCTCGGGTGGGCAACAGAGCAAGCAGACCTTGGCGCCAAGGTCTTGGACGTCTTGCATGAAGGTGCGACTTCAGAAATTGCGTGCCGTTGTCGGTGATGATCCGGTTGGGGATTCTGAAACGGCAAACAATTGACCTGAAGAACTTGACTGCTGACTGTGCCGTCACCTTCCTCACTGCTTCCACTTCCGGCCACTTTGTGAACTTGTTGATGGCGACGTACAAGTACTCAAAGCCCCCGACAGCTCGGGGGAAGGGGCCGAGGATGTCGAGCCCCCAGACCGAAAATGGCCTGGATAAAGGGATCGTCTGGAGAGCTTGAGCTGGCTGGTGTATCTGTTTGGAATGGAACCGCACGCTTCACACTTGGTTACTTGTGCGATTTGCATCACGGAGGGCTGTCGGCCGTAAGAAACCTTGCTTGCCGAAAGCTTTGTCGGCAAGTGCTCTTGGCGCCAATGTGGTGACCACATATGCCTCCATGTATCTCTGCCAACAGCTTCATCCATCTTCCCGGAATACACTTCAATTTCACACCGTTGAGTCTTCTTCTGCAGTATCTTTGTCGACAAACTGGTACATACTTGACCGCCGGGCTACTCTTTCCGCTTCTTCTTGCTCTTCGGAAGTTCTCCCGTCTCAAGGAAATGGACAATCTGCCGTGCCCATGCCGGAGCTTGTGGCTCGACAACAAGGACTAAAGGCACATCTGCTGCTGTCTTTGGAACATCGAGCTTCAGCAAGAACCTGCGGTTCTGCCGGAGCTCGATGCTCCCCGACAAGCTTGCCGGGGAAAGACTTGTCGGGAGCGTCTGCTTCAACAAAACAAACCCTGGGGTCTGTCGGAGCAGACTGCTCCTCAGCACTGTTGGTGTTGATCTTGGGGACCTTTGCAACGACGGCTTCGGGAAGCTCTGTCGGAAAGTATTCACCAGAGGCCAACTTCCTCTTCTTGCCTTGTCCTGTTGATGGTGTTACGGTCGGTTGAGTCAGCTTGAGCACGAAGATCCCTGGTTCCACAGGTAACTTAAGTGCAGCGCACTTTGACAGGTCGTCAGCAATATCATTCTGAGCTCTTGGAACATGTTCCATTTGGAGGCCGTCAAAGTGCTCTTCTAGCTTCCTCACTTCATCGACGTAGGCTTCCATCAACGGACTCTGGTAATCTTTGTTCACTTGGCGGACGACGAGTTGCGAGTCACCCCTGACAATAAGCTTCTTGATCCCAAGGTCCACGGCGATCCTGAGACCGGCAAGCAAACCTTCATACTCTGCAGTATTGTTTGTCGCTTGCTCCTTGGGAAAGTGTATCTGGACGACGTACTTGAGGTGCTCTCCGGCGGGTGCGATAAGCAGCACGCCGGCACCGGCGCCTTGTAGCGAGAAGGCACCATCAAAGTACATCAGCCACTCTTTGCTTGCTTCTTTGACGGGAATGCTCGTCTCCTATCTCTTCATCTGGCGTTGGCGTCCATTCTGCTATGAATTCTGCCAAGGCCCTACTTTGGATAGTTGATGTGCTTTCAAACTTGAGACCAAATCTTGACAGCTCCAGTGCCCAATCGACAATCTTGCCTCGCCGCTTCGATTCTCGCAGATCCTCTTCAAATGAAAGCGAGTGACAACTGTGATCTCATGTGCTTGGAAGTAATGGCGCAGCTTTCTCGAGGCCATGAGGAGGCCGAAAAGCAATTTTTGCACACCGTAGTACCTTGACCTAGCCCCTCGCAGAAGGAACTGACAAAATAGACTGGGCGCTGCACCATCCTTTTCTGCATCTGTTCTTGTGTCGCCGCGGATTAGTCCTTGTCGGGACCAGAGCTTGTCGGCGTAGCCCCCTGCTTGTCGCTGGATGTGCTTGCTGTGGTTGCCGGCTCGTCATCCGCTTCCCTCTCCGCCACTAACGCAGCACTAACCACTTGATTGGTTGCCGCTATATATAGCAGCAACTTCTCTTGTGGCCTAGGTGCGACAAGTGTTGGAGTGGAGGACAGGTATCTCTTCAAGTCTTGCAGCGCAGCCTCCGCTTCGAGTCCATTTCATTGGACCTGCCTTTTTCAAAATCTTGAAAAAGCGGCGCGCCAGCAGAGACCTAGAAATAAACCTCGCCGAGAGCAGCCATGCAACCAGCAAGTCTTCGTACATCCTTGACGCGCTTTGGTGCTTCAATCTGCTCGATGGCCTTGATCTTGTCGGGATTAGCTTCAATCCCTCGCTGAGACACGAAGAACCCGAGAAGCTTGCCAGAAGGGACTCCAAACACGCACTTCTCGGGGTTGAGCTTGAGGTTGATCTTGCGTAGATTCGCAAAGGTCTCATCCAAATCTTGAACCAGAGTTGTTTTGTCCTTGCTCTTGACCGCTATGTCATCCATGTAGGCTTCTACATTTCTGTGCATCTGCGGCTCAAAAGCGTCATGGACTACCCTTGCAAATGTTGAACCAGCATTCTTCAAACCGAAAGGCATCCGTATGAAACAGTATGTGCCGCATGGTGTGATGAATGCGATCTTCTCCTCATCTTCTTCAGCCATGGAGATCTGATGGTATCCTGAGTATGCATCAAGAAACGAAAGCAAATCACATCCAGCCGTGGAGTCAACAATCTGGTCAATGCGCGGCAAGGGAAATGGATCTTTGGGACAAGCTTTATTAACATCCGTGAAGTCAATACAAAGTCTCCATTTCCCATTTGCCTTCTTATGCGACTACAGGATTGGCCAACCACATAGGATGGAGCACTCCTCGACAAGGCCTGCCGCTTCCAGCTTCTTGATCTCTTCGCTATGAATTCTTGGCGCCCACCGCTTGCTTCGACTTTTTGCTTGACGGGTCAGCGCATGAGGACAAACGGCGGCGGTGCTCAATCACTTTCACAGGAACACCGGGATATCGACGGTTGCCATGCAAACACGCCGACATTCGCCCGCAGGAAAGCAACGGCCGCCTTCCTATTTAGGGTCGAGAGAGGCACCGATGTTGAAGGTACCACCAGTGCCGTCCTCCTTGGCGGGCACCTTCTTGGTCTTGGCGGAGCCACCATCTTCTTGCACTTGCGGTGGAGCTCGATGGTGCGTCCTCGATGGTAGCGCAGCACTCAAGAGGTGTGCTTGCCGGAGTGAGCATCGTGAGCCTTTGTCGGACTTGGACTTGGTCTTCTTCCCCGGAGCTTGGCCGCAAGTGTTGGGCGATCTGTCATGTTCTGCATCCCGGTAGATCTTGTCGGCGCTGATTAGGGCATCCTTCTTGTCGCCATGGACAGAGATGACGCTTATCGGGCCTGGCATCTTGAGTAGGTTGTAGGCGTAGTGAGATCGGGGTGGTCCTCAATATCAAAAATGATAGGCGTGCTGGACCACTTGAGAGGCTTGCGTGACTCCACGGATGGTTCCGCTGCATTGACCTCCCGCATCCATTGCTTGAGTTGGCGGTGGGAGGTATGCAGGAAGCACCTTCTCCAACGCAGAGAACCTCTGTGGCTTTCAAACTCCTGCTCGTCGGCGTCGCTGCGTCTTCCATATCTTCGCTGTCGTAATCATCTTCATCCTTGTCGCGCCGCTGGAGGTCGATCTCCTTGCCGCTGCTTGGCTTTGCCGCGGCGTCCTCCCCGACAGGGACGTTTCTTGCTTGCTCCCCCAGCACCTTCCTGGGCCTTCTCCTTGTCGTGCCGCTCGTACTCAGCTCTCTGCTGTTCGACGAGCTGCTCGACCTTCTTGCAGCTCTGGAGATCATGGCCCTTGGTGCGGTGGATCTTGCAATACTGCTTGCCGGAGCTGTCACTTGTCGGCGGCCGCCACCGACCGGTGGTTGGCGTCGTGACAACGTCCTTGCCGGAGCCACCAGCCTTGGCGTTCTTGTCGCCACCTCCATTGCCGGACTGCTCGACCGCTAGCACTTCTCCGCTTTCTTCTTCCTGTTGCCTCGCCGCTGGCCCTTCTTTGCCGGGGCGGTGTCATCACTATCAGATCCTGCTTCTGCATTCTCTCCAGGGAGTCTCCTCCCTTCCTCAGCGCAACAGCTCACTGACGTCCTTGACTTTGCACATCGCCATCTCCTCCCTCATCCTGCGGTTCCATACATTCTGATGAAATGCGCTGATCACCGCGGCAGGGTGGACGTCGATGTTGTAGTGCACACGGTGAATCTCTGAATGAACTTGCGCAGGACTCTCCTTCCTTCCGGGCGAGCAAGTGAAGGTCACTCTCTTGGCCATGAGGTTTGTGGCCACCCGTGAAGGCGCCAACAAACTGATGGCACAGATCTGCCCAAGAGGATATGGAGCTGTCCGGCAAGTGCATGAGCCAAGATCTGACGTTGGGCTTGAGGACGAGCGGGAAGTAGTTGGTGAGGATCTTGTCATCCCGTCCCCCCGCAGCCTGCACCGCGATGGTGTAGATGCTGAGGAACTCTGACGGATGCGTCCGGCCATCATATTTCTCCGGCACGTCGGGTTTGAAGTTTTTCTGGCTGGGCCACTGGACTTGCCGCAGCTCACGAGTGAACGCGGGGCAACCTACAGACGTCTGACAAGTCGCCCGGCCCCTCCGGCGCGTGCATGTCAACAGAAGGCCCAGCACGCTTGTCGGACTGACGTCGCGCTTCTCTTTGGCGCTCGATGCGAGTTCGAGCGTCTTCTTGTTGTCGCTCATGAAGAACTTGGCGCTGATCACGGCGAGCTCGCGAATCCGACGACGCAGTGGAGTCGCTGTCGAGGTGGATCCGGTGAGTCGGCGACCTTGGCCTTCTTGGCGGAGAGTGCATGGTGGTTGCACCTCCGACAGTCTCGTCGCCACCGGCTCGTGCCTTGTCGTCGCGCCGCGGCAATGATGGCGTTGGTTGCCGCGGAGCGTCGCTGTTGGCAAAACCGATGAGGCTCTGGATAGTGGCCCTCCACTCGTCGACCTTGTCGGCCGTTGGAGGGTAGTCGAGGAGCAGCTGAGCTCTCGCCAGAGCTTCTGCTGGAGTAGTAGGTGGCATTGGAGAACGGTGCGAGGAGCGGGACACGCTCGGACTTCTAACCACGTTAGAAGGAGCTGCGCCGTCCGGGCGACCGTATCTCACTCGTGCCAGCATGTTGGCGCGCATGCTGGTCTTGAGGGTCTCGATCCAACGAATGTATGGCGTTGTGAACGACATGACGTTGTTGGTCCCGCGTCTCCTGAGATGGGCGCGGGGGATGCGCGGATGCCGAGGTTTGCGGTGCCTTGTCCTTGGACTTGGCAACGTCGCGAGCACCTTCGTTGGCGCCCGTTCCTCCGCCAGTGTCTGCCCCACCACCCGTTTGCTGCGGTGAGGGTGGGTACGACGCGGACGGCTCTGCTGCCGCCGAAGCCTTCTTCTTCGGTGGCAGGTTGAGGAAGATGTTGACGACGCTGCTCGTGTGAACGCCGGATCAGATTCACACGGCCTCGACGCCCCTTACAGCGCGCCGAAGATGTCGGGAGGCTGATCGCACCCGCGAACACCTATGGGGCCGGGCGGACCAGGCCCCTTGTGGTTCGGAGGGGGCGGAGATCGCACGAAGAGCGGATCGAGGCGAGGCACACGAGCAGTTTACCCAGCTTCGGAGCTCTCCGGAGAGATAAAACTCCTACTTCTGCTTGTTTCATCTATTATGTTCTTGCTAGGGAGCAATGCGAGCTACAAAACCTAGTGTGAGTGTGTCTAGTCTATGGCCAGTCGAATGAACCGAACCAGCCGAACCTTGCCAACCGGAACCCCTTCTACGTTGCACTCGGGCCTCCTTTTATATGCTCAAGGGGTCTCCGACAGGTGGCAACATAGGCGGGGGTACAAATGTAAAAACAGGAGTTGGTACACCTACTTGAACAGTGTACCGTGCCAAATACCTAACTCGACGGCAAGGGACAAAAGCAATAAATGCCCGTCATTTGTCGCCCAAACAGCGATTATGAGACCGTCAGTGCGCCTCCGCCGCCACGATGGCGAGCCTGTCGGCCGCCGCTTATCGCTGCTCTCCGCTGGCTGCACAGCCGCCGACACGCCGCCCATGGAACGGTCCCATGGCGGCGTCGCTGGGTGAGCTGGAGCGGGACGGAGAGAGGTTGCATGCCATGACAAGCGCCTTTGCCGCGGCCCGAATCCTGTCGCGCCGGAGACTCGTCGCTCCGGGCCTTCCGGCAAGCTCCTCTTGCCGGGGCCTTGTCTTCACGTGCTCGAGGGCCTTCCCGACAAGCTCCTCTTGTCGGGGCCTTGTCTTCTCAATCTAATACTTTGTTCTTGAATGGCTCCAAAGGAGCCACGGAGGATCTTAGCGGTGACGAGGCAAACCTTGCCGCTGGTGTCAAGAATCGTCTGCACGAGTACGGGATACTAGGGTACCCCTACTCTAGTACACCGACACAAGTGTTCTCAAATCTTTAAAGACTCAATCCGATAAGATAACTTCAAAGGGAAAACTCAATCCATTACAAGAGAGTAGAGGGGGAGAAGAAACATAAGATCCAACTATAATAGCAAAGCTCACGATACATCAAGATTGTATCACCTCAAGAACACGAGAGAGAGAGAGAGAGAGAGAGAGAGAGATCAAACACATAGCTACTGGTACATACCCTCAACCCCGAGGGTGAACTACTCCCTCCTCGTCATGGAGAGCGCCGGGATGATGAAGATTGCCACCGGTGAGGGTTCCCCCCTCCAGCAGGGTGCCGGAACAGGGTCCCGATTGGTTTTTGGTGGCTACAGAGGCTTGCGGCGGCGGAACTCCCGATCTATTCTGTTCCGCGATCGTTTTAGGGTATATGGATATATATAGGAGGAAGAAGTACGTCAGGGGAGCCACGAGGGGCCCACGAGGGTGGAGGGCGCGCCCCCTACCTCGTGGCTCCCTCGTTTCTTTCTTGATGTGCACTCCAAGTCTTTCAGGTTGCTTTCCTTCCAAAAATAACTTCTCTAGAAGGTTTCATTCTGTTTCGACTCCGTTTGATATTCCTTTTCTTCAAAACACTGAAACAAGGGAAAAAAAGCGAGGCGGCACTGGGCTCGGGTCAATAGGTTAGTCCCAAAAATAATATAAAAGTGTTTAATAAAGCCCATAAACATCCAAAACAGATAATATAATAGCATGGAACAATCAAAAATTATAGATACGTTGGAGACGTATCAGAGCTGATCGCCCGGCATTAATGCGCTACTTAGGTGCCCATTAGCTTTATCGGGGACAGGAACGAGGCCCGTCCCGTCCAGCGCTGCTCCGCCTTGCTTCGACACACGCCCAGGCCAGCGATGCATGCAGCGCCATGTAGGTAGGCAGGCTGCTGAGGTGGCGCGGTGGCAGGGTCTTCACGAAGATCTGCATGCCACCACGCAGGTGCTTGCTGAGTTGGTCTGGAAGCCGCGTGTTGCCACGCAGGTGCCTGCCCAGCTGGTTGGGCTGGCAGCTGCATGCGAATGGTGGTGGAGCCTTGGCTGGTGCGGGCCTGGCAGTGGCCCTGCTGGCGCCCTCGGCAAGGGCCTTGCCGGGGGCCCGTCAAGGGTCTTGCCGTGGCATCGCAGTGGCCCGCCGGCAAGGCGCTTGCCGGGGGTCTTGTGGATCTCCTCGGCTAGGATCCCGCTGAGGGTCGCCATCTTCTGGTCCTCATATGATCTTGTGTGTTTATGATCTTGACAAAGATCTGCATGCCACCACGGAGGTGCCTCCCAAGCCCTAGTTCCAATGTGGTTGGTGGGGTCGGGAATCATTGGCCCAAGGGAGGCTCGCTTTGTTGGCATCGGGCAGGCTGCCCCGGCAAGGCCCTTGCAGGGGCTGCGGAGGCTGCCTCGGCAAGAACCTTGCCGAGGGAGTCTACCTCGCCTCCTCGCCCTCTTGTGTTTCTGGTCTTGGCGTTGCCTTGGCCGTCTGGTGCTTTGGCTTCTTCCCGGTTTCCCTCCTTTGCCCTGCTAAGTGTGGCCGTGGGCGCGGCTCTGACTGTCCGTGCACAAGTAAAGGGGTACAAAGGAGTGCCCCTACTTTAGTACACCGACAATAGGTAGTTGTATTTTACATCATTTTTGCAATCTCAGTTTAACTTCTAACATTTACTAGTTACTTGTAGGTACATATATGAGCGGTACTGATCCACGCATCGATCCCTTTTGCTTATGGGGCAATGAGATATTCATGAACAAGCGTCAAGTGAGGAAACTAAGAAAGATTGTTAGGCGAAAGAAACGGGTGATTGGAATTAAGCTCTTTATTTACACTTTGTCGAAGACAACTTAGAACTTTAGGATGGTAAGTAATGTGTTGCCTTTTCCCCCTGCCCACAACAAGTTACTCTATTAGACCTCAGTATCTGATATTTTTCTCTTTTTAGTGGTGTCCATTAGCTCTATTAGACCTCAGTACATTTCACAGACAAGCATATACGTAAAACTGTGCGGGATGTACATACGAACAGAAACAATTTTCCCTGGATTGACTGTGTGGGATGTACATAAGAACGGAAACGTATTCCTTGGATTGACTGTGTGTGATATACATACGAACGAAAATGTTTTTCTGGGATTCACCGTGTGGGATGTACATACCTATGGAAATGTTTTTCTCGAATTACCGTGTGGGATGTACATACCTACGAAAATGATTGGGTTTTGATGCCACGCCCAATCGTACACGGACCCAGCCTGTGTCGCAGGAGGGCCTATCCCCGGCGATTTCTGGGTCATGTGGGAAGGACCCTCCCTATCGCGCACACTCACTTGGCGACGGTTCCAAATGTCGTCACGGAAAGGGGTTAAAAACTGTTTGTATAGCACGGACGCATACCAGTGATGGCCCCTTATGCAAAATACATGAAAGACATCATCACTAATAAGAGAAAAATACTGGAAGCTGAAATCTCCACCATGCTTGCTAATTATTCTTTTAAGTATGGAGTACCTAAAAACTTGGAGATCCGAGGATACCAACTATACCTTGCTCCATCAAAAGAAACTATGTTAAAACTGCTTGTGTGATTTAGGAGCTGGTGTTAGTGTTATGCCTTTCACTTTATATAAAAATACTTGACTTGAATAAACTCACACCTACTGAAATACCTTTGCAAATGGCCGATAAGTCAACTGCCATACCTATCGGTATTTGTGAGGATATGCCTGTTGTTGTTGCAAATGTTACTATCTTAACAGACTTTGTTATACTTGAGATGCCCGAGGACGACAACATGTCAATTATCCTTGGTAGGCCTTTTTTGAATACTGCAGGGGTTGTTATTGATTGCAATAAAAGCAAGGTCACTTTTCATATCAATGGTAATGAGCATACGGTGCACTTACCGAAGAAACAATTCCAAGTGAATGATATTAAAGTTATTGAAAAATCTCCGACAATCACTATTGAAAATTTTCAAATACCTCTACCTACTGCCAAAAAGAAATATGATATACTTATTGTTGGGGACATGCATATCCCTGTTGAGGTAACTTAGTGTTTTACGAAAGTTCTTTGGTTTCATGCTAATCGAAGGTGGTTATTAATAAGACTTGATCAACCTTATTAATGGATCATTTTTTAGAGGTATGAAGTTGATGAATTTAGTAGGCACTACCTTTTGTCCTTACCTTTTGTTTTCTGTTTTTCTTAGTTAAATAAAATAAACTGCCATGTGTTATCCTGTTTTCTGGATTTTTCGTGCAATAAAAAATGACCCAAAAATAAAAGGCTTAGAATGCCCTGAAAATTTAATACGATTTTTTCCAAATATTTCTCAATTTTTAGTACAAATAACATCATAGGGGGTGCATCAGGTGGGCGCAACCCACCTGGGCGCACCCAGGGGCGCCCTGGAGGCTTGTGGGCCCCATGTGGGCCCCCTCACTTGTCTCTTTAGGCCATATCATCTCCTACCTCTAGAAAAAATCACCATTGCTCTCTCCCTCGTGTTCTTGCTCTCAAACCCGCGGATTTCAATCTCTTTGCTCGAAGCTCTGTTTTCAAAACTGTTTTGGGGGATTGCTACTTGGTATGTGACTCCTCCATTGCTCCAATTAGTTTTTGCTTTAGTGAATTATATTTTGAATAATTACCTACTCTTGGTGCTGTTGTAGATGAGCTTTCATATTGAATTCTTAGAGTTCTAAGTAGTTTGAATGCTCAATATAGCCTCTATGCTTGCTGATGAGTGGTTGCTATCAATCTTGTGAAGTTTTGTTGACAAAAATTTTGTGGACTAAAATTTTCAGAATTTTATCTATAGGAATAAGATGAGTTTCTTTAGGAAGTTTGCCTCCAAGAAAAATGCCAAGGGAGTCATTGGGAAATCATCGTACAATGATCTCCATACCCAGAGAAGGGCTGAGGTGCGGCCGTGTGAATGGCCGTATAAACCCTTCATGGATGGAGCCGGAATCGGTCAAGAGTTCACACAATTTGCTGATAATGCTGGGCTCACCAACTTCATCGTAGCTGAGTGTGAACAGTACCATCTCCTTACAAATTCCTTTCTGCAAAAAATTTATTTTCTGAGTAGGAATAACCCCCCTGTGGTGCAGTTTAATTTAGGGCCATTTGCATTTCTGTCCCTAACTCGAACCACCTAACCAGATATACCCCTAATTTGAAAGCCTGCTCAAAAATGCCCCTCCGCCGTTATGTGCCCTTAAAGAAATGCCCCTCCGTGCCGTTTCCGTCTAGTCAAGGCTGTTTGACCGCTAACGTGTCGTTTCTTTGACATTTTTGCCCCTCCTTACTTACATATAAAAAAATTCTCTCCCTCTCTCATTACCTATCACTCTCACTCTGCCTGACATGTGGACCACAGGACCCACTGTCAAGGTCAATGCCGGTCCTTGCGTGCCCGTGCGTGAGAGGCTGAGCTCGCCGGCGGCTTGCCGCAGGGGGCGGATGGCCACGGGAGGAGAGCGCGAGGCACGCCGTGTAGCTGCACGAGGCACGGTAGGTATGTTGGGAGCTCACCTAGAGCCTGCCTTGTGGCCCTCACATGCAGGCACTCCCGACCCTCGCTGGCGACGGCCACCGGAGCCGCTAAGCCTCTCCATGACCAGGCAAGGGCCTGTGTTGACCCTGGCAGTGGGTCCCATGGCCCACATGTCAAGGAGAGAGAGGGGGGCTGTGAGGGAGAAAGTTTTTCTTTTTTTATTATGTCGGTTGGGTCCACTTGTAAGTGATAGAGAGGGGTGAGTGAGAGAAAGAGTTTTCCATTTATTATTTAGAGGGGTTGGTCCCACCTGTAAGTGACACATGGAGTTAGGGGCAAATTGTCCAGCAAACGTTCAGATAGCGGTCAAACCCCTTTGACCGGACGGAAACGGCACGGGAGGGCATTTTTATATGTGCACCTAACGACACAGGGGCAAATTTGAGCACACTTCAAAATTAGTGGCAAATGTGAGTAGTGGGTTCGAGTTAGGGATACAGATGTAAAAGACCCTTTAATTTATATGCTGAAACCCGTCAGATGCCACTCACTGATGTTTGTGATGTATGCTTGATCCCCTCTAACGGGGAAATGAGAGGCCTAGGCTTGCAGAGTTTAAGGACTTTTATCACACTCTATCAGTGGGAGATGAGAGAGGTGTGTCGAGTGTCACTGCTACTAGTTTGCAGTTTCCTGTTGTGCATTATTTTGCTCTATTCATTGCTAAGTGTTTAATTGCTAGAGAGAAAGTCGGTGCACTTTGTGCTCCTAACTTAGCCCTCTTACACCATGCACTATGCGGTGATAACACCTATAGCCTAGGGGCCATTATTGCACGTCGTCTGCACCTTAACAGAGCCGAGGGCAAAATTCATGGTGGTATTTATGCTAGTCGTTTAGAGAGTCACTTTAACGTTCAGATTCGCCAACATGATTATCATTTACCCAAGGTTTATTTGGATCACCAGGATATGAAAGATCACCAATTTATTGATATTAATGATTCTATTAATAATATTCCTTACAACCTAGTTTTCAGTGTGGATACTTGTGATATTATTCTGTTGCCTGCACCTGCTTTGTTTGATTCTATTGCCAGGGGAAGATACAGGATCATGCCTGAGGACATCATTGCCTACCGGAATGCCCAGGATGTGGCAGAGGAGGAGCCCCAGGAGTGGGATGCTCAGGTGCCGCCGCCGCAGCACTTCGACATGGGACCCGATGGCTACTACAGGTGGTGATTACCAAGCTAGGCCAAAAGCCTAAGCTTGGGAGGGTAAGTGTTTCCACACATTATATTCATGCTGACACATTTTAGTCCAGTTGCCGGTGTTCACACTTTTTCATAGTATTATCCATGCTAGATTTATTTTCCTGCATTCTTCTTGTGTGTTTGAAAAACTTTGAGAAAATCCAAAAAATTGTGTGTTCTGTGTTTCTTTTCGCGTTTTCTTTCTAGTTTAGTTAGTTGTAGTATTAAAAACAAAACCGAAAAAGATTTCTTGATTCTTTTTTTGCTTGTTAGGAGCTCTCCTTTGTAAATAGTTTTTCTTATTTTTGTTTTTCTTTTCTTTAATTTTCTTTCTTCAAGAAAAAATAAGAACTCCAAAAATATTTCAGTGTGTTTCTCTGAAACTCTTTTCTTTTTATCGAGTCATACCAAGGAGAAGATCACGATGAAAATGTTGAGTGGCTCTCATATGCATTGCTATTGATCTAATTAAGAGCTTAAATTACCTTGTCTTCTCCTTTTTGAGTAAAATGTTTGCAGATTCCAGCTTAATCCACGGCACCCTTGCACTATTATTATTTTCATATCATTTAGTCATGCAAGTGAAAGGCAATAATGACGATATTTGATGAACTGGATGTGGCAGAGAGAAACGGGTATGAACTCAACTTGTTCTGTTTTTGTAAATATGTTTAACCTAGTATTAATGATTCAGCCTATTATGATCAAACATGTTTGCGATCAAAATTAGAGATTATAGTTTCTCATGCCATGCTTAAGTAGCTAGGAGTGGATAATGATTTATCTTGGATGTCAACATTGCGTTAAAATGATTGTGATGTGGTATGATGATATGGTATCCTCCTCTGAATGTTTCAAGTGGCTTGACATGGCACATGTTTATGCATGTAGTTGAATCAAAACCAACATAGCCTCTATGATATTTATGTTCATGGTGTCCATATCCTACTCATGCTAGTATCCAATGTTAATTATTCATAATGCATGCTCATGACCGTTTTTTCTCTCTAGTTGGCCGTTTCTCAACCTATTTGCTAGCCTTCTCTTGTATTAAGCGGGAATACTTCTTGTGCATAAAAATCCTAAAACCCAAGTTATTCCAGATGAGTCCACCATATCTACCTATATGCGGTATTACCCTGCCGTTCTAAGTAAATTTGCATGTGCCACCTCTAAAAAATTCAAATAAACATCTGTTTTTGTGTGCCTGGATTGTTCATAGAACGACAGAGGGTAGTCAGTGTCGGTGTCAAAACCAGCCGATCTCGGGTAGGGGGTCCCGAACTATGCGTCTGAGGATCGAAGGTAATAAGGGACACAAGGAACACGATGTTTACCCAGGTTCGGGCCCTCTTAATGGAGGTAAAACCCTACGTCCTGCTTGATTATACTTGATGAGTATATGGGTTACAAGTGTTGATCTACCTCGAGATCGTGATAGCTAAACCCTAGAGGTCTAGCTTGTATGAATTCTGATAGCCTCTACGGACTAAACCCTCCAGTTTATATAGACACCGGAGGGGCCTAGGGTTGTACAGAGTCGGCTTGCAGAAGAAGGAAATTACATATCCGGACGCCAATCTTGCCATCCACGCATAGGAGAGTCCTATCCGGACACGGGGGAAGGTCTTCTACCTTGTATATTCACGGTCCATCAGTTCGGCCCATATCACACAGCCCGGACACCCGAGGACCCCCTAATCCAGGACTCCCTCAGTAGCCCCTGGACCAGTCTTCAATGACGATATGTTCGGCACGCAGATTTTCTTCGACATTGCAAGGCGGGTTTCACTTCCCGAATACTTCAAAAGCAATCTTCTGAAAAAAAGAACTGTATCCGGCTCTGCATGATAGTCACAACCCTCCACCACAAAGGTGGAATACTTAATCAAGATAATTTCTGTTAACTGAGAACTTTTCGGCAAAACATCACGTCAGGCCCCTTTATCATTTCGAACCGCTTTTTGCCTCCCGCTTCGCGTTTTGAGGCGCGGCCTCTATTGACACCTCTTATCAAAACAGAGATCGTTTCCACTTATTGCGGGAATCCTCATCAATATGGTTTTGGGTAATCCAATCGTGCCATTCGCACGACCCCTTGGGAACAGGCGAGTTTTAAGGCTTGAGGGGGGTGTTTGATATTCATTGCCTACATAAGTGGATAAAGATCCCTCTTTTCTCCACACGCCTTCTTCCTTCTCCTGTTTTCCCATGCTCAAGCTCTTATGCCTCCTCCGTCACAGAGAAGGACGTAAAGGAGCTCCGGGAGGCGGGGTACCTGTCTGCGGACATCGCACAAAGGCTCCCTACCAACGAACAAGTTATCCCCACCCCGGAGCCCGGCGAGAGGGTTGTGTTCATCCCTCACTTCCTCCGCGGGCTAGGGTTTCCCCTCCACCCCTTTGTCCACGGCCTCATGTTCTACTACGGGCTAGATTTCCATGATCTAGCCCCAAATTCTTTCCTCCACATCTCGGCATTTATTGCCATGTGCGAGGCGCTACTCCGCATCCTCCCACACTTCGGCCTATGGCTAAAAGTCTTCAATGTAAAGCCGAAGGTGGTCGACGGGCAACATGCGGACTGCGGCGGCGCCATGGTGAGCAAGCTCCCCAACACCACTTGGCCTAAAGGGGTCTTCATGGAGACCATCAAGGTATGGCAGCGGGAGTGGTGCTACATCACTGAACGCCGTGGCGCTAGGTGGGGGGCCACTCTTGAGTTCAGTTCCGGACCCCCTATGTGGCTCGCGTCATGGACCAACAAGGGTCTGGACTGGGGGGGCCGACCGCAGAAGTGATGATGCTACAAAAGCGCATCAAAAACATGATAAGAAAGAACACCAGTCTCACTAACGTGATTCAGGTGATGCTCTTTCGCCGGATCCTCCCATTCCAACTCCGGCCTCTCCACATGTGGGAGTTCAATCCGGAAGGTCCCCGGACCCTGCAGCGCTTCTTCGGCACAGCGCACAAAGAGATCTGGAAACTGCTCTTCAAGGCCCAGAAGACGTGGCCGAAGAAGACCGAAGACATCGGCCTCGATAGCGAGAATTCGGCCAGTCCGGTAAGTGTATTATTCCAAAACATACCTTTGGTCCATAAATCCTTAGGCATCATGAGTTCTCCGTCCCTCTCACAGGGCTGGATAGCGAAGGCGGAGCGGATCAAGTGTCCGGCACCGCTGCCTGAAGATCCGGCCACACCCCAACTTACGAAGATGCTGGTTCTGGCGCCCTATCAGGCGCCAGAGAAGAAGGCCAAGAAGAAGAGCAAGGAGGCCAAGGGCGGCCTCCGCCGTAAGGGTACTTCAGACGCAGCGCCCGGAGAGACCGAAGCCCCCTCCTCGCACGAGGGAGATGAAGATGAACAGGAGGAGGAGGCGGAAAGTGACTCTCCCCTCAAGGGGAGAAAAAAAGAAAAGGGCAGCCTCCATAGACCCAGAGGAAGGGGTGTCCAAGAGGGGGGAGATAACCCTCTCGGATGGTTCGGATTCAGATGTCAAACCCATCCCCAAGAGACTCCCCAGGGCGAAGCCCCTGGCCGCATCGTAAGTATCAAAGGATATTTTAGAAGTATTCGGTCCTTTATGTTTTTAATATAACATATTATGTTGTGTGTATTTCAATCCTGCCCACGACCTCCCTCATCCATCGCTATCTGAGGGGAGCTCTCTGGCACCAGAGATGGTGGAGAGCGAAATGCCTCCGCGAGCCTTTCCGCCAACGACCACGGATGACACCAAGGTGTTGTCCCGAAGGGCCTCTCCGTGCCACGGAGAGGTGAGGGAGACTGCCAATACGGTGCCTGGGGTGAGGCCTCGGCTGCCGAGAACATGTGGGGTGCAACACCCATGGAGACCGACGACGGGGGCCTTGACCAGTCCGGCCCCAAGCCGAACACTATTCCGGAGACCCATATGGCTCTGGAATCGAGCGAGCAACCCCCTTCGAATGAGGGGGGAGTGTCAACTCCGACGGCGACCTCCACTAATCCGGAGGCGCCGAATGCTCTGGTGGAGGCACTACGACGTGCTTCCATCATGGAGGAGTACCGCACCCTGATGGGTGTGGTGGTTGAGAAGGATTAGTCCGCCAAGAGCGGGATGAACAAAGCCTTCACCAGCCTGCTAATAGGCTTCGAGGTATGCGATGTAATACTCTTAGATGCTTTTCATATGAAAGAAATATACCTGTATATAGATAGTAGCCCCTGAGACTCTGTTCGATTTTGAAAAAAGCCGAACAAAGGATCACATAGTATTCGGAAGAGGTGACGTAGTTTTCTCCTGTTGGCGGCAACCACCAAGGCCGCTGAGGTTTCCGAACTCAACCATAAACTGAAGCTAGTTGATGATGAAATCGACCGCATTAACAAGCGGTTCGATGAGGCACAAGGTATGCGTGTACTTTAAAAGAGTTTGATTGTATATCTTAGGTGATAGGCAAACTCAGGGTGTAAAGCATGTACTGCTGTGTTTATGAGTGCAGGTAGCGCGGCCGAGGTTGAGACCCTCAAGAGCGCCCTTGCCCAAGCCAAGGAGGAGGCGAAAGCGAGCAAAGCAGCCGCTGACAAAGCGGCTACGGAATTAAAGACCGAACAGGTCGCCCGCCGCCAGTAAGAGGAGAGGGTGGCCGAGGTGGAGCAAGAGCTGAAGGACACCATCGGCAAGTGCGAGGCCTTGGAGGAGAAGGGTGCGGCCCAGGCGGACGATCTCACCAAGGCCCTCCAAGAGGCCAAAGAGGCGCGAACCGAGTCTCGGGCGGCTCAGGAGGAGATCCAGCAGGCTGAACAGATAGCGGTTGGTAAGCCCTTTCTTTTATAGAGTATATTTGGCGGTCAAAGATATGCCTTGCTCACTCGACTGTGGACTTCTCTAGACGCCTTTGCGGATCTTCCGAAGAGTGCTACCGACGCTGCGCAGTTCTTCCGGGCCCAGGAGGGGAACACAATGGAGAAGCTCTTCTGGTCACAGTTCCTGGCATCGGAGCGTCCGGTGCTATTGAACAACCAGATGATGCAACTGGCTGAGCTGCATAGGATGTCCAACTTGGCCATGAAGGACGTCATAGTCCGGCTTTGGCCAACCGAACCCATACCTAGCAGCTACTTCGGCCTGGTGAAGCCACTCACCGACGCACTGCCCCGAGTTGAAGCTGTAAAGCGCTCAGCGTGCATAGAGGGTGTGCGGATGGCCTTTGCCCGTGTCAAGATGCACTGGGCGAAGATGAATGCCACCGTCGTGGCGACTGAGGGTCCACCCGAAGGCAAGGACCACCGCAAGCCGAACTGGTATTTTGACGACGTCCTGGAGGGTGCCCGAATAGTAGAGGGCCAATGCTCAAAGGATATCATGTTTGAGTGAATGTAATATATTTATCCAGACTTTGTGTTATGGACCAGGGCCTGTAATATATGTATGCTTTTATCAGAAATTACTTTCCTCATGTGCGGCCGTTTTTAATTCTGAGAGTTTGCCAGTTGTCGGCTTCAGCCCCCACGTAGATGCTATGGGGGTGTTTGGAATAGCGCACGATCACACTTGACCCAATGTCTTGGTCCGTAAAGGAGGTGTCTGCGCAGTGAACCAGGCAATCAGACTATGCGGCTTTATCACTTTCACTTAGCCATAGGAGTTTGATGGTGGGACTAAGTACTAGCCCCTGGTGCGTATGCGGCTACCCGAACCGGGATGCCTTAGGCGCGTGACTGGACGAAGGCCCTCCTCCGTATAATATGAAATAAATCGCAAGAGATTTATAGCAAGTCGCCGAATCGCTGACCTGCTCTCGTCGTGTCATGACAGTCAGTTTTCGGCTTTCTCTACTGAGGTGTTTGACCGGACGAACCAAAAACACAATCACAGTAGTTCTCCCTTTACTACCCTAGCCGAACAAGCGGAACATAAGGTAGTAATCACAGGAGTCGGGCAACCCAACTATTGACCGAAGACATGATTAGGAGCTGATGCATATAATGCAATGTTCGGGGTGCCTAAGTATACTCTAGAAGTATTCGGACTTTTTGAAAATATGTGTGGCCGAATAGAGCCTCTGGCATTTAAGCCGTACCAAAGTATATATGGCAATCTGACGCAAAGAAGGGATACAGATTTATGAAATAAACCAATACCGAACAAGGGTTGGTAAAAAAACTGTTTCCATTATAATCTGATTGATACGTCAAAACGTGCTATTACAGACAATGCCATAAAGATCAAGGCTATTTTACATGCCGATAATTTGTACACAAGGGGAAGCTGTATACATGGCCGGAAAAAATAAAAGGTATTCTTGAAGATTCCCTTGACGGCCTACCGCATGTCTGCGCCGCTGTCACCTTGGTGACGAATCCTTTAAGAGGAGAAATCGACGATCACGTGTATAGAGGGGGCCTGTGAAAGAGCCCTCGTATGACCGTAAAGTGATTAGGTTTTAACGAACCTGTAATATGAGAAAAAAAGGAAGGGGAAAAAGGTTAAGGTCCAAATAGGGTCGAGCCGCACTATGAACCTCGTCCGCAATGTGCCTCTGTCGTTGCCCAAGGTATTTTAAGTGTGTAATTATGCACACGCGGTACATATGCCACGGTTAGATGGGGCGATTAACGGAGGCGGAACTGCTAGTCCAGCTCTACATTTACCAAGCTGTCATTCTGCAGAGTAGGCCGGACTCGTTTAACAGTGTCCGGGGGCTTGATGGTCGATGAAGTATTCGGTTTGATAAGGCCACTCTGTACTTCGGCTGCGAGGGCCGCGGTATGCTCCTTAGTACGGAGGGAGCGCTCCATATTTCCATTGACTGTTATAACGCCACGTGGTCTGGGCATCCTGAGCTTTAAGTATGCATAGTGTGGAACTGCATTGAACCAGGCAAAGGTGGTTCGTCCGAGCAGTGCATGATAACCACTGCGGAAGGGGACAATGTCGAAGATCAAGTCTTCGCTTCGAAAATTATCCGATGAGCCGAAGACTACTTCCAATGTTAATGAACCCGTGCAGCAGGCCTCGACGCCAGGTATCACTCCTTTAAAGGTGGTGTTACTAGGCATGATTTTTGACGGGTTAATACCCATTTTATGAACATTGTCTTGATAAATCAAGTTAAGACTGATGCCGCCATCCATAAGGACTCGAGTGAGATGGAATCCATCGATGATTGGATCGAGGACCAAGGCTGTCGAACCTCCATGACGGATACTGGTCAGGTGGTCCCTGCGATCGAAGCTGATCAGACAAGCCGACCAAGGATTATATTTTGGGGCGACCGGCTCTACGGCGTAGACGTCCCTTAGTGTGCGCTTGCGCTCCCTCTTGGGGATATGAGTGACGTATATCATATTCATTGTTTTTACCTCAGGGGGAAATTTCTTATGCCCCCTGTGTTCGGTGGGCGGGGCTCATCATCGTCCTCGCTTGGCGGCCCTTTCCCCTTATGTTCGGTATTTAACTTACCGATCTGTTTGAAGACCCAACAGTTTCTGTTGGAATGATTTGCAGGCTTGTCGGGGGTACCATGAATCTGGCAAGGCCGATTGAGTAATTTATCTAAATTCAATGGGTCATCCCTGTTTCCTTTGAATGGCTTCTTCTGCTGACCAGGTTTAGAGCCGTTGAATCCAGCGTTGCCACTGTATATTCGGTTTCTTCATTGTTATTCCGACACTTGTGTTTGTTACATCGCGGCCGACCGTTGCCATCTCTGGCTTCGGAGGTGCCGGGGTCGCTGGTACTGGTGCTTCGACAAGCTAACCAGTTGTCTTATCCCGTGCAAAAGCGGGTCATGAGTGCGGTAAGGGCTGCCATGAACTTCAATTTTTCTTGGCCGAGGTGTCGGGCTAGCCATTCGTCGCGGATGCTATGTTTAAAGGCCGCTAGGGCTTCAGCATCCGGACAATCGACGATTTGGTTCTTTTTAATTAAGAACCGAGTCTAGAGTTTGCGGGCTGACTCTCCGGGTTGCTGGACTATGTGGCTAAGGTCATCGGCGTCCGGGGGGCGGACATAAGTACCTTGGAAGTTGTCTCGAAATGCATCCTCCAAATCTTCCTAGCTGCCAATAGAGTTATTTGGGAGGCTGTTTAGCCAGTGCCGTGTTGGTACCTCTAGTTTTAGGGGGAGGTATTTAATGGCGTGGAGATCATCACCGCAAGCCATGTGAATATGGAGTAGAAAATCTTCAACCCATACCGCGAGATCTGTTCCATCGTATGCTTCAATGTTTACGGGTTTAAACCCTTTTGGGAACTAGCGTTGCATTACCTCGTCGGTAAAGCATAAGGGGTGTGTGGCGCCTCTGTAACGGGCAACATCACGACGGAGTTTGGATGACATCCGTGTTCAGATTCCAGCCTGGGTGAGGTTATACTTATCGCGCCAGGCTTGATGGTCATCATCTCGTGATGGAGCATGCCCCCTTGATCCATAGATTGATCTGGCCTGACCGGCTCTATTGTCCAGGTCCTGGCGTAAGTCGTAGGTGTAGCCTGGAGCCGCTACCTCTTTGCCTCGACGGTGAGGTGGTGCGGGCTGGTGTTCGGCGTAAGCAGCCACTTTGTCTCGCCCATGTGGTGGTCGGTCTGGTTCATTGGCACGATTCTATCTTAGTTGTGGCAGTAGCCGACGCTTCGGATAACTCTTTGTTGGGCGCTCGAGGCCATATTCCTCGGCAGCTAGGACCTGGGTCCATCTTCGTTGAGCGTATCATGTTCGGCTTGAAGTTGTTCCTGTTTCTTTTTTAGGCTCCTCGCAGTTGCGATGAGCTGTCGCTTAAAGCTCTCTTGCTCGAGGGGTTCCTCTGGCACGATGAAGTCTTCGTTCCCAAGGCTGACATCCTCCTCGGAGATCGGTAGATAGTTATTATCCTCCGAATCCTCATTCCCGATTGGCTCGTCGGGGTTAACTTGTCCCTCCTCCCACTCATCCTGCTCGGACGCAGGCTCGGCGGGGTCTTCGGCATCATCCAGAGTGTTGTTGTCTCCGGTACCGGTATTCCTTTCCTTTTCGCGACGCGATTTTGAGCGGCGCCGCTGACGTCGACGTTTTGGTGGTGCCTCGACGGGCTTGTCCTCAATCGGATCCTTGCTGCCGTCGTCTTCGTCCTTCTTAGGTGTATCCACCATATACACATCGTATGTGGAGGTGGCCGTCCAACGCCCGGTAATAGGTGGGTTCCGGCCTGGTTCATCTCTTGTATCGTCGTCCATACCATCTGTCAGCATTCTGGGAACGGGAGTCCCCAGACTTGCCTTCCTGCAGCCCACGGCATGGCTAGGCAGTGGGTCGTACGGCCCATATTCATCAACAAGGCATCCAAGACCCTCGCGAGGGTCCAAGCCTCGTGAGGCGGACGACACAAGACTTCCTCTGGAGTGGCCTAGCCAGGCGGCCTCACGAGGAGCGGAGATATCAAGGCGGGGCAAACCTCGCGAGACTCTCGTGACGTAAGCCATGACGAACGGTGCCAGGCGGGCGCCAGAAGGGCGCCAGTGCGCACAGTGTCCACATTTCCTCTTTGGTGCTAAGGAGGCAAGCGCAGACGAAAATCTTGAGGCATCGTGCAAAGGTTGCCATATTGGTGCAACAAGACCAAGACCGGGGAGGGCGGCAAAGGCGGAGGTCATCATGGAGCCCAAGAGGCCGTCACCCCAGGGCCTTTTCGCAGGCGAAGACCGCTTTTGTCAGGATAGCTTGTACTAGCTGTCCCCCTTCAAATTTGCCCGCCGTTGTTGGCTCCCTTCCCACTCAACATTTGGGAATAGGACCAGGGCCTATATAAGTAGAGCTAGCCACCATAGTAGAGGCATCTGATCCGAGCTTGATCCAATAGACCGGGAGCCTAGTCACAAGAACACCTCAACCTCAAGAGACTGTTCTTCCTTGTATTGTTCATCATCAGCCCAAGAGGCAATCCACCACCACCACACTGGAGTAGGGTATTACACCACAACGGTGGCCTGAACCAGTATAAACCCCGTGTCTCTTTCCGTGTTGTGAGTTCGTCGAGTTCGGCCGCAAGATCTTAGCGAGCTAGAGCATAGATCAGTAGGAGGGAAAGACTTCGCGTGCACCCCAGTGTTTGAACCATAAGGGTTTGTCGGAACCCCACATCCGACATTTGGCGCGCCAGGTAGGGGTGCGCCGGAGCTCCTCTCCACCAATCTGCGCCCTATGCCGCCGCGCTTCGCCCCCATGGCAGGAGCACCGCCATCCGCCTCTGCGGCCAGCCGGCAGCGGGGAATGGTACCGAGCCACAGCTCCCGCCTGCAGCGAAAGTCGATGGCCGACCAAGTTCAAGCCAGAGATGCCGCTGCATTATGACGGTGTGGCAGACCCGGCGTCGTTCCTGCTGGCATACGAGGAGGCCGTCCTCGAGGCCGGAGGCGATGACAAGATCATGGCCAACTGGTTCCCTATGGCCCTCGCCGGCGAGCCACGCGTCTGGCTGCTCAACCTCCCAGGATCCACGTGGCATCCTGGGAAGAACTCTGCAACCTTTTCGCGCGCTCTGGCTGGGCGCCAGACCTGCCATCGTCGTGCTCTTTGGGTGGCTCCCAAGCGCCGCCTACAGATCACCACGTCAAGCCTTTCCTCCGCCAGATTGGAGCAGCCTCCAGCGCCCGGGGCTCCGCCCGGGTTGGGCTTGGGAGGCCGACCTCACCTTCGACTCGGAAGACCACCCTGGCTCCACCGCCGGCTCCGGCTTACTCCCAATGCTCTGTAGACCTACCATCTGCAACGTGGCCGTCACCAAGACCCTCATCGATGGTGGTGCTGGCCCCAACTTGCTCTCCGTGGAAACCTTCAGTCTCCTCCACGTGCCGCCCGAGAGGCTCAACCTCAGCAAGCCTTTTTCGGGAGTAGGCGGCAGAGCTGCCCACTCTCTGGGGTAGATCCGCCTCCCCGTCACCTTTAGCACGCGCGACAACTACCGCACTGAGCTGGTGGACTTCGACATCGCCCACATCTATCTCCCGTACAATGCCATACTCGGGTACCCAGCTCTTGCTCAGTTCATGGCGGCGACTCACCCGGCCTACAACCTCATGAAGATGCCAGGGAGCAAGGGCGTCCTCACCATCAAGGGGGCGCTAAGGAGGCAGTGACGGCGATCAGGCTCGCCTTCAAGGCCGCGGCAGCGGTGCAGCCAGCCGGCGCCAGTACGCCCGAGGCCAAGAAGACTGCGCCCGCCAAGAAGAAGCAGTTGTTCGCCCAAGACAAGGCGGAGACCAAGCAGGTGCCGGTTGATGAGGACGGGTTTTCAGGAGCCACCTTTACCATAGGAACCAGTCTTGACCCGGGACAAGAAGAAGCCTTGGTGAGGTTTTTGCGCGCGAACAAGGAGATATTCGCATGGGAGCCCAATCAGCTGGTAGGGGTCCCGAGAGAGGTGATTCAGCATCATCTAAGGGTGTGCCCCAACATGCGCCCCGTGAAGCAGCGGGCGAGGCGGCAGTCTGCCGAGAAGTAGGCCTTCATCGTCCAAGAGACACGCAAGCTAGAGGCGGCTGGCACCATTCGAGAAGTTCGATACCTTGATTGGCTGGCGAACCCCGTCGTGGTGCCGAAGAAAGGAGGGAAGGAACGGATGTGCGTTGACTTCACCAACCTCAACAAAGCTTGCCCCCAAGATCCGTTACCCCTTCCGCGCATCGATCAAATCGTTGACTCCACCGCCGAGAGCGATTTGCTATGTTTCTTGGATGCGTTCTCTGGATACCATCAGATCAAGATGGCGGTGGAGGATGTGGAGAAGACGGCCTTCCTGACGCCGTGTGGGGTGTATTGCTACACCTGCATGCCTTTCGGCCTCCGCAACATGGGCGCAACCTTTCAGTGGCTGATGCACATCGCCTTGGGGCGGCAGCTCGGGAGGAACACAGAGGCCTGCGTCGATGACATAGTAGTCAAATCTCGTGAGGCAAGTACATTGAATCAAGACTTGGAGGAGACCTTTGAAAGCTTGCGCCGGGTGAACCTGAGGCTTAACCCAGAGAAGTGCGTGTTCGGCGTCCCCTCCGGGAAGCTACTTGGGTTCCTCGTGTCCCATAGAGGGATCGAGGCGAACCTGGAGAAGATTAAGGCCATCGAAGACATGAGCCCACCACATACCCTCAAGGAGGTGCAGAAGCTAGCAGGGCGGGTGACCGCGTTAGGGCGTTTCATCTCCAAGCTAGGCGAGCACGCCTTACCCTTCTTTAAGCTCATGAAGAAGAAGGGGCCCTTCGAGTGGACCCCAGAGACCGACCGGGCCTTCCAAGAACTCAAGAAATACCTCACCAGCCCCCCGGTGATGGTGGCGCCACGGCCTCTCAAACCTCTGGTACTCTACCTTGCCGCCACCCCGTACTCCGCCAGCACGGCGCTGGTGGCAGTTCGGGAGGAGCGCCAAGACAAGGGAGTCCTGCGCCAAGCCGGAGTTGATGCAGCGCAGGGCCAAGAAGGCACACCAGAGCCAACAGCGGCGGAAGACCGGGCTCGGCAGGGCAACATCGCGAAAGCTCTTGAGGACGGCCGAGTCTCAGGAAGTCCTCCGCCCCAGGATACGCCACAATCTCCGCAAGACCCGAGCCTCAACAGTGTGCCAGCCCTCATCGAGCACCCGGTGTACTTCGTCAGCACCGTACTGCGGGACGCAAGGGCACGCTACCCCATGCCGCAAAAGCTCCTGCTCGCACTCTTGGTGGCCTCGCGCAAGCTGCGACACTACTTCCAGGGCCACCCCATCAAGGTCGTCTCATCTTACCCATTGGAGAGGGTACTCAGGAGCCCGAACTCAGCCGGAAGGGTCGCTGAATGGAATATCGAGCTACAAGCATTCCAGCTGGAGTTTAGCACCACCAGGGTCATCAAGGGAGCCGCGCTCGCCGATTTTGTGGCAGAATGGACCGATGCCCCGGCTCTTGAGGAAGGAGAAGATCGGTCCACCTCCCCAGGGAGTGAGGCACCAGATGGCTGGGTCATGTATTTTGATGGCGCCTTCGCGCACCAGGGCGCGGGGGCTGGAGCAGTGCTCGTCTCGCCCACTCAGGACAAGCTTTACTACGCCGTGCAACTCTGCTTCCAGCAGGGCGAGAAGGTCTCCAACAATATCGCAGAATACGAAGGCATCATAGCTGGCCTGAAGGCCGCGGCGGCTTTCGGAATGAGGCACCTTAGCGTAAGGGCGACTCGCGCCTCCTCGTCAACTTCTCCAACAAAGTGTACGAGCCGAAGGATGAGCACATGGAGGCCTACCTTGCGGAGGTGCGCAAGATGGAACAGCAGTTCTCCGGCCTGGAGCTGCAGCACGTGCCCCGCGGCACCAACAAGGAAGCCGACGACATTGCCAAAAGAGCCTCCAAGCGACAACCGCAAGAACCGGGCGTCTTCGAAGAACGACTCTTCAAGCCGTCGGCCACGCCTCCTCTTTCAAGCACAACTCAGCCTCGGGAGGAACTCCCACAACCCCCGGCCACGGGAGCCCCAGCTTGTGGCCCAACCTCAGGAGCTCGGCTACTCTTGGCGCTCGAGCCCAAGGAGGAATGCTGGACCAAGGAATTCAAGGAGTACCTGATGCACGGGACGCTGCTGGAGAAGGAAGAAGACGCAGAGCGCGTGGCCCGACAGGACACGGCATACCGCATTCAAGACGGCGAGTTGTACAGGAGACGGCCGAACGACGTCACGCTGCGCTGCATCTCTAGCGATCAAGGAAGGGACTGCGGACATCACTCATCGTCTCAGACCCTCGTCGGCACGGTGTTCCCCAGCGGATTCTATTGGCCCATAGCACTCAACGATGCAGCCGAGGTGGTAAAGTCTTGTGTCGGATGTCGGATGTGAAGCTTGCCAATTCCACGCCAAGCAGATCCATCAACCTGCGCAGGGCCTCCAAACCATTCCGCTCACGTGGTCGTTCGCGGTCTGGGGGCTGGACATCTTGGGCCCGTTCCCACGAGCGCCAGGGGGCTACCGCTATCTCTACGTCGCCATCGACAAGTTCACCAAGTGGGCGGAAGTGGAAGTCGTCCGTACCATTCCATCCAGCTCTGCTATCAAGTTCATCAAGGGCCTCGTGAGCCGCTTTGGGTTCCCAACCGCATCATCACAGATAACGGCTCGCAGTTTACTAGTAACCTCTTCAAAACCTACTGTGCTAACCTTGGAACGCAGATTTGCTATGCTTCAGTGGCCCACCCCAGGAGCAATGGTCAAGACGAACGCGCCAACGCTGAGGTCCTGAGGGGCCTCAAGACCAGGACCTTCAAGAAGAAGCTAGAGGCCTGCAGCAAGGGCTGGCACGACAAACTCCAGTCCGTGTTGTGGTCCATTCGTACCACTGCAACCAAGCCAACGGGCGAGACTCCGTTCTTCCTCGTCTATGGAGCTGAGGCGGTCCTCCCTCACGAGGTCAAGCATCGCTCCGCATGGGTCCTAGCGTTCGACAAAGCGCGCCAGGACGCCACGCGGGGGATGGACCTCGTGCTGGGGGAGGAGCACCATCGAGAAGTCGCGCTAAGGGCGGCAAGGTACCAGCAAGCTCTGCGACGGTGCCATTGCCGCAACATCCGCTCCAGGACGCTCAAGGTAGGCGACCTCGTCCTAAGGCGGGTCCTCTCCAGGGAAGGGATGCACAAGCTTTCGTCCATGTGGGAGGGCCCGTTTAGGGTCGTTCATGTCTCGAGGCAGTGCGGTGCGCACGGAGGCGAGATGGGACACCCATCCGAGAATGCAGAACATCCGGCACCTCCGGAAGTTCTATCCATGAAGCAAGTCCCGAGCACGAGAAGCAAGGCCCGAGCCCGATAAGAAAGGCCCAGAGCACATAAAGAAGGCCGGTGCACATGAAGAATCGCCGCCCGTGACACTCTCACGTAATAATGAGTGGGGCTGTACACGCCCCAGAGTCTCAGGAGCGCCGGCCTCAGGCCCTGGGCTCCCTCCCACGCCTTGTGGACAGCACTTAGCTCTGCGCTGGCGAGAAGACTTGAAGACTAGATTAGGTGCCGGACGCGGCTTTTCATTTGCTTTCCACGGTTGGCTTTCTTTTCCTTAATCAGAGTTTCTCTTGGTGTTCGTTGCTGATTTGGTTCCCCAGCCTTTTACCGCTTTTCGGCTCTAGTTTGCTCTTGTTCTCTCTCTCGCGTACCTCGCAAGGGGGCTAGGCAAGTGCCCTCGCGAGCATTTCTCTTCTCTTTGCCTTCTCGCGAGCTACCCTCGTTCGAGCCTGGAAGCTGGCACACCTCTCCTAAATCTGTGGCCCTCGGGTACCGCGATACAAGGCGCCAAGTCGAGGCTTGGCTGGACGGCAAATCCTTTGGTACACCCCCTAACGAATTTTTTGTTGCAGTTTCCGAGCAACACGGGTACCGCGCAAGGGAAAGGGTTTCCTAAATGCGCCAGGTTAAGTTATCTTTGTGCAAAATAACAACACGGCATGAGAACGACTTGCACAATGCATTAACCAAAGAACCACAGTTCGATACACGCCCCTCTGGGCCCATACTGGATTTCGCTTTCTGATGCAGGAAAGAAAGAAAAAGCTAAGCAAAGTAACGTTGCAGCAGTCCGTGGATGCGGGCCCTTGGCGACGCCCCAAGCCTAGCCGGACCCCACCTCGCGCTTCACGGAGGCGCGACGGCGAGATGACCCGCTTCCTCCTTCGAAGCAGGCGTGGCGACGTGGCGGCTGATCGTAGCCACCGCTGCTGGAGCTGTCACCAGAGAAAGAGCCGCCGTAGCTGGAGGAGACGCGGCCGTTACCAAAGGCAGGCTCGCCCTCGTCCTCATCGCGACCGTCACCAAGGCCAAGCACCTCCTCGCTGTCGTTCGCCTCGGGGCAGCACCCGACGCGGCGACCATCCTCCCCGAACACCCTTACATAGAGGGTCGACTCACCATCGTACCTGAAATAGAGGGTGCATCGCCTGCCCAGGCCGCGCGCGCGGGCGAACGTCTGCCAGCCATGGGCCAGGGCTATGTTGCCCGCGGCGGAGGTCTCGACCGTGACCCAAGAGGCCCTGCTGCACAGCCATCCGCCTGCAGCTAGAGCCCGCCCGGACCAGAGGCCGGCAGCTCGCCGGCGAAGAAGCGCAGAAGTTGGAGCCGGTTGCCGGCCAGGCTCTCCGACCAGACAACGAACTCCGGCGACACCTCAGCAGAATGGAAGTGCGGGCGGGGAGGCCATGCCACCATCGCGCGCCTCCCCTCATCGGCTGGACTACCACGGATGGGACGATCCTTGCCGCGTGCCACGGCGCCACCTTGACGGTGGGCCACGGCGAAGTCATGGCGTGCTATGCGGACGGCAGCGGCCACGCTTACGCCCGGAGCCAGGGGCCCTCGCGAGGGGCCTTTCCTTTCTCGATGGCAGAGAACTTCTTTCGTGGCACCATCGATGGCACTGTCAGCAGTGGACCAAGGAGGACGAAGCAAGCAAGCAAGGAGAAGGTGGGCAATGGGGGCTCCGGCCCCTCTCCCCATTTATAGCGAGAGAAGGCCAACCGGCGTCTCCCACGATCGCAGGTAATGATGGTTTTCCTTGCATGTCGCAGGGACTCGTCAAATCGTGCAGTTGCTGAGGCAGCGTGGGGAAGCGGAGACGCCCACGTCCAATCAACCGCCACGTGTCGATCGAGGCCGCATGCTTTTGGGGCCCGCGGCGCTCCGAACTTGACCCTTGGCTTCACCGCGAAGCCAAGCCCGATCGCACCTTGGGCCCGGGGGCTACTGTGAACGGGGGTCCCCAGACTTGCTTGCATGTGGCCCACGGCATGGCTAGGCAGCGGGCCGTACAGCCCATCTTCATCAACAAGGCATCCAAGACCCTCGTGAGGGTCCAAGCCTCGCGAGGCGGATGACACAAGACTTCCTCTAGAGTGGCCTAGCCAGGCGGCCTCACGAGGAGCGGAGATATCAAGGCGGGGCAAACCTCGCGAGACTCTCGTGACGTAAGCCATGACGAACAGTGCCAGGCGGGCGCGAGAAGGGCGCCAGTGCGCACAGCGTCGACATTTCCTCTTTGGTGCTAAGGAGGCAAGCGCAGACGAAGAGTATCGAGGCATCAGGCAAAGGTTGCCATATTGGTGCAAAAAGACCAAGACCAGGAGGACAGCAAGGCGGAGGTCATCGTGGAGCCCAAGACGGTGTCACCCCAGGGCCTTTTTGCAGGTGAAGACCACTTTTGTCAGGATAGCTTGTACTAGCTGTCCCCCTTCAAATTTGCCCGCCGTTGTTGGCTCCCTTCCCGCTCAACATTTGGGAAGAGGACCAGGGCCTATATAAGTAGAGCTAGCCACCATAGTAGATGCATCTGATCCGAGCTTGATCCAACAGATCGAGAGCCTAGTCACAAGAACACCTCAACCTCAAGAGGTTGTTCTTCCCTTGTATTGTTCATCATCAGCCCAAGAGGCAATCCACCACCACCACACTGTAGTAGGGTATTACACCACAACGGTGGCCCGAACCAGTATAAACCTCATGTCTCTTTCTGTGTTGTGAGTTTGTCGAGTTCGTCCGCAAGATCTTAGTGAGCTAGAGCATAGATCGGTAGGAGGGAAAGACTTCGCGCGCACCCCATTGTTCCTTCTTGTGGACGAGGAGCGGTCGGGGTCGAGAATCCTTTGAAGATTAAGTCTCCTCGGATATCGGTGACGTAATTCAGATTTCCGGACCTGATCTGATGACCAAGGGCGTAACTATCGATCTATTCAAGGTGGCCAATTGAATTGGCACGCAGAGCGAAGCCGCCAAACACAAAAAGTTGACCAGGGGGAAGTTTCCCCGGAAACAGCATCGTTGTTGATGATCGAACGAGCCATTGAACCTTCTGGTGACGACACAGTGGAACTCTCAATGAAAGCACCAATGTCGGTGTCAAAACCGGTCGATCTCGGGTAGGGGTCCCGAACTTTGCGTCTGAGGATCAAAGGTAACAAGGGACACATGGAACACGATGTTTACCCAGGTTCGGGCCCTCTTAATGGAGGTAAAACCCTACGTCCTACTTGATTATATTTGATGAGTATAAGGGGTTACGAGAGTTGATCTACCTCGAGATCGTGATAGCTAAACCCTAGAAGTCTAGCTTGTATGAATTCTGATAGCCTCTACGGACTAAACCCTCCGGTTTATATAGACACCAGAGGGGCCTAGGGTCGTAAAAGTCGGCTTGCAGAAGAAGGAAATTACATATCCGGATGCCAATCTTGCCATCCACACATAGGAGAGTCCTATCCAGACATGGGGGAAGGTCTTCTACCTTGTATCTTCACGGCCCATCAGTCCGGCCCATATCACATAGCCCGGACACCCGAGGACCCCCTAATCGAGGACTCCCTCAGTCGGTATCTTCCATGCTAAGTGGGTTATTCTCATGATGAGTGTTTATTCACTCGTCCTTGCACGAGAGGGGCGATAATAGGGATTCCCAGTCCCGAAATAAAAAATTGCAAATAATTAAACAAAACTCCCCCAGGATTGATGTTGGTATGGACGGTACCCGTGGATTCGGCTAGCCGTGGAGTGTGTTTCTTGGCGGAAGGGGGAGTAAACCTTTACTTTTATCGCTTGGGAAACGCCACTAATGTGTTTAGCATGGAAGATATTGATAACTTTCGATCGTGAAGTAAACAGGAAGGGTGCACTTCCCAAAATTTCATTTATCTCTATTTTAAAAACTTTGAGCTCTGGCACCGCTGCAAATCCCTGCTTCCCTCTGCGAAGGGACTATCTATTTACTTTTCCGTTGAGTCCTCACCTTATCAAATAAGCGCCTGATCTAAGAGCACTATTGTCATCCTCATGCATTGTGTATAGATAATGTTGGATGCATCATGACTGGATCTTTTCTACCATGAATTACAATATTAATTTAGTCGCTGCTTGAACTTTGGAGGTGCTCTGCATTTATGTGTTGCGCTCTTAGAAAAGGCTAGCGAGATGCCACTATTATCATATTATATCATGATTGTTTTGACAAAGTGTTGGCATTTGAGATATCTTATTATTGCTCGCTAGTTGATTATGCCATTGATATGAGTTAATATAATTTTTAAGAGTTATTATTAACATGGTTAGTCATGATCTTTGCTGAAAACCAGGGTGCTACTTAAGCTTATTTACGTAAACAAGAGCAAAAGAGTTCGCAAAAGTTTTTCTTTTTCACTTTCAGTTCAACTGAATTGCTTGAGGACAAGCAAAGGTTTAAGCTTGGGGGAGTTGATGCGTCTCTGTCGTACCTACTTTTCCTAACGCTTTTCCTCTTGTTTTGGACTCTGATTTGCATGATTTGAATGAAACTAACCCGGACTAACGCTATTTTCAGCAGAACTGCCACGGTGTTGTTTTTTGTGTAGAAATAAAAGTTCTCGGATTGGAACAGAACTTTTTGGAGAATTATTTCAGAATAAAAGAAAAATACTAGAGCCAAGAACCACCGGAGCGGGCCTGTAAGTGCATCTAGTGCCACCCCTAGTTGGTTTTGGAGTATTGACGACAAACCTGGTTCAGGGACTAATGTGTTTGTGAGAATTGCAGGATAACACAGGTAGTAGTCCCTCATTGATTCGGTTTACCTACCGGAGATGACCCCTAAAAATGTACGAAGACATTGAATACAATGGTGCTATGTGAAGATATTCACATTGAAGACTATGACAAGAGAAGACATTGCTGAAGACTATGGAGCGCGAAGACTTAGTTGTTTCGTTGTTACCTTTTCTTCTTTGTTGAGTCATAGGAACCACCGTACTGTTAAGTGGGGTACCAGTGAACAAAGTTAGAGTGACTGAAGTGATGCTCAACCAAAATACTATGTCTTTGAGCGAAGACAATGAGAGCAAATCTTATCTAGAGCTAGATGAGTCAGCTTTACTTGCAGCCCAAGTCAAGCTGCCGCGTGTGTTTGAAATCTAACCGTTGGAACACGTGTCAGTTCCTTAGTGACCCAGGGTCATTTCAGACAAATCAGGTCGGGTTGCCTAGTGGCTATAAATATCCCACCCCCTACACCATAAATTGGTGGCTGCTCGGAAGTTAGTGCATGGCTTTTGTCGTTTGGGAGCAACCCACCTCGAAGCTTTTGAGAGAGAAATCCTTGCGAGGACAAAGCCCAAACACCCAGAGCCAAAGAGTGTTAGGCATCACTGAAGTCTTTCTGTCCACGTGACCTGAAGACTTGTTACACTTGAGGACTGTGAATCCTCCAGCCGGTTAGGCGTCGCGTTCTGAGCATCCAAGAGTCATTATGGATTACCGGTGAACAAAGTCTGTGAAGGTTTGGAAGTCTAACCAGAGTGATTGGGCGAGGACTGGGTGTCCTTAGCTGAAGGGGAATAAGGTGAAGATGCGGTCTTCTGTCTTGAATCTCAGGCTCCCTAACCAGACGTACAGTTGTCACAGCAACTGGAACTGGTCCAACAAATCCCGTGTCCTCAACAAGTGACTGGTTCTATCCTCTCCCTCTCCTTACTTACAGTTTGTCTTCGTGAAGTCATTGCCTGCTTGCACTACCTATTTGACTTCACTGTGTGATTACTATCATTGTTTGGCGTCATACTATCTTCCATCCTGATCTTTACTATCTAGCTGCTATTAGTCTTCGTGCTTTCACTTCATTGCATACTTGGCTATGGCTTGCATAGTGTAGTCTACCTTCCGCTGCATATCAAAAGGTTCATTTCTATTGTTTGTCTTCAAAACTCTCATGTTTTGAAGACTTTCATAAAAATCGCCTATTCACCCCCCTCTAGTCGATAACTAGCACTTTCAATTGGTATTAGAGCAAGGTACTCCCTTGTTCTGTGTGATTCGGTTTAACCACCAGGAGTTTTAGCTATGTCGACTGCAGGGATAATCAAAGTCTCCGCTGCTTGCCCCGTCTTCGATGGAACTGAATATCCCTACTGGAAGAATAAGATGCGCGTGCATCTTGAAGCCATTGATGTCGAGCTCTGGTATGTCGTCAAGAATAGCGTTCCAAAGACTAGTGAAGGTGTCACCCCTGCTGATGTCAAGAAGTTCATTCAACTGTATTCTACTGCCAAGAACATCATCTGTGATCATCTGACCAAAGGATAGTATGGCCGTGTGAGTGCTCTGGAAACGTTGAAGCAGTCTGGGACTGGCTCTCCAAGGTCAACGAAGGCGTCTCAACCCAGAGAGATCAAAGGATCAGTGTTCTTCGCAACCTCTTCAACCGCTTCAAGAGAAACGACAATGAGAATGTCCAGCTCACGTTTGACCGCCTCACTGACATCACAAATGAGCTTCGTGCTCTCGGCGCCACTGAGATCACCAAGCATGAAATCGTCAAGACACTGCTGAGATCACTTGACAGCTCGTTTGACACCTTTGCCCTTATGATACAAGAACGCCCTGATTTCAAGACACTCGATCCGTCAGACATACTTGAGAGGCTCAACACACATGAGTTCTAGCTATCTGAGAAAAGAGATATCTATGGTCCCAACTATGGTCGAACTCGTGCTTTGAAGGCAAAAGTTGTTTCCTCATCTGAAGAAGAATCATTGCAGTTACGATGATCCACGAAGACATTGGAAAGGAACATGCTATGCTTGTGAAGAGTTCCAGAAGTTCACTAAGAAGAAGGGCTTCAGAAAGTCTTCACGATCCAGCTCAAGAAATGATGAAGCTTCAACTCATGACTACAAGAAGAGAACATGTCACAAGTGCAAGAAACCTGGACACTACATCTCTGAGTGTCCACAGTGGGACAATGAGAACAAGAAGAAGAACAAGAAAAAGAGCAAGGAATATGATTCTGATGACAAGAAGAAGAAGAAATCCTCAAAGTCTTCTTCCAAGTCCTCATCCAAGTCTTCATCTCATAAGAAGAGCTCATCTGGCAAGGTTGGTGCTTTTGTTGGCAAGGAGATGGATTCAGAGGAGGAGTCTGCTTCTGAGGAGGCGGAGGTGGAGTGCGAGGAGGAGTCCGACCTGGCGTTGCAAGTCCGGCTCTAGCTACGACCCTCGTTGCCAAGTCCATCTTCAACAGAAGACAATGGCCCCTGCCACCAACGCCGATGCTAATGACAAGGGCGACCCTGCTCCCACCCTCGCTTCATGGCATGTGGTGCCAAGGTAAAATCACGCGATGCTTACTTTCAAACATCAAGTGAAGATGACTCGATTGTGAATCCAAACCCAACTACAAAACACTTGCTAAAATTGCAACCGAACAACGATGTAAAGCTATGGAACATACTCAAAAACTGTTAGACAAAAGCGATGACCTGTTGGACGCGAAATGACCCGTTCTCGGTCCTTAATTGAAGACATAAAAATCTTCATGTTAAGTACCGGGAACTTGAAAGTCATCATGAAATGCTCTCAACCACTCATGAAAAGCTTTCCTATGATTATCTTGAAGGAAGCAAGAGCTTGAGAAATTGAGAGCGGCTCATGAAGATCTTCAAAAGAGAATGAGTCACTTAGCTCAACAGATCAGTCCCGCTTCGGGAAGGATTTGAACCACCATGTCTAAAATGCCTTGGCGTGATAACGCTACTTACATTCTTTGAATGTTCTATTGCTGCCACTGTTGCAATATCTTCAACTGCTGATGTGGTGACTAACCCCTCTGCTGACGATACCACTACTACTGTTGATAAAAATGTTAGGTTGAAGACATTGCTTGAAACGGGGATATACAAAAGTCTCAAAGGGCATCAGACACTGTGCGATGTCCTCAAAAAGCAGATTATGAACTGAAACCCTAGGAAAGAGGGTGTTGGGTTCGAGAGGAAAATGAATGTTGATGGCTCCTACTGGAAGCCTGAGCAGTATCCCAAAACCACATGGGTTGCTGCAAAGGGACCTTCAGTGGATCCATCCACCTTATCTGGCTTCACTTGTGCTAACCCTATTATCATTGATGAATCCTTTGATGCAAACTATAAACTGTTTAAGAATCAGAATGGTGAAGTGTTTGCCAGGTATATTGGTACTAACTGCAGGAATGGGCCACCTATGAAGAAGATCTGGGTTCCCAAAAGTTGTCTTGAGAATCTTCCCGTGAATGTCATCATGACACCGCCTGGGAAGAAGGCAAATCCCAGACCAAAGGGTTCATATGGTCCAAAGGCTTCATACAGACAGAGGACTCACCTGAGTCACCCTAACGCCAATGTTTTGCAGGGAAATCATACTCAGACTTATGAATATGAGCGTGTTTCTTCAAACCGCTATGTTCATAAAACTAAGAACTTTTCTGCTTATTCATATGAGTCCTATTCACCTCCTGCCAAGGCTATTTGCTAGGGCTTCAAAGCCGAAGTTCTCGGATGTTGCACTTAGACTCATTGCTTCTAAGCCACCCACGAAGATGTGGGTGGTTAAGAAGAATTAACTTTCTTTTGCGAGGAAAGGTCTCCAGGAAATCAAAGGCGTCGATGCTAATCTTTGGTACCTAAAACATCTTGTAGGCGCAAGATCAAATGCCCAAATGGTCTTACTATGTATTTTGTTCTGAATCGCTTGCCAATCATCCTATCAGTCCTAATCTTGATACGAGCTTTGATAATCCTCTTGTCGTCAAATGTTTATGCTTCACAATACTCTTGGTGAAGCCTATCCCCTAACTATCTTGTAGGGTATGACACCTCATGCTTGAGAATGGATTATGGACAGCGGATGCACTAATCATATATTTGGTGATCGAAGTCTTCTCATGGACTCAACCTTACGTCCATCGACAAGAGTCACATCACATTTCTTGACCTTTGGTAAAAGCAAGGTATTGGCTCTAGGTAGAGTTGCAATCTCAAAGGATCAGCACATGGATAAAGTGATGCTTGTTGAACCCCTTGGTTTCAACTTAATGTCTGTCTCAATGCTTTGCGACTTGAACATTATTGTGATATTTGGAAAATATCGTTGCCTTGTACTAATGGAATCTAACAAATCTCTAGTCTTTGAAGGGTACCAAAAAGATGATCTGTACATGGTAGATTTCTCAGCAGGACCACAGCTTGCCATATGTCTTCTAGCAAAAGCTTCAGAGTGCTGGATTTGGCATCGAAGGCTAGGGCATGCTGGCATGAGGAACTTGCACACTCTCGCAAAGAAGAAGCATGTCATAGGCATCGAGGGCATCAAGTTCAAGAAGGATCACTTGTGTGGTGCCTGCGAAGCTAGAAAGATGACTAGGGCCAAGCATCCCTCGAACACAATCATGACGACATCTCAACCCTTCAAGCTGCTACACATGGACTTATTTGGCCCTACTCACTACTCTACTCTCACTACTACTGCTTGTTTCTATGGCTTCGTAATTGTTGGTGATTATTCAAGATATACGTGGGTGCACATAATTATCTACAAGACTGAAGTGCAGGATGTCTTCAGACGCTTCGCCAATCGTGCCATGAACAACTATGGCGTCAAGATCAAGCATATCAGAAGTGACAACGGCACTGAGTTCAAGAACACCGGCCTCGACCTTTACTTGGATACATTGGCAATCACTCATGAGTTCTCTGCTCCGTACACACCTTAACAGAATGGCATCATGGAGCGCAAGAATAGAACACTCATTGAGATGGCTCGGACGATGCTTGATGAATATAAGACTCCAAGAAAGTTCTGGCCTGAAGCTATTGATACTGCATGCCATGTCACCAACCATGTTTATCTTCACAAGCTTCTGAAGAAAACATCCTATGAACTCCTCACTGGTAAGAAGCCAAATGTCAGTTACTTCAGAGTATTTGGTGCTAGGTGCTGGATCAAGGATCCACATCACACTTCAAAATTTGCACCAAAAGCACATGAAGGTTTTATGCTTGGTTACGGAAAGGATTCACACTCCTACAGACTCTTCAACCTCTTTCACTATAAAGTGGTTGAAAATGTGGATGTGTGGTTCGATGAGACTAACGGCTCACAAAGAGAGCACCTGCCAAATGTGCTAGATGAAGTTCCACCTAGTGAATCCATCAAGCTAATGGGAACTGGAGAAATCATACCGTCTGAAGCACAGCCTGAAGAGGAACTTACCATATCTGCACCTAATCAACCTGAAGACAATGCTCAGCCCGAAGACAATCCTCCTGATGATGACAATGATCAGCAAGAGCAAAATCTTCGTCCGGTTCATCCTCGTGTTGCAAATGAAGTACAGATTGAGAAGATAATTGATAGCATCAATGCGCCTGGTCCACTCACTCGTTCAAGAGCAACACAGCTAGCAAATTTCTGTGGGCACTTTGCATTTGTCTCAATATTTGAACCCAAGAAAGTTGCTTAAGCCTTCATGGAACCTGAATGGATTCAAGCTATACAAGAAGAGCTTCAACAGTTCAAGCTTAACAATGTCTGGGAACTTGTCAAGCGTCCTGACCCTATAAGCACAACATAATAGGCACAAAATGGATATATCGCAACAAGCAAGATGAGCATGGTCAAGTTGTTAGAAACAAGGCTCGCCTTGTTGCTCAAGGATACACTCAAGTTGAGGGGATTGACTTTGATGAAACGTTTGCTCCCGTGGCTAGGCTTGAAGCTATTCGCATATTACTAGCCTATGCAAATCATCACAACATCCTGCTGTATCAAATGGATGTGAAGAGTGCATTTCTCAACGGAAAGATTGAAGAAGAAGTGTATGTTGCACAACCTCCTGGCTTTGAAGATCCAAAACATCCTGATATGGTGTACAAGCTAAACAAGGCACTGTATGGCCTCAAACAAGCCCCTCGCGCTTGGTATGATACACTCAAAGACTTCCTGAAGAGCAAAGGCTTCAAACCTGGTTCCCTGGATCCCACACTCTTCACGAAGACATATGATGGTGAACTGTTTGTGTGCCAAATATACGTGGATGACATTATCTTCGGCTGCACCAACCAGAAATACAGTGATGAATTTGGACACATGATGCAAGAGCAATATCAAATGTCAATGATGGGTGAGCTGAAGTTCTTCCTTGGTCTTCAAATTCGTCAACAAAGCAATGGCATCTTCATATATCAAGAGAAATATCTCAAAGCTTGCCTGAAGAAGTTTGGAATGCAAGACTGCAAAGGTTACACAACGCCAATGCCAACCAAGATTCATCTGGGTCCTGGCACCAATGGTAAAGAGTTCGATCAAAAGGTATACCGCTCCATGATTGGTTCTTTACTTTATTTATGTGCATCTAGGCCAGATATTATGCTTAGTGTTTGCATGTGTGCTCGATTCCAAGCGGCACCTAAGGAATCGCATCACTTAGGCGTGAAGCGAATTCTTCGATATTTGGCTTACACCCCAACATTAGGATTATGGTATCCAAAGGGCTCGAGTTTGATCTAGTTGGATTCTCGGATCTTGACTATCTTTGGTGACATGGTGGATCGCAAGTCTACATCAGGCACATGTCACTTTCTGGGACAATCACTTGTTTGTTGGTCTTCAAAGAAGCAGAACTGTATATCACTCTGCACTGCTGAATCTGAATACATTGCTGCTGGATCTTGCTGCGCTCAGCTTCTATGATGAAGCAAACACTCAAGGACTATGGCATCCATCTGAAACAAGTACCACTCTATTGCGACAATGTAAGCGCCATCAAGATTGCCAACAACCCAGTTCAGCACTCGAAGACAAAGCACATTGAAATTTGTCATCACTTTCTCAGAGATCATGTCATGAAGGAAGATATTGATATCATACACGTCAACACCGGAAGAGCAATTGGCGTATATCTTCACAAAGCCCTTGGATGAGAAAAGGTTTTGCAAGTTGCGGTGTGAGCTAAATATCTTGGAATCCTCGAATGTCCTGTGATCAGGCACACATCCTAACACTTATGCATGTTGATAACTTAGATGTGCAACACATGAAGTAATGTATGTCTTCAACCAATGAAGAATTACACTCTGAGTGTGAATACATTAATGTGTAATTCGACTTCGGAGCGCCACGATAATTTTGCATCGTGTCTGGGTCTAATACTTCCTATACTGTGGGTAACGCCACCACCAAATTCTTCTTTTTGAAGTGTTTTTCTCATGGCGTTACATTTGCTATGTCTTCACATTTGGTTTGTCTTCAATATCAACATGACTTCATGTTTATCTTCACAATGTTGATTTGGTCTTATTCTGATATATACATATATTAGTGTCCTGTCCTCTACAGCATTCACTTATAGCTATGTCTTCTCTTTTGAATCTTTTGAACTAAGTGAATGTGATCGGACCCTAAACTCTCTATGCTTTCTACCTCAAACTCTATCTATCCAAATCATATGCATTCTGTTGAAACTGCCGAATGTCTTCTCTGCGTCCTTGTCAGCAGAAGATACAGAGACAAACATTAAATCTGTTTTAAATGCTCAATTCTTATTGCCTGAAACCCGGAGAAGCCGGAACGACCACCCGACAGTCCAGGCGTGCGTGGGAACATGGGACAACTCCCAATGTGTTGCATGTTCGCCACGTGTCCCTCAGATGTGAACCGCCAGGGGCACCTGCATAATTGCGTTGTGTCATCCCTATCCCTATAAATGCACATCCCATCGCGGTCAAAACACTTCTTCCACCTCTCCACCTCAACAAACCCTAGCGCCACCGCTAGCTCACGACGACGCCGGCGATGAAGCGCGTAGCTGCTGCAACCTCACCTATGCCATCTTCACGCCGGCTGCGGACATCGTCTTCTCCGCCGCCGCCGTAGGTGTCCTCCATCGCCAAGTTAGGGCACGGAAGATCGAACTGCTCGGCCTCATCTTCTACTCCGTCTAGCAGTTCATCGTGTGGTATATTAAAACTCTCTTTTTACCGTCTTTTTGATCCTAAAGATTCATCCATTCTACCAAAAGTGGTTTCTGCCTCCACAAATTTGGATCTATCTTGTTCTGCATCTCATATGATGCCAAGTATATTCACTTATGCTTCACACGTAGTTAGATTCCTCACTTGTACTTATTCTTGAATTCGTACAAATCTGGAACCAACTCTCAACATATAAGTGAATGTCTTAGCGCTATGAGGTCAATGTCTTCTTAACTGATTTATCTTCAAAATCTTCTGAGGATGCATATGAACTCTTCCCCTTCCCTCGCATCTCTAATGTTGTCACAGGTACATGTCCATGGGAGAATCCCTTGGTTCTCATAGTCTGCATTCATTTGCAGAATTCTTACAGCATCATATCGACTCTCCCGAAGCGGTTCTGTCGACCCGTGATGGAAGCCTTTGACAGTGTTGAAGCCATTCAGTCTGAACTTCATGGCAACAGATAAGTCAGCAAGGAAGGGTGGCAGACAGCGCCGTGGGAATACATCAAAGGATTTTCCACCATATCTCTATGAGCTGTACAAGACAGATCCAGAGGAATACTACAATCAGCGCAAAACACGAATCCAATGGATTCAAAGATATTGGGCAGAACAATGGTACAAGTACAGGTTCGTGACCCAGGAATATGCTGAGAAGAATGCCATCAAGCGACCCTGGGGAGACATCTTGTACAAAAATCTTCCACCAAGGTCCAGAGCTGAAGCCATTGATCAAGGTTTCTACCCTTGCATGGTCTGTGGACCGCAACCTGCTGATGCCGACCCATCTTCATTGCTATGGTGTCGTGACGACAATCTGTTTAAGTGCAACTTTCAGTTTGCCAAGAACTCGGCCAAAGAGAACAAGAAGTCACGGGGATTAGATTTCAATCCTAGTCCCTCTGCTCCTCATGCCGATGGCACACGCGAAGCTGAACCCAATATTTTTGGGCCCTTCTACAATCTAGAAGGTCTCATCACTCATATCATGGTTCAAGGGACTGCCGTGGATCAACCTGCAGACGACGCTGATTCTGACAAAGCGCCTGCTCCACAGAAGTCTAAGAAGCTGAAGAAACCCAAGGCTTCGAAGCCTTCCCTTGCATGAAAAGCTTCATGAGCGAAGCCTCTGGCCACTGCTCCTCCTGCACCAAGTGTGCAGTCAGAAGATATCTCACGCATCTCCAAGTCGGAGAAGAAGAAAAAGAAGCCCATGCACACCGCTGGTCCAGCTCTGACCCGCTGTTTACGAGCAATGAGAACAGCGCCATTGATCTGTCGAGTGGCGACGATCTTGCTGATGATGCTCTTGAACTGCTGATAAAGAGCAAGCAAGAGGCAGAAATCTTCAATGATTTGCCTCTCTTTGACGTGGAAGTGTTAAACAATTTCATTGATGAGTGGTTTGATACCCCCAATCTCAGCTTTGACGATCTACAACTTCCTGTTGGCCTAAGCGTCTCCTTCCATGGCGCCATTGCTCCTGAGCTGGCTCTTGCTCAGAAAATTGTTGAGCTGAAGCACAAGATCGACTATGAAAAGGCTCAGTTCAAGAAGCACATGGCCAAGCTCAGCGTAACAGACGTCCAGAACTTCAAGGTCATGCTGCATGAGCTCAAGGAAGCGTTTCACAAGAAACGTGAAGAAGCCAAAGGTTCTCGAGAGCGAATGAAGCTTCTGGCTGCAAAGTGTGTTCAAGCTTACAATGAAGCTGAGAAGCGCAAGGCACTTGGGCGTCCTAGCATCGACCCTAAGATGGCTGCCAAGCAGAAGAAGCCTACTGTGGACCAAGCTGAACCATCCAGGCGGGAAGAACCTCGCATTGTCTTTCCCGCAAGTATGACAGGCGTGAAGCCTAAGGTCCCCACAGTGGCTTCAGAGCTTCAGAAGACAAGGGCAGCTGAAGCCAAAGCCAGAAAGCGCAAGACCAAGAACACCACTGACGATGCTCCACCCACCAAGAAGCACAAGACCAAGAAGAAAGATCGGGCTGCTCCCATAGAGCCCCTTATCGTTGAGCCAATTTCTGTTGCTCGTCCTGCATCTGCACAACAAGAACGTCGTTTGATAGTTCATGAGCCTGCTTCCCCAGAGGCTCCTGAAGCTGAAGACATTCCATCTGTTGACCCCACCGCAGCTGAAGACATTGGTCAACACGAAAATGTAGAAGATGATGAAGTCATTCCTCAGATCGAGCACAATGCGGTATCATCGCTGTTCTTCTGAGCAATGAACTCATCAAGATTGGTCGATCCTTTGACGCCAATTGCTCAGGATGATTCATGGGCTGATCACCCACAAAACTCACCCCGTGAAGAAGAAACACCAACTACTCCCCCAACTCAAGTCACCGCTCTGGTGCTTGAAGATGATGACTTTGAGGCCCAACCTACTCCATCTCCACAAGAGTCGCCAGCTTTCTGCAGGCTTCGTAAGGGACCAAAGCCTCAAGTCACTTTGTCGAGTGTTCCAGAAGGAGAAGAGCGTCAATCGGTATCACGCCAAGTATTTCCTGAAGCCTCTCCAACCGTGAACAACTCCGAGTCTGAAGCCAACGCGGCTGAAATATTCCCGCTGCATCAGCCGATGACCAAGAAGAACCAGGAATTGAAGAAGATCGTGTTGCTACACCCCCAACCAACCCTGAAGTTGTTCTCAAGGAGAACGTGTCCGACCCTCCAGCTACTCAAGTGGAGGTTAACAATACTGAGGCGGCCACCAACACCAACACTGAAGCCAATGACGTTGTCATGGCTGAAGCCAATAATGCACTGAAGTTAATGTGGTGCTGAAGTGATCGCACAAGCCAATCTTTTGCACCTGAAGCAAATCTGCAGCCTGAATTAATGCCAATGCCACTGCTCCAGTACCGCCTCCAAGGCCACACACTATCGAGCAAGCATACAATTATGGTCAGTTGGTCACTGTCATATGGCCCATTCTGGTTCCTCCTCCTGCTACTGGTCCGCAATTTGGCTATCATGTCGAGCACAGGCCTCAGGTCTAGAAGCCAAAGCCAAGACTGCCCAGGTTTCTAGGTACTGCCACTTCACCAGGGCCCTTCAATGCAAATGGCTTCATTGCGCACAACACTTTCTTCGATAGCGCCAAGAACCCCTATTCCAAGCCAAGGATTTCATCGATCGTTCTCGAGCTATCGGCCGGCAGCCTACTACTCATGTGTTCTCTATGATCAAGGGCGCATCTTCCCTCATATGCGTCTTGACTGTGAAGCCATTCTTTGGATTGCCATGCCTTGAAGAAGCCCTTGATTGCTTCCGTGATGCTGGATTGCTGAATTTTGTGACTGATAAGGAGCATTGGAATGAAGAGCTTTTGCTACAATTCTATGCCACCCTCCACATTCGCAACTACAACAGGGATCCGAAGACATGGTTCCTTGAGTGGATGACAGGCAACGTACATCATGAAGCTAAAGCTCTTGACATTATTGAGCTCATTGGTCTGCCCACTCCAGGTGAACTATATGAACCTGGTTGTTAGCTTCACCGCAATACATTGGAGAGCATCTTTCAGAAGCCAGAGCCCAATATGAGCCAAATGCTAAGCATGATGAAGCCTCTGCCACATGACACTGATTACCCAAAGGAGTTCTTTGTTGAAGACCTAGAGTATCTGCCCCGCACTATTTATCATATCATCAGGCAAACTCTATGGCCTGTCAAAGGACATTCTTCAACGGCGAAACTTGAAGGAGCAATGAAGACTTTAGTCTTTTATATCTTCAACGGCATCAGCTTCAATGCTCAAGACTTCTTTATCAAGCAGTTGGCTGCATCAGGCTCTGATCTCTTTGGACTGAAGTTCTACGCTCCATGGGTTATGCGCCTCATCAAGCTTCATTCAGCTGTCAACTATCAGCCCTTTGCTTGCAACCATCTGATCTTTCTGCCAGAGGTTGATATGTCAGTTGAAGCCATATACCCCGAGCCTGCCAAGGAGCCTGTTTGTCTTCACAATGCTGATCACCAAAGCTTCACACAGCCCATTGAAGGAGTCCATGCCGTCACCCGCGTTTATCCTTTGGCTGGCAATACACGCTTACCTCACCGTGCTCAAACTGAAGCCACTGAAAGCACTATTGCTCAAAGGCCTCGGAAGCGATCTCGTGTTCTCAATGACCGAGAGCTTCTCATTCTTACATCGAAGCAGGATAAGCATCACTTCTGGCTGAAGCGGCAGATGCAAAGCCTCTTGGTGGACGTCAATCGCATTTGCAATCTTGCCACCAAGAATGACTTTGTTACACATGAAACCTATAGGAGGTCATGGAAGTGTTTGACATTGCTGAGTGCTGAAGCAGATCTTCAAGGCGATGGCTTCACTGAAAGATTTAAGTTTGACTCCACTCCTCCAAGGAATGATGTCTTGCGTCGAACTCCCTCTCTTGAAGACTCTGATTATTCCTCCTCGAGCAAAGTGAATGCAGTCATAGATGATCAAGATGATGCTACCTCACCACCTCCAACTTCAGCGTGTCGACCTTTGCACCAAGTTCTTCTGCACCGCCAAACCCCGGCGCCGACCCTGCAGCTTCTCCTACTCCTTCTGGGAACGAGTAGAGGCTCTATGTCTTCAAACCTTTTTGGTACTTACTGACAAAACGGGGAGAAGCATATGAGTTGATAGTCTTCAAGCGGGTCCATATGGGTGGTTGCTTTATATTTTGCCCAGTGTTTACAACTCTTGCTTTTGATACATTTGGTTCTTTGAGTTGTAACACTTAAACTTGATGGTCGTCTGCTACTTGTTTGCTATTCTGTGATGCGATGATAAATTCCGCATGTGCGATGATAAATCCCGCACGAAGTCAAATTGCAGACATCCATTTTTCATTATGCATGTCATTATCTTCGTTATATCAAATCATGCATGATGAAGTGTCTTCATAAGTTGAAGAGATTCTCCACAAGTACAACCTGCCATGTGCATTTGCATTCCAAAAGCAAATTACTTATATGCACATCTTCAGGGGGAGCCTTTTGCTACTTATGAAGACAATACCTAAATCCTTTACAATTTCACATACTTTTATCCCGTTGAAAACTTCAACCAGTTTGTCATCAATCACCAAAAAGGGGAGATTGTAAGTGCATCTAGTGCCACCCCTAGTTGGTTTTGGAGTATTGACGACAAACCTGGTTGAGGACTAATGTGTTTGTGAGAATTGCAGGATAACACACAGGTAGTAGTCCCTCATTGATTCGGTTTACCTACCGGAGATGACCCCTAAAAATGTATGAAGACATTGAAGACAATGGTGCTATGTGAAGATATTCACATTGAAGACTATGACAAGAGAAGACATTGCGTGAAGACTATGGAGCGTGAAGACTTAGTTGTTTCGTTGTTTCCTTTTATTCTTTGTTGAGTCATAGGAACCACCGTACTGTTAAGTGGGGTCCCAGTTAACAAAGTCAGAGTGACTGAAGTGATGCTCAACCAAAATCCTATGTCTTCGAGCGAAGACAATGAGAGAAAATCTTATCCAGAGCTGGATGAGTCAGCTTTACTTGCAGCCCAAGTCAAGCTACCGCGTGTGTTTGAAATCTGACCGTTGGAACACGTGTCAGTTCCTTAGTGACCCAGGGTCATTTCGGACAAATCAGGTCGGGTTGCCTAGTGGCTATAAATAGCCCACCCCCTACACCATAAATTGGTGGCTGCTCAGAGTTAGTGCACGGCTTTTGTCGTTTGAGCGCAACCCACCTCCGAAGCTTCTGAGAGAGAGAAATCCTTGCGAGGACAAAGCCCAAACACCCAAAGGCAAAGAGTGTTAGGCATCACTGTAGTCTTTCTGTCCGCGTGACCTGAATACTTGTTACACTTGAGGACTATGAATCCTCCAGCCGGTTAGGCGTCGTGTTCTGAGCATCCAAGAGTCATTGTGGATCGCCGGTGAACGAAGTCTATGAAGGTTTGGAAGTCTACCTTGAAGACTTACCAGAGTGATTGGGCGAGGACTGGGTGTCCTTAGCTCAAGGGGAATAAGGTGAAGACGCGGTATTCTGAGTTGAATCTCAGCCTCCCTAACCAGACGTACAGTTGTCACAGCAACTGGAACTAGTCCAACAAATCATGTGTCCTCAACAAGTGACTGGTTCTATCCTCTCCCTCTCCTTACTTACAGTTTGTCTTCCTGAAGTCATTGCCTGCTTGCACTACCTGTTTGACTTCACTGTGTGACTACTATCATTGTTTGGCGTCATACTATCTTCCATCCTGATCTTTACTATCTAGCTGATATTAGTCTTCATGCTTTCACTTCATTGCATACTTGACTATGGCTTGCATAGTGTAGTCTACCTTCCGCTGCATAACAAAAGGTTCATTTCTATTGTTTGTCTTCAAAACTCTCATGTTTTGAAGACTTTCATAAAAATCGCCTATTCACCCCCCCCTCTAGTCGATAACTAGCACTTTCAGGGCCCTTGGGTGAGCACAACCCACCAGGGTGCCCCCCCCCCTCCAGGCGCGCCTAGGTGGGTTGTGCCCTCCTGGTGGCCCCGCAGACCCTGATCTCCATAAATACCTATATTTGGAGAAAAATGAGGGAGGAAGAATTATCGCATTTCATAATACGAAGCCGCCGCCATATCCTATTCTACAACGGGAGGCCAGATTTGGAGTCCGTTCAGGGCTCCGGAGAGGGGGATCTTCGGTCCTCATCATCACCAACCCTTCTCCATCGCCAATTCCATGATGCTCCCCACCGGGAGTGAGTAATTCCGTCATAGGCTCGCTGGTCGGTGAGGAGTTGGATGAGATTCATCATGTAATCAAGTTAGTTTTGTTAGGGCTTGATCCCTAGTATCCATCATGTTTTGAGACTGATGTTGTTATAACTTTGCCATGTTTAATGGTTGTCACTTTGGGCCCGGGTGCCATGATTTCAGATCTGAACCGTTTATGTTATCACCATTATATCTATGTTCTACATCTGATCTTGCAAGTCATATTCACCTATTACGTGTTATGATCCGTAAACCCCAGTGTGACAGTAATTGGGATACTTTCCGGTGATGACCGTAGTTTGAGGAGTTCATGTATTCACTATGTGTCAATGCTTTGTTCCGGTTCTCTATTAAAAGGAGGCCTTAATATCCCTTAGTTTCCTTATGGACCCCGCTGCCACGGGAGGGTAGGACAAAAGATGGCATACAAGTTATTTCCATAAGCACGTATGACTATTTGCGGAATACATGCCTACATTATATTTCTGAACTGGAGCTAGTTTTGTATCACCCTAGGTTATGACTGTTATATGATGAATATCATCCAACGAATCTACCAATCCAATGACTATGAATTTCCTACATATTGATCTTGCTAAGTTAATACAACTGTTGTTACTGTTTCACTTGCTACGAAATTACTACTATCATTGTTACCATTACTATTGCTACTACCACTATTATCAAAACTATCATATTACTGTGCTACTGATCACTTTGCTGTAGATAATTAATCTCCAGGTGTGGTTGTATTGACAACTCAGCTGCTAATACTTGCAAATATTCTTTGGCTCCCCTTGTGTCGAATCTATAAATTTGGGTTGAATACTCTACCCTCGAAAACTGTTGTGATCCCCTATACTTGTGGGTTATCAGCCCCATGCTCCGCGATGGCGGAATGGTCGAATCGCGACCATGCCCATGCCCAAGTTGAATCCCCATGCTCTGCACTGGCGGAACGGTCGAATCGCAACCATGCCCACGCCCAAGTGGAAGCCCCATGCTCCGTGCTGGCGGAACGGTCGAATCGCGACCATGCCCATGCCCAAGTGGAAACCCCATGCTTCATGCTGACGGAGCGATCAAATTGCGACCATGCCCACGCCCAAGTCGAAGCCCCATGCCCAGTGCTGGCGAAATAACCAGACGAGGGTGCCCCACAGGTTGTACCAACCTCAGGCTGACCTGTGCCGGACACAGCAGCCACACCTTTTTCTAGCCTGTGTAAACCAATTTGTTTTCTTCCTTTAGTAAAGCTTTGGTTTTTGAGTCTTGCTGCGTTTTGTTGAATTTTTATCCCGTGAGCCTCGCGCACTCGTAGTCCCCCTCTTGAGCGCCACGATAGCGGGGGCTGGTCATGGTGCCTATGCTCGGATCAGTCCCAGCAGCATTGGAAACGCCAGGTGACCGGGCTCTGGCTCGCGGCCCTGCTCCCGTGCACCCCACCCCACCAAGGTCCTTGGTGTCTAATCTCCTCATGTGACGTCCATGAGCGAGCCGATGAGCGTGTGCCACTCCCCCGAGGCGAAAACATCTACGCGTGGTTCATATGTTTCCTTGCATGCTAGCTGCTTGCGCGCCAAAAGGCGGCCTCCCGAGCATTTCGCCTCAGGAGCCCTTGCTAGCCCCTGATGCCCCTCACCTCCTGCCTTGCCCAGGCATCGCGACCTTGCTTACCAGTGATGGCTGACCCTGCATGGGGGTTGTGTCCTAACGACATAGGGTGCAAAATAAAGCATAAAGGAAAAAACAATCCCCACGAGAGCACAAATGTTCATTACAACAGTAAGGGCTCGAGTAAGAGTCACTGACTTCACGCCCCCATGGGGCCACAATCGAGTATCAACTGGCAAAGAAAGGGGGCGACCTAAGGAGACGCGTCGCCACTGATGCGGCTTGAAGCTATGTTGGTATTTCCCCAAAGAGGAAGGGATGATGCAGCACAACATCGTTAGGTATTTCCCTCAGATGTGAAACCAAGGTTATCGAACCAGTAGGAGAACCAAGCAACACAACGTAAACATCCCCTGCAGATAGTTAACAAATCCTCGCAACCCGACGTGTCAAAGGGGTTGTCAATCCCTTCCGGGTACGGCGCCTCAAGATAGGCAAACGGACTGAGATAAATCGTAGTAGATTGATAGATCAAACGCCAAATAAAATAAATAAGAATAAAACACAGCAAGGTATTTTTGTACTTTTGATTTAATAGATCTAAAAATAAAAGCAAAGGAAAATAGATCGCAAAGGCAAATAATATGAGAAAGAGACCCGGGGGCGTATGTTTCACTAGTGGCTTCTCTCGAGCAAATAGCAAATGGTGGGTGAACAAATTACTGTTGGGCAATTGATAGAACTTCAGATAATCATGACGATATCCAGGCAATGATCATTACATAGGCATGACGTCCAAGATTAGTAGACCGACTCCTCCCTGCATCTACTACTATTACTCCACACATCGACCGCTATTCAGCATGCATCTAGTGTATTAAGTTCATGGAGAAATGGAGTAATGCGATAAGAACAATGACATGATGTAGACAAGATTTATCTATGTAGAGATAGACCCCATCGTTTTTTTAGTAGCAACGATACATACATGTCAGTTCCCTTTCTGTCACTGGGATCAAGCACCGTAAGATCGAACCCACTACAAAGCACCTCTTCCCATTGCAAGATAAATAGATCAAGTTGGCCAAACAAAACCCAAATATCAAGAGGAAATACGAGGCTATAAGTAATCATGCATAAAAGAGATCAAAGAAACTCAAATACTTTCATGGATATAAAAAGATAGATCTGATCATAAACTCAAAGTTCATCGATCCCAACAAACACACCGCAAAGAGTTACATCATATGGATCATCAAGAGAACATTGTATTGAGAATTCTGTGAGAGAGAGGAAGCCATCTAGCTACTAACTACGGACCCGAAGGTCTACAAAGAACTACTCACGCATCATCGGAGAGGCATCAATGGAGGTGGTGAACCCCATCCGAGATGGTGTCTAGATTGGATCTGGTGGTTCTAGACTCTGCGGTGGCTGGATCAGTATTTCGTCGACTCCCCTAGGGTTTTGGGAATATTGGGGTATTTATAGAGCAAAGAGGCCGTCCGAGGGGCACCCGAGGTGGGCACAACCCACCAGGGCGCGCCTGGGCCTCCTGGCGCGCCCTGGTGGGTTGTTCTCTCCTCGGAGCACCTCCCAGGTGCAGCCAGGGCCCATTATGTGTCTTCTAGTCCAACAAATATCTGTAAAGTTTTGTTGCCTTTGGACTCTGTTTGGTATTGATTTCTTGTGATGTAAAAAACATGCAGAAAACAACAACTGGTACTTGGCACTGTGTCAATAGGTTATTACCAAAAAATGATATAAATGAATATAAAATGATTATAAAACATCCAAGATTGATAATATAATAGCATGGAACAATCAAAAATTATAGATACGTTGGAGACGTATCAGCATCCCCAAGCTTAACTCCTACTCGTCCTCGAGTAGGTAAGTGATAAAAACAGAATTTTTGATGTGGAATGTTGCCTATCATGTCATATCATATTTCTCTCTTTGTAGCATGGACATTTGGACTTTTATATTGTTTAAATCTATAGTCTAGTTTTGACATGATAATTTAAGTACTCAAGCATATCAACAAGCGACCATGTCTTTTAAAATATCAACGCTAAAATAAGTTACCCCTATCCCATTATGCTCAAACATTGATCCATTCATGAAACACACTCGCATATTAGCTACACCCAATACTTAAGTACGATCTTATTGCCTCCTAGTTGGTGCTTTTGTAAGAGAAGATGGAGACTCAAATTAAAAAATAAAAATTGCATAAAGTAAAAGAAAGGCCCTTCGCAGAGGGAAGTAGGGATTTGTAGAGGTGCCAGAGCTCAAAGCGAAAAACTTAGAGATAAAAACATTTTGGGAGGTTTATCCTTCCCACCAATGAAAACGACTTAGAGTTCCCAACAATTTCCTTGCTAGGTATATCATAGGCGGTTCCCAAACAGAAAATAAAGTTTATTCCTTTTTCAACCATACTTTCACTTTCCATGGCTAACCGTATCCACGGGTGCCTTCCGTACCAACACTTTCCAAGGAATTTATTATTTGACAACATAAAGTAAATTTATTTTTCATTTCGGGACTGGGCATCCCTAATATCTTTGCCTTACTCTCGTGCAATGACAAGTGAATAAACACTCATCTTGAGAATAAAACATCTAGCATGGAAAATATTAGCCACCCCTCACCGCTCCGCAAGCGAAACGAACACACAAAAAAGAAGTTGATTTTGAAAAATAGAGATGGCACATACAAATTTGCTTAGAACGGCAAAAGAATACCACATATAGGTACATATAGTGGACTCACGTGGCAAAACTAGTTTAAAGGTTTTTGGATGCACAAGTAGAGATCATATTTAGTGCAAAATGAAGGCTAGCAAAAAGATTGAGAAGCGACCAACCAAGAAACGAATAATCTCATAAGCGAGCATTAGGCATAATTAACACCGAATAATGCACCACAAGTAGGATATAATTTCATTGCATAATTAGTGACTTTCGTGCTTGCATAGGGAATCACAAACCTTAACACCAATATTCTTACTAAAGCATAATTACTCATCAACATAACTCATATATCACATCATCTTACCTCAAAACTATTACTAAGAATCAAGTTTATTTTGTCCAATGATCTTCATGAAAGTTTTTATTATATCCCTCTTGGATATCTATCACTTTGAGACTAATTTTTATGTGTTGCTTTTGATAAGCTCAAACAAATATAAGTGAAGATCATGAGCATAATTTTTCTTTCTTTCTCTCAAATTAATTTAAGTGAAGCAAGAGAGAATTTCTTGAAAATTTTACTAACTCTCAAATAAATCTAAGTGAAGCAAGAGAGCATTTCTTCAAAAAATACTAAAGCACACCGTGCTCAAAAAGATATAAGTGAAGCACTAGAGCAAGTCCATAGCTCATAAAAATTTAAGTGAAGCACAGAGAGCGATTCTAACAAGTTATGACATAATTTTGGCTCTCTCAAATAGGTGTGTCCAGCAAGGAATCAAGACGTAAAACACAAATTAAAACAAGCAAAGACTCATATCATACAAGACGCTCCAAGCAAAACACATAGTATGTGACGAATAAAAATATAGCTTCGAGTAAAATACTGATGGTCGTTAGAAGAAAGAGGGGATGCCACTCGGGGGCATCCCCAAGCTTAGTTGTTTGCTCATTTTTGGATAATAGCTTGGGATGCCAGGGCATCCCCAAGCTTAGGCTCTTCTTACACCTTATTCCTTCATCCATCGTAAGATAACCCAAAACTTGAAAACTTCAATCACACAAAACTCAACAAAACCTTCGTGCGATCCGTTAGTAAAAGAAAGCAAATCACTACTATAAGTACTGTACCAAACCAATTCATATTTTGTTTTTGCATTATATCTACTGTATTCCAACTTTTCTATGGCAAAAACTCAACAAAGAAAACCATAGAGCAATCAAAACAAGCACACAACGCAAAGAAAATAGAATCTGTCAAAACATAACAGTCTGTAGCAATCTGGCTATTTCAAAAACTTCTGGAACTCCAAAAATTCTGAAAGATTAGGACAACCTGAGAAATTTTTATATTAATCTTCTGCAAAAAGAATTGGCATTTTAGCACGCTTTGGCAAAAAATGAGAATTTTTTTCATGAGCGCAAAAGTTTCTATTTTTTAGCAAGATCAAACAACTATCACCCAAGAAGATCCTAAAGGCTTTACTTGGCACAAACACTAATTAAAACATAAAAAAGAGAATCATAATAGTAGCATAATTGTGCAAACACTCAAGAACAGAAAGCAAAAAGCAAAAATAAATTTTATTCATTGGGTTGCCTCCCAACAAGCGCTATAGTTTTACGTCCCTAGCTGGGCATAAGATTTCAACGATGCTCACACGAAAGATAATAATTGAAATACAAAGAGAGCATCACAAAACATATGACAAACATATTTAAGTCTAACATACTTCTTATGCATAGGAATTTTATAAGCGAACAAATTATCAAGACAAGGAACATCTACATATGCAAAGAAGAGGAATAAAACATTGACAATCTCAACGCAACGAGAGGTAATTTAGTAACATGAAAATTTCTACAACCATATTTTCCTCTCTCATAATAATTACATGTGGAATCATGTTCAAATTCAACAATATAGCTATCACATAACATATTCTCTACATGATCCACATGCATGCAACGTTGACACTCTTCCAAAATAGTGGGATTATCATCAAATAAAGTCATGACCTCTCCAAGCCCACTTTCATCAAAAAATTCATAAGATTGAACACTCTCCAAATATGTGGGATTATTTTTACCTAAAGTTGACTCTCTTCCAAACCCACTTTTAATATTGTCGCAAGCATATTCATCATGAGGTTTAAATAAATTTTTAAGATCATAAGAATCATTGTCACCCCAATCATGATCATTGCAATTAGTAGACATATCAAAATTAGCATCCCCAAGCTTGGGGTTTTGCATATTATTAGCATAATTTATATTAATAGAATTTATAGTGAAATCATTGCAATCATACTTTTCATTCAAGGAGCTATCATGAATTACTTCATAAATTTCTACATCACAATTTTCAGATTCACGATTCTCAAGCAAAACTTCATAAAGATAATCTAGTGAACTCAATTCACTAGCAATAGGTTCATCATAATTGGATCTTTTGAAAAGATTAGCAAGTGGATGGGGATCCATATCAATAGAATTTTAGCAAGCGAAGATGCAAGCAAATAGAAGGCACATGGCAACACAAGCAAACATGAGATCTGATGAGAAAAAGGCGAACGAAAAAGAGGGCGAATAAAACGGCAAATTTTTGTGAAGTGGGGGAGAGGAAAACGATAGGCAAATAGCAAATAATGTAAATTGCAAGGAGATGAGATTTGTGATTAGGAACCTGGTATATGTTGAAGATCCTCCCCGGCAACGGCGCCAGAAATTCCTTTTGATGCGGCTTGAAGCTACGTTGGTATTTCCCCAAAGAGGAAGGGATGATGCAGCACAGCAGCGGTAGGTATTTCCCTCAGATGTGAAACCAGGGTTATCGAACCAGTAGGAGAAACAAGCAACACAACATAAACAGCCCCTGCACATAGATAACAAATCCTCGCAACCCGGCGTGTCAAAGGGGTTGTCAATCCCTTCCGGGTACGGCGCCTCAAGATAAGCAAACGGACGTGAGATAAATTGTAGTAGATTTATAGATTGAACGCCAAATAAAATAAATAAGAATAAAACGCAGCAAGGTATTTTCATATTTTTGGTTTAATAGATCTGAAAATAAAAGCAAAGGAAAATAGATCGCAAAGGCAAATAATATGAGAAAGAGACCCAGGGGCCGTGGGTTTCACTAGTGGCTTCTGTCGAGAAAAATAGCAAAAGGTGGGTGAACAAATTACTGTTGGGCAATTGATAGAACTTCAAATAATCATGACGATATCCAGGCAATGATCATTACATAGGCACCACGTCCAAGATTCGTAGACCGACTCCTGCCTGCATCTACTAATATTACTCCACACATCGACCGCTATCCAGCATGCATCGAGTGTATTAAGTTCATCGAGAAACGGGGTAATGCAATAAGAACAATGACATGATGTAGACAAGATCTATATATGTAGAGATAGACCCCATCGTTTTATCCTTAGTAGCAACGATACATACGTGTCGGTTCCCTTTCTGTCATTGGGATCAAGCACCGTAAGATCGAACCCACTACAAAGCACCTCTTCCCATTGCAAGATAAATAGATCAAGTTGGCCAAACAAAACCCAAATATCGGAGAAGAAATATGAGGCTATAAGTAATCATGCATAAAAGAGATCAAAGAAACTCAAATACTTTCATGGATATAAAAGATAGATCTGATCATAAACTCAAAGTTCATCGATCCCAAAAAACACACCGCAAAAGAGTTACATCATATGGATCTCCAAGAGACCATTGTATTGAGAATTCAGCGAGAGAGAAATCCATCTAGCTACTAACTACGGACCCGAAGGTCTACAAAGAACTACTCACACATCATCGGAGAGGCACCAATGGAGGTGGTGAACCCCATCCGAGATGGTGTCTAGATTAGATCTGGTGGTTCTGGACTCTGCGGTGGCTAGATCAATATTTCATCGACTCCCCTAGGGTTTTGGGAATATTGGGGTATTTATAGAGCAAAGAGGCGATCCGAGGGGCACCCGAGGTGGGCACAACCCACCAGGGCGCGCCTGGGCCTCCTGGCGCGCCCTGGTGGGTTGTGCTCTCCTCGGAGCACCTCCCAGGCGCAGCCAGGGCCTGTTAAGTGTCTTCTTGTCCAAAAAAATCTCCGTAAAGTTTCGTTGCGTTTGGACTCCATTTGGTATTGATTTCCCGCGATGTAAAAAACATGCAGAAAACAGCAAATGGCACTTGGCACTATGTCAATAGGTTGGTGCCAAATAATGATATAAAATGAATATAAAATGATTATAAAACATCCACGATTGATAATATAACAGCATGGAATAATCAAAACTTATAGATACGTTGGAGACGTATCGCCCACCACCGTCATTGTCGTCGCCTTCGTTTTCCTCGGCTCCGCCCTGGTACTCGTTGCTATCATGGACGAACTGTGTGTTCAATGCCTGCATGGTCCTCCACCGCTTCCCCATGGGCACCACGAATCACCTCAGGGACGGGGGCGATTAGTGCCTCGAAGTCAAAGCAAGGGTTGGTGCGAAGGAGATGGCTGAAGACATGTGTCGATGCCTGGGTAAGGAGGTTGCGGCATTCCTCCTCAATGATTTGGCCCACCTTCTTGGCGCCCCCTTCCAGCCGCTCCACGACCTTGGTAAAAAAGTTGAGGTAGCCAACGTTGTTGGTCACAATGGGGATGGAGACGTCCTCCTTGCAGATGGAGCCCAGGGCGCAGTGAGCCCATAGCTCAAGGTCTTGGAAAATCTTGGAGCGCTCGTGCTGTCGCCCCCAAGCCTGGTTCACTTCATCCGTCGCTCGCTCCACGAGGGACGTGACGCTTCCCACTTGCTCCTAGAGCGATGCCAGCTTGGCTTCGGAGATGGCTTTGGCCCCCCAGTGTGGCCTTTCACCGCCCTTTAGGCTTCAGTCAGCGCCTTCTTGAGACCGTGCTTTAACTCCCTGCGCCGAGCATTGAAGCGGGTTTCCTGCAGCTTTAGCTTTTCGCCATGCTCCTTAGTGAGTGCTCGGCATGCACTCGCGATTTTCTCTTTGGTCTCCGTTTGGATCTTCGCTTACTTGGACGCTAGGGAGGCATTGGCCTTATCCATGCTCTGAGCAAGGGAAGCTTGAGCACAGCCACTTGGTGGTCCAGCACATCCAACCGCTCACACTCCAGACTCTACTCGGACAATGTCAGCGCGAGCTCTTGCTCAAGGGCCTTGAGGTCCGCCTCACGCATTGCCAGCCCATCCTCACAGGTAGAGTGGGTGTCTCTTCGTGCTTGGGTCTACTGCTCTAGGACAATGTTTGAGGCCAGGAACTCTTGCCCGCGGGCCTCCGCTGCTTTGCCATCGGTCCATCCTCGGCCTCTTGGAAGGCACGCTCACGAGTCTCTCTCGCCTCGGCAGCGGATTTATTGTCCCCCGAGCGGGTGGTCTCGTGCTGAAGGTGGCTTAGCTTGACAGCGACCTCAAGTTGATGCCACCTGCGCACCAGACATAGTCGCTCCTCAGCAAGGCGCGCTTCAACGTCTTGAAGCTCTGCACCGAGCTGGTTCACCATGCCGATCGCGTTCTGCAAGAGGCCTTGTAGAATCATGGTCTGGCAGCTCACGAGTGCCAGGGCCCGGTCTGGGCTGAGCCTCGCATCCACGTCCGTTGTCGCGGACTGTGAAGCCCCGGTCATGCTCGCCGGCGGCTGGGAGCTGGCCGACGCCCCTTCCACCCCTCCTGGGCGAGGCGATGCGCCCCGCTGGCTCGGTGCTCTCTCGGAGGTGGCGGGCTCCCAGGGTCGCCCCTGGCGCCGGCATGGATGGACGCGGTGGCCGACGGTTCCGCCTTTGCCGGCTCGGTGTTCACCTCAGCGGTGAGTGCTCCGAACGCCGGGGAGTGGTCCCCCGAGTGCGCCTCCAGAGGAGTCGCATGCACTCCCCCGCGCGCGGGATCATCTTCGAAAGCTGAGGGATGCCCGATCACACCGCACCCCGCGCCCCGAGCGGGCGGCGAAGAGGTTGCCCTTTGCCCAGGCATGGCTTCGGCAGCTCGGTGGTGCACACCCTCCCCGTGTTCTACGGTCGCGGTGAGCGGTGAGGGAGCGCTCGCTGGGTTCGGGGGCTCCTTCATCTTTTTGCTTGAAGAATACCTGCGAGGAGGAATAGCTCAGACACACTGGCCATGCTGGAGACAAGAAGGGCAAAGCGCTTACTCATCCCTGGCAACCCACTTACTCTTCTTCAGTGCCCCCGACAGTGTGCCGGTGTTGCTCTCTGATCGAGGCTTCCTCTCACGGCCGGCTCCGGGAAAGGATCGCGCAGCCTCGGCGTCGGCCCCCGTCCCCCTCGCGAGAGGGACATGGGAGGCGCCCCTGGCGCCCCCCCTCGGGGGCGTGAGGCCCGGAAACTGTCGTCCTGGGGCTCCTCGCGCACTCATTGCATCGGTTGTAGTGATGAACCAAAAGTATAGGGGATCAATCATAGTCCTTTCGATAAGTAAGAGTGTCAAACCCAACGAGGAGCAAAAGGAAATGACAAGTGGTTTTCAGCAAGGTAATCTCTGCGAACACTGAAATTGTAGGTAACGAGTAGTTTGATAGCAAGATAATTTGTAATGATCAAGTAACGGTAACGGTAAATAATGTGCATCAAGGTAGCTCTAACATACCAAATTTTCAATTTGGAATGTTATACATAGATCATCATTGCATACCATATTTTTGTTGCATTTTTTGCCCGATCCTAGAAATTCTACACAACTCAAGGACCCACGGAGAGAGTTGGGGATTTCGTTATTTTCATATTTGAGTTTTCTCAAATTTTGAAAATAGGATAATTTGATTTTAACTATTTTATCTTCAATTATTTCTATTACAAAAATATGAGAGAGGGAATAAAATGACTTTCCCAAAATAAAGAAATAATGAGGATTTTAATAATAAAATCAAATAAGATTTTATTTTGGAGTTTTTCGCCATTTTATTTGAATTTAGGAAAAATGTGCATTTTTCAAAATTGCATTTAGGCCCCAAATAAATGTTCATCTAGTCCGGCTTGATTTTAGAAGCTGGGGAAAATTTATTTCGGGATTTTTGGAGTCCGTTTAGTATTTCTTTCGTTTGTTTTTCTGCGTGAAATAATTATTTAAAAAAAACGAACCGCCTTACCGGGTCGTACCCGAGCGAGACTCCGCCCGGGGCAGCCTTTAAATACCCCCCGCCCCGAGCCGCCTGACCACCACCACCACCTCGCCTCGAGTCCGGGCTTAGCCTCACGCCACACCCGCGCCTCTAACCCTAACCCTAGCCCCGATTCGCCACCCGCCCACGCCTCCGACTTCACCGAGCCGCCCGAGTCCGCCGACCCCGCCGCCGAGGTTCGCCGCCGCCTCGTTTTTTGCGCCATTTTTTTATAAAAATCGATCGGTTTTTTTAGTTTCGTCGGTTTTTTTTAGTTTCCGTTCTTTTATTAGATCGGTTTTATTTTTTTCGGTTCGGTTAATTAGCGAGCGTTCGTTCGTTCGTTCGTTTTAAAGAACGTGTTCGTCAGATTGGTTCTAGTTAACGAACGTCCGTTCGTTAACCTGTTCGTCGTTTTTCTTTTTCTCGGATTTAATCCGCGATTTTTCTGATTGTGATTTTCGATCCAATTTTCGTTTTAGTATAACTTTTCGCTTGTTTATCGGAATCAGGCGATTCAAGCGCCTGGAGTTTCGTCTCAAAATCCTCTTTCCGAATAACCAACTTAAACAAGTTTTTGCTTCTGTAAAATTTGACTTAGATCCAGATTAGTAAAACGGAGTTGTTTTCTTTCCCCGTTTGAATTTCGTTGCTTCGTTTGATTTGATTCTTTTTGCAAACCGGAGTTCTTAAGTTGAACTTTCTGGTTAGATATTTTGTTTGAGTTTTACCTGTGCATTAGATGAGTACTTATTGTATGCTTGTTTGTTTGTCTGCGATAGAATACCCGGAGTGCGCCTTTGTTACTTGAGTCTCTAGGTTTCATGGATCATCGCTAAAGGCAAGTAACACTTTGATCATATCTTTTCTACTACCCAGTTTTTATGCATTAGATCAATCCTCAAACATTGCATGATTAGGATCTAATTAAATTGTGGGATGGGAAGTCGATGAGGTAGTACCTATTACCTGATTTATATTCAACCCTTTGGGAGTTCTTCTACGTTTGCTTATTATGCCATGCTATGCTAGTAGATGTGGATTGGGTGAGTGTATCCATGATAGATGTGAGATTGTTAATTAATGGTTTATTTAAGGTGGCAACTTAAACACACATCTGGGTGGATTGAGGCACATGGTTTCCATCAGGACTTGCCTGTTTTTCTTCGGACCGCCACCCAGGCTCAAAGGGATCATGAGATTATTCATACTAGAAACTTCCGTGTGCAGCCACATGCTACTAAGGGCTCTAGCATAATTGACTAAGTTGTGCGAACTCTTATGGGTAGACTAGCTGATTTAGGTGTTGTAGGTTGGTATGGTCTACCCACACGTAAGGTGCTAGCGCTTCTGAAAGACTATGTCTCGGTCATCCGTTTCTCAAACACCATGTAGTGCGAGAAATCAAACGGAGGAAATCGAGTCTTGTGGGGAAAAGTGCACAAACCTCTGCAGAGTGTATAAACTAATCATGGTTAGCCGTGTCCCCGGTTATGGACATCTTGAGTATCTAGTTCTTGGATATCATGTGAATCTCATCATGTTACTCTAATTAATATTGATTGGGTTGTTAATGAGTACTTTTAATTGGGATTGAGGATGCTGTCAACCATTCTCAATGTTCAACAACCACCATGATAGTTAAATAAATTTATTCCTTTGCAGTAGGGAAAAATTGGCTTTCTTTACGCAAAACTGTAACCATAGAGCTTTCCACCAGCCATATATGCATGTAGTATAGGCTTACTCTTTCATTATTCTCTATGTGTTACTTTGCCAAAGATATTCCATGTGATGACCCGTTTCGGGCTTTAAAGTTTCATGTTGCGACTTTTCGCATTTACGAGTAAGGTGCTTAGGTCGTGGTTCTATACTCGGTGATGCCGTTGGAGTTGATGGACTCGCTTTTCTTCCAAGCCTTTATTTGTTATCGTTATTAGATGGCCTTAAGCCATATTTATTTTGTTAAGTTCTCTCTTGAGACATTCGATGTAATAAGTGTGTGATTGCTACTCTGTTATAAATCCTTCGAGTACTGTGTGGTGTCAGCATTACTGATCCAGGGATGACACTTGAGCACAAAGATCAGACTGGTTGAGGTCTGGTCGGTAAAAAGATGGTATCAGAGCACACGCTGACTGTAGGACACGACCATTAAGCTAAAGCCCTAGATCACTACTCTCTGCTCAATTCTGACTCCTCATCTTTTCTACTCTCTTTTTTAGGATGACGGAAGCGAGGATCAAGTTCACCCAGCCGGATGAAGATACACCCTTTGGACGACACCTGAAGGAAGTCACTAAGTACCTGAACATTGGAATACCAAGCTTCACCGGGACCTACAATTCTACTTTACCCGAAGAGGAGCGCTGGAAGATTCAAGCTCAAGTTCCCGGAAGGACGTTCGCGCCAGTCACGGAGCCCATAGAGTGTGTTTTTAATGCACCAACTTGGAGTGCAGGAAAGAGCATGGCAGCTCACATAACCATGGGATGCATTGGAGAAGTTTACAAAGAATACCTCAAGGATACTATCTACCAGATTTGCGGCGCCGAGATGAACAATGGGAGATAGTTGGCACTAAGAAGGATCGATCCATTGCGACTTTCATCCAAGAGTTAAATCAGCACATTCGACGCCAGAGAACCCGGATGTCTTGTGAGACATGATGGAGTTGAAGAAAGCAAAAGCCAAGATTATCGAACTAGAAGGAGACCTGAAGGCCACTCGCAAGGACTACATTGAGGAGATTGTAGCTCTAGTGAGACAAAACGGCGATCTTAAGGAGAAGATTGAAGAACTCATGGGAAATTCAGCATCCGGAGGAGAAGATGGAGATTGCACCTGTCCAGATAACTACATCATCATCAATGACACCGATTCCGATCTTAGTGATGATGATTTCGAAGATGAAGCTGGAGCAGATATCATGGAGTCTTCATCGGAGCAGTTTTTCTAGTTGACCACCATAACAGTAGTAGAATTTCCCCCATTAAAAATTAGTTTTGGTTCCAGCACTTTGTAACGATAGATAGACCGTTGTATGCCCTTGTTTGATTTGATTGGAGTGATATTGTGTGTTTTTGTCTCATGTGCATATGGGTAGTGTTTTCTCCCTAGACCTCATTCTATTCTTAACTCTCGTCTTTTCTATAAACCCTCAGATGCCTCCGAGACGCGACCCCGGATTTGTTTTCCCGCCGGAGATCACTTTCGATTGATTCAAAGCAGAATGCCTTGATTCAAACATTGGTACAGAACCAAGGCAACAACAACAACAACAACAACAACAACAACCCACCGCCACCACCACCTGTTGACCATTTGACCTGTTTCTTAAGGCTGAATTCGCCGGTGTTTTCCGGTAGCACCGAGCCGATTGTTGCAGATGATTGGCTCTGCAAAGTAGGGAGGGAGTTGACCACTGCAGGATGTACAGACGGGGAAAGGGTGAAATTTGCCGCACATCAGCTCGAAGGACCCGCAATAGCATGGTGGGAGAATTTTACAGCCACTTACCTCAGAGACACTGCCACATGGGATCAGTTTGACAAAGCTTTCCGTCTTGCCCATGTTTCAAAGCAGGAGCTATGGTCATGAAGAAGCGTGAGTTTCGCAACTTGCGCCAAGTAGGACTGACAGTTGGCAAGATGTGGATGACTTTAGTAAACTAGCATGTTATGCCCGGATGACGTTGCTACTGACGCAGCTAAGGTGAGAAATTTCTAGAAGGACTGAACGATGAGCTGAGCATGCAGTTGATGGTAGCCACCTTCAATAACTACCAGGAGTTAGTAGACCGTGCTCTTATGATTGAAGGGAAGCAGCAGTACATTGATAAACGCAAGAGAAAGTATGGACAGGGGAAGTATAGCTCTAGAGCTCAGCAGAAACTTCGCTTTACCCCGAAGCCAGGAGGGCAATTTCAGCATACTCACAGAGGAGGTAGCTCGCACAATCATAATGGCACCAAGAATGGAAACAGGAATGGAGGAAGCAATGGTCAAAACCGCACCAACCCGTCAACACCATACAAGGTAGACCTGAGCCATATCACTTGTTATAAGTGCCGTAACACTGGGCATTATGCAAATGACTGTCCAGAAGCCCAAAATGATAACGGCAATGGAAGCTCAGGAAAGAAGCTGAACCCTTTCAACAGGGGACAAGTGAACCACGTTACCGTGGAGGAGGTTGAAGCTCAGCCGCAGCGATAATAGGTAAGTTTTTGGTTAAGGCATTTCTGCAGCTTGTTCTTTTTGATACCGGTGCATCGCATTCATACATATCAAGGGGATCTGTGGATAAGTATAAATTACCAACCCAAGCCCTTAGGTCACCCATGCTAGTAACCTCACCGGAGCAGAATATATGGCAAGTATATGGTGCGATCGATCGCCATTAAGGATTGGACACTATGTATTTCCCTCGGACCTAATAGTTTTGGAATCCCAAGGATTGGATGTGATATTAGGTATGGATTAGTTATCAAAGTATGGAGGGAATATTGATTGCGCCAGTAAGTCGATTTTTCTTACCACCCCCGAAGGAAGGAGAATCAAGTATGTATCACGGCATGAGCCGAGGAGAGCACATGTAAATTCCTTATCAGGAGTTGTGCAGGAGGAAGTACCAGTGGTAAGGGATTATCCGGACGTGTTTCCGGAAGAGTTGCCAGGCATGCTGCCGGACAGAGACATTGAATTTCTGATTGAACTATCGCCAGCACCTTTGGGCCGGTATCTAAGAGACCGTATAGGATGCCAGCCCAAGATTTGGAGGAAATTAAGAAGCAGATTAAGGAGTTCTTGGATAAAGGTTTTATTCGCCCAAGTTCTTCGCCTTGGGGATCACCGAGACTTCTAGTGGAGAAGAAGGATGGATCTTTAAGAATGGTTGTTGATTATCGAGGATTGAATGAAGTGACTATTAAGAACAAATACCCGTTGCCGATGATCAACGACTTGTTTGACCAATTGCCAGGAGCTAAGGTATTTTCCAAGATCGATTTCCGATCAGGATACCATCAGTTGAAGATTCGGGAGCAGGATATACCTAAGACGGCTTTTACCACAGTGCACGGGCTGTATGAGTATACCGTTATGTCATTTGGTCCGACTAACGCCCAGCCTATTTTATGAACATGATGAACAAGGTGTTTATGGAGTTTTGGATAAGTTCGTCGTGGTATTCATTGACGATATTTTGGTCTACTCAAAGAATGAAGAAGAACATAAGGAGCATTTGCGTTTGGTACTCGAGAAGCTCAGAGAACATCGTTTGTATGCCAAGTTCAGCAAGTGTGAGTTTTGGTTGAAGGAAGTTGGATTTCTCGGACATGTTATATCCGGAGAAGGTATAGCAGTAGACCCCACTAAAGTTGCCACGGTGACAAACTGGGAAGCGCCAACAACAGTTGGAGAGATCCGGAGTTTCCTTGGACTCGCAGGATACTATCGGAGATTCATTGAAAATTTCTCGAGGATTGCGAAGCCTATGACAGAATTATTAAAGAAGGATACCAAGTTCATATGGAATGAGGAGTGTGAGGCTAGTTTCCAAGAGTTGAAGAAGCGTTTGGTTACCTCACCAGTATTAATCCTGCCAGACCAAAGCAAGGATTATGAAGTATATTGCGACGCTTCACGTCGAGGACTTGGAGCAGTGCTTATGCAGGAGGGAAGAGTTGTTTTGTATGCTTCACGACAGCTGAAACCTCGCGAATTAAACTATGCCACGCATGATTTGGAGTTAGCAGCCGTAGTGCATGCATTGAAAACATGGAAACATTTCCTCATTGGAAATCATTGTGAGGTGTATACGGATCACAAGAGTTTGAAGTACATCTTCACAGAGAAGGAATTGAATCTCAGGCAAAGGAGATGGTTGGAGCTCATCAAGGATTATGATATGAGATTGCATTACCACCCCGGAAAGTCTAACGTGGTAGCAGACGCGTTGAGCCGTAAGAGTCATGTAAACATCGTACTGACCGGAGTTTTACCAAAAAAAATAGCCGAGGAATTTCGGGAGCTATGTTTGGAAATAGTTCCACGAGGCTATGTAGCAGCGTTGGAGATTCAATCTACTTTGATGGATAAAATCAGGGAAGCTCAAAGGACAGATAAGGAAGTTGCTTCTATTAAGGAGAAGATGAGCAAGGGAAAAGCAAAGGGATTTCGTGAGGATGAGCACGATACCTTATGGTTTGAGGACCGCGTTACGTACCAAGTGATCCGAGATTCGAAGTTGATTTTGCAAGAGGCACATGATTCGTCGTATTCGATCCACCCCGGAAATACCAAGATGTATTTGTACTTGAAGGATACTTTCTGGTGGACCGGAATGAAGAAAGATATCGCGGAGTATGTAGCAGTTTGTGATGTGTGTCAGAAAGTGAAGGAAGAACATCAGAAGCCAGCAGGATTGTTACAGCCATTGCCTATACCCGAATGGAAGTGGGATAAACTAGGCATGGATTTCATCACAGGATTACCCAGGACCCGTTCAGGCTATGACTCGATTTGGGTTGTAGTCGATCGTTTGACGAAGGTAGCTCATTTCATTCCAAGAAAGACTACCTACAGCGGTGCCAAATTGGCTAAGATATACATGACAAGGATTGTATGCTTGCGGGAGTTTTGAGGAGTATCGTGTCGGATAGAGGAACCCAATTCACCTCAAAGTTCGGAAGCGGTTGCACGAAACTTTGGGAACCAGACTGGAGTTTAGTACAGCTTTTCATCCACAGACACATGGACAAACCGAGAGAGTCAACCAGATTTTGGAGGATATGCTGAGAGCATGTGCATTGGATTATGGATCAAGTTGGGATGACAATTTGCCGTATGCGGAGTTTTCTTATAACAATAGCTACCAAACCAGTTTGAAGATGGCACCTTTCGAAGCCTTGTACGGAAGGAGGTGCAGAACCCCGCTACTGTGGGATGAAGTTGGAGACCGCCAGTTGTTTGGACCGGATTTGATTAAGGAGTCTGAACGGAAAGTAAAGTTGATTCGCGATAGGCTCAAGGTAGCCCAGTCAAGACAAAAGAGCTATGCAGATTCAAAATGCAAGGGGACTGAATATGAAGCCGGAGATAGAGTTTATCTTCGAGTATCTCCGCTTCGAGGAGTTAAGCGTTTTGGTGTTAAAGGAAATTAGCGCCGCGTTTTGTGGGACCGTACAAAGTTTTGGAGCGCATGGGAGAAGTTGCGTATAAGTTGGAACTACCCGAAGGATTTTCCGGTGTTCATGATATGTTTCATGTTTCTCAGTTGAAGAAGTGTCACGCAGAGATGGCGGATATACCACTGAGAGATACTGTGCCACTAGAGGCGATTCAGTTGAATAACGATTTGACCTATGAGGAGAAACCAGTTAAGATTCTGGAGTATGCCAGCCAAGTCACCCGCAGCAAGGTCATTAAATTTTGCAAAGTTCAGTGGAGCCACCATACTGAGGATGAAGCCACCTGGGAGTGAGAGGAAGATCTGCTTAAGGACCACCCACACCTATTTTCTAGCCAACCCGAATCTCGAGGGCGAGATTCATCTTAAGGGGGTAGGTTTGTAACATCCCAAATTTTCAATTTGGAATGTTATACATAGACCATCATTGCATACCATATTTTTGTTGCATTTTCTGCCCGATCCTAGAAATTCTACACAACTCAAGGACCCACGGAGAGAGTTGGGGATTTCCTTATTTTCATATTTGAGTTTTCTCAAATTTTGAAAATAGGATCATTTGATTTTAATTATTTTATCTTCAATTATTTCTATTACAAAAATATGAGAGAGGGAATAAAATGACTTTCCCAAAATAAAGAAATAATGAGGATTTAATAATAAAATCAAATAAGATTTTATTTTGGAGTTTTTCGCCATTTTATTTGAATTTAGGAAAAATGTGTGTTTTTCAAAATTGCATTTAGGCCCCAAATAAATGTTCATCTAGTCCGTCTTGATTTTAGAAGCTGGGGAAAATTTATTTCGGGATTTTTGGAGTCCGTTCAGTATTTCTTTCGTTTGTTTTTCTGCGCGAAATAATTATTAAAAAAACCGAATCGCCTTACCGGGCCGTACCCGAGCGGGACTCCGCCCGGGGCAGCCTTTAAATACCCCCCGCCCCGAGCCGCCCTAGCCCACCAGCCCACCGCTTCGAGTCAGCCGGGCCCTGCCCGCCACCCGCACCTTAACCCTAACCCTAGCCCCGATCTGCCGCCCCCGCCGCCTGCCGCCGACTTCGCCAGAGCCGCCGACCCCGCCGCCGAGGTTCGCCGCCACCTCGTTTTCCATGCTGGTTTTTTTTATAAAACCGATCGGTTTTTTTAGTTTCGTCGGTTTTTTTTAGTTTCCGTTTTTTTATTAGATCTGTTTTATTTTTTTCGGTTCGGTTAATTAGCGAGCGTTCGTTCGTTCGTTCGTTTTAACGAACGTGTTCGTCAGATTAGTTCTAGTTAACGAACGTCCGTTCGTTAACCTATTCGTCGTTTTTCTTTTTCTCGGATTTAATCCGCGATTTTTCTGATCGTGATTTTCGATCCGATTTTCGTTTTAGTATAACTTTTCGCTCGTTTATCAGAATCAGGCGATTCAAGCGCCTGGAGTTTCGTCTCGAAACCTTCTTTCCGAATAACCAACTTAAACAAGTTTTTGCTTCTGTAAAATTTGACTTAGATCCAGATTAGTAAAACGGAGCTGTTTTCTTTCGCCGTTTGACTTTCGTTGCTTAGTTTGATTTGATTCTTTTTGCAAACCGGAGTTCTTAAGTTGAACTTTCTGGTTAGATCTTTTGTTTGAGTTTTACCTGTGCATTAGATGAGTACTTATTGTATGCTTGTTTGTTTGTCTGCGATAGAATACCCGGAGTGCGCCGCCTGTTACTTCGAGTCTCTAGGTTTCGCGGATCATCAGCAAGGCAAGTAACACTTTGATCATATATTTTCTACTACCCAGTTTTTATGCATTAGATCAATCCTCAAACATTGCATGATTAGGATCTAATTAAATTGTGGGATGGGAAGTAGATGAGGTAGTACCTATTACCTGATTTATATTCAAACCTTTGGGAGTTCTTCTACGTTTGCTTATTATGCCATGCTATGCTAGTAGATGTGGATTGGGTGAGTGTATCCATGACAGATGTGAGATTGTTAATTAATGGTTTATTTAAGGTGGCAACTTAAACACACATCTGGGTGGATTGAGGCACCTGGTTTCCATCAGGACTTGCCTGGTTTTCTTCGGACCGCCACCCAGGCTCAAAGGGATCATGAGATTATTCATACTAGAAACTTCCGTGTGCAGCCACATGCTACTATGGGCTCTAGCATAGTTTACTAAGTTGTGCGAAATCTTACGGGTAGACTAGCTGATGTAGGGGTTGTAGGTTGGTATGGTCTACCCACACGTAAGGTGCTAGCGCTTCTGAAAGACTATGTCTCGGTCATCCGTTTCTCAAACACCATGTAGTGCGAGAAATCAAACGGAGGAAATCGAGTCTTGTGGGGAAAAGTGCACAAACCTCTGCAGGTGTATAAACTAATCATGGTTAGCCGTGTCCCCGGTTATGGACATCTTGAGTATCTAGTTCTTGGATATCATGTGAATCTCATCATGTTACTCTAATTAATAGTGATTGGGTTGTTAATGAGTACTTTTAATTGGGATTGAGGATGTCATCAACCATTCTCAATGTTCAACAACCACCATGATAGTTAAATAAATTTATTCCTTTGCAGTAGGGAAAAATTGGCTTTACGCAAAAATTGTAACCATAGAGCTTTCCACCAGCCATATATGCATGTAGTATAGGCTTACTCTTTCATTATTCTCTATGTGTTACTTTGCCAAGATATTCCATGTCTTGACCCATTTTCGGGCTGCAACGTTTCATGTTGCGAGACTTTTGCACGACGAGTAAGGTGCTTAGGTCGTGGTTCTATACTCGATGATGCCGTTGGAGTTGATGGACTCGCTTTTCTTCCAAGCCTTCCGCTGTTATCGTTATTAGATGGCCTTAAGCCATATCTATTTTGTTAAGTTCTCTCTTGAGACATTTGATGTAATAAGTGTGTGATTGCTACTCTGTTATAAATCCTTCGAGTACTGTGTGGTGTCAGCATTACTGATCCAGGGATGACACTTGAGCACAGGGATCAGACTGGTTGAGGTCTGGTCGCTACAGTAGCCCAATCCTTTTGCGGCAAAGGATGGGCCAAAACGGTCTCTTATGATAAGCAAAGCATTCTTGAGGGTACACGGGAATTTCATCTAGTCAATTTCATCATGTTGGTTTGATTCGTGTTCGCTACTTGGATAATTTGATATGTGGGTAGACCGGTGCTTAGGTGTTGTTCTTACTTGAACAAACCTCCTACTTATGATTAACCCCCTTGCAAGCATCCACAACTACGAGAAAAGTATTAAAACAAAATCTAACCATAGCATTAAACTTTTGGATCCTAATCAGTCCCTTACGAAGTAGCGCATAAACTAGGGTTTAAGCTTCTATCACTCTAGCAACCCATCATCTAAGAACTACTCCACAATGCATTCCCTTAGGCCCTAATAAGGTGAAGTGCCATGTAGTCGACGTTCACATGACACCACTAAGGGAATCACAACATACATATCATCAAAATATCGAATACATATCAAGTTCGCATGATTACTTGCAACAAGATTTCTCATGTGCCCTCAAGAACAAAAGTAACTACTCATAAGTGATAATCATGCTCAAGATCAGAGGGGTATTAAATAGCATAAGGGATCTGAACATATAATATTCCACCAAATAAACCATATAGTAATCAACTACAAGATGTAATCAACACTACTAGTCACCCACAAGTACCAATCTAAGGTTCCGATACAAAGATTGAACACAAGACATGAACTAGGGTTTGAGAGGAGGTCGTGCTATTGAATATGTTGATGTAGATTGCCCTCCCAAAGATGGGAGAATTGTTGGTGATGATGATGACGACGATGATTTCCCCCGCGGAATCGCTCCGCTGGAGGGCAAAAGTGCTCCCGCCCAAGTTCCGCCTCGAGACGGCGGCGCTTCGTCCCGAAAGTACTCCCCTCATTTTTTCTATGTCAAAATGAGTTATATACTAGAAGATGGGCATCGGAGGTGGGCCGAGGAAGGCACAACCCACCAAGGCGCGCCTGGGGGCCCTGACGCGGCCAGGTGGGTTGTGCCCACCTGGGGGGGGCCCTCTGGTAGTTATTTTCTCCAATAATTCTTAAATATTCCATAAAAAATCTCCGTGAAGTTTCAGCTCATTTGGAGATGTGCAGAATAGGTAACTCTGACGTAGCTTTTTCAGATCCACAATTCCAACTACCGGTATTCTCCCTCTTTGTGTAAACCTTGCATAATAAAGGCATTAGAAATACTCCAAAAAGCTTTGTTATGCATAAAAACATTATAAATAATAGTGGGAAAACATGATGCAAAATGGACGTATCAACTCCCCCAAGCTTAGACCTCACTTGTCCTCAAGCGGAAACCGAAATCGAAAAACATGTTCACATGCTTAGAGAGAGAGGTGTCAATACAAACAATATACGGACATGGAAGCATCATGTATATTATTATAACAGCAAGGAAATTTAACATAAAACTTTATCACATAATTTGTATAATATAACTTCTATCATCTAACTTCTATCATTTAACTTATGTCATATAACTTCTCATGAGAAAGTAACAATTCATCACAACATTGAAGTATAAAGCATAAACCTGATTGAAAACCAACAAACTATGTTCTCAGTCAACTTTGCAACTACAATTCATTGTCTTTTCAGGAAGGGTCACGTATCGGAGCCTTGTGGCGAGTCCACATACTCAACCATCATATAGTATTCTATGATTGCTAACACTCACCGCATACACATGAGCAAAAAGTTTCAACCGGACACATAGAAAGATAGGGTCCTATAGTGTAGCGACCCGACCTCGGATGGTCAAGTCTCTGTGCTTCCGTGTCATCCCTGGATCGGTAATGCTGACACACACAGTACTCGAAGGATTTATAACAGAGTAGCAATCACACACTTATTACATCGAATGTCTCAAAAGAGAACTTAATACAATAATATGGTGAAGGCCATCTAATGCGATAACAAATGAAGGCTTGGAAGATAAAGTGAGTCCATCAACTCCAACGGCATAACTGAGCTGCACGGCAACGACCTACAATCCTTACTCCCCGTCTGAAAAGTCTGCAACATAATACGTTGCAGCCCGAGAACGGGTCAAAGACATGGAATATGCCGCAATGTAACACATAGAGTAATGAAAGAATAAGCTATACTACATGCATATATGGCTGGTGGAAAGCTCTATGGTTACAGTTTTGCGAAAAAGCCAATTTTTCCCTACATCAAAGGAATAAATTTAATTTAACTATCATGGTGGTTGAAACATCATTGAGAAGGTACCCCCCAACTCAGATGATCCCAATTAAGGTAATTAACAGCCCAGCAAAATTAGTTAAGAGTGATGGGATACTTGTGAATACTCAAGTACTAGATACTCAGAAACGTCCATAACCGGGGACACGGCTAACCATGATTAGTTTGTACACTCTGTAGAGGTTTATGACTTTTCCCCACAAGACTCGATCGCCTCCGTTGGATTCTCGCCGCATGGTGTTTGAGAGACGGATGACCGAGACACGATCTTTCGTAAACATTAACTCTCTACTCCGGATAGATCATACCAAACCTATAAAACCCACTACCTGTGATCTACCGCTTGAGAGCTTCACGTAACTTACTCAACTATGCTAGAGCCCATAATAGCTTGTGGCTGCACACGGAAGTTCCTAGCATGAATAATCTCAGTTCCCTTTGAGCACGGGTGGCGGTCCATAGGAAGATCACATGGGTACCCCAGATTTCCAAGAAAATGCAGACAACATCGGGTTCCCCAGTGCCTCAATCCACCCAGATGTGTATTTAAGTTGCCACCTTATAGTAAACCATTAATTAACAATCTCACATCTGTCGTGAATATCTCTCAAACCCAAACCACGTCTACGATCATAGCATGGCAGTATAAGCATAACGTAGAAGTAACTCCCAAGGGTTTGAAAGTAACAAGGCAATAGGTTCCTACCTCATCATCTACTTCCCAACCCACAAATTAATGACATCCTAATCATGCAATGTTTGAGGGTTGAAACTAATGCATAAAAACTGGGTAGGAAAAGATATGATCAAGTGTTACTTGCCTTTGACGATCCGTGAATCCTAGAGACTCAGAGTAACACGCTTCGCACTCCGGGAATTCTATCACAAGCAAACAACGCATACATAAGTAAACAAGCAAAGATGCACAAACGAAACTTCAACTGAAAGAGGTTGACCGGAGAGTTCAGCTTAAGAACTCCGGTTCACAAAAACAATCAAACCAAACGGAACAACAAAACTCAAACGGCGAGAAAAACAAGGTCCGTTTACTAATCTGATCTAGAGTCAAATTTTATAAAGATAAAAACTTGGTTGAGTTGATTATTCGGAAAGCGGGTTTCGATACGAAACTCCAGGCGCTTGAATCGCCTGATTCCGATAAACGAGCGAAAAGATAAACAGGTTTGAAAATTGGATCAGAAATCGCGATCAGAATAACCGCGGAATAAATCCAATAAAAGAAAAGCGACGAACTGCTAAACGAACGAACGTTCGTTAATGTAACTTAAACAGTGGGACGCGTTAAGCTAAAACGAACGGATGAACGGACGTTCGTTAAATAAATAAACCGACGAAAATAAACCGATCTATGAAAAAACGATCTAGGGTTTTTTTTTAAACCGGCGGCGGGGTCGGGTACCTCCGGCGAGGCGCGTCCGGCGAACGGGCGGCTCCGGCGGGTCCGGCGAGGGGCGGGTCGGCGAGGGGCGGCGGCGACGGGCGAAGGCGGCGGCGACGGCGCTGAGGGGGGCGGCGGCGACGGCGCTGGGCTCAAGGCTCGGGCGGCTGGCTCGGGCGGGTGGTGGTGGCGGGTGGTGGCGGCGGCATTTAAAGGGGCGGGCGGTGGCTTGGGAAGGGGCGCCTGGGTGGAGTCCGCTCGGACTCCCCTGGTTCAGCACGCACGGCGGCGGAGAGGAGGCGGCGGCGCCAGGCCGGCTGGCTCGGCCTGGGCCTTTGGCCCAACAAGCTGGTCCGCTTGTTTTTTTAACATTCCGCCAAAAGAAAAATTCCTAGAAAAATAAATAAAAATCTAAAAATTCCAAAACAAGTTTTTCTCCATCTAAATAAAATATTTAGAACTAGAGGAACTTTTCTTGGCCCCTAAAATGCAACTTTTTAAAGCGTGCAAATTTTTCTAGGGCAAATAAACTTCCAAATAAAATCAAATAAAATCCTAAAAATGATTTTAACATTTTTCCTGCGTTATTTCAATTATTTTGGAGAAGTCATATTATCTCCCCTCATTTATTTGTTTTGAAATAGTTTTCCGGAGAGAAATAATTAAAATCCAATATCCTCATCTTTCATTATTTGATAAAATTCAACATCTGAAAATTGAAAAATCCCCAACTCTCTCCTTGGGTCCTTGAGTTGCTTAGGATTTTCGAGGATGGCAAACGAGAATGCAAATAAAATATGATATGCAAGAATGACCTATGTATAACATGGCAAATTGAAAATTTGGGATGTTACAAACCTACCCCCCCTTAAGATGAATCTCGCCCTCGAGATTCGGGTTGGCTAGAGAATAGGTGCGGATGGTCCTTGCGAATATCCTCTTCTCGCTCCTAGGTGGCTTCTTCCTCGGTGTGGTGGCTCCACTGAACTTTGCAAAACTTGATCACCTTGTTGCGAGTGACTCTGCTATCAAACTCGAGAATTTTTACCGCTTCTCCTCATAAGTCGAGGTTGTTATCCAATTGTATCGCCTTCCAGGCACTGTATCCTTTAATGGTATATCGGCCATCTCAGCGTGGCACTTCTTCGCCAGACACGTGAAACACGCCATGCACTCGACAATCCTTCGTGTAACTCCGACTTGTAGGCAACTTCTCCCATCCGTCCCAAAATACAGACGGTCCTACAAATCTTGGGGCTAACTTTCCTTTACTCCAAAACGCGTTTCACTCCCCTCAGGGGTGATACTCGCAGATATACTCTGTCTCCAATTTCATAGGTTACTTCCTTGCGTTTAGAATTTGCGTAACTCTTCTGTCTAGACGAGCAATCTTTAGTCTGTCTCTGATCAGTTTAACCTTCTCCTCAGAGTCTTTGATCAAATCTGGTCCAAACAACTGACTGTCTCCATCCTCATCCCACATCAATGGTGTTCTACATCTGCGTCCATACAGAGCTTCGAACGGTGCCATCTTCAAACTGGCCTGGTAGCTGTTGTTGTATGAAAATTCTGCGTATGGCAAATTGTCATCCCAACTAGACCCATAATCTAGCGCACAGGCTCTCAACATGTCCTCCAAAATCTGATTGACTCTCTCTGTCTATCCGTCCATCTGTGGGTGGAACGCGGTACTGAACTCCAATCTGGTACCCAAGGTCTAGTGTAGCTGATGCCAAAACTTTGAAGTAAACTGTGTTCCTCTATCTGATACGATACTCCTCAGAACTCCGTGCAAACATACCATCCTGGTCATATATATCTTGGCCAACTTTGCACTTGTATAAGTTGTTTTCACTGGGATGAAATGAGCTACTTTGGTCAAACGATCCACTACTACCCATATTGAATCATATCCTGCTTTGGTTCCGTAATCCGGTGATAAAATCCATGCCAAGTTTGTCCCACTTCCATTCGGGTATTGGCATAGGCTGCAACAGTCCTGCTGGCTTTTGATGCTCTGCCTTCACTCTCGACATACATCGCAAACGGCTACATACTCGGCAATATCCTTCTTCATACCAAATTCCACCGTAAACGCTCCTTCAAGTCCAAGTACATCTTGGTGTTTCCGGTGAATCGAGTATGGTGAGTCATGGGCCTCTTGAAGTATTAACTTCCTGATCTCCAAATTGTTGGGCACATAAATCCGATCCTCAAACCACAAGGTATCGTGCTCATCCTCGCGAAAACCTTTGGCTTTTCCTTTGCCCATCTTTTCCTTTATCTCAGCAATCTCTTTATCCTCCTTTTGAGCGTCTCGAATCTTGTCTAACAAGGTCGATTGAACCTCCATTGTTGCAAGAAAACCTCTTGGAACAATCTCCAAATGAAGTTCCATAACATCCTCTCGCTAACTCCTTTGGCAGTCCTCTACCTTCAAGGATATTGGCATAACTCTTCCGACTCAAAGCGTCACGCTACGACGTTGGCTTTTCCTGGATGATAGTGTAGCTTCATGTCGTAATCTTTTATAAGTTCCAGCCATCTCCTCCGTCTCGAGGTTTAACTCCTTCGTGTGAAAATGTACTTTAAACTCTTATGATCCGTGTACACATCACAACGGTTTCCCATGAGATAATGTCTCCGTGTCTTTAACGCATGTACTACGGCCGCTAACTCCAAATCATGCGTGGCATAGTTCAACTCATGAGGCTTCAGCTTGTCGTGAGGCATACGAGACAACTTTTCCTTCCCGCATAAGAACACATCCAATTCCCAAGCGAGAGGCATCACAATACACTTGAAACTCCTTATGTATATCCGCAATGTCAAGACTGGGCTGTAGTCAACCGCTTCTTCAATTCTTGGAAGCTTGTCTCACAATCCTCTGTCCATCTGAACTTAGTATCCTTCTTTAGCAATTCCGTCATTGGTTTAGCAATCTTGGAAAAATTCTCAATAAATCTCCGATAATATCCTGCCGGTCAAAGGAAACCGCAAATCTCGGCCGAAGTGGGTGCCAACCATTCGATCGACTGAATTTTTACCGATCTATCGCTATACCTTCTCCCGATATAACATGCCCAAGAAATCCAACTTCCTTTAACCAAAACTCGCACTTGCTGAATTTGGCATATAACCTGGTGTTCCCCAGTTTCTCAAGAACCAAACGTAGGTGTTCTGCGTGCTCCTCTTCGCTCTTCGAGTAAACCATAATATCATCGATAAACACCACAACAAACTTGTCCAAATATTCCATGAACACTTTGTTCATCATACTCATAAAATAGGCGAGGCGTTAGTCACCCAAACGACATGACCGTATACTCAGATAATCCATATCGTGTGGTGAAGGCTGTCTTGGGTATATCCTTCTCTCGGATCTTCAATCGATGGTATCCTCGATCAGAGATCAATCTTAGAAAACACCTTAGCTCCTTGCAACCGATCAAACAGATCATTTATCATCGGTAAGGGATACTTGTTCTTTATTGTTACTTCATTCGAGCTCAAGAATCAACAACCATCCTTAGGGATTTATCCTTCTTCTCCACCAAAAGTACCGGAGCTCCCCAAGGTGATGAACTTCTACGAATGTAACCTTTCTCCAAGAGCTCCTTGATCTACTTCTTAATTTCCTCCAGATCATTTATGGCATCCGATAGGGTCTCTTTGATATTGGCCCATGCACTGTATTAGTTCTATCGTAAACTCGATGTCTCGATCCGGTGGCATGCCCGGTAACTCTTCCTAAAAACATCGGTAATCCTTCACTACATGTGTACTTCCTCTTGTACAACTCCCGTGAGGGTATTCACTTGGCTCCTCCTAGGCACATGCCTAGATACATACTTAATCCTTTTTCCTCCGGGGTGGTAAGATAGATTGACTTGCTAGCACAGTCGATACTTCCTCCAAACTTCGACATCCAATCCATACCTAATATCACATCCAATCCTTGCGACTCCAAGATAATTAGGTCATACGGAAAAACATGTGTGCCAATGATTAGGGGTAATCGGGTGCACCATCCGCTAGCCATATATACTCGCTTCCAAAGTAGCTCACTAAAAGAGGGGTCCTAAGGGTCCGGGTTGGTAACTTAAACTTATCCACAAATCCCCTTGATATGTATGAATGCGATGCACCAAGATCGAAAAGAACAATAGCGTTAAATGACCGAACCAAAACTTACCTATTACCGCATCCGATCGCTTCTTCAACTTCCTCCACGTTAACGTGGTTCACTTGTCCTTTGTTGAATGGATTTGGCTTCTTCCCGCCTCCCATTTCGCTTTCCATTCTTTCCATCGTGGCAGTCATTGGCATAGTGCCCCGCCTTCCCGCACTTAAGGCAAATAACTTGGCTCAAGTCTCTCTTAGCGGGTGTAGCTGGGTTAGAGCGATTCTGGTTATTGTTGGCTGTATTTCCATTCCCATTCTTCGCACCATTATGCTCCTCCTCCAAAGATGGTTATGTCCTCCATGGTTATGAACTAGTCCTCCCGAGTTCGGGTTAAGCGAGGTTTCGTGAGCTCTGAGTTATGCTTCCCTTGTCCATACTTCCTCTTACGATTCTCAATTTGCTGCTGCTTTCCTTCAATCATTAGGGCCTTATCTACCAACTCCTGGTAGTTGTTGAAAGTTGCCACCATCAGCTGCATACTCATCTCATCATTCAGTCCTTCCATGAACTTCTCTTGCTTCGTGGCATCCGTGGCCACATCATCAGGGGCATAGTGTGATAACTTGCTAAACTCATCCATGTACTGGGCCACAGTACGGTTCCCCTGGCGTAAGTTGCGAAACTCACGCTTCTTTATCTGCATGGCTCCAGTTGAAACATGGGCCGTGCGGAAAGCTTGTTGAACCGGGTCCCAAGTGACATTGGCTATAGGAAAAGTAGCCGTGTAATTCTCCCACCATCATGCGGCTGGTCCATCCAATTGATGTGCGGCAAAGCGCACTCTCTCAAAGATCCGTGCATCCTGCGGTGGTTAACTCCCTTCCAATACGGCATAACCAGTCATCTGCAACTATTGGCTCGGTGCTACTGGAAAACACCGGCGGTTGTAACCTTAGAAAACGGGTTAAATTGTCCACTGGCGGCGGGTTGTTGTTGTTGTTGTTGTTGTTGTTGTTGTTGTTGTTGGCATTGCCCTAGTTCTGAACTAGCAGTTGCATCAAGGTATTTTGCTGTTGGATCAACTGAGTGAGCTCCGGTGGGAAAGCAAAACCAGGGTCACGTCTCGGAGGCATCTGGGGTTTAGAGGGGAGATTAGAAATAGAAAGGGTCTAGTGAGAAAACACTACCCATATGCACATGAGGCAAAACACACATTCATTCAATCAAGCAAGCAAGGGCATACAAAATGGTCTAGGACTATCACATAAGTGCTCGCTACTACTAATTACATGGGGAAAAATACTACTAATATTTGGTGGTCATCTAAAAATTTTGATCGGTGGAAGACTCCATAATGTCTGCTCCAGCTTCGTCTTCATAGTCATCATCACTTGGATCTAAGTCGGTGTCGTCGATTATGATGTAGTTGTCTGGACAAGCGGGGTCTTCTTCCTCTTCTTGCTCTTCTTCCTTGGGTGCTGGTCCTCCCATGAAAACTCCAATCTTCTTGACTAGGTCGTCGTTCTTCTCCAGTGGTATCTTGATTTCTTCCTCATATCCATCGCCAGAGACTTGAGTTCTTCCTCCAATTCGATGATCTTAGTTTTCGCCTTCTTCAAATCCAGCATGTCTGCGCACATCCGGTTCTCATGACGTCGAATGTGCTGGTTGAGCTCTCGGATGTAAGCTGCAATGGATCTATCCTTCTTGGTGCTAATTACTTCCCATTGCTCGTCTCGGCGCCCACATATTTGGTATATGGTGTTTTTAAGTTCCTTGTTGTAGACTTCTCCGATACGTCCCATGGTAATGTGAGCTTCCATACTCTTTCCCAAACTCCATGTTGGTGCATTGAAAACACATACTATGGGCTCCGTGCTTGGTGCAAACGTCCTTCCGGGAACTAGGGCTTGAATCTTCCATCATCTTCTTCTGGTAAGGTGGTGTTGTACGTCCCGGTGAAGCTTGGTATTCCAATATTCAGGTACCTAGTGACTTCCTTCAAGTGACGTCCGAAAGGTGTGTCTTCATCCGGTTGGGCAAACTTGTACTTCATCTCCGCTATCCTAAGGAGTGGAAAATGGAGAGAGGTCGAATGAGTAGAGAGGAGTGACCTATGGTTTATCTTAGTGGTCGTGTCCTACACTCAAGGTGCTCGATACCATCTTGTAGCGACCCGACCTCAGATGGTCAAGTCTCTCGTGCTTCCGTGTCATCCTCGGATCGGTAATGCCGACACACACAAGACTCAAGGATTTATAACAGAGTAGCAATCACACACTTATTACATCGAATGTCTCAAAAGAGAACTTAATACAATAATATGGTCAAGGCCATCTAATGCGATAACAAAGTGGAAGGCTTGGAAGATAAAGTGAGTCCATCAACTCCAACGGCATAATCGAGCTGCACGGCAACGACCTACAATCCTTACTTCCTCGTTCGAAAAGTCTGCAACATAATACGTTGCAGCCCGAGAACGGGTCACGACATGGAATATGCTGGCAATGTAACACATAGAGTAATGAAAGAATAAGCTATACTACATGCATATATGGCTGGTGGAAAGCTCTATGGTTACAGTTTTGCGAAAAGCCAATTTTTTCCCTACATCAAAGGAATAAATTTAATTTAACTATCATGGTGGTTGAAACATCATTGAGAAGGTACCCCCAACTCAGATGATCCCAATTAAGGTAATTAACAACCCAGCAAAATTAGTTAATAGTGATGGGATACTTGTGAATACTCAAGTACTAGATACTCGTAAACGCCCATAATCGGGGACACGGCTAACCATGATTAGTTTGTACACTCTGCAGAGGTTTGCGCACTTTTCCCCACAAGACTCGATCGCCTCCGTTGGATTCTCGCACTGCATGGTGTTTGAGAGACGGATGACCGAGATACAGTCTTTCAGAAACATTAACTCTCTACTCCGGATAGATCATACCAAATCTATAAAACCCACTACCTGCTGATCTACCGCTTCGAGAGCTTCACGTAACTTACTCAACTATGATAGAGCCCATAATAGCTTGTGGCTGCACACGGAAGTTCCTAGCATGAATAATCTCAGTTCCCTTTGAGCCTGGGTGGCGGTCCATAGGAAGATCACACGGGTACCCCGGATTTCCAAGAAAACAGACAACACTGGGTTCCCTGTGTGCCTCAATCCACCCAGATGTGTATTTAAGTTGCCACCTTATAGTAAACCATTAATTAACAATCTCACATCTGTCGTGAATATCTCTCAAACCCAAACCACGCCTACGATCATAGCATGGCGGATAAGCATAACGTAGAAGTAACTCCCAAGGGTTTGAAAGTAACAAGGCAATAGGTTCCTACCTCATCATCTACTTCCCAACCCACAAATTAATGACATCCTAATCATGCAATGTTTGAGGGTTGAAACTAATGCATAAAAACTGGGTAGGAAAAGATATGATCAAGTGTTACTTGCCTTGCTGACGATCCGTGAATCCTAGAGACTCGTAGTAACACGCTTCGCACTCCGGTAATTCTATCGCAAGCAAACAACGCATACATAAGTAAACAAGCAAAGATGCACAAACGAAACTTCAATCGAAAGAGGTTGACCGGAGAGTTCAGCTTAAGAACTCCGGTTCACAAAAACAATCAAACCAAACGGAACAACAAAACTCAAACGGCGAAAAACAAGGTCCGTTTACTAATCTGATCTAGAGTCAAAATTTATAAAGATAAAAACTTGGTTGAGTTGATTATTCGGAAAGAGGGTTTCGACACGAAACTCCAGCGCTTGAATCGCCGATTCCGATAAACGAGCGAAAAGATAAACAGGTTTGAAAATTGGATCGTAAATCGCGATCGTAATAACCGCGGAATAAATCCAATAAAAGAAAAGCGACGAATCGCTAAACGAACGAACGTTCATTAACAGAACTTAAACAGTGAACGCGTTCGTTAAAACGAACGGATGAACGAACGTTCGTTAAATAAATAAACCGACGAAAATAAACCGATCTATATAAAAAACGATCTAGGGTTTTTTTAAAACAAAATAAACCGGCGGCGGGGTCGGGTACCTCCGGCGAGGCGCGTCCGCGAAGCGGGCTCCGCTGGTCCGCGAGGGGGCGGGTCGGCGAGGGGCGGCGGCGACGGCGCTGGGCTCCGGGCGGCTGGGCGGCCTGGCTCAAGGGGCGGTGGTGGTGGCGGTGGTGGCGCGGCATTTAAAGCGGGCGGGCGGTGGCTTGGGAAGGGGCGCCTGGGTGGAGTCTGCTCGGACTCCTCGGCGTCCAGCGCCACGCACGGGCGGCGCTGGAGAGGGAGGCGGCGGCGCTGGGGCTGGCTCGGCCTGGCTGGCCTTTGGCCCAAGCTGGTCCGCTTGCTTTTTTTTAACATTCCGCCAAAAGAAAATTCCTAGAAAATAAATAAAAATCTAAAAATTCCAAAACAAGTTTTTCTCCATCTAAATAAAATATTTAGAACTAGAGGAACTTTTCTTGGCCCCTAAAATGCAACTTTTTAAAGCGTGCAAATTTTTCTAGGGCAAATAAACTTCCAAATAAAATCAAATAAAATCCTAAAAATGATTTTAACATTTTTCCTCCGTTATTTCAATTATTTTGGAGAAGTCATATTATCTCCCCTCATTTATTTGTTTTGAAATAGTTTTCTGGAGAGAAAATAATTAAAATCCAATATCCTCGCTCTTTCATTATTTGATAAAATTCAAATCTGAAAATTGAAAATCCCCAACTCTCTCCTAGGGTCCTTGAGTTGCTTAGGATTTTCGAGGATGGCAAACGAGAATGCAAATAAAATATGATATGCAAGAATGACCTATGTATAACATGCCAAATTGAAAATTTGGGATGTTATATATAGTTTCGCCTCCCAACTGTCGGTGTACTAGAGTAGGGGTACCCTAGTATCCCGAACTCGTGCACGGGCAGCTGGCAAGACCTCACAGGTGGCTTGCCCGGTCACCGCCAAGATCCTCCGTGGGTCCTTTGGAGCCATTCAAGAACAAAGTATTTAACCAAGAAGACAAGGCCCCGACAAGAGGAGCTTGCCGGGAAGGCCACTCAAGGCACGCAGAAGACAAGACCCCGGCAAGAGGAGCTTGTCGGGAAGGCTCGGAGAGCGACAAGCCTCCGGACGCGACAAGGATTCAGCCGTGGCAAGGCACTTGCCGTGGAAGGCAACCTCTCTTCATCTCCGCTCCAGCTCATCCACCAACGTGTCGCCATGGGACCATTCCATGCGCGTGTGTCAAGAGGCTGTGCAGCCAGCGGGGAGCAGCGATAAGCGGCTACCGACAAGCTTACCATCGTGGCAAACGGTGGCGCCCCGACGGTCCCTCACAGACTGTTTAGGGCGATGTGGACGGGCATTTAATGCTTTTGTCCCTTGCCGCCGTGGTTAGGTATATTGCATCAGTACATCGCTCAAGTAGGTGTACCAACCATCGCTTTTTCCATTTGTACCCTCATCTACGCTGCCACCTGCCGGAGACCCCTTGAGCATATAAAAGGAGGCCCATGCGCAACGAGAGGGGTTCGCCCGCTCGACTCATTCGAGACCGGAGATATTCGCGCTTAGGTTTTGTAGCTCTCTATGCTCCCTAGCAAGAACACAATACAATCGCATAAGCAGCAGAGGGAGTATTATCTCTCCGGAGAGCTCCGAAGCTGGGTAAAACTGCTCGTGTGCTTCGCCTCGATCCGCTCTTCGTGCGATCTCCGCCCCCCTCCGAACCAAAAGGGGCTCGGTCCGCCGGCCCCATAGGTGTTCGTGGGTTACGATCAGCCTCCCCGACATCTTTGGCGCGCCAGGTAGGGGGCGTCCAGGCTGTGTGAACCTGATCCGGCGTTCACACGAGCAGCACCTTCATCATCTTCAACATCTTCATCAACATGCCACCGAAGAAGAAGGCTTCGGCGGCGGCGGAGCCGTCCGCGTCGAACCCACCATCACCGGAGCAAACGGGTGGTGGAGCAGACGCTGGTGGAAGAACGGGCGCCGGCGAAGGAGTTCGTGACGCTACCAAGTCCAAGGACAAGGCCGCAAACCTCGGCGTCAGACATGTCCCGCGCCCATCTCAGGAGACGCGGGACCAACAGCGTCATGGTATTCACAATACCATACGCTCGTTGGATCAAGACCGAGCTGGAGGATCTCGAGACCCTCAAGACCAGCGTGCGTGCCAACATGCTGGCACGAGCGAGATACGGTCGCCTGGATGGGATGCTGCTCCTTCTAACATAGTTAGAAGTCCGAGCATATCCCGCTCCTCGCACCGTTCACCATTGCCACCCACTACTCCAGCAGAAGCTCGCGAGAGCTCAATCGCTCCTCGACTACCCTCCAACAACCGGACAAGGTCGACGAGTGGAGGGCCACCATACGAAGTCTCATCGGCCGCTTAACGGCGACGCTCCGCTGACAACCGAGTGCGTTGCTGCCGCTGCAAGAACGCCAACGCGAGCCGGTGGCGGCAGAGACCGTGGGGTGCAACCACCATGCACTCTTCGCCCGAAGGCCAAGGTCGCCGACTCGCCGGATCCACCTCGACAATGACTCCATCGCGCCATCGGATCCACGAGCTCATCGCGACCAGCGCCAAGTGCTACACGATCGACAAGAAGAGGACGCCGAACTCGTGATCGAGCGCCGAAGAGAAGCGCGACGTCAATCCGACAAGTGCGCTGGGCCCTCTGTTGACATGCACGCGCCAGAGCAACCAGGCAACTTGCCGTACACGGTAGGTTGCCCTGCGTTCACTCGTGAGCTGCGGCAAGTCCAGTGGCCCAGCAAGAAAAACTTCAAACCAGACGTACCGGAGAAGTACGACGGCAAGACGCATCCGTCTGAGTTCCTGATCTACACCATCGCGGTGCAGGCTGCCGGGGCGAGACGACAAGATCCTTGCCAACTACTTCACCGGGTGCTCAAGCCCCACGCCAGTCCTGGCTCATGCACTTGCCGGAAAACTCCATATCCTCTTGGCAGACCTATGCCATCAGTTTGTCGGCGCCTTACAAAGCGCCACAAACCCCATGGCTAAGAAAGTGACCTTCATCTCGCCGCCTGTAAGGAAGGAGAGCCCTCGCAAGTATATTCAGAGATTCAGCGTGTACAACACAACATCCCAGATGTCCACCGCTGCGTGGTGATCGGGCGCGTTCCATCGAAATGTGCGAACCGCAGGATGCGGGAGGAGATGGCGATGTGCAAAATCAGAGACGTCAGTGAGCTATACGCCGTGGATGACAAGTGTGCACGTGCTGAGGAGGGGAGGAGACTCCCCAGAGAGAATGCAGAAGCAGGATCTGACAGTGAGGAGACCGCCCCGGCAAAGAAGAGCCGGCGGCGGGGCAACAGGAAAAAGAAAGGCAGAGACGTGCTAGTCGTCGAGCAGTCGGCAACGGAGGTGGCGACAAGAACGCCAAGGCTGGTAGCTCCGGCAAGGAGGTTGCCGCCGCACCAACCACCAACTGTGGCGGCCGCCGACAAGCGTGACGGCTCCGCAAGCAAGATCTGCAAGATCCACCGCACCAAGGGCCACGACCTCCGTGAGCTGCAAGAAGGTCGAGCAGCTTGTCGAACAGCAGAAGGCTGAGTACGAGCGGCGCGACAAGGAGAAGGCCCAGGAAGGTGCTGGAGGAGCCAGCAAGAAGCGACCCGGCCGGGGAGGACGCCGCGGCAAGGCCAAGCAGGGGCAAGGCGACAGACCTCCCCGCGGCCGCGACAAGGACGAAGATGACGACGACGATGAAGACATGGATGACAACGACGCCGATGAGCAGGAGTTTCAGAAAGCCACGGAGGTCCTCTGCGTTGACGGAGGTGCTTCCCTGCATACTTCCCACCGCCAACTCAAGCAGTGGATGCGGGAACTTAATGCAGCTGAACCATCCGTAGAGTCACGCAAGCCTCAAGTGGTCCAAAGACGCCTATCATCTTTGATATTGAGGACCACCCTGATCGCATAATCATGCGGTCGGGTGCTTGCCGATGTTGGTCTCACCAACTATCCGCAACCTCAAGGTCACCAAGATGCTAGTTGACAGAGGGCGGCTTGAATCGATCTCCTCCGCGGTGCTCCGAAGCTTCAGATCCCCGACAATGAGCTCAAGAGACCGCACATTCCAAGGAATCAATCCGGGAAGGAGCAAGCCGAAGGGGAAGATCACGTTGTCGGTAACATTTGTAGCGAGCTGAACTTTAGGACTGAGAGGGTCACATTCGACGTTGCTGATTTCCCATTGCCTTACAATGGGATAATTGGTCGTCCAGCACTCGCCAAGTTCATGGCAGGCTCTCATTATGCATACAACTTACTCAAGATGCCAGGCCCGATAAGCATCATCTCTGTCCATGGCGACAAGAAGGATGCTCTTATCTGCGCCGACAAGATCTACCGGAAGCAAAGCAGCAATGTAAAGCAAAACACTTGTCACCGAAGCTCCGGGGAAGAAGAAGACCAAGTCCGCAAGAGCTCGATGCCCACTCCGGCAAGCGCACCTCTTCGGAGTGCTGCGCTACCGTCGAGGACGCACCATTGAGCTCCACCGCAAGTGCAAGAAGACGATGGCAGCTCGCCAAAGACCAAGAGGGTGTCCGCCAAGGAGGACGGCATCGTGGTACCTTCACCATCGGTGCCTCTCTCGACCCTAAATAGGAAGGCGCGGCTGTTTTCTCGCGGGCGAATGTCGGCGTGTTTGCGTGGCAACCGTCGACATCCCCGTGTTCCTGTGAAAGTAATTGAGCACCATCTTACCGCTTGCCCTCATGCGCGCCCGTCAAGCAAAAAGTCGTGAAGGTGCAAAGGTGCGCCAAGAATTCATCGCAGAAGAGATCAAGAAATTGGAAGCAGCAGGCCTTGTCAGAGGAGTGCTCCATCCTACGTGGTTGGCCAATCCTGTAGTTGTGCGCAAGGCTAACGGGAAATGGAGGCTTTGTATCGACTTTACAGATGTCAATAAAGCTTGTCCCAAAGATCCATTTCCCTTGCCACGCATCAACCAGATTGTTGAATCCACGGCTGGATGTGATTTGCTTTCGTTTCTTGATGCATATTCAGGATATCATCAGATCTTCATGGCAGAAGAGGATGAAGAGAAGACCGCATTCATCACCCCATGTGGCACATACTGTTTCATACGGATGCCTTTCGGTTTGAAGAATGCTGGTTCAACGTTTGCAAGGGTAGTTCATGATGCTTTTGAGACGCAAATGCACAGAAATGTAGAAGCCTACATGGATGACATAGTGGTCAAGAGCAAGGACAAAGCAACTCGTTCAAGATTTGGATGAGACCTTTGAAAATCTGCGCAAGATCAACCTCAAGCTCAACCCCGAGAAGTGCGTGTTTGGAGTCCCTTCCGGCAAGCTTCTCGGGTTCTTCGTGTCTCAGCGGGGAATTGAAGCCAATCCCGACAAGATCAAGGCCATTGAGCAGATCGAAGCACCAAAGCGCGTCAAGGATGTACGAAGACTTGCCTGTTGTGTAGCTGCTCTCAGCAGGTTTATCTCTAGGTCTGCTGAACGCGCCCTGCCATTTTTCAAGATTTTGAAAAAGGCAGGTCCAATGCAATGGACTCCCGAAGCGGAGGCTGCGCTGCAGGACTTGAAGAGGTACCTGTCCTCCACTCCAATACTTGTCGCACCTAAGCCACAAGAGAGGTTGCTGCTATATATAGCGGCAACCAATCAAGTGGTTAGTGTTGCGTTAGTAGCGGAGAGGGAGGCGGATGATGAGCTAGCAACCACGGCAGACACATCCAGCGACAAGCAAGGTACTTCACGGCAAGCTCATCCGTGACAAGGACGGATCTCGCATGCACGCATGAGCGGATGCGAAAAGGATGGTGCAAATACCGGTTTACTTTTGTCGTTCCCTTCTGCAGGGGCTAGATCAAGGTACTCTGGTGTGCGAATTGCTTTTCGGCCTTCTCATGGCCTCGAGAAAGCTGCGCCATTACTTTCGTGCACATGAGATCACAGCTTGTCACTCGCTTCCGAAGAGGATACCGCAGAATCCGTGGTTTACAGGCAGGATTGTCGAGTGGGCATCGAACTGTCAAGCTTTGGCCTCAAGTTTGAAAGCACTTCAACTATCCAAAGCGAGCATTGGCGTAGTTCATAGCAGAATGGACCCCAACGCAAGATGAAGAAATTCCGTAAACGAGCATCCCCGTCAAGGAAGCAAGCAAAGAGTGGTCGATGTACTTTGATGGTGCCTTCTCGCTGCAAGGCACCGATGCGGCGTCTTGCTTGTCGCACCCACCGGAGAGCACCTCAAGTACGTAGTCCAGATGCACTTTCCCAAGGAGCAAGCAACAAACAATACAGCAGAGTATGAAGGTTTGCTTGCCGGTCTCAGGATCGCAGTGGACCTTGGGATTAGGAAGCTCATTGTCAGGGGTGACTCACAACTTGTCATCCGCCAAGTGAACAAAGATTATCAGAGTCCATTGATGGAAGCCTACGTTGATGAAGTGAGAAAGCTAGAAGAACACTTTGACGGCCTACAAATGGAACATGTTCCGAGAGCTCAGAATGATATTGCCGATGGTTCGCCAAAGTGCTGCACTTAAGTTGCTCGTGGAACCAGGGATTTTGTGCTCAAGCTAACTCAACCAACCGTGACACCATCGACCGGATGTAACAAGAAGAGGAAGTTGATCTCTGGTGACTACTTTCCGTGAGCTTCCGAAGCCGCCGCCAAGAAGGTCCCCAAGATCGACACCAACAGAGCCGAGGGCGATCTGCTCCGACAAGCCCTGTGGTTTGTTTCGTTGAAGCGCACGCTCCCGACAAGTTTTGCTCCGGCAAGCTTGCTGGGAACGTCAAGCTCCGGTGAGCCGCAGGTTCTTCTTGCCGTGGAAGCCGATGTTCCCGCAGCAGCAGATGTGCCTTTAGTCCTTGTTGTCGAGCCGCAAGCTCCAAAGATGGGCGCAGCAGATTGTCCATTTCCTTCAGACAGAGAACTTCCCAAGAGCAAGAAGAAGCGGAAAGAGTAGCCCGGCGATCAAGTATGTACCGGTTTATCGACAAAGACTGCATGCGAAGGAGACTCAACGGTGTGAAATTGAAGTGTGTTTGCCGAAGATGGACAAAAGCTGTTGGCAGAGATACATGGAGGCATATGTGGTCACCACATTGGCGCCAGAGCACTTGCCGCAAAGCTTTCCTAAGGTTTCTTTGGCCGACAGCCCTCCGTGATGCAACTGCACAAGTAACCAAGTGTGAAGCGTGCAGTTCCATTCCAAACAGATACATCACCAGCTCAAGCTCTCCAGACGATCCCTTTATCCCGCCATTTTCGGTCTAGGGGCTCGATATCCTCGGCCCCTTCCCCGAAGCCGTCGGGGCTTTGAGTACTTGTACGTCGCCATCGACAAGTTCACAAAGTGGCCGGAAGTGGAAGCGATGAAGAAGGTGACAAGATCGGTGGTCAAGTTCTTCAGGTCGATTGTTTGCCGCTTCGAATTCCTAACAGGATCATCACCGACAACGGCACACAATTTATGAGTCGCACCTTCATGCAAGACGCCCAAGATCTTGGCGCCAAGGTTCGCCTTCGCTTCGTTGCTCATCCGAGAAGCAACGGTCAAGCGAGAGGGCAAATGATGAAGTGTTGCGTGGGCTCAAGACCAGAACTTTCGGCAGTGCTGCACAAGTGCGGAAGAAATCGGATTGAGGAGCTGCCGGTGGTTCTTTGGTCGATCAGACGACGCCAAATCGAGCCATCGCCGACACCTTTCGCTCTAGTCTATGGAGCAGAGGCGCTTCTCCCCACGGAACTCGTGATACGGATCGCCTTGAGTGCTCGCTTATGATGAGCTTGAGCAAGAGCAATGCGACAAGATGACGCTACCGCTCCTTGAGGAAGATCGCCTTCAGTCATTGCACGAGCTGCTCGTTACCAGCAAGCTTTGCTTCGCTACCATAGCCGCAAAGTTAGTGCCAGAAGCCTCGAGGAAGGCGACCTTGTTCTTCGGTGCGTTTAGTCCGCCAAGAATTCAAACAAGTTGACACCAAAGTGGGAAGGCCCTTATCGGGTGAAACGAGTCACTAGGCCTGGCGTTGTCCGCCTTGAGACCGAAGATGGCATTCTGGTGAGCAACTCCTGGAACATTGAGCATCTTCGTAAGTTTTACTCAGAAGGCGGTTGCGGAACCTGTTCGGCAACCACCTTTTGTACAAGTCTTGTCGTTGTTGCATGTAATCCTTTGTACAAAGCGGTATGCAGACCCGTGCATCAAGAAGCTCATGTGTTGCGCACAACTTGTCAAATTCATGCTTTGATCATTTTATTGCATGTTTCGCTAACACTTTGTGCAGCACCCACACCCGGTAAGCAATATCGAGTCATTGGGCTCCATAACTTTATCTTCTCTTCTTTCTCTTTTCTCAAAGAAAGGAAGGTTCCTCGCGCACAAGTTAACCAGGGGAAGGAGAAGATAATACTATGGACCAAGCGTTGCTCGAGGAAGTTTCACTTTATCGGAAGCAAACGATGAAAAGCTAAGTTGCCCAAATTTGAGCAATCAGTTCTTAAATTTTTAAGTTATCTTCCTCGAACGATAGTACTTTGTATGGAAAACCGTGCGCGGAGGAACCAACTTCGCGGCTAGTCGCCCTTACTTTGTTTCGAGTCCGCTCAACAACTTAAGTGAGCTGCAGCTAGTCGCGACAAGGTTGCTTGTCGGAGGCGGCACCGCCAAAGAAGTCACGGACGTTCCGCACTTTTCAGCGCTTCGCATGACAAAGGTGCACTGACCGACAAGTTCCCTAAATGCGTAGGGCAAAAACATACAAAGGAAGGAATCAAGTAAAGGAAATAACATTGCAATCATCGCCTAAGATAGAGTTATATTACAAAATAACTTGTCGGATCTAATAAATTGTTCTAAACATGATCGCCAGCGACAAGGGAAAGATAAAATTGGCGGCCTAGTCTACGCGGGTCGCCATCAACCCGCTTGATCTTGTTCACCTTGTCCACAATGGGTGCGACAAGGGCTTTGAGCGCCTCCACATCGGCATCTGGCGGCAAGGATCTCGAGGACGCCCGTTGAGGTTGAGGCCTGGATTGCGGAAGGCCACCTTCATCAACACCTTCTAGAGGGCTCCTCGCAGATCTGGCGTGATTCCTCGGCCAGCTGCTTTGGGACCTCTTCCCGAGTCAGCTGGAGGCCCGTCGCCACGCCCTTGAAGAATAAGCTAAGCTTGGCGCTGGGTTGGAGATGCTCGTCAAGGAGTATCCGAGATCCACCATCCCAGCTCCATCACTGCTGTGGATGGCGGCAGAATATCCACAAGACCTTGGTCCGGTGCTCCACACTCTCCCTCAAAGGCGCCTGGTGGCAACAGTTCGCCCGGCCAACTCCTCGTTGGCCTTGATCTGCTCCAACAGCCCACCTCCCGCTCATTGGCGCCGTCCAATCTGCGTCGAGTGGTCGGCTTGGTGAAGATCTGCCTTGGAATCCTTGGCGGCGTCGAGCTCCTTGCTCCCTATCAGCGAGACGGCCCTGCAGCTCGCCAAGAGTGTATCGTCCTTCTCGGCGCTCGTGCTTGAGCGCGGCAAGCTCCTCGCCGCTCTTCTGGAGACTGGCCTCCAGCTGCGTCACCTTCGCCTCCAACTCTTTCTTGGCGGCCTCGGCGGCTGCGGCGGCATATTTCGCTTCCTTAAAAGCCCCGCCAAGTGACTCCTCACGCGCGACAAGCTCTTCCTCGTGGCTGTCCAGGTTGACCTTTCGCTGCGCCAGCTCACTTTCCTGTGCGGACAACTTCTCGACGGCAAGCCGCTGCTCCTCCTCAGCTGCGGCCTTCTCGAGGATGAAGGCCATGCGCTCCTCGGCGAGTTGCTCCTGCTCCTCCGCCAAGGAACGGAGAGCTTCCTGGTTGCGGCCCCGGAGCTCCTCCACGCGCTTCTCCATGTCTGCTCTAGCCCTCGCAACAAGTGCTTCCCGGGATTCCAACTTGGCTTGCCGGGCGTGGTAGAGCGACAGCAACTTCTTCAGCAGCTGCTCCTCCTCAGACTCGCCGCTATTGCTGCTTGGCTGGCCCATCAGCCCAGCCGGCGAGGCGAGCAGCTCTCCGTCAAGGTCTCCTTCGACCGGGCGCCTGAGCTCGACTCCCATGGGAGCTTGATGAAGACGCCGTCGCCGCCTTCAAGTAGGCGCTGGCTGGGGCTCTTCGAGCCTGACAGCAGCAGAAGTGGGAGTCGGCGGTCGAAGCGCCTGGCGCCTCGCCTGTGGCCGTCGGCGATCGCCAGACCCTCGCCAGCTTTTTGCGGCGGCAGCCTTGGTGGCCTCCTCGCCGGCAGGCTCACAAGCGGCCTCTTCTTCCACGACGGCTTCACAAGTTGCACATCCTCCTCGCCAGCGACCTCAGTCTCCATCGGCTCTGTGGCGGACAAAGAAAGAACAGTCAAGCAAATGTTCAAAAAGAAAAACAGAAGAAAACAAGCCCAAGGGAAATTTTCACGCAAGAGGATTACCTGCAATGGGATCTGCAGCCATGGTCTCGACCACTGGAGGATCACTGGTGATGTCCCTTGCCGGAGTAGTCTCCCTTGCTGGGGGCGCTCCCTTGCCGGAGAATCCTCCCTTGGCGGCGTAGTCGAAGCAGATAGAATTTCAGGGGTGGCTTCCGAGCCCTCCTGATGAGGCTGCTCTGCTCCTACACAAACCAACAGTCAGATATCAATGAAGAAGGAGCACCCATGCACACCTAATAGTAAGGAGAAAACCGCATACTTTCCACAGGGGTTGTCTTTGGGGCTGCTCGAGGAAGGTTGCGGATCCGGCAAGGGGGTCTCAGACGCGCCTCCTGTTGCCACGGGTGGATCGTCCTCAACGACGACCACCGGGGTCTTAGCTCTCTTCGACGCTCTCTGGGCCAGCGTCCTGAAAAGGAAAGGGTTCAGAACAAAGCAAATCAGATTCAAGATGAAGCAACAAAATTGAAGAAATACAAGCACAATATTGAAGCTTACTCTTCTTCTTCCTCCTCAGAGCTGAGCGCGGAGAAATCAAACTCCGGCTCGCCTCCGGTCTTGACGAGGCGAGGAGTGGGCTCTCTTGGCCGCTTGGCGAGGCGTCGGCGGTGGCTCGGGAGGATCCCGCCCGGTTGTCGCAGCGGTGTGGGGTGCTCCATGCAACATCGCTTGCCTTGGTAGAGCGCGTCATGGGCGCTTCTGTGGGCCCGTCTGTCGCCCGTCTTGTCTCCGGCCTTGTGGAGACGCCTCTTTGGCGGAGCCGGGGGCTCCGTTTGCGGCAAGCCGCTGGATGGTGGGGAAGAAGCGCCCTCGGCTGGTTCGCTCGACTTGGCCTCGGGTGCGGCAAGCTCTTCCTCGCCGGCGAACTCCCTTCGCTCGGCAAGGCTTGCCGCCTCGGCTGCATCTGCCTCCTCCACGGTGTACCCGAAGACGCCCGATGGCAGCTGCCGCCTCCTCCAGCCTGGTGGCAATGCGCACCATCTCTTCATCGGTGGTGTCGCGGGTGAGCTTCTTCTGCTCGTCGCGGCGGATCGGCATTTCTTCCAAGCTGTCGAAGAACTGCCGCACGATGTCGTCGGAAGGCTCTTGCCAGGTTGGAACGATCCCATGAGAATCGCACAACGGCATCATGGCCCGAATGCGGTCGAGCGCAGAGTTGTTGCACAATGGGACGACCCCCCTCGGCAACCTAAACCACTCGGGGTGATCGGGGTCGTTCTTGAACAGCTCTAGCAGCATCGCATCCAACTCCAAGACAGTGAAATTCCAGTTCAGGCCAGGCGCAGCCTCATGATGTCCGCTGCGTTTTGGAACTCCCAAGCAGGTCTCCTCCTCTCTCCTGCAAAGAAGCGTCTGCGGCGAAGGAAATCTGCCAACCGCGCCTACGGTGAGTCCGGCAAGCCCGAGGCGCAAAATCCGGTCACAGCTATCTTCAACCTAGCATCTTCCAGCGCCAAGTTGCTCCAATCGCTGTTGCCAAGACTATTGGGGCTTGGCGCCTGGCGATGAAAGGGCTGCGGGTTCTCCTCTACGATCCAACACCAGTTGGCTCTCCACTCCTCCCACTTGCTGCGGAACTCTCCTTCCAGATATGCCTCCTTCTTGCCGACCCTGGAGACCCAAGCAATCCCTCCGGCAAGCGGCTCCCCTCTCTCAACGCGGGGCATGAAAAAGTGGCGGAAGAGGGCTACGTTGGGGTGGATCCCGACAAAGTTTTCGCAAAGGTGTGCGAAAACTGCCATGGTCAGAATGGCGTTGGGGTGAAATCAAGGAGGCGGAACCCGTAGGTGTTCATAATATCACAGAAGAATTCAGAAAAGGGCGGGCAGAGCCTGCAATAGAAGAAAAGGGCAAAGAAAGGATACCCAGTTGGGGCTAGTTCCGAAGCGGTGGCGGGGAGTACCTTCGTGCGCGGATGCGCACGCGTCTCCGTCGACCAGAAGAGATAGAAGCCCTCCCTCAGCTCCTTTAAGGCCGAGCTGGGGAGAAGATGGCCCGCTCCTTTCGCGGCGCGAGCCATCACTGCGCCTCGGCGATTTCACGCCCTTCCCTTGTCGGCCTTGAGCCATGGCGGAGGCGGTGGAGGAGACCGACGGCGTTGATGGCGTTAGGCGAAGGGGCGGAGTGCTGCTCTCTTCAGACCGAGAAGAAGGGGAGCGGCGGTGGTTTTCAAGACAAGACAGCAATGGCGAGGTGGGCGACCTGCCCCTGTTTCCCCTGTTTATAAGGAGGGAGAGGGGGCGGACATTCCGCTTTTCCTAATAAAGAAACCCCCATGACCTCGCCCATGATCTCTCACACGACGCCACGTTCGGTGCGTGCCGTTAGTGGGGGACGTGGTGGGTCCGGGGTGAGTTACGGCGTGATCAAGGCCGCGTGTGACCGTAGCTTGTTTTGGGCACACGACAGCGGCGCTTTCGGCACCGTGTGCGGCCCAGTTCGGGCTCTGTCGGTGTACTAGAGTAGGGGTACCCTAGTATCCCGAACTTCGTGCACGGGCAGATTCTGACAGCAGGCGTGGCTTGCTGGTCACCGCCAAGATCCTCCGTGGGTCCTTTGGAGCCATTCAAGAACAAAGTATTAAACCAAGCAGACAAGTCCCCGGCACGAGGAGCTTGCCGGGACGGCCACGCAAGGCACGCAGAAGACACGACCCCGGCAAGAGGAGCTTGCAGGGAAGGCTCGGAGAGCGACAAGCCTCCGGACGCGACAAGGGTTCAGCTGCGGCAAGGCACTTGCCGCCGCAGGCAACCTCTCTTCATCTCCGCTCTAGCTCATCCACCAACGTGTCGCCATGGGACCATTCCATGCGCCACAGTGTCAAGAGGTCTGCAGCCAGCGGGGAGCAGCGATAAGCGGCGCTGACAAGCTTACCATCGTGGCAAACGGTGGCGCTCCTGACGGTCCCTGTTGCACTATTTAGGCGACAGGGACGGGCATTTAATGCTTTTGTCCCTTGCCGTCAGGGTTAGGTATATTGCACTGTACACTGTTCAAGTAGGTGTACCAACTACTGTTTTTCCATTTGTACCCTCATCTACGTTGCCACCTGTCGGAGACCCCTTGAGCATATAAAAGGAGGCCCATGCGCAACGTAGAGGGGGTTCGGCCCGTTCGACTCATTCGAGACCGGAGATATTCGCGCTAGGTTTTGTAGCTCTCTATGCTCCCTAGCAAGAACACAATACAATCAGACAAGCAGCAGTAGGAGTATTATCTCTCCGGAGAGCTCCGAAGCTGGGTAAAACTGCTCGTGTGCCTCGCCTCGATCCGCTCTTTGTGCGATCTCCGCCCCCCTCTGAACCAAAAGGGGCTCGGTCCGCCGGCCCCATAGGTGTTCGTGGGTTACGATCAGCCTCCCCGACACCAACATATTCCGCTCAAGGGTGATGTCAACAATAATAACTCATGCCTACCCATATCCAACTGGATATATGTGCCTAGATCTTTCCTCACCACATGGTGCTTGCAAAAAGAGAAAATAAAAAGGAATAGAGAAGAATGCTTTGACTCTTGCATAAAAGTAAATACATAAAAGTAAAAGATAGGCCCTTCGCAGAGGGAAGCAGAGGTTGTCATGCGCTTTTTGGTTATATGCTAAATCTCTTAGTGCAAAAGAACGTCACATTATATTGCCCCTTGTGATAGCAACCTTTATTATGCAGTCTGTTGCTTTTATTATTTTGCCATCACAAGTTCATACAAAACTCAATTTTCTCTTACACTAAATGATCCCACACATTTAGAAGCAATTTTTATTGCCTTATTGCACCGACCACAACTTACTTGAAGGATATTACTCAATCCATATGTAGGTATGGTGGACTCTCAAAATAATATTTGGGTTAAGGGTTTTTGGATGCACAAGTAGTATCTCTACTTAGTGCAGAATTTTTGGCTAGAAAAGATACTGAGCAAGCACCACATGTTAAAGGATCTATGACAATATAACTTCTATGTGAATATGAACAAGCATAAATCATTACGTTGTCTTCCTTGTCCAACGTCAACAATTTTGGCATATAATATTTTGATGGGGGCTCACATTCATAAAAGATGTCCAAGATAGTGTATTTGCATGTGAATCTTCTCTTCCCTTATTAATTATTTCATGAATTGCATCATTGACCAATGCTATGTTTGTTAATCCCCAATAAATTTTACCACTTATACTTTTCCTTATGTGATGTCATTACTTACCATAAGATTAGCATATGATATATTTCTTTTTTTATTTCCTTTCTTTTTATTGAGACATAAAAGTAAAGAGAAAAATCAAACTACTCTTTATTATATATCTCGCTCACGATTACATCGAAAAATAGATCACTAAGCAAACACTCGAAAAGATAGGATCGTACTAAAATTTTTATTCAATTGAATCAAAATATAACTAAAAATCGAACTAAAATAGAAAAGGGCAAAGATAGTGATGGTGATACGATACCGGGACACCTCCCCAAAGCTTGTCACAAGCCAAGGGGAGTGTCCACACCATGAACTCAAGTCTCCTTTGGTGATGAAGGTGGTGGTGGTGATGAGGTAGTAGCGATCTTGTCTTCCGGTTTCCATGGCAGTGGCTCACCATCATAAGAACATGAGCGGGTCTCGCGAGTCCTGCAACTAGCAGCCAAACTCATACCTTTAAACCTTACCTCATATTCAAAGACTTGGTTTTGGAGAACATAGATTTGGCTCTACAGAAAGTTGATTTGCTCGTTGAAGGTGAAGACGATGTCCTTCATGGATTTTCCATCCACCTTGAGATGACGGGTATAGTCCGCGATCATGAGGTTATTGGCATTGAGTCCATGTTCCACCATCCCCATGCACTTGAAGACCTCCTGCTCCATAGCTTCGAGCCTGGCATCCACTGTCCCCGTCCCCTTGGGACCCTGGATGTCCCAGATGTGGAGCACCCCCTCACACATATCAATGGTCTGGGGGTGCTTCATCACCTCCTGCAAATATGGGTTGATGACATCTCAAAGAACTTGTCCTTGGAGGAGCTCGAAGCGGCCATGGCGATCTAGGTCTGTCCGAAAACAGCAGGAAAGAAGAATGGAAGATTTCTCCGTGATACGGTGGTCAATGCGTTCAGGGGGTATATAAATATTTTTTTATCTTGGGAAACAAGCAAACGGGAGAAAAATGGAGTCCGGAAGGTTCCCGAGGTGGGCACAACCCACCTGGGCGCACCAGGGCCCCTGGTGTCTTGTGCCCCCTTGGGTGCCTTCCTGGTTGTTTCTTATTTTCCTAATTTTTTAAATATTCCAAAACTAACAAAAAATATTTTTGCAGATTTTTCGAAGTCCATTTACTTACAGTATCACGTACCTCCTCTTTTTTGGTTATTCTGGAGTGTTCCGGAAGGCCTCCTTTATGTGTTCCTCATGTGTCATTGTTTGGATAATATTTCTTTCAACATTAATAGGCGTACCTGAGATATAGTGTTTAATTCTTTGCCCATTGACCACCTTCGGTGTAGTACCTTCGGAATTATTTATTTTGATGGATCCAGAACGATAAACCTCTTTGATGATATATGGTCCTTCCCATTTAGACAAGAGCTTTCCTGCAAAGAATCTGAAATGGGAGTTGTACAAAAGGACATATTCACCAACTTTAAATTCCCGCTTTTGGATTCTTTTGTCATGCCATCTTTTAACTTTTTCTTTAAACAACTTGGCATTTTCGTAAGCTTGGGTTCTCCATTCATCTAGTGAGCTGATATCAAATAGCCTCTTTTCACCGGCAAGTTTGAAATCATAGTTGAGTTATTTAATTGCCCAATATGTTTTATGTTCTAACTCAAGAGGCAAATGACAAGCTTTTCCATAAACCATTTTGTAGGGATACATGCCCATAGGAGTTTTATATGTTGCTCTGTAGGCCCAAAGTGCATCATCCAATTTCTTAGACCAATTCTTTCGGGACCTATTAACAATTTTCTGTAATATTAGTTTTATTTCTCTATTGCTAAGTTCAACTTGACCACTAGATTGAGGATGATAGGGTGATGCAAATCTATGGTTAACATCATACTTAGCAAGCATTTTACAGAAAGCACCATGAATAAAGTGTGAACCACCATCAGTCATTAAATATCTAGGGACTCCAAACCTTGGGAAAATAACTTCTTTAAGCATTTTAATGGAAGTGTTGTGATCAACACTACTAGTTGGAATATCTTCTACCCACTTAGTGACATAATCAACAGCAACCAAAATATGTGTATACCCATTAGAGGAAGGAAAAGGTCCCATATAATCAAAACCCCAAACATCAAATGGTTCAACAACAAGTGAATAATTCATAGGCATTTCTTGACGCTTACCAATATTACCAATTCTTTGGCATTCGTCACAAGTTAAAACAAACTTACGGGCATCCTTGAAGAGAGTAGGCCAATAAAAACCAGGTTACAATACCTTGTGAGCAGTTCTATCTCCCGCATGATTCCCTCCATAATCTTCGGAGTGACATTTTCGTAGGATTTGTCCTTGTTCATGCTCAAGTACACAACGTCTAATAATACCATCTACTCCTTCTTTATAAAGATGTGGGTCATCCCAAAAGTAATTTCTTAAATCATAGAAGATTTTTTCTTTTGTTGGCATGTGAAGCTAGGTGGTATGTATTTAGCAACAATATAATTAGCATAGTCAACATACCAAGGAGTGTTATGAGAAACATTTATTGCAGCTAATTGTTCATCAGGAAAACTATCATCAATATGTAGTGGGTCATCAAGGATATTCTTTAACCTAGATAAGTTATCAGCTACTGGGTTCTCAGCTCCTTTCCTATCAGTAATATGTAAATCAAATTCTTGTAGCAAGAGAACCCACCTGATGAGTCTATGTTTAGCATCTTTCTTTTCCATAAGATGTTTAATAGCAGCATGATCGGTGTGAACAGTAACTTTGGAATCAACAATGTAAGATCTAAATTTATCACAAGCAAACACAACTACTAAAAATTCTTTTTCAGTAGTAGCATAATTCTTTGGGCACTGTCTAGAGTTTTGCTAGCATAATGAATTACATTAAATTTCTTATCAACTCTTTATCCTAGAACAGCACCAACAACATAATCACTAGCATCTCACATAATTTCAAAAGGCAAGTTCTAATCAGGTGGTTGAACAATAGGTGCAGAAATCAAGGCTTTCTTAAGTGTTTCAAAGGCTTCTACACAATCATCATAAAAAACAAGTGGAACATCCTTTTGTAAAAGATTTGTAAGAGGCCTAGAAATTTTAGAGAAGTCTATAATAAATCTCCTATAGAAACCAGCATGACCAAGGAAACTACGAATACCTTTAATATCTCTGGGACATGGCATTTTCTCAATTGTATCAACTTTAGCTTTATCCACCTCAATACCTCGTTCAGAAATTTTATGCCCCAAGACAATACCTTCATTAACCATAAAGTGGAGATTCTCCCAATTCAAGACAAGATTAGTTTGCTCACATCTCTGCAAAACTCGATCAAGGTTGCTTAAGCAATCATCAAAAGAAGATCCATATACAGAAAAAATCATCCATGAAAACCTCAACAATTTATTCACAAAAATCATAGAACATAGTAGTCATACATCTTTGAAAGGTAGCAAGTGCATTGAATAAACCAAAAGGCATGCGTCTATAAGCATAAGTTCCAAAAGGGCAAGTAAAAGTGGTTTTCTCTTCATCAGGTTGTGAAATAGGTATTTGAGAAAAACCAGAATATCCATCAAGAAAGCAAAATTGTGTATGCTTTGATAATATTTCTAACATTTGATCAATAAAAGGCAAAGGGTTATGATCTTTTCTAGTTGCTTTATTTAATTTTCTAAAATCGATTATCATTCTATAGCGAGTAACAATTCTCTATGGAATGAGTTCATTCTTATCATTAGGAACAATAGTAATACCTACCTTCTTAGGGACACAATGAACGGGACTTACCCATCTACTATTAGCTATGGGATAGATTATACCTGCTTCCAAAAGCTTTGATATTTCAGTTCTTACGACTTCTTTCATCTTAGGATTCAAATGTTGTTGATGATCAACAACGGTTTTAGCATCAGGTTCCATATTAATCTTGTGCTAACAAAGAGTGGAACTAATGCCCTTAATATCATCAAGAGTATATCCAATAGCATCTCGGTGCTTCTTCAGAATTTTCAATAATCTCTCTTCTTCATATTCTGAAAGGTTAGCGCTAATAATAACAGGATATATGTTTTCTCATCAAGATAAGCATACTTCAAAGTGCCAGGCAATTGTTTTAATTCAAACACAGGATCACCTTTAGGTGGAGGAGGACCTCCAAGAGTTTCAATAGGAAAATTGTGTTTAATCAGAGGTTGTTGTTCAAAGAAAATGTTATCTATTTCATTTCTTTCATGCATATGCATATCATTTTCATGGTCTAGCAAATATTGTTCTAATGGATCAGTAGGAGGTACGGCGATAGAAGCAAAACCAATTATTTCATCATTATTAGGCAATTCTTTCTTATGAGGTTGTCTATTAAACTTGGAAAAAATAAACTCATGAGACTCATCACCAAAACTAACACTGACGGTTTCTTTATGACAATCTATGGTGGCATTGACAGTGTTCAAGAAAGGTCTACCAAAGATAATGGGACAAAAGTCATCTTGTGGGGAACCAAGAACTAGAAAATCTGTAGGATATTTTATTTTCCCACACAAGATTCGACATCTCTAACAATCCCAAGTGGTGTGATGGTGTCTCTATTAACAACTTTAATAGTAACATCTATGTCCTCTATTTCAGCGGGTGTTGTGTCATTCAAAATTTCTTGATATAAGGTAAAAGGAATAGCACTCAGGCTAGCACCTAAGTCACATAAACCATGATAACAATGATCTCCTATTTTAACTAAGACAACGGGAATGCCAACAACAGGTCTATGTTTATATTTCTCATCAGGTTTGGCAACTCTAGCAGCTTCATCACAGAAGTAAATAACATGTCCAACAATATTTTCTACCAAGAGATCTTTAACCATAGCAACACTAGGTTCTACTTTAATTTGTTTAGCGGGTTTAGGTGCTCTAATATTACTTTTGTGAACCATAGTTGAAACCTTAGCATGTTCCTTTATCCTAACAGGGAAATATGTTTTTTCAATATAAGCAGTAGGCACAACTGGGTCAACATTATAAATTATAGTTTCATCTTTAGCTATGTCGGGTTCTTTAATTTCTTCTTTAATAGGTGGGTGGTATTTGAACCACTTCTCCTTAGGGATATCAACATGAGTAGCAAATGATTCACGGAAAAAGGCTACTATCTCAGAGTCAAGTCCATATTTAGTGCTAGACTTTTGAAAAGCATCGGTATTCATAAAATATTTAACACAATCAAACTCAAGCTTAATATCTAACTCTTTACCTTCATTGAGTTCCTAATCTTCATAGTTGAGTTTAATTCTTTCTAAAAGATCCCACCTAAATTCAATAGTCTTCTTCATAAAAGAACCAGTACAAGAAGTATTAGGCAGGGATTGATCATCACGAGAAAGCCGGGCATAAAAGTTCTGAATAATAATTTCTCTCGAGAACTCATGATTGGGGCATGAATATAACATTGACTTAAGACTCCCCCAAGATAGAGAGATACTTTCACCTTCAGGAAGCCAAAAATTATCTATGTAATTCCGATCACGATGAACTAGATGCATTGGATATTTTTTTTGGTGAAATTCCAATTTCAATCGATTCCAGTTCCAAGATCCAATATCATCATATAGCCTATACCATGTCAATGCCTTTACCCTTCAAAGATAAAGGGAAAACCTTCTTCTTAGCTTCATCTCTGGATAAACCTGCAAGCTTAAATAATCCACAAATTTCATCCACATATATCAAGTGCATATCAGGATGTTCGGTTCCATCTCCTGCATAAGGATTAGCTAGCAGTTGTTCTATCATACCCAAAGGAATTTCATAAAGAATATTTTCAGTAGGTTGAGTAGGTTGAGGGGCAACTAATTGTGGTTCCGGTCGAGGTGAAGATACCCCGAACAAACCCCTCAAAGGATTGTTCGCCATAGTAACAAGTGACAATAAATTTCAGCACATAGTAATAATTTTTCCTTACCGATTTCCACTTACCAAGAGCGCTTCACTCCCCGGCAACGACGCTAGAAAAGAGCCTTGATGACCCACAAGTATAGGGGATCAATCTTAGTCCTTTCGATAAGTAAGAGTGTCAAACCCAACGAGGGGCAGAAGGAAATGACAAGTGGTTTTCAGCAAGGTAATATCTACAAGCACTGAAATTGTAGGTAACGAGTAGTTTGATAGCAAGATAATTTGTAACGATCAAGTAATGGTAACGGTAAATAAAGTGCAGCAAGGTAGCCCAATCCTTTTGTGGCAAAGGACAGGCCAAACAGTCTCCTATGATAAGCAAAGCATTCTTGAGGGTGCACGGGAATTTCATCTAGTCACTTTCATCATGTTGGTTTGTTTCGTGTTCGCTACTTTGATAGTTTTATATGTGGGTGGACCAATGCATGCTTAGGTGGTGGTCTTACTTGAACAAACCTCCGACTTATGATTAACCCCCTCGCAAGCATCCGCAACTACGAGAAAAGTATTAAGATAAAATCTAACCATAACATTAAACTTTTGGATCCAAATCAGTCTGTTATGAAGTAGCCCATAAACTAGGGTTTAAGCTTCTGTCACTCTAGCAACCCATCATCTAATAACTACTTCACAATGCATACCCTTAGGCCCTAATAAGGTGAAGTGCCATGTAGTCGACGTTCACATGATACCACTAAGGGAATCACAACATACATATCATCAAAATGTCGAACACATATCAAGTTCACATGATTACTTGCAACAAGATTTCTCCCGTGACCTCAAGAACAAAAGTAACTACTCACAAGTGATAATCATGCTCAAGATCGGAGGGGTATTAAATAGCATAATGGATCCGAACATATAATCTTCCACCAAATAAACCATAGTAATCAATTACAAGATGTAATCAATACTACTAGTCACCCGCAAGTACCAATCTAAGGTTCCGGTACAAAGATTGAACACAAGAGATGAACTAGGGTTTGAGAGGAGATGGTGCTATTGAAGATGTTGATGGAGATTTCCCTCCCAAAGATGGGAGGGTTGTTGGTGATGATGATGACGATGATTTCCCCCTCCGGGAGGGAAGTTCCCCCGGCGGAATCGCTCCACCGGAGGGCAAAGTGCTCCGGCCCAAGTTCTGCCTTGAGAAGGTGGCGCTTCTTCTCGAAAGTCCTCCCCTCATTTTTTTTCTGGGTCAAAATGACTAATATACCAGAAGAGGGGCACCGAAGGTGGGCCAGGGAGGGCACAACCCACCAGGGCGCGCCTGGGGGCCCTGGCGCGCCCAGGTGAGTTGTGCCCACCTGGTGGGTCCCCCTCTGGTAGTTATTTGATCCAATAATTCTTAAATATTCCACAAAAAATCTCCGTGAAGTTTCAGCTCATTTTGAGATGTGCAGAATAGGTAACTCTAACGTAGCTTTTTCAAGTCCAGAATTCCAGCTGCCGGTATTCTCTCTCTTTGTGTAAACTTGCATAATATGAGAGAATGCATTAGATATACTCCAAAAAGTTTTATTATGCATAAAACATTATAAATAATAGTGGGAAAGCATGATGCAAAATGGACGTATCACATAGCGGCCGCGGCCGCGGGTTGGGCGGCGCTGGGGTGAGCTGGTGACCGACCCACTAAGGCAAGCTGCCACCACCTTCCATTGCTTCACCTAGGAGCCTAGCGTGCCCGCGGCTCTCTGATTCTGGAATCACCAGGAAGGGATTGTCCCGAGGCCCCTCATGGCCCTCCTGAAGTAGCCCCCATTGATCAAAATGGGGCATTGCGCTGGCAAAGGCCTCCTTGTTCTAATAGTTATACAGGGGGAGCCCCTTCACGGGGAGTGATACGTCTCTGTCGTATCTATAATTTTTTATTGTTCCATGCCAATATTCTATAACTTTTACATACTTTTGGCAACAATTTATATGATTTTCTTGGACTAACATATTGATCCAGTGCACAGTGCCAGTTCCTATTTGTTGCATGTTTTTTGTTTCGCAGAAAATCCATATCAAACAAAGTCTAAATGGGATAAAAACTTACGGAGATTTTTTTGGAATATATGTGAATTTTGGGAAGTGGAATCAACACGAGACGATGCCCGAGGTGGCGGCAAGGCATGGGCGTTCCCTAGGGGGTAGGGCGCACCTTGGGACCTTGTGGCCACCCCGGAAGGCGGTTGGTGCCCTTCTTCTGGTGCAAGAAAGCTAATATCCAGATAAAAATCATGTTAAAATTTCAGTCCAATCAGAGTTACAGATCTCCGGGAATTTAAGAAATGGTGAAAGGCCAGAATCTGGGAGCGCAGAAACAGAAGGAAACAGAGAGAGAGAGAGAGAGAGAGAGAGAGAGAGAGAGAGAGAGAGATCCAATCTCGGAGGGGCTCCCACCCCTCCGCCGCCATGGAGGCCATGGACCAGAGGGGAAAACCTTCTCCCATCTAGGGGAAGGTCAAGGAAGAAGAAGAAGGAGGGGGCTCTCTCCCCCTCTCTCCTGGTGGCGCTGGAACACCGCCGGGGCCATCATCGTGACGGCGATCTACACCAACAACTTCGTCACCATCATCACCAACTCTCTCCCCCTCTTTGCAGCGGTGTAACTCCCCTTCTCCCTGTTGTGATATCTATTTAAACATGGTACTCAATGCTATATATTATCTCCCAATGATGTATGGCTATCCTATGATGTTTGGCTAGATCCGTTTTGTCCTATGGGTTGATTGATGATCGTGATTGGTTTGAGTTGCATGTTTTATTATTGGTGTTGTCCTATGGTGATCTTTGTGTCGCGCAAGCATGAGGGATCCCCACTGTAGGGTGTTGCGATACGTTCATGATTCGCTTATGGTGGGTTGCTAGAGTGACAGAAGCTTAAACCCGAGTAAGAGGGTTGTTGCGTATGGGAGTAAAGAGGACTTGATACCTTATGATGCTATGGTTGGGTTTTACCTTAATGCTCTTTAGTAGTTGCGGATGCTTGCTAGAGTTCCAATCATAAGTGCATATGATCCAAGTAGAGAAAGTATGTTAGCTTATGCCTCTCCCTCATATAAAATTGCAATAATGATTACTGGTCTAGTTATCGATTGCCTAGGGACAAATAACTTTCTTGTGACAAAAAGCTCTCTACTAAACCTAACTTAGTTATTTCTTTATCTAAACAGCCCCTAGGCTTTATTTACGTGCTCTTTATTATCTTGCAAACCTATCCTATCACACCTACAAAGTACTTCTAGTTTCATACTTGTCCTAGGTAAAGCGAACGTTAAGCATGCATAGAGTTGTATCAGTGGTTGATAGAACTTGAGGGAATATTTGTTCTACCTTTAGCTCCTCGTTGGGTTCGACACTCTTACTTATCGAGAAAGGCTACAATTGATCCCTTATACTTGTGGGTTATCAGGGAACTCGTCTGCTTCTTCACCAGTCAGGATGTGGATCACCTCGTTCAACACTTCGGGCGGCAGGAGGCCCATGCAGAGCTGCACTGCGTCCTTTGGGCCAGTGAAAGCCCATATCAGGTGGGAGTGGCGCTGAAGGGGGGAAATTCATCGATAGAGGAACTCCCTCACAACCATGGCCACTGTTACCCCCGCTGCCCTTAGGTTGGTCAGCCTCTTCCTCACATGTGGCAGCCTCGGGTCCTTGAGCCTTTCGTGCCCCCATCCGGAGCTTGGCACAGTCAGGGATGTCGGAGTTAGCAGCAGAGGGCTAAACTAGGCCGCGTCCATGTACACCCATTGCCTCCTGAAGCCCTCCGCTTCGTGGTTGATCTCTGTGTCGATGCCCTCGCCTGCCGTCGCGCCCACGGCATAGAGCGATACACACCCAGAGTGTTAGTTGGCTGCAATTAGCCGAAGGCAGAAGAAATGATGGAGCATTGCCATCGAGTGGGCTATGCCTAAGAAAGCCTTGCACAGAAAGGCGAAAGCCGAGAAGAGAAGGATGTATTTCGGCTCAAGGTGCAATGCATGAACCTGGTAGTGCGAGAGCACGACGTTGAAGAAATCTGATAATGGGGGCAGTAAGGCGGAGAAGAGCGCGGGAAGGTGGATGGCAATTGTGGTGGCATCCAACTCAGCAAGAGGTTGTGAGGCTGGCCAGATCTTGGTCGCTCCCCACTCATTGGTTCAGACCGGGCCGCGTTGTCTCCTCAGGGTACCGACGAACGACGGCACCTCGGCTGGACTGGGGGCTTCATCATCACTTCATTAACCCACACTAGGGACTTCGGCGTCATACTGTCGGCTTGCTCCGTCGCCTCGGTCGGCCTGGGGGTTCCACCTCGCCACATTGGTCGTGATATGTCGCCACTTCATCAAGACGAGCTCTTCGCTTGGACACCTCGGGATTGGCTTGGGGGCTGGGACCTCGACCCTCTGGAGTTCGGTTCGACCATGCTTGTGTGAGTTTGTTAAAAGAAACTCACTTTACCCATGTTAACTGGGGGCTCTTAAAATTCATATGAACTGTTTTATAATAAATGTGTTATCTTCTTGTTCGTTGCAAAGTCTTTTGTATCACTCCTTCCTCGACTCGAGTATGTGGTCAATAGCCGGATAGCCTGGTTTCTCTCTAAAGCCGCTCGAGCTTAGTTCGCTAAACTGGCCTGAGAAGCACTCCGCCTTAAGGATAGGAGGTTGAAGCTGAAGGATGACCCACTCGAAGTCTTGAGATCAGATGTGTCATGTTAAAGCACGACGGAAGCACAAACTATAAGACCAATTTTCGGATTGGCACAAAAAAACTTGATTTAGTTCAGATGTAAAGTTTCTGCATAAGTTTTTTGCTTTTTTGAGCTTATGGCGCTTTTGATCTATTTGTATGTTTTTCTTTTATGAGGCGAGACATCCTCTTGACCGAGGTACCCTGCGTAATAATCTAGCTTGGGAAATCTTTTTCGACCCATACTTTGGCATTTTTCCTGCCAACCTGCACCTCGGTGTTGGGTCTGAGCATAAATCCCACAGTACACTGCCGGACACTTTTTAAGCATCGACAATATCAACGAGGGGCTGCGACTTGAGCTGAACCCACCAAAAGCCACAGTACTCCAAGGAGTCCTAGGCAAAATGTTCTTGGATATTGCTTTATATGCATCAGTTTCGAATTGTGTCTTCGGTCAATAGTTGGGTTGCCCGGCTCATGTGCTTGCCTCCTACGTTCCGCTTTGTTCGGCTAGGTGCACAAAGGGAGAACCACTAAGATTGTGCTTCCAGCTAGCATGGTTAAGCGCCTTAGTGGAGAAAGCCGATAACTGACTATCACAATAAGTGTAAATTGGTCAAGGAACCGATGGCTGTATTAAACTATAATATCGATAGAGGTCACCCCGTGTTAAATGACGGTCCGTTCATAACATGGGCCGAAGTGTTTACGGCTTGACCTCGACTGTCGCTGAACACTAACCTGGGGCTAGTAACTGGCCTCCCAACTTCAAGCTCCTATGACTAAGTGAAAATTATAAAGCCCGCATGCCTTGTTTCTGCTAGCACAACCGCCTCCAGGCACCGAGACGTCGGCTAAGGGTTGCCTTGTTATTGCGGAAACACCCTGCGTAGCATCTACAAAGGGGTAGAAGCCGATGATGGGTCACTTTCAAATGATAAGCGGTCGCAATGGAGTCAGAATAAACATATATCATCAGTGTTTGTATTCATTACACAAGCGCTGCCTTCCGTAATTATCGTTATAAAGCCATAAATATGCATCAATTTGACTTAAGATTTTGGCCAAGCCGGGTTGCCTGGCTCCTGTGCTTACCCCTACATTCCCGATTGTTCGGCTAGGGGGTAAAGGGAGAACCTATGTGATTGTTACTACCGGGTCATCCGAGTTAGTATCTCAGATTGGGTGAAGCCGAAAGCTAGCCATCTTAAAGGATATAATTGGTCGGCAACGACGGAAGTGAAAATTTAGGTTCGCTATAGACCACATAGTCCGGGAACTTTCCCCAAACTAAATCCTCAATATTTTCCTCCCACATTGCTCGGAGGTGAGGTTTCATGATCATGATCAGCATGACAACCCAAAGAAAGGAACCGATAGTGGGAGTATTTTCTTTGGAAGATGTTTTTTACAGCAATATAGCATATCTCTCTGCATACCTTTGTTTATAAAACCATATGGCCGAATTGCCTTGTTTGTCGTAAAACTTTGCCCTTGTAAGGGCTTTATAAAGTAGGACAAACACTCCCCAGGTACTGGCCGAGGAGGTTGAAGCCGATGGTCGGTCAACAAAGTTTTGTACAATGCGGATCCGAGCATTAATGATGTAAAGTACTTGGATACATAGAATCATTACACCTAAAAATTGTGAGTAAAATCCATTTACTGCAACCCATCTTTTAAGCCCCTTGGGGCCTACCTTGGCGAGCTCAGATTTCGACTAGCTCTAAGCTCCTTCTCTTTTTGAGAAGTTTGTGCTAAACACGACAAATTTTTTCTGTCAAAGGGATATCGATCCTTAATTCGGCCACCCGTGCCCACATTAAGGCTCGGGGGCTACTGGGCTTCGTGCTCATTATTTATAAATATTAAAGGGGCACATCGATCCTCGACCAGTGTTGCTACCCGACCAGTGGCTCGGGGGCTACTGCATTGCCTATTCAATGCAGAAAATTCAAAGTGCTCAGTGTTCGGCATGACCAAACTATGGACAAGCACGTCTTCGGACAACAATAAGTACCATCTGGGACTTATCTCGGCATCAATCTAATATATCACGGCGACTTCTCACGACCCTCTCAGGGGCCCGTCCGTCGATCACTATTACCTCTAATATATTACACTGCGTTTCTATTCCTACGTATGCTGTCGAGCTAGGAGTTGATCCTCAGGCTGATTTCGCAAATCGACCTGAGTCTCCGGGGCTACTAGGATCAGCGGTTTCATGTTTTCCTTCAGGTGCATCTCGGGTTTTAGACCGACACACACCTTGAGGGCTACTGGTTATACATATTGACAGCAAATAAATTTACACGCATCGGAAATAAAATCCGCAATCAGCCCATGACCGAGGTGCTGAACCACCTCGAAAGCATTTCGGGATATAGCTCGGATGCAAGTGGATGGCTCCATAGAGGGCATTTCCGGCATTAAGCTCGGCTAAACTCCTTCAACTTTTCTGAAACAAGGTGATCTATGACACCTCGGATATAGTCAGGCGTTGGAGCTCGGATATAGTCCAATGTTGGAGCTTGGACATAGTCCAACGTTGGAGCTCGGATACAGTCCGGCACTGGAGCTCGGATGCAGTCCAGCATTGGAGCTCAGCTGTAACAAGACTCTTCGGATACAGTCCGACATTGGAGCTCGGATACATTCCGGCGTTGGAGCTTGGAAGCAATCCGGCGTTGGTGCTCGGCTGCAAAAGATACCTCGAATGCAGTCTGGCGTTGGAACTCGGATGCAAGAGGACACTGTCGCACGACAAATACTTCAAACCCAAGGTGTGGCATAAATATAACAAGGAATTGATAAAGGCCAAAGACTTAAAGGGCTCCTCGGATACCCGACGTGTGAGATCTTCAGATTTAGCTCGGCATTCCTCAAGATAGAAGATGGGAGGAGTTGTTGAACCTGTTTGCAAGACCGACGACCGAAGACGAAGAACAGTTCGGATGAACCGAGGAGCGTCCCCGACTTGAAGACCAGTTCAGGGGGCTACTGGCGGTGTCCTAGACTAGGGGGTACTCACCATGTTGTCTCCCGATCAGTTGGATTGGGCCAAGGAACCCCATGGCCGTTTACTCATGGGCCAGTTCGGATAGCCGATGTATACACGAGGAAGATTCCACAAGACTTGGTGATCAAGACAAGGACTCCTCTCCACCGACATATTCGACTAGGACTCTTGTTATCCTAGGCCTCTGGAACATTATATAAGCCGAGGTCGGGCTAGTCGATAGGGATAGGCTAGATCATTATGATATTATTCATCATACCCTTACGTTTTAGACCACAACATATGATCTCGAGGTAGATCAACTCTTGTAATCTCTATATTCATCAAGATCAATCAAGCAGGAAGTAGGGTATTACCTCCACTAAGAGGGCCCAAACCTGGGTAAACATCGTGTCCCCTATCTCCTGTTACCCATCGATCCATGACACACAGCTCGGGACCCCCTACCCGCAGATCTTCTGGTTTTGACACCGACACGAGCCCCTCGGCGTTGAGCATCGTGGACCTGCCCAGCGCGGGTTCCAGCGCCACTTGTTCGTTCTCCGCCGCCATCACCCTGCGTCTCCTACCCGGGGGCGCCATGGCGACGCAGCGAAACCGAGGGCGGCGGAAGCCCAGCGAAGGAGAGGCAGCCTTGCATGGGAACGAAGGTGTAGGAGGACGGGCGCGCACAGGGAAGGTAATGATGACCGCGTAACCTGTGCGGGTCGGCTTTGTGTCAGCCCGTGCGGTTACCGAGGCACCATGGGGGAGTGGGGGCACCCCACGACCCGTCGTGCGCCACACGTCAAGCCTGGCCCGCACGCGGATGGGCCCCGCGCCATTTCGCCCCACCCGACAGGCTGAGTCGTGCGCGCCGCGAGCCCGGGGGCTACTGTCAGGCCCGTGGGACTAGGGGTAGCCAGACCCATCTGCTTGCGGCCCAGCACGCAACTCATATCCCGGGTCCAGTGCGTGGTCCACTACAACACTTCACGAGAAGACCCTCGCGAGGCCCCCGCCTCGTGAGGCCTACGTAAGCAGGCGCCACCAAGACCCTCGCGAGGCTGCCTCCCGAGGCCCCTCACGGAGGCATACAAGTCAAGAGCAGTTCAGCAGAGTCGTGTGGCCCTGCGCCTTCACGTGGGTGACGCGTATGGCGACGAGCGAAGCCAGGGGAGCACCAGTAGGCGCAGATGGGGAGGCATTCCTCTTTAGTGATAAGGGAGCAAGGCCATCCGCTAGTTCCCAAGGAAATCCCTAAAGGTTGCCGATTCAGTGCATGAAGACCAGGATGATGGGCGCGCCATGAGGGAGGTCATCGTCGAGCCCACCACGTCAATACCTTCTTGGTGCATATACTCTCAAAGTTGTGTGCGCCTCCCAATGTGCCCAAACCCTCGGATAATCCAAAATAAATTGCGCATTTATATAATACAGTTACAGATACGAACGCCCCAGGGTGACACCGCATTGGCCACGCGCCTCATCTTAACAGGATGATGAGGAGAGGTGGGTGAGACAACCCCTGCCATCGTTCCCACCTCATCGGGTCGCACGGCGACAGCAGCTGAAGCCCTACTTCCTGCTCATTCTCGGCCATGCGAGCAGCTGCCGCCTCTTCTAAGGCCACTTGCGCAAGCTCTTTTGCATGGATCAAAGATAACAACTCCCCTGCTGACCCCACACAAGAGGGATCAACGCCGCAATCATCCAGAACATCAAGAAGATGAGCAGCCAAAATAGCACTAAGAATAGCGAAATGAGGGATCGCGTTACCTGAGAGTTCTAGCTTCTTATGGGCCATACGAAGATGCGCACGCTTTAGCAAGTTCAAGTCCTCCTTCGCCCCCTTAGTCCACACACTTGCACGTGTGGAAGCCATAACGACCGCCTTGGAATGCTTGGCCTTGGGAATTGGCGCCGTCTTTGACACCACCTCCCTCAACACGTCTTCCTGAAGCAGCCGCCGCGCGCCCACCAGAGCCCGAGCCAGGGAGCCCCGAGGAAGCGAGCGCCATGACCACCTGACGAGGCGTGGTTAGTGCACCCAAGCACTCCATGGCCGGCACAACCAAGGCCCCTACCTTGCGCCATGCCGTCTTCTTAACGTGACGCCCCGAGCCGCTCTTGCTCTTGTTGTGCTCCCACGATGCCCGGGAGACCCAGCCAATGTCCACGCGATCCTCCATCGATAGATGCTATGAGAGACAAAGTCCATTTCCTATGCTCCCTGTGGGGTCAACACTCTTACTTGAAAAAAGCTATAACTAAACCCTGTGCACTTTCAGCCTATCACTGGCGCATCACGTCATCTCTAGTATATGTCTCCCTATTGTGTCATGAACGCGTTCCCTTACTTGGTTACTCTTGCGGCCTTGCCTTGCCTTCAACGTCATCGATAATTCCATTCATGGGCAATTAACTAACCCTTATGTTAATCCCTGATTAAATCCCCTAAATACCTTGATGTGTTGTTATTTTTGCATCTTGCGTGATCTTTTTACAATCTTGCAGAATTTATATGCTAACAATTTGGATTTCAGCTTCTGCCTGTTTCTATCCTTGCACCGCATCATTATGTTCTTCCAATTTCCTCCAGGGCTCCATGCCCAACCCACATAACATGGGGTTATCCTACATGATGTTCATTATGTTTTTGCCACTTCTCCCATGGATATGTTCATAGACGAGTGAGTGTCTATATTATCTGTCATCCCACCGATGCATGTTTATAGTTTTTTTATTTCTGAACTATTACCAAATTGTGTTATCTGATCTCCTCTATCACCTATCATTCATTTACTTTTCTTGCATACTTTTACTTTTAGCAACCTTTCACCCAAACTATTTCAACCTTTCACAGCCCTCTTTGCTTTGGTCCTCGACAAACTTGCAGGCACTCTTTATAGATCTCTACGAGAGACAAGTTCCATTTCATGTGCTCCCCATTCAATCGACACTCTTACTTCGGAAAATATATAACTAAACCATGTACACTTGCAGGCTATCACCGGTGTATCGTGTCGTCTCTGGTATCTCTCTCCCTATTGTGTATTGAACATGTTCCCTTACTTGGCTACTCTTGTGGTCCTTCCTTGCCTTCAATGTCATCGAGAATTCCACTCATGGGAAATTAACTAACCCCTTATGTTAATCCCTGATTAAATCCCCTAATTACCATGATGTGATGTTATTTTTGCTTCTTGTGTAATCTTTTTCCACTCTTGCAGAAGTTATATGCTGACAATTAGGATTTCATCTTCGGCTTATTTCAATCCTTGCACTGTATCATTAGGTTCCTCCTAATTCCTCCAGGGCTCCATTTCTGACCATCATAACATGAGGTTATCATACAAGATGTTCATTACATTTTTGCCACTTCTCCTGTGGATATTTTCATAGATCAGTGAGTGTATGTATTATTTGCCATCCCATCGATGAATCTTTATCATTTTTTCTTTTTGGACTATTATCAAATTGTGTTATCTGATTTCTCGTATCACTGTTGTAGCCCCGGGTTCGTCACATGAAACCGTGCAACCAAGATATTCTAAGTAATATGAAGAGCATGTTCTACTGTTTCTGGACATTTTTTCCCAAGTGTATTGTGAGTGCAATTTCTTTCGGGTCAGCCAACCACAATCCAGGCAAGTGATTTTTTTCCCAGTTCTTGTAAGTCTAAAGTGTCAGAATAGTCATATAGTATTAATTTGCTTCATCGAGCATCTTTTTGATGTAAAAAGCATACCTCATTATATCATTTGTTAATTCCAATCTCTAATCTACTCTCTCTAAAAAAACATAAAATTATCTGAGTAGGCAAGATACAACTTGCAATAAATGTCTAAGCATTTTGGAGATAGTTCTAATGCCATAATAAATATTTGAACTATTTGTTTGTCTTTAGTTCTGGAGTATTTTTCAACATACACAAGTGTTTCCTTTGCAACTAAATCCTCTGTTCCTAAATATAGGAATTGCAGTAGTAAGAGTTAAAAGGCTTTATGTTATTCTTGATGCTTTCGATGTTCAGAGCATATCACAGGTGGCTCCTCATACAGTGGCGGAGCTAGCATTTGACAACGGGGTGGTTACCCTATTTTTTTATAAGCAATATAACATGTGAACGTCATAACTAATTTAAAATGTTACAAAGAAATATATCAATATGGTCTTACAAACACACTAAAATTCTTAATTAAATCTCAGTTTTACATAAAGAAGCCTACATAGTACATACTACATGGACCATAGTACATATCTTGAGAAGTTCGCAAAGACTATGTTTCTGGCCTACGCTTTTGCATTGCCATGAAGGTATCGATTATATCACCTTCATTCACCTCGGAGAAAGCATCCCTATCAATGTATATGACTAGGCAATCATCCGAAGACTATCACCCATGTTATTTTTCAACTTGCTCTGACTAAACTCATGGCAGAAAATGCTCTTCAAATTTGCCGGCGCCACGGTAGAATCAATACCATTTTTAGAAGCAAGCACACCAAATTACAGTGGTGGAGCTAGCATTTGACAACAGGATGGTCCACCCTAATTTTTTTATAAGCAGTATGACATGTGAACGTTCTAACCAATTACCAATATTACAAAGAAATAGATCAATATAGTCTTGCAAACACACTAAAATTCTCAATTAAATCTTTGTTTTGCATTAAGAAGCCTACATAGGACATACTACATGGACAATACATACCTTGAGAAATTCTAAAAGACTATGTTTCCTTTTGCATTGTCATGAAGGTATCGATTATATCACCTTCATTCACCTCGGAGAAAGCACCTCTCTCAATGTATGTGACTAGCCAATCATCCAAAACACTATCACCCATCTTATTTCTTAACTTGCTCTTGACTAAATTCATGGCAAAAAATGCTCTCTCAACATTCGTCGTTGCCACCGGTAGAATCAATAACAATTTTAGAAGGAAGTACACCAAATTATGAACTATACCAATTTGGGAAGGAGGGCGTACATTTGAATGAAAAGTTGAAATTGATACATTTTGTGTAAACTTACAAAAGACTTAGTATTTCTCAAAAAAATTACTTAGTACCGACATGAAATTCCTTAGTTGTTTAGGTACTTGGTTGGATTGTAGTGAATTCAAAAGAGGCATTTATGTTCGAATTCATGTATCTTATAGCACCACTGGGAAAACTAAATATGAACATTTATATTAATTAGAATGGTCATTGGATAGGAGATGTAGCATATGAAAGAATATGTAAAGGGATAGCTGGGCATGGAGTCAGAGCCTCTTTTCTTTTTGAGAAATACTAAGTCCTTTGCAAGTTTACACAAAATGTATCATTTTCAACTTTTCATTCAAAAATGTACGCCCTCCTTCCAAAAATGCAAATGGGAACTCCTATGTGCCGCTCTCTGCGACAGACTGTCAACCGCACGCACAACGGATCTCTCGACTAGGCCCGCCCATCTTGCTATCGACAAGTAGATAACACTGGAATAGCAAAAGGGTGCATTGCCGAGGTTCGAACCCAAGGCCGACTGCTTTAGATCATATGATTCTAGCTAGTTGAGCTAGCGAGCTTTCTTGATTACAGTACAGCGCAAAACCTTGAGAAACTCAAACGCCGATCCGAATGTTTTCAAAATTTTGAACGTCAAACTTTTTTTCCAAAACAAAACGTTAATGTTTTATCAAACGGGAACATTTTGAAAATTTGTTACAAATTTTGAGAAAAATCAAACATTTTTTTAACACGCAAACAAATTTTGGAGAAGCGAACATTTTTTTAATTGGGAACATTTTTGAAACTACACAAAAAACTGAACAGGAACAACTTTTCAAAAATAGGAACATTTTTCAAATTTCAAAACAAAATTTGAAAACACAAACAACTTTTGCACGCAAACATTTTTTGAAACTCTGGAGCAAAATTTGAAAACATGAACATTGTTTGAAATTTGCAAACAATTTTTGAAACTCCCGAACAAAACTTGAAAACATGAACATTTTTTTGAAATTTGCAAACAAATTTTAAAGGGAACATTGTTTGAAACTCCCAAACAAGATTTGGAAACACAAACATTTTTTGAAAATTTGCGAACAATTTTGAAAATGCGAACATTTTTTTGTATCCCAAATAATTTTTGAGAAGTTGCGAAATATTGAACAAGCACATAAAGAAAAAAAAAGGGAATAAAAACAAAAAAGAAAAAATAAAGAAAAAAAGAAAAAAGAAACTGAAAACCAGTAAAAACAAAACCTATTCAGGAACCTTCTAGAAGGTTCCCAAAACCAATAAAGACCAGGGCTGAAACCTTCCATAAGTTCCCAAAACCGGATGCAATCTACACGTTAGATAGCTCTGATCGGCCGGCCCAGTCGTACGCTTAGGTGTTATCGCTGTATGCGTTACCTCGACAGTTTGACGCAAAGAGCGTCATATAGGAAATTCCGATGCAAATACATAGTTCAGGCCAAACTCTTTTTTTTAGACAAATTGGATCACTATTTGATGCAATTTCGTTTATTCGTACAGCCCAAACTCTGTCTTTTTAACATAGTACAGCCCAAACTCGTACGGCCCAATGTAATAGCAGGGCTTTGCGTGTTGGCGCGCGGGTGACAAATCGAACCCGACACGTCGCTTAAACCTAATCCAGGCAGCGACGCCGCCGCCCGCCGCCGCCGAAACCACGTCGCGCTGCTCTGCCCCTATCTTGCAGTCACCAGCAGGGGTCTGCGCCCTGATGCGCTCGGTGCATTCAGCCATCTTCTGCCTGTCCCAGAGAAACTAGATCGGATGGGGAAGAAGGGCAAGCGGCGGGGCGAGGCCGCCGCTACGGGTGCGCCGGAGGAGGCTCCCGCGGCATCCGCTGCCGCTTCTGATTCAGCCACACCGAGGAGGAGCAGGCGACGGGGCGGCGACGCCAGGGCCGCGCAGGAGGCCTCGGCCACCGTACACGCACTGGATCCCGCCGATGCAGGTACGCACCTACGCCCGGCTATGCGTCTCGTTGAAATGGTGAAAATGCGTGTGTCCCTGGCCGCGGCTGCGGCTAGGGCTGGGTTTATCCATCTGTTAGTCCAGTGCTTTGCTTCCTGCCCTTGATTCGCACTAGCCATGCTAATCTGTCTTTGTTTTCCTTGTGCTGCTTGGAGAAAGCATGTATAGCCGAACTGATTTTATTTATGGCTTCTACAGGGAAGGGGACAACGGACAGGGAAAAGAAGCCTCAGCTCAACGAACGAAAGAATAAGAGGGAGCAATCTCCTTGTGCTGCTGCATCGAGTGCTGATGCTGCCGCCACGGGTAAATCAGGTGTTGACTGCACTGATGGGGAAGGTGTTATAGGAGACTCTGAAGTTCGCAAGAAAAGAAAAAAGAATAAGAAGATTATGCAGGAGCCATCCTCTTCTACTGTGTCTGATGACAATGCTGTTGAGGTAAACAAATCCGGAGCTGGCTGCAAAAATGTGGAAGATGTACCGGGAGATGATGAAGCTAGTAGGCGTCCCAGAAATGAAGAGGATCTAGGCTTTTCTGCTGCAAACATTGCAGAACAGGATGCACCGAAGGGTAAGAAGAAGCCCAAGCTGGGGAAACGGAATAAGAACAAGCAAGAACCATCGTTTCCTGCTGTAGTGGATGCTGCCATTGTGATTGGTAAATCTGAAAATGAAAGTACAGATGTGAAGGGCGTTCCAGGAATTTCTGAAATCAGTAAGAGTCCCAGAAATGGAGAGGGTCAAGATTGTCCCGAGGTAAACATTGTGGCGAAGGAGACACTGGAGAGGAAGAAGCCTGAACCCAGGAAATGGAAGAAGAATAAGCAGGGGCAATCCCCTGCTGCTGTGTCTGATGATGGTGCTGTTGAGGCAGACAAATCTGGAAATGTTGGCACAGATGGGGATGATGCTTTGGGAGATGCGCATGTTAGTATGAGCACGGTAGAGGATCCATGCTGTCCAGAGGCAAACATGGCAGAGAAGGGGACACAGGAGAAGAAGAAGCGTAAGCCCAAGAAACGAAAGAATAATAAAGAAGGATCCCCTTCTGTTGTACTTGATACTGGTGCTGTTGTGGCAGATGAATCTGGAAATAGCTGTATGAATGGTGATGGTGCACCACAGGATGGTGAAGCTAGTATTAGCCCTAGAGATGGAGAGGACCCAAACCGTCCTGGGGTAAACATTGCAGAGAAGGGGGTACCAAAGTTGAAGAAGAATAAGCTCAAAAAATGGAAGAAGAAGAACCAGGAGCAATCCCCTTCTACCTTGTTGGATGCCGGTGATATTGTGCCAGATAAATCAGGACGTGGCAGCACAAATGTGGAAGCTGCATCCAGAGGTGCTGATGTCACTACAAGTCCCAGACCTGGAGAGGGTCCAGAATGTCCCAATGCAAACATAACTGACCATTTGGTGGAGGAAAATAAAGTGAATGAAGACTACTCTCAGGAACCTAAGCTCAAGAAACAGAAGAAATATAAGCAAGATCAATCCCCTTCTGTTATACCAGACACCAGTGGTGTTGTGGTGGATAAAATTGAAAAGGGCTACATAGAAGGCGAAGGAGGGGAAGGTCTACCAGGAGATACTGAAATCAGTATGAGTCCCAGAAATGGAAAGGGACCAGATTGTCCTGAGGTAAACATAGCTGAAAATTCGGTGGAGGGAAAGAATGAGAATAACGGCAACTCTCAGAAGCCTAAGCGGAAGAAACGGAAAAGGAAGAAGAGGGCTCAAGTAGCTGTTACTGAGGCACCTGCGGTGGGTGATGTCAGCTCAGATGAAAGGAAGGATGTGTGTAGGACAGGTACCGTGAAGGTTACAGGAAGTATGGGATACTCTATATGTGAATCTGAGGTTACTGCAAAAAATGTTGTCCAGGATATGTACTCACCAGGAGGATCGCTTGTAAGGTTTCAGAGGAAAAAACTTCTTATTCTTGATCTTAATGGTCTGCTTGCGGATATCACTCCAATCCACCGCAACTCTCGCGACTCTCGCTTGGCACATGCAAAAGTTCGAGGCAAATATGGTAAAGTTACTTCTTCAATATTCCTTGTGCAGCACTTTCCTTTTGGTATCAATCTGGATCGGAGTTTCTATCTCATCAAAATGCTAATGTTATACTATTGCAACAGTCTTCATAAGACCATACCATGACGATTTTCTGAGATTTTGCTTCCAGAACTTTGAGCTAGGGGTATGGTCGTCAAGAATGAAGTACTGATTCTTTTCCCCTACACCTCTTCACTTGACATGATTTATCCGCACAGTGCTAATTCCAATTTTCTAATTCTCCAGAGTAAATGTGGATGATGTTGTCGATATCCTTATGAAAGATCTCAGGCGACACTTGCTATTCTGCTGGGTAAGTAATGGAAATGCATGTGTACTTGCTACTTCTAATCTCTGGCCAAATTTTTTTGTTGATGGTCTCCACTTGGAGTATAATTGCAAGAAAGCCAGGTGGTGTGCATTTGCAGTCCATGAAATGTGTGAAAATGTCATTTGCATTGCTATATTATTTTTGATTACTTTTTTCTGTTTCTCTTTCTGGAGTTACTCTGAAATCCTGATGCATTAACTGTTCTAATCTGCCCAGGATGCATCTCACTGCACTACTACCAAGTGTAATACTCTTGAAAATCAACGCAAACCCTTAGTACTGAAGGAACTAAAGAAACTGTGGAATAAAGAGGACCCTGATCTTCCGTGGGAGCAAGGGGAATTTTCGCCTTCGAATACTTTGCTTGTGGATGATTCCCCTTACAAGGCTCTGTGCAATCCGGTACTGAGTTGTACCCTGCTCGTATTGTGTTGTATGTGTTGATGCTAAGCCCATCTGTTGCTATTCAGATATATTTTATGTTGACATCTGTATTTTGCAGCCACACACTGCCATTTTCCCACAACCCTACAGCTACCATAACAGGACGGATAATTCATTGGGTCAGATTCATCATTTTAAGATTGCGTTACTGTTTTACATGTGTCGAATCATTAATGCTGAATGTTCCGTAAACAGGACCAGGTGGAGATCTTCGTGTGTATCTAGAGAACCTTGCTGCTGCAGATGATGTTCAGCGTTATGTTCAGGAGCACCCTTTTGGTCAACCTTTCATTACTGAGAGTGATCCGAATTGGGATTTCTATGCAAAAATACGTGACAGACTGGAGAAGCGAGAGAAGTGTGCCACTTGATGGTCCTGTGCCTTGATACAGTAAGCAAGAGCTTTGGCCAGGCTTGTGTTGGATGGCAGAAAGTTTTGACTCTGGAGTTCGTTTTGTTTCTTGGCTTGGCAGTTGGCATGACTACTTGTAGGCAGGGGGTATTGGTAATTTGAACATTTTTTACTCTCTGTTGTTTCGGTTTGTGCTTATCCTGAAGTAGTCAAGGCTAGGTAGTGTTCACAAGGTCGTACCTATTACTTCACATGTACTTTGGTTACACACATGTTGACATGCGTCATTGGTCATTCTTTCCCCTGTATCTAGGATAACAGGGTTGTTATATTTTATAAGTTGGTCAATTATGTTGTAAGGATGTTAGAGTTTTGCTGGCTTGTAATTTTTCTCCTCTTGAGTAAGTGATGTAATCTTTTCACATTTGTTGAACTATAGTACTGTACCGCCAATGGTGTTGATAATTGCTAGAGTGGCAACAGATAGCATCATTGCAAGTGGAATTGGTTGTTCTATGTTGGGACTTGAAATCTTGTTGACTTTGAGCCCAACATTTGTCTTGCTGTGTTTTGTTATGAAATGTCCAAATCTGGAAAATAACCGTGTGTCATTCCGTGCAAGACACTTATGCTTGCGAATGCTGTCATATTCTGAGCATTTTCTTTCTCAATATGGTGGCAGTTTTGTGTAAATAGATGTGATTAATAATAATTGTGATGACATGACATGCACATGCAGCTTTGCACTGGTACTGAAGTGCTTATCCTGACCTGAGGATTTGGATATAAGTGCGGGTTGCAGAGTCACGAGTTGCATGCCAAGTCGTGGATGGATGAAAGCAAAGCTGGCAGCTGAAATCTTCAACTGCCACACTGTTGTGATGATAGCCAAAATCTTGTCACGCAAGTGTTAGTGTAAGCAGCCCAACTTGTGTTCCTTTATTTTTAACTAATAATGTTCACGTGAAAAACTGCATATTCACACACATGGCCCGGCCCGGCCATTGTAACTCACCAGGTCCAGGACCAGGAGCTTTTGTCTCTGTCTCTGTCTCTCTCTCTCTCTCTCTCTGAAAAAAAGAGCTTTTGTCTACATTTACGTACATACTTTGTAAGTTTGTATGCGATGATCCCTAGGCTAGGCTGGTCCCATGCACTCTGGTCTCTGGGGCTACAGTGAAATGCATAAATCAAGCATCCTCAAATTAGCTTATGGGCATGGTTAACTTTGTTTGCTTGAGAGCAATGGCAACATCAAGCCATGGACCGCCATGATGAAGGCGCACGTGATGCATCATTTTCCGGACAAGCATATCATTTTCAGAGATGAATGGCATACACAAAGCACCTGTAGATTTGCAGTGACTCTTGTAGGAGGTTAATTGTTCCCATCATCTCATGCAGCACGTGAGGGCTTCTCTTTCCCTCTCCATTTCCCTTCTCATCAGGCAGGCAGGCAGATCTTGCTTTTCTGCCCAGCAACTTTCCTTCTTTTCTGTCTCCAACACCACTCACCCAAGTGCGTCTAGTGTAAATGGACGGATGGTTCATTTCCTGCTTAACACACCGACCGTTTGAGTGGTAACTAATTTCTGACTTAGGGAGTATATTAGTAGTATTTTGTCAGTTGACCCAGCATGCCGTTGTGTAGGGTGCATGGTTTTGCTACATGCACAACCAAGTCTGAACAAGTATCCACAAAACAATCAAGTAGTACTAGTAATTTCAACAATCAAGGAGTATAAAAACTGCGCCCACTGATTCTTGATTCGGCCGATGATTAAACAAACAAATCTCCTCTTCTGTTCTAACGGCATTGCTGCAATCTCGATGCATCCATCTTAATTAGTATTAGTGATCTAAATGCTTTTATATTAGTTTACAGAGGGAGTAGCTCGCTCAAATGTTACTACTAATTTATCTAGCCAAATGCGTTGGCTTCCGTTCCATGTGCGTCCAGTATTTTTTTTTTTTGAGGAAAACAGCAGGACTCTGCTGCGTATTTTTATTGTTTTTTTTTAAAGGATAATGAGAGACCATGCTGTTTTTTGACTGGTCTCACAACCCAAGATTTGCCTGCGTGCTTGTTGGTTAGTTTGCTCGTGGAATCTCTCAATCAAAGGATGAGGAGACCTGACCTACCATGCCCATGCGGATGCGGTGCACAACACAGCCACTGCTGATCTGGTCTTCATAGGGCTCACATGGGTCATGTGACTGTGGGTGGGGAAGCTTCTGATTGCGGAGAAAGAAAGAAAAAAACTATGGAGCATCGTGCCAGCCTTGCTTGTGCAGACAAGTCTTTTGTTTCTTCCAAGTTCCAACATGCTTGCTTATTACTGTACTTTGGGGATGGGGCTTATTGGTGGGGGTAGACATGGCTCTTGTCCGGATAACTTTGCTAGTACTAGTTGCCATTGCTATTTTTGCTTCTTCTCTTATTATCAGGCCAAATCACGCTGTGGTGATAGTGATTACTCACCATTACCCTTGTACTTATAATAATTATCACGCTGTGGTGAATAAGCCTGTGATCATGGCAGGGTCAATGATCGTGAGGTCCCAACCCAGCATTTGAATGGAGCAGAATTAACAGGCATGCAGTGTGCACCTGACCTTGCAAATGTTGCAGTGAGTTGAAGAATAATGTACTGCATCTACCAGCTAGAAGTAAGGCTCTTTCAGCTTTATAACAAGGAATCAATCAAATGAATGCCACATCATGATTCCTGCCCCAGAAAGCAATACAAAGTTAAAGACGAGGACAAGCATCAGATCTTGCCTACTGCTAGCATGATTTCTTACCCACTATTTTTTTTACTCCGTGCAGCTAAGCAAGCAGTACCCCTTCCATAATCAAAATTGCCTTACTGTACCAGCTGTTACAGGTCTCTAAACAATTGCAGGTTGATGAATGGTGAGTGTGTCTGGCCAGGACGGTCATGTGTTTGGTGCACCACACACTTAAAGGTGTGCTCTTCTGTTCACCTGCAAAACATTAATTCAATTATATACTGTTAATGAATACAGCACAATAGTAAGTAATTCTGATTGCAAAACACATTACGGCTTTGTATCAGTTAGGAGCTGTGAAGGGGTCCTCCATGGAATTGATGAATATGGATGAGGTATCTCTCTCAACCCTAGATGCTCATCAGTGATTTTAAATGATTAGAATATTATCATCTTAGACTGAATCATGCTAGCATCAATGAGCTACTTTATTATTGCCCAGAACAGTTCAGGAAAAGTTAGTCTGCCTCTTTCGGATAATCTGGTACACTGTCAAAATAACCCCTCACCTAACAGTAGAATTAAACTGTGGTCCGGAAGTTTGATTGCCATCAAAACCTAATAAATATCCTAACTGTAAACGGCGCCAAAAAGAGCAGTTGGTTACAAGACACAAATACAGGTAGGTAACTGACAAACGCATCTGATTTCGCTGAAAAATGAATTGTCTCTGTACCCAGATCCTAGTACCACTCCATACTGCATGTATACTCCACGGGGAATATCCGGTGCACCGAACTCCAGTGGCACATTTTAAAATACAACAACAACAAAGCTTTTAGTCCCAAACAAGTTGGATAGACTAGAAGTGAAACCCATAAGATCTCGCGACCAACTCATGGCTCTGGCACATGGATAGCAAGCTTCCACGCACCCCTGTCCATAGCTAGTTCTTTGGGGATACTCCAATCCTTCAGGTCTCTCTTAACGGACTCCTCCCATGTCAAATTCGGTCTACCCGCCTCTCTTGATATTCTCCATGCGCTTTAGCCGTTCGCTATGCACTTGAGCTTAGAGGCTCATACTGAATATGCCCAAACCATCTCAGACGATGTTGGACAAGCTTCTCTTCAATTGATGCTACCTCAACTCTATCTCGTATATCATCATTTCGAACTTGATCCTTCCTCGTGTGGCCACACATCCATCTCAACATACGCATCTCCGCCACATCTAACTGTTGAACATTTCGCCTTTTAGTCGGCCAACACTCAGCGCTATACATATATTAATGTTCTGTCAACATGCTAGATTTTTTTTGTTTAGATTTGTTGAAACATTTAAAATGTGTTACAACATCCGATGCATCCATAGCACCACAAGGTGGGTGCACCGGATAAATTCCTACATGTGTAAGAGCAACTCTAGCAGAGTCACCATAGGTGCGATCCTCGTATGGGATATGGAGCGTGCTACATATGCATTTGGAGGTTGCGGCAGCTATGCGCAAACACAATCACCACAATGTGGCCTCCATATCTTTTTGTTGTTGTCAACTCAATACTCACAGACCCGTTTGAGGGACTAAAACACTAAATTTAAGATTACATTACATTACAAAGTTGATGTCAAACATCGAGGATTTTTTATGTCTTGGGAGAATCACTAGTTGCTCCCCACCATATGCATATGTCATGAGTCCACTCGTCGTCTAGGCACAACCGTGTGACGAGTCCGGTAACCTCTTCTTCGTTCCATTTCTTCCCGTCGTCGTCGAGGTCGGGGACGACATTTTCAAGCGGTGTAAGGCCCAATGTGGTGTGATTTGTCTTGGTGAATGTCACTGTCCCCATGTCAAATGTGCCCTTTGGAACCACACATTTGGCCCCTCTTGGCCTTTAATGCCTGCCCTGCGGTGGTGTGCTTGAAGATTTCACCGAGGCGGATGGCCTAGGCGTAGGTGGTGTTGTGCTCATCCTATGCCTCCTTAACAATGAGGTGGCAGTGAGCATGTGATGGCTGATTGAGCTGCTTGGGCGAGCTCTCTCCTCCTTCTCATATGAGATCTGCACGTAGTCATGCTGGATATTCTACTAAAGGGAGTGTGTTTAGGGATTCCAATCCGGACACTCATCGCGGGCAGGATCCGTATATGCGCCCTCTAGCGCATAATGATGATCCTCCTCCTCCGCTTGCTCCTCATCCATCATTTGCTCCTCCTCCGCCAAGAGCGGCACCGAGTCCCACCGCAGGGGAAGCGACATGGTGTCGGGAGGGAAGTGGGGGTGATGGTGGAGGTGAGGAAAATGGAGGTTGAGGGTGGCGGGAAGATGTGGTTGATGAGTGGAGGTGAGCTAATCAGACACAGCGACGACCATTTTACAACTATGGGTGACGGGCGGCACGAAAACATGGTGGACGGCGGGAAAATGTGACAGGAAACGTGGCGCCGACGACCACGAGCAGTTGCCACATGGCAGACGCCATAAATGGGCACGACTCCCAGTGCCATGGGCGTCTGTTCCATTGGCAGAGAGAGGATGGGATGCGCAGGAGGTTGAGAAGGGAGGTGAAACTACCCTCCCGCGCGAGCTGTTGGTAGACGGCGCGCCCTCCAAACCAACACCCCGTAACTTCCAAATATGAAGGTTCACGGATTCAATATAGAGCGCCCACCATAAATTATGACGATCCGGGACCGAATGACAAATCTGCTAGAGTGGCTATTTCGACCAAAACACCGTGTCCGCTAGACATGCTCTGTTCATGAACATAAGACGTTTTAAAGATTTATGTCGAAGTGTCTAAACATAAACATGAACATAGGGAGTATTTGTTATCTTTTTCTACAGATAAATACTACTCCCTCCGACAGAGGATGGATCGGAGGGAGTAGTAGTCCGGATTTCCATGCTTATCAGTTCCTTGTGTTAGGTCAATCCTTGGGCGCAAATGTGGACCAAGTGCTGCTGCTAGTCATCTACAGTTGAAAACAGTTTGCAAAACCGAAAATGCCAATAACTAGTACTTCCTTCGTTCCAAATTACTTGACATGTAGACACGGATGTATCTAGACACTAAACAAGTATAAATACATCCGTATTTAGATAAATTCAAGTCTACTAATTTGGAACGGAGGGAGTAATAGTGTGTGGGGAGGGTACTTTGATCATTTGATTCGGCCAAGAGTCCATGTCATCCGTCCCTTAATTTATTCAGCTTGCTGCAACTTGCTCAACAGTCTGAGTCTGAGTCTGAACCAAATGAAAAGAAGCGGTCCGAATCTGTTTGAAGGAAAAACAAAAAGAAAGGATGATAAAAGGAGAAGGAAAAAAGAGGGGTGCGGATTAAAAGGAGAAGAAATGGTGTGTGACAGACATAGAGATATATCACTTGCCTGCAGTCTGCAGCAGAGCAGAGTGTGCAATGCATGCTTCAACGCCAAGAATTGCTGCTGGTTTTCTCATGACGCACGGATCCACACCATGAATGCGGTGTTGTTAGTTGGCCCTGCCCTGCCCTGCCCTGGCACTCACATTGAATGCGTCCTTGACCCGAAGACGCACCAGGCCAGATGGATGATTTCATTTGCAGGAGCAGCCCCCCACTAATTTTTGGACAAAGCACAGCTAATGGTTGCAAGAAGACGCTGTCAGATTTAGCATCGTCTTCTTCTTCCTCCTCACCCAACCCAACCCAACTGACGAGTAGTCCTACTGGGTTTGGAAGGAGACACGTTTTTACCCAACCCAACGACCAAACTCTTCACTTCCCCATGGCCATGGGCACTTGCAAAATGACAAACTGATGTTGACTCCCTCTCACACACACATACACATACACATACACATACTGCACATACATATACACATACACATACTGCACATACATATACACATACACATACAGAGAGATGAGAGAGAGGAGATGGACAAGTGGACAAGCATCTCTCTCTCATGGTGATGGTGGGTACAGGGCCTTGGAGCGGCACATGGGGTGCTGAGAAAGAGAACAAGGAACCCCCCGGCCCGCGCCCACCCACATCTCCTCCAGCTAGAGGCCACATCTCCTAATAGTTAGTTAGGTGGTTTGGTTTAGTTTAGTTTAGTTTATGCACTTCCTGGAACGGAATGCCAGGTCCCAATACACTAGTACCCAAGTATACATGTACGTCAGTCCTCCTTAACTGCATTTAACAGGACAGTGGTACTCACATTACATTCCGGTAAAACGACCGGGTTAACAATGGCCTTCTTCTCTTCTCTCCAGCCCCTCCTCCCAATTCTCACCCTCGCAACTCTTCTTCCTTCCCAGTCCCAGTCCCAGTCCCAGCCCCAGCCATATAGATAGAGCAGCGGAGCAGCAACAACAAGACGACCACCCTCCATCAGCTACCTCGAGTCCCAGAGCGGTGAGGGCGGCCATGCCCCTCACGCTCACCGCTCACACTCACAACATCTCCTTCTGCCCCTCTGGGCTGGCTCCCCTCCTCCTTACAAGAAAAGACCATGATTGAGCTACCACACTGCTGAGCTGGTAGCAAGGGGAGGACCGCCGGTCGGTTTGCTTTGCTGCTCCTCCTCCTCCCTGCATTTTGGGGATTTGGAAGAGGGAGGAGGCGATGCCGGCCAAGTACCTGCAGGCGCTGGGAGACGAGAGGCGGCCGGACCTGCACCGCCAGATCGGCTGCGTCACCGGGATCCTGCAGGCCTTCGACCGCCGCTACCCCATCGCCGCCCACCACTCCCACAAGAGGCTTCTCCCCCCAGGTTAGGTTGCCATCCTCTCCTTCCTTCCTTCCTTCCTTCCCGCCGCACATGCTTCTGCTTTGCTTGCTCCAAACATGCATGGATTCATTCCGTCTCACCAATTCCTGTTCCTTGAAGCAATTACGTACGTTAATGTTCGTATGCCACCGTGATATGATACGATAGATCAGGGCTCTGCTTTTGGAAGATCGATAGATCAGGGCTCTGCTTTAGCATGGTCTCAGCACATGCTCCTGTTTTTTCGGTCTTCTTTCTTTCCACATTGAATCGCTAGGTGCTGCTGCCGATTGCTGAGATCTACTGTAGCCTTTTCCCCTTTTTTTGGGCGAGCCACCCAGATGCAGGAATTTAATTACTAGTACGACGTACTTTAATATAGGGTGGAGGCGGAGGGAAGTTTATTGCTGAATGAAATCTTTAGTTCAGAATATTTTTTTTACCTGCACCGGCGCTGATTAGCCGGAAATTGGTCCCGGATGACCGACAAAATATGTCACTATGTCATGCAGACAGACAGATTAGACCCTGCTTCCGATAATAAAATCTAGTATCCGTAAACAGTTTTGCTAAGTCTCACTTGACTGAGGCCCTTCCCAGTGCTCCACCGTGGACAGGTGCTAAGCATGCCACATAAGCAAAAAAGTGACATGGCACAATATTTAAGGAGGGGAGAGAGTACTTTGGTGATCCCAGGAAGAACCAATGCCAAGCGCAAGAACCTAGGCAAACCACTTAAATGAAACAATTTGGCCAATGCATGCAAGACTTTAGGTGCTAACTCATTAAATAAAGTGTGCTTAGCAACAACAAGTTAAGCACCTATGCATTGGGGACTTGAGTTGCTAAGGTATTTAATGCACTTAGTACCTCATCTAAGCACCTTTGCATTGGGAGAGGTCTGAGACTCCGTTATGTCTCACTCGATGCTATAGTCCTTTGATTTTGCATGAAGATTCGTACAAAAAAATTTCTTCAGTTTTTTATTTTTTCTTCTTATACTATATCACTAAGTCTTAGTCGAGTGAGACCTAGCCACACCCGTCTGTAAATGTTGACAACAATGAAAATGATTCCTCAAATTGGAAGAGGATTCTTTTCACAAAAAAAGTTTATATTTGGACAAGGAATGACACTGACAATTTCTTCTTCTTTGGTGATAGTTCCTAGAAATGTGTAGTGTATATTTGGACAACAATGTCAGTGACATTTTTGTTTCTCTTCTTTTATAATGCAACAGTATTGATCAACTTTTCCTCTTGCTCGTTCCATGTATTTTTCCATAAGAAGCAATATTTCCCTGTTTTCCTTTTGAGGATTCAATGCATTTGTTTAGGTTGGCTCACCATTGAAGAATGTTTCACTTACTAAAACAGGCAATGCACTGTCAAGCAGCCCGAGCGTAGGGGAAGAACGCACAAGATACACACCCCAGATTGTTCTCGTGAGTCTCACTTGTCAATGTAAATGTACTCCTTCAACAGGCTTCCAGCCTTTCACAATTTGACTGACTTGCTGCAATCTGTATTCAGGACAAGAACTTTAGTAAAAGCTGGATCGAAAATCAAAGAGCAACGTCAACAATGGAGACCTCATCATCATCATGTTCATCGTTTTCCTCCCTTGATGGCAATAGGTCAACACAACAGGACCTATCCTCAACTGATCGAATGCTATTTCCCGAGAAACCATTCAAGTGCTCGCCGAGGCTCAAGAGCTCGCCTGAGAGTGACAATGGACCGGACTACCTCCTGGATGATACCCTCACCAACACGCCCTCAGCTCAATCCAGCCACCCGACTCTTGGTATAAGAAATCTGGTAAAGGACTCGATTTATAGAGATACTCGTGATTTGTCAGCCAGAACTTCCACAATGGAAGCAGTGGCAGATCACACATACAACCGTGGAGATCCAGCAACATGCTTGGATGAGTCCCCTAGCAGTGATATCCAAGGAAAGAGCAAGGGAACCATGGACATCAATGAGTCGCTCCGGGTGCTGGCCAAGCTCAGGGAATCCTCTTGGAGTCCATCTGAATCTGGCCACCAACCAAGGCTGTCTTACGATGCTCCTCGCTTCTCATATGACGGGAGGGAATCGGCATCAAAACGTAGGGAGATGCCAAGATTGTCGCTGGACATCAAGGAAGGCCCTCTTAGGACCCGCGAAATGGACTCGCGGCTGAAGCCGAACATGAATGACACAGAAAGGAGTATCAGTTTCGGTTCTGATAAAGAATCCAATGCAGAGATCCAGAAAGAACAACCAGCAGCCTCTAAGCGTCTTCCAAGTGTCGTTGCAAAACTCATGGGTTTGGAAGAGTTGCCTGAGCCCAGCGACAACAAGGTGATATCACCACAGGCACCCAACTCAGTTCAAGAGAGGAAGCAAGAACATATACTGCTCCCTTTGAGCCTCTCCTCGCATAATGAGCCTGCTCGTAGGCAACACAGGAATCTGGATGCAACAATCAGGAATGTTCCAAACTCTAAGTTCCCAGCTGAAACTGCACCTTGGAAGCAGGAAAGGATCGTGCTGCCCAGAAAATTGCCAAAAGGGTCCAAGGGGGCTCATGGAAAAGAGCAACCTGCTGCATCAGTTTACAGTGAGATAGAGAAACGACTCAATGACCTCGATTTTCAGCACTCAAACAAGGACCTGAGGGCACTTAAGCAGATCCTGGACTCGATGCAAGCAAAAGGACTGTTGCAGAACAAGAAACGCGAGGAAGCATCAATGCTCAAGTTATATGATGATGACTACAATAACCAAGAGGTGACTGATGCTATTCCGAGACTGAGCTGTAACACAAACTCCAATCAGATATCTGAAGGGGCCCCATCGCCATCAATGGAAGAAGAGAGCATTGCAGAAAAATTCTTCAAATCTCCTATTGTGATCATGAAGCCTGCAAATTCTGCAGACTTGTTGGGTGACGCAGATCCTCCTGTTGTTCCATTGAGTGGGCTCTCAGATTTACCACAGCTGCGGACAGTCAATAGCACTGATAAAAGGAAAATGCCAAAGATCAATAGGGCAGCTGTTGAGCAACGCCTGAAATCTAGTCCAACGGTGCCTGCTTCTCAACCCCTTGCTTCTGATAGGAGACCAAATGGAAGAAATGAAGTGATGAGCAGGAAACAGAAGTCTAGTTCGCAGTTGATGACTGAGAGCTCATCCAGAAGACAGCAGTTACCAAGAGACAATAATGGAACGCTAAAGCATAAAAACTCCACTAGCCCCAGATTACCACAGAAAAAGCTCGACATGGAGCGAAGGTCTAGATTGCCTATTCCTTCTCCTGAGGCTAACAAGAACCAAAGGCAATCTGTGGACAAGAGTCACTTGGATACAGTATCACCCAGAAGCAAAGTTAGAAGAAAGCTTGCTCAAGGTGAAGATGGTCATCAAAATGTTTCAAAGAGCAGGACAAGAAGTCTTAACCAGCAAGGCGATGATATGTCTTTAATGTCGGATGGCAGTATGAGTGTTGTATCAGAGCTGGACATAGAAGTAACAAGTGCTGACAGATCTGCAGAAGTTAATGCATCGAGCTTCCAGCAAGGCAATCAAACTCCACTAGGAAGGAATCCACAAAAAGTGGTAAGCTATTTCTTCTTTCAAATTATCCTTCCATTCATCGAGAAAAGGTGTATTGGCTGTGTGCATCTTATGAGTATGATGCAGAGGCCGGGTTTATCCCCTTTTCGGAAATATTTTTTTCGAGAAAAGGTGTATATTTCAAAGTTGTACTGGTGTGAAGATAGTATTATAATTTTTTTGTGACAAGATAGTATTACAATTGCTAATTCATCTTCATAAAACCGCAAAGATGCAAAAAGGATCTACATAGCAAGCCCACCAGCATGCTTTAATACTGAAGACTTGAAATCTTACTAGTGTTCCATGCCACTTCTCTAATTATTCTTATGTATTCATCTGTTGTTCAGAAAACCTCTTATGATGCAAACAAGGACCTGCCATCTATGGATCATGCAGCAGCTATCCCTGAGCGGCCAAGTCCAGTCTCTGTCTTGGACTATTCATTTGACCAGGAGAATTTTTTCCGTACCAGCAAGACCTCAAATTCACCTAATGTTGGTAAGATCAGCTAGTTCACCATCTTTGCTAACTTTGTTTCTTGATCATATAAACTGGAAACTGTGTTCCTTTAAAATAGAAAACTCGACTTTTGTTAGCGTTAAATGGAAAGATATTAAAAGTTGTTCACTTTACTTCCTGCTTCGGCATTTCAATTTCCCTGGACCGGAGGATCATGAATCTCGTGATGTTTACTCACTAAGGCTGGTCGTAATGGGAGTATCATAGGTAGTATCATGCATGCCATCTAGGCAAATTTGATGAGGTGGCATAGAATTAAATGAAGAAAGAGAGGGTTGAGTATCATATCATGATACCGTATCATATTAAATGCTGTGCTACTATGTGTCATGCATGCTAATAAATGAAATCATCTATGATACTAACATATGATACTATGCACTACGGATGTAATATCATACACTAGTATCATATGCATGATACGAGTATATGATACTTGCCATTACAACCAGCCTAAGTCACTATCATGCTTGTTGGATATTGGGTGCTTTCCAGCGGCTAATTTCTTTTTCCTTGGAACTCTCAGATGATCAGCGACATCCATCAGATGCAAAGCCAACAAAGCCCACTGCTCAGTCCGAGAACAACAAGCTCGCAAATGTAGCAAGCCTTCTTCAGAAGCTCCAGCAATTGACTGTAACCAAGGATGACGATGAGGCCCCTCCTGTGGATCACATTGCTTTCTTGTGTGAGACACAAATTCCGGACCACCGCTATGTGTCGGAGATCCTATTGGCCTCAGGCCTTCTGATGAAAGACCTGGGCACGGGCCTGTCGCAAATCCAGCTCCACGCCTCCGGCTACCCCATCAATCCAGACTTGTTCCTCGTGCTGGAGCAACGCAAATCCGGATGGACCTCCAAACCTGAGGGCGTCCATCAAAGTAGAAGGTCCGACGACCCCAAGAGAGCTCACCGGAAGCTAATGTTCGACGCCGTGAACATGCTCCTCCTTGACAAGTTTGAGAAAGAAACCTCGGTCCATGCAGCTAGCTCGCTCACCGGAGCCAGGGAGGTGTCCAGCGGTCAGCAGCTGGTGAAGGCCATCTGCTCAGAGATCGAGTACCTGAAGACGGAGAGATCACGGATGTGCCAGGAGAAGAGCAGCAGTGTGATACCTGACGCAGAGATCCTTCACAGGCTGGAAGGGTGGACGACGAGCTTCGGCCAGCAGCAGCTCCCCGGGATGATACTGGAGATCGAGAGGTCAATATTCAAGGAGCTCGTCGACGAGGTGGTTCGTGGCGAGGCTGCCGACGGGCCACAGGCAAGGGCTGGCAGGCGCGGCAGGAGGCGCCTCTTCACTTGACTTAAGTTGTCTCAAGATTTGGCTTGTCTGAAGAGAGGAGGTAAATAGGCGCTGTGTGAGGATTGAGTGTGGGCAATGCAGAAACCTCAAGTAGGAGTGCATGTTTCGGACACCTACCTTGTTATTCCAAATGTTAACTTATATATAGTTGTTTTTAAACCAGACGGCGTTTCTCTCTGGAGTTTAATTGTGTGTGATTCTGAACTCAAATAATCGCATGGATTTCGTAATTTGAAATAGTGTATAAACGGGTGCGTATGAAAAACACCCGGACAAAGAAAGACAATTATAAGTGTATGCGGAGACTGAGGAAACGTGTGATCAAATGTTTGCTGTACAAAGCCCACATTGATAATCTCTGTAAATATTTTCTCAAATACATTTGGGATTTCACTGTGGTGCATCCCAGTTCAAAACCCTTTGCAGCTACCACAAGTTTCATTAATCCAATCTCTCATGCTGTAATAATCTAAATTCTTGTGAATATATCATCAGAATTCAGAATTGTGGGCATTTTCTATGAAAGTGCTGTTCTCACATGAGCTCGGGTGGACGGTAAAAAAAATATGAAAAACAAATTCAAGAAATTCTGATTTTTTTTTGTGTGAAACATTGACAAATGTTTTGATAGCTTGCAAAATTCCATCATGAAATGACATCCGTGGAAAACATGGCAAAGAAAACAAAATCGATGCTCCAAAATGCGTTTGAAAACACCGTTTTGGAGCATCGATTTTGATATATCTTTTGGCACATTTTTCACGAGTGTCATTTGGAGATGAAATTTTGCGAGCAATCAAAAAATTTGACAATGTTTCATTCACAAGAAAAACAGATTTTTTTCAAGCTATTTTGATTTTACTGTTCACCTGAGCTCATGAGCTCGGGATCAGAACAATCGCGTCCGCATTTTTTATGCTTTTGAGAATCGATTTTGCCTTTCTCTCATATTTTCTTTTGAGAAAAGACATCCAAATGGCATCTTATATTTGATGATTATCAAGCATCTCAATGAAAAAGCAAAAACACACAAAACGATTAAAAAGTACACTAGCGGTCTTCTTCCTCCCGTTTACGCCACTACCGTGTCGGCGCACGACAATCTTTAGGATCAACAAGACCCCTTGGTGGTTCGGATGTGGGAATCGCAGTACACAAAGAGCAGATCCAGCAAGTAAACACACAAGATTTACCAAGGTTCGGGCGCCGTGAGGCGCAAAACCCTACTCCTGCTTTGGTGGAATTATATGTGAAAAGATGCTCAAGTTACAAGAGAGTGCAAGCTTGCCGGCAAAGTGCTCGGGAAGCGCAGCTACATACTACAAATGGGCAGAGTGTCGACCTTTGTAAAGGTTGCCATGGGCCTCCTTTTATAGATGAAAGGGCTACCATAGTGGCAAAATGGTAAATACAGAAGCACATAATTGCTACAGTACTATCATACCTAACTCTGATGAATTAGGACAAAACCAATAAATGCTCTGCTAGGTGTCACGCTAAGAATGTCGGCAAGGTAGTCCATCTCCACCTGTACCACTCGCCCAACTACTTCTATTCTATCGACACGCCCCTTGGACGGGTGTCAATAAAGTTGCTTTTTCGGCGATAGGCCGCCACGTGTCCCGACAAGCCCCACCTAACCACCTGCTCGCTCGATTGTTGGCAAGTCTCTGACCATTGTCACGGTGGAGCGGTGAGGCAGAGTTTGCCAGTCCGGAGCCTTATCGGCCTGAAGCCTGCCGGCTTGTAGCTTGCTGGCATCTTGAGTCTTGATCTTCAGTACTTCTGTTAGTACTTCTCAATGACCTGCATGGAGGTCTTCTTCACGGTCTTGATAACCAAGTCTTGAGTTTATTAGAGAGGCTATCCTCTGACAAGCCCTTGCCGCCAGGATGACTACAACTATCGGTGCAACGTCAGGGTATGAACACCCATGTTCAATACACCGATAGGAGCCCCCGGGCCTGGGCCACACACACATGTGAGGGCGTTATTGGGCTAGGCCCAAAACAATGCACGGACAAACGTGGCAAAGGATAACTGTCCATAATAATCACTTTTACTACACACCCACGATGGCGCGTTAAATGCCGGACGTGGGAGAGGTGTAGCGAAATGACAACTAGCAGTTGTGCGCCTGCAGAAGGGTTGCCGCGCCGAGCAGTAAAGAGCCACCAGCCCCCGTGCCTTCCCCATAAAAAGGAATCTGCGGGTGTGGTGCTTAATCCACCGCTTCCTTTGCTCACAATCCATCTCAGGTGCCCATCTTCTTCTTCCTTGCAAGAACAGAGCACTCCGCCGCTGCGCCGCCCCGCTCGCGCTTTCCACCAAATCCACCTTCAACAATCGCCATGGCTCCGAAGAACGCCGACCCAAAAGCGGAGAGGAGTAAAGCAGCCCTCGCTAAGTAGCGGAGGGAGAACATCATCTTCCTGTTGACGCTGACATCGTACGATCTGACGACGCGGTACACGTATGTATGGGCGAGGAAGACGAAGGAACATGAAGCCACAGTTGTACTCCTAGGAACCGTCTCCCACAGTGTTGATAAGTATCACTTCTTTGCCGGATATTTCTACTACGGGCTATGTTCCCCCTTCTCAGATTTCTTTGATGAGATTATGAGGTCATACGGGTTCAGGTTGCTAGAATTTGCTCCCAATGCCATCACCCGCACGTCTGTTTTTGCTTGGGGTCGTGCCCAATATGCCTCTGTTCCGCCATTTATTCATTCCCCGGATTGAGAAAGGTGATGCTCTCTCCGGCAGCATCACTTGGATCCCAAGGACAGGAATGAAGAAGCACTACCTCGATGGCAAGCTGCACATCAAGTGGCCTGAATGGAGGTTTGAATGGTACTGGATTAAGAATGAGAACTTCCTGGCATACTGCGCTCCCAGAACCGGGAAGACCGAGAGGAACCCGCGCTGGAGCGACATGGGCCCTAATGACGACAAGCTTGGCCTTGCTCTGGACAGAATCTCGATGCTCAAGGCTCTTGGGTTGGCCATTGAGATGGTTGGTGCAGACTTCACCAAACGCCGGATCGCTCCTTTGTAGAGAGAGGAGTCCGACAAGCTTTGGAGTATGGGAACCCTATCGACACGATGCGGCTGCACCCAGGCCTTCACAACAATCTGACTGTCTGATACGTCTCCAACGTATCTATAATTTTTTTATTGTTCCATGCTATTATATTATCTGTTTTGGATGTTTAATGGGCTTTAATATGCTCTTTTATATTATTTTTGGGACTAACCTATTAACCGAAGGCCCAATGCAAATTGTTTTTTTTGCCTATTTCAGTGTTTCGCAGAAAACGAATATCAAACGGAATCCAAACAGAACGAAACCTTCGGGAGGATCTTTCTTGGAACAAACGCAACCCAGGAGACTTGGAGTGGAAGTCTGGAACTCCGCGAGGAAGCCACGAGGCAGGAGGGCACGCCTAGGGGGGTAGGCGCGCCCCCACCCTCGTGGGCCCCTCGCAGCTCCACCGACCTACTTCTTTCGCCTATATATACTCTTATACCCTGAAAACATCAAGGGGAGCCACGAAACCACTTTTCCACCGCTGCAACCTTCTGTACCTGTGAGATCCCATCTTGGGGCCTCTTCCGGCGATCTGCCGGAGGGGGATTCGATCACGGAGGGCTTCTACATCAACACCATAGCCTCTCCGATGATGTGTGAGTAGTTTACCACAGACCTTCGGGTCCATAGTTATTAGCTAGATGACTTCTTCTCTCTCTTTGGTTCTCAATACAAAGTTCTTCTCGATGTTCTTGGAGATTTATTCGATGTAATACTTTTTGCGGTGTGTTTGCCGAGATCCGATGAATTGTGGGTTTATGATCAAGATTATCTATGAACAATATTTGATTCTTCTCTGAATTCTTATATGCATGATTTGATATCTTTGCAAGTCTCTTCGAATTATTAGTTTGGTTTGGCCTACTAGATTGATCTTTCTTGCAATGATAGAAGTGCTTAGCTTTGGGTTCAATCTTGCGGTGCTTTCGATCCCAAAGGATGTAAAGGGAACCGACACGTATTGTATTGTTGCCATCGAGGATAAAAAGATGGGGTTTATATCATATTGCTTGAGTTTATCCCTCTACATCATGTCATCTTGCCTAATGCGTTACTCTGTTCTTATGAACTTAATACTCTAGATGCATGTTGGATAGCGGTCGATCAGTGGAGTAATAGTAGTAGATGCAGAATCGTTTCGGTCTACTTGACACGGACGTGATGCCTATTTTCATGATCATGCCTATATATTCTCACAACTATGCGCTTTTCTATCAATTGCTCGACAATAATTTGTTCACCAACCGTAATATATGCTCTCATGAGAGAAGCCACTAGTGAAACCTATGGCCCCCGGGTCTACCTTACATCATATTATTTTCCCATCAACTAGCTATTTCTATCGCAGTTTATTTTGCAATCTTTACTTTCCAATCTATACAATAAAAATACCAAAAATATTTATCTTATTATCTCTATCAGATCTCATTTTTGCAAGTGGCCGTGAAGGGATTGACAACCTCTTTATCACGTTGGTTGCAAGGTTCTTGATTGTTTGTGCAGGTACTAGGCGATTTGCGTGTAGTCTCCTCTCTTGGATTGATACCTTGGGTCTCGAAACTGAGGGAAATACTTACGCTACTTTGCTGCATCACCCTTTCCTCTTCAAGGGAAAACCAATGCATGCTCAAGAGGTAGCAAGAAGGATTTCTGGCGCCGTTGCCGGGGAGATCTACGCTCAAGTCAAGACATACCAAGTACCCATCACAAACTCTTCTCCTCGCATTACATTATTTGCCGTTTGCCTCTCGTTTTCCTCTCCCCCACTTCACCCTTGCTGTTTTTTTTCGCCCTCTTCCGTTCACTTCTTTTCGCTTGTTTCTTCTGTGCTTGTGTGTTGGATTGATTGTTTGTCACGATGGCTCAAGACAATACCAAATTATGTGACTTTTCCAATACCAACAACAATGATTTTATTAGAACTCCGATTGCTCCTATTACCGATGCTGAATCTTGTGAAATTAATGCTGCTTTGTTGAATCTTGTCATGAAAGATCAATTTTCTGGCCTTCCTAGTGAAGATGCCGCTACCCATCTAAACAACTTCGTTGATTTGTGTGATATGCAAAATAAGAAAGATGTGGATAAGGATATTGTTAAATTGAAGCTATTTCCGTGTTCGCTTACAGATCATGCTAAAACTTGGTTCTCTTCTTTGCCTAAAAATAGTATTTATTCATGGAATAAGTGCAAAGATACTTTTATCTCTAAGTATTTCCCCCCGCTAAGATCATCTCTCCTAGAAACGATATTATGAATTTTAAGCAACTTGATCATGAGCATGTTGCACAAGCTTGGGAGAGGATGAAATTAATGATACGTAATTGCCCTACACATGGTTTGAATTTATGGATGATTATACAAAAAATTATCTTTGGATTGAATTTTGCTTCTAGAAATCTTTTAGATTCGTCATGGGAGGCACTTTTATGGAAATCACTTTAGGAGAAGCTACTAAATCCTAGATAATATTATGGTTAATTATTCTCAATTGCACACCGAAAGATCTACTAGTAAAAAGGTTCATGCGATTGAAGAGGTTAATGTTTTGAGTGGAAAGATGGATGAACTTATGAAATTGTTTGCTAATAAGGGTGTTTCTTCTGATCCTAATGATATGCTTTTGTCCACTTCGATTGAGAATAATAATGAACCTATGGATGTGAATTTTGTTGGTAGGAACAATTTTGGTAACAACACGTATAGAGTAAACTTTAATTCTAGGCAGTTCCTGAGTATTTCCTCTAATAATTATGGTAATTCCTACAACAACTCTTATGGAAATTTTAATAAGATGCCCTCTGATTTTGAGACTAGTGTTAAAGAATTTATGAATTCGCAAAAGAATTTCAATTCTTTGCTTGAAGAAAAATTACCTAAGATTGATGAGTTGGCTAGGAACGTGGATAGAATTTCTCTTGATGTTGATTCTTTGAAACTTAGATCTATTCCACCTAAGCATGATATCAATGAGTCTCTCAAAGCCATGAGAATTTCCATTGATGAGTGCAAAGAAAGAACCGCTAGGATGTGTGCTAAAAAGATTGCTTTGTGAAAGCGTGTTCTTCTAGTTTTCATGATAATAATGATGAAGATCTAAAAGTGATTGATGTGTCTCCTATTAAATCTTTGTTTTCCAATATGAATCTTGATAAATATGGGACTGGAGATGAGTCAACTTTAGTTAAAAGGCGTCCCAATGATTCGGAGTTTTTAGATCTTGATGCAAAAATTGGTAAAAGTGGGATTAAAAGGTCAAAACTTTACATAGCAATGAACCCACTATTTCGGATTTCAAGGAATTTAATTATGATAATTGTTCTTTGATAGATTGTATTTCCTTGTTGCAATCTGTGTTAAATTCTCCTCATGCGTATGATCAAAATAAAGCCTTTACTAAACATATCGTTGATGCTTTAATGCAATCCTATGAAGAAAAACTTGAATTAGAAGTTTCTATCCCTAGAAAACTTGATGATGAGTGGGAACCTACTATTAAAATTAAGATTAAAGATCATGAATGCGATGCTTTATGTGATTTGAGTGCTAGTGTTTCCACGATTCCAAAAACTTTGTGTGATGTGTTAGGTTTCCTTGAATTTGATGATTGTTCTTTAAATTTGCATCTCGCGGATTCCACCATTAAGAAACCTATGGGAATGATTAATGATGTTCTTATTGTTGCAAATAGGAAACATGTGCCCGTAGATTTCATTGTTCTTGATATAGATTGCAATCCTACATGTCCTATTATTCTTGGTAGACCTTTCCTTAGAACGATTGGTGCAATTATTGATATGAAAGAAGGAAATATTAGATTCCAATTTCCATTAAGGAAAGGCATGGAACACTTCCCTAGGAAGAATATTAAATTACCTTATGAATTTATTATGAGAGCCGCTTATGGATTGCAAACCAAAGATGATAATACCTAGATCTATTCTTGTTTTTATGCCTAGCTAGGGGCGTCAAACAATAGCGCTTGTTGGGAGGAAACCCAATTTTATTTTTGTTCCTTGCTTTTTGTTCTTGTTTAGTAATAAATAATTCATCTAGCCTCTGGTTAGATGTGGTTTTATGTTTTAATTAGTGTTTGTGCCAAGTAAAACCTATAGGATCTTCTTGGGTGATAATTATTTGATCTTGCTGAAAAAGACAGAAACTTTCTGCTCACGAAAACAATTGTTAAAAATCACCAGAGAAAGATAAAATACTGATTCCAATTGCAGTAGATCAATAAACAAATTATCTAGGTTGTCCTACTTTTTCAGAATTTTCTGAGTTACAGAAGTATGCGTTTGATACAGATTGCTACAGACTATTCTGTTTTTGACAGATTCTGTTTTTCGTGTGTTGTTTGCTTATTTTGATGAATCTATGGCTAGTATCGGGGGGTATGAACCATAGAGAAGTTGGAATACAGTAGGTTTAACACCAATATAAATAAAGAATGAGTTCATTACAGTACCTTAATGTGGTGGTTTGTTTTCTTATACTAACGGAGCTCATGAGATTTTCTGTTAAGTTTTGTGTTGTGAAGTTTTCAAGTTTTTGGGTAAAGATTTGATGGATTTTGGAATAAGAAGTGGCAAGAGCCTAAGCTTGGGGATGCCCAAGGCACCCCAAGGTAAAATTTAAGGATAACCAAAAGCCTAAGCTTGGGGATGCCTCGGAAGGCATCCCTCTTTAAATCTTCGCTCTATCGATAACTTTACTTGAGGCTATATTTTTATTCACCACATGATATGTGTTTTGCTTGGAGCGTCTTGTATGATTTGAGTCTTTGCTTTTTAGTTTACCACAATCATCCTTGCTGTACACACCTTTTGGAGAGACACTCATGAATCGGAATTTATTAGAATACTCTATGTGATTCACTTATATCTTTTGAGCTAGATAATTTTGCTCTAGTGCTTCGCTTATATCTTTTAGAGCACGGTGGTGGCTTTATTTTATAGAAATTATTGATCTCTCATGCTTCACTTATATTATTTTGAGAGTCCTTTGTAACAGCATGGTAATTTGCTTTGGCTAGAAAATTAGTCCTAATATGATGGGCATCCAAGATGGGTATAATAAAAACTTCCATATAGAGTGCATTGAATACTATGAGAAGTTTGATACTTGATGATTGTTTTGAGATATGAAGATGGTAATATTAGAGTTGTGGTAGTTAAGTAATTGTGAATTTGAGAAATACTTGTGTTGGAGTTTGCAAGTCCCGTAGCATGCACGTATGGTAACCGTTGTGTAACAAATTTGAAGCATGAGGTGTCTCTTTGATTGTCCTCCTTATGAGTGGCCGTCAGGGACGAGCGATATATTTTCCTACCAATCTATCCCCCTAGGAGCATGCGTGTAGTGCTTGGTTTTGATGACTTGTAGACTTTTGCAATAGGTATGTGAGTTCTTTATGACTAATGTTGAGTCCATTGATTATACACACTCTCACCCTTCCATCATTGCTAGCCTCTTTGGTACCGTGCATTGCCCTTTCTCACCTCGAGAGTTGGTGCAAACTTCACCGGTGCATCCAAACCCCGTGATATGATACGCTCTATCACACATAAACCTCCTTATATCTTCCTCAAAACAGCCACCATACCTACCTATTATGGCATTTCCATAGCCATTCCGAGATATATTGCCATGCAACTTTCCACCGCTCCGTTTATTATGACATGCTTCATCATTGTCATATTGCCTTGCACGATCATGTAGTTGACATCGTATTTGTGGCAAGGCCACCATGCATAATATTTCATACATGTCACTCTTGATTCATTGCCTATCCCGGTACACCGCCGGAGGCATTCATATAGAGTCATATTTTGTTCTAGTATCGAGTTGTAATCCTTGAGTTGTAAATAAATAGAAGTGTGATGATCATCATTATTAAAGCATTATCCCGTGTGAAAAAAGGCCAAAAAAAGGAAAGGCCAAATAAAAAAGTAAAAAAAGAGAAAGGCCAAATAAAAAAAGGAAGGCCCCAAAAAAGAAGGGACAATGCTACTATCCTTTTTCCACACTTGTGCTTCAAAGTAGCACCATGATCTTCATGATAGAGAGTCTCTTATTTTGTCACTTTCATATACTAGTGGGAATTTTCAATTATAGAACTTGTCTTGTATATTCCAACAATGGGCTTCCTCAAATGCCCTAGGTCTTCATGAGAAAGCAAGTTGGATGCACACCCACTTAGTTTTTTTGTTGAGCTTTCATACATTTATAGCTCTAGTGCATCCGTTGCATGGCAATCCCTACTCCTCGCATTGACATCAATTGATGGGCATCTTGATAACCCACAAGTATAGGGGATCAATTGTAGCCTCTTTCGATAAGTAAGAGTGTCTAAGCCAACGAGGAGCTAAAGGTAGAACAAATATTCCCTCAAGTTCTATCGACCACCGATACAACTCTACGCACACTTGACGTTCGCTTTACCGGAAACAAGTATGAAACTAGAAGTACTTTGTAGGTGATTTTGGATAGGTTTGCAAGAAAGTAAAGAGCACGTAAATAAAATCTAGGGGCTGTTTAGATGAAGACACAACTAAATTAGTTTCAGTAGAGAGCTTTTTGTTACGAGAAAGTTATTTGTCCCTAGGCAATCGATAACTAGACCGGTAATCATTATTGCAATTTTATTTGAGGGAGAGGCATAAGCTAACATACTTTCTCTACTTGGATCATATGCACTTATGATTGGAACTCTAGCAAGCATCCGCAACTACTAAAGATTCATTAAGGTAAAACCCAACCATAGCATTAAAGTATCAAGTTCCCTTTATCCCATACGCAAACAACCTACTTACTCGGGTCTGTGCTTCTGTCACTCACGCCACCCACCATAAGCAAATCATGAACATATTGCAAACCCCTCACGCTTGCGCGACACGGAGAGCACCATAGGACAGCATCAATAATAAAACATGCAACTCAAACCAATCTTGATCATCAAATAGCCATTAGGACAAAACGGATCTACTCAAACATCATAGGATAGCCATACATCATTGGGAAATAATATATAGTGTTGAGCACCATGTTTAAGTAGAGATTACAGCGGGTAAGAGAGAGGTTACACCGCTGCATAGAGGGGGAAAAGTTGGTGAAGATGGCCCCGGCAGCGCTCCGGCGCCACCGGAAGCAAGGGGGAGAGGGCCCCCCTTCTTCTTCTTCTTCTTCCTTGACCTCCTCCCTAGATGGGAGAAGGGTTTCCCTCTGGTCCTTGGCTTCCATGGCGTGGGAGGGGCGAGAGCCCCTCCGAGATTGGATCTATCTCTCTGTTTCTTTCAGTTTCTGCGTTCTCTTCTAGTCCCCTTTCACCGTTTCATATATATATGGAGATCCGTAACTCCGATTGGACTGAAACCTTCACCGTGATTTTTTACCAAAAAATAGCTTTCTTGCGGCCAAAGAAGGGCGTCAACTGCCTTGCAGGTGGGTCACGAGGGTCAGGGGCGCACCCTAGGGGGGGGGGGGGGCGCCCCCTACCTCGTGCCCACCTCGGACACTTGTTCACGTTGATTTTTCTTTCAGATTTTCCAAATATTCCAAAAATAAGCTCAGTCCGTTTTTATCCCGTTTGGACTCCGTTTAATATGGATATTATTCGAAACCAAAAACATGCAACAGATAGGAACTGGCACTGGATCAATATGTTAGTCCCAAAAATAATATAAAAAGTTGCCGAGAAGTATATGAAAGTTGAATAATATTGGCATGGAACAATCAAAAATTATAGATATGACGGAGACGTATCATATCTCCATAGCCCATTGATTAGCCGCGTCAATGTGAGACTTTCTCCTTTTTTGTCTTCTCCACACAACCTCCATCATCATATTCTATTCCACCCATAGTGCTATGTCCATGGCTCGCGCTCATGTATTGCGTGAAAGTTGAAAAAGTTTGAGAATACTAAAGTATGAAACAATTGCTTGGCTTGTCATCGGGTTGTGCATGATGAGAGAATTTTGTCCCATTTAAAATGAAGCATGGCCAAACTATATGATTTTGTAGGGATGAGCTTTCTTTGGCTATGTTATTTTGAGAAGACATAGTTGCTTAGTTAGTATGCTTGAAGTATTATTATTTTTATGTCAATATTAAACTTTTGTCTTGAATCTTTTTGATCTTAACATTCATGCCACAATAAAGAAAATTACACTGAAAATTATGTTAGGTAGCATTCCACATCAAAAATTCTGTTTTTATCATTTACCTACTCGAAGACGAGCAAGAATTAAGCTCGGGGATGTTTGATACGTCTCCAACGTATCTATAACTTTTGATTGTTCCATGATATTATATTATCTGTTTTGGATGTTTAATGGGCTTTAATATGCTCTTTTATATTATTTTTGGGACTAACCTATTAATCGAAGGCCCAGTGCAAATTGTTGTTTTTTTGCCTATTTCAGTGTTTCGCAGAAAAGGAATATCAAACGGAATCCAAATAGAACGAAACCTTCGCGAGGATCTTTCTTGGAACAAACGCAACCCAGGAGACTTGGAGTGGAAGTCTGGAACTCCGCGAGGAAGCCACGAGGCTGGAGGGCGCGCCCCCGACCCTCGTGGGCCCCTCGTAGCTCCACCGACCTTCTTCTTTCGCCTATATATACTCTTATACCCTGAAAACATCAAGGGGTGCCACGAAACCACTTTTCCACCGCCGCAACCTCCTGTACCCGTGAGATCCCATCTTGGGGCCTTTTCCGACGATCTGCCGGAGGGGGATTCGATCATGGGGGGCTTCTACATCAACACCATAGCCTCTCCGGTGATGTGTGAGTAGTTTACCACAGACCTTCGGGTCCATAGTTATTAGCTAGATGGCTTCTTCTCTCTCTTTGGTTCTCAATACAAAGTTCTCCTCGTTGTTCTTGAAGATTTATTCGGTGTAATACTTTTTGCGGTGTGTTTGCCGAGATCCGATGAATTGTGGGTTTATGATCAAGATTATCTATGAACAATATTTGATTCTTCTCTGAATTCTTATATGCATGATTTGATATCTTTGCAAGTCTCTTCGAATTATTAGTTTGGTTTGGCCTACTAGATTGATCTTTCTTGCAATGGGAGAAGTGCTTAGCTTTGGGTTCAATCTTGCGGGTCTCGATCCCAGTGACAAAGGGAACCGACAGGTATTGTATTGTTGCCATCGAGGATAAAAAGATGGGGTTTATATCATATTGCTTGAGTCTATCCCTCTACATCAAGTCACCTTGCCTAATGTGTTACTCTGTTCTTATGAACTTAATACTCTAGATGCATGCTGGATAGCGGTCGATGTGTGGAGTAATAGTAGTAGATGCAGAATCATTCCGGTCTACTTGACACAGACGTGATGCCTATGTTCATGATCATGCCTAGATATTCTCATAACTATGCACTTTTCTATCAATTGCTCGGCAGTAATTTGTTCGCCCACCGTAATATATGCTATCATGAGAGAAGCCACTAGTGAAACCTATGCCCCCTGGGTCTATCTTACATCATATTATTTTCCCATCAACTAGCTATTTCTATCGCAGTTTATTTTGCAATCTTTAGTTTCCAATCTATACAATAAAAATACCAAAAAATATTTATCTTATTATCTCTATCAGATCTCACTTTTGCAAGTGGCCGTGAAGGGATTGACAACCCCTTTATCGCGTTGGTTGCAAGGTTCTTAATTGTTTGTGCAGGTACTAGGAGATTTGCGTGTAGTCTCCTACTGGATTGATACCTTGGTTCTCAAAAACTGAGGGAAATACTTACGTTGCTTTGCTGCATCACCCTTTCCTCTTCAAGGGAAAACCAATGCATGCTCAAGAGGTAGCACTGTCATGGAGCACTACTGACTTATTTGCCAACTCTTCAATAGGGGCTGCAACTTCACCTTGCCGGAAGGAGTCATCCCTCTGTGCAACAACACCGCCAAGGACTCCATTGTGGCAATGATGCCGACATGCAATGCCTGGGTGTCCTAGCAGATTGGAGTGTACCCGTCGAGGCCGAAGTGAACGAATGGTTCTTTAACCTAGTTGAGACGGTGCACAGAGAGGAGAAGGACATGATCCACCCTACCAAGGACGATGAAGCTTAGTTCATTGCTTTGAGGGTGGAAGAAGCAAGAAAAGCAATTCACTCCCGGGCGTGGTTAGTGATGCCAACGTGGAAGAGCACGCCGAAGAGTGTGAGGATAGAGAAGAACATGCCGAAGAGCATGGAGGTGGAGAAGAGCATGTCGAGTAGCATGTGGTGGAGGGAAAAGAGGAGGAAGAGCCCCCTGCTCCTCCTTCTCGAACGAGGACTACCGCTTTGAAGAAGCCAGCCAGGAAAAAGATGTCACACACTGAGCCGGCAAGCGACGAGCTTGTCGACACAGAAGCAACTGCCAGGGTTTCCCGACAATAGCCTTCTCCGCGGCAACCACCTCGTCACCCATCTTCACAGCAACCAACTCCATCAACTGCAGAAGGGGCGAGAATTTCTCAGGAATTTTTAACCCTGGTCCTGACCAACAAAAAGAAAATGGACTGCAATAAATTGCATAAGAATTTGCAAATGAGCTGTGAATTAAAAAAATAGCAAATGGGTTGTATGCTGTCCGCCACAGATTGAGAGGCTAACTTGTGGGCCTATTAAGTTGATGCGTATGCAAGAATTTTTTACTTACTATATCTTAGTCAAGAAACAATTCTAGCAGAAGTGACAGTTGGATGTCAATCCAATGGTCGTCGTGCTTCTTCAATCTCTGATCTTCTTGCTCCAGTCAGCAAATTCAGTGCCGGTGGGACTGCCTGCTCCCGCCTCCCGTGGCCGGCTGTGCTGCCGCACAGGTCTCACCGTCCCCTCCTACTCCCACCGCTGGCCAGGCCATCCCTCTACTCACCCACATCCCTCCACTGTTGTGGCTTCGCCGCCTCCGGGTCATTCCCTTCTTCTCGCCGTCGTCCGCTTCATTGGTGCTCTCGGCGTGGCATGGTCAACATGGTCAACAAACGACAACCATCGAAAGAGGGATGTACGTGGAGAGGCTGATAGTAGGGACCACATGGTCCATGGCCGCACGCAAGCAAGTGCCTTCTTATTATGCAAAAAAATGATTACTCCCCTTGACAGCTGGGACCCACCAGCTTTATCTTCGCACGATAGGAAGTGCCTCCTTATGGAGCAAAAAATAACGATTGCTTCCCATGACAACTGGGGCCTACCAGATTTGGAGGCTGACTTGTGGGCCTACTAAGTTGACATGTACACAGGCTTTGTCAACTTAGTCAACAAACATATATATCAGCCTCTCCAACCTCCGCCTGCTACTGTTCATCCCCGTAGACTTCCTACAACCTCCACCTGCTACTGTTCATCCATCATAACTTCCTCCAACCTCCACGGGCCGCTATTCATCCACGGGTCACTGTACATCTAGCCTCCACCAGCTAATGTTCATCTAGCCTCCACGGGGTTCTGTTCATCCACCCCCAACCGACTGGGTGTGGCGTACGGTGACATGGCCTTCTCGGGGTCTTGTTCATCCAACGACAACCACCTACTACCACGGAGTCCTATTCATCCAGCGGCAACCGCCTACACACAGCCGGGGTCCTGCTCATCCAACCCCCACCAGGAACTATTCATCCACAACCAACCAACCGGCTGAACTCAACACATGTCTTGACTAGTTCTACATATCACGCGCGCGACAGCAATGTGCACTGTTCATCCAGAGGCAACCCAACACACCGACTGGCTACATCTCACACGGGGGCTCGATCGCCTTCAGTGAGCATCGAGAAGGATCGATTGTGTTTAGTTAGCAGCAAAGGAATCGGTCGGGTTTAGTTAGCAGCGAAGGAATCACTCAGGTTCAGTTAGCAGCGAAGGGATCGATCGACTTCAGTATGTAGTGGGATCGATCATTCGTGTTCAGCATGGATAGCTAGTGCAATCGGTCGGGTTCAGTAAGCGAACGCCTCGCAAGGGTGATGGAAATATGCCCTAGAGGCAATAATAAAGTTGTTATTATTATATTTCTTTATTCATGATAAAAGTTTATTATTCATGCTAGAATTTTATTGATCGGAAACTTAAATACATGTGTGGATACATAAACAAATACTGTGTCCCTAGTGAGCCTCTACTAGACTAGCTCGTTGATCAAAGATGGTTAAGGTTTCCTAACCATAGACATGTGTTCTCACTTGATAACGGGATCACATCATTAGGAGAATGATGTAGTGGACAAGACCCATCCGTTAGCTTAGCATATATGATTGTACAGTTTATTGCTACTGCTTTCTTAATGTCAAATACATATTCCTTTGACCATGTCACTACTGCAGGATGCTGCTAACGTGACACTACGATCAGAGACCCTTCGGGAAACTGTGTGTGATGCAATAATCGCAAACGGTGGTGTATGAAAACCGTCAGAAATGTATAAAACGTTTGTGACGACGGATGCATCAAACACGGTTCAGGTTTAGTTGCGTGTGCGATGCAGGGCATACAGTTCAGTCCACTTAACTGTTTGCGATGAGGAGGAACAAAAGAAACGGGCAGCCAGATGAAGGTGTGTGCGATATACAGCATACGTTCACTCGGATGAACTGTTTGTGATTAGGAAACACAAAAGAAACGGTCAGCCAGATTCAAGGTGTGTGCGATATACGGCATGCGGTTCACACGGATGAACTGTTTGTGTTGAGACAAGAAAACATAAACGGTTCAATATGACAAGATGTGTGTGATACGCGGCAAACAGGTCTGTAATCAAAAATGAGTGCGAAGACCAATAATAACACAAACGGTTGCTGCTAATAAGACGCGTGTGTTGTGCGATGGGATTGCATACAGAACAACAACATTATATACACACTTATAAGGACATAGTTGCATAACCAAATTATACATCCACTTACATAGGTGGCTACTACAACCATGGCATTTGCACACACCAAAGTAAACTATTACATGCATAATTACATAGGTGGCTACTACACACATGACATTTCCACACACCAATAAAGTAAACTATATATTACATGCATGATTAACTAGCATACACAATCATCTGATCATCATTTACTTCTTGTGACGCTTGCTCTGCTTGTGGCTCGATCCGGGCTCGTCGATTTGGGTAACGAGGCACTTCCTTATGTCAACGATCCGCCTGTGCATCTCGTAGCATGTGTACACGCTCTTGGCCACGAACTTGACGTGAGGTTCATCTAGTTGCCGCATCCAGGCCTTGTGCCAGGATACGGGACTTGTTCTCTTGGCATCCTGCTTCATCTTTTCGTAGTAGGGGTCGATGATGGTCGAGGCGAGTTCAACCAGGGAGTCCTGCTTCGTGCTGCCCCAGACCCTGTAGTGGTCACAGATTTCGACAAGGTTCTTGCAGGCCAAGCCCGTAACACTGAGCGCTTTTACATCATCTCTGGTTTCCACCATGGCGAACTTGTAGTTGGTGCTATTGACAAACCTATTGAAACGGTCGCAAGGATATGTGGCCATGCAGTAGTGGTAGATGAGGACATGATGGCGCACGCACAACTGGGCGACGACAACCTTCTGATCTATGCCGTGACGACCGGCGGTGTACTGGAGGTCGATGCCGACCACCTTGTACTTGTGTCGAGCAAGCAACCGCTCAACGCTGTTGATGTAGTCGTCCACCACGGCTGGGTCGATGGTGTACACCACCGAGAGATCTGTCTCCCTCGCGTGGGTCTCCACTCTATGCTTGCCGAACTCCATTGGAGCGCCTTGGACATCCTCTCTCTATGTGTCGTCGTGGGTGTGCTTGTTGTGTTGTGGGGCGCGATCGAAAGGTTGAAGAGACTAAGGATATAATGGCCGCGGGAATAAAAGGGGAAGCCAGATAGCCAGGAATATCGGCAGGCCCTGATGGTAGTTCTAATTTGCTGCGCGTAACTCCATCATGCCGCACGTAATTGCATAGCGTGGCAACGCGCGCGGCACAACCGCATGCATACGGGGCCCCTGACATGATCGTGACGCCCAACCGTTGGCAGAGCGCGCGCGGAGGGATGCGAGCAGAGCGCCCCGCGGTCACCTCAACAGCGAGCAACCATATATATATATGCATATAGCAGTTGAACACGCAAGGAAAAGTTGTCCACAGGCCAAGCGCGCCGACGGACGCGAGCAGAGCGCGCCGCGGCGCCTAACGGCGAGCACAGCGCGCTGTGGCCCCTATGGCGGGATAGACCTTCATTCAAGCCAATCAAAATAAGACTGGAACGGACATGTATGTATTGAGCAAAGGGATCGCACATGTCTGTATTGACTGGAACGAGAATGCAATAGCAAAATAAGAATTAAGGCCACGATGATGCAATCCCAGTGGTGGTTACAGGAGGCAAGAAGAAAGATGCATCCATCAACATACGACCTCCTCATCCTCAAATCAGTGTGCCGGCCGGGCCACCGACCGGCGGCTAAGGAGCGGTAGCTTGTATGGCGAGGTCAAGGTGCTTCTCAGCTAAGGCATCCAAGGCTTCCAAAGAGTCAAGAAGGCCAACGTCAGAAGGCCCCATCGCCTTGTAGATACCTATGTACATGATTCGCCGCACACATGGATGTGTAGGTCGATGGTTTCTTGCAACGGAGGCGCCTCATGGCGGCGCGACCTCCGTGTGGACATTCTTCGTGGCGTCGGCAGGCGTCGCAGGGCCACCAAAGGCTTGAAAGAGGTTCTGACCATGGAGGCCGATTAGGGTGGCAGGCAATGAGGAGCCCGGGCGCACGGGCTGGAGGAGTACGGCGATGTCGTCCGCGAGCTTCTTGACGACGGTGAACCTGTTGGTGGTGCGAACGATCATCTGGTCCAACTGAGAGTCATAGCTGGCGTCGACGGCGGCCATCCACCAGCCGGTCGCCAACACCGTATGGAGACGATCCACGGTGCCATGCCGCAGGCCGGCGTCGTGGACCATCTGGCACAGCCGCTGGCTGCTCGCGCTCATCGCCGCCATGGGTCTGGAGTGGGCACTTTTGCGCTTATTAGTGTAGGTGCTTAGGCAAATGCTTAGGTGCGTACGATGTGGTAGATGCTTTGGAATGGAGGGGCGCCTTTATATGAGTGCAAACTGCGTTGCATTCACATCGTGCTGCCTCTTTTCCCGGTCCTCCCATTACTTCCCTCATGCATTCACACGATGCTAATTGAAGGAGGATGCATCATTGGTCGTTCAACATTTCGGGAACCGCTACCCTCTCCCTCGTCTGCATTAAAGCCGTATCGGGAACTGCGCCGCCCGCTGTCAAATCGAATAGTACTGCACCGCCCGCTGCACGCCTGGCTGAACACGCCTCCTCGCCTCCATCTATGCTTAATTACTAAATTTTAGTTACAAAAATTAGATACTGCTAGTGATTTTTAGCTTCATATTTTGACAAATCGCAGTGTTACAAGGTTGGCAACAAATGTCAATCTTTCTAGTATGACAAATGGCAACATACCCAATATGACAGATGCAAATCACACCAAATTGTTTGTAAGTGGTTCACACGGGTCATCCAAAACAGCCGTTTGTGTTCAAGAGATGCACAAATCCTGCTCTCACTTTGCATACGGGTGTTCTATCTGAAACCATCATGCTTGTTATGAGAAGCTCTGGTTTGTGAGAAGCATATTCCCAAACCTGCCCCAAATGGGACAAAAACTTTACCATGACATGTTGATGCTGCTCCATGATAGCATGCCAAGTTTCATGAATTTCAGACGAGTTTTGGATTTACTAGAATTTAAAAACCAGGTATCTCAATGTTTGCGGTCGAGTGACGGTGGCAGGGTGTTTGAGATTCATTCCCTTTTCTTGCATGGGACCTAAGCATGCACCCAAGGACAAAGATTTGATTTTTCAACCAATTTATATGCACTAGAGCATGTGCATGTAGTTCAAATTTGAATTATGCACATAAATGCATTGAAAACTCACTTAATGCATAAAAATATCCAAATGAACCCCCAAAAATCACAAAAAGTAACACAACACTCCTGTTGTTCTATGTTGACATGAGAAAAAAATTGAAAGCAATACGAGGCAATGGATATCGTTTCGCCCCCAAAGTTGGGGCGTTCCCTACCGAAACCATTGTGCTTGTTGTGAGAAGCTCTGGTTTGTGAGAAGCATATACCCAAACCTGCCCCAAATGAGAAAAAAACTTTAGCATGGCATGTTGATGCCGCTCCATGATAGCATGCCAAGTTTCATGAATTTCAGACGAGTTTTGGATTTACTAGAATTTAAAAACCAGGTATCTCAATGTTTGCGGTCGAAAGGATTGGCAAGGTGGTGTTTGACATTCATTCCCATTTCTTGCATGGGACCTAAGCATGCACCCAAGGACAAATATTTGATTTTTCAACCAATTTATATGCACCGGAGCATGTGCATGTAGTTCAAATTTGAATTATGCACATAAATGCATTGAAAACTCACTTAATGCATAAAAATGTCCAAACGAACCCCAAAAAATCACAAAAAATAACACAACACTCCTGTTGTTCTATGTTAACACAAGAAAAAAATTGAAAGCAATATGAGGCAATGGATATCGTCTTGCCCCTAAAGTTGGGGCATTCCCTACCGAAACCATCATGCTTGTTGTGAGAAGCTTTGGTTTGTGAGAAGCATATACCCATACCTGCCCCAAATGGGACAAAAACTTTACCACGGGCATGTTGATGCCGCTCCATGATAGCATGCCAAGTTTCATGAATTTCAGACGAGTTTCGGATTTACTAGAATTAAAAAACCATGTATCTCAATGTTTGCGGCCGAGTGACGATGACAGGGTGTTTGACATTCATTCTCATTTCTTGCATGGGACCTAAGCATGCACCCAAGGACAAAGATTTGATTTTTCAACCAATTTATATGCACTAGAGCATGTGCATGTAGTTCAAATTTGAATTATGTACATAAATGCATTGAAAACTCAATGCATAAAAATTTCCAAATGAACCCTAAATAATTCCAATTATTTTATGATCACTGTAGATAAAAGTCTAGCAATTCAAACACCATCGATGGACGCTGTGACCCCATTATGTAATTCAAATCAAGACGAAAAATCAAGTAGATCCCACACAGTTTATTATAACCAACCGCGTGAGATGCAACACAAAATATCTTGGAGCACCGTACGGTGAGAAGGTGCGACGGCTACAGTCCACAGCCCGCTCTGAATAGGGGACCGTGTCTGATGACACTTTGCGCGCCAGTTTTTTGGCTGAAGCGATTCCAAATTTTTGGCTTCCGCGGAAATATCTAGCTCCCCGCCCCCCCTTACCAAAAGCCACATTTCCCCTGTTTCCGCCTTCCTTTCCAAGTTGAAACCTTCACTCCTTGCTTGCAGCGGCGCCGCCGCCTTGCCAGCGACCCTCCTTCACGCTGCTCATCCTCGCCTATCCAAGAAGGTAATCCACACCCGACCCCCATCCTCCTCCTCCTTCCACATCCCACATGCCCCGACTGCCGGCGCGAGCGCGACACCTTCAACCCAAATCACCAACCCCTCCACCAAATAAGCGCCGGCCTAAGCCATGGTGCACGTAGTATAGCCAGGACATCAAGGAGCATTTGGCAGAGGATACGCAAATCGCAGCCGCACGCGCGGTCGCGATGGCTGCCATTCATGCCGAACCCCAGATCTTGGAGGAGCACCTCGCCGTCGAGGCCACCATTGACGCCTCGTGCGCCGCCGCCGCAACGCGGTTGGCTGCTTTAAACGATAGTTCGTGGCATTTTCTCGAGGCCACCATCGGTGCCTTCGACGAAGACTACGAGGTGTTTTCTCAGCGTGCACGTGCTTACCTCATCTCGAGAGCCAGCAGGTTGGTACCCGGAGCGGCTCAGGCAACTCACCACTACAACGAGGGCACCCACGATGCGGAGGCCTCGCCCTCTTCCGTGTCCAAGGAGCCAATCATCATCGCTATCTCCGACAATGAGGAGTAGCTTGTCTTATTAGCTCACTATAAGGACCCATGTTCAGTTTGCTAGCTGCTGCCTTTCCTTAACAAATTCTAGTGAATTGTGCTATCTACTTTTACCATGCAATCTTCTGCTATAGTGTATATGTTCTATATGTCGTGCAATGTGGTGTTCGATTAATCGCTTGGTTCAATTCTGCAAATGTGATGTTCAATTCTTCAGGGTGCAATATTTCCAAGTTGTTAAGCATGCTTGGTTTGGTTAACTGTCTGATCTTCTATTAGGAGTATGTTATATTGTTTAATTGGTGTTTAGTTAATTGCTTGGTTCATTTGTTGTGGCTTGGTTCACTTATTGTGGTGTTTAGTTAACTGCTTGGTTTAATTCTGCAATGCGATGTTCAATTGTTGTGGCTGCGTTCTGTTATTGTATACCATGTGTGGAATAAATCGAATTTGGCTGTACTAAATACATGAGAAACAAATACAATTGCTATATTTTCAAGTTGTTAAGCATGCTTAGTTTGGTTAACTAGTTGATCTTATATTAGGAGTATGTTATATTGTGCAATGTGGTGCTCAGTTAATGTTTGGTTCATTTGTTGTGGTGTTTAGTTAACTGCTTGGTTCAATTCTGCAATGCGATGTTCAATTGTTGTGGCTACATTCTATTATTGTATACCATGTGAGGAATAAATCGAATTTGGCTGTAATAAATACATGAGAAACAAATACAATTGCTATATTTCCAAGTTGTTAAGCATGCTTGGTTTGGTTAACTGTCTGATCTTCTATTAGGAGTATGTTAAATTGTGCAATGTGGTGCTCAGTTAACGTTTGGTTCATTTGTTGTGGTGTTTAGTTAACTGCTTGGTTCAATTCTGCAATGCGATGTTCAATTATTGTGGCTGCATTCTCTTATTGTATACCATGTGGGGAATAAATCGAATTTGGCTACACTTAATACATGAGAAACATATACAAGTGCTATATTTCCGAGTTCTTAATCATGCTTGGTTTGGATAAATGGATTTTCCATGTGCCAATGTGCTTATTTTTCATCAACATATTTTACTGATAGCATGCGAATCCTTACTTAACCTGATGACTAACTACCTTATATGTGTTGCAGGGTGTTGGTGTTGGCGTTGGTGTGTGCATGTGTTGGTGTGCGTGTGTTGGTGTTCGCTATGTGCATCTTAGCTATGCAGAGGCCGGGTGTGTGCTCATTGTGTTTGTATCCTCTTGATGCTCCATTTTGAGACAATAAAATCCACCCTTTATCGAAAAATATGTGTTGCAGGGAAACAATGGGAAGCACTGAGGTTTACAAGATGGTACTAACTATTATACCTTGCCTTTTCGTATTCCTTTGCCCCATTTCCAATATAGAGAATATATTTATGCACATCCTTGTTTTCAGGCTTCACTGATGATTACCTCCCAAACCACCTCTGTGGTCAGGAGGCGAGGAAAGTTTTCATACAACACCCACGGTTCAATATTTAAGTGTTCCTAAGAGGTCGAAGGATGGATTGTCAATCATCCATAGGCACTGGCCTAAAGTTGCAAAGACCTTCAACATGAATGAAGGCTCAATATTCGCCTTCCGCTTCAGCAGTTTTCCAGATGAGATGCATCTCTCTATGTACCGTCTATGATGCTAATTTTGAAAGGTTCTAGATGTTGCATGTGAAACTTCTTCTTTGGCGCAGCTTGTGTAACGGGTGCACAATCTTGAAGCTATATCATGTTGTACTATGATGTATTTCAATTATGAAATCCTGCTTCCTTAATATGGAAATGGAATATATTATGTGCTCAATATGAATGTCAATTAGATTAGTAAATGGATTTTAATAATAGGGCAATTAGCCCACTAATGGGTTTTCCTATTGCAAACGGTTAATGAGAAAACACCGTGGGCGATGACCTCAGGGAACACACACAGTTTCTAGGAATAAACCGTGTTTGTCAGGACCCCGATCCTAAGCCACATCGATCTAGCATGTAACACATCATATCACTTTGCGGCCTCACGCACGGTATTTCCACGGGTGCCACCTTACCTGGCCCGGGACCGTTTGCGCCTTTTGGCTCACGTATATGATAGTGTTGCTAGCATCCATATGATAGAGAACCCGGGCCGACATGACTAGTTGTGAACCCAAAGTGGCACTAACTTACAGGGACAGACATACATGATCGAGCAACGAACGTGTCGGTCATCAGCGAGTGAATTTGGGCTGTAGCAACTGGGCTAGCAGGACTCCGGAAATCCAGGCTGTAGCAGGCTGACAGGACTCCAAAAGATACCGCGTGACATTTCCCCGAAGGGACAGACACATGATTGAAGAAGGACACAAGCCGGCCAGTCTAAGTGTTCCAGAGCAGTAGCAACTAGGCTAACAAGACTCCGGTAAACCGGGCTGTTGTAGACTACCATGGCTCAGTGGAAGCACTAGACTACATTTCCCCATAAGAGAGGCTACCAAGGATAGACAACTAGGTTGTCGGATCCCACACATACCAAGCATTTCAATCATACACACAATATGCTCAATATGTGTAAATACAATATGGCATCACAACAAAACTCTACGACTCAAAGTATTTATTCATTAGGCTCCGAAGAGCAAGATATTACAAACATGGGTCTCATGACCCAGCATTTAGGGCATACAAGCAATAGCACATGCATAATCTTATCTTGTCTGAGTACAGACAACTAAGAAAGGAAAAGACTGAGAAGCCTGACTATCTACAAGACCCTGCCGAGGGCACAAGATCGTAGCTGAGGTAACAAGCTAAACGTTGAAGTCCATGCAGAACTACTAGCGAGACTGAAGTCTCTCTGCAAAAACATAAACTAAGCAAACGTGAGTACAAATGTACCCAGCAAGACTTACATCAGAACTAGCTACATATGCATCGGTATCAACAAAGGGGGTGGTGGAGTTTAACTGCAACAAGCCAGCTTTGACTCGGTGGCTATCCTAATCTATGACTGCAAGTAACTCTTTTGATGTGGCGCACACGAGTCCACATATTCACCATATCAATACACCACTATGGATCTGCTCCCGTCTCCCTACGAGAATGCCATCCATAGCACTCACGCTTATCTTGCGCATTTTAGAGTATCCACTTTCACTTGTCTATGAACTATACAGGCAACCCATAAGTCCTTTACCGCGAACACGGCTATTCAAATAGATGATGTTAAACCTGCAGGGGTGTACTTCTTCACACACGCTCTCGCCACTTACCACCATGTAAACGTCGTGTATCTCGACAACCTTCAAGCGGAAGCCTGGTGAGGGAGTTGGCCACGACCTGACTAACCACACAAGTCTCTAGTCCAGGTTTATCGCCTATTCGGGTTCCATCTGCAAGGAGATCCGGCCGGGGTGTCGCTCACGGCCCCAAACGATGAGAGCAGGGTTCCCGAGGCACCAAACGGGCGTCCCGGTACACCGTGCCTCATGTCTCTACCGCATCATAGCCCACCCCTAGGGTCAGCGCTACGCACGGCCCCCAACACATATCCTACAAACACCAGAAACTAGTTGCAATTCCTGGACAGAGATCAAGGCGATTAATAAGTCGAGAGGGGCACTTAAGCATTCCAATGCATGGTAGTAACTGTTCATGGATCACAAACACAGAACTCAGTTCCTGAGGACGGCTGCAATGAGACAACCCACCATGTACTCCTACATGGCCTCTCACCGCTACCTTTACCAAATCGTGTTCACACACTTAGCTCTCAACAGTAGGACATGTTCACAACTTTCCAATTCATCCGCGATGAATCAGACATGACTCAACTCTAAGCAGTAGCAGGCATGACAACAAACATGGATGATTAGGCACATCAAGGCTCAAACAACTCCTACTCATGCTAGTGGGTTTCATCTATTTACTGTGGCAATGACAGGTCATGCAGAGGAAAGGGGTTCAACTACCGCAACATGTAATAGTTGAATCATTGTTGTCCTAATGCAGGAAAAGAGAGCAGGAGCGAGAGAGTGGGGTTGTATCGGAATGAACAAGGGGTTTTTGCTTGCCTGGCACTTCTGAAGATAATATAGCTCTTCATAGGTGTCATCGAACTCATCGTCGGAACGTCGTCTACTCAGAGGGGAAAATTACCGGCAAACAAGGAAGAACACAATCAATGCAATGCTCAATATGGTGCATGATCATGACATGGCAAAATGAGTGTGTTGGTCTAATGCAACTACATTGGGTTTGAGTCATTTTGAACCAAAGGTTCATTCCCAAACTCAACTTATGAATTTAAATAGTGCCTTATCATGTTTTGCACTAAACAGCAAGGTTAAGTTGCTTAAACATGCATGAAACCAGTACACATGGATATATTAGATTTTTTTGATCATTTTTCATATATAACTTATTTCATTATGAGTTATGGTTGATTTTATATGAATTTTTGAAGTTACACTAATTTCTGGAATTTCCTGAAAAGAAAAAATCCTAAAAAGCATATTACTGCGTCAGCATTGCGTCATGCTGACCTCAGCAGGTCAACAGACCCGGTCCAGGTCAAACCTGACCAGTGGGACCCACTGGTCAGTGACTCACTGGGCAAACCCGGTCAAATTCAGCGCTGACTGGGTTTGACCGACGGTGGGGCCCGCTGTCAGTGGCAGTGAGGTGGCTAATTTGGGGGGAGGGGGGGGGTTAGTCCTAATGACGCGCCACGTCGGCTATCGCCGGGGTTCGGCCGACGGCGACCAAAACAACGGCGGAGGCTCGCCGGACTTGAGCTACAGGCGGCGGCTGGACGCGCGGAGACCACTAGGGCGTAGCCCGTTCTCTCCCGCATCCAGAGGAGCAGGTGGGTGGCCGCGGGGGCGCTGGAGCTTGCCGGAACGGAGCTCGCGGCGGCGGCCGGTGTTCGGGTTTGAGCGGGCGCAGTGCTGCGGTGCGCTAGGAGGCCAGCTGAGGGGCTGGGAGGCTCCCTAGGAGTGCTCTGGGCACAAGTGCGTGCTCGGCTGCGAGGTGCAGCGCCTGTGGCCACGGCGGCGATTTGGCCGACGACGGCAGGCTTCGGGCATGGCGGGGATTGATGGCTGCGGCATGAATTCGACGAGGGGAGCAGAGGGAAAGTGGTCAGGGGCTCACATCAGAGACGATGGGATGGTCAGCGTGCTCGGGGAAGGCCTGGAGGCGACGGGACGGCGGCGGCGATCTCGATCGATCGTGGTTGAAGAAGATGGCGGTGACGGTGAAGCAGGTCTCCCGGTGATGTGTAGCTCGATGGAGAGGGCGAGGGCGTCGAGGCGAAGCCTTTGGTCACTGTGGTTGAGCGGAATGACGGTGGTGGCTACGACTGCGACGAGCGGCGACGACGAGTCTCCCTCGGGTGCTCTCGAGAACGATAGAAACAAGGGAGGAGAAGGGCCAGAGAGAGAGAGAGAGAGGGGGAAGTGAGAGCAGGTCGCAGGGAACCCCCTAGCGAGCGGATGGGCAAGGGGACACGCGGGGCACGTCGAAGCAGGAGGTGGGGCGGCCACGGCATGCCGGGCACGCAACTCCTCCTACTGGCAAGAGCTTGAGGAAGCTCCTGGCGGTTGGGCTCTGGTCAGCTGGGCCTCTGCTATAGTACACGGCGCAGGTAAGTTTTCCTTTATTTTGTTTTTGTTTTCTATTTTGCAATTCTGTTTGCATTTGGTTTTCAAATCAAACAATCTATATACTTCTGAAAATTAATATGTGGTCTATTAGAATATATCTAGAGCCACTCATAGGTTTTCAGAATTATTGGAGCTGATGATATTTTTATAGCCATTTCATTGCTCCAATTCAAATACTTAGTGAATTAAATCAAAGCCCAAAAATTCCCTAAAAATGTTCTCTATTTTTGGTTTGGATCAGAACCCTTGCCAAAACTATTAAACATTAATGAAGGCATCTTGGGTTCATTGATAATATTCTTTTGGTAGATCCTGGTTTTTCAAAGGAGTGCTAGGGTTTGTTAATCCCCATTTCAAGTTAAAAATGAATTTAGACATGATGCAAGAATGCTGATGCAACTAATTACAAACAAATTCTAGGGCTGTGACAGTGTTGGATCAATGAACAATCACACACGACATTTTGTTGAAAACTGTTTGCGTTACGCCACCTTGCACAAACGTTTTCCTTGGAGTGACTATGTGGGATGTATATACAAACGGAAACGTTTAGCCGTGACTGACTGTGTGGGATGTACTTACGACCGGAAATGATTTTGCCCATATAATTGTATTTTTTAGCACTACTGTACATATTTCTGTATTTGAGTGCTTGCCGGTCGCATACGACCTCATTTTGCCGAGCGTGTGTGCCAGGACGACATATCCCCGACGGTTTTTGGGTTGTGTGGGAAGGACCCCCCTATCACCCACACTCACTTGGCGACGGTTCCGAATGCCATCACGGAAAGGGGTTAAAAACCGTTTGTTTAGGACCGATGCGTACCAGTGTGAGATCATGCAACTCCCAGATACCAGGGGAATACCTTGTGTGATATCAAACGTCACAACATAACTGGGCGATCATAAAGATGCTCTACAGGTATCTTCAAAGGTATCTGTTGAGTTGGCGTAAATCGAGATTGGGATTTGTCACTCCGTGTATCAGAGAGGTATCTCTGGGCCCTCTCGGTAATACACATCACAAGAAGCTTGCAAGCAAAGTGACTAAGGAGTTAGTTACGAGATGATGTATTACGAAATAAGTAAAGAGACTTGCCAGTAACGAGGTTGAACTAGGTATGAAGATACCGACGATCGAATCTCGGGCAAGTAACATACCGATAAACAAAGGGAATTACGTATGTTGTCATAAAGGTTCGACCGATAAAGATCTTCGTAGAATATGTAAGAAACAATATGGAAATCCAGGTCCCGCTAATGGTTATTGACCAGAGAGGCATCTCGGTCATGTATACATCATTCTCGAACCCGTAGGATCCACACGCTTAATGTTCGTTGACGATATAGTATTATATGAGTTATGTGAGTTGATGACCAAATGTTGTTCGGAGTCCCGAATGAGATCACGGACATGACGAGGAGCTCCGAATTGGTCCAGAGGTAAAGATTGATATATAGGACAATGCTATTTGGTCACCGGAAAGGTTTCGGAATGTATCAGGTAGTCAGCGGATGACCAGAAGGGGTTCCGGGAGGCCCCGAGAGGTTATTGGGCCATATGGGCCAAAAGAGAGGAGCACACCAGCCCACAAGGGGCTGGCATGCCCTACCTCTAGGCCGCTGGCCCTAGGGAAGGAAAGGGGGAGGGCTAGCCCCTCCTGCCTTCACCTCCTCATGAGAGAAAGGAAAGGGAGGGGCACCACCTCCTCCTGCCTTCCTCCCGCGCGCCCAAGAAGGAAGGGGTGCGGCCAAGGGCAGGAGCCCAAGGCGGCCACCAGCCCCTTTGTGAAGCCCTAGGATGCCTCCCCTCCTCCCCCACCTATATATATTATGGAGGGAGAGGGGCAACACACACCATGATCCCCAAGCTGTGTGCAGCGCCCCTCTCCCTCTAGTTCTTCCTCTGTCATATTTTCATAGTGCTCGGCGAAGCCCTACGAAGATAGTTGCATCACCACCATCACCATGCCATAATGCTGCCATAACTCATCTACTGCGCCCGTCTTGCTGGATCAACTAGGCAAGGACGTCATCGAACTAAACGTGTGTTGAACGCGGAGGTGTACGACTACATCGACTGCATTGATTAGCGGTTCCACTTAAGGTACGAGGGTACTAGACACACTCTCCCCTCTCGTATGTATGCATCTCCATGGACAGATCTTGCGTGTCCTCGCACACACACGCGTGTACGAGAGAAACGCGCAAACCACGCTGTATCGCTCGGCCGTGACCACCCATCGTAACCGGGAACTCCCCAAAATTTTCCTCGCCCTCACTTGCACCATGATTTTTACGTCATGGACGGCCCAAAGAATGTCATGCAGGTGCGTCTCCAGCCGGCCCAGGATGAAAAGCCCATTTTCTGTCATGATTTTTTGTCATGGAAGTAGGAGCCCACCACATCTATGATGATGCATGTTTTCGTCACAATTATCATCATAGAAGTGTCATAACCATGACAGAAAAAGTTTTTGTTCGGGCCATAATGTCACGAATGTGTCTTTTTTTTGTAGTGTATTCTTATAAGTCAAAGAACAATGGTTGTTCAATATACTATAAGGATATGTTTTATGGGTTTGCACTCATGATTGGTGGTTTATTCATGTTAGATCTTGAACGTGAAAAGGTTGTCTATATTATTAATGCTAAACGTCTTAAGAAGACTGATAATACCACATACATGTGGCACTGTTGTCTTGGTCATACCGGAAAGAAACATATGCAAAAGGTTCATATCAAAAGCTTCATCTGATTCTGAATCATTTGAAACATGCGAAGCTTGTCTGATGGGTAAAATGACTAAAACACCATTTACTGGTCACATAGAACGGGCACTTGAATTATTGGATATAATACATAGTGATGTATGTGGTCCAATGTATTCCGGTGCATGGTGGATACTTATACTTCGTAACCTTCACTGATGGTTTAAGTAGATATGGATATTTTCACTTGATGAAACATAAGTCTGAAACATTTGAAAAGTTCCAGGAATTTCAGAATGAAGTTTAGAATCATCATGGAAACAAGATTAAATTTCTACAATCAGATCGTGGAGGAGCATATCTGAGTCATGAGTTTGGCAAACATCTAAGTGACTGTGGAATTGTCTCACAACTTACTCCTCCAGGAACTCCATAGAGAAACAGAGTATTTGAAAGGCGTAACTGAAGTTTGTTGGACATGGTAAGGTCAATGATGTCATTTATCGATCTTTCTTTATCATTTTGGGGATATGCACTTGAAACAACAACATATACATGCTACGTCTCCAACGTATCTATAATTTGTTATCGTTCCATGTTGTTATATTATCATTCTTGGATGTTTTATATTCATTTTATAGCAACTTTATATCATTTTTTGGGACTAACCTATTGACATAGTTCCCAATGCCAATTGCTATTTTTTCTTCTTTTTTACTTTGCATGATATCCATATCAAGTGAAGTCCAAATGCAGTGATTTTTTGGAGATTTTTTTCTGCCCAGAAGAGACCCAAGTAGCCCATGAGCTGCACTAGAGGAGGCCCATGGGGCCCACAAGTCACTAGGGTGCGTCGGAGGCCCCTGGCGCACCTTGATGCCTTGTGGAGCCCACGGGAAGCTTCTCCACCGCCTCTCAACTCTATAAATACCCAAATATTCTAGAAAGCCTAGGGGAGTCGACGAAACACAATTCCAGCTGCCGCAAGTTCTAGAACCATGAGATCCAATCTAGAGCCCAATTCTGGCACCTTGCTGGTGGGGAAACAATCACGGAGGGGGTCATCATCCTCATTGGTGCTCCTCCAATGATGCATGAGTAGTTTACCGTAGACCTACGGGTCCGTAGGCAGTAGCTAGACGGCTTCTTCTCTCTTTCTTCTCAGTACAATGTTCTCCTCGATGTTCTTGGAGATTTATTTGATGTAATGACTTTTTGCGGTGTGTTTGTTGGGATTTGATGAATTGTGAGTTAATGATCAGATCTATCTATGAACATTATTTGAGTCTTCTTTGAACTCTTATATGCATGATCTTTATAGCATCGTGTTTCTTCTCTGAAACTTTGGTTTGGATTGGCCAACTAGATTGATTTTTCTTGCAATGGGAAGAGGTGCTTTGTGATGGGTTCGATCTTGCGGTGCTTATTCTCAGTGACAGATTGAGACATGAAACGCCTGTATCGTTGCCATTAAGGATGAAAAGATGGGGTCTATTCATACATGAATAGATCTTGTCTACATCATGTCATCGTTCTTATTGCATTACTCCGTTTCTCCATGAACTTAATACACTAGATGCATGCTGGATAAAGGTCGATGTGTGGAGTAATAGTAGTAGATGCAGGTAGGAGTCGGTGAAAGTGCAACTAATCCCTGGGTGGTTTTGGTAATTCTTAACAACATATAGCTCATTGAACTAATGCTCTTTCAAGATGACCATTTCAGAAAGTTCAGTGATTGGCATGGCATGGACTAGAGATGTGGACCCCTCAAAATGCTAAGGACACATATTGGCTCAAGTCAAGACTCTACATTTTCATTTTAGTGATTCAAGATCACATTGAGTCCATAGGAAAAGCCAATACTATTAAAAGGGGATGAGGTGTTGCTTAATGGCTTGCTTGCTCAAAATGCTTAGTGATATGCTCCAAAAGGCCTCAACCACTTTCTCAATTCCACATATGTCCCAAACCAAAAGTCAAACTCAGCCCCACCGATTTGATCTATCCGGCGCCACCGAGTTCATTTGACATAGCCACTGCCAGAAACCCTAATCAGTTCGGTCTCACCGATAGGGATCTCGGTCTCACCGAGATGGGTTGCAAACTCTCTATTTCCCTTCATAACGTTTTGGTCTAACAGAGATGAGCGATTGGTCCCACCGAGTTCGCCATGCAAACTCTCTGTTTCCTCTTCATAATGTTTCGGTCTCACCGAAATGAGCGATCAGTTCCACCGAGTTTGCCTGACAAACCCTCTCTGTGCCTATTATAGAAATCGGTCTCACCGAGTTCATGTGATCGGTCTCACCGAGATTACATTATGCCCTAACCCTATTGAAATCGGTCTCACCAAGTTGATATGTCGGTCCCACCGAAAAGCCTAACGTTCACATTTTGAACTGAATCGGTCTGGCCGAGTTTAACTATTCGGTCCCACCGAGTTTGATAAATTGTGTGTAATGGTCAGATTTTGTGTGGAGGCTATATATACCCCTCTACCCTTCCTCCATTCATGGAGAGAGCCATCAGAACGTGCCTACACTTCCAGCATTCATTTTTTGAGTGAGAACCACGCCTATTCATGTGTTGGGACCAAGATATTCCAATCCAACTACAAGAATCTTGATCTCTAGCCTTCCCCAAGTTGCTTTCCACTCAAATCATCTTTCTACCAAATCCAAATCTGTGAGAGAGAGTTGAGTGTTGGGGAGACTATCATTTGAAGCACAAGAGCAAGGAGTTCATCATCAACACACCATCTATTACCTTTTGGAAAGTGGTGTCTCCTAGATTGGTTAGGTGTCACTTGGGAGCCTCTGTCAAGATTGTGGAGTTGAACCAAGGAGTTTGTACGGGCAAGGAGATCACCTACTTTGTGAAGATCTACCTAGTGAGGCAAGTCCTTCGTGGGCGATGGCCATGGTGGGATAGACAAGGTTGCTTCTTCGTGGGTGGAGCCCTCCGTGGACTCGCGCAACCGTTAGCCTTGATGGGTTGAAGTCTCCATCAACGTGGATGTACGGTAGCACCATCTATCGGAACCACGGGAAAAATCTTCGTGTCTACATTGCGTTTTCTCCCTCCAAACTCCCCCCCTTTACCTTCATATGCAGTGATTTACATTCCGCTGCTATACTCTTAGAATTGCATGTGTAGGTTGATTGCTTGACTTGTGCTAAGTTGCTAAAATCTTCCAAGACTTAAAATTAGGAAAAGGCTAGATTTTTATTTGGTCAAGTAGTCTAATCACCCCCCTCTAGACATACTTTCGATCCTACAGTCGGTCTACTAATCTTGGACATGTTGCCTATATACATGATCATTGCCTAGGATATTGTCATAATTATTTACTCTTCTATCAATTGCCCAACAGTAATTTTTTTACCCACCGTATGCTATTTTCTCAAGAGAAGCCACTAGTGAAATCTATGGCCCCCGACTCTATTTCCTATCATATTGTTTTCAGATCTATTATTCCAAAAACCCAAAAATACCTTGCTGCACTTTTTCTTTATTTATTTTATCTCGTATTTTTTCTAGATCTATTTATCCAATATCATACAATTTAATCTATCTCAATACCGAGGAGGGATTGACAACCCCTCTTACGCGTTGGGTTGCAAGTATTTGTTATTTGTGTGTAGGTACTGTTTACATAGTGTTTGTTGGTTCTCCTACTGGATTGATAACCTTGGTTTCATAACTGAGGGAAATACTTACCTTTGATGTGCTGCATCATCCTCTCCTCTTCGGGGAAACACCAACGCAGGTACAAGCAATCAATACACTAAACAAAGCAATGTCTAAGTTTGTGGAGACGACACCATATGAGTTATGGAATGGGAAGAAACCCAATTTGTCGCATCTCAAGATTTGGGGTTGCGAGACTTATGTAAAACGTTTACAACCAAATAAGCTCGACCCAAAAGCAGACAAGTGTTATTTTGTAGGTTATCCCAAAGAAACAATTGGGTATTCCTTCTACCAAAAGTCCTAAGACAAACTGTTTGTCACTAACAATGGGAATTTTCTTGAGAAAGAGTTTCTCGCTGAAGAAATAACTGGGAGGACAGTACAACTCGATGAGATCATTGAATCTCCAGAAGTAAGGACTAATGTAACAGAATCTGTTCCAGAAGTTGTCCACACAACTGAACCAAAAATTACTACACCGGCTGTAGAAACTTCAGTTAAGACTGTAACTAAACCGCGTAGGTCAGGAAGAGTTATTGAACCTCCTAAATGGTTTCACAATGAAATATTCATCTTAGAGGAAGATGAACCTGCACACTACAAGGAAGCGATGGTAGAGCGCCCAACTCAAAACAATGGCTCAAAGCTATACAATCCTAAATGGATTCCATGTACGAAAATCATGTTTGGAACTTGGTTGATCCTCAAGAGGGTGTAAAATCCATATGATGTAAATGGACCTTCAAGAGAAAACATACACGGTTGGTAATCCTACCATCAACAAAGGATGTCTAGTTGCGAAAGGGTTTTCGCAAGTCGAGGGAGTTGATTATGACGAAACTTTCTCTCCAGTAGCCTAAAGTCTGTGCGGATTATTATGGCTATAGCTGCATATTTCTATTATGAGATATGGTGGAGGGATGTCAAAACTGCTTTCCTAAATAGAAATTTGAAAGAGCATGTATACATGATACAACCAAAAGGTTTTGTTGATCCAAAGGATGCCGGAAAGGTGTGCAAGCTTCAAAGGTCTTTAGTGGGAGCTCTGTAGCATTTCTGATATTATATGTAGATGAAATATTATTGATTGGGAATGATACAAATTATCTTGGAAAAATAAAAGACTATTTGAAGAGTGTGTTTTTAATGAAAGACTTAGGCGAAGCTGCATATATGTTGGGCATAAAGATCTATAGAGATAGATCAAGATGTCTTATAGCACTAAGCCAAAGCACGTACATTGCCAAGGTTTTAAAGAGATTTAAAATGGATAATGCAAAGAAAGGATTTCTCCCAATCTGACATGGCATAACACTTAGCAGAAATCAGTGTCCCAAGACAGTTGATGAGAGAGTGCAAATGAGTGGAGTATGATATTCATATGCTATTGGTTCCATCATGTATGCTATGCTATGTACAAGACCAGATGTGTCTCTTATGAACTAAGTGGTAGTAGTGGATACCAGAGTGACCCAGAAGTGGCTCACTGGACAGCAGTTAAGAATATTCTTAAGTACCTCAGAAGAACAAAGGACATGCTCCAAGTTTATGGATGGGATGAAGAACTTGTTGTAAATGGTTACACCGCTGCTAGCTTCATGACAGATATAGATGATTATAAATCTCAATTAGGTTATGTTTTCACACTTAATGGTGGTGTGGTTGTTTGGAAGAGTTTCAAACAAAACACTGTTGCGGATTCTACGACAGAAGCAGAGTATATTGAGGCTTCAGAAGCTTCAAAGGAGGCGTTCTGGATCAAGAAGTTTCTTGAAGAAATTGGTTTTGTTCCAAGTGTGATCAATCCAATGGCTCTATATTGTGATAATAGTGGAGCCGTTGCTCAAGCAAAGGAACCAAGATCACACATGAAGATCAGACACATTGAAGTCAAGCATCACATTATTCGACAATATGTTGAGAAGGGCTATGTGAAGATTCTCAAGATTCACATGGATTTTAATGTATCAGACCCGATGACGAAGGCTCTACCACAAGCAAAGGATGAGCAACACCACATAGCCATAGGTGTTAAAGAGACTATGTAAACTAGATTATTTGACGAGGACATGTACCAGGGATAGGGTCACAGGCCCGACCTACATACCCTACCCAAGGACACAATGCATTACAAACTAGGCCCCAGGGCTAGGTTGCCGATTCTAACTACCGTAACTTGAGCACCACTCCGATTGCACCAACCACTCGGAGTCTAAACAATCCACTCGACAGACTCATCTCACTCGGAGCACCTGAGTCCACTCGGACAAAGAAGACCAGGAGCCTCCCCAGGATCACAACAATATGGACATGTGTCCACCACCATCAAGGGCAATCAATATGGACGTTACTAGTAACTGTAGCCCTTAAACTCTCTCTTTAACCCTTAGTTATGGAGGCATTCATCAGGAGGTTGGCGTACTCTATATAAGCCACCCCCAGCTCCATAGCAAGGGCTCGCAACCTTTGTAATCTATACACTCTAGTCAATCAAGCCCCAGGGCACTGAGACGTAGGATTGTTACCTCCTCCGAGAGGGGCCTGAACTCATAAATCTGAGTGTAACAACTCCACCGTAGCTAGACTCTGCCCTCCAATCCGTACCCCCATACACTAATGTCACACTTACACCATGACAGTTGGCGCCCACCGTGGGGCAGGCGTCTAAGCGTCTTTCGGCATAGTTGCAGGTTTTTCTCATCTTCACCATAGTTTCTGGTAGCGGACTGTCGTTCGGTCGCGATATCCGTCTCAGCGCCCTCAGCTTTGTTGCCGACGATTCAGTGTCGCTCCAGGAAGCCCCGTTGGATGTCAAGGCGTTGCCCGTTCGCGGGACGGCGCACTTCCGCGCCAGTACCTTCAACATTCTCCTTTGGAAACATCGACCCCGTTGTTCGCACACGAACACGTCACCGTGTACCCTCGACACCGGGAGTGATGCACCGCAGCTCACATCGAAGGAGACCCGGCCGGAAGCGCGGTACGCAGGCAATCCGACGGGTGCTTTTGAGGACCCGAAACCCCACGCGCCCGGGAGGGACCCCGACAGGGCGAGCGGAGGCTATTGGCTGCCCTAGGTCGACCTGATCGCCCCTAGGACCTCGAGGTTCGCCATCCTGCAATGAAAAAGAACAGACAAAGAACGAGGAAGAAGAAGAACTAGGGTTAAGGAGAAAGATAAAAAGTGGTACATGATTTGATCAATTGTGTGGTGTTCAATCGGCCGTCACCCCTTAGGTATATAAGAGGCGGCTGGACTTCCCGTGCAAGGAAAATGCTTGGATTCATGCCCAAAACCCTAGTCAAATTCGGATTGGTTTTGTCCGAACTTTTCAAAACTGTTCGATTTAAACTCGCTGCACCTTGCGGGTCCTTTTTGTGGTAGTAAATGATCCCGGATGAAAATGCGCCCAACAGAAAATTTAATCGTTTCAACGAGACGAACAATTTTCATGTTGAATGTTATTCGATTCGAGGCCATCTGCGGGGCCGAATCGCTCGCGCAAGACAGCCGAGCGGTGGCGCTACCCATCAGACATCATGTCTTGTGGGGTGCGCCATATGTAGCCTCCTGGCAGGGCTGCATTCGAATGGCTCTAACTTTTGCATATGAACTCGGATCAGAACAATTTTTATATCAAAATTGATCGGTTGAACGAGACGAAGACAATTCGTGTAGCTCATTTTTCCATACGAGGCCGTCTTGGAGGCGTAATCAGCTGAATAATACCCTGAATATAAAATCTGAGTACTTCGAGTATCGTTTCGGCCCTCGAGATGAGATTGTATAGCGATGGCCCAAACTTCAAAGATGTTCACGTCGATAATACAGAACTTTTTCATGTAGACCACTTCTCCATTTGAGGTCATCTTAATTAAGTTCTTGACCATGCCAAAATTGGATGTCAACACATGCCCCCCTGTTTTTCGGCAAAACTTTTGTGCTGAAAAATAATTTGCATGGCGTTTGTACTAAGCACGATGTCAACACTTCATTGGCCATTTGTATGTGCTTAGGACGATAAGTATATATCGGCCATTGCTTGTTTGAACCTCTTGATGCAACTTGGGTGAAAACTTCTCAACTTATATAACAATCCGATGATAAGGATCCATAAATATGTATCTCAAAGCCATCCTCCGAACCATATTATTCACCCTTTCGCTAGGATTTTGCAGATAATCAAGAATGAACTTCCTCCATTCCTTGCTTTGCCTGCATAAAAGTTTCATTAGTGGCCGAGGTGGTGAGCCAATTCGGCCTTACCTATGTTGGCAAGAATAAGCATCGGCTATTGATAGATGTGCAATACACCATGATGCATATGGTAGCCGGATGCTTGCTATGCTAACTCTCTCCAATTTTCATGTCTAGATATATGAAGAATATTAAAGCAACCCAAGCTAAATTTTGCATCTAGACATACCCCAGGATAAACTATAAGCGATTCATCAAAACATTGATAAACCCTGGATATTTGTTGCACTACTCATAACGAATCACCGAAAGCCTCAGTATGTATAGCACCTATAGCAAGTAAAAGATTCAATCCGAATAACAATGCATATTCGGCTTTGATTAATCATGCATAAAAATATTCTAATCGGCATGAGGCTTCAAAAATAGTACCATAAGAAGATATATAAACAACACCAACACTTTGGCCATTGCTATTAATTGAACCATCAAAACATAATCTCCATAGTACTACACAGATAAGGTTAATATCAATATTATGTATTTCATTAATCCGATGTTCAGTAATAAAATCAGCTACGATTTGGCCTCTTATAGATCTCAAAGCTGCATAAGCCAAATCATAACCAAACAAAGTATAAGCCCACTAGCCAATTCTGCAACTATGAATTGGTCTATGCAACATATATTCAATGACATGGTCATGGTGTCTCAACTCCATTCAATCAATACTATAGGCATACATATAAATTTCCATGATCATGTACCTTATCTCGCTCTCCAATCAAACTAAGGACGATGTTAGAGTACTACACCGGCCATGCATTGACATACTTTTAGGACTATAGATGAATATCGGTCATTACCATGTACACTTCATTCAAAGCACATATAGCCGAAATAAACAAATGAAATGACAAATCAAGCATTTCGGCCCTTTGGATCAGCAACAAACTTGTACTAATCAAATGTATAGTGACTTGGTAATACCCTTTCATGATGCAAGAAATTATATGACATCCATGGATTAAAATAAGCCCATTGAGGGTTACGAATCATACCTGATGACGAATTCCATGGCATAGGCGTTAATGACATAGTTGAAGAATATGGATAATGTGTAGACCGAAGATACTGAAACCTTCCGCTTGGTCCTTCATAGTTTTCACTCTTTTCCTTCTTCACCTTTGCCGCACTTATTGTAATGGAAGCTTGCACATAATTCTTATTTTGAGCACTTCCTTTGGGAATCCATGCCATGTTCCTTTCTTCAAGTTCTTGTGCACTAAGTTTTTGTAATTTCTTCTTTTGCCAATATGATAAGCCGAGTGGGCACCCCGGCTGCGATTTTGTTTCAACCAATGGCAACTCTTTTTGGGCCTTGTGCATCCTCAACTTCTTTTCTTCAGATTTGGCACTCTGATTTTTATCAATTGATTGCTTCACTTCTTTGCATTTTGTAGCCAATGTCAACACTTTAATTGGCACTTTGTTATTCGAGATCAAATCTGAAGTAGCACACTTACGACCATCTCTTTTCACGTGGTAAACTTGCTTTACCACGTCTTTCTTCTTCCTTGAGCTCTGGACCGATTCCTTATGATTGAAACGGTCTTTGACACGTGATTGTTCAAATGTTGATCTTCTTGGAGTTGCATAGTATTGGTGAGATGGTGTAAAATAAGATGTAGAATGTGCCCTTGTATCATACCTGCCCCATGATGAATATGGATCTATATGAGCATAGGGAGGCATCCATGGCATTGGCATTGGCGGCCCAAAATAAGGATATGAATATGTTGCATTAAAATTCTCACTTTGCCAATACCGATCCTCATATTTGCGCCTTGGGGGTGATCTTGGTTTCTTTGCATGATTTGGCCGATAAGCATTCTTCTCTTCACTCTTCTTTTGATATTTATCCAATAGTTCAGCGAAGGTGATTTTTGATATCTTACACTTCTGCTTATTTCGGCCTTTGTTTCCTTTTGGTTTGCTTTCGTCGATCATTGGATTTGCTTGCTGCCACCCAGTCCTTGGCGTCTCCATTGTAGCTTCGATGGAATTCTCGCCCTCAAAATTATGTTCATTATGCTCTTCAACAACTTCTTTACTTGAAAGCTTGATCTCATCATCTACCATTTTTACCTTCTCTTTAAGTGGACCAGCTTGAAGCAGCTGATGCAAAAACGTTCTGCCGTCGGGACCAATCGGAATAGACTGGTCATCTCTTGGTGTCTCAACAAATTTCAATCGTCCTTTATCAATGGCTGATTTAATTATTTGACGAAACATGTTGCAAGCCTCAAAATTATGCTTGGATGAATCATGCAACCTACAATAAATTCATCCCTGATGGCTTGACATGGCGATCAAGAATTCTAATGTAATTATTTTTCAGCAACAAATCAAATATTTGATCACGCATGCTTGAATTGAATGTATACTTCTTATTGTTTAGCCGATCTTGCTGTGAGAACGGCTTTGGAGGTAAGCAAACGAATGGTTCAGATTCGGAATCTCCCCATTCTGCTATGCAATGTGTTTTGCACTCTATATCCGATGTCTTTCGATAAGATATCATAATAGCATCGATTTTCTCAAAAGAATTTAACCTTGGCTTTAAATTTCTGTAACAAAAATAGTTAGAGCATACATGTCTCCATTGAGACCAAATGCAAGCCAAGTAATAAATAAGCAAAGCTACCGAATTAGATATGAACTTTAGATAAAGCAATAGGGAAAGCCTTGGCTGCAACAATAAGTCACTATCGGTCTTTATAAATGGTGCAATGGGTTGACCGATATGCTCAATAACAAATTTATTGCTAACAAGTAAATTACCCTTCTTCATTTGTCTTTCAAAATTACTTATGAGGATTTTTCTAATAGTTGCATCAACTATGAAGTTGTGACCAAATCTGGAAATAGAAAAATTACTTGCTAGGCATACCTCTTCAAATATGTTGGGAGAGCATGATGGTGGTGTGACTTGAAAAATATCTTGATCCATCTTTGGATGGCTCCCCAACGCCTTATCATCATATTTTTCTTGATTCCATGCATTACTACTTTGAAGATCCTTGTCAGCCGAACTTTGTTCGGTTACTTGTTCTTGTTCTTGAAGCTCGTCAATTTCTATGGCACGAAACTCATAGGGCAGGAAGTAGGTTCCATTAACTTCAGAAAAATCAAGTATGGCTGTCTTGCTATACTTTCCATGCCCTTTCTCAACAATGTTTGCCTCTTTGGATTTGATGGATTCTGAATATATACTACTTGATTCGGCTTTTTCAACCGAAGCACTTTTAGTTTCCGAATCATCATTCTTTTCACCGGTTATATCAATTGACAAGGTTTCTTTTCTTTGAGCTAATCCCCTATCAATTCTGTCTTGGCGAAGTACTTGCACCCTATCGTGCAAAGCTTTAACTCCCATCTCAATTTCAGCCCGCTCTAGATTAGTTTTCCCCCCAATGCTTTTAGGAACCTTCGGCAATGAATTGTTAGTGTTGCCGAAATTTTGCAATTGTGTAGGGGGTGTATAATATGTTGCAGTACAAGGTGGAGGTGTATGCACTATTGTGTAACCATATGTTCTTTCGCCAATTCTATCAATTGATGAACTTTCCTCTTCTTGCAAAACTCTAGCCTTTATTGCAGCGTAATCATGAAACAATCCCTTTTCATATTGTTCAAGGCAAAGAGCACTAATCCTCTTGTTTTGTGCCAAGCTCTTTTCTAACACAGCCACAACCATTTCTGGAAGGGATTGCTCCACAACACTTTCAGATTATTTCGGCAATAATTCGTGAGTGTTGCCGAAATTCTTAAATTGCGTAGAGCATTCATTATATGCTACAGTATTAGATGACGACACGTGTGTTCATGCAAAATTTTCACTTATTCGGCTATGACCATGAAGGTGCGGGGCCGAATTATGAACATCTACAGTTGCATATGGTGCTGAAAAATTATTAACATGAGGCGTAGCATATGATGGTTGAGAGTAACTGGCCGAACAACTAGTAGTAGCATGGCCAATTCCCCCATCCATCGGCAAGGTTGGATTCACATATTGCAAATTAGTTGCCGATGAATAAAAGGGTGAAACACTTTTTTGTATGCTATTGGAAATTTTAACATGAGGTGTTTCAAATTGATTTCCTAAACCCATCATGTTGTTCATTGGCATATGGATTTGTGGGGTTGCCGATGCATGAGAGTTTGGATACATATGTTGTACGCTGCTAAAATCATAAGAAATTGAAGCATGAAGATTGTTTTGCATCGGCCCTTGCACATAATTAGATGCATGATTGATAAAACTAGGGCTAGCCGACACATCATGCTCATTAGGTGATCCAGCAACAACATATGGATTATTTGCATCTACAAAGGGGAATTGGGTATTCATATTACCTTTGTAGATTGCAGCAACTTGATGACGATATCTTTGTAGCAAGAACGGGTTGGAGACCGTTCAAAGCTTCGTCCCCAGCGTAGTCGCCAAAAAGTATGTTCGCACATGAACACGTCACCGTGCACCCTCGACGCCGGGGGTGATGCACTGCAGCTCACGTCGATGGAGACCCGGCCGGAAGCGCGGTACGCAGGCAATCCGACAGGTGCTTTTGAGGACCCGAAACCCCACGTGCACGGGAGGGACCCCGACAGGGCGCGCGGCGGCTATGGGCTGCCGTACGTTAACCTAATCTCACCTAGGGCCTCGAGGTTCACCGTCCTGCAATGAAAAAGAACAGACGAAGAACGAGGAAGAAGAAGAACTAGGGTTAAGGAGAAAGATAAAAAGATAAAAAGTGGTAGATGATTTGATCGATTGTGTGTTGTTCAATCGGCCGTCACCCCTTAGGTATATAAGAGGCGGCTGGACTTCCCATGCAAGGAAAATGCTTGGATTCACGCCCAAAACCCAAGTCAAATTCGGATTGGTTTTGTCTGAACTTTTCAAAACTGTTCGGTTTAAACTGGCTGCACCTTCCGGGTCCTTTTTGTGGTTGTAAACGACCCCAGATGAAAATGCGCCCAAAAGCAAATTTAACCATTTCAACGAGACGAACAACTTTCATGCTGAATGTTATTCGATTCGAGGCCATCTGCAGGGCCGAATCCCTCGCGCAAGACAGCCGAGCGGTGGCACTACCCATCACACATCGTGTCTTGTGGGGCGCGTCATATGTAGCCTCCTGGCAGGGCTGCATTCTAATGGCTCTAACTTTTGCATACGAACTCGGATTGGAACAATTTTATGTCAAAATTGATCGCTTCAACGAGACGAAGACAATTCGTGTAGATCATTTTTCCATACGAGGCCGTCTTGGAGGCGTAATCAGCTGAATAATACTCTGAATATAAAATCTGAGTACTTTGAGTATCGTTTCGGCCCTTGAGATGAGATTATATAGCGATGGCCCAAACTTCAAAGATGTTCACGTCGACAATACATAACTTTTTCATGTAGACCACTTCTCCATTTGAGGTCATCTTAATTAAGTTCTTGACCATGCCAAAATTGGATGTCAACACATGCCCCCCCTGTTTTTCAGCAAAACTTTTGCGCCGAAAAATAATTTGCATGGCGTTTGTTCTAAGCACGATGTCAACACTCCATTGGCCATTTGTATGTGCTTAGGACGATAAGTATATATCGGCTATTGCTTGTTCGAACCTCTTGATGCAACTTGGTTGAAAACTTCTCAACTTATATAACAATCCAATGATAAGGTTCCATAAATATGTATCTCAAAGCCATCATCTGGACCATATTATTCACCTTTTAGCTAGGATTTTGCAGATAATCAAGAATGAACTTCCTCCAATCCTTGCTTTGCCTGCATAAAAGGTTCATTAGTGGCCGAGGTGGTGAGCCAATTCGGCCTTACCTATGTTGGCAAGAATAAGCATCGGCTATTGATAGATGTGCAATACACCATGATAGACATGGTAGCCGGATGCTTGCTATGCTAACTCTCTCCAATTGTCATGTCTAGATATATGAAGAATATTAAAGCAACCCAAGGTAAATTTTGCATCTAGACATACCCCAGGATAAACTATAAGCGATTCATCAAAACATTGATAAACCCTGGATATTTGTTGCACTACTCATAACGAATCACCGAAAGCCTCAGTATGTATAGCACCTATAGCAAGTAAAAGATTCAATCCGAATAACAATGCATATTCGGCTTTGATTAATCATGCATAAAAATATTCTAATCGGCATGGGGCTTCAAAAATAGTACCATAAAAAGATATATAAACAACACCAACACTTTGGCCATTGCTATTAATTGAACCATCAAAACATAATCTCCATAGTACTAGAGAGACAAGGCTAATATCAATATTATGTATGTCATTAATCCGATGTTCAGTAATAAAATCAGCTACGATTTGGCCTCTTATAGATCTCAAAGCTGCAGAAGCCAAATCATAACCAAACAAAGTATAAGCCCACTAGCCAATTATGCAACTATGAATTGGTCTATGCAACATATATTCAATGACATCGGTCATGATGTCTCAACTCCATTCAATCAATAATATAGGCATACATATAAATTTCCCTGAGCATCCTTATCTCAGCCTATGACAGGGCGCGCCGCGACTATGGGCTGCCCTAGGTCGACCTGATTGCCCCTAGGGCCTCGAGGTTCGCCGTCCTGCAATGAAAAAGAACAGACGAAGAATGAGGAAGAAAAAAAAACTAGGGTTAAGGAGAAAGATAAAAAGATAAAAAGTGGTAGATGATTTGATCGATTGTGTGTTATTCAATCGGCCGTCACCCCTTAGGTATATAAGAGGCGGCTGGACTTCCCGTGCGAGGAAAATGCTTGGATTCATGCCCAAAACCCTAGTCAAATTCGGATTGGTTTTGTCCGAACTTCCCAAAAATGTCCGGTTTAAACTGGCTGCACCTTGCGGGTCTTTTTTGTGGTAGTAAAAGACCCCGGATGAAAATGCGCCCAAAAGAAAATTTAGTCGTTTCGACGGGCGAACAACTTTCATGTTGAACGTTTTTCGATTCGAGGCCATCTGCAGGGCTGTATCGCTCGCGCAAAACAGCCGAGCGATGGCGCTACCCATCAGACATCATGTCTTGTGGGGCGCGCCATATGTAGCCTCCTGGCAGGATTTCATTCGAATGGCTCTAAGTTTTGCAAACGAACTTGGATTGGAACAATTTTTATATCAAAACTGATCGTTTCAACAAGACGAAGACAATTTGTTTAGATCATTTTTCCATACGGGGCCGTCTTGGAGGCGTAATCAGCCGAATAATACTCTGAATATAAAATCTGAGTACTTCGAGTATCATTTCGCCGAGATGGGATCAGATAGCGATGGCCCAAACTTCAAAGATGTTCACGTCGACAATACAAAACTTTTTCATGTAGACCACTTCTCCATTTGAGGTCATCTTAATTAAGTTCTTGACCATGCAAAAATTGGATGTCAACACCCGTATCAGTAAATTAGTCCAATGGCATCGCTCCGCTCCACTGTTCGGCGCCGCAGGTGTTCTGAACGCCCTCGGCTCCAGTGGTGGATGTGGTGGCCTTCCAAGTGGCGGCCCACAGATCATGGCGATCGAGCCCGACGAGTCCATCCACGACTTGCTCGACTCCCTGTGTGAGTACTCAGACGGTGCATCCGAGTGTGAGAGCAGCAGCGATCCCGCTGCAGAGGTGTTTATGGTTGGCTCCCAACACAGCCTGCCCGGGTATCCTTGCGGTGGCACAGGGGTCGATGGCCCGTCAAACGGTGGCATTGATGGCGGCGGATACCGTCACAATGACAAGTACTATCATAAGCCCCTCAACCCTCAGCAGCGGGAGGAGTTACAGCGTAGGAATGAGAATGCCCTCCGGACGCCCATCGTTGGGGCAACTCGTGAGGCTCAGGCCTTGGAAGCCGTGCGGTTGGCCAATTTGGCTGAACACACTCACTTGGAGGAGCTTCAGAAATCACTCGACGACCGCGCGTGCAGGCAGCAACAACCTAGTTCTAGTCGACGGCAGCGGCAACTGTTCTCGAGTGATCCACAACATCATGACTATCAGGTATTCCTCGCACCACAATCCAAAATTTGGCGGCTACCACTCGGATAGCAGATTCCATTCAGCCATCTCGGTCGGAGGTAGGGCAAGGCCTCAAACAGATCAGAGCCTTACTCAAAGCAGCTGAAAAGCATAATTCGGCTGTCTCCCAGTCGTGTAACAGAATCCATAGCAAATCCATTAGGGCCGACACTCACTACTGCAGGATGCTGCTAACGCGACACTACGATCAGAGACCCTTTAACGAAACTGTGCGATGCAATAATCGCAAACGGTGGTGTAAAAAAACCGTCAAAAAAGGTGCAAAAAGTTTGCGATGACGGTTTGTGACAGCCTGGATTTTGCCTTCCTCTTTTTCCGGACTTGGTTTTGCCTTTGCCTTGGATTTGAGTTTTTGGAATCAATTCAAATGGACTTGTCACTTGGGCATGCCCTTGACTTTCACCCAAGTGACCTATCTACTTCTCCTTCAACCTTAGTTCTCTAAAAAATCCTCAAAATAATCAAATGAATATATTTCATAAAAGGAAAATATTCATTTTCTCCTCTGAAACTCATTTCAGAAACTAGTGCTCCAAAGCAACCCCCATTTTTATTGCTCCTAAAAATCTGAAATAATTGCTGAGTATTCTTTGAACCATGGCCCACCTTCCCAAGCAAAAATATTGCATGAATTTTTGTAGTATTTTTGCTACAGAAAATAATTTCTCTTCTGGCCCAAAATTTCACTTTGAACAGCAAGTGCATTTTTCCTTGATCCTTTGGCCCTGATTTTTCTCGAGCCTCTTCACCCTCCTAAGTAACCCTTAACCCCAGGAGATCAGCCCTAATGGCTATCTAGAAGCTATCCAAACGTAGCAGCCAAGTTTCTGTCCAGAAACTTGCCAAGATGGTTGAGTCACATCTGGTCAGCCTGGCATTGAGTCCTCATCTTCCCTAGACTTATCACTGCATGGACTTTAGCCCAGACAAGGTTTGGCCGATCGTGGGCGTCGTTTTGACCACGTCAGGGTGGTGACCGCGTGTGGACATGGGGTCTGGCATTGCTCGACGCGCTCTGAGTAGCGCCAACGCCTCTGTTCGACGCGTGCTCGAGCCAGAGCTCGCCGATGATTACCGCGCCGCGCCACTAGCCTCGACTCATCACCTTTGACCCCTCCTGGCGCTTGCCGATGCCGGAGACACTGCACTAAGCACGGGCACGTCGCGGCCAAAAGCCACAGTGCGCTCGTGCCCTTGTCTTCTTATTCCCCTGCCTCCTGTGCTCGTCCGCGAGCGTGGACAGCTCCCGCCTACACACTGAGCCCTTGCCCCTCCCTCTGGTGCCTTTCGTCGCCGTTCGCCGGTCTCTAGAGAACTTCGGTGGCGCCACGTACCCCCCCTCTCGCTCCGGCTATATATAGAGCCATTCCCTCCGCTTCGAAGCCTCACACCGCACCACACAACCACCACGACCGCGTAGGGGAGCCGTAGCCCAGCCGGGCAGGCCTCTGGCCGTCGACCTCGACCAGAGATTGCCGGTGATCCCCGCAGCCCAACCACCCCACTCTAGAGCCCCTCTAGCTCTATCAACATCTTAGGCGCGTCGTTGGGGATCCTCTGGTGTCGCCTGGACGCAGCTGAGCCCCTGGAGTCGCCCCTCGCCGTCGCCTTCTTCCTCTCAGGCAAGCCCCGTCCGCTACCGCTGCTTGCGAGCTTGATTGCGAGCAACTCCAGCCATCCCCCGGCAAGCCACGGGTACGGGCAGGTGTGCCACGACCCCCTCTCCACTTCTATCCCTCTGGTTTTGCCCAAGACCCACTCGTCGCCGGCGTAAGCTCCGGTGGAGCACCGCCGCGCTCTGTTTCCTCTCTCCCCCCTCTCTCCTGACCGGTGGGGCCCGGTGTCAGCCTCACCACTCACACCCGAAGCGGTACAAGTGGAGGCGTATCCTGGCTTTACGCCATCGACGTCACCCCCAGGTTTTCTGATTTATTCAAAATAATTCAAGTATTTGACCACAACTTTGACTAATGATAACTCCTAGCCCATAAGTCCAAATGAGTTGATTCTTTTTGCATTGTGTTTGTTTCAGAAAGCTCTAGCAGCACATCAAATGTGGAATTTTCCTTGCTGTCTAGAATTTCTTGTGATTTTCAGAATGGTTTTGATATTTTGTTTTGTGGTTTTTAAATATTTTCAGAAGGAGGAACTTGCCTTGAAGATAACCAGGAGGAGTGTGACCCTCCTCTGCACTAAGGCAAGCCACACTAGCATTTGGATGGTGTCATTTCAATATCTATGATTGTTTCTACTTAAATATGAGCTCTTATATGCAATTAAAAATTTGTTAAATAAATATGGTTGCTTGCTAGTTACTTTGTCATGCTTGAAATGCTTGTTTAAGTTACTGGTTGAATGCATGGACTAGTTTGGTCTAGTAGAATAAAATTTTGCCTTAGTTATATTGCTATGATAAATAATGATAGTTATTTTGTTAAGTAATATCTTCATATAAATTATGAGTTAATAAAAATATTGCATGATAATAAAAATTGAGGGAGAACCAGTAAAGTTTAATCATGAGTAGTGCAAGCAAGTTATGTTGATAAGTTTGATCCGTACATGGGAGTTGTATGCTTTGCATGTCGATTAGTTGCATGATCATGGCATCGTATGACTTAGTAGTTTAAATTTTTATTCAAGTTAAACATGTTAATAAGTCCACTTGAATATTACGTTGATCAAGTCATGGTGCCACTGAATCGGTTTTTTCTTAGTGCGACCACATTTACCTTGTGGGAGGTCTTGATTCAGTCCTTTGTTGTGCCTCTCGCCGATGCCTCCAACGAGGGAAGGTTATGGGTGTGCATACCCTGGCCCGGTAAGCAGACATAACCTTGTGTGCCCATTTGTTTTTATGGTACCTTGTCCCTGTTTGGGACCGTTTTGCCACGACGGTGGCCGTTGGTGTATTTGGTAGACAGGGGGCCACCCAGGACATAGCCCTGAGAGGGAGTTTCTAGGAGTGGCCGGGAGAGTGTTATGACAAGGGGAGGGTTTCGTCGGAATGCCATTGGTCCACCTGAATGGGAGTGCGAGGCCGTGGATTCCGTGGTGTGGGTAAAGTGCGCTACCACTGCAGAGTGTATTCAATCTATCGATAGCCGCGTCCTCGGTCATGGGCACAACTCGGGAGTAAGTTACACCATGGATCAACTTTTATAATTAATCTTGCACAGTAAATAACTGTTGATGGCACTGATGATTCTGGAGATCATGATCTGATCATGAGTGATTGTTTTCAGTTGTGATCCAGGTATGGTCACCGTTTGGTTACGAGCTAACCTGCCTGGTAAGCGAGTCCGTGGGACTCAGTGCACATGTTGGTTTCACCACATTAGTAGCATTACTTGCATTGCATTGACCTGATTAATTGTCATGATAATGTTTGTCATTATGCTTATGTTTGTTGTGAGCTTGCAAGTACATTCAATGTACTGACCTGGTGTGTCATGCTAGTTTTTAGGCAAGTCGTTTCGCATCAGAGAGCTTCCCGCGTCTAGGCCGTGTCCACGTTGGTGTCCCTATGCTATGGAGTTCCACTTCGTCATTCTTCCGCTGCCGCGTAGTTCGTGTAGTCGAGGCCCCTTTATGTTCATTAAATAATGTACATACTGCTCAGCCGCACCGTGTGTGCCGTTTGGCCTCTTATCTTGATGTAATATCAGACCCCTGTAATCCGCTAGCATCAATAAAGCAGTTTTTATGTACCATGTTGTTGTGTGTTGCCAGAAGACTTGATCTCTGGGCTGGCAATGCAAGGTAAACCGGTTGCTCTGAGCCGGGGTGCCACACAGATGCATCAAACACGGTGAAGATTTTAGTTGCGTGTGGGATGCAGGGCATACAGTTCAGTTCAATGAACTGTTTGCGATGAGGAGGACAAAAGAAACGGGCAGCCAGATGAAGGTGTGTGCGATATACATCATACGGTTCACTCGGATGAACTGTTTGTGATTAGGAAACACAAAAGAAATGGTCAGCCAGATCAAGGTGTGTGCGATATACGGCATACGGTTTACTCGGATGAACTGTTTTCGATTAGGCAATGCAACAGAAACGGTTCAACCAGATCAAGGTGTGTGCAATGGAGGCCATACAGTTCATTCTGATAAACTGTTTGTGTTGAGCCAAGAGAACAGAAACGTTTCACATAAACATTTCACATAAACAAGATGTGTGTAATACGCGGCAAACATCCAATTACATAGGTGGCTAGTACACACAGGACATTTCCACACATCAAAGTAACCTATTACATGCATAATTAACTAGGATAAACGATCATCTGATCATCATCTACTTTTTGTGCTAGCTCGAAGTTCCTTCTTTGCTAAGTTTCCATTAATTGATGGCATTTTATGAACACGCCATCGTTTCCCGCCATTTCCTCATCGGTTTCCCGCCACCCAGCAATATTGCGCATAAACCTAGGCGGCACGCGACGCACGGAGGCAACAAGCGCAGCCTGTAGCACATCCACATTTTCAAAGCATGCCAACCCACCAAAGCGCTGCCTCTGCCATCAACCTCGTCGACGAGGAAAACGAGCAGGCGCCACAGCCCGTCGAGGTCGAGGCGTTCCCCGACAATGCGATGGACGACACCGTGATGCGCGTCATCGCCAGGGTTGAGCAGACCCTTGGCGCATGGCTCTTCAGCACGGCGGATCAAGATAGGCATGTCAGCGCCAAGAGGCTGCAGCTCACTGCACAACATGATCGATGGCGCGCCGCAAAGCAAGCTAGGCGCGTTCGCGCTGATAGGCTGCGGCTTGCCGCACGGCGAGACCATTGGAGTGCCACAGAGTGAGAGGCGCGGAACGCCGCACAACAAGAGGGGATCCATCGGCGCTTGCCTGCTGTCGACAGGGAGTCGCAGCTGGGTACACGTCCTGTCAGTACCCCCATTCCTCGCTAGGAGAGGCCAGAGGCCCTCTACGCCATACTTGCACCAGAGGCTGGCCGTGCTGTACTTGCACCGGACGCCCGCCATGCCGTTCGCATGGGTCGCACCATTCGCCTTGTCCGCGTCCCGCTCGATGCTAATGTGCTGGTCGGTAGGCTCAACCACCTCCTTGGCCCAGGTGTCCACCTGGGCGCAGTAGATGAACATGGCCGTCGCATCCTCAGGCTGGTGATCTCCGATGAAATAGCCAACTCGGAGCTCGAGTTCGCGCTCCATATGTACCGCGAGTGTGTCGACCACTTGGATGAATGCCTGCACGAGTTTAGGCAAAGCCAAGAGCTACCGTAGGCAAGGGTTACTGGTCATGATCTCATGGACGCGTTTTATTTTGTTGAGTCATTTCGACGTGGATAGCTATGTATTCACAACAATCATAGTATCGCTCTGTTTATTGCTTTGTTTCAATGTGTGTACTCTGTTTTCCGTTCTTATATGTTCTGTTTCAATGTGTGTTTATATGCTTTCCATTCTATATATGTGGATGATAACAGCTAGATTGAAATTAGTATACAAAAACGAATAGAAAATGGAATTCATAATATATATATATATATATATATATTAATTGTTCATTAGTTCATCATAGAATATATATAATATCATCACATATACGTGATGATACTTAACTACTATGTACAATGCATAAAATTGAAAACGAACAATACTAAAACTAATAATCCCTCCTGGGGCCAGTATTTCGGCAGCCCCTCGTGAGCAGCTCCCTGGTGCGCGGCGTCTTCCCAGCGCGGAAGCAGTACTTCGCCTTCTTCGCCTTGCAGCGCTTGACGTACCGATCTGCCTCTTGCTGGCGGACGAGCGCGAAGGATCTTGCCATTTCGTTGGGCACCCATCGGAGCTCCTCATCGGTGGCACGTTGGAGCTTATCAGCCCACCTCCACGCAGCGATGAGGCGCTTAGCACCTTTGACCTTCCTCGAGAAGTACTCGTCTTCGTAGACCTCCTCCGCACGACGACGCGCCCGCCCAAAAGCTCCACTGCCTCCTTTTTCCAGGCCGCATCATGGGCTTCACAGGACGCCTGGTACCTGGCTTCCTCCTCCGCCATCTCCTTCTTGAACGCCACATGCCTGGCTTTCTCAGCCAGCGGCAGCGACTTCCACATACAAAGATTGTACTGGCCCCAAAACCAATCCAAAGTTGGAGGTCCGGCGCAACCTCATCCGGTGGCGCGTAGGGGTCCTCGTCGCTGCTCTTCGAGTGACGTCCTCGGGGGGGGGGGGGGACGACTCCTCGTCTGCGCGTGGGCAGAGATTTGAGAGAGAGAGAGGGCGAGCGAGGGGAGGATGTAGATGAGAATGCAGGCGGGACGACATGAGCAAGGTAGTATTTATTGGCGGTCGGAATCTAGATTGACGAGAACAGTACACATGCCGGTCGCCGGAATTTACGAGTACTATAGTTTGAATTACACACGATTCCCGCAGCAAAATACGTGTGTGAACTTAATAGATGACGGTTTCCAATATAGAACCGTGTCTGATAACCCCCACCACTCACCTACCAAACCTCGAGCCGCGAATTAGAGTGCCAATCGTGTGGGGGTAGTTGTCTTGCCAGATCTTTACATTTTCTTTTTTGAACACCAGATATTTACATCGTCTGATGATTTTTTAACTCGCACACAAGTACACAAAATATAGTTTTTCAAACCGTCATGGTTAGCCGTTCATGTAGATGTAGTTCAAATTTGAATTACAGTCATTAAATGGCTAGAAAATCACTTCAATGCCTTTAAAAGGTTTAATGACCCCTAGAATTTTCCAAATTTTCACATGATAGTTGTAATAGTGCATGTTAAAGGTAGAAAACATTTGAAGGCCGTAAGAGGAAGCTATCTCCCGTTCGTCATCAAACATGCATTGTTCCCTCTCGGAACCACGAGCCTTCTAGTGAGTTGCTCCGGTTTGTGAGGGGTGTGTGTCCAAACTTTTGTCAAACAGGCCAATTTTTTTACCACATCATCTTGGTGGCATGACATTACATCAAGCAAGGTTTCATGTTTTCTGATCATTTTTTAATTTTTTGGAATTAAAATGCCATGGCACTCCATGCATGTGTCCATGTCGTGAGACCAATATGTTTGAAAATTCCTTCTAATTTACTGCACATGGAATTAACTCGCACACAAGGACACAAATATGATTTTTCAAACCATTATGGTTAGCCGTTACATGTAGATGTAGTTCAAATTTGAATTACAGTCATTAATTGGCTAGAAAATCACTTAAATGTCTTTAAAAGGTCAAATGACCCCTGAAATTTTCCAAATTTTCACATGACAGTTGTATTAGGGCACGTTAAACATAGAAAAAATTTGAAGGCCGTAAGAGGAAGCTATCTCTCGTTTGTCATCAAACATGCATTGTTCCCTCTCGGAACCACGAGCCTTCTAGTGAGTTACTCCGGTTTGTGAGGGGTGTGTGTCCAAACTTTCATCAAACAATCCAATTTTTTTACCACATCATCTTGGTGGCATGACATTACATCAAGCAAGGTTTCATGTTTTTCTGATCATTTTTCAATTTTTTGGAATTAAAATGCCATGGCACTCCTTGCATGTGTCCATGCCGTGAGACCAATATGTTTGAAAATTCCTTCTAATTTACTGCACATGGAATTAACCCTCACACAAGTACACAAATACGATTTTTCAAACCGTTATGGTTAGCTGTTGCATGTACATGTAGTTCAAATTTGAATTACGGTCATTAAATGGCTAGAAAATCACTTAAATGTCTTTACAAGGTCAAATGACCCCTGAAATTTTCCAAATTTTCACATGATAGTTGTATTAGTGCACGTTAAATGTAGAAAAAAATTGAAGGCCGTAAGGGGAAGCTATCTCCTGTTCGTCATCAAACATGCATTGTTCCCTCCTGGAACCACGAGCCTTCTAGTAAGTTGCTTCGGTTTGTGAGGGGTGTGTGTCCAAACTTTCGTCAAACATGCCAATTTTTTACCACATCATCTTGGTGGCATGACATTACATCAAGCAAGGTTTCATGTGTTTCTGATCTTTTTTTTATTTTTTTGGAATTTAAATGCCATGGCACTCCATGCTTGTCATAGCCTTTAGACCAATATGTTTGAAATTTCCTTCCAATTTACTGCACATGGAAATTAATCGCACACAAGTACACAAAATATGACTTTTCAAACCATTATGTTTAGCTGTTGCATGTACATGTAGTTCAAATTTGAATTACGGTCATTAAATGGATAGAAAATCACTTAAAGTCTTAAAAGGTCAAAGACCCATGAAATTCTCCAAAATTTGACATGACAGTTGTATTAGTACTACAAATTTTCTCGTACATTTAAACCACCATCCGTTGCCACTTTACTCCAAATTCGTCTTTCATAGCTAATAAAATATATCCACAACATCACACACAGTTTTTTTTTTGTAGGAACCTTTTGCGATGAAAATTTCTGGGTCTATTTAAGTCTTCCTCCTTAGGCTTCGCTGGCTCGTCTGCTCCAGTGCCGACAACCCCTGAATCCACGAATCCCGATCCCCCTTCCTTCACCCCCTTCTTGCAAAGATGACGCCGTGGAAACGCTTTGTGAAGGCTCGTACGATGCCTGTGTACTCCTCGAGCGCCGCCACCTGCGCCGAGAGCGCGGCCGCCTACACCGAGAGTGCCCCCGCATCCGCATTGAGCACGGCCGCATCCGCCAAGAGGGCGTCTGCGGCAGCCGACAGGGCAGTAGCAGAAGCCGAGACGGCTGCAGCTGCTGCTGCGATGGCGGCTGCAAACGCCGAGAGCGCTCGAGCCGCCGTCTGTGCCGCCGATGTCGCCCTAGCCCGGGTCGAGGCCATCCATGCCAAGATCAAGGACGCACACGCCAAGATATTCCAGGCCACCTTGGAATCCAGCATGCAACCCATGTCCGGAAAGGCGGCGGTGGCCATGGAGCACCTACTTCCTCATGAGATCGTCGAGTGGGAGCTGGAGATGCAGGAGGTGGCGGAGATCCAGGAGTGACGGGAGGAGGAGTTGCGCGTGGCCGAGGTCAAGGTAGATCAGAGTCTGTCTGTCGAGGAATCGGCGGTGGAGTACCAATGCGAGCTCTGGTGCAGGCACTACTACGAGTACTACAACCTTGAGGGCGGCACCGAGGACGAGGACGCGGTCGACTTCAGCAGGGGGACGCGGAGTCCACCAAAGGCGGCATTTCACCAGGACAAGTCATCGATGTCTCATCTCAGACCGGCGATACATAGGCCGGCGCGGTGGCGGATTTGTTAAAATTATGCGTAATTAGGCTTTGTTTTTAATGCTGGTCTTTTGTTAGAGCAATGTTTAGGTCAACTGGCTCTATTTTATTACTAAAATTGCTCGATTTAGTAAGTATGGTATGTGTGCTGTACACTCTTTTGTGTGCCCAAATTAGCAAGCGATGTTAAATTATGCAATGACGTGCCTAGGGAAATTTCCACCAAAAGTTGAATTATAAAACTCATCCTATGCGTGTAAATCAGAAGAATTGTTTGTGATGCACACAACCGTTCAAAGTGAATGGTGTCTGGTGGCACCGCGCGCAAAGTTTCCCTCCACATTTTGAAATTTTTGGCCTACGGCCGAAATATCTACCCCCGCCCCCTCCTCCCTTCCCCACCCTATTTTCTCCCCGGCCACAGCTCGCATTTCCCTTGTTTCCTCCTTCCTTCCTTCCTTCCTAAGCTATAGCCGCTTCCTTGCTTGCTTCCTCGCTCTCGTTGTCTCGCATCCTACCTCCGGGGTCGCCATGGTCTTCTTCAATGACCTCTCCAGCGGTTCCTCCTCCTCCGACGACTCCTTCACCACCCTGGTATGCCTCTCTTCTCTCTCTCGGGCTATGACTAGGAATGAAGGATTTTAACCCGGCAGTCCATTTGAGTCATTTCTTCCTCTTGTAGCTCCTTGGGACCATTAGTTGCAACGAATGGAGCGGGTGGCTGAAGATCTGTCTGCTCATTGTCACCATCAATCTCCATGCGTGAAGCTAGTTGCTTTTGAATCTGTGGATAGTGGGAGGAAGTTTCTGGCATGTGCAGAGAAGTTTAGACCCTCTTTCGTTGTTACAAATCATTTGTTAGATGTGATTTAGACACTGTCACGGTCCCAACCCATTCATACCACACCTTCAACCAAACGCATCCTAAGGCGATTATCACAGTTTGTACCTAGTATCTAAAAATGTTGCCATCTCATCAGCGGTGCCATTAGAAAATTATTTGGCACCGCTTCAACAGTTTGTGCAGACAACTTTGGTCCACACATCCGAGCAGCCAAGCAGTAAAACGCTAAATATTTATGGCATGAAGGAACTAGGCATCGGAGCAACTAGGTGCTCCGGAGTCCGGGTCCCTGATTTTTTTCCGCTGCATCGGCTTGCCAGTGCAGGGCACCGGTGCGAGATGTACCAACAATTGTCTTTAGACCGGTTTTGGCATAACTAGTGGATGGCCTTAGTGCTATTAGTTCTATGTTACTAAATTTGTGCATGTACACACCTGTTAGTATCAATTTGCTGTCATCCAAACACTGTCGCTATGTTGTTGCAGTTATATTTATCTTCCTCATAAAATTTTCAATTTGTTATTTATAGTACATGAGTAAGAACTTGTAGTGTTGTTGTAGTTAATTATAGCTTCTAATGTTTCAGAATTTGGTTGTTGTCTCAGTAGCAATTAATTCATTTGCACATTGATCGTTTTGAGAAGATATGTCATAATTAACATGTTTCTTCAGTTTTTCAAAATAAGTATTGGTGATTTTCTATGTTGCTATAAACCCACATCCCCTACAACTCTTACTGATCTAGTTTTAAATATTATAGGATGAACAGAAGTGTTCTTACTTGGAGTGGGTTGATCAAGAGTGGCCACAGTCTTTGAAGATGTGCCTAGCAAAGCTCTAGAGAATGTATGAGGAAGAGAACAGAGGTAGGCTTAGAGAAAGTGTTGTCAACACTGAAGAATATTTGAAGATGCGGGATAAAAAGAGGAAGGTGGAGAATGAGCTTAGATTTTTTAAATCAGACTTTGCTAAGATGGTGTTGGCGAAGGAGGAGGCACTTTCCTAGTTGGCCAGTGCAAAACAGGTTCTTACTGAACTGAAAGCAGAGGTGGATAAGACATTCCTAGAAGATCTCGATTAGGGAAATGTATATATTGTTCTTATGAAGTTGAACTAGCTATATGTTGTATTGTGCTGTTTTCAGGTAGCTATCGTACTGTGATGTTAAAATATATTTATGTGCCTGATAGTAAATTGGTAAATAGTTGTTCGATATGAAATGTGAATTTTTGTAATATTGGAATTATTAATTGTAAACTAATAAACCAGCTAAATGGGTCATGGAACCTTGCAAACGGTTCTAGCAGTTAAAGCGCTTGTGATGGATAGCCCAATGCCACACAGTTTTCTTCATCAAATCGTGTGTGATGTAGTTGATAAAAGCAAACGGTTAAGCAAGGCAGAGCATGTGTGATAGTTACACCTTTCACACACGAGCCTATACATGAAATTGTGTGGAGTGTACATACGAATGGAAATGTTTTTCCTGGATTGGCTGTGTGGGATGTACATAAGAACGGAAATATATTCCTTGGATTGACTGTATGTGATATACATACAAACCGAAATGTTTTTCTGGGATTCACCGTGTGGGGTGTACATATGAACGGAAACGATTGGGTTTCGATGCCTCACCCGATCGCACACGAGCTCATTTTGCCCCAGCCTGTGTGCCAGGATGGCCTATCCCCGACGGTTTCTGGCTCGTGTGGGAAGGACCCCCTATTGCCCACACTCACTTGGTGACGGTTCCAAATGCCGTCGCGGAGAAGGGTTAAAAACCATGTGTATAGCACCTACGCGTACCAGTGACTGTCCAGTCGGTACACTACCCTGGGGTTCTGAGGAGGGACAGACAGTCCCCTCCGCGGCGAGACGGCCAAGGTCATCACTATGATAAGTACCTAGACTAGGGCCATGATCGGTTTGCTCCTTAGCGTCACCGTGATGACCGCCTTCGAGCGCCAATGTGGCGACCGGTTTTCCGGGTATTAATTTCCAGAAAATGGCCGTCGTGCTCACCAGCCGCAGGATTACTGTTAGCTGATGAGGCACCAACTTGATACAGAAATTCCAAGCAATATACAAAATATGTGGTACAAGACCATTACAGTGCAGTGAGTACAACAAATGGTTTCTAGTGGTTGATGGCGGAAGCGGTTTGTGGAAACATCGGTGTCACGGGCCTCCATTCCCACAGAACAGTGACCAGGATAACTCCTATCTTCGTCGGGCTGCTATCGTCGTTGCTTAGTCTCCGGGGCTGTCGTCGCAACGTTCCACTCCACGCGAGAAAATCTGGCCAAGACAATAGCCAGGGACAAGCCAGTGAGTACTTTTGAATGTACTCGCAAACATTATGAACACGGGTATAATATATAACAACCGATAATCATGCCATGAAGATATTCTACGATCACAACGTCAGTCATAAAAATGAAATCCTTGATGCATGCATGTAGGTTATTAATAAGTGACAACAAATATGTAATGACGGAGCAGAAAGCAATGCCACAGTCGGGCGTCTGAGCGACACCACATAAAGGGCTTATAAATAAGGTAAAAGCAATGCCACAGTCGGGCGTCTGAGCGACACCACATAAAGGGCTTATAAATAAAGTAAAATCAATGCCACGATCGAGGCGTCTGGCGACACCACATAAAGGGCTTATAAATAAAGTAAAAGCAATGCCACGATCGGCGATCGGCGACACCACATAAAGGGCTTATAAATAAAGTAAAAGCAATGCCACAGTCGGGCGTCTGAGCGACACCACATAAAGGGCTTATAAATAAAAATACATTCATAGTGAATATCCAGGAGGTAGAACCGTCCCAGGGATACCCAATAAATCAAGTAATGGCAATAGTTAGTCCATGATAAAAATAATCATAATCATCATAATCAACACAAGTCATAAATCATGATCCATGTTCTGGTTTAGCAGTTTCTCCTCCGAAGACCGACACTAAGACTGACACAGACTGTAGTCCTTAACCAGGGACACGGCTATCCGAATAGGTTTAATCTTTGCAGAGGGTGTACTCTTTACCCACGAGTAACGGATTTCTTTAGTCCATCGGGACTAGTTCCGCCTACGGCCTTTTAATTGAAAACACACCTGACTTGCACACACCAACTCAACTTACCGGTGTCTGGAATCACCCATGACACTTGTTAAGCAAAACTCTAAGTGGGGAGGCTGAAACCTCGCGTAGCATGGGATCAAATTTATATCGCGTGCTCTAAGGGGTGGCCTCCCCTCTCGGTCTCAACCGGAAACACCCATGCCCCCGAACCAGGTGGCATGCCTATCGGCTTCAACCGATATCTTCCACCATGGCCTCTCTGTACGGTGTGTGCTTGGAAGGGGTTGACAACTGACTGAACCGTACCCCACGTATGGCAGGGACAAGTGGTAGTACGACACAAGTATGGTGGTTACTGGAACAAGACTCGATCTATGGTCGCCTCAGGAGGTTTAAGCATTTCCTGCATGATTAGCATAACAAAAATATTTCAAACAAAAGGATCACCGCTCATTATACCTTACTAAGCCATACCGGACATAACCGTCCCAACGGAGATCGGCGACAAGCTCACGCCTACTCAAGGCAGATACCTTCCCGGATTCCTTTCCGGCATGCATGTAAGGCACATGAGGGTGATTACCATCACAACTATATTCATTTCCAACAGCAAGGAAAAATCACAAATATGCATTCATGCAAATGATCATATCACATGAAATAACGAGTTCTTCGAAAGGAGGTGGTGTTATAAACGTGTCGGCTAACACACCAAAAGTATTATGCCGGGGTTCAGAATGCTTGCCTTCAAGGTGTGGAGAGGTGGGGTGCTCTCCAAAACTTTTGAAAGTTTTATCCTCTCTCCAAAATCCTATTTTGAAAATATTGGAATTAACACACAATTTCAAAACAGCACAAAAAAGTTGTTTGATTTTTTTTCAAATAAATCTTATAATAAACTAGACAGAATTTGAGAGATCTAGGAGAAAGAATCAATTCATTTGGAGCTATATTTAAAAAGTTATAGCCAGTCAAAGATTTGATCAAAAATCTGCTTTTAAAATAAAAAAATGTAAAAGAAAACGTTTCGGCAGAATCGTCTTGAAAAGGAGACATACTCGGGGTTTTGCGCTTCCACTTAAACACGTGGAGGTGGGCTGGGTCTCGGCAGTGGGTCCAGGGGCCCACGGTCAGTTTGACCAGTCCATCCCTCCCTCCTCTTCCTCTGCCCGAACGGCGGCGAGGCAACGGCGATCAACGCCGGCGAACGGCGGCCCTCGGCGGGCTCCAGAGGGTCGGGATGGATCCGCAAGACCGGGGCGGTCCTCCCGGTAGTCGTTGGGTTGGCGGGGACAGAGTGAGTTGCCGGCGGTGAGATTCGCGGCGGAGGAGGCATTCGGGAGCGAAGTGGGTTTGGGGCTACGGTGGCTCCCGATCAAAATCGGCGAGGGGCGGGCTTACGGGAGGAAGAGAGAGCTTCGGTGTAGAGAGTGGAGAGGGGGAGGCCCTGGTTGTGCCGGAGTGGCTGGGGCAATGGCGGCGGCAGGAGTTGCCGTAGACGGGGAAGAAGGCCTCCCCGGGTCGATTGGCTGCCAAGGGAGAGCTAGGGAAGCATGCTGAGGCTACGCAACTAACGAAACGCGCTCGGGGCCTCCTTTTTATAGCCCGACGAGGTCGGTTCCGCGGCGGTGGGGATAAGATCGCCGACGAACCGCCTCCACAGCAACTTGGGCGGCGTGGCGGCGGCAGGAGCTAAAGGACACGCTTGCGGATGAGCTCGCCTTTGCTCAAAGGGGCAGGTGGCAAGTCTTTGGCGGCTTGGGCGGCGCCCGACTTGGCCGAGGCAGCTGCGGACGCCGGCGTGCCGCCAAAGGGCTCGGCAGCGGTCTTTGTAGGCTGCCGAGGTGGCTTAGCGCGTTGCGGAGAGGGTTAGTGAGTGGCGTGGCTCCAGGCGATGGCAAACCAAGAAGCGCGGCCAGCGTCATTTCGGGCGCGACACGTGCAATATCGTGCTCTGCTTTCGCGCCCGAACACGCAGGCGTGCTCGACAAAATGCCAAGGCATGCTAGAGGTCGCGGGTGAGGCTGGCAAGAGACAGGGCTAGGGTAGGGTTAGTCAGAAGGTAAAAGGGCATGGTGGTTAGGTCAGGTGGCCAAGTTCATAAAATAAACTTGAAACCATGCCAAATCTGGCTATGCACTCAGGGTGTTTGTCAAAATGCCAAGGCATCTAGGTAATACTTGGGGTGGCCAAATTCTCCAGATCAGGGTCTCTTTGGATGGACAAGAGGGTGGTGAGGTTAGTTTGACAAAAGAAGAAACTTGTTAGTGCAAGTTTTGCAAAACCTCAGTTCTGGACAGAAAGCAAATGGCAATGTTGCAAGCACTTAGAATCATTCCATAGGTCAACTCTCCTGGACTTAAGGTTTTGGCAAGGAGGACTATCAGAAGAAAAAGGAATCATGGACCAAAGAGCAACTGAAAAGATGGTTGCTGTACAAAACCTCTAGTTGGACCAAAATGGAAAAGAGGATGGTTTACTCAAATTTTCCAAAGAACATCATTAGGTTTTTGCACAAAGTTGATTAATATACTCCTGTTGACATCCCAAAATTTTGGTAGAAGTATTAAAGAAATATTTGAATAGGTTGTAGTGCAAAAATGCTCTCTGGACCAGATTTGAAAACATGGTGTAGAGCTCAAAATAATCAATGGGCAGAAGATATTTTTGCACAAAAGTGGTTCAAATACTCCTTATGACATCTCCAAATTTTGGTGGGATTTTTGAATGAATTTGTAAAAGGGTTGTAGTACAAATGGAACCATGAAACTATGGGAAAACATTTTTCAAGAAAATAAAGATCAGGGAGAATATTATATAATTCATTCTTCTGATAAAAGGAAGGATTTTCTTGAGAGGGCAAACAAGTCCAACATCATAAGTGAAAGGTTTTCATTTTAGGGAATAACTCCAAGATAACCAAGAAAAGAATGGTTTTGCAATAAAAAAAACCTAGGAAAAACAAAAGTTAAATTTCCTGGCAAGATTTTAATTAACAAACAAGGTTAAAATTTTTGGGGTGTCACAGCCAACGCCCCCTCCAAGGTATGACTTGTACGCGCCCCGACCATATGACGATAGGCGTCCGTATGGCGATGATCGGAGAGCCAGCCCTCCTCGTCATGGTGGTGGTAGCTTACAGAGGGAACCAGTCGATCTCTGCGATCGGCGGTTCAATGCAAGGTCGGTCCTTGCCTAGAATCTGGTTGATAGAGGTAGAGCCCATAGGGAGGACATGGATAGAGAGCGCCCGAGTGGAAGCGTAGCATTCATTTTTCGGACCCGGGTGTTTCAGCAGAGCCATAAGGACCGCAGAGATTCCCCCCAACTTCAGATTGTCAGCGGGAATAAACAAGTTTACCAGTGAGTCCAAGCCAGAGACATGGATAGAAAGTTACCGAGTGGCCGTGCAGATCGGTGGGGGCAAGGATTACGTCGCTATGAAGCATTTGCCTCTCGTGTTGGAAGGGTGAGCCCAGCCTTGCTCAGTCAGTTGACTCCAGCTAGCATATATTGCTGGGAGGATCTAGCTCGAGTGTTCATTAAAACATTCAAGGGCACGTGCAAGCGTCCTGCTGGGCTGACTGAGTTGCAGCATTGTGTTCAGAAGCCGAATGAAACTCTAAGAGAGGATATTTAGTGGTGGACAACTCTGCGTCATTTGGTTGAGAATGTGACTGAGCATTAGGCGGTCTGCGCCTTCAAACCAGGTGTCAGATACAGAGAGATCATCTTGAAATTCGGTCAGCAGAGCCCTTGACCATCAGCGGAATGATGGAGCTCGCCACTCAGTATGCAAATGGCGAAGAAGAGGACCTTCTCTGTAAAGGCAAGGGAAAGGCTAGTGAGCCCGACGCGGGTAATAATAATAATTCCAGTCATAAGTAGAAATGCAAGGCCGAAGGCTCAGATCAGGCAGAAGCAACAACTTTGGCCGTACAAGCCAAGAACAAAGGAAAATCCAAGGAAATGTGGATAGCCAAGAAGAAAAAAGATCAGTCGGGCCAGGATGTCCTTGATTTGCCATATCATATTCACACCAAGAAAGATGAATATGGTAACATAATATTGCCCAAGCATACCACTCGGCATTGCAGGCTGTTGATCCAGCAGTTCCGTGACGGCCAGTCAAGTGACAAGAGTCCGGATGATGACGATGACGAAGGTAAGAATGAAGCATACCCCACAGTCAACACAACTCTGGTGATATTTATAGATGTGGAGAGTAAAATTCGGTTGAAAGTCATTAATTGCGAAGTAAATATGGTCATGCCAACGACGACAAAATTCCTCAACTGATCGAATACACCCATCACTTTTTATCAGTCGGATCACCCTGCTTATATAGCTACCCCTGGGTGGCAGACATTGGTGGTTGATCCTGTTGTGGGAGGCACTCGACTGCGCAAGGTCCTCATGGATGGTGGGAGTGGTCTCAATATACTCTATGCTGAGACCCTGAAGGGGATGTGCATCCCGATGTCTCGACTCAGTGAGAGCAACATGTAGTTCCAGGGTGTCATTCCCAGAAAGAAAGCAAAGTCACTCGGGTAGATCGCCCTGCATGTGGTCTTTGGGGACGAAGAGAACTTCCGGAAGGAAAATCTGAGTTTTGAAGTAGTAGATTTCCGCAACGCCTATCATGCCATTCTCGGTCGGCCGGCTTATGCACTATAAGTGCATCTACTGCCACCCCTAGTTGGTTTTGGAGTATTGACGACAAAACTGGTTGAGGCACTAATGTGTTTGTGAGAATTGCAGGATAACACATGTAGTAGTCCTTCATTGATTCAGTTTACCTACCGGAGATGACCCCTAAAAATGTATGAAGACATTGAAGGCAATGGTGGTATGTGAAGATATTCACATTGAAGACTATGACAAGAGAAGACATTGAGTAAAGACTATGGAGCGCGAAGACTTAGTTGTTTCGTTGTTTCCTTTTCTTGTTTGTTGAGTCATAGGAACCACCGTACTATTAAGTGGGGTCCCAGTGAACAAAGTCGAGTGGTAGTGATGCTCAACAAAATCCTATGTCTTCGAGCGAAGACAATGAGAGCAAATCTTATCCAGAGTTGGATGAGTCAGCTTTACTTGTAGCCCAAGTCAAGTCTGCCGCGTGTGTTTGAAATCGACCGTTGGAACACGTGTCGGTTCCTTAGTGACCTGGTCATTTCGGACAAATCAGGTCGGGTTGCCTAGTGGCTATAAATGGCCCACCCCCTACACCATAAATTGGCGGCTGCTCAGAGTTAGTGCACGGCTATTGTCGTTTGAGAGCAACCCACCTCCGAAGCTTTTGAGAGAGAGAAATCCTTGCGAGGACAAAGCCCAAACACCCGAGCCAAAGAGTGTTAGGCATCATCAAGTCTTTACATCAGCGTGACCTGAAGACTTGTTACACTTGAGGACCGTGAATCCTCCAGCCTTTTAGGCGTCGCGTTCTGAGCATCCAAGAGTCATTGTGGATCGCCGGTGAATGAAGTCTGTGAAGGTTTGGAAGTCTACCTTGAAGACTTACCAGAGTGATTGGGTGAGGACTGGGTGTCCTTAGCTCAAGGGGAATAAGGTGAAGACGTGGTCTTTTGAGTTGAATCTCAGCCTCCCAAACCATACGTACAGTTGTCACAGCAACTGGAACTGGTCCAACAAATCCTGTGTCCTCAACAAGTGACTGGTTCTATCCTCTCCCTCTCTTTACTTACAGTTTGTGTTCGTGAAGTCATTGCCTGCTTGCACTACTTATTTGACTTCACTGTGTGACTACTATCATTGTTTGGCTTCATACTATCTTCTATCTTGATCTTTACTACCTAGCTGCTATTAGTCTTCGTGCTTTCACTTCATTGCATACTTGACTATGGCTTGCTTAGTGTAGTCTAACTTCCGCTGCATATCAATAGGTTCATTTCTATTGTTTGTGTTCGAAACTCTCATGTTTTGAAGACATTCATAAAAATCGCCTATTCACCCCCCCTCTAGTCGATAACTAGCACTTTCAATTGGTATCAGAGTAAGGTACTCCCTTGTTCTGTGTGATTCGGTTTAACCACCTGGAGTTTTAGCTATGTTGACTGCAGGGATAATCAAAGTCTCCGCTGCTTGCCCAGTCTTCGATGGAACTGAATATCCCTACTGGAAGAATAAGATGCGCATGCATCTTGAAGCCATTGATGTCGACCTCTGGTATGTCGTCAAGAATGGCGTTCCCAAGACCGGTGAAGGTGTCACCGCTGCTGATGTCAAGAAGTTCGTTCAACTGGATTCTACTGCCAAGAACATCATCTGTGGTCGTCTGACCGAAGGACAGTATGGCCGTGTGAGTGCTCTGGAAACGTCGAAGCTAGTCTGGGGCTAGCTCGCCAAGGTCAATGAAGGCGTCTCTACCCATAGAGATCAAAGAACCAGTGTTCTTTGCAACCTATTCAACCGCTTCAAGAGAAACGACAATGAGAATGTCCAGCTCACGTTTGATCGCCTCACTGACATCACAAATGAGCTTCGTGCGCTCGGCGCCACTGAGATCACCAAGCATGAAATCGTCAAGACACTACTGAGACCACTTGACAGCTCATTTGACACCCTTGCCCTGATGATACAAGAACGCCCTGACTTCAAGACACTCGATCCGTCTGATATACTTGAGAGGCTCAACACACATGAGTTCCAGCTATCTGAGAAAAGAGATATCTATGGTCCCAACTACGGCCGAACTCGTGCTTTGAAGGCAAAAGCAGTTTCCTCATCTGAAGAAGAATCTGACTGCAGTTCTGATGATCCTGAAGACATTGGAAATGAACTTTCTATGCTTGTGAAGAAGTTCCAGAAGTTCACTAAGAAGAAGGGCTTCAGAAAGTCTTCACGATCCATCTCAAGAAATGATGAAGCTTCCACTCATGACTACAAGAAGAGAACCTGTCACAAGTGCAAGAAACCTGGACACTACATCTCTGAGTGTCCACAGTGGGAGAATGAGAACAAGAAGAAGAAGAATAAGAGCAAGGAATATGATTCTGATGACAAGAAGAAGGAGAAATCCTCAAAGTCTTCTTCCAAGTCCTCATCCAACTCTTCATCTCATAAGAAGAGCTCATCTGGCAAGGCTCGTGCTTTTGTTGGCAAGGAGATGGATTTAGAGGAGTCTGCTTCTGAGGAGGCGGAGGCGGAGTCTGAGGAGGAGGCCGACCCTAGCGTTGCAAGCCTGGCTCTAGCTATAGCCTACGTTGCCAAGTCCATCTTCAACACTGAAGACAATGGCCCCGTCAACAACGCTGAAGCTAATGACAAGGACGACTCTGCTCCCACCTACTGCTTCATGGCACGTGGTGCCAAGGTAAAATCACGCGATGCTTACTTTCAAACATCAAGTAAAGATGACTCTGATTGTGAATCCAAACCCAGCTACAAAACACTTGCTAAAATTGCTACTGAACAACAAAAAGCTATGGAACACACTCAAAAACTGTTAGACAAAAGCGATGACCTGTTGAATTTGAAATGACCCGTTCTCGATCCTTAATTGAAGACATAAAAAATCTTCATGTTAAGTACCAGGAACTTGAAAGTCATCATGAAACGCTCTCAACCACTCATGAAAAGCTCTCCTATGATTATCTTCAAAGGAAGCAAGAGCTTGAGAAATTAAGAGCGGCTCATGAAGATCTTCAAAAAGAGAGTGAGTCACTTCGCGCTCAACAGATCAGTTTCGCTCAGGAAGGATTTGAATCACCATGTCTAAAATGCCTTGAGCGTGATAACACTACTTCATTCTTTGAATGTTCTCTGCTGCTCTTGTTGCAATATCTTCAATCTGCTGATGTGGTAACTAACCCCTCTGCTGAGGATACCACTACTACTGCTGATGAAAATGCTATGTTGAAGACATTGCTCGAAACAGGGATGTACAAAAGTCTCAAAGGGCATCAGACACTGTGCGATGTCCTCAAAAAGCAGATTCTGAACCGTAACCCTAGGAAAGAGGGTGTTGGGTTCGAGAGGAAAATGAATGTTGATGGATCCTACTGGAAGCATGAGCAGTACCCCAAAACCACATGGGTTGCTGCAAAGGGACCTTCAGTGGATCCATCCACCTTATTTGGCTTCACTTGTGCTAACCCTATTATCATTGATGAATCCTTTGATGCAAACTATAAACTGTTTAAGAATCAGAATGGTGAAGTGTTTGCTAGGTATATTGGTACTAACTGCAGGAATGGGCCACCTATGAAGAAGATCTGGGTTCCCAAAAGTTGTCTTGAGAATCTTCCTGTGAATGTCACCATGACACCGCCTGGGAAGAAGACAAATCCCAGACCATAGGCTTCATATGGTCCAAAGGCTTCATACAGACAGAGGACTCACCTGAGTCACCCTAACGCCAATGTTTTGTAGGGAAACCATACCCAGACTTATGGATATGGGCGTGTTTCTTCAAACTGCTATGTTCATAAAACTAAGAACTATTCTGCTTATTCATATGAGTACTATTCACCTCCTGCAAGGCTATTTTCTAGGGCTCCAAAGCCGAAGTTCTCAGATGCTGCACTTAGACTCATTGCTTCTAAGCCACCCCTGAAGATGTGGGTGGTTAAGAATAATTAACTTTCTTTTGCAGGAAAGGTCTCGATTGGAAATCAAAGGCATTTGATGCTATTCTTTGGGACCTAAAACATCTTGTGGGGCAAGATCAAATGCCCAAATAGTCTTACTATGTATTTTGTTCTGAATAAACTTGCCAATCATCCTATCAGTCCTAATCTTGATATGAGCTTTGATAATCCTCTTGCACGTCAAATGTTTATGCTTCACAATACTCTTGGTGAAGCCTATCCCCCTAACTGTACTGTAGGGTATGACACCTCATGCTTCAGAATGGATTATGGAGAGCGGATGCACTAATCATATGACTGGTGATCGAAGTCTTCTCATGGACTCAACCTTACGTCCATCTGACAAAAGTCACATCACATTTCTTGACCTTTGGTAAAAGCAAGGTATTGGGTCTAGGTAGAGTTGCAATCTCAAAGGATCAACACATGGATAAAGTGATGCTTGTTGAATCCCTTGGTTTCAACTTAATGTCTGTCTCAATGCTTTGTGACTTGAACATGATTGTGTTATTTGGAAAATATCATTGCCTTGTACTAATGGAATCTGACAAGTCTCTAGTCTTTGAAGGTTACCGGAAAGATGATCTGTACATGGTAGATTTCTCAGCAGGTCCACTGCTTGCCGAATGTCTTCTAGCAAAAGCTTCAGAGTGCTGGCTCTGGCATCAAAGGCTAGGGCATGCTGGCATGAGGAACTTACACACTCTTGCAAAGAAGAAGCATGTCATAGGCATTGAGGGCGTCAAGTTCAAGAAGGATCACTTGTGCGGTGCCTGCGAAGCTGGAAAGATGACTAGGGCCAAGCATCCCTCGAAAACAATCATGACGACATCTCAACCCTTCGAGCTGCTACACATGGATTTATTGGGCCCTACTCACTACTCTACTCTCACTACTAATGCTTGTCTCTATGGCTTCATCATTGTTGATGATTATTCAAGATATACGTGGGTGCACATAATTCTCTACAAGACTGAAGTGCAGGATGTCTTCAGACGCTTCACCATCCGTGCCATGAACAACTATGGCGTCAAGATCAAGCATACCAGGAGTGACAATGGCACTGAGTTCAAGAACACTGGCCTCAACCTTTACTTGGATACATTAGGCATCACTCATGAGTTCTCAGCTCCGTACACACCTTAGCAGAACACTCATTGAGATGGCACGGACAATGCTTGATCAATACAAGACTCCAAGAAAGTTCTAGACTGAAGCTATTGATACTGCATGTCATGTCATCAACCATGTTTATCTTCACAAGCTTCTGAAGAAAACATCATATGAACTCCTCACTGGTAAGAAACCAAATGTCAGTTACTTTAGAGTATTTGGTGCTAGGTGCTGGATCAAGGATCCACATCACTCTTCAAAATTTTCACCGAAAGCACATGAAGGTTTTATGCTTGGTTACGGAAAGGATTCACACTCCTACAGAGTCTTCAACCTCTTTCACTATAAAGTGGTTGAAACTATGGATGTGCGGTTCGATGAGACTAACGGCTCGCAAAGAGAGCACCTGCCAAATGTGCTAGATGAAATTCCACCCAGTGAATCCATCAAGCTCATGGGAACTGGAGAAATCATATTGTCTGAAGCATAGCTTGAAGAGGAACTTATCATTTCTGCACCTAATCAACCTGAAGACAATGCTCAGCCCGAAGACAATCCTCCTAACAATGACAATGGTCAGCTAGAGCAAAATCTTCGTCCGGTTCATCCTCGTGTTGCAAATGAAGTACAGATTGAGATGATAATTGACAGCATCAATGCGCCTGGTCCACTCACTCGTTCAAGTGAAACATAGCTAGCAATTTTCTGTGGGCACTTTGCATTTGTCTCAATATTTGAACCCAAGAAAGTTGCTGAAGCCTTCATGGAACCTGAATGGATTCAAGCTATGCAAGAAGAGCTTCAACAGTTCAAGCTGAACAATGTCTGGGAACTTGTCAAGCGTCCCGACCCCCGCAAGCACAACATAATAGGCACAAAATGGATATATCACAACAAGCAAGATGAGCATGGTCAAGTTGTCATAAACAAGTCTCGTCTCGTTGCTCAAGGATACACTCAAGTTGAAGGGATTGACTTCGATGAAACATTTGCTCATGTGGCAAGGCTTGAAGCTATTCGCATATTGCTAGCCTATGCAAACCATCGCAACATCCTGCTGTATCAAATGGATGTGAAGAGTGCATTTCTCAACGGCAAGATTGAAGAAGAAGTGTATGTTGCACAACCTCCTGGCTTTGAAGATCCAAAACATCCTGATATGGTGTACAAGCTAAACAAGGCACTGTATGGCCTCAAACAAGCCCCTCACGCTTGGTATGATACACTCAAAGACTTCCTGAAGAGCAAAGGCTTCAAACCTGGTTCCTTGGATCCCACACTCTTCACAAAGACATATGATGGTGAACTGTTTGTGTGCCAAATATATGTGGATGACATTATCTTCGGCTGCACCAACCAGAAATACAGTGATGAGTTTGGACACATGATGCAACAGCAATATCATATGTCAATGATGGGTGAGCTGAAGTTCTTCCTCGGTCTTCAAATTCGTCAGGAAAGCAATGGCATCTTCATATCTCAAGTGAAATACCTCAAAGATTGCCTGAAGAAGTTTGGAATGCAAAACTGCAAAGGTTACACGATGCCAATGCCAACCAAGAGTCATCTGAGTCCTGACGCCAATGGTAAAATGTTCGATCAAAAGGTATACCGCTCCATGATTGGTTCTTTACTTTATTTATGTGCATCTAGGCCAGATATTATGCTTAGTATTTGCATGTGTGCTCGATTCCAAGCGGCACCAAAGGAATCACATCACTTAGCTGTGAAGCGAATTCTTCGATATTTGGCTTACACCCCAACATTAGGAGTACTGTATCCAAAGGGCTCAGAGTTTGATCTAGTTGGATTCTCGGATGCTGATTATGCTGGTGACAAGGTGGATCACAAGTCTACATCAGGCACATGTCACTTTCTGGGACGATCACTTATATGTTGGCCTTCAAAGAAGGAGAACTGTGTATCACTCTCCACTGCTGAATCTGAATACATTGCTGCTGGATCTTGCTGCGCTCAGCTTCTATGGATGAAGCAAATACTCAAGGACTATGGCATCCATCTGAAACAAGTACCACTCTACTGCGACAATGAAAGCGCCATCAAGATTGCCAACAACCAAGTTCAGCACTCGAAGACAAAGCACATTGAAATTCGTCACTTCTTTCTCAGAGATCATGTCATGAAGGAAGATATTGATATCATACACGTCAACACCGGAAGAGCAATCGCGAGATATCTTCACAAAGCCCTTGGATGAGAAAAGGTTTTGCAAATTGCGGTGTGAGCTAAATATCTTGGAATCCTCAAATGTCCTGTGATCAGGCACACATCCTAACACTTATGCATGTTGATGACGTAGATGTGCAACACACGAAGTAAAGTATATCTTCAATCAATGAAGACTTACACTCTAAGTGTGAATACATTAACACGGAATTTGACTTCAGAGCGCCACGATAATTGTGCGCCGTGTCTGGGTCTAATACTTCCTATACGGTGGGTAACACCACCACCAAATTCTTCTGTTTGAAGTGTTCTTTCCTCATGGCGTTACATTTGCTATGTCTTCGCATTTGGCTTGTCTTCATTATCAACATGTCTTCATGTTTATCTTCACAACGTTGATTTGGTTTTATTCTGATATATACATATACATATATTAGTGTTCTGTCCTCTACAGCATTCACTTATAGCTATGTCTTCTTGTTTGAATCTTTTGAACTAAGTGAATGTGATCGGACCCTATCCTCTTTATGCTTTCTACCTCAAACTCTATCTTTCAAAGTCATATGCGTTCTGTTGAAACTGTCGAATGTCTTCTCTGCATCCTTGTCAGCAGAAGATACAGAGACAAATGTTAACTCTATTTTAAATGCTCAATTCTTATTGCCTGAAACCCAGAGAAGCCGGAACGACCATCCGACAGTCCAGGCGGGCGTGGGAACGTGGGACAACTCCCAATGTGTTGCATGTTCGCCACGTGTCCCTCAGATGTGAACCGCTAGGGGCACCTGCGTAATTGCGCCATGTCGTCCCTTTCCCTATAAATACACATCCAATCGCGGTCAAAATCTTTCTTCCACCTATCCACCTCGACAAACCCTAGCGCCACCGCTAGCTCTTGACGACGGCGGCGACGAAGCGCTTAGCTGCCGCGACCTCTCCGACGCCGTCTTCACGCCGACCGCGGACATCGTCTTCTCTGCCGCCGCTGTAGGTGTCCTCCGTCGCCAAGTTAGGGCACGGAAGATCGAACTGCTCGGCCTCATCTTCTACTCCGTCTAGAAGTTCATCGTGTGGTAAATTAAAACCCTCTTTTTACCGTCTTTTTGATCCTATAGATTCATCCTTTCTACCAAAAGTGGTTTCTGCCTCCACAAATTTGGATCTATCCTGTCTGCATCTCATATGATGCCTAGTATATTCACTTATGCTTCACACGTAGTTAGATTCCTCACTTGTACTTATTCTTGGATTCGTACAAATCTGGAACCAACTCTCAACATATAAGTGAATGTCTTCGCGCTATGAGGTCAATGTCTTCTAAACTGATTTATCTTCAAAATCTTCTGAGAATGCATATGACCTCTTCCCCTTCCCTCGCATCTCTAATGCTGTCACAGGTACATGTCCGTGGGAGAATCCCTTGGTTCTCATAGTCCGCATTCATTTGCAGAATTCTTACAACATCACATCAACTATCCCGAAGCCAGTTCCTGTCTGACCAGCAGACGAAAGCCTTTGACAGTGTTGAAGCCATTCAGTCTGAACCTCATGGCAACAGAGAAGTCTGCAAGGAAGGGTGGCAGATTGCGCCGTGGGAATTCATCAAGATATTTGCCTCCTGACCTCTATGAGTTGTACAAGACAGATCTAGAGGAGGACTACAATCAGCGAAAAAACCCGAATCCAATGGATTCGAAGATATTGGGCAGAACAATGGTACAAGTACAGGTTCGTGACCCAGGAATATGCTGAGAAGAATGCCGTCAAGCGACCCTGGGGAGATATCTTGTACAAAAATCTTCCACCCAGGTCCAGAGCTGAAGCCATTGAACAAGGCTTCTATCCTTGCATGGTCCGTGGACCATAGCCTGCAGATGCCGACCCATCTTCATTGCTATGGTGTGGTGACGACAATCTGTTCAAGCGCAACTTCTAGTTTGCCAAGAACTCGGCCAAAGAAAACAAGAAGTTGCGGGGATTAGACTTCAACCCCGGTCCCTCTGCTCCTTGTTCCGATGGCACATGCGAAGCTGAACCCAATCTTGTTGGGCCCTTCTACAACCTGGAAGGTCTCTTCACTCATATCATGGTTCAAGGGACAGCCGTGGATGAACCTGCTGACGACGCTGATTTTGACGAAGCGCCTGCACCACCGAAGCCTAAGAAGCTGAAGAAACCCAAGGCTTCAAAGCCTTCCACTGCACCAAAAGCTTCACGAGCGAAGCCTCTGGCCACTGCTCCTCCTGCACTAAGTGTGCAGTCTGAAGATCTCTCACGCATCTCCAAGTTTGAGAAGAAGAAGAAGAAGCCTATGCACACCACTGGTCCAGCTCTAACCCCTGCTGCTGTTCTGAGGAATGAAAACGACGCCATTGATCTGTCAAGTGACGATGATCTTGCTGATGACGCTCTTGAGCAGCTGATAAAGAGCAAGCAAGAGGCAGAAATCTTCAATGACTTGCCTCTCTTTGACATGGAAGTATTGAACAACTTCATTGATGAGTGGTTTGACACCCCCAATCTCAGCTTTGACGATCTGCAACTTCCCATTGGCCTAAGCGTCTCCTTCCATGTCGCCATTGCTCCTGAGCTGGCTGTTGCACAGAAAATTGTTGAGCTGAAGCACAAGATCGACTATGAAAAGGCTCAGTTCAAGAAGCACATGGTCAAGCTCAGCGTAACAGACGTCTAGAACTTCAAGGTCATGCGGCATGAGCTCAAAGAAGCGTTTCACAAGAAACGTGAAGAAGCCAAAGGTTCTCGAGAGCACATGAAGCTTCTGGCTGCAAAGTGTGTTCAAGCTTATAATGAAAAGCTGAGAAGCGCAAGGCACTTGGGCGTCCTGGCATCGACCCTAAGATGGCTGCCAAGCAGAAGAAGAAGCCTGTTGTGGACCAAGCTGAACCATCCAGGCGGGAAGAACCTCGCATTGTCTTCCCCGCTAGTATGACAGGCGTGAAGCCTAAGGTCCCCACAGTGGCTTAAGAGCTTCAGAAGACAAGGGCGGCCGAAGCCAAAGCCAGAAAGCGCAAGACCAAGAACACCACTGACGATGCTCCACCCACCAAGCAGCGGAAGACCAAGAAGAGAGATCGGGCTGCTCCCACAGATCCCCTTGTCGTCGAGCCAATTTCTGTTGCTCGTCCTCCATCTGCACAACAAGAACACCGTTTGATAGTTCACGAGCCTGCTTCCCCAGAGGCTCCTCAGGTGAAGACATTCCAAATTGACCCCACCGCAGCTGAAGACATTGGTATCAATACAATGCTGAAGATGACGAAGTCCTTCCTTAGATCGAGCACAATGTGGTATCATGGCCTGTTCTCATGAACATCGAACTCATCAGCATTGGTCGTCCATTAACGCCAATTGCTCAGGATGACTCATGGGATGATCACCCACAAGACTCCCCCCGTCAAGCAGAAACACCAATTACTCCCCCAACTCAAGTCACCACTCCGGTGATTGAAGATGAAGACTTTGTGGCCCAACCAGCTGCATCTCCACAAGCGTCGCCAGCGTTCCGCAGGCTTCACAAAGGACAAAGGCCACAGGTCACTCTGTCAAGTGTTCCAGAAGGAGAAGAGCGCCAATCGGTTTCGTGCCAAGTCTTTCCTGAAGTCTCTCCTTGTGAACAACCCCGAGACTGAAGCCAACATGGCTGAAGATATTCTGGCTGCATCAGCCGATGACCAAGAAGAACCAAGAGAAGAAGAAGAACGTGTTGCTACACCCCCAACCAACCAAGTTGTTCTCGAGGAGAACGTGTCCGACCCTCCAGCTACTCGAGTGGAGGTTAAAAACATTGAGGTGACCACCAAGACCAACACTGAAGCCAATGATGTTGTCATGGCTGAAGCTAATGTGGCGCCTGAAGTCAATGTGGTGCCCGAAGTGATAGCACCTGAAGTCAATGCCGCACCTGATGCAAATCAGAGTTGAAGTCACCGCCATCGCTTCCCTGCATCGCCTCCCTGTGCCACATACTATTGAGCAAGCATACAACTATGGTCAGCCGGTCATTGTCAGATGGCCTATTCTGGTTCCTCCACCTACTGCTGGTCCCCAATTTGATTATCATGTCGAGCACATGCCTCAGGTCCAGAAGCCAAAGCCAAGATTGCCCAGGTTTCCAGGTACTGCCACTTCACCAGGGTCCTTCAATGCAAATGGCTTCATTGCACACAACACTTTCTTTGATAGCGCCAAGAACCCCTATTCCAAGCCAATGATTTCATCAGATAGGTTCTGGAGCTATCAGCAGCACAGTTATTATTCTTGTGTTTTTTATGATCAAGGGCGCATCTTCCCTCATATGCGTCTTGACTGTGAAGCCATTGCTGGATTGCCATGCCTTGAAGAAGCCCTTGACTGCTTCCGTGATGCTGGATTGCTGAATTTTGTGGTGATAAGGAGCATTGGAATGAAGAGCTTCGCTGCAATTCTATGCCACCCTCCACATTCGCGGCTACAACAGGGATCCGAAGACATGGGTCCTTGAGTGGATGACGAACAACGACACCATGAAGCTAAAGCTTTTGACATTATTGAGCTCCTTTGGTCCGCCACTCGGGTGAACTATATGAACATGGTTGTCAGCTTCACCGCAATGCTTTGGAGAGCATCTTTCAGAAGCCACAGCCCAACATGAGCCAAATGCTGAGCATGATGAAGCCTCTGCCACATGACGCTGACTACCCAAAGGCGTTCTTTGTCGAAGACCTCGAGTATCTGCCCCGCACTATTTATCATATTATCAGGAAAACTCTATGGCCTGTCAAAGGACATTCTTCAGCAGCAAAACTTGAAGGAGCAATGAAGACTTTGGTCTTTTATATCTTCAACGGCATCAGCTTCAATGCTCAAGACTTCTTTATCAGGCAGTTGGCTGCATCAGGCTCTGATCTCTTTTGACTGAAGTTCTACACTCCATGGGTAATGCGCCTCATCAAGCTACATTCAGCTGTCAACTATCAGCCCTCTGCTCGCAACCATCTGATCTTTCTTCCAGAGGTTGATATGCCAGTTGAAGCCATATACCCAGAGCCTACCAAGGAGCCTGTTTGTCTTCACAATGCTGATCACCAAATCTTCACGCAACCCATTGAAGGAGTCCAGCAAATACCGTGTTTATCCTTTGGCTGGCAATACACACTTACCTCACCGTGCTCAAACTGAAGCCACTGAAAGCACTATTTCTCAAAGGCCTCGAAAGTGATCTCGTGTTCTCAATGACCGAGAACTTCTCATTGCCCTGCATCAGAAACAGGATAAGCATCACTACTGGCTGAAGCGGCAGATGCAAAGCCTCTTGGTGGACGTCAATCGCATTCGCAATCTTGCCACCAAGAATGCCTTTGTCACCCATGAAACCTGTCGAAGGTCTTGGAAGAGTTTGACATTGCTGAGTGCTAAAGCAGATCTTCAAGACGATGGCTTCACTGAAAGATTCAAGTTTGACTCCACTCCTCCAAGGAATGCTGTCTTGAAGACTCTGATTATTCCTCCTCAGCTGGAACGGTGAATGCCAGAGTGATAGATGATCAAGTTGATGCTACTTCACCATCGCCAAACCCCGAGGCCGACCCTGCATCTTCTCCTACTCCTTCTGGGAACGAGTAGAGGCTCTATGTCTTCAAACCTTTTTCGTCCTTACTGACAAAAGGGGGAGAAGCATATGAGTTGATAGTCTTCAAGCGGGTCCATATGGGCGGTTGCTTTATATTTTTCCTAGTGTTTACAACTCTCGCTTTTGATACATTTGGTTCTTTGAGTTGTAACACTTAAACTTGATGGTCGTCTGCTACTTGTTTGCTATTCTGTGATGCGATGATAAATTCTGCATGTGAGATGATAAATCCCGCACGAAGTCATATTGCAGACGTCCATTTTTCATTATGCATATCATTATCTTTGTTATATCAAATCATGCATGATGAATTGTCTTCATAAGTTGAAGAGGATCTCCACAAGTACGACCTGCCATGTGCATTTGCATTCCAAAAGCAAATTACTTATATGCACATCTTCAGGGGGAGCCTTTTGCTACTTATGAAGACAATACCTAAATCCTTTACAATTTCACATACTTTTATCCACGTTGAAAACTTCAACCAGTTTGTCATCAATCACCAAAAAGGGGGAGATTGTAAGTGCATCTAGTGCCACCCCTAGTTGGTTTTGGAGTATTGACGACAAAACTGGTTGAGGGACTAATGTGTTTTTGAGAATTGCAGGATAACACAGGTAGTAGCCCCTCATTGATTCGTTTTACCTACCGGAGATGACCCCTAAAAATGTATGAAGACATTGAAGGCAATGGTGGTATATGAAGATATTCACATTGAAGACTATGACAAGAGAAGACATTGAGTGAAGACTATGGAGCGTGAAGACTTAGTTGTTTTGTTGTTTCCTTTTCTTCTTTGTTGAGTCATAGGAACCACCGTACTGTTAAGTGGGGTCCAAGTGAACAAAGTCAGAGTGACTGAAGTTATGCTCAACCAAAATCCTATGTCTTCGAGCGAAGACAATGAGAGCAAATCTTATCCAGAGTTGGATGAGTCAGCTTTACTTGTAGCCCAAGTCAAGCTGCCGCGTGTGTTTGAAATCTGACCGTTGGAACACGTGCCAGTTCCTTAGTGACCCAGGGTCATTCCGGACAAATCAGGTCGGGTTGCCTAGTGGCTATAAATGGCCCACCCCCTACACCATAAATTGGCGGCTGCTCAGAGTTAGTGCATGGCTATTGTCGTTTGAGAGCAACCCACCTCCGAAGCTTTTGAGAGAGAGAAATCCTTGCGAGGACAAAGCCCAAACACCCAGAGCCAAAGAGTGTTAGGCATCATCAAGTCTTTCATCGCGTGACCTGAAGACTTGTTACACTTGAGGACTGTGAATCCTCTAGCTGGTTAGGCGTCGCGTTCTGAGCATCCAAGAGTCATTGTGGATCGTCGGTGAACGAAGTCTATGAAGGTTTGGAAGTCTACCTTGAAGACTTACCAGAGTGATTGGGCGAGGACTGGGTGTCCTTAGCTCAAGGGGAATAAGTTGAATCTCAGCCTCCCTAACCAGACGTACAGTTGTCACAGCAACTGGAACTGGTCCAACAAATCCTGTGTCCTCAACAAGTGACTGATTCTATCCTCTCCCTCTCTTTACTTACAGTTTTTCTTCGTGAAGTCATTGCCTGCTTGCACTACTTATTTGACTTCACTGTGTGACTACTATCATTGTTTGGCTTCATACTATCTTCCATCCTGATCTTTACTACCTAGCTGCTATTAGTCTTCGTGCTTTCACTTCATTGCATACTTGACTATGGCTTGCTTAGTGTAGTCTACCTTCCGCTGCATATCAATAGGTTCATTTCTATTGTTTATCTTAGAAACTCTCATGTTTTGAAGACATTCATAAAAATTGCCTATTCACCCCCCTCTAGTCGATAACTAGCACTTTCATGCACGCTTCATGGCCCTTCCATGTTATGTGTACCTCAAGTTTTTTTTGACAGAAAGACTGTAAGGGAACTCCCTATAGTATGATTGGCGCAACAAACCCAAATTGCAAGTAACGGGTGCCTTGAACCTGGGTGGGTGGGAAGGCATCAACCCCTTCCCACCACTAGGCTATGCCCTAGTCTGCCATGTGTACCTCAAGTTGAAGATGCACGGCCCTAAAGGTGTGATCACAATCACTGGGAATAGGCAGTGTGCTAAGGAGTGCCTGCAGCAGGGGTCGAAGATTGCTGAAAAACAGATGGCTATGGTAGAATTGGAAGAGTACAAGAAAAATGTTGATCCGAGTGATTTGTTGCGCTCCAAGAAACTGGCCGCATAGTCTACCTTCCAGTTGGCGGGAGAGACGAAGCCAGTGCATATTCACTCGGAAGATCCCAAGGCTGCACCCACTCACATCTCAACGACACTCAACAACAAAGGAAGCCGCGCTCACCCAGTTCCTCCATGAGATCTGGGACATCTTTGCATGGAAACCATCCGACATGCCAGGTGTACCCAGGGGGCTGGCTGAGCACCATTTGAGAGTCGACCCGAAGGCCAAGCTAGTGAAAGAACACCTTAGTCCTACTGCCGCAGAGAAGAGGAAGGCGATTGGCGAGGAGGTAGCTCGGCTCCTAGCGGCCGAGTCCATCCGTGAAGTATACCACTCCGAGTGGCTCGCCAACGTCGTCATGGTTCCGAAGAAAGACAAGTCCCTCAGAATGTGCATTGAATTCAAGCACATCAATCAGATCTGCCCTAAGGATCATTCCCCCCTCCCCCCCGTATTAACCAGATAGTGGATTCCACTGTGGGGTGTGAGTGTTTGTCTTTTCTGGTTGCGTACTCCGAGTACCACCAGATCCGACTGTATGGGCCAGATGAAATAAAAATGGCATTTATCACCCCATTCGGGTGTTTCTGTTACATCACCATGCCATTTGGTCTCAAGAATGCCAGCGCCACTTTTATACGCATGATTCAGAAGTGTTTGTGTGAGCAGATCAGTTGGAACATTGAGGCCTACATGGATGATATTGTGGTCAAGTCCAGAAAAGGTTCTGACCTACTGGCTGACCTTGCCGAGGCCTTTGCAAATATTCGAAGGTATGACATCAAGCAAAATCTAGCAAAGTGCACCTTTGGAGTACCAAGGGCAAGTTACTCGGATTCTCGTTTTCAAACGAGGTATAGATGCCAACCCTGAGAAAATTGGTGCAATTGTCCGAATGAAGCGCCCCGAGCGTGTGCGCGATGCTCAGAAGCTCACGGGTTACCTGGCATCCTTAAGCTGGTTCATTTCTCGTCTCGTCAAGAATGCACTACCTTTGTACCGACTGATGAACAAATCTTATTCGTTCGAGTGGACTCCTGAAGCACACGCAACATTTGTCGAGCTAAAAGCCCTACTTTCCACGCAGCCAGTGCTTGCTGCTCCGAGCAGCAAAGAACCACTGCTTTTATATATTGCGGCCACTAGTCAAGTTGTCAGCACAGTCCTCACAGTGGAACAAGAAGAAGAGGGCAAGGCTTACAAGGTTCAACATCTAGTCTACTACATTTCTGAAGTTCTGACCCCATCCAAGAAGAGGTATCCTCATTACCAGAAGCTTGTCTATGGTATTTACTTAATGACGAAGAAAGTAGCCCATTAATTCCAAGAGCACTCGGTTTTAGTTATCAGTGATGCCCCATTGTCTGAGATCATGAATAATCGGGATGCAACTAGTTGAGTGGCGAAATGGGCTATTGAGCTCCTTCCATTAGACATCAAATTTGAAGCAAAAAAGGCAATCAAGTCTCAGGCATTAGCAGATTTCCTGGTTAAATGGACAGAATAGAAACAACCGACTCAGAGTCACCCAGAGCACTGAACCATGTTCTTCGACGGTTCAAAGATGCTGAATGGTTCTAGCGCCAGGCTGGTCCTAGTGTCTCCAAAGGGTGATCGGATCAGCTGTGGCTTGCAGATCCACTTTGATTCTTCTAACAATGAGGCTGAGTACGAGGCACTCCTTTACGGGTTACATATGGCCATCTCACTCGGCATTCTCGCCTGATGGTCTATGGTGACTCGGATCTGGTGGTGAATCAAGTGATGAAAGAGTGGGACATCAGAAGCCCTGCCATGACAGGATACTGCAATGCAGTCAGTTAGCTAGGGAAGAAATTCGAGGGTTTGGAACTCTGCCATATCCCTTGGATCAAGAACCAAGCGGCAGACGAGTTGGCAAAGATTGGATCCACTTGAAAATCCATTCCAAGCAATGTGTTTGTCGAACACCTTCATTCCCTAACGGTGAAGGAAGAACCTTTCACTAAAGAGCCCCCACAGACAGTAAGCCCATCTGACCCGACTGAAGTAGAGGTCCCCGCAGTTGTTGATCTGGTCATGGAAGTGTTGGACGCCCGATTGGACTATGATGTACATCGCGTACTTGCTCAGACAAGAGCTTCCGGAGGATGAAGTTGAAGTGCATCAGATTGTGCGTAGGTCCAAAGCTTTCATAATGATGGGTGACCAGCTATACATGAAGAACATCGCCGGTGTGACTCAGCATTGCATTTCTCCAGAGGAAGGTCGACTGATCCTGGAAGAGATTCACTCGAGAACTTGCAGGCACCATGCGTCCTCTCGGGCGATCGTGGCTAAATCTTACCGAGCTGGTTTCTTCTGGCCCCGTGACAATGAAGCCGCCCAAGAGATATTCCAGCATAGCACCGGTTGCCAGTTCTACGCAAACTTGTCGCACGGGCCCGCGTTGGCTTTGAAGCTATCCCACTCGTCTAGCCATTTGCGGTTTGGGGGCTCGACATGGTGGGGGCCCCTCAGGACAGGAGCGAGTGGTTTCACTCATTTGCTTGTGGCAGTCGACAAGTGGATCGAGGCCAAACCCATCAAGAAAATGGACTCTCGGACTGCCATCAAGTTTATGAGAGAGTTGGTCTTTAGGTATGGGCTCCCCCACAGCGTCATCACCGACAATGGCTCGAGCTTTGACTCGGAAGAGTTCAGGGCATTCTGTGCCACCCCAAGGCACTTGAGTGGATTATGCGTCTGTTGCACACCCGTAGTCAAACGACCAGGTTGAGAGAGCGAATGGCTTGATTCTTTAGGGGTTGAAACCACGGCTTATGCGTGATTTGGAGCATGCAGCCGGAGCCTGGGTGACCGAGCTACCGTCAGTTCTCTGGAGCTTAAGGACAACTCCCAACCGATCCACCAATTGCACTCCCTTCTTCATGGTGTATGGAGCCAAAGCTGTTCTGCCGAGTGATCTCTCCACAATTTTCCTTGAGTAGATCTGTATTCCAAAGTTGGAGCTGAACAAGCACGACAGGACACCATGGATCTCTAAGAAGAAGAGCGAGAGATGGCCCTCACTCGGTCGGCCACATACGAACAAGACATGCGTCGTTTTCATGACAGGCACATCACAGGCCGCACTTTTCAAGAAGGAGACCTGGTGCTCTGAGTGGATCAGCAGCGACCGCACAAGCTTTCTCCTTTATGAGAAGGCCCTTTTGTCTTTACCAAAGTGCTGCATAATGGACCCTACCATCTTTACAACCTCACGAAGAAAGTTGACGAGCCCCGCGCTTGGAATGCCGACCTGCTTCGATGATTTTATACTTGACGATTGAGATGCCAAGATGTAATAAAAGCACTCGAGAGATGTTCGATGAATAAAAGCATGACTTTTTTAGTACTTCATTGAGTTCACTTGTATGCGTTTACTGACTTGAAACCCCCAGTAGGTGGCTTAGCTGCGAACCAGTTTTCGCCTAAGTTAAAAAACCACTAGGAGTGAAGAGCATCCCTCTCACTCGGGGGCTTAGCTGCGAACCGGATTTCGCCTAAGTTAAAAACAACTCCGAGTGAAGAGTGTCCCTCTCACTCGGGGGCTTAGCTGCAAACCAGTTTCCGCCTACGTTAAAAACCACACCAAGTGAAGAGCGTCCCTCTCACTCGGGGGATTAGCTGTGAACCAGCTTTCGCCTAATTTAAAAACTACTCTGAGTGAAGAGCGTCCCTCTCACTCGGGGGCTTATCTTCGAACCAGCTTTCACCTAGGTTAAAAAACTACTTTGAGTGAAGAGTGTCCCTCTCACTCGGGGGCTTAGCTGTGAACCAGCTTATGCCTAAGTTCAAAAACTACTCCGAGTGAAGAGCCTCCCTCTCACTCGAGGGCTTAGATGCGAACCAACTTTCGCCTAAGTTAAAAACCACTCCGAGTGAAGAGCGTCCCTCTCACTCGTGGGCTTAGCTGCGAACCAACTTTCTCCTAAGTTAAAAACCACTCCGAGTGAAGAGCGTCCCTCTCACTCAGGGGCTTAGCTGCGAACCAGCTTTCACCTAAGTTAAAAACCACTCCGAGTGAATAGCGTCCCTCTCACTCGGGGGCTTAGCTGCGAACCAGTTCTCGCCTAAGTTAAAAACCACTCTAAGTGAAGAAAATCCCTCCCACTCGGGGGCTTAGCTGTGAACCAGCTTTTGCCTAAGGTTAAAACTACTCTGAGTGAAGAGCGTCCCTCTCACTCGGTGGCTTAGCTGCAAACTAGTTCTCGCCTAAGTTAAAAACCACTTCGAGTGAAGAGAGCCCCTCTCACTTGGAGGCTTATCTGCGAACTAACTTTCGCCTAAGTTAAAAGAAACTACTCTAAGTGAAGAGCATCTGTCGGTGTCAAAACTGGCGGATCTCGGGTAGGGGGTCCCGAACTGTGCTTCTAAGGTGGATGGTAAGAGGAGGCAGGGGACACGATTTTACCCAGGTTCGGGCCCTCTCGATGGAGGTAATACCCTACTTCCTGCTTGATTGATCTTGATGATATGTGTATTACAAGAGTTGATCTACCACGAGATCGTACATGCTAAACCCTAGAAGCTAGCCTATGGTATGATTGTTTTTGTCCTATGGACTAAACCCTCTAGTTTATATAGACACCGGATGGGGCTAGGGTTACACAGAGTCGGTTACAAGGGAGGAGATCTACATATCCGTATCGCCAAGCTTGCCTTCCACGCCAAGGAGAGTCCCATCCACACACGGGACGAAGTCTTCAATCTTGTATCTTCATAGTCCAATAGTCCGGCCAAAGGATATAGTCCGGCTGTCCGGATACCCCCTAATCCAGGACTCCCTCAGTAGCCCCTGAACCAGGCTTCAATGACGATGAGTCCAACGCGTAGATTGTCTTCGGCATTGCAAGGCGGGTTCCTCCACCGAGTACTCCATAGAAGATTTTGAACACAAGGACAGTGTCCGGCTCTGCAAAACAAGTTCCACATACCACCGTGGAGAGAATAATATTTCCACAAATCTAATCTACCGACGACCCTTCATAACGTGAAATCACGCCATGGCCTATTCCTTACATGAACCGTTTTTCCAAACCAGCCCGCGCGCTTTACGAGGCAATTTTACTGGCACGTCTTGTCGGAGCAGAGATCGTGTCCCTCTTATTACGGGATTCTCATCAACACGAATGTGGGTAACCCAACCGCGCCCGTTGGTATGACTCCTCAATTGAAGGCAAGTCCCAAACGGTCACGAGGAGGACGCTTGGTATTCATCCTCTTTATAAAGAGACCAAGGCCTATCCTTTTTTCTCCTCAAACTTAATCGAATCCTCCCCGCTTCGAGTTCCAACACCAAGCTCGTGTCGTGCTTCGGACCTTCAACCATGTCCGGATTCAACCTTCAAGGTCGGTGGATGCCTTGCTCCGTCACGGAGGAAGATGTCAAGAAGCTAAGAGAGGCCAGGTACTGGACCGTGAAATCTCGCATAGGTAGCCTGCTCGAGGGCAGGTCATTCCTACTCCCGAACCTGGCGAGAGCGTTGTATTAATATCTCACTTCCTCCGAGGGCTAGGCCTTGATCTAGATCCCTTTGTGAGGGGGCTCATGTTCTATTACGGACTGGATTTCCATGATCTGGCTTCGGATTCTGTCATCCACATCTCGTCGTTCATCGTCATGTGTGAAGCTTTCCTCCGCATTACCCCTCATTTCGGCCTGTGGCTCAAGACCTTCAAGGTGGAGCTGAAGATGATCGAGGGGCGGCACGCAGAGTGCGGAGGTGCCGTAATAAGCAAAAGTGCCAATGCCCCATGGCCAGAGGGTTCCTTCCAGGAGGTGTCTCGCTTATGGCAATGAGAGTGGTTTTATATCACAGCTCCCAGGGGTACCAAGTGGGTGGCCGCCCCTGCCTTTCGCTCGGCCCCCCTGCCACGACTGACGTCATGGATTAACAAGGGGCTAGACTGGGGGCCAGTAAAGGATGTGCCAATATTGCAGAGCCGCATCCAAGATCTCTTCGAGAGAGATATCAGTCTGGCCACGGTAATGCAAGTCATGTTAATTCGTCGAGTCCTGCCCTGCAAACGTCGTCCCCTCCACATGTGGGAGTTCAACCCAGAGGGACCGCGAGCTATCCAGCACTTCCTCGGCATGACACTCGAAGAGATGTATCAATTATTCTTCGGACTACAAATAATGTGTCCGGATACCACCAAGGACGTAGGTCTGAGCTGCAATCGCCCGGATACCCAAGTAAGTAGTCCCATAGCCGAACACGTTGTCTTTTTATTTACCGTGACATCATTCTGAAAAGCCGCTCTTTGACCAGGACTGGGTAACAAAGGTGAAGATGATCAGGTGTCCGGTCCCCCTCCCCGAGGTCTCACCGGATCCTATACTAGCCAGGATGCTGGAGCTCGCGCCTTATCAAGCGCCCTCAGGGGAAGACAAAGAGGGGAATAAAGAGGCTGAAAGCAGGCCTTGCTCACTGTTCATCCAAACCGGGGGAGCTAGCGCCTCCGTGAAGGAGGATAACCGGGGAGAAGAAACTGAAATTCCCTCTCCCCAAGGAAGGAAGAGGACCGCCTCTAAAGACCCGGAGACGATGGTTTCCAAACGGGGGAAGAAATCTTCGCCAGAGGGTCCTGCCCGGGGGGATACCCTGGCCGCACAATGCCCGCAAGGGGGTCAGCCCTCCACCGAGTTGTAAGTAGAAGGGTACTTAATAGTGAGAATATCCTGCATTACTTCTGAGGAAAATAACCGAAGCATTTATCTTGTAGTTCGGATCGTAGCCCTTCTCAGCAGAGTTCGTCTTCTGGGGAACTTCTTCCGGAGATGATGGAGAGCGAAACGCCTCCCCCTGCCATCCCGCCTCATGAGGCGGGCGACCCCGAGGTGTCGTCGCAGAGGGTTTATCCTGATCCGGCAAGGTCAGGGGGTAATCCTTTGGCCGCCCGAAGTCCTCAGTATCCGGCTCTTGAAGAGAGCAACCGAAAGAGTCCGGCACCGTCTGGTGTGCGGTCGGACGCACTGAAGGATCTACTAGAGCAAGCGGGTTGCATGAAGCTTTTATGAGTCTGCTGAAAGGTTTTGAGGTACGTGAAATAGTGTGTATTTTTGGCATTACTGCACATGTTAGGTGTGCCCTATGCAGATAGTAGCCCCTGAGACATTGGTTGCCGTCGAGAGCGGCGGCGAGCAGAGGATCATAGTCCCAGGTAATAATCAATCTGCCTTCGTATGCAGGTGGCGGAAGGTCCGGTGGCTGGCCGGACTGGTGAGTTTGCCGAGCTGAAGCGGCAACTTGATGCGGCAGATGCCAACATCGGGCTTGTCAACAAGCGGCTTGACGAGGCACAAGGTATGTGATTTCTCCGGTGATCAACACGTAGTAAGAGGAGCATAATGCCGGTATCTTTAATATGTTGTGACTGCATATGGAGCTGTGGCCATGGAGAGCCTTCGGGCGGAACTAGCCCGAGCCAAAGAACAAGCCAGGAATAGTGATGCGGCCGCTCTGAAGGCAGCCGAAGAGCTGATGGTCGAACAGGCTGCCCATTGCCAAAGTAAGGAAAAGATGGACAAGATGGCCGTTGAGTTAAAAGATGCCGCTGGCCGATACCAGCTTGTTGAAAAGGAAAACCAAGTGAAGGCGACGGAGCTGGAGAAGGCCATGGTAGCGGCCAAGGAAGCCCGCTCGAAGATCAGAGCGTCGAAGGAGGAGCTGCGCCAAGCTGGAGATATCGCGGCTGGGAAGCCCTTCTTGCTGCGGACGAAGTTCGGAGATCCGAAGTATGCCCCTCTTGATCAGCTATGGAGTTCTGCGGACGCATATGCTGATCTGGCAACCAGTGCGGCTGATGTAGCCGAGTACTTCAAGGATCAAAAGATCGTGAAGTGGAAAAGCTATTCTGGTCACAGTTCAACGGTCCAGCGCATCCGCTGCTGTTAAATGAGCGCATGACCGAGTGGGCCGAGCTCCATAGGATGTCTGGGCTTGCCATGGGGTCTGTTGTGGATCATCTGTGGCCGAGAGGACCACGGCCGAAGAGTTATTTTGGTTTGGTGCAACAGTTCCTTGGCGTTGTGCTGCGTATCGACGCTATGAAGAGGTCGGCGTGCATAGAGGGTGCGCGGATGGCACTTGCCCGTGTCAAGACATACTGGGCAGACATGGAGGCCACCGCTATTGCAACCCAGGGTTTGACCGTTGGCCGAGTAGCTGCCGAGCACTACTTTGAGGAAGTCCTTGAAGGCGCTCGTTCAATAGAAGCTCAGTTCTCGAAGAATATTATGTTCTAGTGACATGTATTCCCATTGAAAAAACAATATTTTACTGAATTGTAAAGGCAGTTTTCATACTTTTGCCTGAAAGTGTTATGATGCCTCCTGTGCGGCCGTTTATGTATATATGTATATAACCTGAAAGTTTGCAGTCGTCGGCTTCAGCCCCCACGTATATAATACGGGGGTGTTCGCAGAAGACGTGTGTTCACACTTGATCCAACGTCTTGGTCCATTAAGGAGGTGATAGCGCAGCGAACTAGGCAATCGGACTATTTTGCTTTAACACTTTCACTTAGCCATAGGAGTTTGACAATGGGGCTACTATATAGCCCATGGTGGCTCCGCACTCATCCGAATACGGGGCACGTACATGCCTGGCCGGGAAACGGCCCCTCGTTAATGCGGAGGAATCCCAAAGATCCCGCTAGGTCATCGAGTGGTTGACCAGTCTCACGCTTTATCATGACAGTCAGTTTTCGGCTTTCTCTACTGAGGTGCTCGTCCGGATGAACCAGGGCACAATCGCAGTAGTTCTCCTGGTGCCACCTTAGCAGATAGAGCCGAACGTAAGGTAGCAAAACACAGGAGCCGGGCAAACCCAACATTTGACCAAAGACATGATTCGGAGCTGATGCATATAAGGCCAAACTCGCGACGTCGAACACTCCCTAAGGTATTCGGTGTTTATAAGATATGCCGGGCTAAACAATGCCCTGGATAATGAGCCCCAACTGTCCGGGTACGTGCAATATTCTGACGTGGCCACGTGCCAATAACGTCAGCATCCTTCTCGGTTGTACTGAGAATCCGGAGGATGTGAACGGGTCCCTGCTGCACGCCTGCGCCTATGTCTCCGTTGTGCCGTATCCTGGACGGGTGCAGCACGATTGTCATCTGTAAAAGAGAGGAACTTAGTTGAAATTTTTCGTGCAAAAAATTGGTTATTCTAATTAAATAATTTAAAATTCAAGATAAGTAAAGTTGAGCCGAATTATCACTGTTTACACGCGGGAAGCCCCTTGTACTGTCTATAAGGGTATAACCATCAAACCAATCTCAATTATATCTGATTACGCCGGACTCGTCTAACCGTGTCCGTGGTCTTAACGACCGGTCATTTGTTCTGGTTGGTGAGGCCGTCTAGTGTTCGGCTGCTAAAGCAGCCGCACGTTCTTCCGCGCGTAAGGAACGCTTGATGTTTCCGTTTACTGTGATGATGCCACGTGGACCGGGCATCTTAAGCTTGAGAGAAGCGTAATGCGGTATTGCATTAAAACGAGCGAAAGCCGCTCGTCCGAGTAATGCTTGATAGCCACTTCGGAATGGAGCAATGTCGAAGGTTAACTTTTCTCTTGAGAAGTTGTCGGGGAAGCCGAATACAACCTCTAGTAACAGGGAGCCCGTGCAGTGGACCTCTGTGCCTGGCATTACTCCCTTGATGGTAGTATTACTATGGCTGATTTTTGTTGGGTCTATCCCCATTTTGCAGACCGTGTCCTGATATATCAGGTTTAAACTACTGCCGCAGTCCATGAGGACTCGCGTGAGATGGTGTCCATTTATTATTGGGTCTAACACCAAAGTAACCAATCCTTCGTGCCGGATACTTGTCGGGTGATCCCTCCGATCAAAAGTGATCGGTCGGGCCAACCAGGGGTTGAACTCAGTGGTGACGGGCTCTAGAACGTGTGTGTCTCGGAGTGCAGTTTTTCTTCTCCCCTTCGTCACATGTACCACGTTTACTGTTTTGACTGCTGGTGGGAATTTTTTCTGTCCCCCAGTGCCTTGCTGGCAAGGCTCATCCTCATCTTCGCTCGGTGTATCCTGCCCCTTGTGTTCGGCGTTTAGCTTGCCGGCCTACTTGAAGACCCAACATTCTCTGTGGGTATGGTTTGCAGGTTTTCCGGAGGTGCCGTGGATCTGACATAGTTTGTCTAGAATCTTGTTTAGGCTGGACGCTCCATCTCCGTTGCCTTTGAAGGGCTTTTTCCGCTGACCTGGTCGACAGCCTCTGAATCCGGCGTTTACCGCCGTGTTATCTGGGTTGTCTTCTTTATTCCTGCGCTTGTTTTTGCTGCGTCGTGGTTTTCCATTGCCATCCCTGACTTCGGATGTGCTTGGGTCGCTGGTGCTACTTCGTGCTAACCAGTTGTCCTCGCTCGCGCAAAAGCGGGCCATGAGGCTTGTTAGGGCTGTCATTGTTCTCGGCTTTTCTTGGCCGAGGTGTCTAGCAAGCCATTCGTCTCGGACGCTGTGCTTGAAAGCTGCTAAGGCTTCGGCGTCCGGACAGTCGATGATTTGGTTCTTCTTAGTGAGAAACTTGTTCCAAAGCTTTCGGGATGACTCTCCGGGCTGTTGAATTATATGACTTAAGTCGTCTGCATCCGGAGGTCGGACATAGGTCCCTTGAAAATTAGCCCGAAAGGCATCCTCAAGCTCCTCCCAACTTCCAATGGAGTTATCGGGGTGGCTTTTCAGCCAGTGTCGAGCTGGTCCTTTAACCTTGAGGGGCAAGTACTTGATGGCGTGGAGATCGTCTCCGCGAGCCATATGAATATGGAGGATAAAGTCCTCAATCCAGACCCCAGGGTCTGTGGTCCCGTCGTACGCCTGTATGTTCACTGGTTTGAATCCTTCTGGAAATTCGTGGTCCATCACCTCATTGGTGAAACATAGGGGGTGTGTGGCACCCCTGTATTTAGATGTACCATGGCGTTCGGACGGTTGTGGTGTTCGGTTTTGGTTGTGCGCTGGAGCGCGTTTCCTTGATCCGTAGATGGATCTGGTTGCGCCGGCCTTTTGATACGAGTCCTCGCGTGGATCGTGTACTGACTTATGTGTGGCCTCGTTGGCCGCTCTACCGCGGCCACGAGGTCGTCGATCCGACCGGTCGGCTGTTTTATTTTTTGGCTGTGGGGGCTCTAAGGCCTCATCGTTGAATTCAGGCAGCAGCTTGCGCTTTGGGTAGCTCTTCGTGTGGCGATTGCCACCGTACTTTTCTGCAGTGTCGAGCACTTTTTTCCATCTACTGTTGAGTGTGTTTTGTGTGGCCTTGAGCCTTTACTTCTGCTTCTTCAGACTCCTCGCAGTGGCGATAAGCCTTCTATGGAGGTTCTCTTGCTCCAGGTGCCTTTCCGGGATGATGTGTGCATCGTCATCCGGATTGTTCTCCTCTCCGGAGACGGGTTGATTAGCTTGATGCTCAGCGTCACCGTGATCGGACAGCGGCTCCGTACTGTGTTCATCATCCGCTGGCTCACCCTGCTCTATCGCTGGGTCTATGTGGTCGTCGTTTCCTCCGGAGTCGACCGGGGTATTATTTTTTCTTGCGTTGTTATCACTATTTTTGCCGAGGCGGGATTTGGAGCGGCGCCTATGCCGCCGCTTTGATTGCTTCTCGAGGGAGCTATCCTTCGCTGCATCCTTCCGTTCCTCGTCATCATTTTGTTTGGGTGTGTCCACCATGTATATGTCATGTGATGAAGTGCGGTCCAGCACCCTGTGGGCAGTGGTTCTTGTTCGTCTCCTGCATCGTTGTCCATACCATCGATATCTTCGGAGTCGAAGTCGAGCATGTCGGTTAAATCATCGACAGTGGCTACTAAGTGGGTGGTGGGTGGGGAGTGAATTTCTTCATCCGCATCCCATTCTAGCCGGACATAGTTCGGCCAAGGCTCTCCTGACAAGGAGAGAGACCTTAACGAGTTTAGCACATCGCCGAAGGGCGAGTGCTGGAAGATATCCATGGAGGTGAACTCCATGATCGGCTATCACGCCCAATATGCGACCCTATCCAAAAGGAACTCGAAGGTCCCACCAAGGATAGACCCGCATATTGAAACGCTTTTGCAAGGTGGATATCATTACATCAACATTACATAATAGTGGGGATACATACAAAAGGCACAATGCCACAAGAATACATCAACATCATATACAAGATCAACATCCGACTACGGATGAAACATAAACAGGAACTCAAACGACATCCACCCTGCTAGCCCAGGCTGCCGACCTGGAACCTATCCCCTGATCGCAGAAGCGGAAGAAGAACTCCAAAACAGGTAAACATCGCTCTCGCGTCAAGATCATCACAACCTGTACCTGCAACTGGTAGTGTAGTAATCTGTGAGCCACGAGGACTCAGCAATCCCATCACCATGGGTATCAAGACTAGCAAAGCTTAATGGGAAAGGAAGGGATAAAGTGGTGAGGTTGCAGCAGCGGCTAAGCATATATGGTGGCTAACATACGCAAATGAGAGCGAGAAGAGAAACAAAGGAACGGTCGTCAACTAGTAATGATCAAGAAGTGATCCCAATCTCCTACTTACGCCGACATAACCCGAAACCGTGTTCTCCTCTCGATCAACCCCGAAAAGAGACACTCTCACGGTTACGCATACCGGTTGGTGTATTTTAGAAGAGTTTGCTTCAAGTTTACTACAACCGGATATCAACAAATTCCCATCTGCCACATAACCGCGGGCACGGCTCTCGAAAGCTTATACCCTGCAGGGGTGTCCCAACTTAGCCCATGATAAGCTCTTGCGATCAACGAAGGATGTTCCTTCTCCCCGGGAAGACCCGATCAGTCTCGGAATCCCGGCTACAAGACATTTCGACAGCAATAAAACAAGACCAGCAAGACTTCCCGGCGTGCCGACACCCTGATAGTAGCCGCGCGTATCTCGTCTCAGGCCACGACCGGATGAGCAGTACGTACGGCAACCGACGATACCCCAAGTTGCCTAGGGGCGGCACCGCAAGTGGCTCTGGTTTGGACCAACACTTAGACAAGCATTGGCCCGGGGGGCTGAATAAAGATGACACTTTTGTTAATTACTCTCAAGGGAATATAGGTGGTGGTGAAGCAAATGGTAAAACCAATGTTGGGCCTTGCTGGAGGAGTCTTATTCAAAGCGAACTGTCAAGGGGGTCCCATAAATCACCCGACCGCGTTAGGGACGCAAAATCCGGGAACATAATACCGATATGACGGAAACTAGGGCGGCAAGAGTGGAACAAAACACCAGGCATAAGGCCGAGCCTTCCACCCTTTACCAAGTATATAGATGCATTAATAATATAAGGAATATTGTGATATCCCAACAAGTAAACATGTTCCAACAAGGAACAACATCTCCATGTTCCAACAAGGAACAAACTTCATCTTCACCTGCAACTAACAATGCTATAAGAGGGGCTGAGCAAAGCGGTAACATAGCCAAACAACGGTTTGCTAGGAAGGGTGCAAAAGGTTAGAGGCTGACATGACAATTTGGGATGGCTTGATAAACAGGTAATAGGTAGCGCAGCATAGCGATAGAACGAAGCAACTAGCATAGAAATGATAGTAATGAGATCCAAGGTGACGGTCATCTTGCCTGAAATCCCGCAAGGAAGAAGAACGAGTCCATGAAGAAGACGAACGGATGAAGCCGAACCAAGCGTAGACGAACGAATCCTCCACGATCGCAACGAAAGCGGGAACTATCGAGAAGAAGCACACAACAAAGTAAACACACCACACATGAACATGACAAGATGCACAACAAGCATGATGCATGACAAAGCTACATGAAGCTACTCATGGCAAGATATGATGCAAACAAGAGCAACACATCAAGGCAAGTTTAAATGAGGCCTAAACAACATAGAACAATTCCGGTAAGTCCTCATATGCATATTTCGAAATTGGTCCAGATCTGAATAACTTTATGTTCAAGTTGTTAAACAGCAATTTAAAATGCACCAAGATGATCTACACGAAATTCTAGTCAAGTTACATATAAAGTTCATTAGATTTGGAGCTACGGCCTAGAAGATATGAGCAAAACAAGTTGAACATGGCATTGATGCAAAATGCATACAAACATCAAGCAAACACCTCAAAACAAGGATGCAGCATGATAATATGAAGCTACATGCAATTCTAAGCAAGTTCCATATAGAGCACACTCAAAACGGAGCAACGGTTCAACACATACACATGAAACAAGTCATAACAATCTGTCCAAAACAGCAACTAGGCATATTGCAAGCATCAAAACAACAAGCTACAGCTTCCGAACGTAATAATAAAAGGCATGGGCATAATGTACAGGTAAAGCATAACAAAACAAGCACACTGAGCTATCTCCAGAAATCACTAGAACATACTCAAAAAGACATGGCAAGATTGCAAATAATAACAGTTTCAGACTTTAGCAGAAATAACATCAGGTTACAATATTTAGAGCTATCAAACAACATGCTACAAGAACTTATCATGGAAAACAAAGGCATGGAATGAATCTACTAATTGCATAGAACAAAAGTCCCTTAGTGACCATGAGCTAAAAAGGATCAGAAAATATGATGGCACCCATGTAAACATGGCAAGTTATATTACAGATTCATACATGGCAGGAACAACAATAAGTAGGCATGTTGGTGAGCTTGAACCACTCACCACAGAGCAATACATGGCATGGCAAGGAAACTCACAGTAAGAAGGCATGCATAGAAGCTATACATGGCAAGAACAACATCATAACATACACGGATGAACTACAACAACCTTGGCAAAATTGAATAACATGTGAACAATCTGCCAGGAAACATTTTATAGCAAACGTAGAGCTCGGTTGACTTAAGCTATGGCACTCCATAATTGCAAACAAGGGCATGGATGGATAAAGAAAAACCATATGTTCAAAACATCCTTACTGAAGTATCTCAAAATAAGCATGGATCTCTCGGTAGCATCAAGTTAACATGGCATAAAAATATCAAGAAAAGCAGGGGCTGAAATCAGCAACATCATGAAGCCTAGTTTGCATGCTTGTGCTAGTCACCACAGAGATCAAAAAAGTACATGGCATACACCCCTGTAAATATGGCATGGCATATTACAAAACACATGTAGGACTCAAGTCCATAGGATGCACACATCAATCATGGCAAAAATGACAAAAGTGCATTTCTGATAAGAATCTGAAACTAACATCACATAGCACTCTTCTAACAGCATTTCTGGCATCAAGATGAGCTCAAATGTAAATGATTCAATGGAAAGAAATGATCTACTCTTCGGGTCAAACAATTTGACATATTACACGCATGAAACGGAGCAATATGCAGAGAGTTGTGTCATGATGAATATGGCAAATAATGTGCAAAATCTTGGGACTGGAAATATCGGGGTCAACCTCAGATCTAGGGTTGCACGGAACCCGAGGCGTGGCTGGAGATGCTCACGGAGTTTGCCACCGGAGAGGAGGGGATGGGGTCGGCGTGGCCGGGAGGGCGCCAAGGGTCGATGGAGCCGGGCGGCGCCGCGAGGGGAGGAGGCGGCCGCTGGTCCGGCGAGGGGAAGGCGGCACCGGGCGCACGGGACATGTGCAAAGGCGGCCGAGGGCGCGGAGGCTCCAGCGTTGAGGGCGGGGTCGCCGGGCGAGGGGCGCGCTGGCGGGAGGCGCCCGCGCTGGCGGCCGAGGCGCTGGGCCGGGCGGGCGCGGAGTGGCGAGGCGGCGACGGCGGCGCTGGGTTGGGCGCGGAGGCCGTGGCGGGCGACGGGGTTTCGGCAGGGCGCCGACCAGCGGAGGCGGCGGGCCGGGCGGCGAGGGACCGGGCGGCGAAGGCGGCGGGCGGGCGCGGCTGGTTTCGGCGGGGCCAAGGCCGCGGGCGGCGGGCGGCGGAGAGAGAGGGCGCGGCGAGGGCGACGTGGCGCGATGCCATCGACCGAGCGGCGGCGGGTGACGTGGCGCCGTATGATTGGCTGGGGTGACGTGGAGGCGGCGGCGGACGCGTCCGGGCGGCGCGGACACGACGTGACGCGGGAGGAGCGGGGCTAGGGTTTGATCTGCGCGAAAATCCGGGGGGAGCACATATTTATAGGCATAGGGAGCTAGGAGACTCCAAATGAGGTGCAGTTTTCGGCCACGCGATCGTGATCGAACGACCGAGAGCATGGAGGGGAGTTTGCTGGGTTTTGGGCCACTTTGGAGTGGGTGTTGGGCTGCAACAAAAGAGGCTTTTGCGGTTACCCGGTTAACCGTTGAAGTACCAAACGACCTCCAAATGGCACGAAACTTGACAGGCGGTCTACTGGTGCTATACCAAGGCCGCTTGGCAAACCTCGGTCCATTCTGAGAACGTTTAATACCCACACACGAAAATATCTAAAAGAGGACGCCGGGAGACATAGGAGTGCCGGATTGCAAAACGGACAACGGGGAAAAAGCTAGGATGCATGAGACGAACACATATGCAAAAGAAATGCACATGATGACATGATAAAAATGCAGATGATGACATGGCAAAGAGAGACACGCAAGCACATGGCATGGCAAAGACGGCAAATAACTGGCGGACACTTGGCGCATCGAATCCGGGGCGTTACAACACTCCTCCACTAACAAGAGATCTCGTCCCGAGATCTTAGGACCGAGACGGAAGGGAAAAAGGGATGAGGTGAAACAAGAACTCCAGAGAAGAAGCAAAGAATCGAGAGCACTCGAGAAGAAGAGAGGAACGACGAGAATGACGAGAATCAAAAGCTCACGGAAATTAGATAGACTATGAAACCACTCGTCCTAACCGGAGTGGTTAGAATGAGAAAAGAAACGAATAGGACTGAAAGGATTTAGGAAACACTCCGGCTAAAACATGGAGGAATAGAACACGAGCTAGAGAGGATGGAACGATACTTGATGAAGACATGACACAAAACCTCCGGAAAGAATTAAAAGAGTTGAATGAAATGAACGGAGAAGAAAATGACAACTTGTGCCGCGAATGAAATTGAAAGCATTTTAGAAGAAAGGATTGGACAGAGTTGTTGAGAAAATCAACAACGAAAAGAAATAAGCTTGTTGTGGACTTATAGGTAACATCTCAGGATCATAGAGTGATAACCGGCCACAAACGAAAATGATTGGATCGCTGAGAAGAACGAAGAAACGCAAAACTCCACTTAAAAAGAGTACGGAGAATTAATTGCACTTCAAGACGCGAGAAGAAAAGATACTTGAATTCCCTCGACACGAATCTTGATGAACACTTGAAGAATGAATTAAATCATGAAGAACCACCATGAAGAACTCCTGTGACAAAAGGATGGCGAGATAGAATGAAGGAAGAAAGAATAAGATGAGCCTTGCGATGATTTAGATGGATGTTCGGACGAAATGGCCGAGTAAATTTTGAACCCCGGAGAAGAAAAGATGAGAACGCTTGGAACTAGAATTTATTCATCAAGAACAACTTCGAAGAAAAGATTAATCACTTGAATGAAATAAGAATAAGATTTATTGTATGCTTATCCTTTATCAAATTAAATTGATGACAAGCAATGGATTTTGCATTCTACTTATTCTTCTTGAAAAAAAAAGGATTGAGAAAGGATAGCACAAAACTTGAGAAAGTCTTCATGAACCACCGGTAGAATTGGAAGAAGGAATGGATTAAAATGATAATCAAGGAAAAAAAGAATCTTGAACGAGCCACCGTAAGAATTTGAAAATGACCGACGAAGAGAATGATTCACCGGACAGAATTAGAAAAGCACAAAGATACTTGAGGGAATTTAGATACCAGAGAATGAAGAGATCATGAACTGATTGATTTAATGCTTGAGCGAAGCAATCGGAAGAATATTGAGACGAACGGAAGGGGCACGGATATAGAATAATTGGAGAACGACTTAGAAAACTTGGAACGAAGAAATCTTCCGAAAAGATGGCCTCCGGATGATTGAGACGGAAAGTAACTCCTGAAATACTCCGGATGGATGAAAAGAATTGCACAACTGGAAACAAATTGATAGGATAACATCGAGCTAGCACCACAAATCTCCGGGAGAACGGACAAGATTTAGGGAAAACTTTACTTCGGTCTTCAAGGACGATGATAAACACCACCAAAATTACCGAGATACTCCGGTAGAATGAAAAACAGAGAGGTTGAGCCAACAATGAAAAGAGTTTGAACGAGATCTTGGAGAAGGCCTGTGACTGATGAAATCCATTCTTACGTCACACTTGAAAAGAATTGAGAATAACTCCGGGGAAATTAGAAGAGTCAGGTAAGATCCTGGGAAAAGACATGTGGGTTAGGGCCCACTAAAAGACAACACCGTTGAAAAAGGATTCTTGAATAGATAGATGATGCACCGGAACAATTGAAATATTTGAATGAGGTGACAACCTCGAGTTAATTCAAACATAGACGAATCTCCTGATATGTCTTCCGAACTCCGGAATGATAAACTGGCGAGAGGCGAACGAGCAAAGGGAAATATTTGAGCTGAGGGAAAGAATATCATCAACACCGAAAATTGGAATTGAATCCACCGGAAAAGAAACAGAGATGAAGAATGTCGAACAAAACGAGAATTCACCAGTTGAAACAATTGACTAAAGACTGAAGGGGTTCCACACGAATGGAATTGATGGTCGGAAGAAACTCGAACTCCGGGAATAATAGGGTGGGAGGGTGGGAAAAACAAAGGCAACTTGGAAGGGGGAATCGATGAATATCTTGAAGAGAAAACACCAGTTGAAATGATTGAGGAGAGAGAGCAAAGACTTCACACGAGTAGGATGGATACTCGATTACGGACTCCGGTTTCAAGAAGAAGAAGGGTGGGCGGTGGGAAAAACAAGGACAACTTCGGACAGGGAAAACAACGTCGAGAGAGAAAAAAAACTGACGACTGAACTTGCAAAAGACAACGAGGTTTGAGTCAACTTGACGAGAGATGCACCGGATCAGAAGAGCTGAGGAACAACGATCGGAAAACCAACTGCGTGAACCTAAAGAAAATTTTGAAGGGGAAAAGAAGTGATTCAAAACACCTACGTCAAGATTTCTTAACAGAGCGACGAAGGGGCTGAGGAGTAAAAAGAATTCCTACTCTCCGTTATAACTAGACTCTGAAAATAGTTTTCTTCTAGACTCCACAACGGCCAAACTACACGACCAAACAAGGGGGCTCCTAGGGTCGGTCGAGGCTCTGATACCAACTTATCACGCCCAATATGCGACCCTATCCAAAAGGAACTCGAAGGTCCCACCAAGGATAGACCCGCATATTGAAACGCTTTTGCAAGGTGGATATCATTACATCAACATTACATAATAGTGGGGATACATACAAAAGGCACAAATGCCACAAGAATACAACAACATCATATACAATATCAACATCTGGCTACGGATGAAACATAAACAGAACCTCAAACGACATCCACCTCTGCTAGCCCAGTGCTGCCGACCGAACCTATCCCCGATCAAGAAGCGGAAGAAGAACTCCAAAACAGGTAAACATCGCTCTCGCCAAGATCATCACAACCTGTACCTGCAATCGGTGGTGTAGTAATCTGTGAGCCACGAGGACTCAGCAATCCCATTACCATGGGTATCAAGACTAGCAAAGCTTAATGGGAAAGGAAGGGATAAAGTGGTGAGGTTGCAGCAGCTGACTAAGCATATATGGTGGCTAACATACGAAAATGAGAGCGAGAAGAGAAACAAAGGAACGGTCGTCAACTAGTAATGATCAAGAAGTGATCCTGAACTCCTACTTACGCCGACATAACCCGTAAACCGTGTTCTCCTCTCGATCAACCCGAAAAGAGACACTCACGATTACGCACACGGTTGGTGTATTTTAGAAGAGTTTGCTTCAAGTTTACTACAACCGGATATCAACAAATTCCCATCTCGCCACATAACCGCGGCACGACTCTCGAAGTTTATACCCTGCAGGGGTGTCCCAACTTAGCCCATGATAAGCTCTCGCGATCAACGAAGGATATTCCTTCTCCCGGAAGACCCGATCAGTCTCGGAATCCGGCTACAAGACATTTCGACAAAGAATAAAACAAGACCAGCAAGACCTCCGGCGTGCCGACACCTCGATAGTAGCCACAGATCTCGTCTCGTGCCACGACCGGATGAGCAAGACGTGACGGCAACCGACGATACCCCAAGTTGCCTAGGGCGGCGCCGCAAGTGGCTTCTGGTTTGGACCAACACTTAGACAAGCATTGGCCCGGGGCTGAATAAAGATGACCCTTGGGTTAATTACTCCCAAGGGAAAATAGGTGGTGGTGAAGCAAATGGTAAAACCAATGTTGGGCCTTCTTTGGAGGAGTCTTATTCAAAGTGAATCGTCAAGGGGTCCCATAAATCACCCGACCGCGTTAGGGACATAAAATCCGGGAACATAATACCGATATGACGGAAACTAGGGCGGCAAGAGTGGAACAAAACACCAGGCATAAGGCCGAGCCTTCCACCCTTTACCAAGTATATAGATGCATTAATAATATAAGGAATATTGTGATATCCCAACAAGTAAACATGTTCCAACAAGGAACAACATCTCCATGTTCTAACAAGGAACAAACTTCATCTTCACCTGCAACTAACAACGCTATAAGAGTGGCTAAGCAAAGCGGTAACATAGCCAAACAACGGTTTGCTAGGAAGGGTGCAAAAGGTTAGAGGCTGACATGGCAATTTGGGATGGCTTGATAAACAGGTAATAGGTAGCGCAACATAGCGATAGAACGAAGCAACTAGCATAGCAATGATAGTAATGAGATCCAAGGTGACGGTCATCTTGCCTGAAATCACGCAAGGAAGAAGAACGAGTCCATGAAGAAGACGAGCGGATGAAGCCGAACCAAGCGTAGACGAACGAATCCTCACGATCGCAACGAAACGGGAACTATCGAGAAAAAGCACACAACAAAGTAAACACACCACACATGAACATGACAAGATGCACAACAAGCATGATGCATGACAAAGCTACATGAAGCTACTCATGGCAAGATATGATGCAAACAAGAGCAACACATCAAGGCAAGTTTAAATGAGGCCGGAAACAACATAGAACAATTCCGGTAAGTCCTCATATGCATATTTCGAAATTGGTCCAGATCTGAATAACTTTATGTTCAAGTTGTTAAACAGCAATTTAAAATGCACCAAGATGATCTACACGAAATTCTAGTCAAGTTACATATAAAGTTCATTAGATTTGGAGCTACGGCCTAGAAGATATGAGCAAAACAAGTTGAACATGGCATTGATGCAAAATGCATACAAACATCAAGCAAACACCTCAAAACAAGGATGCAACATAATAATATGAAGCTACATGCAATTCTAAGCAAGTTTCATATAGAGCACACATAAAACGGAGCAACGGTTCAACACATACACATGAAACAAGTCATAACAACAATCTGTCCAAAACAGCAACTAGGCATATTGCAAGCATCAAAACAACAAGCTACAGCATCCGAACGTAACAAAAAAGGCATAGGCATGATGTACAGGTAAAGCATAACAAAACATGAACACTGAGCTATCTCCAGAAATCACTAGAACATACTCAAAAAGACATGGCAAGATTGCAAATAATAACAGTTTCAGACTTTAGCAGAAATAACATCAGGTTACAAAGTTTAGAGCTATCAAACAACATGCTACAAGAACTTATCATGAAAAACAAAGGCATGTAATGAATCTACTAATTACATAGAACAAAAGTCCCTTACTGACCATGAGCCAAAAAGGATCAGAAAATAGGATGGCACCCATGTAAACATGGCAAGTTATATTACAGATTCAGACATGGCAGGAACAACAATAAGTAGGTATGTTGGTGAGCTTGAACCACTCACCACAGAGCAATACATGGCATGGCGAGGCGACTCACAGTAAGAAGGTAGGGCATAGAAGCTATACATGGCAAGAACAACGTCATAGCATACATGGATCAACTACAACAACCTTGGCAAAATTGAATAACATGTGAACAATCTGCCAGGAAACATTTTATAGCAAAAGTAGAGCTCGATTGACTCAAACTATGGCACTCCATAATTGCAAACAAGGGCATGGATGAATAGAGAAAAACCATATGTTCAAAACATCCTTACTGAAGTATCTCAAAATAAGCATGGATATCTCGGTAGCATCAAGTTAACATGGCATAAAAATATCAGCAAAACAGGGGCTGAAATCAGCAACATCATGAAGCCTTGTTTGCATGCTTGTGCTAGTCACCACAAAGATCAAAAAAGTACATGGAATACACCCCTGTAAATATGGCATGACATATTACAAAACACATGTAGGACTTAAGTCCATAGGATGCACACATCAATCATGGCAAAAATGACAAAAGTGCATGTTCTGATAAGAATCTGAAACTAACATCACATAGCACTCTTCTAACAGCATTTCGGGCATCAAGATGAGCTCAAATGTAAATGATTCAATGGAATGAAATGATCTACTCTGCCGGGCGAACAATTTGACATATTAAACGCATGAAATGGAGCAATATGCAGAGAGTTATGGCATGGTGAATATGGCAAATAATGTGCAAAATCTTGGGACAGGAAATATCGGGGTCAACCTCAGATCTAGGGTTGCACGGAACCCGAGGCGTGGCTGGAGATGCTCGCCGGAGTTTGCCACCGGAGAGGAGGGAGATGGGGTCGGCGTGGCCGGGGAGGGCGCCGGCGGGGTCGATGGAGCCGGGACGGCGCCATGTAGGGGAGTGAGGCGGCGGCCATGGGTCCGGCGAGGGAAGCGCGGCACCGGGCGCGCGGGACATGCGCAGCGGCCGAGGGCGCTGGAGGCTCCGACGTTGAGGGCGGGCTCACGGGCAGGGCGCGCTGGCGGGAGGCGCCCTGCGGCGGCCGAGGCGCAGGGTCGGCGGGCGCGGAGCCGGGCGGAGGCGGCGGACGCGGCGACGTGGGTTACGGGAGGCCGGGCGGCGGCGGGGTTTCGGCAGGGCGCTGCCGCGGGCGGAGGCGGCGGGCCGGGCGGCGTAGGGACTGGCGGCGGGCGGGCGGCGGCGGGCGCTGGCTGGCTCGCTGGCCAAGCTGGCGGAAGCCGGGCGGCGGCGGAGGAGAGAGAGGGCGCGGGCGAGGGCGACGTGGCGCGATGCCACTGGCCGGGAGCGGCGGCGGGGTGACGTGGCGCTGTACGATTGGCTGGGGCGACGTGGACACGTCCGGTGACGCGGGAGGAGCGGGGCGAGGGTTTGATCTGCGCGAAAATCCGGGGGGAGCACATATTTATAGGCATAGGGAGCTAGGAGACTCCAAATGAGGTGCGGTTTTCGGCCACGCGATCGTGATCGAACGACCGAGAGCATGGAGGGGAGTTTGCTGGGTTTTGGCCACTTTGGAGGGGGTGTTGGGCTGCAACAAAAGAGGCTTTTGCGGTTACCCGGTTAACCGTTGGAGTACCAAACGACCTCCAAATGGCACGAAACTTGACAGGCGGTCTACCGGTGCTATACCAAGGCCGCTTGGCAAACCTCGGTCCATTCCGAAAACGTTTAATACCCACACACGAAAATAGGTAAAAGAGGACGCCGGGAGACATAGGAGTGCCGGATTGCAAAACGGACAACGGGGAAAAAGCTCGGATGCATGAGACGAACACGTATGCAAAAGAAATGCACATGATGACATGATAAAAATGCAGATGATGACATGGCAAAGAGAGACACGCAAGCACATGACATGGCAAAGACGGCGAATAACTGGCGGACACCTGGTGCATCGATTCCGGGGCGTTACATCGGCGCCCAATCGGATTCGATAGGCATGGGCGCAGGCGGTTCGGAGTCCGTGGCCGGAGATGAATCCAGTGGTTCGGGGTCACGGCTCTCGTGAGGGGTAAGGTCAGTATCTGGCTCTATCGCCACTGAGAGTGCGGCCTCCAAGGCGGGGTCTATCCGCCCGTCCTCGGATGGCGCAATCTGCTCCGGATTGAAGGCCAGAGTAATTGCTGGCGTGATCTCCCGAACACTATCCGAGCGTAGCCACATCATGCTCGTCGTGATCGTACGACACACCTGGCATGGGCTCGAATCCGTTGAAGATCAAGTCTCCGCGGATATCGGCAGTGTAATTCAAGTTTCCAAACCTGACCTGGTGGCCAGGGGCGTAGCTCTCGATCTGCTCCAGATGGAGTTGGCCCGCAGTGCGAAGCCGCCAAATATAAAGATCTGTCCGGGGAGGAAGACCTCACCCTGGACAGCATCATTACCGATGATCGAAGGCGCCATCAAGCCTTACGGTGACGACACAGTGGAACTCTCAATGAAAGCACCAATGTCGGTGTCAAAACCGGCGGATCTCGGGTAGGGGGTCCCAAACTGTGCGTCTAAGGCGGATGATAACAGGAGGCAGGGGACACTATGTTTACCCAGGTTCGGGCCCTCTCGATGGAGGTAATACCCTACTTCCTGCTTGATTGATCTTGATGATATGAGTATTACAAGAGTTGATCTACCACGAGATCGTAGAGGCTAAACCCTAGAAGCTAGCCTATGGTATGATTGTTGTTGTCCTATGGACTAAACCCTCCGGTTTGTATAGACACCAGATGGGGCTAGGGTTACACAGAGTCACCCGTATCGCCAAGCTTGCCTTCCACGCCAAAGAGAGTCCCATCCGGACACGGGACGAAGTCTTCAATCTTGTATTTTCATAGTCCAACAGTCCGGCCAAAGGATATAGTCTGGCTGTCCGGCTACCCCCTAATCCAGGACTCCCTCAGCATCCCTCTCACTCGGGGGCTTAGCCGCGAACCAGCTTTCGCCTAAGTTAAAAAAACACTCTGAGTGAAGAGCGTCCCTCTCACCCGGGGGCTTAGCTGCGAACCAGCTTTCGCCTATGTTAGAAAACCACTCTGAGTGAAGAGTGTCCCTATCACTCGTGGGCTTAGCTGCGAACCAGATTTTGCCTAAGTTAAACCAGTCCGAGTGAAGAGCGTCCCTCTCACTCGGGGGCTTAGCTGCGAACCAGCTTTCGCCTAAGTTAAAAAATCACTCCGAGTGAAGAGTGTCCCTCTCACTCGGGGGCTTAGCTGCAAACCAGCTTTCGCCTAAGTTAAAAACCACTCCGAGTGAAGTGCGCCCCTCTCACTCAGGGGCTTAGTGGCGAACTAGTTCTCGCGTAAGTTAAAAATAACTCCGAGTGAACACCATCCCTCTCACTTAGGGGCTTAGCTGTGAACCAGCTTTCGCCTAAGTTAAAAACTACTCGGAGTGAAGAGCGTCCCTCTCACTCGGCGGCTTAGCTGCGAACTAGTTCTCACCTAAGTTAAAAACCACTCCGTGTGAAGAGCATCCCTCTCACTCGGTGGCTTAGCTGCGAACCAACTTTTGCCTAAGTTAAAAAACTACTCCGAGTGAAGAGCGTCCCTCTCACTCGGGGGCTTTGCTGCGAACCAGCTTTCGCCTAAGTTAAAAAAACCACTCCGAGTGAAGAGTGTCCCGCTCACTCAGGGGCTTAGCTGCGAACCAGCTTACGCCTAAGTTAAAAACTACTCCGAGTGAAGAGCATCCACTACTGCAGGATGCTGCTAACGCGACACTATGATCAGAGACCCTTTGACGAAACTATGTCCGATGCATTAATCGCAAACATTGATGTAAAAAACCGTCAAAAAAGATGCAAGACATTTGTGATGAAGGATACATTAAACATGGTTCAAATTTTAGTTGTGTGTGTGATGCGGGGCATATGGTTGATCCATACGAACTGTTTGCGATGAGACAGAACAACAGAAACGGGCAGCCAGATCAAGGTGCATGCGATATACGGCATATAGTTCACCCCAATGAACTGTTTGTGATGAGGCGGAACAATAGAAACGGTCAGCCAGATGAAGGTGTGTGCGATTCAGGGCATACACTTCAGATGGATGAACTATTTGCGATTAGGCAACAGAAAAGAAATGATCAGCCAGATCAAGGTGTCTGCGATTGACAGCATACACTTGACACGGATGAACTGTTTGCGGTTAGCCACAACAAACATAAACAGTTAGACAGATCAACGTGTGTGCGCTAGACGGGCACACATTCTAATAAAAACAAGTGTGCACGATGGTAATAACGAGCGCGCACGGTTGATGGAACAAGACGTGTGCTGACATCGCCTATTGCGGTGCACCCTATAGTGCAAACGCCACGTACGCGGTCGAGAACGCGTGCCCACGTTAGGCCGTTCGGGAATAGTGCCGCACTTAGAAATTATGGAACCATCAATAAATTTTGAGCCTGCGTCCCGTCACATTCCAAATTACTACCATGCTATATATAATTGCAACCCTATTCACACCGATCAGAACCTAAACGGTTTCCCACTTAGGAGCGTATTAGTACTCGGTTATAAATACTACCTACTCCAAGATGACTGCACATTCCTCCTCAACTCCTCATCCACAAAAACAAACAAGTCATTCATTGTCATTCCCTTGTGTCTGCCATGGCCCGCATGAGTTCTAGGTCGAGAGATTACTACCAGGGAGAGGCGAGCATGTAAGCGGAAGCACGAGAGATGTCCCGCTCGCTGCGAAAGCAGCCGACATGTCCTGCCGTGCTGCTGTAGCAGCACAGAGGTGCCGCCGCGCTGCCAAAGCATCACAGAGGTCCCGCCGCGCCATCGATGCAGCAGACTGGTCTGACCGTGTAGCAAAAGCAGCAGATGTCCCACCGCACCGCGAATGCAGCAGAGATGTCCTCTTGCATCGCGGTGGCCTAAGAAAATGTCTCTCGGGCAGGCGAGGACTCTCACAGGCGCATGCGTGCTATGCTCGATGACCTGATGGGTCGTGTCGGTGTACTAGAGTAGGGGTACCCTAGTATCCCGTACTCGTGCACGGACAGTTGCAGCACCCCGCGGTAGGGCTTGCCTGGTCACCGCCAAGATCCTCCGTGGCTCCTTTGGAGCCATTCAAGAACAAAGTATTTGACTAAGAAGACAAGGCCCCGGCAAGAGGAGCTTGCCAGAAGGCCATTTAAGGCATGAAGACGACAAGGCCCGGCAAGAGGAGCTTGCCGAAGGCTCGAGCGCCGACAAGCCTCCGGACACGACAAGGATTCGGCGCGGCAAGCAACCTCTCTCCATCTCCGCCTCCAGCTCATCCAACAACGTGTCGCCATGGGACCATTCCATGCGCTGCAGCGTGTCAAGAGGCTGTGCAGCCGGCGGAGAGCAGCGATAAGCGGCGCCGACAAGCTTGCCATCGTGGCGAAGCGGTGGCGCACTGACGGTCTCTGTAATCGCTTTGTTTGGGCGACACCGGGCATTTATTGCTTTTGTCCCTTGCCGTCGAGTTAGGTATTTTGCATCAGACACCTTTGTTCAAGTAGGTGTACCAACTTCTGTTGTACATTTGTACCCTCGCCTATGTTGCCACCTGTCGGAGACCCTTGAGCATATAAAAGGAGGCCCGTGTGCAGCGTAGGGAGGGTCAGTTCATTTGACTCACTCGAGACCAGATACGCCACGCTTAGGTTTTGTAGCTTGCATCGCTCCCTAGCAAGAACGAGTAATACATCAAACAAGCAGCAGTAGGAGTTTTATCTCTCCGGAGAGCTCGGCTGGGTAAACTGCTCGTGTGCCTCGCCTCGATCCGCTCTTCGTGCGATCTCCGCCCCCTCCGAACCACAAGGGGCCTGGTCCACCGCCCCATAGGTGTTCGTGGGTACGATCAGCCTCCCCGACATCTTTGGCGCGCCAGGTAGGGGGCGTCGAGGCCGTGTGAATCTGATCCGACGTTCACACGAGCAGCGTCCTCAACATCTTCCTCAACATGCCACCGAAGAAGAAGGCTTGGCGGCAGAGCCGTTCGCTGCCGTACCCACCCTCACCGCAGCAAGCGGGTGGTGGGGCGGACACCGGCGGAGGAACGGGCGCCCGACGAAGGTGTTCGCGATGTTGCCAAGTCCAAGGACAAGGCCCGCAAACCTCGGCGTCCGGCGCATCCCCCGCGCCCATCTCAAGAGACGCGGGACCAACAACGCCATGGCGTTCACAATGCCATACGCTCGCTGGATCGAGACCCTCAAGACCAGCATGCGCGCCAACATGCCGCACGAGTGAGATACGGTCGCTGGGCGGGTGCTGCTCCTTCTAACATAGTTAGAAGTCCGAGCATATCCCGCTCCTCGCACCGTTCGCCAATGCCACCCACTACTCAGCTCAGCTGCTCCTCGACTACCCTCCAACGGCCGACAAGGTCGACGAGTGGAGGGCCACTATCCAGAGCCTCATCGGCTTTGCCAACGGCGACGCCCCGCGGCAACCAACGCCGTCATTGCCGCGACAAGACGACAAGGCACGAGCCGGTGGCGACGAGACTGTCGGAGGTGCAACTACCATGCACTCTCCGCCCCGAAGGGCAATATCGCCGACGCACCGGATCCACCTCGACAGCGACTCCACCGCGTCGTCGGATCCGCGAGCTCGCCGCGATCAGCGCCAAGTTCTTCATGAACGACAACAAGAGGACGCCGACCGTGACGAAGCGCCGGGAGAGAAGCGCGACGTCGGTCCGACCCGCCGCTGGGCCTACTGTTGACATGCGCGCGCCCGGAGGAGCCAGCGACTTGCCGTGACGCGGTAGGTTGCCCTGCGTTCACTGCGTGAGCTGCGGCAAGTCCGATGGCCCAGCCAAAAACTTCAAACCAGATGTGCGGAGAAGTATGATGGCAGGATGCATCCGTCGGAGTTCCTCAAAGCATCTACACCATTGCGGTGCGAGCTGCGGGGGCGGGACGACAAGATCCTCGCCAACTACTTCCGCTTCGTGCTCAAGCCCAATGTCAGATCTTGGCTCATGCACTTGCCGGACAGCTCCATATCCTCTTGGGCAGATCTATGCCATCAGTTTGTTGGCGCCTTCACAGGTGGCCACAAACCTCATGGCCAAGAGAGTGACCTACATTTGCTCGCCCAGAAGGAAGGAGAGTCCCTGTGCAAGTTTATTCAGAGATTCAGCCGTGTGCACTACAACATCCCAGATTTCCACCCTGCCGCGGTGATCAGCGCATTTCATCAGAACGTGCGGAACCGCAAGATGAGGGAGGAGATGGCGATGTGCAAAGTCAAGGACGTCAGTGAGCTGTACGCCTTTGGCCACAAGTGTGCACGCTACCGAGGAAGGGAGGAGACTCCCAGGAGAGAATGCAGAAGCAGGATCTGACAGTGAGGAGACCACCCCGGCGAAGAAGGGCCGGCGGCGGGGCAACAGGAAGAAGAAAGGTAGACAAGTGCTAGCTGTTGAGCAGTCCGGCAACGGAGGTGGCGACAAGAACGCCAAGGCTGGTGGCTCCAGTAAGGAGGTTGCACGACACCCACCACCGATCTGTGGCAGCCGCCGACAAGCAAGACGGCTCGCAAGCAAGATCTTGCAAGATCCACCACACCAAGGGCCACGACCTCCGTGAGCTGCAAGAAGGTCGAGCAGCTTGTCGAATAGCGTAGGGCTGAGTACGAGCGGCGCGACAAGGAGAAGGCCCAGGAAGGTGCCGGGGAGCAGGCAAGAAACGCCCCGGCCGGGAGGACGCCTTGCGGCAAAGCCAAACAGCGGCAAGGAGACAGACCTCCCGCGGCGCGACAAGGATGAAGATGATGACGACGACGAAGATATGGAAGACGACGACGCCCGATGAGCAGGAGTTTCGAAAACCACAGAGGTCCTCTGCGTTGACGGAGGTGCTTCCCTGCATACCTCCCACCGCCAACTCAAGCAATGGATGCGGGAGGTCAATGCAGCGGAACCATCCGTAGAGTCATGCAAGCCTCTGAAGTGGTCCAGCACGCCTATCGTCTTTGATATTGAGGACCACCCTGATCGCATAACTGCGGTCGGGTGCTTGCCGATGTTGGTCTCACCAACCATCCGCAACCTCAAGGTCACCAAGATGCTAGTTGACGGCGGGGCCGACTTGAATCTGATCTCCTCCGCGGTGCTCCAAAGCTTCAAATCCTCGACAGCGGCTCGAAGAGACTGGCACCTTCAAGGAATCAATCCGGGAAGGAGCAAGTCGAAGGGAAGATTACGCTGCCGGTAACATTTGGCAGCGAAGCTGAACTTTAGGACTGAGAGGGTCACATTCGACGTTGCCGATTTCCCATTGCCTTACAATGGGATACTTGGCCGCCCAAAGACTCGCCAAGTTCATGGCAGCCTCTCACTACGCCTACAATTTACTCAAGATGCCAGGCCCGATAAGCGTCATCTCCGTCCATGGCGACAAGAAGGATGCCCTTATTTGTGCCGACAAAATCTACCGGGATGCAGCAACCGCGACAGATTGCCAAACACTTGCCGCTGAACCTCCCGGGGGGAAGAAGACAAAGTCCAAGTCCAGCAAGAGCTCTGATGCCCACTCCGGCAAGCGCACCTCTTCGGAGTGCTGCGCTACCGTCGAGGACGCACCATCAAGCTCCACCGGCAAGTGCAAGAAGAAGATGGTAGCTCCGCCAAAGAACAAGAAGGTGCCCGCCAAGGAGGGACGGCACTGGTGGTACCTTCACCATCGATTGCCTCTCTCGACCCTAAATAGGAAGGCGCGCTCGTTGCTTTCCTCATGGCGAATGTCGACGTGTTTGCATGGCAACCGTCGACATCCCCGGTGTTCCCAGGAAAGTGATTGAGCACCGCTGGCCGTTTGTCCTCATCGCGCGCCCATCAAGCAAAAAGTCGAAGCAAGCGGTGGAGCGCCAAGAATTCATAGCGTAAGAGATCAAGAAAGCTGGAAGCAGCAGGCCTTGTCGAGGAGTGCTCCATCCTACGTGGTTGGCCAATCCTGTAGTCGCGCCAAAGCAAATGGAAAATGGAGACTTTGTATTGACTTCACGGATGTTAATAAAGCTTGTCCCAAAGATCCATTTCCCTTAACGCGCATCGACTGCATTGTTGACTCCACGGCTGGATGTGATTTGCTTTCGTTTCTTGATGCATACTCAGATACCATCAGATCTTCATGGCTGAAGAAGATGAGGAGAAGACCGCATTCATTACACCATGTGGCACATACCGTTTCATACGGATGCCTTCGGTTTGAAGAATGCTGGTTCAACGCTTGCAAGGGTAGTCCATGACGCTTTTGAGCCGCAAATGCATAGAAATGTAGAAGCCTACATGGATGACATAGTGGTCAAAAGCAAGGACAAAGCAACTCTGGTTCAAGATTTGGGCGAGTCCTTTGCAAATCTGCGCAAGATCAACCTCAAGCTCAACCCCGAGAAGTCCGTGTTTGGAGTTCCTTCCGGCAAGCTTCTCGGGTTCTTCGTGTCTCAGCGAGGGATTGAAGCCAATCCCGACAAGATCAAGGCCATTGAGCAGATTGAAGCACCAAAGCGCGTCAAGGATGTACGAAGACTTGCCGGTTGCGTAGCTGCTCTCAGCAAGTTTATTTCTAGGTCTGCTGAGCGCGCCCTGCCATTTTTCAAGATTTTGAAAAAGGCAGGACCAATGAAATGGACTCCCGAAGCGGAGGATGCGCTGCGGGACTTAAAGAGATACCTGTCCTCCACTCCAACACTTGTCGCACCTAAACCACAAGAGAAGTTGCTGCTATATATAGCAGCAACCAATCAAGTGGTTAGTGCTGCGTTAGTAGCGGAGCGGGAGGCGGATGACGAGCCAGCTACCACGGCAAACACATCCGGCGACAAGCAGGGGGCTTCGCCGACAAGCTCTGGTCCCGACAAGGACGAATCCGCGCAGACGCATGAACAGATGCAGAAAAGGATGGTGCAGCGCCCAGTTTACTTTGTCAGTTCCCTCCTGCAGGGGGCTAGGTCAAGGTACTCTGGTGTGCAGAAATTTCTTTTCGGCCTCCTCATGGCCTCGAGAAAGCTGCGCCATTACTTCCAAGCACATGAGATCACAGTTGTCACTCGCTTTTCGCTCAAGAGGATACTGCAGAATCCAGAGGCAACAAGCAGGATTGTCGAGTGGGCACTGGAACTGTCAAGCTTTGGTCTCAAGTTTGAAAGCACTTCAACTATCCAAAAGCGAGCATTGGCAGAATTCATAGCGAATGGACGCCAACGCCGGATGAAGAGATTCCGGAGACGAGCATTCCCGTCAAAGAAGCAAGCAAAGAGTGGCTAATGTACTTTGATGGTGCCTTCTCGCTGCAAAGGCGCCCGGTGCCGGGCGTCGCTTATCGCACCCACCGGAGAGCACCTCAAGCACGTAGTCCAGATGCACTTTCCCAAGGAGCAAGCAACAAACAATACCGCAGAGTATGAAGGTTTGCTTGCCGGTCTCAGATCGCAGTGGACCTTGGGATCAAAAAGCTTATTGTCGTGGGCGACTCGCAGCTTGTCGTCCGCCAAGTGAACAAAGATTATCGAGTCCGTTGATGGAAGCCTACGTCGATGAAGTGAGGAAGCTAGAAGAGCACTTTGACGGCCTGCAAATGGAACATGTTCCAAGAGCTCAGAATGATATTGCTGACGGCCTGTCAAAGTGTGCTGCACTTAAGTTGCCTGTGGAACCAGGGATTTTCGTGCTCAAGCTGACTCAACCAACCGTAACACCGTCAATTGGACAGAGCAAGAAGAGGAAGTTGATCTATGGTGACTACTTCCCGTAGAGCTTCCGAAGCCGCCGCCAAGGTCCCCAAGATCGACACCAACAGCCTTTGAGGGGCAGTCTGCTCGACAAGCCCTGTGGTTTGTTTCGTTGAAGCAGACGCTTCCGACAAGTTTTGCTCCGGCAAGCTTGCCGGGGAGCATCAACCTCCGGCTGAGCCGCAGGTTCTTGCCGTAGAAGCTGATGTTCCCGCAGCGGCAGATGTGCCTTTAGTCCTCGTTGTCGAGCCGCAAGCTCCAGCATGGGCGCGGCCGATTGTCCTTTTCCTTCTGACAGAAGAACTTCCCGAAGAACAAGAAGAAGCGGAAAGAGTAGCCCGGCAGTCAAGTATGTACCAGTTTGTCGACGGATACCGCATGTAAGAAGACTCAACGGTGTGAAATTGAAGTGTATTCCCGGGGAAGATGGATGAAGCTGTTGGCGAGAGATACGGAGGCATATGTGGTCACCACATTGGCGCGAGAGCGCTTCTTTGGTAAAGCTTTCCGGCAAGGTTTCTTCTTCCGGGCCGACAGCCCTCCAGGATGCGATCGCACAAGTAACCAAGTGTGAAGCGTGCGGTTCCATTCTAAACAGATACACCAACCAGCTCAGCTCTCGGGCGATCCCTTTATCCTGGCCATTTTCGGTCTGGGGCTCGACATCCTCGGCCCCTTCCCCGAAGCTGTCGGGGCTTTGAGTACTTGTACGTCGCCATCGACAAGTTCACAAAGTGGCCGGAAGTGGAAGCGATGAGGAAGGTGACAAGACAACAAGTCAAGTTCTTCGGTCGATTGTTTGCCGCTTCGGAATCCCTAACAGGATCATCACCGACAACGGCACACAATTTACGAAGTCACACCTTCATGCAAGACGTCCAAGATCTTGGCGCCAAGGTCTGCTTTGCTTCCGTTGCTCACCCGAGAAGCAACGGTCAAGCGAGAGGGCAATGCCGAAGTGCTGCGGGCTCAAGACCGTAACTTTCGACGGGCTGCACAAGTGCGGAAGAAAACTGGATCGAGGAGCTGCCGGTGGTTCTTTGGTCGATCAGACGACGCCAAATCGAGCCACCGCCGGACACCTTTGCTCTAGTCTATGGAGAAGAGGCAGTTCTCCCCACGTAACTCGTGATACGGATCGCCTCGAGTGCTCGCCACGATGAGCTTGAGCAAGAGCAGCTGCGACAAGATGACGCTACTGCTCCTTGAGGAGGATCGCCTTCGAGCCATTTGCGAGCTGCTCGCTACCAGCAAGCTTTGCATCGCTACCATAGCCGCAGTTAGTGCCGGAAGCCTCGAGGAAGGCGACCTTGTTCTTCGGCGCCCCAGTCCGCCAAGAATTCAAACAAGTTGACGCCAAAGTGGGAAGGCCCTTATCGGGTGAAACGAAATCACTAGGCTCGGCGCTGTCATTTAAGACCGAAGATGGCATCCCGGTGAGCAACTCCCGGAACATTGAGCATCTTCGTAAGTTTTACCCATAGGGCGCGGTTGCGGAACCTGTTCCGCAACCACCTTTGTACAAGTCTTGCCGTTGTTGCATGTAATCCTTTGTACAAAGCCGGGCGCAGACCCCGTGCATCAGTAAAGCTCATGTGTTGCGCACAACTTGCCAAATTCATGCTTTCATCATTTTATTGCATGCTTTGGCTAACGCTTTATGCAGCAACCACACCCGGTAACCAAAATCGAGCCGCTGGGCTCCATAACTTTATTTTCTCTTCTTTCTCTTTTCTCAAAGAAAGGAAGGCTCCCTCGCGCACAAGTTAACCGGGGAAGGAGAAGATAATACTATGGACCAGGCATCGCTCGAGGAAGTTTCACTTTATCGAAGCAAAAGATGTAAAAGCTAAGTTGCCAAAGTTTGAGCAATCAATTTTTAAATTTTAAGTTATCTTCCTCGAACGAGAGTACTTTGTATGGAAAACCTGTGCGCAGAGGAACCAACTCGCAGTTAGTCGTGCCCTTACTTTGTTTCGAGTCCGCTCAACAACTTAAGTGAGTTGCGGTTAGTCGCGACAAGGTTGCTTGTCGGAGGCGGCCGCCAAAGAAGTCACGGACGTTCGCACTCAGCGCCATGACAAAGGTGCCCGCACCGACAAGTCCCCCAAATGCGAGGGCGTAAACGCATAAAGGAAGGAATCAAGTAGAGGAAATAATGTTGCATTGATCGCCTAAGATAGAGTATATTACAAAATAACTTGTCGCTGATCTAACAAAGTGTTCTAAACATGATCAGCAGCGATAAGGGAAAGATAAAGTTGGCGGCCTAGTCTACGCAGTCGCCATCAACTCGCTTGATCTTGTTCACCTTGTCCACAATGGGTGCGACAAGGGTTTTGAGCTCCTCCACGTTGGCATCTGGCGGCAAGGATCTGAGGACGCCGTTAAGGCTGAGGCCCGGATTGCGGAAGGCCACCTTTATCAACACCTTCTCGAGGGCTCCTGCACAGATCTGGCGTGATTCCTCGGCCAGCTGCTTTGGGACCTCTTCCCAGAGTGGCTGGAGGCCCGCCACCACGCCTTTGAAGAATAAACTGAGTTTGGCGCTGGGTTGGAGATGCTCGTCGGAGGAGTATGCAAGGTCCGCCATCCCAGCCCATCACTCGTTGTGGATATCGGCAGTGATGTCCACAAGACCTTCATCCAGTGCTCCACACTCTCCTCAAGGCGCCTGGTGGAGACAACATTTGCTAGCAGCTCCTCCTTGGCCTTGATCGTCTCCAATGTGCCCACTTCCCGCTCTCTGGCGCCGTCCAACGTCTGCTGTCGAGTGGTCACTTTCAGCTCAAGATCCGCCTTGGAATCTTTGGCGGCGTCGAGCTCCTTGCCCCTATCGGCGAGACGGCCCTGCAGCTCGCCAAGGGTGTAAGCGTCCTTCTCGCGCTTGTGCTTGAGCGCGGCAAGCTCCTCGCCACTCTTCTTGAGGCTAGCCTCCACCGTGCCACCTTCGCCTTCAACTCTTCCTTGGCGGCCTCGGCTGCGGCAGACCCTTCGCTTCCTTAAGCGCCCGCCAAGTGACTCCTCGCCAGCAAGGTCTTCTTCGTGGCTGTCCAGGTTGACCTTCGCTGCGCCCAGCTTCGCTTTCTGTGCGGAGAGCTTCTCGGCAGCCAGCCGCTGCTCCTCCTCACCGCGACCTTCTCAAGGATGAAGGTCGTGCGCTCTTCTGCAAGTTGCCCCAGCGCTTCGCCACGCTATGGAGAGTTTCTTGGTTGGCGCTCCAGAGCTCTTCTGCGCGCTTCTCCATGTCCACTCCTGCCCTCGCGACAAGTGCTTCCCGGGACTCCAACTTGGCTTGCCGGGCGCGGTAGAGCGACAGCAGCTTCTTCAGCAGCTGCTCCTCCTCGAACTTCGCCGCTCTTGCTGCTTGGCACGTCCACCAGCCTCGGCCAGCGGAGGCGAGTAGCTTCGCCGTCAAGGTCTCTCCTCCGACCGGCGCCACAGCTCGACTCGGGGAGTTTGATGAAGACACCCTCGCCCGGCCTTGGTGGCGCCGGCTGGGGCTCCTCGAGCTGGCGCTGCAGCAGCCGGGCGGGGAGTCATTTGTCGGTGTGGCGCTGGCGCTCCTGCGACCTCGGGGCCGTCGGTCGATCGCCGACCCCTCGCCCGGCTTCTGCGTCGGCAGCCTCGGCAGCCTTCTCGCCAAAAGGCTCGCCGGCGACGGCCTCTTCTTCCACAACAACGACCTCTTCTTCCACGACGGCGGCCTCGTCGGTGTTGCCGTGCGCTTTCTCCTCGCCGGCAGCCTCGACCTCCATCGGCTCTGCGTCAGAGGAAGAAAGAGCAGTCAAGCAAATGTTCAAAAAGAGAAACAAAAGAAAACAAGCCCAAGGGAGATTTTCGTATAAGGAAATTACACCTGTGGGATCCGCAGCCACGGCCTCTACCACGTGGAGGGTCACTTTGGTGCTGTCCCTTGCAGGTAGCCTCCCTTGACGGAGTGGCCTCCCTTGTCTGAGGGCGCTCCCTTCTTGGGAAGAATCCTCCCTTGGCGGCGTGGTTGCAGCAGGCAGGATTTCGGGGCGGCTTCCGAGCCCTCCCGATGAGGCTGCTCTGCTCCTACACAAGCAAACAATCGGTATCAACGAAGAAGGAGCACCCCTGCACACCTAACAAGAAGGAGAAAGCCGCACACTTACCACAGGGGCTGTCTTTGGGGGCTGCTCTGAGGAAGGGTTCTTGGAGTCCGGCAAGGGGTCTCGGACGCCTCCTCTGTTGCCACGGGTGGATCGTCCTCAACGACGACCGTCGGGATCTTGGCCCTCTTCGATGCTCTCAAGGCTAAGCGTCACGAAAAGGAAAGAGTTCAGACCGACGCAACTCAGATTCAAGATGAAGCAACAAAATTGAAGAAATACAAACACCATCTCAAGAGCTTACTCTTCATCTTCCTCCTCGGAGCTGAGCGCGGAGAAGTCAAACTCCGGCTCGCCTCCGGTGCGACGAGGCGGGGGAGTGGGCTCTCTTGGCCGCTTGGCGGAGGCGTCAGCGGTGGCCTGAGAAGATCCCGCCCCAGTTGTCGCAGCAGTGTGGGGCGCTCCAGCAACATCGCTTGGTCGGTGAGAGCGCGTCGCCTTGGCGCTTCTTCTTGTGGGCGATCTGCCGCCCGACTCGTCTCCGCCTTGCGGAGACGCCTCTTCAGCGGGCCGAGGGCTCCGTGGCGGCAAGTCATTGGGTGGCGAAGAAGAAAGCGCCCTCGGCGGGTCCACTCGACCCGGCCTCGGGCTCGACAAGCTCGTCCTCGCCGGCGACCTTCCTTCGCTCGGCAAGGCTTGCCGCCTTCGCAGCATCCGCCTCTTCCACGGTGTACCCGAAGGCTCCAGCGGCAGCGGCTGCTGCCGCCTCCTCCACCCTGGTGGCAATACGCGCCATCTCCTCGTCGGCGGTGTCGCGAGTGAGCCTTTTCTGCTCGTCGGAGCGGATCGACACTTCTTCCAAGTCGTCGAAGAACTGCTGCACGACCTCGTTGGGGGGCTCCTGCCAGGTTGGAACGATCCCATGGGAATCGCTGGCGGCATCATGGCGCGGATGCGGTCGAGCGCCAGTTGTTGCACAATGGGACGACCCCTCGGCAACCTAAACCACTCGGGGTGATCGGGTCGTTCTTGAACAGCTCTAGCAGCATCGCATCCAGCTCCAAGACGGTGAAATTCGATTCGAGGCCCGGCGCAACCTCATGATGTCTGCCGCATTTTGGAACTCCCAAGCAGGCCTCCTCCTCTCCTGCAAGGGAAGCGGCGCGGCGAAGGAAATGCAATCAACTGCGCCTCTGACTAGTCCGGCAAGCCCGAGGCGCAAAATCCGGTCACAGCTATCTTCAACCTAGCATCCTCGGCGCCAAGTTACTCCAATCTCTGCCGCGCACTATTGGGGTTTAGGCGCCTGCAGCGATGAAGGGCTGCGGGTTCTCCTCTCGACCCAACACCAATTGGCTCTCCACTCCTCCCACTTGTTGCGGAACTCCCTTCCGGATAGGCTTCTTTCTTGCTGATCCCGGAGACCCAAGCTATCCCTCGGCAAGTGGCTCTCCTCTCTCGACGCGGGGCACGAAGAAGTGGCGGAAGAGTGCCACATTTGGGTGGATCCCGACAAAGTTTTCGCAAAGGTGTGCGAAAACTACCATGGTCAAGACAGCGTTGGGGGTGAAATCAAGGAGGCGGAGGCCATATGTGTTCATGATATCGTAGAAGAACTCGGAAAAGGGCGGGCAGAGCCCGCAATAGAAGAAAAGGGCAAAGAAGGGGTACCAGTTGGGGCCAAATCAAGCGGAGGCGGGGAGTACCTTCGTCTTGCGGATGCGCACGCGTCTTCGTTGACCAAAAGAGATAGAAGAGCTCCCGCAGCTCCTTTGCGCCGAGCTGAGGGGAGAAGATGGCCCGCTCCTTGCGCAGCGCCGCGAGCCGCTGCGCCTCGGCCGACTTGACGCCCTTCTCCTTGTCGGCTTTCGGAGCCATGGCAAGGGCGGCGGAGGAGGCCGACGGCGGTGAGTGCGCTTGTGGCGAAAGGGGGCGGGGCGCTGCTCTCTTCGCACTGGAGAAGAAGGGGGGAGCGGCGGTGGTTTTCTTGACAAGATAGCAATGGCGGAGTGGACGGCCTGCCCTGTTTCCCCGCTTATAAAGAGGGGAGGGGCGGACGTTCGCTTTTAAATAAAGAAACCCCCACGACCACGCCCACGATCTCTCGCACGACGCCACGTTCGGTGCCTGCCGTTAGTGGGGGTCGTGGTGGGTCCGGGGGGAGTTACGGCGTGATCGAGGCTGCGTGTGACCGTGCACTGTTTTGGGCCTGGCCCGACAGCGCTCGACACCATGTACGGGCCAGGCCCGGGGGCTCCTGTCGGTGTACTAGAGTAGGGGTACCCTAGTATCCCGTACTCGTGCACGGACAGATTCTGACACCAGCGGCAGGGCTTGCCTGGTCACCACCAAGATCCTCCGTGGCTCCTTTGGAGCCATTCAAGAACAAAGTATTTGACTAAGAAGACAAGGTCCCGGCAAGAGGAGCTTGCCGGGAAGGCCATTTAAGGCATGCAGACGACAAGGCCCCGGCAAGAGGAGCTTGCCGGGAAGGCTCGGAGCGCGACAAGCCTCCGGACGCGACAAGGATTCGGCCGCGGCAAGGCGCTTGCCGCGGCAAGCAACCTCTCTCCATCTCCGCTCCAGCTCATCCAACAACGTGTCGCCATGGGACCATTCCATGCGCGCGTGTCAAGAGGCTGTGCAACCAGCGGAGAGCAGCGATAAGCGGCGCTGACAAGCTTGCCATCGTGGCAAGTGGTGGAGCACCTGACGGTCTCTGTTGCACTTTTTGGGTGACACAGACGGGCATTTATTGCTTTTTTCCCTTGCCGTCAGAGTTAGGTATTTTGCACTGTACACTGTTCAAGTAGGTGTACCAACTTATGTTTTTACATTTGTACCCTCGTCTATGTTGCCACCTGTCGGAGACCCCTTGAGCATATAAAAGGTGGCCCGTGCGCAACGTAGGGGAGGGTCGGTTCATTCGACTCACTCGAGACCAGATACGCTCACGCTAGGTTTTGTAGCTTGCATCGCTCCCTAGCAAGAACAGAATACATCAAACAAGCAGCGATGGGAGTTTTATCTCTCCGGAGAACTCCGGCTGGGTAAACTTTCGTGTGCCTCGCCTCGATCCGCTCTTCGTGCGATCTCCGCCCCCCTCCGAACCACAAGGGGCCTGGTCCACCGGCCCCATAGGTGTTCGTGGGTACGATCAGCCTCCCCGACAGGTCGGATCTCTGACTGGATGAAGCTGTAGGATGAGATGAATGCCTCGTTTGAAAATGCTACCAGCGTCATCCGGGGACTAGGGGAGGACAAGCCGAAGCTCCGCACCAAGCGTGACCTGTTGAGGGCGAAGAACTCCAGAACGACAAAGCAGCATGAGGAGACCACTGCCTTCTTGAAGAGGACCGGTTTCATCGTCATGAAACTTATGGACGAGAATGCCATGCTCCGCATCGAGCGCCCAAGGCTGGTGGAGGAATATGTGGATGCTCTTAGCAGCGTCTTGAGGACACAAAAGAGCTCATCGCCGCTCGCCGCGGGAACTAGTCTCCGCGGCCTGTAGCAACACATCAAGAAAGTAGATATCAACGAGCCAGATCATTGTCTGCGTCTTCCTTCTTCTTTTGCCCTTGTGTATTTTGGGCGTTGCCGCATGTGGCTTTTTTAATTATCTTCCTAAATATGTAAGACAATTATTATACACTGTCATCATCCTTATATTCATCAATCTTGCTATAAGTCACAATCGATGCTATATAGGTCCGCGGATCTTACATCAAGATCCGTGCAAAACTTTCTTTTCAGATTTTCTTTTTCCTCTCTTAAATCCCAGTCGAGTGGGAAATAGCCACACCATTAATCAAGGGCTCACGCGCCATTGATGGAGATGTTGGGAGAGAGGTGGGCGGAAAATAGAGGTCAAAGGCCTCTCCTCCCAATGAGCACACGCAGGGGTCTGATCACACTCCTCCCGTACTCCAATAGCTACCCCGCATGACACCTCCAAGCCAATAAAAAAAGGGGGACGCATGGCGGCACATAAATGGTAAGTAGAACGCCCACGGTTTCAATAATACTTGTGTTTCCGATTGTAACGTGACAACACTTGTTCCAAAATGACTTTGTTGATTGTTAATGTGTGCGCCTTCGCAAATCGGACAAATTTTTTACCATGACATGTTGGTGCCATGTCATGACACCATGCCAAGTTTCATGATTTTCAGACGAGTTTTGTATTTACGGGAATTTTAAAACCAAGTTTCTTCCGATCGAGCCAAGACGTCCAGATGTTTGAATTCCATTCCCATTTCTTGCATGGGACATAGAAATTCACCCAAGTACACATAAATGATTTTTCAACTAACTTTGGCGTAGTGGAGCATGTGCTTGTAGTTCAAATTTAAATTATGTGCACCAAATGCCTGGAAATTCAAGTAATGTATGAAAAAGGCCAAACGAACCCGGAATAATTCCAAAATTTAGCACGAAACTCCTATTGGTCTAAGATGCATGTGTAAAAATATCAAGGCGGGAGAAGGCAGTGTATGTCGTTTCGCACACGGAGGTGACACGTTCCCTCTCGAAACCATGAGCCTTCTTGATTGAAGCTCCGGTTTGCAAGAAGCTTATACCAAAGCTTGTCCCAATTTAGCCAAAAAATTATCACAACATATTGGTGCCATGTCCTGACACCATGCCAAGTTTCATGATTTTCATGCGTGTTTTGGATTTACAGGAATTAAAAAAACCAAGTTTCTCAATATTTCCGGTCGAGCCACGACGCCCACATGTCTGAATTTCATTCCCATTTCTTGCATGGGACCTAGAAATTCACCCAAGACACACATGTGATTTTTTAACCAACTTTAGTGCATTGGAGCATGTGCTTGTAGTTCAAATTTGAAATATGCACATTAAATGCCCAAAAACTCAATTAATGTATAAAATGGCCAAACGAACCCGGAATAATTCCAAATTTTAACACGGCACTCATATAGTTCTATGTTGCATATGTAAAAATTCAAGGGGGGATGCAGCGTATATCATTTCGCACACAAAGGTGACACATTCCCTCTCAGAACCAAAAGTCTTCTTGAGAGAAGCTCTGGTTTGCAAGAAGCTTATACCAAAACTTGTCCCAATTCGGCCAATTTTTTTACCACAACATGTTAGTGCCATTAAATGACACCGTGCCAAGTTTCATCATTTTCAGGCGAGTTTCAAATTTACGGGAATTTAAAAAACCAAATTTCTCAATGTTACCGACTGAGCCACGACGTGCGGATGTTTGAATTTCATTCCCATTTCTTGCATGTGACCTAGAAATTCACAAAAGGACACACATGTGATTTTTGAACCAACCTTGGTGCACTGGAGCATGTGCTTATAGTTCAAATTTGAATTATTCACATTAAATGCCCAGAAACTCAATTAGTGCATAAAAAGGGCCAAACGAACCCAGAATAATTCCAAATTTTAACACGACAATCATATAGTTCTATGTTTGCTTTGCAACGTATGTCGTTTCACACACAAAGGTGACAGATTCCCTCTCGAAACCACACACCTTCTTGAGAGAAGATCCAATTTGCAAGAAGCTTATACCAAACCTTGTCCCAATTCGGCCAATTTTTTTACCACAGTATGTTCGTGCCATGAAATGACACCATGCCAAGTTTCATGATTTTCACTCGAGTTTGGGATTTACAGGAATTCAAAAACCAAGTTTCTCAATGTTTTCTGCCGAGACACCACGCCTAGATTTTTGAATTTCATTCCCATTCTTGCATGGGACCTATAAATTTACCCAAAGACACACATGTGATTTTTCAACAAACTTTGGTGCACTAGAGCATGTGCTTGTGGTTCAAATTTGAATTATGCACATTAAATGCCTAGAAACTCAATTAATGCATAAAAATGCTAAACAAACACGGAATAATTCCAAATTTTAACACGACACTCATATATTTGCATGTTCATTGTAGATAAATGTTCTTGCAATTCAAACACCATCCTTTCCCTCTATAACACCATTATGTCTTTCAAAACAGAATGAAATCAGGTATACCATAAACAATTTACTACCAAGAATCATGTGGGATGCGATATAAAATATCTTGGCGCACCGTCTAGTCTGGCTTACGTAGGAAGCTTCGTCGTCGACAGTCCACCACCCGCGCTTGAACCAGACTTGCACACTAGTTTCTCGCGGCACCGAGTGAAATTTTTCTGTCGCCGCGAAAATATCTATCTCCCCCACCAAAAGCCACATTTCCACTGTTCCTCCTTGCTTTCCAAGTTCAAACCTTCACTGCTGCTTACTAGCAGCGCCGCCTCCTTGACGGTGACCCTTCTTCTTGAAGCGGCGCCTCCTTGCCGGCGACCCTTCTTCTTGCTGCGCGGCCTCCTCGATATGGTCAGGTAATCGAAACCCCACCCACACCATCCTCCTCCTTCCCCGTCCCACATGCCCCGACTGACGGCGCGACACCTTCCGCTGAAATCACTGGCCCCATCCTCCAATTAAGCGCCGCCCACAACCATTTTGCACGCAGTATAACATGGAGCTCAGTAGCATCTGGCAGTGGAGAAGCAAATCGCGGCCGCATGCGCGGACGAGGTCGCTATGGCTGCCATGCGTGCCGACTACCAGATCTTGGAGGAGCACATTGTTTTCAAGGCCACCGTCGACACCGCCATGTGGTTGTCTACTTTAAAATACAGTTCGTGTTGGTTTCTCGAGGCCACCGCCAGTGCCTTCTAGTGATTTGTCCTCTATAATGTTATTATGAAATCTGCTGAAATGTAATGTTCAGTTCACCGTTTGGTCCAACAATTGCTACATTTTGTAGTACTGTTCTCAAGCATTCTTGGTTTCGTTAATTGTCTTATCTTCTAGTATATGTTCTATTCTACAATGTCGTGCTCAGTTAACTATTTTGGTTCATTTGGTCTATTGTCCAGTTAACTGTTTGGTTCAATTCTGCAATTTGATTTTCATTTGTTGTGGTACAATTTCGTATTGTTATGCATGTGAGAAATAAATCGAATTTGGCTGTGCGCAATACATATTCAACTGATTGTATGGCAACTCTCAGTTAACCTGATCAAGATCTTCCTTATATGTCTTGCAGGGAAACAATGGGAGACACTGCGGTTTACCATCGAGGTTTGCTCATGCATGGTCCTTTCTCTAATAGCACATTATTGTGTAGTTGCAGGAATCATTCTAATATTTAGGTTTCTTACAATTTGGTCTTGCACATGTAGGTCACACCGTCAGAGGCTTAGACCCACTGCTCGACCAATTTTGCATACGAGGAAATGAGATGTCCATGAATATCAGTCAAGTCAAGAAACTCAGAAAGATTGCTAGGATAAAGAAACTTGCCACGAATAACAGCAAGATCTTTGTTTGCACAATAAAGAAGAAATCAGTCAACTATAGGATGGTACTAAATCTTTTACCTTGTTTTTACCCCTTGCGCTATTTCAATATTTATAACAGCGATTTATGCATATCTTTGTTTTCAGTACTTTTCAAAGCAGTTCACCGATTATTACATCTCAAACCACCTGCATGGTCAATAGGTGAGGAAGGTATTCATTCAACACCCGTTGTACAATATTGAAGTCTTCCAGAAGAGGGACGAAGGTTGGGCGGGCAATTATCCATAGCCACTAGCCTAAAGTTGCAAGGACATTCAACATCACTGAAGGCTCAATATTCGCCTTCCACTTCTGCAGTTTCCCAGATGCGATTCATCTGTCTATTTATCGTGTATGATGTTACTTCTCCAAAGGTTTTTGATGTTACATGTGAAACTTGGTGCTGTTATGTAATGGCGTAGCTAGCTATATCCCTTTTTGGTGTAATTGAGTGTTGAAGCTATCTGATGTAATTCGATTATGAAATCCTGGTTGCCGTTATACGGATATGAAATATCTGGTGTGTTTTATAAGAAATGTCAATTTGGTTACTACATGGATTATCAATAATAGGCTAATTACCCTGCTTATTGGGGTTTTCTATTGCAGATGGTTACTTAGACAACACTGTGGGTGATGAACTCCAACAACCCACATGGTTTCTAGAAAGTAGGCGTGTTGGATCAACTAACAATCACACACGACTTCTAACACACAACTGTTTGCGTTAGGCCACCTTGCACAAGTGTTTCCACACACAAAACTATGTCTGATATACATACGAACGGAAATGTTTTTTCTGGGATTCACTATGTGGGATGTACATACGAACGGAAACGATTGGGTTTTGATGCCTCGCCCGATCGCACACGAGCTCATTTTGCCCCCGCCTATGTGGCCGGAGGGCCTATCCCCGACGTTTTCTGGGTCGTGTGGGAACGACCCCCCTATTGCAAAAACTCACTTGGCGACGGTTTGAAACACCATCGCGGAAAGGGGTTAAAACTGTTTGTATAGCACGTCTCTGTACCAGTGGTCACTTGGGGGCTTAGCTGCGAACTAGCTTTTGCCTAAGTTAAAAACCCACTCTGAGTGAAGAGCGTCCCTCTCACTCAAAGGCTTAGCTGCGAACCAGCTTTCGCCTAAGTTAAAAAAGACTCCGAGTGAAGAGCATCCCTCTCACTCGGGGGCTTAGCTATGAACCAGCTTTCGCCAGAGTTAAAAATCCACTGTGAGTGAAGAGCGTCCCTCTCACTCAGAGGCTTATCTGCGAACCAGCTTTCGCCTAAGTTAAAAACCACTCCAAGTGAGGAGCGTCCCTCTCACTCAGAGGCTTAGCTGCAAACAATTTTTTCCCTAAGTTAAAAACTACTCTGAGTGAAGAGCGTCCCTCTCTCTCGAGGGCTTACCTGTGAACCAGCTTTCGCCTAAGCTAAAAACTACTATGAATGAAGAGCGTCTCTCTCACTCGGGGGCTTAGCTGCGAACCAGCTTTTGCCTAAGTTAAAAAAACACTCTGAGTGAAGAGCGGCCCTCTCACTTGGAGGCTTAGCTACGAACCAGATTTTGTTGCTAGCGCTACAAAATTTAGAGAATAACATTCAGATAAATCCAGAGGTTCAAAAATAAATGCGAGTACTCAAGCCTGAAGCCTGAAAGAGTTTAGCGGATACAAAGTCACTCGGCATACCGAGGCAAATGGGTAAATCTTAGTTTTTTCTCATGCATTAGAAGGGCTAGCTGGATCGAGGAAGGTGTCTAGATCAATGTCGTCTGCAGTCCGGCTGCCTTGATGAAAATCTCCATGAAGTCCTCGAACTTGAGCTTCTTTGTGTTGGCAACTTGGAGGGACTTCAGCTTCTCCTCCTTCGCGTCCTTGCAGTGGACACGCACGAGGGAGAGAGCCACGTCGGCCCCATAATGCGCGGCGGACTTATTACATGCTTGCACTCGACGAGGGACTCATTGAGACATGCCATCATCGTCTCCAGGTCAGTTTGGAGAGTGTCTTTTGGCCACAGCTCCTTGCCAATCCTCCCCATCGCACCTATCAGGCGGACAATGTACCCTAGTGCATCTTCAAGACGAGCTTCAAGCCTCAGGATACTCAGAGCTGCTTTGTCACAGACGAGCGACCGTGTGGGATCCAAGTCCCTCTCAATTCTCTCAGTCTCCAACTCAAAGTCACGACAATATTAAGCAAATCGAAACAAGACCTGGATTAGTTCGAGATTCACTCAGAAAAAAGAAGGAGATCACTCGGACGCACCTGCGAGTTTCGTGTACATCTCTTCTATGAATTCTTCTGTGTACTTCTCCAGGGAGTCTTTCTTTTGGATGAGCTGGTCAATCTTCTCGCTCAGAGTCTTCCTCTCTAGCTCGAATGCACTCACCTGAGTCTTGATCTTGTTGTCCCACTCGGTTTGCTGCTTCTTGAGCTCAGCGGCTTGTTTCTTCGCCTCCTCAACGGAAGTCCTCAGAGATTTGTTCTCCCCTTCGAGATTTTCAACTGAGGCAAGCTTCGCCTCAATAACCTGGGTCTTCTCCCGTGCCACCTTCTGTGCCTCCGCCAGCTCGTTGTCCTTGCCAACAAGTGCATGCTTCATAGTTTCTAAAGAAATAAAAGTCCTGAGCCACACTTGAAGTTGGTGGTTTTTAGCATGCACATTTGTTCGAGTGAAATCACTCGGTTCAAAGAAAGCAAAAGGTAGAGACTGAGCACTCGAGCATCAAAACGTACCTCCCATGGTCTTCACTTCTGCTCGTGCGCGGGCCGCATTCTTTTTCTCCTTCTCTAGATCCAGTCAGAGTTGGTCGGTCTCCTTCTACAGAGACACGTACTGAGCCCCGAGATCACAAGTTTTCTGGTACAAAACAAGAAGAGGAAAGTCAGGTAGCAATAAGAACACTCTGAATGTACAAAGACCTCCGAGTTGGAGTGGAACAAACTTGACAATTACCAGATCCTAAAGTACCCTCTGACCTCTGAGTCAGGGATGAACAAGCTTGACCAGTACCAGATCCTAAAGTACCCTCTAACCTCCGGGTCGGAGTGGAACAAGCTTGACCAGTACCAGATCCTAAGTTATCCTCAGGGTGGAACAAGCTTGCAGATATAAACCACTCGACCAATTGAGGAGTTACCAGTTTTATCAGACTTCCACTGATTGCCCGCAGTTGACGGTAGTCTCGAGGACTACACCCAGTGGGTGCACTCAGCGTGCCCTCACTGGAGAGTGACTCATGATCTATGAGCTAAAAAAAGAAGATAAGAGACAATAAGAAACATGCTTCTATGCTTTTATCAGACCCCCACCGATTCAAACAATCGACGGCGGTCTCGGGGACTACACCCAGTGGGTGCACTCAGCGTGCCCCCACTGGATTGGTATCCACTCGGAATAACCTGCCTAATCCGAGTGACGACCAATAAACAGACATGTTCAAAGACTCCCACCGACTACTAGCATTCGATGGCAGTCTCAGGGACTACACCTTGTGGGTGCACTCGGTGTGCCCCCACAAAAAAGACACACCCAGTGGGTGTACTAACCAAACCAACAACATGTAAAGTCAATCGGAAATCAACTTACGATGGTACTTACCTGGACATTCGCTTGGAGAGCTATGCTGGCATCATACGCCAACCTGCTAGCTTCGAATGCCTCCTTCAGACGATGCGTCATTGGTTCAGCTTTCATCGCCTCTTTGCTGGCCCCAGTCTAGTCCTCCGCCACATGATGCATACTAAAGATGTTGAGAGGAGGAGCCGACGCTGGGGCCGGAGGAGTCAGCACCAGAGGCAGAGCAGTCGACACAGTGATGACCCACAAGTATAGGGGGTCTACCATAGTCCTTTCGATAAGTAAGAGTGTTGAACCCAATGATACGTCCATTTTGCATCATTCTTTTATGACAAATATTTATTGCATTATGGGCTGTTATTACACATTATATCATAATACTTCTGGCTATTCTCTCTTATTCTATAAGGTTTACATGAAGAGGGAGAATGTCGGCAGCTGGAATTCTGGGCTGGAAAAGGAGCAAATATTAGACACCTATTCTGCACAACTCCAAAAGACCTAAAACTTCACGGAGATTATTTTTGGAATATATAAAAAATATTGGGCGAAGAAAGTACCAAAGGGGGGCCACCAGCCAGCCACAAAGGGTGGAGGGCGCGCCCCACCCCCTAGGCGCACCCCCTTACCTTGTGGGACCCCTGGGAGGCATCCCTTTGGTACTTTCTAGGGCTCTGGCGGAGCTGTTCTGTCGGGAAACATCCCTCCCGGAGGGGGAAATCATCGCCATCGTAATCACCATGGATCCTCTCATCGAGGGATGGTTAGTCTCCATCAACATCTTCACCAGCACCATCACCTCTCAAACACTAGATCATCTCTTGTATTCGATCTTGGTCCCAAAACCTCAGATTGGTACCTGTGGGTTGCTAGTAGTGTTGATTACTCCTTATAGTTGATGCTAGTTGGTTTATTCGGTGGAAGATCATATGTTCAGATCCTTAATGATAATTAATAATCCTCTGATTATTATAATGAATATGCTTTGTGAGTAGTTACGTTTGTTCCTAAGGACACGGGAGAAGTCTTGTTATAAGTAATCATGTGAATTTGGTATTCGTTCGATATTTTGATGAGATGTATGGTGTCTCTCCTCTAGTGGTGTTATGTGAACGTCGACTACATGAAACTTCACCATTATTTGGGCCTATGGGAAGGCATTGGAAAGTAATAAGTAGATGATGGGTTGCTAGAGTGACAAAAGCTTAAACCCTAGTTTATGCGTTGCTTAGTAAGGGGCTGATTTGGATCCATATGTTTCATGCTATGGTTAGGTTTACCTTAATACTTCTTTTGTAGCTGCGGATGCTTGCGAGAGGGGCTAATCATAAGTGGGAGGCTTGTCCAAGGAATGGCAGCACCCAAGCACCGGTCCACCCACATATCAAATTATCAAAGTAACGAACGCGAATCATATGAGCATGATGAAAACTAACTTGAAAACAATTCCCATGTGTCCTCGGGAGTACTTTGCTTCATATAAGAGTTTGTCCAGGCTTGTCCTTTGCTACAAAAAGGATTGGGCCACCTTGCTGCACCTTGTTTACTTTAGTTACTTGTTACCCGTTACGATTTATCTTATCACAAAACTATCTGTTACCTATAATTTCAGTGCTTGTAGAGAGTACCTTGCGGAAAACCACTTGCCATTTCCTTCTGCTCCTCGTTGGGTTCGACAGTCTTACTTATCGAAAGGACTATGATAGATCCCCTACACTTGTGGGTCATCAAGACTCTTTTCTGGCACCGTTGCCGGGGAGTGAAGCGTCTTTGGTAAGTGGAATCTGATAAGGAAACATTTATATAGCATGCTGAAGTTTACTGTCACTTGTTACTTTGGAAAATAATCCTTTGAGGGGTTTTTTCGGGGTATCTTCACCTTGAACGGAACCCAAATTAGTTGCTCCTCAACCTACTGCACCTACTAAAAACATTTATTATGAAATTCCTTCGGGTATGATAGAGAAACTGCTAGCTAATCCTTATGTAGGAGATGGAACATTACATCCCGGTATGCACCTAATCTATGTGGATGAAGTCTATGGATTATTTAAGCTTGTAGGTATACTCGGGGATGTTGTCAAGAATAAATTCTTCCCTTTGTCTTTGAAGGTAAGTCATTTTGACATGGTATAGGCCATTGGATGATATTGGATCATGGAACTACAACCGATTGAAATTGGAATTTCATCAGAAGTTTTGTCCTATGCATATAGTTCATTGTGATCGGAATTATATATATAATTTTTGGCCTCATGAAGGAGAAGGTATCGCTCAAGCTTGGGGGTTCTTAAGTCAATGCTATATTCATGCCTATGAGCTCTCAAGAGAAATTATTATTCAAAACTTCTATGCTCGGCTTTCTCATAATGATCGATCCATGCTTGATACTTCTTGTACTGGTTCCTATATGAAGAAGGATATTGAATTCAAATGGGATTTATTGGAAAGAAGAATTAAAGCAACTCTGAAGATTGGGATCTTGACAAAGGTAAGGAGTCTGGTATAAACCTTAAGTTTGATTGTGTTAGATCTTTTATGGATACTGATGCTTTTCGTGATTTTAGCACTAAATATGGACTTGACTCTGAGATAGTAGCTTCTTTCTGTGAATCTTTTGCTACTCATGTTGATCTCCCTAAGGATAAGTTTGTTTAAATATCATCCTCCCATTGAAGTTAAAGTAGCTTAACCTATTAAAGTTGAAGAAGAAACTATTATTTATAATGTTGATCCTATTGTTCCCACTGCTTATATTGAGAAGCCACCATTCCCTGTTAGAATAAAGGATCATGCTAAAGCTTCAACTGTGGTTCATAAGAGTAATACTAAAACACATACACCCTCTGAACAAATTAAAGTTGAACCTAGTATTGTTATGGTTAAAGATCTCTTGGTTGATAATATTGATGGGCGTGTTATTTATTTCTGTAATGAAGCTGCTAGGATTGCTAAACCCGATACTAAAGACAAACATAGACCTGTTGTTGGCATGCCTGTTGTTTCTGTTAAAATAGGAGATCATTGTTATCATGGCTTATGTGATGAGGGTGCTAGTGTGAGTGCAATTCCTTATAACCTATATAAAGAATTTATGAATGATATTGCCCCTGCTGAGATAGAGGATATTGATGTCACTATTAAGCTTGCTAATAGAGATACTATATCACCGATTGGGATTGTTAGAGATGTTGAAGTCTTGTGTGGGAAGATAAAATATCCTGCTGATTTTCCTTTTCTTGCTTCCCCACAAGATAATTTTTGTCCCATTATATTTGGTAGACCCTTCTTGAATACTATTAATGCTAGGATAGACAGCTAGAAATATATTGTTACTGTTGGTTTGCGAGATATGTCTCATGATTTTAATTTCTCTAAATTTCATAGACAACCCCATGATAAAGAATTGCCTAGTAAGTATGAAATTATTTGAAGGAAATATGCCCTAGAGGCAATAATAAAGTTATTATTTATTTCCTTATATCATGATAAATGTTTATTATTCATGCTAGAATTGTATTAACCGGAAACATAATACATGTGTGAATACATAGACAAACTGAGTGTCACTAGTATACCTCTACTTGACTAGCTCGTTGATCAAAGATGGTTATGTTTCCTAGCCATAGACAAAGAGTTGTCATTTGATTAACGGCATCATATCATTAGGAGAATGATGTGATTGACTTGACCCATTCCATTAGCTTAGCACTTGACTGTTTAGTATGTCGCTATTGCTTTCTTCATGACTTATACATGTTCCTATGACTATGAGATTATGCAACTCCCATTTACCGGAGGAACACTTTGTGTGCTACCAAATGTCACAACGTAAATGGGTGATTATAAATGTGCTCTATAGGTGTCTCCAAAGGTACTTGTTGGGTTGGCATATTTCGAGATTAGGATTTGTCACTCCGATTGTCGGAGAGGTATCTCTGGGCCCACTCGGTAATGCACATCACTATAAGCCTTGCAAGCATTGCAACTAATGAGCTAGTTGCGGGATGATGCATTACGGAATGAGTAAAGAGACTTGTCGGTAACGAGATTGAACTAGGTATTGAGACACCGACGATCGAATCTCGGGCAAGTAACATACCGATGACAAAGGGAACAACGTATGTTGTTATGCGGTTTGACCGATAAAGACCTTTGTAGAATATGTGGGAGCCAATATGAGCATCCAGGTTCCGCTATCGGTTATTGACCGGAGACATGTCTCGGTCATGTCTACAAAGTTCTCGAACCCGTAGGGTCCGCACGCTTAAGGTTTCAATGACGGTTATATTATGAGTTTATGAGTTTTGATGTACCGAAGGTTGTTCGGAGTCCCGGATGTGATCACGGACATAACGAGGAGTCTCGAAATGGCCGAGACATAAAGATTGATATATTGGAAGCCTATATTTGGATACTGGAAGTGTTAGGGTGAAATCGATTTTTCTTAGTACCGGGGTTACCGAACCCCCCCTCCCGGGGCTTAATGGGCCTACATGGGCCTTAGTGGAAATAGAGGGCAGCAAGGGGAGTGTGGGGCGCCCCCCCAAGGCCCAAACCGAATTGTTTTAGGGCAAGGGGGCTGGGCCCCTCTTTCCTTCTCCTCCTCTCCCTTTCCTTCCCCCTCTCCTACTCCTACTAGGAATAGGAGGAGTCCTACTCCAAGTGGGAGTAAGACTCCCCCTTTGGCACGCCTCTCCCTGGCCGGCCACCTCCTCCCCTTGCTCCTTTAAATACGGGGGCAGGGTGCACCCCATAGACACAACAATTGATCATTGATCTCTTAGCCATGTGCGGTGCCCCCCCTCCACCATAGTCCACCTCGATAATATCGTAGCGGTGCTTAGGCGAAGCCCTGCGTCGATAGAACATCATCATCGTCACCACGCCGTCATGCTGACAGAACTCTCCCTCAACACTCGGCTGGATTGGAGTTCGAGGGACGTCATCTGGCTGAATGTGTGCTTAACTCGGAGGTGCCATGCGTTCGGTACTTGATCGGTCGGATCGTGAAGACGTACGACTACATCAACCGCGTTGTGCTAACGCTTCCGCTTTCGGTCTATGAGGGTACGTGGACAACACTCTCCCCTCTCGTTGCTATGCATCACCATTATCTTGCGTGTGCGTAGCAATTTTTTTGAAATTACTACGTTCCCCAACATTATTGGTCTTGCTTCTATTGCCATGCCTCCTAATGATCCTTTAGAACAATATTTGCTAGACCATGAAAATGATATGTTTATGAATGAAAGAAGGGAAATATATGAAGTATTATTTAATCAGGAACCTATTTTGAAACACAATTTTCCTGTTGAAATCCTTGGGGATCCTCTTCCACCTAAGGGTGATCCCGCGTTTGAGCTTAAACAATTACCTGATACTCTGAAATATGTTTATCTTGATGAAAAGAAGATATATCCTATTACTATTAGTGCTAACCTTTCAGAGCATGAAGAAAAGAAATTGTTGAAAACTCTGAAGAAGCACTGTGCTGCTATTGGATATACTCTTGATGATCTTAAGGGCATTAGTCCCACTTTATGTCAGCACAAAATAAGATTGGAGAAAGACGCTAAACCAGTTGTTCATCATCAACGATGGTTAAATCCTAAGATGAAAGAAGTGGTAAGAAATGAAATACTAAAGCTTTTGGAGGCAGGTATAATTTATCCTATTGCTGATAGTCAATGGGTAAGTCTTGTTCATTGTGTCCCTAAGAATGAAGGTATTACTGTTGTTCCAAATGATAAGAATGAATTTATCCCACAAAGAATTTTTACAGGTTATAGAATGGTAATTGATTTCCACAAACTGAATAAAGCTACTAGAAAAGATCATTACCCTTTACCATTTATCGATCAAATGCTAGAAAGACTATCCAAACATACTAATTTTTGCTTTCTAGATGGTTATTCTGGTTTCTCTCAAATACCTGTGTCAAAAGAAGATCAAGATAAAACCATGTTTACTTGTCCTTTGGTACCTTTGCTTATAGATGTATGCCTTTTGGTTTATGTAATGCACCTGCTACCTTTCAAAGATGTATGACTGCTATATTCTCTGACTTCTTTGAAAAGATTGTTGAGGTTTTCATGGATGATTTCTCCATTTACGGAACTTCTTTTGATGATTGCTTAAGCAACCTTGATCGAGTTTTCCAGAGATGTGAAGAAACTAACCTTGATCGAGTTATTTTTGCTTGTGATAAGTTTAGACCTTATATTGTTGATTCCAAAGTAATTGTTCACACTGATCATGCTGCTATTAAATATCTTATGGGAAAGAAAGGTGCTAAACCTAGACTCATTAGATGGGTTCTCTTGCTACAAGAATTTGATTTGCATATTGTTGATAGAAAGGGAGCTAAGAACCCCGTTGCAGACAACTTGTCTAGGTTAGAAAATGTTCTTGATGACCCACTACCTATTGATGATAGCTTTCCTGATGAGAAATTAAATGTCATAAATGCTTCTCGTAATGCTCCATGGCATGCTGGTTATCCTAATTATATTGTTGCTAAATTTATACCAGCTAGTTTCACATACCAACAAAAGAAAAAGTTTTTCTATGATTTAAGACATTACTTCTGGGATGACCCACACCTTTATAAAGAAGGAGGAGATGGTGTTATTAGATGTTGTGTACCTAAGTATGAACAGGAACATATCCTACGCAAGTGCCACTCCGAGTCTTACAGAGGACACCACGCTGGAGATAGAACTGCGCACAAGGTATTGCAATCTGGGTTCTATTGGCCCACTCTCTTTAAAGATGCCCGTAAGTTTGTCTTGTCTTGTGATGAATGCCAGAGGATTGGTAATATTAGTAGACGTCAGGAAATGCCTATGAATTATTCACTTGTTATTGAACCATTTGATGTTTGGGGCTTTTATTATATGGGACCTTTTCCTTCCTCTAATGGGTATACACATATTCTAGTTGTTGTTGATTACGTTACTAAGTGAGTAAAAGCTATTCCAACTGGTAGTGCTGATCATAATACTTCTATTAAGATGCTTAAGGAAGCTTTTGGGACGAAGCGCCGCCGTCTCGAGGCGGAACCTGGGCAGAACCAATCTTTCTATGATGGTGAGCCTATGCCTTGGAAGGTGTAGCGACACGACCTCAGACGGTCAAGCCTCTGTGTATCTGTGCCATCCCTGGATCAGTATGCTGGCACACACAGTACATCAATGTATATATAAAAGTGCAATCACATGTATAAATAACGTAAAACTGATATATACCTCATAAGTCTCAGCGGAAACAAATAATCGGGTGTGGAGTCCCATCAACGCCATCAGCAGGTTGATTATAGACCGTAACCCTGTACCGTACTCTTACTCGTCGGAAGAAAAATATCTGCAACATGATACGTTGCAGCCGTGTAGGTCAGTACATTGAATGTACCGGCAAGATCACTGTAAGAAAAAAATAGATGATAAAACTATACTATATGCAATATGGCTTTGTGGCTCTGTGTCTGAGTTTTTTTTTGCATAAAAGTTGATTTTATTTTGCCTACATCAAAGGAATAACTGGAGTCTATACCATGGAGTTTCCTATCATGACATGGTTCCGCCAACCGATGTCTCGTAGCCCAAATCATCATAAGTTGCCCACAATTAAGTTATCAGTCCGGTGTTGAGAGTTCCGAGATAGATCCAGGTCCAGAGGCTCAAATTGTCCGTAACCGGGGACACGGCTAATCGATTAGGTTTAACCCTATGCAGAGGTTTGTACACTATACCCGCAATATTCGATCCCTCTTTTTACGTCCTTGCACTTCAGGGTGTTTGAGAACAAGATGACCGAAACATGGTCTTCTTCGAAGAGTTCGCCTGACCACTGTCCGGTGCTCATCCAATCCTAACGTAGTTCTACATCTGCTAGCACCGTCCCAGCCAGAGTCACCACTAAGGTCAACCAAGCCAGAGCCCATAGTGACTTTCGGTTGCATAGGTAAGCTTCCGGGCATGAAGTATTCTTCCGTCTCTTTGAGTCTAGGTGAAGCTTTCCGCAAGATGTCATGGCGCTTCTCCATGCATCCCGACCATCCACTGGTTTCTCCAGGGTGCCCGTCAACCGTCCTTCACCCAGTAGTGTGTATTGAATTCTTGTCTCGAGTCTTGAAGTCTTGAGGCCTTGAAGCCTTGCAGATGTCATCATGGAGTTGTCATCATTGACGTAGAGTCCTCCATTCTCACACCACTCTCGAGCACTCATACCAACCCCGTCTACTATAGTGTAGCATTAAAATAAATAATGTCCGGTTCATACCTCATGCATACTACTCAACTACAAGAACTCAATATCACTACTGGAGGGTTGTTGCAAAGATGCCACTAAATGCAATAAAAACATAGGTATGAAAGCATGGTCAAAGTGAACTTGCCTGGTATGCTTGATGAAGATAATAACGCTCTCAGAAACTTTGATAAACTATTCGTCACTCCGAGAAAATCTATGTAGTCAAACATAGCATTTATATAAGTAAACACACTAGCAAGCAATTCTAACACTCATAATAAAACCAACAAATAAAATGCAAAAGAACAAGGGACACCAAATAAAACAAAGGAGAACTACACAACAAAACTACTAAAGAAAACTCTAACACATAACACAAAATAGTTGTCCTAAGTAAAACTTAACAACAAATAAAACACTAAACTAATAAGTTAATAGAAAATAAAATTTTAAACAACTAAGTTAACAGAAAGTATTTTTCATTAAAAAAATTTATTTGTAAAAAAGAAACAAATAAAAGCTTTTATGAAATAGTAACTATGACCTAAACGAGTTCTCATACAAAACTACCAAAATAAATTTTTAAAATAAGAATAAAATTGTCTACAGTTAAAATAAAAGAAACAAAACTAAATTTTGTCAAAAGTGACAAAAATAAATAATTTAAAAACAATTAAAACTATAAGGAAAAGGCTAAAACAAAAGTAGAACTAAACCAGTACTGTTTTGCCTTAAACTCTAATTTAAAATGAACTAAAAATAAATCACTATATGCTACTAGATAGAGAAAACAATAAAAAACAGTAGCAAAAAGAATCAATCAAAAATACTTTGTAAAACTCAAAATATGACCAAATTAGTGATTTGAACAAATTTTACCGAATTCAAATTTAAACTAATCAAATTTGAAAACTAAGTACACAAACAGAAACTTCAACAAATTTGTGACACAATAGAAAAAAAAATCACTCAATTTGGATCTAAAACATAAAAGTTATTAACAATCTAAATCAGAAATTATTTCTGTAAAACTAAATAGAACAGAAAAAGGAAAATCCTACGCGTCTGCTAATGGCCACATGGCCCTTTGGTATTGGCCTATGGCAGTGGCCGAAACATGCAAATGAGCGGACGGCCTATAACTAGCAGAACCGCATCGGTCGACTAATAAAAAAACACGGTTCAAAAAAACCTTAACTTAAACCGATCTAAAAAAACTAACTGTTTGACGATCTAATCTACAAAGTCGAAGGGAGATCGGACGGCCGTCGGCTTACCGCGGCGGTGGAAGGGCTCCGGCGAGGTGCTCCGGCTTTGGTGGTCGACGGGGACGGAGCTCCGGTCGTCGGCGAGCTCGGGGAACTCGTTAGGAGGGTGCGGCAGTCGACGGCGAGTTCGGCGGTGGTCCTGGCATCGTTGGAGTTGCACGGAGGAGGTCAGCGGCGAGTTCGGGGCGGTGGTGGCATTGGGTGGTCGACGGCGAGGGCGTTTTGGTGGCTATGGAGCTCGGGCGAGGGGTTGGGGAGGTGCGGGTGAGCGAGGAGGGTTCGGTGGTGGGTTCGGACGGTGACTAGGTGGTCGGGGTGGAGCGCTGCAGCAGCAATGGCGGGCGGTGGAGCTCTGGCTCCAGCGAGAAATGGCGGCGAGCGGAGAGGGGTTCGGGGATCAGGAAGGGGCGGGACGGGGTGAGGGGAGGGGTATTTATAGGGGTGGGGTTGACTTGGAGGAGGGGGAAGATCAGGGAGGGGATCCCGCAATCTCCGGGATACGGCGGCGATGACGGCACGATCTGGCTCGGTCGTTGCATGCGGGAGGAGGAAGGCGGGCGTGAAGATCGCGCGGGTGGTCCGCGGGATCCGCGTGTAAGAGAGAGAGAGAGAGAGAGAGAGAGAGAGAGAGAGAGAGAGAGAGAGAGAGAGAGAGAGATGGGGATCCGATCGGGTGACCGATTCGGTCCCGATTCGGTGCGGGCGCCGGCCAGGTGGGCTGCCCTGGACTAGTGGGCTGCTGGGAGGAAGGAGAGCAAGATGGGCCTCGGTGGCTTCGGCCGTCTTCCTTTTCTTTTTGAAATAAACACAGACAACAATACAGAAAGGAAAAACAAATTAAATGCAAATTATATGTAGGCATATTACATATCAAAATGGTAAGAAAAATAAAACTTAAAAGATGAACATTTTACCATGGTCAAATAAAATCCGTAAAAATTCAAATCAAGCAAACAGTGCTACTGTTGCATTAAAACTCAACAAAAATCATTTTTAAAATACCAAAATGATTTCAAAATTATTTTCTCCTAATTTTCCATTGAAGGGAATCATTTTACCCTTATTTCCATTTATTTATTTTTAGGAGAAAATAATTTGAATGAAATCCAAATATTTCCAAATTTCAAAGGGGAGTTTCAAAGTACTTCCAAAATACTTACAATTTGATTCTTTTTGACTTCCAACTCATATTTCATATAATTGAAGAAGTCATTTTATCTTCTCTCATGAAAATCATTGAGTTGCATAAAGTTTCAGAATTTGAAATATTTCCAAATGGAATTCAAATATTTTCAGAAACCCTTTGGATTTCAAATGGAAGAAGTCATGTCATCTTCACTCTAGGGTTTTGTGTTGAAATGAATTTGAATTCATTGAGATAAAATGCAAGGATGAAAGTTTGGGAAAGTCATTTCATTCCCTCTCATTGAACTTTCAAAAGTTTCAAATTTCACTCACTTTCAGTCAATTAATCATACAAAGAATCATAATAATTTATTTAATATAACATTCCAAAATTTAAAATTTTGGGATGTTACAGAAGGTGGACAACAAACCTTCTTCATCAACAAACCCATCATCACCACCTCCGAAGAAAGAGATCTAAATACATGGGTATCGACACTCCCCTTGGCAGCTGCCAAGCTTGGGGGAGTGCCCCAGTATCGTATCACCATCACATCTTTATCTTTATCGTTTTTCTTAGTTCGATCCTTTGGGTTATATCTTGATCTAGTAGAATAAAGTTTTTAGTATGATCTAGTTTTGAGTTTTTCTTTATGATCCCTCTATGTAATCAAGTCCGTGAGATATATAATAAAGAGTAGTTTTGAGCTAGGGCTTTGCTTTCTTGCTATGATCATGAGGGAATTAAATAAAATAAAGAATAAAAAGAAATAAAAAGATCATATATTGATCTTATGGAGAGTAATGACTTCACATATAAAGAGTATGTTGAATACAAGTTGTTGAGAGTTGGCAAACATAGTTTTGGTCATTGTTGCAATTAATAGGGAGTAATAAAGAAAGAGAGGCCTCACATATAAATATACTATCTTGGACATCTTTTGTAATTGCGAGCACTCATTAAAATATGACATGCTAAAAGGTTAATGCTGGACAAGGAAGACAACATAATAGGTTATGTTTGCTTATATACGAATAGAAGTTATACTGTCTTGGATCATCCAACATGTTGGGCTTGCCTTTCTTCTCTCTTGCTAGAAAAATTCTTTGCACCAAGTAGAGATACTACTTGTGCTTCCAAACATCCCTAAACCCAGTTTTGCCATATGAGTCCACCATACCTACCTATGGATTGAGTAAGATCCTTCAAGTAAGTTGTCATCGGTGCAAGCAATAAAATTTCTCTTTAAATATGCATGATTTATTAGTCTGAAGAAAATAAGCTTTATATGAACTTGTGATATGGAAGAAATAAAAGCGACGGACTGCATAATAAAGGTCTTTATCACAAGTGGCAATATAAAGTGACATTCTTTTGCATTAAGATTTTTGTGCATCCAACCATAAAAGCGCATGACAACCTCTTCTTACCTCTGCGAAGGGCCTATCTTTTCTTTTTACCTCCTACCCTTATGCAAGAGTCATGGTGATCATCACCATCCCTTTTTACACTTTTTTTCTTTGGCAAGCTCTATGTGTTTGAGAGATCCTGATATATATATATATATATATATATATATATATATATACACACACACATACATGCATACATCCGGCTATTACATTACGCTGTAAATGTAATATTATTCTGTTACCCTACTTGAACTGATGAATTCAAGCGGTTGAACTGATGAAATTCGAGCACTTGAACTGATGCTTTCTGTTGCTGTTAAAAATCGTCTTCTTTAGTTCAATTTTTTTTTGCAATTTGTTTTGTCGAAACGGGGCGTATAATATATCGTTGGAAAGCTCTTGACATCCACATTACAATCTTATAATTTATTTTTGCAAAAAAATTATGATTTAAGAGCAGTTTTGAAAAACCGTTTTTTTTAATAAAAAACGTGAATCGTATTTTTGACTTAATTTTCAAACGGTTAGTCGGAATTGAGCAAATGAGATGGCATTGGAAAGCTTGTGAAAATCCGCATCTTCCATATATCTACTATTTTTTCAAGGATGATTTAAAAGTAATTTGAAAAATGGTGAAATTCTAGGCGAAATGTTTTTCACTGTTTTTTGCAAACGGTTTGTCGGATTGACGCAAATGATACGGCGTTGGAAAGCTGTGGAAAATGCGCAACTTTTGCATATAGAAAGTTTTTCCTAATTCATTACGGTTTAAATACGAATTCAAATACGGATAAAATTGGTTTTGAACGCGGTTTTTTTTTAAAAGTTTGTCGAAATGGGGCAAATAATATACCATTGGATAGCTATCGAAAATGCGAAGCTTAGTCATGTTGAACATTTTCTCTACTTCGGAACCGTTTAAAAGTAATTTTGAATAAGGTGAAACCCATTGTGTTGTTTTTTCGTGTCTAAAAAGCAGAGTACTCGTACTGATCTATGTCTATGTTTGTACTGAGGTATTTTTCACCAAGTAGTTTTGAATGGTTCCGGAAAAAGAATACTTTGAACGTATGTCTTTATGATTTTGTACTTGCTCCCATCTTTTAAGAGTAATTTTGAAATACGGTGAGACTCATCGTGCTGTTTTTCTGTCCGAAAAAAAGAGTATTCGTACTGATCTATGTGTGTGTTTGTACTGAGGTATTTTTCAGAGTAATTTTGAATGATTCCGAGAAAAGATTACTTGCACTGATGTTCGTATGGTTTTGTACCGAGCATGTTTTCACATAGTAGACTTCACTCTGTTTTTTGGGTATCATAGTCCCCGAACTTGCATGGTTTATATCGTTGAACTGAATGATATTTTTTCAAAAGGAAATAATTTCGTGTGTTTTTTAACTCAATTTTCTTTCAAGATGTTTTGGACTTCTCTTGTTTTGCGACTTGAACTTTTACCATTTGACTTTTCATTGAGTTTCATTTTGTTTGAGCTTTTTTCTCAAACTTATTTGGGACATCGTGTTGAACTTACAACTTTTTTAATTGTGAACTTGCTGTGTTTTTGCAATGCCAATATTTAGGAGAGCAGGGCGAGGACAAAGGAAATAATTTCGTGTGTTTGTTTTTTTTAACTCAATTTTCTTGCGATATTTCTTGGACTTCTCTTGTTTTGCAACTTGAACTTTTACCATTTGAGTTTTCATTGGGTTTCATTTAGTTTGAGCTTTTTTCTCAACCTTATCTGGGATGTCGTGTTGAACTTACAACTTTTTTAATTGTAAACTTGCTGTGTTTTTGCAATTCCAATATTGAGGAGAGCAGGGCGAGGACAATGATAGAAGGAAGCTGCATGTGGTGATCGTGGAAGCACTACAGGGCTGAGCCACAACGGTGGTTGATGGCAAGGCGACACATTACCTATTGCGGCGGAGAGGCATGGCGATGGGTGGGCGGCACACTGACATGACAGTTGAGATGCACCTGCTGGACTGACCTCCTTGTCCCATCTGGACGGATCAGTTGCAGAACTTGGACGTTTTCTTGGACGTTAACTCTTGGACGTCAACATCATAGAATACCAAAACCTAACCATCTTTTATTTTTCAAACTGATCATTGTTTTTAATTAAATGCATCGATCAATATTTTTTATTCAAACCATTTTTATTCTTGCATGCACATCAAGCTGTCATGTACCTATACCTTCTTTGAAGTAGCAATCATCTCATCATATATAGAAATTTTTTCACATATAATACATGTACATGAATAACATATACATGGTCAGATCGGTACCTAGCAGCAATATCAGTGGTTACCAACACACATACACATGAACCGATAACGAACTTGCACATGGCTTGACAAACAAAAAGCACATAAACTAACAAAAACCATAGTACACATTAACGGATAATCCCCATGACTAATGGTAGAACTTTGTTGTACCCAGGTTCAGCTATTTACCGGAAGTAGAACTTCTCAGTTTTATTAAATCGAACTGATGTTTAAATGTTCACCATTTTTGGCCTACAGATTAGAATACAGAGATCACCATATATGCTGAAGGTCCCAGCAGTACAGAGTTACAAACAAATTCTAAACTTATTAGTTATTTTAATCATGAACCTCTTGTGTTTCCTTTTTTAAGTTGCTTTTTTCTTTCAACTATACTGCTATAACATTTTCTTTCTCGAACTTACTGTCTCTCGAGTAAGGACTGATGCTATGTTTTTTTTGAACTGGTATGAAATTTCTCAATAGACATATTAAACTTTTTCCGCGTTTCATTTATGTGTTGATGATATAATACCTGTTGAACTGCTACACCAGAGCTAGAAAATCTATCCATGTGAACTATTTATTTTACATTGGACTTTTATCAATCAACATACATCATTTTCCTTCCTGTTCATACACGTATTGCAGACATTACATACACATACACAGCTCCACGATCATACACAATTTTCTCCTGTAGCTTCTCCTTGCTTCCTTTAACACAAACAATCATTTGGAGAGAAAAGCACATATGGTTGTAGATACAAAAATCACCTCCATGTCTACCAGCTGGACTGATGTTTGCTTTCTTTTACTTGGTCATGCACAAGTTCATACAACTGTTGAGCAAAAGCACTATGATTTGTAGCCCTCACAAAAGAAAGCATCAGAATTATTCAACAAAACACAGAAAAGTGAATAACATTTTTTTATTTAGCAAGTGATATGTAACTAGAGTACAAAGCTGCCAAGCAAATGCACAGTACTGTTGACTAACACGTGGAGTTGATGTACGCGTGCCTTGTAGCGTAGGGTTGTACTGACACACTCAACATCAGGAAATTTCCATTTTGCACAAGATCTAACTGCACCAGTTCATGATGCGAAGGTCGGTTGCCTGGCTCTGTCGTCGTTGAACTGAACCCCGCGTCCCTGTCGAACTGCTGAAACATTTTAGTATGGGTTAGATAAAGTTCCAAACTAGTATACCTGAAAATCCCATCCCCAAATATGCATGTAAATTTTCGGAGTTGGAAGTAATCTAAACAGAGCCATCTCAAAACAATGAACTGATACATACATGCAGGAACGAAACAGGTAAAAGCACATATTTTGCTAGAACAAGTTGAACTGAATACCTTTCATTTTGAACTTTGAAAGAAGCTACAACTTTCTGTTGCCCAAATGTGTATATAATTTCAAGTTTTCCAAGCACATACCTTCTGTTTTTGTTTGTTGACGGGCATGCCGCCCCTACTCCTGGGATGGCAGGCGCCTAAGTGGAGCTGAAGGAGCAAGGATCACGAGCAACCTATGGACTAAAACTCACTATGAATAGTTCAACACCAACGCCATGTTTTTGGAAGGGCAATGACAGTCAACATCTTATAGCCCCCTATTTTTGATAAAATAGCTGAATTTATTTAGCAATAAAATAGCTGAACTTATATGAATTGATGGAGTAAACAGTAAGACCGTTTTTGGATTTCCTGCACTCCATCAATTGATTGAAAACAGAATAGGTTCATTTTAGCAAGTCAAGATTCGGAAAATAAATCAATAAAAGCACACAGATGTAATCCTTAACAACCATCATCAAACTAAACTTGATTTTCAATTTCTTCAAAAACTAGAACAAATAGAGGACAGCCGAGCGACGAGCAGGGAGCCTCCTTATAGTGAAGAAATAGGGGTTGACGAGGATGGCGGTGGACATCTAGAACTAGAGGATCCTGAAGGACTTAAATTTTATTATTAGTTCATTATAGTAATCCTAAGCAGTTGGTCTTTTTAGTACACCGCAAGCTACCACATCTGTACTAACTATAGTGATGTATTTGTACTACCCAAAAACACACCTGCAAGATGAACCGAAGGGGAGCTCCACCACCTGCAAGATGAACTGAAAATGCCGACTAAGGTGACATGAAGAATCACGAGATGTTGAACTGAATATAGCCAAGAGAAGGAGATGAACGTACGAGGGGAGGTGGGGAAAAGCGGGCACCTCCCGAGCTGCGGCGCCGAACGACTTAGCGTTGTTTTGCTGAACGACCCAGGGTGGCGGCTGTGAATAGCCGGGGCGCTGCAGCGATAGAACCCCACCAGCGGGAGGAGGTAGCCATCAATCATCTTTCAAGAGAGCAGCACCAACCACTTCAACACATCCTTTTGCATGTCATATCGTCTACTATTCTTTGCTAAGGTGCATGATAATGACTAGCCATTTTCCAGATGCAGGATCTTGTGCAGTGCTTAACAGACAATAATTCAGAATTCTTTTACAGTGGTTGATTGTGTCCTTCTCCCTACAAAGGAAAATGCATTCAAATTTTTCCACACTTCTCAATCAACAACAGCAAACATGAAACAATGGAATGAGCAAAGCACAAACCAGTGCATCAATTGCCTCAATTCCCATGCACCAGTTTGGCGTTTAATAACAACTATATTCTTCTTGCCACCCGTTCAGCTTTTGCTGTAACAAAAAGCACACATTAAAAAGCTTGTACTGGCGTGGGGAAGCCTTCTTCCCTGATGCCAATGACCAATTAGTACTGGTAAAGGTAAAGGGAATCGAAACACCATCACCATGATGATCTTTCTCAAGTAGAGATGAAGTAGCATCAACAATTACTAGTGTTGAGCAGCAGTAGGAGTGAGATACGAGAGGAGCAGAAGCAGCAGGAGTGAGATTCGGGAGGAGCAGAGCAGCACCCGTGCGAGAGAGAAAGCAGAGGAGAGCAGCAGAGTGTACATGTTAGAAGAGGCCATAGCCATTCAAGTGAGGATGCTTGGCAGTTCGAGGTCAACGCGTCCGGCTGTGAGAGGCCTCATCGAAATTGGTTGGATGTTGCGACCAGGAGGGCGACGGGGATCGTGAGGCCAAGAGGAGGGAGGAGGTGGGTCGGTGAAGAATTAGAGTGTGTCTCGGATCTGGCCGTCGACGAGCAGCGGGCCTAGCTGTGGAGGTCGTCGTCATTGGGAAGAGAGAGGGGGAGGGGAGGGGCACGAATGGCCATGGCGGCAGTGGGGGAGGAGGGCCTCGCCGGTGAGCAGGCCGGTGGTGCGGTGGCACTTGGCCAGGCGGAGTAGGGCGCGGGCGTCGCTTAGGAGGTGTGGGGAGGTGCGTGGCCAGAAGGTGGGGCAATGCGTCACTGGGAGGTGGAAGCAGGGGCGGCGCCGGGAAGAAGGTGGGGGTTGGGGCTGTTGGGTAACGTAGTAATTTCAAAAAAATTCCTACGCAGACGCAAGATCATGGTGATGCATAGCAACGAGAGGGGAGAGTGTTGTCCACGTACCCTCATAGACCGAAAGCGGAAGCGTTAGCACAACGCGGTTGATGTAGTCGTACGTCTTCACGGCCCGACCGATCAAGCACCGAAACTACGGCACCTCCGAGTTCTAGCACACGTTCAGCTCGATGACGATCCCCGGACTCCGATCCAACAAAGTCTCGGGGATGAGTTCCGTCAGCACGACAACATGGTGACGATCTTGATGTTCTACCGTCGAAGGGCTTTGCCTAAGCACCGCTACAATATTATCAAGGAGAACTATGGTGGAGGGGGGCACCGCACACGGCTAAGAGATCTCAAGGATCAATTGTTGTATCTCCAAGGGGTGCCCCCCTCCCCGTATATAAAGGAGTGGAGGAGGGGGAGGGCCGGCCCTCTCTATGGCGCGCCCTAGGGGAGTCCTACTCCCACTGGGAGTAGGATTCCCCCTTTCCTAGTAGAACTAGGAGCCCTTCAAGTAGTAGGAGTAGGAGGGAAGGAAAGGGAAGGGAGAAGGAGAAGGAAGGAAGGGGGCGCCCCCCTCCCTAGTCCAATTCGGACTAGTCAATGGGGAGGGGTGCGGCCACCCTTTGGGGTCTTTCTCTCCTTTCCCGTATGGCCCATTAAGGCCCAATACGAATTCCCGTAACTCTCCGGTACTCCGAAAAATACCTGAATCACTCGGAACCTTTCTGATGTCCGAATATAGTCGTCCAATATATCAATCTTTACGTATCAACCATTTCGAGACTCCTCGTCATGTCCCTGATCTCATCCGGGACTCTGAACTCCTTCGGTACATCAAAACTCATAAACTCATAATATAACAGTCATCGAAACCTTAAGCGTGCGGACCCTACGGGTTCGAGAACTATGTAGACATGACCGAGACACGTTTCCGGTGAATAACCAATAGCGAAACCTGGATGCTCATATTGGCTCGTACTATTCTACGAAGATCTTTATCGGTCAAACCGCATAACAACATACGTTATTCCCTTTGTCATCGGTATGTTACTTGCCCGAGATTCGATCGTCGGTATCTCAATACCTAGTTCAATCTCGTTACTGGCAAGTCTCTTTATTCTTTATGTAATGCATCATCCCGCAACTAACTCATTAGTCACATTGCTTGCAAGGCTTATAGTGATGTGCATTGCTGAGAGGGCCCAGGGATACCTTTCCGACAATCGGAGTGACAAATCCTAATCTCGAAATACGCCAACCCAACATGTACCTTCGGAGACACCTGTAGAGCACCTTTATAATCACCCGATTCACGTTGTGACGTTTGGTAGCACACAAAGTGTTCCTCTGGTAAACGGGAGTTGCATAATCTCATAGTCATAGGAACATGTATAAGTCATGAAGAAAGCAATAGCAACATACTAAACGTTCGTGTGCTAAGCTAACGGAATGGGTCATGTCAATCACATCATTCTCCTAATGATGTGATCCCGTTAAACAAATGACAACCCATGTCTATGGCTAGGAAACATAACCATCTTTGATCAACGAGCTAGTCTAGTAGAGGCATACTAGTGACACTCTGTTTGTCTATATATTCACACATGTATTATGTTTCCGGTTAATACAATTCTAGCATGAATAATAAACATTTATCATGAAATAAGGAAATAAATAATAACTTTATTATTGCCTCTAGGGCATATTTCCTTCAGTCTCCCATTTGCACTAGAGTCAATAATCTAGTTCACATCGCCATGTGAGTTAACACCAATTACACATCACCATGTGATTAGCACCCATAGTTCACATCGTCATGTGACCAACACCCAAAGGGTTTACTAGAGTCAATAATCTAGTTCACATCGCTATGTGATTAACACCCAAAGAGTACTAAGGTGTGATCATGTTTTGCTTGTGAGATAGTTTTAGTCAACGGGTCTGTCACATTCAGATCCGTAAGTATTTTACAAATTTCTATGTCTACAATGCTCTGTATGGAGCTACTCTAGCTAATTGCTCCCACTTTCAATATGTATCTAGACCGAGACTTAGAGTCATCTAGATTAGTGTCAAAACTTGCATCGACGTAACCTTTTACGACGAACCTTTTTGTTACCTCCATAATCGAGAAACATATCCTTATTCCCCTAAGGATAATTTTGACTGCTGTCCAGTGATCTACTCCTAGATCACTATTGTACTCCCTTGCCAAAATCAGTGTAGGGTATACAATAGATCTGGTACACAGCATGGCATACTTTATAGAACCTATGGCTGAGGCATAGGGAATGACTTTCATTCTCTTTCTATCTTCTGCCGTGGTCGGGCTTTGAGTCTTACTCAATTTCACACCTTTGCAACACAGGCAAGAACTCTTTCTTTGACTGTTCCATTTTGAACTACTTCAAAATCTTGACAAGGTATGTGCTTTTTGAAAAACTTATCAAGCGTCTTGATCTATCTCAATAGATCTTGATGCTCAATATGTAAGTAGCTTTCTTGAGGTCTTTCTTTTAAAGAACTCCTTTCAAATACTCCTTTATGCTTTCCGGAAAAATTCTACATCATTTCCGATCAACAATATGTTACTCACATATATTTATCGGAAAAGGCGGTAGTGCTCCCACTCACTTTATTGTAAATAGAGGCTACACCGCAAGTCTCAGATAAAACTATATGCTTTGATCAACTTATCAAAGCGTATATTCCAACTCGAGATGCTAGCACTAGTCCATAGATGGATCATTTGGAGCTTGCACATTTTGTTAGCACCTTTAGGATTGAAAAACCTTCGTTTGCATCATGTACAACTCTTCTTTAAGAAAACCATTAAGGAATGCAGTTTTGACATCCATTTGCCAGATTTCATAAAATGTGGCAATTTCTAACATGATTCAGACAGACTTAAGCATCGCTACAGTTGAGAGAATCTCATTGTAGTCAACACCTTGAATTTGTCGAAAACCTTTTTGTGACAAGTCGAGCTTTGTAGATAGTAACACTACTATCAGCGTATGTCTTCCTCTTGAAGATCCATTTATACAATATGGCTTGCTGATCATTGGGCAACTCCACCAAAGTCCACACTTTGTTCTCATACATGGATCCCATCTCAGATTTCATGGCCTTAAGCCATTTCGCGGGATCTGGGCTCATCATCGCTTCCTCATAGTTTGTAGGTTCGCCATGGTCAAGTAACATGACTTCCAGAATAGGATTCCCGTACCACTCTGGTGCGGATCTCACTCTAGTTGACCTACAAAGTTCGGTAGTAACTTGATCTGAAGTTTCATGATCATTATCATTAGCTTCCTTACTGATTGGTGTAGTCGTCACAGGAACTGGTTCTTGTGATGAACTAGTTTTCAATAAGGGAGTAGGTATAGTTACCTCATCAAGTTCTACTTTCCTCCCACTCACTTCTTTCGAGAGAAACTCCTTCTCTAGAAAGGATCCGAATTTAGCAACAAAAATCTTGCCCTCAGATCTGTGATAGAAGGTGTAACCAATAGTCTCTTCTGGGTATCCTATGAAGACACATTTCTCCGATTTGGGTTCTAGCTTATCTGGTTGAAGTTTCTTCACATAAGCATCGCAGCCCCAAACTTTAATAAACGACAACTTTGGTTTACTGCTAAACCATAGTTCATACGGTGTCGTCTCAACGGATTTAGATGGTTCCCTATTAAAGTGAATGCATCTATCTCTAATTCATAACCCAAAATGATAGTGGTAAATCGGTAAGATACATCATAGATCGCACCATATCCAATAAAGTGCGGTTACGATGTTCGGACACACCATTATGCTGTGGTGTTCCATGTGGTGTGAGCTGTGAAACTATTCCACATTGTTTAAAAATAAAGGACAAACTCGTAACTCAAATATTCTTTTCTACGATCAGATTGTAGAAACTTTATTTTCTTGTTACGATGATTCTCCACTTCACTCTGAAATTCTTTGAACTTTTCAAATGTTTCAAACTTGTGCTTCATTAAGTAGATATAGGCATATCTGCTCAAATCATTTGTGAAGGTAAGAAAATAACGATACCTGCCACGAGCATCAACACTCATTGGACCGCATACATCGGTATGTATTATTTCCAACAAGCTAGTAGCTCGTTCCATTGTTCCGGAGAACGAAGTTTTAGTCATCTTGCCCAAAAGGCACGGTTCGCAAGCATCAAATGATTCATAACCAAGTGTTTCCGAAAATCCATCTTTATGGAGTTTCTTCATGTGCTTTACACCGATATGACCCAAACGGCAGTGCCACAAATAAATTGCACTATCATTACTAACTGTGCATCTTTTGGCATCAACATTATGAATATGTGTATCACTATGATCAAGATTCAATAAACCATCACCATTGGGTGTATGACCATAGAAGGTTTTATTCATGTAAATAGAATAACAATTTATTCTCTATCTTAGATGAATAATCGTATCGCAATAAACATGATCTTATCATATTTATGCTCAATGCAAACACCAAATAACATTTATTTAGGTTTAACACTAATCTTGAAAATATAGGGAGTGTGTGATGATGATCATATCAATCTTGGAACTACTTCCAATACTCATCGTCACTTCCCCTCAACTAGTTTACATTTATTTAACTCCTGTTTGAGTTTACTAATCTTAGCAACCTAACAAGTATCAAATACTCGGGGCTACTATAAACACTAGTAAGGCACACATCAATAACATGTATATCAAATATACCCTTGTTCACTTTGCCGTCCTTCTTATCCACCAAATATTCGGGCATTTCGCTTCCGGTGACCATTTCCTTTGCGATTATAAGCACTCGGTTTGTGCTTTGGTCCAGCTTGGAGCTTCTTCGCGGGAGTGACAACTTGATTGTCATTCTACTTTAAGTTTCCCTTTCTTTCCCTTTGCCCTTTTCTTGAAACTAGTGGTCTTGTCAATCATCAACACTTGATGCTCTTTCTCGATTTCTACCTTCGTCGATTTCAACATCAAGAAGACCTCGGGAATCGTTTTCGTCATCCCTTGCATACTATAGTTCATCACGAAGTTCTAGTAACTTAGTGATGGTGACTAGAGAATTCTGTCAATCACTATCTTATCTGGAAGATTAACTCCCACTTGATTCAAGCGATTGAAGTACCCGGACAATCGAGCACATGCTCACTAGTTGAGCGATTCTCCTCCATCTTTTAGCTATAGAACTTGTTGGAGACTTCATATCTCTCAACTCGGGTATTTGCTGGAAATATTAACTTCAACTCCTGGAACATCTTATATGGTCCATGACATTCAAAACGTTTTTGAAGTCCCGATTCTAAGCCGTTTAAGCATGGTGCACTAAACTATCAAGTAGTCATCATTTTGAGCTACCCAAACGTTCATAACGTCTGCATCTGCTCTTGCAATAGGTTTGTCACCTAGCGGTGCATCAAGGACATAATTCTTCTATGCATCAATGAGGATAAACCTCAGATCACGGATCCAATCCGCATCATTGCTACTAACATCTTTCAACACAGTTTTCTGTAGGAACATATCAAAATAAACATATGAAAGCAACAAAGACAAGCTATTGATCTACAACATAATTTGCAAAATACTACCAGGACTAAGTTCATGATAAATTTAAGTTCAATTAATCATATTACTTAAGAACTCCCACTTAGACAGACATCTCTCTAGTCATCTAAGTGATCACGTGATCCAAATCAACTAAACCATGTCCGATCATCACGTGAGATGGAGTAGTTTTCAATGGTGAACATCACTATGTTGATCATATCTACTATATGATTCACGCTCGAACTTTCGGTCTCCGTGTTCCGAGGCCATATCTGCATATGCTAGGCTCGTCAAGTTTAACCTGAGTATTCCGTGTGCAAAACTGGCTTGCACTGTTGTAGATGGACGTAGAGCTTATCACACCCGATCATCACGTGGTGTCCGGGCACGACGAACTTTGGCAACGGTGCATACTCAGGAGAACACTTCTTGATAATTAGTGAGAGATCATCTTAAAATGCTACCGTCAATCAAAGCAAGATAAGATGCATAAAGGATAAACATCACATGCAATCAATATAAGTGATATGATATGGCCATCATCATCTTGTGCTTGTGATCTCCATCTCCGAAGCACCGTCGTGATCACCATCTACCGCCGCGACACCTTGATCTCCATCATAGCATCATTGTCATTTACGCCGTGTATTGCTTCTACGACTATCGCTACCGCTTAGTGATAAAATAAAGCAATTACAGGGCGTTTGCATTTCATACAATAAAGCGACAACCATATGGCTCCTGCCAGTTGCCGATAACTTCGGTTACAAAACATGATCATCTCATACAATAAAATATAGCATCACGTCTTGACCATATCACATCACAACATGCCCTGCAAAAACAAGTTAGACGTCCTCTACTTTGTTGTTGCAAGTTTTACGTAGCTGCTACGGAATGAGCAAGAACCGTTCTTACCTACGCATCAAAACCACAACGATAGTTCGTCAAGTTAGTGTTGTTTTAACCTTCTGAAGGACCGGGTGTAGCCACACTCGGTTCAACTAAAGTTGGAGAAACTGACACCCGCTAGCCACCTCTGTGCAAAGCACGTCGGGAGAACCGGTCTCGCGTAAGCGTACGCGTAATGTCGGTCCGGGCCGCTTCATCCAACAATACCGCTGAACCAAAGTATGACATGCTGGTAAGCAGTATGACTTGTATCGCCCACAACTCACTTGTGTTCTACTCGTGCATATAACATCAACGCATAAAACTTGGCTCGGATGCCACTGTTGGGTAATGTAGTAATTTCAAAAATTTCCTACACACACGCAAGATCATGGTGATGCATAGCAACGACAGGGGAGAGTATTTTCCACGTACCCTCGTAAATCAAAAGCGGAAGCGTTAGCACAACGCGGTTGATGTAGTCGTACGTCTTCACGCCCGACCGATCAAGCACCGAAACTACGGCACCTCCGAGTTCTAGCACACGTTCAGCTCGATGACGATCCCCGGACTCCGATCCAGCAAAGTGTCGGGGATGAGTTCCGTCAGCACGACGGCGTGGTGACGATCTTGATGTTCTACCGTCACAGGGCTTCACCTAAGCACCGCTACAATATTATCGAGGAGAACTATGGTGGAGGGGGGCACCGCACACGGCTAAGAGATCTCAAGGATCAATTGTTGTATCTCCAAGGGGTGCCCCCCTCCCCGTATATAAAGGAGTGGAGGAGGGGGAGGGCCGGCCTCTCTATGGCGTGCCCTAGGGAGTCCTACTCCCACCGGAGTAGGATTCCCCCTTCCTAGTAGAACTAGGAGCCCTTCCAAGTAGAAGGAGTTGGAGGAAGGAAAGGGAAGGGAGAAGGAGAAGGAAGGAAGGCGCCCCCTCCTAGTCCAATTCGGACTAGTCAATGGGGAGGGGTGCGGCCACCCTTTGGGGTCTTTCTCTCCTTTCCCGTATGGCCCATTAAGGCCCAATACGAATTCCCGTAACTCTCCGGTACTCCGAAAAAATACCCGAATCACTCGGAACCTTTCCGATATCCGAATATAGTCGTCCAATATATCGATCTTTACGTCTCGACCATTTCGAGACACCTTGTCATGTCCCGGATCTCACCCGGGACTCCGAACTCTTTCGGTACATCAAAACTCATAAACTCATAATATAACTTTCATCGAAACCTTAAGCGTGCGGACCCTACGGGTTCGAGAACTATGTAGACATGACTGAGACACGTTTCCGGTCAATAACCAATAGCGGAACCTGGATGCTCATATTGGCTCCTACATATTCTACGAAGATCTTTCTCGGTCAAACCGCATAACAACATACGTTGTTCCCTTTGTCATCGGTATGTTATTTGCCCGAGATTCGATCGTCGGTATCTCAATACCTAGTTCAATCTCGTTACCGGCAAGTCTCTTTATTCGTTATGTAATGCATCATCCCGCAACTAACTCATTAGTCACATTGCTTGCAAGGCTTATAGTGATGTGCATTACCGAGAGGGCCCAGAGATACCTTTCCGACAATCGGAGTGACAAATCCTAATCTCAAAATACGCCAACCCAAGATGTACCTTCGGAGACACATGTAGAGCACCTTTATAATCACCCAGTTACGTTGTGACGTTTGGTAGCACACAAAGTGTTCCTCCGGTAAACGGGAGTTGCATAATCTCATAGTCATAGGAACATGTATAAGTCATGAAGAAAGCAATAGCAACATACTAAATGATCGTGTGCTAAGATAACGGAATGGGTCATGTCAATCACATCATGTGATCCCGTTAATCAAATGACAACCCATGTCTATGGCTAGGAAACATAACCATCTTTGATCAACTAGCTAGTCTAGTAGAGGCATACTAGTGACACTCTGTTTGTCTATATATTCACACATGTATTATGTCTCCGGTTAATACAATTCTAGCATGAATAAACATTTATCATGAAATAAGGAAATAAATAATAACTTTATTATTGCCTCTAGGGGCGGCGCTGGAAGAAGGTGGGGGCGGGGCGGCGCCGGGAAGAAGGTGGGGGCGGGGGGCGGCGTCGGGAAGAAGGTGGGGGCAGGGCGTCGCCGGGATCCAGCCGGAGAAGGTGGATTTGGGGGGATGCAGGAGAGGATGGGCTGGTTTTTTTTCCTTCGGGCGCCACCGGTTCGGATACTACAGATCGGGCCCTATAAGGGGCGAGTGTAACAGAATATTATTCTGTTACCAGTAACAGAATAGTCTAGCCCTATATATATATATATATATATATATATATATATATATATATATATATATATATATATATTTTGTGTGTTTCAATAAAGTATTATTGTTGACATTACCCTTGAGGTAAAAAGTTGGGAGGCGAAACTATAAGCCCCTATCTTTCTCTGTGTCCGATTAAAACTTTGTAACCATAAGTATCACGTGAGTATGTGGACTTGCTGAAAAGCTCTTATATTAACTCTTTTCGATGTTATGATAAATTGCAATTGCTTCAGTGACTGAAATCATAGTTTGTTAGTTTTCAATAAAGTTTCCGATTCGTACTTTGCCTTGTGAATGAATTGTTACCTTATCATAAGAAATTATATGGAATTATATGTTGTTGTTCTAAAAGATGATTGTGATTCCCTCATGTCTGTATTTTATTTTTATCGACAACTCTATCTCTAAACATGTGGAAATATTTATCGATATCGGCTTTCACTTGAGCACAAGCGAGGTCTAAGCTTGGGGAGTTGATACGTCCATTTTGCATCATGCTTTTATGACAATATTTATTGCATTATGGGCTGTTATTACACATTATATCACAATACTTATGGCTATTCTCTCTTATTTTATAAGGTTTACATGAAGAGGGAGAATCCCGGCAGCTGGAATTCTGGGCTGGAAAAGGAGCAAATATTAAAGACCTATTCTGCACAACTCCAAAAGACCTGAAACTTCACAGAGATTATTTTTGGAATATAAAAAAAATATTGGGCAAAGAAAGTACCAGAGGGGGCCACCAGCCAGCCACAAGGGTGGAGGGCGCGCCCCACCCCCTAGGCGCACCCCCTTACCTTGTGGGACCCCTGGGAGGCCTCCGGTGCCCATCTTCTACTATATGGTGTCTTTTACCCTGGAAAAAATCATAAGGAAGCTCTTGGGACGAAGCGCCGCCGTCTCGAGGCGGAACCTGGGCAGAACCAATCTAGGGCTCTGGCGGAGCTGTTCTGTCGGGAAACATCCCTCCCGGAGGGGGAAATCTTCGCAATCATCATCACCATTGATCCTCTCATCGAGGGAGGGTCAATGTCCATCAACATCTTCACCAACACCATATCCTCTCAAACCCTAGTTCAACTCTTGTACTCGATCTTGGTCCCAAAACCTCAGATTGGTACCTGTGGGTTGCTAGTAGTGTTGATTACTCCTTATAGTTGATGCTAGTTCGTTTATTCGATGGAAGATCATATGTTCATTTCCTTAATGATAATTAATACTCCTGTGATTATGATTATGAATATGCTTTGTGAGTAGTTACGTTTGTTCCCGAGGACATGGGAGAAGTCTTGTTATAAGTAATCATGTGAGTTTGGTATTCGTTTGATATTTTGATGAGATGTATGTTGTCTCTCCTCTAGTGGTGTTATGTGAATGTCGAATACATGACACTTCACCATTATTTGGGCCTTGGGGAAGGCATTGGGAAGTAATAAGTAGATGATGGGTTGCTAGAGTGACAGAAGCTTAAACCCTAGTTTATGCGTTGCTTCGTAAGGGGCTGATTTGGATCCATATGTTTCATGCGATGGTTAGGTTTACCTTAATACTTCTTTTGTTGTTGCGTATGCTTGCGAGAGGGGTTAATCATAAGTGGCAGGCTTGTCCAAGGAAGGGCAGCACCCAAGCACCGGTCCACCCATCACTACAAAAAAATACACTTCCGTGATAATATGTGTTTGTCACAGTAGGTCGCGTTTTTTGCCATGCATGTACATCCATGACGATTTTATGACAGAATCGAGATAGTCATACCTGTGCTGTCGTAGAAGTGTTCCATGACATTACCAAAATTATCATCACGGAAGTGTCCACTTCCATGACGATAAATCATGCGTCATAGAAGTGCTTTCGTCAAGGGTGACCGACACGTGGCATCCACCGTAACGGAACACCGTTAAGCTATCGGGTCCGTTTTGGATCTGATAACCCGTTAACAGCCCGGACCAATGGGGATTTTCCACGTGTAAAATCATCATTGGCCGGAGGAAACACATGTTGCCTCACCGTTGGGACAGGTGTCATCCACTCATTGGACAGGAGGCGCCTATGATAGGTCGACACGTGGCACGACCCAACAGTGGCCCATTCCGGTGAAAAAGGCCGGCCCAGTAAAAATTAGCAGGTCGGCCCATATAAGGCCTACTTGTGTCAGGTCCATTTAAGCCCACGGCCCATACAAGATGTGCCAATTCGGTCCGTCAACGGCCCGTTAAAGATTTGAAACCATTGCAGCCCATCGTCAGTTCGAGCCCGTTAACAGCCCGCTATATATTTGGGCTCAATATCGGCCGGATGAGATTTCGGCCTGTTAACGGCCCGTTCAATGGATGGGCCAATTTTCACGATGTACATCTTTCGGCCTTTTAGCGACCCATTTAAATGTTGGGATAATTTCCGGCCCGGTGTGTCTTTCAGCCTGTTGACGGCCCATAAATCAGTTGGGCCATTTGTAGTCGGACCTGAGTTTCGGACTTTTAGTGACCCATTTAAGTGTTGGGCCAATTTCCGACCCAGTGTGTCTTTCAGCCTGTTGACGGCCCATATATCAGTTGGTCCATTTGTAGTCGGACCTGAGTTTTGGCCTTTTAGCGACCCATTTAAGTGTTGGGCCAATTCCCGGCCCTGTGTGCCTTTTAGCCTGTTTACGGACCATAAATGAGTTGGGCCATTTGTAGTCAGACCTGAGTTTTGGCCTTTTAACGGCACATGCCCTTCATGGTCCAATACCAGTCCGGTTTCTCTTTCGGCCTACTAAAGGCCCACAACACAGTTGGGCCATTTACAATACGACCTGACTTTCGGCCTCTTAGCGGCCCATGCTCTTCATGGTCCAAAGACAAGCTTCTTTGTCTCTTCGGCTGCTAAAGGCCCACAGTATAGTTGGGCCATAGGTAGCCCGAACTTAGTAACGGCCTGTCAACGGCCCGTGAAATCAATTGGGCCCACCTGTTGCCCGCTTCGATGTCGGCCTGTTAACGACCCGGGAGTTAAGAGGGCCAACCATTAACTTTCGGTCTGGTTACGGCCCATTAACTTAATGGGCCCACTAAAGTTCGTACATGTCTTTAGGCCAAATTAGATAATTTGAGCCCATTACGACGAGCAATTATGCACAGGACCAAAACCGATCAAGCAAAGGTACGACATATAGGGAAAAACGTTGCACATCCAGCATATATTACAGGAAATTACATCCACTGGGCAATCAAAGATTGATGCCAGTGCAAATAAATGAACAGAACCTAACGATCTACAACGTCACAATCTGCAACCTCAGCACGGATGACACCCATAAGCATGTGGGCAAGTTCTTGCTGCTTTGCTACACTGTCTCTGAAAACATTGGTCAGTTGTTGTGTTGCACGACTCTACACCTCTGATTCCTCCACCATTTCCATCATTGCTTCAGCCATTAACTGGTTCACAAACATACATTTTTTCCGATGCATTCGAGACAGAGGATACTGAACAGATTTAGATGGCGATTTTGGCAGGCTTGTATTATTGATAGTGGAGAGTGTCTCGACCACTGCATCATAACATAAATTAGGAGGGTAACCAAACATATTACTCATGAGTTATTGCCATATTACTTGGCCTAGATTTATTGGAAAGAAACAATGGGGTTGCCTTGCTGTTTTTAGAGTTTGTCTTCTTATCTTCAGCAGCCTACACCAAATTAACACACTAGCATTGCTATCATTGGCCAAGTCAGATAATAGGAAAGCAACATTGGCACAACGAACGTTTGGGCAACTAGCCAATGCCAAATTAACACAATATGGCACAACTATCATCAGCCACGTAAGGTAATACGAAAGCAACATTAACAAAATGAATGAATGGGCAACCAGAGCAGCACTACAATTCAGTAATGTGCATGATATGAGATAGTACATGATGCAGCTCAGTATGCAAAACTACCAGGCAGTTTTATTTACAAAAATCAACATTGGCGCCTTAAACATTTTGCTACAACTAATTTTAGATCAAATAAAGGTTGGATTCACGCCGATTAACAAAATACATGCTGATGTAAAAATATAGTGATATACAATAGGTACTTACATCAGCATTGGAGCACAGAGAATTCCCCCAAGATATTTTCCTCGAATACAATCCCAATGAAGGAAGTCTTCTATCATTTAACCTTATTTTCTGAAAAAGAGGTGGGTAAGAAACATGTAGAAAATATGATAAGAATGTTATAAAATTTCATGATGCGAGGATACGCACACGCTTCTTAGAATGGAGTTGACATTCTTTTGCTGGACTGGAGCAGACTAGTTCTTTGGCCACTGGAATTTGCTTATTATCAGTGGGAGTTGGGTTTCTCTGTGCTGGAGCAGTATCTATGAAAAATGGAGTTGGTTTATTATCTCCTGGCGTTTGGATCTTTTGCAAAGACCTGGTTTGTAACCCTTCAAATTCTAACATAGCCGTCTTCCCCTTGCATGCCTTATATAGAAGAATGGTGCTTCAATTATAAAACATTCTACAACAGAGATGGAATAGGTACTGAAGAATATAAAGGCATGACATATTGACATGTATTCCCTCCATCCAGAAATAAATGGATGGGTCTAGGCGTATTTCAGTTCTAGATACATCCAGTTTTATCCATTTCTGCGACATGTAATCCGGATGGAGGGAGTATGATGTAAGAGCTAGGGATACGACAGGACAACACAGTAAAACAACACTGAAAACCCACTGCAGAATCAAAGTATTCAAATCCACTGATATGAGATAGTACACTCATGCAGCTCAGGATGCAAAACTACCAGGCAGTTTTCCTTACAAAAATCAACATTGTGGCCTTTAATCATACATTTTGCTACAACTAAATTTAGATCGATAAAGGTTGGATTCACGCCGATTAACAAAATACATGCTGATGTAAAAATATAGTGATATACAATAGGTACTTACATCTGCATTGAGCACGAAGAATTCTGCAAGAATCTTTCCTCACAGACGATACCAAAGGTCGTAAATTCTTCTATCTGTTAAGCTTATTTTCTAAAAGAGAGATGGGTAAGAAACATGTGGAAAATATGATCAGCATGCTATAAGATTTCATGATGCAAGGATACGCACACGCTTCTTAGAATGGAGTTGACATATTTTTTGCTGGATCGGAGCGAACTAGTTCTTTGGCCACCGGAATCGCTTATTATCGGTAGGAGTTGGGTTTCTCTGTCTTTGGAGCAAGATCTATAAAAGCTGGAGTTGGGTTATTATCTCCCGGCGTTTGGATCTTTTGCAAAGACCTGGTTTGTAACCCTTCAGATTCTAACATAGTCGTCTTCCCCTTGCATGCCTTGTATAGAAGAATGGTGCTTCAATTATAAAACATGCTACATCAGAGAGATGGAATAGGTACTGAAGAATAGAAAGGCATGACATATTGACATGTATTCCCTCCATCCGGAAAAAATGGATGGGTCTAGGCGTATTTCAGTTCTAGATACATACTTTTATCCATTTCGCAACATGTAATCCGGACGGAGGGAGTAGGGTGTAAGAGCTAGGGATACGACAGACAACACGATAAAAACACTAGTTGAACGTAAAACTGTATGCTAGCGGAATATGTACAGAAAAACTAAGGCAACATACACGTGTATGATTGGGAAACTAAGATGGCATTGCTCCCAAATGAAATATCTCGATTCAATGAAATAGCTCGTTCACCAGGTCAAAATAGTGAACTAAATCCAAAATTTAACACCTCAATCAAGTAGCATGTTGTATAGTATTATAGTACTCCAGGAACATGTTGAAAGTCAAATAAATGAACTTGTTTGATATACGCATATAGCCGTTCATGTGTGGATTGTAGACAACATGTTATCCAATTTAAATATTTGAATGCAAGTTTATATCGAAACATGGTTTATATCAGTCTTTGATGCATAAAACGTGACCTACCCCTCTCCCGGACTCCTGCTCTCTCTCTCTCTCTCTCTCTCTCTCTCTCTCTCTCTCTCTCTGGCCGGCAATCTTCAATTCTGTCGCATGCATCCAACACACAAACCTTGTTGGTCCCTCTCGCTCTCTCTCTCTCTCTCTCTCTCTCTCTCTCTCTCTCTCTCTCCCTCCCTCTCTCTCTTTGTGTGTGTGTGTGTGGGGGGTGTTTCTAGTTCGCATGCATATATACTCCATCTATAAGTCTCTCTCGCACACTATGTATGATTCTCTAGTCCAAGCTAGATATCTTGGGTGCACTCATCGTACGCACACAAATTCCTTGGCTCGTTGCCCGTAACTCTCTCACGCAGCACTTTGTCGTCTCGGAGCTCTTCCCCCTCTCTCTCAAACTCTCCATCTACCTGGGTCACACATACACATGCATATCTCACTGCACTTTTCGATAGGGCCCATCTAAAACTATATCTCTCTCCCTCGTTCTCTCTCCATCTCACACGCACACACACACAATCGATGCCTAGCTAGCCATGTATGATGGTCTCTCACTCAATTGTAGGCACACGCAGTCCCCCTATATGTATATGACTAGCTAATCTTAGTCTCCATCACAAACATGTGCATGGTCTATCTCGATTTCTCTCGGGGCATCTTTCTATCGCGCACGCACCTCCCCCGATCCCCCACCCATATAGTCCCCTCACGATCTCGAGGGGATCTCTCTATCACAAACACACCCTCTCGCCCTCCCCATGTGTCCATGTTCTCCATGTGTCCCTCTCGACCTTTGTTCCTTGTTGGCCAGACCTCTATTGGACATGTGCTATAGGGGTGTATCTCTCCGTTGCAAACAATCACACACTGGCTATCTTCGTGTATCTCCTCGCTTCGCTTTTCTATCTCGGAGATGCATGCGTGATATGTTCGCCTAAGAAACGAAAAAACACTCTCTCTCTCTCTCTCTCTAATTTATCGTTTGTTGTCACTTTCTCTTTCACACACATACTCCTTTTGCACACTTACTCATTCTCCTTCACACGCACTTGATCTCTCTCGACTTAGGCACTCTCCTCGGTCCATAGCATATTGATTTATTGAAAAGTCAAACATCACAAAGTTTGACCATGTACGTGGAGAAAAACAATTACATCTAGAACGACAAACATATACCATTAGATTCACCATGAGATGTGTTTCGTATGTTGTATCTTTGGTATTGTAGATATAAATAACATTTGTGTAAACCTGATCAAAGTGTCCAAAGTTCGACTTCTAAAAAAATTACATGCACTGCATTATCGAGCGGATGGAATATCTCTTTCCCCACTCAGCTATCGGCGCACCACTCAGCCTTATCGGGGCTTCTCTATCTCTCTCAAACTTTATATCTCCCTGGTTCACACATACACATGTCTCGCTCGCGCTATACATATAGACCCATCCAACTCTCTTCGCCCTTGTTCTCTCTCTATGTGACACGCACCCCCCTAATAAGTACCATAATCCCTCACTCCATCATAGGCGCAAGCACTGCCCCCCCTAAGTATGATTATCTCTCACTAGCCATCAGGAACACACGTATTGTCTCCTTCCATCCATACGTCTATCTCGATATCTCTCGGGGTATCTTCTATACTTTTATCGAGTGTTGTCCATGTCTCTTTCACACACGCACACACACTTTTTTCACTCACTCTTTCTATTTCACTCTCTCTCTCTCTCTCTCTAGTTAGGGACTCTCTCACGTCCATAAGCATATGGTTGTTTTGAAAAGTCAAACTCGGAAAAGTTTGACCAGGTATATGTGGAGAAAAACATTTACATCTAGAATGATCATTAGATTCATCACAACATGTACTTCATACTATCATTTATCTTTGGTATTGTAGATATAAGTAATTTTTTTATAAACTTGGTCAAAGTTTCATAAATTTGACTTTTTAAAAAAAATGTTGGAACTACATTATAGAACAGAGGGAGTAGCTCTTTCTCTCTCTCTGCTATCTCTCATGGGCCTCCCCTCTCACTCGAACACTCTATACCGACGGATTATACGCTCACTATGTCAACGTATAGCTCTGTATATTGTTTAGTTGACCGGTCAACCAGTCCACATGCTGCCTTGTCGGCTCATGTTCTGTATTTTTGTGTGCTAGCCCATGTGGCAGTGGGTGAAAATAAGTAAACTAGAGGCCCATCTGACACACAGTGAAGTAAACAAAGTTGAAACCACTCGGGGTAGCACCCCATATGCTAGTAAATTGAGGGTGCATTGAGGACACACTTCTTCCATGTGAAGGACGCACTCGCGCACAATTCACCACTGTGCGGCGGCATGCACAGAAGGATGCACTCGCGCACACCCAGCACACAACACACACCAGCACACGTGTACACCGGCGTCGCCGCGGTTGAGATGGACAGCGAGGTATCCAACAAGCGGAGGCGGCTAGAGCCAAAACTGCATCCGGCGAGCCTGGACTTCATCAGCAGCCTCCCCGACGACATGCTGCTCGTCATCATCGGCCTCCTCCCCACCAAATCTGCCGTGCGGACCGCCCTGCTCTCCCGGTGGTGGCGCCCCCTCTGGTGCCGCGTCCCCCTCAACATCACCATCGACAGCTGCCTCTGCGACAGGGATTGCAAACGCATGGCCGCAGTCTCCAAGATCCTTTCATCGCACCCTTGGCCAGCTAGACGCCTTGACATCCGCATGTGCAGTACCAACTGCAAGGTCCAATCCAAGTTCGACAAGTGGTTCTTATCCCCCGCCCTAGATCAGCTCGAGGAGCTCAGCTTTGAAGCTGGACGATGTCGCTCTCTGCCGCCGTCCACGCTCCGCCTCACGCCAACGCTGCGCTGCGCTAGCTTCAGCTCCTGCTATCTTCCCCAGATTAATGTCGCGCCCGCCCTTCTTCTCCCTCAACTCAAGCAGCTCGACCTCTTCGACATTGTCATCTCAAAGAAGGCTATGGAGCACCTGCTCCGCTGTTGTACTGCGCTCGAGTACCTTCGTCTTGAGCAGATCCACGGGTTCATTAGCCTCCACATCGCCTCGACGAATCTTCGATGGACTTATGTGTCTTGCTGGCCCCGCAACAAGACATCAATTGGGAAGAGATCACTCCAGCTGTTCCACGTTATGGTCATTGAGAATTTGCCTTTCCTTGAGATATTGCTTCTATCGGATCCAGAAGGTCCGACAAAAATCAGGTCATTAGCGTGCGAAATTGACGGCGTTGGTGCCTTTGATGCCAAATTCTTGAACTCTTTATTGGATCCGTAATCATTCGTGTACAGCACTCATCTTCTTCTCCGTCTTCTTGAAATTCACATTTTTAAATTTCTTCTTGATGTATTTACGACCGTCTTCGAGAAAATGATTCCATAAGCTTGACCCAGTCTATGCGCACAGTGAAGATCTTGGCAATAAAATCTATCGGCCCAAATCTGGATCAAGTTGTTGGATTCCTTACAAGCTTTCCGTTCATGGAGAAGCTACTCATCGAGGTGAAACTTCTTTCCTATTAGTAAACAGTAATCACAACGTAGCTCAATTTTTTTTCGTAATTTTCCCAAATTACGATGACAAGTGTAGTGTTCAAAACTGCATCTACGCCTTTGCACGAAAAGAAATGTTTTTAGTATTTTTTTCTCACGTGATCACCTGCATCGTTTTTTTTGTTGTACTACTATAGTAGCCTAGGCTAGTCATAGTGGAAAGTAAGTTAGACTACTCAAGTAACTCTATGGTTACCCTAAGAGCAAGTAGTACCTCCGTCCTGGTTTACTCTTCCTATTTTGTAGTATCAAAATTTGACCATAGATTTAACTGACAAAATGTTAATGCATGTCACTAAGAACTATATCATTGGATTCGTATTTTAACATAATTTCAAATGGTGTAATTTTTAGTGGCATGCATTGGCATTTTCTTACATAAATCTATGGTAAAAATTTTATACTAAGTAAGAGGTAGTACAAAAGTGGGCTATAACGGCCCTCCACTATGTAGGCCAAAACACGTGCCAAATTCATTTGTGATGCATTTGGCATCGATGCCCCTCCATTGCTCACCTGGTGCCTCAATCTGGATCACCTACTTTGCTCCGGTGCCAAATTAACTCACGCAATGAAAAAACACTTGCGTGGGAGAGAGAGGATTGAGGCAATAAAAACACTTGTTCGGGAGAGTGAGAGGTTGGTGTAGTTGGTTTTATTGATTTGTTTATACATGTGGGTCTGTGTGCACAGCGGTGCCAACTCTCTCACATCGCGAGAGCGGTGCCAAAATCTTTTGATTTGACATTGATGCGTATTATGTGGCATACTTTTGCGAAATATGGCATCGGCCACATAGTGGAAGGCAACAAATGCCCAAGCTCTTCACGTACTCCTAGGTAAATGAGAGGAGAGAGAGAGAGAGAGAGAAAATATCACTAGCCAACCAACCCTATCGTATGATCGAATGATACTGGTACCTCTTGATGACACGGCAATCTTATACAGCCAGCTGCTCTAATATGTTCTCTTCTTTTGCAGATAAAAAAAGACCCGAAAGTGAAAAATGTGTTGCACTATAACAATCTCATCGAATGCCTTAATCTCCATCTTACAGAAATTGATTTGATCGACTATCGAGGCAGGACATCTGAGATTAAATTGGCTAGGTTCTTTGTTCTAGAGGCAAGTGTGCTCAAGGTAATGAGGTTTGGTGTTCTCTGGCGCAACAATGAATGGCGTGCTGATCACCGCAAGCGTCTAAGCCTAAATGACAAAGTCTCCGTAGAAGCTGAATTTGTTTTTGAAACATCAAGTGGCCAGAGACTCGAAAACTGATTTGCACATTAGCGACTTGTCAGGGTGGTTTATTTTAGTTTGTACGATAATGCTGCATCCACCTAAAGTAACGAAAGTTCTTACGTAAACTTCCTAGTAATTCCCTCTTTGTAGGTGCAACATTACTCCTAACATTTGTAATATCAGTTTGAAACTTGTAATATTGCCGTGTCCTATTCCTGCGTTTTCAAAATCCTACGAATCAAACAGGTCCTGAGTTGGTGATGATGTTGTGCCTGCCATCTTTCACCAATAGCCGTCGGATCTAGATATGACGCATACAAACAAAACTTCTCCAGTTTTGCAAAAAGATGCCCGCACTTGTTCCCTATTTACAAACAACTCCTTGTCTCTCACAATCAGCCTTATCTCCTCCCCACCACATCGAGAAGGCCATGGAAAAATTGGCGTGATGGCCGCTGTCGGCGCTGTCCACCCCCCAATCTTGGTGTTCCGTGCAATGCACGGGGATCTATGCACGGGAAATTATGTCGAACACGGCTAGTTGTAAGCAGGCTAGGTCTACAGCCATGATGATTGTGACTGCAGAATGTGTGGTTGACTATGGTATGCCGAACACGGCGCCTATACTCAGGTGTCATCTCCAGCGTAGGGTCTTGTCACTTCACTGTGAGGAGCAACACGTAATAATTTGACCAACGGGTAGTACAGTGCTACTACATTGGTAGTACTACTACTAGTACTAGCACCACCATCTGGATTTAGTAGTACTACCACGTCCATCTGGATTTAGTATTTGACTAGCAATATCTAGTAATGCATGTCACAAAAAACGTACTACTCCATCTGTAAATAAGTACATGGTGTATTGTTTAATTCCTATCGGCGAGATAACTTAATGTCTTTTTGCTACTTAATAGGATTACATGCAATTAACTAACCACTGCATGTGATGTTTGGTAGTCTCAAGTCATTGAAAGAATGCACGGCCCACATCTCTCATTGGTTGATATGTCACGAAATAAGAAACAAGGAGGGAGTTAATGTACCATGCCTAAGTGTTTTGGGATTATTTGGTTTTCGTAAGGTGACTTACACAACATTTTTGGTTACATGCATTAACATTTTACTCCCTCTGTTCCATAATGTAGTGCCTATAGATTTTTACAAAAGTCAAACATTACAAACTTTGACCATGTTTATAGAGAAAAGTAGGTACATCTAGAATACCAAATGCACATCATTGGATACATCATGAGTTATATTTTCAGAATGTACATGTTTGGTATTGTAGATGTAGAAAATTTTCTCTATACACTTGGTCAAAGTTGGCAAAGTTTGACTTCTACAAAAATCTATAGGCACTACATTGTGGAATGGAGGGAGTATAGTTAAATCAAAGGTCAAAACTTGGCGCAAAATGCAACCAATAAACTAGTAAACATCAAAGTTCTCTTGTTTGGCCCCAACTAGAGGTCCGGTGAGATGACTATACTGCACCGGCACGGAGGGGGACGCAGCTTCATTGACTTACTGCACCTGCCTTTGGGTGTATGACACGTGGGCCCAACGGGTGGCTGGCTAACCGTCATACAACCAAAGGCAGGTGCAATAGAGGGATGAGGAGTAGATGGCCAACACGCACGTGAATTCAACGCAGTCTGCACTTCTCATACAAAGGCTCCTGCCAGTCCAATCTACAAAATCCTACGCACCTATGCACCCAAGGGCAAGAGTGATCACTCCAATCGCAAGATCAGTTGACTAGAAGCTAGACCCATGGAGGCGATGAGCGCGAGCATCAGCCAGCTGTGCCAGATGGTCCACGATGCCGGCCTACGGCCCGACACCGAGGAACGTCTCCAGGTAGTGCTTGAGGCCGCCAGGGCGAGGGACCGCTTGGACGACAGCTTCGTCTCCTTGTTCGACGAGGTCCTCATCGGCTTCCTCGACAAGTTCACCATCGTCAAGCAGCTCACGGACGACCTTGATGTATGCCTCCAGCCCACGCGCCCAGGCTATGCGATGCCTGCCACCATGAACAGCCTCTATGGTGACAACCGCTTCGACGCATTGGTGGCCCTGCGACTGCCCGCCGTCGCGCCGGAGAATGTCCACCTCGAGGTCGCGCTCACCGCGCATCGCCTGGCGTAGCAAGACACCATCGACATAATAACCCACGTCTACGCGTAAATCGTCCACAAGGACTACTACATGCAAGAGGAGGACGATAGGATGCTGGCCTTCTTGGACCGCAGGGCAACCTTGGACGACATTGTTCAGAAGCACGTTGAGCTTGCCGCCAACGCCGCTGCTCCTCACACGTCGGTTGGTGACCCGATGCACTAGGGCATGAGGATGTCGTTGATGGATCCATATGTATCTTTATCTTCCCGTCAAATCCATGTAGTAGTATATGGTACTACTAGTAATTATCTTACCTTTCGCATCAACTTCACAATTTTCGTACGAACTCCATGCATGAACCGCGCCAGAACCAAACTTCCCATTACTGTAACATCCCAAATTTTCAATTGGAATGTTATACACTAGATCATCATTGCATATCATATTTTGTTTGCTTTTGGTTTTGATCCTAGAAATTCTACGCAACTCAAGGACCCACGGAGAGAGTTGGGGATTTCGTTATTTTCATATTTGAGTTTTCTCAAATTTTGAGAATAGGATCATTTGATTTTAATTATTTTATCTTCAATTATTTCTATAAGAAAAAAATATGAGAGAGGGAATAAAATGACTTTCCTAAAATAAAGAAATATTCACGATTTAATAATAAAATCAAATAAGATTTTATTTCGGAGTTTTTTGCTATTTTATTTGAATTTAGAAAAATATGCATTTTCCAAAATTGTATTTAGGCCCCAAATAAATGTTCACTTTGTCCGGCTTGATTTTAGAAGTCGGGGAAAATTTATTTCGGGATTTTTGGAGTCCGTTTAGTATTTCTTTCGTTAGTTTTTCTGCGCGGAATTATTTTTTTTTAAAAGGTCCGAACCGACATTGGGCGTAATCGCCAGGACTCCGCTGGCCGGGCTTTATAAGCCGCCGCCGGGGCCCCGAGCTAGCCCACCAGCCCGCGCCCCAACCCTAAGCCGCGCCGCCGCCGCCTCGTTCTGTAGCGACCACCGCCTCGCCACCGCCCGCGCCCGCTTCATCGCCCGCGCACCGCCGCCCCGCCGCCTCGCCGGACCCACCGCCCGAGGTAGCCGCCGTCGCCGGCGGTTTTCCTCAGAAAACCGCCCGGTTTTTTTATTTAACCGCGGTTTATTTTTTTTAAGTTTCGTTTTTTTATAGATCGGTTTTTTTCCGGTTTATTTATTTAGTGAGCGTTCGCTCGTTCGTTCGTTTTAACGAAAGCGTTCATCGTTTAGATCCAGATAATGAACGTTCGTTCGTTAATCTGTTCGTCGTTTTTCTTTTTCTCGGATTTTCCGCGATTATTTCTGATCGCGATTTCTGATCCGATTTTCGTTTTAGTATAGCTTTTCGCTCGTTTATCGGAATCAGGCGATTCAAGCGCCTGGAGTTTTGTCTCGAAACCCTCTTTCCGTTTAACCAACTTAAACTAGTTTTCCTTCCGTAAAATTTGACTTAAGTCCAGATTAGTAAAACAAAGTTGTTTTCTTTCGCCGTTTGACTTTCGTTGCTTCGTTTGATTTGATTCTTTTTGCAAACCGGAGTTCTTAAGTTGAACTTTCTGGTTAGATCTCTTATTTCAGTTTTACCTATGCATTAGATGAGTACTTACTGTATGCTTGTTTGTTTGTTTGCAATAGAGTACCCGGAGTGCGCCGCTTGTTACTTCGAATCTCTAGGTTTCGCGGATCATCAGCAAGGCAAGTAACACTTTGATCATATCCCTTTCATACCCAGTTTTTATTGCATTAGATCAATCCTCAAACATTGCATGATTAGGATCTAATTAAATTGTGGGATGGGAAGTAGATGAGGTAGTACCTATTACTTGTTTTATTTTCAAACCTTTGGGAGTTACTTCTACGTTTGCTTCTTATGCCATGCTATGCTAGTAGACGTGGATTGGGTGAGTGATATCCATGACAGATGTGAGATTGTTAATAAATGGTTTATCTAAGGTGGCAACTTAAACACACATCTGGGTGGATTGAGGTACCCGGTATTCGAGGATTACTGTTTCTTTTGGACCGCCACCCGGGCTCAAAGGGATCATGAGACTATTCATACTAGAAACTTCCGTGTGCAGCCACAAGCTACTATGGGCTCTAGCATAGTTGACTAAGTCGTGTGAACTCTTACAGTGGTAGACTAGCTGATGTAGGGGATGTAGGTTGGTACGGTCTACCCGATTGTAAGGTGCTAGCGCTTCTGAAAGAGTATGTCTCGGTTATCCGTTTCTCAAACACCGTGTAGTGCGAGAAATCCAACGGAGGAAATCGAGTCTTGTGGGGAAAAGTGCGCAAACCTCTGCAGAGTGTACAAACTAATCATGGTTAGCGTGTCCCCGGTTATGGACGTTTTGAGTATCTAGTACTTGGATTATCATGTGAATCTCATCATGTTACTTTAATTAATTTTGTTGGGTTTTAATGATGATGCTTAATTGGGATTGAGGATGTTGTCAACCATTCTCAATGTTTAACAACCACCATGATAGTTAAATAAAATTTATTCCTTTGCAGTAGGGAAAAATTGGCTTTACGCAAAACTATAACCATAGAGCTTTCCACCAGCCATATATGCATACTCTCTATGTGTTACATTGCCAGCATATTCCATGTGCTGAACCGTTTTCGGGCTGCAACGTTTCATGTTGCAGACTTTTCAGACGACGAGTAAGGTGCCTTTAGGCCGTGGTTCTATACTCAGTGATGTCGTTGGAGTTGATGGACTCGCTTATCTTCCAAGCCTTCCGCTGTTATCGTTTTTAGATGGCCTTAAGCCATTTTTATTGTAATAAGTTCTCTCTTGAGACATTCGATGTAATAATTGTGTGATTGCTACTCTGTTATAAATCCTTCAAAATCTTGTGTGGTGTCGACATTCTTGATCCAGGATGACACTGAGCACGAAGATCATTTGAGGTCCTGCCGCTACAAGATGGTATCGAGCACACGCCGACTGTGAGACACGACCACTAAGCTAAAGCCCTAGATCACTACTCTCTTCTCATTTCGACTCCTCATCTTTTCTACTCTTTTAGGATGACGGGCGAGGATCAAGTTCACGCAGCGGATGAAGATACACCCTTTGGGCGACACACGAAGGAAGTCACTAAGTACTGAACATCGGAATACCAAGCTTCACCGGGACCTACAACGCCACTTTACCCGAAGAGGGCGTTGGAAGATTCAAGCTCAAGTTCCGGGAAGAACGTTAGCGCCCGATCCACGGAGCCCATAGAATGTACTTTTAATGCACCAACACAGAGTGCAGGAAAGAGCATGGCGGCTCACATCACCATGGGACGCATTGGAGAAGTCTACCAAGATGACCTCAAGGATACTATCTACCAGATTTGTGGGCGCCGAGATGAACAATGGGAGATAGTTAGCACCAAGAAGGATACATCCATTGCAGCCTTCATCCAGGAGTTAAGCCAGCACATTCGACGCCAAGAGAACCAGATGTGCGCAGACATGATGGAGTTGAAGAAAGCAAAGGCTAGAATTATCGAACTAGAAGGAGAACTGAAGGCCACTCGCAAGGATTACATGGAGGAGATCGTCGCTCTAGTGAGACAAAACGGCGACCTTAAGGAGAAGATTGAAGAACTCATGGGGAATTCAGCACCCGGAGGAGAAGATGACGATTGAACTTGTCCAGACAACTACATCATCATCGCATTTACACCGATTCCGATCCTAGTGAGATGACTTTCAAGAGGCGAAGCGGGCGGATATCATGGAGTCTTCATCGAGCAGTTTTTCTAGTAGACCACCATAACAGTAGTAGTGTTCCACCATGTACATAGCATAGTCCAAGCACTTTTACGATAGTTCTAGACCGATTGTATGCCTTGTTTGATTGAATGAAGTGATTTTGTGTGCATTTGCCTCATGTGCATTTGGGTAGTGTTTTCTCTTTAGACCTCATTCTATTCTTAATTCTCATCTTTTCTAAACCCTCAGATGCCTCCGAGGCGTGACAATGGATTTGCTTTCCCACGGAGCTCACTCAATTGATCCAGCGAGAATGCTTTGATGCTGTTGCTAGTCCAGAACCAGAACCAGGGGAACAACAACAACAACCCACCACCGCCACCACCTGTTGATCACTTAACCCGTTTTCTTAGGCTGAATCCGCCGGTGTTCTCCAGTAGCACCGATCCGATAGTGGCAGATGATTGGATCCGTGTCTGAGGAGGGAGTTGACCAGTAGGATGTACGAGATGGGGAAAAGGTGAAATTTGCCGCTCATCGACTTGAAGGACCCGCAGCCGCATGGTGGGAGAATTTCTGACCACTTACCATGTGGATACTGTCACATTGGATCAGTTTCAGCAAGCTTTCCATACTGCCCATGTTTCAGCAGGAGCTATGGCCCTGAAGAAGCGTGAGTATCACAACTTGCGCCAAGGAGGCCAGACAGTTGGCGATATATGGATGACTTTAGTAAGCTAGCACGTTATGCCCCGGATGACGTTGCTACGGATGCGACTAAGCAGGAGAAGTTTACGAAGGACTGAATGACGAGCTGAGCATGCATTTGATGGTAGCAAGCTTCAACAACTACCAGGAGTTGGTAGATCGTGCTCTTATGATTGAAGGGAAGCATCAGCAAATTGAAAACCGCAAGAGGAAGTATGGACAGAGGAAGTACAATTCTGGAGCTCAGCAGAAACTCCGTCTTACCCCTAAACCGGGAGTTCATTTTCAGCATACCCATGGAGGAGGTAGCTCGCACAACCATAATGGCCCCAAGAATGGTAATGGGAATGGTGGAAGCAACGGCCAGAACCGTACCACCCCATCAACCCCAGCCAAGAGAGACCTAAGCCAAGTCATCTGTTTTAAGTGTCAGAAGACCGGACATTATGCCAATGAATGTCCTGAAGGACAGAATGGAAATGGAAGCTCTGGGAAGAAGCTGAACCCTTTCAACGAGGCGGATGTGAACCACGTTAACGTGGAGGAGGTTGAAGCTCAACTGATGCGATAATAGGTAAGTTTTTGGTTAAGTCATTTTACTTTCGTTCTTTTTTGATCTTGGTGCATCGCATTCATACATCTCAAGGGATTTGTGGATAAGTATAACCTACCAACCCAAGCCCTTAGGTCACCCATGTTAGTAACCTCGCTTTGGAGGCGAGTATATGGCTAGTCGATGGTGTGATCGATTACCATTAAGGATTGGTAACTATGTGTTTCCCTCGAGACCTAATAGTATTGGAATCTCAAGGATTGGATGTGATATTAGGCATGGATTGGTTATCAAAGTATGAAGGGAACATTGAATGCGCTAGTAAGACAATCTTGCTTCTGACGCCTTGAAGGAAGAAGGATCAAGTATGTATCACGGCATGTGCCGAAAAGGACTCAAGTAAATTCCTTATCAGGAGTTGTGCAGGAGGTAGTACCAGTAGTAAAGGATTTTCCGGATGTATTTCCAGAAGAGTTGCCAGGCATGCCATCGGATAGAGACATTGAGTTTTTGATTGAGATTTTGCCAGGCACAGGACCAATATCTAAGAGACCATACAGGATGCCCGCAAAAGATTTGGAGGAGATTAAGAAGCAGATTAAGGAGTTATTGGATAAAGGGTATATTCGCCCAAGTTCTTCACCTTGGGGATCGCTAGTACTTCTAGTGGAGAAGAAGGATGGAACATTAAGGATGGTTGTTGAATATCGTGGATTGAACGAAGTAACAATCAAGAACAAGTACCCACTACCGATGATCAATGATCTTTTTGATCGATTGCAAGGGGCTAAAGTGTTTTCTAAGATAGATTTGCGATCAGGGTACCATCAGTTGAAGATTCGAGAGCAGGACATACCTAAGACGGCTTTTACCACCAGGTATGGGCTGTATGAGTATACCGTTATGTCATTTGGTCTGACTAACGCACCTGCCTATTTTATGAACATGATGAACAAAGTGTTTATGGAGTTTTTGGATAAGTTAAATTCGTAGTGTTCATTGATGATATTCTGGTTTACTCGAAGAATGAAGAGGAGCATAAAGAACATTTGCGATTGGTACTTGATAAGCTCAGAGAACATCAGTTGTATGCCAAGTTCAGCAAATGTGAGTTTTGGTTGAAGGAAGTGGGATTCCTCGGACATGTTATATCCGGAGAAGGAATAGCAGTTGATCCCACAAAGGTTATCACTGTAACAAATTGGGAAGCACCATCAACAGTTGGAGAGATCCGGAGTTTCCTTGGACTCGCAGGATACTACCGGAGATTTATTGAGAACTTCTCAAGGATTGTGTAAGTGCATCTAGTGCCCCTTAGTGATTTTGGTGTATTGAAGACTTATAGGTTAAGGGACTAATGTGTTTGTGAGTGTACACAGGTCTATAAGTTTATGAGGAGTTTGATATTCTGAGAGAAAGTTGACCCTAAAAATGAAGTTCTTGATCGAAAACTTTGATATTACGAAGACTTTACGAAGACTTTGAAAGTGAAGAAATTGGTGTGACCTTGAAGACATGGTATTCATTTGAGGAACATGAAGCGTGAAGACATTTGTCTTCGTAGTTTCATTCCTCTTTCTTGAAGTCATAGGAAACACCGTCTTTGTTAAAGGGGTCGGGAAATACTAAGGAAAAATTTCCATGTGATGCTCAACTCAAAATCCTACACCTACCAATCCCCTTGAGTGAAGCCTTTGGAAATCTCATACAGATTCGATCAATTTCTTTAGTAGCGAGAGATGAAGTTCTTCCGGTCAGCCGAGGAATTTGTCCGACCGAGGAGTTAGGAATTCGCCAAAGGCGGATTGCCTACACAAGTGAGGAACATGATAGCCACGAGGAATTTGAGATTCAAATTTCCGACCGTTCTTGTCTTCTTGGCGCCGGCTGTCCCAAAATATGTTATCCACCTAACGGTCATATCATTGAAGGGCATTTATGTCTTATCATGTCGGGCTGCTCACTAGGCTATAAATAGCCGCCCCAACAACCACTAGCTGGTTGGCTGCTCCGAAGAAACTTGACACTTGTCATTTGAGAGCAACCCATCCTCCAGGGACTTTGAGCGAAAATCATCGAGTGAGGAAAAACCCAAAACACCAAACCCCTACAAACCCAAAGTGATTGAGCATCACTGAAGAGATTGATCCTGCGTGGATCCGATGCTTGTTACCTTTGAAGACTATGCTTCTTCCAGACGGTTAGGCGTCATGATCTAGAGCATCCAAGAGGAATTGTGGATCGCTGAGTGACCAAGTCTGTGAAGGTTTGGAAGTCGCCTGAAGACTTACCACGAGTGATTGGACGAGGTCTGTGTGACCTTAGTTCAAGGAGAATACGATGAGGACTTGGTGTCTGAGCTGCGTGCTTTCGGCTGTTGGGTGTCCGGACTGTGTGTCCTCGAGTTTAAATACTCGGCCCGCTCCAACAGACGTACAAGCCGAGACAGCGGTTGGGAACTGGTCTACCAAATCATTGTCTTCACCAACCTTCTTGGTTCTATCTCCTCAACCCTCTCATTTCCTCATTCTTGTGTTGAGTGTTCATTCATATCTGTGTTTGAAGACTTTGGTAGAAGACTTTCTCAATTTCCTCAGTTCAATTTCTTCAGTCTGTTTGTCTTCATCTTGTGCTATCCTGTGTTTACGCTTTTTGTACTCTTTGATTGTCTTCATTTCATCATGATGACCATGCCCGCATTCTCTTATGCTTACTTCTGAGTACGTATTCTGCTGCAAGTAGTTCTTCGCTAAGGAATTTCCTCACCGGCAAATTCCTCAGTGAAGAATTCATAAAAATCGCCTATTCACCCCCCCTCTAGTCGATATAACGCACTTTCAATTGGTATCAGAGCAAGGTACTCCCTGGTTACGTGTGATTTTGGTTTAACCACACGGAGTTTTAGTTATGTCGACCGCATGTATGATCAATGTCTCGGCGGGGTGTCCTACCTTTGATGGGACGGACTACCTCTTTGGAAGAACAAGATGCGAATGCATCTTGAGGCAATTGACAACGATCTATGGTATTTTGTCGAAAATGGTGTTCCCTCAGTCACACCTTCTCTGAATGCTGCCGATGTGAAGAGATTCAAGCAACTCGATTCTCAAGCGAAGAATATCATATGTGGCCATCTGAGCAAAGGACAATATGGAAGAGTGAGTGCTCTGGAAACGACCAAGCTCATCTGGGACAGGCTGTCCAAAGTAAATGAAGGAGTCTCAACTCAGCGTGACTCTCGAGTTGATGTTCGTCGCAATCTCTTCAACCGCTTCAAAAGACTCGACAATGAAAACATTCAACAAACCTTTGATCGCCTCACTGACATCTCAAATGAGCTTCAAGCGCTTGGTGCCACTGACATCACCGACCATGAGGTGGTGAAGAAATTGTTGAGATCGCTTGATTCCTCATTTGATACTCTGGCACTTGTTGATACAAGAGCGTCTTGACTACAAGTCACTTGATCCAGGTGATATCCTCGAGAGGATAAATACTCATGAGTTCCGACTTCTTTGAAAAGAGATCTCTATGGTTCTAGCTATGGAAAATCACGTGCCACGAAGGCCAAGGCTGTGTCTCGAATCTGAGTGTGAAGGCTCGGTAGTAGCCTTGGAGATCTGAAGAATTAAGCCAGGAGCTAGCACTGCTCGTGAAGAAATTCCAGAAGTTCTCAAGACGTGGTCGCTTTGGAAAATCCTCAAGAAGAAGTGATTCCTCATCCAGTGACTATAAGAGAAGACTTTGCCACAAATGCAGAAAACCTAGTCACTACATTCAAGATTGTCCTCAGTGGGAAAAGGAATTAAAGAAGAAGAAATACAAGGATTACAGTTCTGATGATGCTAAGAAGAAGAAGAAATCGTCGAAATCTTCATCATCAAAATCCTCAAAGCCCTCTTCTCACAAGAAAAGCAGCTCCAAGAAGGCTCGGGCATTCATTGGCAAGGAAATGGACTCTGAAGCTGAATCGAGGAACATGAGGAAGAGGAGGCATCGAGAAGAATCTGAGTGCAGTGTGGCGAGTCTAGCTCTACGCTCGCTTTTCGTCGGCAAGTCCATCTTCAACTCTGAAGAAAATGACCTCACCAACAAAGCTGATGAAGATAGTGATGACTACGCTCCCACCTATTGCTTCATGGCAAAGGGTGCCAAGGTACTCAAATATACCTCCTCACGAATCTAGTGAAAATGAATCTGATGAAGATCTAAAGCCCAGTTACTCAAAACTTGCTAAGATTGCTGTAAAACAACAAAGGGCTTTTGAAAAGGTTAAAACATGCTAGATAAGAGTGATGATATCTTAGGTGAAGAAATGGATCGCACTAAAGCCCCGATCGAAAATCTTGAGAGACTTGATCTAGGTTTGACAGCCTTCAAGGTCATCATAACACTCTCTTGTCTGATCATGAGAAACTTTCTTATGAATTTCTTCAAAGAAAGCAAGATCTTGAGAAGCTAAGAGTGAGTTATGAAGATCTTCAGAAGGAGCGCAATTCATTACTTGCTCAACAAATCAGCGCTTCTCAGGAAGAATTTGTTCCTCAATGCTTAAAGTGCATTGAACGTGATTCTGCTAATTCTTCACCTGAATGTTCAAATGCTTCAAATGTTACAAATTCTTCACCTGCCTCTGCTATCACTAATTCCTCATCTCGAGGACATTGCTAGTATCACCTTGACGATGCAGGGCTGAAGGAATTGTACATGACGAGCATGTACAAAAGCCTCAAAGGGCATCAGACTCTTTGTGATGTGCTCAAAAGCGAGATCCTCAACAGGAACCCTAGGAAAGAGGGTATTGCCTTTGAGAGGAAACTCAATGCTGATGGAACATATTGGAAGCCTGAGCAGTATCCCAAAACCTCATAGGTTGCTGCAAAGGGACCTCCAGTTGATCCATCTAACTTATCTGGTTTTTACATGTGAATCTCCTCATTCTTCCGATGAGTCATTTGACTCCAACTATAAACTGTTCAAAAATCAGAATGGTGAAGTATTTGCTAGATATGTTGGCACTAAGCTGAGGAACGGTTCCCCTATGAAGAAAATCTGGGTTCCCAAGAAGTGCCTTGAAAGTCTTCAGGTAAATGTCCTCATGACACCACCAGTGAAGAATAGGAACCCCAGATCAAACTCTTCATATGGACCAAATTTTTCATATGGATCCAAGTCCTCATACGGACCAAATTCCTCACGTGGATCAAATTCCTCAAAAGGATCAAAGTCCTCATATGATTATCATCGTGCTAACAACTCTGTTTCGCAGGGTAGAACTAAGGGCTATGAATATGTGCATTATTCTTCAAACCAATATGTTCATAAGTCCTCGAAGAATTTCTGCTTATTCATATGCTTACCCTAACCCCTCTTATGTGAAGCGAAATGGATTGGCCTCTATGCCACCATTCTCATATGGTGCTCATGAGTGATGAACTCTTTGCCACCCCTTGAGATGTGGGTGGTGAAGAAAAAGAACTAACCTCTTCTGCAGGTCAGGTCTCGAGATGTGCTTTAAACGTCTGAAGAATTTCTTTGAGGGACACGACAAAAATACCTGAAAGGGCCTTGAGGCTAATCATGATGAAATGAACTTTCATTTCACACGTCCTCATCTTTGCTTATACATTATCTTTGCTGATGAAATTCATCGATGAACTTGATATCATATTCTTCACTGATGAAGTATTTGAGATCGTAAGTTGCACTAATTCATCTGCGGGATGATCAACCCACAGCCACTGAGTGGGGTCTCGACAGTGGATGTACTAATCACATGACTGGTGACAAGAATCTATTGATGGATGCTCCCTTATCACCGTCACATAAAAGCATATCATCTTTCTTGACAAAGGCAAAAGTCGGTATTGGGTCTTGGTAAGGTTGCGATCTCTAAGGACATACACATGGACAAAGTCATGCTTGTTGAGTCCTTAGGATACAACCTCATGTCGATCTCAATGCTTTGTGATCTTGATATGGTTGTTATCTTTGGCAAGTATCGTTGTGTTGTGATTATGGAAGGTGACAATTCCAAAGTCTTCGAAGGCTTTAGGAGAGGAGACTTGTATATTGTTGATTTCTCTACAGGACCACAACCAGCCGTGTGTCCACTTGCAAAAGCTTCAAAAGGCTGGCTATGGCATCGGCGACTTGGTCACACAGGCATGAGGAATTTGCACACGCTTGCAAAGAAGAAGCAGGTCATTGGCATTGAGAATGTCAAATTCCACAAGGATCACTTGTGTGGAGCTTGTGAAGCTGGAAAAATGACCAAGGCCAAGCATCCAAATAAGACTATCATGACCACTACTCGTCCCTTGAATTGCTTCACATGGACCTCTTTGGTCCTAATCATTACTCAGCAGTCACTAATGATGCATCTCTATATGGCTTTGTTATTGTTGATGATTACTCTCGTTACACATGGGTACACATTGTTACTTACAAAAATGAAGTGCAGGAAGTCTTCAAACGATTTTCCTCGAGGGCTTCAACTAACTTTGGTGTGAAGATCAGACACATCAGGAGTGACAATGGAACTAAGTTCAAGAACTCTAGTCTTGATGCCTATCTTGATGAACTTGGTATTACTCATGAGTTATCTGCTCCCTATAATCCTCAGTAAAATGGCGTCGTGGAGCGCAAGAACAGAACTCTTGTTGAGATGGCTCACACTATGCTTGATGAATACAAAACGCCTAGTCGTTTTGGATTGATGCAATTGATACGGCATGCCACATCATCAACAGAGTATATCTTCACAAATTCTTCAAGAAGACTGCCTATGAACTCCTCACTGACAAGAAACCCAATGTAAGTTATTTCAAAGTCTTCGGTGCTAAATGATGGATTAGAGATCCTCATCACAATTCTAAATTTGCACCGAAAGAACATGAAGGTTTTATGCTTGGTTACGGAAAGGACTCGCACACCTCTGAGTCTTCAACATCGCCCTTCACAAGATTGTTGACACTGTAGATGTGCGGTCGATGAAACTAATGGCTCGCAAAGAGAGCACCTACCTTCTGTGTTAGATGAACCAGCACCTGAGGAATCTATCAAGTTCAAGGCAACTGAGGATGTCATTCCTACTGAAGAATCTGCTGAAGAATTCATTCCTGTACGCGAAGAACGTCGAGCTGATGCACCTGAAGATAATGCTGAAGACAATGGTGCTGAGGAAAATGATCAAATTCCTCGATGACAACCAGCTCATCCTCGCGTTGCAAAATAAGTACAAGTTGACAAGATCATCGATAACATTGAAGCGCCAGGTCCTCTCACACGCTCAAAAGCTTCACATTTATCTAACTTTCATGGGCACTATGCTTTTGTCTCTATCACAGAGCCCGCAAAGGTAGATGAAGCATTTCTGGAGCCTGAGTGGATTCAGGCCATGCAAGAAGAATTACATCAGTTCGAGCTCAACAATGTCTGGGAACTGGTCAAACGTCCAGATCCTCGCAATCATAATATCATTGGCACAAAGTGGATCTACCGCAACAAGCAAGATGAAAATGGCCTAGTGGTGAGGAATAAGGCACGACTTGTAGCTCAAGGCTACACACAGGTTGAAGGAATTGATTTCAATGAAACTTTTGCACCTGTTGCTAGACTTGAGTCTATTCATATATTACTTGCCTATGCTAACCATCACAATATCACTTTATATCAAATGGATGTGAAAAGTGCATTCCTCAATGGTAAGCTTGAGGAAGAAGTATATGTTGCTCAACCCCGTGTTTTGAAGATCCAAAGAATCTCGACAATGTCTTGAGACTCAACAAGGCCCTCTATGGTCTCAAACAAGCCCCACAGGCGTGGTATGATACATTGAAGGAATTTTTAAGTGAAGAATGGCTTCACACCGGTTCACTCGACCCTACTCTCTTTACTAAATCATATGATGGTGAACTGTTTGTGTGCGAATATATGTTGATGATATTATCTTTGGCTGTCTTGACCAACGTTATAGTGATGAATTTGCCTATATGATGAGTGAAGAATATCAAATGTCTATGATGGGAGATTTGAAATTCTTCTTAGGTCTTCAAATTAAATCAACAACACAATGGCATATTCATATCTCAGAGAAATACCTCAAAGATGTCACGAAGAAATTTGGCATGCAAGATTGCAAAGGCGTCAAAATTCCTATGCCCACAAATGGCCATCTATGCCTTGATGAAAATGGTATTGACTTTGATCACAAGGTATACCGCTCCATGATTGGTTCTCTATTGTACTTATGTGCATCTAGGCCAGATATAATGCTTAGTGTTTGCATGTGTGCCCGATTTCAAGCTACAAGAAGGAATCACACCATAAGGTCATGAAGCATATTCTTCGATATCTAGCTCACACACCAACACTAGGATTATGGTACCCCAAGGGCTCTACTTTTGATCTCATTGGATATTCGACTCGACTATCTTTGGTGATCGTGTGGACCGCAAGTCAACATCTGGTACTTGTCATTTCCTCGGACGATCTTTGGTCCATTGGTCCTCGAAGAAAGCAATTGCGTATCACCGTCTCTGCGGAAGCTGAATACATTGCTCTTGGCTCTTGTTGTGCTCAATTGCTGTGGATGAAGCAAACTCTCAAGGACTACGGCATCAATGTGAAGAATGTGCCTCTCTCTTGTGACAATGAGAGTGCCATCAAGATTGCTCACAACCAGTTCGGCACTTTCGAAGACAAAGCACATTCAAATTCGTCATCATTTTCTTCGTGATCATGTGTTGAAGGGCGACATCTCCATCGAGCATGTGAAGACTGAAGAACAACTAGCCGATATCTTCACTAAGCCCTTGGATGAGAAGAGATTTAGCAAGTTGCGGTGTGAGCTAAATATCTTAGAATCTTTGAACGTTCTTTGAAAAGGACACACATCCTGATACTTATGCAAAATCGATGACTTAGATGTGCAACACATGAAGAAACGTTTTTCTTCAATCAATGAAGAATAACACTCTAAGTGTGAAGAAATTAATGAAGAATTTGATTCTCGTAACCCTCGACAATTGTACGCGGTGTCTGAAATCATCATTCTTATCTGATTGGGTCATGCCACCACCAAAGCTGAAAATCTTCAATTTGAGTTTTTCCTCACTTTTTGAAATTCTTCAGTTTTTCAAATTCTTCAACTTTTCAAAATCTTCACTATTTCCGTCGTTTTTCTTCATTAGCTATATATATGGGTTTATGTCCTCTACAGCATTCACTTATGGCTATTTCTTCAAGTTGCTTTTTCTGCTAAGTGAATGTGATCGGACCATTCCCCCTCTATGCTATACTCAACCCAGTCTATTCACAAATTCTTCATGCGTTCTATTTGAAACTCGTTCAAAATCTTCACTTTGTGTCCTTGTCATTTGAAGAAATTGCGAAGCGGAACTTTAAAACTGATCTTATCCAAACTTTCGGTTTTGCCGCTCAAACCGTTCCGCATCCCACGATGGATTTATCTATTCACCCACGATCTAACATGATCTCCACTTTTCAGTACGTGGGTGACACATGTCGTGAGAAGGAGAATGGTTAGGGGCATGTTCGTCCTAAATCTTCGGGCGAATAGTTTTTCACTGCCTCTATAAATACCCCTCTCCCCATCCTCACTTCTTTTACTCCGCTCAATCTCTCACTCCCGCTCGAGCTCCTCAAACCCTAAGCGCCCTACTCCCATCGTCGCCGGTGAGGAAGAGCTTCACTGCCTCGACCTCGTCGCCGACGTACTCGCGCCGACCGCGGAAATCTTCACTGCCCGCCGCCGCCGTAGATGTCTTCCTCCGCCAAGTTAGGGCGTGGAAGATCTGGTAACGAACTTCCCAACTGTTCTTCTTAGTTTGTCGTGTTCTTCACTTCGGGTAATTAAAAGTTACTTTTATTACTCGCTTTGATTCTCAAACCTACCTGAAAATCTTCAAAGGTGTTTATTCTTCAAATCTTCACACATATGAACACCTCAATCAAAAATGCTCTTGATTCGTTTCTCTAAGCAATTATTTTCTTCAAGATTCCTCAATTGTGTGGATCCTCGATCTATAAAACTCTGGAACCTAAGACAAAGATCGCTTAGTGAAATTCTTCAAGGCTCATCTGGTCAAATTCCTCAAACTTGTTCTTTTGAAAAACCTTACGAGAACGCATATGACCTCTCCAAATTCCTCGCAACTATACTCTGTTCACGGTACTCATGTCATTCTTTGAATCACTAGGTTCTCATCAACTTAACTCATTTGCAGCGTTCCTCGAAGAAAAGTTGCATACTTGTTCAGAGAATTCGTTGTTCAAATTCCTCAGCTGAAGAATATGGCAGAAGGAAAGAAGCCACAGAAAGGAGGAAAGATGCCTGAGGTCATGACTGCGTTTGAAATCCCTGAGGAAATATATGCTGATTATTGCACACCTGATGAAGCCGAGTTCGTCAAAGAAAACAAAAATCAGCGCAAGTTGCGCATTCAAAGGATTGAACGGAGATGGGCAAGGGAATGGAGGGAGTACAGATATGTAACTCCAAAGTACATGAAGAAATTCGCACTCAATCCTCCATGCCCAAGAGCTCCATTGGCACCTGGTCAAGAAGCGACCCCACCAAAGATCAAGCGTGGTGAGGACTTTCTGAAGAATGGGCCAGCGCCAAGCCAAATTGGCAAGACAAGCCAACGAGGCAGTGAGGAAATTCAATGAGGACTCTGCTCTGCTGCTGCTGCCGAGGCCTCTGTCAAGCCAAGAAAATCTATGGCAAAGAAGCCCGCACACAAGCCAAGTGGTTCACCAACAAAGTGCCCGCACGGCCAGGTTCCTCAGCTGTGCCCTCACGGCCAATTCCTCATGCTGCTCCTGCTCCTCCAAAATCCTCAGCTCCTTCAAAATCCTCAGCAGCTCCTCCCAAGTCCTCAGCAGTTCCGACAAAGTCCTCAGCACCTGTGCATCTGGCCACGTGCCAAAGGACTGCAGGCTTCTCCATTGCCTCTGGTGTTTCAGCAAGTTCCTCAGCTGCACCAAAGTCTTCATCTGGCCCGACTCTGCTGAAGACTAAGGCCACAGCTGGACGAGGTCCTCGGCCAAGTCCCAAGAAGAAACAGGTCGCCTTCCAAGAGCCACCTGAAGATGATGAGGCTGATGATGATGAACTTGCGGAAATCATCGAGACCGCCAAGAAAGGGCCGCTAGAGCCAAAGGCACACCTATGCCCTTCTTTGTTGGATCCGAGGAAAATCCTCGATTACATTGATCTACGGCACAAGGATCCAAACACCCCTATGCCTGATTTTCATCGACCACTGGACAAAGTCACATGTCGACCCATTTCATCAAGAGAAATGGAAGTTTGAAAAGGCAAGAGAGATTAAGAAAGCTCAATACGTAAAGGAGAAGTTCTGAAGAAAAGCGTTGTCGAGAATGACACGAGGAACTTCTCAAGGTCCGTAATGAAATCAAGCCCTCGGCAAAAACTTTGATGCTTATTATGCTGATTGGCAAGGAGCCAAAGTCAGATTAAATCAACTGACGAAAAAATTCACCAATGTTGCTGCGCCAACGCAACAAGAAATTCCTCATTTGGAGCCTCATTTCAGCAGATCGAAGAACATGCCAACACCGATGAAGTTCAGGCTTTGAAGAAAATGCTAGTTCGAGGCTGATGATCCCATTCCGGCCCGAAGAAATTGCCGGGGCATCCACTAGTGGTGCGCTGAAGAAAGCCCGAACAAGACAGGGCAACTGCATCAGTTGCGCCTGAGGAAAATCATCCAGATTCCTCAGCTCCTCCTGCACCAACACCAACTCCAATTCTTCCATCTGCCTCTGATGTGAAGAAGACCAAGGCTGCAGAACGAGCTGCAGTGAAGAAACGGAAAGCATCAGCTGCGAAGAAAATGAAGCCAATGACCAGCTCTTTTGAAAATCCTATTGATGCTGTTCCAATTTCCTCAATTCCATCAAAGGACCTTGTTCCTTTTGATGAAGATTATGTGATCCCAAGCGAATCTGATGAAGAAAATCATTTTGCTGCTTCGTCAGAGCAGATTGATGAAGAAATTGAAGTGGAAGCAATCCCTTCAACCCCAATCATTTCCTCGCTTATGCCTCAGTTCACAGCTGAAGAGGCCGGTGTTGAGGAAATTGAAGAAGATGTGGATATTGGAAGCACAACGCCAGTGATGAACGATGACTTTTGGGAAAGTCAGATCCAAATTCTCCACTCTTCACCCCAATCCAACAGATACCTCGGTCCCTGCTCCAACAGTTCAAATGGGCTCTGAAGAAACTCATCCCACTTCATCTGTCCATGAAGAAATTCCAGCCACTAGCACGATGAACTGCTTCTTTGATCCTCGGTACTGCACTCAGAGAGGAACAAGAAATTCCTCGGCTGAAGAACACGAGATTGCGATTCCAGAGGTCGTGATGCATCTCACCGACACTCCTTTGCCAAAGCCAAAGAATCCCTTCTCAACAATGCAAAAGTTCAAGGCTGAAGACTTCTTGACGAGCATGTATTCTTCATCGATTACAATCCATATGATTACGCTCGCATAAGGAAGAGGCGTTTACGGACTGCCGGTCAAGCCAATTTCTATTCCTCGGTGCTCTTCAACAAAGACAAAGTCTTCGATCATGCACATATTCCTCATGTGGACATGGAGTCTCTGCCGGGCTTTGAGCCAGTCCTCGGTGTTCTTCACGACGCAGACTTCTGAATTTCTGCTTGACATCTGTGATTGGAATGAAGAACTCATTCTTCAATTCTATGCAATGCTGCACATCACCGGAAACGCTGAAGACGTGAACTCATGGGTGTTGGACTGGATGTCTGAAAATACTCACTACAAGGCACCAGCAACTGAATTGCTTCGTGCTCTACCACTTAGTCCTCCACTTGATGGTGCTCGTTGTATCTACAACGAACCAGAACTTTCAAATCACTATATGCAAGTGCTTATGAAGCCTTTGAATCCAGGGCAGGCCCCAAGAACCAAATTCCTCGTCAAGGAATTATTGTATGTGCCTCGGGACATCTATCGGATTCGACGAAGACAATGAGTCCTATCAAAGGCCACGACTCAAATGATGAAGAAGTCGTTGGCATCATGAAGAATATGCTTTTCAATATCATTCATGGTGTTCCCGTCAACTTCCATGATTTCTTCATGAGGACTATGGCAAACATTGCTATGTCACCTTTTGAGCTGAAGCCTTATGCACCTTGGATAATGAGATTCATCGGGACAAGGTCTTCACTCAATTACAAAGGCTGATACTTTGAACCACTTTGCATCTACTTGCCCCGATTGAAGTCCTCAAGCGGACATTTACCTCGGTGATGACAAGGGCAAGGCTCTTGCTGTGATCGATGAAGGCATTCGTCCATTGGATGGACAGTTTCGCAAAGCAGCATCCTACTCCACCAATGATGACTCTGCCACACATGACTCTGCCGCAAATACCTCAGCCAAGCAAAGTCCTCAAGCCACAGCACCCAGGGTGATGACTGATCGTGATTTACTCCTCAGTCTTCATCAGAAGGTTGATCGCAATCATAAATGGGTTAAGCGTCAGTTTGGTTCAATTCTTCACAACATGACATCTACACACAATGCAGTGAAGAAAAACCACTACTACCTCCATGAAACCTTCAAACGCACCGGCTGTTCTTTCAAATGTCTACAACACGGAAGAACCGGCGACAATGGGTCTCAAGGAAGAATTTGACTGGTCTGCACCTCCTCCGAAGAAATACAAGAAGGTCAAAGTTCCTTCCTTGGTGGCCAGCTCCTATTCTTCATCACGAGACACTGATGAAAATGAAGACTTGGACGACACTGCGGTAGGCCCTACTACGACAACCAACCCCAACAACGCTGGCGCTCCTTCCTCAACTTGAAATTCTTTAGGGGCGTTAGTCCTCAGTTTCGATCCTTTTGGTCATTCGATGACAAAGGGGGAGAAATTTGAGTTAGTCTTCAAGCGGGTCTATTATATGGGCAATTTTTTTTGTAAAGTTACAACTCTCGTTCTTCTGAAACTTTTTATTGGATCGAGTTGTAATCTTAAACCCGATGGTGCTTTGATACTTTTGATGCACTGAGCTCTGATTCTCCTGTGCTCTGATACTCTTGATGCGTTATTTTGCATGCCTGTTCCTCTTTAATGTTATTGCACGCATGCTGAATTTCATCAAGCACCATATTTCATCATGCATTTCAAATTCTTCATATTATATGTCAAATGCGTGTATGAATTACAAGATATAGGGGGAGATCTCCATGATTCAACTCTTCAAATGTGCATTGCCTCAAAAGCAAATTCCTCACTATGAACATCTTGAGGGGAGTTCTTCTATATCTTGCAATCAAATTCCTCAATATCAGTATTTACACTTCATATGTTTATCCTCGTTGAAAACTTAACCTATATTGTCATCAATCACCAAAAGGGGAGATTGTAAGTGCATCTAGTGCCCCTTAGTGATTTTGGTGTATTGAAGACTTATAGGTTAAGGGACTAATGTGTTTGTGAGTGTACACAGGTCTATAAGTCTATGAGGAGTTTGATATTTACAGAGAAAGTCGACCCTAAAAATGAAGTTCTTCGACTGAAGACTTTGATATTCTGAAGACTTTCTGAAGACTTTGAAAGTGAAGAAATTGGTGTGACCTTGAAGACATGGTATTCATTTGAGGAACATGAAGCGTGAAGACTTTTGTCTTCGTAGTTTCGTTTTCTCTTTCTCGAGTCACAGGAAACACCGTACTGTTAAAGGGGGTCGAGGAAATACTAAGGAAAAAATTGCATGTGATGCTCAACTCAAAATCCTACACCTACCAATCCCTTCGAGTGAAGCCTTTGGAAATCTCATACAGTTCAGTCAATTTCTTCAAAGGATGTGAGGCGAAGTTCTTACAGTCACGAGGAATTTGTTCTCGACCGAGGAGTTAAGGAATTCGCCAAAGGCGGATTGCCTACAATGAGGAACATGATAGCCACGAGGAATTTGAGATTCAAATTTCGACCGTTCTTTGTCTTCTTGGCGCTAGCTGTCCCAAAATATCTTATCCACCTAACGGTCATATCATTGAAGGGCATTTATGTCTTATCATGTCGGGCTGCTCCTTAGGCTATAAATAGCCGCCCCTACACCCACTAGCTGGTTGGCTGCTCCGAGAGAAACTTGACACTTGTCATTTGAGAGCAACCCATCCTCCGAGGACTTTGAGCGAAAATCATCGAGTGAGGAAAAACCCAAAACACCAAACCCCTACAAACCCCAAGTGATTGAGCATCACTGAAGAGATTGATCCTGCATGGATCTGACGCTTGTTACCTTTGAAGACTGTGCTTCTTCCAGACGGTTAGGCGTCATGGTCTAGAGCATCCAAGAGGAATTGTGGATCGCCGAGTGACCAAGTCTGTGAAGGTTTGGAAGTCGCCTGAAGACTTACCACGAGTGATTGGACGAGGTGCATGTGACCTTAGTTCAAGGAGAATACTGATGAGGACTTGGTGTCCCGAGCTGCGTGCTCACGGCCCGGGTGTTCGGACTGTGTGTCCTCGAGTTTAAATACTCGGCCGCTCCAACCCAGACGTACAACCGAGACAAGCAGTTGGAACTGGTCTACCAAATCATTGTCTTCACCAACCTTCTTGGTTCTATCTCCTCAACCCTCTCATTTCCTCATTACTGTGTTGAGTGTTCATTCATATCTGTGTTTGAAGACTTTGACTGAAGACTTTCTCAATTTCCTCAGTTCAATTTCTTCAGTCTGTTTGTCTTCATCTTGTGCTATCCTGTGTTTACGCTTTCTGTACTCTGGCCGCATTCTCTTATGCTTACTTCTGAGTACTTATTCCGCTGCAAGTTGTTCTTCGCTAAGGAATTACCTCACCGGCAAATTCCTCAGTGAAGAATTCATAAAAATCACCTATTCACCCCCCCTCTAGTCGATATAATGCACTTTCAGATTGCAAAGCCTATGACGGAGTTGTTGAAGAAGGATACCAAGTTCATATGGACTGAGGAATGTGAGGCTAGTTTCCAGGAGTTGAAGAAACATTTGGTTACCTCACCAGTGTTGATTCTGCCAGATCAGAACAAGGATTATGAGGTGTTTTGCGACGCTTCACGTCGAGGACTTGGAGCCGTGCTTATGCAAGAGGGAAGAGTTGTTTCATAAGCTTCACGACAACTAAAACCTCACGAATTGAATTATGCCACGCGTGATTTGGAGTTAGCAGCCGTAGTGCATGCATTGAAAACATGGAGACATTTCCTCATTGGAAACCATTGCGAGGTGTACACGGATCACAAGATTTTGAAGTACATTTTCACTCAGAAGGAGTTAAACCTCAGACAAAGGAGATGGTTGGAACTCATCAAGGATTATGATATGAGATTGCATTATCATCCCGGAAAGGCTAATGTAGTAGCCGCATTGAGCCGTAAGAGCCATGTCAATACACTAATGACGGAGAGTTGCCAAAGGAGTTAGCCAAGGATCTTCATGAGCTATGTTTGGAGATAGTTCGAGAGGCTATGTAGCAGCATTGGAGATTCAATCGACTTTGATGGATAAAATCGGAGAAGCTCGGAAGACCGACAAGGAGATTGCCTCTATAAAGGAGAAAATGAGCAAAGGAAAGGCTAAGGGATTTCGTGGAGGATGAACACGATACCCTATGGGTTGAGGACTGAGTTTATGTGCCAAATGACCCGTAGATCGTGAAGTTAATTACGCAAGAGGCCCATGATTCACCATATTCGATTCACCCAGGAAATACCAAGATGTATTTGGATTTGAAGGATACTTTCGGTGGACCGGAATGAAAAAGATATTGCGGAGTATGTAGCAGTTTGTGATGTATGCCGGAGAGTAAAGGCGAGCATCGAAGCGGCAGGATTGTTACAGACCATTGCCGATACTCGAATGGAAGTGGGATAAGTTAGGCATGGATTTTATCACGGATTACCCAGGACTCGTTCGTGCTATGACTCAATTTGGGTTGTAGTTGATCGATTGACAAAGGTAGCTCATTTCATCCCGGTAAAGACCACTTACACCAGTGCTATGTTGGCGAAGATATACATGACCAGAATCGTATGCTTGCATGGAGTTCCGAGGAGCATCATATCAGATAGAGGAACCCAGTTTACCTCAAAGTTCTGGAATCAGTTGCACGAAACTTTGGGTACCAGGATAGAGTTCAGCACAACTTTTCATCCACAGACAGATGGACAGACCGAGAGAGTCAATCAGGTTTTGGAGGATATGTTAAGAGCTGTGCGCTTAGATTATGGATCAAGTTGGGATGACAACTTGCCATATGCAGAGTTCTCTTACAACAATAGCTATCAATCCAGTTTGAAAATGGCCCCTTTCGAAGCCTTGTACGGAAGGAGGTGCAGGACACCGTTGTCGTGGGACGAAGTTGGAGACCGCCAGTTGTTTGGACCGGATTTGATTAAGGAGTGCGAGCGGAAGGTGAAGTTGATTCGCGATAGGCTCAAGGTAGCCCAGTCCGAGCGAGAAGAGCTACATGATTTTAAACGCAAGGAGACAGTTTACGAAGTCGGAGACCGAGTTTATCTTGAGTATCTCCACTTCGGGAATTAAGCGTTTTGGTGTTAAGGGAAAGTTAAGCGCCATGTTTTGTAGGACCATACCGAGTTGTGGAGCATTATGGGAGAAGTGGCCTACAAGTTGGAATTGCCCAAAGGATTGTCGAGTTCATGATGTGTTCCACGTTTCTCGGTGAAGAAGTGCCACGCGGAGATGGCTGATATACCCGAGGGATACCGTGCCGTTGGAGGCAATTCAGTTGGATAACGATTTGACCATGAGGAGAAACCAGTTAAGATTCTTGAGTTTGCCAACCGAGTCACCCACGGCAAGGTTATCAAGTTTTGCAAAGTTCAGTGGAGCCACCACACAGAGGATGAAGCCACACAGGAGCGAGAGGAAGATTTCTTTGAAGACCACCCTCACCTATTTTCTAGCCAACCCGAATCTCGAGGGCGAGATTCATCTTAAGGGGGGTAGGTTTGTAACATCCCAAATTTTCAATTTGGAATGTTATACACTAGATCATCATTGCATATCATATTTTGTTTGCTTTTGGATTTGATCCTAGAAATTCTACGCAACTCAAGGACCCACGGAGAGAGTTGGCGATTTCGTTATTTTCATATTTGAGTTTTCTCAAATTTTGAGAATAGGATCATTTGATTTTAATTATTTTATCTTCAATTATTTCTATTAAAAAAATATGAGAGAGGGAATAAAATGACTTTCCCAAAATAAAGAAATATTGAGGATTTAATAATAAAATCAAATAAGATTTTATTTCGGAGTTTTTCGCTATTTTATTTGAATTTAGGAAAAATATGCGTTTTTCAAAATTGCATTTAGGCCCCAAATAAATGTTCACTTTGTCCCGCTTGATTTTAGAAGTTGGGGAAAATTTATTTCGGGATTTTTGGAGTCCGTTTAGTATTTCTTTCGTTAGTTTTTCTGCGCGGAATTAATTTTTTTTTTTAAAAAGGTCCGAACCGACCTTGGGCAGAATCGCCAGGACTCACTTTGGCCGGGCTTTATAAGCCGCCCGGGCCGAGCCAGCCACCGAAATGACCGCGCCCCCAAACCCTAGCCTTGCCGCCGTCATGTCGCCGCCTCGCCGTCGCGCCCGCTTCTAACATTGCCGCCACGCTTGACCGGCCATGGGAGCTGCCCGCCGCCTCGTCGGACCGCCGCCCGAGGTAGCCGCCGTCGTCATTGTTTTCCTGAAAACTGCCGGTTTTTTTTATTTAACCGCGGTTTATTTTTTTTAAGTTTCATTTTTCTATAGATCAGTTTGTTCCAGTTTATTTATTTAGTGAGCGTTCGCTCGTTCATCGTTTTTCTTTTTCTTGGATTTTCCGCGATTATTTCTGATCGCGATTTCTGATCCGATTTTCGTTTTAGTATAACTTTTCGCTCGTTTATCGAAATCAGGCGATTCAAACGCCTGGAGTTTCGTCTCAAAACCCTCTTTCCGTTTAACCAACTTAAACAAGTTTTTGCTTCTGTAAAATTTGACTTAAGTCCAGATTAGTAAAACGAAGTTGTTTTCTTTCGCCGTTTGAGTTTCGTTGCTTCGTTTGATTTGATTCTTTTTGCAAACCGGAGTTCTTAAGTTGAACTTTCTGGTTAGATCTCTTATTTGAGTTTTACATGTGCATTAGATGAGTACTTATTGTATGCTTGTTTTTTTGTTTGCGATAGCTTACCCGGAAGGCGCCGCCTGCTACTTTGAATCTCTAGGTTTCACGGATCATCAGCAAGGCAAGTAACACTTTGATCATATCCCTTTCATACCCAGTTTTTATTGCATTAGATCAATCCTCAAACATTGCATGACTAGGATCTAATTAAATTGTGGGATGGGAAGTAGATGAGGTAGTACTTATTACCTGTTTTATTTTCAAACCTTTGGGAGTTACTCTACGTTTGCTTCTTATGCCATGCTATGCTAGTAGACGTGGATTGGGTGAGTGATATCCATGATGTATGTGAGATTGTTAATAAATGGTTTATCTAAGGTGGCAACTTAAACACACATCTGGGTGGATTGAGGTACCGTGGTATTCGAGGATTACTGTTTCTTTTGGACCGCCACCCAGGCTCAAAGGGATCATGAGACTATTCATACTAGAAACTTCTGTGTGCAGCCACAAGCTACTATGGGCTCTATCATAGTTGACTAAGTTGTGCGAACTCTTACAGTGGTAGACTAGCTGATGTAGGGGATGTAGGTTGGTACGGTCTACCCGATCGTAAGGTGCTAGCGCTTCTGAAAGACTATGTCTCGGTCATCCGTTTCTCAAACACCATGTAGTGCGAGAAATCCAACGGAGGAGATCGAGTCTTGTGGGGAAAAGTCATAAACCTCTGCAGAGTGTACAAACTAATCATGGTTAGCCGTGTCCCCGGTTATGGACGTTTTGAGTATCTAGTACTTGGATTATCATGTGAATCTCATCATGTTACTTTAATTAATTTTGTTGGGTTTTAATGATGATGCTTAATTGGGATTGAGGATGCTATCAACCATTCTCAATGTTTAACAGCCACCATGATAGTTAAATAAAATTTATTCCTTTGCGAGAGGGAAAAATTGGCTTTACGCAAAACTGTAACCATAGAGCTTTCCACCAGCCATATATGCATGTAGTATAGCTTAATCTTTCATTACTCTCTATGTGTTACATTGCAAGCATATTCCATGTGCTGACCCGTTTTCGGGCTGCAAGGTTTCATGTTGCAGACTTTTCAGACGACGAGTAAGGTGCCTTTAGGTCGTGGTTCTATACTCAGTGATGCCGTTGGAGTTGATGGACTCGCTTATCTTCCAAGCCTTCCACTGTAATCGTTTTTAGATGGCCTTAAGCCATTTTTATTGTAATAAGTTCTCTCTTGAGACATTCGATGTAATAATTGTGTGATTGCTACTCTGTTATAAATCCTTCAAGTACTGTGTGGTGTCAGCATTACTGATCCAGGGATGACACCTGAGCACAGAGATCAGACTGTTTGAGGTCTGGTCGCTACAATTACTCTAGGGAAATCGTTATTTCTATCTCTCGGTCGCGCCATGGAGCAGAACCAAATTTTACAAGTTACAAGTTCAAAAGGAAAAGCCTGCCATGTTCGCGTCGCACCCCCACACGGTTGGTCCGGCACGCCGCTCAAGGGGGAATGCGTGTTGTGTTGCATTTTCACTTACAAGTGGGATCGCAGTTGAGCAAACCGACTATCGACAAACCCCACCCCGCCCACCGCACGATGGCTGAGAAAACAGGAGGGAGAAGAGATGGCTGCAGCACGGACTCCAAGAAAATTGGTGTCGGATGGGACTTGTGTGGGTGGCGTGTGCCATACTGCTAGACATGAATGCTAGTTATGGCCCATGCCACCCCACTATATCGAGGTGCTGGTTACGTAGAACAAATTTCCTGGAGTCCGTGCTCAGCCCTCCTCTATTTCTCTTCTCAGCCAGCCTGCAGACGCGCGGATCCCATCGTCTATTTGCTCATATGCGGTCCCACATGTTAGTGAAAACACAAGAGGACCCACTGAACCTGCACATCTTTCACCTCGACGTGCTGGTGATGAAAAACAAATCCAATAAATATCTTCAGTGGCCGCTTTTGGAGTTACTCAAAAGTAGTAAGATTCTATTTACAGTTTAACCCAAGGTGCACATCACGTGGCCTCAACTACCACTCTATTTTCTTGCATGACACGACCTGGATGCTGGATGTCCCACGTGTTGGCAAAAGGAGGAAGAACTCGACCAAATGTTCGGTTGTACTCTCGGATTAGACTAGTTGTGCTAACTTAAAATTTTATTGTGTAGAATGGATGCAAGTTTTGGTATTGGGAAGAAGAGTACAACAATATATTGATAGAGAGAAATTTAGTAGATGTTCTAGCACTTTTAGCTAGCATAGAGGCTAGAGATGAGACTAGTGCACTTGTTGATATAATAGAGGCTAGACACGTCTACTTCTTTACACTCGAAGAAGAAAGAAGCATGCAAGATCGAGCCTCCATAGATCAACAATGAATGCATCAAGAAGGCACTAATCCAACTTATAAGAGCAGTTATGGAAGTTGGATATCTTTGGTCTTGCTTTTCTAGTCAAAATTTTGGTGATGTATTTCCATGTACCAAAAAATCAATGATGAAAAAAAGGTATGTGTTTGCAAAGAAAAATGTGCACGGCCGGGATGCTTCTGCGCGTTCGGCCCACGGCCACCGCATCCGAGAAATGGCCCGGACATGACCCCATTGCCCTACCCAAATGGACAGAATCCGGGAAAAATGGAGGTCCGTTTGGGGTCATGCATTGGAATTGGCCTTACAAGTGGGACCGCAGTTGAGAAAACCGACTATCGGCAAACCCCCACCTCGCCCACCGCGCGATGGCTGATTTAGAGAAACAACGAGGTTGAAGAGATTGTTCTAAAACGGACTCCAAGAAATATGGTGTCAGATGGAAGTCGTGCTGGTGGCGTGTGCCATACTCTTGGATGTGAATGCTTGTTCTGGCCCATGCCACCCTACTACTCCTACTACTTACAATAGTAATATCGAGGATTCGAGGTGCTAGTTACATATAGCGAACACATTAACATATGGCCCACCTCACACTGTGGCCAAATTTCCTGGAGTCTGTGCTAGGTTAAAAAGTGTTCTTTGTGAGGATGAGTGGCTGGTCTCAAGTTTAAAACTTGTTGTATTATGTACGTAGACGTAGAGAGAGTGCAGCATGTGAAGCTAGTACAAATAGTGTACTACTGTTGATTGGCCTCATCCGATAACCTATTGCAATGCACGTACAATTATGTATTCAGAAAATATTTTGTTGCCTCGTCGCAGCACCCACTCAGAGAAGCGACTCGAAAGCCATTCATAAATTTAGTAAGTTTATCACAAGCATATCATTTTATTACATACAACAGGTCATCAACCCACAACGACAATGAGGATACATTATAAATACTAAAATTTTCATCACACAACAAATAATAAGCAATGAAATTAACTTCAAATCAACCAATCCTCGGCGTTGGAAACGCTTGCTTTGAACCACAAGTGATTCTCTGGGAAGGGCCAGCTACTGTCAATCTCGAGACCAACGCAGGACTGATCATCCAGGCTGAAGCGGCCTACTATATCACGACCAGGGTAGGGAACCACCGCAATGACCGACGTATAGATACAGTTGCTTCTCATAAATGGTAGTAAAATTATGTCAACAGCAGTTGGATCGCCTTTCACCGTCATCGGATAGTTTTGTCCAAGGAAGAGCGAGTTTTCTTCAAGACTATCAATACTGTACCAGGGAGAAGGTGTTGGCGCTAGCACAGTAGTATCCATCCCGAATACCATGCAACGGGTGTTGGAATAGGTCCGGAGAGTGCGACACATGGGAGACAACACCTGTTTCCTTAGTAGTAGCATCTGCAGTGGGCTGTATACAGACAAGAAGGGGTGATCCATCGAAAGTTGCCAGGCGCCACTGAGTATATGGGCCCTCCTCGTCCTCATGCTCGTGATCATCACCATCGTCATCTCCCCCTTGGTTATAAAAATTTTCAAGTATAGGTGGTGGAATGTTCACAGGACCTTGGAAACACAAGAAGAAGGTTAATTATTAGAGAAGGGAAACTTGCTAACTCACATGCATGTGGATGAAACAATTATAATTATGGTGGAAGACAAACATACGGAAACTACGAGGATCCCATGCAAAAACGGTGCCACGAGTGGCAGCAGCAAACACAAGACCCTCGTATTGAATTGCATCACAGTACACATCCGTGTATAGAAACTGATTTTTGAGCAATATCCATCCAGTCGAACCACGAAGGACGACAACAAGCTTGTCGAAGATAGCAACAACTGCATAGTTCTTGTAATTCCAAGAGCGGTTGGGTTGGGAACTCGACAAATTGCTATCTTCCGTAGACGACAACCACCATGATCGTATTTGAACGTACATAGATCATCTGTGTGCTCAACCTCAGGGCACTCTGAGATTTTTGGAAGTGGAATCCGCTGACGAGAGTACACATTCAAAAGTTCCCACTTGCAATTGTACCCAATATAAACAACCCAATCTCCATTTGCGCCAGCCCGGGCCTTACCCTTAAGCGATGGCATCTTGACATCACACGTATCATTATCAAGCGGCATCAACTTGCACAAGGCGAGGCCTCCGTCATCCGCGCCCATGCGAACAGGCTTATAGCGAAAAAGATAAGGGAGATCAAACTGCTCCTGGACCCTTGGGTTCCTTGTAATGATGTTATTAGTTGAGTCGAGAATGGTGTTGAACGAACCTGCCATGCTAGCCGAGGTGATGAAGATGCACCGATCAATGAGTTCCCCCACCACGTCATCTTTTAGATTGGGGCAAGAATAACGGGGTCGTTTCCGACTTGTTCCCTCCATGGAGAAGACGATCGAACAATGGCAGAAGGAAGGGTGAAGGAAAATGGAGGAGGGAGGAAGAGCATGCGACGGCAGTTCCAAATCGAGAGGGAAAGGCGAAGAGTGAGTGGACGGTTGCCGGTTTGCCACGGTACATGATGAGGCGCCCCGGCCTACACGTCCTTTCAGAAATTGTACAAAAGTACTCGCCGTTATCTCACTGACATGTTGGAACGGGACCACATGTCAACGAAACATGGTGTGTAATTTCTCGTGCAAAATGTGATCTGGCCGCGTTGGCCCGAGGTGCCGCATTAGTTATCGACCTTTATTTTTTTAACATACAATCTGAGTGGATAGCTCCTGTGGTCATCACACGTAAGCGGATATATAGGTGGGTTAGGTGGGCAGGCGGCAACAATCTAAGTGCTAAAAGAGTTGATCTCGAAAAAAGTGTTGATCCGATGCTTGGTTTTGTTTGGATTTTCCAACTATGAACATTGGATAGAGTGAATCAATGGCTTACATTCAAAGTTATTCTCATATTATAGAATGGTATAGGAACGTGGAGAGATTTGGTTGATTTTATATCGCTAAATAATATAAAATATTATGAGTGCAGACGCTCCACCCCGAGGTTTGTTGCTCCTTCTCGGTCGTCGGGAATCTATGTTCTTCCACTCTTTCGTTTAAGACATGAGCTATGTTCATCCTTTTGCCAACACGCGGGACATCTATATGCCTCCATTTTACAAAATCATACTATATGCCTCCATGACACGCGGGACATCTAGCATCAAGGTGGCGTGTCATGCAAGAAAATGGAGATATGCGGTCACGTAAGTGAGTCGTGCACTTCGATGGCACCTTGTACTATGCAATATTTTTTCTCCTCGATGGCACATGAATAGTGCATGTACTCAATGACAGAGCACGAGATGGTAGCCATGGACATGGTCGGCCCTTTTTGATGAGAGTACTAATAAATACGTAACTTTGATGTCTCCCGTCAACTCGCAGAACGACGAGAAGCTTGCTTACTAACCCTTCTCCCTCGCCAACACGTGCGTGGTGGCTCGCAGCATGAGGAGAAACTTTTGCCTACAAGCGGTGGACGTGCAGCAGTTCATTTGGTGTCAGATTGCCAGAAGTACTACTGTAGTACCATCATTATTGTTCGACTTCCGGAAGAGGAGAAGAGCCAAGCGCAAGGTCACCTACTAACCTAATACAGTACTACTATAGCCAAAGCTGGTCCACCTTTTTAGAGCATGGTTAATTAATATAGGCGGCTCTTGCAGCGGCACATCATTTAGAGCAAGTACACTCTTCGTAGGATCAAAGGAAGTGAAACAGAAGTTGGAGTGGATGCTAGATTGCCAATTAAAACATGATTACATAGGGAAAAAAATCATATAGCATTCTATCCTATGAATCAAATGACCAATGTAGGAAAGTTATGAGGGGGGTCTCTCCAACAGTGTTCCTCGGCTCGCACCTAGCATCACGGTGGTTGAACTTGGAGTCATTCATCTGGTACACGTGGCATCTCAGATCTGGTCACAAGGTGACACGATCTCTCACTTCCTCCGCCATTTGGAGCGGTGCACCGATGGAGGACTAGCATACTCCAATATTAGGTTGGCTCTATGTGATGTGGCAACTTCGTATACTAACCGGATGTTGGCTATACTACTACGGTACTCACACTCTAACAAGTGACTCAAAAACCATTCATAAATTGAGTCCATGACACGCATTTGCAAATGTACCATTCATTACATACAACAAGTCATCAACACACAACGACAACGATGATACATGTTGGATTATAGATTATTTCCAACAAAAAATTCTAGTAAATACTGAAGTTTTCATCACACAACAAATAACAAGCAATGAAATGAACTTCAACTCAACCAATCCTTGGCATGCTTGCTTTGAACCATAGGTGCTCTGGGAAGGGCCAGCTATTGTCAATATCGAGAGCAACGCAGGACTGATCATCCAGGCTGAAGCGGCATATATCAGGAGCAGGGTAGGGAACCACCGCAATGTCCGAGGTATAGATACAGTTGCGTCCATAAATGGTAGTAACGTTGTGTCAACAGCAGCTGGATCGCCTTTAACCATCATTGGATAGTTTGGTCCAAGGAAGAGCGAGTTTTCTCCAAGACTATCAATACTGTACCAGGGAGAAGGTGTTGGCGCTAGCACACTAGTATCCATCCCGAATACCACGCAGCGGGTGTTGGAATAGGTCCGGAGAGGGCGACCATGGGAGACAACACGTGCTCTCTCAGTAGTAACAATCTCAGTGCACTATATACAGACAAGAAGAGGTGATGCATTGGAATTAGTTGTCAGTCGCCACTGAGTATATAAGTCCTGCTCATCCTCATGATCGTGATCATCACCATCGTCATCTCCCCCTTGGTTATAAAAATTTTCAAGTATAGGTGGTGGAATGTTCACAGGACCTTGGAAACACAAGAAGAAGGTTAATTAGTAAAGGGAAACTTGCTAACCCGCATGCATGTGGATGAAACAATTATAATTACGATGGAAGACAAATGTACCAAAACTACAAGGATACCATGCAAAAACAATGCCACGAGTGGTGGAAGCAAACACAAGATCCTCGTATTCAATTGCATCATAGTACTCATCATCCATGTACAGAAACTGATTTTTGAGCAATATCCATGGACGAACCGTGGAATCGATAGCGGCAACAAGCACATCGAATATAGCAACAACTTCATAGTTCTTGTAATTCCAAGAACGGTTGGGAACTCGAAAAATTGCTATCTTCCGTAGACGATAGCCACCATGGTCGTATTTGAACGTACGTAGATCATCTGTGTGCTCAACCTCAGGGCACTCTGAGATTTTTGGAAGTGGAATCCACTGACGAATGTACACATTCACAAGTTCCCACTCGCAATTGTACCCAATATAAACAACCCAATCTCCATTTGCGCCATCACAGGCCTTACCCTTAAGCGATGGCATCTTGAAATCACACATATCATTATCAAGCGGCATCAACTTGCATAAGGCGAGGCCTCCGTCATCCACGCCCATGCGAACAGGCTTATAGCGAAGAAGATAAAGGAGATCAAACTGCTCCTGGACCGTTGGGTTCCTTGTAATGATGTTATTAGTTGAGTCGAGAATGGTCTTGAACGAACCTGCCATGCTAGCCGAGGTGATGATGTTGCACCGATCAATGAGTTCCCCCACCACGTCATCTTTCAGATCGGGGCAAGAATAACGGGGTCGTTTCCGGCTTGTTCCCTCCATGGAGAATACGATCAAACAATGACAGAAGGAAGAGTGAAGGCAAATGGAAGAGGGAGGAAGAGCGTGCGACAGCAGTTCCAAATCGAGAGGGAAAGGCGAAGAGTTGGTGAACGGTCGCCAATTTGCCACGGTACACGAAGAGGCGCCCCAGCCTACACATCCTTTCGGAAATTGTACAAAAGTACTCGTCGTCGTCTCACTCATATGTTGGAACGGGACCACATGTCAATGAAACATGGTGTGTAATTTCTCGTGCAAAATGCGATCTGGCCGCGTTGGCCCGAGGTGCCGCATTATTTCTCGGCCTTTATTTTTTTAATAGCATGCCGTTCAGTTTTGAAGCACGACTAACTGGTACTGTTTGCAAAGAAAATATAAACTACTCTACCACTACTCCACCTCTAGTACTAGTAGTATAAAAAAGATATATAGGCTGGAGCTTCAGATCTTTCTTGCTAAGGGCTGCCCACTTGCTTCTCGCACTATCACCCTCTCTCCAGATCTAAAAAAGACGGCCTCTCTCACCCTCCTCACCGGTGGTCACAGATCCACCGGGGAAGAAAAGGACATGCAGCATTGGCCTTTTCGTCGTCGGCGGCGAGTCACGCTTAGCAGCGACAAGGCCGTCCTCTCAGACCTAGCGCCCGCACGGGATGGCCTCCGTTCCCAAGCTTGTTGCCGTAGTACGTGTGGAGGACGATGACCACGATCGAAGCCACTTCCCGCCGACCCTCAGGTATGCTACCTCTTTTCGAACCATACCCTTGTTCTATTGCCCCATCGGCCATGTCGCTGCATGTGGATCTTTTTCCACTCCACCATCTTCCCAATTTGCTATCCTCTGCTCTGCTGGTCGCGCAGACGAAAACCTTAACTTGCACTATTAAAGGAAACCCTACTTCATGCACACTAATCCATGTCTGGGTTGAATAAGGTAAGGAAGGGAGACTGTACTGTCCAAGAGAGTAAGCATCGAACCCGCATCTAGGTTGAAAAGGGGAAATCAGTAGCTAAGGAACGAGTCTCGTGTCTCTTGGTTGAAGAAGGGTAGAAAGGCATGACAACGCAATAGAGAATGACCAGGTCGATCGGTTTGTTGTCCTCACATAGGAAAAAGGTGGCTAAAGAGAACAAAAAAGGGACATAATGCACATATGCTGCATGGATATTTGTTGCTCTGGGCAACCATACCTCCCTCACCACTCTATGCGTCCGTGGAGGTACATCGTACTGGTGCGCTCACTATCCGAATGAGCCTAGCATGTCCCTTAAACCAAACACATCCTTATTGTCACTTTTTTGCTGTTAGTATGACACCAGCAGTCAAGTCAAGCAATCCTACTGCTAAAGTGATGCCACATTTAACTAATGCCGCACTCAGTCTAATGCCACCGATAAATTTAAGCAATGCCATTTAATGTCACTGGATTATTTCAGGGTTAGCTATTGATTGTGGATGTATTAAAGATTTTTCAGCTAAGGCATTCTAATGCTGTTGCACAGCCAGTATACCAACGGAACTTGTTACTACCTTCAGATTTTTGCACTTTTAATGCTTATAGATTACATACCTCACTTTCATGAGATAAGTTTATTTTTTTGTACACTGTAACCAAAATGCCAAGGCACGGATGTCATTTTATTTTGGTTAAACTGCACAAAAAATTATGAAGACAAGAGGAAAGGTCAAGACTGGGCACCTCCTCCTCCGGATGTTCTCTTGATTCGTTCGATCAAGTTTTTATGTTTGATCGATTATCAAGATTGGGATAGCAATTTTAAGGTCCCCGAGTTGAAATGATATTTACCTTGGAGGTACATGGTTTTCATTTTTTTTTATTGTCATTAGTTAATAATGCTAGTTACCTTCAGACTTTTGTATTTGGTTTAACGCTCATGCACAGCTAGTATACCAATGCAGAAACTTGTTACCTTTACATTTTGTATTGTTAATTCTTATAGAAGTCTTCCAGTGCTAGAGTTTATTGAAATCTGTTCAGTAAAACCATTATACTGTACCCTAAAATAAAATAACTTCTCTACTGTTGCACTAGCCACTATATTAGTGTATATTTGTAATATTCGAATGGTGTTGCATTAGCGTATGGACATAAATAAAGTGTGGCAAGCTTTCCCAGATATGTGCTCAAGAAAACTACTACCTGTTTTTCTAAATACTAGACGTTTTGGGTACTTTAAATTGAACCGCGAAAACATCTTATATTAAGGAACTGAGGGTGTAGAGTTCACTCAAATTATCCCGGTAAAGCTAGTCACACCTTTGTTAAAATTAATGTTCATTATGTTATCGGAGGAGGTGCAGATGTTTGTCTCTAATGCACATCGACTACATACGACATCGAGGATGTAATGTTAAGTCATTTCCTTTTGTACAGTGTCACTGAATTGTCAAGGCGGTGATGGCATTTTATTTTAGTTGAACTACACAAAATATGCTTAAAATAAGAGGAAAGGTCAGGAATCGATCATTCTTTCAGAAAGAACTATATATGCCTTTTTGACATCAGCCGCGGTTGCCTTATTTATTCCTTCAAACAGGTGGTTAGAAACAATCTTGCTACCTTTTCCCATTAAGAAATTGGAATGCTTATATTTGTGGGTCTATGCTTCAACTAGTGCCACTTTTGTAGTAATCACAATTTCAATATCTATGCAAACAGGGATGCTCGATTTTACTGGAACTGCACAAAAAGTCCAACTGGTTCAACATTAGGAGCATGTTTTCTTCCAAACCTTATATCCAATTGGTGGCACTATGAGCTGTTCATTACGAAGGTACATGGTTTGCTACTATCTTGCTACTCTTTTTGTACTGTCATTAGATAGTAATACTAGTGATTTGCATGTGAATTTATTGGCAGGGTGGACCTACATTGGAGGTGCGGGGACGAGATTCAATGATTGGATGCTCAATTTCGGTTGTATCGATTTCACCTCTTCCATCACTGCGAACATGGATATCCTTGGTCTGATGAGGAATAGGCGCTATATTTCTGTTCTGAACCAGCAAATCAATTCAGTATGAAATTGTCCAGGGAAAAACATGACTGTATCAAATTATCTAGTGCAAAACATGACAGATGCTAAGAGGAAGAGACATGTTTAAACCCAAAATGCAAGGTGGGGTATATGTTTACTAGCTGCTTGATATTTGTGCAGACAGATATGTCTGCCCGTTGCTATTTGGCAAACACACAAAGTGACCACAATTTTGGTTGAACTGCACAAGAGAATAGTATAGTCATTGCATGCAGTGCCATTTGAAAATAGACACAAAAAGATTGGATAGTCACTTCATGGACTGCAGAAAAGTAATCTTGTACTATTTATTGGCCAACACTAGGTGCTTCACTGCTTTGGTCTGATTATACAATGGGCATCATTTTGCCTAAGTTAAAGTTTGTATTCCGAAAATAGTCTCGCCGTGTGATCGAGAGAAGACCAAATCATATTGCAGTGGAAGTTCCTCCATCATATGTGGTTCATTCTCATGGTTCCAGCTATTGGTGAAACCACTTACGTTTGCAAGAGGAATTGTAGACTTCACAAACAAATTTGTCTTTCAGTCTGTATTGAATGTTAGCCAAGAGAAGCATCCATGTTAGTAGGAAGAACAGATGTTTTTTCTAGATCTTTGCTTTTGGAGCTACATATTTGTATATGATCTGTGAATCATTGAGATGCATTAACATGTTGATATTATGTATGGGAATCGTACTAGTTGCTTTTAGTTGCGAGGCAAGATCCGAAGTGGCTGATCTTTGCTTGTGGAGCTACATATTTGTATATGATCTATGAATCATTGAGATGCATTAACAGTTCCTTATTTCTGTTCGCTCAGTGTTTACAAGTTACTGATCTTATGTATGGGAATCATACTAGTTGGTTTTAGTTGCGACGCAAGATCCAAAGTGGCAGTTTTTTGAATAAAAATGCCTACCTCTCAAGAAACTGACAAGCTGCTCTGAAGAAAATGCCATGCGAATCTGAAGAAACTGCCAGCGAAAACGTTCGCAAAAGCCTTATCTCCCAGCTAAAGTTCATCAACTAATGCGATCGTACACGTACACCATCTGACCTACTCGATCCTACACGTACACTATACGACCTACTCGATCCTACACGGATAAATAGCGGATCATGCACGTACTACCTCCTTTCCGGTTTGCAGGGCTCAATTCAAGAAACGACCTACTCGATCCTACACGAATAAATAGCAGATCACGCATGTACAAGTACCTCCTTTCCGGTTTGCAGGGCTTAATTCAAAAATCTCACCAACCAAGGTACTCCCTCCATACGGGTTTATTAGTCCCGTGAGCCAAAGCAGCAAGACCAAGACACGGCAATAATTAACTGCATGCAGAAGTTTAAGCCTAATTAATTCCAGCGATTTAGGTGGCTGCATGCGTGCCCTCTGCTGCGACTCGTTGCATGCTGCTCCGCGTACTGGCTGCGAGCGATTCTGAGTGCCTGCATGCAGCCGGCCGTAATTATGGCAGCTAACTGATGCGAAAAAAGATGCGCTTTAATTGTTGCGGGCCTTTTAAATCCATTGTCGGTGTACTAGAGTAGGGGTACCCTAGTATCCCGAACTTGTGCACGGGCAGTTGTAGCCCTTCGCGGCAAGGCTTACCAGGTGACCGCCAAGGTCCTCCGTGGTTCCTTTGGAGCCATTCAAGAACAAAGTATTCAAGCCAAGGAGACAAGGCCCCGGCAAGAGGAGCTTGCCGGGAAGGCCACCCAAGGCACCTAAGAGACAAGACCCCGGCAAGAGGAGCTCGCGGGAAGGCCCGATGAGCGACAAGCTTCCGGACGCGACAAAGACGACAACATGGCAAAGGCGCTTGCAGCGGCAAAGCGCTTGCGGCGAACCGCCACTCTATACATGCGCTCCGGACGTCCACTAACGTGTCGCCTGGAACCTTTCTAGGCGCAGCGTGGCGAGGAAACCATGCGGCCAGCGGTGATGGCAAGCGGCGGCGTGGCAAGTTTGCCATCGTGGCAGCGGTGGCGCCCTGACGGTCCCTGTTTGCCTTTGTTAGGGCGGCGTGAACAGGCATTTAATGCCTTTGTCCCCTGCCGTCAGGGTTAGGTATGAAACACTGTACACTATACAAGTAGCTGTACCAACCACTCCTTTTCCATTTTTACCCTTGTCTACGTTGCCACCTGTCGGAGACCCCTTTAGCATATAAAAGGAGGCCCATGCGCAACGTAGAGGGGGGTTGGAAAGGTTCCCCTACGCTCGGTCTCGTTAGCAGCTCGTGTGTACTATAGCACTCAAGCGCTCCCGAGCAAGAACTCAATACACCTAGACATGCAGCAGTAGGAGTGTTATCTCTCCGGAGAGCTCCGAAGCTGGGTAAACCTCTCGTGTGCATCGCCTCGATCTGCTCTTCGTGCGACCTCCGCTCCCCGCCGAACCGAAAGGGGCTCGGTCCGCCGGTCCCATAGGTGTTCGTGGGCCAGATCAGCCTGCCCCGACATCTTTGGCGCGCCAGGTAGGGGCGTCGAGATTGTGTGAAACTGATCCGGTGTCCACACGAGCTAGATCTTCATCATTTTCATCGACATGCCACCGAAGAAGAAGGCTTCGGCGGCAGAGGTTCCGTCCGCGTCGAACCCACCACCACCGGAGCAGACGGGTGGTGGGGTAGACGCCAATGAAGAATGGGCGTCGGCAGGGGAGTCCACGGTGCTGCCAAGTCCAAGGACAAGGCTGCGCAGACCTCGGCGTCCGTACATACATGCACCGCGCCCGTCTCGGGGAGGCGGGACCGACAGCGTCATGGTATTCCTAACGCCATACGCTCGTTGGACCAAGATCGAGCTGGTGGATCTCGGGATGCTCAAGACCGGCATGCACACCAACATGCAAAGCGCGGCGGCGCGGTCGCTGGGCGGGATCTTGCTCCTTCTAACATAGTTAGAAGTCCGAGCATATCCGCTCCTCGCGCCGTTCGCCATCGCCACCCACCACTCCAGGCGAAGCTTTGGCGAGAGCTCAAGCGCTCCTAGATTACCCTCCAACAGCCGACAAGGTCGATGAATGGAGGCCACCATTCGTAGTCTCATCGGCTTTGCCAGCAGCAACGCTCGCGACAACCGAGTGCATCGCTGCTGCGGCAGACTGCCAAACACGAGCCGGTGGCGGCAGAGACCGGTGGGGTGCAACCACCATGCACTCTCCGCCCGAAGGCCAAGATCGCCGACTCGCCGGATCCACCTCGGACAAATGACTCCACCGCGTCGCCGGATCCACGAGCTCGTCGCGATCGGCGCCAAGTTCTTCACGAGCAGCGGCAAGAAGACGCTCGAACTTCGCGCCGAGCGCCCGAAGAGAAGCGCGGCGTCAATCCGACAAGCGCTTTGGGCCTCTGTTGACATGCATGCGCCCGGAAGAACCGAGCGACTTGCCGTCTGTGATGAGTTGCCCTGCGTTCACTCGTGAGCTGCGGCAAGTCAAGTGGCCCAGCAAGAAGAATTTCAAGCGGATGTACCAGAGAAATGCGGCGGCAAGACGCATCCGTCGAGTTCCTCGGCATCTACACCATTGCGGTGCAAGCTGCGGGGCGAGACGACAAGATCTGGCCAACTACTTCCGGCGGTACTCAAGCCCAATGTCGATCCACAGCTCTGCATTTGCGGACAACTCCATATCCTCTTGGGCAGATCTATGCCATCGGTTTGTCGGCGCCTTTACAGCGACCACAAGCCCCATGGCCAGAAAGCGACCTTCATCTGCTACGCCCGGAAGGAAGGAGAGCCCTGCGCAAGTACATTCAGAGATTCAGCCGCGTACAACACAACATCCCGGATGTCCACCACCTGCTCATGTAATCAGCATGTTCCATCGAGCGTGCGAAACCGCAGGATCACGAGAGGAGATGGCGATGTGCAAGATCGAAGACGTCGATGAGCTATATGCCACAGCTAACAAGTGTGCACGCGTCTTTGAGGAAGGGAGGAGACTCCCGGAGAGAATACTGAAGCAGGAGGATCTGATAGTGAGGAGACCGCCCCGGCAAGGAAAAACCGGCGGCGGAACAATAGGAAGAAGAAAGGCAAAGATGTGCTAGTTGTTGAGCAGTCCGGCAAAGGAGGTAGCGCCAAGAAAGACAAAGCTAGTGGCACCGGCAAGGAGGTTGCCGCTGGCACCAACTGCCAGGCTGTGGCGGTCGCCGACAAGCAGGACGGCTCCAACAAGCAGTACTGCAAGATCCACCGCACCAAGGGCCATGACCTCCAGAGCTGCAAGAAGGTCGAGCAGCTTGTCGAGCAGCAGAAGGCTGAATACGAATGACGCGACAAGGAGAAGGCCCAGGAGGATGCTGGAGGAGCTAGCAAGAAACGTCCTGGCCGAGGAGGACGCCGCGGCAAGGCCAATCAGCGGCAAGGAGACAGACCTCCCCGCGGCCGCGACAAGGATGAAGACGACGACGATGATGAAGACATGGATGATGACGAGGCCGATGAGCAGGAGTTCCAGAAAGCCACAGAGGTCACGTGCGTTGTGGCGGTGCTTCTCTGCATACTTCACACCGCCCGGCTCAAGCGGTGGATGCGGGAAGTCAATGCGGCGAGAACCATCCGTCGAGTCACGCAGGCCTCTGAAATGGTCCAACGCCTATCATCTTTGATATTGAGGACCACCCTGATCGGCGTAGCTGCGGTCGGTGCTTGCCGATGTTGGTTTCACCAACTATCCGCAACCTTAAGGTCACTAAGATGCTAGTTGACGGCGGGGCCGGCTTGAATCTGATCTCCTCCGCGGTGCTCCAGAAACTCCAGATCCCTGATGGCGAGCTCGAAGAGACCAACACATTCAAAGGAATCAATCCGGGAAGGAGCAAGCCGAAGGGAAAGATCACATCGCCGGTGACATTTAGCAGCGAGTTGAACTTCAGGACTGAGAGGGTCACTTTTGACGTTGCTGACTTTCCATTGCCTTACAATGGGATACTTGGCCGTCCAGCACTCGCCAAATTCATGGCAGCCTGTCACTATGCATACAACATGCTGAAGTCTCTGTCCTTGGCGACAAGAAGGATGCTCATATCTGCGCCGACAAGATCTACCGGGAAGCAGCAGCTGCAACAGATTGCAAGCCACTTGCCGCTGAAGCTCTCGGGGGGGAGAAGAAGACCAAGTCCGGCAAGAGCTCTAATGCCCACTCCGGCAAGCGCACCTCTTCGGAGTGCTGCGCTACCGTCGAGGCCTTTCCATCGAGCTCCACCGGCAAGTGTAAGAAAGGCGATGACAGCTCCACGAGAGACCAACAAGGTGTCCACCAAGGAGGGGCACCGGTGGTACCTTCACCATCGGTGCCACTCTCGACCCTAAATAGGAAGGCACGCTCGTTGCTTTCCTCAGCGAACGTCGGCGTGTTTGCATGGCAGCCGTCGACATCCCGGTGTTCCCTGTGAAAGTAATTGAGCACCATCTTGCCGTTTGTCCTCATGCGCGGCCCGTCAAGCGAAAGTCGGGAAGCAAGCAATGGGCGCCGAGAATTCATCACGAAGAAATCAAGAAATTGGAAACAGCGAGGCCTTGTCGGAGGAGTGCTCCATCCCTCGTGGTTGGCCAATCCACAGTTGTATGCATAAGGCTAACGAGAAATGGAGGCTTTGTATCGACTTTACCGATGTCAATAAAGCTTGTCCCAAAGACCCATTTCCCTTGCCGCGCATCGACCAGATTGTTGACTCCACGGCGGATGTGATTTGCTTTCATTTACGGATGCATACTCGTGGTATCATCGATCTTCATGGCGAAGAGGATGAGGAGAAGACCGCATTCATCACCTCATGTGGCACATACTTTGTTTTGTCACGGATGCCCTTCGGGTTAAAGAATGCTGGTTCAACATTTGCAAGAGTAGTTCTTGGCGCTTTTGAGCCGCAAATGCACAGAAATGTGGAAGCCTACATGGATGACATAGTGGTCAAAAGCAAGGACAAAGGCGACCACGATTCAAGATTCAGACGAAACCTTTGCAAATCTGCGCCAAGATCAACCTCAAGCTCAACCACGAGAAGTGTGTGTTTGGAGTCCCTTCCGCAAGCTTCTCGGGTTCTTCGTGTCTCGGCGGGGAATTGAAGCCAATCCCGACAAGATCAAGGCCATTGAGCAGATTGAAGCACCAAAGCGCGTCAAGGATGTCACGAAGACTTGCGGTTGCGTGGCTGCTCTCGGCGAGTTTGTCTCTAGGTCTGCTGAGCGCGCCCTGCCATTTTTCAAAATTTTGAAAAAGGCAGGTCCGATGAAATGGACCCCGGAAGCGGAGGCTGCGCTGCAGGACTTGAAGAGATACCTGTCCTCCACTCCAACACTTGTCGCACCTAGGCCGCAAGAGAAGTTGCTGCTATATATAGCGGCAACCAATCAAGTGGTTAGTGCTGCGTTAGTAGTGGAGAGGGAGGCGGATGATGAGCTAGCAACCATGGCGGATGCATCCGGCGACAAGCGAGGGCTTCACCGGCAAGCTCTAGTCCCGACAAGGGACGGATCTGCGCAGCGCATGAGAAGATGCGAGAAAAGAATGGTGCGGCGCCCAGTTTACTTTGTCGGTTCCCTTCTGCGAGGGGCTAGGTCACGGTACTCTAGTGTGCGAAATTGCTTTTCGGCCTCCTCATGGCCTCGAGAAAGCTGCGCCATTACTTCCGGGCACATGAGATCCACGATGCGTCACTCGTTTTCCGGCTGAAGAGGATCTTGCAAAATCCGGAGGCAACAGGCAGGATTGTCGAGTGGGCACTTTGGAACTGTCAAGCTTTAGCCTCAAGTTTGAGAGCACATCAACTATCCAAAGCGAGCATTGGCGGAGTTCATAGCAGAATGGGCGCCAACACCGGATGAAGAAATTCCGAGCTTGAGCATCCCCATCAAGGAAGCAAGCAAAGAGTGGGCTGATGTACTTTGATGGTGCTTTCTCGCTGCAAAGGCGCCCGGTCTTGAGGCGTGCTACTTGTTGCACCCACGGAGAGCACCTCAAATCGTAGTCCGGATGCACTTTCCCAAGGAGCAAGCGACAAACAATACTGCAGTAGTATGAAGGTTTGCTTGCCGGCCTCGGGATCGCAGATAGACCTTGGGATCAAGAAGCTCATTGTCGGGTGACTCACGACTTGTCATCCGCCAAGTGAACAAGAGTTATCGAGTCCGTTGATGGAAGCTTATGTTGATGAAGTGAGAAAGCTAGAAGAGCACTTTGACGGCCTCTGAGATGGAATATATTCCAAGAGCTCGAGCGACATTGCTGATGGCACAGTCGAAGTGCGCCGCACTTAAGTCACCTGTGGAACCAGGGATCTTTGTGCTCAAGCTGACTCAACCATCTGTAACGCCATCAACTGGACAGAGCAAGAAGAGGAAATTGATTTCTGGTGACTATTTTTCAGCAGAGCTTCCCGAAGCCGCCGCCAAGAAGGTCCCCAAGATCAACACCAACAGTGCTGAGGAGTAGTCTGCTCCGACAAGCCCTAGGGTTTGTTTCGTTGAAGCAGACGCTCCCGACAAGTTTTGCTCCGGCAAGCTTGCCGGGAACGTCAAGCTCGGTGAGCCGCAGTTCAGCGTCGTGAAGCGGATGTTCCGCAGCAACAGATGTGCCTTTAGTCCTTGTTGTCGAGCCGCAAGCTCCGGCATGGGCGCAACAGATTGTCCATTTCCTTGAGACGGAGAACTTCCGAAGAGCAAGAAGAAGCGGAAAGAGTAGCGGCGGTCAAGTATGTACCAGTTTGTCGACAACACCTGCATGTAAGAAGACTCAACGGTGTGAAATTGAAGTGTATTCACCGGGAAGACGGACAAAAGCTGTTGGCGAGAGATACATGGAGGCATATGTGGTCACCACATTGGCGCCAGAGCACTTGCTTGACAAAGCGTTCGGCAAGGTTTCTTTGGCCGACAGCCCTCCGGATGCAAGCTGCACAAGTAACCAAGTGTGAAGCGTGCGGTTCCATTCCAAGCAGATACACCAGCCAACTCAAGCTCTCCAGACGATCCCTTTATCCCGCCATTTTTGATGCAGGGGCTCGACATCCTCGGCCCCTTTCCCGAGCTGTCGGGGCTTTGAAGTACTTGTATGTTGCAATCGACAAGTTCACAAAGTGGCGGAAGTGGAAGCGATGAGGAAGGTGACAAAGACAACGGTCGTGATCAAGTTCTTGGTCGATTGTTTGCCGTTTGGAATCCCTAACAGGATCATCACCGACAACGGCACGCAATTCCACGAGCCGCACCTTCATGCAATACGTCCAAGATCTTGGCGCCAAGGTCTGCCGCTTCATTGCTCATCCGAGAAGTAACGGTCAAGCGGAGAGGGCGAATCTTTGAAGTGCTGCAGCGGGCTCAAGACCAGAACTTTCGACGGGCTGCACAAGTGCGGAAGAAAGCTGGATTGAGGAGCTGCCGGTGGTTCTTTGGTCGATCAGACGGCGCCAAATCGAGCCACGGCGGACACGTTTCGCTCTAGTCTATGGAGTAGAGGCGGTTCTCCCCACGGAACTTCGTATACGGATCGCCTCGAGTGCTCGCTTATGATGAGCTTGAGCAAGAGCAGCTGCGACAAGATGACGCTGCTCCTTGAGGAGGATCGTCTTGAGCTCTTTGTCTGACGAGCTGCTGGATACCCGACAAGCTTTGCGCCGCTACCATAGCCGCAAGGTTAATGCCAGAAGTATCGAGGAAGGCGACCTTGTTCTTCGGCGCGTTCGGTCCGCCAAGAATTCCAACAAGTTGATGCCGAAGTGGGAAGGCCCTTACGGGTGAAGCGAGTCACTAGGCTGGCGCTGTCATGCCTTGAGACCGAAGATGGCATTCCGGTGAGCAACTCCTGGAACATTGAGCATCTTCGTAAGTTTTACCCGTAGAAGCGCGGTTGCCGGAACCTGTTCCGGCAACCACCTTTGTACAAGTCTTGCCGCTGTTGCATGTAATCCTTTGTACAAAGCGGGCGCAGACCCCGTGCATAAGTAAAGCTAGCGTGCTTCACACACCTTGTCAATTTCATGCTTTTTACTTCTATTTGCATGCGTTATCTGACACTTTGTGCAGCACCTACCCCCGGTAAGCAATAACGAGTCATAAGGCTCCATATCTTTATTTTCTCTTCTTTCTTTTTTTCAAAGAAACGAAGGTTCCCTCGCACACAAGTTTGCCGGGGGGAAAGGAGAAGATAATGGTGTGGACCAAGCGTCGCTCAAGGAAGTCTAGCCTTACCGGAAGCAAGCAACGAGAAAAGCTAAGTTGCTAAAGTTTGAGCAATCAGCTTTAAAATTTTTAAGTTATCTTCCTCGAACGACCGTACTTTGTACGGAAAACACATCTTGTGGAGGAACCAACTCGTAGCTAGTTGCGTCCTTACTTTGTTTGAGTCCGCTCAACAACTTAAGTGAGCTGCGACTAGTTGCGACAAGGTTACTTGTCGGAAGCGGCACACCGCTGGCTCTTGACGTCTCGCACTCGGCCTTGGACCAGTGCTGACAAGTTCCCTAAAAGCGTAGGGCAAAAACATACAAAGGAAGGAATCAAGTAAAGGAAATAACATAGCAATTGCTACCCGAAATAGAGTTATATTACAAGATAGCTTGTCGCAGCTCTAATAGATGGTTCTCATAACATGACCAGCAGCGGCAAGAAAATGAGAAAGCGGGCGGCCTAATCTCGCGATCGCCCTCAACCCTCTTGATCCCGCTCACCCTGTCCACGATGGAGTGCGACAAGGTCTTGAGCGCCTCCACATCAGCATCCGGCGGCAAGGACTTGAGGATGTTGGTGAGGTTGAGGCCTGGATTGCGGAAGGCCACCTTCATCAGCACCTTTTCAAGAGCTCCCGCGCAGATCTGGCGCGACTCCTCGGCCAGCTGTTTTGGGACTTCTTCCCGGAGTCGCTGGAGGGCCGTCACCACGCCCTTGAAGAACAAGCCGAGCTTGGCGCTAGGTTGGAGGTGCTCATCGGTGGATTATCCAAGATCCACTATCCCCAGCTCCGTCAGCTCCCTGTTGATGGCTGCAGCAACATCCACGAGACCCTCGGTCCAGTGCTCCACATTCTCCCTCAAGGCATTACAGGCGGCGGCGGCCTTCGCCAAGCGCCTCGTCGGCCTTGATCTTCTCCTTCAAGGGCACCTCCTGCTCCCTGGCGCCGTCCAGCGTCTGAGTCAAGGTGGTCAGCTTCAACTCAAGATCTGCGTTGGAGTCCTTGGCGGTGCTGAGCTCCTTGCTCCTCTCGGCGAGATGGCCCTGCAGCTCGCCAAGAGTGTAGGCGTCCTTCTCGCGCTCGTGCTTGAGTGCAGCAAGCTCCTCACCGCTCTCCTTGAGATTGGCCTCCAACTGCGCCACCTTCGTCTCCAGCTCCTTCTTGGCGGCCTTGGCAGCTGTGGCAGCATCCTTTGCTTCCTTGAGAGCCCCGCCAAATGTTTGCTCGCGCATGGCAAGATCCTCCTCGTGGCTGTCAAGATTAACCTTCCGCTGCGCCAACTCGCCTTCCTGCGCAGACAGCTTCTCGGCAGCAAGCCCTTTGTTCCTCTTGACTTGACCTTCTCGAGGAGGAAGGCTTTGCGCTCCTCGGCGAGTTGCTCCCGCTCCTCTGCCAAGGTCCGGAGAGCTTCCTGGTTGAGGCCCCGGAGCTCCTCCGCGCGCTTCTCGATGTCCGCTACCGCCTTCGTGACAAGCACTTCCCGGGATTCCAGCTTGGCTTGTCGGGTGCGGTAGAGCGACAACAGCTTCCGCAGCAGCTGCTCCTCCTCCGGCTCGCTGCTTTGCTTTCGGCGCGTCGACCAGCGTCGATCCAATGACGAGCAGCTCTTCATCGAAAGTTTCTCCTTGACGGCGCCACAGAGCTCGGCGCCCATGGGAGCTTGATGAAGGCGCCATCGCCCGGCCTTCAAATAGGCGCGGGCTAGGGCTCTTGAACCCGCTGCTGCCGCAGTGCGGAGGATCGGCGGTCGGCGTAAGCGCTGGCGCTCCTGCGACCTCGGGGCCGTCGGTGCTGTCGCCGGACCCCTCGCCCGGCTTCTGCGGCGGCAGCTTTTTGCGGCCTCTTCGCGGCCGGGCTCGTCGGCGCCCGGCTTCTTCCCCGATGGCGGCGGCATCGTCAATATTGCCTTGCAGCGCGTCCTCCTCGCCGGGCCTCGGTCTCCATTGGCTCTGTGGCGGATGGTTACGGCGATCGGAAAATGAAGAAAAGTCAAGCGGATATTCAAAAAGAAAATCGGAAGAAGAAGAACACAAGGGAAGTTTTCGAGCAAGAGGATTACGTGCTAGGGTCCTTGATCATGGTCTCCGCCACCGAGGATCGCTGGTCTTTGTCCCTTGCCGGAGAGCTGCCCCTTACCGGAGAAGTCTCCCTTGCCGGAGAACGCTCCCTTGCCGGGGAATCCTCCCTTGGCGGCGTAGTCGAAGCAGAAGGAGGCTGCTCTGCTCCTACACAAATCAATAGTCAGATATCAGCAAAGAAAGAGCACCCATGCATGCCGAACAGCAAGAAGTAGACCATATACTTACGCTGGGGGCTCTTGTTGAAACTGCTTTGAAGAAGATTTGCCGCATCCGGCAAGGTGGTCTCGGACGCGCCTCCTGCTGTCGCAGTGGTTTCGTCCTCAACGACAATCACCGGGGTCTAGGCTCTCTTCGACACTCTCTGGGCCAGCGTCCTGAAAAGGAATGAGTTCAGAATGAAGCAAATCAGATACAAGACAAAGCAACAAGCCGAAGAACTACAAATGCAGCAAAGAATCTTACTCTTCTTCTTCCTCGTCGGAGCTGAGCGCGGAGAGATATTACAGCCCGCCTCGATGCGACGAGAGGCGGAGGTAGGTTCCCTTGGCGCTTGGCGGCGCAGAACCGGTTGTCTCACGAGGGCCCGCTCCGGTTATCGCAGCGGCGTGAGGTGCTCCAGCTGCAACCTTGACGCGGTGGAAGCGCGTCACGGCGCTGCGGCTGTTAGCCCTTTGCCGCCCGCCACGTCTCCGGCCTTGCGAAGACGCCTTCTTGGTGGAGCCGGGGGCTCCGCTCGCGGCAAGCTGCTTGAAGGTGGGGAGGAGGCGCCCTCGGCGGGATCGCTCGACTCAGCTTCAGGCTCGGCAAGCTCTTCCTCGCCGGCAAACTCCTTTCGCTCGACAAGGCTTGCCGCCTCTGCCCTCGGCCTCCTCCACGGTGAATCCGAACTCGCCCGCGGCAGCGGCTGCTGCCGCTTCTTCCAACCTGGTGGCGATGCGCTGCATCTCATCATCGGTGGTGTCGCGGGTGAGGCCCCTCTGTTCATCGGGGCGGACCGGCATTTCTACCAGATTGTCAAAGAACTGCCGCCGGCGTCATCTGCGGGCTCTTGCCAAGTTGGGACAATTCCATGCGAGTCGCTGGCGGCATCATTACGCGGATGCGGTCAAGCGAGGAATTGTTACCGCAATGAGCAGCGCCCCTCGGCAACCTAAACATTTACGGATGATCGGGATCGGGCTTGAACAGCTCCAAGAGCATCGCGTCAAGTTCCAAGGCGGTGAAGTTAAAGTAGAGGCCAGGGCGCAGCCTCATGATATCTGCAGAGTAATGAAACTCCCAGGAAGGTCTCCTCCACTCCTGCAAAGCGTCTGTGGCGAAGAAAGTCTGCGCCAGCGGTGCCTACGGTGAGCCGGCAAGTCTAAAGCGAAGAGATTCGGGTGGCGCAATCTTGACCTAGCATCTTCGGGGCCACGTTGCTCCAATCGTTGCAGCGCACTATTGGGGTTTAGGCGCTGGGCGATGGCGGCTGCGGGTTCTCCTCGACAATCCAGCACCAATACGCCCTACATTCCTCCCATTTGCTACGGAGCTCTCCCTCCAGATAGGCTTCCTTCTTGCGGATCCTCGAGATCCAAGCGATTCCTCCGGCAAGAGGCTTCCCTCTCTCAACTCGAGGCATAAAGAAGTGGCGGAAAAGAGCTACGTTTGGATGGACTCCGACAAAGTTTTCGCAGAGATGTGCGAAAACTGCCATGGTCGAAATAGCATTGGGGTGAAATCAAGGAGGCGGAACCGTAGGTGTTCATGATGTCACTGAAGAATTCAGAGAAAGGCGGGCGAGCCCGCGATGAAGAAGAGCGTGAAGAAGGGATACCCGGTCGGGGCCAATTCGAAGCAGCAGGTAGGAGTACCTTCATGCGCGGATGCGCTCAGCGTCTCCGTCGACCGAGAAGAGGTAGTAGTTCTCCTCTCGGCTCCCTCGCGGCGAGAGGAAGATTGCCCGCTCCTTCCGCAGCGCCGCAAAGCTGCGCCTCGGCCGACTTCACGGCCTTCCCTTGTCGACTTTGAGCCATGGCGGCGGTGGTGATGGAGATCGCCGGTGTTGGGGATGCTGGTGGCGATGGGGGGCGGAGCGCTGCTCTCCTTTCGGCCTTGGGAAGAAGGGGGGGAGCAGCGGAGGTTTTTTTGAGATGGGACAGCAAGCGGCAAGATGGGCGGACTGCCCTGTTTCCCATGCTTATAAAGGGAAGGGGCGGACGTTCGCTTTCGAATAAAGAAACCACCCACGATCTAGCCCACGATCCCTCACACGACGCCGCATTCGACGCCAGCGTGCCGTTCATGAGAGGGCGTGGTGGGTCCGGGTGAGTTACGGCGTGACCCGAGCGCGTGTGCCCGTGCCTGTTTTGGGCCTGGCCCAACAGCGCTTCGGCAGGTGTGTGGACCAGGCCGGGGCTCCTATCGGTGTACTAGAGTAGGGGTACCCTAGTATCCCGAACTTGTGCCGCAGGCGATTGCAGCCCTCGCGGCAAGGCTTACGGGTGACCGCCAAGGTCCTCCATGGTTCCTTTGGAGCCATTCAAGAACAAAGTATTCAAGCCAAGGAGACAAGGCCCCGGCAAGAGGAGCTTGCCGGGAAGGCCACCCAAGGCACCTAAGAGACAAGACCCCGGCAAGAGGAGCTCGCCGGGAAGGCCCGGTGAGCGACAAGCTTCCGGACGCGACAAGACGACAACCGCGGCAAGGCGCTTGCTGCGGCAGACGGCCACTCTGTACCTGCGCTCCAGCACGTCCACTAACGTGTCGCCCTGGAACCTTTCGGTAGCAGCGTGGCGAGGCCGTCTTGACCGGCCAGCCTTGATGTAAGCGGCGCGTGGCAAGTTTGCCATCGTGGCAGCGGTGGCGCCCCAGCGGTCCTGTTTGCCTTTATTAGGCGGCGTGAAGCGAGCATTTAATGCCTTTGTCCCCTCGTCAGGGTTAGGTATGAAACAACATACCTTTGTACAAGTAGCTGTACCAACCACTCCTTTTCCATTTTTACCCTTGTCTACGTTGCCACCTATCGGAGACCCCTTTAGCATATAAAAGGAGGCCCATGCGCAACGTAGAGGGGGGTTGGAAAGGTTCCCCCACGCTCGGTCTCGTTAGCAGCTCGTGTGTACTGTAGCACTCAAGCGCTCCCGAGCAAGAACTCAATACACCTAGACATGCAGCAGTAGGAGTGTTATCTCTCCGGACAGCTCCGAAGCTGGGTAAACCTCTCGTGTGCGTCGCCTCGATCTGCTCTTCGTGCGACCTCCGCTCCCCGCCGAACCGAAAGGGGCTCGATCCGCCGGTCCCATAGGTGTTCGTGGGCCAGATCAGCCTGGCGGAGAAGCAGGAGTTGTTGGAGCGTGACTGCTTGGCGGAGGAGCAGCGTCTCGCCGATTTGCGCCGCCAGCGGGACATGGAGCAGCAGCGCACCGACGCTCTGAGTCATGACGAGCGCCGACAAGCTGGCCGACTACATGGAGGCCGGCACCCGGCAAATAGCCCTGGAGGTTGTTGGGCACGCACGCGTTCGCAACACTGATTTTTACTACCATCTCGTCAAGTGGGTTTCCCGCTTAGAAGCCGAAGCTTCGATGGACCACGTCGGCATGGAAAGGTCCAACGCGCGTGAGCAACGCGCCCTATCGCACCTCTGGCAAGTCTGAGGCAACGCGGAGGACGCCGGTGCCGACGTTTAGCGTGTACCGCAGATGGCAGTCGGCATCGTCTAGTTAGCTAAGAGTAAGTTAGTACTTTTACGCTACTAGAGTATTAGTGGGAGTAGATAGTTAACTTGGCTATGATGGTTGTCAACGTGGAAGTTCAGTACTCTATATGTGGATCAGACCTGTTACTTTTCTCTGAATGTTGAACTTTCCGTTCGAACGTATGGAATGGGCTGTTATTTTTTTAAATGGGTTGTATTTGTCCTCCACGGGTTTAAAGGCTAACTTGTGGGCCTACCAAGTTGACGCGTACACAATTAGGAGATGATTGTACGTGGAGAGGATGACAGCAGGGACCCGCCAAGGTCATGGCAGTACGCAAGCAAGTGCCTCCTTATTTCAAGCCAATAAAGAATGGCTCCTCCTAATTGATTTCTGACATCTGGGTCCCATGCCATTGTCAACGTAGTCAATAAACGAGAGAATTGCACAACTAGCGGCTGACACGAGGACCCGATGGCTTCGCCCAGTTATTTTTATTTTGGGTTAATTTGATAAATGCCACTCCAAATCTGGTGTTTCTGAGAAATGCCACTGCAATTTCCAAACTTTGAAAAATGCCATTTCTAGTGGCATTTTTCGAAGTCTGGAGTGGCGTTTTTCAAAGTTTGCAAATTGCAGTGGCCTTTCCCAAAGTTTGCAAAAATTGCAGTGGCATTTTTCAAAGTTTGGAAATTGCAGTGGCATTTTTATGAATCACCATAATTGGAGTGGCATTTATCTAATTTGTTTTTGAGGCCAGGCGGGGTGTCAACTGAGCTGTGCGGGGCACTCTGGCCTGTCTAGATAGCCTTCTCTTTTATGTTTACCACAGACCAGCCCAGTAGTTTTTTTTTCTTTTTGAAAATGGCTAGCCCAGTTTTTTTGTGATTTGCCAAGTAAGTCGCTTTGTAGGGCCTATTGGGCTGCAAATCTTTCAAGACGAGGAGAGCTTCATTCGGCTGGCCAAGAAAATGGCCTATCAGTAATGAGAAATGGGTTGTACATTTTTAAAACACATCAAACCGGCAATTAGTTTGAAATTTCTTTTTTTTTTCATTTCAAGATTTTAAATTGCATTGATTTTTATGCGTGGACAATTTGTTGGATTTTATATTGATATACATTTATTTTTAAAATCAATTTGAGTGTGACTCAAAATTTCAGGATTAAAAACAGTTCGGACCGCACCGAAATATGCAAAATTTTGTATAATTTTTTAACTGTGGCCACAATATGGGATGTAATGCTAACAAAAAGAATATGGGCTCCAAAAAAACCTTAAGAATTAGCAAATGGGCTGTGAATTATTAGAAATAATGGCAGATGGGCTGTATGGTGTTTTCCACAGATTTGAGGCTTTCCTAAAAAAGCTTGACACACAAGCAGTGACTGTTGGATGTCCATCCAATGGCCGTCGTGCTTCTTCAATCTCTGCTCTTCCTGCTTGTGACGCCCGGGTAATTAGGCTACAGTAATCCCACGCTAATCATGCCATGACACCTCGGTTACTGTTGTTGTCCTCGCAATAATTCGAAACAGTTCAAAATTCAAACTCAAATTAATGACAACAATAAAAGTTTTCAAAAATTAAAACAAAAATGTTCGATGGTTGCCGAATAATACAAGGGTAATTATGTTGCAACAAACACATTTTTATAAAATGGCTAAATGGTTTAAGATTATTTAAACAGAAACCAAATAAATAATAAAAGAAAACAGAAAACAAACAAAAAAAGGTAAAAGGAAAAGAACCCCCCCCCCCCCCGGGGCCAGCCAACCCAACTGGCGGCCCATTAAATACCGGCCCAACTAGGCAAAGGCCCAGCCGGCCACTCCCTCTCCTTATCCCCCACCCCACAAACCCTAACCCCCACCCGATCCCCACTTGCTCCCACTCCCCCCCACACGTTCGCCTCCTCCTCCCGATCCAGATCGAGATCGGGGAACGGAACCAGGCTGAGCCTTCGAGCCAGCGCTCCCGCCGCCACGCCTTGGCCCGCCGGACCCGCCCTCTGGACTCCTTCGCACCCCTCCTCTCCCTCGAGCGGCGCTGCCTGAAGCCGCGGCCTCGCCTCGTCACCAACCCATCGCGGCCACCTCGTTGACGCCGCATCGCCGCCCGAAGATTTCACCGGACTTCCCCACCGGCCCGCTTCCTCTCCGCCGCTCGTCTCCGTCCTCCTCCTCGCGCCCCACTGCCCCGTCCCTACTCCTCGCGGTGAGGACACCGGTCCTTCTCTCTCCCCTCTACCCCGTGCACAACCACGTCGCGTGTCTCTCCCTCATCGCCTCTCCCCGTCCGGTCTAAATCGCACGCGGTCACCTCATGTGCTACGCCCGGCATCTGCGCCCGACCCGTGACTGCTGGCGCGCGCCTCGCCAACTCCACCATGACCCTCCGCTCGGGTGACTCCGACCGCCCCCGAGCCCCGCTGCAGCTGCTCGCCGGCGAACATCGTCGCCGGCCCCCGCTTCTGCTCGCCCCTCCGTCGCCACGCCCGCGTCGGCCTCCACCCCCTCACGCTGCATTTGGGTGCCGCGCCCTTCATTCTGCTTTCTTTGCCGCCTACCTCGCCGGCCTCCCCTTCCACGCCTACATGTGCCCGGACCTGCGCCCGTCGTGCCTCGCCCCCCCCGTCGCCAAACGCCCCGGCGCCCGGCATCGGACGCCCGCGCCAGCAGCCTGGGGGCTCCATCGCCCGTTCGGGCTGTGCCCTGCGCCCGCGAGCCCGCTAAGACCCCATGTCTATGACGAATGGGCCAACGCCCAGAACGAAAATTAAATTTTTTTTAGAAAAAAGTAAATAAATAAATAATTAAAATAATTAAAATATTAATTAATTAATTAAAGAATTAATAACTTAATTAATCTGATTAGTTAACCTAATTAATTGTAGTTAATAAACCTAATCATTTTAGTTAGACTAACTAAACTCGATTAGTTAGTCTTGAACAATGACAACGGGTCCCACCATCAGATTGACCCAGTCAACCCCTGTTGACTGCTGACATCAGCATGACATCATGCTGATGTCATAATTCCATTTTCGAGTTAAATTAAATAATTAATTAAATTCTAGAAATTAATAAAATCTTTAGAAAATCATATCTTTTAATCCGTAACTCGGATTAAATTATATTCAACATGAAAGTTGCTCAGAACGACAAGACGAAACCGGATACGTAGTCCGTTCGTCCGCCACACATCCCTAGCATAGCAAACACGCAACTTTTCCCCTCCGATTCATCTGCCCGAAAACGCGAAACACCGGGAATACTTTCTCGGATGTTTCCCCCCCTTCGCCGGTACCACCTAGTACCGCGTTAGGTCACTCTAGACCGCGTATTGCCATGCTATACTACTGGGCTGTGATCACTTCGGGAGGTGATCACGGGCATATACTATATACTTTACACTATTACATTACTTGTGATCTTTGTTAGGAGATGAAATTTGAAAGGACGGTGGCTCCATCCGGTAGAGGTGGGCATGGGTTCCCGGCCCCATTGTTACTTGTGGTGGAGCGGCAGGCAGGTTGAGACCACCTAGGAGAGAGGTGGGCTGGCCTGGTCGGCGTTCATGGATACTTAACACGCTTAACGAGATCTTTGTATTTGACGAGTCGGCCATTTGGTCTATACGCACTAACCAACTACGCAGGAATAGTTATGGGCACTTTCGGCGTCGTGGTATCGGCCCGAAGCACTTCGTGACGTCGGCCATCGAGCGCGCCGGATTGGACCTGAACGCCTGCTAGGCTAGGTCTGCCTTCCGGCCGCCCTCGCAATGTCTTGGTGTGCTATGGGTGATGGGCCCGGACCCCTGTGCGCTTAGGTTTAGACCGGTGGCGACCTCTGTTGTGCCTAGGTGGGGCTGCGATGTTTTGATCTTCCATGGTGAGCATGACCCAGAAAAGTGTGTCCGGCCAAATGGGATCAAGCGTGTTGGGTTATGTGGTGCACCCCTGCAGGGAAGTTAATCTATTCGAATAGACGTGATCTTCGGTAACAGGACGACTTGGAGTTGTACCTTGACCTTATGACAACTAGACCTGGATACTTAATAAAACACACCCGTCCAAGTGCCAGATATAACCCGGTGATCGCTCTCTAACAGGGCAATGAGGAGGGGATCGCCGGGTAGGATTATGCTATGCGATGCTACTTGGAGGACTTCAGTCTACTCTCTTCTACATGTTGCAAGACGGAGGCTGCCAGAAGCGTAGTCTTCGACAGGATTAGATATCCCCCTCTTATTTCGGCATTCTGCAGTTCAGTCCACTGATATGGCCCTTTACACATATATCCATGCATATGTAGTGTAGCTCCTTGCTTGCGAGTACTTTGGATGAGTACTCACGGTTGCCTTGTTCCCCCTTTTCCCCCTTTCTTTACCCGGTTGCTGCGACCAGACGATGGAGCCCCGGAGCCAGACGCCACCGTTGATGACGACTACTACGCTGGAGGCGCCTACTACTACGTCCAGCCCGGCGGCGGCGACCAGAGTAGTTAGGAGGATCGAGGCAGGAGGCATGCGCCTCTTCGATCTCAGATCCCGGTTGTGCTAGCCTTCTTAAGGCAAACTTGTTTAACTTATGTACGTACTCGAGATATTGTTGCTTCACGACTTCGTCTATGATCGAGCACTTGTATTCGAGCCCTCGAGACCCCTGGCTTGTATTATGATGCTTGTATGACTTATTTATGTTTTAGAGTTGTGTTGTGATATCTTCCCGTGAGTCCTCGATCTTGATCGTACTGCGTTTGTGTGCATGATTAGTGTACGATTAAATCGGGGGCGTCACAAGTTGGTATCAGAGCCGACTGCCTGTAGGAATCCCCCTTTCCAACCCCTTGGCCGAAGTCGAGTCTAGACTGTACAAAACTTTTACTAACATGGTTGTGCGGCCCATGGGCCCACGTCGCCATTGGGTGGTAGTAGGATCTTTTATTCCTCGACCTATACTCTGGGACTCTGACATCTCTTCTATTCGGGTTAAACGATTTTACTAACTCGGAATCTAGGTTCTCCATAATACTTTCTCTCGGAGAGCCCCTTCATTCCAGATGATGGCCTACTTCACCAGAAGATTCTGAAGATACTCTTTGATATTCTCTCGAGACTTTGTGCCCATCACTTTTGCTATTCCCGACCACCGATAAATCCTTATGGATAACTACTTACACTTTCCATTCATACGATCATCCCCCATTGATCTTGTTACTACAAGATACCCCGAAGTTTTCTCTATTGTTCGAGAAAACTTTGTGCCTATTGAATAGCAGTTCTTTGCCACATGAATACCCCTTCAATTAAATACTCGCACTTGACGAGTATCAGCTCATCCCCGGTTGTTCATGTGTTTCACAAAAGTCTTCAAAATACTATTCGATCTTCCGAAAATCCTCTGGAGCCTTTGGCTCTTGAAATTCTTGCTTGCTTGCATTATGGTTAATCCCATAAGTCTCGTAGCCTTATTGAAATTCCTTGTCATTATTATTTTCAGTCTGTTGACTCAATATGATTGCAAATACGCGCAATCATCATTGATCCTTATAAATTACCTTTCCGGCTGAGCTGCCATTCTTTTAACTGGAATTGGTTCTCGACCAATCCAATTGTCATTGATTGTACCCTAAGGCTATTCAACTTATCCATCCCTAATCAGAGCATTGCTTCTGATCCCTTGACTTGGAATTCATAATTCCTTTGCAATTAAGCTTTGAATTAGTCAGTTGTTTCTATCTTCTGATCTCCTTGCATTCTTCTTCTTCTGGTAGAGTACCGATACTCACATCAGCCCCGTTGTGGACCGCCATACCCATTGCCGGGTTATTATCCGACAATGTCCTTCACCACCAAAATTCTTATGAGTTCTTTACCCGATACATAATGCCTTTGGTAAACTGTATCCTCTACTTTTTCGACCATGCTCTACTTTTGAGCTTGTGTTATTTACTCATGAAGTTCATGGTATATATTCTAAGAAGCCCCGATGGGTTGAACCTATGCCTTCCTTAATCTGTGTGAACTCGAAAGTTTTCACGAGTCATACTCTTCTGGTATTTTGCTAGATAAAATTTCAACACTACGACTTCTTCAAAAGTGAGAGGTGAATGGAAGGTTATACATTGAAGAAGTGGGAGTCGACCTTGAACTTTGTGTTCATGCCCATGGACACGATGTAGATCCTACCATAGAAGATTCTTGCGATAATAACTATTTCGTTGATACAATAGCATCTGGTATCTGTGGATTTACCCTATGCAATCGTGGTTCCGACCATATTTTCTCTTTGATCCCATTTCTCGGGCAAGTTAATCACTTGTCTTCTATGGATCAATACACCAGTCCAACCTTTACTTTGATCTTGTGTCGAGTATTACCCCGGGTATCTCAAGGATATCTTGCCATTGCACTACATCTTATAAACTTTGATGAAGCACTACCTTACCTTGTCTTTGCCACTTCATGGGTTCTGGGTTGTTTGTCGACCGGGAACACAGATAAGTGAATCGATTCTGCACTCCGATTCAATAACTCTTAAGTAATTTTCGTTGCTTATGGGTTGAATAATCCTTCAAGTCATTCCTAGCCTGATCGCCTATACCATTACCGTACCAAATTCTAACTGTGCTACCTGGTCCTTCTTCCTGGAGCACAAATTTTCGACGATGAGCTAAACTTACGTCGATCTTCCTCGTCATATCAGTTCGCCTTGAACAACAAGCTTGATTTCAAGTTTGTGTCCTACCCATGGTTCCAATAACCTTCTGCTTCATTATCCCTTTGACTTGATGTCGTCACTGATTGATTACATCTTCATGAAATCTCTCGACAAATGTGTCGTGATCATCATCAACCTTATGAGCTCTTCCAGGATACCAATCGAATTCATGATGATGAGTACCACCCTCGTCCCTTGGTAATTTGAGTTACCATCGACAACACCCTTGCCTTCCTTCCGTCACAAACTTATTCCTGTTATGGATGCAACTTGCAATCCAGCTTGTCTTATGTTCTACCTTGAAGTATTACTGTCTCTAATGTCGAGGATGTTGTGAGAATTTCACCACCTCTTAAGAAATTCTTGTTGCAGCGATGCTTCTCGCCATCACCATTCTTTCTTGGTCCCCGTGTTGGTTCTAACCAGGATACCAACAGATGAACGGTGATATTTGGATTCTGCCCTTCTAGCAACCCTATTGCTTTGAAGTTAATGGTCGGCCGTTCATTCTTAGACATTTGATTATTGAATCACCATTCCGACGTTGGTTGTGCAACCCAGCCCATATTTCGGGTGCACCTTTCAACTAATGTTTAATTGTGTATGTTTTCCTCGAGCATACATCATTATACCATTTGATCTGACAAATGTTATCTCCTTGTTCACATAATTGTGGAAATCCATCTTTTGTTAATCTCGATGAATTGTCGCTGATTGCATCAGCCACCTCCTCATCCTCTCGTTGGTTTACCAATGAACTCTTGTTTCGGAACTGGCTTCCATAGTTCATCTCCCGAGAATCTTCGATGTCATCTCGTCAATTTGTATCGCACCTTTTCTCCTCAAGCATCATGAGATTGAGGTATCCTAACACCGATCAGATCTGAATCTCGGTCAGATATGATGGTTGGAACATATTTCCAAGAGTTATAACATCGGTCATGATATGACTCGGTAAGACGATGTCATGCCTAGCACACCTGGCCGGAGGACCTAGTTTTATAGTTCCCTTTTTAGCAAGGTTAATCATTTTTCCATGGGGAAATCGTAAGACTTATTTTATAAGTTGATCCTGATGGATCCTTTTTGTTTCCAAAGTCTGATTTTCACCTGTTGACCATGTCAATGCTATCTTGAAGCATGTCTATGGTACTCCGTTCTTCAACAAGAACAGTTGAAGCCCAATGCTAAAAGTTTCCTGCTCAATTATCCAAACACCGTTGTATTGGTAAGGTCAGGAAATTTCTCTCCTCTTATCTAAAGGGTTTTCTACTTTATATCCTGTTTTGGATATCATCCTCTGCTTGACTTTGGGAAGGATATACCCCTGATATATGTGTTTAAACACATTTTCCTTTCCGTTGTTTTGTTCAAACTTCCTTATAATCTACTTAACTGGGCAGTGGTAATTCCCTGCTTAGGTAAGCACCTCGTGGTACAACTCTGCCAGTAAGACCCTGTTACTATTGTTGGTGACATTTCGGTAACCACCGATGGACGAGAACTTTGCCTATTGGTCCGCCTCGTTGCAACGAGCAGGAAAATGGTTCTCTTCGTCCCTCGCCGTTGGTACCAACGTTGTTGCCGACATAGCTGACATGGTACTCCCTGACATGCCTTGCTATCATGACTGTGCAAGATGTCACTACTCCTAAAAAAACCCCACATGGTGGGCCCATAACCCACAGTTCCACAGGATCAAAACCCGACTCTCCGGTAAACCCCCTATTGCCAAGGTTGTTCCTCGCGCGTGGCCTCGTAAGTAATTTACGAGCCACCTTCCGAGAGGTCATCGATTCTGCTATCGACGCAATACTTGTTCCCATTGCTGAACCCCTTTCACACTTTGTTTCAGGCAACGAACGATTGCCTATGCGCTTCAAACTTCTATTTTTGCACATTCTTACTTTGCTCACGATATTTTCTTAAGTTTCAATTCGAGAGTTGCTATCCGCCACCCTTCCGATGTTATCGACAAGATAGTCGACCTTGCAAAGGTCTGTTCTCCCGGAATGCCCACTCTTTATTCTTTCGTAAGTACGATGGAGTTCCTGAAGAAAGGACAACGACTTCATCAAGATGACCTAAAGAAGATAAATGAAGACATCAATATATTGGACCGGCCACTTCGAGAAGAGCAAGCCAGAATGAGAAGACTCGCTAGATTCGTTACCAAACCTTTCCCCTTTCACTACCCCTTAAATCTCGGGACGAGATTTCTTGTAGTGGAGGAGAATTGTGACGCCCTGGTAATTAGGCTACAGTAATCCCACGCTAATCGTGCCATGACATCTCGGTTACTGTTGCTGTCCTCGCAATAATTCGAAACCGTTCAAAATTCAAACTCAAATTAATGACAACAATAAAAGTTTTCAAAAATTAAAACAAAAATGTTCGATGGTTGCCGAATAATACAAGGGTAATTATGTTGCAACAAACACCTTTTTATAAAATGGCTAAATGGTTTAAGATGATTTAAACAGAAAAGAAAGAAATAATAAAAGAAAACAGAAAACAAACAAAAAAAGGGAAAAGGAAAAGAACCCCCCCGGGCCAGCCAACCCAACTGGCCGGCCCATTCGGCCACCGGCCCAACTGGGCAAAGGCCCAGCCGGCCACTCCCTCTCCTTATCCCCCACCCCGCAAACCCTAACCCCCACCCGATCCCCACTCGCTCCCACTCCCCCCCCCCCCACGTTCGCCTCCTCCTCCCCGATCCAGATCGGGATCGGGGGAACGGAACCACGGGCGCGCTCGAGCCCGACGCGCTCCCGCCGCACGACGCCGGCGCCGGACCCGCCCCTCCTGGACTCCTTCGCACCCCTCCTCTCCCTCGAGCGGCGCTGCCTGAAGCCGCGGCCTCGCCTCGTCACCAACCCATCGCGGCCACCTCGTCGACGCCGCATCGCCGCCCGAAGATCTCGCCGGACTTCCCCACCGGCCCGCTTCCTCTCCGCCGCTCGTCTCCGTCCTCCTCCTCGCGCCCCACTGCCCCGTCCCTACTCCTCGCGGTGAGGACACCGGTCCTCCTCTCCCTCTCGCCCGTGCACAACCACGTCGCGCTGCCTCTCCCCATCGCCTCTCCCGTCCGGTCTCGTCGCCGGCCGCGGTCACCTCATGGCCAGCCACGCCCAGCGTGGCCTTGCCCCCGTGACCTGCAGCGCCCAGCGCCTCGCCAGCTCCACCGCGGCCCTCCGCTCCCGTGCTGAGCTCCGGTCGCCCAGCTGCAGCTGCTTCGCCGAACATCGTCGACCGGCCCCCGCTTCTACACGCCCCTATGTCACCGCGCCTGCGTTGGCCTCCACCCCCTCCACGCCTGCAGCAGGGTGCCCGCGCCCTTCATTCTGCTTTTCTTTGCCGCCTACCTCGCCGGCCTCCCCTTCCACGCCTGCCGCCCGGGCCTGCGCCCGCCGTGCCTACGCCCCCCCGCCGTCGCCAAACGCCCCGGCGCCCGGCATCGGACGCCCGCGCCAGCACCTTGGGGGCTCCATCGCCCGTTCGGGTTGTGCCATGCGCCCGCGAGCCCGCTAAGACCCCATGTCTATGACGAATGGGCCAACGCCCAAAACGAAAATTAAAAAAAAAGATTTAAAAAAAGTAAATAAATAATTAAAATATTAATTAATTAATTAAAGAATTGATTAACTTAATTAATCCTGATTAGTTAACCTAATTAATTGTAGTTAATAAACCTAATCATTTTAGTTAGACTAACTAAACCTGATTAGTTAGTCTTAGACAATGACAACCGGGTCCCACCATCAGATTGACCCAGTCAACCCCTGTTCACTGCTGACGTCAGCATGACATCATGCTGATGTCATAATTCCATTTTCGAATTAAATTAAATAATTAATTAATTTCTAGAAATTGATAAAATCTTTAGAAAATCATATCCTTTAATCCGTAACTCGGATTAAATTATTTTCAACATGAAAGTTGCTCAGAACGACGAGACGAATCTGGATACGCAGTCCGTTTGTCCGCCACACATCCCTAGCATAGCAAACACGCAACATTTCCCCTCCGGTTCATCTGCCCGAAAATGCGAAACACCGGGAATACTTTCTCGAATGTTTCCCCCCCTTCGCCGGTACCACCTAGTACCGCGTTAGGTCACTCTAGACCGCGTATTGCCATGTTACACTTTGTGATGCTTTGATTGCTCTGTTATTTATTGTGTACCCCCTCCGTTACTTCTTTCCAGTAGACTCAGATCGCTGGCGACCCCAGTTCGACTACGGAGTTGACAACCCCTCTCTCTTGCCGTAGCAACCAGGCAAGCCCCGTTTGATCACCGTGATATCGCCTACTCTTCTCTATACTGCTTGCATTAGAGTAGTGTAGCATGTTACTTCTTGATTAATCCTATACCGCTGCATAGCCCGTCCTTGCTACTCTTGTTGTTACCTTTACACTCGCTATCCTATCGCTTAGTATAGGATGCTAGTGTTCCATCGATTGGCCCTACACTCTTGTCCGTCTGCCATGCTATACTCTTTGGGCTGTGATCACTTCGGGAGGTGATCACGGGCCTATACTATATACTTTACACTATTACATTACCTGTGATACTATTCGGAGATGGGGGCTGAAAGGACAGGTGGCTCCATCCCGGTAGAGGTGGGCCTGGGTTCCCGACAGCCCCCGACTGTTACTTGTGGCGGAGGGACAGGGCAGGTTGAGACCACCTAGGAGAGAGGTGGGCCTGGCCCTGGTCGGCGTTCGCGGATACTTAACACGCTTAACGAGATCTTGGTATTTGATCTGAGTCTGGCCATTTGGTCTATACGCACTAACCAACTACGCTGGAACAGTTATGGGCACTCGACGTCGTGGTATCAGCCGAAGCACTTCGTGACGTCAGCGATCGGCAGCGGCCGGATTGGACTGAACGCTGCTAGGCTAGGTCTGCTTCCGGCCGCCCTGCATAGCGTGCGTGTGCTATGGGCTATGGGCCTGCACCCTGTCGCTTAGGTTTAGACCGGCGTCTTGACCTCTCACAGTGCCTAGGTGGGGCTGCGGCGTGTTGATCTTCCGCGCGGGCATGACCCGAAAAGTGTGTCCGGCCAAATGGGATCAAGCATGTTGGGTTATGTGGTGCACCCTACGGGGAAGTTAATCTATTCGAATAGCCATGATCTTGATGTGGGCGACTTGGAGTTGTACCTTGACCTTATGACAACTAGAACTGGATACTTAATAAAACACACCCTTCCAAGTACCAGATATAACCCGGTGGTCGCTCTCTAACAGGGCAATGAGGAGGGGATCGCCGGGTAGGATTATGCTATGCGATGCTACTTGGAGGACTTCAGTCTACTCTCTTGTACAAGTTGCAAGACGGAGGCTGCCAGAAGCGTAGTCTTTGACAGGATTAGATATCCCCCTCTTATTCTGGCATTCTGCAGCTCAGTCCACTGATATGGCCCTTTACACATATATCCATGCATATGTAGTGTAGCTCCTTGCTTGCGAGTACTTTGGATGAGTACTCATGGTTGCCTTGTTCCCCCTTTTCCCCCTTTCTTTACCCGGTTGCTGCGACCAGACGATGGAGCCCCGGAGCCAGACGGCACCATCGATGACGACTACTATGCTGGAGGCGCCTACTACTACGTGCAGCCCGCTGACAACGACCAGGAGTAGTTAGGAGGATCCCAGGCAGGAGGCATGCGCCTCTTTCGATCTGTATCCCAGTTTGTGCTAGCCTTCTTAAGGCAAAATTGTTTAACTTATGTCTGTACTCAGATATTGTTGCTTCCGCTGACTCGTCTATGATCGAGCACTTGTATTCGAGCCCTCGAGGCCCCTGGCTTGTATTATGATGCTTTTATGACTTATTTATGTTTTAGAGTTGTGTTGTGATATCTTCCCGTGAGTCCCTGATCTTGATCGTACACGTTTGCGTGCATGATTTGTGTATGATTAAATCGGGGGCGTCACACTGCTCCAGCCACTCAAACAAGCGCCGGCGGGACTGCCTGCTCCCTCCTCCCCTCGGCCAGCTATGCTGCCACGCAGGCCTCACCGCCCCACCATACTCCCATCGCTAGCCTAGCCATCCCTCTACTCACCCACACCTGTTGTTATTCTCCGGCGACGGCAGACGAACCAGTAAACCCTCGTACTCTCCTCTGCATGGGAAACAACTACCGAGTCTTCCCTGTCTCCGTGTTGTTCCCTTCCTAGGCATCGCCGTCATCCACCGCCCTGGTGCTCTCGGCGCAGCCTGGTCCACGTGGTCAACGACCGACATGCATCCGAAGTGGACTGTACATGGAGAGGCTGACAGCTAGGTCCACGGCCGCAAGCAAGGAAATGCCTCCTTATTACACGCAAAATAATGATTCCTCCACCTGACATCTGGGACCCACCGAAAGGGCCTCTGTATTTCGTGAAAAAAATATTACCGCCGCTGACAGCTCGGACCCACCAGCTATATCTTCGAACGCAAGGAAGTGCCTCCTTATTACGCACAAAAAAATGAATACTCCCCCTGCTAGCTGGGACCCAGTATAGTGGGAGGCTGACTTGTGGGCCTACTAAGTTGACGGGGATGGAGGGCTTTGTCCACTTAGTCAATATGCACGATTCTAGCTCCAGTGACCGTACGATGTCCATCCAACGGCCGTAGTGCTTCTTCAACCTCTGGTCTTCTTGCTCCAGCCGCCCAAACCAGCGTCGGTCGTGCCTCGTGCTCCTGCCTCCTATGGCCGACTGCGATGCTGCGGAGGCCTCACCGCCCCCTAGTACTCCCACCGCTGGCCAGGCCATCCCTCTACTCACCCACACCCCCTATTATTCTGTGGTGACGGCAGCCTCACACCGCAGCGAACCAGTGAACCCTCATACTCCTTTACGCGTGGGCATCCACTGCCGCGTCGTCCCCTTCCTAGGCCTCGCCGTCGTCCACCGCCCTGGTGCTCTCGACGCGGCATGGTCAACATGGTCAAGGAACGCCTTCCATCGGATGTGGACTATACGTGGAGAGGCTGACAGCTGGGTCCACGACCACAGCAAGGAATTGCCTCCTTATTACGCGGAAAATAATGATTCCTCCACCTGACAGTAGGGACCCATTGGACGGGCAACCGTATTTCGCGAAAAAACGTTTCCCCCATGACTGCTGGGACGTACCAGCTACATCTTCGCACGCAAGGAAGTGTGTCCGGGTAAAAAAACTGATTTGCCCCCCAGACTACTGGGACTCACCAGCTACATCTTCACACGCAAGGAAGTGCCTGACAGTCGGGACCCACCTGGTCAAAGCATATGTAGCGTTGTCATTCTGTTCGCAAATGTCTACGTACATATTGGTCGATGTAGAGGCGTGATGACCCACAAGTATAGGGGATCTATCGTAGTCCTTTCGATAAGTAAGAGTGTCAAACCCAACGAGGAGCAGAAGGAAATGATAAGTGGTTTTCAGCAAGGTATTCTCTGCAAGTACTGAAATAAGTGGTAACAGATGGTTTCGTGATAGGATAATTTGTAACGAGCAACAAGTAACAAAAGTAAATAAAGTGCAGCAAGGTGGCCCAATCCTTTTTGTAGCAAAGGACAAGCCTAGACAAACTCTTATAATAGGAAAAGCGTTCCCGAGGACACATGGGAATATCGTCAAGCTAGTTTTCATCACGTTCATATGATTCGTGTTCGGTACTTTGATAATTTGATATGTGGGTGGACCAGTGCTTGGATGCTGTTCTTACTTGAACAAGCATCCCACTTACGGTTAACCTCTATTGCAAGCATCCGAAACTACAACAAAACTATTAAGGTAAACCTAACCATAGCATGAAACATATGGATCCAAATCAGCCCCTTACAAAGCAACGCATAAACTAGGGTTTAAGCTTCTGTCACTCTAGCAACCCATCATCTACTTATTACTTCCAAATGCCTTCCTCTAGGCCCAAATAATGGTGAAGTATTATGTAGTCGGCGTTCACATAACACCACTAGAGGCTAGACAACATACATCTCATCAAAATATCGAACGAATACCAAATTCACATGACTACTAATAGCAAGACTTCTCCCATGTCCTCAGGAACAAACGTAACTACTCACAAAACATATTCATGTTCATCATCAGAGGGGTATTAATATGCATGAAGGATTTGAACATATGATCTTCCACCAAATAAACCAACTAGCATCAACTACAAGGAGTAATCAACACTACTAGCAACCTACTAGTACCAATCCCGGACTTGGAGACAAGAATTGGATACAAGAGATGAACTAGGGTTTTGAGAGGAGATGGTGCTGGTGAAGATGTTGATGGAGATTGCCCTCTCCCGATGAGAGGAGAATTGGTGATGACGATGGCAATGATTTCCCCCTCCCGGAGGGAAGTGTCCCCGGCAGAACAGCTCTGCCGGAGCCCTAGATTGGTTCCGCCAAGGTTCCGCCTTGTGGCGGCGGAGTTTCGTCCCGAAGGTTGCTTATGATTTTTCCTCGATTTAAAGACCTCATATAGCGTAAGATGGGCATCGGAGGGCCACCGGGGCCCACGAGGTAGGGGCGCACCTGTGGGGTAGGCGCGTCCTCCACCCTCGTGGCTGTGGGGGCCCTCTGGTGAACTTCTTCCGCTGGATATTTTTATTATTTCCCAAAATGACTTTTGTGGAGTTTCAGGACTTTTTGGAGTTGTGCGGAATAGGTCTCTAATATTTGCTCCTTTTCCAAATTTCGAATTCCAAATTGCCGGCATTCTCCCTCCTTAGGTAAACCTTGTAAAATAAGATAGAATAGGCATAAGTATTGTGACATAACGTGTAATAACAGACCATAATGCAATAAATATCGATATAAAAGCATGATGCAAAATGGACATATCAACTCCCCCAAGCTTAGACCTCGCTTGTCCTCAAGCGAAAGCCGATAACGATAAATATGTCCCCATGTTTAGAGGTAGAGGCGTCGATAAAAATAAAATACGGACATGAAGGCATCATGATTATTCTCATAACAGCAACATAAGTAGATATTGCCTTATGATTTCTTATGTTCAAGTAATAATCCATTCACAATGCAGAGTACGAATCATAAACTTTATTGAAAACCAACAAACTATAATCTCAGTCATTGAAGCAATTGGAATTTATCATAACATCGAGAAAGAGTCTATGTCGAGCTTAATAGCAAGTCCACATACTCAACTATCATTTAGTCTGTCATAATTGTTAACACTCACGCGATACTTGTGGTTACGGAGTTTTAATCGGACACAGAGAAAGATAGGGGCTTATAGTTTCGCCTCCCAACCTTTTACCTCAAGGGTAATCTCAACAATAATAACTCATGCCCCCTACATCCAATTACATATATCAATCAGGATCTTTCCAACACACTGTGCTTGCCAAAGGATAAAATGTAAAAAGGAAAGGTGAAGATCACCATGACTCTTGCATAAGGTAGAGGATAATAATAAAAGATAGGCCCTTCGGAGAGGGAAGCAGAGGTTGCCATGCGCTTTTATGGTTGGATGCACAAAATCTTAATGCGAAAGAACGTCACTTTATATTGCCACTTGTGATATGAACCTTTATTATGCAATCCGTCGCTTTTATTTCTAACACATCACAAGATCATATAAAGCTTATTTCTCCCAAACCAATCAATCATACATATTTAGAGAGAAATTTTTATTGCTTTGCACCGATGACAACTTACTTGAATGATCTTACTCAATCCATAGGTAGATATGGTGGACTCTCATGGCAAAACTGGTTTAAGGGTTTTTGGAAGCACAAGTAGTATCTCTACTTGGTGCTGAGAATTTGGCTATACGAGGGGAAAGGCAAGCTCAACATGTTGGAAGATCCATGACAATATACTTTATCTCAGATATAAGAAAACATAACCCATTACGTTGTCTTCCTTGTCCAACATCAACTCTTTAGCATGTCATATTTTAATGAGTGCTCACAATCATGAAAGATGTCAATAATAGTATATCTATATGTGAAACCTCTCTTTCCTTATTACTTCCTATGAATTGCAACGATGACCAAAACTATGTTTGCCAACTCCCAACAACTTTCAATCATCATACCCTTTCTATGTGAAGTCATTACTCTCAATAAGATTAATATGAACTCTTTGTTTCTTTTTATTCTTTTCTCTTTTCTTTTATTCACTCAAGATCATGGCAAAATAATCAAGCCCTTGACTCAACACTAATCTTTATTATATATAGCTCACGGACTCGATTACATAGAGAGATCATAAAGCAAAACTCAAAACTAGATCATGCCATAAACTTTATTCTACTAGATCAAGATACTACTAATAGGATCAAACTAAGAAAAATGGTAAAGATAGGAGATGTGGTTGTGATACGATAACGGGGCACCTCCCCCAAGCTTGACAGTTTACAAGGGGAGTGCCCATACCCATGTGATTATGTCTCCTTTGCTGGTGAAGGTGGAGGTGATGGATAGTCGCACATCGAGCATAAGAGGTCCTCCAACTTGAGAATAAGGCCCTTGAGTGCAACAATATGCTCCTTCAATAAAACATTTTCACTTGTGAGATACTTGTTTTGAATACGAGCTAACTCAATCATCTTGAAAGCTTCGATCTCAATTGGGGTAAGAAGATTGGGATCAAGTTGAAGGATGTCTTCTGCTGCTGGAACTTGGTTCTCCGTGGCCTTCTTGATCCCTTCATCCTTGTTAATCACCATGGGTTATCCCCTCTTCAGCTCTATCTTCATTAGCCAAGCATCTTTGTCACCGTTGTTGGAGGAGGGGGACGACATGATGCCTGGCCTTTGCAACCCTGATAGAGAACAGCTCGAAACAAGAACAGAGGATATTTGCGTGATACGAGAGTCAAAACCTCCGGGAGAATATATAATGAATTTTTACTGACCAAAATATGTATCGTGCAAGAAAACGGAGTCCGGAAGGCACACGAGGTGCCCACGAGGTTGGGGGGCACGCCCAGGGGGGTAGGGCACGCCCTCCACCCTCGTGGGGCCCTCGTGTCCTTCCCGGACTGCTACTTATTTTTCTAATTTTCTAAATATTCCAAAACAGAGAAATATTGCCTTAAAAACTGTTTTGGAGTCGGTTTACTTACCGTACCACATACCTATTCCTTTTCGAACTCTGAAACGTTCAGGAAAGTGTCTCTTTTGTATTCCTCCAGGGTTACGATTTCAATAACATAGGTTTCAACATTTATAGGATTACCTGAGATATAGTGTTTGATTCTTTGACTGTTTACCACCTTCGGATTTGTGCCTTCGAAATTATTGATTTTTATGGCACCGGAATGATAGACCTCCTCGATAACGTAAGGGCCTTCCCATTTAGAGAGAAGTTTTCCTGCAAAAAATCTTAAACGAGAGTTGTATAGCAATACATAATCACCTACATTATACTCACGCTTTTGTATCCTTTTGTCATGCCATCTTTTAACTTTTTCTTTAAACAACTTGGCATTTTCATAAGCTTGGGTTCTCCATTCATCAAGTGAGCTAATATCAAATAACCTCTTCTCACCGCAAGTTTGAAATCATAGTTGAGCTCTATAATAGCCCAATAAGCCTTATGCTCTAGTTCGAGAGGTAAGTGACATGCTTTTCCATAAACCATTTTATACGGAGACATACCCATAGGATTTTTATATGCAGTTCTATAGGCCCATAATGCATCATCAAGTTTCTTGGACCAATTCTTTCTAGACCTATTGACAGTCTTTTGCAAAATTAATTTGAGCTCTCTATTACTCAATTCTACTTGACCACTAGATTGCGGGTGATAAGGAGATGCAGTTCTATGATTAACATCATACTTAGCAAGCATTTTTCGGAAAGCACCGTGAATAAAATGTGAACCACCATCAATCATTAAATATCTAGGGACTCCAAACCTCGGAAAAATGACTTCTTTAAGCATTTTAATAGAAGTGTTATGATCAGCACTACTAGTTGGAATAGCTTCTACCCACTTAGTAATGTAATCAACAGCCACTAAAATATGTGTATATCCATTAGAGGCAGGAAAATGTCCCATATAATCAAAGCCCCAAACATCAAATGGTTCAATAACAAGTGAATAATTCATAGGCATTTCTTGACGTCTACTAATATTACCGATTCTTTGAGATTCATCACAAGATAAGACAAACTTACGGGCATCCTTGAAGAGAGTAGGCCAATAAAAACCAGATTGCAATACCTTATGTGCAGTTCTATCTCCAGCGTGGTGTCCTCCATAAGCTTCGGAGTGACACTTGCATAGGATCTGTTCCTGTTCATGCTCAGGTACATAACGTCTAATAACATCATCTACTCCTTCTTTATAAAGATGTGGGTCATCCCAAAAGTAATGTCTCAAATCATAGAAAAACTTTTTCTTTTCCTGGTATGTGAAACTAGGTGGTATAAATTTAACAACAATATAATTAGCATACCAAGGAGTACTACGAGAAGTACTTATAACATTTAATTGTTCATCAGGAAAGCTATCATCAATAGGTAGTGGGTCATCAAGAACATTTTCTAACCTAGACAAGTTGTCTACAACGGGGTTCTCAGCTCCCTTTCTATCAACAATATGCAAATCAAATTCTTGTAGCAAGAGAACCCATCTAATAAGTCTAGGTTTAGCATCTTTCTTCTCCATCAGATATTTAATAGCAGCATGATCAGTGTGAATAGTTACTTTAGAGTCAACAATATAAGGTCTAAACTTATCGCATGCAAATACAACTGCTAAGAATTCTTTTTCAGTGGTAGCATAGTTTCTTTGAGTATTGTCTAGAGTCTTACTAGAATAATGGATAACATTTAATTTCTTATCAACTCTTTGCCCTAGAACAACACCTACAGCATAATCACTAGCATCACACATAATTTCAAAGGGTAAATTCCAATCAGGTGGCTGAACAATTGGTGCAGAGATCAATGCTTTCTTAAGTATTTCAAATGCTTCTACACAATCATCATCAAAGACAAATGGTATATCTTTTTGTAATAAATTAGTCGAGGTCGAGAAATTTTTTGAAGTCCTTAATGAACCTCCTATAAAATCCGGCGTGACCAAGGAAACTTCTTATACCTTTGATGTCCTTAGGACATGGCATCTTTTCAATAGCATCAACCTTGGCTTTATCAACTTCAATACCTATTTTAGAAACTTTATGCCCCAAGACAATACCTTCATTAACCATAAAGTGGCACTTTTCCCAATTCAAGACAAGATTAGTTTCTTCACATGTCTACAAAACTTGATCAAGATTGCTCAAGCAATCATCAAAAGAGGATCCATAGACGGAAAAGTCGTCCATGAAAACCTCAAAAATCTTTTCACAAAAGTCAGAGAATATAGCCATCATGCATGTTTGAAAGGTAGCAGGTGCATTACATAAACCAAAAGGCATATGTCTATAAGCAAAAGTACCAAAAGGGCATGTAAAAGTAGTCTTTTATTGATCCTTAGCCGACACAGGTATTTGAGAGAAACCAGAATAACCATCTAGAAAGCAATAATGTGTATGTTTGCATAATCTTTCTAGCATTTGATCAATAAAAGGTAAAGGGTAGTGATCTTTCTTAGTAGCTTTATTTAATTTGTAGAAATCAATTACCATCCTATAACCTGTAATAATTCTTTGCGGAATCAATTCATCTTTATCATTAGGAACAACAGTAACACCTCCCTTCTTAGGGACACAATGGACAAGACTTACCCACTGACTATCAGCAACGGGATAAATTATACCTGCCTCCAGAAGCTTTAGTATTTCTTTCCTTACCACTTCTTTCATTTTAGGATTCAACCTTCGTTGATGATCACAAACCGGTTTGGCATCTTCTTCCAAATTTATTTTGTGTTGACATAGAGTGGGACTAATGCCCTTAAGATCATCAAGAGTATATCAAATAGCAGCACGGTGCTTCTTAAGAGTTTTCAATAATCTCTCTTATTCATGCTCTGAAAGGTTAGCACTAATAATAACAAGATATATTTTCTTTTCATCAAGATAAGCATATTTAAGATTATCAGGCAACGGTTTAAGCTCAAACACGGGATCACCCTTGGGTGGAGGAGGATCCCCTAGGATTTCGACAGGAAAATTATGTTTCAGAATAGGTTCCTGTTTAAAGAATACTTCATCTATTTCCCTTCTTTCATTCATAAACATATCATTTTCATGGTCTAGCAAATAATGTTGTAGAGGATCATTAGGAGGTACGGCAATAGAAGTAAGACCAATAATATCATCCTTACTAGGCAATTCCTCTTCACGATGTTGTTTACTAAATTTAGAGAAATTAAACTCATGAATCATATCATCCAAGCCAATAGTAACAACATTCTTTTTGCAATCAATCTTAGCATTGACAGTATTCAAGAAGGGTCTACCAAATATAATGGGACAAAAGCTATCTTGTGGGGAACAAAGAACAAGAAAATCAGCAGGATATTTAGTTTTCCCACACAAGACTTCAACATCTCTATCAATTCCCACGGTTGATATAGTATCTCTATTGGCAAGTTTAATTGTAACATCAATACCTTCTATCTCAGCAGGTGCAATTTCATGCTTAATTTCTTCATACAAAGTATAAGGTATAACACTAGCACTAGCACCCATATCACATAAGCCATGATAACAATGGTTTCCTATTTTAACAGAAATAACAGGCACGCCTACCACAGGTCTATGTTTATCTTTAGCGCCAGGTTTAGCAATTCTAGCAGTCTCACCACAGAATTGAATAACATGCCCATCAATATTATCAGCCAAGAGATCTTTAAAAATAGCAATATTAGGTTCTACTTTAACTTGCTCAGGAGGTGTATAAGTTCTAATATTACTTTCACGAACAACAGTTGAAGCTTTAGCATGATCCTTTATTCTAACAGGGAAGGGTGGTTTCTCAACATAAGAAGTAGGAATAATAGGATCATTATAAGTGACAGTCTTTTCTTCAACTTTAATAGGTGCAGCTACTTTTACTTCTATGGAAGGATGATATTTAAACCACTTCTCCTTAGGGAGATCAACATAAGTAGCAAAAGATTCATAGAAAGAAGCTACTATTTCAGAGTCAAGTCCACATTTAGTGCTAAACTTACGGAAAATATCAGTATCCATAAAAGATTTAACACAATCAAACTTAGGTGTCATACCTGACTCCTTACCTTCGTCGAGATCCCAATCTTCAGAGTTGCGTTTAATTCTATCCAATAAATCCCATTTAAATTAAATAGTCTTCATCATAAAAGAGCCAGCACAAGAAGTATCGAGCATGGTGTGATTGTTTTCAGAAAGCCGAGCAAAAAGATTTTGAATAATCATTTCTCTTGGGAGCTCATGATTGGGGCATGAATACAACATTGATTTAAGCCTCCCCCAAGCTTGAGCGATGCTTTCTCCTTCGCGAGGCAAGAAATTATACATATAATTGCGATCACGATGAACAAGATGCATAGGATAATACTTTTGATGAAATTCCAATTTCAATCTTCTATAGTTCCATGATCTCGTATCATCACATAGCCTATACCATGTCAATGCATCTCCCTTCAAAGATAAAGGGAAGACCTTCTTCTTAACAACATCATCGGGTATACTGCAAGCTTAAATAGTCCACAAACGTCATCCACATATATTAGGTGCTCATCAGGATGCTTTGTTCCATCTCCTACAAAAGGATTAGCTAGCAGTTTTTCCATCATACCCGAAGGAAATTCAAAGGGAACATTTTCATATTCATTTTCAGTAGGTTCATTAGGTTGAGGAGCAACTCTTGCTCTACTGGTCGTGGTGAAGACACCCCGAACATGCCCCTCAGAGGATTACTTTCCATAGTAACAAGTGACAGTAAATTTGAGCACACTATATAAATTTTTCCTTACCAAATTCCACCTACCAAAGGCGCTTCACTCCCCGGCAACGGCGCCAGAAAAGAGTCTTGATAACCCACAAGTATAGGGGATCTATCGTAGTCCTTTCGATAAGTAAGAGTGTCGAACCCAACGAGGAGCGTAGGAAATGATAAGCGGTTTTCAGCAAGGTATTCTCTGCAAGTACTGAAATAAGTGGTAACAGATAGTTTTGTGATAGGATAATTTGTAACGAGCAACAAGTAACAAAAGTAAATAAAAGTGCAGCAAGGTGGCCCAATACTTTTTGTAGCAAAGTACAAGCCTGGACAAACTCTTATAATAGGAAAAGCGCTCCCGAGGACACATGGGAATATCGTCAAGCTAGTTTTCATCACGTTCATATGATTCGCGTTCGGTACTTTCATAATTTGATATGTGGGTGGACCAGTGCTTGGGTGCTGTTCTTACTTGAACAAGCATCCCACTTATGATTAACCTCTATTGCAAGTATCTGAAACTACAACAAAAGTATTAAGGTAAACCTAACCATAGCATGAAACATATGGATCCAAATCAGCCTCTTATGAAGCAACGCATAAGCTAGGGTTTAAGCTCCTGTCATTCTAGCATCCCATCATCTACTTATTACTTCCCAATGCCTTCCTCTAGGCCCAAATTATGGTGAAGTGTTATGTAGTCGACGTTCACATAACACCACTAGAGGCTAGACAACATACATCTCATCAAAATATCGAATCTAATACCAAATTCACATGACTACTAATAGCAAGACTTCTCCCATGTCCTCGTGAACAAACGTAACTACTCACAAAACATATTCATGTTCATAATCAGGAGGGTATTAATATGCATAAAGGATCTGAACATATCATCTTCCACCAAATAAACCAACTAGCATCAACTACAAGGAGTAATCAACACTACTAGCAACCTACTAGTACCAATCCCGGACTTGGAGACAAGAATTGGATACAAGAGATGAACTAGTGTTTTGAGAGGAGATGGTGCTGGTGAAGATGTTGATGGAGATTGCCCTCTCTCGACGGGAGGAGCGTTGGTGATGACGATGGCGATGATTTCCCCTCCGTAGGGAAGTGTCCCCAGCAGAACAGCTCTGCTGGAGCCCTAGATTGGTTCCGCCTCGTGGCAGCGGAGTTTCGTCCCGAAAGGTTGCTTATGATTTTTCCCTCGACGAAAGACCTCATATAGCAGAAGATGTGCATCGGAGGGCCACCAGGGGGCCCATGAGGTAGGGGGGCGTGCCCAGGGGATAGGGCGTGCCCCCACCCTCGTGGCCAGGTGGGGCCCCCCTCTGGTGAACTTCTTCCGCTGGATATTTTTTATTATTTCCCAAAATGACTTTCATGGAGTTTCAGGACTTTTGGAGTTGTGCAGAATAGGTCTCTAATATTTGCTCCTTTTCCAAATTTCAATTCCAGCTGCCGGCATTCTCCCTCCTTATCTAAACCTTGTAAAATAAGAGAGAATAGGCATAAGTATTATGACATAACGTGTAATAACAGCCCATAATGCAATAAATACCGATGTAAAAGCATGATGCAAAATGGACGTATCAAGGCGCGCACGTGTCGTAGTAGAGGCGCGCACGTAGCATGTACATGTACGTACAGCGGCAGTGTGCAAGAAAGAAAATACGGCCACATACGTACATACGGGTTGGGTCTCGAACGCCTACTCACGCATATGTACGGCCAGGGCTCGTGTACATGGCTGGGTCGGAACAGAGAAACTGCGTCGTCGTCGTGTTCATGCGGAGCCAACCGGCTGGGTCGGAACGGAATGCGTCGTCGTGTTCATCGGGAGGGCTTGGACGGAACAGCCGATGGAAACGAGTCTGGCGCATCAGCAGAAGCGGAGGAACGGCCTTGTGTTCGACCGGCCATGTTCGAAACGGGATCCTGTTCATCGGGAGGGGTCTGGCGTACCGCAAAACGGAGGAAACGGACTTGTGTTGGATCTCCTATGGTCGAAACGGGGTCCTGTTGATCGGGAGGGGTGTGGCATACCGCAAAATGGAGGAAACGGGCTTGTGTTGGAGCGCTACGGTCGAAACGGGGGTCCTGTTCATCGGGAGGGGTGTGGCGTACCGCAAAACGGGACTCCACGGGATACTGTTCATCTCCACCGTCGACCCCCTCCAGCCTCCACGGGCTACTGTTCATCCACCGTCGACCTCCTCCAGCCTTCACATGTGATTGTTCATCCACGGGCTCCTGTTCATCCAGCCTCCACCGCGCGCTACTCCACCAGCTACTGTTCAACCAGCCCTCTCCACGGGCTCCTATTCAACCACCCCTCCACGGGCTACTGTTCATCTAGCCCTCCACCATCTACTGTTCATCCAGCCCTCCACGGGGTCGTCCTGTTCATCCAGCCCTCAATGGGGTCCTGTTCATCTAGCCCCAACCAGCTCGATCGATCGGGGTCCTTTTCATCCAGAGGCAACACCACGGGGTCCTGTTCATCCACCCCCACCAGGAACTATTCATCCAAACCCCCCAGCAACGCTCACTGTTCATCCAGAGGTAGCATCAATCGGCTTCAGTTAGCAGCAGTAGCGAAGGAATCGCTCGATCGGGTTCAGTTAACAGCCATAGATCGATCGCTCGGGTTCAGTAACGCGTAGCCTGCAGTAATCGCCGGGTTCAAGAGGGCGAACGCCTCGCTCGGGTTCGATTAGAGCCCAACGCCTCGCACTCCACGCTGCGTGTGTACGAGAGAAACGCCAAACCTCCGTGCATCGCTCGCCCCGACCACCCACCGTAACCGGGAACACCGATATTTTCCTCGCCTTGCTTCTACCATGGTTTTTCCGTCATGGACGGCCCAAAGAATGTCATGCAGCTGCGTCTCACGGCCCGCCTGTGACGAAAAGCCCATATTCTGTCATGATTTTTTGTCATAGAAGTAGGAGCCGGCCACATCTATGATGATACCGGGTTTTGTCACAATTATCATCATAGAAGTGTCATAAGTATGACAGAAAAAAAATTCGTTTGGCCCAAAATGTCACGGATGTGTCTTTTTTTTTGTAGTGCATATATCAAATTATCAAAGTAACGAACGTGAATCATATGAGCATGATGAAAACTAAGTTGATAACAATTCCCATGTGTCCTCGGGGGCACTTTGCTTCATATAAGAGTTTGTCCAGGCTTGTCCTTTGCTACAAAAAGGATTGGGCCACCTTGCTGCACCTTCTTTACTTTATTTACTTGTTACCCGTTACGATTTATCTTATCACAAAACTATTTGTTACCGATAATTTCAGTGCTTGCAGAGAATACCTTGCTGAAAACCACTTGTCATTTCCTTCTGCTCCTCGTTGGGTTCGACACTCTTACTTATCGAAAGGACTACGATAGATCCCCTGTACTTGTGGGTCATCACCCAACGAGGAGCAGAAGGAAATGACAAGCGGTTTCAGCAAGGTATTTTCTGCAGGCACGGAAATTATGGGTAACAGATAGTTTTGTGATAAAATAATTCGTAATGGGTAACACACAACAAGTGCAGCAATGTGGCCCAATCCTTTTTGTAGCAAAGGATAAGCCTGGACAAACTCTTATATAAAGCAAAGCCCTCCCGAGAACACATGGGAATTATCATCAAGTTAGTTTTCATCATGCTCATATGATTCGCGTTCGTTACTTTGATAATTTGATACGTGGGTGGACTAGTGCTTGGGTGTTGTCCTTACTTGGACAAGCCTCCCACTTATGATTAACCCCTCTTGCAAGCATCCGCAAATATGAAAGAAGAATTAAGATAAATCTAACCATAGCATGAAACATGTGGATCCAAATCAGCCCCTTATGAAGCAACACATAAACTAGGGTTTAAGCTTCTGTCACTCTAGCAACCCATCATCTACTTATTACTTCCCAATGCCTTCCCCTAGCCGAAATCATTGTCGGTGCAACAAACCCTGGGTATGTTGCCCACACTGTGCATAGGCTTAAGGGCAAGGTTGCAATATCCAGGACGAGGCCAAGTTGAAGAGATAGCTCTTTGAGAAATCAAAGGACAGATCAAGAAGACCAAGTCAAGCCGAAGGAAGCAAGACACCACTAAGGGAAAGCCTCCCTTGCCGGGCAGGCGAGCCTGGCGAGGTTGAGGACGCTTCGGAGACAAGTCGCAAGACTACCCCGGCAAGCTTGTCGGGGCGCCAAGGCTCCACCGCTCCACCTCACAGCGACACAAGTCATCGATCAGTGCGGTGTCAAGCCCCCAAGTGACTAAGTGGCTATTTCTTGACACATGGTAGCCACTTCCTATGGAAATCACCTCCGAATGGCATCCATCCAGAGACGTGTCATCTAGACAGGTGAGAAGGTGGCCAAACAGCTTGCCGGGCACGCCACTATGTGACACTAAGTGGCGCATTTAATTAGCTCTACCCTGTATGCAGAGTTAGGTATGATAGCACTATTTGCTATCTAATCAGTACACAATGACTGATTTGCCATTGTGGTGACCCCTTGATCTATAAAATGAGGGTCATGGCAATCACAAAAAGGATTCGGACCTTTGTACACTCATATGCGCGTAGCTGCCCTCGCCCTGAGGCAACCCTGCCGGGCTAGAGCGATGCGTCACCACCACGGTCCTCTCATCAATCCACCAAAGTAGGAGTAGGTTTTTACGCCTCACGGCGGCCAGAACCTGGGTAAAACTGCATGTGTGATCTCTGTCATGTTGTGCTATGTTCTCCGCTCTTCGTGCAATGTGCTCATCCCCCTGCCGAACCACAAGGGGCTGATGGCCCCATAGGTGGCCGTTGTTCCCCACAACATCTTTGGTGCGCCAGGTAGGGGAAAACACTTGCGCGAACCCGAGAAGCATACGCAGCGCGTCATCTTCATCATCTTCTTCATTGACGGCTCCATCGTCCATGGCGCCCAAGAAGAAGCCCGGTGTCGCAACCCATCCGTCCACTTCGAGGGCCCCGTCGCATGCAGCCGCCAAGGCCGCGGTGGATACAGGGATGCACGGAGATATGTACGTTGCGAGGGACATGACCGATGCAGGCGGCATCATCACCACCTCCCCGCGGTCAAAACAAGGGTGGAAGGCACCAGAGAAGGACAACACCAACAACATCCCAACGGCCACGCTGCATGAGGTATGAGCGGAGAGATCATTCCATCTACACCTCTCCGCCCAGCCGAAGGGCATAGCCACAGCTGTGGCACTCACTCTGAGGCGAATCGCAACTCTCCGGCTGCTCCCGCTACGGGCGTGGCCGCAGGGCATGCGCCACCCCCGGAACGGGCTGACCCAGCCGATGCGCCAAACGAAGCCGCTGGCCCTCAAGCGCCTCCACCTCGTCACCACACCACCCTGGCGACGGGCTCACGACGACGAGAACACGACGTATTTACTACCGGCACCATCAGGAGCTAGGCGATATTATAGTCTATGTTGTCATCCATGCCAAGCACCGCTTCGGAGGCCATGGCGCTGGCCTAGCTATTGTTGAGATTCCCATAAGCAGCCAATCAGATGGATGAGTGGAGAGCCACCATTCAGAGCCTGATTGGTTTCACAGGGGCGGGAGGATCACAGCGAGCTGGCCTGCCATGGCCTCCCCAGATGACGACAACAGCCCGCACTACTGGTCGTGCCGAATGGGCCACCCCCACGGTGCAGTCCCCTCCACGGCAGCCTACGCAGGGGCCATAGCCGGAGCCACATGATGAAGAACTCGAAGACGTCTTGTCAGGGAAAATATACAGGGGTATGCATTTTCCCCCTGACTCGTGCACGAACAAGCCAAGATCGAGCCAAGATGTAAAGGACCAAGAGATTCGAAGGACCAACATGCAGATCAGAGGGACCAAGATCAAGCCATAGAAGCAGTATATCGCCAAGAGAAAAGCCTCCCTCGCCAGGCAGGCGAGCTCGGCAAGGGGCAAGGCCATCCCCTGAGGAAGACAACCAAGGCATCTCAGCAGAGCCTGCTGGGACTCACGAAGGAGAAACCACCTCACCAACCACTCTACCATGACCCACGTCGTCGATCAGTGCGGTGTCAAGACGCAGAGTGGCTGAGTGGCAGCCATTCGCCACATGGTTGCCTCTCCTTACAGGAAAAACCCACAGACGACACCTGTCCTACGATGTGTCAAGCAAGCACGCGCGGAGCTGGCAAAATAGTCCGGCAAGCCTTGCCGGGCAACCGGTGATGTGACACTAAGCGGTGCATCTAATGCGCCCTGTCAGCCCGTAGAGTTAGGTCTGATAGCACTGTTTGCTATCTTATCAGTGCATAATGACTACTTTGCCATTGTGGTGACCCCTTGATCTATAAAAGGAGGCCGTGGCAACCGTAGAAAGGGTTAGAAGATTGGATAACTCACACCCCCATACGCGCGTAGTCGCCGCTGCCTCAAGGCAACCCCTGTCGGGCAAGTGTACTACGCTCCGGCACCACCTTTTCCACCATCAATCCACCAAAGCAGGAGTACGGTTTTACGCCTTGTGGCGGCCCGAACCTAGGTAAAATTGCATGTGTGATCCCTGCCGCGCTGCCCCACGCTCGTCTGCTCTTTGTGCAACGCGTCGCCCCCCTGCTGAACCAGCAATGGTCCTCCTGGTCCCATAGGTGGTCGTGGTTTCCCGCAACATCTTTGGCACGCCAGGTAGGGGGATCGCTTGCGCGAACTTGAAGGCGTGTGCAGCGCGTCATCTTCATCGCCATCTTCGTCTTCAACGACGCCATCGACCGTGGCGCACACGAAGACGTATAAGCAAAGAGGGACAATCCTCGCGCTATGTCGTTGGTCTCCATGCTTTGCCGTAGCCATGGCTACGGTGAAGATCGCCGCTGGTGGCGATACGCCTACCTCGATGGCCCATATGGCGTACCCGCCATTCGGGCGCCATTCAGAGAAAGAGCACAAGAGGTGCAGGTGAGGGAGTCCTGGATCAGGGGGTGTCCGGATAGCCAAACTATCATCGTTGGCCGGACTCCTGGACTATGAAGATACAAGATTGAAGACTTCGTCCCGTGTCCGGATGGGACTTTCCTTGGCGTGGAAGGCAAGCTTGGCGATACGGATATGTAGATCTCCTACCATTGTAACCGACTGTGTAACCCTAGCCCTATCCGGTGTCTATATAAACCGGAGGGTTTTAGTCCGTGGGGCGAACAACAATCATACAATAGGCTAGCTTCTAGGGTTTAGCCTCTCTGATCTCGTGGTAGATCTACTCTTGTACTACCCATATCATCAATATTAATCAAGCAGGAGTAGGGTTTTAGCTCCATCGAGAGGGCCCGAACCTGGGTAAAAACATCGTGTCCCTTGTCTCCTGTTACCATCCGCCTAGACACACAGTTCGGGACCCCTACCCGAGAACCGCCGGTTTGACACCGACATTGGTGCTTTCATTGAGAGTTCCTCCGTGACGTCATTGTCGATGAAGGATGCCTCATCCCGTCTTTAAAGACGGCACCGTTGCTAAAGGAGCTTTGGCCACCGGCCAAACTCTCCGGCTAGGCGGTTTTCTTATGACCTCCTGTTCGGCCGCCGCGCCGACGATGACTTCTCGGGTCATCGAAAGCAATCTCCACGTTAACTCGGAACTCACGAAAGTTAGATCCGATGGAGCTCTCTTCCTTGAACGAGCTCTTGGATCGCATCGCCCCCCTGGGAGTCGCTACAGACTACGATCAGATTGGGCCTAAAACCGATCTGAGAGAGATCAACTCTCCCCAGGCTACCCACCACGTTGCTGTAGTAGAGGAACAATACGGCGACTCTTCTCCTACCTTATGGACTAGCTATGTCCGGATTCCTGACCCCTCCATGCCGGATTCCCGCGGAGGGGAGGACACCACTCAAGCCCTGAACTTAAAGTCGTGCAATGGGCTAGATTCATTGGATAAACTCCAAGAACCCAAGTTCCAAGTTCGTAAACTTCTTGGCCCTCGAATCTTAGATCGGACGGGGTTGAATTTAATTCCACCCGCCCACCCAAACATAAGCGATCTATCCCAAATCCGGCAAGAGCTCGGTGAAACAGTACATCATTATTGGGCCAGATTCCTCCTGGTTATGGACAGGATAAAGGATTGCCGCGAGGAGGACGCAATCTCATTCTTCTGCAATAATTTCATGGACAAGGGAATCCTAAACGCCATAAGTCGTCATGAAATTACAAGCTTCGCTGACTTGGCGTCCATAGTACGAAAGTACTGCGCGATAGAGAGCGCCTGGAAAACCGAAATCAAATTTTGGGATAATCCGGCCCCGAATACGACCCTAGTCCAAAATAAAAGGGTGCATCATCACCAGGCACCGGGTTACATACCAAAAAGCAAAACCCCCAAAGGGCATGGAACCGTCTTTGGAAGGATGGCTCAATGGACCCTGCAAAATTCATAGCACAGAGGGCGCCACTCCAACTCATAGCCTTAGAGCATGTTGGATACTACGGCGGTGGTCGGAAGTGGCGAAGAGCTTTTAGCTCGAGCACCAGCCCAGCAATACCAGTACGGTATTAACAGTCTTCGAGACTTTCGCATCAAATAATATGCGGAAGCGAACACTCCGCAGCCTTGCCGAAGTCTACCAGATAGCAACAATAAATCCATGGAGTGACACGGCTATTACCTTTAACGCCAGTGACGAACCTAAGTTCCGAACAGCCCGAGCACCAGCCGCATTGGTCCTCAGTCCAATAGTGGACGGCTTTCGCCTTACCAAGGTACTTGTCAGCGTTCTGGGAACGGGGGTCCCCAGACTTGCCTGCCTGCGGCCTGCGGCGTGGTTCAAAGGAGGCCCAGGACAGCCCATCTTCATCAACACAAGCTCAAGACCCTCGCGAGGGGCCAAACCTCGCGGGGCGGACGACCAAGAGCTTCCTCAGGCACGGCCTCGTCAGGCTGGCTCATGAGGAGGCGAAGAGTTCAAGGCAGGGTACCTCGCGAGGTGCCCATGACGTAAGCCATGACGACCATGGGCGCCCGGGCCGAGCGCCCAGCCCAGCAGCGTCCTTCTTTCCTCTTTGGTGCAAAGGGAGCAAGCGCAGGCGAGAGCATCAAGCAAAGGCATCCGTTTCGGTGCAACAAGACCAAGACCATCCCCAACGGCTGGAATGCAGTCATCGTGGAGCCCAAGCAGGCGTCATCACCAGAGCCTTTGGCAGGCGAGGACCAACTTTAGTCAGGATAAGTGTACCCGCTGTTCCCCTTCAAAATGGCCAATTGTTGGCGCCCTTCCGGCTCAATATTTGGGAAGAGGCCCAGGGCCTTCGTCTATATAAGTAGAGCTAGCCACCATAGTAGGGAGGCCGATCCTCTCCCCCCAGGCAGTCATTTTGGGATCAGAGGGAGATAGAGACCCGATCCTCAAGCTAGAGCGACGGGATACCACTTAGCAGTTCATCACACCCACCAAGAACAGACCCTCGCGAGGCTGTTCTTCCTATCTTATTCCTCATCAGCCCAAGAGGCAATCCACACACCACACACTGGAGTAGGGTATTACACCACGATGGTGGCCTGAACCAAGATAAATCTTGCATCTCTTGTGCTTTGTTCTTGTTAGTAGTTTAGGTCCCTGCGATTCGGAGGTACGAGACGGTGGAGGGTTGGATCTCCGCGCACCCCTGTAGTTCGAACCTTAAGGGTCTGCGGAACCCGAAATCCGACATTTGGCGCGCCCGGTAGGTGCGCCGAATCTGCTTTCCGCCGTCTCGTTCTTCCCCGACCACCGCAACCATGTCTGACGCTCGTCGGGCTCGCGCCGAGCGCCGAGCCGCCCTCGCCTCCCATGTCGCCCAGACGGCTCCCGTCGGCGGGCGTCCTCGTCGTTCCCCGTCACCTGCTGTCAACGCCGCCACTGGCCCGGCGGGGAACGAGCAGCAAGCGTCGTCCCAGCACCCGTCCATGAGGCGGGACGGCCGCACCGCCACGCCGCTCACTCCCGCTGGTTCTTCGTCACGCGCGCGCTTCGCTGCCATGGAGGCCCGAGCTGCACTCATCGCGCCAACGAGCTCTGCGCTACCGCCCGTTGACGACGCGTCACGAAGAATGGCTCAACAGCGTCGCTGAAGCTCGTCCGCGCTGCGAGGCGACCCAGCGCCGTCCGTCTCGCTGCCGCACCCGCCCCTTGTGGCGATGACGCTCGAGCGCCTCGGCCGCCTCCTCCCAAGACGGCGCCACAGCCCCAAAGCGCGCGGCCTGGCGGAACCCGTTCCGCCAGGCGCCCATGCAGCAAGAGCAGAGCTACCAAGAAGTTCCTCACCCGCAAGAAGCTGCCCGAGCGGTCCCCGCTCCAGCACGTCAAGACCCTGCGCTGCCCCCAACCGCGACGCAGGGAAGCCTGCAAGACCAAGCTCTCTACCATCCGAGACCCCCCGCGGCCACAGCGGGCTGCCGCGCCTTCACCACCGAGCTGTGCAGCGTCGCGTGGCCCGCCAAGTTCAAGCAAGACCTGCCTCCACGCTACAACGGCACGGCTGACCCTACGGAGTTCCTCCAGCTCTATGAGCTGGGCATCGAGGCTGCCAATGGAGATGAAAAGGTCATGGCGAACTGTTTTCCCATGGCGCTCAAGGACGGAGCCCGCACCTGGCTCCTGAATCTGGCCCCAGGCATGATCTCTTCCTGGGCCGAGATGCGCACCCGCTTCATCGCCAACTTCCAAGGTACTCGCGACCGGCCACCCGCCGTGAGCGACATGCGCCGGATCAAGCAGCAGCCATGGGAAACCCTGCAAAAGTACATCCAACGCTTCAACAACGCGCGCCTCAAGATCCCTAGGGTAACGGAGGAGGCCATCATCTCTGCCTTCTCTGACGGCGTGCGCGACATCAAGATGAAGGAGGAGCTGGCGATGCATGAAGATCTGTGCACCTCCCTGGAACTGTTCAACTTGGCGACCAAGTGCGCCAGGGCTGAGGAGGGGCGCCTCTCCCTCCTCGAGCTGCCTGCCGTGGATCCCGAAGAGAAGAAGTCCGAGGCCAAGGATGTTAAGCGCAAGGGGGCTGCCGTGCTCACAGCCGAACCAGACACCAAGCGAGGCAGAGATCAGCCCGAGTCTTCCAAAGGCAGCCGGTACTGCGTGTACCATGACCTCCACACCCACAACACCAATGAATGTCAAGAGCTCCGGGCCGTGCGCGAAGGAAGGGTCGGTAACCGCCCCGAGCGCAGCGACCGGGGCTACGGCCGAGGAGGAGGAAGGAATGCAGGACGCTGGGAAGACCGTGGCCCGCGCCAAGGGTGGCGCGACCAACCTCGCGAGGACCGCTGGCAAGACCCACCTCGTGAGGAGGGCTGGAGGGTTCAGCCTCGTGAGGATCGTCCGCAAGGGAACGCAGGCCTCCCTCCGCTGCCGCCGCCACCAAGGAGAGTCGAAGACCGTCATCAGGACGAGGGGGCTGGGGGCTTCCAGGAAGCGCGTGCGATCGCCTGCATCCTGGGCGGAGCTCAAGCCCCAGCCTCTCACCGCATCTTCAAGCAGTTCGCCCGCGAAGTGAATGCAGTCCTCCCCAAGCTCGAGTCCACGCGCCCTCTCAGGTGGTCGGCGTGCGCCATCACGTTCAGCTCAGCGGATCAGCTCAAGTGCGCAGCCATACCCGGAGTTCTTCCGATGCTTTTCTCCCCAATCATCAGCAATGTGCTAGTCACCAAGACCCTCATCGACGGCGGAGCAGGGCTCAACGTCTTGTCCGTGGAGACATTCAACAATCTTCAAGTGCCCTACAGTCAGCTTCAGCCAACCAAGCCCTTCTTCGGAGTCACCGACGGCTCCACGGTCCCGATCGGGCAGGTCCTCCTTCCTGTCACCTTCGGGGCCCGCGACAACTACCACACCGAGCTCATCGACTTCGACGTCGCCCACATTCGCCTGCCGTACAACGCTATCCTCGGGTACCCAGCGTTGGCCAAGTTCATGGCCGTAACCCACCATGGCTACAACATCCTCAAGATGCCAGGAAGCGGCGGGGTCATCACGGTGCCCTGTGAAGAGAGAGATGCAGTGTGCTCCCTGGAGCGAGCTTTTCAGGCCGCATCGCTGGAAGCCCAGACCACTGCAGCAGGACGCCTCCCGAGGCAGCACCCAAGAAGAAGAAGGCATCGACCGGCCCGGCTCATCAAGAGACAGGCCCCTCAGGGCCCGCACCGGGCCAAGGGGAGCCTCCTTCCATCGCATAGGAAAGCGCGCCCGGCGCCCTCCTCAGGCAGGGCTCGGAGGCTCTCCCCTGGAGGGCCGCCGACCTCGGCAAGGTCTCGAGGGAGGCGCTTGGGCACCACGTGGAGGCGTGTTTCGAAGCACGTTTCCCGCAAGCAGGAGCAAGACCAGGAGGACAGAACCCTCAAGAGTTCATCGGCAAGGCCATTCAGGAGTTACAGGAGTCAAGGGCCATGAGGAGCCGTCGGCGCCTCCGGAGCCTCCCGAGGCCCCCGGGCCTGGGGGCTCGTGAGGATCGGCTCCCGCAGCCCACCGAGTCTGCTACATCAACAACCCTTCATCCCCAACATCACCAGGTGACATCTTTAAGTTTTATTTCCGGCTGGGAGCGCCTTCAGGGCCGCATTATTCCCAGGCCACGTGGGTCCGTCCCTGCGGCATGATCCCTTTTATTTCATGTCTTTAACTTATCCTGTTGGGGGCGCCCCTCGGGCTGCATCATCCCCAAGCCGCTCGGGCCAGTCCCAGCGGCATGTATCCTTCATGCGTTTTCCTTAGGATTATGCTCTCGTTCCACCATGCTTGTTATTTGGTGCCTTCTCCTGGGTGGCGAAATCTTGCACGTTAAAGGTCAGGGCTCCTACCCGCTCTCCGGCCCTCACCCTCTGGTCTTGTCCATGGCATCGCGACCTGGCTTGCCAGCGACGGCTGAGACCAGCCCGAGAGGCGGGACCCAAGGACGTAGAGTTTTCGTCATCCAATCCAGCTTGCGCATTAAAGGGGGGGGGTGCCTGAGCATCGCGACTCAGGACTCCTACCGGCTCTCCGGCCCTCACCCTCTGGTCTTGTCCATGGCATCGCGACCTGGCTTGCCAGCGACGGTAGAGACCAGCCCGAGAGCCGGGACCCGAGGGCGTGAGTTGCTGTGTCGACCCGGCTTGCGGCGTTAAAGGGGGTGCACGAGCATCACGACTCGAGAGCTCCTACGGCTCTCCGCCCTCACCCTCTGGTCTTGTCCATGGCATCGCGACTGGCTTGCCACGGCCAGTAGAGACCAGCCCAAGAGCCGGGACCCGAGGACGTGATTTGCGTCATCTAACCTAGCTTATGCGTTAAAGGGGGTGCACGAGCATCGCGACTCGGGGCTCCTACCGGCTCTCCGCCCTCACCCTTTGGTCTTGTCCATGGCATCGCGACCTGGCTTGCCAGCGACGGTAGAGACCAGCCCGAGAGCCGGGACCCGAAGACGTAGAGCACCGGCATCTGGCCAAATTTGCAGGAACACACTCGAAGATAAGGCCCAGAGCCAGGCGCAACCCGCCTTGAGGTAGGGCCTCGTGAGTCCCGTGCTGGCTCACGGGTGCCCAGATACACCTCGTCCAGCCCTACCGTGCCAGCCACGCGTCAGGGTGGGTCAGAGCACGCCTGGGCTCCTCCCGGAGGGGAGCCCCTCCCACGTTCGATGGAAGCACCATGCTCCGCTACTGGCCGACGACACTGCCGAGGAGCGGCTATGCCCGTCACGCATGTGGAAGCGCTATGCTCCGTCTTTGGTGATAAACAACTAAGGGTGGCCTCGGGTCGCATCAACCTCGAGGAGCCCAGAGCTCGATTATATGCGGCCTCGTGTAATGCCTCCCCTCGGGCGCCAGCGAGGGGCAGCGCGGGGCTGCGCTGAGTCACGCCCAGACGCACGCCACCCAGCCAGCCCTCGGGCCTGGTTCACAGACGCCACTCCCCGAGCGGAGCCAAGGTACGCACGCCGTTTGAGCGTCAAGGGGGACTCCTGAGCATCGCGACTCAGGAGCCTAACTGGTCACGTAGCCCCTCACCCCTTAGTTCCGAAAGGCTAACGGCGGTTGAGGTATGCGCGGGGTCGGGCCCTGCAGACATAGAACGGTGGATCCGCCCGCGTCTCACCTCCCTACTTGCTGTTCAGGCGCTAAGGGGACTCTCGAGCATCGCGACTCAGAGCCTAACTTGTCACGTAGCCCCTCACTCCTTGGTCCCGTCTGGTTTCGGTCGGGGCTAATGGCCGGCCGAGGTATCTGTGAGGCGGGCTCTGCGGCGTAGAACACAAGCAAGTAGGAAGCACAAATTTCAAGGAATTCAAAAGCAAATATTACAGTCCACACTGTTATCGCAGTACCAAACGCAAGTTTAAACGCCTCCCCGTGGCATGATACATGTGCAGGAATTAAAAGCAAGGAAGAGGCCGCAACGGAGTCACTTGTCGGCGGTGGAGCAGCGCGGAGTGGGCTCGCCTCGTGAAGCAGCAGGGCCGGCGGCGCCTCGCTTCGGCTTGGTGCTGAAGGCCCGGAACTTCCCCAACAGAGCCTCCGCGCGACCCTTCACAGCCTCGGCAGCGGCAGCTGCGTGCTCGCCGCTTGCCGGCTCCAGCAGGCTGTCCATGTCGACGCTGGGATCGCGAAGATAGATGTGGGTGAGGATCCGCGTCAATGCCGCAGAAGACAAGACCCGCGCCTCGGCCTCAGCCGTGGGGCCAAGACCAAGGGAAACATCTTCAAGAGCGCGGATCAGGAAGGGAAGCAGCTTGGCGGGGCCGTCCTCTGCGCCGGCCAGTGGGCTCTCCAGGCCGCTGTCATAAAGCTCCCTCAGCAGGACACGAGCCTTCACCTCCATATCCATGAAGGCCACGCAATCTTCAAAGAAGAACCCAGCGCCTTGGTGTCCAGCTCGACCTTCCTCGCCTCCAGCTCCTGCTCCAGCGCGCCTAGGCGGACGTGGTGCTTCTTCAGCTTGGCCTCCCGGTCCTTGATGGCCGCCTCACGAGCCTTCATGCCTTCCTCCTGCTCCTGGCGGAGGCGGGCCTCCTCGGCGAGCTGGTTCTGCAGGCCCCTCAGCTCGCCCTCCAGTGTCTCACAACGACCTTGGATGCTGGCTGCCTCCCCCAGGGCAGCATCGCGAGCTACCTTCGCCTCGCGAACAGCCTACTTCTCCTCATCACAAGCCGTCGAGGCCTGGACCAGCGCCGCCCGAATCGAAGCGTCGGCGCGAATCCAGCCAGAGGCCAGCTCCAAGCGCCCGGCCACCTGGCGAGGGCCGGGCGCCCGAAGATCCTGCCGCAGCCGGGTCCAGTTCAAGCAGCGCGGTCCAGACCTGGAGGAGTCGGAGACAGCAGTTGGCGGAGTAGGAGGAGTTGGCGGCAGCGTAACCACTGCGCCCTGAGGCGGAACCAGCGGCGCCACAAGAACGGTGGAGGCAGCCCAGCAAGGCCACCTCGGGAGTCGCTTTGGGACAAGGGGGGCTTCGCCCAGCCAGGCTCAGCGAGACCTCGCGAGGACGCCCGGGCAGGAGAGGCCTGGGCGTCGGGGTCATCTACCTTTTCGGGCAAAGGCACCGCCACGGATGGGGCCTCAGGAGCCCCCTTCAGCTTCTTCGCCGCGGGCACTTACAAGTCGTCACTGGTGGACTCGAGCAGCCTCCGGCCATACTTGAAGCCCGAGAGCCGGCTGCATGGATCAGCTTCAAGGGGACCAGGAGCGGGAGGCGCGTCTGTGGATCGCCCCGGGGCCGGGGCGGACCCACGGGGGACCAGCCCAGTCCGGTCCTTCTTCGGGATCAGGGGCAGGCTTCTACCTCCCTGCTCATCCTCATCTTCGTCGTCGTCACTCTCCGGGAGGCGGAGAATGCGGGGCATGCGCCGCAGGGAGGGAGCCCTTGACTCTGCCCCTGAGTCAACCCCCTCTCCCGGCTCCCTCTCCTCCACCTCTTTGCCAGAGTCGGAAGAGGACACGTCCACCAGGTCCTCTGGAGCCTCCGCAGGCACGTGCCCGTCCCCATTGAAGGTGGGCATGGACCCCACAACCTGCTCCCAATCCTCGCGAAGGAACAAGGGCGCGGGGGTGCCCTCAGGCCTCGCCACATCGCCCCCAACCAAGGACTGGAGGACCGTCGCTAGATCCTCGCCGGCCAGGGCCACGGGGCTCGGGTGTGGCCTCCACATCGGAAGCGGGTACTGGCGGAGCGGAGCCAATTGGTGCTCAGAACTCCCTCGGCCGACGCCTTGCACCGGTCAGCCTCGCCGCCGCTGCGTCGGCCGACTTTAGATCTGCGTCCATCTTCTCCAGCACCAGCTTCGCGCGGGGATCTCGAAGCTCCATTCGGGACCAGTCGTCGGAGCTCTCAGCGGGCTCCGTGGGCAGGATCAGCCGAGGGTGGATGTGCCCGGCATCCACTGTGACCCACTTGCTCCTGAAGCCCTCTATCCGCTTCCTGTGGTTCGAAATGGCGATGGCTCTGCAGAAGCGATGAAGCTTCAAGACGCGGATATGGAACCACGGGAGAGTCGGAGGAAGAAGTAGTGGCGCAGCAAGGCCACGAGGGCTTCACCCCAACATGGGCCTCACAATAGTAGGCGAAGATTGCCAGAAGAAGGACGGAGTTGGGATGAAGGTGCAGAGCGTGAATGTTGTAATGGCGGAGGACGGAAAAGAAGAACTCAGAGAAGGGAGGCACCAGACCGGCAATGATGGCGCTCACGAAGAACGGGTAGAAGGTACTCCCCCTACCCTCAGGGGCGGAGGAGCCGGCCTTGAACACCGCCGTTCCATTGACGCCCCGCGCCTCCGCCAACCGGCGCATCAGGGCAAGGCTCGCCGCTGACACATTCGGCGGGTCCAAGGCAGGAGAGTACTGTGGTCCGCCGGGTTTGGCGAGGAGCCATGACTGCTAGGGCAACGAAGGCGGAGTGGATCTGAAGGTCTTGGAAGCGAGGAGGAGAGGCGCAAGAAAGGGATCTGAGCAAAGAATCGGCGAAAGTAAAGGAGGCAAGGAAGATGCCGCTCTATTATCAACCCGCTGTTGCAGAGGCGCCCACGCCCAATCAACCGCCACACGGCGCCCAAGGTCAGGCTGTTAGGGGCCCTAACGCCTGCAGACTTGCCCTTTCGCCTCTCTCTGCTCGGCCAAGTTCGGGCGCCGTGGGCCCGGGGGCTCTTGTCGGCGTTACGGGAACGGGGTCCCCAGACTTGCTCGCCTGTGCTCAAGGGCGTGGTTCAAAGGAGGCCCAGGACAGCCCATCTTCATCAACACAAGCTCAAGACCCTCACGAGGGGCCAAACCTCGCGGGGTGGACGACCAAGAGCTTCCTCAAGCATGACCTCGTCACGCTAGCTCATGAGGAGGCGGAGAGTTCAAGGCAGGGTACCTCGCAAGGTGGCCATGATGTCAGCCATGACGACCAAGGGCGCCAGTCGGGCGCCAGCCCGCGCAGCGTCCTTCTTTCCTCTTTGGTGCAAAGGGAGCAAGCGCAGGCGAGAGCATTAAGCAAAGGCATCCGTTTAGGTGCAACAAGACCAAGACCAGCCCCAACGGCTGGAATGCAGTCATCGTGGAGCCCAAGCAGGCGTCATCACCAGAGCCTTTGGCAGGCGAGGACCAACTTTAGTCAGGATAAGTGTACCCGCTGTTCCCCTTGAAAATGGCCAATTGTTGGCGCCCTTCCGGCTCAATATTTGGGAAGAGGCCCAGGGCCTTCGTCTATATAACTAGAGCTAGCCACCATAGTAGGGTGGCCGATCCTCTCCCCCAGGCAGGCATTTTGGGATCAGAGGGAGATAGAGACCCGATCCTCAAGCTAGAGCGACGGGATACCACTTAGCAGTTCATCACACCCACCAAGAACAGACCCTCGCGAGGCTGTTCTTCCCCATCTTATTCCTCATCAGCCCCAAGAGGCAATCCACACACCACACCTTTGGAGTAGGGTATTACACCATGATGGTGGCATGAACCAAGATAAATCTTATGCCTCTTGTGCTGTTCTTGTTAGTAGTTTAGGTCCCTGCGATTCGATGAGGTATGAGACGGTGGAGGGTTGGATCTCCGCGCGCACCCCAGAGTTCGAACCTTAAGGGTCTGCCGGAACCTGAAATCCGACAGTACTCATGGACGGCGGCATCAGATTAAACCTCATCTACGAGGAAACCCTTCGAAAAATGGAAATAGACTGGAGCCGCATTGAGCAAAGCAGCACAACCTTTAGAGGAATAATCCCCAGTCGGGAAGCATCTTTGTCAGAGGAAAGATCACACTGGATGTGGTGTTAAGCCTTGACCGGACAATTATAGGTCCGAGGAGGTCACATTCCAAGTGGCCCCTTCAGCAGCGGATACCACGCTCTATTAGGGCGAGAGGCATTCACAATTTTTCAAGCTATACCCCATTACGGGTACATGAAGCTCAAAATGCCCGGACCCAACGGAATTATCACTCTCGCTAGTGACCCGGACATAGCGCTTCGTGCCGAAAAATAAAACAGCCGCACTTGCCCTTGAGGCACTATCCAAGCCCTAGCGGCGAGAGGAACTCACTGCTTGTGCTCCACGGTGAACAGGGACGATGTGATACTCGATAAGAGATCCAAGTCCACCTCTTTTAAACCGGCAGAGCGAAATAGTCAAATTCCATGTCCATCCAACGGACCCTACAAAACGGCCTCCATCGGGGCACAATTAAACCCCGATGTGGACGCCAGACCACGAGAATTCCTATGCGAAAATTGGGACATTTTGCTCGGCACCCTTCGGACATGCCAGAATCCCACGCCGGCTGGCCGAGCACAGCCTAAATATCCTAAAAGGATTCAAGCCAGCCAAACAAGCTCTTCGGCGTTTCTCGAACCCAAGAGACAGGCCATGGGAGAGGAGCTAGCTAAACTATTGGAGGCCGGATTCATCAGAGATATTAAACATCCGGACTGGCTAGCAAACCTGGTAATGGTACCAAAGAAGGACAAATCCTGGCGCCTATGTGTCGATTTTAAGGACCTTAACAAGGCTTGCCTAAAGGATCCCTTCCCCCTCCCCCGGATCGATCAAATTATCGATGTTACCGCAGGACACGATTCATTGTGTTTCCTCGACGCATACTCCGGCTACCACCAAATTAAGATGGCAGAGCCAGAACAAGCCGCAACGGCATTCATCACTCCATACGGCCCATTCTGCTTCAACACAATGCCCTTTGGGCTCAAAAAGCCGCCAAGCAACATATCGGTAGCATGATTCAAACATGTCTGGCAAACCAGATCGGCAAAACAGTGGAGGCATATGTAGACGATGTGGTCGTCAAATCCAAGCATGTCGAAACCCTAGTCGACGACTTGAGGCTCACATTCGATAATCTCTGAACATATGACATCAAGCTCAACCCGGAAAAATGCGTTTTCGGCGTACCAGCCGGAAAGCTCTTGGGCTTCATTGTATCTGGTAGAGGAATTGAAGCAAAACAAGCCAAGATCCGAGCTCTGTCACAATTGGATATCCCCAAAGACCTCAAACAAATACAAAAATTGACTGGATGCATGGCGGCTCTAAGCCGCTTTATCTCCCGCTTAGGAGAAAAAGCATTACCCCTTTATCACCTCCTCCGGCGCACCAAACACTTCGAGTGGACGGATGCTGCCACGACCGGACTCGAAGAAATCAAAGCCATATTGGCAACAAATCCGGTCCTGGCCGCGCCCAACATGGGCGAACCAATGCTATTATACATCGCAGCAACCCATCAAGTTGTAAGCGCGGTGCTCGTTGTCGAGCGAGAAACGGACGGACACAAGTTCCCTCTCCAAAAACCAGTTTACTACGTGTCCACTGTCCTAACTCCATGCAAGTCACGGTACCCGCATTATCAAAAGATAGCATACGCGGTGTTCATGGCATCCCGGAAGCTGCGACACTACTTCCAAGAGTGTTCGATAACAGTAGCCTCCGAAGTACCTCTTAATGACATTATAAACAACCGCGACGCAACGGGCCACATTGCTAAATGGGCCATTGAGCTCCTCCCATTTGACATAACCTACAAGCCACATCGAGCTATTAAGTCACAAGTTTTGGCTGACTTCATCGCCGAATGGACTGAAGCCGAACTCCCTAAAGAGTACGGCGCATATTCCAACTGGATCATGCACTTCGACGGCTCCAAAATGTTGGCCGTCTTGGGGGCTGGCGTCATTCTGACGTCCCCAACCGGAGATACAGTCCAATACGTACTTCAAATAATGTACACGGACACCAACAACGCAGCCGAATAGGAGGCCCTTCTACATGGTCTCCGGATGGCAGTCTCCATGGGCATTCAACGCCTAGAAGTGCGCGGGGATTCGAACCTCGCGATATCCCAAATAAATGGGGACTTTGATGCCAAGGATCCGAAAATGGCAGCTTATCGCAATGCCGTCCTAAAAATGTCAGCTCAGTTTGAGGGGCTCGAATTTCACCATATAGCCCGGGATAACAACCAGGCAGCAGACGTGTTGGCATGCATTGGCGCAATGCGCGATGCCGTCCCCCTCCCCCCCAACATCTTCCTAGAGAGGCTTTTCAAGCCATCCGTATTATGGGAGGGAGAGTCCGGAAATAACAACCCGGACCCAACCACACTGCCCCACACCGAACATTCCGACATAGTTGGTGGTTCCGCCAACGAAATAACATCGTCAGCCCATGCAATAATGGCAGTCATTGCCCCGTGGACAGAACCATTCCTAGCCTACCTAACGAGGCAGGAACTTCTCGAGGACCAAAACGAGGCCCGCTGCATAGTGCGGCGGTCTAAAGCCTATAAGGTCCATGAGGGAGAGCTTTATAAGAAAAGCACAACCGGAGTCCTTCAAAGGTGTATCTCCGAAGAGGAAGGGCGAAATCTCCTGGCTGAAATTCATGCCGGACTCGGTGGGCACCATGCCGCAGCTCGGGCCCTTGTAGGCAAGGCCTTCCGTACATGATTTTATTGGCCGACGGCCCGGGCAGATGCTCAGGACTTAGTCCTACGATGCGTCGGTTGCCAGCTCTTTGCTAATAAAAGCCACATGCCACCCACCGCCCTCCAAACTATACCCATCACCTGGCCCTTCGCGGTCTGGGGGCTTGACATGGTTGGACCCCTTAAAGGAGGAACCCACAAGCAAAAATACCTACTGGTCATGGTGGATAAATTCACCAAATGGATAGAGGCCAAGCACAGAAGACGGCAGAATCCGGACCGGTGATAGACTTCATATCGGGGTAGTACACTATTGCGGTGTCCCCATAGCATCATCACCGATAACGGCACGAACTTCACGGCCGACGAGGTCAAACTCGTGCAAAAACATGGGCATCAAGCTCGACTACGCTCAGTCTATCACCCCCAAACTAACGGTCAAGTCGAGCGTGCAAACGGTCTAATCATGAGCGGCATTAAACCCAAAGGCTAGTGCGGTCCCTCAAGGAATCTAACACGCACTGGGTAGAGGAGCTCGACTCCGTACTCTGGGGGCTGCGGACCACGCCGAATCGCACTACCGGATTCACACCATTTTTTATGGTATACGGCGCAGAGGCAGTTTTGCCCTGCGACATAATTCATGACTCACCTCGCGTGCGCATGTACGAAGAAAGAGAAGCCGAGCTCGATCGGCAGGACAGCTTGGACGCCTTGGAAGAGGAGCATGACGTGGCAAAAGCTCGTTCCGCATTCTATCAACAGCTGGCTCGAAGATATCAAAGCAGGGAAGTACGGGCCAAATCTTACAATGTTGGCAAACTAGTTCTATGCCTGCCGGACAAGAAAAAGGACAAACTCAAGCCCAAATGGGAGGGTCCCTTCATTATCGACCAAGTCCTGACCGGCGGAGCGTACCGTCTGTGAAACGCATCGGATAACTGACTCGAGCCGAACCCATGGAACGCAGCCCATCTCCGAAGATTCTACGCCTAGCGCCAGATTCTGAGTTCGTCTCCTTCCTCGGTCTATATTTTATACTTTAAGCTGTCTTTTATTTCTCTCCTTCTCCCTCCTTTTTTCCAAAGCCGTTAAAGGCTCGTTTGCGCATTGTTCGCACACACTTGACGCACTATCCGCGCTCATTATACCTGGGGGCTTCTTTAACAGAAGCTTATTTATACGGGCTTTATGCCCAACACATGTGTCACACTTCCGCATGTACCTTTTATTCACCATTATATGCATCGATATGACTTAAGTTTTGGCCAAGCTGGGTTGCCTGGCTCATGTGCTTACCCCTACATTCCCGATTGTTCGGCTAGGTGGTAAAGGGAGCACCTCTGCGATTGTTACTGCCGGGTCAGCCGGACGTCCTCAGACTGGGTGAAGCCGAAAGCTAGCGTTCTTAAGGGAATATTCGGTCGGTGAACTAAAAGACGATTTTTTATTTTTCATTTATCTGCCCCTAGATGCTTTTCTGCTTTTTTTAGCAATTCAGACATGCACTTTAGGGCATGCCTCCTGTGGAAAGGAACCCCTAACGGAACTATTCTCCCTCGAAGATGTTTCTTACTAACCATGTAATATAACATAACTAGTTGGGCACTTGTCTGATAAAGCACTCATTACCCCTACGCCTGGTCTCCACGCATGCCCCAGTTTTTACATAACCGCGAGGGTATTCGGACACACTCCGGACTATTGGGTCCCGAGGTTGAAGCGAAAAGGTCCGCTACGACAAACGATCTACAATCCGGCTAGAAGGCATTTTACATGTGTAACACCCCAAAATTCTTAGTCTTGTTTTATTAATTAAAATTTTGCCAGGAAATTTAACTTTCCTTCTCTTGGTTTTCTTGATTTCAGAACCATTCTTTTCTTGGATTTTTATGGAAATTTTTACCTCAAGTGAAAAACTTCCCAATTTTATCGGACTCTTTTATCCTCTCAAATAAAACATTTCTTCTATCAGTAGGATTATTTATATAATTATTCTTTCCCGGAGCTTTATTTCTCCAAAAGGGTTTTTCATAAGTTTAGGATCCCATTTGCACTGCAACCCTTTTATAAATCCTTTCAAAAATCCCACCAAAATTTGGAGATGTCATATGATGTTTTTAAGCCACCTTTATGCAAAAATACCTTCTGTCCTTTGGTAATTTTGACCTCTACACCAGTTTTTCAAATCTGGTCTAGTGGACAGATTTGCACTACAGCCTATTTAAATATTTCTTTAAAGCTTCCACAAAAATTATGGGATGTTAGTAGCAGCATATGATTAAACTTTATGCAAAAACCCAGCTTTGTTCTTTGAAAATTTTGAGTGGATCAGCCTCTTTTCCATTCTGGTCCAACTTGATGGTTTGTACAGCAACCACATTTTTAGTTGCTCCTTTATCCTTGATTTCTTTTCCTACTTATAGTCCTCCCTGTTAGGCCCTAAGTCCAGGAGCAAGCACCCATTGGATCATTTTTGGATCATGAAGTAATGCCATTTACCTCCTGTCCAGAATGGAAGTTTTGCAAAACTTGCACTAGTAAGTTTGTGCTTTGGACAAACTAACCTCACCACCCTCTCTTTCATCTAAAGAGACCCCAACCTGGAAGATTTGGCCACTCCAAGAAATGCCTAGATGCTTGTGGCATTTTGTCAAACACCTTGAAAGCATGGACAGATTGAGCATGAGTTTTTGTTTTCATAGTGGACCTGATCCTGACTGCATCAAAGATGTCCCATGGATTTGCCTTAACCTACAACCCCACCCTGCTAACCCTCTTGTAGTTTAAAGCCCCCTAGCATGCATTAGCATTTTGTCGAGCATGTTCCGTGCGTGCTCTGGGCGCGGCAGCAGCGCGTTTTTGCGATGCCGCACACTGAGCCGCGTCGCGCCCCTGACTTGGCCCACCCTGCATAGCCGCGCCACGCGCTCCCCCTCTCACCAGGACGCGCCAAGCAGCCCTGGTGCCATGCAGCACCGCCGATAGAGCTCCTTGGCGGCACGCCGGCATCCGCAGCGCGTCTCTGCCAGGTCGGTACCACCCAAGCCTCAGCTGCTCGCCACCTGCCCCTGGAACAGCTCAGCCTCATCCTCTCGCGCGTCCTCTAGCTCTCATCGTCGCCACGACGCCCTGCCGCTACAGGGAGGCGGTTCACCGGCGAACTTATCCACGGCCGCCACAAACCGACCTTGTTGCCCTATAAAGAGAGGCCCTCGAGCATGTTCCGTTCACTAGGCAGCCTCAGCATTCTCCCCTAGTTCTTCCGTGGCAGCCAATCAACCCGGGGAGGTCTTCTTCCCCACCTCCTGCAGCTGCAGCCGCCGCCACCGCCCCGGCCATTCCGACGCCACCAGAGCCTCCCCCTCTCCACTCTCTTCACCAGGAACTCCCTCTCCCCCTAGTGAATCCATCCCCCTACTCAATCTAGATCTGGACTACCATGGCAAAACCCACTTTGCCCGACGACCGCCGTCCGCTGCGAAGCTCGCCGCCGGCAGCTCTGTCCACCCTAGAGACCGTAGCGACTACCGGAGTGACCGTCTCGATCCCCTGAGCCCATGGATGGCCTCCATTTCCCGAACGGTGCCGTCATTCACCGGCGAGCATCGCCGGAGTCCCGCCTCCGCTCGGGGCAGAGGAAGAGGAGGGAGGCCGACTAGTCAAACCTGACCAGTGGGTCCCCCGGGCCCACTGTCAGTGACTCCCCGCGCGGTCCACGCTGGTTAAGTGGAAACGTATTTCCAGAATACGCCTTCGACGTGTACGTATAATCGAACCGTTTTCTTTTTCTGTTTTATTTTAAATATGATTTTGACCAAAACTTTGACCGCCTATAACTTTTTAATTATAACTCCAAATGAATTGATTCCTTTTCCTACCTCTCTCAAATTTGATCTAGTTTATTTTAAGATTTATTTGAAAAAAATTCAAGACAACTTTTTGTGCTGTTTTAAATTTGTGTGTTAATTCAAATTTATTTAAAATAGGACTTTGGAGAGAGAGAAGCAAACTATCAAAAGTTTTGGAGTGCACCCTGCCTTTCCACATATTAAAGGCAAGCATTCTGAACCCTGGCATAATATTTTGCATACATTGTTTGACACGATAATGGCACCACCTCAATACGTGGAACTCGTTATTTTATGTGGTGATGTGATCGTTTGCATAAATGCTTATTTGAAATTTCCTTCTTTGTTGGAAATGGACATGCTTGTGATAATGATCATCCTCGTATGCCTTTCATGCCTACCGGAAGGAAAACGGGAAAGTCCCTGTCTTGGGTAGACCCAAGCTTGTCCCTAGTTCCTCGTCGAGACGAGTGTGTCCGGCATGGCATGAGGGGTATGATGAGTGATGATTCTATCTGTTGGATGAAATATATTCGTTATGCTAATCATGCAGGGAATACTTAAACCTCCTGAGTCGACCATAGATCGAGTCTTGTTCCAGTAACCCCCATACTTGTTTCGTACTACCACTTGGCTCTACAACAAGTAGGGTACAGTTCAGTAAGTCGTCAACCCCTTTCCAAGACACACCGTCTGTAGAGGCCATGGTGGAAGATACCGATTGTAGCTGGTAGGCAGGCCACCTAGTCCGGGGGCATGGGTGTTTCTGGTTGAGACCGAGAGGGGAGGCCACCCCTTAGAGCGCGCGATATAAATTTGATCCCGTGTTATGCGAGGCTGTAGCCTCCCCACTTAGAGTTTTGCTTAACAAGTGTCGTGGGTGATTCCAGACACCGGTAAGTTAAGCTAGTGTGTGCAAGTTAGGTGTGTTTTCAACTAAAAGTCCGTAGACGGAATTAGTCCCGATGGACTAAAGGAATCCATTACTCGTGGGTAAAGAGTACACCCTCTGCAGAGATTAAACCTATTCAAATAGCCGTGTCCTTGGTTAAGGATTACAGTCTGGGATGGGTCAGGTGTCGGTCTTAGTGTCGGTCTTCGGTGGAGAAACTGTTAAACCAGAACTGGGATCGCAACTTGAGACTTGTAATGATTATGATTATTATTTTGTTATGGACTAACCCGTTATATTATTTGAATTATCGAGTATCCCTGGGATGGTTCTACCTCCTGGATATTCACTGTGATTATTTATAAGCCCTTTATGTGGTGTCGCTAAGACGCCCGACTGTGGCATTGCTTGTTATTTATTTTATTTATAAGCCCTTTATGTGGTGTCGCTAAGACGCCCGACTGTGGCATTACTTGTTATTTATTTTATTTATAAGCCCTTTATGTGGTGTCGCTAAGACGCCTGACTGTAGCATTACTTGTTATTTATAATATTTATAAGCCCTTTATGTGGTGTCGCTAAGATGCCCGACTGTGGCATTACTTGTTATTTATTTCCTTTATAAGCCCTTTATGTGGTGTCGCTGAGACGCCCGACTGTGGCATGCTTGATATTTATTTTACCTTATAAGCCCTTTATGTGGTGTCGCTCGCATAATTCGATCGAGGCATGCTTGTTATTTACCATCATTTCGAGACGTCGCTTTAGACATCCGAATGGTGCATGTTATTTCCTACTCTGTCATTTCATATTCATTGTTACATATTAATAATCAGCTTATGACTGACGTTGTGATCATATAATATTTTCAAAGCATGATTATCGGTTGTTATATTATACCTGTGTTCATAATGTTTGCGAGTACATTCAAAGTACTCCCTGTCTTGTCCCTGGCTATTGTCTTCGCCAGATTTCTTGCGTGAAGAGGAGCGTTGCGATGACAGCCCCGGAACCTAAGCAACGGGGATAGCGGCCTCGCGAAGATAGGAGTTATCCTGGTCAGCTGTTCCTGTGGATATTGGAGTCCCATAGACGCTGATGATCCACAAACCGCTTCCGCCATCAACCATTAGAAACCATTTGTTGTACTCACAGACGGAAGGGTCTTGTACCACATATTTTGTATTTTGCTTGGAATTTCTATATCAAGTTGGTGCCTCATCAGCTAACAGTAATCCTGGGGCTGGTGAGTACAACGGCCATTTTCTGGAATTTATTACCCGGAAAACCGGTCGCCAAAACATGTCATTTTAAATTACATAGTCAAATTGACTGATTGTATTCCTCTTCAATGCCATCTAATAGGCTGTCTATTTACAGTCCTGCTGGGAATACTTTGCGGCCAACTCTACTTGGCCGTACACTAAGCTCACAGGGATCTCCTTCCCGTCGGGCCCCACAGGTCCGACCTCGGCCATGTGGTTTGGGTCCGCCTTCGTGTACCGCGTCTTCACCATGGCCCAGGCCTCCCTGGCGCCTTAATGACATGCCGATATCTTCCATAGTCGGAAACTCCGCCGTGCTCCCTGAAGCTTCTCTGTAAGCTCTCTAAGGCCTTCGGGCAGGGAGATAGATGGCCACAAGGCCTGGGCAACACCTTTCATCACCTGCCGAACTCGTTCGTGCAGTTGCAACAGCTCGGGAAGAAGGTCACCCGTAGAACCGGGCATTTCCTCTGCAGGACGACCCGTGAGCATACCTACAGACATAACTCTGTTAATTGACTTCCTCGCCGAACTCTTTTTCAAAGTTCGCTCAAGCACTTACTATAAATGCCGCGACGAAGTCGCCGATTCTCCTTCACGGAGTCGCATACCGGGCACGAACATCCTTTAGTTCCTCACCCAGCTGGGTGTTGGCATCTTGGAGATTATTTTCTCTTGCCTCACCCTTGTAAGCACATTCTCGCCGCCTTCAACCGCGCAAGAGCTATTGCTTGTCCGGATCTAGTCCGCGCCATCTGCAATATTATTGTCGATTTACACACACGCCGCACTTCACAAACTACTTATCTTTTGAAGCATATATTACCGGAGGGGGTCTCTGTGGCTCCCCAGAAGTGCTAGTGCGGCCTCAAGTTGGGCCTTGCATTCTTCAAGCTCCTGGGACAGTCGGGTATTCTTTTTTGTAAGATCCTTCATAACAAATGATCCTTAAATCAGTTATTCTAACTATTTTAAGTCTCGGGCCACTTGGCATATATAACCACAAATTTCCTCACCCGTATGTCCTTTACATACTGCTCTGTGGCTCTGGCTAGACCATCTTGAGCGGCACGGAGGTGCGCATCTCCTGAATTGAAGGCATTCAATGCCTCTTGGGAGAAACATGTGTCACGAAGAACTGTCCGGCGGCGCCTGTGATTCATGGCGCTCTCCACCTCGGAGTTGGTGACGGACAATCTGTCGGCATCCTCTGTCGGAGGAGCATCCGGCCTTGCCAGCCTCGTGCTTGCCTCCGCTTCGACCCGGCTTTGGAGCCCCGGGTGGCGGAGGCTCGATTATAACCTCTCCGGACACAGTCCGGCGAGCTCTTTTTCTGAAAAGAGCACCAGCGTTAGTACGCCTTCCAGGACTAAATCCTGGGAATATGGTGACGCGCCATACCATTGCGGCGGCGTTTCGATCCGGACCGCACTTCTTTTTAGCCTGTGGGGCCGTACTACCCCTTGTTGGCTAGCCGCCGCGGGCTCGGCCTCCTGCCTTGAAGGCACCCTCTGCGAAACACCATTGGTATACAGTGATCAAAAATAAGCACGGATGGGTCATTATCAGAGTATTGGGACCTCGGTCTCAGTTACTTGTGAGGCTGGGAGTATTCCGGGGTAATCGGCCGTAATGGCAACCAAGGCATTATCGATGCTCAGTTGGTGAAATACCCCATCAATCAGCTCCACCAATATGTCCGGATCCTCTTGGGAGGCCGGATCGAGGAGCCGTTCCGGATCCTCGGGTTGTGGAGGCGGGTTGTTTATGTCTTTTACAGCCTGGCGCAGTTCTTGCGTCAAAATCACAAAATGAGATACCTAACCATGGGAATACGGATCGGATGTGCAAAAAAGAAATGTCCGCTTACCCAGCTTCGAGGATTGTTCATAGAAAATCCATTCGATGGACTGACGCGGAGAAAATCCTCCTCTTCTCCCTTGTACGGCACGGACAAGATCTTCACCAGATCGGTGACCGATCCCGGACCCTTAAGGCCATGACGGGTGGCATCGTCCTCCCCGTTGAAATCCCACATGGGGTGGCCCCTATCTTTGGAGCGGCTGCACCCCCGCATAATACATGTGGCCATGACACCGATCATGGTCAGTCCGGAATGAGCTAACAATCTTATTCGCTCATCGTAAAGGACGTCCCTGTCGTCTTCCCTCTGGGAGCTCCGCGGGCGCCAACTCAGGCGTTTCTTCAAAGGAGCATGGCTGAACTCTGGGAGACCGATCCGAACAGGATCCGGCAGTGGGACGTCTTCTATATAAAACCATTCCGAAGGCCAGTCTTCGGGCGCCTTCTTCGGGGTTCCGGATAGATATCCGATCCCGGTGATGCGCCATAGCTCGGCTCCGTCCACTTGATATATTGACCCCTCATGAGAACGGGGTAGAAGGCAGAATAGTCTCTTCCACAGTGCAAAATGAGCCTCGACGCCCAAGAACAGTTCGCAAAGGGCCACGAAGCCCGCGATGTGCAAAATGGAGGCAGGCGTAAGGTGGTGCAACTGGAGGTCGTAGAACTCCAAGAGCCCTCGGAGAAACGGATGAATTGGAAATCCGAGTCCTCTTACTAGATAAGAGAAAAAGCATACCCGCTCTCCTTTGGAGGGATCGGGGACACTCTCCGCTTGCTTTCCGCCCTTATAGGTGGCGAGTCCGGCTCGAACCAGAACCATGAAGGCCGGGGGAAGAAATCCCTTGGTTTGGAGTGTCACTAGCTCGCTATGCGGGACTGAGCATCCCTCCCAATTTCCAGGCTGAGGGTTGGGAGCACAAGAGGAGAAGCCACGTCGACTGTCCATGATGGAATGGATTTTTGTCAGAGGCGCTCCGATGAAAGCTCACGGAGGGGGGATGGTGTGACTCAGATCTAGATCCTCGTCCCTTTTATAGGCGGCTCATTTGCGCAGCTAGGGGGATAAGTGTAAAAATACCCTGGCTTTTTGCATTCATTCAAACACGTGGAAGATGGCCATTATTGGGCGTGGAAGCCAAGGAGCGCAGCATTTATCAGAAGCCGGACACTATTCGACAAGTATATGGAATTTGGTGAAGAACCCGCCTCGCAATGCCGAAGGCACCCACGCTACCGGACTCATCGCCATTGAAGCCTGGTTCGGGGCTACCGAGGAGTCCTGGATCGGGGTGTCCGGATAGTCAACTATCACCGTTGGCCGGACTCCTGGACTATGAAGATACAAGATTGAAGACTTCGTCATGTGTCCAGATGGGACTTTCCTTGGCATGGAAGGCAAGCTTGGCGACACAGATATGTAGATCTCCTACCATTGTAACCGACTCTGTGTAACCCTAACCCTATCCGGTGTCTATATAAACCGGAGGGTTTTAGTCCATAGGATGAACAACAATCATACCATAGGCTAGCTTCTAGGGTTTAGCCTCTCTAATCTCGTGGTAGATCTACTCTTGTACTACCCATATCATCAATATTAATCAAGCAGGAGAAGGGTTTTACCTCCATCAAGAGGGCTCGAACCTGGGTAAAAACATCGTGTTCCTTGTCTCCTGTTACCATCCGCCTAGACGCACAGTTCGGGACCCCCTACCCGAGATCCGCCGGTTTTGACACCGACAGCGGGCACAAGCTCCCTCCTCCCCGTCCTTTCCATTCGTCAGCGGTCGAACTGCTTTGGCCCCGGCGTCATCAACGTCGATGATTACCATGCAACGCTCGGTTCAGTATCCCCCCCCCCCTTTTGGGAAATCCTGAGCGCAGCGCTGGTATGAGTCTGTCGATAGAGGCCCCGGCAAGCGCATTTCGGCGAGGCTACCTGCCTCGGCATGACCCATGCAACGGCAGCCGCCGGACTGACTCAAAAGGAAAGGAGAAAAAGGGAGGGGGACCAGAAGATCCCGACACTATGCCCCGATACCCGCCAACCACAAGAAGTGCTAATCGGTCCTTGCCAGGAACGAAGAAACCATCTGATTGTCTTCCGCTCCTCCAAGTGCCGTGGGCGAGCTCGACGCGCGCGACCCGGTAGAGGAGGGAGAAGCTCCAAATGAAAGCTAAGTTTACGTTATCACCTCTTGTTGATACATTCCAGGATCTTGCAGTCGTTTATCCCTTAACTCTAGTGAACGTTCGTATCGTGAATGCCCTCATGCGATGGAACCTTGGCTAGTTTCTTTGATTGCACCATCATCCTATCCAGAGCCACCTAGGAAAAACCTGTTGAGACGAATCCACGCCAAGATGACTGTTAAGGGCCGGACCCTTACAACAATCGCGGCAATATGATATCGGCAGGCATCCAGAGCATACATAGGAATTGATCATACGAACGCGAACATATAGAGCTCAAAGGGATAAACACGCATTTAAAGATCCAGTTAGAAATATCAGTTTTGCACAAACACTAGGGATAGAATGACTAAACACAAAATATGTGTCATTTTTCATTATAGGGCCCCGTGGAAAAGTCAGCGGCTCGATGCTTGGCCCAATGGCCAGGTGGAATAGCTCAAACTTGAAGAACCCTGTCGGCCCGGAGCGCAGCTTTCTCCTTGGCGGCAGTAATGTCGGCACCCGCTGGCGGCCTCTTGAATCCATCATCGAGGTCGAAGTCTGGGTGGCGGCAGGCGATATTGCTCAAGACCATGAAGAGGGCATCACAGGCAAGCCTCCGGGACTCGTTCGCAAAGCGCTCGGCCCTCCCCTCTTCATGCACTTTTTGCTTCTCGACCAGCTCATTGAAGAAGAGCCCCAGCTTGACGCTTGGGACCTCCTGCTTGCTGGCCGAGGAGACTGGTCCATCCATACCCATAGCCGCAGCCTGAACACCAAGACTCTCGGCAATGTTGACTAGGCTCTTGATCCAGAGGTTACTCATATTGACCTGATTCTTCAACTTGTCCTATGCATCTTGCCGGAGACGCTTAGCGGTTTCCAAGTCCTTGGACAGCAACTTCTGGCGGGACTCAAGGGACTCCGCCGACTGCTCCAGCGAGCCAATCCTCACCTTCATGTCCGTGATGTTGCCATTGGCAGTGTCAAGGCTCTGGGTCTTGGAGGAAAGCTGCGACTGTACATCAGCCAAGTGGATCTCTGCCTCTCGTGCTTCCTCTTTAAGTGCCTCCACCTCTTTGGTGCTCCTGGCAAGATCTTCATTCAGCTTAGCCACCTACCGGCCGAGCTCAGTTTTGCGGCAAACATGGCGTCTAGATCTTCAGTAAGCTTCTTCAACTGGGCAACATGGTCAGTGACAAGAGCGTCCAAGGCGGCACCATGCTTGTCATCCAGCTCCTTGGTACGCTACCACACAAGAGCCTCCAGGTCCTCATCCTTGGCGCGGAGAGTGGCTTCGAGTCTCTCCTCCCAGAGGGAGATCTCTTGCTCCCTGGCGTCCAGAGATGCCTTGTGGTCCGCCAGACGCGCTCCCGAGCCATGACATCCTCCCTCGTTATCTGGAGGGTCTCTTGCTGCCTCATGAACACCTTGAACTGCTTGTCATTCCCTTCACGCAACTCCATGCACTTGTCCTTCTGCTTCTGGTCCACCTTGTTGGCGGACTCACGCCGCCCCTTGAGCACCTGCCACTTTTGGTTGTGTCGGGCCTGCATCTCCTTCGCACCAGCCGCCATGGATTCCATGAAAGACAAATCCATGGTGACAGCGACCGAGTCATCAGCCTCTCCAGCTCCCTGATAGAGTGGAGCCAGGAGACATTGGATTTCTTCGTCGAGCTCACCATCCGTCATCAGAGACAGGCCCAGGGCTCCAGCTCTGGGTGGCGACAGCACCATGGCCAGTGCGCTCGAGGAGGATGGCAGGGTCTCAGCGACGGTTGAGGGAGTCCTGGACTAAGGGGTCCTCGGGCGTCCGGCCTATTATCCATGGGCCGGACTGATGGGCTGTGAAGACATGAAGTCCGAAGACTGTACCCGTGTCCGAATTGGACTCTACTTGGCGTGGAAGGCAAGCTTGGCGACCGATTATGAAGATTCCTTCTTATGTAACCGACTCCATAAAACCCTAGATCTCTCCGGTGCCTATATAAACCAGAGAGAGTAGTCCAGATAGATACACATTACCATAGTCATACAGGCTAGACTTCTAGGGTTTAGGCATTATGATCTCATGGTAGATCAACTCTTGTAACACTCATATTCATCAAAATCAATCAAGCAGGAAGTAGGGTATTACCTCCATAGAGAGGGCCCGAACCTGGGTAAACATCGTGCCCCCGTCTCCTGTTACCATCGATCCTAGACGCCGCGATTCGGGACCCCTACCCGAGATCCGCCGGTTTTGACACCGACATTGGTGCTTTCATTGAGAGTTCCACTGTGCCGTTGACAAAAGGTTCGATGGCTCCTTCAATCATTGATAGGGACGCTATCCAAGGAGAAACCTTCCTCCCCAGACAGATTTTTGTGTTCGGCGGCTTCGTACTACGGGCCAACTCGCTTGGCCATCTGGAGCAGGTCGATAGCTATGCCCCTGGCCACCAAGTCAGATTTGGAAGCTTTAACTACATCGCGGATACCCGTGGAGACTTGATCTCCAGTGGGTTTGAGACCGCAGTGATTGCTCTCCCTCGCCCCGATGAACATGACTTAGATTTGTCATCGGATCACATCGCGGAGATGGTTCCTGTTGCTGCAACGGCCTTAGAACCGAAGCAGATCTTGCCTCCGAGGCCATAAAGTCCGCGGCGTTGGAGCCACACACAGACTCGACATCCTGCAATATTTGTGTCAATGGAACTCCGGACTTGTCTCCGGCTATAAGTTCTGGACCAGGTACGCCTGCGGACACCGAGCTGGATTGGTTATCGATTCTTGAATTCAGCGTCGCAGACATCTTACAACACTCACCTTTTGGTGACGTGCTAAACTCTTTAAGGAACTTGTCCTTGGAGGAAGACTCGCAGCCGAACTATGTTCAGTTCGAGCTAGAGGCGGAACTTTGCTTCCCACCCACCACCCACTTCATAGCCACTGTCGATGACTTAACCGACGTGCTTGACTATGGCTCCGAAGACATCGACTGTATGGATGACGATGCCGACAAGAAGCAAGGCCAAGACCCGCCATTCACTGGAAGTTGGACGGCCACCTCGTACGACGTGAACATGGTTGATACACCTAAAGGATCTGGCAACGACAAAGAAGAGCCAGATGCGAATAAACCCTCTGAGACGCAGCCCAAGCGCCGGCGGCCCAAACGCCGTTCTATGCCCCGTCGCTCAAAGGATGGCAACACTAGCACCGGAGAAAATAGTACTCCGGGCGACGCCGAAAACAATGAAGACCCTATCGGAGTTGCAGCCCAACAGGAGGAACACGACAACAGGCAAGATAACCCCGATGAACAGGCCATAGAAGATGACTCGGAGGACGATAGTTACCGTCCACCCTCCGAGGAGGAGACAAGCCTCGGCAATGAAGACTTCATCGTGCCTGAGGATCCTCTGGAGCAGGAGCGCTTTAAGATTCAGCTCATAGCCACTGCAAGGAGCCTGAAAAAGAAACAACAACAGCTTCAAGCTGAACAAGACCTGCTCGTCGATAGATGGGCTGATGTCCAGACAGCCGAAGAATACGGCCTCAAGTGCCAAGCCAAGAGCTACCCGAAACGCAGACTGCTACCTCAATTCGATGAGGAGGCGCCGGAGTAGAATCTCCCTCGCGTAATGCGGAACGACCACCACGTGGTCGAGACAGGGCGGCCGACCAGCCACCTCGCGGTCGGGATAAAGCAGCGACTCAGGCCAAACAACAGCCTGCCCCATCGCCCCGCAAAAATAGAGACAGAAGAGTTCGGGGTTGTCACACCCCTAGTTCTGACAATGCCTAGTACTAGCATCTAGTTTTTGCATCATGTTTAAATTTTGAAAGAAAACTTGAAGTGGGGATTGCCTAAACCCTAGCATCAAAGGAATTCACGGGTTCAACTAAAATATTTTCGGTGATTCCAAATGGCTTTCAAAAATGTTCATCATTTACGGAAAATCTTTGGAACTTGATAACGGAGGTGTTGCACATTTTTCCATGACATATTTGGGCTCTGATTAAATCGTATAGTATTTGCATTTGGGCATTTAAATGCTATTAGATATTTTAGATGCTCAAATACTCCCAAACTAAAATGTTTCATGCTAGATATACTCCAAACAGTGGCCATGTGCAGTTTGGTGATTTTTGGAGATGCCTAAGTATTTTTAGAAATGCCACAAACTTGCAGAAATAAAACAAAACATAAATAAAAGGGAAGGACTTACCTGGCCAAACTTACCTGGGCTGGGCAGCCCACCTGCCCGTGCGCCATCACCTACCTTCTGCCGAGGGCAGAGGAGGGAGACAACAGACGCTGCAGCGAGGCGCCACGCCTCCTCACCTTGCCGCCCGATCGCCTGGAGTTGGTGGCGGCCCACGAACCCCCGGAATCCCTCGACCTCTCCCGTGCTTCTCCCTCCTCTGTCTCTCTCACGCAGCGCAGCCCTTGTGAAACCGCCCGTCGCGCCTTCGCCGTTCCATGACGGCCACCGGCCACCCCACGCCTCACCGACGCGCCCGAGAGCTCCGCCTCGACGTCCTTGTCCTCTGCACCGAGCCAAGCGACGCCGGAAGCCCTGGAACACCGCCATCGCCGTCTTCTTCAACCTCGGTCCGCCGAGATCGCCGGCGACCGTGCGCCCGCTCCGTTGCTTCCCCGAGCTCCCCGAGACCACCGCTGCACTCCCCGTGAGCTTCTCCTTCGATCCCCTCTTCCCCCTTGCTCGTTTGCGCCGTGTAGTCGCCGCCCTCTTCGAGCCTGGGAGCACTCCGCCTCCGGCCATGTCGCCGCCGCGGCCACAGCTGCCGCCACACGCGTCCAAGTGCATCACCGCTTTCAGCTTGCTCCCAGGAGCCGAGCGCACCCATCCGCTAGCCCTGCCGTGCCCCCTAACGCCGAACCCGAGCTCGCCGTACTCCGGTCGCCGCCACGAGCTCGACTCCGGCGAGCTCACTCCACCCTAGCTCCTCCCGTTTGCTCTATCAGCTGCGCGCGAGCCCCAACTTCTCATAGGACCAAACCATGGTCGATTTGGTCGACCGTGGGCAAAATCAGAGCACCTCCGCCGTCTCTGGCGTCGCCGGCGACGAGCCGTGGACCAAGTCCGGCAAGGTTGACTCGTTTGACCCGGGGTTTGACCCCCCAGGGTCACTGACGCGTGGGCCATGCCCCTGATTAGTTTAGGTGTGAGTTTAATTAGCACTAATTAACTTAGTTAATTAGTTGACTCATTGACAAGTGGGCCCAGGCTCTAATTAACCTAGGTTAGTGCTAACCTAACGCATGCTGACGCAGTTAACCTTTTTTCTGTATTTAATTTTATACAGGAAATTCCGGAAAATGCCCAAAACTTCTAAAAATCATAGAAACTAATCTGTAACTCCAAATGCAAAGTTTTATATATGAAAAATGATCAGAAAAATCCAATCTATCCATTTGTACTGGTTTCATGCATGTTAAAACACTTTAACCTTGCTGTCTAAGTGAAATAAGTTAATGCACCTTTATGACTTCACAAAATGGGTTTGCATTTGAATCTTTGGTTCAAATGGACTCATCTCAATCTGATCTAGCTTGCATTAGACCAAAACACATTCATAATGCCATGTCATAGCATGCATCATATTGTGCATTGCATTGATCGTGTTTCTTCTCTGTTTGCTGGTGTTGTTCCCCCTCGGTAGATGTTGTCCCGACGCTGTGATCGTTGACACTAATGAAGACTCAATGTTATCTTCAGAAGTGCCAGGCAAGCAAAGCCCCCTTGTTCATTCCGATACAATCCCAATCTCTCGCTCCTGCTCTCTTTTACTGCATTAGGACAACCATGATTCATCTGTTACTTGCTGCGGTAGTTGAACCCCTTATCCTCTGCATGACCTGTCATTGCCACAGTAAATAGATGAAACCCACTAGCATGAGTAGGAGTTGTTTGAGCCATGATGTGCCTACTCATTCATGCTTGTTTGTCGTGCCTGCTATTGCTTAGAGTTGTGTCAGTCCAATTCATCGGGGATGAATCGGAGGTGTGTGAACATGTCCCTCTTGTTGAGAGCTAAGTGTGTGAACACGATTTGGTAAAGGTAGCTATGAGAGGCCATGTAGGAGTACATGGTGGGTTGTCTCATTGCAGCCGTCCTCAGGAACTGAATTCTGTGTTTGTGATCCATGAAACAACTACTACCACACATTGGGATCCTTAATTGACTCTCTCGGCTTCTTAACCACCCTTGTCCTCTGTCCAGGAGTTGCAAGTAGTTTCTGGTGTTTGTAGTATCTTTGGAGGCCGTCTTGCAGCGCTTGACCCGAGGTGGGCTGTGATGCGGTAGGCACGTGGCGGGGCATGCCGGGCGCCCGTTTGGTGTCTCGGAACCCTGCACACATCGTTTGGGGCCATATGTGGAAACCTTGGCCGAACTCCCTGCGGATGGAACCTGAATAGGCGATAAACCTGGACTAGAGACTTGAGTGTTTAGGTAGGCCGTGGCCGACACCCTCGCTGGGCTTCCGCTTGAAGGTTGCCGAGTACATGTCCTGTAAACAGCGATAAGTTGTGAGAGCGTGTGTGAAGAAGTACACCCCTGCAGGGTTAACATCATCTATTCGAATAGCCGTGTCCGCGGTAAAGGACTTCTGGGTTGCACATGCAGGTTCATAGACAAGTGAAAGTGGATACTCTAAAACTCGCAAGATAAGCGTGAGTGCTATGGATGGCCTTCTCGTAGGGAGACGGGAGCGGATCCATAGTGGTGTATTGATTTGGTGAATATGTGGACTCGTATTCGCCACCTCAAAAGAGTTACTTGCAGTCGTAGTTTAGGATAGCCACTGAGTCAAAGCTGGCTTGCTGCAGTTAAACTCCACCACTTCTTTATTGATACCGATGCATATGTAGCTAGTTCTGATGTAAGTCTTGCTGGGTACATTTGTACTCACGTTTGCCTATTTTATGTTTTGCAGAGAGATGTTAGTCTCGCTAGTAGTTCCGTGTGGACTTCGATGTTTAGCATGATACCTCAGCTACGATCTTGTGCCCTCGGCAGGATCTGGTAGATGGTCAGGCTTCTAAGCCTTTTTCATTTGTAGATGTCTGTACTCAGACATGTTAAGCTTCCGCATGTGCTTTGATTTGTATGCTCTGAATGTCAGGTCATGAGACCCATGTTTGAAATATCTTACTCCTCGAAGCCTAATGAATAAATACTTGAGTCGTAGAGTTATGTTGTGATGCCATGTTGTATTTACACATATCGAGCAGATTGTGTGTATGATTGAAATGCTTGGTATGTGTGGGATCCGACAACCTAGTTGTTTATCCTTGGTAGCCTCTCTTATGGGGAAATGTAGTCTTGTGCTTCCATGAGCCATAGTAGTCCGCTACAGCCCGGTTCACCGGAGTCCTGCTAGCCCAGCACTACTGCTCCGGAACACTTGACTGGCCGGCATGTGATTCACTTCGTTCATGTGTCTGTCCCTTTGGGGAAATGTCACGCGGTGACATCCGGAGTCCTGCCTAGCCTGCTACAGCCCGGGTTCCCGGAGTCCTGTTAGCCCAGTGCTACAGCCCGGATTCGCACGCTGCTGACCGACATGCTCGATGTTGCTTCATGTATGCATGTCCCTATAAGTTAGTGCCACTTTGGGTTCATGACTAGTCATGTCGGCCCGGGTTCTCTGTCATATGGATGCTAGCGACACTATCATATACGTGAGCCAAAAGGCGCAAACGGTCCCGGGCCATGGTAAGGCGACACCCATGGGAATACCGTGTGTGAGGCCGCAAAGTGATATGAGGTGTTACCGGCTAGATCGATGTGACTTGGAATCGGGGTCCTGACAGGGGTCATACGTACGACCTCCGTCAGACCCTGGACAGTAGAGCAGGACATACAAAATTGATATAGGGATCACGAGGACGTGCCTCGAGGCACGACGACGGCTACCTATTCGGACGTGACAAACCTAATCACGCCCGGGTCGAATGCCGCAGACTGACTCCATCAGAGCTATGCCGCGATGCGGCCCGATATAGAGGCGCCGCACACCCTCTCTGCTTCACAGATGAAGTACTGGATCATGAATTCCCCGAGGGGTTTAAGCCCGTCAATATTGAATCATACGACAGCACAACCGATCCTGAAGTATGGATCGAGGATTTTATTCTCCATATCCATACGGCTTGAGGAGATGACCTCCACGCCATTAAATACCTCCCACTAAAGCTCAAAGGGCCAGCTCGGCACTGGCTTAATAGCCTGCCTAAAAATTATATCTACAGCTGGGAGGACTTGGAAGAAGCCTTCTTGAACAACTTCCAAGTTACCTATGTCCGGCCACCAGACGCCGACGACTTAAGCCACATAGTTCAACAACCTGGAGAATCAGCCAGAAAATTCTGGACTAGGTTCCTAACCAAAAAGAACCAGATCATTGACTGTCCAGATGCTGAGGCCCTAGCAGCCTTCAAACACAGCATCCGGAACGAATGGCTGGCTCGCCACCTCGGCCAAGAAAAGCCGAGGTCCATGGCATCCCTCACGGCATTCATCACCCGCTTTTGTGCGGGAGAGGATAGTTGGCTGGCTCGCAGTACAAACACAGCCAACGAAACGGGCCACTTTGAGCCCACAAACAGCACCGGCAAGCTCCGACGCAGCAGACATAAACACCGAAGCAATGGCGATAACACCGATGACACTGCAGTTCACGCCAGATTCAGTGGCTCCAAGTCCGGCTAGCGAAAGAAGCCCTATAAAAGGAGCAGCGGAGGACCATCCAGCCTGGACCGCATACTCGATCGTCCTTGCCATATACATGGCACCCCAGACAAACCGGCCAACCATACTAACAGAGATTGCCGGATCTTTAAACAAGCCAGCAAGGTTAATAGCAAAAACAAGGAAGGGGAATCACAGAGCGAGGGCGATGACGAGGGGCCCCGGCAGCCGAACACTGGGGGCAAAACAAATTTCCCCCTCAAGTCAAAACGGTGAACATGATATACGCTACACACATTCCTAAGAGGGAGTGCAAGCGCACACTCAGGGACGTCTATGCGGTAGAGCCAGTCGCCTCGAAATTCAATCCGTGGTCATCATTCCCGATCACCTTCGACCGCCGAGACCATCTAACTAGCATCTGGCATGGTGGTTCAGCCGCACTGGTCCTCGACCCAATCATCGATGGATTTCACCTGCCACGAGTCCTAATGGACGGTGGTAGCAGCCTCAACCTGCTCTATCAAGATACAGTACGTAAAATGAGCATTGACCCCTCACGAGTCAATCCCACAAAGACTACCTTTAAAGGAGTCATACCAGGCGTAGAGGCCCGTTGTACGGGCTCAATAACGCTGGAGGTAGTATTTGGTTCCCTGGATAACTTCCGAAGCAAATAACTAATCTTCGGTATCTTCCCATTTCGCAGCGGCTATCACGCACTGCTCGGACGAACCGCATTCGCTAGATTCAACGCAGTGCCACATTACGCTTATCTCAAGCTCAAGATGCCCGGTCCACGTGGCGTCATTATAGTAAATGGAAACACGGAACGCTCCCTCCGTACAGAGGAGCACACCGCCGCCCTAGCAGCAGAAGTACAGAGTAGCCTTCTCAAGCAGCACTATAATCCGGCTGCCGAGCCCCTGGACATCATTAAGAGGGTCCGGACTACACTGCAACAGGACAGCTCAGCTCGTCACGAGCCGAATTAGCAATTTGGCATCCGTCCTAGCCCCGAGGAGGCAATGGCATTAATACCGCGCGTACATAAACTATGCACTCAAAACCCCATGGGTATTGACGGAGGCATAACTCGTTCGCGATCCACAGTACGGCTAAACCGACCCTGGGATTCGCACGCTTTTTCTTTTTCTTTTTATTATGGGTTACTTCTCTTTTCTAGGTCTATACAGACGACCCGCTTGCAGAACACACCAAGGAGGCAAGGAGCTCTGGCGTACAAGGGAATCCCCAGGTGTTTTCTACTAAATGATTACCATGCTTGTTTTACATACCCACACTCATCTCGCCCTTGGTTACGGCATGTTAAATAGCATTACTTGCTTATCGCATCACTTGTACAAAGTACGCCTCGACGTACTAATTACATCACACTGGTGAGTAAATAATGACGTCAGCTCATTACTAATTTTTTTCTCGTTTCCTCACCTTAATATTTATTACTCGGTACACACGTACACCATGGTACGTATTACTACTCTAGGGGCTTCATTACGCCCCACATCACGGCAATAAAAAGTCCGAACACTTTTATAGTATAGTTCGGCACCCCGAACTTATAGCATTATATGCATCGGCTCCAAATCATGTCTTTGGTCAATAGTTGGGTTGCCCGGCTCATGTGCTTGTTACCCTACGTTCCGCTCTATCGGCTAGGGTAGTAAAGGGAGAACTACTGCGATTGTGCCCTGGCCTTGACCGGATGAGCACCTCAATAGAGAAAGCCGAAAACTGACTGTCATGATGCGGCGAGAGCCGGTCGGCTGTTCGAGAGGTTCCAAATCGTTGGAGATTTTTTTCCGCGTCTTGCGAAGTATCGGTTCTTCCGATTAGGCGTGTATAACGCCCCTGGTTCGGCCTTCCGAACACCAGGGGCTTCGCCCACTTTCCTAATTGCCAAACTCCTATGGCTAAGTGAGGGCAGTAAAGGCCGCATAGTCCGATTGCCTTGTTCGTCGCGCTAAACACCTCCTTTAAGGACCAGAATGTGGAGTAAAGAGTGTTTAGATTTATCCCGAACACCCCCGTACTATCTACATGGGGGCAGAAGCCGACGACTAGTCAACCCTCAGATTTCATAAACGGCCGCACAGGACGTAAAATTTAAATCGCAAGCATTATAACATCATTTTTCCATATAACAGGACAGGATAATACAAATGTTCTCATGGTAATATGACATCCTTCGAACATTGCTCCGCCACAAGGCGGGACCCCTCCAGGACACCATCAAAATAGAGCTCGGGTCGACGATGCTCCTTGCCCTCCGGCGGACCCTCGGTCATCAGCTTCTTGGCATCCAGCTTTGCCCAATGCGTCTTGACGCTGGCAAAGGCCATACGCGCTCCTTCAATACAGACCGACTGCTTCACGGCTTCGATCTGCGGACAAGCACTTACAAGCCGCTTAACAAGACCGAAGTAGTTGCTAGGTACAGGCTCGGCAGGCCACAGCCGGACTATCAAGTCCTTCATGGCTAGCTCTGCCGACCTGTGCAGCTCGACCGACTGCTTTAGATGGTCGCTGAAGGGTACCGGATGTTCAGGTCCAAGATATTGGGACCAGAACCGCTTCTCCGTGTACATCCCTTCTTCGGCTCTAGAATACTCGGCAGCATCGGATACGCTGTGCGGCAGATCCGGAAACGCCCCTGGAAAACCCACATTCGGATAAGTACAAGGAACGTTTCTTTATATACTTGCCTGGCACGGTGAAAGACTTACCCGTTGTAATCTCCTTGGCCACCTGAATTTCCAGGAGGGCGTTCTGGGCTTCGGCTCCTGCATCCTATGCGCTCTAGCGGACCTTCGCCAGTTCGGACTCTTGCACCTTACAATCACGCTCCAAGGACTCAAATCTCTCGATCGCGCCCTGGAGCTGTTGTTGCGCCTCGCCCACCTGGGCCTCGCGCTACTCGCACGCGGCGCGCTCCTTGGCTGCTTTGTCCTCTGCCTCGGCTAACTCCTTTTTAGGGCAGCCACCTCGGTCGTGGCCCCTAACAAAGTTCATGACATTTTAGTCAGCTTGAACAATTTACACTTCAATATACACGCAGGTTACTGCATACCTTCGCTATCCTGCAACTGCTTCTTCACGCGGCCGAGCTCTTCCTCGGCCCGCTCCAGTTTCTGCTTCAGTCCAGAGACCTCCGTAGTTTGAGCGATAGCAGCCCGCAACGAGGCCTGCTCATTCACATAGACATTTTATGTTAGACTCCTACGAAAATTAATTTTGATCCTCTATTTAACTTCTCTTTCCGGACATCGAACAAAGCATCAGGGGCTACTGTCTACGCAGTGATATTCTTCTTACAATTATGTGCTCACCTTAAAGCCTGCTAGAAGGCTAACACAAGCTTCGGTCAGCCCGTTTTTGACGGATCGAACCTTTTCAACCACCGTACCCATATGGGCACGGTGCTCATCCACGATGGAGGCGCCTTGCAGCGCTTCCAGTAGATGATCCGGCGCCTCTGGTTGGATAGAGGACACTGGTAGCACGCTCCCTCCTTTCGGGAAGGGCCGTTTGCCGGATTCCGGAGCTGTGTAGGTCTCCGGAATAGAATTCGGCTGAGGGTCGACTAGAATTCGGCTGAGGGTCTCCGTAGGGGCTTTTTGCCCCATGTATCCGGCGCTCCGGGAGTCATCCTAGGGCGCCGCCCTGACGATCTCCGGAGTCTTCCCCCAGTCCAAGGAGGCCCTTCAAGACGCCTCCTCGTCGTCACCCTTGGCCGAGGGGGAGTAAGCGGGCAGTGGCGACATGTTGGCCCTCTCCTTTGGGTCCAGCGACCCTTCCGCTGAAGATAGCGGAGAGCTGTTGTGACAGCCTGGTTTTTGCCCTCCTTTATTTGCCTGATTTTCATTTGGATTGTTTTTAAATTTTGAGTTTTTGAATCTTTTCATATGGACTTAAACACTTGGGTACCCCTTGGCTTTCACCCAAGTGCCTCATTTCACTCTCTAATCATCATTCCCTCTCTGGTTCACCCCAAAATAATGTTTGGAATATTTTTCTTTAATGAAAAATACTCATTTTCCTCTTTAAAACCCTAGCTAGCTCAATGTGCTCCAAAGCAACCCCAATTTTTCTTGCCCACAAAAATCTGACAAAATTCACAAATATTATTTGAACCCTAGGGCGCCTTCCTGAGCAAAAATATTGCATAACTTTTTGGAATATTTTTGCTACAGAAAATATTTTCTGTTCTGGACAAAAATGGTGGTTTCTACAACAACTACCATTTTACTTCCTCCAATGAGGCTGATCTTTCTTGTGCATCATTACCTTAGTAGATGATTGCTAGCCTCCAAAGAACAGCCCCCAACTCCCAGCCATTTGACCTCAGTAACCTCTCAAAGTTACTGATCAGAAACTTACTTGGCTTGTGAAATCTTTTCTACTGCGTCTGGATCCAAACCAAAGTGTGGTAATCTTCAAAACTACCACGAGCAACAAGCCAGACATGAAATTTGGACGTAGGTCGGCCTGAGGGCAAAGTTCACGCGGTGACCACGCGTGTACACGATGCCAGCCTGTGTGTCGACGCGCTCTGAGTGCCGCCGAGCGCTCTGTTTCGCGCGTGCTCGCTTCCCTGACTGCCAAAGCATGCCAAACCTCGCCACCATCCTCGTCCTAACCCCCTTAAATCTCCCCTGGCACTCGCCGATGCCGGAGCTCGCCGCAGCGAGCACGGGCGCGGTCCGGCCAACGCAATAGTGCGCTCTGCACTGTGCTCGTCGCCTTCCTCTCGATCATGTGCGCGTCCCTGTTCGCCCATAGTCCCCTGCGTGAGCTGCGTCGCCTTCTCCCCCTCTCACTGACGCTGCTCGTCGCCGGACACCGTGTCCAGATGTCCACGGGCGGAGCCCGAACCCCCACCCCACCTCGGTGCTCGCCTATAAATGGAGCCCTCCCCAGCCTCCTCGAGCATCATCCTCCACTCCCACACACTCCACAACCTTGTAGGAAACCGTAGACCGGCCGGGCAGGCCGTGGGCCGCCGTCCCCGAGCTCGAGCTCGCCGGCGATCCCCTCGGGTCGTCGCGGTAGCTCCAGCCCCTCCCTGGCCTGGGCGACCCTTCCAGAGCCTCCGCCATTCTTCGGTGAAGCAGTTCCGTCCACTTGGAGCCCCTGGAGTTGCCTCTGTTCGCCGTCGTCTTTGTCTCCGGCGACCACCGCTCTCTGTCTCCTCTAGAGAGGACGATTCCGATGCCGTCCGACCACCCCTAGCTACTCTACGGATACGGGCAGGTGTGCCTCCGTCTCCTCTCTCGATCCCTCCCTCTCTTTTTGGCCAAGGAGCCCTTTCCGCCGGCGTGAGCTCCGGCGATGCCTCACCACTCTCTGTTCCCCTCTCCCCCTCAACCTCACCTAACTAGCGGGGCCCGCTAGTCAGCCACTCAGTACGCGCGCGAAGCGGTACGAGTGGTGGCGCCCCGAGGCTTTACGCCTTCGACGTCACCCCCCCTAGTTTTATTTATTTAAATTAAAAAATATATGTATATATATATTCCAGAGAGCTTCAAACAGCTTTAACTCTTCAACCATAATTCCAAATGAATTGATTCGTTTTGCATTGTGTTCTTTGCAAAGAAATCTAGCAGCTCGCCAAAAATGAGATTTTTCTGTGCTGTCTAGATTTTCTGGTGATTTTCAGAAGGGTTCTTGATATTTTCTTCTTGTGTTTAAAATTATTTTCAGAGGGTGAGGCTTTTCTTGAGGATCACCAGAAGGCTTGTGAATCTCATCTGCACTAAGGCAAGCCACAACAACATTTTCATGGTGCCATTTCAATATTTATGATTTTCTTACTTGAATGAAAGATTTAATCCATGCATTTAAATAACTATTATGTTATTTATATTCTGTTAAGATCTTGTTTTAGTTAATATGCTTGATTTACAAAATGTTTGAAACTAACTTAGTTGGTAAAGAAACTAGGATTCATTTGTGGTGATGAAAGAATAATATTGTTATGCATATGAGTAATTACTTGAAGTTATTTTCTTGCATGAGTAAAATAATAAAATTTGCTAGAAAATATTCTGTTTAAAGTGAGGTTTAGCCTAACCATAAAAGTGGCATGAGTTGTTGATGTTTATGCTTAGTGTGAATATAGTTGACTCGGTCATTTCCGTTAATATGTCATGCATATGTAGTGTTGCATTTGCATGGCATGCGATGACACCGGTCATTTTTACTTTAAGTTGAACCTGAATATAACTCAACATGAATATATCGTTGGTCGGGTCATGGTGCCACTGAATCAATTTTTTCCCAGTGCAACCACATTTGCCTTTATGGGAAGGCCTTGATTCGGTCCATTGTCATGCCTCTGGTCGGTGCCTCCAACTAGGGAAGGTTATGGGCATGCTTACCCAGGTCTGGTAAGCGGACATAACCTTGTGTGCCCGTTGTTGAGATTATGGTACCGGGTCCCCTTGTGGGATCGTTTTAGCCATGACAATGGTTGTTGTGTCTTTGGTAGACACGCGGCCACTCGGGACTAGCCCGATGGGGAGTGAGTCGGAGTGGCCGGGAGATTGTCATGGAAATGGAGGGGTTTCGTCGGAATGCTGTTGGTCCACCCGAATGGGAGTGCGAGGCCATGGGTTCTTTGGTGTGGGTACAGTGTGCTACCTCTGCAGAGTGTAATAATCTATCGATAGAAGACATGGTCTCTAGGCTGGCAATGCATGGTAAACCAATCGTTATGAGCCAGGGTGCCACAATGCTTGGTAGCAGATCCGCGCTGACTATAGGCCACGCTAGACTTCGACGTGTTAACTGGATGTTAGATACGAGTTTAAGTTGAGTGCCGGTAGCATTTGTAGCTGGTTGTTGCATTGCATGCACTTGTTTTATTTTTATGATAACCTACTAATGGTTGTGAGTGTAGATGGCTCCGGTGCCATATCCGTGCAAGTTGCAGCTGATGCCGTACACGTCACCGCACCTCCTTCGCAATGTGTGGCATCGGCTATATCCTCTCGGTGACGATCCAGTCTATCGTGTGTACCGGGAGCGTCTAGCTGACTCGGTGTATGAGTATCACGCAGTGGTTAATCTGCGCACCAGTTCCGATTCCAGCACTTACACTCGTACCTCTCGGAGCGGTTACGCTTCTACCATTTCTCAGGCTGTCCAATTTGCTGCATTCGAGGTCCTTGTCGAGCTTCATTATAACGAGGTCCGGATGCAGAACCACCGAGGTTTCTACTACTATCCTTCTCTGCACGACAATGGTCGTGTCCATTTTCCTATCATTGATCCGGAGTCTGATAGTGTTGCTAGCCATCTTGCTCGTTATATCACCGCTAGCTATCTTATGATCCACGAGCTGGCTCGAGAGCTGACTCATTTCCGTACTACTTTAGCCTCTGCTTTAGTCTCTACTAGATCTGCCACTACTCCATCCTCCCTGGGATTTGCTCCTTATATTCCAGCCAGTTCTAGTTCCACAGTTTCACCGGTTACTCCCCCAAGTAGCTCGGTCACCTCGACGGTGAACCCTTTCGGTGCCCCTGCTGAGTGGGTTACACTTCTCTCTACTCCTATAGCCCCGATGCTTCACCCTACACCTGCCCTTGAGGGAGAGCCCTCTAGGCAGCGTCGTCGTGTTACCTTTAACCCGGAGGTCTCAGTTAACCTCGTCAGTTTAGGATATGAGTCTGCTTCAAGAGAGGACCCCGCAGCACCCGCAGAGCATTAGAGCCTCTGAGTATCCGCGGTTGTCGGGATGATGTCTGGATGTAGTAGTACGAGTCATGATGTTTCGTTTCCTGTATGAGAGCAGTTCAACCTGGCATGTTGGTTATCTTTCATGTATGAGTCTATGTATAATTATGTTGGAACTCTATTTTATTCGCCGTGTTTTCTTCGTCATTTCGGTTTTTCTCGGGCTTTTGTTGCTAGATTTTCCCCAATTTATTTTGAATGTTTCTCATCTCGGTTGCGTTGCCTTGGGAAAAATCATAATAGGATGCCGCGGGGAGGCGGCAGTAGCAACGTTCGTGAGGGTACCCCTGTTCGTCGTTCCGCACGACAGGCAGGACACTCCCCCGAGCCGTACGTTCCACCACCGCCAAATCCGCCCTCCACCGAGCAAATTCTGTGTATGTTTGAGGAAAGATGGAACAATGATCTAATTGAAATATTAAGAAGTGTGCAAGCTATGGTTGGACAGAATGGAAATCAGAACGGTCATTACTCCAAGATGTCAGATTTTCAGAGGACCAAGCCCCCCAGTTTCAGTCAGGTTGTTGATCCCTTGGATGCAGACGATTGGTTGCGTACCATTGAGAAAAAGCTTGAGATTACTGGTACTGAATAAAATGATAAAGTTCCATTTGCAACTCATTATCTTGAAGGCGCTACTGCCATATGGTGGGAAAATGCAAAAGCCATGTGGCCTGCTGATGAAGAAATCACCTGGTCAAAATTCAAGGATCAGTTCCGGAAATATCATATCCCTACTGGAATTATGAAGACTAAGCAGCGATAATTCCTCGCACTCATCCAAGGAAATCAGTCTGTGGGTGAATATTTGCAAAAATTCAATCATCTGGCCCGTTACTCCCTTCATGACGTGGCCACCGAAGAAAGAAAGATTGACAGATTTCTTGGTGGATTAAACCCGCAACTCTGGTGTACTCTCAGCATGTTTGATTTCCCGGATTTCCAAACTCTGGTGAGCAAAGCTTTCATTGCTGAAAGGGAGCACAAGCTTGTATCAGATAATAGGCCTGTTAACAACAACCACAAGCGCAAGTTTGAGCCAAAGAAGGATGGACAACCAGTGCAAAAGGCTCGTACCTGGCAGCAGACTCAAGTGGAATACAAGCCCAATTGGCAACAGAATGTTAACAAGACCACCACTCAAGTCAAGAATGTCGTGACCAACCCGGTGCACGAGGAGCGCCAGCGCAACAATTCTTGCTTCAATTGTGGGCAAAACAGACATTATGCCACATAGTGCCCCAAGAACAGCAAGGCGAATGCCCTATTCAGGCCACAAGTCAACTTTATGGAGTCATGCCCGAACCAGCAAAACTTTATTGGGCACGTGCATCACCTCTCCACCAATGAAGCCCAAGAGAACCCCGAAGTCGTCATTGGTATGTTTTCTGTTAATAGCATACCTGCAGTAATTTTATTTGACTCTGGGGCTTCCCACTCTTTTATTTCTCAGAGTTTTGTTGCCCAAAACAAATTTACTTGTTCGCTTTTGGGCAAAAATATGCTGGTACAAACCCCGGGATCCTTAATCAAGAGCAATCTGGTCTGCCGTAATCTGGAAATCAATATCAACGGAGTCGGTTTTCCAACTTCTTTGATAATTATTGAGTCCGCCAAGTTGGATGTTATATTGGGTATGAATTGGTTGACCCAATATCAAGTTTGCATAAACTGCGCGACCCGAGAAGTCACTTTGACTAGTCAGAATGGGCAGACTACAAAATTCTATGCTCGCAAAAGTATACCCAAGAAAGAAATGGTCTTCACCGCGGTGACTGGTGAATTGGAATTAATTCCTATGGTCAGCGAGTATCCTGATGTATTTCCAGAAGAACTGCCAGGCATGCCACCAGATCGAGAGCTTGAGTTTGCAATAGATCTTGTGCCCGGAACCGCACCGTTACACAAGAAGTATTACTGGATGCCCTCATCAGAATTAGTGGAGCTAAAGAAACAGCTTGATGAACTGCTCCAGAAAGGATATATCCGTCCTAGCTCTTCACCATGGGGATCACCTACTATTTTTGTGGACAAAAAGGATGGCAGCCTCCGCATGTGTGTGGATTACCGTCAGCTGAATGAGGTCACCATCAAAAATAAATATCCGCTGCCAAGGATTGATGATCTGTTTGATCAGCTCAGTGGGGCCAAGGTATTCTCTAAGATTGATTTACGGACGGGATATCATCAGCTCAAGATTAAAAAGGAAGATATTCCTAAGACCGCATTCACTACTCGGTACGGCCTTTATGAATATACAGTTATGTCCTTTGGTCTCACCAATGCCCCTACCTTTTTCATGCATATGATGAACAAAGTATTCATGGAATTCCTCGATAAGTTCATGGTAGTCTTCATCGATGACATACTCATTTACTCCAAGAGTGAAGAATGTCACAAGGATCACCTCCGAGCAGTGCTACAACGACTCCGTGACCATCAGCTATACACCAAATTTAGTAAATGCGAGTTTTGGCTCAAGCAAGTTGGGTTTCTCGGACATGTACTATCCGCCGAAGGTATAGCCGTGGACCCGAGCAAAGTAAAGGATGTGCTTGATTGGTTGCCACCCACGACCGTAACACAGGTCCGGAGTTTCCTTGGATTAGCCGAATATTATCGTTATTTCATTGAAGGATTTTCCAAGATTGCTAAACCCATGACGGAGCTGCTCAAAAAGGATAAGAAGTTTGAATGGACTAAGGACTGTGAGAAAAGTTTCAATGAGCTAAAGATACGGCTGATGACCGCACCTGTATTGATTCTTCCAGATATCTACCGCAGTTTTGATGTGTACTGTGACGCCTCCAGACAAGGACTTGGATGCATACTTATGCAAGACGGCAAGGTAGTAGCATATGCATCGCGACAACTACGACCCCACAAGGGAAATTATCCTACTCATGATTTGGAATTGGCCGTGGTGGTTCATGCTCTAAAAATTTCGAGGCACTACCTCATCGGGAAGAGGTGCCAAATTTTTCCAGATCACAAAAGTCTCAAGTATATATTTAATCAGCCGGATTTAAATCTCCGTCAGCGAAGATGGCTTGAGTTGGTCAAGGATTATGATCTTGGAATAAATTACCCCCGGGTAAGGCCAACGTGGTTGCCGATGCACTCAGTCGAAAGCTTGTCAGCCTAAATGTCATATTGAAATCCTTGGCTCCCGAACTTCAAGAGGAGATCGCTCAACTCAACCTGGTCATAATCGACGCTGGCCTCGTTAATATTTTGGAAGTTACCCCCACACTTGAGGAAGAAATCCACAAGGCCCAGCCAGCTGACATCGATCTACAGAAACGTGTCAAGAGCACGATGGCAGGACAGACTCCAGATTTCTCAAAGGATAAATTCGGTACCCTCCGGTCCCGTGGAAGGATTTGTGTACCCAATCAGTCGGACTTAAAGAAGAAAATCCTATCGGAAGCACATGAATCCTCATATTCTATTCACCCTAGAGGTATGAAAATGTATGAAGACCTTCGACAAATATTCTGGTGGGATGGAATGAAGAAAGACATTGCCTATTGAGGGAGTCCTGGATTAGGGGGTATCCAGAAAGCCGGACTATTGAAGCGTGAAGATACAAGACTCAAGACTTCGGCCCGTGTCCGGATGGGACTCTCCTTTGCATGGAAGGCAAGCTTGGCGATCCGGATATTGTGTTTCTTTTCTTGTAACCGACTCCATGTAAACCCTAGCCCTCTCCGGTGTCTATATAAACCGGAGAGGTTGGTCCTTAGAAGGCCGATCACAATTACAATCATACCATCATAGGCTAGCTCTTAGGGTTTAGCCTCTACGATCTCGTGGTAGATCTACTCTTGTACTACCCATATCATCAATATTAATCAAGCGGAAGTAGGGTTTTACCTCCATCAAGAGGGCCCGAACACAGGTAAACATCTGTGTCCCTTGCTTCCTGTTACCATCAGCCTTGACGCACAGATCGGGACCCCCTACCCAAGATCCGCTGGTTTTGACACCGACATTGGTGCTTTCATTGAGAGTTCCTCCGTGTCGTCGCTGTCAGGCTCGATGTCTCCTTAAATCATCATCAACGACACTGTCCAGGCAGACTTTCCTCCCTGCAGATCTTCGTGTTCGGCGGCCGCCGCTGCGGGCCAACTCGCTTAGCCATCTGGAGCAGATTCAGCGGCTACGCCTCGCCACGATCAGGTTCGGGAACCTGAACGACACGGCGGACATCCGCGGAGACTTGATCTTCGATGGATTGGGGCCTATGCCAGGAGCACCGGACAGTCACGACGAGCACGGCTTAGACCTGCCGTCGGACGAAGCTCGGGGTATCACCCCCGTAGTATCCCCAGACCTAGATCCGGAGCAGGCTGCGCTGCCTAAGGACAGAGGGATGGACCCCGCCCCACAGGTCGCACACTCATCGGCCATGGAGCCGAACACGGGTCTTACCTCTGCGGTGGCCTGTGACTCTGAACCCCTGGATTCGTATCCGGACGTTGGTTCCAGTCCGCGCACTCCCGAGCCTGTCGGGCCAGGATGGGCTCCGGTAATGGAGTTCACCGCTGCGGATATCTTCCAGCACTCGCCCTTTGGTGACATGCTGGACTCACTAAAGTCTCTCTCTTTGTCAGGAGGCTCTTTGCGAACTATATCCGGCTAGAGTGGGAGGCAAAGCGGCGAAGGAATTCGTTGCCCACCCACCACCCACTTCATTGCCACGGTCGATGATTTAACCGAGGTCTTGAACTTCGACTCGATGATATCGACGGTATGGGCGGACGATGCAGAGAAGAACATGAACCACCGCTCCATCGGGCGGTGGACAGCCACCTCTTCTTATGATATATATATATGGTGGACACTCCGAAGGAAACAAATGGCGATGAGGCAACGGAGGATAAAACCTCAGGGAAAAAGGCAAAGAATGGGCGTCGTCGGCGCCACTCCAAGCCCCGCCATAGAAATACCAGCCCAGGAGACGAAAACAATCCGAATGGTGCCGAAGAATAATACAACCCTGATCAGCCCGCCTTCGAGTAGGCCGAATAGGAGGATGAGCAGGTCAGCCTGTAAGAACAAAGCGACGGATTTAATACCCGGAGGAGGACAACTACATGCCCCCTCCGAAGACGAGATTAGCCTCGACGACGACGAGTTCGGCGTGCCTGAGGATCCCGTAGAGCAGGAGCGCTTCAAGCGTCGGCTTATAGCCACTGGGAGGAGCCTAAAAAGGAAGCAGCAGAAACTCCAAGCTGATCAAGACCTGCTCACAGACAGATGGACTGAAGTCCTGGCAGCCGAGGAATATGGACTCGAGCACCATACGGCTGACTGGCTACCTCGTGGCCGGGATAAAACGGCATACCAGTCCGCATAGCTACCAACACCCCCACGCCAACACACTACGGCCCGGGGCAACAAAACAGGACAGCCAAGATCGATCTACGGATCGCGGGGGCGCGCCTCGGCACGCGACGATGGCTGTCATGCTGGACACACCTTCAACAAGTCCGGCCGGGCCGAATATAGCCACCCAGAGCAATTCGACCTGCGTATCCACATAGCTCCCAAGATCGAGGCGCCGCACCCCTCTCGCTTCACCGGCGAAGTAATGGATCTTGAATTCCCGTAAGGGTTCAAACCCGTAAACATCGAATCATACGATGGCACAACAGACCCATGCATATAGATCAAAGATTTTCTTCTCCACATTCACATGGCCCGCGGAGACGATCTACACGCAATCAAATATCTTCCCCTTAAGCTCAAAGGACCAGCCCGACACTGGCTAAACAGCCTGCCAGCAAATTCCATTGGCAGTTGGGAAAACCTGGAAGACGCATTCCTCGGCAACTTCCAGGGCACATATGTGTGACCACCTGACACCGATGACTTGAGCCACATTACTCAACAGCCCGGAGAGTCAGCCAAGAAATTCTTGACTCGGTTCCTAACTAAAAAGAACCAAACAGTTGACTGTCCAGACGCCGAAGCCCTGGCGGTTTTTAAGCATAATATCCGTGAAGAGTGGCTCGCTCGACACCTCGGCCAGGAAAAACCCAAGTCCATGGCAGCTCTCACAACACTAATGACCCGCTTTTGCGCAGGCGAGGACAGTTGGTTGGCTCGCAGCAGCACTACACCACATTCTGGCAATTCGGATGACCGCGACAATAACGGCAAGCCACGGCGTAACAGACATAAGCGACGAAACAACGGCGACATCACTGAAGACACGGCAGTCAATGCCGGATTCAGCGGATCCAAGCCCGGTTAGCGGAAGAAGCCGTTCAAAAGAAATAATCAGGGACCGTCCAGTCTGGACCGCATCTTTGGGCGCTTCGTGCCAAATTCATGGCACCGGACAAGTTACCAACCACAGCAATAGAGATTGCTGGGTATTCAAACAGGCCGGCAAGATAAACGCCGAAGACAAGGACAAGGGGCTACACAGCAACGATGACGAGGAGCCCCGACGTCCGAACACGGGGGGACAGAAGAAATTTCCCCCCAGGTGAAAACGGTCAACATGATCTACGCCACGCACATCCCCAAGTAGGAACGGAAGCGGGCACTAAGGAACGTCTATGCGATGGAGCCAGTCGCCCCCAAATTCAACCCATGGTCAGCTTGTCCGATCACCTTTGATCGTAGGGATCATCCTACTAGCATCCGTCATGGCGGCTCAGCTGCATTGGTCTTAGACCCAATCATCAACAGATTCCACCTCACGCGAGTCCTTATGGACGGCGGCAGCAGCCTGAACCTGCTTTATCAGGACACAGTGCGCAAAATGGGCATTGACCCTTCAAGGATCAAGCCCACTAAAACCACCTTTAAGGGTGTAATTCCTGGAGTAGAGGCCCGCTGTACGGGCTCTATAACACTGGAAGTGGTCTTCGGATCCCCGGACAACTTCCGGAGCGAAGAGTTAATCTTCGACATCGTCCCTTTCCGCAGTGGTTACCACGCACTGCTCGGACGAACCGCATTTGCTAGATTCAATGCGGTACCACATTATGCATACCTCAAGCTCAAGATGCCAGGACCGCGCGGGGTCATCACTGTCAACGGAAATATGGACCGCTCCCTTCGAACAGAAGAGCATACAGCAGCCCTCGTGGCAGAAGTACAATGCGGCCTACTCTGACAAACCAATCCGGCGACAACTTCGAGCATAGTCAAGCGAGTCCGGAGCACCCCGCAACAGGATCATCAGGAACGCCAAGAGCGTGATTAGCAGTCCGGCCTATGCTCAAGCCCCTCCAAAGCAACATTCGCGCCACGTGCACACAATTACGCACTCAAAATACCATGGGCATAGGCGGAGGCGCATCAACGACTCAGTCAATAGTGCGGGTAACCGCCAAATACCTTCATATTCTTTCCCTCTTACCTTTTCAGGACACCGCGTTGGGGCAGCATCCTCAAAAGAGCCGAATTGCCGGACTTATAGGGGAGAGACATCCAAGGAGGCAACAAACGTTGTACGAAGGAAATACCAGTGGAATCTATTTACGATCATTATACCTGCTTTATCTATCTGAACACAGCCTGCCCCTGGATAGGACATGTTAAATAGTCCTATTTTATCTCTGCTTAACGCATCCATTGTAAACGTACACTTAAGTGTATTTCTCGTCAATGGGAGATTATATATAGCGTCAGCTTATTATTCTTATTTGAGCATTTTTGCTCTTATAACTGTTCATTTGATATTGCATCTGTACACCTTGGTGCGGTTAGTTTGCTAGGGGCTTCTCATGGTGCCCTGTAATATGGCAAATAAAGTCCAAACACTTTCAACAGTGCGGCACCCCGAACTTATAGCACTATATGCATCAGCTCCAAATCATGTCTTGGGTCTACAGTTGGGATAGCCCGGCTCCCTTGTTTTAGTGCCTTGCGTTCCGTTATATCGGCTAAGGTAGCACAGGGAGAACTACTGCGATTGTGTCCCGGTTATTCCGGACGAGCACCTCAGTAGAGAAAGCCGAAAACTGGCGGCATGATGTGGCGAGAGCTGGTCATTGTTAGAGAGGTTTTAAAATCCTTAAAGATTTTCCGCTTTAGGCGATAAATAAACCGTCCGATCTAGGCGTGTATAGCGCCCCGATTCGGCCTTCCCGATTCTAGGGGCTTCGCCGAAATTTAAAATTGTAGACTTATATGGCTAAGTGAAAGTTATAAAGCCGCATAGTCTGATTTCCTTGTTCCCTGCGCCGAACACCTCCTTAAGGGACCAAACATTTGGATAAAGAGTGTCCGGGTTTTCCACGAACACCCCAGTACTAGTTACATGGGGGAGGAAGCCGACGACTGGCCTACTTTCAGAATTTTATAAACAGCCACACAGAAGGTAATATTTTAAATAACAAAAGCGCTACATAGCGCAAGTAACTTCGTCTTTAATTACAAACATGACATAAGTGAATTCATTCCAAAATGGCGTCCTTGGTACACTCATCGGCGACGAGACGAGCACCCTTCATCACGCCATTGTAGTACATTTCGGGATGGCGATGCGCTTGCCCTTCGGCGGCCCGTCCTTGACCATCTTCTCCGCATCCAGCTTGCCCAATGCACCTTGACACGGGCAAAGGCTCGGCGAGCACCTTCGATGCAAACGGATCGCTTGATCACTTCAAGCCGCGGGCAGGCATCCACCATCCGCTTGATCAGGCCAAAGTAGCTCGGGCAGGAGCTCACCAGCCACATCCCCGACTATGAAGTCCTTCATAGCCAGCCGCCGCCCTGTGGAGTTCGATCAACTGCTTCAGTTGATCGCTCAGAGGCATCGGATGATCGGCCCCAGCATACTGGGACCAGAACAGCTTCTCCGTTGAGCTCCCCTCCTGGGCACGGTAGAACTCCGCAGCATCTAAGACGCTGCGTGGCAGATCTGCAAATGCCCCTGGAGAGCTCCGAATTCGAGTAAGTAAAAGAAACGCCTCCTCCACATGTTTGCTTTGCATAAAGAATTTCTTACCCGCTGCTATCTTTTTGGCCTCCTGGATCTCCTGCTTGTGCTTTCTCGGCTTGACCTTGGCATCTTTCAAATTTACAAGGGCCTTCATAGCTCGGCCTCCTTCATCTTCGCATCATGCTCCACGGACTCACACTTCTTGCCGAGGTCACTGAGCTCTTGTTGTACCTCGCCCACTCTAGCACTTTGCTTTTCGCGCTCCTTGCATTCCAAGGCCGCTTTGTTTTTGGCCTCGGACAGTGCTTTCTTCAGGGACGCCACTTCCGCGGTGGCCCCTGTTACACAGTCACGATGCTTTGGTGTTAGACTGACCAATTTTGCCTATCTTTAAATACATACGAACGGGGAATCGCTTACCTTTATTCTCCTCGAGCTGCCTCTTCGTGAGGCCGAGCTCTCCCTGCGCCTGCTCCAGATCCCGCTTCAGTTCGGCAACTTCGGCAGTACGGGCAGCAGCAAGCAGCACAACCTACTTATACACATGAATATTTATTGTTAGACCCTTGCGGATTATGATTGACCCTCCGTTTGTTTTTTCTTTCCGAACACCAAACAGAGTATCAGGGGCTACTACCTATCGGGTGGTAATTTTACACATATTTATTACTTACCTCAAAACCTGTCAAGAGGCTAGTGCAAGCTTCGATTAGTCCGCTCTTGGCGGACGAAACCTTCCGAATCACCGAACTCATAAGAGTACGGTGATCCTCATCTATGGAAGCGCCGCGAAGCGCTTCTAGGAGACAATCTAGCGCCTCGGGCGCACCGGAAGTCCTCGATGCAGACGGCTCGCTCTCCCTGGCGAGGGGATGTCTGCCTGAGTTCGGAACCATTGAAGGTTCCGGGACAGTGTTCGGCTGAGACCCCGGCCTATTGTGGCTCTCGTCGACAGGATCCGCGGGGACCTTGAACCCCGCGTGTCCGACGTCTGGGACCCCGCCTTGGGGCGTCTCCAGAGTCACCTCCCCCCGCTCGGGGAGCCTTTGGGACAACACCTCCGTGTCATCCGCGGGTTGAGGAGTAGTGGCTGTCGGAAGCGAATTGATCTCCGAATCACTCAGGGATCCGGAGGAAGACACTTCGGGGTAAGCCCTGGCCGGACTGCACGTATGTCCGGCATTAAACAAAAGTTATAGAATGAAGTTATGATGGAGTGCGGACACTTATGATCACACTGGGGGCTTCCCCCTGGGCAGCCACCCTTCCTCACTATGAGCGGCTGTGGCAGAGTAGTCCGAAAGGGGTACCTTCCCCATCGGACGCCCCAGCCTCCCCCTCCGGGGCGGCTTTTCAATTCTTCTCCCCCCCCCCAGTCCGGGGATGTGGAATTTCTTCTTGATTCCCCTCGCCTCCGCGGGAGGAATCTGTCTCGTCGTCATCGGACGAAAGGGGTATAACGGCCTTGTGCCGAGGGCCTTTTGCGGCCCCCTGGCCCGCCTCTCCGGGCCCCTCATCCTTTCCGGATGGGGCATCTTCTTCTTCTTCCTCCTCCCTTTCGTGGGAGGAGTCTGCCTCATCATCTTCGGACGAGGCTTCTGCCACAACCTTACACCGGAGACCCTTTCGGATCCCCGGGGCCTTCTTCTCGGCCTTCTTCTCCGGCACCTTATGCGGTGCGGGACCAGATCTCCGTCCGTCGGGAGAGCGTCACTGAGCCCTCTGGTAGCGGGCGGACAGTAAACCTGCTCCGCTGTCTCCACATAATCCTGAGGCAAATATGTATAACTACTTAAGGATCTCCCTTGAACATATTGGGAAAAACCGAGTCCAGTGGTAGTCTGAGAACTCACCTGACTAGGTGCCCGCGCGGCGTGAAGCCCGCGGTCCTTGGATGTGGGAGGAGGCACTTAGAGGCCTTGAACAGCACCTTCCATGCGCCTTGGTGCGTCATGTCATAGAGCTTCCGGAGCGTCTAGTGTTCGGCCGGGACGAACTCCCATAGATTGACTGCCCGCCTTTGATAGGGCAGGATCCGGCGAACAAGCATGACCTGGATCACGTTGACAAGCTCGATGTTCTTGTCCTTCATGCTTTTGATGCATGTCTGAAGTCCGGTCAGCTCCGTGGAATCGCCCCGGGACAGGCCCTTCCTTTCCCAGGAGGTGAGCCGCATGGGGGCTCCAGACCTAAATTCAGGGGCCGCCGCCCAGTTGGCACCGCGCGGCGGTGATGTGGATCCATCCCGATTGCCATCCTTTTACGGTCTCTGCAAAGGAGCCGTCCAGCCAGGTGACATTAGGCATCTTGCCCACCATGGCTCCTCCGCACTCTGCTTGCTGGCCGCTTACAATCTTCGGCTTCACGCAGAAGGTTTGCAGCCATAGGCCGAAATGAGGTCGGATGCGGAGGAAGGCCTCGCATACGACGATGAACGCCGAGATGTTGAGGAAGAAATTTGGGGCTAGATCATGGAAATCTAGTCCGTAGTAGAACATGAGCCCGCGGACGAAGGGATGGAGAGGAAATCCTAGTCCACTGACGAAGTGGGCAACGAATACGACCCTCTCGTGGGGTCCTGGGGTCAGAATGACCTTCCCGGCATCTGGTAGCCGGTGCGCTATGTCCACGGCCAAGTATCCGGCCGCCCGAAGGTTTGTCATGTGCTTCTCCTTGACGGTGGAAGCCACCCACTTGCCTCCTGCTCCAGACATGTTTAGCTGTGCGGAGGAGACGAGGGCTTGGGCGTTAGAGCTCGAGGGGGCAAGAGTGGGCGAACGAGGAGGAAGGCGTGGGTAAAAATGAGGAAATCTTATCCCTTTATAGAGGTGCCTAAAGCGGTACGCCTCCCCACTTGCCCGTTGTGAATCGCTTGCTTCCCAAGTGCCACGCTTGATGGCGTGGTGGGATTATTCATACCCGTATTGATGAGAATCCCGTGATAAGGGGACGTGATCTCTACTTAGACAAGACGTGTCAAGGAAACCGCCTTGTAATATGCACGGTAGCTGGTTGTGAGAAAATGGTTCGAATAACGATCCGACCGTAATAACAAGTCGCGGTATCGGAAAAAGTTGTCAGCAGATTGCATTTGTGAAATATCATTCTCCCTATGGTGGCATATGAAGATCATCTCGCAGATCCGGACACGGTCAAAGTGTTCGATGATTACTTTCGAGTATTCGAAGAAGGAACCCGCCTTGCAATGCCGAAGACAATACTGCGCGCCGGACTCATCGTCATTGAAGCCTAGTTCAGGGGCTACTGAGGGAGTCCTGGATTAGGGGGTATCCGGACAGCCGGACTGTGTACAACGTCCGGACTATTGAAGCGTGAAGATACAAGACTCAAGACTACGGCCCGTGTCCGGATGGGACTCTCCTTTGCGTGGAAGGCAAGCTTGGCGATCCGGATATTGTGTTTACTTTCTTGTAACCGACTCCATGTAAACCCTAGCCCTCTCCGGTGTCTATATAAACCGGAGAGGTTGGTCCTTAGAAGGCCGATCACAATTACAATCATACCATCATAGGCTAGCTCTTAGGGTTTAGCCTCTACGATCTCGTGGTAGATCTACTCTTGTACAACCCATATCATCAATATTAATCAAGCGAAGTAGGGTTTTACCTCCATCGAGAGGGCCCGAACCTGGGTAAACATCTGTGTCCCTTGCTTCATGTTACCATCAGCCTTGACGCACAGATCGGGACCCCCTACCCGAGATCTGCCGGTTTTGACACCGACACCTATTTTGTGGGCTGTTGCGACATATGCAACAAGGTGAAGGCAGAGCATCAGAAGCCAGCCGGACTTCTCCAACCTCTGCCAGTTTCGCAATAGAAATGGGATGACATTTGCATGGATTTCATCACCGAACTACCTAAGACTCAGCGAGGCAATGATGCAATATGGGTCATAGTGGACACCTTAACCAAGGTTGCTCACTTTATCCCGATCAGAACCACATATCGAGCGGATCAACTTGCACAGCTGTATGTATCCAGAATGGTCAGTCTGCATGGAGTACCCCGAACCATCACTTCCGACTAAGGTTCACTCTTTAACTCCGCTTTTTGGTCATGTCTCCATCAAGCCTTGGGGACAGCACTGAAATACAGTACCGCTTATCATCCTCAGACAGATGGACAGACAGAGCTGGTAAACCAAATACTCGGAGATAACCTACGAGCCTGCGTCTTGGCCCAAGGGCCTAAATGGGAAAACTGCTTGCCGTATGCCGAGTTTTCTTATAACAACAGCTTCCAGACCAGTCTAAAAATGTCACCGTATGAAGCCTTGTATGGCCGTAAGTGTCGCACTCCTTTAAATTGGTCTCAAACTGGAGATAGCCATATCTTCAGAACAGAACTCATGATGGAAGCTGAGAAACAAGTTAAGGAGATCAGAGACATATTGCAATTGGACAAATCTATACAGAAGAGTTATTATGATGCAAAGCACTGACAAATCAGTTTTGAACCCGGAGAACACGTATACCTCCGAGTCACTCCTATGAAAGGAGTCAAGAGATTCTAGACTCGTGGAAAGTTGGCACCCAGATTTATTGGCCCATTTCCAGTTATGTCTTGAGTGGGTACTGTTGCATATCAGTTGGAACTACCCCCTGAATTGTCAGACGTGCACAACGTGTTTCATGTTTCACACTTGAGGCGATGCATATCACCACCTAAGAAAAAGGCTGCTATGACTGAGATAGAGTTGGCAAGGGATTTAACATATGAAGAGAGACCGGTTAGAATTTTGGATCAGATGGAAAGAGTCACTCGCAGTAAAGTAAGGAAGTTTTACAAAGTTCAGTTGGAGCATCACACGGAGTCAGAATCAACATGGGAACGGGAAGAATTTCTAAGGGCACATTATCCAGAATGGTTTTCCCAAGCAACTGAATCTCGAGGACGAGATTCATTCTAAGTGGGGGAGGTTTGTGACAGCCTGGTTTTTGCCCTCCTTTATTTGCCTGATTTTCATTTGGATTGATTTTTAAATTTGGAGTTTTTGAATCTTTTCATATGGACTTAAACACTTGGGTACCCCTTGGCTTTCACCCAAGTGCCTCATTTCACTCTCTAATCACCATTCCCTCTCTGGTTCACCCTAAAATAATATTTGGAATATTTTCTTTAATGAGAAATATTCATTTTCCTCTCTAAAACCCTAGCTAGCTCAATGTGCTCCAAAGCAACCCCAATTTTTCTTGCCCACAGAAATCTGAAAAAATTCACAAATATTATTTGAACCCTAGGGCACCTTCCTGAGCAAAAATATTGCATAACTTTTTGGAATATTTTTGCTACAGAAAATATTTTCTGTTCTGGACAGAAATGGTGGTTTCTACAGCAACTACCATTTTACTTGCTCCAATGAGGTTGATCTTTCTTGTGCATCATCAACTTAGTAGATGATTGCTAGCCTCCAAAGCACAGCCCCCAACTCCCAGCCATTTGACCTCAGTAACCTCTCAAAGTTACTGATCACAAACTTACTTGGCTTGTGAAATCTTTTCTGTTGCGTCTAGATCCAAACCAAAGCGTGGTAATCTTCAAAACTACCACGAACAACAAGCCAGACATGAACTTTGGATGTAGGTCGGCCTGAGGGCAAAGTTCACGCGGTGACCACGCGTGTACATGATGCCAGCCTGCGTGTCGACGAGCTCTGAGTGCCGCCGAGCGCTCTGTTTCGCGCGTGCTCGCTTCCCCGACAGCCAAAGCATGCCAAACCTCGCCACCATCCTCGTCCTAACCCCCTTAACACTCCCCTGGCACTCCCGGACGTCGGAGCTCACCGCAGCGAGCACGGGCACGGTCCGGCCAATGCAACAGTGCGCTCTGCACTGTGCTCGTCGCGTTCCTCTCGATCTTGTGCTCGTCCCCATTCGCCCACAGTCCCCGCGTGAGCTGCGTCATCTTCTCCCCCTCTCACTGACGCCGCTTGTCATTGGGCGCCGTGTCCAGGTGTCCACCAGCGGAGCCCAAACCCCCCCCCCCCCGCCCCCTTGGTGCTCGCCTATAAATGGAGCCCTCCCCAGCCTCCTCGAGCATCATTGTCCACTCCCACACACTCCACAACCTCGTAGGAAACCATAGCCCGGCCGCGCAGGCGGCGGGCTGCCGTCCCCGTGCTCGAGCTTGCCGGCAATCCCCTTGGGTCGTCGAGGTAGCTCCAGCCCCTCCCTGACCTGGGCGACCCTTCCAGAGCCTCCGCCACTCTTCGGTGAAGCCGTTCCGTCCACTTGGAGCCCCTGGAGTTGCCTCTATTCGCCGTCGTCTTCATCTCCGGCGACCACCGCTCTCTATCTCCGCTAGAGAGGACGATTCCGACGCCGTCCGACCACCCCTAGCTACTCTATGGGTACGGGCAGGTGCGCCTCCGTCTCCTCTCTCGATCCCTCCCTCTCGTTTTGGCCAAGGAGCCCTCGCCACCGGCGTGAGCTCTGGCGAAGCCGCGCCACTCTCTGTTCCCCTCTCCCCCTCCACCTCACTTGACTAGCAGGGCCCACTAGTCAGCCACTCAGTACGTGCGCGAAGTGGTACGAGTGGTGGCGCCCCGAGGCTTTACGCCTTCGACGTCACCCTCGCCCCCTAGTTTGTTTTATTTAAATTCAAATTTATATATATATTCCAGAGAGCTTCAAACAGCTATAACTCTTCAACCATAAGTCCAAATGAATTGATTATTTTTGCATTGTGTTCTTTGCAAAGAAATCTAGCAGCTCACCAAAAATGAGATTTTTCAGTGCTGTCTAGATTTTCTGGTGATTTTCAGAAGGGTTCATGATATTTTCTTCTTGTGTTTAAAATTATTTTCAGATGGCGAGGCTTGTCTTGAGGATCACCAGAAGGCTTGTGAACCTCATCTGCACTAAGGCAAGCCACAGCAACATTTTTATGGTGCCATTTCAATATTTATGATTTTCTTACTTGAATGAAAGATTTAATTCATGCATTTAAAAAACTATATGTTATTTATATTTTGTTAAGTGCTTGTTTTAGTTAATATGCTTGATTTACAGAATGTATGAAACTAACTTAGTTGGTAAAGAAACTAGGATTCATTTGTGGTGATGAAAGAATAATATTGTTATGCATATGAGTAATTACTCGAAGTTATTTTCTTGCATGAGTAAAATAATAAAATTTGCTAGAAAATATTCTATTTAAAGTGAGGTTTATCTTAACCAGAAAAGTGGCATGAGTTGTTGATGTTTATGCTTAGTGTGAATATAGTTGACTCAGTCATTTCCGTTAATATGTGATGCATATCTAGTGTTGCATTTTCATGGCATGCGATGACACCGGTCATTTTTACTTTAAGTTGACCTGAATATAACTCAACATGAATATATCGTTGGCCGGGTCATGGTGCCACTTAATTGAGTTTTTCCCAGTGCAACCACATTTGCCTTTATGGGAAGGCCTTGATTCGGTCCGTTGTCATGCCTCTGGTCGGTGCCTCCAACTAGGGAAGGTTATGGGCATGCTTACCCTGGCCCGGTAAGCAGACATAACCTTGTGTGCCCGTTGTTGAGATTATGGTACCGGGTCCCCTTGTGGGATCGTTTTGGCCACGACGGTGGTCGTTGTGTCTTTGGTAGACACGGGGCCACCCAGGACTAGCCCGATGGAGAGTGAGTCAGAGTGGCGGGAGAGTGTCATGGCAATAGAGGGTTTCTGGAATGCCGTTAGTCCACCTGAATGGGAGTGCGAGGCCATGGGTTACGTGGTGTGTGGGTGCAGTGTGCTACCTCTGCGAGTGTAATAATCTATCGATAGCCGAGTCCACGATTCACGGACACGCTCGTAGTAGGTCACACCATGGGTCAACGTTTAATAAATTTTGCACACTAAGTTATGAACTTTGCACTGTTGATGATGGTGGGAAAGCCATCGAGATGTTCGAGACCAAGTATTGGTCGTGATTGTGATCGCCGTAAGGATCACGAGATGCCCCTAGTCAAGACCACGATGGTGGTACGTATGTGATCCAAGAACGATCACGGTTGGTAAGCCAGTCCCGAGGGACTTTTATCACAAGAGCATGATCACAGCATGTTGAAACATTATTGCATTATTAATTGGTTAATTATCATGACATTGTTTGTCATTATGATTATGCCTGTTGTGAGCTTGCAAGTACATTCCATGTACTGACTTGGCGTGTCATGCCAGATTTCAGGGAAGTCTCGTTGGAAAGGAGTGCTGCTTGAGTCTAGATCGTGTCCACATCGGTGTCCATGTGCTATGGAGTTTCCGCTACGACGTTGTTCCGCTGCCGCGTAGTTGTTGTGATCGAGGCCCCTTTATGTTCACTAAATAATGTACATATTGTTCAGCCGCACCGTGTGTGCCGCTTGGCCTCGACACCTGTTGTAATATAAACTTTGATCCACTAGCTTCGATAAAGCGGTTGTTTTCTGTACCAAGATGTTGTGTGTTGCCAGAAGACATGGTCTTTGGGCTGGCAATGCATGGTAAACTGGTCGCTCTGAGCCGGGGTGCCACAGCCGTCCCGAGCCGGACTGCAATAACACGACTTAAACATTGCAAGGCAGAAAGGACGGACGTTCGGGTGCGCGTAAGGATTCTTGATACTTATGATTTAGCTCGAGGATTGGCCCGAGAAGGCCGCTCCGGACTGTTATCGACATCCCACGCGGAGTTATCCGCGGGGGAGCCTTTTCCCCTTTTGGGCGCCTTTGCCTCCACGTTCTTGGAGGCGGCCCTCTTTTTTCTCCCCGCTTCAGGTGGGGTGTCATCTTCTTCTTCCTCCTCCTAGTCGCCATCGTCTTTGGCGGACAAGGAGTGAGTCTTGTCTTCGGACATCGTGTCCGAAGCTCCGTTCTGGCGAAGGCCACTCCTGGTCCCCTTGGCCGCTTTCCTGGCCTTCTTCTCCGGCATGTCATAAGGCGCCGGAAACAACATCTTTGTCAGAAGTGGGAATTCTTGCTCCTCAGGAAGCGGAGCTGGACAGTTAATCTGCCCTGCCACCTCGATCCAGGCCTGGCAGAGTGGGTAGAAGAGCTTAGAATCCTTCCTCAAAATATGCAGGTGAAGGGTATACCTTGAAAATATTAAAAGACTTATCGGATTAGCTTGGCGCTTTAAGCTAAGCCCGCAATCTTCAGTAGTAGGCGGTGGCGTCTCGCCAGCCTTGAAGAGCGCTTTCCAGATACCTTGGTGCATCGCGCCGAAGAGCTCTAGCAGCGTCTGGTGCTTGGCTGGGTCGTACTCCCACAAATAGCAAGTCCGGCGTTGGCATGGAAGGATCCAGCGAATGAGCATAACCTGGATCACATTCACTAGCTTGATCTTCTTGGTTATCATGTTCTGGACGCATGTCTGCAGCCCAGTTATCTCGTTCGAAGATCCCCAGGTCAGGCCCTTCTCTTGCCAGGAAGTGAGCCACATCGGAATTTCGGATCGGAATTCGGGGGCTGCTGCCCAATCGGTGTCGCGCGGCTCGGTGATGTAAAACCACCCCGATTGCCATCCCTTCACCATCTCCGCAAAGGAGCCTTCGGGCCAGGTGACATTGGGCATCTTGCCCACCATGGCGCCTCCGCACTCTGCTTGTTGACCGCGCACCACCTTCAGTTTCACATTGAAGGTCTTCAGCCATAGGCCGAAGTGAGGTGGGATGCGGAGAAAGGCTTCGCACACGATGATAAATGCCGAGATATTGAGGATAAAGTTGGGGGCCAGATTGTGGAAGTCCAACCCATAGTAAAACATCAATCCCCGAACAAATGGATGAAGAGGGGATCCCAGCCCGCGGACAAAGTGTGTGAGAAACACAACCCTCTCATGGGGCTCGGGGGTAGGGACGATTTTCCCTTTTGCCGAGAGTCGGTGAGCAATCTCCTTGGCTATATACCCGGCCTCCCGGAGCTCCGTAATGTCTTTCTTCTTGACGGAGGAGGCCATCCACTTGCCTCCAGCTCCGGATCCGGACATGTTTGGAGTGCCTTCTCGAATGAGGAAAAGCTAAAGCTTGGGCGCTAAAGCTCAAGGACGGAAGAACAGAAGGATAGAAAGGGTGTGGGTAAGGGGAGAGAGCCCTTATCCCCTTATAAAGGCCGCGAATATCAAGCGCTTCCTTACTCACCCTAAAAACTCGCCTATTCCCAAGGGCCGTATAAACGGCACGGTTGGGTTACCCATGCCCGCATTGATGAGAATCCCGCTATAAGGGGACACGATCTCTGCTTTGACAAGACGTGCCAATGGCAACCGTGTCTCAAAACATGGAGCGACAATGGTTCGAAATTATGACAGGACAGACGTGATGCCGTGTTATTAAAAAAATCAGTGGATAGAACTCATGTAAATATATATATATATATATATATATATATATATATATATATATATTCTCTCTGCAGTCATGTATGGTGTGTATGTGGCAGGCCCGGATACTATTGTCGCGTCCGAAGACTATCTTGGAGTTCGGAAAGGGGAACCCGCCTTGCAATGCCGAAGACAATCTGCGCGCCGGACTCCTCGTCATTGAAGCCAGGTTCAGGGGCTACTGAGGGAGTCCTGGACTAAGGGGTCCTCAGGCGTCCAGCCTGTTATCCATGGGCCGGACTGATGGGCTGTGAAGACATGAAGACCGAAGACTGTACCCGTGTCCGGATTGGACTCTACTTGGCGTGGAAGGCAAGCTTGGCGATCGATTATGAAGATTTCTTCTTATGTAACCGACTCCATGTAACCCTCGATCTCTCCGGTGTCTATATAAACCGGAGAGAGTAGGCCGGATAGATAGACACATTACCATAGTCATACAGGCTAGACTTCTAGGGTTTAGCCATTACGATCTCGTGGTAGATCAACTCTTGTAACACTCATACTCATCAAGATCAATCAAGCAGGAAGTAGGGTATTACCTCCATAGAGAGGGCCCGAACTTGGGTAAACATCGTGTCCTCCGTCTCCTGTTACCATTGATCCTAGACGCACAGTTCGGGAGCCCCTACCCGAGATCCGCCGGTTTTGACACCGACAACGGTCCCAGTGGAGGGGAGTGGGCCCATGGTCTGGAGTGGGATTTTCACCTCAACGGCCACTCCCTCTGCACTGCCAAGGAGCCTCGTGCTTCCTCGCCAGTGAGATCCTGTCCCTCAGCAGCGGCAAGCTCTACAGCTTCATCTGTGGCGGCCCTTGATACGTCTACATCGTAATTATAATTTTTTATTGTTCCAAGCCAATATTCTACAACTTTTACATACTTTTGGCAACTTTTTATACTATTTTAGGGATTAACATATTGATCTAGTGCCCAGTGTCAGTTCCTGTTTGTTGCATGTCTTTTTTGTTTGGCAGAAAATCCATATTAAACGGAGTCCAAACGGGATAAAAACTTACGGAGATTTTTTTGGAATATATGTGAATTTTGGGAAGTGGAATCAACGCGGGACGATGCCCGAGGGGCCCACGAGGGTGAGGGGGGCGCCCCAGTGGGTAGGTCACACACTGGGCCCTCGTGGCCACTCCGTAAGGCGGTTGGTGCCCTTCTTTCGCCACAAGAAATCCAATGTCCGGATAAAATCGTGTCAAAATTTCAGCCCAATCGGAGTTACGGATCTCCGGGAATTTAAGAAACGGTGAAAAGGCGAGAATCGGGGGCCTTGAAACGAAGGAAGCAGAGAGAGAGATCCAATCTCGGAGGGGCTCCGCCGCCATGGAGGCCAAGGACCAAAGGGGAAACCCTTCTCCCATCTAGGGGGAAGGTCAAGGAAAAAGTAGAAGAAGGGGGCTCTCTCCCCCTCTCTCTCCCGGTGGCGCCAGAACGCCACCAGGGCCATCATCGTCACCGCAATCTACACCAACAACTTCACCGCCGTCATCACCAACTCTCTCCCCTCTATGCAGCGGTGTAACCCCTCTTTTACCCGCTATAATCTCTACTTAAACACGGTGCTCAACGCTATATATTATTCCCAATGATGTATGGCCATCCTATGATGTTTGAGTAGATCTGTTTTGTCCTATGGGTTCATTGATGATCTTGATTGGTTTGAGTTGCATGTATTATTATTGGTGATGTCCTATGGTGCTCTCCATGTCGCGCAAGCGTGAGGGATCCCCGCTGTAGGGTTTGCAATATGTTCATGATTTGCTTATGGTGGGTGGCGTGAGTGACAGAAGCACAGACCCGAGTAAGTAGGTTGTTTGCATATGGGAGTAAAGAGGACTTGAGACTTTAATGCTATGGTTGGGTTTTACCTTAATGATCTTTAGTAGTTGTGGATGCTTGCTAGAGTTCCAATCATAAGTGCATATGATCCAAGAAGAGAAAGTATGTTAGCTTATGCCTCTCCCTCAAATGAAATTGCAATAATGATTACCGGTCTAGTTATTGATTGCCTAGGGACAAATAACTTTCTTGTGACAAAAATCTCTCTACTAAGACTAATTAGTTATTTCTTTATCTAAACGGCCCCTAGTGTTTATTTACGCGCTCTTTATTATCTTGCAAACCTATCCAACAACACCTACAAAGTACTTCTAGTTTCATACTTGTTCTAGGTAAAGTGAACGTTAAGCATGCGTAGAGTTGCATCGGTGGTCGATAGAACTTGAGGGAATATTTGTTCTACCTTTAGCTCCTCGTTGGGTTCGACACTCTTACTTATCGAGAGAGGCTCCAACTGATCCCCTATACTTGTGGGTTATCAAGACCTTTTTTGGCGCTGTTGCCAGGGAACAGTAGTGTGGGGTGAATATTCTCGTGTGTGCTTGTTTGCTTTATCACTAAGTAGTTTTTATTTTCTGTTCTAAGTTGTTCTCTATCTTTAGTTATGGATATGGAACACGAAATACCAAAAAAATTAGGTGTACTTGCTACTCATGGAGATGGAGAACCTCCTAAAACCCTTGATGATTATGTGAAAGATATTATGCACTACTTCAATAATCCTGAGAAAACCCCATTCAATTATATAATCGGAGACACGTTGGATCAACGTGAATACTTTAGGTATTATCGCTTGACTCAAAAAGGGAAACTATTATGGGATCAACTTCATATGTTGCATTGGTATGCTTGGCAACTATGCTTGAGATATGATTATACTTGTTGCTCTAGGATGAAGGCACAACACCTTCCCTTTTCATGCAGATTTAATGATAATAAAACCTTGGCTTCTTATGCTAGAGGTATATATGATTACTATGGTGTGGAACGAATAGAAGAATTTGTTGCTTTTAAGGGTGCATGTGAAATTGAATCTTTGTTTAAAGAGTTTGAAGCTTTTGATGATTCAATTTATAGACATGAAAATTTAGCTATCCTTAAATATTGCTATGAGAATTATAAATACAATTATGATATTGATGAATTTATTGAGAAAGTCTCCGCTGTCTGAGAAGAGATTAATATTTTGCAGGAGTCTATGGAACAATAAATTGATGAAACTGTGAGCTCATTGGATGAAAAAGATGATGAGGAGAGCGAAGAACAAAAGGAGGAAGATCGGATTAGCTACCCGTGCCCACCTTCTAATGAGAGTAACTCTTCAACTCATACATTATTTAATGCCCCTTCGTTCTTACCGAAGGATGAATGCCATGATAATTGCTATGATCCCGTTGATTCATTTGAAATATCCATTTTTGATGAATTTGATGCTTGTTATGCTTGTGGCCATGATGCCAATATGAATTCTGCTTGTGGAAATGAACTTGCTATAGTTCCTTATATAAAGAATGAAATTGTTTCTATTGCACCCACACATGATAGTCCTATTATCTTTTTGGATTCTCCAAACTACACTATATCGGAGAAGTTTGCACTTATTAAAGATTATATTGATGGGTGGACTTTTATCGCTGCACATGATAATTTTGATGAATATAATATACATGTGCTTGTGCTCCTACTTGCAACTATTATGAGAGAGGAACTACATCTCCGCCTCTTTATGTTTCCAACACGATAGAATTGCAAGAAACTGCTTACGCTATGTATTGGTCTTTACTTGATGTGCATGAATTATTCTTGTATGACATGCCGATGCATAGGAAGAGAGTTAGACTTCGTCATTGCTTGATATATGTTGTTTTGTGCTCACTACTAAATGCTAAATCATTGTTGATTCAAATTGGCTTTGATATACCTTGGGATCCGGGTGGATTCGTTACTTGAGTACTTTATGCCTAGCTTAATGGCTTTAAAGAAAGCGCTGCCAGGGAGACAACCCAGAAGTTTAAGAGATTCAATTATTTCTGTTGAGTGCTTTTATAAAGTTTAAAAATGAAAAAATATATAGGGGAACTTAAAACTTCACAAAAAGAAAAGTGAAAGTGAGATAGACGAGCATTGTGAAAGTGGGGGACGTCCTTGAACTTTGTTCGTGCTCACGGAAACTTTGTGAATCTTAATTACAGAAAATTTTCAACAAAAATAGTTATCCCCTTGTACAATTCCATTGTATTATAAAAATAATGTGCCAAGATTTGCCTTTAGGATGTTTAGATTGTTGTCGGTTTGTGCAGTGCAAAACAGAAACTTTGGCTGTAGTGCGCGATTTTACATTTTTTACTGGAACATCAAACGGTTCTGAAACTTTTTGCACTTTATTTCTATAATTTTTTTTATTTTTACTAATTTGTTAAGAGTTTTTGGGGTACCAGAGGTATGGTGAATGTTCAGATTACTACAGACTGTCCTGTTTAAGACAGATTCTGTTTTTGATGCATTGTTTTGCTTGTTTTGATGAAACTATCGATTTCTATCAGTGGATTAAGCCATGGAAAAGTTATATTACAGTAGCTACAATGAAAAACAAAATTTGAATTGGTTTGCGACAGTACTTAGAGTAGTGATTTGCTTTATTATACTAACGGATCTTACCGAACTTTCTGTTAAGTTTTGTGTGGATGAAGTGTTCGATGATCGAGGATGTCTCGATGTGAGGAGAAGGAGGAGAGGCAAGAGCTCAAGCTTGGGGATTCCCAAGGCACCCCAAGTAAATATTCAAGGAGACAAGCGTCTAATCTTGGGGATGCCCCGAAAGGCATCCCATCTTTCTTCAACAAGAATCAGTATGTTTTCGGTTTCGTTTCGTTCATGTGATATGTGCAAATCTTGGAGCGTCTTTTGCATTTAGCTTTCACTTTTCTTTCATGAACCATGCTGGTATAGTCCATGATTTATTTATAGAATTCTCATTGCACTTCACTTATATCTTTTGAGTATGGCTTTATAGAATGCTTCATGTGCTTCACATATATCATTTGAAGCTCGGATTGCATGTTTCCCTACATATAGAAAACCGCCATTTGTAGAATGCTCTTTTGCTTCACTTATATTTGTTAGAGCATGGGCATATCTTTTGTAGAAAGAACTAAACTCTCTTGCCTCACTTATATCTATTTAGAGAGATGACAGGAATTGGTCATTCACATGGTTAGTCATAAAATCCTACATAAAGCTTGTAGATCACTGAATATGATATGTTTGATTCCTTGCGATAGTTTTGTGATATAAAGATGGTGATATTAGAGTCATGCTAGTGGGTAATTGTGGATTGTAGAAATACTTGTGTTGAAGTTTGTGATTCCCGTAGCATGCACGTATGGTGAACCGTTATGTGATGAAGTCCGAGCATGATTTATTTATTGATTGTCTTCCTTATGAGTGGTGGTCGGGGACGAGCGATGGTATTTTCCTACCAATCTATCCCCCTAGGAGCATGCGTCTAATGCATTGTTTCGATAGCTTACAGAAATTTGCAATAAGTACGTGAGTTCTTTATGACTAATGTTGAGTCCATGGATTATACGCACTCTCACCCTTCCATCATTGCTAGCCTCTTGATGCAGCATAGCCCTTTCTCACCTCGAGAGTTGGTGCAAACTCACCGGTGCATTCAAACCCCGTGATACGATACGCTCTATCACACATAAGCCTCCTTATATCTTCCTCAAAATAGCCACCATACCTACCTATCATGGCATTTCCATAGCCATTCCGAGATATATTGCTATGCAACTTCCGTTATCATCATATACATGACTTGAGCGTTCATTGTCATATTGCCTTGCATGATCATAAGATAGCTAGCATGATGTTTTCATGTCTTGTCCGTTTTTTGATGTCTTTGCTATGCTAGATCATTGCACATCCTGGTACACTGCCAGATGCATTCATATAGAGTCATATTTTGTTCTAGTATCGAGTTGTAAGTAAATAAAAGTGTGATGATCATCATTATTAGAGCATTGTCCCATGTGAGGAAGAGATGATGGAAGCTATGATTCCCTCACAAGTTGGGATGAGTCTCCGGACTTTACAAAAAAAAGAGGCCAAAGAAGCCCACAAAGAAAAAGAGGCCAAAGAAGCCCACCAAAAAAACAAAAAAATGAAAGAAAAATAGAGAATGGGCAATGCTACTGTCCTTTTACCACACTTGTGCTTCAAAGTAGCATCATGTTCTTCATATAGAGAGTCTCTTCAGTTATCACTTTCATATACTAGTGGGAATTTCCATTATAGAACTTGGCTTGTATATTCCGATGATGGGCTTCCTCAAATTCCCGAGGTCTTCATGAGCAAGCTAGTTGGATGCACACCCACTTAGTTTCCAGTTTGAGCTTTCATACACTTATAGCTCTTAGTGCATCCGTTGCATGGCAATCCCTACTCCTCACATTGACATCAATTGACAGGCATCTCCATAGCCCGTTGATTAGCCGCGTCGATGTAAGACTTTCTCCTTTTTGTCTTCTGCACACAACCTCCACCATCATATTATATTCCACCTATAGTGTTATGTCCATGGCTCACGCTCAAAAGTATGAAACAATTGCTTGGCTTGTCATCGGGGCTGTGCATGATTTGAATATTTTGTGTGGTGAAGTTGGAGCATAGCCAGACTATATGATTTTGTAGGGATAACTTTCTTTGGCCATGTTATTTTGAGAAGACATGATTTCTTTATTAGTATGCTTGAAGTATTGTTGTCTTAATGTCAAATGATAGACTATTAATTTGAATCACTCTGGTCTTAATATTCATGCCATGATTAGATTACATGATCAAGATTATGCTAGGTAGCTTTGCACATCAAAAATTATCTTTTTTATCATTTACCTACTTGAGGACGAGCAGGAATTAAGCTTGGGGATGCTGATACGTCTATGTCATATCTATAATTTTTGATTGTTCCATGCCAATATTCTACAACTTTTACATACTTTTGGCAACTTTTTATACTATTTTTGGGACTAACATATTGATCCACGAGATAAAAACTTACAGAGATTTTTTTGGAATATATATGAGTTTTGGGAAGTGGAATCAACATGAGACGACGCCCAAGGGGCCCACGAGGGTGAGGGGCGCGCCCTGGGCCCTCGTGGCCACTCCGTAAGGCGGTTGGTGCCCTTCTTTCGCCACAAGAAAGCAAATATCCGAATAAAAATCGTGTCAAAATTTCAGCCCAATCGGAGTTATCTCCGGGAATTTAAGAAACAGTGAAACGGCAGAATCAGGGAGCACAGAAACAGAAGGAAACAGAGAGAGAGATCCAATCTCGGAGGGGATCCCGCCCCTCCGCTGCCAGGGAGGCCAAGGACCAGAGGGGAAACAATTCTCCCATCTAGGGGGAAGGTCAAGGAAGAAGAAGAAGATGGGGGGCTCTCTTCCCCTCTCTCCCGGTGGCGCCGGAACACCGCCGGGGCCATCATCGTCACTACAATCTACACCAACAACTTCACCACCGTCATCACCAACTCTCTGCCCCTCTATGCAGCGGTGTAACCCCTCTTTTACCCGCTGTAATCTCTACTTAAACATGGTGCTCAACGCTATATATTATTTCCCAATGATGTATGGACTGAGGATTGTGAGGCAAGTTTTCAGGAGTTGAAGAAAAGATTGGTTACCTCACCAGTGTTAATTTTGCTAGATCAGACCAAGGATTATGAGGTGTATTGCGACGCTTCACGTCGAGGACTTGGAGCAGTGCTTATGCAGGAAGGAAGAGTTGTTTCTTATACTTCACGACAGCTAAAGCCTCATGAGTTGAATTATGCCACACATGACTTGGAGTTAGCAGCCGTTGTGCATGCATTGAAGACACAGAGACATTTTCTCATTGGAAATCATTGTGATGTGTACACGGATCACAAGAGTTTGAAGTACATCTTCACGCAGAATGAATTAAATCTCGAGACGGAGGAGATGGTTGGAGCTTATTAAGGATTATGATATGAGATTGCATTATCACCCGGGAAGGCTAACGTTGTAGCAGACGATTGAGCCGTAAGAGCCACGTCAATACACTAATGATGGGAGGAATACCCAAGGAGTAAGCCGAGGACCTTCGAGAGCTATGGTTGGAAATAGTTTCGAGAGGCTATGTAGCAACATTGGAGATTCAGTCTACGTTGATGGACAAAATCGGAGAAGCTCAAAGGGCGAGATAAGGAAGTTGCCTCTATAAAGGAGAAAATGAGCGAAGGAAAAGCTAAGGGATTTCGTGAGGATGAGCACGATACCCTATGGTTTGAGGACCGTGTGTATGTGCCAAATGACCGGAGATCGTGAAGTTGATTCTGCAAGAGGCACATGATTCACCATATTAGATTCACCCTGGAAATACCAAGATGTATTTGGATTTTAAGAATACTTTCTGGTGGACCGGAATGAAGAAGGATATTGCAGAGTATGTAGCAGTTTGTGATGTATGTCAAAGAGTGAAGGCAGAACATCAGAAGCCAGCAGGATTGTTGCAGCCATTGCCGATACCGAATGGAAGTGGGATAAACTAGGCATGCATTTCATCACAGGTTTGCCAAAGACTCGCTTACGGCTATGACTCGATTTGGGTTATAGTCGACCCGCTTGACGAAGGTAGCTCATTTCATTCGATCAAGACTACCTATAGCAGTGCTAAGTTGGCAAAGATATACATGACCAGAATTGTGTGTTTACACGGAGTTCGAGGAGTATCGTATCGAGATAGAGGAACCCAATTTACCTCAAAGTTTTGGAATCAGTTACACGAAACATTGGGAACCAGGCTGGAATTCAAGATGAGCTTTCCACCCTCGGAACCGATGGACAGATCGAGAGAGTCAATCAGATTTTGGAGGATATCTTTGAGAGCTTGTGCACTAGATTATGGATCTAGTTGGGATGATAACTTCAGTATGCAGAGTTTTCTTATAACAACAGTTACCAAACCAGCTTCAAGATGGCACCTTTTGAGGCTTTGTACGGAAGGAGGTGCAGGACACCGTTATCATGGGACGAAGCTGGAGATCATCAGTTGTTTGGACCAGATTTGATTAAGGAGTCTGAATAGAAGGTTAAGTTGATTCGCGATAGGCTCAAGATAGCCCAGTCCTGACAGAAAAGCTATGCGGATTCCAAACGCAAGGCGATAGAATATGAAGTTGGAGACAGAGTTTATCTTAGAGTATCCCCACTTCGAGGAGTTAAGCGTTTTGGAGTTAAAGGAAAATTAGCACCACGTTTCGTTGGACCGTATAGGATCTTGCAACGCATGGGAGAAGTTGCTTATAAGCTGGAATTGCCAGAGGGACTGTCATGAGTTCATGATGTATTCCATGTTTCTCAGCTGAAGAAATGTCACTCCGAGGTAGCAGAGGTACCGTTAAGAGATCTGATGCCACTTGAAGCAATTCAGTTGAAGGATGATTTGACATATGAGGAGAGACTAGTCAAGATTCTCGATTATGCCGCAGAGTTACTCATGACAAGGTTATCAAGTTTTGCAAAGTTCATTGGAGCCACCACACTGCGAGGATGAAGCCACCTGGAAAGAGAAGAAGATTTGCTCAAGGACCACCCTCACCTATTTTCTAGCCAACCCGAATCTCGAGGGCGAGATTCATCTTAAGGGGGTAGGTTTGTAACATCCCAAATTTTCAATTTGGAATGTTATACATTAAGTCATCATGCATATCATATTTTCTTGCATTTTGTTGATCCTAGAAATTAACGCAACTCAAGGACCCTCGGAGAGAGTTGTAGATTTCGAAATTTTGTATTTGAGTTCTCTCGAAACTATGAAAAGAGGATCATTGGATTTATTTATTTTATCTTCAAATATTTTTCCAATATCAAAAATAAGAGAGGGAATAATATGACTTTCCCAAAATTTAGGAAAAATGAAGATTTAATAAATAAATCAAATTTTGGATTTTTCTCGGAGTTTATTTGCCTTTGGGAAAAATGCGTGTTTTCAAAAATTGCATTTTTGGTCCCGAGTAAAAGTTCATTTTGTTCGACTCATTTTTAGGAGTCGGGGAAAGTTTACTTTATTAATTTTGGAGTTTGTTTAGATTTTTTTTCTGTATTTTTCTGCGCGCGAAACCGATTTAAAAAAATCCGCAGCGCCTTGGGCCAAAGGCCGAAGCCGCCAGCCAGCCGACCGGCCAGGAGGCCAAGGCCATCGCTAGCGCCGCGCCAGGGAGCCCGGGAGCCGCTCGGTTTCCTATTCTTTTACAAATCCTAGTAGGATTTGGACCCGTTTCGTTATTCCGTTTTTATTTCCTAGGATTCCTAATCCTACTCTAATTCTTGTCCCCTACTCCAAGCAAAAACCCTCCCTCCCCAATATAAATACCCAAGCACCCCCTCCAACACATCAAACCAACACCTCTCCTCTCCTCCACCAGTTGCCGCCTACACCGCCGCCGCCGCCGCCGCCCTACACCGCCCGCCGCCGCCTCTCGCCCGCCGCCGCCGCCACCCAACACCGCCATGGAGCCCTCACTTCTTCGAGGTACTAGCCCCGCTGCGTCACCTTTTCTTTTCCTCGGTTCGGTTTTTAAATGAATCGTTCGGTTTCCGTTCTGGTTTTCTAGATCGGTTTTCGTTTCGTTTTCTTTCCGAAACCCTAGATCGATTTTCTCGCCGGTTTTACTTTACTTTCCGATTTTGTTTATGGCGTTAGCGGACCGTTCGTCCTAACGAACGAGATCACCGGTTTGCTTCGGTTAATGAACGTCCGTTCGTTCAACCGTTCGTCGTTTTCTTTCTCATCGGATTTATTCCGCTATTTTTCTGATAGCGATTTTAGATCCGATCTTCGTTCTAGTTTATCTTTTCGCTCGTTTATCGGAATCAGGTGATTCAAACGCCTGGAGTTTCATCTCGAAACCGCCGTTCTGATTAATCAACTTAAACAAAGTTTTGCTACTATAAAATTTGACTTAGTTTCAACTTGCTAGAACCGAGTTGTTTTCTTTCGTCGTTTGACTTTCGTTGCTTTATTTGATTCGATTCTTTTTGCAACCAGGGTTCTTAAGTTGAACTTTCTGGTCAGATCTTTTATTCGAAATTTACCTATGCATTAGATGAGTACTTATTGTATGCCTGTTGTTTGTCTGCGATAGATCACCAGGAGTGCGCCGCTTGTTATTTCGAATCTCTAGGTTTCGCGGATCATCAGCAAGGCAAGTAACACTTTGATCATACTTTCTCACACCCAGTTTTTATGCATTAGATCAATCCTCAAACACTTGCATGATTAGGATCTAAATAAATTGTGGGATGGGAAGTAGATTGAGGTAGTACCTAGTACCTGTTTTACTTATGAAACCTTGGGAGTTACTTCTATGTTTTCTTATTTGCCATGCTATGCTAGTAGACGTGGATTGGGTGAGTGTATCCATGACAGATGTGAGATTGTTAAATTAATGGTTTATTTAAGGTGGCAACTTAAACACACATCTGGGTGGATTGAGGCACTGGGGTATCCGATGATTACTGTTTTTTTGGGACCGCCACCCAGGCTCAAAGGGATCATGAGATTATTCAAACTAGTAACTTCCGTGTGCAGCCACAAGCCATTATGGGCTCTGGCATAGTTGATTAAGTCGTGTGAACTCTTACAGTGGTAGACTAGCTGATGTAGGGGTTGTAGGTGGTACGGTCTACCCATCGTAAGGTGCAAACACTTCTGAAAGACTATGTCTCGGTCATCCGTCTCTCAAACACCATGTAGTGCGAGAAATCAAACGGAGGCGATCGAGTCTTGTGGGGAAAAGTCATAAACCTCTGCAGAGTGTATAAACTAATCATGATTAGCCGTGTCCCCGGTTATGGACATCTTGAGTATCTAGTACTTGAATATCATGTGAATCTCAACATGTTACTCTAATTAATATTGTTGGGTTTTTAATGAGTACTTTAATTTGGGATTGAGGATGCTGTCAACCATTCTCAATGTTTAACAACCACCATGATAGTTAAACAAATTTATTCCTATGCAGTAGGGAAAAACTGGCTTTATGCAAAAACTGTAACCGTAGAGCTTTTCCACCAGCCACATATGCATGTAGTATAGTCTTATTCCTTCATTACTCTCTATGTGTTACATTGCCACCATATTCCATGTGCTGACCCGTTTTCGGGCTGCAACTTTCATGTTGCAGACTTTTCAGACGACGAGTAAGGTGCTTTAGGTCGTGGTTCTATACTCAGTGATGCCGCTGGAGTTGATGGACTCACTTATCTTCAAAGTCTTCCGTTGTTATCGTTATTAGATGGCCTTAAGCCATATTTATTGTAATAAGTCATCTTTTGGGCAACGATGTAATAAGTGTGTGATTGCTACTCTGTTATAAATCCTTGAAATCTTGTGTGGTGTCGGCATTACTGATCCAGGGATGACGCCTGAGCACAGAGACTTGATCCATTCGGGTCGGGTCGCTACACCAGCTGCACAGAAACAATGAAGCTTACATGGATGATATTGTGGTCAAGACCAAGGACAGATCAACCCTCGTCCAGGATCTAGAAGAAACCTTTGCTAATCTATGCAAAATCAACTTGAAGCCGAACCCGGAGAAGTGTGTGTTTGGCGTTCCTTCCGGCAAGCTACTCGGCTTCTTTGTGTCCCATCAGGGGATAGAGGCCAACCCTGACAAGATTCAAGCACCCAAGACAGTTAAGGACGTGAGGCGTTTGACTGGATGTGTTGCCACGTAGCAGGTTCATTTCCAAGTATGCCGAGCGCGCCTTGTCGTTCTTCAAAATCTTAAAGAAGGCAGGGCCTGTAGAGTGGACCCCGGAGGCGAATGCTGCGCTACAAGATTTGAAGACCTATCTTTCCTGTGTGCCCACTTTGGTTGCTCCCAGACCACAAGAGCCATTGTTGCTATACTTAGCGGCAACTAATCAAGTGGTTTGTGTAGCACTTGTGGCACAGCAGGAAGTAGATGAAGCGGCAGCCACAGCCATTGTCCCCTCTGGAGAAGAAAACGAATGCGTCCCGACAAGGTCATATGCAGTTCAAGACAAGGGAGAGCAAGGCAGCAGAGATAGTCCCAAGGTTGCGGCAAGGAAGAAAATGGTGCAGTGCCCAGTGTACTTCATCAGCTCCCTGTTGCAGGGGCTATATCAAGGTACTCTGGCGTGCAAAAGTTGATTTTTGGCCTCGTCATGGCCTCAAGAAAACTGCGCCACTACTTCCAAGCCCACGAGATCACGGTTGTCACCCGCTTTCCTTTGCAACACATACTCAGAAACCCTGAGGCCACCGGCAGGATAGTGGAGTGGGCCTTGGAGTTATCCAGTTTTGGTTTGAAGTTTGAGAGCACATCAAATATTCAGAGCAGAGCCACAGCAGAATTTATTGCAGAGTGGACACCAATCCCTAATGAAGAAGTATTGGAGACAGTTATCCCCGGCAAGGAGGCACCCCAAGAATGGATTATGTATTTCAATGGTGCCTTCTCCCTAAAAGGTGTAGGGCAGGCATCCTTCTCGTTGCTCCCACTGGGGAACACCTTAAGTACGTCATCCAAATGCATTTTCACTGGGAGAAGGCTACCAACAATACTATAGAGTACGAGGGGCTCCTTGTCGGGCTCAGGATTGCAGTAGAACTAGGAATTAAGAAGTTGATCATCCGCGGAGACTCGCAACTTGTGGTGAGACAAGTAAACAGGGATTACCAAAGCCCATTCATGGAGGCATATGTTGAGGAAGTGAGAAAGTTGGAGGAGCGCTTTGACGGATTGCAAATAGAGCACGTACCCCGTGCGGAAAACAACATTGTTGATCATCTGTCAAAGTGCGCTGCGCAAAAACTCTCTGTGGAACCAGGGACTTTAGTTCTCCATCTGACTCAGTCCTTCGTATCCCCGGCAACAATGGCTAGAAATAGGTGGCAACTGGACTCTGGCAAGCCTCTCCCGGCAGAGCCTCCCGAGGCCCCCGGCAGAGAGCTTGGCGGGAACAACTCCCCTTCAATCGGTGAGCTTGTCACGCCCAAGATGCGACCCTATCCTAAAGGAACTCGATGGTCCCACCAAGGATAGAAGCGCATCTTGAAGACGCTTTTGCAAGGTGGATATCATTACATCAACATTACATAATAGATGGGGATACATACACAAGGCACAAATGCCACAAGAATACATCAACATCATATACAAGATCAACATCCGACTACGGATGAAACATAAACGAAGCTCAAACGACATCCACCACTGCTAGCCCAGGCTGCCGACACTGGAACCTATCCCTGATCGAAGAAGAAGCGGAAGAAGAACTCCAAACAAGCAAACATCACTCTCGCGTCATGATCATCATGAAAACCTGTACCTGCAATTGGTGTTGTAGTAATCATGAGCCACGAGGACTCGGCAATCCCATAACCATGGGTATCAAGACTAGCAAAGCTTAATGGGAAAGGAAGGGGTAAAGTGGTGAGGTTGCAGCAGCGACTAAGCATATATGGTGGCTAACATACGCAAATGAGAGCGAGAAGAGAAACAAAGGCGATTCGCCAACTAGTAATGATCAAGAAGTGATCACGAACTCCTACTTACGTCGGACATAACCCGAAACCGTGTTCTCCTCTCGATCAACCCGAAAAGAGACACTCACGATTACGCACGGTTGGTGTATTTTAGAAGAGTTTACTCCAAGTTTACTACAACCGGATATTAACAAATTCCCATCTGCCACATAACCGGGCACGGCTTTGAAAGTTCAAACCCTGCAGGGTGTCCCAACTTAGCCCATGATAAGCTCTCGCGATCAACGAAGGAATAGACCTTCTCCCGGGAAGACCCGATCGATCTCGGAATCCGGCTATAAGACATTTCGACAGCAATAAAACAAGACCAGCAAAGCCGCCGGATGTGCCGACAAATCCTGATAGGAGCTGCACATATCTCGTTCTCGTGGCACACGGATGAGCAGACGTCGGGTTGGCATAGACCACGATTGCCCAGAGGCGCGGACATCGCTCAGTTTGGACCAGCACTCGAAGGAGAACTGGCCCGGGGGGGTAAAATAAAGATGACCCTTGAGAGCGTGACTCCCAAGGGAAAAGGGCTAGGTGAGGCAAATGGTAAAACCAATGTTGGGCCTTGTTGGAGGAGTCTTATTCAAAGCGAACTGTCAAGGGGGTCCCATAAATCACCCAACCGCGTTAGGGATGCAAAATCCGGGAACATAACACCGATATGACGGAAACTAGGGCGGCAAGAGTGGAACAAAACACCAGGCATAAGGCCGAGCCTTCCACCCTTTACCAAGTATATAGATGCATTAATTAAATAAGAGATATTGTGATATCCCAACATAAACATAATCCAACATGGAGCAATCTTCATCTTCACCTGCAACTAGCAACGCTATAAGAGGGCTGAGCGAAGCGGTAACATAATAAGCAATGGTTTTGCTAGGAAGGGTGCAAAGGTTAGAGGCTGACATGGCAAATTGGGAGGCTTGAAGAGCAAATGATAGGTAGCGCAGCATAGCGAAAGAACGAAGCAACTAGCATAGCAATGATAGTAATGAGATCCAAGGTAGCGGTCATCTTGCCTGAAATCCCGCAAGGACGAAGAACGAGTCCATGAAGAATATGAAGCCACGAAGACGAACCAAGCGTGAGCGAGCGAATCCTCACGATCGCAACGAAAACGGGAACTATCGAGAAGAAGCACACAACATATTAAACACACCACACATAGACAAGACATGATGCACAACAAGCATGATGCATGACAAATCTAGATGAGGCTACTCATGGCAAGAGATGATGCATACAAGAGCAACACATCAAAGCAAGTTTAAATGAGGCCGGAAGCAACATATAACAATTCTGGTAAGTCCTCATATGCAAATTTCGAAATTGGTCCAGATCTGAATAAAACTTAAGTTCAAGTTGTTAAACAGCAAGCTAAGATGCACCACGATGATCTACACGAAATTCTAGTCAAGTTACATATAAAGTTCATTAGATTCGGAGCTACGGCCTAGAAGATATGAGCAAAACAAGATAAGCATGGCATTGATGCAAAATACATACAAACATCACGCAAACACCTCAAAACAAGGATGCAACATGATAATATGAAACTACATTCAATTCTAAGTAAGTTTCATATAGAGCACACTCAAAACGGAGCAACAGTTCAACACATACGCACAATACAAGTTTAAAGGATAAGCTGTCCAAAACAGCAACTAGGCATATTGCAAGCATCAAAACACTATGCTACAGGACCTCAACAAGAAAACAAAAGGCATGGGCATGATGTAAAGGTAAAGCATAACCAAACATGAACACTGAGCTATCTCCAGAAATCACTAGAACATTCTCAAACACACATGGCAAGATTGCAAATAATAACAGTTTCAGACTTATCAGGAAATAACATCAGGTTGCAATGTTTAGAGCTATCAAACAACATGTTACAGGAACTTAACAATGAAAACAAAGGCATGGAATGAATCTAGTAATTGCATAGAACAAAAGTCCTTTACTGACCATGAGCCACAAAGGATCAGAAAATATGATGGCACCCATGTAAACATGGCAAATGACATTACAGATTCATACATGGCAGGAACAACAATAAGTAGGCATGTTGGTGAGCTTGAACCACTCACCACAGAGAAATACATGGCATAGCAAGGCAACTCACAGTAAGAAGACATGTTTATGAATCTAATAATGGAAAGATAAAGTTCATAGAATGCATGGATCACTAGCAAAGCTCATGGCAAAACTGAACTTAATGTTAACAGGCTGATAGCAACATTATTTAGCAATTTGAGAGCAAGATTACAACAAGCTACAGAAAGCTATAAATGCAACAATGGGCATCGATAGATAGAGCATGACATGTATAACAAAACATCCTTAGTTAACATCTCCAGATTATGCATAGAATGACTTGTAGAAGCAGGATAACATAGCATCATAATATAACAGAGTCAGCATAGCAAAACAGCAACAGCAAGTACCCTACTTAACAAGCTTGATGCACTAACTAAAGGACCCAAAAAAATCCATGGATGACACCACTGTAAAGATTGTATGACATAGATCAAAACTCATGTAGACATCAACCTCATAAGATGCACACACAAAATGCAATGAAAAAGACAAAACAGCAAGTTATAACAGTTTCAGCAGATTAACATCATATAGCACTCTTGCAACAATGATTCAGGCATCAAGATGAACTCAAATGAACATGATGCAATGGAATGAAATGTAGAGCATCTCACAATGAACATTTTGACATATTGTATGCATAAAACGGTGCTACAGATGCAGAGTTATGAAGCGATGAACAGGCGCACAAAATGCTGAAAACTTAGGGACTGATATTTTCGGGGTCAACCTGACAGATCTGCACGGACTTCGAGGCGAGGCGGATCTCGCCGGAGAACACACCGGAGACGGGGGAGATGGCCGGAGACGAGGAAGGGAGGTCGTCGGAGCGGGGGCCCGCGAGGGGGGCGTCGGATCCGGGACGGCGCGGTCCGGATCTGGCCGGAGACGACGCTGGGCGCGTGGCCGGGCGAAAGCTGGCGGCTTGCGGTCGGGCGGAGGAGAGGGCTGGAAGGCCGAGGCGGGCGGCGAACCTCCGGCCGGGCGGCGGCGCTGGGATCCGCCCGGCGAGGCGGCGGACGGAGGCGAGCCCGGGCGGCGCTGGCGAAGACGGCGCCGGGGCCACGTGGCGCATCGCGATAGGCGCGAGGCGGCGGCGCGCGATTTGTCCGGCGGCGCGACATGTCCGGAGTCAAGGCGGGGGCGATTAGGCTAGGGTTTGATCTGCAGAATTTTCAGAGGGGATCACATATTTATAGGTAGAGGGAGCTAGGAGAGTCCAAATGAGGAGCGGTTTTCGCCCACACGATCGTAATCGAACGAACGAGAGCATGGAGGGGAGTTTGCTGGGTTTTGGGCCACTTTGAAAGTGGTGTTGGACTGCAAAAAGAAGGGGGCTTTACGGTTACCCAGTTAACCGTTGGAGTACCAAACGACCTTCAAATGGCACGAAACTTGACAGGCGGTCTACCGGTGCTATACCAAGGCCGCTTGACAAACCTCGGTCCATTCCGAGAAAGTTTAACACCCGCACAAAAGAAGAGGCAAAAAAGGGCGCCAGGGAACATAGGAGTGCCGGATTGCAAAACGGACAACGGGGAAAATGCTCGGATGCATGAGACGAACATGTATGCAAATGCGATGCACATGACGGCATGATATGAAATGCAGATGATGACGTGGAAAAGTGCAACACGCAAGCAAATTACATGGCAACGATAGCGAATAACTGACGGACACCTGGTGCATCGAATCTGGGGCGATCAACCCCGAAAAACTTGAATTGAGTGCACCGGAAAAAGAAAGGGGTGAAGAATGACGAACGAGACGAGAACTCCCCGGTTGAAATAATTGAGGAAACACTGAAGAGGCTCCACACGGATGAAATTGATTGTCGAGAGAGACTCAGACTCCGGGAAGAAAAGGGTGGGAGGGCAGGAAAACAAAGGCAACTGGAGGGGAGAATCGACGAATAACTTGAAGAGAAAACACCGGTTGAAATCATTGAGGAAAGAAAGCAAAGGCTTCACACGAGTAGGATGGATACTCGATTACGGACTCCGGTTCCGAGAAGAAGAAGGGGTGGGCAGGTGGGAAATAAAACCACTGAGGATTGAACTCAAAGATGAAGAGGGTCGATTCGACTTGACGAGAAATGCACCGGATGAAAAGAGCTGAGAAACAACTATCGAAAAACCAATTGCGTGATCCTAAAGAAAATTTAAAGGGGAAGAGAAGTAATTCAAAACACCTACGTCAAGATTTCTCACCAGAGCGACGAAGGGGCAGAGGAGTAAAAAGAATTCCTACTCTCCGATATAACTAGACTCCGAAAACAGTTTTCTTCTAGACTCAACAACGGCCAAACTACACGATCAATCAAGGGGGCTCCTAGGGTCGGTCGAGGCTCTGATACCTCTCTCGGCTCAAGTGTTTTCTTTGCTCGTTCGCCTCTCGCCAGTTTATCCTTCCGAAGTGTGCAAGACATCTCAAGAGATTCGTCTGTGTTTGAATTAATTCGAGGTTGTCACCTCATTCAAATATTTCAATTGTTCCGATGCATCATCTATCTGTTTATCATCCCTTTCCAACGGTGTTTTCTTTTAGTGGGCCCTAACCCACAGGTCTTTTCCCAGGATCTTACCTGACTCTTCTAATTTCCTCGGAGTTATTCTCAATTCTTTTCGGAGTGTGATGTAAGAATGGATCACATCAGTCACATGCCTTTTCCAAGATGGATTCCAAATCATTTCATTGTTGGCTCAACCTCTTCGCTTTTCATTCTCCCGGATTATCCCAGTAATTTTTGTGGTGTTTCCCGTCGATATTTGAAGGCCGAAGAAGAGTTTTTCCTCTAAACCTTGTCCGTCCTCCCGAAGATTCGTGGTTCTAGCTTCATATCATCCTCTCGAATTATTCCATTTGTCAGATATTCTTTTTCTCAACCATCCGGAGTTTGTCAGCAGTTGTTTTTCGGAGGCCATCATTCCAGAAGAATTCTTCGCCCTCATCATTCCAGCTATCGTCCTCTAATTATCCCGGTGCTCCGTTCAAGTGTTTTTTTAATCAGCTCATTGTCTCTTCGTTCTTTTGCATGTAAATCCCCTCTAGCATATTGGTTCTTCTAATTCTTCCCGGTGATTCATTCTTTTTCGTCAGCCATTTCCGAATTCTTACGGTGGCTCGTTCAAGATTCTTTTCTTTATTTATCATATTAATTCATTTGTTCTTTTCAACCTACCGGTGATTCATGAAGTCCTTCTCAAGTTTGCGATATGTCACTTATCAATTCTTTTTCAAGAAGAATAAGTAGTTTGCAAAATCCATTGTTTGTCATCAATTTAATTTGATGAAGGATAAGCATACAATAAATCTTATTCTTATTCCATCCAAGTGTTTAATCCCTTTCTTCGGAGTTTGTTCTTGATGAATAAATTCTAGTTCCAAGTGTTTTCATCTTTTCTTTTTCGGAGTTCAATTTCCTCGGCCTTTTCGTCGGAACCTCCATCTAAATCACTACAAGGCTCATCTTATTCTTTCTTCCTTCATTCTATCTCATCATCCTTTTTGTCACCGGAGTTCTTCATGGTGGTTCTTCATGATTTAATTCTTTCATCAAGAGTTCATCAAGATTTTGTTGGCGGAGCTCAAGTATATTTTCTTCTCGCGTCTCGAAGTGCAATTAATTCTCTGTATTCTTTTGAAGTGGAGTTTTGCATCTCTTCGTTCTTCTCATCTATTCAATCTTTTCCGCTTGTGGTCGGTTATCACCTTATAATTTTGAGATGTTTTCCATAAGTCCACAACAATCTTATTCTTTCGTTGTTGATTTTCTCAACAACTTCAGTTCAAACCTTCCTTCTAAATTCTTTTCATTCCATTCTTCAATTCTTCCAGAGGCTTTGCGTTGTTTATCTCGTCAAGTGTCATCCCATCTTGTGAAGTTCGTGTTCTATTCCTCCATGTTTTAGCCGGAGTGCTGCCTAAATCCTTCCAGTCTTATTCGTTTTCTTATCTCGTTCTATCCGGAGTTGTTTCATAGTCTAGCTGATTCCGTGAGTTTTGGATTCTCATCATGCTCGTCGTTCCTCTCTTCTTATCGAGTGCTCTCGATTCTTTGCTTCTTCTCTTGAGTTCCTGTTTCACCTCATCCCTTTTTCCTTCCGTCTCGGTCCTAAGATCTCGGGACGAGATCTCTTGTTAGTGGAGGAGTGTTGTAACGCCCCGGATTCGATGCGCCAGGTGTCCGTCAGTTATTCGCCGTCGTTGCCATGTCATTTGCTTGCGTGTTGCACTTTGCCACGTCATCATCTGCATTTCATATCATGCCGTCATGTGCATCGCATTTGCATACATGTTCGTCTCATGCATCCGAGCATTTTCCCCGTTGTCCGTTTTGCAATTCGGCACTCCTATGTTCCCCGGCGCCCTTTTTTGCCTCTTCTTTTGTGCGGGTGTTAAACTTTCTCGGAATGGACCGAGGTTTGTCAAGCGGCCTTGGTATAGTACCGGTAGACCTCCTGTCAAGTTTCGTGCCATTTGGAGGTCGTTTGGTACTCCAACGGTTAATCGGGTAACCGTAAAGCCCCCTTCTCTTTGCAGTCCAATACCACTTTCAAAGTGGCCCAAAACCCAGCAAACTCCCCTCCATGCTTTCGGTCGTTCGATCACGATCGTGTGGGCGAAAACCGCTCCTCATTTGGAATCTCCTAGCTCCCTCTACCTATAAATATGTGATCCCCTCCGAAAATTCTGCAGATCAAACCCTAGCCTAATCGCCCCCGCCGCACCCGGACATGTCCGCGCCGGCTGGACAAATCGCGCCGCCGCCCCGCGCCTATCGCAGTGCGCCATGTGGCCCCCGCCGGCGCCATCTTCGCCTTCGCCCGGGCTCGCCTCCCGTCCCCGCCGCCTCGCCGAGGCGGATCGCGCCGCCGCCAGCCGGAGGTTCGCCGCCCGCCTCGGCCTTCCCGGCCCGCTCCTCCGCCCGACGCCACTTCACTACTTCGCCCCGTCGCGCCCAGCGTCGTCTCCGGCCAGATCCGGACCGCGCCGTCCCGGATCCGGCGCCCCCCTCGCCGGCCCCCACTCCGACGACCTCCCTTCCTCGTCTTCGGCCGTCTCCCCCGTCTCCGGTGAGTTCTCCGGCGAGATCCGCCTCGCCTCGAAGTCCGTGCAGATCTGTCAGGTTGACCCCAAAAATATCCCAAGTCCCTAAGTTTTCAGCATTTTGTGCGCATGTTCATCGCTTCATAACTTTGCATCTGTAGCCCCGTTTTATGCATATAATATGTCAAAATGTTCACTGTGAGATGCTCTACATTTCATTCCATTGCATCATTTTCATTTGAGTTCAACTTGATGCCTGAATCATCGTTGCAAGAGTGCTATATGATGTTAATCTGCTGAAACTGTTATAACTTGTTGTTTTGTCTTTTTCATTGCATTTTGTGTGTGCATCTTATGAGGTTGATGTCTACATGAGTTTTGATCTATGGCATGCCATCTTTACAGTGGTGCCATCCATGGATTTTTGTGGGTCCTGTAGTGAGTGCATCAAGCTTGTTAAATAGGGTACTTGTTGTTGCTGTTTTGCTATGCTGATTCTGTTATATTATGATGCTATGTTATCCTGCTTCTACAAGTCATTCTATGCATAATCTGGAGATGTTCACTAAGGATGTTTTGTTATACATGTCCTTCTCTATCCATCCATGCTCATGGTTGGATTTATAGCTTTCTGTAGCTTGTTGTAATCTTGCTCTCAAATTGCTAAATAATGTTGCTGTCAGCCTGTTAACATTAAATTCAGCTTTACCATGAGCTTTGCTAGTGATCCATGCACTCTATGAACTTCCTCTTTCCCTGCTTAGCTTCATAAACATGTCTTCTTACTGTGAGTTGCCTTGCCATGCCATGTATTGCTCTGTGGTGAGTGGTTCAAGCTCACCAACATGCCTATTTATTATTGTTCCTGCCATGTATGAATATGTAATATCATTTGCCATGTTTACATGGGTGCCATCATATTTTCTGATCCTTTGTGGCTCATGGCCAGTAAAGTACTTTTGTTCTATGCAATTAGTATATTCATTTCATGCCTTTGTTTTCATTGTTAAGTTCCTGTAACATGTTGTTTGATAGCTCTAAACATTGCAACCTGATGTTATTTCCTGATAAGTCTGAAACTGTTATTATTTGCAATCTTGCCATGTGTGTTTGAGCATGTTCTAGTGATTTCTGGAGATAGCTCAGTGTTCATGTTTGGTTATGCTTTACCTTTAAATCATGCCCATGCCTTTTGTTTTCTTGTTCAGGTCCTGTAGCATAGTGTTTTGATGCTTGCAATATGCTTAGTTGCTGTTTTGGACAGCTTATCCTTTAAACTTGTATTGTGCGTATGTGTTGAACCGTTGCTCCGTTTTGAGTGTGCTCTATATGAAACTTACTTAGAATTGCATGTAGTTTCATATTATCATGTTGCATCCTTGTTTTGAGGTGTTTGCGTGATGTTTGTATGTATTTTGCATCAATGCCATGCTTATCTTGTTTTGCTCATATTTTCTAGGCCGTAGCTCCGAATCTAATGAACTTTATATGTAACTTGACTAGAATTTCGTGTAGATCATCATGGTGCATCTTACCTTGCTGTTTAACAACTTGAACTTAAGGTTTATTCGGATCTGGACCAATTTCGAAATTTGCATATGAGGACTTACCGGAATTGTTATATGTTGCTTCCGGCCTCATTTAAACTTGCTTTGATGTGTTGCTCTTGTATGCATCATCTCTTGCCATGAGTAGCCTCATCTAGATTTGTTATGCATCATGCTTGCTGTGCATCATGTCTTGTCTATGTGTGGTGTGTTTACTATGTTGTGTGCTTCTTCTCGATAGTTCCCGTTTTCGTTGCGATCGTGAGGATTCGTTCGTCTACGCTTGGTTCGTCTTCGTGGCTTCATCTTCTTCATGGACTCGTTCTTCGTCCTTGCGGGATTTCAGGCAAAATGACCGCTACCTTGGATCTCATTACTATCATTGCTATGCTAGTTGCTTCGTTCTTTCGCTATGCTGCGCTACCTATCATTTGCTCTTCAAGCCTCCCAATTTGCCATGTCAGCCTCTAACCTTTGCACACTTCCTAGCAAACCATTGCACAGCTATGTTACCGCTTTGCTCAGCCCCTCTTATAAGCGTTGCTAGTTGCGGTGAAGATGAAGATTGCTCCATGTTGGATTATGTTTATGTTGGGATATCACAATATCTCTTATTTAATTAATGCATCTATATACTTGGTAAAGGGTGGAAGGCTCGGCCTTATGCCTGGTGTTTTGTTCCACTCTTGTCGCCCTAGTTTCCGTCATATCGGTGTTATGTTCCCGGATTTTGCGTCCCTAACGCGGTTGGGTGATTTATGGGACCCCCTTGACAGTTCGCTTTGAATAAGACTCCTCCAGCAAGGCCCAACATTGGTTTTACCATTTGCCTCACCTAGCCCTTTTCCCTTGGGAGTCGTGCTCTCAAGGATCATCTTTATTTTACCCCCCCCCCCCGGGCCAGTTCTCCTTCGAGTGCTGGTCCAAACCGAGCGATGTCCGGCGCCCCCTGGGCAATCAGGGTCTATGCCAACCCGACGTATGGCTCATCCGGTGTGCCCTGAGAACGAGATATGTGGAGCTCCTATCAGGATTTGTCGGCACATCCGGGCGGCTTTGCTGGTCTTGTTTTATTGCTGTCGAAATGTCTTGTAGCCAGGATTCCGAGACTGATCGGGTCTTCCCGGGGAGAAGGTCTATTCCTTCGTTGATCGCGAGAGCTTATCATGGGCTAAGTTGGGACACCCCTGCAGGGTTTGAACTTTCGAAAGTCGTGCCCGCGGTTATGTGGCAGATGGGAATTTGTTAATATCCGGTTGTAGTAAACTTGGAGTAAACTCTTCTAAAATACACCAACCGTGTGCGTAACCGTGAGTGTCTCTTTTCGGGGTTGATCGAGAGGAGAACACGGTTTCTGGGTAATGTCTGACGTAAGTAGGAGTTCAGGATCACTTCTTGATCATTACTAGTTGGCGACCGTTCCTTTGTTTCTCTTTTCGCTCTCATTTGCGTATGTTAGCCACCATATATGCTTAGTCGCTGCTGCAACCTCACCACTTTACCCCTTCCTTTCCCATTAAGCTTTGCTAGTCTTGATACCTATGGTTATGGGATTGCTGAGTCCTCGTGGCTCACAGATTACTACAACACCAGTTGCAGGTACAGGTTTCGCGATGATCATGACGCGAGAGCGATGTTTGCTTGTTTGGAGTTCTTCTTCTGCTTCTTCTTTGATCAGGGGATAGGTTCCAGGTCGGCAGCCTGGGCTAGCAGGGTGGATGTCGTTTGAGCTTCTGTTTATGTTTCATCCGTAGTCGGATGTTGATCTTGTATATGATGTTGATGTATTCTTGTGGCATTTGTGCCTTGTGTATGTATCCCCATCTATTATGTAATGTTGATGTAATGATATCCACCTTGCAAAAGCGTCTTCAAGATGCGCTTCTATCCTTGGTGGGACCATCGAGTTCCTTTAGGATAGGGTCGCATCTTGGGCGTGACAGAGCTGCACCCTCCCGCCAGACCACCGGTCCCTGTGGTCAAGGAATGTGCTCCCATGAATGAGGAGGTGCCGCTAGTCCTCGTTGCCGAGCCTCGGGCTCCAACTTGGGCGCGGCACATAGTCCATTTCCTCCAAACTGGAGAACTTCCCGAAGAGCAAGAAGAAGCTGAAAGAGTAGCCCGGAGGGTCAGTATGTATCAGTTCATCGATGACACGCTGTACAGAACAAGTCCCAAGAGTGTGAAATTGAAGTGCATTTGCCGGGAAGAAGGAAACGAACTGTTGGCAGAGATACACAAGGGTATGTGTGGTTCACACATTGGATCAAGGGCTCTGGTTGGAAAGCCTTCTGTCAAGGATTTTACTGGCCCACAGCCCTCCAAGATGCAGTTGAGTTGGTCACCAAATGTGAAGCCCGCCAGTTCCATTCCAAGAATATCCATCTGCCTGCCCAAGCTCTTCACACAATCCCTTTGTCATGGTCGTTTTTGGTCTGGGGGATCAACATCTTGGGCCCCTTCCCCCGTGCTATCGGGGGCTTTGAATTCTTGTTTGTTTCTATCGACAAGTTTACAAAGTGGCCGGAAGTAGAGCCCGTGAGGAAGTTGACTGCTCAGTCAGCTATCAAGTTCTTGAAAGGATTGTTGTGCCGTTTCGGGGTCCCTGCCCGAATCATCACCGACAATGGTGAAAGAAATATGCCCTAGAGGCAGTAATAAAGTTGTTATTTTATATTTCCTTATATCATGATAAATGTTTGTTATTCATGCTAGAATTGTATTAACCGGAAACTTGATACATGTGTGGATACATAGACAAAACACCGTGTCCCTAGTAAGCCTCTACTAGACTAGCTCGTTAATCAAAGATGGTTAAGTTTCCAAACCATAGACATGTGTTGTCATTTGATGAGCGGGATCACATCATTAGGAGAATGATGTGATGGACAAGACCCATTTGTTAGCTTAGCATATTGATCGTTTGGTTTTATTGCTATTGCTTTCTTCATGTCAAATACATATTACTTCGACTATGAGATTATGCAACTCTCGGATACCGGTGGAATACCTTGTGTGCTATCAAATGTCACAACATAACTGGGTGATTATAAAGATGATCTGCAGGTATCTCCGAAGGTGTTTGTTGGGTCGGCATAGATCAAGATTAGGATTTGTCACTCTGAGTATCGGAGAGGTATCTCTGGGCCCTCTCGGTAATACACATCATAAGAAGCCTTGCAAGCAAAGTAACTAATGAGTTAGTTACATGACAATGTATTACAGAACAAGTAAAGAGACTTGCCAGTAACGAGATTGAACTAGGTATGTGGATACCGACGATCAAATCTCGAGCAAGTAACATACCAATGGACAAAGGGAATAACGTATGTTGTCATAACGGTTCGACCGATAAAGATCTTCGTAGAATATGTAGGAGCCAATATGAGCATCCAGGTTTCGCTATTGGTTATTGACTGGATAAGTGTCTCGGTCATGTCTACATAGTTCTCGAACCCGTAGGGTCCGCACGCTTAACGTTCGATGACAATTTTGTATTATATGAGTTATGTGATTTGGTGACCGAATGTTGTTCGGAGTCCCGGCTGAGATCATGGACATGACAAGGAGTCTCAAAATGGTCGAGAGGTAAATATTGATATATAGGATGATAGTATTCGGACACCGGAAGTGTTCCGGAGTGTATCGGGTAATTATTGGAGTACCGGGGGGGTTACCGGAACCCTCGGGAGAAAGATATGGGCCATATGGGCCATAGGAGGGGAGCACACCTGCCCACAAGGGATGCCCCCCCCAAGGAAGGAGGCCGAATTGGATAAGGGGAAGAGGGGGTTCGGCCCCCCTTTCCTTCTCTCCTTCCTCTTCCCCTTTCCCCCCTTCAGAAATAGGGAAAGGGGGGAGGCCGAATTGGGGAGGACCCCAAGTAGGATGCCTCCTACTTGGGGTTCCCCCTTGGCTACCTCTCCTCCCCTCCAACCTATATATATGTGGGGGCACCGCTAGAACACACAACATCTATTCCTAGCCGTGTGCGGCGCCCCCCCTCCACAGTTTACGCCTCCGGTCATATCTTCGTAGTGCTTAGGCGAAGCCCTGCGCGAATCACATCACCATCACCGTCACCACGCCGTCGTGCTGACGAAACTCATCTACTTCCTCGACACCTTGCTGGATCAAGAGGGCGAGGGACGTCATCGCGCTGAACGTGTGCAGAACTCGGAGGTGACGTACATTCGGTACTTGATCGGTCGGAGCTATAAGAAGTTTGACTACATCAACCGCGTTGTAAAACGATTCCGCTTTTAGTCTACGAGGGTATGTGGACACACTCTTCCGCCCTCGTTGCTATGCATCTCCTAGATAGATCTTGCGTGAGCGTAGGATTTTTTTGAAATTGCATGCTACGTTTCCCAACAGTGGCATACGAGCCAGGTCTATGCGTAGATGATATGCACGAGTAGAACACAAAGAGGTTTGGGCGGTGATCGTCATACTGCTTACCTCCAGTGTCTTATTTTGATTCTGCGGTATTGTTGGATGAAGCGGCCCTGACCAAACTTACATGACCACGTTCATGAGAACGGTTCCACCGACAGACATGCAACTAGTTTTGCATAAAGGTGGCTGGCGGGTGTCTGTTTCTCCTACTTTAGTTGAATCGAATTTGACTGCGGTCAGTCCTTGTTGAAGGTTAAAACAGCAAACTTGATAAATCACTGTTGTGGTTTTGATGCGTAGGTAAGAACGGTTCTTTCTAGAAGCCTGTAGCAGCCACGTAAAACTTGCAACAACAAAGTAGAGGACGTCTAACTTGTTTTTGCAGGGCATGTTGTGATGTGATATGGTCAAGGCATGATGTGATATACATTATTGTATGAGATGATCAGGTTTTGTAAAAGTTACCGGCAACCGGCAGGAGCCTTATGGTTGTCTCTTTATTGTATGAAATGCAAACGCCGCGTAATTGCTTTACTTTATCACTATGCATTAGCGATAGTTGTAGAAGCAATAGTTGGCGAGACGACCACGACACAACGATGAAGATCAAGGTGTTGAGCCGGTAACGATGGAGATCATGATGATGCTTTGGAGATGGAGATCAAAAGCACAAGATGATGATGGCCATATCATGTCACATATTTTGATTGCATGTGATGTTTATCTTTTATGCATCTTATTTTGCTTAGTACGGCGGTAGCATTATAAGATGATCCCTTAACTACATTTCAAGGTATAAGTGTTCTCCTTGAGTATGCACCATTGCGACAGTTCGTCATGTTGAGACACCACGTGATGATCGGGTGTGATAGACTCTACGTTCAAATACAATGGGTGCAAGACAGTTTTGCACATGCGGAACACTCAGGTTAAACTTCACGAGCCTAGCATGTACAGACATGGCCTCATAACACTAGAGACCGAAAGGTCGAACGTGAATCATATAGTAGATATGGTCAACATAGAGATGTTCACCATTGATGACTACACCATCTCACGTGATGATCGGACATGGTTTAGTTGATTTGGATCACGTATCATTTAGATGACTTGAGGGATGTCTATCTAAGTGGGAGTTCTTAAGTAATTTGATTAATTGAACTTAATTTATCATGAACTTAGTCCTGATAGTTTTTGCATATCTATGTTGTAGATCAATGGCCCGTGCTACCATTCCCTTGAATTTTAATGCGTTCCTAGAGAAAGCTAAGTTGAAAGATGATGGTAGCAACTACACGGATTGGGTCCGTAACTTGAGGATTATCCTCATTGGTGCACAGAAGAATTATGTCCTTGATGCACCACTAGGTGATAAGCCCCCTCCCTCTAATCTAGACGCTATGAACGTCTGGCAAGCGAATTTTGATGACTACTCTATAGTTCAATGTGCCATGCTTTACGGCTTAGAATCGGGACTTCAAAGACATTTTGAACGTCATGGAGCATATGAGATGTTCCAGGAGTTGAAGTCAATATTTTAATCAAATGCCCGAGTTGAGAGATATGAAGTCTCCAACAAGTTCTATAGCTGTAGTATGGAGGAGAACAATTATGTCAGTGAACACATACTCAAAATGTCTGGGTATCATAATCACTTGACTCAGCTGGGAGTTAATCTTCCAGGCGATAGTGTTACTGGTAGAGTTCTTCAATCACTGCCACCAAGCTACAAAGGCTTCGTGATAATATGTGAGGGAGTCCTGGACTAAGGGGTCCTCAGGCGTCCGGCCTGTTATCCATGGGCCGGACTGATGGGCTGTGAAGACATGAAGACCGAAGACTGTACCCGTGTCCGGATAGGACTCTTCTTGGCATGGAAGGCAAGCTTGGTGATCAACTATGAAGATTCCTTCTTATGTAACCGACTCTATGTAACCCTAGATCCCTCCGATGTCTATATAAACCGGAGGGCGTAGTCCGGATAGTAGATACTCATTACCATAGTCATACAGGCTAGACTTATAGGGTTTAGCCATTACGATCTCGTGGTAGATCAACTCTTGTAACACTCATATTCATTAAGATCAATCAAGCAGGAAGTAGGGTATTACCTCCATAGAGAGGGCCCGAACCTGGGTAAACATCATGTCCCCTGTCTCCTGTTACCATCGACCCTAGACGCATAGTTCGGGACCCCCTACCCGAGATCCGCCGGTTTTGACACCGACATTGGTGCTTTCATTGAGAGTTCTGTTGTGCCGTCGACGAAAAGTTCGATGGCCCCTTCGATCATCAATAGTGACGTTGTCCAAAGGGAAACCTCCCCCCCCCCCCCCCGGACGGATCTTCGTGTTTGGTGGCTTCGTACTACGAGCCAACTCGCTTGGCCATCTAGAGCAGATCGATAGCTATGCCGCTGGCCATCAGGTCAGATTCGGAAGCTTGAACTATGTCGTGGACGTCCGCGGAGACCTGATCTTCGACGGATTCGAGACCGCAACGATCGCTCCCCTCGCTCCGATGAACATGACCTAAATCTGTCATCAGATTGCATCCAGGAGATGGTTCCTGTTGCTGCAACGGCCTTAGAACTGGAGCAGATTGTGCCATCCGAGGCCATAGAGTCCGCGGTGTTGGAGCCGCACACAGACTCGACACCCTGTAATATTTGCATCAACGGAACTCCGGACTCGTCTCCGGCTATAAGTTCCGGACCATGTACGCCTGCGGACGCCGAGCTGGATCGGTTATCAATTTTTGAATTCAGCGCCGCAGACATCTTCTAGCACTCACTTTTGGGTGACGTGCTAAACTCTTTAAAGAATTTGTCCTTGGAGAAGGACTCACAGCCGAACTATGTTCAGTTCGAGCTAGAGGCTGACGATGGAGAATTTTGCTTCCCACCCGCCACCCACTTCATAGCCACTGTCGATGACTTAACCAACACGCTTGACTATGGCCCCAAGGACATCGACGGTATAGACAATGATGCTGACAAGGAGCAAGGCCAAGACCCGCCATTCACGGGGCGTGGGACGGCCACCTCTTCATACGACGTGTACATGGTTGATACACCTAAAAAAGCCAGCGATGATGACAAAGAAGATCCAGTTGAGAACAAACCTCCTGAGACACAGTCTAAGTACCGGCGCCCTAAACGCTGCTCTAAGTCACGTCGCACAAACGCTGGCACCGGAGAAAATAGTACTCCGGACGACGCCGAAAACAATGAAGACCCTGTTGGAGCAAGATCCAAACAGGAGGAAGAAGAAAACGGGCAAGCCAGCCCCGATGAACAGGCCCTACCCAGCGACAATTTGGAGGACGACAACTACCTTCCGCTCTTCGAAGATGAGGTAAGCCTCGGCGACAAAGACTTCATCGTACCCGAAGAACCCCTCGAGCAGGAGCGCTTCAAGCGCAGGCTAATAGCCACTGCAAGGAGCCTGAAAAAGAAGCAGCAGCAGCTTCAAGCTGACCAAGACCTACTCAATGATAGATGGACCGAAGTCCTCGACGCCGAAGAATATGGCCTTAGTGGCCCAGCCAAAAGCTACCCGAAGCGTCGATTGCTACCTCAGTTCGATGACGAGGCGTTGGAGCCCGTACCATCATCACACAATGCGGCAGGTCGTCGACAACTCTATCCGGATAAAGAGGCAACTCAAGCCGAACACCAGACCGCCCCACTTCACCGTAAAGGCAGGAAAAACACAGCTCATGGTTGTACAGACGACCATCAACGGGACTTGGACAGTAGAGCAGGACAGGCAAGATCAATCTACGGATCGCGAGGGCACGCCTCGACACGCGACGATGGCTACCTATTCGTACGTGACAAACCTAGCCACGCCCAAGACGAAAACCACAAATGGGCTCCTTCGGAATTATGTCGGAGTGTGGCCCAACATAGAGGCGCCGCACACCCCCTTTGTTACGCTGATGAAGTAATGGATCATGAATTCCCCAACGGATTCAAACCCGTCAATATTGAATCATACGACGGAACAACCGATCCCGCGGTATGGATAGAACATTTTATACTCCACATCCATATGGCGCGTGGAGACGACCTCCACGCCATCAAATACCTCCCACTAAAGCTAAAAGGGCCTGCTCGGCACTGGCTAAATAGCCTGCCTGAAAATTCCATAGGCAGCTGGGAAGACTTGGAAGAAGCCTTCCTTAACAACTTCCAAGGAACATATGTCCGGCCACCAGACACCGACGACCTAACCACATTGTCTAGCAGCCCAGAGAGTCATCCAGGAAGCTCTGGACTCGGTTCTTAGTCAAAAAGAACCAAATCGTCGACTGTCCCGACGCGGAAGCCCTTGCGGCCTTCAGACACAGCATCCGGGACGAATGGCTAGCACGCCACCTCGGACAAGAAGAACCTAAATTCATGACAGCCCTTAATGCTCTAATGACCCACTTTTGCACGGGAGAAGACAACTGGCTCGCTCATAGAAGCAACATCGCCAGCGACCCAGGCACTTCCGAAATCCGAGATGGCAACGGCAAGCCACGACGAAGAAAACACAACAGTCGCAATGATAATTAAAGATCACGCGACACAGCAGTCAATGCCGGATTCAGCAACCCCAAGCCCGGTCAACAGAAGAAGCCATTCAAGGCAAATCGAGACGAACCATCCAACCTAGATAGGATATTGGACCGATCCTGCCAGATTCATGGCCACCCCGATAAACAAACTAACCATACGAACAGAAACTACTGGGTCTTTAAACAGGCCAGCAAGCTCAACGCCGAACACCAGGGGAAGAGGCCGCCAGGCTACACGGACGATGGAGAGGTTCACCAACGAAATACCAGGGGCCAGAAGCAATTTCCACCCGAGGATCAACTACTCCCGGAGCGAAAATAGCAGTCCGGCTTCCGCCACCCACCTTGTACACGTGCAAAATTTGTGCCGTGCATACATCACTACGCACTCAAGATACCATGGGCATTGGTGGAAGCACACTACGGACAAGCCTGCAAGCATTCCTGTAACACTTTTTATCTATTTTATTTTTTTATTTTTTCCTTCACTGTCTCTTAAAATAGGTGAAGAACAGGGCAAATATCTAAAACTGACTCTATCGGAGTTCGGATCCGTACACTCACCTAAGGGGCTACCTCCATCAAGGATTCCCCTCATCGAGGACAGGCGGCGCACACGTGCAATAGGAGGTCCAAAGTAACTTTTGTAGACCGCACTCTTTATTTCGAGCCTGTAATATGCCTCTTCCTCTGCCTGCGACCCCGAGCATGTCAAATAGCCGGGGTTGCGGTCTTTATATATATAAAGTAATCATTGGCATATCGCTCAGTTCCCAATAAAAAGTATCCGAATTAATCATCAGTGTTGTTTCGCCAATGAATATTGCTCCTACGGTTGTTTCAAATATATACCTTGGCATAACCTGCCAGGGGCTCGGTATGGGAACAAATGAGTTGTCAGCAAAAGCCCGGACAGCTCTACAGCATACTTCGGCGTCGCAAGTTTGGCCTTATATGCATCAGCTCGGAATCATTGTCTTGGGTCAATAGTTGGGTTGCCCGGCTTGTGTGCTTGCTACCCTATGTTCCGGTCTATCGGCTAGGGTAGTAAAGGGAGAACTACTGCGATTGTGCTTTCGGTTCATCTGGTCAAGTACCTTAGTAGAGAAAGCCGAAAACTGAATGTCATGATGCGGTGAAAGCTGGTCAACCACTTGACGACTTATTGGAATCTTTAGCAGTTCTCCATGTCACACGAAGGATCTTTTTCAGATCAAAAATGTAAGGCACCATACGCCGCATACATACCAGGGGCTATGTCGTAGTCCCACCATAAAACTCCTATGGCTAAGTGAAAGTGTTAACGCCCTATAGTCTGATTGCCTGGTTTGCCGCATTATCATCTCCTTTGTGGACCAAGACGTTGGATAAAGAGTGATTAAATGCTTTTCTGAACACCCCCGTACTTCCTACGAGGGGGCTGAAGCCGACGAGTGGAAAACTTTCAGATTATATTAAAACGGCCGCACAGGAGGAATTCAAGCTTTCAAGAAAACATAAAATAGATCAACTATAAAATGGTCTTTTACAATTCTCAAACACCTCACTCAAACATTATGTTTTTCGAGCACTGGACCTCTATAAAGCGGGTTGCCTCCAGGATGTCTTCAAAATAATGCTCCGGTTCAGGACGGTCCTTGCCCTTGGGTGGACTCTTCGCCACAACATCAATGGCCTTCATCTTCCCCCAGAATGTCTTGACTCGGGCAAAAGCCATCCGTGCACCCTCAATACACGCCGATCGCTTCACAGCGTCGATACGCGGCACCGCGTCAACAAGCCTTTGCACTAAACTGAAGGAGCTATTCGGAACAGGCTCAGTTGGCCACAACCGGATTATGACATTCTTCATGGCAGCACTAGATATCCTATGAAGCTGGGCCCATTGAGACATCTGCTCATTCAGCAACGGAGGGCGCTTTGATGCACCAAACTGCGACCAAAAAAGCTTCTCGGTTGCATATCCATCTCGCGCTTGGTAATACTGCGCCGCATCAGAAGAACTCTTCGGCAGGTCTAAAAACTCATCCGGAGAACTCCACACTTGGTTAAGCTGAGCATAGTTCGGATCACCGAACTTAGCTTGCAGCAGAAACGGCTTACCAGCCACAATCTCCCTAGCTTGCCAGATCTCCTCACGGGTTGCTCGGGATTCTGACCGCGCTTCTCTCGCCTCTTGTAAGGCCTTGTCCAATTCAGCCGTTAAGGCTTTACTCTCCTTCTCCAGAAATTCACAGCGGCCAGTAGAATTCTCCAGTTCGAGCGTCATCGTGGATATCTTCTCCTCGTCTTGGCGCCGTGCAGCTTGTTCGGCTTTTAACTCAGCGATGCCTTTTCGGCAGCCGCATTGCTACATCGGTCCTGCTCCTTGGCTCGGGCCAGCTCCGCTCGAAGTACTTCAACGGCGGCAGCACCATATGCAGCCACGCATATTCCAGCATATAAATCTTAGCATCATGCTTATACCACAAAAAGGTATGGGGATTACCCCGAATACATACCCTGTGACTCGTCAAGACGCATGTTGGTTAACGCAAGGTCATCCCCTACTACGTCAAGCTTCCGCTGGAGTTCGGCAATATCCATAGTCCGGGAAGTAGCCATGGGGGAAGCAACCTATGTTCAAGTTCATCAGATCATTCCTTGAGTAATTCTTTTTTATCCTCTGATTTTCTTCCTAGTGGAAGCCAACCCGAGTCTCAGGGGCTACTACCTATACACAGGTGCATCTTTGCAAATAAAACATAGCTCAAAATACTATATCACAAACCTCGAAGCCTTTTAGCAGGCTCATGGAGGCTTCATTCAATCCGCTCTTCGCGGACAAAATCTTCTCAACCGCTGTACCCATCAAGGTACGTTGTTCCCCCGAGATAGATGCTTTTCGCAACATGTCCCGCAATATATCCGGAGCCTCTGGGTCTCCGGAAGCTGCTCTAGGAGCACCACCATCCTTTGAAGGAATCTTTTCACCCGTCTCCAGAATCACCATCGGCTGCGAGCCAGACAGTCCGAGGCCTTTATTATCAGCCCCAGAATCTCGGACGGTCGGAGATCCACCTTCGGGTACTGCCTCTTTTATACCCTGCGTAACTTGCTGATCAAGAAGAACCCTCCGCGACGACGCTTCAGAGTCGTCCGCCTTACTGGGTGAGGAGGTTGGGGGAGGCGTCTCGCTCTCCATCATCTCTGGGAGGAGACCTCCCGAGGAAGAGGATTGCCCAGAAACACTCTGCGTCGACCTATAAAAATGCACGGATGCGTTACGTACATCTTCGGTAACGGCAAAGGAGCGGGGCGTTATCAAAGTGTTCTGGATTCACTTACAGTTTGGCCGAGGGCTTGTCCCCTTGTCGGGGCTATTCAGCAGCGTCGCTTTCCAAACCCAAGCCGCTTGACGGTGACATCTTGCCCCTTTTACCGCCCCTCCCAACCTTCGGAGGCGGCCCTTTTCCTCCTACTCGGAGAAGGGATGCTGGCTCCTCTTTCGCCTCTATATTTAGGCGAGGAAAGGTTGATTTCTCCGGACTCAGTATCCGACTTACTTCCGAAACAAAGGTCATCCCAGGTCTTTTCGCTCTCCTCTTTGCCCTCCCTTGCCGGCGCCTGATATGGTGCCAAGGCCAGCATCCTTGTTAGCACAGGATTAGCTGAGTCCTTGGGAAGGGGAGCCGGACACCTAATCCGTTCCACCTTCTTTATCCAGCCCTAAAAAAGGATGATTCGGTCAGTGTCTGGCCACTGGGTATCTGATTATGAGGTATTCGGCAAACGGGTACTTACTGGGGTATCCGGATGATTACAGTCCAGGCCGATATCTTCGGTGGTGTCCGGCCATTGCCTTCGTTTCCCGAAGAATAATCTCCACGTTCCTTCGTGTGTGGCGCCGAAGAAGTGCTGAAGAGTCCGCGGCCCTTCTGGATTGAACTCCCACAGGTGGAGAGGTTGTCGCTGGGACGGCAGGGTCCGACGAACTAGCATTACTTGAACAACGTTGACGATATTGATGTCCCTCTCAATGAGGCTTCAGATGCGACTTTGCAGAGTTCGCACCTCGTTCGTTGATCCCCAGCCCAACCCCTTATTAATCCATGATGCAAGCTGAATTGGGGGGCTGGATCAAAATGCAGGCGCAGCTCCCACTAGGAGCCGCGGGGCTCGGTGTCGGATTTCGGGTTCCGGCAGACCCTTGAGGTTCGAACACTGGGGTGCGCGCGGAGTCTCGCCCTCTACCTACCTGCACCCCGCCGCCTCGCTAGGATCTAAACTACGAAAGGAACAGCATAAGAGACACAGGGTTTATACTAGTTCGGGCCACCATTGTGGTGTAATACCCTACTCTAGTTTGTGGTGTGGTGGATTGCCTCTTGGGCTGATGGTGATGAACAATACAAAGAAGAACAGCCTCATGAGGGTCTCCCTTGGCTAGTGCGATGAACTGCTAGGGGGAGTTCAGTCGCTTCTCTCTATCTCTCTGCCGATTCCAGATCTCTCTCTCTATTCAACCCCCCCCCCTACCCCGTGGGTGGCTAGTCCTATTTATAAGCAGAGGCCCTGGGCCTCTTCCCAAATATTGAGCGGGAAGGGCGCCAAAAATTGGCCATTTTGAAGGGGAACATATGGTACACTTATCCTGACTAAAGTTGGTCCTCGCCTGTCAAAGGCTCTGGTGGTGACGCCGGCTTGGGCTCCACAATGACTTCCTTCCTGCCGTTGGACTAGTCATGGTCTCGTTGCACCGAAATGGACGCCTTTGCTTGATGCTCTCGCCTGCACTTGCTCCCTTCGCACCAAAGAGGAAAGGAGGACACTGCGCGGGCTGGCGCCCGCCTGGCGCCCTTGGTCGTCATGGCTTGCGTCATGGGCACCTCGCGAGGTACCCCGCCTTGATCTCTCCGCCTCCTCGCGAGCCAGCCTGATGAGGCCGTGCCTGAGGAAGCTCCCTGTCGTCCGCCCCGCGAGGCTTGGCCCCTCGCGAGGGTCTTGAGCTCGTGTTGATGAAGATGGGCCGTGATGGGCCCCCTTTGAGCCACGCCGCAGCCGCAGTGTGCAAGTCTGGGGACCCCCATTCCCAGAACACCGACAGTAGCCCCCGGGCCCAAGGCGCGCCCGGACTTGGCCGAGCAGAGAGGCGAAGGGGCAAGTGCGAAGCGTTGTGGGCCCTAACAGCCTACGGCCTTGGGCGCCACGTGGCGGTTGATTGGACGTGGGCGTCTCCACTTCCCCACGACGCCTCGGCAACTGCACGAATTGACAAGTCCCTACATGCAAAGCGGGTCATGATTACCTGCGATCGTGGAGGTCGGCGGTTGGCCTCCTCTGGCTTTAAGTACGGAACGATGAGCGCTCCTCTGGTCCGCTTCTGCTTGCTTCTTCTTCTTCCAGGTTCTTGCTCCGTCTTGCTACAATGGCTCCGATCTGCCGGTTCTCCACGGCAGAGAAGGGAAAGGCTCCTCGAGAGGGTCCTGACCCGCTCCCGCCAAAGAAACGGCTAACCCTCTGCCATCGGGACGAGGGTGCCCACAAGGTGGTGCCGAGGCCCTGGTGCGAGCGGCCACCGCCGGGGTTCCCGCTTCCCTTGTACGCCCAGGTCAAAGGCTCTGAAGGGGTTGATGCCGAACGCCACGGGCGACGCCGCCGTCGGTGCCGGCGGGTCACAAAGGTGCGCATCGTTCCTCCCGGAGTCCATGCCGAGGGTTCCTCACGGGAGCTCGTACTCCATGCCGCCATGCCTCCTCGGTCTTGGATTCTCCTTCCTCCCTTCTTCGCCTCCGCGATTCCGCGGGGAGGGCCCCTGGAGCTCTGGCTGCAGCACGCCGGCTGCGGCACCCTCGCAACCGGGGCAGAGGTTGAGGTCGTTGCCCCGGGCGAGGTCTTCATGACTCGAGGCTGGGGTGAGATCGCCCGTGTCTGCAGGACAAGGGGCGATCTCGCGATCCACCTGGAGTACGACGGCGCTTCGGTAATGATCTTCAAGGTCTTTGATGCGGAAGGGCGCCGGCTGGAGTGCTGCCCCGGGAGAGGTGTTCGAGGCCGTGCAGTGGCGAGGCCAGCCCGCCAGCCGCTCTCGGCAGCTCCTCGGGCGGTGGAGGCATCGAGGATCCAGCGACTCCGCCGAGCTCTTCATGACTCGAGACGGCGGCGACAGCTCTGAGCCCCGAGCCTGCGCGCTCTCGGGCAGGCGGGCTCGGCAGGCCGTCGCCGCCCCTGATCTGGATGGGGTTGGCGCCAGTGCCTGACGGCCCACTGTTGATGATGGCGTCTTTTGTAGGAGCGCGTGTAGTTAGCATTCTTTAGGATCTACTCCCTGCGAGGAATCAAAAGCGCGCCCCGTGGGGGCTTGTAAGGTGCCTGTGGCCCTATTTGTCAATATGATCCTTGTTGTGAATCAGCGCAAGTTGCTCATCCCGCCTTAGCTAAGTTCTCCCTTTCGAACCTCGCAAGGGCTTGATGCTCTGCGCCGACAGGTCCCAGTCCCAAGGAAAGCTTCAGCCGTCGCTGGTATGCCAGGTCGCGATGTTGTGGTCAAGGCCAGGAGGTGAGCGGCCCGGGGTCCGGTAAGAGCCCCTGAGTCGTGATGCTCAGGAGGTCCCCCTTAGCGCCCAAGCGGCCATCATTCGGTGAGAAAGGAGAGCGATGTTGCTAACTCAGGATTGCGTTTGGTGAGGGGACGGTGCCGTGTTAGTTAATGCTTCCGGAGGGTGACTTATCACGAGAATCAGGAGTCGCTTCCTGGTGCGTTGCCAGGTCCTTGCATCGGTAGGCGAGGGGTCGCTTGGCGAGGTCCTCACGTGTCCCTCCCCTCTCGCCTTTGCTCCCCTTTCTGCTCTACGTCCTCGGGTCCCGGCCCTCGAGCGAGTCTCAGCCGTCGCTGGTATGCCAGGTCGCGATGCCGTGGGCAAGGCCAGAGGGTGAGGGCTGGAGAGCCAGTAGGAGCCCTGAGTCGCGATGCTCAGGCACCCCCCCTTTAACGTGCAAGCGGTTCGCGCAGGTGAGAGTGAAGGAGACACCATGGGGGCCTCGCCTGACGCTGCTCCTTGAAGAGATCATGTGGGCTCATCACAAAAAGAACGAAAGTTCACCGTTACGACCGTCAGTCAGCCGTTGGTTGCCCCGGAAGGGTGATGAGGCACTGAAGGCTTGACGAGGTAGCGCTATGCGGGGCTGCTGCGGCCAGAGCTCAGCCATTCAGGTTTGTCGGCGTTGCGGGGACGGACCCATGCGCAAGTGCCGTGCCGTTAGGGAGCAGCTCCATCAGTTGGTGTTAGTCAAGCGGGCAACTAGGTCAAGCATGTTAATCACGAAGGAGTAAGCCCATTTAGATAAGCGCAAAGGAGACGAACATCGCTCGGTCGGACCCGAGCGACTTGGGGATGATGCAGCCCGAGGGGCGCCCCCAACAAGGTAAGCTAAGAACAGGAAGTAAAAGGGATACACGCCGCGGGGACGGACCCATGTGGTGTGGGAATAATGCAGCCCTGGGGGGGCGCTCCCAGCTGAAAATGAAACTTGAACGATGTCACCTGGTAGCGTTGAAGACGAAAGGTTGTTGGTGCGGCAGACTCGGTGGGCTGCAGGAGCCGATCCTCACGAGCCCCCAGGCCCAGGGGCCTCGGGAGGCTCCGGAAGCGCTGGTGGCTCCTCGTGGACCATCTCCATCTCCGCCAGGGCTGCGGAGCGCCTGGCCTCTTGAGCTTCCAGGATGCCCCTCATGAGGCGCTGGTACGTGGCAGCCGCGTTCGGCAAGCCGTAAGGCATGCGAACGTAGCTGTGGGGTGGACCTTCGCAGCGCCCCACGCGAGAGGGCCAGAGGCGCTCCTGAGAGGCGGCTCGGTTGAGCCCTGGTATGTCGACGCAGACGCGCAGCCCACCATCCTCGCCTGGATGGGGAGCCACGGCAGGTAAGCGATGGCTGCCACTCATGACTCTTGACTCTTGCAGCTCCTGAACGATCTTGGCCGATTTAACTCCCCGAGGGTTTGGCCCTCCTTGCCTTGCTCCTTCTTGAGGGAAACGTGCTTGAAACACACCTCCAAGTGGTGCCCAAGCGCCTCCCTCGTGACTCCTAGCAAGGTCGGTGGCCCTCCAGGGGGAGCCCCGAGCCCCTGCTCGAGGAGGGCGTCGGGCGCGCTTTCTTATGCGATAGAAGGAGGTTCCCCCTGAGCAGGCGCGGACCCTGAGGGGCCGGGCCGGATGATGTCTTCTTCTTCTTGGGAGCGGTCTCGGGAGGCCTCCTACTTCCGCGATCCGGGTCCTCCAGTGACGCGGCCTGAAAGGCTCGCTCCAGGGAGCACACCGCGTCTTTCTCTTCGCAGGGCACCGTGATGACTCCGCCACTTCCTGGCATCTTGAGGATGTTGTAGCCGTGGTGGGTTACGGCCATGAACTTGGCCAGCGCTGGGTACCCAAAGATGGCGTTGTATGGCAGGCGAATGTGGGCGACGTCGAAGTCGATGAGCTCGGTGCGGTAGTTGTCGCGTGCGCCGAAGGTGACAGGGAGGCGAACCTGCCCGATCGGGACCGTGGAGCCGTCGGTGACCCCAGAGAAAGGCTTGGTAGGCTGGAGCTGATTGCAAGGCACTTGGAGATTGTTGATCGTTTCCACGGACAGGACGTTGAGCCATGCCCCGCCATCGATGAGGGTCTTGGTGACTAGCACGTTGCTGATGATTGGGTAACAGAGCATCGGGAGGACTCCGGCTGTGGCCGCACACTTGAGCTGATCCGCTGAGCCGAACGTGATGGTGCACGCCGACCACCTGAGGGGGCGTGTGGCTTCGAGCTTGGGGAGGACTGCATTCACTTCGCCGGTGAACTGCTTGAAGATGCGTTGAGAGGCTGGGGCTTGAGCTCCGCCCAGGATGCAAAGCGATCGCTGCCCCGGAAGCCCCCTGCCCCTTCGTCCCTGATGATGGTCTTCATTTCTCCTTGGCTACGGTGGCAGAAGAGGGAGGCCTGCGTTGCCTTGCGGGCAATCCTCGCGAGGCTGATCCCTCCTGCCTCCCTCGCGAGGCGGGTCTTGCCAGCGATCCTCGCGAGGTTGGTCGCGCCATCCTTGGCGAGGGCCGCGGTCTACCCAGCGTCCTGCGTTCCTTCCTCCTCCTCGGACGTAGCCCCGGTCACTGCGGTCGAGACATCGGCTGATCCTCCCTTCTCGCACGGCTCGGAGTTCTTGACATTCACTGGTGTTGTGGGTGTGGAGGTCGTGGTACACGCAGTACCGGCCGCCCTTGGAAGACTCAGGCTGATCTCTGCCCCGCTTAGTGTCCGGTTCTGCCGCGAGCACGGTAGCCCCCTTGCGCTTCACGTCCTTGACCTTGGGTTTCTTCTCTTCTGGGTCTGCGGCTGGCAGCTCGAGGAGGGAGAGACACCCTTCCTCGGCCCTGGCGTACTTGGTCGCCAAGTTGAACAGCTCCAAGGAACTGCACAGATCTTCATGCATCGCCAGCTCCTCCTTCATCTTGACGTTGCGCACACCGTCGGAGAAGGCGGAGATGATGGCCTCCTCGGTCACCTTGGGAATCTTGAGGCGTGCGTTGTTGAAGCGCTGGATGTACTTCTGCAGGGTCTCTCCTGGTTGCTGCTTGATGCGGCGCATGTCGCTCACGGCGGGTGGCCGGTCGCGAGTACCTTGGAAGTTGGCGATGAAGCGAGTACGCATCTCGTCCCAGGAGGAGATCGTGCACAGGGCCAGGTTCAGAGCCGTGTGTGGGCCCGTCTTTGAGCGCCATGGGAAACCAGTTCGCCATGACCTTCACGTCTCCGTTAAGCTGATGCCCAGCTCGTAGAGCTGGAGGAACTCGGGTTCGGCCGCATTGCTAGAAGCGAGGAGGCAGGTCCGGCTTGAACTTGCCGGGCCACGCGACGCTGCGCAGCTCGGGGGTGAAGGCTCGGCAGCCGGCTGTGGCCACGGGAGGCCTTGGATGACGAAGAGCTTGGTCTTTGCGGGTCCCCGTGCGCTACAGCTGGGAGCAGCGCGGGGTCTTGACGTGCTGGAGCAGGAGCGTGGTCGCGACGAGCTGGAGCGGGAGCACTCGGGCAGCTTCTTGCGCGCGGGGGACCTCCTTGCAGCTCTGCTCTTGCCGCGCTGGCACCGGACGGAGCGGGTTCCGCCCGGGGACCACGCGCCTTGGCGCCAGGGCGCCTTCTTGAGGGGGAGGCGGCGGCGCCCGAGCTTCGTCGCCCGTGCAAGACGGGGTTCGTGCACCGGGACAGATGGTGCGGGGAGCCCCTTGGCGGCGGGACGAGCTTCGGCGGCAGCGGTTGAGCCACTCTTCGTGACGCGTCGACGGCCAGAGCGATGCGAGCTTCGTTTGCCGCGATGAGCGCAGCTCGAGCCTCCATGGCCTTGAGCAGCGAGACAAAGAACCAGCCGGGCGGCGAGGGGTAGCAGTGCGGCCGTCTTGCCTCCTGAGAGGGATGCTTTGGGGCGATGCTTGCTACTCGTTCCCCGCCCGGGCAGTGGCACCGTTGACGGCAAGCGGCGAAGGGAGCAGGGCGCCCGCCGACGGGAGCCGTCTGGGCGACGCGGGAAGCGAGAGCGGCTCGACGCTCGGCACGGGCCCGACGTGCGTCAGACATGGATGCAGTGGTCGACGAAAGACGAATCACGGCGCACCCCTACCTGGCGCGCCAAATGTCGGATTTCGGGTTTCGGTAGACCCTTGAGGTTCGAACACTGGGATGCACGCGGGATCTCGCCCTCTACCTACCTGCACCCCGCCGCCTCGCTAGGATCTAAACTACAAAAGGAACAGCACAAGAGACACAGGGTTTATACTAGTTCAGGCCACCATTGTGGTGTAATACCCTTCTCTAGTTTGTGGTGTGGTGGATTGCCTCTTGGGCTGATGGTGATGAACAATACAAAGAAGAACAACCTCGCGAGGTTCTGTCATTGGCTGGTGCGATGAACTGCTAGGGGGAGTTCAGTCGCTTCTCTCTATCTCTCTGCCGATTCTAGATCTCTCTCTCTCTCTATTCAACCCCCCCCCTACCCTGTGGGTGGCTAGTCCTATTTATAAGCAGAGGCCCTGGGCCTCTTCCCAAATATTGAGCGGGAAGGGCGCCAACAATTGGCCATTTTGAAGGGGAACATATGGTACACTTATCCAGACTAAAGTTGGTCCTCGCCTGTCAAAGGCTCTGGTGGTGACGTCGGCTTGGGCTCCACAATGACTTCCTTCCTGCCGTTGGACTGGTCTTGGTCTCGTTCCACCGAAATGGACGCCTTTGCTTGATGCTCTCGCCTGCGCTTGCTCCCTTTGCACCAAAGAGGAAAGGAGGACACTGCTGGCCGGGCGCTCACCTGGCGCCCTTGGTCGTCATGGCTTGTGTCATGGGCACCTCGCGAGGTACCCCGCCTTGATCTCTCCGCCTCCTCGCGAGCCAGCCTGATGAGGCCGCGCCTGAGGAAGCTCCCTATCGTTCGCCCCGCGAGGCTTGGCCCCTCACGATGGTCTTGAGCTCGTGTTGATGAAGATGGGCCGTGATGGGCCCCCCTTTGAGCCACGCCGCAGGCAGGCAAGTCTGGGGACCCCCGTTCACAGAACGCCGACACTCGGTGATATAGAACCACCCCTGCTGCCATAAATAAGAAGATTTGGCGAAGGATCCTTTCGGCCAAACAGCGCTAGCAAGCTTGCTCACTGTAGCACTGCCGCACTCAGCTTGCTCCCCCTCTATCACTTGCGGCTTCACATCGAAGGTCTTGAGCCACAAGCCGAAGTGCGGAGGAGTTCGGAGGAAGGCTTCGCACATGATGATAAATGCCGAGATAAGATGAATAGAGTCCGGGGCCAGATCGTGGAAATCTAGCCCGTAATAGAACATGAGCCCTCGGATGAAGGGGTTAAGTGCAAACCCTAACCCGCGGAGGAAGTGGGACACGAACACGACCCTCTCGCCGGATCTGGGGGTGGGAATAACCTGCCCCTCAGCAGGAAGCCGATGATGGATTTCTGCGGTCAGATACCTCGCCGCCCGAAGCTTTGCAATATCTCCTTCCGTGACAGAAGAAGCTACCCACCGGCCTTGACGGCTGGATCCAGACATGATTGGGGTTTGTGGCAACTGAAACCCGGGTGTTGGAACTCGGGGGAGTAAGGGTTGAGGAGTAAGCAAGCGTGAAAGAAAAATACGGGTCTGTACCCCTATATAAAGGCTGCGAATATCAAACGTCTCCTCCTCGGCCTCAAGACTTGCCTATTCCAAAGGAGTTGTACCCAAACGACGGTTGGGTTACCCATGTCCGGGTTCACAAGAATCCCTTAAAAAAAGGGGAGACACAATCCCCGCTTGGATAAGACATGCCAATAAAACCACGTCTTGAGACGTGGGACTACGGGCCAGTTAACGGTTCGGAAATAATGGCCGAGCAGGCGTGATGTCATATTACCAAAAATTGCCAGCGGATTGAACTCGTGAAATATTATATCCTCTGCAGTTGTGTATACAAGTCCGGATACAATCATTGCATCTGAAGACTATCTTGGAGTTCGGAAAAGGGGAACCCGCCTTGCAATGTCGAAGACAATCTGCGCGCCAGACACCTCGTCATTGAAGCCAGGTTCAGGGGCTACTAAGGGAGTCCTGGACTAAGGGGTCCTCGGGCGTCCGGCCTGTTATCCATGGGCCGGACTGATGGGCTGTGAAGACATGAAGACCGAAGACTGTACCCATGTCCGGATAGGACTCTCCTTGGCGTGGAAGGCAAGCTTGGCGATCAACTATGAATATTCCTTCTTATGTAACCGACTCTATGTAACCCTAGATCCCTCTGGTGTCTATATAAACCGGAGGGCGTAGTCCGGATAGCAGATACTCATTACCATAGTCATACAGGCTAGACTTATAGGGTTTAGCCATTACGATCTCGTGGTAGATCAACTCTTGTAACACTCATATTCATCAAGATCAATCAAGAAGGAAGTAGGGTATTACCTCCATAGAGAGGGCCCGGACCTGGGTAAACATCGTGTCCCCTGTCTCCTGTTACCATCGACCCTAGACGCACAGTTTGGGACCCCCTACCCGAGATCCGCCGGTTTTGACACCGACAATATGCAAAGGATGAACAAGACAAGTCCCAAGCTCCTCACAATGCTTAAGGCCGCAGAGGTAGAAATCAAGAAGGAGCATTGAGTGTTGATGGTTAACAAGACCACTAGTTTCAAGAAAAAGGGTAAGGGAAAGAAGGGGAACTGCTACCTCTTGAGCACTGCGTTGGATTTCCTTGAAGAGGAAAGGGTGATGCAGCAGAGTAGAGTAAGTATTTCCCTTAGTTTTTGAGAACCAAGGTATCAATCCAGTAGGAGGCTACACGCAAGTCCCTCGTACCTACACAAAACAAATAGCTCAACGCAACCAATGCGATTAGGGGTTGTCAATCCCTTCACGGTCACTTACGAGAGTGAGATCCGATAGAGATGATAGATAATATTTTTGGTATTTTGATATAAAGATGCAAGGTAAAATAAAAGGCAAAGTAGAAAAGCAAAGCAATAATAAAGTGATTGAAGATTGATATGATGAGAATAGACCCGGGGGCCATAGATTTCACTAGTAGCTTCTCTCAAGAGCATAAGTATTCTACGGTGGGTAAACAAATTACTGTTGAGCAATTGACAGAATTGAGCATAGTTATGAGAATATCTAGGTATGATCATGTATATAGGCATCACGTTCGAGACAAGTAGACCGACTCACCTGCATCTACTACTATTACTCCACTCATCGACCGCTATCCAGCATGCATCTAGAGTATTAAGTTAAAGAAAACAGAGTAACGCCTAAAGCAAGATGACATGATGTAGAGGGATAAATTCATGCAATATGATCAAAACCCCATCTTGTTATCCTCGATGGCTACAATACAATACTTGCCTTGCTTCCCCTACTATCACTGGGAAAGGACACCGCAAGATTGAACCCAAAGCTAAGCACTTCTCCCATTGCAAGAAAAACCAATCTAGTAGGTCAAACCAAACTGATAATTCGAAGAGACTTGCAAAGATAACCAATCATACATAAAAGAATTCAGAGAAGATTCAAATATTGTTCATAGATAAACTTGATCATAAACCCACAATTCATCGGTCTCAACAAACACACTGCAAAAAGAAGATTACATCGAATAGATCTCCACGAGAGAGGGGAGAACATTGTATTGAGATCCAAAAGAGAGAAGAAGCCATCTAGCTACTAACTATGGACCGAGAAGGTCCGAGGTAAACTACTCACACTTCATCGGACGGGCTATGGTGATGATGTAGAAGCCCTCCGTGGTGGATTCCCCTTCCCATGAGCTCTAACAGGCCCCAATATGGGATCTCATGGATACAGAAAGTTGCGGCGGTGGAATTAGGTTTTTGGCTCCGTATCTGATCGTTTGGGGGTACATAGGTATATATAGGAGGAAGGAGTACGTCGGTGGAGCAAAGGGGGGTCCATGAGGCAAGGGGCATGCCCTAGGGGGGCGCCCTCCACCCTCGTGGCCGCCTCCCTCCTTTCTTGACGGAGGGTCCAAGTCTCTTGGATCATATTTGTTGAAAAAATCACGTTCCCGAAGGTTTCATTCCGTTTGGACTCCGTTTGATATTCCGTTTCTTCGAAACACTGAAATGGGCAAAAAAAACAGCAATTCTGGGCTGGGCCTCCGGTTAATAGGTTAGTCCCAAAAGTAATATAAAAGTGGAAAATAAATCCCAATATGGTCCAAAACAGTAGATAATATAGCATGGAGCAATCAAAAATTATAGATACGTTGGAGACGTATCAGGAACTTCAAGAAGAATGGCAAGCAAGTTGCCACTCCCGGGAAGAAGCCCAAAGCTGGACCTAAACCTGAAACTGAGTGCTTCTACTACAAAGGGACTGGTCACTGGAAGCGGAACTGCCCCAAGTATTTGGCGTATAAGAAGGATGGCAAAGTGAACAAAGGTATATTTGATATACATGTTACTGATGTGTACCTTACTAATGCTCGTAGTAGCGCCTCGGTATTTGATACTGGTTCGGTTGCTCATATTTGTAACTCAAAATAGGGGCTACGGATGAAACAAAGATTGGCTAAGGACGAGGTGACGATGCGCGTCGGAAATGGTTGCAAGGTCGATGTGATCGCCGTCGGCACGCTACCTCTACATCTACCTTCGGGATTAGTTTTAGACTTGAATAATTGTTATTTGGTTCCAGCATTGAGCATGAACATTATATCTGGATCTTATTTAGTGCGAGACGGTTATTCATTAATAATTGTTGTTCTATTTATATGAGTAATATCTTTTATGGTCATCCACCCTTGAAGAGTGGTCTATTTTTGTTGAATCTCGATTATGGTGATACACATATTCATAATATTGATACCAAAAGATGCAAAGTTGATAATGATAGTGCAACATATTTGTGGCACTACCGGTTAGGTCATATTAGTGTAAAACGCAAGAAGAAACTCCATGTAGATGGGCTTTTGGAATCACTTGATTATGAATCATTTGATACTTGCGAACCATGCCTCATGGGCAAGATGACTAAATCTCCGTTCTCCGGAACAAAGGAGCGAGCTAATGACTTACTAGAAGTAATACATACTGATGTATGCGGTCCAATGAGTGTTGAGGCTCGCGGCAGGTATCGTTATTTTCCGACCTTCACAGATGATTTGAGTAGATATGGGTATATCTACTTGATGAAACATAAGTCTGAAACATTTCAAAAGTTTAAAGAATTTCAGAGTGAAGTGGAGAATCATCATAACAAGAAAATAAAGTTTCTACATCTGATCGTAGAGGCGAATATTTGAGTTACAAGTTTGGCCTTCATTTAAAGCAATGTGGAATAGTTTCACAGTTCACGCCACCTGGAACACCACAGCATAATGGTGTGTCCAAACGTCGTAACAGTACTTTATTACATATGGTGTGATCTATGATGTCTCTTACCGATTTACCACTATCGTTTTGGGGTTATGCATTATAGACAACTGCATTCACGTTAAATAGGGCACCATCTAAATCCGTCGAGACGACACCGTATGAACTGTGGTTTGGCAAGAAACATAAGCCATCATTTCTTAAAGTTTGGGGTTGCGACACTTATGTCAAAAGGCTTCAGCCTGATATACTCCAACCCAAATCGGAGAAGTGCATCTTCATAGGATACCCTAAGGAAACAATTGGGTACACCTTCTACCACAAATCCGAAGGCAAGATCTTTGTTGCCGAGAATGGAGACTTTCTAGAGAAGGAGTTTCTCTCGAAAGAAGTGAGTGGGAGGAAATTAGAACTTGATGAGGTAATTGTACCTTCTCTCAATTTGGAAAGTAGCTCATCAGATAAATCCGTTCCCATGATGCCTACACCAACTGGAGAGGAAGCTAATGATGATAATCATGAAACTTCAGATCAAGTCACCATTGAACCTTGTAGGTCAAACAGAGTACGATGCGCACCAAAGTGGTACGGTAATCCTGTTCTGGAAGTCATGTTACTAGACCATGGCGAACCTACGAACTATGAAGAAGCTATGATGAGCCCAGATTCTGATAAATGGCTTGAGGCCATGAAATCTGAGATAGGATCCATGTATGAGAACAAACTGTGGACTTTGGTGGACTTTCCCGATGATCGGCGAGCGATAGAGAATAAATGGATCTTCAAAAGAAGACTAACGCTGATGGTAATGTTACCATTTATAAAGCTCGACTTGTTGCAAAAGGTTTTCGACAAGTTCAAGGAGTTGACTACAATGAGACTTTCTCACTCGTAGCGATGCTTAAGTCTGTCCGAATCATGTTAGCAATGGCCACATTTTATCAAAACTGGCAAATGGATGTCAAAACTGCATTCCTTAATGGATTTCTTAAAAGAGTTGTATATGATGCAACCAAAAGGTTTTGTCGATCCTAAAGGTGCTAACAAAGTGTGCAAACTCCAGCGATCCATCTATGGACTGGTGCAAGCATCTCGGAGTTGGAATATACACTTTGATAAGGTGATCAAAGCATATGGTTTTATACAGACTTATGGTGAAGCCTATATTTACAAGAAAGTGAGTGGGAACTCTGTAGTATTTCTGATATTATATGTGGATGACATATTGTTGATTGGAAATGATGTAGAATTTCTGGATAGCATAAAGGATACTTGAATAAGAATTTTTCAATGAAAGACCTCGGTGAAGCTGCTTATATCTTGGGCATCAAGATCTATAGAGATAGATCGAGACGCTTAATAGGACTTTCACAAAGCACATACCTTGACAAAGTTTTGAAGAAGTTCAAAATGGACCAGCCGAAGAAAGGGTTCTTGCCTGTGTTACAAGGTGTGAAGATGAGTAAAGACTCAAAACCCAACCACGGCAGAAGATAAAGAAAGAATGAAAGTCATTCCCTATGCCTCAGCCATAGGTTCAATAAAGTATGCCATGTTGTGTACCAAACCTGTTGTGTACCTTGCCATGAGTTTGGCAAGGGGGTACAATAGTGATCCAGGACTAGATCACTGGATAGCAGTCAAAATTATCCTTAGTTGCCTTAAAGAGGACTACGGAAATGTTTCTCGGTTATGGAGGTGATAAAGAGTTCGTCGTAAAGAGTTATGTTGATGCAAGCTTTGACACTAATCTAGATGACTCTAAGTATCAATCTAGATACGTATTGAATGTGGGAGAAATTAGCTAGAGTAGCTCTCCATGCAGAGCATTGTAGACATAGGAATTTGCAAAATAGATACGGATCTGAATGTGGCAGACCTGTTGACTAAACTTCTCTCACAAGCAAAACATGATCACACCTTAGTACTCTTTGGGTGTTAATCACATAGTGATGTGAACTAGATTATTGACTCTATTAAACCTTTTGGGTGTTGGTCACATGGCGATGTGAACTATGGGTGTTAATCACATAAAGATGTGAACTATTGGTGTTAAATCACATGGTGATGTGAAATAGATTATTGACTCTAGTGCAAGTGGGAGACTGAAGGAAATATGCCCTAGAGGCAATAATAAAGTTGTTATTTTATATTTCCTTATATCATGATAAATGTTTATTATTCATGCTAGAATTGTATTCACCGGAAACTTGATACATGTGTGGATACATAGACAAAACACCGTGTCCCTAGTAAGCCTCTACTAGACTAGCTCGTTAATTAAAGATGGTTAAGTTTCCTAACCATAGACATGTGTTGTCATTTGATGAATGGGATCACATCATTAGGAGAATGATGTGATGGACAAGACCCATCCGTTAGCTTAGCATATTGATCGTTCAGTTTTATTGCTATTGCTTTCTTCATGTCAAAAACATATTCCTTCAACTATGAGGTTATGCAACTCCCGGATACCGGAAGAATACCTTGTGTGCTATCAAACATCACAACGTAACTGGGTGATTATAAAGATGCTCTACAGGTATCTCCGAAGGTGTTTGTTGGGTTGGCATAGATCGATATTAGGATTTGTCACTCCTAGTATCAGCGAGGTGTCCCTGGTCCCTCTCGATAATACATGTCATAAGAAGCCTTGCAAGCAAAGTAACTAATGAGTTAGTTATAGGATGATGTATTACGAAATGAGTAAAGAGACTTGCCGGTAACGGGATTGAACTAGGTATGTGGATACCGATCGAATCTCGGGCAAGTAACATACTGATGGACAAAGGGAATAACGTTTGTTGTCATAACGGTACGACCGATAAAGATCTGTGCAGAATATGTAGGAGCCACTATGAGCATCCGGGTTCCGCTATTGGTTATTGACCGGAGAAGTGTCTTGGTCATGTCTACATAGTTCTTGAACCCGTAGGGTCCGCACGCTTAACATTCGATAACGATTTTGTATTATATGAGTTATGTGATTTGGTGGCCGAATGTTGTTCGGAGTCCCTGGTGAGATCACAGACATGACGAGGAGTCTCGAAATGGATGAGAGGTAAACATTGATTTATAGGATGGTAGTATTCCGACACCGGAAGTGTTCCGGAGTGTATCAGGTAATTATCGAAGTACTGGGGGGTTACCGGAACCCCCGAGGGAAAGATATGGGCCGTAGGAGGGGAGCACACCAGCCCACAAGGGGTGTGTAGGATCGAAAGTATGTCTAGAGGGGGGTGATTAGACTACTTGACCAAATAAAAATCTAGCCTTTTCCCAATTTTAGTTCTTGGCAGATTTTAGCAACTTTGCACAAGTCAAGCAATCAACCTACACATGCAATTCTAAGAGTATAGCAGCGGAATGTAAAACAATTGCATATGAAAGTAAATGGAGGAGTTTGAGGGAGCAAACACAATGTTGACATGGAGATTTTTTATCCGTGGTTCCAATAGGTGGTGCTATCATACATCCACGTTGATGGAGACTTCAACCCATGAAGGGTAGCAGTTCTTGTGAGTCCACGGAGGGCTCCACCCACGAAGGGTCCACGAAGAAGCAACCTTGTCTATCCCACCATGGTCGTCACCCACGAAGGACTTGCCTCACTAGGGTAGATCTTCGCGAAGTAGGCGATCTCCTTGCCCTTACAAACTCCTTGGTTCAACTCCACAATCTTGATGGAGGCTCCCAAGTGACACCTAGCCAATCTAGGAGACACCACTCTCCAAGAAGTAACAAATGGTGTGTTGATGATGAACTCCTTGCTCTTGTGCTTCAAATGATAGTCTCCCCAACACTCAACTCTCTCTCACAGGATTTGGATTTGGTGGAAAGAAGATTTGAGTGGAAAGCAACTTGGGAAGGCTAGAGATCAAGATTTATGTGGTTGGAATGGGATATCTTGACCTCAACACAAGTGTAGGTGGTTCTCTCTCAGAAAATATGAGTTGGAAGTGTAGGCATGTTCTGATGGCCTCTCCATGAATGAAGAGTGGGTGGAGGGGTATATATAGCCTCCACACAAAATCTAACCGTTACACACAAATCATCAAACTCGGTGGGACCGGTTCAGAGAACTCGGTCGGACCGATTTGGTTCATAATGTGACCGTTAGGCATTTCGGTGGGACCGACATGTCAACTCGGTGGGACCGATTTCATTAGGGTTAGGTCATAACGTAATCTCGGTGAGACCGATTACACAAACTCGGTGAGACCGATTTTGGTAATAGACAAACAGAGAGTTGGTCAAGCAAACTCGGTGGGACCAATTTGCTCATCTCGGTTGGACCGAAACGTTACGAAAAGGAAACAGAGTGTTTGCATTGCAATCTCGGTGGGACCGATCGCTCATCTCGGTTTGACCAAAACGTTAGGAAGGGAAACAGAGAGATTACAATCCCATCTCGGTGAGACCGAGATCCCTATCGGTGAGACCGAAAAGACTAGGGTTTCTGGCAGTGGCTATGTCAACTGAACTCGGTATCTCCGGATATGAAATTTCAGTGGGGCCGAGTTGGACTTTTTGGTTTGGGACATATGTGGATGTGAGAAAGTAGTTGAGGGTTTTGGAGCATATCACTAAGCATTTTGAGCAAGAACCTCATTAAGCAACACCTCATCCCTTCTTAATATTATTGGCTTTTCCTATAGACTCAATGTGATCTTGGATCACTAAAATAGAAAATGTAGAGTCTTGTGCTTCGAGCTTGAGCCAATCTTTTGTCCTTAGCATTTTGAAGGGTCCACTTTCTAATCCATGACATGCCAAACATTGAGCTTTCCTAAAATATTTATCTTGAAATAGTATTAGCTCAATGAGCTATATGTTGTTAGGAATTACCAAAACCACCCAGGGATAGTTGCACTTTCAGGGTGCCCCCCCCCCCAAGGAAGGAGGCCGAATTGGAGAAGGGAAAGAGGGGGTTCGGTGCCCCCTTTCCTTCTCTCCTTCCTCTTCCCTTTCCCCCCTCCAGAAATAAGGAAAGGGGGGGCAAATTGGGGAGGACCCCAAGTAGGATTCCTCCTACTTGGAGAGCTCCCTTGTCTCTCCTCCCCACCTGGTGGCCTCGCAGACCCTGAAACCAACGCTATAAAATCCTATTTTTCTAGAAAAAATTAGGGAGAAAGAATTATCGCGTTCCACGAGACGAAGCCGCTGCTGTCTCTTGTTCTTCATCGGGAGGCCAGATCTGGAGTCTGTCTGGGGCTCCGGAGAGGGGGGTCTTCAATATTCGTCATCACCAACCCTTCTCCATCGCCAATTCCATGATGCTCCCCACCGGGAGTGAGTAATTCCTTCGTAGGCTCCCTGGTTGGTGAGGAGTTGGATGAGATTCATCATGTAATCTAGTTAGTTTTGTTAGGGCTTGATCCCTAGTATCCACTATGTTCTGAGACTGATGTTGCTATGAATTTTCCATGCTTAATGCTTGTCACTTTGGGCCCGGGTGCCATGATTTCATATCTGAAACATTTATGTTATCACCATTATATCTATGTTCTAGATCCGATCTTGCAAGTTACAGTCCCCTACTACGTGTTATGATCCGGCAACCCTGGAGTGACAGTAGTCAGGACCACTCCCGGTGATGACCGTAGTTTGAGGAGTTCATGTATTCACCGTGTGTTAATGCTTTGTTCCAGTTCTCTATTAAAAGGAGGCCTTAATATCCCTTAGTTTCCAAAAGGACCCCGCTGCCACAAGAGGGTAGGACAAAAGATGTCATGCAAGTTCTTTCCATAAGCACGTATGACTATTTACACAATACATGCCTACATTATATTTATGAACTGGAGCTAGTGTCGTATCGCCCCGGGTTATAACTGTCGCATGATGAATATCATCCAACAAATCATCGATCCAATGCCTACGATTTTCCTATATATTGTTCTTGCTAAGTTACTACTGCTATCGTTACTGTTGCACTTGCTACAAAATCACCGCTATCACTGTTACCGTTACTATTGTTGTTTCTACTATTATCAAAACTATCATACTACTTTTCTATTGATCACTTTGCTGCAGATAATTAATCTCCAGGTGTGGTTGAATTGACAACTCAACTGCTAATACTTACAAATATTCTTTGGCTCCCCTTGTGTCAAATCTATAAATTTGGGTTGAATACTTTACCCTCGAAAACTGTTGCGATCCCCCATACGTGTGGGTTATCAAGACCTTTTTCTGGCGCCATTGCAGGGGAGCATAGCTATATTTGTTAAGTCACTTGGGATTATTATCAATTTATCACTATGAAGAATCTGAAGGATGCTAAGACTAAGATTTTACCCTCTAAGACGAGGGGAGGTAAGGAACTGCCATCCAACTCCGCTTTAGATTCACCTTCTGTTATAAGTAAACTTGCAACACCACCACATGCTATTAATCCTGATATGTCGCAAGTTATTGATGATGCTACTTCTTCTATGAATGATGCCTATTGATATCGGCTTGAAGCTACATCGGTATTTCCCCAAAGAGGAAGGGATGATGCAGCACAACAGCGGTAGGTATTTCCCTCAGTGATGAAACCAAGGTTATCGAACCAGTAGGAGAACCAAGCAACACAATGTAAACAGCCCCAGCACACAAATAACAACTACTCGCAACCCGACATGTAAAAGGGGTTGTCAATCCCTTTCGGGTAACGGCACCTCAAGATAGGCAAACGGACGTGAATAAAATTATAGTAGATTGATAGATCGAACGCCAAATAAAATAAATAAGAATAAAATGCAGCAAGGTATTTTTTTATTTTTGGTTTAATAGATCTTAAAAGCAAAGGAAAAGTAGATCGAAAAGGCAAATATATGAGAAAGAGACCCGGGGGTCGTAGGTTTCACTAGTGGCTTCTCTCGAGAAAAATCGCAAACGGTGGGTAAACAAATTACTGTTGGGTAATTGATAGAACTTCAAATAATCATGACGATATCCAGGCAATGATCATTATATAGGCATCACCTCCAAGATTAGTAGACCAACTCCTGCCTGCATCTACTACTATTACTCCACACATCAACCGCTATCCAGCATGCATCTCGTGTATTAAGTTCAAGGAGAAACGGAGTAACGCAATAAGAATGATGACATGATGTAGACAAGATCATTCTATGTAGAGATAGACCCCATCATTTTATCCTTAGTAGCAACGATACATACGTGTCGGTTCCCCTTCTGTCATGGGATCAAGACCGTAAGATCGAACCCACTACAAAGCACCTCTTCCCATTACAAGATAAATAGATTAAGTTGGCCAAACAAAACCCAAATAACGGAGAATAAATACGAGGCTATAAGAAATCATGCATATAAGAGATCAAAGAAACTCAAATAACTTTCATGGATATAAAAAGATAGATCTGGTCATCAAATCAAAGTTCATCCGACCCCAACAAACACACCGCAAAAAGAGTTACATCATATGGATCTCCAAGAGACCATTGTATTGAGAATCAAACGAGAGAGAGGAAGCCATCTAGCTACTAACTACGAACCCGAAGGTCTACAAAGAACTACTCACGCATCATCGAGAGGCACCAATGGAGGTGGTGAACCCCTCCGTGATGGTGTCTAGATTGGATCTGGTGGTTCTGGACTCTATGACGGCTGCAATTGATTTTCGTCGAGTCCCCTAGGGTTTCTGGAATATTGGGGTATTTATAAAGCAAAGAGGCGGCCCGGGGGCACACGAGGTGGGCACAACCCACCAGGGCGCGCCTGGGCCTCCTGTGCTCCCCTCGGAGCACCTCCTAGGTGCTGCCTTGGCCCATTGGGTGTCTTATGGTCCATAAAAAATCTCCGTAAAGTTTGGCTGCATTTGGACTCCGTTTCGTATTGATTTCCTACGATGTAAAGAACATGCAGAAAACAACAACTAGCACTTGGCACTATGTCGATAGGTTAGTACCAAAAAATGATATAAAATGACTATAAAATGATTATAAAACATCCAAGATTGATAATATAACATCATGGAACAATCAAAAATTATAGATACGTTGGAGACGTATCAGCATCCCCAAGCTTAACTCCTGCTCGTCCTCGAGTAGGTAAGTGATAAAAACATATTTTTTTATGTGGAATGCTGCCTAACATGTCATCTCATATTCTTTTCTTTATAGCATGGACATTTGGACTTTTATGTGATTCAAAGCAATAGTCTAGTTTTGACATGATAACTTAAATACTCAAGCATATCACAAGCAACCATGACTTTCAAAATATCAATGCTAAAATAAGTTATCCCTAGCCCATCATGCTTAATCATTGATCCACTCATGAAACACACTCGCATATTAACTACACCCAATACTCAAGTACAATCATACTGTCTCCTCGTTGGTGCTTTTATAAGAGAAGATGGAGACTCAAATTCAAAATAAAAATTGCATAAAGTAAAAGAAAGGCCCTTCACAAAGGAAAGTAGGGATTTGTAGAGGTGCCAGAGCTCAAAGCAAAAAATTTAGAGATAAAAACATTTTGGGAGGTGTGTCCTTCCCACCAACGAAAACGACTTAGAGTTCCCAACACATTCCATGCTAAATATATCATAGGCGGTTCCCAAACAGAAAATAAAGTTTATTCCTTTTTCCACCATACTTTCACTTTCCATGGCTAGCCGTATCCACGGTTTCCTTCCATACCAACACTTTCCAAGGAATTTATTATTTGAAAACATAAAGTAAATTCATTTTTTATTTCGGGACTAGGCATCCCTAATACCTTTGCCTTACTCTCGTGATATGACAAGTGAATAAACACTCATCGTGAGAATAACACATCTAGCATGGAAAATATTAGCCACCCCTCACCGCCTCGCGAGTAGTACGAACACACAAAAGAGAAGTTTATTTTGAAAATTAGAGATGGCACATACAAATTTGCTTAGAACGGCAAAAGAATACCGCATGTAGGTAGATATAGTGGACTCATGTGGCAAAACTGGTTTAAAGGTTTTTGGATACAAGTAGAAATTATACTTAGTGCAAAATGAAGGCTAGCAAATGATTGAGAAGCGACCAACCAAGAAATGAATAATCTCATAAGCGAGCATTAAGCATAGTTAACACCGAATAATGCACCACAAGTATGATGTAATTTCATTGCATGACTATTGACTTTCGTGCTTGCATAGGGAATCACAAACCTTAACACCAATATTCTTACTAAAGCATAATTACTCATCAACATGACTCACATATCACATCATCATATCTCAAAACTATTACTAAGAATCAAGTTTATTTTGTCCAATGATCTTCATGAAAGTTTTTATTATATCCTTCTAGGATATCTATCACTTTGGAACTAATTTTCATATGTTGCTTTTGATAAGCTCAAACAAATATTAAGTGAAGATCATGAGCATAAAATTTCTTTCTCTCAAATTAATTTAAGTGAATCAAAAGATAATTTCTTAAAAATATTACTAACTCTCAAATAAATCTAAGTGAAGGAAGAGAGCATTTCATCAAAAGTTCTAAAGCACGTCGTGCTCAAAAAGATATAAGTGAAGCACTAGAGCAAGTCCATAGCTCATAAAAATTTAAGTGAAGCATAGAGAGCAATTCTAACAAGTCATGGCATAATTTTGGCTCTCTCAAGTTGGTGTGTCTGGCAAGGAATCAAGACTTAAAACACAAAATAGAACAAGCAAAGACTCTTATCATACAAGACGCTCCAAGCAAAACACATAGTATGTGACGAATAAAAATATAGCTTCGAGTAAAATACCGATGGTCGTTAGAAGAAAGAGGGGATGCCACTCGGGGCATCCCCAAGCTTAGTTGCTTGCTCTCTTTTGGATAATAGCTTGGGATGCCGGGGCATCCCCAAGCTTAGGCTCTTCTTACTCCTTATTCCTTCATCCATCCTAAGATAACCCAAAGCTTGAAAACTTCAATCACACAAAACTCAACAAAACCTTTGTGAGATCCATTAGTATAAGAAAGCAAATCACTACTATAAGTATTGTATCCAACCAATTCATATTTTGTTCTTGCATTATATCTACTGTATACCAAATTTTCTATGGCAAAAACTCATCAAAGAAAACCATAGAGCCATCAAAACAAGCACACAACGCAAAGAAAATAGAATCTGTCAAAAACAGAACAGTCTGTAGCAATCTGGGTATTTTGAATACTTTCGTAAATCCAAAAATTCTTAACAATTAGGAAGACCTGCGCAATTTGTATATTAATCTTCTGCAAAAATAATTGATATTTTAGCACTCTTTGGTTAAAAATGAGAATTGTTTTCGTGAGCGTAAAAGTTTTTGTTTTTCAGCAAGATCAAACAACTATCACCCAAGAAGATCCTAAAAGCTTTGCTTGGCAAAAACACTAATTAAAACACAAAAAACCCAATCATGATAGTAGCATAATTGTGTTAACACTCAAGAACAGAAAGCAAAAAGCAAAAATAAATTTTATTCATTGGGTTGCCTCCAAACAAGCGCTATCGTTTTACGCCCCTAGCTAGGCATAAGATTTCAACGATGCGCACACGAAAGATAAGAATTAAAACACAAAGAGAGCATCATGAAACATATGATAAACAAACTTAAGTCTAACATACTTCCTATGTATAGGAATTTTATAAGCAAACAAATTATCAAGAAAAGAAACATCTAGCATATGCAAAGAAGAGGAATAAAACATGGACGATCTTAACATAACGAGAGGTAATTTAGTAACACAAAAATTTCTTTTTTTATTTTTTTTAGAAAAGGAGGATGTACCCCCGACCTCTGCATCTGGACGATGCATGCAGCCATATTATTAATTATTCTCAAAGACCTTACAAGGTAATACATCAATAAGCCTGAAGCCACCATCTTGGCAACACCTGTTGCTACTCCTATCCCTTGATGAAGGAATGCCGAATGTCCGAGCCTAATACCAAACAGACATCGCACCAATGCCTAACATCTAAAGCCGGATGCCCCATCCAAGCCACTACCTAGACTGGGTCACACACTGGTCCGGCACACTCCCAGTGAGCACCGCACGCTGCAAGGGCCGTCACCTCCATCTTCCATCGATCCATCCTCAGAGCAGAACTGATGTGTCGACCTTACTAGGCCTCTCTGCCATCAACGCCACCACGACGCCAGACAGCGTCACCCTCTTGCGCGAGTCCCTCGCCACACATCGGACGCCGAGTCTCCACTGCGCCACGCCGCCGAGATACGCCGCCATTAATGTGTAGGTTGAAACACCGCTCCACCAAATAATCAGTCCACTGGTCCCTCGAGCCCGTGTACACCTCCAAGAATGACACCACAAGAGAGAAATGACACAATAATGCCACCGTCATCCGATCTACTGATCTAGGGTTTCCCCTGGAGGTAGCAGATAGTGGTCTGGAACTTCTCAACAGCGATGCCTTCAACAAGGGAACGACACTGAATAGTGCCGCCATCGCCGGCCTCGGCAGGAGCCGAGAGCAGGTTTTCTCCCAGATCTGTTCCAATAACCTCCATCAAACGTCTTGTGCACGGACCGTCCAACACCGTGGCCGCAGCATCGCCCATCGCGAGTCCACAGCCGCCGACACATCCTCCATCGTCTCGGTGCCGCCGCCCTGGGATCCAGCCCTCGCTGGCCGCTGGATATCGCAGCCCCACCACAAAGCCACCGAGCCCCACCTCGTCGTCGAATGCCACCCGCCGCAGATCAACGTTCGCAACCCCACCATGGAGCCATTGAGCACTGCCCGCCGGCATGGCGCACACCACATCAAGGGCAACCAACGAGGGCGGAGAAGCTAGATCCGGCCAAGCCCGGCCAGGATCCGACCTCTCCCTGCGCTGACGCCACTCCCACAGCCCTGCATCTCGCCCGCGCTCAAGGCGACGCAGGCAGCACGTGCACGCGCAACACCGCGGAGACGGGAAACGCCCCGCCGCCACCTTCCCTGGGGCGCACGCGGACTTCACCGGCGGCCCCTCCAGTAGCGGCGAAGCGGGGGATTAGAGGAGCAGGGGACCTTGCGGCGGCGGCGCTAGGGTTCCTCGTGTCGCCCGGGGCGACGCGGGGGCGAGGGTTGCGTCACGAGGGTGGGTTTGCGCCCAACACGAAAATTTCTACAATCATATTTCCCTCTCTCATAATAATTGCATGTAAGATCATAATCAAACTTAGGAATATAACTATCACATAAAGTATTCTCTTTATGATCCACATGCATGCAAAGTTGACACTCTTCCAAAATAGTGGGATTATCATCAAATAAAGTCATGACCTCTCCAAGCCCACTTTCATCAAAAATTTCATAAGATTGAACACTCTCCAAATATGTGGGATTATTTTTACCTAGAGTTGACACTCTTCCAAACCCACTTTCAATATTATGCAACCATTATTATCAATAGCATATTCATCATGAGGCTTAAATAAATTTTCAAGATCATAAGAATCATTGTCACCCCAATCATGATCATTGCAATAAGTAGTGGAGATAGCAAAATTAGCATCCCCAAGCTTGGGGTTTTGCATATTATTATCAATTGACATTAATAGAATTTATAGTAAAATCATTGCAATCATGCTTTTCATTCAAGGAGCTATCATGAATCACTTCATAAGTTTCTTCATCACAACTTTCAGATTCATGAATCTCAAGCAAAACCTCATAAAGATAATCTAGTGAAGTTAATTCACTAGCAATGGGTTCAACATAATTGGATCTCTTTAAAATATTAGCAAGTGGATGAGGATCCATATCAATAGATTTTTAGCAAGCGAAGATGCAAGCAAATAGAAGGCACATTGCAACACAAGCAAACATGAGATTTGATAGAGAAAAATGCAAATGAAAATGAGGGCGAATAAAACGGCAAATTTTTGTGAAGTGGGGGAGAGGAAAACGAGAGGCAAATGGCAAATAATGTAAATTGCGAGGAGATGAGATTTGTGATTAGGAACCTGGTTTATGTTGAAGATCCTCCCCGGCAACGGCGCCAGAAATTCCTTTTGATGTCTGCTAGAAGCTACGTTGGTATTTCCCCAAAGAGGAAGGGATGATGCAGCACAGCAGCGGTAGGTATTTCCCTCAGTGATGAAACTAAGGTTATCGAACCAGTAGGAGAACCAAGCAACACAACGTAAACAACCCCTCCACACAAATAATAACTACTCGCAACCCGACGTGTAAAAGGGGTTGTCAATCCCTTTCGGGTACCGACACCTCAAGATAGGCAAACAGACGTGAATAAAATTGTAGTAGATTGATAGATCGAACGCCAAATAAAATAAATAGAATAAAATGCAGCAAGGTATTTTTGTATTTTTGGTTTAATAGATCTTAAAAGCAAAGGAAAAGTAGATCGCAAAGGCAAATATATGAGAAAGAGACCCGGGGCCCGTAGGTTTCACTAGTGGCTTCTCTCGAGAAAAATAGCAAACGGTGGGTAAACAAATTACTATTGGGCAATTGATAGAACTTCAAATAGTCATGACGATATCCAGGCAATTAATGATCATTATATAGGCATCACGTCCAAGATTAGTAGACCGACTCCTGCATGCATCTACTACTATTACTTCACACATCGACCGCTATCCAGCATGCATCTAGTGTATTAAGTTCATGGAGAAACAGAGTAATGCAATAAGAAGGATGACATGATGTAGACAAGATATATCTATGTAGAGATAGACCCCATCGTTTTATCCTTAGTAGCAACGATACATACGTGTTAGTTCCCCTTACATCCGGGATCAAGCACCGTAAGATCGAACCCACTACAAAGCACCTCTTCCCATTGCAAGATAAATAGATCAAGTTGGCCAAACAAAACCCAAATATCGGAGAAGAAATACGAGGCTATAAGAAATCATGCATATAAGAGATCAAAGAAACTCAAATAACTTTCATGGATATAAAAAGATAGATCTGATCATAAACTCAAAGTTCATCCGATCCCAACAAACACACCGCAAAAAGAGTTACATCATATGGATCTCCAAGAGACCATTGTATTGAGAATCAAACGAGAGAGAGGAAGCCATCTAGCTACTAACTACGAACCCGAAGGTCTACAAAGAACTACTCATGCATCATCGGAGAGGCACCAATGGAGGTGGTGAAACCCTCCATGATGGTGTCTAGATTGGATTTGGTGGTTCTGGACTCTGCGGTGGCTGGAATAGATTTTCGTCGACTCCACTAGGGTTTCTGGAATATTGGGGTATTTATAGAGAAAAGAGGCGGTCCAGGGGCACCTGAGGTGGGCACAACCCACCAGGGCGCGCCTGGGCCTCCTGGCGTGCCCTGGTGGGTTGTGCTCCCCTCGGAGCACCCCCAGGCGCTGCCTTGGCCCATTGGGTGTCTTCTAGTCCATAAAAAATCTCCGTAAAGTTTCGCTGCATTTGGACTCCGTTTGGTATTGATTTCCTGCGATGTAAAAAACATGCAAAAACAACAACTGGCACTTGGCACTATGTCAATAGGTTAGTACCAAAAATTGATATAAAATGACTATAAAATGATTATAAAACATCCAATATTGGTAGTATAACGGCATGGAACAATCAAAAATTATATATACGTTGGAGACGTATCACCTATGATGATGTTAGTACCTTGCTTGATGATAATGTGCCACTAGGTGAATTTTTTTATGAGCAAATTGCTAGAGTAAGACATCATGATATTGTTGAAACTGATGATGAGCTTGAACCTGAAAATCTTGAAACACCTATTAGAACTAGTGCTCCTAGATATGAATTGCCAAAGGTACCGGAAGGTTATGTTATGAATGAGGAGACAATTAGAGATATTCTTGCTTGTAGGGATAGATGTGATCTACAGAAATTATTATGCAAGTATAAAGAAAAATCTCTGAATGCTAGAATGAAATGTGATCCTAAGTTTGCTACTTCACCTATCTTTATTGATGATAAGGATAATGAATTCTCTGTCGACCCAGAGTAAATTACTTTGGTTGAATCTGATCCTTTCCATGGTTATGAAACTGAAACTGTTGTGGCACATCTTACTAAGTTGAATGACATAGCCACCCTTTTTGATCATGATGAGAAAAATCGTTATTACTATATTCTCAAATTATTTCCGTTCTCATTAAAGGGTGATGTTAAAGCTTGGTACAATACTCTTGCTCATGGTTGTGTGCGTAGTCCCCAGGATATGATCTATTACTTCTTTGAAAAATATTTTCCTGCTCATAAGAAATAAGTTGCCTTACATGAAATATGTAACTTTGCGCAAATTGAAGAAGAGACTCTCCCACAAGCTTGGGGCAGGCTTCTCCAATTGCTTAACGCTTTGCCTGATCACCCTCTTAAGAAAAATGAAATACTTGATATCTTCTATAATGGATTAACCGATGCTTCTAGGGATTTCCTAGATAGTTGTGCTAGTTGTGTTTTCAGGGAATGAACTATTGGGCAAGCTGAAGAATTATTGAATAACATATTGAGAAATTATGATGATTGGACTCTTACTGAACCAAACCCACTCCGAAGAAGAGGGGTATCTTATATCTTAGTCTTGAAGATATGCAAGAGGCAAAGAAATCAATGAAGGAAAAAGGTATTAAAGTTGAGGATGTTAAAAATTTACCTCCTATTGAAGAAATACATGGGCTTGATACACCACCACTGCCTAAGGTGGTACAGGTAAATTCTCTAATGAAATTCAAAGATAATGATAATCCTCACAATATGCACCCTAGCCAATGCCTTTATGAGTTTGAGAATTACATTAGAAAACAAGATCACTTCAATGCAAATGTTATGAAACAATTGAAATACAATTCTGATATGATTGCTCGCTTGAGTGACTTGTTAGTTAGAATTTCAAATGATGTTAGAGGTGTGGGGAAGCATGCTTCTATGGTTCAAACCCAGTTAGAACAAGTTGCTAAATCTCAAAGAGAGTTGTTAGATGAAATGAATAATAATATCAATGATCATGTTGTTAGACTAATGACTAGAGGAGGTAGGATGACTCAGAAACCACTTTATCCTGAGGGACACCCAAAAAGAATTGAAAAATACTCTCAAAGGGTTAACACTGATGCACGTAGTCCTTCTAAAAAGAAAAAGAAGAAGAAGAATGATAGGACTTTGCATGCCTCTCGTGAACCTGAAGTAGAAAAACCTCCTGATAATGAAGTTTCTATCTCTGATGCTGAAACTCAATCAGGTAGTGAACACTCACCTTTTGATAATGAAAAATATAATGATGAGGTTCATGAAGACACTCAAACAAATAATAAAGAACCAGACAATGATGTTGAGATAGAACCAACAGTTGATCTTGATAACCCACAACCTAAGAATAAAAGATATGATAAAAGAGACTTTGTTGCTAGAAAACATGGTAAGGAAAGAGAACCATGGGTTCAAAAACCTATGCCCTTTCCACCTAAGTCAACTAAAAAGAAAGATGATGAAGAATTTGACTGCTTTGCTGAAATGCTGAGTCTAGTCTTTTTGCGTACTCGCTTGACTGATATCCTTAAAATGCCTCCTTATGCAAAGTATATGAAAGATATCATCACCAATAAGAGAAAAATACCAGAAGATGAAATCTCCACCATGCTTGCTAATTACACTTTTAAAGATGGAGTGCCTAAAAACTTGGAGATCTGGGAATACCAACTATACCTTGCTCCATCAAAAGAAATTATGTGAAAACTGCTTTATGTGATTTGGGAGCTGGTGTTAGTGTTATGCCTTTCTCTTTATATAAAAGACTTGACTTGAATAAACTCACACCTACTGGAATATCTTTGCAAATGGCTGATAAGTCAACTGCCATACCTATTGGTATTTGTCAGGATGTGCCTGTTGTTGTTGCTAATGTTACTATTTTGGTTGACTTTGTTATACTTGAGATGCCCGAGGACGACAGCATGTCGATTATCCTTGGTAGACCCTTCTTGAATACTGCAGGGGTTGTTATTGATTGCAATAAAAGCAAGGTCACTTTTCATATCAATGGTAATGAACATATGGTGCACTTTCCGAAGAAATAATTCCAAGTGAATGGTATTAATGTTATTGAAAAATCTCCAACAAACACTATTGGAACTTTTCAACTACCTCTACCTACTGTTAAAAAGAATTATGAAATGCTTATTGTTGGCGATATTCACATCCCCGTTGAGGTAACTTAGTGATTTACGAGAGTTCTTCGGTTTCATGCTAATCGAAAGTGGTTGTTAATAAGACTTGATCAACCTTATTAATGGATCATTTTTACAGGTATGAAGTTGATGAATTTAGTAAGCACTACCTTCTATCCCTACCTTTTGTTTTCTATTTTTATTAGTAAAACAAAATAAAATTCCATGTTTTGTCTGTTTTCTAAATTTCCCGTGCAATAAAAAATGACCCAAAAATAAAAAGTTATGAGAATGCTCTAAAATTTTAATACGATTTTTTTTGAATATTTAAGAATTTATGGTGCAAATAATATCAGAAGGAGGTGCACCAGGTGGGCACAAACCACCTGGGCGCACCAGGACCCCCAGGCACGCCCTAGTGGGTTGTGGTCCCCACGTGGGCCCCTCACTTATCTCTTCATCCCACATCACCACCTACCTCCAGAAAAAATTTGCCATTGTTCTCTCTCTCGTGTTCTTGCTCTCAAACCCGCGGATTTCGATCTCTTTGCTCAAAGCTCCATTTTCGAAACTGTTTCGGGGAATTATTGCTTGGCATGTGACTCCTCCGTTTGTCCAACTAGTTTTTGCTTTAGTGGTTTATATTTTGAATAATTAGCTATTCTTGGTGCTGCTGTAGATGAGCTTGCATGTTGAATTCTTAGAGTTTTAAGTAGTTTGAATGCTTGCTATGGCCTCTATGCATCCCTATGAGTAGCTGCTACCAATCTTGTAAAGTTTTGTTGAGAAAATTTTGTGGACTAAATTTTTTAGAATTGTGTTCATAGGAAAAACATGAGTATCTTTAGGAAGTTTGCTTCCAAGAAGAACTCCAAGTGAGTGATTGGGGAATCATCTGACAATGATCTCCATACCCGGAGAATGGCGGAGATACGGCCGTGCAAATGGTCGCATAACCCGTTCATGGAAGGGGTTGGAATCCTTTAAGAGTTTGCACAATATGCTGCTAATGCCGGCCTCACCGACTTCATCGCGGTTGAATGTGAACAATATCATCTCCTCACAAACTCCTTTGTGCAAAGTTTTTATTTCCTTCCTAGGAATAACCCCCCTGAAGTGCAGTTTAACTTATACGTTGAACCCCATCAGATACCGCTTACTGAATTTTGTGACATATGCTTGATCCCTTTCGATGGGAGTTTAGCGGAGCTTAGGCCTGCAGACTTCAAAGGCTTTTATCGCACTCTGTCTGTCGGGGATGAGATAGGGGTGTCATGTGTTATCGCTACTAGCTTGCATTTTCCTGTCGTGCATTATTTTGCTCTATTCATTGAAAAGTGCTTTCTTGCTAGAGAGAATGTGGGTGCACTCAGTGCCCCAGACCTTGTTGTTTTACGTCGTGCACTCCAAGGCGATACTACTTATAGCTTGGGAGCTATTGTGGCACGCCGCCTCCACATTAATAAATCCAATGGAAAAATACATGGTGGTATTTACGCTACTCGCTTGGCTAATCGCTTTAACATTCAGATACGCCAGCATGATTATCCGTTGCCTAAGGTTCACCTAGATCGTGCGGCCATAGAACACCACCAGTTTATTGCAGTCCATTACCCTAACATTCCTATTCCTTATAATCTGGTTTTTAGTGTGAAAACTCATGATATTATTCCACTGCCTGCACCTGCTTTGTTTGATCATATTGCCAGGGCTGGATACAGGATTGTGCCTGCGGACATCGTCGCCTACCGGAACAACCTAGCTGCAGCACAGGCTGAGCCTCATCAGTGGATCCACAGGTGCCCGCTCCTCAGCATTTCAACATGGAACCCCATGATTTCTTCAAACTACCGATTACCAAGTTAGGCCAAAAGCCTAAGCTTGGGGGACTACGTATTTCCACGGACATTATATTCATGTTCATACATTTTAGTTGTCGGAGTCCACACTTTTTCATTGTATTATCCATGTTAAATTTATTTTCTCGCTTTCTTCTTGCGTGTTTGAAAAACTTTGAGAAAATCCAAAAAATATTTCCCACTTCTTTTTTATTTTTCTTTCTAGAGTAGTTAGTCAGAGCACTAAAAGAAAACCCAAAAGGATTTCCTTGTTCTTCTTTTGCTTGTTGGGAGCTTCCCCGTGTAAATAGTTTTTCTCGTTTTTGTTTCTCCCTTTTATTTGTTTTCTTCCAAGAAAACCAAAAACTCTAAAAATATTTTAGTGTGTTTCTCTGAATTTATTTTCCTTTTGTTTGAGTTGTACCGAGGAGAAGACCACGATGAAAATGTTGGGTGGCTCTCATATGAATAATTGTTAATCTAACAAAGAGCCCATTTTACCTTGTCTTCTCCTATTAAATAAAATGTTTGCAAATTCCAGCTTAGTCCATGGCACTCTTGCGCTATTATTATTTTCATATCGTTCGGTCGTGCAAGTGAAAGGCAATAATGATGACATTTGATGAACTGGCCATGGCAGAGAGAAACGGGTATGAACTCAACTTGTTCTATTTTTGTAAATATGTTTAACCTAGTATCCATGATTCGGCTCATTATGATTAAACATGTTTGCAATGACAATTAGAGATTATAGTTTCTCATGCCATGCGTAAGTAGCTAGGAGTGGATAATGATTTATCTTGGATGTCAACATTGCGTTAAAATGATTGTGATGTAGTATGATGATATGGTATCCTCCTCTGAATGTTCGAGTGGCTTGACTTGGCACATCTTCATGCATGTAGTTGAATCAAAACCAACAAAGCCTCTATGATATTTATGTTCATGGTGTTCATATCCTACTCATGCTAGTGTCCAATGTTACTTATGCATAATGCATGTTCATGACCGTTGTTACTCTCTAGCTGGCCGCTTCTCAGCCTATTTGCTAGCCTTCGCCTGTACAAAGTGGGAATTCTGCTTGTACATCCAAAACATGAAACCCAGGTTATTCCAGATGAGTCCATCATACCTACCTATATGCGGTATTACCATGTCGTCCTAAGTAAATTTGCATGTGCCACCTCTAAAAACTTCAAATAAATATCCTTTTTGTGTGCCTGGATTGTTCATAGAACAACGGGAGGTAGTCGGTATCTTCCATGCTAAGCGGGTTATTCTCAGGTTGAGTGTTTTTTCACTCGCCATTGCACAAGAAAAGGGCGGTAATAGGGATGCCCAGTCCCAAACTGCAAACAGAAAAAGCTTACAAATAATCAAACAAAAACTCCTACGGAGTCATAACATTTACGTTATCGCTTGGGAACTGCTACTAATGTGTTTAGCATGGAAGATATTGATAACTGATGGTCGCGAAGTAAACAAGAAGGGTGCATTTCTCAAAATTTCAGTTTCCTCTATTTTAAAAACTTGAGCTCTGGCACCACTGCAAATCATTGCCTCTGTGAAGGGACTATCTATTTACTTTTATGTTGTGTCGTCACCTTCTAAAATAAACGCCAGAACCTGAGAGCACTGCTGTCGTGCTTATGCATTGTGTGTATCTAATGTTGGGTGCATCATGACTGGATCTTTTCTACCATGAATTATAATGTTTAGTCGTTGCTTGAACTTTGGAGCTGCTCTGCATTTATGTTTTGCGGTCTCAGAAAGGGCTAGCGAGATACCACTATTTGTCATATTATATCATGGTTGTTTTGATAGCGTGTTGCTGTTTGAGATATCTTATTATTGCTTGCTAGCTGATTATGTCATTGATATGAGTTCATATAATTTTTAGGAGTTATTGTCGACATGGTTAGTTATAATATTGGCTAAAAACATGGGTGTTGTTTAAGCTTATTTATGCAAACAAGAGCAAAAGAGTTCATAAAAGTTTTTCTTTTTCACTTTCAGTTTATCAACTAAATTGCTTGAGGACAAGCAAAGGTTTAAGCTTGGGGGAGTTGATACGTCTCTGTTGTATCTACTTCTCCTAACGCTTTTCCTCTTGTTTTGGACTCTAATATGCATGATTTGAATGAGACTAACCCGGACTGACGTTGTTTTCAGCAGAACTACCATGGTGTTGTTTTTTGTGCAGAAATAAAAGTTCTCGGAATGGAATGAAACTTTGCGAGGATTTTTTATATAATAAAAGAGAATTTCTGGAGCCAAGAACCACTGGAGGGGGGCACCTGGGTGGGCACAACCCACCACGGCATGCCCCCCTCCAGGCGTGCCCAAGTGGGTTGTCCCCACTGTAGCCCTGCGGACCACAGAATCGACGCTATAAAATCCTATTTTTCCAGAAAAAATCAGGGAGAAAGAATTATTGCGTTCCACGAGACGGAGCTGTCTCCATCTCCAATTCTTCATCGGGAGGCCAGATCTGGAGTCCGTTTGGGGCTCCGGAGAGGGGGATCTTCGATCTTCGTCATCACCAACCCTTCTCCGTCGCCAATTCCATGATGCTCCCCACTGGGAGTGCGTAATTCCTTCGTAGGCTCGCTGGTCGGTGAGGAGTTGGATGAGATTCATCATGTAATCTAGTTAGTTTTGTTAGGGCTGAAGGAAATATGCCCTAGAGGCAATAATAAAGTTGTTATTTATATTTCCTTATATCATGATGAATGTTTATTATTCATGCTAGAATTGTATTAACCGAAACTTGATACATGTGTGAATACATAGACAAAACAGAGTGTCCCTAGTATGCTTCTACTTGACTAGAGCTTGTTAATCTAAGATGGTTAAGTTTCCTAACCATAGACATGTGTTGTCATTTGATGAACGGGATCACATCATTAGAGAATGATGTGATGGACAAGACCCATCCGTTAGTTAGCACTATGATCGTTTAGTTTATTGCTATTGCTTTCTTCATGACTTATACATGCTCCTCTAACTATGAGATTATGCAACTCCCGAATACCGGAGGAACACCTTGTGTGCTATCAAACGTCACAATGTAACTGGGTGATTATAAAGATGCTCTAAAGGTGTCTCCGATGGTGTTTGTTGAGTTGGCATAGATCGAGATTAGGGTTTGTCACTCCGAGTATCGGAGAGGTATCTCTGGGCCCTCTCGGTAATGCTCATCACTATAAGCCTTGCAAGCAATGTGACTAATGAGTTAGTTGCAGGATGATGCATTACGTAATGAGTAAAGAGACTTGCCGGTAATGAGATTGAACTAGGTATGATGATACCGATGATCAAATCTCGGGCAAGTAACAAACCGATGATAAAGGGAATAACGTATGTTGTCATAACGGTTCGACCGATAAAGATCTTCGTAGAATATGTAGGAGCCAATATGAGCATCCAGGTTCCGCTATTGGTTATTGACCGGAGATGTGTCTCGTTCATGTCTACATAGTTCTCGAACCCGTAGGGTCCGCACGCTTAAAGTTTGATGACGATTTGTATTATGAGTTATGTGATTTGATGACCGAAGTTTGTTCGGAGTCCCGGATGAGATCACGGACATGACGAGGAGTCTCGAAATGGTTGAGAGGTAAAGATTGATATATTGGAAGGCTATATTCGGACATCGGAAAGGTTCCGAGTGATTCGGTATTTTTGAGTACCGAGAGTTACTGAGAATTCGGGGAAGTAGTGGGCCTTAATGGCCATACGGGAAAAGGAGAGAAGGGCCTCAAGGGTGGCCGCGCGCCCCCCCATGGCAAGTCCAAATTGGACTAGGGAGGGGGCGGTGCCCCCCTCTCTTTCCTTCTCCCTTTCCTACTCCTTCCCTCCCTCCCCTCTTGGAAAAGGAAGGGAACTCCAACTAGGATTGGGAATCCTAGTTCGACTCCCCCTATAGGCGCACCCCTCCTAGGCCGGCCTCCTCCTCCTCCCTCCTTTATATACGTGGCCAAGGGGGTACCCCAAAGCACAACAGATAATCTCTTAGCCATGTGCGGTGCCCCCTCCACAGTTACACACCTCAGTCATATCGTCGTAGTGCTTAGGCGAAGCCCTGCGCCGGTAGCTTCATCATCACTGTCACCATACCGTCGTGCTGACGGAACTCTCCCTCGGCCTCAACTCTATCAAGATTATGAGGGACGTTGAGGGAGTTCCGGACTAGGGGGTGTCCGGATAGCCGAACTATCATCACCGGCCGGACTCCAAGACTATGAAGATACAAGATTGAGGACTTCGTCCCGTGTCCGGATGGGACTTTCCTTGGCGTGGAAGGCAAGCTTGGCGATACGGATATGTAGATCTCCTACCATTGTAACTGACTCTGTGTAACCCTAACCTATCCAGTGTCTATATAAACCGGAGGATTTTAGTCCATAGGACGAACAACAATCATACCATAGGCTAGCTTCTAGGGTTTAGCCTCTTTGATCTCGTGGTAGATCCACTCTTGTAACACACATCATCAATATTAATCAAGCAGGACATAGGGTTCTACCTCCATCAAGAGGGCCCGAACCTGGGTAAAACATCGTGTCCCTTGTCTCCTGTTACCATCTGCCTAGACGCACAGTTCGGGACCCCCTACCCGAGATCCGCCGATTTTGACACCAACATTGGTGCTTTCATTGAGAGTTCCTCTGTGTCGTCACCGATAGGCCCGATGGCTCCTCCGATCATCAACAACGACACGATCCAAGGTGAAACTTTTTTCCCCGGACGGATCTTCGCGTTCGGCGGCTTTACTGCTTGGGCCAATTAAGCAGCCATCTGGAGCAGATCGAAAGCTATGCCCGCCGTCGAGTCAGATTTGGAAGTTTCAACTATACGGACGATATCCGCGGAGACTTGATCTTTGACGGATTCGAGCCGCAGCCAAGCGCCGCCTTGTCTCGATGGGCATGATCTAGCTCTGCGGCCGAGCGATGCCACGAGGCCGCACCGATATCCGCTCCGACCCTTAATCCGGAGCGGATCCCCGATCGAGGACGAGTGGTTGGACACCGCCTCGGGGGCTACAATCTCTACGGCGATCGAGCCGAACTCCATCCTTGTCCTTTGCGAAGACCTTGGCTCCAGGAAGCCGGACTCCTCTCCGGACTCCGAACCCTCTGCGCCCTTGCCAGTCAAATCCGATTGGGCGCCCGTTATGGAGTTCACGGCCGCGGACATCTTTCAGCACTCGCCCTTTGGCGACATCCTGAATTCACTGAAGTCTCTCTCTTTATCCGGAGAGCCCTGGTCGGACTACGGTCAGGAAGGTTGGGATACGGATGACGAATAAATTCAATGCCCACCCACCACCCACTTCATAGCCACTGTCGAAAGCTTACACGACGTGCTCGATTTCGACTCCGAAGACATCGACGGTATGGACGACGATGTAGGAGACAACAATGAACCAGCACCTATAGGATGCTGGACAACCTCATCCCATGATGTATACATGGTGGATACGCCCAAAGAAAATGAAGACGAGGAGCAACGGGACGCTACGAAGGATAAATCCCTCGAAAAGCAGTCAAAACGGCAACGTAAACGCCGAACAAAGTCCCGCCTCAACAAAGACCCAGCCATAGAGCAGGGCGAACCGGTGGACAACGAACAAGCTATCGAGCAATCGTCCGAACAAGACAACTTGGATAAACAATCTGTCCCTGGCGAAGACAACAGTCCGGACGACCTCAAGTCGGACAAACCATTGGAGCAAAATGACCTCCAGAAAAAGCTCGTCGCCACGGCGCGTAGCCTAAAAAAGCGGAAGCGGAAGCTCAAAACAGCGGAAGATGCACTCAGGATTAGATGGAGCAAAGTATTCAGCACCGCAGATAAATGCAGCTGACGATCGCCCGAACAAAGAGCTACCCGAAAAGAAAGCTACTGCCCGAATTCGACGAGGAGGCCTTAGAGCCCCCACAATTAAAAAGTAAGAAGGCCACCCGGTCGGATGGACGACCCAACGGCAAAAAGAGAGCGGTGAATGGTGCCGCACACAAGCCAATATGCGATCCGCATAAGGATTCACATCAAGAGGATGGCCCAGTTAGGTCCATCTATGGGCCAAGAAAGCAGGCTCGTCAAAGCAATGCAATGCGCCAAAATTCCGAAGATCACGGCACACCCAAATATAGGGGCGCCGCACACCCCCTATGTTTCACCGATGAGGTGCCGGATCATGAATTTCCAATGAGATTCAAACCCGTAAACATAGAGGCATCTGACGGAACAACAGACCACAGAGTGCGGATCGAGGATTACATCCTCCACATACACATGGCCAGAGGAGACGATCTCCACGCCATAAAATACTTACCCCTTAAACTCAAAGGGCCAGCTCGGCATTGGCTTAAAAGCCTCCCCGAAAACACCATTGGAAGCTGGGGAGAGCTCGAGGACGCATTCCGGGCAAATTTTCAGGGGACTTGTGTCCGCGCTCCGGATGCAGACGATCTAAGTCACATAACTCAACAGCCCGGAGAGTCAGCCCAGAAATTCTGGAACATGTTCCTTACTAAAAAGAACCAAATAGTCGACTGTCCGGACGCCGAAGCCTTAGCAGCTTTCAAACACAACGTCCGAGACGAATGGCTCGCCAGACACCTCGGCCAAGAAAAGCCAAGAACAATGGCCACATTAACAAGCCTCATGACCCGCTTTTGCTGGAGAGGACAGCCGGCTGGCTAGATGCAGCACCAATGACCGAGTACATCCGAAATCAGGGATGGAAATGAAATCACGACGCAGAAAAGATCGGTACCGAATAAGGAAAATGGCCCAAATAGTACGGCGGTCAACGCCGGATTCAAAAGCTCTCGGCCGAACAATAAAACACTGCCCCTAAAGGATAACTTGATGACGAGCTATCCAACCTAAACAAGATTCTCGATAGACTGTGTCAAATACATGGTACCTCCGAAGCACGCAAACCATACCCACAGAGATTGTTGGGTCTTCAAACAGTCCGTGGTGAGCGCCGAACACAAGGGGCTCGACACACCAAGTAAAGATGACGACGAGCACCACAAGCAGAACCCCGGAAAACAAAAAACTTTCCCACAGGAGGTCAAAACAGTAAACTCACTTCACGTGATCAAAAGGAAAAACAAAGCGGCGCCCCCTAAAAGGTGCACCGCACACTGGTTGTCAAAACCAATCACCTTCGACCATCAGGACTGTTCTGATAATATCCGGAACGCGGGATGGACTGCCTTGATATTGGATCCTATAATCGACGGATTCCAATTTACACATGTCCTGATGGATGGCGGCAGTGACATAAACCTGATATATCAGGACACAATCCGCAGGATGGGGATAAACCCAACCAAAATTCACCGCAGCAACACCTCCTTTAAAGGAGTACTGCCCGGCCCATACGCCCTCTGCACGGGCTCCATACTGCTAGAAGTTGTGTTTGGTTCATCCGACAACTTCCGTCGCGAAAAGTTACTCTTCCATGTCGCCCCGTTTAAAAGTAGCCATCAAGCACTATTGGGACACGAAGCTTTCGCCCGCTTTAATGCAATACCGCATTATGCATCTCTAACACTTAAAATGCCCGGTCCACGCGGCATCATCTCGTTAAAAGGAAGTATTAAGTGTTACTCGAGCACGGGAAAACGGGAGACTGCCTTGACAGCCCAACAGCTATCCGGCTCTGCTAGGCAAAGAACCTGAATTGGTCATTCAAACCCCGGACACGGCTAGACGAGTCCGGCGCCTACTAGCGGCATACCCCCATACGAGGGGCCGCATGCATGTATAACAAGAGACAATAAAGCTCAATTTTATTTACTTCTTCGAACCGTACTCTGTTCATTTAATATTAAGTACATCTTTCGCACGATCCTTTTGCTTTCAAACTAAGTTCCTCTCTTTTACAGATGAACAACGTGCTACACCCGTCCAGGATACGGCTGCGCGGAGACACGAGCACGACGTGCAGTAGGGACCCGTTGCAAGGATTCTTTTCAGATTAAGACCCTGCGTAAACCTTTTTTCACTGTCTCTTGTTGATATACATCCCACCGGTTCCTTAAATAACCGAGGAGGAGGCTGGTGCTTTGGCATTGGCCGCACTGAATTTTTGGCGATACCCTAGACATCGGGGCTTAGGGCATTATTCTGCCCATTTTCATAAAGACCGAATACCTTAGGGAGTATTCGGCGTCTCGAGATTAGGCCTTATATGCATCAGCTCCGAATCATGTCTTTGGTCAAATGTTGGGTTGCCCGGCTCTGTGTTTTGCTGCCTTACGTTCCGCTTTCATGGCTAACGGCACCGGAGAACTACTGCGATTGTGCCCGGTTCGCCGGGCGAGCACCTCGAGAGAAAGCCGAAACTGACTGTCATGATATAGCGAGACTGGTCAACCACTCGATGACTCACAGAATGTTTAGAATTCCTCCGTTAACGAAGGACGGTTTTGGTCGAGCACATACGCACCGAATTCGGGAGAGTGCGGTGCCCCGGGCTATATAGTAGCCCCACCCTCGAACTCCTATGGCTAAGTGAAAGTGATAAAGCATTATAGTCCGGTTGCCTGGTTTGCTACACTATCACCTCCTTAACAGGAGCAAGACGTTGGATTAAGTGTGAAACAGCGCTTTTTTTTGCAAACACCCCTGCACTATGTGCATGGGGGCTGAAGCCAAGGACTGCCATCTTTCAGGTTATAAACACATATACATAAACGGCCGCACAGGGAGTAGTTTACTACTTGAACGCACAAGTATAAAAAGCACTTATATTACATTGAAACATTGTTTTCACAAATCATACATGTCATTTAAAAATAATATCCTTCGAGCACTGCGTCTCTATTAAACGAGCGCCCGGCAGGACTTCTTTAAAGTAGTGCTCGGTAGGTACTCGGCCTCTGTCTGAATCCTGGGATGCAACGTCAGTGGCCTTCATATCTGCTCAGTATGTCTTGACACGGGCAAGAGCCATCCGCGCTCCCTCAATGCACGCCGATCGCTTCATTGCGTCGTCTGTGCACCGCACCAAGAAATTGCTGCACTAAACCAAAATAGCTCTTTGGCTGGGTCCGTCCGCCACAAGTAAGTCAAGACATGCTTCATGGCAAATCCGGACAATCGATTCAGCTCGGCCCATTCGCCAACCGATCGGTCAGCGGCGAGGGCGCTCCGGACTATGGAATTGCGACCAATATAGCTCTTCCTTCGGTGCCCCTTTCCGCCCCGGAAGTGCTCAACCGCTGCGTCCACGCTTCGCCGCCAAGTCCAGATAAGCATCCTCGAACTCCACAATTTATCCAATCGAGCATACTTTGGATCTGTATATTTTCTTCGCAGCGTAAACGGTTTTCCAGCCGCAATCGCCCCGGCCTGACTCAGCTCCTCCTTGACAGCTCTCAAAGCCGATTGGGCATTCTTGGATTCGGCGTGGCCTTCTTTAGGCCCTCTTGTTCCGCTTGACGTTCCTTTTCAAGAACCGCGCAGCGCTCGGTAGTACTCCTTAACTTTTTGGCCATATCGGCCATCTCCTCTTTGCTTCGGCAGTGAGCAGCCCGTTCAGCTTCTAGCTCTTCGGCCGCCTTTAAAGCAACCGCATTACTACTCCTGGCTTGCTCTTTCGCTCCGTTCTACCCGCAGCTCCTCAACGGCAGCGGCACCATCTGCATTAAGCATACAAACAGTAAGACATGGGCGTCAAGGTCCCTTACCAGGTGTCCGCATAGAAGTCGCATACCTTGTGACTCGTCAAACCATTTATTGACCAGCGCTGGCCTCCGGACGCCCCGCCACCTGTTTAGAAGCGGCGATATGTTAAAACTGAGAATTTGATCCTCGGCACGTTGTCAATTTTGACAACATACCGAGTCTCAGGGGCTACTATCTATACAGTATGCATTTTATATGCATAACTGCCGAAGGTACATCATTTTGCGTACCTCAAACCCCACAAGAAGCTTCGACGGCTTCATGCAATCCGCTCTCCGTGGATGCAATTCTTTCAATCACCGTACTCCATTAAAGCACGGTGATCCTCTCGAATAGCCGCCGCCCGGCAGATCCTTGACTCCTCCGACCGCACGCCACTCGGCGTCGGACCTTCCGCCCCGCGGACTTGGGGAACCCTCTGCGGCGACACCTCCGGGTCGTCCGCTTCCTATGAGGGTGCGACAGGTGGAGGCGTTCGCTCTCCATCATCTCCGGACGAAGATCCCACGAATCTGAGCTCACGAGAAGGGCTGAGGTCCCAACTACAAGGTACAATTTCGGTTATCTTCATAAATAAATACTGAGGATGTTCCTTATTTACAAAAACCCCTTCTTTTTACTTACGGTGGTGGAGGGCTGATCCCCTAGGGAAATAATACGGCTGGGTTACTTCCCAGCCGGACTCTCTGCCAAGATTCCTTCCCCTCTTTGAGGCCTTGACCTCCGGATCTTCAAGCGGTCCTCTTCTCTCCTCGGAAGGTGGGACTCTTAATCCCTCCTTCCTTGATATCCTCCTTCGCAGAGGCGGTTGCTTCCTGCTCCCCCTTCGCCTTCTTCAAAAGGCGCGACCTTCAACATCTTGGTCAACATGGGATCCGGCGTGGTCTCCGGAGGGGAGCCGGACACCTTATTAACTTTGCCTTGGCTATCCACTCTGTTCAAGAAATGGCTCCTTTAAAGGGCATATATATATAATAAATGAATGAACAGCTTGTCCGTTACAAGGGCTACTTACTTGAGTATCAGGCGATTGCAGCTTAGTCCTGCCCTCGGTCAAGTCCGGACACTTCTCTTGTGATCCGAAGAACAGTTTATACATCTCCACGGGCGTCGTGCCCATAAAGTTTTGGAGAGCTCGTGGTCCCTCTGGATTGAATTCCCACAGGCGGAGGGGGCGACGTTTGTAGGGCTGAAGGCGCCGGATCACCATAACCTGCGCCCATCGCAACCAGATTGATCCCTCTTTCTGGAGATCTCAAATGCGACCCAGCAGGGGAACGTCCTTGGGCGGCCCCAGTCGAGCCCCTTGTTGACCCATGATGCGGCCCAGCTGTGGTGGACTGGCGAAGGCGAGAGCACCGCCCATTTGGTGCCCCCCGGGAGCGGTGATATAAAACCACTCCTGTTGCCACAAACCAAGCTCCTCTTGAAAAGAGCCCTCGGCCACGGAGCATCAAGACATTTGCTTATGACCGCCCTCCGCACTCCTCTTGCTGCCCTGGATCATCTTTGGCTCCACCTTGAAGGTCTTGAGCCACAATCCAAAGTGGGGGTAATATGGAGGAAGGCCTCACATACGACAATGAATGACGAGATATGGAGGATGGACTCAGGACTCAAGTCATGGAAATCAAGCCCATAATAAAACATGAGCCCCGCACAAAGGGGTCCGACGGAAGCCTAAACCCGAAGGAAGTGGGACCACGAACACCACGTTCTCGCCGGGCTCAGGAGTGGGAGTGACCTGCCTCGAGCAGGCAGCCTATGCGAGATCTCGCAGTCGAGCACTGGCGTCTCGCAGCTTTAGCACATCTTCTTCTCGTGACGAAGCGAAGACATCCATCGGCCGTCTTTGGTCGGAGCCGGACATCGTCGAAAGTCCGAAGCACCTGAATCTGAAGCTTTGGGTGTTGGAACTCGAAGCGCAAGGCGAACTCGATGGAGGGTGTAAAAAGAAGAGGGCCTTGGTCTCACTATAAAGAGGTTGAATACCAAGAGCCCACCCCGTGGTCGATTAGGACCCGCCTTTGATAGAGAAGGCAGGCCACGGGCACTGTTGGGTTACCCACGTCCGTATTGATGAGAATCCCGGAATAAGGGGGCACGATCTACGCTTTGATAAGACGTGCCAAGGAAACCGCCTCGCTAAACACGCTGAGGTGGAACAATAAAAAACGATTCATATAAAGGCCTGGCCGTGGTGTGATTTCACGCCGCGGAATACGTCAGCAGATCTATGCAAAAATTATTCTCTCTACGGTGTTATGTGGAACTTATTTTGCAGAGCCGGACACTATCCTGGTGTTCACAATCTTCTATAAATTATTCGGAGGAAGAACCCGCCTTGCAATGCCGAAGACAATATGCGCGACGGACTCGCCATCATTGAAGCCTGGTTCAGGGGCTACTGAGGGAGTTCCGGACTAGGGGGTGTCCGGATAGCCGAACTATCATCATCGGCCGGACTCCAAGACTATGAAGATACAAGATTGAGGACTTCGTCCCGTGTCCGGATGGGACTTTCCTTGGCGTGGAAGGCAAGCTTGGCGATACGGATATGTAGATCTCCTACCATTGTAACCGACTCAGGTAACCCTAACCTATCCGGTGTCTATATAAACTGGAGGGTTTTAGTCCATAGGACGAACAACAATCATACCATAGGCTAGCTTCTAGGGTTTAGCCTCTTTGATCTCGTGGTAGATCCACTCTTGTAACACACATCATCAATATTAATCAAGCAGGACGTAGGGTTTTACCTCCATCAAGAGGGCCCGAACCTGGGTAAAACATCGTGTCCCTTGTCTCCTGTTACCATCCACCTAGACGCATAGTTCGGGACCCCCTACCCGAGATCCGCTGGTTTTGACACCGGCAGACGTCATCGAGCTGAACGTGTGCTGAACATGGAGGTGCCGTACATTCGGTGCTAGGATCGGTTGGACCGTGAAGACGTACGACTACATCAACCGTGTTGATATAACGCTTCCGCTTTCGGTCTACGAGGGTACGTGGACACACTCTCCCCGCTCATTGCTATGCATCACATAGATAGATCTTTCATGATCGTAGGATTTTTTTTGAAATTACTGCATTCTCCAACAGTGGCATCCGAGCCAGGTCTATGCGTAGATGTTACATGCACGAGTAGAACACAAAAAATTTTGGGCGATAATAGTCATATATCTTACCAGCATGTCATACTTTGATTCGGCGGTATTGTTGAATGAAGCGGCCCAGACCGACATTACATGACCACGTTAATGAGACTGGTTCTACCGCCGTGCTTCGCACACATGTGGCTAGTGGGTGTCTGTTTTTCCAACTTTAGTTGAATCAAGTTTGACTATGCCCGATCCTTGTTGAAGGTTAAAACAGCACACTTGACGAAAAATCGTTGTGGTTTTGATGCGTAGGTAAGAACGGTTCTTGCTAGAAGCCCGTAGAAGCCATGTAAAACTTGCAACAACAAAGTATAGGACGTCTAACTTGTTTTTGCAAGGCTTGCTGTGATGTGATATGGTCAAGACATGATGATATATAAATTGTTGTATGAGATGATCATGTTTTGTTAAAGTTATCGGCGACTGGCAGGAGCCTTATGGTTGTCTCTTTATTGCACAAGATGCAAGCGCCATATAATTTCTTTACTTTATCACTATGTGATAGCAATAGTTGGCAAACGACCATGTGACGATGCGTTGATAGAGATCAAGATGATGGAGATCATGGTGTCATGCCGGTGACGATGGACATCATGACGGTACTTTGGAGATGGAGATCAAAGGCACAAGATAATAATGGCCATATCATGTCACATATTTTGATTGCATGTGATGTTTATCTTTTATACATCTTATTTTTCTTAGTATGGCGGTAGCATTATAAGATGACCCCTCACTAAATTACAATGTATAAGTGGTCTCCCTCAGTATCCACCGTTGCGACAGTTCTTCGTGCTGAGACACCACGTGATGCTCGGGTGTGATAAGCTCTACGTTCACATACAATGGGTGCAAGCCAGTTTTGCACACGCAGAATACTCGGGTTAAACTTGACGAGCCTAGCATATGCAGATATGACCTCGGAACACTGAGATCGAAAGATCATACGTGAATCATATAGTAAATATGATCAACATAGTGATGTTCACCATTGAAAACTACTCCTTCTCACGTGATGATCGGACATGGTTTAGTTGATATGGATCACGTGATCACTTAGATGATTAGAGGGATGTCTATCTAAGTGGGAGTTCTGAAGTAATATGATTAATTAAACTTTATTTTATCATGAACTTAGTACCTGGTAGTATTTTGCATGTCTATGTTGTAGATCAATAGCTCGCGTATAGCTCCCCTGTTTTATTCTTGATATGTTCCTAGAGAAAAATAAGTTGAAAGATGTTAGTAGCAATGATGCGGACTAGCTCCGTGATCTGAGGATTATCCTCATTGCTGCACAGAAGTATTATGTCCTTGATGCACCACTAGGTGACGGACCTATTGCAGGAGCAGATGCAGACGTTATGAACGTTTGACAAGCTCAGTATGATGACTAGTTGATAGTTTAGTGCACCACGCTTTACGGCTTAGAACCGGGACTTCAAAAACGTTTTGAATGCCACAGAGCTTATGAGATGTTCCAAGAGATGAAATTGATATTTCATTCTCATGCCCATGTCGAGAGGTATGAGACCTCTGACAAGTACTTTGCCTACAATATGGAGGAGAATCGCTCAACGAGTGAGCATGTGCTCAGAATGTCTGAGTACTACAATCACTTGAATCAGGTGGGAGTTAATCTTCCCAATAAGATAGTGATTGACATAGTTCTCTAGTCACTATCATCGAGTTACTAGAACTTTGTGATGAACTATAATATGCAAGGGATAACGGAAATGATTCCCAGCCTCTTCGCGATGCTGAAATCAGCGAAGGTAGAAATCAAGAAAAAGCATCAAGTGTTGATGGTTAACAAGACCACTAGTTTCAAGATAAAGGGCAAGCGAAAGAAAGGGAAACTTCAAAAGGAATGACAAGAAAGTTGCCACTCCCATGAAGAAGCCCAAAGCTAGACCCAAGCCTGAAACTGAGTGCTTCTACTGCAAAGGATATGGTCATTAGAAGTGGAACTGCCCTAGATACTTGTCGGATAAGAAGGATGGCAAAGTGAACAAAGGTATATTAGATATACATGTTATTGATGTGTACTTTACTAGTGTTTATAGCAACCCCTCAGTATTTGATGTTCAGTTGCTAAGAGTAGTAACTCGAAACGGGAGTTGCAAATAAACAGAGACTAGTTAAGGGAGAGGTGATGATGTGTGTTGGAAGTGATTCCAAGGTTGATAAGATCACCATCGCACAATCCCTTTACCTTCGGGATTAGTGTTGAACCTAAAATAAATGTTATTCGGTGTTTGCGTTGAGCATGAATATGATTGGATCATGTTTATTGCAATACGGTTATTCATTTAAGTCAAAGAATAATTGTTATTCTATTTAAATGAATAAAACCTTCTATGGTCATACTCTCAATGGTTTATTGAATCTCGATCGTAGTGATACACATATTCATAATATTGAAGCCAAAAGATGCAAAGTTAATAATGATAGTGCAACTTATTTGTGGCACTGTCGTTTAGGTCATATTGGTGTCAAGCGCATGAAGAAACTCCATGCTGATGGGATTTTCGATTCACTTGATTATGAATCACTTGATGCTTGCAAACCATGCCTCATGGGCAAGATGACTAAGACTCCATTCTCTGGAACAATGGAGCGAGCAACTGACTTATTGGAAATAATACATACTGATGTATGTGGTCCGATGAGTGTTGAGGCTCGCGGCGGGATCGTTATTTTCTGACCTTCACAGATGATTTGAGCAGATATGGGTATATTTACTTGATGAAACATAAGTCTGAAACATTTGAAAAGTTCAAAGAATTTCAGAGTGAAGTGGAAAATCATCGTAACAAGAAAAATAAAGTTTCTACGATATGATCGTAGAGACGAGTATTTATTACGAGTTTGGTCTTCAATTGAAACAATGTGGAATAGTTTCGCAACTCACGCCACCTGGAACACCACAGGTAATGGTGTGTCCGAACATCGTAACTGTACTTTATTAGATATGGTGCGATCTATGCTGTCTCTTATGGATTTACCACTATCGTTTTGGGGTTATGCATTAGAGACAGCTGGATTCACATTAAATAATCATCTAAATCCGTTGAGACGACACCATATGAACTGTGGTTTGGCAAGAAACCTAAGTTGTCGTTTCTTAAAGTTTGTGGTTGCGATGCTTATGTGAAAAAGTTTCAACCTGATAAGCTCGAACCCAAATCAGAGAAGTGCGTCTTCATAGTATACCCAAAAGAAAATGTTGGGTACACCTTCTATCACAAATCCAAAGGCAAGATCTTTGTTGCTAAGAATGGATCCTTTCTAGAGAAGGAGTTTCTCTCGAAAGAAGTGAGTGGGAGGAAAGTAGAACTTGATGAGGTAATTGTACCTTCTCCCGAATTGGAAAGTAGTTCATCACATAAATCAGTTCCAGTGATGCCTACACCAATTAGTGAGGAAGTTAATGACGATGATCATGAAACTTCAGATCAAGTTACTACCGTACCTCATAGGTCAACCAGAGTACATTCAGCACCAGAGTGGTACGGTAATCCTGTTCTGGAAATCATGTTCCAAGACCATGATGAACCTATGAACAATGAGGAAGCGATGATGAGCCTAGATTCCGTGAAATGGCTTGAGGCCATGAAATCTGAGTTGGATCCATGTATGAAAGCAAAGTGTGGACTTTGATTGACTTGCTCGATGATCGGCAAGCCATAGAGAATAAATGTATCTTCAAGAGGAAGACGGACGCTGATAGTAGTGTTACTATCTACAAAGCTAGACTTGTCAAAAAAGGTTTTTGACAAGTTCAAGGTGTTGACTACGATGGAGATTTTCTCACTCGTATCGATGCTTAAGTCTGTCCGAATCATGTTAGCAATTGCCGCATTTTATGAAACTTGGCAAATGGATGTCAAAATTGCGTTCCTTAATGGATTTCTTAAATAAAAGTTGTATATGATGCAACCAGAAGGTTTTGTCAATCCAAAAGGTGCTAACAAAGTGCGTAAGCTCCAGTGATCCTGTCGGTGTGGAACGACACCTATGGGATCACAAGAATCCCTACTACGGTTGCCGGGGCACGGGGTTGCGAGAAGAGCAGGGCTAGTAGACAGCACAAGGATCGTTTACCCAGGTTCAGGCCGCGAGGATGCGTAAAACCCTAGTACTGCTTTGGTGGGTATATTTCAGAGAGTTCTTGAGCTCTCGAACTAGCTGTGGTGAGTGCGTGGTTTGAAAGAGCCAAATCCTTCTCCGGTATGCCATGGGCCTACTTTTATAGTCGGAAGGAGCTTCCACAGTGCCACACATGAGGTGGAAAGGCGTACAGTGCCCTGAGCTTATCGCTCGTATTACAGGACAAGACGCATTTAATGCGTAGCTTAGGTGTCCCCTTGCTTTATCAGGGACGGGGCGAGGCCCGTCCCGTCCGTCGCCGCTCCTCCTCGCCTCAACACGCGCCTTGGCCAGCGATGCGTGCGGTGCCATGTAGGCAGGCAGGCAGCTGAGGTGGCGCGGTGGTGGAGCCTTCACGAAGATCTGCATGCCGCCACACAGGCGCTCGATGATTTGGCCTGGGGGCTGCATGTTGCCACGCAGGTGCCCGCCCAACTGGTTGGGCTGGTAGCTGCATGTGAACGGCGGTGGAAGCTTGGTTGGCGCGTGCCTGGCAGTGGCCCTGCTGGCGTCCTTGGCGAGGGGCTTGCCGGGTGGCCCGGCAAGGGTCTTGCCGTGGCGCGCTGTCGTCCCCGGCAAGGCGGTGGCCTTCCTCGGCGAGGATCTTGCCGAGGATCGTCGTCTTCTAATCCTCATTTGATCTTGAATATGTCTTCACAAAGATCTGCATGCCACCACAGAGGTGCCTTCCCGAGCCCTGGCCCCACGTGGATGATGGCGTTGGGGACCGTGGGCTCAAGGGTGGCTCGCTCTGTTGGTGTGGGGCGAGCCGCCCCGGCAAGGGTCTTGCCGAGGCTGCTGAGGCTGCCCCGGCAAGGGTTTTGCCGGGGGAACCTGCTTCGTCCCTCTGCTCTTTGTGGTCTTGGCCTTGGCGTTGCTCTTGTTATCTTGGGCTTCGGTCTTACCTTGGCTCACCTCCCTTGTTCTGCTTGGCGTGACCGTAGGTGCGGCTCCGACTGCCCGTCCACGGGTATAGGGGTACAAAAACGCACCCCTCTTTTTGTACCCCGACAGGAGCCCCCGGGCCTGGGCCACACATAAGCGCGACGCGTTGTTGGGCCAGGCCCAAAAAGCGTGCGTAAGGGGCGGTTTTACCGCAGTAAGACTTTTTCACACAAGCGCTTCCCGACCCATGCGCATGGCGCGGCGTGGTGGGGTGTGCGTGACGTGGGAGGCATGCATGGGGCGGTTTCCGCACGCATGTGTCACATTGCAGTAAATGGGCAGTGCGCCCCGCGGCATCCCTATAAAAAAGGGATAACCGTGGGCGCACTGTTCCTTTTACCCTTCGCGCGACCTCAATCTCAGAAACCTCCGCTTGCTTTCCTCCTCTTCTCCAAGCTTCGTTCCTGCTCGCCGCCGTTGCGCTTCGGCCGCCCTCTGTCCTACCCTCCTTCCCCAGCCGCCATGGCGCCAAAATCCACCAAGGGCAAGGGAGTGGCCAAGGACGCCAGAGCCGCGGAGCCGCCGGAGAGTCTTGGCGTGCGGCGGGCCTTGATCCGCCTTCTTCCCCTCGACAGTCAACGTGTTTGAGCTTCGGGGCTCCTTCTGGCCCCTGTGGGGAGTGAAGACGGGGGGAGAATTTGGGGCATCCAGCCACGCGCGTCATCCCCGCCGACTGCGCCGAGGCTGCCCCAAATCGGTACCCCTTCTTTGTAGATTATTTTTCCTGCGGGCTCTGTCCTCCCTTCTCCGATTTCTTCAGTGACTTCATGCATACCTTCGGCTTCTGCCTCCTGGATTTTACTCCGAATGCGGTGGCGTGCATGGCCCTTTTCGCGCATCTCTGCGAGGGCTTCGCCGGAGTGCACCCCAACACGGCGCTCTTCCGCCATTACTTCTCCCCTCGGATCCAACCAGGGGTGCCATCTCCGGTTGCATTGCTTGGGTCTCAAGATCCAAGGGTGCGTATCCGGAGGGCGCTATGAAGGAGAGGTGGGAAGAATGGCGGGGCCGATGGTGCTGGATCAAGGAGAAGGATCCGCCGGCGTTCTGCGAAGTTTGCCGGGCGCCGCCGATCCGCAGAAGCGACTGGAGCAACGTCGATGCTGCCGACGAGAAGCTCACGGTCGCCACCACCAGGATCCTCCGGCTCACCGAGGCCGGCCTCACCCTTGAGATGATCGGGGCGGACTTAATCCGCCGCCGGATCGCTCCACTGCATAACAAGGGGAGGCCAGCCTGGCTCTTCACGAACCCCGCCGACATCATGCGGCTTCGTCCCAGCCTCGACCACAATTTCACAGTGATGGGGCATGCAAATTTCTGCCAACGGCTCTTCTAGCTTGACGTGGGCCGCGACGGCGAAGTCGAGCGGACCGGCAAGGTCACGAGGGCCACCGCGAAGGCCGGCAAGGTCCACAAGGGGCCTCTGTTCAAGTTGCCGACGGGGGTTGTCCCGTTGTGCAACAACTCGCGCCGGTCCGATATCATTGCCATGATGCCGGACTGCAACGCGCATGGCCCCGACCCGAGCTGGAAGGAGCCGGAGGATGCCGAAGTGCAGCAGTTCTTCGACACTCTGCATGAGGGGTACGTCAACGCCGACGCCGAGCGGCTGCTTGTCCAGGACACCACCCAGGCGGAGCTGGACTACATCGCCACCAGGGCGAGGGAGGCACAGCTTGCCAAGGAGGCCGACAGCACCGGCGCTGTGGAGGACAAGGCCGCAACGCTCGCGGAGGAGAAGGAGCTCGCCCGGTGGGCAGCGGCCGCCGAGGGAGCCAGCAGCGCTGGCATCGAGGCTCCTCTGGTTGAAGATGTGACCGGCGAGTCGTCGGAGGAGGAGGCCGAGCCTGCAGGCCCAATGCCGCCCTGTGGAGAGGGCGAGTCCCCGCGCGGGCAAGTTCGTGAGCCGGTCCCAAGACGGCAGGGCTGCGCGGCCACAGCTGACCTTGGAGGGGTCCGGGCGCCACACGAGGGCCGCGGCGGCAAAGAAGCCGGAGAAGGTCGCGGTGAAGAAGAAGACAGCCGCCCCTTCTTCCTCCACGCGTGTCCAGACACCACCTCCTTCTCCTCCTCCGGCGGATGTCGATACGGAGGTCACTTTTGATTATGGATCCCTCAGCCTGAGGAGCAAGAGGAAAACAGCAGAGGAGGAGGTGGACAACGAGTAAGTATCTGGTTTCCTTTCGTTATCTCTGCCTCCTCAATCTGTGTTGCTCGTCTTGACTTGTCTTCATCTTTGCACGGACGTGGAGACGCTAGCCCAGAGAGTGAAGAGGGCCAAGGTCTCGGCAGGTGGCCAGCCCCCAGTTGGTACTTCGACGGCGCCACTGGTGGTGTTGAGCCGCCCGGACAGCAGCCTCCGGCATAGCCCCCAGCATAAGTTCATCAGTCTTCCTCCGTCGACATGTGTTAGGGGCACGATACTTTGGTGCTGACCTTGCCGGGTACGCAGGAGGGGAGCAGCAGCAGGAGGAGCCACAGAGGGCTACTCCCAACACGCCGCCCCCATCAACCACGCCGCCCTGAGGGGCGTCCCCGGCAAGGGCGCCAAGCACTGAGCCCACGCACATCGAGGAGGAGGAGGAGAACTTGGGCACCGGCGGCTTTGCCTCGACGCCAAACGTTGGCGGGGAGGGGGCTTCCGTTCCCCAGTCGGGTACTGGCACAGGTAAATCATTTGCCGTTCGTCCCTGCTTCTTTTTCCTTCCGACTCTTGATCCTGGCCTTGCCTCACCCCCCTTCTTCGGTGTCCAAATTCCTCGGTGAACCCAGAGGATGTGGACGCCGTCATCGAGGACGTCGCCAAGGCCGCCGAGGCGGACACCGAGAAGATCGCCGCCAAGGAGGCCGCCAAGGATGCTGCCGAGGACGTCACCAAGGGGCCTACCGGGGAGGCCAGCAAGGCTGCCGCTGAGGAGGCCGGCAAGGGGCCTGCCGGAGAGGCCGGCGGGGCCGCTGGCAAGGAGGAAGAGGAGGTGGCTGATGACTAGCCTTCCTCTTCTGCTGCTTCCGGCTTCGGCAAGTACCTGAGGGTGGGCGAAGACTTGTTCGTCCACCTCCCAGGCGCGTCGAGCACTAGGACACCCGTTGAGGGAGAGGTGTTCGACGACGAAGTGCTTGCCGCTGTCGGTCTTGAAGTCGTCGACGAGCCGATTGTTGGCGGCGACGGTTCGCAGGAAGAGCGGCTCCTCCACGCCATGGGCGCCAGCTTCCGGAAGCTCCAGGCGCTCCACCGTACCCGCCTGGACAAGGTTAAGTCCAGACAGCGGTAGTGGAGAAGGCGGAGGCGGACCTCCAGAAGCGCGTTGCCGAGACGCAGGACTGGTTCCGCGAGGCCCACAAGGAGCTCAAGGCTGCTCAGGGCGAGCTGGCCAAGCGCGACGTGGAGCTCACCATGAAGCTCGCCGACATCGAGAAAGCTCAAGAGACGGCGAAGAACTTGGCCGCGGCCGCCGAAGCTGCCCGGACCCAGCACCAGGCCGCGTTGAACTCCCAGGAGGAGGACCTCGCTGCACGCGACAAGAAGCTTGTCGCCACGCTTCGCGACAAGGATGCAGAGGTGGAGAAGCTTGTCCTGCAGTGGACCAGTGAGCTGGAGCAGAGGCACGAAGAGGCACTCAATGCCCAGGCCCAGGTTCACGCCAGCGAAGTGGAGGAGTTGGAGGCGGAGCGCGACGGGCTGAAGGAGTGGGCCCTGAAGCTGTCCAGGAGAAGGACACGCTCAACAGGGCCCTGACAGAGGCGTAGGGCGCGGTCGTCAGCAAGGCTGGGGAGCTCTCCAAGGCCAACAACTCCATCAACAACCTCAAGCTGAAGCTGGAGGGTCTCGAGAAGGTGTTGTCGGAGGCCAAAACCCGAGAGGGGACCCTGGCCAAGGAGCTGGAGGGCGAGAAGTTGTTGCAGAAGAACGAGGGCCTCAACTTCGCGGATCACGTGGCGGGCGAGAACCGTTGGCTCGATCGCCTCGCCACCGTCGCCAACCAGGCCGCCGCGCAGCTGGCCATCATGGGGATGCCGGACGTGAGGTACGTCCCGGTGCGGAGCATGAGCGCCAATTGCAGCCTGACCATGTTCTTTGAGAAGGTCGTCGGCGCTCTGGAGCAGCTCCACGCCAACCGGGCGACCTCACTGGCCGACGAGTCCCGGAAGCTTTGCCAGGGTGCCATGACCAAGGTTCTCACCAAGGTGGCGACCGGTACCCCGACCTCGACTTGACGCCGCTACCGGAGAGCTTGCCGAGGGTAATCTTGACCTCGCGCCGCTCAGGGAGTGCATCAAGCCCATCATCAGCCGTGTCGGCGGAATTCTGAGGGTGGAGGGCCAGCGCCGGGATTAGGCATCCCATTCTTTATCACCGCTGCAGGTTCACAACCAAGACAATTGCTATCTCTAGTTAGAACCGCAGCAACGATTTGATGTAATATAACTCTGCAACACTTTCAGTATTATGCATGTTATTTTCCTGTTCAATTTTCCTTTGTATGTCCCCCCTACGTTACTGGGTAGGCTCGCCGGCGCGTAAACCCAAGGCGGCGTCTTGGGGACGGATCCCCATTGGCCTGTCGGGTGTTCTTGCTGCCGGGCGAACCACCTTGCCTCCCTTAGCACGGCCGCCCGAACTGTCGAGCTTGACTCGAGTCAGAGCCGGGAGCGTTGCTAAGTGCGAAAGGCTACCACGCCACTCTCGACGCGGCCGCTTTGAGTTGTTGAGCAAACTTGAAACAGAACAAGGGTGTTGCCAATCGCGGGAGGGCCCCTTTGCGTGCAGGTTTCTCATACATAGGCGAGATCTCCGAGGACGATAACCTTATGTATAGGAGGAAATAACTCAAAGCTCTAAATGACTTAGCTTTTCTGCTACCGAGCCGGCGTTGTTCCCTCGGCCACCTTCTTCTCAGGAGCCAAAGGCGATGAAGAACTGCTAGGCTAACTACTAGACCAGATTCTTTCAATTGCGCCCCCCTACCTGGCGCGCCAAAGATGTCGGTGTGGAACGACACCTATGGTCACAAGAATCCCTACTACGTACTGGTCAAAAAAAAGAATCCCTACTACGGTTGCCGGGGCGCGGGGTTGCGAGAAGAGCAGGGCTAGTAGACAGCACAAGGATCGTTTACCCAGGTTCGGGCCGCGAGGATGCGTAAAACCCTAGTCCTGCTTTGGTGGGTATATTTCAGAGAGTTCTTGAGCTCTCGAACTAGTTGTGGTGAGCGCGTGGTTCGAAAGAGCCAAATCCTTCTCCAGTATGCCATGGACCTCCTTTTATAGTCGGAAGGGGCTGCCACAGTGGCACACAGGAGGTGGAAAGGCGATAAAGGCTCGAGCTTATCGTCAGATTACAGGACAAGACGCATTTAATGCGTAGCTTAGGTGTCCCCTTGCTTTATCAGGGACGGGGACGAGGCCCGTCCCGTCCGTCGCCGCTCCTCCTCGCCTCAACACGCGCCTTCGCCAGTGATGCATGCGGTGCCATGTACGCAGGCAGGCAGCTGAGGCGACGCGGTGGTGGAGCCTTCACGAAGATCTGCATGCCGCCACGCAGGCGCTCGATGATTTGGCCTGTGGGCTGCATGTTGCCACGCAGGTGCCCGCCCAACTGGTTGGGCTGGCAGCTGTATGTGAACGGCGGTGGAAGCTTGGTTGGCGCGGGCCTGGCAGTGGCCCTTCTGGCGTCCTTGGCGAGGGCCTTCCCGGGTGGCCCGACAAGGGTCTTGCCGTGGCGCACTGTCGTCACCGGCAAGGGCCTTGCCAGGGGTCTGGTGGCCTTCCTCGGCAAGGATCTTGTCGAGGATCGTCGTCTTCTAATCCTCATCTGATCTTGAATATGTCTTCACAAAGATCTGCATGCCACCACAGAGGTGCCTTCCCGAGCCCTGGCCCCACGTGGATGATGGCATTGGAGACCGTGGGCTCAAGGGTGGCTCGCTCTATTGGTGTGGGCCGAGCCGCCCCGGCAAGGGTCTTGCCGGGGCTGCTGAGGCTGCCCCGGCAAGGGTTTTGCCGGGGGAACCGGCTCCGTCCCTCTGCTCTTCGTGGTCTTGGCCTTGGCGTAGCTCTTGTTATCTTGGGCTTCGGTCTTACCTTGGCTCACCTCCCTTGTTCTGCTTGGCGTGACCATAGGCGCGGCTCCGACTGCCCGTGCACGGGTATAGGGGTACAAAAATGTGGTGACCGGTTTTCCGGGTATTAATTTCCAGAAAATGGCCGTCGTGCTCACCAGCCCAGTGATTATCAAGTGATGAGGCACCAACTTGATACGTAAATTCCAAGCAATATACAAAATATGTGGTACAAGACCATTCTCGTCTGTGAGTACAACAAATGGTTTCTAGTGGTTGATGGCGGAAGCGGTTTGTGGAAACATCAGTGTCTACGGGCCTCCATTCCCACAGGAACAGCTGACCAGGATAACTCCTATCTTCGCGGGGCTGCTATCGTCGTTGCTTAGTCTCCGGGGCTGTCGTCGCAACGTTCCACTCCACGCGAGAAAATCTGGCCAAGACAATAGCCAGGGACAAGCCAGTGAGTACTTTTGAATGTACTCGCAAACATTATGAACACGGGTATAATATATAACAACCGATAATCATGCCATGAAGATATTCTACGATCACAACGTCAGTCATAAAAATGAAATCCTTGATGCATGCATGTAGGTTATTAATAAGTGACAACAAATATGTAATGACGGAGCAGAAAGCAATGCCACGATCGAGGCGTCGAGCGACACCACATAAAGGGCTTATAAATAAGGTAAAAGCAATGCCACGATCAAGGCCCGAGCGACACCACATAAAGGGCTTATAAATAAAGTAAAAGCAATGCCCACAATGCGTCTGAGCGACACCACATAAAGGGCTTATAAATAAAGTAAAAGCAATGCCACAGTCAGGCGTCTGAGCGACACCACATAAAGGGCTTATAAATAAAGTAAAAGTAATGCCACAGTCGGGCGTCTGAGCGACACCACATAAAGGGCTTATAAATAAAAATACATACATAGTGAAAATCCAGGAGGTAGAACCGTCCCCTGTGGATACCCAATAAATCAAGTAACGGCAATAGTTAGTCCATGATAAAAATAATCATAATCATCATAATCAACACAAGTTATAAATCATGATCCATGTTCGGTTTAGCGCTTTCTCCTCCGAAGACCGACACTAAGACTAACACAGACTGTAGTCCTTAACCAGGGACACGGCTATCCGAATAGGTTTAATCTCTGCAGAGGGTGTACTCTTTACCCACGAGTAACGGATTTCTTTAGTCCATCGGGACTAATTCCGCTTACGGCCCTTTTAATTGAAAACACACCTGACTTGCACACACCAGCTCAACTTACCGGTGTCTGGAATTACCCATGACACTTGTTAAGCAAAACTCTAAGTCGGGAGGCTGCAACCTCGCGTAGCATGGGATCAAATTTATATCGCGCGCTCTAAGGGGTGTCCTCCCCTCTCGGTCTCAACCGGAAACACCCATGCCCCCGGACCAGGTGGCATGCCTATCGGCTTCAACCGATATCTTCCACCATGGCCTCTCTGTATGGCGTGTGCTTGGAAGGGGTTGACAACTGACTGAACCGTACCCCACGTATGGCAGGGACAAGTGGTAGTACGACACAAGTATGGTGGTTACTGGAACAAGACTCGGTCTATGGTCGCCTCAGGAGGATTAAGCATTTCCTGCATGATTAGCATAACAAAAATATTTCAAACAAAAGGATCACCGCTCATTATACCTTACTAAGCCATACCGGACATAACCGTCCCAACGGAGATCAGCGACAAGCTCACGCCTACTCAAGGCAGAGACCTTCCCAGTTCCTTTCCGCATGCATGTAAGGCACATGAGGGTGATTATCATCACAACTATATTCATTTCCAACAGTAAGGAAAAATCACAAATATGCATTCATGCAAATGATCATATCACATGAAATAACGAGTTCTTCGAAAGGAGGTGGTGTTATAAACGTGTCGGCTAACACACCAAAAGTATTATGCCGGGGTTCAGAATGCTTGCCTTCAAGGTGTGGAGAGGTGGGGTGCTCTCCAAAACTTTTGAAAGTTTCCTCCTCTCTCCAAAATCCTATTTTGAAAATATTGGAATTAACACACAATTTCAAAACAGCACAAAAAAGTTGTTTGAAAATTTTTCAAATAAATCTTAAAATAAACTAGACAGAATTTGAGAGATGTAGGAGAAAGAATCAGTTCATTTGGAGTTATATTTAAAAAGATATAGCCAGTCAAAGATTTGATCAAAAATCGCTTTTAAAATAAAATGTAAAAGAAAATGTTTGAGGCAGAATACGTCTTGAAAAGGGGAGACGTACTCGGGGTTTTGCGCTTCCACTTAAACACGTGGAGGCGGGGTTGGAGTCTCGGCAGTGGGTCCAGGGGCCCATTGGTCAGGGTTTGACCAGTCCATCCCTCCCTCCTCTTCCTCCGCCCGAACGCGGCGAGGCACGGCGATCAACGCCGGCGAGCAGCGGCCTCCGCGGGCTCCGTGAGGGTCGGGATGGATCCGCAAGACCGGGCGGTCCTCCCGGTAGTCGCGGTCGGCGGGACGGAGTGAGTTGCGGCGGTGAGCTTCAGCGAAGGAGGCATTCGGAAGCAAAGTGGGTTTGGGGCTACGGTGGCTCCGATCAAAATCGAGCGAGGGACGGGCTTACGGGAGGAAGAGAGAGCTTCTGGTGTAGAGAGTGGAGAGGGGAGGCCACAGTGGTGCCGGAGTGGCAGGGGCAGTGGCGGCGGCAGGAGTTGCCAGAGACGGGGAAGAAGGCCTCCCCGGGTCGATTGGCTGCCAAGGGAGAGCTAGGGGAGCATGTTGAGGCTACGCAGCTAACGAAACGCGCTCGGGGCCTCCTTTTTATAGCGCGACGAGGTCGGTTCCGCGGCGGTGGGGATAAGATCACCGGCGAACCGCCTCCACAGCTTGGGCGACGTGGCGGCGACGGAGCTAAAGGACACGCTATGATGAGCTCGCGACCGCTCAAAGGGAAGGTGGCGAGTCTTTGGCGGCTTGGGCGGCGCCGACTTGGCCGAGACGCGTGAGACGACGTGCCGCCAAGGGCTCTGACGGCGGTCTTGTAGGCTGCCGAGTGACTTGGCGCATTCTTGAGGAGAGGGTTAGTGAGTGGCGTGGCTCGGCAGGCGTTGGCAAACCAAGGCGCGACGCGTCATTTCGGCTCGCACGTGCAATATCGTGCTCTGCTGGCGCCCGAACACGACGGCGTGCTCGACAAAATGCCAAGGCATGCTAGAGGTCATGGGTGAGGCTGGCAAGAGACAGGGCTAGGGTAGGGTTAGTCAGAAGGTAAAAGGGCATGGTGGTTACGTCAGGTGGCCAAGTTCATAAAGTAAACTTGAAACCATGCCAAATCTGGCTATGCACTCAGGGTGTTTGTCAAAATGCCAAGGGCATCTAGGCAATACTTGGGGTGGCCAAATTCTCCAGATCAGGGTCTCTTTGGATGGACAAGAGGGTGGTGAGGTTAGTTTGACAAAAGAAGAAACTTGTTAGTGCAAGTTTTTCAAAACATCAGTTCTGGACAGAATGCAAATGGCAATGTTGCAAGCACTTAGAATCATTCCATAGGTCCACTCTCCTCGACTTAAGGGTTTGGCAAGGAGGACTATCAGAAGAAAAAGGAATCATGGATCAAAGAGCAACTGAAAAGGTGGTTGCTGTACAAAACCTCCAGTTGGACCAGAATGGAAAAGAGGATGGTTTACTCAAATTTTCCAAAGAACATCATTAGGGGTTTGCACAAAGTTGATTAATATACTCCTGTTGACATCCCAAAATTTTGGTAGGAGTATTAAAGAAATATTTGAATAGGTTGTAGTGCAAAAATGCTCTCTGGACCAGATTTGAAAACATGGTGTAGAGCTCAAAATAATCAATGGGCAGAAGATATTTTTTCACATAAGTGGTTCAAATACTCCTGATGACATCTCCAAATTTTGGTGGGATTTTTGAATGAATTTGTAAAAGGGTTGTAGTACAAATGGAACCATGAAACTATGGGAAAACATTTTTCAAGAAAATAAAGATCAGGGAGAATATTATATAATTCATTCTTCTAATAAAAGGAAGGATTTTCTTGAGAGGGCAAACAAGTCCAACATCATAAGTGAAAGGTTTTCATTTTAGGGAATAACTCCAAGATAACCAAGAAAAGAATGGTTTTGCAATCAAAAAAACCAGGAAAAAGAAAAGTTAAATTTCCTGGCAAGATTTTAATTAACAAACAAGGTTAAAAATTTTGGGGTGTCACAACACTACCACCCTTAAGAAAAATCTCGTCCTCGAGATTTGCTAAGAGTTATCTCTATAGCAAATTTGCATCAAAACAAAAGCGGCTACAGTGAGAGGGCAATAAGTGGTGCAAAAATACAGTGTGGAACACTGGCGTGGCGTGGAAAAATCCACGGTTAGGAGTAAAAACGAGAGATTTCTACGCTGGATATAGATTTAGAATAAATTCTAAATCTTAAAATACGATGGTCGCACCCAAGAGCACAGTCCTCTCTCTGGCTGACAGGTGGACCCGGGCCCACTGTCAGCCTCTTCTTCTTCCTCCGGCTCTTTCTTCTTCCTCTCTCCCGCGTGCTTTCCCGCGCTTTCTCCACCGGCGACACCTCGCGCGTAGGGCATGTAGGCCATACTGCGGTAGTCTTGTGGCGTGCTAACTCGGTCTGGCGTGCACTCACCGTGGGCCGATCTTGTTGTCGGCCTTTGCTCGAGATTCGCCTCCGAACACCTGGCGATCGAGGCGGCAATGGCCAGCAGGTGGACCTCGCCCACCGTACACCGAGCTCGAGCTATAAACGGCCGAGGTGTTCTCCTCTTTCCTCACACTGGCCTCCTCCTCCTCCTCCTTCCTTCTCCTCTGTTTCCGCTGTCAAGCTCGAGGCGTGGCTCTAATGGCGGCGGTGGTGCCGCATTAGTACGTGATCCTGTTGTGTGGAGGGCCGGGCAATGTGCCGGGCTCTCCGTGCTCCTATGCGCGATGATCCTCGATGATCGTCGCGATGCTGCTGCTCGGGTGTTGGTTCTCTGCGGTGGTGGTGATCACGAGGAGTAGGTGGGGTGTGTCGGGCGCTGACTGTTGTCGGGAGGTGCTCAGTTGGATGTAACACCGTTGCAAAAATTTTGCAAGCACTGTGGGTGCGTGTGTGTGCTCGAGTAGTTGTGGTTGTGAGTCTGCATGCCGCGGTGCTGCGGGAAATAACATAATCCATGTCGTGAGGAGATGAATGATGCAGCAATACAGGGAAAAGAAATCTCACTCCAGGATTTCTTGCGAGAGAACACAGTAATACATTAGAGTCAAACTGCAACAGAACTACTCATAGTAACAGGAACTAACTGATTTACTTGTCGTACAACCACACATAGGTTACAACACAAAAATAAAAGTCACAGCAATAAACACGGCGGCGATGCCTAAACTGAAAACGGTAACTGGACGGGGTCCCGAGAAAACGCTCTCTAATCGAATACACTCTTCTTCTACGGGAAAGTGGATTGACCAGACGATGAATGTGCCTCTCCTGGTCGGGCCTCAAAGATCTGCCGATGGCGATCTCGAGGATTTAAATCCATGAGACTCAAGATAACCCATCACGTTGGGTTAAACGCTCTTGAGCGATGACGTCTTGGACGAGGTTGGCCAAGACCGAGTCTCTCAATACGTCCACCGAAAAGATGTTACTCCTCCGGTGCCGCACGGCTCGGAAAGTAATAATACCCTCGTCACCGCATAGGGTACCACGAATTGAAGGCGAGCGAGTGCTTCGTATGCCGCAGCTTCTACGGCCATATGTGGGGTCGGCATGGATTTCCCCACGAAGGAGACTTCTGTTGGGTCTTGGTTTGGGTTTACAGGAGGGATGTGCACGGCTTCCCAATATCTCGAGGTGGAAGGGGTGATCCTTGATTTGAACAGCTCTACTGGGGTGGCTGGGTAGCGCCCATGGTACTGCAGGTAAAATCCCACAATATTTTGACAAAACTACCTGGGGTTGCATCTGGAGTTCTCAGGTAAATACTAGGGCTCGGCATGGCAAGATATGGCGGTGAGGAGGGTGCACAAGGCGAGGGATGCTTGGCAAGGTCACGCGGGGGTCTTTATATAGCATTGGAGCTGGGTCATTTTACCGTGGTGAATGGTAATGAATTTGCCAGTTCGGCTCCGGGAGTCGGGGTCAAAGCCACAGATACATATCTCACCAAAGTGACGTATCACTGTGGGGTTTGTCGGGGTGGTTATTGGTAGCTGTGCCAAGGATAGGAAAATCACACTGCATGCTAATATATCCATGCAAGGCTACTATTTAAAACAGAGGCACGGCGATAGGCGGCGTCTATTACAAGGTCACACGATTACAACGCGGGGATACACTGGGACTCGACACTACTCGAGTGACCTAGTCTACCTCGCTTACATCCAAGCGGGCGTGCCTTGTGGATGTAGAGGCTTCTCCACGGTTCTCACCGTCGGAATTAGCTGGAGAGGGTTGAGGGGCTGCAGGCTCGGGGTAGTGATGATGACCATCGCGGGGATTGTTGGCCACAACCCCGTTGGAGTGTGCTCCCAAGAGGCGACGAAGCACCTCTGGGGTCGTCAAAGCGCCTTGGCCGACGGTCGGGCTGACCTCGTGGTCTCGATCGGGTGTCCGAACAGCACGACTGGGTTGTCGGCGTTGGGCTCGATCTCTTCTCTCGCCGGGGCTCGACGAACCAGCTCTCCATGAGCTGCGATCAGATCAATGGTGATTTGATCAAACAGTTCCCCTAGTGTACCTACATAACGCACTAGGTGCAGCAAAGCAGGATCCGTCTCATGATCTCCGTTGGCAACTTGAGGTGGTCTACCATACCCTTCACGCCTGGGGTAGTAGTGGAACGAGCGACAGTTAACTCTGGGAGACAGGTGCCTGAGATGAACTATGGCCTCTCGAGCAGCTAGTTGGATGGCTTGTGGCTCAAAGGAAGTTGTTCTTCCGGTGAACTCAGAGGCGCCGGGTGCTAGACCCCTACCGTAGATGTGTATAGTGGCCTGCATTGACGGCTCTCACCACTCATGGGTCCTTGGTACACAACATATTCGGGTGGCTCTTCCAACGCGTAGGCACGGCGGGTGAGGTTTGCGAGTATGGTCACAAAGCCTCCAAGGTTGGTTGCGGTGGTCTCATTGTACACGACGGGACCAGGCATTGTGGCTTGGTTTGTGGCAGCGGTTGTGCTGTGTTCGGGCTAGCGTGCCCATTTATAGTAAAAGGGGACGGAGTCTTCCTCCGCACGCTTGTGAATAAGACACCTTGGGTGCTGGTCACTGGTGCGTGAAATCTACGGGCTAGGTTGATAGGCTGGGCACCGACTGCCAAAAGCGTCGGGTCACTGTGTGGCTATCTTGTACGAGAAGCTTGGCTGGGGTTTGGTTATGGTCTGGTGGGTTGGTTTACCTAGGTTTATTGACCTAGCTAAGATAGGATTTGCCAATGGTCAGCCTGGCTCTGATACCAAGTCTGTGGTGACCGGTTTTCCGGGTATTAATTTCCAAAAACTGGCCGTCGTGCTCACCAGCCCCAGGATTACTGTTAGCTGATGAGGCACCAACTTGATACAGAAATTCCAAGCAATATACAAAATATGTGGTACAAGACCATTCTGGTCTGTGAGTACAACAAATGGTTTCTAGTGGTTGATGGCGGAAGCGGTTTGTGGAAACATCAGTGTCTACGGGCCTCCATTCCCACAGGAACAGCTGACCAGGATAACTCCTATCTTCGCGGGGCTGCTATCGTCGTTGATTAGTCTCCGGGGCTGTCGTCGCAACGTTCCACTCCACACGAGAAAATCTGGCCAAGACAATAGCCAGGGACAAGCCAGTGAGTACTTTTGAATGTACTCGCAAACATTATGAACACGGGTATAATTTATAACAACCGATACTCATGCCATGAAGATATTCTACGATCACAACGCTACCATAAAAATGAAATCCTTGATGCATGCATGTAGGTTATTAATAAGTGACAACAAATATGTAATGACGGAGCGAGAAAGCAATGCCACGATCGAGCGTCTGAGCGACACCACATAAAGGGCTTATAAATAAGGTAAAAGCAATGTTACGATTAAGGCCCGAGCGACACCACATAAAGGGCTTATAAATAAAGTAAAATCAATGCCACGATTTAATGCCCTGAGCGACACCACATAAAGGGCTTATAAATAAAGTAAAAGCAATGTTATTACCGGTGTCTGGGCGACACCACATAAAGGGCTTATAAATAAAGTAAAAGCAATGCCACAGTCGGGCGTCTGAGCGACACCACATAAAGGGCTTATAAATAAAAATACATTCATAGTGAATATCCAGGAGGTAGAACCGTCCCAGGGATACCCAATAAATCAAGTAATGACAATAGTTAGTCCATGATAAAAATAATCATAATCATCATAATCAACACAAGTCATAAATCATGATTCATGTTCTGGTTTAGCAGTTTCTCCTCCGAAGACCGACACTAAGACTGACACAGACTGTAGTCCTTAACCAGGGACACGGCTATCCGAATAGGACTTATCTTTGCAGTGGGTGTACTCTTTACCCACAAGTAACGGATTTCTTTAGTCCATCGGGACTAATTCCGCTTACGGCCCTTTTAATTGAAAACACACCTGACTTGCACACACCAGCTCAACTTACCGGTGTCTGGAATCACCCATGACACTTGTTAAGCAAAACTCTAAGTGGGGAGGCTGCAACCCTGCGTAGCATGGGATCAAATTTATATCGCGCGCTCTAAGGGGTGGCCTCCCCTCTCGGTCTCAACCGGAAACACCCATGCCCCCGGACCAGGTGGCATGCCTATCGGCTGCAACCGATATCTTCCACCATGGCCTCTCTCAGACGGGCGTATGCTTGGAAGGGGTTGACAACTGACTGAACCGTACCCCACGTATGGCAGGGACAAGTGGTAGTACGACACAAGTATGGTGGTTACTGGAACAAGACTCGATCTATGGTCGCCTCAGGAGGTTTAAGCATTTCCTGCATGATTAGCATAACAAAAATATTTCAAACAAAAGGATCACCGCTCATTATACCTTACTAAGCCATACCGGACATAACCGTCCCAACGGAGATCAGCGACAAGCTCACGCCTACTCAAGGCAGAGACCTTCCCGGATTCCTTTCCGGCATGCATGTAAGGCACATGAGGGTGATTATCATCACAACTATATTCATTTCCAACAGTAAGGAAAAATCACAAATATGCATTCATGCAAATGATCATATCACATGAAATAACGAGTTCTTCGAAAGGAGGTGGTGTTATAAACGTGTCGGCTAACACACCAAAAGTATTATGCCAGGGTTCAGAATGCTTGCCTTCAAGGTGTGGAGAGGTGGGGTGCTCTCCAAAACTTTTGAAAGTTTCCTCCTCTTTCCAAAATCCTATTTTGAAAATATTGGAATTAACACACAATTTCAAAACAGCACAAAAAAGTTGTTTGAAAAATTTTCAAATAAATCTTAAAATAAACTAGACAGAATTTGAGAGATGTAGGAGAAAGAATCAATTCATTTGGAGTTATATTTAAAAAGTTATAGCCAACAAAGATTTGATCAAAAATCGCTTTTAAAATAAAATGTAAAAGAAAAGCGTTTGAGCGAGAATCGTCTTGAAAAGGGGAGACGACTCAGGGTTTTGCGCTTCCCACTTAAACACGTGGAGGCGGGCTGGTCTCGACAAGGTCCAGGGGGCCCACTGGTCAGGTTTGACCAGTCCATTCCTCCCTCCTCTTCCTCTGCCCGAACGGCGGCGAGGCAACGGCGATCAACGCCGGCGAACGGCGGCTCTCCGCGGGCTCCAGAGGGTCGGGATGGATCCGCAAGACCGGGGCGGTCCTCCCGGTAGTCGTTGGGTCGGCGGGGACGGAGTGAGTTGCCGGCGGTGAGCTTCGCGGCGGAGGAGGCATTCGGGAGCAAAGTGGGTTTGGGGCTACGGTGGCTCCCGATCAAAATCGAGCAGGGGGACGGGCATATGGGAGGAAGAGAGAGCTTCTGGTGTAGAGAGTGGAGAGGGGGAGGCCCTGGTGGTGCCGGACTGGATGGGGCAGTGGCGGCGGCAGGAGTTGCCGGAGACGGGGAAGAAGGCCTCCCTGGGTCGATTGGCTGCCAAGGGAGAGCTAGGGGAGCATGATGAGGCTACGCAGCTAACGAAACGCGCTCGGGGCCTCCATTTTATAGCGCGACGAGGTCGGTTCCGCGGCGGTGGGGATAAGATCGCCGACGAACCGCCTCCCTGTAGCTTGGGCGATGTGGCGGCGACGGGAGCTAAAGGACACGCTTGCGGATGAGCTCGCAATGCTCAAAGGGGCAGGTGGCGAGTGCTGGCGGCTTGGGCAGCGCCGACTTGGCCGAGACGCAGCTGACGGCGACGTGCCGCCAAGGGCTCGTGGCGGTCTTTGTAGGCTGCCAGGCGGCTTAGCGCGTTCTTGGGAGAGGGTTAGTGAGTGGCGTGGCTCCAGGCGGTGGCAAACCAAGGCGACAGCGTCGGCTCGGCGGCACGTGCAATATGTGTGCTCTGCTCGCGCCCAGAGCATGCACGGGACGTGCTCGACAAAATGCCAAGGCATGCTAGAGGTCGCGGGTGAGGCTGGCAAGAGACAGGGCTAGGGTAGGGTTAGTCAGAAGGTAAAAGGGCATGGTGGTTAGGTCAGGTGGCCAAGTTCATAAAGTAAACTTGAAACCATGCCAAATCTGGCTATGCACTAAGGGTGTTTGTCAAAATGCCAAGGGCATCTAGGCAATACTTGGGGTGGCCAAATTCTCCAGATCAGGGTCTCTTTGGATGGACAAGAGGGTGGTGAGGTTAGTTTGACAAAAGAAGAAACTTGTTAGTGCAAGTTTTGCAAAACCTCAATTCTGGACAGAAAGCAAATGGCAATGTTGCAAGCACTTAGAATCATTCCATAGGTCCACTCTCCTGGACTTAAGGGTTTGGCAAGGAGGACTATCAGTAGAAAAGGGAATCATGGATCAAGGAGCAACTAAAAAGGTGGTTGCTGTACAAAACCTCCAGTTGGACCAGAATGGAAAAGAGGATGGTTTACTCAAATTTTCCAAAGAACATCATTAGGTTTTTGCACAAAGTTGATTAATATACTCCTGTTGACATCCCAAAATTTTGGTTGAAGTATTAAAGAAATATTTGAATAGGTTGTAGTGCAAAAATGCTCTCTGGACCAGATTTGAAAACATGGTGTAGAGCTCAAAATAATCAATGGGCAGAAGATATTTTTGCACAAAATTGGTTCAAATACTCCTTATGACATCTCCAAATTTTGGTGGGATTTTTGAATGAATTTGTAAAAGGGTTGTAGTACAAATGGAACCATGAAACTATGGGAAAACATTTTTCAAGAAAATAAAGATCAGGGAGAATATTATATAATTCATTCTTCTAATAAAAAGGAAGGATTTTCTTGAGAGGGCAAACAAGTCCAACATCATAAGTGAAAGGTTTTCATTTTAGGGAATAACTCCAAGATAACCAAGAAAAGAATGGTTTTGCAAAAAAAAACCAGGAAAAAGAAAAGTTAAATTTCCTGGCAAGATTTTAATTAACAAACAAGGTTAAAAAATTTGGGGTGTCACAACACTACCCCCCTTAAGAAAAATCTCGTCCTCGAGATTTGCTAAGAGTTATCTCTATAGCAAATTTGCATCAAAACAAAAGCGGCTATAGTGAGAGGGCAATAATGGTGCAAAAATACAGTGTGGAACACTGGCGTGGCGTGGAAAAATCCACGGTTAGGAGAAAAAACGAGAGATTTCTACACTGGATATAGATTTAGAATAAATTCTAAATCTTAAAATACGCTGGTCGCACCCGAGAGCTCAGTCCTCTCTGGGCCGACAGTGGACCCGCCCACCGTCACCTCTTCTTCTTCCTCCGGCTCTTTCTTCTTCCTCTCTCCGCGTGCTTTCCCGCTTTCTCCACCGGCGACGCCTCGCGTAGGGCATCTAGGCCGTCAGAGTGCGCGCGTGCTGCCGATGCAGAGTGCACTCACTTGGCGGGCCAGTGCGCCTGTCGGCATCGCCGAGGATTCGCCTCCAACACCGGCGACATGACGAGCGGCGCTGGTGGACCTCGCCCACCGTACACCGAGCTCGGGCTATAAAACGGCCGAGGTGTTCTCCTCTTTTCGTCACACCTGGCCTCGCTCCTCCTCCTCCTTCCTTCTCCTCTGTTTCCGCTTGCCGAAGCTCGAGGCGTGGCTCTAATGGCGGCGGTGGTGCCGGACTGGTACGTGATCCTGTTGTGTGGAGGGCTGGCAGCGGTGCTGGGACTCTTCGTGCTCCTGTGCACGATGATCCTCGATGATCGTCGTGATGCTGCTGCTCGGGTGTTGGCTCTCTGCAGTGGTGGTGATCACGAGGAGTAAGTGGGGTGTGTCGGGCGCTGACTGTTGTCGGGAGGTGCTCAATTGGATGCAACACCGTTGAAAAAATTTTGCAAGCAGTGTGGGTGCGTGTGTGTGCTCGAGTAGTTGTGGTTGTGAGTATGCATGTCGCGGTGCTGCGGGAAATAAAATAATCCATGTCGTGAGGAGATGAATGATGCAGCAATACAGGGAAAAGAAATCTCACTCCAGGATTTCTTACGAGAGAACACAGTAATACATTAGAGTCAAACTGCAACAGAACTACTCACAGTAACAGGAACTAACTGATTTACTTGTCGTACAACCACGCATAGGTTACAACACAAAAATAAAATTCACAACAATAAACACGGCGGCGATGCCTAAACTGAAAACGGTAACTGGACGGGGTCCCGAGAAAATGTCTCTGGTACTGGAATACACTCTTCTTCTACGGGGGAAAGTGGATTGACCAGACGATGAATGTGCCTCTCCTGGTCGGGCCTCAGTGATCTGCCGATGGCGATCTGAGGATTTAAATCCGCGAGACTCTGAAGATAACCCTTCACGTGTTGGGTTAAACGCTCTTGAGAGATGACGTACTGGACGAGGTTGGCCAAGACTGGGTCTCTCTCAATACGTCTACCTGGAAAAGATGTTACTCCTCTGGGTGTTGCACTGCTCGGAAAGTAATAATACCCTCGTTCGCTGGCATAGGGTACCACGAATTGAAGGCGAGCGAGCGCTTCGTATGCCGCAGCTTCTACGGCCATATGTGGGGTCGGCATGGATTTCCCCACGAAGGAGACTTCTGTTGGGTCTTGGTTTGGGTTTACAGGAGGGATGTGCACGGCTGCCCAATATCTCGAGGTGGAAGGGGTGATCCTTGATTTGAACAGCTCGTACTGGGGTGGCTGGGTAGCGCCCATGGTACTGCAGGTAAAATCCCACAATATTTTGACAAAACTACCTGGGGTTGCATCTGGAGTTCTTAGGTAAATACTAGGGCTCGGCGTGGCAAGATATGGCGGTGAGGAGGGTGTACAAGACGAGGGATGCTTGGCAAGGTCACGCGGGGGTCTTTATATAGCACTGGAGCTGGGTCATTTTACCGTGGTGAATGGTAATGAATTTGCTAGTTCGGCTCCGGGAGTCGGGGTCAAAGCCATAGATACATATCTCACCAAAGTGACGTATCACTGTGGGGTTTGTCGGGGTGGTTATTGGTAGCTGCGCCAAGGATAGGAAAATCACATTGCATGCTAATATATCCATGCAAGGCTACTATTTAAAACAGAGGCACGACGATAGGCGGCGTCTATTACAAGGTCACACGATTACAACGCGGGGATACACTGGGACTCGACACTACTCGAGTGACCTAGTCTACCTCGTTTACATCCAAGCGGGCGTGCCTTGTGGATGTCGAGGCTTCTCCACGGTTCTCACCGTCGGAATTAGCTGGAGAGGGTTGAGGGGCTGCAGGCTCGGGGTAGTGATGATGACCATCGCGGGGATTGTTGGCCACAACCCGTTGGAGTGTGCTCCCAAGAGGCGATTTAAGCACTTCGGGGTCATCAAAGCACCTTGGGCGACGGTGGGGCTGACCTCGTGGTCTCGATCGGTGTCCGAACAACACGACCGGGTTGTCGGCGTTGGGCTCGATCTCTTCTCTCGCCCGGGCTCGACGAACCAGCTCTCCACGAGCTGCGATCAGATCAATGGTGATTTGATCGAACAGTTCCTCCAGTGCACCTACATAACGCACTAGGTGCAGCAAAGCAGGATCCGTCTCGTGATCTCCGTTGGCAACTTGAGGTGGTCTACCATACCCTTCACGCCTGGGGTAGTAGTGGAACGAGCAACAGTTAACTCTGGGCGACAGGTGCCTAAGATGAACAATGGCCTCTCGAGCAGCTAGTTGGATGGCTTGTGGCTCAAAGGAAGTTGTTCTTCCGGTGAACTCAGAGGGCGCCGGTGCTAGACCCCTACCGTAGATGTGTACAGTGGCCCAGAATTGACGGCTCTCACCACTCATGGGTCCTTGGTACACATCATATTCGGGTGGCTCTTCCAATGCGTAGGCACGGCGGGTGAGGTTTGCGAGTATGGTCACAAAGCCTCCAAGGTTGGTTGCGGTGGTCTCATTGTGCATGACGGGACCAGGCATTGTGGCTTGGTTTGTGGCAGCGGATGTGCTGTGTTCGGGCTAGCGTGTCCTTTTATAGTAAAAGGGGACGGAGTCTTCCTCCGCACGTTTGTGAATAAGACACCTTGGGTGCTGGTCACTGGTGCGCGAAATCTACGGGCTAGGTTGATAGGTTGGGCACAGACTGCCAAAAGCGTCGGGTCACTGTGTGGCTATCTTGTACGAGAAGCTTGGCTGGGGTTTGGTTATGGTCTGGTGGGTTGGTTTACCTAGGTTTATTGACCTGGCTAAGATAGGATTTGCCAATGGTCAGCCTGGCTCTGATACTAAGTCTGTGGTGACCGGTTTTCCGGGTATTAATTTCCGTAATGGCCGTCGTGCTCACCAGCCCTGTGGTTATCAAGTTAGTGATGAGGCACCAACTTGATACGTAAATTCCAAGCAATATACAAAATATGTGGTACAAGACCATTCTGGTCTGTGAGTACAACAAATGGTTTCTAGTGGTTGATGGCGGAAGCGGTTTGTGGAAACATCAGTGTCTACGGGCCTCCATTCCCACAGGAACAGCTGACCAGGATAACTCCTATCTTCGTCGGGCTGCTATCGTCGTTGCTTAGTCTCCGGGGCTGTCGTCGCAACGTTCCACTCCACGCGAGAAAATCTGGCCAAGACAATAGCTGTGGACAAGCCGCTGAGTACTTTTGAATGTACTGCAAACATTATGAACACGGGTATAATATATAACAACCGATAATCATGCCATGAAGATATTCTACGATCACAACGTCGACCATAAAAATGAAATCCTTGATGCATGCATGTAGGTTATTAATAAGTGACAACAAATATGTAATGACGGAGCGAAAGCAATGCCACGATTGCGTCTGAGCGACACCACATAAAGGGCTTATAAATAAGGTAAAAGCAATGCCACGATCGGGCGTCGAGCGACACCACATAAAGGGCTTATAAATAAAGTAAAAGCAATGTTATTACCGAAGCGTCTGGCGACACCACATAAAGGGCTTATAAATAAAGTAAAAGCAATGCCACGATCGAGGCCCGAGTGACACCACATAAAGGGCTTATAAATAAAGTAAAAGCAATGCCACGATCAGGCGTCGAGCGACACCACATAAAGGGCTTATAAATAAAAATACATTCATAGTGAATATCCAGGAGGTAGAACCGTCCCCTGTGGATACCCAATAAATCAAGTAACGGCAATAGTTAGTCCATGATAAAAATAATCATAATCATCATAATCAACACAAGTCATAAATCATGATCCATGTTACGGTTTAGCGGTTTCTCCTCAAGACCGACACTAAGACCGACATGCATCGTAGTCCTTAACCAGGGACACGGCTATCTGAATAGGTTTAATCTTTGCAGAGGGTGTACTCTTTACCCACGAGTAACGGATTTCTTTAGTCCATATGGACTAATTCCCCTTACGGCCCTTTTAATTGAAAACACACCTGACTTGCACACACCAAACCAACTTACAGTGTCCGGAATCACCCATGACACTTGTTAAGCAAAACTCTAAGTGGGAGGCTGCAACCTCGAGTAGCATGGGATCAAATTTATATCACAGCGCTCTAAGGGGTGGCCTCCTCTCGGTCTCAACCGGAAACACCCATGCCCCCGGACTGTGGCATGCCTATCGGCTTCAACCGATATCTTCCACCATGGCCTCTCTCAGACGGGCGTGTGCTTGGAAGGGGTTGACAACTGACTGAACCGTACCCCACGTATGGCAGGGACAAGTGGTAGTACGACACAAGTATGGTGGTTACTGGAACAAGACTCGATCTATGGTCGCCTCAGGAGGTTTAAGCATTTCCTGCATGATTAGCATAACAAAAATATTTCAAACAAAAGGATCACCGCTCATTATACCAAGCTCACGCCTACTCAAGGCAGAGACCTTCCCGGATTCCTTTCCGGCATGCATGTAAGGCACATGAGGGTGATTACCATCACAACTATATTCATTTCCAACAGCAAGGAAAAATCACAAATATGCATTCATGCAAATGATCATATCACATGAAATAACGAAGTTCTTCGAAAGGAGGTGGTGTTATAAACGTGTCGGCTAACACACCAAAAGTATTATGCCGGGGTTCAGAATGCTTGCCTTCAAGGTGTGGAGAGGTGGGGTGCTCTCCAAAACTTTTGAAAGTTTCCTCCTCTCTCCAAAATCCTATTTTAAAAATATTGGAATTAACACACAATTTCAAAACAGCACAAAAAAGTTGTTTGAAATTTTTTCAAATAAATCTTAAAATAAACTAGACAGAATTTGAGAGATGTAGGAGAAAGAATCAATTCATTTGGAGTTATATTTAAAAAGTTATAGCCAGTCAAAGATTTGATCAAAAATCTGCTTTTAAAATAAAATGTAAAAGAAAACGTTTATAATACGTCTTCAAAAGGGGAGACGATTCGGGGTTTTGCGCTTCCACTTAAACACGTGGAGGCGGGCTGGGTCTCTCGACAAGTGGGTCAAGGGGCCCACTGGTCGGTTTGACCAGTCCATCCTCCCTCCTCTTCCTCTGCCTCAACGGGCGAGTAGGCAACGGCGATCAACGCCGGCGAACGGCGGCCCTCCGCGGCCTCCAGAGGGTCGGGATGGATCCGCAAGACCGGGGCGGTCCTCCCGGTAGTCGTTGGGTCGGTGGGGACGGAGTGAGTTGCCGGCGGTGAGCTTCGCGGCGGAGGAGGCATTCGGGAGCAAAGTGGGTTTGGGGCTACGGTGGCTCCCGATCAAAATCGAGCAGGGGGACGGGCTTACGGGAGGAAGAGAGAGCTTCTGGTGTAGAGAGTGGAGAGGGGGAGGCCCTGGTGGTGCCGGAGTGGCTGGGGCAGTGGCGGCGGCAGGAGTTGCCGGAGACGGGGAAGAAGGCCTCCCCGGGTCGATTGGCTGCCAAGGGAGAGCTAGGGGAGCATGCTGAGGCTACGCAGCTAATGTAACACGCTCGGGGCCTCCTTTTTATAGCGCGACGAGGTCGATTCCGCGGCGGTGGGGATAAGATCGCTGGTGAACCGCCTCCCTGTAGCTTGGGCGACGTGGCGGCGACGGGAGCTAAAGGACACGTTTGCGGATGAGCTCGCACTGCTCAAAGGCGGTGGCGAGTCTTTGGCGGCAAGCGGCACCGACTTGGCCGAGACGCTGCATGACGCCGGGCGTGCCGCCAAGGGCTAAGACCAGCGGTGCTGTAGGCTGCCAGGCGGCTTGGCGCGTTCTTGAGGAGAGGGTTAGTGAGTGGCGTGGCTCGCAGGCGGTGGCAAACCAAGGGCGCGACGTCGGCTCGGGCGGCACGTGCAATATCGTGCTCTGCTCGCGCCCGAACACGCGGGGCGTGCTCGACAAAATGCCAAGGCATGCTAGAGGTCGCGGGTGAGGTCGGCAAGAGACAGGCTAGGGTAGGGTTAGTCAGAAGGTAAAGGGCATGGTGGTTAGGTCGTGGCCAAGTTCATAAAGTAAACTTGAAACCATGCCAACCGCTATGCACTCGTGGTGTTTGTCAAAATGCCAAGGGCATCTAGGAAATACTTGGGGTGGCCAAATTCTCCAGATCTGGGTCTCTTTGGATGGACAAGAGGGTGGTGAGGTTAGTTTGGCAAAAGAAGAAACTTGTTAGTGCAAGTTTTGCAAAACATCGGCCCGGGATGTAAAGCAAATGGCAATGTTGCAAGCACTTAGAATCATTCCATAGGTCCACTCTCCTGGACTTAAGGGTTTGGCAAGGAGGACTATCGGAAGAAAAAGGAATCATGGATCAAAGAGCAACTGAAAAGGTGGTTGCTGTACAAAAACTCCAGCTTGGACCAGAATGGAAAAGAGGATGGTTTACTCAAATTTTCCAAAGAACATCATTAGGTTTTTGCACAAAGTTGATTAATATACTCCTGTTGACATCCCAAAATTTTGGTAGAAGTATTAAAGAAATATTTGAATAGGTTGTAGTGCAAAAATGCTCTCTGGACCATATTTGAAAACATGGTGTAGAGCTCAAAATAATCAATGGGCAGAAGATATTTTTGCACAAAATTGGTTCAAATACTCCTTATGACATCTCCAAATTTTGGTGGGATTTTGAATGAATTTGTAAAAGGGTTGTAGTACAAATGGAACCATGAAACTATGGGAAAACATTTTTCAAGAAAATAAAGATCGTGGAGAATATTATATAATTCATTCTTCTGATAAAAGGAAGGATTTTCTTGAGAGGGCAAACAAGTCCAACATCATAAGTGAAAGGTTTTCATTTTAGGGAATAACTCCAAGATAACCAAGAAAAGAATGGTTTTGCAATAAAAAAAACCAGGAAAAAGAAAAGTTAAATTTCCTGGCAAGATTTTAATTAACAAACAAGGTTAAAAATTTTGGGGTGTCACAAAAAATGCACCCCTCTTTTTGTACACCGACAGATCCATTTATGGACTGGTGCAAGCATCTCGGAGTTGGAATGTACGCTTTGATAGTGTGATCAAAGCATATGGTTTATACAGACTTTTGGAGAAGCCTGTATTTACAAGAAAGTGAGTGGGAGCACTACAGCCTTTCTAATAAGTATATGTGAATGACATATTGTTGATCTGAAATGATGTAGAATTTTCTGGAAAGCATAAAGGAGTGTTTGAAAGGTGTTTTTCAAAGAAAGACCTCGGTGAAGCTGCTTACATATTGGGAATCAAGATCTATAGAGATAGATCAAGACGCTTGATAAGATTTTTCAATGAGTACATACCTTGACAAGATTTTTGAAGTAGTTCAAAATGGAACAGTCAAAGAAGGAGTTCTTGCCTACATTGCAAGGTGTAAAGTTGAGTAAGACTCAAAACACGACCACGGCAGAAAATAGAAAGAGAATGAAAGTCATTCCCTATGCCTCAGCCATAGGTTCTATAAAGTATGTTATGTTGTGTGCCAAACCTATTGTGTACCTTGCCATGAGTTTGGCAAGGTGCGATCTTGATCCAGGAGTGGATCACTTGACAGCGGTCAAAATTATCCTTAGAAGACTAAGGAGATATTTCTCGGTTACGGAGGTGATAAAGAGTTCGTCGTAAAGAGTTACGCCGATGCAAGCTTTTAGACCGATCCAAATGACTCTGAGTCTCAATCTGGATACATATTGAAAGTGGGAGCAATTAGCTAGAGTAGCTCAATGCAGAGCATTCTAGACATAGAAAATTTGCAAAATACATACGACTCTGAATGTTACAGCCCCATTGACTAAGCTTCTCACGCAAGCAAAACATGATCACACCTTAGTACTCTTTGGGTGTAAATCACATTCGAATGTGAACTAGATTATTGACTCTAGTAAAACCCTTAGGGTATTAGTCACATGGCGATGTGAACTAATCACATGATGATGTGAACTATTGGTGTTAAATCACATGGTGATGTGAACTAGATTATTGACTCTAGTGCAAGTGGGAGACTGAAGGAAATATGCCCTAGAGGCAATAATAAAGTTGTTATTTATATTTCCTTATATCATGATAAATGTTTATTATTCATGCTAGAATTGTATTAACCGGAAACTTGATATACGTGTGAATACATAGACAAAACAGAGTGTCCCTAGTATGATTCTACTTGACTAGCTTGTTAATCAAAGATGGTTAAGTTTCCTAACCATAGACATGTGTTGTCATTTGATGAACGGGATCACATCATTAGAGAATGATGTGATGGACAAGACCCATACGTAGCTTAGCACTATGATCGTTTAGTTTATTGCTATTGCTTTCTTCATGACTTATACATGTTCCTCTAACTATGAGATTATGCAACTCCCGAATACCGGCGGAACACCTTGTGTGCTATCAAACGTCACAACGTAACTGGGTGATTATAAAGATGCTCTGCAGGTGTCTCCGATGGTGTTTGTTGAGTTGGCATAGGTCGAGATTAGGATTTGTCACTCCGAGTATCGGAGAGGCATATCTAGGCCCTCTCGGTAATGCTCATCACTATAAGCCTTGCAAGCAATGTGACTAATGAGTTAGTTGCGGGATGATGCATTACGGAACGAGTAAAGAGACTTGCCGGTAATGAGATTGAACTGGGTATGATGATACCGACGATCAAATCTCGGGCAAGTAACATACTGATGATAAAGGGAATAATGTATGTTGTCATAACGGTTCGACCGATAAAGATATTCGTAAAATATGTAGGAGCCAATATGAGCATCCAGGTTCCATTATTGGTTATTGACCGGAGATGTGTCTCGGTCATGTCTACATAGTTCTCGAACCCGTAGTGTCGGGGATATACCCCGCGGCGTAACCCGGCCGGAAGTATAACCAGGCCAGACTTGACGATTCACTGGCGACCCGTTTGGACCTGGTGGTTTACAATTCATTGGAAATCCGGTAGGCGGGTTAGAAGGAGCGACAAGACCTGGTGGCCCAACGGGCGATTTATGGAAGGCCGGTTCATGTTATGGTGGGCCGGTTTATGAGGAAAGTACAAGGAATATTCTCCTACAAAGGAAGCAAGACTAGGACTCCACTTGTAATAGAGTAATCCTAATCCAATTAGGACTCCACATGTAACCCGCCCCTTCAACCTATATAAGGAGGGGCAGGGCTCCCCAAAGAGGGGCAGGCAAGAAGAAACAATTTCTAGGGCTAGACACAAAGAGCCAGTTTACGGCGTCTCCCTTGTGATGATAATGAGACCTAGCCTCAAACAGCATGTAGGGCTATTACCGGATGATGTTTCCCGGGGCTCGAAGTTGTCTAAACCCTTGTCTTGTGTTGCGTTTCTCGATTCCGCTCAACCCCTCTCAAGCTACCACATAGATGCGTTGGCCTCCCGACTAAGTCCTCTCACTAGGACATCTGCCGTGACAAAACCACGACGATTGGCGCCCACCGTGGGGATCGCGCACGGTGGTGTTGAGTTCCTGAAGGGATCTTTTCTCAAGGATCGAGAAGTTCATGATTTTCTGGATGAAGAAAGTCGGTTTCAGAAGGATATACGTTGTCAACCAGCAGTCGGAACAACGCATACGAAATTAAGATTCGGAATATTTTAGGATTGCGGGCTAAGCGGCCGCTACGAGCGCCATGGAGATCCGCCGAGTCCGAGACAAAATTTCTGGTTGTGCCAGCTTTTCGCGATCCGTCAAGTTGTAAGCTGATGGAAAAGAAATCTCGACGATGCCGATGGCAATTGCTTCCATATGTGAAGGGCAGTCAACGAAAAGTCAAACCACAGCTCCCATCGGGCGATCCGAAGACAGATTGATCAAATCACGGAGACCGACAGGAGTACGGCGGGTTGGTGCTTCGCAGACCATTAGATCATAACTCGCTGAGCCGCAGATATACTATGAGGGTGCAGCTATTGTTCCCAGTTTCCATGGCAACACGTCCGCGGTTCCTAGAATTCGTGTCCCGAGGCAACAAGCTACTGCTGCTGCTACTTTTTCCTGATGTGGAGATCAGTTCAAGAAACAAAGTGCTAAGCACAGTAGTACAGACGAAGGCAGAAGTGCACTCACATCCATCAAAATTGCAAGCCGTCTATTCAAGTTAAAGTGTTTTGTTTGCACAAACTTCCAGATCCCGGTTGTGAGTATACTGCCAGCGAAACCTCTAAGAAAGCTCTCACGTGGTCACAAGGGATAAGCCGTCACATCAAAAATCAAATGACAGTACGCATCAAAAACATACACTGAGACCCCTCAAAGTCAGGTGCTATTTCTTCTATATATTTCCTTAGTACACTTTAAAATTAGTCTGAGCGCAACTACTCTGCTCTATGGTATTTCTTAATGCAGGGTAATCATCTATTATAAAAATGGCGTTATACCGCGGATATGGAGCGTACAGCGTCATCATTTTGCACTGGTATTTGTCCATACTGCCGTGATCAATGTAAGCGCCCGAAGACGCAGTCCCTGCGGTCCGATCTACATCAACTCATCGGGACCGTGCCTGCAGTCGGTCCATTCGACCGTACCTGCGCCGACTCAACTGTCCGCGTCCAAGACCGACTCGTCTGTCCGCACGGCTTGCAACACCATGGACGACTCGCCTGTCCGCCCTTGCGGCCGGTTCACGCGTCCACACCGGCTTACAACGAGGAGGATAATTACTGTCCTGACGTATCAGGTGAAATCCATCCATTATATTTTTATATTATATATTGCTTTCTTTAAAAAAAAGAGCAATTACTTTGAGTTGCCATATTTTTTGATGCAGGACAATTGTTCACTGCAAGAGCGATGGTCATGTCATGCAATAGCATCTACCCGCCATAATGCTCAATGAATATATGTGCAACTCGCCGCCTCTGCGGCCCAGTTTATATTTACATGACGAGGCCGAACCGCCCGTCCGTGCGGTTTTACCGCGCCTGCGATCGACTCGCTCGTCCGCACCGGCTTACAATGCCGCGGCCGACTCATCTGTCCGAGTCGCCTCTGATGTTGCGGTCGTCTTTGTCGTCCATCTCTCGCGGCCTGGTCTACATCAACATACCGGGCCGCACCTGTCTGCATGAGCTGTTTGAGCAAGTCACAGCTTGGGTAGCCTGGTTTTCTTTCAACAAAATGGAGGCAAATTATCATATACTATCAACCGCTGTCTGCACTGGATGGCTCAGTGAGCAGGCGCACAAGTCGCCGCTACTACAGTTTGGTTAACTTCAAATAGCCATTTGGAAGGAACCATTGGCTGAGTTGCTGACACGGCTCATACGGGATCATTTATAACCCGCCACAGTCACCTCAACCTTCTGTGGATTCACATCGTGCTATCAACACCAATGATATACGAGTTATGCCGATTTATATCACGGTCAAATATGGAGAATCTCAAGCCAACTCCTCGAGTCACCTTAAGACTTGGAGGCTACAATGATATGACTCAGCAAACGTTGCCGGTTTTCAGTGAAGTCAAGAACCCCAAGACATTGGAGGGAAAGATAACCCGGTCCCGGAGGCTACTGTTATATTGATGAAAATTTAAAGACCGTCAAAAAATTTCTGGCTTAGAAAGTATATGACAGTTACAAAATCCCGGCTCAATGAAGAAGTTCCGGGTCATCAGAAAGGATTCCGGTTTAAAATTCGGCTCAAGGGAAGTCAGTCTCACTGAAGCTCTCAAATCCGGTTTGAAAATGCCCGGTTTAAAAAGGAATTAACTTCTCGCAAGTTCGAGTTTAAAGGCCGTCAGAAAATTTCCGGCTGAAAATGAAGATTCCGGTTTAAAATCCGGTTCAAGGGAAAGATGTCTCCCACAAAGCTTTGAAGCTCTCAAAATCCGGTTCAAGAAGAATTTATCTCTTGCAAAAAGTTAAAGGTTGCCAAAGAGGACCTGCTGCCATGATGTGTGGTTCAAACATGGGTATCCTGCCTTATTGGCTTATCATATTATTGATCACGTGGGGGTTTCTATTTCATAAAGCAGCATCCGGTTTACCCTTGATTCAGCTTATCAAAGCTTTATACAATATCACTTGGGGGCTTGGTCGTATCCGAACCATAGCTACACCTCTTGGTCGGCGCAATGCCACAACATCACTTGGGGGCTTGGTCGTATCCGAACCATAGTCACACCTCTTGATCGGCTCAAAGGACAAATTACTCCGGGGCCAAAGAGAGTGTTGTAAAACAACAACTCAAACATAGGCACCCACTAAGCACAGCTCAAAATGTTACTTGGGGATTCTTTGCTGTCGAAATGAACAAATAATCTACACTTGTAATGGGCTATCAAGCCATGGCTTGGAAGCCTGGTGTATACACCTAAAACCCCGGGTTAGCCTGCCTTTTTAAGTAAGTTACTCCGCCCAGGTAAACCTGGTATGACCCATCAAACTTTGACAAGTTACTCTAATAAGACCCTGAACTTGTTAAGTTAAAATGATGTTTGGTTAAGGATTGAGGACCATCTTAAAAGGCTTTGTAAAATGGTTTAACTCAGTGGCCTGGTAGCCCATGAAAAACCTCGAATTTGGGGCCTGACAGCCCGTGAAAAGCCTCGACTACAAGGTTTTCATTTGCTTTTATTTGCTAAGTTTTTCTCTTTGGATGAGATTTCTAATGTTTTGCTGAACCGGCGTTCATTAACCCGGCTTGACTTTCAACTACAAGTTGTCAGTTTATGATCAGTTATAATCCGGAGACTATCAACCCGGTCTGGTTTCGACTATAAGTTGCCAGTATTATATATGGTTAATCCGGTGTTTATCACAACCCGGTACGGTTTTATCATAAACCGGCAAAATATGGGAGGAGTTATCAGTACTCAAGATTTGGGATATCACCCTTACTACAAAAAGTTGGTTAACCAACAATGTGGTTCAATGTCACAGGTATGATATATTTCATATTTGATTATTCTTAAGTGCAGCCTTGGTTATAAACCCGGGTTATATGTTGGGCATTATGATTCGTCCGTGATAAACCGCCAGACACTTTAAACTTGTTGTATGCGTAAACAGGTTGAATAAAGCATGATTATAAATCACCAGTGTTTATTAACCCGGCCTGGCTTTCGACTATAAGTCGCCAGTATGATGATAAATTATCAAGTGTTTATTAACCCGCCTGGCTTTTGACTATAAGTCGCCAGTATGATGATAAATTATCCAGTGTTTATTAACCCGGACTGGCTTGGGATTATAAATCGCCAGTATATATTTGGATTGCGCCATTGGAATCATGTGCTCATAAATCATTGGATTATATTATTCAAATATTCAAATAGCCAACATGGATGGATTTTATTATGGTTATCAATAACCAGTATTATGATTGAGGTTTTCAAAGTCACTTTAGCGCAATGGTTATTATTTTGTCAATGGATATGATTTATTCTACAATGGAGGGAATAGTCTCGAGTCGTTGCAGGCTTACGACCCGGCACTTTGGGGCTACATTATTTAAATTGAGATTATATCAAATATGAAAGTCTCATGTCGCTGCAAGCATGCACCATGACACTTGGGGGCTTATGCAAAGTCATTTTTTGCTCATCTTATTGAAGACCCGGTTCATCACATCATAATGAGTCGGCCCTTGGGGCTACCAATTGCTCCTATTAATGATTCAAGGTACTCAAGTCTTAATCCATTATATTAAAGGGTTCATTGCTTAGTTGGTAAAGCACAAAGCTCTTAACCTTGTGGACGTGGGTTCAAGCCCTACGATGGAAGCTACATTATAAGATGTTATTTTCATTGAAGTATATATCAAGTCCCGGTTCAGTATTATCTTACTAAGCCGGCCCTTGGGGGCTACACATCACTGCTCAAGTCTACATGATTATATTTACAAAGACCCTGCTCATTACTGCATAATGACCCGGCCCTTGGGGACTCCACTGATTGAAGTTTTTATAAGCAATTACAAGTCCCTGGTTGCTGCAAGCATGACAACCCGGCACTTGGGGGCTACATATATGGAGTATTCAGTTTTTACTAGCGACTGAGATGAACAACATGGATTTCTTCATAGTGGTAGTAATTATATGGAGACAAGTCTCAAATCATCACTTTGTTCTATTCAAGACTTGGGGGCTACAGGTAATATGGATATAAGGGAGAAATATCTTCCGATTTTCTGAGTTGAGCTAACCAGATTGACCCGGTGTCTGCAAACAAATATGACCCGGCGTCACCAACAATTATTGACCCGGCGTCACCAACAATTAATGACCCGGTGTCTGCAACAATCATAACCCGACGTTATCAATAATCATGAACCGGCGTTGGCAACAATCATGAACCGGCGTTGGCAACAATCATGACCCAGAATTATCAGTTTTTATAACCCGGCGACTTTGGAAATCATAGATTGGCAAGTTCTATATTTTCAAACCGGTTGATATCAGTTGAATATTTGAAGACCAATATTTTTGTCAAGTCAGAGCATTGAAGGTTGAGTCAAATGGATTCTTTATTTACAACATTTTTTCTACAAGCAAATTGATTATGATGCTGGTCTACTGACCCGGATTTTCTAGAAGGAGGAAATAACAAGGACTTAAGGATGATCAGGTGCCGGCTTACAAAATATTTAACCCGGAGCACAACCTGCCAAATTTGTTCTTGTGTTTGTTTTACAGGATCAGTTTAACATGGATAAATCTAAATTAAACTAGGGGCTAATGTCGGGGATATACCCCGCGGCTTAACCCGGCCGGACTTGACGATTCACTGGCGACCCGTTTGGACCTGGCGGTTTACGATTCATTGGTAATCCGGCAGGCTGGTTAGAAGGAGCGACAAGACCCGGTGGCCCAACGGGCGGTTTATGGAAGGCTGGTTCATGTTATGGTGGGTCGGTTTATGAGGAAAGCACAAGGGATATTCTCCTACAAAGGAAGCAAGACTAGGACTCCACTTGTAATAGAGTAATCCTAATCCAATTAGGACTCCACATGTAACCCGCCCCTTCAACCTATATAAGGAGGGGCAGGGCTCCCCAAAGAGGGACAGGCAAGAAGAAACAATCTCTAGGGCTAGACACAAAGAGCCGGTTTACGGCGTCTCCCTCGTGATGATAATGAGACCTAGCCTCAAACAGCATGTAGGGCTATTACCGAATGATGTTTCCCGGGGCCTGAAGCTATCTAAACCCTTGTCTTGTGTTGCGTTTCTCGATTCCGCTCAACCCCTCTCAAGCTAACACATAGATGCGTTGGCTTCGCGACTAAGTCCTCTCACTAGGACATCTGTCGTGACAAAACCACGACACGTAGGGTCCGCATGCTTAATGTTCGATGACGATTTGTAATGACCGAAGTTTTTTCGGGGTCCCGGATGAGATCACGGACATGACGAGGAGTCTCGAAATGGTCGAGAGGTAAAGATCGATATATTGGAAGGCTATATTCGGACATCGGAAAGGTTCGGAGTGATTCGGTATTTTTGAATCTGGGAGAGTTACGGAATTCACGGGTGAAGTAGTGGGCCTGAATGGGCCATATGGGAAAGGAGAGAAGGGCCTCAAGGGGTGTCCGCGCCCCCCATGGCAAGTCCGAATTGGACTAAGGAGGGGGCGGCGCCCCCTCTCTTTCCTTCTCCCTCTCCTACTCCTTCCCTCTCTCCCCTCTTTGAAAAGGAAGGGGACTCCAACTAGGATTGGAAATCCTAGTTGGAGTCCCCCTATAAGCGCGCCCCTCCCAGGCTGGCCTCCTCCTCCTTCCTCCTTTATATACATGGCCAAGGGGGCACCCCAAAGCACAACAGACAATCTCTTAGCCGTGTGCGGTGCCCCCCTCCATAGTTACACACCTCGGTCATATCGTCGTAGTGTTTAGGCGAAGCCCTGCGCCGGTAGCTTCATCATCACCGTCACCACGCCGTCGTGCTGACGGAACTCTCCCTTGGCCTCAACTGGATCAAGAGTACGAGGGACGTCATCGAGCTGAACGTGTGCTGAACATGGAGGTGTCGTACGTTCGGTGCTAGGATCAGTCGGATCGTGAAGACGGACGACTACATCAACCGCGTTGATATAACGCTTCCGCTTTAGGTCTACGAGGGTACGTGGACACACTCTCCCCGCTCGTTGCTATGCATCACCTAGATAGATCTTGTGTGATCGTACGATTTTTTTGAAATTACTGTGTTCCCCAACAAGGGCTTGATCCCTAGTATCCACTATGTTCTGAGATTGATGATGCTATGACTTTGCCATGCTTAATGCTTGTCACTTTTGGCCCGGGTGCCATGATTTCAGATTTGAACCGTTTATGTTATCACCATTATTTCTATGTTCTAGATCCTATCTTTCAAGTTACAGTCACGTACTACGTGTTATGATCCGGCAACCCCAGAGTGAAAATAGTCGGGACCACTCCCGGTGATGATCGTAGTTTGAGGAGTTCATGTATTCACCATGTGTTAATGCTTTGTTCCGGTTCTCTATTAAAAGTAGGCCTTAATATCCCTTAGTTTCCAATAGGACCCCGCTGCCACGGGAGGGTAGGACAAAAGGTGTCATGCAAGTTCTTTCCATAAGCACGTATGACTATTTATGGAATACATGCCTACATTATATTTATGAACTGGAGCTAGTGTCGTATCGCCCTAGGTTATAATTGTCACATGATGAATATCATCCAACAAATCATCGATCCAATGCCTACGATTTTCCTACATATTGTTCTTGCTAAGTTACTATTGCTATCGTTACGGTTGCACTTGCTACAAAATCACTGCTATCACTGTTACTGTTACTATTGCTGCTGCTACTATTATCAAAACTATCATACTACTTTGCTACTGATCACTTTTCTGCAAATAATTAATCTCCAGGTGTGGTTGAATTGACAACTCAGCTGCTAATACTTACAAATATTCTTTGGCTCCCCTTGTATCGAATCTATAAATTTGGGTTGAATACTCTACCCTCGAAAACTGTTGTGATCCCCTATACTTCTGGGTTATCAAGGGACGTCATCGCGCTGAACGTGTGCAGAACTCGGAGGTGTCGTACATTTGGTACTTGATCGGTCGGAGCTAGAAGAAGTTTGACTACATCAACCGCGTTGTCAAACGTTTCCGCTTTCGGTCCATGAGGGTACGTGGACACACTCTTCCCCTCTTGTTGCTACGCATCTCCTAGATAGATCTTGCGTGAGCATAGGATTTTTTTTGAAATTGCATGCTACGTTTCCCAACAAATGGCACCCAATTCACGAGCCACACCTTCATGCAATACGTTCATGCCCTCGGAAGCAAAATCTCATTCGCCTCTGTTGCTCATCCAAGGGGCAATGGGCAAGCTGAGAGGGGGAACGCTAAAGTGTTGTGAGGACTCACGACAAGAACATTTGATAAGCTGCAGAAGTGCGGCAGGCAATGGATCAACGAGCTACTGGTGGTTCTTTGGTCCCTCAGAACGACACCAAATCGAGCTACCAGGCAGACTCCCTTCTCCCTAGTCTATGGGGCAGAAGCAGTTATCCCCACAGAACTCATTTACGGGTCACCTTGAGTACTTGCCGACGATGAAGTAGCACAATAACAGCACTGTCATGACAATGCTGTGCTACTCGAGGAGAACCGTCTCCGAGCTGCTACGCGTGCTGCACGCTACCAGCAAGCCCTGCGTTGCTATCGCAGCCGCATGGTTCATGCCCAGAGTTTTGAGGAAGATGACCTTGTCCTTAGGCGCGTTCAGTCCGCCAAGGGTACAAACAAGTTGACGCCGAAGTGGGAAGGCCCTTACTGGGTAGTACGAGTCACCAGACCTGGCGCAGTCCGTCTGGAGACCGGAGATGGCATTCAATTGCGAAACTCATGGAACATTGAGCATCTCCATAAGTTCTACCCATAAGGAGCGGCTGTCGGGCCCTGCCCGGAAACCACCCTTTTGTACAGGCCTTGCCAATGTTGCATGTAACCCCTTGTACAAAGCCCGGCGCAGACCCTGAGCAACAGAGAAATAAATGAAGCGTTGCCCCCCTCCCCGACAAATTGCATGCATGCATAAGCATATCATGAGCATAGCATGTTCATATAGATATGGTCGCATGTGGCATCATTCTCATTTGCACTATGCTGCAGGCTCTTACCGTAGACTTGGTCCCGAAGAAGAGAAGACAAGCCTATGTTGCGATCCCCGGCAAGCGATAAGTTCTTTCTTGCCCATACGTGTTCTGTAAGTAGAGACTTGTGCATGTGAAAACCTCGCTACCTTCGAAACTTAGGTGCTCCTATCCCTTGAATCGAACGTTGCTTCAGACAGGATGGTTGCAGTGGCCTTTGGCGAAAAGGGTTTGGCGGGGGCCTGGTCCCTCTTTATGATTTGTGCCCGGCAAGCCTAGCTCTGCGGCAACAAACTGAGGGTACCGACAGGATAGCCTACCGGGGAAAACTTGTTTACTTAAATGTATAGAGGCATTTCACCTCTGCCTGGACATGTTACATGCACAAGTACCTGCAAGGCTTGTCTTTTTCATTAATATGTTGATTAACAAGTACAGATCTTACAAAACACAAATATGGGTAAAGAAGGTTACATAATTTAAACTAAAGTTTGGCCAGTGCCTAAATATTTTAGATTGAAAAAAGACAAGTGCCCCGTAATCCCTTTCTTGTCCCTCTCCTCCTAGGCACTGCGGTGGGAGGTGAAGAGGGCAAAAGGGGTGCCTGGGCAGAAGCCCAGCCTGACCCCGTCAAGCCCCACAGAAGGGAGCTCGACAAGGCCAAGAGGGCACGGGCGAAGGTTATGGTGAAGAGGACGGCGAAAGGGCCCCCCTGACTACCGCCACCAGAGCCAGCAGGACACGGCAGGACAAACGAAGCTGCAACCCGCGAGGAAGCATGCTGGGGTCCAGCTGGAAGGTTGCTGGAGGGACCAGGGGCACCATCACCACCTCTGCATCCAACTCCCCGGCAAATTGCTTTGCCGGTAAGGAGGTGCAGGTGCAGATGGTGGTGCCGCCGCCTGACGGTGATGGTGCGGCTGACGTTCAGCCGGAGTGGGAGTTTTCATCCTCCCTATCGCTGTCGTCATCATCACTGTCATTGTCCTCCTCGTCACTATCGCTCGAGGAGGAGCTTTCATCGTCGGTCAAGCTCTCCGCGCAACACCCTAGATGAGCACCCGAGCACCCAAAGACCTTGATGGAGAGCAGCTCGGCATCCATTAATTAAAAATGGAGGACGTGCCCCTCCGACAAGCTGTGGGCGCAAGCAAAAGTCTTCCAGCCGCGTCGGAAGAACATGACCTGAGGGGCGGGGAAGTCTACATCCACCGGCATGCTGCCATTACAGCAGCCCCTCATGTGCAGTTTTAGTGCACGCGACTACTCAAGCTCCATCACCCTTGCGAATGGAATGGGGAGACGAAGACGGCCGCGTGGAGGCTTGTACATTCTGATGATGAACTCCAGCGGTTGGTCTCCGATGTGGCCTTCCATCGGGGGAGGGGCGGCCGGCAGAGGCGCAATCAGAGCACCACCCCATCCTCCTCGGACCCGGGGACCATGACCTCGCCCTCTCCCGCCTCCTCTCGTGGCGGACTCCGCCCCTGCATTTTCGATAGGAGGTGGGAGGCGCCGTCTGCTACCTCTTGAGCACTGCGTTGGGTTTCCTTGAAGAGGAAAGGGTGATGCAGCACAGTAGCGTAAGTATTTCCCTCAGTTTTGGAGAACCAAGGTATCAATCCAGTAGGAGGCTACGCGCGAGTCTCTCGTACCTGCACAAAACAAATAACTCCCCGCCAACGCGATAAGGGGTTGTCAATCCCTTCACGGTCACTTACGAGAGTGAGATCTGATAGAGATGATAGGATAATATTTTTGGTATTTTTATGATAAGATGCAAAGTAAAATAAAAACAAAGGCAATAGCAAAGTGTTGGAGGATTAATATGATGAAGATAGACCCGGGGGCCATAGATTTCACTAGTGGCTTCACTCAAGAGTATAAGTATTTTACGGTGGGTGAACGAATTACTGTTGAGGAATTGACAGAATTGAGCATAGTTATGAGAATATCTAGGTATGATCATGTATATAGGCATCACGTCCGAGACAAGTAGACCGACTCCTGCCTGCACCTACTACTATTACTCCACTAATCGACCGCTATCCAAAGATGCATCTAGAGTATTAAGTTCATGAAAGCAGTAGCGCTTTAAGCAAGATGACATGATGTAGAGGGATAAATTCATGCAATATGATAAAAACCCCATCTTGTTATCCTCGATGGCAACAATACAATACGTGCCTTGCTGCCCCTCATCACATCGGGAAAGGACACCGCAAGATTGAACCCAAAGCTAAGCACTTCTCCCATTGCAAGAAAGATCAATCTAGTAGGCCAAACCAAACTGATAATTCGAAGAGACTTGCAAAGATAACCAATCATACATAAAAGAATTCAGAGAAGATTCAAATATTGTTCATAGATAATCTTGATCATAAACCCAAAATTCATCGGTCTCAACAAACACACCGCAGAAGAAGATTACATCAAATAGATCTCCACGAGAGAGGGGGAGAACATTGTATTGAGATCCAAAAAGAGAGAAGAAGCCATCTAGCTACTAACTATGGGCCCGAAGGTCTGAGGTAAACTACTCACACTTCATCGGAGAGGCTATGGTGTTGATGTAGAAGCCCTCCGTGATGGGTTCCCCTCCATGGAGCTCCGGAACAGGCCCCAAGATGGGATCTTGTGGAGTACAGAAGGTTCTTGGCGGTGGAATTAGGTTTTTGGCTCTGCTCGATTGTTTGAAGGGCGTGAGGTATATATAGGAGGAAGAAATGCGTCGGTGGAGCAACAGGGGCCCACGAGGGTGGAGGGTGCGCCTGGGGGGGAGGGCGCGCCCCCCTACCTCGTGGCCTCCTTGAAGCTTCCTTGACTTAGGGTCCAAGTCTCGTGGATCATGTTCGGTGAGAAAATCACATTCCCGAAGGTTTCATTCCGTTTGGACTCCGTTTGATATTCCTTTTCCGCGAAACTCTGAAATAGGCAAAAAAACAGCAATTCTGGGCTGGGCCTCCGGTTAATAGGTTAGTCCCAAAAATAATATAAAAGTGGATAATAAAGCCCAATATTGTCCAAAACAGTAGATAATATAGCATGTAGCAATAAAAAATTATAGATACGTTGGAGACTTATCGACGCATCCCCAAGCTTAATTCCCGCTCGTCCTCGAGTAGGTAAATGATAAAAACAGAATTTTTGATGTGGAGTGCTACTTGGCATAATTTCAATGTAATTCTTCTTAATTGTTGTATGAATATTCATATCCGAAAGATTCAAGAAAAAAGTTTAATATTGACATAAAAATAATAATACTTCAAGCATACTAACTAAGCAATCATGTCTTCTCAAAATAACATGGCCAAAGAAAGTTATCCCTACAAAATCATATAGTCTGGCTATGCTCTATCTTCACCACACAAAGTATTTAAATCATGCACAACCCCGATGACAAGCCAAGCAATTGTTTCATACTTTTGAAATTTTCAAAAAAATTTCAATCTTCACATAATACATGAGCGTGAGCCATGGATATAGCACTATATGTGGAATAGAATGGTGGTTGTGGAGAAGACAAAAAGGGAGAAGATAGTCTCACATCAACTAGGCGTATCAACGGGCTATGGAGATGCCCATCAATAGATATCAATGTGATTGAGTAGGATTGCCATGCAACGGATGCACTAGAGCTATAAGTATATGAAAGTTCAACAAAAGAAACTAAGTGGGTGTGCATCCAACTCGCTTGCTCACGAAGACCTAGGGCATTTTGAGGAAGCCCATCATTGGAATATACAAGCCAAGTTCTATAATGAAAAATTACCACTAGTATATGAAAGTGAAAAAATGAGAGACTCTCTATCATGACGATCATGGTGCTACTTTGAAGCACAAGTGTGGTAAAAGGATAGTAACATTGTCCCTTCTCCCTTTTTCTCTCATCATTTTTTTATTTTTTTTATTTGGGCCTTTTCTCTTTTTATGGCCTCTTTTCTTTATTTATTTTTTATTTTTCGTCCGGAGTCTCATCCCTACTTGTGGGGGAATCATAGTCTCCATCATCATTTTCCTCACTTGGGACAATGCTCTAAAAATGATGATCATCGCACTTTTATTTTCTTACAACTCAACAATTACAACTTGATACTTAGAACAAAATATGACTCTATATGAATGCCTCCGGCGGTGTACCGGGATATGCAATGATTCAAGAGTGACATGTATGAAAGGATTATGAATGGTGGCTTTGCCACGAATGCGATGTCAACTACATGATCATGCTAAGCGGTATGACAATGATGGAGTGTGTCATAATAAACGGAACGGTGGAAAGTTGCATGGCAATATATCTCGGAATGGCTATTGAAATGCCATGATAGGTAGGTATGGTGGCTGTTTTGAGGAAGGTATATGGTGGGTGTATGATACCGCTAAAAGTGCGCGGTATTAGAGAGGCTAGCAATGGTGGAAGGGTGAGAAAAGTGCGTATAATCCATGGACTCAACATTAATCATAAAGAACTCATATACTTACTGCAAAAATCTACAAGTTATCAAAGCAAAGTATTACACGCATGCTCCTAGGGGGATAGATTGGTAGGAAAAGACCATCGCTCGTCCCCGACCGCCACTCATAAGGAAGACAATCAATAAATAAATCATGCTCCGACTTCGTCACATAACGGTTCACCATACGTGCATGCTACGGGATCACAAACTTTTAACACAAGTATCTCTCAAATTCACAACTACTCAACTAGCATGACTCTAATATCACCATCTTCATATCTCAAAACAATTATCAAGCATCAAACTTCTCATAGTATTCAACACACTCAAAAGAAAGTTTTACAAATCTTGAATACCAAGCATATTAGGATTATTTAAGCAAATAACCATGCTATTTAAGACTCTCAAAATAATCTAAGTGAAGCATGAGAGATCAATAGTTTCTATAAAACAAACCCACCACCGTGCTCTTAAAGATATAAGTGAAGTACTAGAGCAAAACTATATAGCTCAAAAGATATAAGTGAAGCACATAGAGTATTCTAACAAATTCCAAATCATGTATGGCTCTCTCGAAAGGTGTGTACAGCAAGGATGATTGTGGTAAACTAAAAATCAAAGACTCAAATCATACAAGACGCTCCAAGCAAAACACATATCATGTGGTGAATAAAAATATAGCTCCAAGTAAAGTTACCGATGGAACTAGACGAAAGAGGGGATGCCTTCCGGGGCATCCCCAAGCTTTGGATTTTTGGTGTCCTTAGATTATCTTGGGGGTGCCATGGCCATCCCCAAGCTTAGGCTCTTGCCACTCCTTGTTCCGTAATCCATCAAAAATCTTTCACCCAAAACTTGAAAACTTCACAACACAAAACTCAACAGAAATCTCGTGAGCTCCGTTAGCGAAAGAAAACAAAAGACCACTTCAAGGTACTGTAATTAACTCATTCTTTATTTATATTGGTGTTAAAACTACTGTAATCCAACTTCTCTATGGTTTATAAACTATTTTACTAGCAATAGATTCATCAAAATAAGCAAACAACACACGAAAAACAGAATCTGTCAAAAACAGAACAGTCTGTAGTATTCTGTAACTAACGCAAACTTCTGGAACTCCAAAACATGAGCCAAAATAGGAAGACCTAGGAAATTTGTTTATTGATCAGCAGCAATTGGAATCAGTATTTTATCACGTTCTGGTGATTTTTAACAATTGTTTTCGTGAACAGAAAGTTTCTGGAAATTACAGCAAGATCAAATAACTATCATCCAAGAAGATCCTATAGGTTTAACTTGGCACAAACACTAATTGAAACATAAAAACACATCTAACCAGAGGCTAGAACAAATATTTATTCCTAAACATAAGCAAAAAAGCAAATAACTAAAAATAAAATTGGGTTGCCTCCCAACAAGCGCTATCGTTTAACGCCCCTAGCTAGGCATAATAGCAAGGATAGATCTAGGTATTGCCATCTTTGGTAGGCAATCCTTCAATGAGACATTTATCATCCTTAAGAATTTCTTTATTTTTGGTAATTATCAAACTTTTAGGCACAAGATCAAAAAATTCATTCGTAGCAAATGGTTCCTTAATGATAGCAAAAAGATTGGGATGAATACTTATAGATTTAAGATCCACAGTTTCCTTACTAGAGGATTCACCCTTGTTTTTAGGAACATACATAAGCTTGGCAATTTTAGTAGGAGGACTTGGAGTATTCTTTATGGAAGAAAAGGCGGTTCCCAAGTTGGTAACGATGCCCTCAAGTTTATCGATTCTCGTGGAATCTTGATTAATTCTCTCATTAACTATGGGTTCCTTCTCCTTAATATTTTTCAAAGTTACTCCTACCTTAGATCCATATTGTGTAATTTGGTTGTGGATCTTTTTATCCAGATTTTCAATTAACTCTACGGTAGCAACTTTATTTTCAATAATTTCAAGTCTTTGCATTACATGCTCCAAAGTTAACATAGTTCCATTAACCAAAAGAGGGGGTGAGCCAAACAAATCTATCATAGCATTATAAGAATCTAAAGTATGGCTACCCAAAAATTCCCTCCGAATCGTATCAAGGATATATCTATACCAAGGATTAGCACCTACATAAAAATTGCGGAGAAGAACGGAAGTAGATTGCTTCCTGGTAGATCTATTTTGAGCATTGCAAATTCTATACCAAGCGTCTTTTTAATTTTCTCCCTCCCTTTGTTTAAAATTAAGAACTTCATTATCGGGAGACAACGGAGAAGATAGAAGACCAGCCATAACGACAAGCGGACGAGAAACAGGTAAAAGGAAAAGAGAGGGCGAATAAAACGGCAAGGGTGAAGTGGGGGAGAGGAAAATGAGAGGCAAATGACAAATAATGTATGCGGGAGATAAGGGATTGTGATGGGTACTTGGTATGTTGACTTTTGTGTAGACTCCCCGGCAACGGCGCCAGAAATTCTTCTTGCTACCTCTTGAGCATTGCGTTGGATTTCCTTGAAGAGGAAAGGGTGATGCAAAGACAAAGATGGCGTAAGTATTTCCCTCAGTTTTTGAGAACCAAGGTATCCATCCAAGAGGAGGCTACGCGAGTCCCTCGTACCTGCACAAAACAAATAACTCCTCGCAACCAACGCGATAAGGGGTTGTCAATCCCTTCACGGTCACTTACGAGAGTGAGATCTGATAGAGATGATAGGATAATATTTTTGGTATTTTTATGATAAGATGCAAAGTAAAATAAAAATAAAGTAAAAACAAAGGCAATAGCAAAGTGTTGGAGGATTAATATGATGAAGATAGACCCGGGGGCCATAGATTTCACTGGTGGCTTCTCTCAAGAGCATAAGTATTTTACGGTGGGTGAACGAACTACTGTTGAGCAATTGACAGAATTGAGCATAGTTATGAGAATATCTAGGTATGATCATGTATATAGGCATCACGTCCGAGACAAGTAGACCGACTCTTGCCTGCATCTACTACTATTACTCCACTCATCGATCACCGTCCAAAGATGCATCTAGAGTATTAAGTTCATGAAAAGCAGTAACGCTTTAAGCAAGATGACATGATGTAGAGGGATAAATTCATGCAATATGATAAAAACCCCATCTTGTTATCCTCGATGGCAACAATACAATATGTGCCTTGCTGCCCCTCATCACTTTGGGAAAGGACACCGCAAGATTGAACCCAAAGCTAAGCACTTCTCCCATTGCAAGAAAGATCAATCTAGTAGGCCAAACCAAAGCGATAATTCAAGAGACTTGCAAAGATAACCAATCATACATAAAAGAATTCAGAGAAGATTCAAATATTGTTCATAGATAATCTTGATCATAAACCCACAATTCATCGGTCTCAACAAACACACCGCATGAAGAAGATTACATCAAATAGATCTCCACGAGAGAGGGGAGAACATTGTATTGAGATCCAAAAGAGAGAAGAAGCCATCTAGCTACTAACTATGGACCCGAAGGTCCGAGGTAAACTACTCACACTTCATCGGAGAGGCTATGGTGTTGATGTAGAAGCCCTCCGTGATGGGTTCCCCCCTCGTGAGCTCCTAACAGGCCCCAAGATGGGATCTCGTGGGTATGTAAGGTTGCGGCGGTGGAATTAGGTTTTGGCTCTGCTCGATCATTTAGGGGTACGTAGGTATATATAGGAGGAAGAAATGCGTCGCTGGAGCAACAGGGGCCCACGAGGGTGGAGGGCGTGCACAGGGAGGGCGCGCCCCCTACCTCGTGGCCTCCTCAAGCATCCTTGACTTAGGGTCCAAGTCTCTGGATCATGTTCGGTGAGAAAATCACGTTCCCGAAGGTTTCATTCCGTTTGGACTCCGTTTGATATTCTTTTTCTGCGAAACTCTGAAATAGGCACAAAAAAACAACAATTCGGGGCTGGGCCTTCGGTTAATAGGTTAGTCCCAAAAATAATATAAAAGTGGATAATAAAGCCCAATATTGTCCAAAACAGTAGATAATATAGCATGGAGCAATCAAAAATTATAGATACGTTGGAGACGTATCGCCGTCGAACAGAAGCTCTTGTCGCCACCACTGGAGTGCCACCACGTCCTCGCCCTCTCGCCATGGCGGACAAAGGATGCTCAGGGAAGGGGAGAAGTGAAGCGTGTGAACAAACGCGCCACTCCTGCCCCCTTTTATAAGGGAACGGGGCAGGGGGCTGGCTCCTCACCCAGGAAGTAGCCGCCCCACTCCTCCAATCTGGCTTCCCCATGCCATCAACAACTTGGGGAACCAAGGCCGACCCTCTACGCCAATCCGTGACGCCTGATTTTTTGCCATGAAGCTCATTCCCGTGCCCTCCGCATCCGCCACCAACCCTACACCATGCATGCAATACACGTGGTAGAAGTACTAGGGGCGGGGAAGCTAGTGGAATGGCAGTTACCGCCCTATGATAGTGGGACGTGGGCAACCCACAGATCGTGATCCAGATTCCCCCCGTAACGTCTTGCATGACGCGCGGGAAAATTGGAAACTGACCTGGGCCCAGGTTAATGAAGAAGCAAAGAAAATCTCAAAGGACAAGCAACTACTGCCCTCTCACCTGTGCACTGGATAGGGCCTACCCCGATGATGCCCGACAGCGCGTTCGGGCCAGGGCCGGGGGCTCCTCTTGGTGCAACAAACCTTGTGTATGTTGCCCGTGACTGCAGTGTTTAAGGCCAGGGTTGCAATATCCAGGACGAGGCCAAGTTGAAGAGATAGCTCTTTGATAAATCAAAGGGCAGATCAAGAAGACCAAGTCAAGCCGAATGAAGCAAGACACCGCTAAGGGAAAGCCTCCCTTGCCGGGCAGGTGAGCCTGGCGAGGTCAAGGACACTCCAGAGACAAGTTGCAAGACTGCCCCGGCAAGCTTGCCGGGGCGCCAAGGGTGGACCACCCCGCCAAGGATCCACCGCTCCATCTCACTGCAACACAAGTCATCGATCAGTGCGGTGTCAGGCCCCCATGTGACTAAGTGGCTGTTTCTTGACACATGGCAGCCACTTCCTATGGAAATCACCTCCAAATGACACCCGTCCAGAGACGTGTCATGTAGACATGTGAGAAGGTGGCCAAACAGCCTGGCATGCCACAATGTGACACTAAGTGGCGCATTTAATGCGCTCTGCCCTATCCGCAGAGTTAGGTATGATAATACTATTTGCTATCTAATCAGTAGACAATGACTGATTTGCCATTGTGGTGACCCCTTGATCTATAAAAGGAGGGCCATGGCAACCATAGAAAGGATTCAGACCTTTGTACACTCATACACGCGTAGTTGCCCTCGCCCTGAGGCAACCCTGCCGGGCTAGAGCGATGCGTCACCACCGCGGTCCTCTCATCAATCCATCCAAAGCAGGAGTAGGGTTTTACGCCTCGCGTCAGCCCGAACCTGGGTAAAACTGCCTGTGTGATCTCTGTCGTGCTGTGCTATGTTCTCCGCTCTTTGTGCAATGTGCTCACCCCCTGCCGAACAACAAGGGGTTGATGGCCCCATAGGTGGTCGAGGTTCCCCATGACAATCATGGTGAAGTGTCATGTATTAGGCATCCACATAACACCACTAGAGGAAAGACAACATACATCTCATCAAAATATCAAACGAATACCAAATTCACATGATTACTTATAACAAGACTTCTCCCATGTCCTCAGGAACAAACGTAACTACTCACAAAGCATGTTCATGTTCACGATCAGAGGAGTAATAAACATCATTGAGGATCTGAACATATGATCTTCCACCAAATAAACCAACTAGCATCAACTACAAGGAGTAATCAACACTACTAGCAACCCACAGGTACCAATCTGAGGTTTTGGGACAAAGATTGAATACAAGAGATGAACTAGGGTTTGAGAGGAGATGGTGCCGGTGAAGATGTTGATGAAGATTGACCCTCCTTCGATGAGAGGATCGTTGGTGATGACGATGGCTTCGATTTCCCCCTCCGGGAGGGAAGTTTCCCCGGTAGAATAGCTCCGTCGGAGCCCTAGATTGCTTCTACCCAGGTTCCGCCTCGAGACAGCGACGCTCCATCCCGAAAGCTTCCTTATGATTTTTCTAGGTCAAAACCTTTCATATAGCAGAAGATGGGCACCAGATGATGGCCAGGGGGCCCATAAGCCCTGGGGGCGCGCCCTGGGGGGTAGGGCACGCCCCCTAGGTTTGTGGCCACCTGGTGGGTCCCCATCTGTTGTTTCTTCGCCCAATATTTTTTATATATTCCAAAACAATTCTCCATAAAGTTTCAGGACATTTGGAGTTGTGCAGAATAGGTATCTCAGATTTGCTCCTTTTCGGTCCAAAATTCCAGCTGCCGGCATTCGCCCTCTTCATGTAAATCTTGTAAAATAAGAGAGAAAAGGCATAAGTATTGTATCATAATGTGAAATAACAACCCATAATGCAATACATATCAACATAAAAGCATGATGCAAAATGGACGTATCACACAGCGGTGAGAGAATCAGCGCCAACTCGAGAAGAGGTACCTTGCCCCTGAAACACAACCACGTCAGGCACAGGCAGAGCACGGGGCATCTTGCTCGGTGGCACCTTCTGGACTGCAGCGCGCGATAGTCGGGGTTTTACCCCCTCTCTTGGCATCCTTCTCCAGCGGCTCTTCATTGTCGTCCTCGACGTGGATAATATCCGCGGGTGCTACATTCACTAGACGGTGTGAGTTCAGTCAAAAGTTCAGTCGAATGGCAAAACTGGATCAAAATCCACTCATCCGTACCTTTCTGGGAGGTAGCCATATCCGCCATATCTGCATCAGCACGATCCCTGTCAATCTGCATTGGTGATGTTGTTGAAGTAGAGGCCCTGATATGCCGTTTCACTCGGTCAGCAAAGATTGAGAATTCACAGTGGTGGAAGAAGAGAAGTACGACACTTACGTCGAGGTGACAGGCACTGCGACCTTGATCTTGGGCAGGGCCTTCCAAGGTTTGGGCGAAGCGATCTTGAGCTGCTTCGCAATCTTCTCAGTCGGCTCGGGCGTCACAGTCCGGGTACGCTTCGAAGCCCTGACACTCGACGTTGCAGCCTTGCTCTGGCAAGCACTCGGGTCCTGCATCTATTTGGAGCGACGCTCAGTATGTGCTCCTACAGACAGCAAAGACTCGACCTCGTCGCTCCCGTCCGAGTCGTAGCTGTCGTCTTCACTATCCTTGGCCAAGCTATCCTCGACACTCCCGCAGTCACTCTCCATGTTCTCAGCGAGTTGTCCCCCACTCGGCACGGGCAAAAACATCTTCGGCAACTCCTGCCAAGAGCAAAGATCAAAGCCAGTCAGTTCGGTCAATTCAGTCGGACACGCAGCGCAAGATAAATCACTCGGAAATACACGGTATACCTCTGTAGGTGGGTGTGAGTCGTCGAAAGGCAGGATCCGACTCGATCCCCTTGCGGTATACCACCTACTAGTAGCGCTTGAAACTAGTACACGCTACTACTAATCAGAAGTAGCGCCTCTCTTTAACACGCGCTACTGACAAGACTCTGTGTATAAGGTTTTCCCTAGTAGTGTCGGATTGTTGCGGGCTCTGGTGATGCACTTGAGCCACTGCTGCACGGTGTTCTCGTCAACATCCTCGGGGTGCACGCGAGTGGGGTCGTTCGGCCCATAGCACCGCAACATGCGGTGAGCCCGCTCCTGCATAGGCTAGATCCATTGACTGAGGAAGACCTCCAACAGATCTAGTCCGATTACTCTACCTTGGATCATCCCGAATACAGCAGTCACTAAGATGCACACCTTAGTTTTTTCTTCCTTGTCCACTGTAAACAAATGAGGAGCGCCAACCCTCTCAGAAGTATAAGGGAGAAGACTAGTCAACAAACCGACACAGGGAATGTCGTTACAATAGAACCAGGTCGACTGCCAACCCCTAACAGACTCAGGGAAGGTCATGGCGGCGAACACACTCCTACCCCTCATCTGTATACCCAAACCGCCGCACAACTTGGTCGCATGAGTCCTCTCCCCATCTGGATCTGCCTTCTTAACCGACTGGGAGCAGCACGTAAAGATGTGCTTAAACAACCCCCAGTGCTGGTGGCAGCCTAGGAAGTTCTCGCACATGGAAATGAAAGCAGCAAGGTATGCTATGGCATTCGGGGGAAGATGATGGAGTTGAGCACCAAAGAAGTTCAGGAAACCTCAGAGGAAAGGGTGAGGTGGCATGGAGAAACCTCTCTCTGCGTGAGTGACGAGGAGGACGCGCTCTCCATGGCACGTCACAGGCTCGATCTCGCCCTCCTTCAGCAGCCTCCAGGACCCGTCAGGCAGCAACAACGAGCCCTCCGATGTCCTCTGCCATGGTCTTTGGCGGGAGCCAATCGCCTTGGATCCAGCCGCGCGGGGGCGCGACTCGGGAGCTCAAGGCCTTCTTCACCTTTGTTGCCTTCTTCACGCGCTCGAGCTTCGCCATCTTATCCTTCGCCATCCCGCAAAGGTCGCTGGTGTCGAGCGAAGTTGTGCGGAATGAAAGCGGAGGGGGCGGCGAGGGGACTAGAGGAAGTGGGGAAAAGGGAATCTGTCTCTTTCTCCGCCTCGGTCGCATCAGCCTTTTATACCACTGGATCCTCTGTCCTTAGAACCACAGCGTCGGCCCCCCGGCCCGCAGATCTCCCGCAAATCCCTTCGACGGAGATTATGCGATACATAGAGAAAAGTGGGGCGAGAATCGAGGAGCCACTACCCACTTTCCCCACTCACCACGTCGCAACCGTTTGCGCGCACGGACCTCTGATTTTGAATCCCGTGAAATCTGGGATACCGCAGACCAATTGATCCGCGCTAGAAATCCTTCCAAAACGCCCGGATCCGTCCCGACGTCTGATATGCCAACATCTCGTTTCACTCGGACATCATGTAGTCCAGAATCAATCGAGGCGGCTGGTGAAAGGTCAATTGATGAACAATCCTGAAGGGCTTGTGAGCACTCTCGTGCGCTCGGCTCGCTCGGCTCGCTCGGAGTTCACCTCGTTCCACTCCACTCGAACCTCGACCCGTTCGGGGGCTAAGCACAAGGACATGTAACGGGGATAGGGTCACAGGCCTGACCTACATACCCTACCCAAGGACACCATGCATTGCAAACTAGACCCCTGTGGCTGTGTTACCGATTGTAACTGTCGTAACTTGAGCACCACTCGGATTGCATCAACCACTCGGAGTCTAAACAATCCGCTCGACAAACTCATCTCACTTGGAGCACCTAAGTCCACTCGGACAAGACTAGGAGCCTCCCCAGGATCGCAACGGTCAGGACGTGCGTCCACCACCATCGAGGGAAATCAATACGGGCGTTACTAGTAACTGTAGCCCTTAAACTCTCTCTTTAACCCTTAGTTATGGAGGCATTCATCATGAGGTTGGCGTACTCTATATAAGCCACCCCCTGCCCCATAGCAAGGGTTCACAACCTTTGTAATCTATACACTCTAGTCAATCAAGCCCCAGGGCACTGAGACATAGGGCTGTTACCTCCTCCGAGAGGGGCCTGAACTCGTAAATCAGAGTGTACCAACTCCGCCGTAGCTAGACTCTACCCTCCAATCCGTACCCTCATACACTACTATCAGACTTACACCCACGACATTATTGACTCTAGTGCAAGTGAGAGACTATTGGAAATATGCCCTAGAGGCAATAATATTTGTACTATTATATTTCCATATACATAATTAAAGAGTTTATATTCTATGTTATAACTGCTATGATCCCGGAATATTCAATTCAGTGGAAAACTCATATGCAGGTGTGGAATGATAAACAATTTAGTAAAAGGTTCCTAGTCTTGCCTCTAGGACTAGCTCATGTGTTGTTGGTGATCACGTTTTCCAGATCTTAGGATATCGTTAAGTGTAATGATAGTCCTAAAACAACATTGGGATTATGACATTGGAAGATAGTCATATTAAATTGACCCAAACTTGTTTGTTGTCACTTGGATTAATATCTCATGTATTGAATTGTAATAACACGGAGTGTTAACATGTGATCTTGCCCCTTAGACCATGAGAGTATCATGGTCACCTCTTAACATATGATGGGCTTTGGGGTTGCTCAAACATCACCCGAAACACAGTGATCATAACGACAACTGACAGGTTCATCAAAAAGTTTGACAAGTGGTCAGATAGCTCAAGAGTGGGATTTACTCCTCCGGTGATGGAGATATATTCTTAGGACCAACTCGGTGTGACGACGTCAATCATCGTCTGGCCAGACACAAGTGACTTCGTCACGGGGATGCCAGAACATAATAATGAGAAAGAAGAACAAAACCGGTAACGAGGATTTCAGTACAGTGAGCATAGTAATGACTCGGAGGAGACCGATGCATCCCGGGTTTTATGAAGTATCGTGAAGCAAAGGGAACATCAAATAATAACCAAAGGTTCACTTGAATATCATTTGTGTAATCACAGGGACCGAAATGGACGCGCACAGTCCCGCTGTCAGTCATTAACGAACGGTTTTGTTCATGTCTGCGTGTTCTCGAACCTACGGGGTCACAAGCTTAAGGAAATCACGATCTATTGAGTATTAGTAGGATGGGAGTCATGAGAATATATTTGTGAAATTATTTCATGAATATTCAGAATAGTTCCGAGAGGACCCGGAAGCATTTCGGGGTAATCGGAAGGGTTTCAGTGAGTATCGGGTAATACGATAAATTATAAGGAAAACTTTGTTTTTGCCACTCTAGCTTTTGCCTTCTCTACTTATGCCACTCTATAATTTTACATATCACTTTTGCCACTCTTAGTTTTTGACAATACATCACAAATGCCATTTCGTGGCAAAAGCAATAACTTTTCATTTCACTTTTGTCACTCTTAGAGTTTGACATTGTATCACAATTTCCACTCTAAAATTATTGCTTTTGCCACGGAATGGCAATTGTGATGTATTGTCAAAAACTGAGAGTGGCAAAAGTGAAATGTCAAATTCTAGAGTGGCATAAACAAAGTGGTCAAAAGCTAGAGTGGCAAAAACAAAGTTTTCCCTAAATTATATATAGGTGGAAAAAGTTTCCAAGGATGTTAAAATATATATAATGGTATATAACTATTTAGAATATTCTATATTTAATTTAAATATCAACGGGCCTAAAAACGCTAAGAGGTCGAAGGCAATTTGGGCCACAAAGGCCAAGTGGGGGGAAGGAGGCGGAATTGGGAGAGGGGGAGGAGTCTGGCGCACCAAGGGGGAAACTCCCCCTTTTGGTGGGAGCCCTCCCTCTCCCCTCTATCCTATATAAACATGAGGATTTGTGCTCTTTTGGATATACAATTTTTGGAGGCTCCTCTAGTTCTTCTAGTTCTAGTCCTAGTTGGTCCTAGTTGACTAATTAGAGCTAGACTAATCCTCTTGTACTCATAATTATAAGCCCTGCGTGGTTCTAATCTCTCCCTCTAATTCTTCGATGACGATTAGCTCTGGATGGCGAAGTGCTACCGGATTGTGAAGGCTGCACGCTTGCAACCAAGTAGAGATGTTGCGCTTTCGGTATTCGGTTCGAGGGACTATTCGTGGGCGGTTCGTGGGATCGTTCGTCGACGGTTTGAAGGACTCCAAGTACGATCTACATCGACACGTTCTTCTTCTGCTGGAACTCGGTGACGGTAACGCTCATGAACCCAACCCGTTATGCATCTTCATATTGATCTTGGGTGATCGTAGGCGCGATTTTTTTGTTTCCTACTATGTGTTCCCAACAATGGGTTCAATGTGGCAGTGATTTCTATATTCTAGTGACAGAAAGGGACAAGACACGTCTTTGTATTGTTGCCACTAAGGATAAAACTATGGGGTTTAATCTTATTGCTACATTTCTTTCTGTCTACATTATGTCATCTTGCTTATTGCGTTCATTTATTTCTTGCAAACTTAATACTTTGAGATGCATGCTAGATAGAAGTCTCCGGCTGGAGTAATAGTAGTATATACAGTTGAATTAACGGTCTACTTATCACAGACGTAATGCCTATGTGAGATAATGCCATGAATGATCATAGTTATAAATTGCCCTATTATGTCAATTGCCCAACATTAATTTGTCTACCATGCCACTACCTATTTTTGAGAGAGATGCCACTAGTGAACCTATGGGCCCAGGTCCATTATCCATTAATACAAAGCTCTTATAAATTTGCTCTTTTACATTCTTTTTACATTTTAGCTCTTTGATATTATCACTATATATTTGCTTTTAGTCTTGTAACTAGCAAGACAATGGGATTGATAACCTCCTATCTAGGCTGGGTGCAAGCATTTGTATTGTGTTTGTGTACAAGTGTTGTGCACATTGTTAGCTTGGTGAGTCCTACTGATTCGATAAACCTTGATTCTTAACAGGGGAAATACTTTCTACTGTGCTACATCACCTTTCCCCTTCAGGGAATCCAACAACTTCTATGGGAGTAGCATCACAGTAAAATTTTTGGGACTGTCCGTGGCACATAGGGGTGATTCAATAGATTAAGATTAGAAAGACAAGTTTGAGGTGGTTTGCTATTGAGCACACCTACGGAATTTCATCTTACTTTCTTCGATAAAATATAGAAACTTTGGATCAATTCTTTATTGCACATGTTGAGGGATGATCATGATGTTTAACTATGTTAATCATGTTGAGAGTTGGCAATAGCGGAAGTATGAAAGCTATGCCTTGTTTCCACGCATTCAAACACTATTTTACTCATTTTTGTTACTTGTTACCTTGGTGTTTTTATTTATTCAGATTACAAAAACCTATTTCTACCATCAATAGCGCACATCTATCATCATCTCTTCGCCGAATTAATGCACCTATACAACTAACAACTTTGAGTGTTTTGGGGGCACAAGAGACCACTTGTATTTGATTGTAGGGTTGTTTGAGAGAGACCATCTTCACTGTGCACCTCTTGCGGATTCATAAACCTTATACCATGGAATTTTGCCACTGTACTACAACACTTTGTGTTTAGTGGCCCAACACAGTCTACAAGAATAAAAATTGTGTAATAGACATCACCCCGTGCGCCCTTCTGGGCCGGCCCATATGCGCAGCGGGACGCCTCCTGTTTTTACATTTCATTTTTTTGCCTTTTTGCTTTTCTATTATCTATTTTGTTTTTTTTGCTTCTTGTTTTTTCTTTTATGGTTTTTACTTATTTAAATAATTCAAGGTTTCCAAAAACTTCCAAATTTCAAAAATTGTGAATTTTGAAAAAAAAAATCAAGAAATCATAAAATATTCATGAATACAAAAAATGTTTATGATTTTGAAAAATGCCCGGGAAATCATAAAATGTTAATGATTTTGAAAAAATGCTCATGAATTTGAAAAATGTTTGGGATTTCATATAATGTTCATGAATTAAAAATACTCACAGAAATTCAAAAATGATTGCGAATTTCAAAAACTGTTTGCAAAATTTGGAAAATAATCATGGATTAAAAAAAATGTTCATCAAAACAATGAAAGTTTTCATGTATTTCAAAAATTATTGCTGAATTTCAAGAAAATGTTCGTCAATTCCAAAAAGTTTTCCTATTCAAAAAAATGTTCAATAGTTTCAAAAATTGTTCACAACATGCGCACGGGACTGACCCGCTTTTTTCTTGAGATGAGATTGACCCGCTTTCTAATAGAGACATGACATAGTGTAAGTCTATTAGGACTTTTTGTGGAGTACAGCCCATTAAAATTTTATTAGGCAACGAGGCCTATTGTTCTTTTGAGAGCACTAGCAACCGCCCGGCCCAATCTGCTACCTCCTGGTCGCCTATAAATTCATAAACCCTAACGTCTTCCTGCTCCCTTCTTCGCCGCCGCCACCCACGACCACCACCGGAGCCGGAGGAAGAGAGGAAGGGAGAAGCCAACAGGTAACGATGGTGTCCGGCTCAGGTGTGTCCGCGCGTCGCGTGGTGGTGGATGCGCGCCACCACATGCTGGGTCGCCTAGCGTCGATCGTGGCCAAGGAGCTTCTCAACGGGCAGCGCGTGGTGGTGGTCCGGTGCGAGGAGATGTGCATCTCCGGCGGGCTGGTCCGTCAGAAGATGAAGTACCTCCGCTTCCTCCGCAAGCGGATGAACACCAAGCCCTCGCACGGCCCCATCCACTTCCGCGCCCCCTCGCGCATTTTCTGGCGCACCGTGCGCGGCATGATCCCGCACAAGACGCCCGCGGCGAGGCCGCGCTCGCCAGGCTCAAGGCTTTCGAGGGCGTCCCGCCGCCTTACGATCGCACCAAGCGTATGGTCATCCCCGACGCGCTCAAGTACGCGGCTTGTCTTTCTTGCTTGCGCTCTAATGGCGGATTTAATTAGTTATGTGGTGATGATTTTTGTCTGACTTGTTGTTGGATAGGGTTCTGAGGCTGCAGCCGGGGCACAGGTTCTGTCTGCTCGGCGAGCTTTCCAAGGAGGTCGGATGGAACTACCATGAAACTATCAAGGTACGCTTTGTTACATCGATCGCTCTGGTTGTCACCTCTGAACAAAAATGATGATGATGTGATGTATACATATGATTCTTTGGCTCACAATGTTAGATGTAGTTGTCCTGTGGTTTTAGTTTGTAGATATCAACCAGATTTTTATTGAGAACTTTAGATGATAGCTTCTCACTGTGTGGCTAAGTCAAAATTAATTGCTGTCGAGCTGAAACACAGGTTAGGTTATGGGTCGCCATGAAATAAGGTTTTGGATAGTGATAGGGTGAAATGCTGAATTGTGTAAGCCTATTTTACTGATTTTAACAAAAGGCACTGTCAAGTTTCCTTTTGTGCTTGCTTCCATCAGTTCCCTTGTTAAGTGCATTGAGAACTTTTGTTGTGCCATTTGAATTTGTTGATTTTTTACATTGTAAGTGTGCAAATTTAGCATGACTGGGATGATGCAGAAACTCAGGACTGATGTCCATTGATTTTTCACAAAGATGATGCTTACAACCAGCTACTTCTGACTACTCATGCTATTTTTTGACAGCAAAAGCTATTTTAATTCATCTGTTCCCTCGTGTCTGATAATGGACATGTTTGTCTTTTAGCCTGATTCTGATTAATTTTGTCGATGATGATTTCTGATTGATAATGGCATTTGTTGCCACATTCCATTGTAAGATTCTCATGTAGTAACATTTGACTGTGGTTATCATCATGTTCTTTTGTTAGTTTCTCTTGTGTTTTAATGATATGCCTATGATGTGATTTTAATATTTGCTACTCTTGATGGGTGCTCCCCAGTTGACCCATAACCACCAAGATCGCTGCGGACAATTTATATTTATTTAAAATTTGTTGGCTAGTTCGTTTCAATTATTTGAACTCAGATATTAAATCATAAAACTGCGATTGGGACTTTGGTACCTGTTTCTCATTCAACATTTGGCTGTGGCTTTTAGCCTGCTCTTTTATTTGATTCTCCCGCACTTCAGTTATAAGCCTGTGATGTGAGATTAATATTTGCTACTCTTGATGGGTGTTCCCCAGTTGATGACCATAATCACCAAGATCTCTGAGGCCTCTTTAACTTCCAGGGATTCTTATTGTTATTTAAAATTTGTTTGCTAGTTCTTTTCAATTATTTGATTCTCATTTAACATTTGGCTGTGGCGTTTAGCTTGTTCTTTTGTTTGATTCTCCTGTGCTTGAGTTATAAGCCTATGATGTGAGATTAATACTCCCTCCGTCCCAAAATTCTTGTCTTAGATTTGTCTAAATACAGATGTATCAAGTCACATTTTAGTATTAGATACATCCGTATCTAGACAAATCGACAAGAATTTTGGGACGGAGGGAGTATTTGCTACTCTTGATGGGTGCTCCCAGTTGATGACCATAATCACCAAAATCTCTGAGGCCTCTTTTAAACAACCAGGGATTGATTTCTTATTATTGTTTATAAATTTGTTATAGTTTGCTTCAATTATGTAAGTTCTGATAGCAAATCATAAAACTGGGATTGGGTCTCTTAATACCTGTTCCTCATGTGACATTTGACTTGGCTTTTACCCTGTTCTTTTGTTTGATTCTCCTGTGCTTTAGTTATAAGCCTATGATGCGAGATTTATATTTGCTACTCTTGATGGGTGCTTCCCAGTTGATGATCATAACCACCAAGATCTCTGAGGCCTCCTATGACAGCCACGGCTTGTTTTCTTATTGTTGTTCTAATTTTGTTAGTTCATTGGAGAGAAAAAAATCAGATTGCACATATAGTAGTGATGTTAGAAAAATGGGCGTTTCTCTTCTTGCGCATTTCATAGTTGATAATGGCATGACCACCAAGATCTCCAACGCAATGTTAGGTTCTTGATTGGGGACTGTTTTTAATTCTTGATTTGAGCGCATGCCTTGAAAACGTATGCATACCTGCTGCAACTATGATGTTATTTGGAAAATGGCTCATCACCTCTTTTGTTTAAAACTGGCAGGAACTGGAGGAGAAGAGGAAGGAGAAGGCTAAGGTGTCGTACGACAGGAGGAAGCAACTGGCCAAGCTGCGCGTCAAGGCTGAGAAGGCTGCCGAGGAGAAGCTCGGTTCTCAGTTGGACATCCTGGCACCAATCAAATACTAGTGTGCCGCGTAGTCATGCATCGTCTGTTTTGCTGGATAATGGTGGTTATTATTGTTTACGTTAGTAGCCTGAGAGTGTCGTTGAGATTTGAAACCTCTGAGTATCTATACTATTCCAATCTTTGTAGCAAATGGATTGTTTGGTATTGTTGTTTTCGCCATGAGATTTCGAAGATGTTGCTGTTTTCTCTGTTTTTGTTGTCGCCAGGAACTTAGGACGCTTCTAGATCCAGCTCTCACACAAGTCAAGCGTGATGTAAATTGAAAAAGAGGCAAACTAAGATTATCCAACGGGAAGTAAACATGGCGAGGCTTGCGTCAAACACCAGAGAAATCCCCAGCGATACCCTTAGAGGAGTCCCGGCCAATAGCAACATTATTGTTCTTCACCCATGCCCGGTTCAGGTGTTCGCCAACATTGCCCAGCACGGCTGTTTAAGCAAAGGCGAGGTTTTCTCTGCCCATTTCACTGGTTACAGAGGGTCCAACACCTCATCATCATGCGATCCAACGGTTATCCAAATCGAGATAATCGTACACAGATCCCTGTCGCTGAACATTTGGGTCATCAGAATATCTTTATTTCCACGTTGGATTTGTAGTTTAAACCGATGGCGAGCTGCATTCCAGAAACTCTTCGCATGCGAGCAAGCATCAAGGGCATGCTTGGTAGGTTGCATCTTTTTTGGGGTCTTTTCATCTGTGACTCGGTTGGACCTGACTGAGTAAATGTATGCCAAAAACGCATGCTGTGCATCTTATTTGGTAGCCTGCATAACCAATTTTCCCCTGGTGTTTGGTGGCATGCGTTGGGCATAGCGTAACTTGTGATCACCCCGTCTCACTAATGGTGACCTTGTCCTCGATGCCGAACTAGGTGAAAGTCCATCCTCTTCTTAGACACCTACTACTAAAATTGCCTTTCAGCATCTCAAAGAAGCACTTGCTGCAGCTCCAATACTAGCTCTACCAGACTTCAAGAAACATTTTGTTGTAGAAACAAATACTAGCAACAAAGAGATTCGAGTTGTGCTTATGCACGAGGGTCACCCTCTCTCTTACCTCGGCAAAGCTCTGGCCCTAAGTGTCAGGCCCTATCCACACATGAAAAGGGGAAGTCATACTTACAGCATGCACCTTTCACCATTTCTACTAATCACAAAAGCTTGATACATTTGCAAGATCAGCAGTTAAGTAGCTCTATGCAACATAAGGCATTTCTCAAACTCTTGGGGCTCCAATATAACATTGTCTATAGAAAAGGTTTGGATAATGCTGCAGTCGATGCTCTGTTAAGGCCCCCTACACCTATGGAGTTGGATGCCATTTCCTTTTGCACACCCGAATGGCTATCTGTGGTAACTGAAGGCTATCAACAGTACCCTGTAGACAAACAGTTGTTGCAGAAATTGGCACTTGCAGGAATAAATGAGAAAGGCTACTCTCTCTTGTCAATGGGGTCATCAGGTACAAACAGAGAATTTGGCTGAATCATAACAATGAAGCACACCAGGCAATTATGCTCTCTTTACATACTAGTGGTATTGGTGCACATTCAGGTTTTCAAGCCACTTATCAGCACATTAAAGGGTTGTTTGCTTGGCTTGCAATGAAACAGGACATACAAGCCTATGTTCAGAACTGTACCGTATGCAAACAAGCCAAGTCTGAGCACATCAAGAAACCAGGGCTATTGAGTCCACTTCCCATACCCAAAGAGGACTAGAATCTGGTTAGTATGGATTTCATCGGAGGGTTGCCCAAGAGTAAAGACTTTGAAGAAATAGGTTCCCCCCCGCTTTATATTATAAAGAAAGAAAGAAGAAACAAATGGCAACAACGGCAGCTCGATAAAGCACGGATGACCCGCCACCGCTGCGCCCTCCGGATTCGTCCCACCATAGTCCAAGGGTCCTAACCGCCGTGTACCAAGCAGCACCTCCAAGAAGGAATGCGACGCCGACGACGCTGCTGCCCGGACGTGTCCTAGGGTTTCCTCCGGTACGCAGAGGGAAGTGGGAGATGGACACCACCGACACCATTCAGGAAGGAATGGCGGCACCCGCAAGCATCTGGGTGCCGGATGAACCGGCAGGGATTTCTCCCGCACCCCCAAACTCCACTGCCCAACCGATCCAGAGCCAACCATCAAACTTGCCGCCCACCAGCATGCGCCACCGCGATCTTGATGCCACCCACGCCGCCTCACTGAGATTACCACCACGAGGCCTAGGACGGAGAGAGGAGCGCCAGGAATTGGGAGCGGCAGCACCGGAGCCGCACGGGAGGGAACCACCTCCACCGCCATGTGCGGGAGGCCCGTGCCTCTAGCACCGTCGCGGTCGCCGTCCGGATGCGATAGTAGGGGCATACCAGGCCACCCGGGCCCAGCAGACCCAAATCGGGCCCGCAAAGCCCCAGCCGCCACACTGCAGCAGACCAGCGCCAAATCGCGTCGCCACGCCACCCTGACACCAACGGCAGCGCCACCGCCCAGCAGATCACCCGTGACTGCGACATGCCACCTCGCCGCCGCATCGGACTGCCGCTGCCTAGGTGCACCCAATGGCTCCGCTCTGCCCCGCGTTGGCGCGTCACCGAGAGGGGAAGGCTAGGGGCCGCCGAACGCCAGCGACGACGGCGGGAAGGGAGTAACGAGGGAGGGCTTGAGAGGGGAGGCGCCAGGGACGCGGCCGGTCGCCTGCGGGGGCAACGCGGTCGCGAGGGAGCGGGAGGGGGGGGGGGGGCAGGGCAACTTGACAACTAGACTCCAAATGTTGACAACTAGAGTAAAAACTTTGACACAGTCTTAGTTGTCATTTATAAGTTCGGTAAATATTGTCACCTTATACCACGGTCCCTTCCTTTTACGGCTCTCCAAGTAGCTCAGTTGTATGTGGACAACATCTATAAGTTGCATGGACTTCCGCAAGTCCTAACTGATAGAGATCCCATTTTCAGCAGCACTCCGTGGCAAGAGTTATGCAAGCTCACTGACACAAAGATGAACATGATATCCGCAAGTCATCCTCAAACAGATGGATCAATGCCTTGAGACATTCCTTCGGTGTTTTGTTTATTCCGCTCCAAAGAGAAGTACTGGTACAACACACACTATCATTCAGCTTTTGGAACAACACCCTTCTAAGTTCTCTATGGATATCAGCCTCGGCATTTGGGCATTTCTAACTTACAGAGTTCCTTGTCCACTGACATGTCTGGATGGTTAGCTGAACGCAACTTGATTCAAGGGCTGATTCGGGAACACCTGTTGCGCGCTTAGCAACGTATGAAATTCCATGAGGACAATAAGCGCTCAAACATGCAATTTCAGGTGGGTGACGGGGTATTTCTGAAGCTCCAACCGTTTGTTCAGCAGTCGGTGGTTCGTCGTTCCCGTCACAAGTTGGGATTCAAATATTTTGGACCCTACCAGATCACTGCTCGTGTGGGTGAGGTGGCTTATCGCTTGGCATTACCAACTTGAAGCAAGATTCATCGTATGGTACATCCTTACATGTTTCCTTACTCAAACTTGCAGACCCACCGGTTCCTGGTTCAGACATTTCAGATTCTTTGTTCCCCCTTGGTGACAAGGTATCCAAGCCGGCTCAAGTGTTGCTGTCCCTACTGATGCGGGTGGGAGGTAATACTCGCACACAGTGGAAGATAGCTTGGAGCGGATTGCCGCTATCCATGACTACGTGGGAATGGTCCAGTGCTACGGCTGCAGGAACAATGGTCCAGTGCTACGAGGGCGAGTTTTTTTTTGCCGTTGTTGTTTTTGAGAAACAACGGTGAGGGCGAGCTGTTCTTACGGCCTGGGCCTGGCCCATGGCGTGAGTCCTGGCTGAAGCAGCCCAGCCCATGTGGGCTTGTAACGGTCACCTACTTAAGCGAGTGTGCGAGGATAGGAATGATCATTGTAAACACTACTTTCCCCTAAGCTTCCTTCTCCCTGCCTACTTCCTCTTCCGACCCCTCGAAAAAAAGAACTTCTTCCTCTTCCCCACGCCACTTCCGTGAAGTTCGAGTCTCCACATCCCGGCGTGACGCAGGGAAATGCTACCGTCCTGTAGCACAAAGGGCTTCCCACAACTGTTGGTTTGTCGATGAAGCTTCCAATACCGTCCCTTCCTCCAAAGGGCTCTGGAAGTCGACGTCGATCGAGTTGCAAGTGGTGCTGCCCTTAGAATTGGCCCAGTCCAGTCCAGTCCCTGTCTATCTACATGATCATGGCCGCGTCTCTGCTTTCATCGGTCTCTGGCTGGGTCTCCAGTTCTCCACAATGAACACAAGCTGGACTACTCCTACGCGGTGAACGGTGAGCTGTTCGATCATATGCCTCCTCAGCATCGGGTATTCCCCCCAACCCAAGTCTACCTGCTGGTGCACCACTAACCCAAGGCTACGTGCTACTTTCACCTTCTGCAACTTTTTTTTGGGACTAAATCGTTCGTTTCGACCTGGACCCGACCAATTCATTTACCTTGTTCTTCATGTCCACAAGCGTCACTGCCTGTGCCTGAGAGAAGACCACCAGAGCCCAAACTTTTCAGCCCTGCAATAGACATAGAACCTTGGTTGCGGCGCACATTTAACGACCAACAAATTCGATCACAACGGTACCACCGATAACAAGACGGTGTTTGGCGGTGGGGGAGTAAACATTTTTAGACCTCTACACAAAGAAGTCTTATTATTATCCTGCTAACCATACTAAGGGTGTTCCTATAACACAGGGCATATGTCCATCTTGTCCTCGAATCGCTGCTGTGCAGAACAGACGACCGACCACTGCGCCACAAGCCCTGGTGAACTGCATACAAAGAAATGGCACATGTCAATAAGGACGGCATCAGTCTCTAATAAAGGTAACCATGACTATTTCTATCTGGATGCAACATTAGTGAAACTAGAGAGGCAATTATTTCAGATTTCCCCCCATAAATAGAGCGCACATGTTATGCTGAACCATCAAATGATTTTGACAGCCAGGCATGTTCAGCACCAAAGTGAGATTTCCCTGAATAACGCGGAAGATATGTATACCACATCGATGACCAATTATGTGCAGCTTCAAAAATACAACCAAAAAGAGGCCTTTTCTTTTCTAGGTGTGACTACCAAAGATGTTTCTTTTTCACCAGTGACATCAGTGACACTTTATTTTGGAAAAGTAATTCCTGCTTACCAAATGACGCACTAGTCAATCCATCAGCTTTTCTACCAGCCTTTTCTCTCTACCACATTACCAACAATCGACAGGGTACTATGTCAGTTTCTTGCACAGCCATCTGCTTTGAGAAACAAATTCTTGTGATAAACTTGCTTCTTTCTCCAGTCAACACATAGGGCAGCCTAAATTTTATTTGCAGAATTCGACAAGGGAAGGTCCTTATAAATATATTGCACAATACTCTAGAAGCCGAAAAGAAAAGAAGACCATAAAGATTATTCACACCTGTACGGGTGATTTTACTAATATAACACATTTATGAAAAATTAGAAGGAAAGATGCTCTACTTGTTAAAACTGACGCACTAACCATAGGACACTACATACTGGCACAGGAATCAACATTGTATGATGGCATAAGAAGGAAATCAGTACTGGAACTCTCCTTTGAGTATTATCACATCAACATAGGTATAAGCATCCAATCTATCCAAAGTAAACTAACTTAATGTCCATGGATAAGAAGTGGATAAAAACAGTCCATGTAATAAGTGCTTCTTACCTCCATTCTTGTTCTTCCCTAGTAAGAAGGCGGACGGAGTTCTCTTAGACGGCGAACAACATGCTTCATTTTGGGCCTAGAAGAAAGAGACTCCACAGTGCACAGGACCCCCAGGTTCATAATCTCAACCAGGTCATCATGTGGGGCCTTACTCCACAAGCCCTCAACGAAGAACTCGCAAACTCTACCGCTTTGGATTAGCTTATTAGCCCAGCTAATAATGTTGAAACCATTTCCATATGGAGTGAATGATGGATCCAGTACTTTCTTATCCGAGATCAGTTCAAGAAGCAGAACCCCATAGCTATAAACATCTGCTTTATCAGACACACGGCATGTCATTGCATACTCCGGCGCGACATAACCGAAAGTACCAGCAACACTTGTGGTTGTATGAGTTTGTGAGTTGCGAAGAAGTTTTGCTAATCCAAAATCAGAGAGATATGCATTGAAGTCATTGTCGAGCAATATGTTGCTTGGCTTAACATCTCGGTGCAGAATGCGGGGGGAGCACTCATCATGCATGAAAGCAAGAGCATGAGCAATATCCAGAGCAATTTTGTGGAGCACCCTCCAACCAATTTGCCTCTTAGTTCTCTCCTGTATGAACCTCTCCAAGTTTCCACCTGGCAAATAGTTGTATATCAGGAATGTCTCTTGGTCACTGATATGGTACCCCATGAGAGTCACAAGATTAGGATGGCGACGCCGCCCAAGGGTTTCAACTTCTGCTTGGAACTGCTTGGCACCGTGTTGCCTCCCAATAGAAAGCCTCTTTACTGCCACCAAAACCCCAGGTGCAACCTCAGCTTTATATGTCGCGCCAAAGCCGCCAAAGCCGATGCAGTTGCTTGCGTTAAAATTTCCAGTGGCCCGGACAATTGCCTCGTAAGTTAGGGGAGCTCCAATGTCAACACCGTCAAAAACCTTCACCTCCCTCTCCTTTCTAGTGCCAGTGCTAGTGCCAGTGCCAGTGCGTCTTGGTTGCCTCGGGGTCCGTCTTCTCCTTTTGAAAACGTATATGGTGGCCACAACTAAAAGGGCAACAATCACGACTAACACCAAAGCTATTGCAACAATCTCTATGGTCTTCAGACGACCAACATTGCCGCTGCCATCAGACGGTGTGCCTCGGTTTGCCTCGGTAAGTACCCAGGTGCTTTTGTATTGGGGGATGACTGTAAATACTTCAGCAGAGTGGGGTGGTGGACCTACCCCTGAACTATCAGCTGTCACTTGGGAAATCTCATCCATTTCAGGTGATGGCATAGGAGCGGAAACCTTCGCAGGGAGCAGATCACTGTCAAGGAGTAGAACGGTGTGATCTCTCAGTGCCACGAGATCAATGGGAACCACTCCTGACAGAGAATTTGAGGACAAATTTAGCACCCTGAGCGATCTCAGCTGACCCAGACCGGATGGTATCTCACCACTGAAATTGTTCCCAGCTAATGACAGAAACCTCAACTTCTTGAGCTCCTTGAGAATGGAGGAAGGCACTTGCCCATGGAGTAAATTTCTGCTGAGGTCCATCTTGACAAGGTAACTGCAATGCCGGAGCTCCGGCGGAACGCCACCGGCTAGTCTGTTCCCGGACAATTCCAAGACCCGCAACTCGGCAAGCCTCCCAATCTGCGGAGGGATGAAACCATCCAGAGAATTGGAAGACATCCGGAGTCGCCGGAGGTGCGAGCAGTCCCTGAGACCAGGAGGGATTCTCCCGGAGAGCTGGTTGCCAGAAAGGTCCAAACTCTGCAGCCCCTTGGGGAAGATGGCCGGAAGGGAGCCGCGGAGGGAGTTGCCCGCGAGGTTGAGGACCTCCAGGTTCCGCAGCCGCCATAACTCACCAGGTATCTCTCCGCGGAGCCCTCGGGAGGGTAGAGAAAGTACTTTGAGGTCGGTGAGGCAGGCCACCGCCGGTGACAACACCCCGGCGAGGCGCCGGCTGGGTTGGGAAGGGAGGAGATGGCGACGACCCGGGACCGCATGTCGCATCTCACCTCCTTCCAGGAGCAGTGTTGAACGCCTAAGTCCGGTGACCAGTAGCCAGGGACGTCGCCGCAGCCGGAGGAGAGTCCGTTCATGAGTTGGAGGAGCGCCGACTTGTCATGTTCTCGGACTAGCGAGGAGGAAGCGGCGGCGATATGGTGGAGGAGGAATAAGGTGGCAATGGTTGTGAAGCAGAGTGTTCTCTGGCGATGGAAGGCCATCTCCGACTAGTCGCCGGCGAGGCCCTGGCTCTGTGGGAGCAGAGGATGTGGAGTCGGTGTGAAAATGGAATGCGCCGAATAGTGAAGGCTTAGCATCATTAAAAAGACGAAGCGATGACGACTCGGGAGTGATAAGAGAAAACTGAAGGGGCTAGACTGCGAGAATCGGATGGCTTTACTTGATTCATTTTGTATTTCTATTCATAGCCTAGTACCTTTCTTGGCTATATTTTTGGAAGAATACATTTGTTTTACAAATTTAAGTGGTGGTGGCTTTACGGTTAGTTTTATGACTGTTTGTTTCATATTTGATTTTGAAATACCTAACCACATTCACCATGTGGTTTGTTTGGTAACTATACTGTGCTAGATTTCTACACTGCATTTTCTTAGCGGTGGTGCACCTTTTGGCGGCAACATATAGATACATTAGGCCCAGCCATAAAGGCGAACCGCTTTGGGTGCTGATATCGATACATATTCCTAATGGCCCATCTATTTGGCGCCTATATTGTTGGGCCGAAAGTTTGGGTTTCGACAACTGAAAGCAGCGCCGACCCATCACATTCACTACTTTCGTGGCTGAAGGCGTCTCCGCAACCTCATTGTTCACCCCCCCTCCTACTCGGCTCTTCTCATGTGGGCTCAAATAACTAAACCATTTTTAAAGTACATGGTAATCAACTACTCAATAATCAAATCTACTCCACAAAAATAAAAGATCATGAAAACCACTCCTTCAACGCTAGATTATGTTTTGTTTAATAAGATTATGTAAGTTTTATCATGTCAAATGTGTTCACCAGAAAGAATGTGTATCCTTATTTAGTTGCCGATGTGTGGCCACCCCATTGGCTCCATGCTAGATTTTGCCGAGCAGCCAACCATATTAAGGTACTGTCTCCAACATGGAAGGACCATGCACATCCCCACAACAATATACAATCAAGTAAGGAAAAAGTGGAGTGAAAAACGGCGTGGCAAGGTGCGCATTAGGTTCTAACATAGAAAGATGAGGCATATGTATATGATGGAACGACAGTCGCTTCGCTTGAAGATCCAAAAGCAATACAGATTGGCGATAGCAAACTCTTGCCTTAGTTAGCGAGTGTGCATTAACATGGTAGTGTGGTTGTATTAGTGTAAAGTTGTTCTTTCTTCGATGCATTTTTCCTTACTTTTTCAGTCCCAACTTCATATGTTATGTACTCCCTCCGTCCCACGATATAAGATCGTTTTCCAAGCTAACATAGCTTGAGAAAATGCTCTTATATTGTAGGACAGAGGGAGTAAAAAGGAAGGTAATAAGAAATAGGCATCTGGTGTTTTAAACTTTTGAATGCACCTTTTGGGAAGTAAATATAAGAAGCAGGAGTGCAAATTAAAATCCACTTAATAGTCAAATTAAAATCCACTCCTTGAAGTTTCCAAATATTATTTTTTAGGCATCCAAATATTGTTAATCAACTCAGACTACCCATTACTTGTTACTAATAATTAGGCCTCTACAATAGACAAAAAAGAATCAAACAGAAGAGTCCACTCATTTATGAAAAAGATATGCAGCAAGAGTGCAAGACTTCTAGTTAGTTAGGCCATTGGAACCATGTGAATCAGGACATTAAGCTCTGCTCATGGTCATGAATCGGTGGAACCAGAAGGAAGCAACGGAACTCGGATTGGCATGACAACGCATGCCGCGCATAGGTCGTGTGGCCCCACATGACAGGCAAATATGTCACACGATTGTACTTCCCATTTATGTACTTTCTCAACCAGTAGTTATCCATTTTTGTTATTCCCTTTTTGATACTACATTTCCAAATATAATTATATGGATGCCTATTTTATCAACTACAAACAACTGAGAAGAAAAATACTACTACTACGATAATTTGTATGGTCCGACGATATAAGTTATGATATGTCTGATCACTTCTCTCTATGTTTTTTTTGAAAAATTCGCTCCACGTTGTTTCCTTGACCAGTATCTAGAATCAACAACTTTTCTTGGTGTCTGCTTGTCCATCCATTCATAACTCTCATCTTTTCCTTAAAAAAACTCTCCTAGTATAGTTCCAAACGAAAGGTGAAAAGGAAGTTTCTAGGAAAGGGTCAGTAGCTTTCCAGTGTGGACCATAATATCTTCTCTTCTGTGTGTTGGACGTTTTCATGTTGGGGCCTGCGTGACATGTGAGCGCAGCCCCAAGTGTATATCTTCTATGCATGCCACCACAAAAGAACAAGAGGCCAGCCAAGCGCCCATAAAAAGACAAAATAGGCAAGTGGGTCTTTTCCTTTCTTTTGAGAGTGAGGAATCCAGGCGAGAGTCCGTACAGCGTTTGACAGGTGGGTCCTCAGGTGTCGGCGTACCTTCCATTTGGCGTGTGCCGGATGACACGTGCCGTCAGGCAGGGCCAGCCTTCCAACCGAGAGAGGTAGCCACTGCTCTGGTCCAAGTCCATGACGTCGTGTCCACCACAAGACCCTTGTCTATCTTCACACGCATGTCACTTGAAGATGCTGACAATGGTAATTGGTTCTAGTCGTGATGATGCAGTCATTGGTCTTTCTAGTTGAATGGAGAAATAGAAGTTATAAGATAAGGGTAACTCCAACACAGATGTGTTCATGCACAGCCGGTGGAGTGTCAGACATTCAATCATGGGTATCAAATGTTTGGTTCAGTTTAGGCATTTATTAAATTTTGATATATTTACCATCAAACAGTCAAAAGTTTAAAGTACAAACTAATTTTAACCTAAACTAAGCGAGGTACCGGACGGTGACCACGTAGGCATGGTCATCTTGGCCACCAGGACCTCTCTCGCCGTTCGCGTCGTCGCTTGAGCGTCGTCCGTGCCACCGTTGTTGTTGTCCTCGGAGTTGTTATCTCCGTCCTTCCAATGGCACAAGACCCGCCAGGCGTCACAACATCACTACACAGCCGCCACAACGCGCTCATCGTTCAACTGCCTCCGCTTGGCGTAGACGCTCGGTTGCCTTCGACTGGCATCGATGACTGATCGTGAACTCCTCCTTGTGCCGCCTACCCTTCCCTTGGAGCGAGGAGAAGCAGTCAGACTTGTCCAACCCCACTTGGTGAGCTGGTTGCCAAGCCGGCGTCGATGGCATGCGGCGGTCTGCTTGGTGGTTCTGGACTGATCCAGGGCCCATGCCTCTACAAGCGCGGGGTCCACGAGTACCCCGGTCGACGCGACGTTTGACTTCGCGAATGTCACCCAACACGCCGCATTGCATCGCTCCCGCCGCTCTGCCTCGGCAAGGCATTTGTTGTCCCCGAGGACGCCAGGTAGGAGGGATCCTCCTTCACGGTGACCGAGAGCCACTAGTTGTCCGACTGCCGATGCGACAAGGATAGTGGTGCCTGCTCCTTGTTGGGGCGTTCGATCTAGACGTCAGGCTGCATGGCGCAGATGTCGGCTCCTCCTTCATGTTGTGTCCGATTTGGACGCCGCTGTGGAGCACAGGAGACAGTGACGCCGGGCCACAGTCGATGATTTGCCTCGCTAACACCAGCTCCATATGCCCCATGAGCTTCTCGTCCATCGCGGTGGCCCAACGAGGAAGGGTAGTTGCTACTTCTCATTGTACAAGGAGACCGACTCCGGCTTGATGAGTGATGGAGCCATGCACGCGGAGGCCCCCAGAGATCATTGGCACCGGCGGCGCGATACGGAGCTCCCCCCGGATTTGGAGGAGCACGCTGGGAACCACTTGGACACGTCGGACTTGCCCATTACGCCGGCTGATAGTGGAGGTGGGCAGATTTGGGACACGAGAGTTGGTAATGTGGTGTTTTAGGGCCTGGCATCTATGGTCGATCAACTTAATAGACACGGAAGCGGACCGGCGTTGCTTCAATGCGGGCAGTGGCCAGAGTAGGCTTCTCTATCGCCGTGCCATGTGAATGCCACATTGGTCAGCCAATATCGATGCGGGCACGCTACCGCCCATCCGGTCGCGTCCCATCTGACTGGCATGAATGTAGGGTGGGGAGTTCTAGAGCGGAGGGAGAGAGAAGACTTTTGGATGGTGCCACGTTGTTGGAGTACGACCACAACACACGTCCAGACTCCCCCAAATCTCCACTCAGTTTGGTTCCGATGGAGGGATTTTGGATGTTGGATCGGTCAGGACAAATTTGGTTACTGACGTTGGATGGCTAAGAATGCCCGCACCATTCAATTAAGACATTTGCACGTGATTTGAGATCCCCCTAAGCTTCTATACCACGTATAATTTGTTTCCCCTCCTTCTTTGAGATTTTTTTCGCTTCCCACGTGAATTTTGTAATGGAGATGCAATGTAATTCAGGGGACATTTTCGGATACAATTTGTGTGTGGCTATTAATTTTTTGCGGTTTTCCATATCGACCGTGAGAGATGTGGAGTGGTGGTGAGCACACGCCTATCATAACTCCCAACACGTCATCAGCTACTCCTACCCCAATATCCCATTGCTTTCCATTTCGTATAAAACGCAAACGCCCCTAGAAGCTCTCCTCGACCCATCATTCCTTTGTTCCGGTGCCGCTGCCTGAAGTGTTCTCGCCGCATCCCCCTCTTGCAACCTACCTATCCTCCACCTCCAATTGACCCAGGAGCCTGCAACCATGAACCCTAGGCCTATTTCACGTGCACTACATAGACCTCGCTGGTGGCATAGACGTTGCAACGGTGGCGAGACCTCACATCTATGACACCGTCTTCTTCCTCCAACATGATGGCCAATGGAAGAACTACATAGTGGACATAGAACGAGATTTTGCCCCTCCTCCCTCTATCTCGGGTCAAAGGAGGTTGAGGCGTTTCACTGGCGTTGTCAAGCCATCGTTCCTGCTCCTCCCTCTTTTTCCCTAGCCGCCCCTCCTCCTCCTCCCTCCCAACCCTAGCCGCCTCTCCTTCCCCTCCCTCCTCCTCCCTAGCCGCCCCTCCTCCTCTTTCCTTCCTCGCCGCCGTTTGAGGCAGCCGCCGGGCAAGCCCGGGGCGCCAAGGATGGTGGCGGCGGGGCCTCGGTTGCCCTGACTCTGCGTGGGGAATCACAGATCTGGAGCGGCGGCTCCATTGGCAAGGCACGACCGGCTAGCAGCCGTGCGGGCGGTGGATCTGGCATCCCGGCCGCGCGGGCGACGGGATCCGGTGGTCGTTGACGGCCGCCGACGGTTTCTCCGGTGGCCGGTGCGCGCGATCTGGCGCCTCCCCTCCTCCCCTGTTCGGCGTGCGGGCCAGCCTCGTCGGGCCCGCTTCCTTGGGTCACCAGTTCTATACAGGAGGCGCTGGTGGTGGCGGGGATCTAGTTCGGGCGAAATCCCTGGTCGGCCATGGCCGGCCGCGTCGATGGCGATGCCTGAGGGCGTCGTTCCCCTCCTTGGAGGCGTCGGTATGGACTGATCCCCTCACTTCCCTTCCCCTAGGTCTACGGGTGAAAGCCCTAACTTTGTTGGGTGGCGACGGTGCTCACGGTGTCGTTCCCTTCTTGAAGGCGCCGCTTTGGGAACCTTGGGGCTGGGTGGCGCTTGTGGGTGGTGGGCGACGGCAGTGGTGCGGCCCTATCCTAGCATGGATCTGTGTCCATTGCTTCGAGATGGACTCGCATAGGTGGAGGTCTTCGTCTGGCGTCATGGTGGCGTTGATGGCGGAGGCACCTGCCAAGGTTGGCACCTCAATCGGCTCTGAAGATGGACCAGTGGAAGATGGCGGCGACGACGCATGTCAGTGTGTCGGACCGGTTTGTGCCCCGGACCCGGTATGTGGCTCGGTCGGGGCCTCCGACTTTTGATGTTAGGCTTAGGTGAGAGATCTGGGTATTTGGCCCAGCTTGCACTCCTTCATCATATGGATTTGAGTAGCGGCAGATGCTGACAAGATGGTGGATTTTGGCATATTGTTGTATTATTTTGTAAGGTCTTCGAGAATAATCAATAAAATGGCCGCATGCATCTTCGAGATGCAGAGGCCGAGGGTCATTCTCCTTTTCTAAAAAAATCTATCTGGCTCCTGCCGCGATGCCACTAATCGGTACGGTTATGTCAGTTCCGTCAATCTTCTCCGTCGTCCGATGCTCTATGGCCACTGCTGCCTCCTTGTGTCCGATGGGCAGGACTGCACTGGAGTGCATGACAACTGATCTGGTCATCCTCTATTTACATGTTGTATTTTTGTACGTGCACTTGTCACAATTATAGCGTGTGTGCCTCTCTACTGAACTACCTCCCTAGTCACTAGGATCACGATCCTCTCTCATGGTTCATTCCCTACGTGCCTATGCTTACGAGGGTAGTTGGGAATCCCTCTATTTGTATCCTCTACATTGTATTCAGTCAATATAGCGGCATAGTGAGTAATTATCCATCTTAGCTTGGTATCAGACGCTATGGCCTTCAAGGACATCTTCGCCATGCTTCCTTTTACGATTGCAAATCTGTCCTTTCTCTCATGCTTTTTCTCGATGACCTTTCCTTCTCTCATGTTCTCCACCACTCTGGGTCCCTCCTTCGCCACCCTAGTCATGCTCCATACCTCTGCTACCCCTCCTACTGGCCCCTCTCCCCACAATAGCTACACGATCATATATCCAAGTACATAAAGTTCAAGCTGGATCATGCTGGAAATAACTATGTAAAGTGGGGCATCTTCTTTCATATTTTTCTCCTCCACTACCGCATTGAGGATCACGTCGAACGCCCACCCCTTGCTCATCCCTACGCTGCCTGGCTTGATGTTGATCAAAGCCACGCTCTTTGGATCTTGTTCACACTCACCCATCTTCTTCTGCACCTCACCATGGGTGACGATGTCAATGCGTGTATGACGTGGCAGCGGATCAAGGACTACCTCTTCGTCAATTGATATGTCTTCAACGTATCTATAATTTTTTATTGTTTCATTGCTATTATATTATCAATCTTGGATGTTTTATATACATTTACAAGCAACTTTATATCATTTTTTTGAGTAACCTATTAATTTAGTGCACAGTGCCAGTTGCTGTTTTTGCTTGTTTTTGACTTTGCAGAATATCAGTACCTAACGAATTCCAAATGCCATCAAACATTTTGGAGATTTTTTCCTGGTAATAAGAGACCTTCACTACTAGGGAAAACCTTACCAGTAGCGTTGGTTTTTGAGCTACCAAGATGGCTGGCGCCAGCTACTCAACGGGCGCTACAGCTATTTTGTAGCAGTAGCGCGTGTTTAGGCCAGTGCTACTGGTATGTTCAGATACTAGTAGCGCGCCACTGGAAAGCGCTACTGGTAAATGAGCGCTGTTGGTAATATTTTGGCCCGCGCCACTGCTAAAATTTATGTTTTTTTCGCATTTTGCCGCTGTACATGTTTAAACAGATATATCTTTTATACAATAACAACTCATCATGAACTAGTCTGTTTAAATAGCATATTCATTACCACTAGTCATCACCACCAAACAATGTTCGTCTATGAGACATCATATAACAAGTTGGTCACTAGTCATAATCACAACTCCTCCTCGTCATCATCAACTCTAACACATTGTAGCACATAATAACACATTCTACCTAGGACCTACTCCTCTCATAGGACCTACTCGACCCTCTCTTAGGTAAAATATCATAAAACAAGATAGGCGTTGACTCTCCATTAAGGAAAATGGACTCTTCATAATAAAGAACGGAGATCATCCTGTCTCCAAGTCTTGGCCTACGCACAATGTTGCTTCCAAGTAGCTCTCTACGATGGTCGAAACATTTTTTCAAATCATTTATTATCATGGCTTCCTCGCTTTTAGAAATCCGGTATGGACAGGAGTGATGTGGATACTGCGGCTGACCTGGCCGTGGTGGCCGTAAGCTTATAACATCAACGCGACCTCTCGGCAACATCAGATGAGGCACACAATCCATCGGGATTTTCTGTTAAAAAACATAGTAATAACTTTGTAGTTAGCAATGTAGTTTAGTTTTAGAAGAATTTATGCAAAAGATTCACGGATGTCGTAATAGTAGAAAATCTTACCATGCTATCTCCATTGATGTTACCATAGTTCAACACGTGCACTAGTGGCACATATTGACCATAATGTGGAGGAGTTTGATAATAGCTATTGTAATTCTTAAGATCAGTAAAAAATGCGATAAGACCATCTTTCTCCTTATAAGTTAATTGTGCTTCATCATTGTAGTAGACAGAACCTACTACTACAATGATGAAAGCAGGGCAGGAAGAGCAACATGGACGGTGTGCCGTCTATCAAAGATTAGTCGGTACTGTAGGAACTGTTCTTCCTCATAAGAAACTGGTAGTGTACCATAGCCTCATAATCTAGAAAAGCAGGTGGCAACTCAATATCATACCCCCTTATGGGTACACCCAAATAATTAGCTAAACGAGTTGCATAAATTCCACGAAATAAATCTCCATCTTTAGCATTATGGTGTAACCTCCTAGCAATAATGGCCCCTAAATTATATCGCTTATCACCCAACACTGCACACTTGAGGACACTAAGATCCGATGCACAAAGGTGGCTATGATCATGTTTACCATTAATGCATCTGCCTATGAAGAGAGCAAAATAATGTATGGCCGGAAAATGAATGCTCCCCATGGAGGCTTGTGTGATATTTCTAGTTTCTCCAACGGTGATCCTAGCAAGGAAATCATTATGTTCAGATTTATGAGGCTCACTAAGAAGGCCCCACTGTGGGATTTTGCATGCATCACAAAAGTCTTATAGGTCCATGGTATAAGATTCATCATAAAGATCAAACAAGACAGTATGAGTATTACACTTAGATGAAAACTCAAATCTCCTTACAAATGAATTAGTGAGATAATAATATTGTAGGCACTTGTCTGACAAGAAATCCTAAAGGGCGACATTTTGTACGTACGCATAGAATTCATCCTTGAAACCTGCACAAACCATAAATTCATCCGATGGCTGTTCACATGGCTTCACTTGAGCTTCCCTTGGTGGTTCAAGGTCCGGTTCGAGTATCGCGTGCCTCGGTGCTTGCTTCCTCGATGAACCCCCTTGATACATTTTCCTGGACATTTTTCTTCCTAAGAAAAATTTCTGAATTTTTAGTGACTCGAAATAAAAGTGAACCAACACTACTGCAGGATGGTCCAAACGCGACACTACGATCAGAGACCCTTCGACGAAACTGTGTGCGATGCCATAATCGCAAACGGTGGTGTAAAAAACCTGTCAAAAAAGGTGCAAAACATTTGCGATGATAGATGCATCAAACACGGTTCAGAATTTAGTTGAGTGTGCGATGCAGGGCATACGGTTCAGCTCAATTAACTGTTTGGGATGAGGAGGCACAAAAGAAACAGGCAGCCAGATGAAGGCGTGTGCGATATACAACATACGGTTCACTGGGATGAACTGTGTGTGATTAGGCAACACAATGGAAACGGTTCAAGTGAACAAGATATGTGTGATACGCGACAAACAGGTCCGTAATCTGAAATGTGTGCGAAGACCAATAATAACACAGACGATTGCTGCTAATAAGCTGTGTGAATTGCTCTGTCTACAGTAGAATAACATGTATATATATAATATATATGTATAACTGAAATAAACATCCAATTATATAAGTGACTATACAGATCATTCGCACACACCTCAATAAACAATTGCATGCATTCTAAAGTAGGAGAAACGATCGTCTAGTCATCTACTTCTTGTGACGCTCCCGCCACTACTATGTGGCTCGATCCCTCGTCTGGGTCAGGAAGAAGACAGTTCCTCATGTCAACGATCCACCTGTACATCTCGTAGCTTGTGTACGCGTCCATGGCCGCGTACTTGACATGTTGTTCATCCAGTCTCTTATGCCACACACTGTGCCAGGCGTTCTTGTCCTTATTGCTCTCTTGCTTCATCTTCACATAGTAGGGGTCGATGATGGCTGAGGCGAGGTCAACCAGGGAGTTCAGTTTGCTTTTGTCGCTGCCCCAAACCTTGTAGTGGTGCTGGATGTTGACAAGATTCGGGCATTTCAAGTCTAAAACCTTGAGCGCTTTTACATTGTTGGTGGTGTCCACTGTAGCAAAACTGTAGTCGGAGCTCTTGATAAACCTGGAGAAACGCTCGCAAGGCCTTGTGGCAAGGTGGAAGTGGTAGACGAGGACGTCATGTCGCACGCACAATTGGGCGACGGAAACCTTCTAATCGTGCCCGGCACGACCGATGGTGTACTCGAGGTCGAAGCCGACCACTCGGTACTTGTCCTTGGCAAGGAACTGCTCCATAGTTTGGATGGAGCTCTCCACCGAGATCGGATCGTTCGTGTACACCACCGAGAGGGCCTTCCCCCTCACGTGGGTGTCCACTACGTGATGCGTGGTGAACTGCCCGCCGTTGTCGTCGTCGGTCGCTGGGAGCGCCATTGGAGCCACGGGGAGCTCCATTGGAACCGTTGGATGTCCTCTCTCTATGTGTCCTCGTGGGTGTGCTTATTGTGACGTGTGAGACGAGAGATGAAGGCAAATGGCCGCAGGAATAAAAGGGGCCGGGCGTGGATTCTCGGCGCGTCCATGGCAGTTTTTGCAGCGGTAATCAGATCATCGCTGCGCCCACAAGAACCGCTTGCACACGAACGCGGCGTGATCGCAGCGCCGCCCAAAATATCGGGCAAAGTGCACATGGAGGAACGAGCAGCGAGCACCCGTAGGGACGCGAGCAGAAGCGCGCGCAAGCGGACGCGAGCGGCCGCTGAACCGCAAGCAACCACACGCATGGAGCAGTTGAACACGCAGCAAATGGTCACCTACAAGCCGGCCGACAGTTGCCTCGCTGCATAGAGAGCGGCCGTGTGGTACCACCTCCGTCTAGTCTATAGTCTCCTTTATATTCCGTGCCATACTTTTCCCTTAAATTTAACCAACAAAATGTTAATGCATGTTTTAAAAAGTATATAATTGGAAACTATGTTCAAATACAAATCCAACTATATAATCTTTGGCGACATGCATTCGTATTTTATTAGTTAAATCATACTTATAAACTAGGACGGTGGTATAGTAGGTAATTAAATCGCAAACATTTTTTTATTAACCGTATGTGTACGTGGCCTTTCGTCTTCCTCTCGCACGTCTTGTCACCCCGCTGCCGCAGACGGCTTACAGCGCAAGCTTGCGCAGCGCGTGGGGGCGTTCTTTTTGCCAAACGGTGGCGCCAATGAATCGTCGGTGACCCCGTTCCCGCGCAACCTCATAGGTTCCCGCGCTAGCTTCCCGCCCGACTCGGTGAAATCCCCCCAAATCCCAATGCTTACTGGCCTGCTATAAAAACCCTCACGGCCGGCGAGTCCCGTGTCGCATTTTCCCCTCCATCCCTGTAGCTTATCTCGTCTGCTTCTCCCGCCAATGGCACCGGTCCGTCGTCGTCGCTCAGCCACTCCGCCGTCATCAGAGGATAGCTCCAGCTGGGAGGCTACACCACGGCGGCGGCGCAGTCCCCGGCATAGTGCAGTGCGCGTAGCGTCCATGTTGGGTGCGCGCGGAACACCCACCACACGCTCCACCGCCGGTGCCCGTCAGCAGCTGTTGCCGGCCGCCATTGCCGCCACACCACCGTCAAAAGCCAGGGCCATCGCCCGCTCCGCCGCCGCGGCCCGAAGGCGGGAGATGGCTGTCGTGGCTGCCACCCCACTGCCGGCCACTGTGGCCATCACCCGCTCCGCCACCGCGGCCTGAAGGTGGGAGGTGGTGGTCGTGGCCGCCACCCCGTCGTCGGCCGCCAGCCCACCGTCGACCGCCGGGGTCATCACCCGCTACGCCACCGCCGCCCGAAGGCGGGAGGTGGAGGTGGATGCCCGCACGTGCGACATCAACCTCGCGCTACACCGAGTTCCTACGGGAGGAGGAGGAGCGCCTCGTCGAGCATGCAAATAGCCTTACCACCGCAGTGGCCGCCACACACGCTGCCTCAGAGGCGAGGAATCAGGAGATCTACGAGGAGAACCACCGCTTCGAGAGGGGTCGTCTGGAGTGGCAGAGGGCGTTCGAGGCGAGCGTCGCTGAAGCTGCATTACCGGCAGGCACCGCATTGTGGTTGCCCAGCTCATCGGTAGGCTCCTCCTCCTCTGCCTCTTACTGAGCACGCTCGACAGAGGAGAGGCAGCCGAAAGTAGTACAAAGCCCCTCCGCAGTAGTAGTAGTAGTAGTAGTTGAAGGAAATATGCCCTAGAGGCAATAATAAAGTTATTATTTATTTCCTTATATCATGATAAATGTTTATTGTTCATGCTAGAATTGTATTAACCGGAAACATAATACATGTGTGAATACATAGACAAACAGTATGTCACTAGTATGCCTCTACTTGACTAGCTTGTTAATCAAAGATGGTTATGTTTCCTAACCATGAACAAGGAGTTGTTATTTGATTAACAAGATCACATCATTAGTAGAATGATCTGATTGACATGACCCATTCCGTTAGCTTAACACTCTGATCGCTTAGTATGTTAATGCTTTCTTCATGACCCATACATGTTCCTCGTAACTATGAGATTATGCAACTCCCGTTAATGGAGGAACACTTTGGTGCTACCAAACGTCACAACGTGAATCGGGTGATTATAAAGGAGTACTACAGGTGTCTCCAAAGGTACTTGTTGGGTTGGCGTATTTCGAGATTAGGTTTTGTCACTCCGATTGCTCGGAGAGGTATCTCGTGCCTTCTCGGTAATGCACATCACTTAAGCCTTGCAAGCATTACAACTAATGAGTTAGTTGTGAGATGATGTATTACGGAACGAGTAAAGAGACTTACTGCAACGAGATGGAACTAGGTATTGGATACCGACGATCGAATCTCGGGTAAGTAACATACCGATGACAAAGGGAACAACGTATGTCGTTATGCGGTTTGACCGATAAAGATCTTCGTAGAATATGTAGGAACCAATATGGGCATCCAGGTTCCGCTATTGGTTATTGACCGAGAATGGTTCTAGGTCATGTCTACATAGTTCTCGAACCCGTAGGGTCCGCACGCTTAACGTTTCGATGACAGTTCATAATGAGTTTATAAGTATTGATGCACCGAAGGTTGTTCGGAGTCCCGGATGTGATCAAGGACATGACGAGGAGTCTCAAATGGTCGAGACATAAAGATTGATATATTGGAAGCCTATGTTTGGACTTGAATGGTTCCGAGTGAAAACAGGATATTACCGGAACACCGGGGTTACGGAACCCCCGGGGTATATGGGCCCTCATGGGCCTTGAGGGAGAAGGAGAAGGGCCGCCAGGTGGGCTGCGCGCCCCCCTCCCCCTTCCAGTCCAAATAGGACAAGGAGAGGGGCGGCGCCTTCCCCTTTCCCTCCCCAATCCTACTCCAACTAGGAGAGGGAGGGAGTCCTACTCCCGGTGGGAGTAGGACTCCTCCTTGCGCGCCTCCTATAGGGCCGCCACCTCCCCTTGGCTCCTTTATATACGGGGCAGGGGCACCCCAAGACACACAAGTTGATCTACGGATCTTTCCTTAGCCGTGCGGTGCCCCTTCCACCATATTCCACTTCGTCATATCATCGTAGAGCTTAGGCGAAGCCCTGCGCGGAGAAGTCATATCGTCGCGAGCTTAGGCGAAGCCCCGCGTCGGTGGAGCATCAACATCGCCACCACGCCGTCAGGTCGACGGAACTCATCCCGACACTTTGCTGGATCGGAGTTCGGGATCGTCATCGAGCTGAACGTGTGCGTAACTCGGAGGTGCCGTCGTTCGGTGCTTGGATCGGTCGGATCGTGAAGACGTACGACTACATCAACCGCGTTGTTATAACGCTTCCGCTTTCGGTCTACGAGGGTACGTGGACGGACACTCTCCCCTCTCGTTGCTATGCCATCACCATGGTCTTGCGTGATCGTAGGAAATTTTTTGAAATTACTACGTTACCCAACAGTGGCATCCGAGCCAGGTTTTATGCGTTGATGTCATATGCACGAGTAGAACACAAGTGAGTTGTGGACGATACAAGTCATACTGCCTACCAAAGATGTCATACTTTGGTTCAGCGGTATTGTTGGACGAGACGATCCGGACCAACCTTACGCCAGACGCTTACGCGAGACCGGTTCCCTCGACGTGCTTTGCACATAGATGGCTTTATGGAAGATTGTCTCTCCAACTTTAGTTGAACCAGTGTAGCTACGCCCGGTCCTTGAGAAGGTTAAAACGGAGTCTATTTGACAAACTATCGTTGTGGTTTTGATGCGTAGGTAAGAACGGTTCTTGCTCAGCCCGTAGCAGCCACGTAAAACTTGCAACAACAAAGTAGAGGACGTCTAACTTGTTTTTGCAGGCATGTTGTGATGTGATATGGTCAAGACGTGATGCTATATTTTATTGTATGAGATGATCATGTTTTGTAACCGAAGTTATCGGCAACTGGCGAGAGCCATATGGTTGTCGCTTTATTGTATGCAATGCAATCGCGATGTAATGCTTTACTTTATTACTAAGCGGTAGTGATAGTCGTGGAAGCATAAGATTGGCGAGACGACAACGATGCTACGATGGAGATCAAGGTGTCGCTACCGGTGACGATGGTGATCATGACGGTGCTTGGCGATGGAGATCACAAGCACAAGATGATGATGACCATATCATATCACTTATATTGATTGCATGTGATGTTTATCCTTTATGCATCTTATCTTGCTTTGGTTGACGGTAGCATTATAAGATGATCTCTCACTAAAAATTATCAAGAAGTGTTCTCCCGAGTATGCACCGTTGCCAAAGTTCGTAGTACCCGGACACCACGTGATGATCGGGTGTGATAAGTTCTACGTCCATCTACAACGGTGCAAAACAGTTGCACACGCGAATACTCGAGTTAAACTTGACGAGCCTAGCATATAACAGATATGGCCTCGAACACGGAGACCGAAAGGTCGAACGTGAATCATATAGTAGATATGATCAACATAGTGATGTTCACCGTTGAAACTACTCCGTCTCACGTGATGATCGGACACGGTTTAGTTGATATGGATCACGTGATCACTTGGATGACTAGAGAGATGTCTGCCTAAGTGGGAGTTTTTAATATGATTAATTGAACTTAAATTTATCATGAACTTAGTACCTGATAGTATTTTGCTTGTCTATGTTTATCGTAGATAGATGGCTCGTCTTTGTTGTTCCGTTGAATTTTAATGCGTTCCTTGAGAAAGCAAAGTTGAAAGATGATGGTAGCAATTACACGGATCGGGTCCGTAACTGAGGATTATCCTCATTGCTGCACGTAAAAATTACGCCCCGGAAGCACCGCCGGGTGACAGTTCTTGCAGATCTTTGAGCCGAAGTTATGAACGTCTGGCAAAGCGGTAGCCGATGACTACTCTATAGTTCAAGTGTGCCATGCTTTACGGCTTAGAACCGGGTCTTCAACGACGTTTTGAACGTCATGGAGCATATGAGATGTTCCAGAGTTGAAGTTAATATTTCAAGCAAATGCCCGGATTGAGAGATATGAAGTCTCCAATAAGTTCTATAGCTGCAAGATGGAGGAGAATAGTTACATCGGTGAGCACATACTCAAAATGTCTGGGTATAACAATCACTTAATTCAGCCGGGAGTTAATCTTCCGGATGATAGTGTCATTGACATAATTCTTCAATCATCGCCACCAAGCTACAAGAGCTTTGTGATGAACTATAATATGCAAGGGATGACTAAGACAATTCTGAGCTCTTCGCAATGCTAAAAGCCATGGAGGTAGAAATCAAGAAAGAGCATCAAGTGTTGATGGTCAACAAGACCACTAGTTTCAAGAAAAGGGCAAAGGGAAGAAGAAGGAAACTTCAAAAGAACAGCAAGAAAGTTGCTGATCAAGAGAAGAAACCCAAGTCCGACCTAAGCCTGAAATCGAAGTGTTTTACCGCAAGCGCACCGGACCTTTGGAAGCGGAACTGCCCCAAGTATTTGGCGGATAAAAAGGATGGCAAGGTGAACAAAGGTATATATGATATACATGTTATTGATGTGTACCTTACTAGAGCTCGTAGTAGCACCTGGTATTTGATCTTGGTTCATTGCTAATATTTGCAACTCGAAACAGGACTACGGAATAGACGAGCACCGCAAAGGACGAGGTGACGATGCGCGTGGGAAATGGTTCCAAAGTCAATGTGATCGCGGTCGGCACGCTTACCTCTACATCTACCTTCGGATTAGTTTTAGACCTAAATAATTGTTATTTGGTGCCGCCGTTGAGCATGAACATTATATCTGGATCTTGTTTAATGCGAGACGGTTATTCATTTAAATCAGAGAATAATGGTTGTTCTATTTATATGAATAATATCTTTTATGGTCATGCACCCTTAAAGAATGGTCTATTCTTGTTGAATCTCGGCGGTAGTGATACACATATTCATAATGTTGAAACCAAAAGATGCAGAGTTGATAATGATAGTGCAACTTATTTGTGGCAATCGCCGTTTAGGTCATATCGGTGTAAAACGCATGAAGAAACTCCATCTTGATGGACTTCTGGAATCACTTGATTATGAATCACTTGGTACTTGCGTAACCATGCCTCATGGGCAAGATGACCAAAACGCCGTTCTCCGGAACTATGGAGCGAGCAATGATTTATTGGAAATCATACATACCGATGTTTGTGGTCCAATGAATGTTGAGGCACGCATGGTATCGTTATTTTCTCACCTTCACAGATGATTTGAGCAGATATGGGTATATCTACTTAATGAAACACAAATCTGAAACATTTGAAAAGTTCAAAGAATTTCAGAGTGAAGTGGAAAATCATCGTAACAAGAAAATAAAATTCCTACGATCTGATCGTGGAGGAGAATATTTGAGTTACGAAGTTTGGTTTACATTTGAAACAATGTGGAATAGTTTCAAGCAACTCACGCCACCCTAACACCACGGAGAAATGGTGTGTCCGAACGTCAGAATCGTACTTTACTAGATATGGTGCGATCTATGATGTCGATTTCCGATTTACCGCTATCGCTTTGGGGTTATGCTTTAGAGACGGCCGCATTCACGTTAAATAGGACACCGTCAAAATCCGTTGAGACGACGCCTTATGAACTGTGGTTTGGCAAGAAACCAAAGTTGTCGTTTCTTAAAGTTTGGGGCTGCGATGCTTATGTAAAGAAACTTCAACCAGATAAGCTCGAACCCAAATCGGAAAAATGTGTCTTCATAGGATACCCAAAGGAGACTGTTGGGTACACCTTCTATCACAGATCTGAAGGCAAGATTTTCGTTGCTAAATTTGGATCCTTTCTAGAGAAAGAGTTTCTCTCGAAAGAAGTGAGTGGGAGGAAAGTAGAACTTGATGAGATAATCAGATTCTGCTCCCTTATTGGAAAGTAGTTCATCACAAGAAATGGTTCCTGTGACAACTACACCAATTAGTGAAGAAACTAATGATGATGATCATGAAGCTTCAGATCAAGTTACTCTTGAACCTCAGAGGGTCGACTGTAATAAAATACGCACAGTGGTACGGTAATCCTATTCGGAAGTCATGTTACTTGACCATGGCGAACCTACAAACTATGAAGAAGCGATGGTGAGCCCAGATTCGCAAAATGGCTGGAAGCCATGAAATCTGAGATGGGATCCATGTATGAGAACAAAGTATGGACTTTGGTTGACTTGCCCGATGATCGGCAAGCCATTGAAAATAAATGGATCTTTAAGAAGAAGATGACGCCGATGGTAATGTAACCGTCTACAAAGCTCGACTTGTTGCGAAAGGTTTCGACAAGTTCAAGGGGTTGACTACGATGAGACTTTCTCACCAGTGGCGATGCTTAAGTCTGTCGAATCATGTTAGCAATTGCCGCATTTTATGATTATGAAATTTGGCAAATGGATGTAAAAACTGCATTCTTGAATGGATTTCTAGAAGAAGAGTTGTATATGATGCAACGTAAGGTTTTGTCGATCCAAAAGGTGCTAACAAAGTGTGCAAGCTCCAACGATCAATTTATGGTCCTGCAAGCCTCTCGGAGTTGGAATAAACGCTTTGATAGTGTGATCAAAGCATATGGGTTTGTACAGACTTTTGGAGAAGCTCGTATTTACAAGAAAGTGAGTGGGAGCTCTATAGCATTTACGATATTATATGTGGACGACATATTATTAATTGGAAATGATATAGAATTTCTGGATGGCATAAAAGGATACTTGAATAAAAGTTTTTCAATGAAAGACCTCGGTGAAGCTGCTTACATATTGGGCATCAAGATCTATAGAGATAGATCAAGACGCTTAATTGGACTTTCACAAAGCACATACCTTGATAAAATTTTGAAAAGTTCAAAATGGATCGTGCAAAGAAAGGTTTTTTGCCTGTGTTGCAAGGTATAAGATTGAGTAAGACTCAATGCCCGACCACAAAGCAGAAGATAGAGAGAAAATGAAAGATGTTCCTATGCTTCAGCCATAGGCTCTATCATGTATGCAATGTCGTGTACCGGACACGACGTATGCTTAGCTATAAGCTTGGCGGGAAGGTACCAAAGTAATCCAGAATGGATCATCGGACAGCGGTCAAGAACATCCTGAAATACACGAAAAGGACTAAGGATATGTTTCTCGTATATGGAGGTGACAAAGAGCTAGTCGTAAATGGTTACGTCGATGTAAGCTTTGACACCGATCCGGACGATTCTAAATCGCAAACCGGATACGTGTTTTTATTAAGCGGTGGAGCTGTCGGTTGGTGCAGTTCTAAACAAAGCGTCGTGGCGGGATCTACATGTGAAGCGGAGTACATAGCTGCTTGAAGCAGCAAATGAAGGAGTCTGGATGAAAGAGTTCATTTCCGATCTAGGTGTCATACCTAGTGCATCGGGACCGATGAAGATCTTCTGTGACAATCGGTGCAATTGCCTTGGCAAAGGAATCCAGATTTCACAAGAGGACCAAGCACATCAAGAGACGCTTCAATTCCATTCGGGACCAAGTCCAAGTGGGAGACATAGAGATTTGCAAAATACATACGGATCTGAATGTTGCGGACCCGTTAACTAAGCCTCTTCCACGAGCAAAACATGATCGGCACCAAGACTCCATGGGTGTTAGGATCATTACTTTGTAATCTAGATTATTGACTCTAGTGCAAGTGGGAGACTGAAGGAAATATGCCCTAGAGGCAATAATAAAGTTATTATTTATTTCCTTATATCATGATAAATGTTTATTGTTCATGCTAGAATTGTATTAACCGGAAACATAATACATGTGTGAATACATAGACAAACAAGATGTCACTAGTATGCCTCTACTTGACTAGCTTGTTAATCAAAGATGGTTATGTTTCCTAACCATGAACAAGGAGTTGTTATTTGATTAACAAGATCACATCATTAGTAGAATGATCTGATTGACATGACCCATTCCGTTAGCTTAACACTTGATCGCTTAGTATGTTAATGCTTTCTTCATGACCCATACATGTTCCTGTAACTATGAGATTATGCAACTCCGTTTAACGGAGGAACACTTTGGGTGCTACCAAACGTCACAACGTGAATCGGGTGATTATAAAGGAGTACTACAGGTGTCTCCAAAGGTACTTGTTGGGTTGGCGTATTTCGAGATTAGGTTTTGTCACTCCGATTGTCGGAGAGGTATCTCCGAGCCTTCTCGGTAATGCACATCACTTAAGCCTTGCAAGCATTACAACTAATGAGTTAGTTGTGAGATGATGTATTACGAACGAGTAAAGAGACTTACCGTAACGAGATTGAACTAGGTATTGGATACCGACGATCGAATCTCGGGTAAGTAACATACCGATGACAAAGGGAACAACGTATGTCGTTATGCGGTTTGACCGATAAAGATCTTCGTAGAATATGTAGGAACCAATATGGGCATCCAGGTTCCGCTATTGGTTATTGACCGAGAATGGTTCTAGGTCATGTCTACATAGTTCTCGAACCCGTAGGGTCCGCACGCTTAACGCTTCGATGACAGTTCATAATGAGTTTATAAGTATTGATGCACGAAGGTTGTTCGGAGTCCCGGATGTGATCAAGGACATGACGAGGAGTCTCGAAATGGTCGAGACATAAAGATTGATATATTGGAAGCCTATGTTTGGACTTGAATGGTTCCGAGTGAAAACAGGATATTAGGAACACCGGGTTACGGAACCCCGGGGTATATGGGCCTCATGGGCCTTGAGGGAGAAGGAGAAGGGCCGGCCAGGTGGGCTGCGCGCCCCTCCCCTTCCAGTCCAAATAGGACAAGGAGAGGGGCGGCGCCTTCCCCTTTCCCCTCCCAATCCTACTCCAACTAGGAGAGGAGGAGTCCTACTCCCTGGGAGTAGGACTCCTCCTTGGCGCCTCCTATAGGGCCGCCACCTCCCCTTGGCTCCTTTATATCACAGGCAGGGGGCACCCCAAGACACACAAGTTGATCTACGGATCTTTCCTTAGCTGCGTGTCGGTGCCCCTTCCACCATATTCCACTTGGTCATATCATCGTAGAGCTTAGGCGAAGCCTGCCGGAGAAGTCATATCGTCATGAGCTTAAGGCGAAGCCCTGCGTCGGTGGAGCATCAACATCGTCCTGCCGTCGTCTTGTGGAACTCATCCCCGACACTTTGCCGGATCGGAGTTCGGGATCGTCATCGAGCTGAGCGTGTGCGAGAACTTCGGAGGTGCCGTGACGTTCGGTGCTTGGATCGGTCGGATCGTGAAGACGACGACTACATCATGCGCGTTGTTATAACGCTTCCGCTTTCGGTCTACGAGGGTACGTGGACGGACACTCTCCCCTCTCGTTGCTATGCCATCTCCATGGTCTTGCGTGATCGTAGGAAATTTTTTGAAATTACTACGTTACCCAACAGTAGTAGTAGTAGTAGTATTTAGGGGCTATTTGGTTCTGTTCATCTGACTATAGATGTGGTGGAACTGTACAACGTACTTAAAATTAGCTAGTATATATAGTTGAACTAGCTATTTCAGTACGTGGTTGGCAACAATTGGGGAAAAGTTTGGTCGGTTCAGCTTTCGAGTTGAACTGTTTGTATAAATTAAGAACGACTGCTTAATCTATGAATAAAATCTATGCTTAATTACTGAATTTTAGTTGCAAAAATTAGATACTGCTAGTGATTTTTAGCTTCATATTTTGACAAATCGCAGTATTACAAGGATTGACAAATCTTACCAAATTGTTTGTACGTGGTTGCACACGAGTCATCCAAAACAACCGTTTGCGTTGAAGGGATGCACAAATCCTGCGCTGCTCTCACTTTGCATATAGGTGTTCTATTTAAAACGTTTGCGATCAAGAGCTGCAGAAATCCTGCTCGGCACATTTTCTCTTGGCTTCCTGGGGAAGCTGTCGGTTTGCATACGGGTGTTCTTACTAAAACGTTTGCGATGAGTGTTTTATATTTAAAAAGCGAATTAAACTGCAGCTTGGGCGCCATTAACGGAGAGGATGCGAGCAAGGCCGCGGCCATGGAAGTCAAAGGGCTAGCTTCCCAGTGAGCCTGGGCAGCATACAGCTCGCATGCTTCTCGGTGAGCCTGCGCACTCAAGGACAGCTTGCACGCCTCTCGGTCAGCCTGCGCACCGGACTACGCTCGCACACCTCCCGTTTAGTCAAGGTCAAGAAGCCGTCCGCACGGCACCTCCTATAGCCATTAAAACCAAGACACATGGCGTCACGTGAATGGTTAACAGAATTTTGAATTTACTAGAACGTAAAAACCAGGCATCTGAATGTTTTGCCGGCAATCAACGGTGCCCTGGTGTTTGAAATTCATTCCCATATCTTGCATTGGACCTAAGCATGCACCCAAGGACACATATTTGATTTTCAACCAATTTATATGCAATGGAGCATGTGCATGTAGTTCAAATTTGAATTATGCACATAAATGCATTGAAAACTCAGTTAATGCATAAAAATGTCCGAACGAACCCCAAAAAATCACAAAAAATCACACAACACTCCTGTTGTTCTATGTTGACATGAGAAAAAAATGAAAGCAATAAGAGGCAATGGATATAGTTTCGTCCACAAAGGTAGGACGTTCCCTACCGAAAACCATCATGCTTGTTGTGAGAAGCTCCAGTTTGTGAGAAGGATATACCCAAACCTGCCCCAAATGGGACAAAATTTGTATCACGACATGTTGATGCCGCTTCATGATAGCATGCCAAAGTTTCATGAATTTCAGACGAGTTTTGGATTTACTAGAATCTAAAACCAGGCATCTCAATGTTTTGCCGGCAATCAACAGTGCCCTGATGTTTGAAATTCATTCCCATTTCTTGCATGGGACCTAAGCATGCACCCAAGGACACAGATTTGATTTTTCAACCAATTTATATGCACTGGAGCATGTGCATGTAGTTCACATTTGAATTATGCACATAAATGCATTGAAAACTAATTTAATGCATAAAAATGTACAAACAAACCCAGAAAAATCATAAAGTCACACAACACTCCTGTTGTTTATGTTGACACGAGAAATTTTTTTGAAAGCAATAAGAGGCAATGGATATCGTTTCGTCCACAAAGATGGGATGTTCCCTACCGAAAACCATCATGCTTGTTGTGAGAAGCTCCGGTTTGTGAGAAGCATATACCCAAACCTGCCCCAAATGTGACAAAATTTGTACCACGGCATGTTGATGCCGCTCCATGATAGCATGCCAAGTTTCATGAATTTCGCATTTAGTTTTGGATTTAGTAGAATTTAAAAACCGGGCATCTCAATGTTTTGCGGCAATCAACGGTGCCCAGGTGTTTGAAATTCATTCCCATTTCTTGCTTGTGACCTAATCATTCACCCAAGGACACATATTTGATTTTTTAACCAATTTATATGCACTGGAGCATGTGCATGTAGTTCAAATTTGAATTATGCACATAAAATGCATTGAAAACTCAGTTAATGCCTAAAAATGTCCAAACGAACCCCGAAAAATCACAAAAAATCACACAACACTCCTGTTGTTCTATGTTGACACGAGAATTTTTTTTGAAAGCAATAAGAGGCAATGGATATCATTTCATCCCCAAAGGTGGGACGTTCCCTACCGAAAACCATCATGCTTGTTGTGAGAAGCTCCAGCTGTGAGAAGCATATACCCAAACCTGCCCCAAATGGGACAAAATTTGTACCATGGCATGTTGATGCCGCTCCATGATAGCATGCCAAGTTTCATGAATTTGATTTAGTTTTGGATTTAGTAGAATTTAAAACCAGGCATCTCAATGTTTTGCCGGCAATCAACGGTGCCCCGGTGTTTGAAATTCATTCCCATTTCTTGCAGGGACCTAAGCATGCACCCAAGGACACATATTTGATTTTTTAACCAATTTATAAGCACTGGAGCATGTGCATGTAGTTCAAATTTGAATTATGCGCATAAAATGCATTGAAAACTCAGTTAATGCATAAAATTGTCCAAACGAACCCCGAAAAATCACAAAAATCACACAACACTCCTGTTGTTCTATGTTGACACGACAAAAAAATTTGAAAGCAATAAGAGGCAATGAATATCGTTTCGTCCCCAAAGGTGGGACATTCCCTACCGAAAACCATCATGCTTGTTGTGAGAAGCTCCGGTTTGTGGGAAGCATATACCCAAACCTGTCCCAAATGGGACAAAAATTTTACCACGGCATGTTGATGCCGCTCCATGATAGCATGCCAAGTTTCATGAATTTCAGAGGAGTTTTGGATTTACTAGAATTTAAAAACCAGGCATCTCAATGTTTTGCCGGCAATCAACGGTGCCCCGGTGTTTGAAATTCATTCCCATTTCTTGCATGGGACCTAAGCATGCACCCAAGGACAGGTTTGATTTTTCAACCAATTTATATGGAATGGAGCATGTGCATGTAGTTCAAGTTTGAATTATGCACATAAAATGCACTGAAAACTTAGTTAATGAAGAAAAATGTCCAAACCAACCCTGAAAAATCACGAAAAATCACACAACACTCCTGTTGTTCTATGTTGACACGAGAAAAAAAATTGAAAGCAATAAGAGGCAATGGATATCGTTTCATCCCCAAAGGTGGGACGTTCCCTACCGAAAACCATCATGCTTGTTGTGAGAAGCTCCGGTTTGTGAGAAGCATATACCCAAACCTGCCCCAAATGGGAAAAAAATTTGTACCACGACATATTGATGTCGCTCCATGATAGCATGCCAAGTTTCATGAATTTCAAACGAGTTTTGGATTTACTAGAATTTAAAAACCAGGCATCTCAATGTTTTGCCGGCAATCAACGATGCCCTGGTGTTTGAAATTCATTCCCATTTCTTGCAAGGGACCTAAGCATGCACCCAAGGACACATATTTGATTTTTCAACCAATTTATATGCACTGGAGCATGTGCATGTAGTTCTGAATTGTTCACCTGAAATGGCTAGAAAACCAATTTAATGTATAAAATGTTCAAACGAACCCTGAATAATTACAATTCTTTTACGACACACACATATAGTTGCATGTTCACTCCAGATAAAAGGTCTAGCAATTCAAACACCGTCCATTGCCACTGTGACCCCAATATGCAATTCAAATCAAGATGAAAAATCAAGTAGATCGCACACAGTTTATTATCAGCAACCGTGTGAGATGTAGTACAAAATATCTTGGAGTACTGTCGGTGTATAGTACGCCTATGGCTTACGCGAGAAGGTGCGTCGGCTATAGTCCACAGCCGGCGTCTCAAGCACACTAGCTCGCTCCCCAAATATCATTTCACTGTTCAATCGTCGCCAGTGAAAGATGGGCACGTGGACCCGCGTCGTGAGGGCAACTTCGGTGGCCCACTCCGGCGAGAGCGCGGCCGTAGCCGCCATGCGCACGCTAACATGGTGCATGAGTGCGGCCGCAATTTGCGATCGGGCAGCAAAGGCAGCCCAAACGGCCGCTGTTGCTTCTCAGGTGGCGGCAGCAACATCTGCCTCGGGGATAGCAACTGGCGAGAGCGGCAACAACAGCTGTCCGTTCCGCAGCGGCAGCCTTAGCCCTGATGGAGGCCGCCCACGACCATGTCGAGGCCGCCCACGCCCAGCTCCTGGCGATCACCGCATAAATCGAACGAAGCTTCTCCGACAATGATCGGCAACCCACGGCCGAAGAGCTGGCAACCGCCGAGAGCGTTCGAGCAGCCGTCCGTTCCTCCGCCGCATACCTTGCGACGACGGAGCCCGTCCAAGCCCAGATCGCGTCCACCCACCTGCAGCTCGTGGCGGACTTTTCCAAAGAGATGGCAGACGCAGATGACGAGATGCTTGCCGAGTATGGTGCGATGGATGCCACGGAGCCCCATCCCTAGGAGACCGTCGGGCACGAGCTGGACATGGAGGCGGCGGCGGAGACCGACGAGCACCAGTCGTAGTAGTACTCTTTGTTTTGTTTAATTAAGAGCGCCGGTCTTTAATTTGTTAGAGTAATGTTTAGGTCAGCTAGCTCTGTTTAATTGCTGAACTTGCTTGATTAAGAAGTGTGGGTGTGCTGTAGTCTCCTTTGTGTACCCAAATTATGCAATGACGTGGATGACCACTTTAACCATGGAAATTCGAACCAAAACTTTTGAAGTTCAAACTCATCATACACGGGTTAAGCTATCTGAATCGTTTGTGATGTCCACATATCGTACATAGTTCTGAATAAGGAACCGTGTCTGATGACACTTTGCGCGCTAGTATTTTGGCTGAAGCGATTCCAAATTTTTGGCTTCCGCGGAAATATCTACCTCCCCGCCCCCTCTGATGGTGTCCTGGACTAGGGGGTACTCATCATGTCGTCTCCCGATCAGTTGGATTGGGCCGAAGACCCCCATGGCCGTATACTCATGGGCCAGTTCGGACAGCTGCCGCATACAAGGAAGATTCCACAAGACTTGGTGATCAAGACAAGGACTCCTCCACATCGGCGTATTCGGCTAGGACTCTTGTTATCCTAGGCCTCTGGTGCATTATATAAACCGAGGCCAGACTAGTCGATAGAGATATATACACAATCATAATCATAGGCTAGCTTCTAGGGTTTAGCCTCTACGATCTCGTGGTAGATCAACTCTTGTAATACTCATATTCATCAAGATCAATCAAGCAGGAAGTAGGGTATTACCTCCATAGAGAGGGCCCGAACCTGGGTAAACATCATGTCCCCCGCCTCCTGTTACCATTAGCCTTAGATGCACAGTTCGGGACCCCCTACCCGAGATCTGGCGGTTTTGACACCGACATTGGTGCTTTCATTGAGAGTTCCGCTGTGTGATCGGCAAAAGGATCAATGGCTCGGCTGCAGATCAACTGCAACGTCGGCTTCTTCGTCACCGACTCGACTGGTCACCTTGGCTGGGCCGAGGACTGTGTCCAACCTCCAATCGTCATGTTCGGAGGCGGGCCTTCATCAACATCAACTCCGATCTCTACCAAGATCATGGAGGAATCATCCAGGGAGCCCGGGGGCTCAATGTCAACATTGTCCTCGGGCGACCGTGCTGTTTTTCTGGACAGCGAACTTGTATCCGCCGCCACCGCCTCCTCTACTGTCGTTTTAATGATTCCTTCGGTGGAATTATGCGGAATTGAGTCTACAACAACCCTGGAAAATTTCGTCGAGTTCCGATGGAGGTATCTCTGGCAATCCACGATATACCGGAGCCCTGTCAAATCTGGACGAGAATCTGGACGAGTTTAGGGCATGGTGTCCAGCTTCTAGCTCGGACGTCCTTTGGAAGATCCAACCATTGATCGGCTGCGGAACTCCTATATCTACCACCCCTCAAAATTTCAGCTCGATCCCACCGTCAAAACTCCGGGAACCTTCCGATTAGTGCATCACTTTTTAGATCTGTTTTCACATGAGAACGAATCCGACCAATTCATCTTTTTTATGAACGGGATTTGGACATCCTTTTGAAGGAAGTTTTGTATGGGGTTTTGTGTTTTGTTCCCAAACACATCCCGCTAATTTTGAAGTCTTTTCCAATATGATCTTCATCCATCGCGCTGGTGTCAAACCAGCCCGACAACGTTGCTCTACGGCTGCCGACCCGCGCTAGACACGTTGTCACTTTATTGAGCCGAGCTCAACTTCTTCGGATCATCATCTCGGCAAGCCGAACAAGAGTTCTGCATCATGAAGGATAAATCATCACCAACATCGCCGCCCCACGGATTACACGGAGCGGGCACACCAACATCGCTGCATCATCAAGCCGGCATTGACCACGTCACGACCGGCATCGGCAGGGCCGCACTGTTGCTTCTTCAAGCCGATGTCCATCACGCCGACCTACTTCGACTCATCGGCTGACATCGAGGCTTCGACATCTCGGCTGGACCGGGGGCTTCGCCATCTCTTCATCAACCTACTCCGGAGACTTCAGCGTCACTAGCCGACCAGCTTCGTCACGTTAGCTGGACCGAGGGCTTTGCCTCGGCAAGCCAACCTTTTCCAGCATCGCCATGCCGTCGCTTTATCGCCCATCAGGCAATGGGTGTGCGGATCGAGTCCCAATTTTGGGAGTCACCTTTCTTCGGATTGCTACAACAAATACACGAGGTTCCGTACATTGTCCATCGCACGCCGCATCCGGAACTCGGACCGACCTGTGAATTCAGGCTTTGCCACGCCTTTACCGCATCACGCCGAGGCCCTGCATCGACATTTACTTCGGCGCGCAGGCCATATTTTCTTTTATTACTCACTTTGCATAAATTATTTATTATGCAACGATTTTTTTAATTATTATTACTATTATCTCCGGCTTGCACTATTTTTTGTGCACAGGAAAATGATCCGGGTCGGGCAGTATCGTCAACTCGGTGTACTGACATACCATGTCACCTCGGCTGGACGGGGGGCTTTGTCAACACTTCATTACCCCATGCCGGGGACTTCGGCATCACTCTGCCGGCCTGCATTGGCCGTGCTATGTCACCACTTCGGAGTGCCGAGCTCTTCGCTCCACCACCTCGGGACCGGCTTGGGGGATGGAACCTTGTCCCGCATCAAGCTCGGACCGCGTCATCAATGCCGAACACATTAACCAGCTAAGTAGCCTTCATGCTCAAAGTTTTAAATTTTTAACTTGTGTTCGGTTCGACCTAGCATTATACCTTTTTGGCGAAAAGTTGTTTGTGAAAAAAAATTCCTTGTCATAACCTTGTTTGTGACACACAAATTCAAATACTCAGTTCACTTGGGGGCTTCCTTCGGGAAGCCTTTCCTCTTGCATATGATTATACTTGTACGGCTTCGTTCCTTGTTCGTGTATTACGTCACAATATGCACCATATTGACTTAAGCGATTTGCAAGCTGGGTTGCCTCGCTCCTGTGTTTACCCCTACGTTCCCGATTGTTCGACTAGGGAGTAAAGGGAGCACCTCTGCGATTGTCACGATCAGGTCATCCGAGCTCGGACCTCAGACTGGGTGAAGCCGAAAGCTAGCGCTCTTACTGTTTTTAATTATGGTTGGCACATAACGGAACTCATGAGTACAAAAAATCTATTGCACAAGTCTCATAGTAACAATGAGCAACCGAAGAAAGGTATCGGTGGGGGTACTATTTTCTTCGAAGATGCTTCTTACACTTCATCGATAATATAGCATAAGTTCCTCGAGCGCTTTTTCTGTTACAGCCTTATGGCCTGATTGCCTGGTTATCGGAAACACCGTCGATATTTTCGAGATGTGGAGTACATAACACTTTTCGGTCCTTGACCGAAGAGGGAGAAGCCGACGGTCGGTTAAGACGCGTTTAAAGTTCGGGTGAACAAAGATATGATATTAGTACTTTGGTTCATACAATCATTATACATAAAATTCTTTTACCCAAGTTACTTGGGGGATCTTAAATGAGCCGTTTTATAATAAGTGTTCTTCTTAGTCGTTGCAAAGTTTTTTTTATTACTATTACTTATCTCTCCTTTCTCGACGCAAGTGTGTGGTCAATAGCCGGATAGCCTTGCTTCTCTCTAAAGCCGCTCGAACTTAGTTTGCTAAACTAGCCTCGGAGAAGCACTCCGCCTTCGGGATAAGGAGGTTGAAGCCGTAGGCTGACCCGCTTGAAGTCTTGAGATAGGATGTGTCATTGTAAAGCACGACAGCAACACAATTTTCTTTTCTAAGACCAGTTTTCGATTTGGCACCGAACACTTGATCTAGTTCGGGCGTCCAGTTTTTACTGAAGTTTCTGGGTTTCCAAGCCTATGGCACTTTTAAGCTATTTGTGTGTTTCCAGCATTAGTCTCGTAGTGCGGCGCCGGACACCTTTAGCGATTCGGCAAAAACATTCTCGGACATTGATGTATATGCATCGGTTTCGAATTGCGTCTTTGGTCAATAGTTGGGTTGCCCGGCTCTTATGCTTGCCTCCTACGTTCCGCTTTGTTCGGCTAGGTGTGCAATGGGAGAACCACTGCGATTGTGCTTCTAGCTTGCATGGTTAAGCGCCTCAGTGGAGAAAGCCGAAAACTGACTGTCATAATAAGCGTAAACTGGTCAGCGGTCCGATGACTGTGTTAAATGACGGGCCGTTCATAATATTGGCCAAAGTGTTTACGGCTTGACCTCGACTGTCGCCGAACACTAACCGGAGGCTAGTAACTGGCCTTCCAACTTTAAGCTCCTATGACTAAGTGAAAGTTATAGAGCCCGCATATCTGATTGCCTCATTTCTGCCAACACAACCGCCTCCGGACACCGAGACGTCAGCTAAGGGTTGTTTTGTTAGTGCGGAAACACCCTGCGTAGTATCTACCAAGGGGTAGAAGCCGATGATGGGCCACTTTCAACTGATAAATGGTCGCAATGGAGTGAAAATAATGATGTAAAGTACTTGGACACATAGAATCATTACACATAATCTGTGATTTTACTCTGGATATCGATCCTTAATTCGGCCACCCGTGCCCACATTAAGTCTCAGGGGATACTGGGCTTCGTGCTCATTATTTATAAATATTAAAGGGGCACATCGATCCCCTGATTTGGTGTTGCCACCCGACCAGTGTCTCAGGGGCTACTGCATTGCTTATTCAATACAGAGAATTCAAAGTGTTCAGTGTTCGGCTTGACCGAACTATGCGCATACGCGTCTTCGAACAATAATAGGTACCATATGGACCTATCCGGCATCAAGCTAGTATATTGCAGCGACTTCTCACGACCCTCTCTCAGGGGCCCGTTCGCCGATCACTATTATCTCTAATATATTACACTGCGTTTTTATTCCTATGTATGCTGCCGAGCTAGGAGTTGATCCTCAGGCCAATTTCACGACTCGAGTCTCAGAAGCTACTAGGATCAGCGGTTTCATACTTTCCTTCAGGTGCATCTCGGATTTTAGACCGACACACACCTTGAGGGCTACTGGATATACATATACTGGCTATATATCGCAGAGAATAAATTGCACCAATAAAAAATATTCACAAAAAATCAGCCCGCTGCCGGGTGGTGCACCACCTCGAAAGCAGTCCGGCATAAAGCTCGGGCGCCAGTGGTTGGCTCCATAGAGGGCTTTTCCGGCATTGAGCTCGGCTAAACTCCTTCAACTTTTTAGAACCAAGGTGATCTATGACACATCGGATATAGTCCGACGTTGGAGCTTGGATACAGTCCGACGTTGGAGCTTGGATATAGTCTGACGTTGGAGCTCGGATACAGCCCGCCGTTGGTACCCGGCTGCAAAAGATACCTCGAATACAGTCCATCGTTGGGGCTTGGACGCAAGAGGACACTGCCGCCCGGGAACAACTTCAAACCCGAGGTGTGGCATAAAAATAACAAGGCATTGATAAAGGCCGGAAACATAAAGGGGCTCCTCGGATACCCGACGTGTAAACTCGTCGGATGCACTTCGGCGATCCTCAAGATCGGAGATGAGAAGATTTGTTGAACCGGTTTTCAAGACTGACAACCGAAGATGAAGAACAGTTCGGAAGAATCGAGGAGCATCCCCAACTTGAAGACCGGTTCAGGGGGCTACTGACGGTGTGCTGGACTAGGGGATACTCATCACATCGTCTCCCGATCAGTTGGATTGGGCCGAGGACCCCCATGGCCGTATACTCATGGGCCAGTTCGAACAGCTGCCGCATACAAGGAAGATTCCACAAGACTTGGTGATCAAGACAAGGACTCCTCCCCACCGGCGTATTCGGCTAGGACTCTTGTTATCCTAGGCCTCTGGTGCATTATATAAACCGAGGCCAGGCTAGTCGATAGAGATATATACACAATCATAATCATAGGCTAGCTTCTAGGGTTTAGCCTCTACGATCTCGTGGTAGATCAACTCTTGTAATACTCATATTCATCAAGATCAATCAAGCAGTAAGTAGGGTATTACCTCCATAGAGAGGGCCCGAACACAGGTAAACATCGTGTCCCCCGCCTCCTGTTACCATTAGCCTTAGACGCACAGTTCGGGACACCCTACCCGAGATCCGCCGGTTTTGACACCGACACCCTCTTACCAAAAGCCACATTTCCCCTCTTTCCGCCTTCCTTTCCAAGTTGAAACCTTCACTCCTTGCTTCCAGCACCGCCGCCTCCTCGCCGGCGACCCTCCTTCATGCTGCTCGGCCTCCTCTATCCAGGCAGGTAATCCACACCCGACCCCCATCCTCCTCCTCCTTCCACATCCCACATGCCCCGACCGCCGGCGCGAGCGCGACACCTTCCACCCAAATCACCGACCCCTCCACCAAATAAGTGCCGGCCTAAGCCATGGTGCACGCAGTATAGCTAGGACCTCAAGGAGCATTTGGCAGTGGAGAAGCAAATCATGTCAAGACGCGCGGATGAGGTCGCGATGGCTGCCATTCGTGCCGACCCCCAGATCTTGGAGGAGCACCTTGCCAATTGCTAGCTATGTCGGTTAAGCATGCTTAGTTTACCCGTTGCGTGTGCTGCTCCTGCCTTTCCTTCACAAAATCTAGTGAATTGTGCTATCTAATTTCACCATGCAATCTGTTGCTCTAGTGTATATGTTCTATATGTCGTGCAGTGTGGTGCTCACTTATTAACTATTTTGTTAATTAGTTATCATCTTCAGTTAACTGTTTAGTTCAATTCTGCAAATGTGATGTTCAATTCTTCAGGCTGCAATTTTGTATTGTCTTCCATGTGAGAAATAAATCGAATTTATCTTTACAAAATTGTGGGTGCATTCTGTTATTGTATACCGTGTGAGGAATAAATTGAATTTGGCTGTAGTAAATACATGAGAAACAAATACAATTGCTACAATTGGCTGTAGTTAACTGTTTGGTTAACTCTCTGATCTTCTATTAGGAGTATGTTATATTGTGCAATGTGGTTCTCGATTAATGTTTGGTTCATTTGTTGTGGTGTTTAGTTAATCGCTTGGTTCAATGTTATATTGTGCAATGTGGTGCCGATTAGTGTTTGGTTCATTTGTTGTGGTGTTTAGTTAACTGCTTGGTTCAATGTTATATTGTGCAATGTGGTGCTCAGTTAATGTTTGGTTCATTTGTTGTGGTGTTTAGTTAACTGCTTGGTTCAATTCTGCAATGCGATGTCCAATTTTCGTGGGTAGAATTTTGTATTGTTGTGCATGTGAGGAATAAATCGAATTTGGCTGCACTTAATACATGAGAAACATATACAAGTGCCATATTTCCTAGTTCTTAATCGTGCTTGGTTTGGGTAAATGGGTTTTCCGTGTGGCTTCAATTAATCTGATGAATCTGCAATGTGCTTATTTTTCATCAACATATTTTATTGACAGCATGCAAACCCTTACTTAACCTGACGACTAACTACATTATATGTGTTGCAGGGAAACAATGGGAAGCACTGAGGTTTACAATCGAGGTTAGCATGTGCATGGTCCGTTGTCTAATAGCACATTATTGTGCAATTGCAGGAACCATTCTAATATTTTGGTTTTTAACAATTTGGTCTTGCACATGTAGGTCCTTTGTCGAGGTTTTGACCCACTGTTCGACCCTTTTTGCATATGGGGAAATGAGTTATCCATGAATATCAATCAAATCAAGAAACTCAGAAAGATTGTTAGGATAATGAAATTAGCAACAAAAACAACAAGATATTTGTCTGCACAATGAAGAAGACATCAGTTCACTACAAGATGGTACTCTATTATACCTTGCCTTTTTTATTCCTTTGCCCCATTTCCAATATAGAGAAGATATTTATGCACATCCTTGTTTTCAGGCCTTTCCAAAGCATTTCATTGATGACTACCTCTCAAACCACCTCTATGGTCAGGAGGCGAGGAAGGTTTTCATACAACACCCACGGTTCAATATTGAAGTGTTCCTGAAGAGGACGAAGGACGGACGGTCAATCATCCACATGCACTGGCCTAAAGTTGCAAAGACCTTCAACATGAATGAAGGCTCAATATTCGCCTTCCGCCTCAGCATTTTCCAGATGAGATGCATATGTCTATATACCGTCTATGATGCTAATTTCGAAAGGTTCTAACATGTTGCATGTGGAACTTGCTGCTAGTGCAGTTGTGTAATGGGGTAGCTGAGTGCTGAAGCTATATCATGTTGTACTCTGATGTATTTCAATTATGAAATTCTGCTTCCTTAATATGGAAATGAAATATATTGTGTGCTTAATATGAATGTTAATTAGATTAATAAATGGATTATTAATAATAGGGCAATTAGCCTGCTAATGACGAATTAGCCTGCTAATTGGGTTTTGATATTGCGAACGGTTGTTGAAAAAATACCGTGGGTGATGACCTCAGGCAACTCACACAGTTTCTAGGAATAAACCGTGTTGGATCAATGAACAATCAGACACGACTTTCTCTTGAAAACTGTTTGCGTTAGGCCACCTTGCGCAAACGTTTACCATATAAAAACTGTGTGTCATGGACAGCCTTTGCCACACCGTTTCTTCTATGGACCGTGTGTGATACATTCAATAACGCACACGATTTAACGGGAAAAATTGTGTGTGATGTACCTGTGAACGGAAACGTTTTCCTTAGAGCGACTATGTGGGATGTGATGTGCATACAAACGGAAACGTTTAGTGGGGACTGACTATGTGGGATGTACTTGCGACGGAAACAATTTCGCCGTATAATTGTATTTTTTAGCCCTACTGTATGTATTTCCGTATTTGAGTGCTCGCCGGTCGCACACGATCTCATTTTGCCGAACTTGTGTGCTAGGAGGGCATATCCCCGACGGTTTCTGGGTCATGTGGGAAGGACCCCCCTATCGCCCACACTCACGTGGCGACGGTTCCAAATGCCGTCGCAAAAAGGGGTAAAAAAACCGTTTGTTTAGGACCGACGCGCACCAGTGCAAACTCAACAAAATTGATAGCAACTACTTCTACAAGTGCCTAGAGGCTATATCATGCATCAAAACTACTTTGGACCATATAAATTTGACATGCAAGCTCAAGAACAAGGTCACCACAGCAGCAAAAAATTGTAGTAAATAAAGCACTAGAACAAAAACTAATTGGACCATTGGAGGAGTCACATACCGAAGAACAATCCTCCAAAGCAATTTTATGAATGGAGCTTTGAGCAAGGAGATCGAAAATGGCAGCAAGATGAGCAAGAACACAAGTTTGAGCTACGGAGTGATTTTTTCTGGAGGAAGAAGGAGTGGATGGGTGCTGGAATAAGTGGAGGGGGCCACATGGGGCCCACAAGGACAGGGGGCGCACCCACCCCCTTGGGGCGCGCCCTCCACCCTTGTGGCCAGCTGGTGAGGCCCGCTGGTGTGTTCTTAGTGCCAAAAATTCTTAAGTATTCTATAAAAAATCATACTAAATTTTCAGGGCATTTGGACAACTTTTATTTTCGGGACATTCTTTTTATTGCAAGGATAATTCAGAAAACAGATAGGAAATACTATCTTTGCTTTATTTAATCCAAATAATAGAAAGTAAAAGATGGGTACAGAGAGTTGTGCTTTCTAAATTCATCCATCTCATGCTCATCAAAAGGAATCCATTAACAAGGTTGATCAAGTCTTATTAACAAATGACATGAAACTAGAGAATATTTTTTAATAACACTAGGTTACCTCAACGGGGATATGCATTTCCCCAACAATAAGAATACATATTTCCTTTTTGCAGTGGGAAGAGGAAATTCAAAACCTCCGATAGTAATATTGGAAAATTTTCAATAGAATGGATACTATGGACTTGAGGTTGTTTCTTCGGAAAGTGTACCGTATGCTCATTAATTACCATTAACATGAAAAGCGACATTTCCTTTGTTGCAATCAATAACAGCCCTTGCAGTATTCAAAAAGGGTCTACCAAGGATGATCGACATACTGTCGTCGGGAATATCAAGAATAACAAAGTCCGTTAAGATAGTAACATTTGCAACCGCAACATGCACATGCTCACAAATACCGATGGGTATAGCAGTTGATTTATCAGCCATTTGCAAAGAGATTTCAATAGGTGTCAACTTATTCAATTCAAGTCTACGATACAAAGAGAAAGGCATAATACTAACACAGGCTCCAAGATCACATAAAGCAGTTTTAACATAGTTTCTTTTAATGGACCATGGTACAGTTGGTACCCCTGGATCTCCAAGTTTCTTTGGCATTCCACCGTTAAAAGTATAATTAGCAAGCATGGTGGAAATTTCAGCTTCCGAAATCTTTCTTTTATTCGTAACAATATCTTTCATATACTTTGCATAAGGAGGCATTTTAAGCATATAAGTCAAACGCATACGCAAAAAGATATGTCTAATCATTTCAGCAAAGCGCTCAAAATCCTCATCATCCTTTTTCTTTGATGGCTTAGGAGGAAAGAGCATGGGTTTCTGAACCCATGGTTCTCTTTCTTTACCATGCTTCCTAGCAATGAAGTCTCTCTTATCATAACATTGATTCTTTGATTGTGGGTTATCAAGATCAACAGCAGGTTCAATCTCTACATCATTATCGTTACTAGGTTGATCATCAACATGAACTTCATTATTAACATTATCACTAGGTTCATGTTAATTACCAGATTGTGTCTCAGCATCAGAAATAGAAATATCATTGTGATTCTCAGGTGTGTCTATAGCAGGTTCACTAGCATGCAAAGTCCTACCAGTTTCCTTTTTCTTTTTATTAGAAGGACTAGGTGCATGAGTATTAGTTCTCTGAGAATCTTGCTCAACTCTCTTAGGATGGCCCTCAGGATACAAAGGTTCCTGGGTCATCTTACCACCTCTAGTCATAACCCTAACAACATTATCATTGTTCTTACTATTCAACTCACTGAGCAAATCATCTTGTGCCTTAAGTACTTGTTCTACTTGAGTTGTCACCATGGAAGCATGTTTACTAATAATCTTAAGATTATTAACAGTTCTACTCATATAATCACCCAAGTGGTCAAGCATGTAAGCATTATGTTTCAATTGTCTACTAACATAAGCATTGAATTTTCTTGTTTAACAATCATCCAAGCATTGACTAGCAGACTTATTATGAGGAATATCACCTTCATCAAATCTACGGAGAGAGTTTACCTCTACTACCTGTGTCGGGTTATCAAGATCATGTATTTCTTCAATAGGTGGTAAATTTTTAACATCTTCGGCTTTAATACCTTTTTCTTTCATAGATTTCTTTGCCTCTTCCATAACTTCAGGACTGAGAAATAGAATACCCCTCTTCTTCGGAGTTGGCTTAGGAGTTGGATCAATGTCCAATCATTATGATTACTCAATATATTATTCAATAGCAATTCAGCTTGCTCAATAGTTCTTTCCCTGAAAACACAACCAACACAACTATCCAGGTGGTCTCTGGAAGCATCGGTTAGTCCATTATAAAATATATCAAGTATTTCATATTTCTTGAGAGGATGATCAGGCAAAGCATTAAGTAATTGGAGAAGCCTCCCCCAAGCTTGTGGGAGACTCTCTTCTTCAATTTGCACAAAGTTAAATATTTCCTCTAAAGCAGCTTATTTCTTATGAGCGGGGAAATATTTTGCAGAGAAGTAGTAAATCATATCCTGGGGACTACGCACACAACCAGGAGCAAGAGAATAAAACCATAACTTAGTATCACCCTTTAACGAGAAAGGAAACAATTTAAGAATATAGTAATAGCGAAATTTTTCCTCATGAGCAAATAGGGTGGCTATATCATTCAATTTAGTAAGATGTGCCACAACAGTTTCAGATTCATAACCATAGAAAGGATCAGATTCAACCAAAGTAATTAACTCAGGATCGACAGAGAACTCATACTCCTTATCAGTAATAAAGATAAGTGAAGTAGCAAAAGCGGGATCATATTTCATTCTAGCATTCATGGATTTTTCTTTCAGCTTAGCTACCAGTTTCTTAAGATCCTCTCTATCATTGCAAGCAAAGAAGTCTCTAATAGTTTCTTCATCCATAACATAATCCTCAGGTACAACATGCAATTCGTATCTAGGGGGAGAATCATAATCTTCAGTTTCAATGATATCATTAGTTTCAGTAATTTCATTCTCTCTAACCCTAGCAAGCTGTTCATAAAAAAATTCACCTAGTGGCACAGTATCACCGCCTGGATGAAGGCCCCATCAACATTGAGTTTTCCCCATCCAGACGGTGGTTTCTGCCGCACATCGGGGTGTCTTGGGGATGACCCAAGCAATGGCCGAAGCTTCTTCCTTCTCTATTGATCTCAAGATATGATCATCTTCCCTTCACACAATCTTCATCTAGGTGTTGCTAGATACATAACAAGGAGTCGATGTAGCCAGAGATGAACCTTTTCCACGCTTGTACCCGTGAAGATGGCTTGTGATGTGTGATTTTATTGCTCACATGCCAGTTGTGCCATAGTGTCATGATTAAAGGCAGCCGGACCTGCTCATTGCAACAATTCGGGTGGTGGAGCAACCAGTCTAGGCATGTGTTGGAGAAGTCTTCTAGCTTCGACATGTTCCACTCCTCCACCATAGCTTGCCATAAAGCTCTCACCTGCGGGCATCTGCACAACATGTGGAAAGTATCCTCGCATTCCACCCCACATATGATACAGATGTCACTTTCTTCCATTTTCCTTTTCTTTTTGTTTTTCATCGCTGCCAAAGAATTTGTAGCCACCCTCCACGCAAACACACGAAGGGCACCCCCATGCTACCTCTTGAGCACTACGTTGGTTTTCCCTTGAAGAGGAAAGGGTGATGCAACAAAGTAGCTTAAGTATTTCCCTCAGTTTTTGAGAACCAAGGTATCAATCTAGTAGGAGGCCACGCACGAGTCCCTCGCACCTACACAAACAAATAAGATCCTCGCAACCAACGCAATAAAGGGGTTATCAATCCCTTCACGACCACTTACGAAAGGGAGATCTAATAGATATGATAAGATAATATTTTTGGTATTTTTATAATAAAGACGCAAAGTAAAATAAAAGGCAATAAAAATAGCTAAGTGTTGGAAGATTAATATGATGGAAAATAGACCCGGGGGCCATAGCTAGGTTTCACTAGTGGCTTCTCTCAAGAGCATAAGTATTACGGTGGGTGAACAAATTACTGTTGAGAAATTGATAGAATTGAGCATAGTTATGAGAATATCAAGGTATGATCATGTATATAGGCATCACGTCCGTGACAAGTAGACCGACTCCTGCCTACATCTACTACTATTACTCCACACATCGACCGCTATCCAGCATGCATCTAGAGTATTAAGTTCAAAATAATAGAGTAACGCTTTAAGCAAGATGACATGATGTAGAGGGATAAATTCATGCAATATGATATAAACCCCATCTTGTTATCCTCGATGGCAACAATACAATATGTGCCTTTCTGCCCTACATCCTTTGGGAAAGGACACCGCAAGATTGAACCCAAAGCTAGGCACTTCTCCCATTTCAAGAAAGATCAATCTAGTAGGCTAAACCAAACTGATAATTCGAAGAGACTTGCAAAGATAACCAATCATACATAAAAGAATTCAGAGAAGATTCAAATATTGTTCATAGATAAACTTGATCATAAACCCACAATTCATCGGTCTCAAAAAACACACCACAAAATAAGATTACATCTAATAGATCTCCACGAGAATCATGGAGAACTTTGTATTGAGATCCATGAGAGAAGAAGCCATCTAGCTAATAACTATGGACTCGAAGGTCTGAGCTAAACTACTCACACATCATCGGAGAGGCTATGGTGTTGATGTAGAAGCCCTCCGTGATCAATGCCCCCTCCGGCAGGACACCGGAAAAGGCCCCAAGATGGGATCTCATGGGTACAGAAGGTTGCGGCGGTGGAATTAGGTTTTCGTGGATGCTTCTGTTGGTTTGGGGGTACGTAGGTATATATAGGAGGAAGAAGTATGTTGGTAGAGCAACATGGGCCCCACGAGGGTGGAGGGCGCGCCCAGGGGGGTAGGCGCGCCAGCCTACCTTGTGCCCTCCTGGTTGCTTTCTTGACGTAGGGTCCAAGTCCTCTGGATCACGTTTGTTCCGAAAATCACATTCCCAAAGGTTTAATTCTGTTTGATATTCTTTTTCTGCGAAACTCTGAAATAGGCAAAAAGCAGCAATTTGGGCTGGGCCTCCGGTTAATAGGTTAGTCCCAAAAATAATATAAAAGTGTATAACAAAGTCCATTAATCATCCAAAACAGAATAATATATAGCATGAAGCAATCAAAAATTATAGATACGTTGGAGACGTATCAAGCATCCCCAAGCTTAATTCCCGCTCGTCCTCGAGTAGGTAAATGATAAAAACAGAATTTTAGATGCGGAATGCTACTTGGCATAATTTTTAATGTAACCCTCTTAATTGTGGTATGAATATTCAGATCCAAAAGATTCAAGATAAAAGTTTAATATTGACATAAAAGTAATAATACGTCAAGCATACTAACTAAGCAATTATGTCTTCTCAAAATAACATGGCCAAAGAAAGTTCATCCCTACAAAATCATATAGTTTAGTCATGCTCCATTTTCGTCACACAAGAATGCTTTCATCATGCACAACCACGATGACAAGCCAAGCACTTGTTTCATACTTTAGTAATCTCAAACTTTTTCAACCTTCATGCAATACATGAGCGTGAGCCATGGATATAGCACTATGGGTGGAATAGAATATAATGATGGGGGTTATGTGGAGAAGACAAAAAAGGAGAAAGTCTCACATCAACGCGGCTAATCAGTGAGCTATGGAGATGCCCATGGAAGGAGTAGGGATTGCCATGCAATGGATGCACTAGAGCTATAAATGCATGAAAGCTCAACAAAAGAAACTAAGTGGGTGTGCATCCAACTTGCTTGCTCACGAAGAACAAGGGCATTTGAGGAAGCCCATTGTTGGAATATAAAGCCAAGTTCTATAATGAAAATTTCCACTAGTATATGAAAGTGACAAAACAAGAGACTCTCTATCATAAAGATCATGGTGCTACTTTGAAGCACAAGTGTGGAAAAAAGGATAGTAGCATTGTCCCTTTTTATTTATACATATATATTTTTTGGGCCTTCTTTTTTTTGACCTCTCTTTTTTTTATTGGGACAATTCTCTATGAATGATGATCATCACACTTCTATTAATTTACAACTCAATGATTACAACTTGATACTAGAACAAAGTATGATTCTATATGAATGCCTCCGGCGGTATACCAGGATAGGCAATGAATCAAGAGTGACATGTATGAAAAATTATGAACGGTGGCTTTGCCACAAATACGATGTCAACTACATGATCATGCAAAGCAATATGACAATGATGAACGTGTCATGATAAACGGAACGGCGGAAAGTTGCATGGCAATATATCTCGGAATGGCTATGGAAATGCCATAATAGGTAGGTATGATGGCTGTATTGAGGAAGATATAAGGAGGTTTATGTGTGACAGAGCGTATCATATCACGGGGTTTGGATGCACCGGTGAAGTTTGCACCAACTCTCAATGTGAGAAAGGGCAATGCACGGTACCGAAGAGGCTAGCAATGATGGAAGGGTAAGAGTGCGTATAATCCATGGACTCAACATTAGTCATAAAGAACTCACATACTTATTGCAAAAATCTACAATTCATCAAAGACCAAGCACTACGCGCATGCTCCCTCTGAGGATAGATTGCTCGGAAAAGACCATCGCTCGTCCTCGACCGCCACTCATAAGGAGGACAATCAAAGAACACCTCATCTTTCAAATTTGTTACATAACGTTTACCATACGTGCATGCTGCGGGACTTGCAAACTTCAACACAAGTATTTCTCAATTTCACAACTACTCAATTAGCACAACTTTAATATCACTACCTCCATACCTCAAAACAATCATCAAGCATCAAACTTCTCTTAGCATTCAGCACACTCACAAGAAAGTTTTTACTAGTCTTGAATACCTAACATATTAGGATTAATTTTCCTACTTAAGCAAATTACCATGCTGTTTAAGACTCTCAAAATAATATAAGTGAAGCATGAGATAATAATAGTTTCTATAAAACAAAACCACCGCCGTGCTCTAAAAGATATAAGTGAAGCACTAGAGCAAAATCTATATGGCTCAAAAGATATAAGTGAAGCGCATAGAGTATTCTAATAAATTCCGAATCATGTGTGTCTCTCTAAAAAGGTGTGTACATAAAAGATGATTGTGGTAAACTAAAAAGCAAACACTTAAATCATACAAGACGCTCCAAGCAAAACACATATCATGTGGTGAATAAAAATATAGCTCCAAGTAAAGTTATCGATGGAAGTAGACGAAAGAGGGGATGCCTTCCGGGGCATCCCCAAGCTTTGGTTTTTTGGTTTCCTTAGATTATCTTGGGGTTCCATGGGCATCCCCAAGCTTAGGCTCTTTCCACTCCTTGTTCCATAATCCATCAAATCTTTTACCCAAAACTTGAAAACTTCACAACACAAAACTTAGCAAAAAATCTCGTGAGCTCCGTTAGCGAAAGAAAACAAAACACCACTTCAAGGTACTGTAATGAACTCATTATTTATTTATATTGGTGTTAAACCTTCTGTATTCCAACTTCTCTATGGTTTATAAACTATTTTACTAGCCATAGATTCATCAAAATAAGCAAACAACACACGAAAAACAGAATATGTCAAAAACAGAACAGTCTGTAGTAATATGTAACTAACGAAAACTTCTGGAACTCCAAAACATCTACCAAAATAGGAAGACCTATACAATTTGTTTATTGATCTTCTGCAATTGGAATCAATATTTTATCACGTTTGGGTGATTTTTAACAATTGTTTTCGTGAACAGAAAGTTTCAGGAATTTTCAGCAAGGTGAAATAACTATCATTCAAATAAATCCTATAGGTTTAACTTGGCACAAACACTAATTAAAACATAAAAAAATCTAACCAGAGGCTAGATCAAATATTTATTCCTAAACAGAAGCAAAAAGCAAAAAACTAGAAATAAAATTGGGTTGCCTCCCAACAAGCGCTATCGTTTAACGCCCCTAGCTAGGCATAAAAGCAAGGATAGATCTAGGTATTGCCATAATAATAGGATAGATCACGAAAACTCAGTTCATATTCTCTACGTTCAGCAGCAAGTTTTCTTTGAGGCAAGCAAAAGTAATCAAAAGGGCTAAATTTAATGGGACAAGAGTCCCCAAGATCAATTTTGGGAGGTGTAGGTTCCTCTTTCGGCCCCTCGTATTGCACAACCAATTCATCATTATAAGCATTTTTCTGACAGAAATTTGTGAGCCTATACTCGAGAGAATATCCTAGCTCATTATTTCGAATATAAAAATCATTATTAAGTTCAGAAATTCTATCAACTATAACATTGGTAGGAACCCTTTTTCTAAGGTTTTCATTAAAAGCAACATATTCTAGAGATTGAAAACGCATTATTTCTTCTTGATCAAAGAGGATAGCCTCTATGGGAGGACGGCCAGCGTCCACCCTATAATGCGCAAAGATTTATTTGGCCTCTTTTATTATAAATCTAAACTCATGAGCCAAAAAGATAGTAGCAGCACGCTTAACAGAAGAATGCTCAATATTAGAAAATTCTAGGAAAATCCTTTGTATGCAAGGATGTATGTGCATAAATTGCCTTTCAAGTTCAACTACAAGCATGGCGATAGCGTTCGCAAGACTACTAGTTCTATGAAGAATAGAACTACCCATAGAAGGCAAAGCACCGACACAAGTATAGAAATCTTGGATAACTCCTTTTCCAATAATATTACCACTAGCAATTCGGAATTTTTTCGTATGTAAGATAGGGGGTTCTTCAGCAGGAGCATCAGAATTTTCCATGTTATTATTATTGTCCATATCGACAATAATTTCCCCAATTCCAGACATAACGGCAGAAAGTGCAAGGGGCAAAAAGAAAGAGGAAGGCGAACGGAAAAGAGAGGGCGAATAAAACGGCAAGGGTGAAGTGGGGGAGAGGAAAACGAGAGGCAAATGGCAAATACTGTAATGCGGGAGATAAGAGTTTGTGATGGGTACTTGGTATGTTGACTTTTGCGTAGACTCCCCGGCAACGGCGCTAGAAATCCTTCTTGCTACCTCTTGAGCACTGCATTGGTTTTCTCTTGAAGAGGAAAGGGTGATGCAGCAAAGTAGCGTAAGTATTTCCCTTAGTTTTTGAGAACCAAGGTATCAATCGAGTAGGAGGCCACGCACGATTCCCTCGCACCTACACAAACAAATAAGATCCTCGCAACCAACGCAATAAAGGGGTTGTCAATCCCTTCACGGTCACTTACGAAAGTGAGATCTGATAGATATGATAAGATAATATTTTTGGTATTTTTATAGTAAAGATGCAAAGTAAAATAAAAGGCAATAAAAATAGCTAAGTGTTGGAAGATTAATATGATGGGAAATAGACCCGGAGGCCATAGGTTTCACTAGTGGCTTCTCTCGAGAGCATAAGTATTACGGTGGGTGAACAAATTACTGTTGAGCAATTGATAGAATTGAGCATAGTTATGAGAATACCTAGGTATGATCATGTATATAGGCATCACGTCCGTGACAAGTAGACTGACTCCTGCCTGCATCTACTAGTACTCCACACAACGACCGCTATCCAGCATGCATCTAGAGTATTAAGTTCAAAAGAACAGAGTAACGCTTTAAGCAAGATGACATGATGTAGAGGGATAAATTCATGCAATATGACATAAACCCCATCTTGTTATCCTCGATGGCAACAATACAATACGTGCCTTGCTGCCTCTGCTGTCACTGGGAAAGGACACCGCAAGATTGAACCCAAAGCCAAGCACTTCTCCCATTGCAAGAAAGATCAATCTAGTAGGCCAAACCAAACTGATAATTTGAAGAGACTTGCAAAGATAACTAATCATACATAAAAGAATTCAGAGAAGATTCAAATATTGTTCATAGATTAACTTGATCATAAACCCACAATTCATCGGTCTCGACAAACACACCGCAAAAGAAGATTACATCGAATAGATCTCCACGAGAATCATGGAGAACTTTGTATTTAGATCCAAAGAGAGAGAAGAATCCATCTAGCTAATAACTATGGACCAAGGTCTGAGGTAAACTACTCTCACACATCATCGGAGCGGCTATGGTGTTGATGTAGAAGCCCTCCGTGATCAATGCCCCCTCCGTGGATGCCTTGAAAAAAGGCCCCAAGATGGGATCTCATGGGCATGTAAGGTTGCGGCGGTGGAATTAGGTTTTCGTGGATGCTTCTGTTGGTTTGGGGGTACGTAGGTATATATAGGTGGAAGAAGTACGTCGGTGGAGCAACGTGGGCCCCATGAGGGTGGAGGGCGCGCCCAGGGCGATAGGCACGCCCCCTACCTCGTGCCCTCCTGGTTGCTTTCTTGACGTAGGGTCCAAGTCCTCTGGATCACGTTTGTTCCGAAAATCACGTTCCTGAAGGTTTCATTCCGTTTGGACTCCGTTTGATATTCTTTTTCTGCGAAACTCTGAAATAGGCAAAAAACAACAATTGGGGATGGGCCTCCGGTTAATAGGTTAGTCCCAAAAATAATATATAAGTGTATAACAAAGCCCATTAATCATCCAAAACAGAATATAATATAGCATGAAGCAATAAAAAATTATAGATACATTGGAGACGTATTACCCCACAATGTCTTCTAGACAACATGTCTGTTGTCAGGTGCCTTGCTCGTGGCACACATATTTGTGCCATGTTGCTCGTGGAGGGCGAGATAGTAAGCACTCGTCACGGTAAAGATACCACGACGGTCGGCCGCCCACACAATGATGTCGTCAAGGCCGTGTGGGACGGCTTGATAATACTAGTGATCATGTCGATGTCCAGCACGTCGAAGTGAGCTCGCAACAGGTCCATGTTCCACTTGCCGCTCTCATCAAGCAGCTCATACACCTACCAGAGCCTGCATGCGCCCCTTGCCGTGCTTTAAACTTTAGAATGCAATTTTGGGAAGTAAATATAAAAATAAGTGGTGCAAATTAAAATTCACTCCGTGAAGTTTCCAAATAATTATTTTTAGGCATCCAAATATTGTTAATCAACTCATGCCACCCACTACTTATTACTAATAATGAGGCCTCTGCAATAGAGAAAAAACAAAAAAACTCGAAAGACTTTAATCATTTATGAAAAAGATATGCATCAATGGTGCAGACTTCCAAATTAGTTAGACCGATGGAACCATGTGAATTAGGACATCGAGTGCTTTGCTCATGGTCGTAAATCGGCGGGCATAAGTCGTGTGGCCCCACATGACAGACAAATATGTCACACGATTGTACTTCCCATTTTTGTACTTTGCTCGACCAGTAGCTGTCCATTTTTGTTATCCCCTTTTTGATATTTCATTTTTAAATATAGAGGATTATTTTTTGTGGCTAGAGGCAATAATAAAGTTTTTATTATCATGTTTCCTTATTCATGATAAAGGTTTATTATCATGCTAGAATTGTATTGATCGGAAACTTAAATACATGTGTGGATACATAAACAAATATCTTGTCCCTACTGAGCCTCTACTAGACTAGCTCGTTGATCAAAGATAGTCAAGGTTTCCTAACCATGGACATGTGTTGTCACTTGATAATGGGATCACATCATTAGGAGAATGATGTGATGGACAAGACCCATCTGTTAGCTTAGCATATGATCGTTCAGTTTATTGCTACTACTTTCTTAATGTCAAATACATATTCCTTCGGCCATGAGATCATGCAACTCCCGAACACCGGAGGAATGCCTTATGTGTTATCAAAGGTCACAACGTAACTGGGTGATCATAAAGATGCTCTACAGGTATCTCCGAAGGTGTTTGTTGAGTTGGCATGGATCGAGATTGGGATTTCTCACTCCGTGTATCGGAGAGGTATCTCTGGGCCATATCAGTAATACAACATCACAAGAAGCTTGCAAGCAAAGTGACTAAGGAGTTAATTAAGGGATGATGTATTACGGAACGAGGAAGGAGACTTGCCGGTGACGAGATTGAACTAGGTATGGAGATACCGACGATTGAATCTCAGGCAATTAACATACCGACGGACAAAGGGAACTATGTATGTTGTCATAAAGGTTTGACCGATAAAGATCTTCATAGAATATGTAGGAACCAATATGGGCATCTGATATGTCTCCAACATATCTATAATTTTTTATTGTTCCATGCTATTATATTATCTGTTTTGGATGTTTATGGGCTTTATTAAACACTTTTATATTATTTTTGGGACTAACCTATTAACCCAGAGCCCAGTGCCAGTTCCTGTTTTTTCCCTTGTTTCAGTGTTTCGAAGAAAAGGAATATCAAACGGAGTCCAAACGGAATGAAATCTTTGGGAGAGTTATTTTTGGAAAGAAAGCAATCCGGGAGACTTGGGGTGCACGTCAGGGGATCAACGAGGAGAGCACGAGGCAGGGGGCGCGCCCACCCCCCTGGGCGCGCCCTCCACCCTCGTGGGCCCCTCGTGGCTCCCCTGACCGACTTCTTTCGCCTATATATATATATATATATCAATATACCCTAAAACCATCGGGGAACGGAATAGATCGGGAGTTCCACCACTGCAAGCCTCTGTAGCCACCAAAAACCAATCGAGACCCTATTCCGGTACCCTGCCGGAGGGGGGATCCCTCACCGGTGGCCATCTTCATCATCCCGGCGATCTCCATGACGAGGAGGGAGTAGTTCACCCTCGGGGCTGAGGGTATGTACCAGTAGCTATGTGTTTGATCTCTCTCTCTCGTGTTCTTGATTCAGCATCTTGATGTATCGCGAGCTTTGCTATTATAGTTGGATCTTATGATGTTTCTCCCCCTCTACTCTCTTGTAATGGATTGAGTTTTCCTTTGAAGTTATCTTATCGGATTGAGTCTTTAAGGATTTGAGAACACTTGATGTATGTCTTGCATGTGCTTATCTGTGGTGACAATGGGATATTCAAGTGATCTACTTGATGTATGTTTTGGTGATCAACTTGCGGGTTCAGTGACCTTGTGAACTTATGCATAGGGGTTGGCACACGTTTTCGTCTTGACTCTCCGGTAGAAAATTTGGGGCACTCTTTGAAGTACTTTGTGTTGGTTGAATAGATGAATCTGAGATTGTGTTATGCATATCGTATAATCATACCCACGGATACTTGAGGTGACATTGGAGTATCTAGGTGACATTAGGGTTTTGGTTGATTTGTGTCTTAAGGTGTTATTCTAGTACGAACTCTATGATAGATTGAACAAATAGAATAGCTTCATGTTATTTTACTACGGACTCTTGAATAGATCGATCAGAAAGGATAACTTTGAGGTGGTTTCGTACCCTACAATAATCTCTTCGTTCGTTCTCTGCTATTAGTGACTTTGGAGTGACTCCTTATTGCATGTTGAGGGATAGTTATATGATCCAAGTATGTTATTATTGTTGAGAGAACTTGCACTAGTGAAAGTATGAACCTTAGGCCTTGTTTCCTAGCATTGCAATACCATTTACGCTCACTTTTACCACTTGTTACCTTGCTGTTTTTATATTTTCAGATTACAAAAACCTATATCTACCATCCATATTGCACTTGTATCGCCATCTCTTCGCCGAACTAGTGCACCTATAAAATTTACCATTGTGTTGGGTGTGTTGGGGACACAAGAGACTCTTTGCTATTTGGTTGCAGGGTTGTTTGAGAGAGACCATCTTCATCCTACGCCTCCCACGGATTGATAAACCTTAGGTCATCCACTTAAGGGAAATTTGCTACTGTCCTACAAACCTCTACACTTGGAGGCCCAACAACGTCTACAAGAAGAAGGTTGCGTAGTACACATCAAGCTCTTTTCTGGCGCTGTTGCCGGGGAGGTGAGTGCTTGAAGGTATATGTTTAGATCTTGCAATTGAATCTTTTTGTTTCTTGTTTTAGCACTAGTTTAGTTTATAAAGGAAAACTATAAAAAAATTGAATTGAGTTTACCTCATACGCTTCATCTTTTTAATATCTTTTGTGAGTATGATGGGAAGGAAAATTGTGCCAAAGTGTTAGAAGAAGAATGCATTAAAATGTTTGGCACTAAATCTTTGAACTATGAGCATGATTGCAATGTTGTTAGTATGAACTCCTTGAATATCCATAGTACTAATGATGATTGCACTAGTTATGATGAAAATGTCTCCTATAAACATGACAATTTTTGTGGAGTGCATTGGGTTTGCAAGTACACACCAAATAGGGAAGATAGATATTGCAAGAGGCATAAGCATTTAGAAACTAAATGGTTGCAAGAAAGGCTAAATGTTAGTGTTGAAAATTAAAAATTTCTTAGCCATACTTGTGAACTTTGCAATGAACATGGTCATTTAAATATCAAATGCAAATTGTTTCATGATCGAACCGTGTCCAAAAATTGTGATGACTTGATTTCCCTTGCACATTATAATGAACTTAGTTTCCTTTTGGGTTATGAATAAATGAAACGTCAAACTAAGATTATTCCAAAATATAACCTCGAGAAATTCCTCGATATTGACCTAGAAGAAATTTATATGTATTGTGCGGTGAATTGCATTGAAAATCCTTATATTGCCAATTACATAAAGAAAAGAGAACAAATAGAAGATGAAGATAATACTAATGAAAGGGAAGAGACTTCCCAATATCCTCCTATTATTTCTTATGATGAATCAGGTAACGAGGAGGAGCCTTCTATTCAACCAATCTCATTAATAAGGAGCTCCAAAAAGAGGATTGAACCCACACATGATGTGAAGAAGAAAAAGAAAAGATGGAGAAGCAAAGGTAAAAAGGTATATTTCCCAAATGATGTTGCTCCTATTACTCATCGTGATGATGATAATTGCTATACTATTGGTGCTATCCATACTATTAATGATGAGAGTGATTATGCTTATGATATGAAAAGGCCCAAGCTTGGGGATGCTATGTTTGATGAACATGATGTTTTTGAGAATATATTTGCTGAAATTAATGTTTGTCCCAAGCTTGGGGATTCTATATTTAATGAAGATGATACTTTTAGCCTCCCAAGTTTTGATATGCAAATTTGTTATGATGATAGCATGCCTCGTACTTATGATGATTATATTGATGAAAGTGGGTTTGGAAGAGTGTCAACTTTAGGAAGTAATGATCCCACTATTTTGGAGGATGTTGAATCTTATGATAATTATGAAGTGGATTTGGAGAGGTCATGACTTTATTTAGTAATGATTCCACTATCTTGGAAGAGGTTTCAATCGATTATGATGAGAACAAAGTTGCTACTCATGATGATTATTGTGATGAAACTTATGCTATAAAAAGTAGTGATGACTATATTTATAAAACTTGTCATGATTATGATTCCCCTTTTTCTGAACATTACTCTTTTAATGTGGAAACAATTTATAGTATTCAAGTCTCTTATGATACTTCCACTATCCCGAATGACAAGAATTTTGCGTATGTGGAGAGTAGTAAATTTTCTATGCTTGTAGATCATGAAAAGAATGCTTTAGGTGTTGGTTATATTGTTGAATTCATTGATGATGCTACTGAAAATTATTATGAGGGAGGAACATATGCTTGTAGGAATTGCAATAATATCAAGTTTCCTCTCTATGTGCTTAAAGTCTTGAAGCTATGCTTGTTTTACCTTCCTATGCTAGTTGATTATTGTTCCCATAAGTTGTTTGCTGTAAGTGCATCTAGTGCCCCTTAGTGATTTTGGTGTATTGAAGACTTATAGGTTAAGGGTCTAATGCGTTTATGAGTGTACACAGGTCTATAAGTCTATGAGGAGTTTGATATTTACAGAGAAAGTCGACCCTAAAAATGAAGTTCTTCGATCAAGACTTTGGTATTCGAAGACTTTCAAGACTTTGAATGTGAAGAAATTGGTGTGACCTTGAAGACTTGGTATTCATTTGAGGAACATGAAGCTTGAAGACTTTTGTTTTCGTAGTTTCGCTTTTCCCTTTCTTGAGTCATAGGAAACACCGTCTCTTTGTTAAAGGGGTCGAGGAAATACTAAGGAAAAATTTCAATGTGATGCTCAACTCAAAATCCTACACCTACCAATCCCTTGAGTGAAGCCATTGGAAATCTCATACGATTCAGTCAATTTCTTGATGTGAGAGACGAAGTTCTTCTGGTCGCTGAGGAATTTGTTCTGACTGAGGAGTTAGGAATTCGCCAGTGCGAATTGCCTACACAGTGAGGAACATGATAGCCCTGAGGAATTTGATACTCAAATTTCCGACCGTTGTTGTGCTACGCGCCAGCTGTCCCAAAATATCTTATCCACCTAACGGTCATATCATTGAAGGGCATTTATGTCTTATCATGTCGGGCTGCTCCCTAGGCTATAAATAGCCGCTCCCTACAACCACTAGCTGGTTGGCTGCTCCGAGAGAAACTGACACTTGTCAATTGAGAGCATCCCATCCTCCGAGGACTTTGAGTGAAAATAATCAAGTGAGGAAAACCCAAACCCAAACACGTACAAACCCAAAGTGATTGAGGATCACTGAAGAAATTGATCCTGCGTGGATCCGACGCTTGTTACCTTTGAAGACTGTGCTTCTTCCAAACGGTTAGGCGTCATGGTCTAGAGCATCCAAGAGGAATTGTGGATCGCTGAGTGACCGAGTTTGTGAAGGTTTGGAAGTCGCATGAAGACTTACCACGAGTGATTGGGCGAGGTGCGTGACCGTAGTTCAAGGAGAATCTGGTGAGGACTTGGTGTCCTGAGCTACGTGCTCAGATCGGGTGTCCGGACTGTGTGTCCTCGAGTTTAAATACTCACCGCTCCAACCGGATGTACAATCGAGACAACAGCTTGAACTGGTCTACCAAATCATTGTCTTCACCAAGCTTACTGGTTCCATTTCCTCAACTCTTTCATTTCCTCATTCTTTGTGTTAAGTGCTTCATCATATTTGTGTTTGAAGACTTTGGTCAAGACTTTCTCAATTTCCTCAGTTCAATTTCTTGATCTGTTTGTCTTCATCTTGTGTTATCATGTGATTACGCTTTCTGTACTCTGTGCTTGTCTTCATTTCATCATGACGACCATGCTTGTATTCTGTTATGCTTACTTCTGAGTACTTATTCCGCTGCAAGTAGTTCTTCACTAAGGAATTTCCTCATCGGCAAATTCCTCAGTGAAGAATTCATAAAATCGCCTGTTCACCGCCCCCTCTAGTCGATATAACGCACTTTCAATTGGTATCAGAGCAAGGTACTCCCTTGTTCTGTGTGATTTTGGTTTAACCGCTTGGAGTTTTAGTTATGTCAACTGCAGGTATGAAGAAAGTGGCATGCCCCATCTTTGACGGTCACGAGTATCTCAAGTGGAAGGCCAACTATGGACCGTCACTGAGATTGGTCTTACTGATCTGTGCAAGACGGCGGGAGCTGATGACGTTCGCAAGTACACTCTTCTCAACCTCACGGCGAAGGACGCCATCTGCTCCTGTCTGTCTCAAAATCAGTTCAGGAACATCATGCATCTCGATCATGCTAAGCTTATCTGGGACCGTCTCTCTGAGGTCTATGAAGGTCATCGAACCCATCATGATCCTTGGTTTGAGGACTTCAAGGAATCTCTCAAAGCGATGACATTCGAACCAGAATCATCATCCTCTTCATCATGCCTCATGGCAAAAAGTGCTGAGGTAACTGAATGCTACCTATCCGAGTCTAGTGATGATGAATCTGGTGATGAATTTGGACCCAGCTATGTCAAACTTGCTTCCCTTGCCACTAAACAACAAAGAGCTTTGGAAAAAGTTCAATATATGCTAAATAAGAGCGATGATATGTTGGGTGAAGAAATGGATCGATCAAAAGCTTTGGTGAAAGTCTTCAGAGACTTCATACTAAGTATGACACCCTTCAAGATCAACATAACACTCTCTTATCTGATCATGAGAAACTTTCTTATGAATTTCTTCAAAATAAGCAAGATCTTGAGAAGCTAAGAGTGAGTTATGAAGATCTTCAGAAGGAGCGCAATTCATTACTTGCTCAACAAATCGGTAACCGAGGAAGAATTTGTTCCTCCATGCTTAAAGTGCATTGAACGTGAATCTGCTAATTCTTCACCTGAATGTTCAAATGCTTCTATTGTTACAAATTCTTCACCTGCCTCTACTATCACTAATTCCTCATCTGAGGACATTGCTAGTATCACTGATGATGCAGGGCTGAAGGAATTGTACATGACAAGCATGTACAAAATCCTCAAAGGGCATCAGACTCTTTGTGATGTGCTTAAAAAGCAGATTCTCAACAGGAACCCTAGGAAAGAGGGTATTGCCTTTGAGAGGAAAATCAATGCTGATGGTACATATTGGAAGCTTTCGAGCGGTACCCCAAAACCTCATGGAGTTGCTGCAAAGGGACCACCAGTTGATCCATCTAACTTATCCGGCTTTACATGTGAATCTCCTCATTCTTCCGATGAGTCATTTGACTCAACTATAAACTGTTCAAAAATCAGAATGGTGAAGTATTTGCTAGATATGTTGGCACTAATCTGAGAACGGTTCCCCTGTGAAGAAAATCTGGGTTCCCAAAAGGTGCCTTGAAAGTCTTCAGGTGAATGTCCTCATGACACCACCTGTGAAGAATAGGAACCCCAGATCAAACTCTTCATACAGACCAAATTCTTCATATGGATCCAAGTCCTCATACGGACCAAATCCCTCATGTGGATCAAATTCCTCAAAAGGATCAAAGTCCTCATATGATTATCATCATGCTAACAACTCTGTTTCGCAGGGTAGAGCTAAGGGCTATGAATATGTGCATTATTCTTCAAACCATTATGTTCATAAGTCCTCGAAGAATTTCTCTGCTTATTCATATGCTTACCCTAACCCCTCTTATTTGAAATGAAATGGTCTGGCTTCTTTGCCACCATTCTCATATGGATCTCGCAGAGTGATGAACTCTTTGTCACCCCTTAAGATGTGGGTGGTGAAGAAAAAAACTAATCTCTTCTGCAGGGTCAGGTCTCCAGACGTGCTTTAACGTCTGAAGAATTTGCTGGGGGCCTGACAAAAATGCCTGAAAGGACGCATGCTAATCATGAAGAAATGAACCTTCATTTCACACGTCCTCATACTGCTATATCTGTTTTACAGCTTGATGAAATTCATATGATGAATTTGATATCATATTCTTCACTGATGAAGTATATGAGTTAAAAGCTGCACTAATTCATCTGCAGGATGATCAACCCAAAGCCACCGAGTGGGTCCTTGATAGTGGATGTACAAATCACATGACTGGTGACAAGAATCTATTGATGGATGCTCCCTTATCACCATCGCATCTGAAGCATATCATCTTCGCTGACAAAGGCAAAAGTCATGTATTGGGTCTAGGTAAGGTTGCGATCACAGAGGATCGACACATGGACAAAGTCATGCTTGTTGAGTCCTTAGGATACAACCTTATGTCTGTCTCAATGCTTTGTGATCTTGATATGGTTGTTGTCTTTGGCAAGTATCGTTGTGTTGTGGTTATGGAAGCTGACAATTCCAAAGTCTTCGAAGGCTTTAGGAGAGGAGACTTGTATATTGTTGATTTCTCTACAGGATCGCAACCAGCCGTGTGCCTACTTGCAAAAGCTTCAGAAGGCTGGCTATGGCATCAACGACTTGGTCACGCACGCATGAGGAATTTACTGCACGCTTGCGAAGAAGAAGCATGTCATTGGCATTGAGAATGTCAAATTCCTCAAGGATCACTTATGCAGGGCCTGTGAAGCTGGAAAAATGACCAAGGCCAAGCATCCAGCGAAGACTATCATGACCACTGCTTGGCCATTCGAATTGCTTCACATGGACCTATTTGGTCCTAATCATTACTCAACAGTCACTAATGATGCATCTCTATATGGCTTTGTTTTTGTTGATGATTACTCTCGTTACACATGGGTACACATTGTTACTTACAAACATGAAGTGCAGGAAGTCTTCAAACGATTTTCCTCGAGGGCTTCAATCAACTTTGGTGTGAAGATCAAGCACATCAGGAGTGACAATGGAAATGAGTTCAATAATTCTGGTCTTGATGACTATCTTGATGAACTTGGTATTACTCGTGAGTTATCTGCTCCTTATACTCCTTAGCAAAATGGCGTCGTGGAGCGCAAGAACAGAACTCTTGTTGAGATGGCTTGCACTATGCTTGATGAGTACAAGACGCCTCGTCACTTCTGGATTGAGGCAATTTACACTGCATGCCACATCATCAACAGGGTATATCTTCACAAATTCTTCAAGAAGACTGCCTATGAACTCCTCACTGACAAGAAACCCAATGTGAGTTATTTCAAAGTCTTGATTGCTAAATGTTGGATTAGAGATCCTCATCACAATGCTAAATTTGCACCGAAATCACATGAAGGTTTTATGCTTGGTTACGGAAAGGACTCGCACACCTACAGAGTCTTCAACAATGTTCTTCACAAGATTGTTGAAACCGTAGATGTGCGGTTCGATGAAACTAATGGCTCGCAAAGAGAGCACCTACCTTCTGTGATAGATGAACCAGCACCTGAGGATTCTATCAAGTTCAAGGCGACTGAGGATGTCATTCCTACTGAAGAATCTGCTGAAGAATTCATTCCAGAACATGAAGAACGTCGAGCTGATGCACCTGAAGAAAATGCTGATCAAATTCCTCGACGACAACCAACTCATCCTCACGTTGCAAAAGAAGTGCCAGTTGAAAAGATCATTGTCGGTGTCAAAACCGGCGGATCTCGGGTAGGGGGTCCCGAACTGTGCGTCTAGGCGGATGGTAACAGGAGACAAGGGACACGATGTTTTTACCCAGGTTCGGGCCCTCTCGATGGAGGTAATACCCTACTCTTGCTTGATTAATATTGATGATATGGGTAGCACAAGAGTAGATCTACCACGAGATCAAGGAGGCTAAACCCTAGAAGCTAGCCTATGGTATGATTGTTGTTCGTCCTACGGACTAAAACCCTTCGGTTGACACCGAATAGGGTTAGGGTTACACAGAGTCGGTTACAATGGTAGGAGATCTACATATCCGTATCGCCAAGCTTGCCTTCCACGCCAAGGAAAGTCCCATCCGGACACGGGACGAAGTCTTCAATCTTGTATCTTCATAGTCCAGAGTCCGCCAACGATGATAGTTCGCTATCCGGACACCCCCTAATCCAGGACTCCCTCAGTAGCCCCTGAACCAGGCTTCAATGACGACGAGTCCGGCGTGCATATTGTCTTCGGCATTGCAAGGCGGGTTCCTCTTCCGAATACTTCATAGAAGATTTTGAACACAAGGATAGTGTCCGGCTCTGCAAAACAAGTTCCACATACCACCGTAGAGAGAATAACTTTTGCACAGATCTGCTGACGTATTCCGCGGTGTGACATCACACCACGCCAGGCCTTCATACGAATCGCTTTTTCTTGTCCCACCTTAAGCGCGTTTAGCGAGGCGGTTTCCTTGGCACGTCTTATCAAAGCGGAGATCGTGCCCCTTATTCCGGGATTCTCATCAATACGGACGTGGGTAACCCATCCGCGCCATTGATTACGGGCGCTTGGGAGATAAGCGAGTTTTACCCGGTGGCGGGGGCGCATAGCTTCGTCCGTCCATATAAGGGATAAGGATCCACCTTTTCACCTATGCCTTCTTCCTCCTTTGCTCATCCATTTCACAAGACTCGAGCTCCAGCGCCCAAGTCCGCACACCCCACCTCAACCTTCTCCAACTATGTCCGGAGCGGGAGGCAGGAGGATGGCCTCCTCCGTCACGGAGGGGCACATCAAAAAGCTGCGGAAGGACGGATACTTGTCCAGCGTCATCGCGCACCGGCTACCCGACGAGGGGCAGCTCATTCCCACCCCAGGCCCCATGAGAGGGTGGTGTTCCTCACCCACTTCCTCCGCGGACTAGGTTTTCCACTTCACCCATTTGTCCGGGGCTCATGTTCTACTACGGCCTGGATTTCCGCGATCCGCCCCGAACTTCATCCTCAACATCTCGGCGTTTATCGTGGGTATGCGAAACCTTCCTCTGCATCCATCCCCACTTGACTTATGGCTGAAGATCTTCAATGTCAAGCTGAAGGTAGTGGGCGGCCGCCAAGCGGAGTGCTTGGGCGCCATGGTTGGCAAGATGGCCAAAGTCCTATGGCTCGAGGGCTCCTTTGTGGAGACCATAAAGGGGTGGCAATCGGGGTGGTTCTACATCACCGAGCCGTGCGACTCTCAATGGGCGGCGGCCCCCAAATTCCGATCTGGCTTCCCCACACGGCTCACATCATGGAAAGAGACAGGCCAGACGTGGGGGGATTCAGTTGAGCTGTCCGGACTCCAAACTTGCGTCCGAAACCTGGTGGACAAGAATCTATGGCTTGTCAACGTAATCTAGGTGATGCTCATCCGCCGGATTCTCCCATGCCAACAACATGCCTTCAAATTGTGGGAGTTCGATCCGGCACAACACCCAACTCTGAAAAGGCTCTTCGACACTACGTACGAAGACGCCTGGAAGGTGTTGTTCAAGGGCGCCGAGGCTCCCACATCCGCTACCGAAGATCGCGGATTCAGCTCGCAGCGTCAAGCCAGCGAGGTAAGTTATTTTACCCTTTATGGGACTCTTGTTTTTCATAGATTGACTCTATGTGGGATCTAAAACTCCCTAACCTTTGACAGTACTGGTGAAAGACGTCCGGACAGATTAACAGTCCGCCGCTTTGCGAAAGACCAGCCAGACGCCCGATTGACGGGCTGCTGGCTCCGGCACCTCACGTGGTGCCGAAGAAGAAACCAAGAAGAAGGCCACGGGAACTCGAAGGAGATCCGGCCAGTGCTGTCGGACTCATCGCCCGACAAACTCGAGGCGGAATCCTCCTCGAGGAAGAGGAGGAGGAAAAAAGCCTCTCCCGGTGAAGAGGGAGAAGAAAGGAAGGCCGCCTAACCGGGAGGCCGGAGGGTCCAAGAAGGGAAGGACCCTTCCTCCAGACTTCTCCACCAACGCCGACAATGACGAGGAGGAGTGGCCAACAAGGGCCAAGCCCCTGGCGAGATCGTAAGCGTCCGGATACCCATGGCTTTTTTTCATTGCATAGTGTTCTCTAATGCCGAACAATCATGCAGCCCGTCCAAGGACGAGCTCGCCGCTTCATCAAGCGGGTCCCTGAGTTCGTAGGAAGTGGAGAGTACTTCACTTCCGGCCGCCTCCTCACCTCACGCTGCGGACGACGCCGAGGTGGGGCCCCAAGGGGGGCCTGGTCAAGAGGAGGTGGCACAGGAGGCGCCGCAAGGCAACCTCCCGGACTCGCGAGAGGCGAGACCCAGGGGCTCTAAGCCCGACCCTTGTCCGGACTCCATACCGGAACCTTCAGCGGTTCTGAAGTCCGGCAAGCGGCCCCTTCGTAGGAAGGGTAAGACGCCGGTGTCCTCCGTCCAACCGGAGGCACCGGATAGCTTACTGGAGGCGCTTAACGGCGCCTCCATCAAGGAGGAGCACCGCACTGTTATGAGTGTGGTGATCCAGAAGCTTCGATCCGCCAAGAGCGGGCTGACTGAAGCCTGTACCAGCCTTCTAACATGCTTTCAGGTAAGTTTAGAATATGTAAAAATATTACCGCATAGACAGTAGCCCCTGATGCTTAGTTCGGTGTTTGGAAAGAAAAGCCGGACTAAGGATCTAAAAAGATATACGCAGGAGTCTAACATAAGTATGTCAATATGCGATTGCAGGCTGCGCCGCTGACCTCTGCCGCACTGACTGCGGAGGTCAATGCATTGAAGAAGAGCCTCGAGCAATCCGAGAATGAGCTCGGCCTTGCCAAGAAGCAGCTCGAGGAAAGGGAAGGTAAGCAATACCTTATTAAATAAATACCTTATAGAAAGGTTTCGGTTGCAAAAAATGACAGGAATAACGTGGGTATTGTAGGGGCCACGAACGAGGTGGCGACCCTGAAGGAAGCGGTGTCCGCGGCCGAAAGCAAAGCGGTCGCGGAGCGCACCGAGCGAGAGAAGCAGGAGGAGCGGGTGGCGGAGGTGCAGCAAGAGCTCCAGGCTCTCGTGGAAAAACACGAGAGTTTGGAGCGTGACTCGAAGATCGAGAGTCCGAGCTCGCCTCGGCTCTTGAGAGTGCCAAAGCCGCTAAGGCCGAAGCCCAAAAAGCCCTCCAAGAAATTGAATCATTAAAGAAGATAGCGGCGGGTAAGGCATTCTTTATGCAAAGCAAGCATGTGAAAGTGAATTACCTATTACTTACCTGGATTCGGAGCTCTCCAGGAGCATTCGCAGATCTGCCTGAAGTGTGTCCGATCTTGCCGCGTTCTATCGCGCCAAGGAGGGAGCTCGACGGAGAAGGTGTTCTGGTCTCAGTATGCTGAGGCCGACCGTCCGGTGCCCCTGAGCGACCAGCTGAAGCAGCTGGTCGAGCTCCACAAGGTCGCCGAACAAGCCATGAAGGGCCTCATAGTTCGGCTCTGGCCATTGGAAGCCATGCACAGGAGCTACTTCGGGCTAGTGCAGCGGCTGGTGGGCCTTTGTCCATGGATTGAAGTCATCAGGCGCTCCGTCTGCATTGAAGATGCCCGTCGGGCCCTTGCCCGTGCTAAAGTGCACTGGGGCAAGCTGGATGCGGAGAAGCTTGTGACGGACGGGCCACCGAAGGGCAAGGAGCATCGAAAGCCCGAAATGTACTATGAGGGCGTCTTGAAGGGTGCCCGCCGTATAGCGGATGAGTGCTCCAAAGATGTAATTTTTGAATAGACTCGCATTTGTTATCCTGTACGCTGAAAACTTGTTCATATCGCTAAGCAACGCTTGTTAATTTAAAATATTACCTTCTGTGCGGCCATTTATCAAATTTGAGAGATGGCAAGTCGTTAACCGGCCCCCATGCCACGAGTCTTTGGGGTGTTCGGGATAAACTTGAGCGCTCTTGTTCCCATTCTTGGGTCCGTTGAGGAGGCGCTCAACATAGCGAACAAGGCAACGGACTTATAGTGCTTGAACACTCTCACTTAGCCATAGAATTCTATAATTTTAAATTTCGGTGAAGCCCCTAGTATTCGGAAGACCGAGTTCGGGCGCTATCCACGCCTTGGCCGGACAATGCCAGTTCCTCGCTCTAAGCGGCATAAGTCTTTAGGGACTCGAAGAAACCTCTCGAACAGCGACCGGCTCTCGCCCTATCATGACGGTCAGTTTTAGCTTTCTCCACTGAGGTGCTCAACCCAGCTCAACCGAGGCACAATCGCAGTGGTTCTCCCAGCGCTACCTTAGCCGATATAACGGGCGTAAGGTACCAAAACATGGGAGCCGGGCAAACCCAACTATTGACCCAAGACATGATTCGGAGCCGATGCATATAATGCTATAAGTTCGAGGTGCCGCACTTGTGAAAGTGTTCGGACTTATCACACCATATTTTTGGGGTACTTAAGCCCCTGGTGTATTGGCCGTACCAAAGTGTACGGGTGCAACATGTCATGAAATGAACATATATATAGATAAAGAAAGGAGTGCAATTATAGGAAAAAGCTATGTATTGTTTATTCAAAAAGGTACTGCAGTGAAAGCAGAACGATAGAAATAGTGCGATAAGCAAGGGATGGGACTATTTAACATGTCCCCCTCCAGGGGTAAGCTGCGGGATGGTATGTAAAACAGGTATAGTGCTCGTAGTAGAGACCACCTGGACACTCGACGTAGCTTTCTGCTTCCCTGGCTGTTGCATCGTGAGTTCGGCAATGCTAGTGCCGTACATGGCTTCTGGAAAACGGAGTCCTGAAAGTAAGAAAAAGGAAAAAAGAAAAATAATGACACAATCGGGAGCCCCTGGTGCGGTTGAGCCGCATTCTGGGCATGCTGTGGTCGTGCCCCTCCCCTTATGCCCATGGTATCTCCAGAGCGTAGTTATGTACGCGTAGTACTGGCTTCACAATTTCGCGAGGGCTGGGGTTGGGGCCGGATTACTCTGCGATGCTTGGATCGTGCAGCGGTCTTGTTGTAGGTTACTCCGGCGCTGCTTGATGTTGTCCGGACGTTTAGTGGCCGGACTCGAGAATTGTTGTGAGAGGATGCCTTGCACCTCCGCCGCGAGGGCCGCCGTATGCTCCTCCGTTCGGAGAGCGTTCGGTGTTTCCATTGACCGTGATTACTCCTCGAGGGCCTGGCATCTTGAGCTTGAGGTATGCGTAGTGCGGCACCGCATTGAACTTTGCAAATGCGGTTCGTCCAAGCAGTGCGTGATAGCCGCTACGGAACGGGACTATGTCGAAGATTAACTCTTCGCTTCGGAAGTTATCCAGGGATCCGAAGACCACTTCGAGTGTAACTGAGCCTGTACAATTGGCCTCTACACCCGGTATGACGCCTTTAAAGGTCGTCTTTGTGGGTTTAATCCTTGAGGGGTCTATGCCCATTTGCGCACTGTATCCTGATAAAGCAGGTTCAGGCTGCTACCGCCGTCCATCAGGACTCTAGTGAGGTGAAACTGTAGATGTGCGGTTCGATGAAACTAATGGCTCACAAAGAGAGGACCTACCTTCTGTGATAGATGAACCAGCACCTGAGGATTCTATCAAGTTCAAGGCTACTGAGGACGTCATTCCTACTAAAGAATCTGCTGAAGAATTCATTCCAGAACGTGAAGAACGTTGAGATGATGCACTTGAAGAAAATGCTGATCAAATTCCTCGACGACAACCAGCTCATCCTCACGTTGCAAAAAAAGTGCAAGTTGAAAAGATCATCGATGACATTGAAGCACCAGGTCCTCTCACACGCTCAAAAGCTTCACATTTATCTAACTTTTGTGGGCACTATGCTTTTGTCTCTATCACAGAGCCCACTAAGGTAGATGAAGCATTTCTGGAGCCTTAATGGATTCAGGCCATGCAAGAAGAATTACATCAGTTAGAGCTCAACAACGTATGGGAACTGGTCAAACGTCCAGATCCTCGCAAGCATAATATCATTGGCACAAAGTGGATCTACCGCAACAAGCAAGATGAAAATGGCCTTGTGGTGAGGAATAAGGCACGACCTGTAGCTCAGGGCTACACACGAGTTGAAGGAATTGATTTCGATGAAACTTTTGCACCTGTTGCTAGACTTGAGGCTATTGCATATTACTTGCTTATGCTAACCATCATGATATCACTTTATATCAAATGGATGTGAAAAGTGCATTCCTCAATGGTAAGCTTGAGGAAGAAGTATATGTTGCTCAACCCCCAGGTTTTGAAGATCCAAAGAATCCTGACAAAGTCTTCAGACTCAACAAGGCCCTCTATGGCCTCAAGCAGGCCCCTCGGGCGTGGTATGACACTTTGAAGGAATTCCTCATGAAGAATGGCTTCACACCCGGTTCACTCGACCCTACTCTCTTTACTAAATCTTATGATGGTGAACTATTTGTGTGCCAAATATCGTTGATGATATTATCTTTGGCTGTCTTGACCAACGTTATAGTGATGAATTTGCTTATATGATGAGTGAAGAATATCAAATGTCTATGATGGGAGAGTTGAAATTCTTCTTAGGTCTTCAAATTAAATCAACAGCGCAATGGCATATTCATATCTCAGGAGAAATGCCTCAAGGATGTTCTGAGGAAATTCGGCATGCAAGATTGCAAAGGCGTCAAAATTCCTATGCCCACAAATGGCCATCTATGCACTGATGAAAATGGTATTGACTTCGATCACAAGGTATACCGCTCCATGATTGGTTCTTTATTGTACTTATGTGCATCTAGGCCAGATATAATGCTTAGTGTTTGCATGTGTGCCCAATTTCAAGCTACAAGAAGGAATCACACCATAAGGTCGTGAAGCATATTCTTCGATATCTAGCTCACACACCAACACTAGGATTACGGTACCCCAAGGGCTCTGCTTTTGATCTCATTGGATATTCGACTCGACTATCTTTGGTGATCATGTGGACCGCAAGTCAACATCTGGTACTTGTCATTTCCTCGGACGATCTTTTGGTCCGTTGGTCCTCGAAGAAAGCAGAATCTGCGTATCACCGCTTCATCTGCGGGAGCCGAGTACATTCTTTCTGGTTCTTCTTTGTGCTCAATTGCTGTGGATGAAGCAAACTCTCAAGGATTATGGCATCAACGTGAAGAATGTGCCTCTCTATTGTGACAATGAGAGTGCCATCAAGATTGCTCACAACCCAGTTCAGCACTCGAAGACAAAGCACATTCAGATTCGTCATCATTTTCTTCGTGATCATGTGTTGAAGGGCGACATCTCCGTTGAGCATGTGAAGACTGAAGAACAGCTAGCCGATATCTTCACAAAGCCCTTGGATGGGAAGAGATTTAGCAAGTTGCGGTGTGAGCTAAATATATTAGAATCTTTGAATGTTCTTTGAATAGGACACTCATCCTAACACTTATGCAAAATTGATGACTTAGATGTGCAACACATGAAGAAACGTTTTTCTTCAATCAATGAATAACAACACTCTAAGTGTGAAGAAATTAATGAAGAATTTGATTCTCAGAACCCTACGACAATTGTATGCGGTCTTTGAAATCATCATTCTTATACGGTGGGTCACGCCACCACCAAAGTTGAAAATCTTCAATTTGAGTTTTCCCTCAGTTTTGAAATTCTTCAATTTTTCAAATTCTTCAACTTTGCAAAATCTTCACTGGTTCCGTTGTTTTTCTTCATTGGCTATATATATATACATATGGGTTTATGTCCTCTACAACATTCACTTATGGCTATTTCTTCAAGTTGTTCTTCTGCTAAGTGAATGTGATCGGACCCTTCCCCCTCTATGCTATACTCAACCCAATCTATTCACAAATTCTTCATGTGCGTTCTATTTGAAACTCGTTCAAAGTCTTCATTGTGTCCTTGTCAGCTAAAGAATTTGTGAACGGAACTTTTAACTTATCTTATCCAAATTTTCGACTTTGCCGCTCAAACCGTTCCGCTTCCCACAATAGACTTATCTATTCACCCACGATCTAACACGATCTCCACTTTTCAGTACGTGGGTGACACATGTCATGTGAATGAGAAGGGTCAGGTGCACGTTCGTCCAAAATCTTCAGGCGAACAGTTTTTCACCGTGGCTATAAATACCCCCTCTCCCCTTCCTCACGTCCTTTACTCCGCTCGATCTTTCTCTCCCGCTCGAGCTTCTCAAACCCTAGCGCCGCCGCTACTCCATCTCGCCGGTGAGGAAGAGCTTCACTGCCTCGACCTCGTCATTGTCGTACTCAGCGCCCGGCATGAAATCTTCACTCCGCCGCCGCCATAGCCGTCTTCCTCCGCCCGAGTTAGGGCGTGGAAGATCTGCAGCAACGAACTTCACCTCTCCATCTCACGGTTAAATGCGTGTTCTTCGTTCAAGGTAATTAAAAGTTACTTTTACTGCCCTCTTTGATTCAAATGATTTCTACAAAATCTTCAAAGGTGTTTTATTCTTCAAATCCTCACACACTAAACACCTCACATGTCATCTGTTCTTGATTCGTTTCTCTAAGCATTATTTTTCTTCAAGATTCCTCAATTGTGTGGATCTTTGATCTATACAACTCTGGAACCTAAGAAAAAGAATGCTTAGTGAAATTCTTCAAGACTCATCTGGTCAAATTCCTCAAACTTGTTCTTTTTTGAAAAACCTTCTGAGAACGCATATGACCTCTCCAAATTCCGCGCAACTATACTCTGTTCACAGGTACTCATGTCATTCTTTGAATCACTAGGTTCTCATCAACTTAACTCATTTGCAGCGTTCCTCGAAGAAAAGTTGCATACTTCTTCAGAGAATTCGATTGTTCAAATTCCTCAACTGAAGAATATGGCAGACGGTAAGAAGCCTCAGAAAGGAGGAAAGAAGCCTGAGGTCATGACTGCCTTTGAAATCCCTGATGACATTTACAAAGACTATTGCACACCTGATGAGGCCAAGTTTGGTAAAGAAAACAAAAATCAGCGCAAGGTGCGCATACAGAGGATTGAAAGGAGATGGGCAAGAGAATGGAGGGAGTACAGGTATGTAACTCCAAAGTACATGAAGAAATTCGCACTCGATCCTCCATGCCCAAGACCACCATTGGCACCTGGCCAAGTAGCAGATCCCACCAGCCTCAAGCGCGGTGAGGATTATCCTGATGAATGGGCAAAGCGCCAAGCCAAGCTGGCCAGGCAAGCCAAAGAAGCAGTGAGGAAATTCAATGAGGACTCTGTTGTTGCTGCTGCCTCTGCTGAGGCCTCTGCTGTCAAGCCAAAGAAATCTATGGCAAAGAAGCCCGCGCGCAAGCCAAGTGCTTAACCTCCAGTGCCCTCAAGGCCTAGTTCCTCAGCAATGCCCTCACGGCCAGAATCCTCAAAGCCCTCACGGCCAATTCCTCATGCTGCTCTTGCTCCTTCAAAATCTTCAGCTCCTCCTTAAAGTCTTCACCGCTCAGACAAAGTCCTCTCGCACTGTGCATCTTGCCACGTGCCAAAGGACGGCAGGCATCTCCATTGCCTCAGGTGTCTCAGCTAGTTCCTCAGTTGCACCAAATTCTTCAATGGGACCATCCCTACTGAAGACAAAGGCAACTGCTGGACGAGCTCCTCGCCCTAGTTCTCAAAAGAAGCAAGTCGCCTTCCAAGTACTGTTTGAAGAAGACGAAGCTAATGATGAAGAACTTGCTGAAATCATCAGAGATAGGCAAGTCAGAGCCGCTAGATCCAAAGGCACCAATGTGCCACTGCTATTGGATCCTAAGCTGATCCTCAATTATATTGATCTCTGGCACAAGGATCCAGACACCCCTATGCCTGATTTCCATTTGACTCCTGGCCAAAGTCACATGTCAACCCATTTCATCTCTCAAGAAAAATGGAAATTTGAGAAGGCCAGGCAGATCAAGAAGGCACAATATAGGAAAGAAAAGTTTTTGAAGACCAATATTATCTCTATGACAACTGATGAGCTTATCAAAATCACGCTCAAATCAAAGCCCTCAGAATAACTTCAATGCCTACTATGCTTTGGATTGGCAAGGTGCCAAAGTCAGATTTGTTAAAACTGACCGAGAAATTCACCTCCAATGTTGCAGCTCCATCATAGCAGAAATTTCTCAGTGAAGCTTCGCCAAGAAATCAAGAACATGCCAGCACCGTTGATCACTTTCAGACTGCTGAAGAAAATGTTAGTTCCAGGGCTGATGACTGCATTCCTGCCACTAAAGAAATTGCCAGGGCATCCACTAGTGGTGCGCCTGAAGAAAATGAAGAAGTCGCAACAGCTGCATCGGTTGTGCTCAAGAAAATCAACCAGATTCCTCTGCTCCTCCTGCGCCTACACCAACTCCAATCCTTCCATCAGCATTAGATGTGAAGAAGACCAAGGCTGCAGAGCGTGCAGCTGTGAAGAAAAGGAAAGCATCAGCTGCTTCAGATTCCTTAGCTCCAAAGAAAATGAAGCCTCTGACAAGTTCATTTGAAAATTCAATTGATGTTGTTCCGATCTCAACCATGCCATCAAAGGACCTTGTTCCTTTTGGTGAAGAATATGTGATCCTAAGCGGATATGATGAAGAAAATCATTCTGCTGCTTCGTCAGAGCAGATTGATGAAGAAATTGAAGTGGATGCTATCCCTTCAACACATGTTGTCTCCTCGCCAATGCCCCAGTTCACAGCTGAAGAGGCTGGCGTTGAAGAAATGGAAGATGAAGACGTGGATATTGGGTGCACTACGCCAGTGATGAATGATGACTTTTGGGAAAGTCAGCACCCCAATTCTCCACTCTTCACCCCTTTACAACAAATACCTCAGTCCCTGCACCAACCGTTCAACTGGCTCAAGAAACTCACCCCACTTCATATGTGCGTGAAGAAATTCCAGCCACTAGTCTTTGAAGAAAGCTGCTGCCGATCACTTGAACACGCAGATCGCCATCGAAGAGGAACCAGAAATTCCTTAGCTTTCAAGAACCTGAGATTGCGATTCACGAGGTCGTGATGCAACTCACTGACACTCCACTGCCAAAGCCAAAAGATCCATTCTCAAGGAAGCAAAAGTTCAAGGCTGAAGATTTCTTCGGCGAGCATGTGTTCTTCACAGATTACAACCCCTATGACTCTGCTTGCATAAGGAAGAGGCGTTTCTGGACGGCCAGCCAGACCAATTTCTATTCCTCAGTGTTGTTCAACAAAGACAAAGTCTTCGATCATGCACACATTCCTCATGTGGACATGGAATCTCTGCCGGGCTTCGAGCCAGTCCTCAGTGTTCTTCAGGCTGGACTGTTAAATTTCTACACTGACATATGTGATTGGAATGAAGAACTCATTCTTCAATTCTTTGCTACGCTGCACATCACAGGAAATTCTGAAGATGTGAATTCATGGGTGCTGGACTGGATGTCAGAAAACACTCACTACAAGGCACTGTTGGAAATATGCCCTAGAGGCAATAATAAAAGCATTATTATTATATTTCCTTGTTCATGATAATTGTCTTTTATTCATGCTATAATTGTATTATCCGGAAATCGTAATACACGTGTGAATACATAGACCACAATACGTCCCTAGTGAGCCTCTAGTTGACTAGCTCGTTGGTCAACAGATAGTCATGGTTTCGACTATGGACATCAGACGTCATTGACAACGGGATCACGTCATTAGGAGAATGACGTGATGGACAAGACCCAATCCTAAGCATAGCACAAGATCGTGTAGTTCATTTTGCTAGAGCTTTTTCAATGTCAAGTATCTCTTCCTTAGACCATGAGATCGTGTAACTCCCGGATACCGTAGGAGTGCTTTGGGTGTACCAAACGTCACAACGTGATTGGGTGACTATAAAGGTGCACTACAGGTATCTCCGAAAGTGTCTGTTGGGTTGACACGGATCGAGATCGATTTGTCACTCCGTATGACGGAGAGGTATCTCTGGGCCCACTCGGTAATGCATCATCATAATGAGCTCAAAGTGACCAAGCGTTTGGTCACGGGATCATGCATTACGGTATGAGTAAAGTGACTTGCCGGTAACGAGACTGAACAAGGTATTGGGATACCGACGATCGAGTCTCGGGCATGTAACGTACCGATTGACAAAGGGAATAGTATCTGGGTTGCTTGAATCCTCGACATCGTGGTTCATCCGATGACATTATCGAGGAGCATGTGGGAGCCAACATGGGTATCCAGATCCGCTGTTGGTTATTGACACGAGCGTCTCGGTCATGTCTGCATGTCTCCGAACCCGTAGGGTCTACACACTTAAGGTTCGGTGGCGCTAGGGTTATTAGGAAGACTTGTATGTGATTACCGAATGTTGTTGAGTCCGGATGAGATCCCGGACGTCACGAGGAGTTCGGAAGGGTCCGGAGGTAAAGATTTATATATGGGAAGTTGTCAAACGGACACCGGAAAGTTTCGGAGGTCCAGGGAGGGGCCACCTCCCGGGGCCACTTGGGCTGCGTGGGAAGGGGCCAGCCCTCGGTGGGCTGGGCGCACCTCCCTTGGGCCCTTGCGCCTAGGGTTGAGGGGGAACCCTAGAGGCGCCCCCTTGCTTGGGGGCAAGCCCCCTCCCTTGGTCCGCCCCCTCTAGATGCCATCTAGAGGGGCCCTCTCCCTTCCCCCTATAAATAGAGGGGTGAGGGGAGGGCTGCACACCCAAGCCAAGGCGCAGCCCCTCCCCTCCCCAACACCTCTCCTCCTCCGCGTGCGCTTGGCGAAGCCCTGCCGGAGAACTGTCACTCCACCATCATCACGCTGTCGTGCTGCTGCTGGAGCCATCTTCCTCAACCTCTCCTTCCTCCTTGCTGGATCAAGACGGAGGAGACGTCGTCCGTACCGTACGTGTGTTGAACGCGGAGGTGCTGTCCGTTCAACGCTTGGTTATCGGTGATCCGAATCACAGCGAGTACGACTCCATCATCACCATCCCCTTGAACGCTTCCGCACTCGATCTACAAGTGGTATGTAGATGCAAACTCACTCCCTTGACTCGTTGCTTAGATGAACTCATAGATGGATCTTGGTGAAACCGTAGGAAAATTTTTAATTTTCTGCAACGTTCCCCAACAGTGGCATCATGAGCTAGGTCTATGCGTAGTTCTCTATTGCACCAGTAGAACACAATTTGGTTGTGGGCGTAGATCTTGTCAACTTGCTTGCCGCTACTAGTCTTATCTTGCTTCAACGGTATTGTGGGGTGAAGCGGCCCGGACCAACCTTACACGTACGCTTATGTGAGACCGGTTCCACTGACTAACATGCACTAGTTGCATAAGGTGGCTGGCGGGTGTCTGTCTCTCCCACTTTAGTTGGAGCGGATTCGATGAAAAGGTTCCTTATGAAGGGTAAATAGAAGTTGACAAAATCACGTTGTGGTTATTCGTAGGTAAGAAAACATTCTTGCTAGAACCCAATTGCAGCCACGTAAAAGATGCAACAACAATTAGAGGACGTCTAACTTGTTTTTGCAGCAATTGTTATGTGATATGATATGGCCAGAAGTTGTGATGAATGATGAATGATATATTGTGATGTATGAGATCATGTTCTTGTAATAGGAATCACGACTTGCATGTCGATGAGTATGACAACCGGCAGGAGCCATAGGATTGTCTTTATTTTTGTATGACCTGCGTGTCATTGAAGAACGCCATGTAAATTACTTTACTTTATTGCTAAACACGTTAGCCATAGAAGTAGAAGTAGTCGTTGGCGTGACAACTTCATGAAGACACGATGATGGAGATCATGATGATGGAGATCATGGTGTCATGCCGGTGACAAGATGATCATGGAGCCCCGAAGATGGAGATCAATGGAGCTATATGATATTGGCCATATCATGTCATTACTATATAATTGCATGTGATGTTTGTTATGTTTATGCATCTTGTTTACTTAGAACAACGGTAGTAAATAAGATGATCCCTTACAACAATTTCAAGAAGTGTTCTCCCCTAACTGTGCACCGTTGCTAAAGTTCGTCGTTTCGAAGCACCACGTGATGATTGGGTGTGATAGATCCTTACGTTCACATACAACGGGTGTAAGACAGTATTACACATGCAAAACACTTAGGGTTAACTTGACGAGCCTAGCATGTACAGACATGGCACCGGAACACGGAGACCGAAAGGTCGAACACGAGTCATATGGAAGATACGATCAACATGAGAATGTTCACCGACGATGACTAGTCCGTCTCACGTGATGATCGGACACGGCCTAGTCGACTCGGATCGTGTAACACTTAGATGACTAGAGGGATGTCTAATCTGAGTGGGAGTTCATTAAATAATTTGATTAGATGAACTTTATTATCATGAACTTAGTCTAAAACCTTTGCATAATATGTCTTGTAGATCAAATGGCCAACGCTCATGTCAACTTGAACTTCAACGCGTTCCTAGAGAAAACCAGCTGAAAGATGATGGCAGCAACTATACGGACTGGGTCCGGAACCTGAGGATCATCCTCATAGCTGCCAGAAACAATATGTCCTAGAAGGACCGCTAGGTGACGCTCCGTCCCGGAAGAACCAAGACATTATGAATGCTTGGCAAACTCGTCTTGATGATTACTCCCTCGTTCAGGCGGCATGCTATACATCTTAGAACCGGGGCTCCAAAAGCGTTTGAGCATCACGGAGCATATGAGATGTTCGAGGAGCTGAAACTAGTTTTCCAAGCTCATGCCCGGTCGAGAGATATGACGTCTCGACAAGTTCTATAGTTGTAAGATGGAGGAAAATAGTTACATCGGTGAGCACATACTCGTAATGTCAGGTTGCACAACCGCATGACCCAATTTGAATATTAACCTCCCTGATGAGGCGGTCATTGACAGAATCCTTCAGTCGCTCCCACCAAGCTACAAGAGCTTTGTGATGAACTACAACATGCAGGGGATGGTGAAGGCCATTCCTGAAGTATTTTCAATGCTGAAGTCAGCAGAGGTTGAGATCAAGAAAGAACACAAGTGTTGATGGTCAATAAGACCACTAAGTTCAAGAAGGGCAAGGGCAAGAAGAACTTCAAGAAGGACGGCAAGGATGTTGCCGCCCGATAAGCCGCCATTCTTGGGAAGAAGTCAAAGAATGGACCCAAGCCCAGACCTGAAAGTGTCTTTGTTATTGCAAGGGAAGGGTCCTTTGAAGCGGAACTGCCCCAAATACTTAGCGGATAAGAAGGCCGGCAACACCAAAGCTATATTTGATATACATGTAATTGATGTGTACCTTACCAAGACTCGTAGTAACTCCTGGGTATTTGATACCGGTGCCGTTGCTCATATTTGTAACTCACAGCATGAGCTGCGGAATAAGCGGAGACTGGCGAAGGACGAGGTGACGATGCCCGTCGGGAATGGTTCCCGAGTCGATGTGATCGCCGTCGGCACGCTACCTCTACATTTACCTACGGGATTAGTTTTGAACCTTAATAATTGTTATTTGGTGCCAAGTTTGAGCATGAACATTGTATCTGGATCTCGTTTAATGCGAGATGGCTACTCATTTAAATCCGAGAATAATGGTTGTTCTATTTATATGAGAGATATGTTTTATGGTCATGCTCCGCTGGTCAATGGTTTATTTTTATTGAATCTCGAACGTGATGTTACACATATTCATAGCGTGAATACCAAAAGATGTAAAGTTGATAACGATAGTCCCACATACTTATGGCATCGCCGCCTTGGTCACATTGGTGTCAAGCGCATGAAGAAGCTCCATGCCGATGGACTTTTGGAGTCTCTAGATTATGAATCATTTGACACATGCGAACCATGCCTTATGGGCAAGATGACCAAGACTCCGTTCTCCGGAACAATGGAGCGAGCAACCAACTTATTGGAAATCATACATACCGATGTGTGCGGTCCAATGAGTGTTGAAGCTCGCGGAGGATATTGTTATGTTCTCACTCTCACAGATGACTTGAGTAGATATGGGTATGTCTACTTGATGAAACACAAGTCTGAGACCTTTGAAAAGTTCAAGGAATTTCAGAATGAAGTAGAGAATCAACGTGACCGAAAGATAAAATTCTTACGATCGGATCGTGGAGGAGAATATTTGAGTCACGAATTTGGTACACACTTAAGAAAATGTGGAATCGTTTCACAACTCACGCCGCCTGGAACACCTCAGCGTAACGGTGTGTCCGAACGTCAGTGTCGCACTCTATTGGATATGGTGCGATCCATGATGTCTCTTACCGATTTACCGCTATCATTTTGGGGATATGCTCTAGAGACAACTACATTCACTTTAAATAGGGCACCGTCTAAATCCGTTGAGACGGCACCGTATGAATTATGGTTTGGGAAGAAACCTAAGCTATCGTTTCTAAAAGTTTGGGGATGCGATGCTTATGTCAAGAAACTTCAACCTGAAAAGCTCGAACCCAAGTCGGAAAAATGCGTCTTCATAGGATACCCTAAAGAAACCATTGGGTATACCTTCTACTTAAGATCCGAGGGCAAGATCTTTGTTGCCAAGAACGGATCCTTTCTCGGAAAGAGTTTCTCTCGAAAAGAATTAAGTGGGAGGAAAGTAGAACTCAATGAAGTACTACCTCTTGAACAGGAAAGTAGTGCAGCTCAGAAAATGTTCCCGTGATGCCTACACCAACCGAAGAGGAAAATAATGATGATGATCAAGGTACTTCGGATCAAGTAGCTCTTGAACTTCAGAGGTCCACAAGGACACGCTCCGCACTGCAGTGGTACGGCAACCCTGTCCTGGAAATCATGTTGTTAGACAACGGTGAACCTTCGAACTATGAAGAAGCGATGGCGGGCCCAGATTCCAACAAATGGCTAGAAGCCATGAAATCCGAGATAGAATCCATGTATGAAAACAAAGTATGGACTTTGGTGACTTGCCCGATGATCGGCGAGCGATAGAAAACAAATGGATCTTTAAGAAGAAGACGGACGCGGATGGTAATGTCACCATCTATAAAGCTCGACTTGTCGCTAAGGGTTATCGGCAAGTTCAAGGGATTGACTACAATGAGACTTTCTCTCCCGTAGCGAAGCTTAAGTCCGTCCGAATCATGTTAGCAATTGCCGCATACTATGATTATGAGATATGGCAGATGGACGTCAAAACGGCATTCCTTAACGGGCATCTTAAGGAAGAGCTGTATATGATGCAGCCGGAAGGTTTTGTCGATCCTAAGAATGCTAACAAAGTATGCAAGCTCCAGCGATCCATTTATGGGCTGGTGCAAGCATCTCGGAGTTGGAAGATTTGCTTTGATGTGATGATCAAAGCGTTTGGGTTTATGCAGACTTATGGAGAAGCCTGCGTTTACAAGAAAGTGAGTGGGAGCTCTGTAGCATTTCACATATTATATGTAGATGACATACTTTTGATGGGAAATGATATAGAATTCTTGGACAGCATCAAGGCCTACTTGAATAAGTGTTTTTCAATGAAGGAGCTTGGAGAAAAATGGAAATTATATTACGCTCGAGACACCCCTAAGCTGATCCTCAATTATATTGATCTCTGGCACAAGGATCCAGACACCCCTATGCCTGATTTCCATTTGACTCCTGGCCAAAGTCACATGCTGACCCATTTCATCTCTGAAGAAAAATGGAAATTTGAGAAGGCCAGGCAGATCAAGAAGGCACAATATAGGAAAGAAAAGTTTTTGAAGACCAATGTTATCTCTATGACAACTGATGAGCTTATCAAAATCCTGTCTGAAATCAAAGCCCTCAGCAATAACTTCAATGCCTACTATGCTGATTGGCAAGGTGCCAAAGTCAGATTTGTTAAACTGACTGAGAATCACCTCCAATGTTGCAGCTCCATCGCAACAGGAAATTTCTCACGCTGAAGCTTCTCGCCAAAGAACTGAAGAACATGCCAAGACCGATGACTTTCAGACTGCTGAAGAAAATGTTAGTTCCAGGGCTGATGACTGCATTCCTGCCACTAAAGAAATTGCCAGGGCATCCACTAGTGGTGCGCCTGAAGAAAATGAAGAAGTCAGGGCAACTGCATCAGTTGTGCCTGAAGAAAATCAACCAGATTCCTCTGCTCCTCCTGCGCCTACACCAACTCCAATCCTTCCATCAGCATTAGATGTGAAGAAGACCAAGGCTGCAGAGCGTGTAGCTGTGAAGAAAAGGAAAGCATCAGCTGCTTCAGATTCCTCAGCTCCAAAGAAAATGAAGCCTCTGACAAGTTCATTTGAAAATTCAATTGATGTTGTTCCGATCTCAACCATGCCATCAAAGGACCTTGTTCCTTTTGGTGAAGAATATGTGATCCCTAGCGGATATGATGAAGAAAATCATTCTGCTGCTTCATCAGAGCAGATTGATGAAGAAATTGAAGTGGATGCTATCCCTTCAACACCTGTTGTCTCCTCGCCAATGCCCCAGTTCACAGCTGAAGAGGCTGGCGTTGAAGAAATGGAAGATGAAGACGTGGATATTGGGTGCACTACGCCAGTGATGAATGATGACTTTTGGGAAAGTCAAGACCCCAATTCTCCACTCTTCACCCCTTTACAAAGAAATACCTCAGTCCCTGCACCAACCGCTCAACTGGCTCAAGAAACTCACCCCACTTCATATGTGCGTGAAGAAATTCCAGCCACTAGTGTGAAGAAACTGCTGCCGATCACTTGAACACGCAGATCGCCATCAAGAGGAACCGGAAATTCCTTAGCCTGAAGAACCTGAGATTGCGATTCCTGAGGTCGTGATGCAACTCACTGACACTCCACTGCCAAAGCCAAAAGATCCATTCTCAAGGAAGCAAAGGTTCAAGGCTGAAGATTTCTTCGGCGAGCATGTGTTCTTCACAGATTACAACCCCTATGACTCTGCTCGCATAAGGAAGAGGCGTTTCTGGACGGCCAGCCAGACTAATTTCTATTCCTCAGTGTTGTTCAACAAAGACAAAGTCTTCGATCATGCACACATTCCTCATGTGGACATGGAATCTCTGCTGGCTTCGAGCCAGTCCTCGGTGTTCTTCAGCCGGATCATAAATTTCTACACTGACATATGTGATTGGAATGAAGAACTCATTCTTCAATTCTTTGCTACGCTGCACATCACAGGAAATTCTGAAGATGTGAATTCATGGGTGCTGGACTGGATGTCAGAAAACACTCACTACAAGGCACTGTTGGAAATATGCCCTAGAGGCAATAATAAAAGCATTATTATTATATTTCCTTGTTCATGATAATTGTCTTTTATTCATGCTATAATTGTATTATCCGGAAATCGTAATACACGTGTGAATACATAGACCACAATACGCCCCTAGTGAGCCTCTAGTTGACTAGCTCGTTGGTCAACAGATAGTCATGGTTTCGACTATTGACATCAGATGTCATTGACAACGGGATCACGTCATTAGGAGAATGACGTGATGGACAAGACCCAATCCTAAGCATAGCACAAGATCGTGTAGTTCGTTTTGCTAGAGCTTTTTCAATTTCAAGTATCTCTTCCTTAGACCCATGAGATCGTGTAACTCCCGGATACCGTAGGAGTGCTTTGGGTGTACCAAACGTCACAACGTGGCGGGTGACTATAAAGGTGCACTACAGGTATCTCCGAAAGTGTCTGTTGGGTTGACACGGATCGAGACTGGGATTTGTCACTCCGTATGACGGAGAGGTATCTCTGGCCCACTCGGTAATGCATCATCATAATGAGCTCAAAGTGACCAAGCATTTGGTCACAGGATCATGCATTACGGTACGAGTAAAGTGACTTGCCGGTAACGAGACTGAACAAGGTATTGGGATACCGACGATCGAGTCTCGGGCATGTAACGTACCGATTGACAAAGGGAATAGTATACAGGGTTGCTTGAATCCTCGACATCGTGGTTCATCCGATGACATCATCGAGGAGCATGTGGGAGCCAACATGGGTATCTAGATCCTGCTGTTGGTTATTGACCTGAGAGCGTCTCGGTCATGTCTGCATGTCTCCCAAACCCGTAGGGTCTACACACTTAAGGTTCGGTGACGCTAGGGTTATTAGGAAGACTTGTATGTGATTACCGAATGTTGTTCGGAGTCCGGGATGAGATCCCGGACGTCACGAGGAGTTCCGGAAGGGTCCGGAGGTAAAGATTTATATATGGGAAGTTGTCAAACGGACACCGGAAAGTTTCAGGGGCGTACCGGTATTGTACCGGGGTCACCGGAAGGGTTCCGGAGGTCCACCGGGAGGGGCCACCCCTCCCGGGGCCCACATGGGCTGCGTGGGAAGGGCCAGCCCTGGTGGGCTGGGCGCACCTCCCTTGGGCCCTTGCGCCTAGGGTTGAGGGGGGGAACCCTAGAGGGGGCGCCCCCCTTGCTTGGGGGGCAAGCCCCCCTCCCCTTGGCCGCCGCCCCCCCTCTAGATGCCATCTAGAGGGGCCGGCCCCCCTCTCCCTTCCCCCTATAAATATAGGGGTGAGGGGAGGGCTGCACACCCCAACACCTCTCCTCCTCCGTGTGTGCTTGGCGAAGCCCTGCCGGAGAACTGTCACTCCACCATCATTACGCCGTCGTGCTGCTGCTGGAGCCATCTTCCTCAACCTCTCCTTCCTCCTTGCTGGATCAAGACGGAGGAGACGTCGTCCGTAACGTACGTGTATTGAACGCGGAGGTGCTGTCCATTCAGCGCTTGGTTATCGATGATCCGAATCACGGCGAGTACGACTCCATCATCACCATCCCCTTGAACGCTTCCGCACTCGATCTACAAGTGGTATGTAGATGCAAACTCACTCCCTTGACTCGTTGCTTAGATGAACTCATAGATGGATCTTGGTGAAACCGTAGGAAAAATTTTAATTTTCTGCAACGTTCCCCAACAGCACCAGCAACTGAATTGCTTCGTGCCCTACCACTCAGTCCTCCACTTGATGGTGCTCGCTATGCCTACTGAGTGAACCTGAGCTTACAAATCACTACATGCAAGTTCCGATAAAGCCTTTGAAGCCAGGGCAGGCCCCACGAACCAAATTCCTCGTCAAGGAATTACTGTATGCGCCTCGGACTGTCTATCGCATTTTGACGAAGACATTGAGTCCTATCAAAGGCCATGACTCGAATGAAGAAGAAGTCGTTGGCATCATGAAGATTCTGCTTTTCAATATCATTCATGGCGTTCCCGTGAACTTCCATGATTTCTTCATGAGGACTACGCCAATGTCGCTATGTCACCTTTTGAGCTGAAGCCTTATGCACCTTGGATTATGAGATTCATCGTAACAAGGTCTTCACTCAATTACAAAGCTGATACTCTGAATCACTGCAGCTACTTGCCTCCAATTGAAGTCCTCAAACGGACATTTTCCTCAGCTGATGACAAAGGCAAGGCCGCTGCTATGATAGATGAAGGCATTCGTCCATTGGATGGTCAATTTCGCAAGTCTGCATCCTACTCAACCAATGATGACTCGCCACCCATGACTCGCCGCCAACACAACCAAGCCAAATCCTCAAGGCACAAAGCACCTGTGGTGATGATCGATCATGAGCTTCTCCTCGGTCTTCATCGGAAAGTTGATCGCAATCATAAATGGGTCAAGCATCGCTTTGGTTCAATTCTTCACAACATGACCTCAACCCATAATGCAGTGAAGAAAATCAATACTACCTCCATGAAACTTTCACCCGCACAGGCTGTTTTGTCTCATGTCTACAGCGAAGAAGATCTGAAGAAAATGGGTCTCAAGGAAGAATTTGACTGGTCTGCACCTCCACCGAAGAAATACAAGAAGGTCAAGGTTCCTTCCTTGGTGGCCAGCTCCTATTCTTCATCGCGCGACACTGATGAACATGAAGACTTGGACGACACTGCGGCAGGCCCTACTACGACAAACGACCCCGACAACGCTGGCGCTCCTCCATCAACTTGATATTCTTGTAGCGTTAGTCCTTGTTTCGATCCTTTTGGTCATTCGATGACAAAGGGGGAGAAAGTTGAGTTAGTCTTCAAGCGGGTCTATTATATGGGCGTTTTTTGCTAAGTTACAACTCTCGCTCTTCTGAAACTTTATTGGATCGAGTTGTAATCTTAAACCCGATGGTGCTCTGATACTTTTGATGTGTTCTTCTGCATGCTTATTCCTTGCTATATGTTAATACACGCATGTTGAATTACATCAGATTTCAAATTCTTCATATTATATGTCAAATGCGTGTATGAATTACAAGATCAGGGGGGAGATCTCCTTGATTCAACTCTTCAAGTGTGCATTGCCTCAAAAGCAAATTCCTCACTATGCACATCTTCGGGGGGAGTTCTATATCTTGCAATCAAATTCCTCAATATTAGTATTTACACTTCATATGTTTATCCCCGTTGAAAACTTAACCTATATTGTTATCAATCACCAAAAAGGGGGAGATTGTAAGTGCATCTAGTGCCCCTTAGTGATTTTGGTGTATTGAAGACTTATAGGTTAAGGGTCTAATGCGTTTATGAGTGTACACAGGTCTATAAGTCTATGAGGAGTTTGATATTTACAGAGAAAGTCGAATTCCTAAAATGAAGTTCTTCATTGAAGACTTTGGTATTCTGAAGACTTTCTGAAGACTTTGAAAGTGAAGAAATTGGTGTGACCTTGAAGACTTGGTATCCATTTGAGGAACATGAAGCTTGAAGACTTTTGTTTTCGTAGTTTCGTGTTCTCTTTCTTGAGTCATAGGAAACACCGTACTGTTAAAGGGGGTCGAGGAAATACTAAGGAAAAATTTCAATGTGATGCTCAACTCAAAATCCTACACCTACCAATCCCTTCGAAAGTGAAGCCATTGGAAATCTCATACAGTTTAGTCAATTTCTTCAAAGGATGTGAGACGAAGTTCTTCCGGGTCACGAGAATTTGTTCTGGCTGAGGAGTTAGGAATTCGCCAGTGCGAATTGCCTACACAGTGAGGAACATGATAGCCCTGAGGAATTTGATACTCAAATTTCCGACCGTTGTTGTGCTACGCGCCAACTGTCCCAAAATATCTTATCCACCTAACGATCATATCATTGAAGGGCATTTATGTCTTATCATGTCGGGCTGCTCCCTAGGCCATAAATAGCCGCCCCCTATAACCACTAGCTGGTTGGCTGCTCCGAGAGAAACTGACACTTGTCAATTGAGAGCATCCCATCCTCCGAGGACTTTGCGTGAAAATCATCAAGTCAGGAAAACCCAAACCCAAACACCTACAAACCCAAAGTGATTGAGGATCACTGAAGAAATTGATCCTGCGTGGATCCGACGCTTATTACCTTTGAAGATTGTGCTTCTTCCGCATGCTTAGGCGTCATGGTTTAGAGCATCCAAGAGGAATTGTGGATCGCCGAGTGACCGAGTTTGTGAAGGTTTGGAAGTCACCTGAAGACTTACCACGAGTGATTGGACAAGGTCTGTGTGACCTTAGTTCAAGGAGAATACGGTGATGACTTGGTGTCCTGAGCTGCGTGCTCAGGACTCGGTGTCCGGGACTGTGTGTCCTCAAGTTTAAATACTCAGCCGCTCCAACCAGATGTACAACTGAGACAACAGTTGGAACTGGTCTACCAAATCATTGTCTTCACCAAGCTTACTGGTTCCATTTCCTCAACTCTTTCATTTCCTCATTACTATGTTAAGTGCTTCATTATATATGTGTTTGAAGACTTTGATCAAGACTTTCTCAATTTCCTCGGTTCAATTTCTTCACCGTGTGCATCTTCATCTTGTGTTATCCTGTGATTACGCTTTCTGTACTCCGTGCTTGTCTTCATTTCATCATGATGAACATGCCTGTATTCTGTTATGCTTACTTCTGAGTACTTATTTCGCTGCAAGTAGTTCTTCGCGAAGGAATTTCCTCGTCGGCAAATTCCTCAGTGAAGAATTCATAAAAATCGCCTATTCACCCCCCCTCTAGTCGATATAACGCACTTTCATTTGCTCACAAAATACCTATGCATAGGAAGTGGGTTAGACTTAAATGTGCTAGTCATATTATTCATGATGCTCTCTTTATGTTTCAATTCTTATCTTTTATGTGAGCATCATTGAAATCATCATGGCTAGCTAGGGGCACTAAACGATAGCGCTTGTTGGGAGGCAACCCAATTTTTATTTTAGTTTCTTGCCTTTTGGTTCTGTTTAGGAATAAATAATCTATCTAGCTTCTGTTAAGATGTAGTTTTATGTTTTAATTAGTGTTTGTGCCAAGTAAGAGCATCCAGGTCCCGCTATTGACCGGAGAAGTGTCTCGGTCATGTCTACATCATTCTCGAACTCGTAGGGTCCGCACGCTTAACGTTCGTTGATGATATAGTATTATATGAGTTATGTATGTTGGTGACCAAATGTTGTTTGGAGTCCCGGATGAGATCACGGACATGACGAGGAGCTCCAGAATGGTCTGGAGGTAAATACTGATATATGGGATAATAGTGCTTGGTCTGCGGAAGGGTTCCGGAATTCACCGGAAGGGGTTTCAGATGTTTTCCGAAATGTTCTGGTGCGAGAACACTTTATTTGGGCCAAGGGGTAAAGCCCACGTGGCTTTAGGAAGGTGCAAAAGGAAGTTTTGCTGAGGCTAGGGGCCAGACACCAGGGACCATGGCGTCTGGTGATAACCCACAAGTATAGGGGATCGCAATAGTTTTCGAGGGTAGAGTATATTCAACCCATATTTATTGATTCGACAAAAGAGGAGCCAAAGAATATTCTCAAGTATTAGCAACTGAGTTGTAAATTCAACCACATTGAAAGACTTAATATCCGCAACAAAATATTTAGTAGCAAAGTAATATGCAAGTAACGGTAATGGTGGCAAAAGTAATAGTAGCACTTTTGTAGCAATCGTAATAGTGGCAACGGAAAAGTAACTTAGCAAAGATCAATATCAAACGAGCACGTAGGCAATGGATCAATGATGGATAATTATGTTGGATGGCATTCATCATGCAATATTTATAACATAGGGTGACACAGAACTAGCTCCTATTCAGCAATATAATGTAGGCATGTATTCCAAATATACTCATACGTGCTTATGGAAAAGAACTTGCATGACATATTTTGTCCTGCCCTCCCGTGGCAGCGGGGTCCTATTGGAAACTAAGGATATTAAGGCCTCCTTTTAATAGAGTACCAGACCAAAGCATTAGCACTTAGTGAATACATGAACTCCTCAAACCACGGTCATCACCGGGAAGCGTCCCGACTATTGTCACTCCGGGGTTGCCGAATCATAACACGTAGTAGGTGACTATTGACTTGCAAGATAGGATCAAGAACACAAATATATTCATGAAAACATAATAGGTTCAGATCTGTAATCATGGCACTCGGGCCCTAGTGACAAGCATTAAGCATAGCAAAGTCATAGCAACATCAATCTTAGAACATACTGGATACTAGGGATCAAACCTTAACAAAACTAACTCGATTACATGGTAAATCTCATCCAACCTATCACGGTCCAGCAAGCCTACGATGGGATTACTCACTCACGGCGGTGATCATCATGAAATTGGTGATGGAGGATGGTTGATGATGACGATGGCGATGGATTCCCCTCTCCGGAGCCCCGAACGGACTCCAGATATGCCCTCCCAAGGAAGAACAGGGCTTGGCGGTGGCTCCGTATCGTAAAACGCGATGGATCATTCTCTCTTATTTTTTTCTTCTCGAACGTGAATATATGGAGTTGGGGTTGAGGTCGGTGGAGGTCCAGGGGGCCCACAAGGACGGGTTGCGCGCCCCAGGGGGGTGGGCACGCCCCCACCCTTGTGGCCAGGGTGTGGGCCCCCTTCACTTGATTCTTTCAACAATATTTTTATTAATTCCAAAAATGATCTGCGTGAATTTTCACGTCATTCCGAGAACTTTTATTTCTGCACAAAAATAACACCATGGCAATTCTGCTGAAAACAGCGTCAGTCCGGGTTAGTTCCATTCAAATCATGCAAGTTAGAGTTCAAAACAAGGGCAAAAGAGTTTGAAAAGTAGATACGATGGAGATGTATCATCTGGGGCCAGACGCCGAGGACCCTGGCGTCTGGTCCTGGAGACCGGGAAGGACTCTTGCCTTGCGGGCTAAACCAACTTTGAGGAGGCTCTTTCTCTAAGAAATGACCCCAGGGCTCAACATATAAATAGAGGGGCAGAGCTAGCACCCGGAACACATCAAGATTAACCAAGTCGTGTGCCGGAAACCCCGCCCCCTCTAGTTTATCATCCGTCTAGTTTCCATTGTGCTTGGCAAAGCCCAGCGGAGATTGTTCTTCACCACCACCGTCACCACGTCGTCGTGCTGCCGGAACTCATCTACTAGTTCACCCCTCTTGCTGGATCGAGAAGGCAAGGACGTCAACGAGCTGAACGTGTGCTAAACGTCGAGGTGTCGTACGTTTGCTACTTGATCGTGATGGATCGTGAAGGTGTACGACTACATCAACCGCGTTGAAAAATGCTTTCGCTTAGAGATCTTCAAGGGTATGAAGATGTTCTCCCCCTCTTGTAGCTATGCATCTCCATGGGTAGATCTTGCATGTGCATAGATTTTTTTCCATGCAACGTTACCCAACAGTGGTATCGGAGCAAGGTCTATGCGTAGATGATATATATCCACGAGCAGAACACAAAAGAGTTGTCGGCGGTGATGGTCATACTACTTACCCCCAACGTTTTATTTTGATTCGGCGGTATTGTGGGATGAAGCGGCCCGGACCAACCTTACGTGTCCACGCACATGAGACCGGTTCCACCAATTGACATGCAACTTGTTTTGCATAAAGGTGGCCGGCGGGTGTCTGTTTATCCTAGTTTAGTTGAATCGAATTTGACTACGGCCGGTCCTTGAAAAAGGTTAAAACAACAAACTTCATAATCACCATTGTGGTTTTGCGTAGGTAAGAACGGTTCTTGCTAGTTGCCCGTAGCAGCCACGTAAAACTTGCAACAACAAAGTAGAGGACGTCTAACATGTTTTTGCAGGGTATGTTGTGATGTGATATGGTCAAGACATGATGTGGTATACGTTGTTGTATGAGATGATCATGTTTTGTAATATCGACAACTGGCAGCATCCTTAGGGTTGTCTCTGCATTATTGTATGAAATGCAAGTGTCATGTAATTGATTTACTTTCTTGCTATGCGTTAGCAATAGTTGTAGAAGCAATAGTTAGCGAGACGACCCCGACGCAACGATGGAGATCAAGGTGTCAAGCCGGTGACGATGGAGATCATGATGATGCTTTTAAGATGGAGATCAAAAGCACAAGATGATGATGGCCATATCATGTCACATATTTTGATTGCATGTGATGTTTATCCTTTATGCATCTTATTTTTCTTAGAACGGCGGTAGTATTATAAGATGATCCCTTCACTAAATTTCAAGATAGAAGTGTTCTCCCCGAGTATGCACCATTGCCAAAGTTCCTCGTTTCAAAGCACCTCGTGATGATCAGGTGTGATAGACTCTATGTTCATATACAACGGGTGTAAGGCAATTTTGCACATGCAAAATACTTGGGTTAAACTTGACGAGCCTATCATGTACAGACATGCCTCGGAACACTGGAGACCCAAAGGTCAAACGTGATTCATATAGTAGATATGATCAACTTAGAGATGTTCACCATTGATGACTACCCCATCTCACGTGATGATTGGACATGGGTTAGTTGATTTGGATCATGTATCACTTAGATAACTTGAGGGATGTTAATTTAAGTGGGAGTTCATTAGTAATTTGATTAATTGGACTTAATTTATCATGAAGTTAGTCTTAATAGTTTTGCATATCTATGTTGTAGATCAATGGCCCGTGCTACCGTTCCCCTGAATTTTTATGCGTTCCCAGAGAAAGCTAAGTTGAAAGATGATGGTAGAAACTACACGGATTGGGTCCTTAACTGAGGATATCCTCATTGCTGCACAGAAGAATTATGTCCTTTATGGACCGCTAGGTCACAGACCTGCTGCAGGAGCTACTGCAGATGTTATGAATGTCTAGCAGACTTGATCTAATGACTACTCAATAGTTCAGTGTGCCATGCTTTATGGCTTAGAACCGGGACTTCAAAGACGTTTTGAACGCCACGGAGCATATGAGATGTTCCAAGAGCTGAAGTTGATTTTTCAAGCTAATGCCCGGGTTGAGAAATATGAAGTCTTCAACAAGTTCTATAGCTGTAAGATGGAGGAGAATAGTTCTGTCAGTGAACACGTACTCAAAATGTCTGGGTATCATAACCACTTGACTCAGCTAGGAATTGATCTTCCAATTGAGAGTGTTATTGACAGAGTTCTCCAGTCACTTCCACCAATATACAAAGGCTTTGTGATGAACTATAATATGCAAGGGATGACGAAAACAATTCCCGAGCTCTTTGCGATTGTCGGTGTCAAAACCGGCGGATCTCGGCTAGGGGGTCCCGAACTGTGCGTCTAGGCGGATGGTAATAGGAGACAAGGGACACGATGTTTTACCCAGGTTTGGGCCCTCTTGATGGAGGTAAAACCCTACGTCCTGCTTGATTAATATTGATGATGTGTGTTACAAGAGTGGATCTACCACGAGATCAAAGAGGCTAAACCCTAGAAGCTAGCCTATGGTTTGATTGTTGTTCCTCCTATGGACTAAAACCCTCCGGTTTATATAGTCACCGGATAGGTTAGGGTTTCACAGTCGGTTACAATGGTAGGAGATCTACATATCCAGACGCCAAGCTTGCATTCCACGCCAAGGAAAGTCACATCCGGACACTGGACGAAGTCTTCAATCTTGTATCTTCATAGTCTAGGATTCCGGCCATGACGATATTCCGACAATCCGTACACACCCTAGTCCGGGACTCCTCAAGAGCCCCTGAACCAGGCTTCAATGACGATGAGTCCGGCGCGTTGATTGTCGTCGGCATTGCGAGGCGGGTTCCTCCTCTGAATACTTCATAGAAGATTTTGAACACAAGGATAGTGTCCGGCTCTGCAAAACAAGTTCCACATAACACCGTAGAGAGAATAATTTTTGCACAGATCTGCTGACGTATTCCGCGGCGTGACATTACACCACGGCCAGGCCTTTATATGAATAGTTTTTTATTGTTTCACCTCAGCGTGTTTAGCGAGGCGGTTTCCTTGGCACGTCTTATCAAAGCGTAGATCGTGCCCCCTTATTCCGGGATTCTCATCAATACGGACGTGGGTAACCCAAACATGCCCGTTGGCCTGCCTTCTCTATCGAAGGCGAGTCCTAATCGACCACGGGGTGGGATCTTGGTATTCAAGCTCTTTATGATGTGACCAAGGCCCTTTTCTTCTTTACACCCTCCATCGAGTTCGCCTCGCGCTTCGAGTTCCAACACCCAAAGCTTCAGATTCAGGCGCTTCAGACTTTCGACGATGTCCGGCTCCGACCAAAGACGGCCGATGGATGTCTTCCTCCGTCACGTAAGAAGATGTGCTAAAGCTGCGAGACGCCAGTATCTAACCGCGAGATCTCGTGATAGGATGCCCTGCTCCAGGCAGGTCATTCCCACTCTGAGCCCGGCGAGAACGTGGTGTTCGTGTCCCACTTCCTTCGGGTTTAGGCTTCCGACGGACCCCTTTGTGCGGGGCTCATGTTTTATTATGGGCTTGATTTCCATGACTTGAATCCGAGTCCATCCTCCATATCTCGTCATTCATTGTCGTATGTGAGGCCTTCCTCCATGTTACCCCCCACTTTGGATTGTGGCTCAGGACCTTCAAGGTGGAGCCAAAGATGATCAAGGGGCAGAAAGTGGAGTGCGGAGGGGCGGTCATAAGCAAATGTGCCGATGCTCCGTGGCCCGAGGGCTCTTTTCAAGAGGAGCTTGGTTGGCAACGGGAGTGGTTTTATATCACCGCTCCCAGGGGCACCAAATGGGCGGCGCTCCCTGCCTTCCGCTCAGGTCCACCACAGCCGCCGGCATCATGGGTCAACAAGGGGCTCGACTGGGGCCGTCCAAGGACGCTCCCTGCTGCAGGGCCGTATTCGAGATCTCCAGAAAGAGGGATCAATCTGGTTGTAGTGGCGCAGGTTATGGTGATCCGGCGCCTTCAGCCTCAAGAACGCCGCCCTCCGCCTGTGGGAATTCAATCCGAGGGACCACGAGCTCTCCAAAATTTTATGGGCACGACGCCCGTGGAGATGTATAAACTGTTCTTCGGATCACAAGGGAAGTGTCCGGACTTGACCGAGGACGCAGGACTAAGCTGCAATCGCCTAGATACTCAAGTAAGTAGTCCTGTAACCGGACAAGCTGTTCATTCATTTATTTCATGTATATATGCCCTTTAAAGGAGCCATTTCTTGAACAGGAGTGGATAGCCAAGGCAAAGCTAATAAGGTGTCCAGCTCCCCTCCCAGAGACCACACCGGATCCCATGTTGAAGGTCGCGCCTTTTGAAGAAGGCGAAGGGGGGAGCGAGGAAGCAACCGCCTCTGCGAAGGAGGATATCAAGGAAGGAGGGATTAAGAGTCCCACCTTCCGAGGAGAGAAGAGGACCGCTTCGGAAGATCCGGAGGTCAAGGCCTCAAAGAGGGGAAGGGAATCTTCGTCGGAGAGTCCGGCGATGGGAAGTAACCCAACTGCACTATTTCCCCAAGGATCAGCCCTCCAAATGAGCCGTAAGTAAAAAGAAGGGTCTTGTAAATAAGGAACATCCTCTGTATTTATTTATGAAGATAACCGAAATTGTACCTTGTAGTTCGGACCTCAGCCCTTCTCAGTGAGCTCGTCTTTCGGGATCTTCTTCCGGAGATGATGGAGAGTGAACGCCTCCACCGTCGCACCCTCATGTGAAGCGGACTGACCCGGAGGTGTAAATGCAGAGGGTTCCCCCAAGTCCGGCGGGGCCGGAAGGTTCGGCGCCAAGTGGTGTGCGGTCGGAGGACCTGAAGGATCTGCTCGGGCGAGCGGCTATCTCAGAAGATCACCGTGCTCTAATGGGTACGGTGATTGAAAGAATTGCATCTGCAGAGAGCGGATTGCACGAAGCCGTCAGAAGCTTACTGACGGGGTTTGAGGGACGCAAAAAATAATGTACCTTCTGACAGTTATGCATATAAAATGTGCCATGTATAGATAGTAGCCCCTGAGACTTGGTATGTTGTCAAAATTGACAATGTGCCGAGGATCAAATTCTCAGTTATAACATATCACCGCTCCTGAACAGGTGGCGGGGCGTCCGGAGGCCAGCCGGACTGCTGAATATGCCGAACTAAAGCGACAACTTGACGAGGCGGATGCGGACATCACGTTGGTCAATAAACGGTTTGACGAGTCACAAGGTATGCGACCTCTGTCACGGACACCTTGTAAGGGAGCTTGACGCCCATGTCTTACTGTTTGTATGCTTAATGCAGATGGTGCCGCTGTCTCGAGGAGCTGGGCGAGAACTCGCCCGAGCGAAAGAGCAAACCAGAATTAATGCGGCGGCCAGAAGGCGGGCGAAGAGCTAGAAGCTGAACGGGCTGCTCACTGCCGAAGCAAAGAGGAGATGGCCGATATGGCCAAAAAGTTAAGGAATACTACCGATCGCTGCGCGGTTCTTGAAAAGGAATGTCGAGCGGAACAAGAGGGCCTAAAGAAGGCCGCCGCCGAATCCAAGGATGCCCAATCGGCTTTGAGAGCTGCCAAGGAGGAGCTGAGTCAGGCCGGGGCAATTGCGGCTGGAAAACCGTTTCTGCTGCGGAGGAAATATACAAATCCAAAGTATGCTCAGTTGGATAAATTGTGGATTTCAGAGGATGCTTATCTGGACTTGGCGGCGAGCGTTGTGGGCCAGCGGTTGAGCACTTCCGGGGCGGAAAGGGGCACGTAAGGAAGAGCTATATTGGTCGCAATTCCATAGTCCGGAGCGTCCTCTGCCGCTGACCGATCGGTTGGCCTAATGGGCCGAGCTGAATCGATTGTCCGGATTTTCCATGAAGCATGTCTTGACTCACTTGTGGCCGGACGGACCCCAGCCGAAGAGCTATTTTGGTTTAGTGCAGCAGTTTCTTGGTGCGGTGTCGCGTATCGACGCAATGAAGCGATCGGCGTGTATTGAGGGAGCGCGGATGGCTCTTGCCCGTGTCAAGACATACCGCGTAGATGAAGGCCACCGACGTTGCATCCCAAGATTCGCAGACGAAGCCGAAATGCGTGTCGAGCACTACTTTGAAGAAGTCCTGCGGGCGCTCGTTTAATAGAGACGCAAAGGCTCGAAGGATATTATGTTTGAATGACATGTATGATTTGTGAAAACAATGTTTCAACGTAATATAAGTGCTTTTTATACTTGTGCGTTCAAGTAGTAAACTACTCCTGTCTTGCCGCTTATGTATATGTGTATATAACCTGAAAGATGGCAGTCCTTGGCTTCACCCCCACGCACATAGTGCGGGGTGTTTGCAAAAACGCTTTTCACACTTAATCCAACGTCTTGGTCCTGTTAAGGAGGTGATAGCGTACCAAACCAGGCAACCGAACTATAATGCTTTATCACTTTCACTTAGCCATAGGAGTTCGAGGGTGGGGCTACTATATAGCCCTGGGGGCACCGCACTCTCCAGAATTCGGGTGCGTATGCCTGACCGAAAACCGGTCCTTCGTTAATGCGGAGGAATCCTAAACATTCCTGTGAGTCATCGAGTGGTTGACCAGTCTCGCTATATCATGACGGTCAGTTTTCGGCTTTCTCTCTTTGAGGTGCTCGCCCACCGAACCGGGCACAATCGCAGATGTTCTCCACGGTGCCGTTAGCCGTGAAAACGGAACTTAAGGCAGCAAAACACGAGCCGGGAAAACCAACATTTGATCAAAGACATGATTCTGAGCTGATGCATATAAGGCCTAACTCGAGACGCCGAATACTCCCTAAGGTATTCGGTCTTTATGAAAATGGGCAGAATAAAGCCCTAAGCCCCTGGTGTCTAGGTACACGCAAAAATTTTGGTGCGGCCAATGCCAAAGCACCAGCCTCCTCCTCAGTTATATTAAGGAACCGGGGGGATGTATATCAACGAGAGACAGTGAAAAAAGGTTTACGCAGGGTCTTAATCTAAAAAGAATCCTTGCAACGGGTCCCTCTTGCACGTCTGCGCTGTGTCTCCGTTGTGCCGTATCCTCGACGGGTGTAGCACGTTGTTCATCTGTAAAAGAGAGGAACTTAGTTTAAAAGAAAAGGATCGTATAAAGATGTACTTAATATTAAATAAAGCGAGTACGGTTCAAGAAGTGAATAAAATTGAGCTTTATTGTCTCTTGTTATACATGCATGCGCCCCTTGTAGGGGTATGCCGCTAGTAAGGCGCCGGACTCGCCTAGCCGTGTCCGGGGTTTGAATGACCAATTCAGGTTCTTTGCCTAGCGTAGCCGGATAGCGATGGGGCTGTCAAGGCAGTCTCATGTTCTTCCGTGCTCGAGTAACACTTAATACTTCCTTTTAACGAGATGATGCTGCGTGGACCGGGCATTTTAAGTGTTAGAGATGCATAATGCGGTATTGCGTTGAAACGGGTGAAAGCTTCGCGTCCCAATAGTGCTTGATGGCTACTTTCAAACGGGGCGACATGGAAGAGTAACCTTTCGCGATGGAAGTTGTCGGATGAACCAAACACAACTTCTAGCAGTATGGAGCCCGTACAATGGGCATATGGGCCTGGCATTACTCCTTTAAAGGAGGTGTCGCTACGACGAATTTTGGTTGGGTTTATCCCCATCCTGCGGATTGTGTCCTGATATATCAGGTTGATGTCACTACCGCCATCCATGAGGACTTGTGTAAATTGGATTCCGTCGATTATAGGATCCAATATCAAGGCAGTCCATCCTGCATTCCAGATATTTTCGGAATAGTCCTGATGGTCGAAGGTGATTGGTTTTAACAACCAGTGTGCGGTGCGCCTTTTAGTGGGCGCCGCTCTGTTTTTCCCTTTGACCACGTGAAGTGAGTTTACTGTTTTAACCTCCTGTGGGAATTTTTTTTGTTTTCCGGGGCTCTGCTTGTGGTGCTCGTCACTTCCACTTGGTGTGTCGAGCCCCTTGTGTTCGGCGTTAAGTCGGCCGGACTGCTTGAAGACCCAACAATCTCTGTGGGTATGGTTTGCGTGCTTCCGGAGGTACCATGTATTTGACATACCTATCCGAGAATCTTGTTTAGGTTGGATAGCTCGTCACTGGGCGGTGTTTTGTTGTTCGGCCGAGAGCTTTTGAATCCAACGTTGACCGCCGTACTATTTGGGCCATTTTCCTTATTCCGGCACTGATCTTTTCTGCGTCGTGATTTCCCATTTCCATCCCTGATTTCGGATGTACTCGGGTCGCTGGTGCTGCATCTAGCCAGCCAGCTGTCTTCCCCTGCGCAAAAGCGGGTCATGAGGCTTGTTAATGCGGCCATTGTTCTTGGCTTTTCTTGGCCGAGGTGTCTTGCGAGCCATTCGTCTCGGACGTTGTGTTTGAAAGCTGCTAAGGCTTGGCGTCCGGACAATCGACTATTTGGTTCTTTTAGTAAGGAACCTATTCCGAAATTTCGGGCTGACTCTCCGGGCTGTTGAGTTATGTGACTTAGATCGTCTGCGACGGAGGGCGGACGTAGGTCCCATGAAAATTTGCCCGAAATGCATCCTCGAGCTCTTCCCAGCTGCCAACGGTATTTTCAGGGAGGCTCTTAAGCCAATGCCGAGCTGGCCCTTTGAGTTTAAGGCGTAAGTATTTTATGGCGTGGAGATCATCTCCTCTAGCCATGTGTATGTGGAGGATGTAATCCTCAATCCGCACTCTGTGGTCTCGTTGTTCCGTCAGATGCCTCTATGTTTACGGGTTTGAATCCCGTTGGAAATTCATGATCCAAAGAGCTCATCGGTGAAACATAGGGGTGTGCCGTGGTTTTCGAATTTTGGCGTGTTGCATTGCTTTGTGGCGTGCTTTCTTGGCCCATAGATGGACCTAACTAGGCCATCCTTTTGATGTGAATCCTTAGGCGGATCGCATATTGGCTTGTGTGCGGCACCATTCGCCGCTCTCTTTTTGCCGTGAGGTCGTCCATCCGACCGGGTGGCCTTCTTGCTTTTTAATTGTGGGGGATCTAAGGCCTCCTCGTCGAGTTCGGGCAGTAGCTTTCTTTTCGGGTAGCTCTTTGTTCGCGATCGTGTGGCCGTGCTTATTCTATGATGCTGAATACTTTGCTCCATCTAATCCTGAGTGCATCTTCCGCTGTTTTGAGCTTCCGCTTCTGCTTTTTCAGGCTACGCGCGGTGGCGACGAGCCTTTTCTGGAGGTCATTTTGTTCCAATGGTTTGTCCAGCGTGAGACCGTCCGGACTGTTGTCTTCGCCGGGGACAGATTGTTTATCCAAGTTGTCTTGTTCGAACGGTTGCTCGATAACTTGTTCGTTGTCCACTAGTTCGCCCTGCTCTATGGCTGGGTCTTTGTTGAGGCGGGACATTGTTTGGCGTTTACGTTGCCGTTTTGACTGCTTTTCGAGGGATTTATCCTTCGTGGCGTCCCGTTGTTCCTCGTCTTCATTTCCTTTAGGTGTATCCACCATGTATACATCATGGGATGAGGTTGTCCAACATCCTATAGGTGATGGTTCATTGTTGTCTCCTACATCGTCGTCCATACCGTCGATGTCTTCGGAGTCGAAATCGAGCACGTCGTGTAAGCTTTCGACAGTGGCAATGAAGTGGGTGGTGGGTGGGCATTGAGTTTCTTCATCGTCCGCATCCCAACCTTCCTGATCGTAGTACTGCCAGGGCTCTCAGTATAAAGAGAGAGACTTTAGTGAATTCAGGATGTCGCCAAAGGGCGAGTCTTTGAAAGATGTCCGCGCCGTGAACTCCATAACGGGCGCCCAACCGGATTCGGTTGGCAAGGGCGCGGAGGGTTCGGAGTCCGGAGAGGAGTCCGGCACCCTAGAGTCGAGGTCTTCGCAAAGGACAGGGATGGAGTTCGGCTTGATCGCCGTAGAGATTAAAGCCCCCGAGGCGGTGTCCAACCACTCGTCCTCGATCGAGGAATCCGGCTCCGGATTAAGGGTCGGGACGGATTCTGGTGCGGCCCTCCAGGGCACTGTTCGGCTGCAGAGCTAGATCATGCCCATCGAGACAGTGCGGCGCGCTTGGCTGCGGCTCGAATCCGTCGAAGATCAAGTCTCCACGGATATAGGTCGTATAGTTTAAACTTCCAAATCTGACCTGACGGCCAGGGGCGTAACTTTCGATCTGCTCCAGATGGCCAAGCGAATTGGCCCGCAGTGCAAAGCCGCCGAACACGAAGATCTGTCCGGGGAAAAAAGTCTCACCCTAGACCGGGTCGTTGTTGATGATCGAAGGAGCCATCGGGCCTGTTGGTGGCGACACGGAAGGAACTCTCAATGAAAGCACCAATGTCGGTGTCAAAACCGGCAGATCTCGGTAGGGGGTCCCGAACTGTGCGTCTAGGCGGATGGTAACAGGAGACAAGGGACACGATGTTTTACCCAGGTTTGGGCCCTCTTGATGGAGGTAAAACCCTCGCCATGCTTGATTAATATTGATGATGTGTGTTACAAGAGTGGATCTACCACGAGATCAAAGAGGCTAAACCCTAGAAGCTAGCCTATGGTTTGATTGTTGTTCCTCCTATGGACTAAAACCCTCCGGTTTATATAGACACCGGATAGGTTAGGGTTACACAGAGTCGGTTACAATGGTAGGAGATCTACATATCCGTATCGCCAAGCTTGCCTTCCACGCCAAGGAAAGTCCCATCCGGACACGGGACGAAGTCTTCAATCTTGTATCTTCATAGTCTTGGAGTCCGGCCATGACGATAGCCCGGTTATCCGGACACCCCCTAGTCCGGGACTCCCTCAACGATGCTGAAATCGGCGGAGGTAGAAATCAAGAAGGAGCATCAAGTTTTGATGGTTAACAAGACCAATAGTTTCAAGAAAAAGGGAAAGGGAAAGAAAAAGAACTTCAAGAATAATGGAAATCAAGTTTCCGCTCCCGTGAAGAAGCCCAAAGCTAGACCCAAGCCTGAAACTGTGTGCTTATACTTCAAAGGAAATGGTCACTCGAAGCGGAACTGCCCCAAATACTTGGCGGATAAGAAGGATGGCAAAGTGAACATAGGTATATTTGATATACATGTTATTGATGTGTACCTTACTAATGCTCATAGTAGCACCTGGGTATTTGATACCGGTTCCGTTGTTCATATATGTAACTCGAAACAGGAGCTGCGGAATAAACGAAGATTGGCTAAGGACGAGGTGATGATGCGCGTAGAGAACGGTTCCAAGGTCGATGTGATCGCCATCGGCATGCTACCTCTACATCTACCTTCGGGATTAGTTTTAGACCTGAATAATTGTTATTTTGTGCCTGCGTTGAGCATGAACATTATATCTGGATCTTGTTTATTGCGAGATGGTAATTCATTTAAGTCAGAGAATAATGGTTGTTCTATTTATAAGAGTGATATCTTTTATGGTCATGCACCTTTGATGAATGGTCTACTCTTGTTAAATCTCGATCGTAGTGATACACATATTCATAATATTGATGCCAAAATGTGCAAAGTTGATAATGATAGTGCAACATACTTGTGGCACTGCCATTTAGGTCATATTGGTGTAAAGCGCATGAAGAAACTCCATGCGGATGGACATTTGGAATCACTTGATTATGAATCATTTGATACTTGGAAACCATGCCTCATGGGCAAGATGACTAAAACTCCGTTCTCCAAAACAATGGAGTGAGCTAATGACTTATTGGAATACCGATGTATACGGTTCGATGAGTGTTGAGGCACGCGGTGGGTATTGTTATTTGATGACCTTCACAAATGATTTGAGTAGGTATGGTATATTTACTTGATGAATGTAGCGACCCGACCCGAATGGATCAAGTCTGTGCTTTCGTGTCATCCCTGGATCGGTATGCTGACACACACAGTACTCGAAGGATTTATAACAGAGGTAAATCACATGTATAAAGTAGCGTAAAAACTATTACCTCAATCCAAAACATAGCGGAAGCAACAAGGTTGTGGATTCCCATCAACACCAACGGCAAAGTTGAGTATAGGAAATCGTAACCCTAACGTATCACTTACTCGTCGTCTGAAAAAGTCTGCAACATGAAACGTTGCAGCCCGAAAACGGGCCAAAGACATGGAATATGCCGCAATGTAACACATAGAGAGTAATGAAAGAATAGGCTATACTACATGCATATATGGCTGGTGGAAAGCTCTATGGTTACGCTTTTTGCGAAAAGCCAATTTTTCCCTACTTCAAAGGAATAAGTTTATTTAGCTATCATGGTGGTTGTTGAACATTGAGAATGGTTGACACATCCTCAATCCCAATTAAAAGTACTCATTAAACCCAAACAAATTATATTAAGTAACGTGTTGAGATCAACAGGATATCCAGTACTAGATACTCAAAATTGTCCATAACCGGGACACGGCTAACCATGATTAGTTTGTACACTCTGCAGAGGTTTGTGCACTTTTCCCCACAAGACTCGACCGCCTCCGCTTGGTTTCTCGTACTGAGGTGTTTGAGAAAGCGGATGACCGAGACATAGTCTTTCGTAAGCGTTTGCACCTTACGATGGGTAGACCGTACCACCTACAACCCCTACATCTGCTAGTCTACCACCGTAAGAGTTCGCACGACTTAATCAACTATGCCAGAGCCCATAATGGCTTGTGGCTGCACACGGAAGTTTCTAGTTTGAATAATCTCATGATCCCTTTGAGCCTGGGTGGCGGTCCGAAGAAATACAGGCAAGTCCTAGAAACCCAGGTGCCTAGACAGGCAAGTCCTGGAGTAACCAGGTGCCTCAATCCACCCAGATGTGTGTTTAAGTTGCCACCTTAGATAAACCATTAATTATCAACCTCACATCTGTCATGGATATTCACTCAAACCCAATCCACGCTTCTGAGCATAGCATGGCATAATAAGCAAACGTAGAAGTAACTCCCAAGGTTTCATAAGTAAAATAGGTAATAGGTACTACCTCAATCTACTTCCCATCCCACAATTTAATTAGATCCTAATCATGCAAGTGTTTGAGGAATAGATCTAATGCATAAAACTGGGTAGTAGGAAAAGTATGATCAAGTGTTACTTGCCTGCAAAGTTGATGAAGATGATTCGCACTCAAAACTCTTGATAGATCTACTCGTCACACTCCGGTCAATCTATCGTAAGCAATCAATAGTAACCAAATATAAGCAATCACTCAAAACATCGGACCGAACGAACAAAACGATTCGGAAAACATCAAAACCAAGCAAATAACTCTTGCAACATAAAACAATTTCTAACAGTACCAAAATTATATGAATTTGGCCTTATCAGAAAGTTTAGGTCAAGAGCTTCAATTTGCAAAAAGAATCAACTAAATCGGAGTTACGAAACTCAAGTTACAATCAAACAAAGTTTGAATACAAATCTGATCTAATTCAAATTTTAAATTATCAAAAACATGTTTGAGTTGTATTACTGGATAGAGGGGATCATAACAAAGAAGTGGGCGTTGGTTTCGTTGGATTCCGACTTACGAGTAAAAAGTTATGAGCGTTTGAAGATTAGGGACTAACGGATAGGTCCCTGACGGAAATTAAAAATAAAAAGAAAAATCTATCGAGCGAACGCTCGCTAAACAAAATCGGAAAGAAAAACCGGCGAGAAAACCGATCTAGGGTTTCGGAAAGAAAACCGAAACGAAAAACCGATCTAAAAACCGAATGTAAACCAAACGATTTTAAAAACCGAACCGAGGAAAAGAAAAGGTGACGCCGCGCTGAGGCTAGTACCTCGAAGAGGCGAGGGCTCCGGGCGGCGGCGGCGGCGGCGCGGCGGCACTGGCAACAAGGGCGGCGCGGTGTGGGGTTGCTGTCAAGGAGGAGGAGAGGAGAGGCGAGGTGTTGGTTTGCGGGGTGGGCGGGGGGGTGCTGGGGTATTTATATTGGGGAGGGGACGGGTTTGGCTTGGGGTAGGGGACAAGAAATAGATTAGGATTAGGAATCCTAGAAATAAAAAACGGAATAACGAAACGGGATCAAATCCTACTAGGATTTGTAAAAGAATAGGAAACTTGGCTCCCTGGCTCCGCGTGCGTGCGATGGCCTTGGCCTTCGGCCGGCCGGTGGCTGGTTGGCGGCTTGGGCTTTTGGCCCAAGGCGCTGCAGATTTTTTTTTTAAAGACAGAGACAACAAAACAAAAATAATAAATACAAATAAAATTTTTATATAGGCATATAATATATCAAAATTTTCAGAAAAAGATTTCCTACATGATGAACATTATTCTAGCATTAAATAAAATACACACAAATTTAAATAAAGCAAAGAGTGCTTCTGGTCCAATAAAATCCAACAAAAATCATTTTTAAAATACCAAAATGACTTCAAATTAATTTCTCTCCAATTTTCTGATGTAGGGAATCATGTTACCCTATTTTCCATAAATTTTATTTTTGGAGAAAAATAATTTGAATAAAACTCAAATAACTCCAAATTGGAAATAAATTCAAAAGAACTTTGGATTTAATTCTTTTAAAACTCCCAACTCATATTTCATTTAATTTGAAGAAGTCATTTTATCTTCTCTCGTGAAAATCATTGAGTTGCATAAAGTTTCAGAATTGGAAATATTTTCCAAATGAAATTCAAATATTTTCAACACCCTTGTCATTTAAATAAATGGAAGAAGTCATGTCATCTTCTCTCCGTGGTTTTGTGATGAAAAGAATTTGAATTCTCAAGATCATAAAAGCAAAATGAAAGTTTGGGAAAGTCCTTTATTCCCTCTCATCTAACTTTCAAAAGTTTCAAATCACTCACTTTCACCAATCAATCAAGCAATCAATCAAATCTATCTATTTATTATAACAGTCCAAAATTTAGAATTTTGGGATGTTACAAACCTACCACCTCTTAAAATGAATCTCGTCCTCGAGATTCGGAGAGGCTAGCAAGAAATAGGTTAGGGTTTGGGGGTCTTCTCAAAATCCATCGATCATCTCCGGGGTCTCGGGTGCTACCACCCTTAGAAGCATTGTTACGGTTCCATCAAAACTCAGATACTCCATCCTTATTGCTGACAGTGTCGGTCTTCTCAGACATTAAGGATAATTCCTTCTCTGGGCTCTTCCGATAGTGGCATAACCTTTCCTCAATACTTCTGTCCTTTCACCTTGGTACGGTTATCCCGAAACTGGGTCTTCATAGTTGTCGGGTCTGACGCCAATTCTAAACAACTATCGATATCTCATGGTGGTCAACAATTTATGGTTTCTCCTGCAGAAAAATGGGTCTGGGTTGAACCTCACCGTATGACCTACGGTTGGCAACAGCTGCCGTGTACAAGGGAAAAATGCTTATACCATTCTAAGGTTCAACAAGGTTTAATATCGTCGCCTCTCTGCTATAGGTAAGTCACTCAGATTTACCATCCCATATAGCAAAGCGAATAATAAGAGTAAGTCGGTATGGTGATCAATCCATCCCGCACCCAAATCATTACCTTGTACATGGTTTAGCGAATCTCGCATTCTAACACTCGGTCATCCTCACGAGCATTGCAGAATTTCTCTTGCCGACGAACCAAGTTCGGATAAATCCATTGATTCTGCAAGCCAAAAAAAAACATCTATCGTTCCTTAACAATTCTGAGGTTTTGCGTAAACTCCTATAGAATCGTCGGTCATACAATCGTAACTTCTTCCAGGGTTTCTCCTTCAGCAAGAGTGTGCTTGCTTCTTGGCAGGACTTCCTGGCATACTTAAAATCCATCCAATTGTACTGTCTCTTTTCCTTATATTGGCATCAAACTAAGACGTGCTTACTCAGGCTCATCATGGAATTTCCATTGATCCATATTTCCAACATCATACCTCATTTACGTCCAATAGTAATTTATCTCTTCATCTTCGTGGGATATCCCGCATTCCATGATAAAAACTTATACTTATGAAGTCCATACTCCACTTCGTGGAACATCATTATCCTTTCCAGGGTCAAGCGTCCTTACAGGGGAATATTGGCCATCTCTGCATGGCACTTCTTCAACTGGGAAACGTGAAACAAGTCATGAACTCCTGACAGTCCTTCGGGTGACTCCAACTTGTTAGCCAATTCTCTCATACGTTCCAAACTCGGTATGGTCCTACAAATCTCGGGGCTAACTTTCCCTTAACTCCAAATCGTTTAAATCCTCACAGAGGGGACACATGAAGACATGCTCCGTCTCCAATTTCATAGACTACCTCCTTGCGTTATTGAGTATGCATAACTATTCTGCCTGGACTGAGCTACCTTCAGTCTATCTCGAATCAACTTAACATTCTCTTCCGAATCCTGGATCACATTTGGTCCAAACAACTGACGGTCTCCAACGTCATCCCACACTCTCTTGGGGTATCAAACATATCAAGACAAAACTCCTATTCCTTTTGTCCTAAATCCATTCAAAGGTATCCTTATCTTTTCCAGGTCAACGGTTCTTACAGGTACTACCACCCTTAAAATGTTCCAATATTCCATAGACCATATTTCTCATATCCTCGAAATTGGTCAACATCTTTCCTCATAGGGTAACTCATAAAATCCAAAGCAGTACCAACACCGCTAACTTTATTGATTCTTAATTTATTACAATCATCTCGCTTTTCCATTACATGTCTCAACTTAACACCTCAATATAAAAGAAAAAGCTCACACTTCTACTACTCCATTTCTTTTGTTACAACTTCAATCAGATATCATCAGTCTCCTTCTCCTTGGACAATCTCCGCAAAGTGCCCTACTACATTACAACGGAAACATATTACTTCCGACGGGTTTCGAGGTTTCCTCATGATCACATAGCCTCTTTGGGTCCTCGGCTTCCATTTTGGGCAAGTGTTGATGTAGTGCCTCGACTCCTTGCATTTGTAACGGTGACATGACTCAGATCCTTCTTGGAATCCAATCTATTCCTCTTAGGGACCTTTCTGCTCCAATCAGGGCTTCTATTTCCTGTGGGTCATACTCTACTTCCTCATCGGGAATTCTACTAGATCTCCATTCGTGACAATCTTGGGAGATGTGTCCCTCTTCTCCACATGAATAGCATGACTTGGTGCGGGCTTTAATTTTGTTTCCTTTGTGTGTGTCCTCAACATCATTCCTTCGTCACAGGTTCTTCTAACATCTCCATGAGGGCTCCTTTCATTTCTTCTTTCTTCTGCTGGATGGTTCTCTGTACCATAGTGTAAATGTGACACTGAGTAGGGTAGTGGGTAGTTCCTTCACACAAGAAACAAGTAATCTGTCTAGTTGGGCATTCTTCAGCTGGATGACTTCCTTCACAATTCGGGCATTCATCCTTGTGTTCGGTATGGGTGTGTCCTATTTCTCCACAGAGCTTGCATGCACAAGGGTTCTTCATATCCTTTCCATAAGGCTTCAACTTCTGGGTCACAAACCGAGACTTTAGTAAAGTCAACTTAAATTCTTCCCAAGTGGTTACTCCTTGCAATCCATTGATGGTTTGGTTCATCCTCCACCAAATAGCAGCACCTCTTTCAAAGCACTCGAGAGCATGCTGGGTCATATCCTTTCTGACTATAGGGTTGTTCTCCATTTGATCCTCCATGTTCTGAATCCATTGGTCTGTCTCCAATTGACTCATCGGTCCATACAATACAAGCTCATCTCCATTCATCCTCTATTGGGTCCATGGGTTTGGGGTGGGATAAGAGAGATCGAGAAGGATGCACACAATACAAACAATGGTTTTGAAAAGACAGATTTTATTGTGGCTGTCGGAAAAACATCAAACAAATGACAGCTCACAATCGTCAGATCTAACGTAGGTATGTAACAGGTTTTGGTCTTCTAAAGGTCAATAGATCTCAAAGTCATCACACTCTTCAAGTCTTGTTCATGTCTCTCGATGGCTGCTTCGATCATGCTTGTTCCTTTTGCCGATCATATCTGTTGACACGAAGTCTCTTGGGACGTCCTTTAACAGTCCGGGAGTTGCATTCCAAACTTCTATATTTCATCATCCTTGGCATGAACCATGGTCCTACTGTCCTTCAGTTCCTGACAAAACTTTGATGTCTCAAGGTTTTGCTCCTCAGCTTGTCTACTTTCAGCTTCTGGATCCTGAGTTCTTCATGAAATACTTCCTTGTCAAAATTTAGCTTCTTGTGGGTCCATCTTAACTTTCGATGTAACACCTCGGATCCAATACACCTTGATCTCGGGTATTGATAACTTCCATGGTCCGTCAAATTCCATAAGCGTAACCTTCCTAGGTCATAAGATCTGGGAATTCTTCAGAGCCTTCAAAATCTCATAGTCTTCGAAGTCTTCAATAGTTGTAGTTTCCATTTACACGGTAAAATCCTCTTCATTCCAAATGGTCTTAGTTGTCCGATATCTTGTCTCCTTGGAGTGGTCTCATCAGTCAAATCTTCGAGTGGTCAAAAGGGAAAAGGGGTATGGTCTCACTAAAAGGAATATTTGAATAAGCTCAAGAGAAGAGAGGTAAAAGATCTTTTGAAAAAGAAAGTTGTAGAGAAAAATCTTTCCTATGGGCTTGCCATTTTCTAGGGTCATGTCCTACAAATCAACATGTGCTCGATACCATCTTGTAGCGACCCGACCGAATGGATCAAGTCTCGTGCTTCGTGTCATCCTCGATCAAGATGTCGACACACACAAGACTCAAGGATTTATAATAGAGGTAAATCACATGTATAAAGTAGCGTAAAAACTATTACCTCAATCCAAAACATAGCGGAAGCAACAAGGTTGTGGATTCCCATCAACACCAACGGCAAAGTTGAGTATAGGAAATCGTAACCCTAACGTATCACTTACTGTCGTTCGAAAAAGTCTGCAACATGAAACGTTGCAGCCCGAAACGGGTCAAGACATGGAATATGCCGCAATGTAACACATAGAGAGTAATGAAAGAATAGGCTATACTACATGCATATATGGCTGGTGGAAAGCTCTATGGTTACAGCTTTTTGCGAAAAGCCAATTTTTCCCTACTTCAAAGGAATAAGTTTATTTAGCTATCATGGTGGTTGTTGAACATTGAGAATGGTTGACAAAGATCCTCAATCCCAATTAAAAGTACTCATTAAACCCAAACAAATTATATTAAGTAACGTGTTGAGATCAACAGGATATCCGGTACTAGATACTCAAAATTGTCCATAACCGGGACACGGCTAACCATGATTAGTTTGTACACTCTGCAGAGGTTTGCGCACTTTTCCCCACAAGACTCGATCGCCTCCGCTTGGTTTCTCGTACTACGGGGTGTTTGAGAAACGGATGACCGAGACATAGTCTTTCGTGGCGTTTGCACCTTACGATGGGTAGACCGTACCACCTACAACCCCTACATCTGCTAGTCTACCACTGTAAGAGTTCACACGACTTAGTCAACTATGCCAGAGCCCATAATGGCTTGTGGCTGCACACGGAAGTTTCTAGTTTGAATAATCTCATGATCCCTTTGAGCCTGGGTGGCGGTCCAAGAAATACAGGCAAGTCCTCGAAACCTGTGTGCCTAGATGTGCAAGTCCTGAGTAACCAGTGCCTCAATCCACCAGATGTGTGTTTAAGTTGCCACCTTAGATAAACCATTAATTATCAATCTCACATCTGTCATGGATATTCACTCAAACCCAATCCACGTCTACGAGCATAGCATGGCATAATAAGCAAACGTAGAAGTAACTCCCAAGGTTTCATAAGTAAAATAGGTAATAGGTACTACCTCAATCTACTTCCCATCCCACAATTTAATTAGATCCTAATCATGCAAGTGTTTGAGGAATAGATCTAATGCATAAAACTGGGTAGTAGGAAAAGTATGATCAAGTGTTACTTGCCTGCAAAGTTGATGAAGATGATTCGCACTCAAAACTCTTGATAGATCTACTCGTCACACTCCGGTCAATCTATCGTAAGCAATCAATAGTAACCACATATAAGCAATCACTCAAAACATCGGACCGAACGAACAAAACGATCCGGAAAACATCAAAACCAAGCAAATAACTCTTGCAACATAAAACAATTTCTAACATTACCGAAATTATATGAATTTGGCCTTATCAGAAAGTTTAGGTCAAGAGCTTCGATTTGCAAAAAGAATCAACTAAATCGGAGTTACGAAACTCAAGTTACAATCAAACGAAGTTTGAATACAAATCTGATCTAATTCAAATTTTAAATTATCAAAAACATGTTTGAGTTGTATTACGGGATAGAGGGATCAGAACGAAGAAGTGGGCGTTGGTTTCATGGATTCCGACTTACGAGTAAAAAGTTATGAGCGTTTGAAGATTAGGGACTAACGGATAGGTCCCCACGGAAATTAAAAATAAAAGAAAAATCTATCGAGCTTAACGCTAAACAAAACCGGAAAGAAAACAAAGTAGAAAACCGATCTAGGGTTTCGGAAGGAAAACCGAAACGAAAAACCGATCTAGAAAACCGGAACGGAAACCGGAACGATTTACGAAAAACCGAACCGAGGAAAAGAAAAGGTGACGCGGCGCGGGGCTAGTACCTCGAAGAGGCGAGGGGCTCCGGCGGCAGCGGCGGCACTTGGCGGCGGCGGCGGCGCGGTGTGGGGCGGCGGCGGCGCGGGTGTGGGGCTGCGCTGCTGCTGCGGAGGAGGAGAGGAGAGGAGAGGAGAGGAGAGGTGTTGGTTTGATGTGTTGGAGGGGGGGTGCTTGGGTATTTATATTGGGGAGGGGAGGGGTTTTGCTTGGGGTAGGGGACAAGAAATAGATTAGGATTAGGAATCCTAGAAATAAAAACGGAATAACGAACGGGATCAAATCCTACTAGGATTTGTAAAAGAATAGGAAACTTGGCTCCTCGTCTGGTGCGTCATGGCCTTGGCCTTCTCCGCCGCCGGTGGTTGGTTACGGCTTGGGCCTTTGGCCCAAGGCGCTGTAGATTTTTTTTTAAGACAGAGACAACAAAACAAAAATAATAAAACCAAATAAAATTTTTATATAGGCATATAATATTTCAAAAATTTTAGAAAAAGATTTCCTACATGATGAACATTATTCTAGCATTAAATAAAATACACACAAATTTAAATAAAGCAAAGAGTGCTTCTGGTCCAATAAAATCCAACAAAAATCATTTTTAAAATACCAAAATGACTTCAAATTAATTTCTCTCCAATTTTCTCGATGTAGGGAATCATGTTACCCTATTTTCCATATTTTTTATTTTGGAGAAAAATAATTTGAATAAAACTCAAATAACTCCAAATTGGAAATAAATTCAAAAGAACTTTGGATTTAATTCTTTTAAAACTCCCAACTCATATTTCATTTAATTTGAAGAAGTCATTTTATCTTCTCTCGTGAAAATCATTGAGTTGCATAAAGTTTCAGAATTGGAAATATTTTTCAAATGAAATTCAAATATTTTCAACACCCCTTGTCATTTAAATAAATGGAAGAAGTCATGTCATCTTCTCTCCAGGGTTTTGTGATGAAAAGAATTTTAATTCCCGAAGATCATAAAAGCAAAATGAAAGTTTGGGAAAGTCCTTTTATTCCCTCTCATCTAACTTTCAAAAGTTTCGAAATCACTCACTTTCAGTCAATCAATCAAGCAATCAATCAAATCTATCTATTTATTATAACATTCCAAAATTTAGAATTTTGGGATGTTACAATGAAACACAAGTGTGAAACATTTGAAAAGTTCAAAGAATTTCGAAGTGAAGTGGAGAATCATCGTAACAAGAAAAATAAAGTTTCTACGAACTTATCGCAGAGGCGAATATTTGAGTTACGAGTTTGGCCTTAATTTAAAACAATGTGGAATTGTTTCATAACTCACACCACCTGGAACACCACAGCATAATAGTGTGCCCGAACATCCTAACCGTACTTTATTATATATATGGTGCATTCTATGATGTCTCTTACTGATTTGCCTTTATCATTTTGGTATTATGCATTAGAGATAGCCGCATTCACGTTAAATAGGGCACCATCTAAATCTGTTGAGACGACACCGTATGAACTATGGTTTGGCAAGAAACCTAGCCTGTCATTTCTTAAAGTTTGGGGATGCGACACTTATGTCAAAAGGCTTCAGCCTAATAAGCTCGAACCCAAATCGGAGAAGTGTATCTTCATAGGATACCCTAAGGAAACAATTGGGTACACCTTCAACCACAGATCCGAAGGCAAGATCTTTGTTGCCAAGAATGGGTCCTTTCTAGAGAAGGAGTTTTTCTCGAAAGAAGTGAGTGGGAGGAAAGTAGAATTTGATGGGGTAATTTTACCTTCTCTCGAATTGGAAAGTAGCACATCAAAGAAAACCGTTCCCGTGATGCCTACACCAACTAGAGAGGAAGCTAATGATGATGTTCATGAAACTTCAGATCAAGTTACTACTGAACCTCGTAGATCAAGAACACATTCCGCACCAGAGTGGTATGGTAATCATGTCCTGGAAGTCATGTTATCAGACCACGGCGAACCTATGAACTATGAAGAAGCTATGATGAGCCCAGATTCCAATAAATGCCTTGAGGCCATGAAATCTGAGATAGGACCATGTATGAGAACAAAGTATGGACTTTGGTGGACTTTCCCGATGATCGGCAAGCCATTGAGAATAAATGGATCTTCAAGACGAAGACGGACGTTGATGGTAATGCCACTGTCTACAAAGCTCGACTTGTCGCAAAGGTTTTTGACAAGTTCAAGGGGTTGACTACGATAAGACTTCCTCTCATGTAGTGATGCTTAAGTCTATCCGAATCATATAAGCAATTGCCGCATTTTATGATTATGAAATCTGGCAAATAGACGTCAAAACTGCATTCCTTAATGGATTTCTTAAGGAAGAGTTGTATATGATGCAACCAGAAGGTTTTTATGATCCTAAAGGTGCTAAAAAGTGTGCAAGATCCAACGATCCATCTATGGACCGGTGCTACCATCTCGGAGTTGGAATATATGCTTTGATGATGTGATCAAAGCATATGGTTTTATATAGACTTATGTTGAAGCCTGTATTACAAGAAAGTGAGTGGGAGCTCTGTAGAATTTCTGATATTATATGTGGATGACATATTGCTGATTGGAAATGATACAAAAATTTTGGATAGCATAAAAGGATACTTGGATAAGAATTTTTCAATGAAAGACCTCGGTGAAAATTCGTATATATTGGGCATCAAGATCTATAGGGATAGATCAAGACGCTTAATAGGACTTTCACAAAGCACATACCTTGACAAAGTTCTGAAGAAGTTCAAAATGGACCAGTCTAAGAAAGGTTTCTTGCCTGTGTTGCAAGGTGTGAAATTGAGTCAGACTCAAAGTCTGACCACGGCAGAAGATAGAGAGAAAATGAAAGTCATTCCCTATGCCTCATCCATAGGTTCTATTATGTATGCCATGTTGTGTACCAGACCTGATGTGTCTTCCCATAAGTTTGGCAGGGAGGTGCCAAAGTAATCCAGGAGTGGATCACTGCACAGCGGTCAAGAACATCCTGAAGTATCTAAAAACGACCAAGGGTATGTTTCTCGTTTATGGAGGTGACCAAGAGCTCGTCGTAAAAGGTTACGTTGATGCTAGCTTTGACACTGATCCGGATGACTCTAAGTCACAAACCGGTTACGTATTTATATTGAACGATGGAGTTGTCAGTTGGTCCAGTTCCAATCAGAGCATCGTGGCGGGATCTACGTGTGAAGCGTAATACATAGCTGCTTCGTAAGCAGCGCATGAAGGAGTTCATATCTGATCTGGGTGTAATACCCAGTGCATCGGGTCAAATGAAAATCTTTTGTGACAACATTGGAGCAATTGCCTTAGTGAAGGAATCCAGGTTTCACAAGAGAACCAAACACATCAAGAGACGCTTCAACTCCATTCGTGACAAGGTCAAGGATGGAGACATAGAAATTTGCAAAATACATACGGATCTGAATATAGCATACCCGTTGACTAAACCTCTTCCGCGGGCAAAACATGATCATCACCAAGACTCCATGGGTGTTAGATTAATTACTATGTAATATAGATTATTGACTCTAGTGTAAGTGGGAGACTGATGGAAATATACCCTAGAGACAATAATAGAGTCGTTATTATCATATTTCCTTGTTCACGAGGTTTATTATTCATGCTAGAATTGCATTGATCGGAAACTTAAATACATGTGTGGATACATAAACAAACAATGTGTCCCTACTGAGCCTCTACTATACAAGCTCGTTGATCAAAGATGGTTAAGGTTTCCTAAGAAGGAAATATGCCCTAGAGGCAATAATAAAGTTGTTATTTTATATTTCCTTATTCATGATAAAGGTTTCTTATTCATGGTAGAATTGTATTGATCGGAAACCTTAATACATGTGTGAATACATAAACAAACACCGTGTCTCTAGTGAGCCTCTACTAGACTAGCTCGTTGATCAAAGATGGTTAATGCTTCCTAACCATGGACATGTGTTGTCATTTGATAACGGGATCACATCGTTAGGAGAATGATGTGATGGACAAGACCCATCCGTTAGCTTAGCATAATGATCGTTCAGCTTTATGATACGTCTCCGTCGTATCTACTTTTCCAAACACTTTTGCCCTTGTTTTGTACTCTAACTTGCATGATTTGAATGGAACTAACCCGGACTAACGCTGTTTTCAGAAGAATTGCCATGGTGTTATTTATGTGAAGAAACAAAGTTCTCGGAATGGCCTGAAACTTCACGGAGATTATTTTTGGAAAATATAAAAAATACTGGCGAAAGAATCAAGGCCAGGGGCCCCACACCCTTTCCACGAGGGTGGGGGGCACGCCTCGGGCGCCCCCTGCCTCGTGGGCCCCCTGGAGCTCCACCGACCTCAACTCCAACTCCATATATTCGTGTTCGGGGAGAAAAAAATTAGAGAGAATGATTCATCGCGTTTTACGATATGGAGCCGCCGCCAAGCCCTAAACTCTCTCGGGAGGGCTGATCTGGAGTCCGTTCGGGGCTCCGAAGAGGGGAATCTATCACCGTCGTCATCATCAACCATCCTCCATCACCGATTTCATGATGCTCACCGCCGTGCGTGAGTAATTCCATCATAGGCTTGCTGGACGGTGATGGGTTGGATGAGATTTATCATGTAATCAAGTTAGTTTTGTTAGGGTTTGATCCCTAGTATCCACTATGTTCTGAGATTGATGTTGCTATGACTTTGCTATGCTTAATGCTTGTCACTAGGGCCCGAGTGCCATGATTTCAGATCTGAACCTATTATGTTTTCATGAATATATGTGAGTTCTTGATCCTATCTTGCAAGTCTATAGTCACCTACTATGTGTTATGATACGGCAACCCCGAAGTGACAATAATCAGGGCCACTCCCGGTGATGACCATAGTTTGAGGAGTTCATGTATTCACTATGTGTTAATGCTTTGGTCCGGTACTCTATTAAAAGGAGGCCTTAATATCCCTTAGTTTCCGCTAGGACCTCGCTGCCACGGGAGGGTAGGACAAAAGATGTCATGCAAGTTCTTTTCCATAAGCACGTATGACTATATTTGGAATACATGCCTACATTACATTGATGAATTGGAGCTAGTTCTGTGTCACCCTATGTTATGATTGTTACATGATGAACCGCATCCGGCGTAATTCTCCATCACCGATCCAATGCCTACGAGCTTTTCACACATTGTTCTTCTCTTATTTACTTTTCCGTTGCTACTGTTACAATCACTACAAAACCCAAAAATATTACTTTGCTACCACTACCGTTACTTCCATACTACTCTGCTACTAAATACTTTGCTGCAGATACTAAGTTATCCAGGTGTGGTTGAATTGACAACTCAACTGCTAATACTTGAGAATATTCTTTGGCTCCCCTTGTGTCGAATCAATAAATTTGGGTTGAATACTCTACCCTTGAAAACTGTTGCCATCCCCTATACTTGTGGGTTATCACTTTATTGCTGTTGATTTCTTCATGTAAAATACATATTCCTTTAACTATGAGATTATGCAACTCCCGGGTATCATAGGAATGCCTTGTGTGCTATCAAACGTCACAACGTAACTTGGTTATTATAAAGATTCTCTACAGGTATCTCCAAAAGTGTTTGTTGAGTTGGCATAGATCAAGACTAGGATTTGTTACTCCAAGTATCGGAGAGGTATCTCTGGGCCCTCTTGGTAATACACATCATAAGCTTGCAAGCAAACGACTAAGGAGTTAGTCAAGAGGTGATGTATTACAGAACGAGTAAAGAGACTTGCCGGTAACGAGATTGAACTAGGTATAAAGATACCACCGATCGAATCCCAGGCAAGTAACATATTGACGGACAAAGGGAATTACGTATGTTATCATAATGGTTTGACCGATAAAGATCTTCGTAGAATACGAAGGAGCCAATATGGGCATCCAAGTACCGCTATTGGTTATTGACCGGAGAGGTTTCTCGGTCATGTCTACATAGTTCTCGAACCCGTAGGGTCCGCACGTTTAACGTTCGATGACGATATAGTATTATATGAGTTATGTGATTTGGTGACCGAGTGTTTTTCGGAGTCCCGGATAAGATCACGGACATGACGAGGAGTCTTGAAATGGTCAGGAGGTAAATATTGATGTATAGGACGATGGTATTCGTGTTGGGGAACGTAGCATGCAATTTTAAAAAATTCCTATGCTCATGCAAGATCTATCTAGGTGATGCATAGCAACGAGAGGGGGAGAGTGTGTCCATGTACCCTCATAGACCGAAAGCGGAAGCGTTAGCTTAACGCGGTTGATGTAGTCGAACGTCTTCTCGATTCAACCGATCAAGCACCGAATGTACGGCACCTCCGAGTTCCGCACACGTTCAACTCGATGACGTCCCTCAAACTCTTGATCCAGCATAGTGTCGAGGGAGAGTTCTGTCAGCAGGACGGCGTGATGAGATTGATGGTGAAGTGATCCATGCAGGGCTTCTCCTAAGCACTATGTGAATATGACCGGAGGCGTAAACTGTGGAGGGGGCGCTGCACACGGCTTGGAACAATTAATGTGTGTTCTAGGCGCCCCCCTCCCCACGTATATAAAGGAGGGAGGGGGAGGATGCTGGCCCTAGGCGCGCCCCAAGTAGGAGGAGTCCTACTTGGGCTCCTAGTAGGGTTCCCCCCCCCCCTCCCTTTTACGGGAAGGAAGGAGGGGGGACGGAGAGAGAGGGAGAAGGAAAGGGGGGCGCCGCCCCTCCCCTACTACAATTCGGACTCCTCCCTTCTGGGGGGGGGGGCACCCCTTTGTGGGCTGGTGTGCCTTCCTCATATGGCCCATATGGGCCATATTTCCCCCGGGTGGTTCCGTGAACTTGGTACTCGGGTATGTACCCGATACAATCCGAAACACTTCTGGTGTCCGAATACTATCATCCAATATATCAATATTTATCTCTCGACCAATTCGAGACTCCTCGTCATGTCTGTGATCTCATCTGGGACTTCGAACAACATTCGGTCACCAAATCACATAACTCATATAATACAAATTGTCATCGAACGTTAAGCGTGTTGACCCTACGGGTTCGAGAACTATGTAGACATGACCGAGACACCTCTCCAGTCAATAACCAATAGCGGAACCTGGATGCTCATATTGGTTCCTACATATTCTACAAAGATCTCTATCGTTCAAACTGTAATGACAACATACGTCATTCCCTTTGTCATCGGTATGTTAGTTGCCCGAGATTCGATCGTCGGTATCTTCATACCTAGTTCAATATTGTTACCAGCAAGTCTCTTTACTCGTTCCATAATACATCATCCCACAACTAACTCATTAGTAACATTGCTTGCAATGCTTATCATGATGTGCATTACCGAGAGGGCCCAGAGATACCTCTCCGATACTCGGAGTGAAAAATACTAATCTCGATCTATGCCAACCCAACAAACACCTTCGGAGATACCTATAGAGCCTCTTTATAATCACCCAGTTACGTTGTGACGTTTGATAGCACACAAGGTATTCCTCCGGTATTCGGGAGTTGCATAATCTCATAGTCAAAGGAATATGTATAAGTCATGAAGAAAGCAATAGCAATAAAACTTCACGATCATTATGCTAAGCTAACGGATGGGTCTTGTCCATCACATCATTCTCTAATTATGTGATCCCTTTCATCAAATGACAACTCATGTCTATGGTTAGGAAACTTAACCATCTTTGATTAATGAGCTAGTCTAGTAGAGGCTTACTAGGGACACTATGTTTTGTCTATGTATCCACGCATGTATCAAGTTTCCAGTTAATACAATTCTAGCATGAATAATAAACATTTATCATGATATAAGGAAGTATAAATAACAACTTTATTATTGCCTCTAGGGCATATTTCCGTCAATTCGGACACCAGAAGGGGTTCCGGGCACCCCCAGCAAAAGATATGGGCCTTATGGGCCAATAGGGGAAACGCACCAGCCACACGCGCCGCCCATATGGGCCGGCTTAAGGAGGAGAAGGAAAGGGGAGAAGGGAAAGGAAAGTGTGGATTAGGATTACCACTTCCTTCCCTCCCCCCCCCCCCTCTTTCCTTCCCCCTCGGTTATATATGGCAGGGGGCGCGCCTTGGGAGGGTCTCCAAGTAGGATTCCTCCTACTTGGGCGCCTCCTATGGCTGCTCCACCCTCCCTCCCACCTATATATATGTGGGAGGGGCGCCTAGCACACACCAGATCAATTTTTAGCCATGTACGACGCCCCCCTCCACTGTTTACACCCCCGGTCATATTTTCGTAGTGCTCATGCGAAGCCCTGCAAAGATCACTTCACCATTACCGTCACCATGCCATCGTGCTGACAGGACTAATCTACTACCTCAACGTCTTGTTGTATCAAGAAGGCAAGGGACGTCACCAAGCTGAACGTGTGCAGAACACGGAGGTGTCGTGCATTCAGTACTTGATCGGTTGGAGCACAAAGAAGTTCGACTACATCAACCGTGTTGTGAAACTCTTTCGCTTACGGTCTACGAGGGTACGTAGACACACTCTCCCCCTCGTTGCTATGCATCTCCATGGATAGATCATTGCGTGTGCGTAGAACTTTTTTCCATACAACGATTCCCAACAGTGGCATCATGAGCCAGGTCTATGCGTAGATGATATGCATGAGTAGAACACAAAGAGTTGTGGGCGGTGATAGTCATACTGCTTACCACAACGTCTTATTTTGTTTCTGCGGTATTATGCGACGAAGCAGCCCGGACCAACCTTACATGTCCACACACATGAGACCGGTTCCACCAACTAACATGCACCTAGTTTTGCATAAAGGTGGCTGGCGGGTGTCTGTTTCTCCTACTTTAGTTGAATCGAATTTGACTACGGCCGGTCCTTGAAGAAGGTTAAAACAACAAACTTGACGAAACACCATTGTGGTTTTTTGCGTAGGTAAGAACGGTTCTTGCTAGAAGCCCATAACAGCCACATAAAACTTGTAATAACAAAGTAGAGGATGTCGACTTGTTTTTGCAGGGCATGTTGTGAAGTGATATGGTCAATACATGATCTGATAAACGTTATTGTATGAGATGATCATGTTTTGTAAGATATCGGCAACCGGCAGGAGCCTTATGGTTGTCTCTTTATTGTATGAAATGCAAATGCCATGTAATTGCTTTACTTTATCACTGTGTGTTAGCAATAGTTAGATAGACGACCACAATGCAACGATGGAGATCAAGGTGTCGAGCCGGTGACAATGGAGATCATGACGATGCTTTGGAGATGGAGATAAAAAGCACGAGATGATGATGGCCATATCACGTCACATATTTTGATTGCATGTGATGTTTATCTTTTATGCATCTTATTTTTCTTAGTACGGCGGTAGCATTATAAGATGATCCCATCACTAAATTTCAAAGTAAAAGTGTTCTCCCTGAGTATGCACTGTTGCTACAGTTTGCCGTGTTGAGACACCACGTGATGATCGGGTGTGATAGACTCTACATTCACATACAACGAGTGTAAGACAGTTTTGCACATGTAGAATACTTGGCTTAAACTTGACGAGCCTAGCATGTACAGACATGGCCTCGGAACACTAGAGACAGAAAGGTCGAATGTGAATCATATAGTAGATACGATCAACATGGAGATGTTCACCATTGATGACTACCCCATCTCACGTGATGATCGGACATGGGTTAGTTGATTTGGATCACGTATCACTTAGATGACTTGAGGGATGTCTATTTAAGTGGGAGTTCTTAAGTAATTTGATTAATTGAACTTAATTTATCATGAACTTAGTCCTGATAGTATTTGCAAATCTATGTTGTAGATCAATAGCTCGCGATGTAGCTCCCCTATTTTTTGATATGTTCCTAGAGAAACTAATTTGAAAGATGATAGTAGCAATGATGTGGACTAGGTCCGTGATCTGAGGATTATCCTCATTGCTGCATAGAAGAATTATGTCCTTGATGCACCGCTAGGTGATAGACCTATTGCAGGAGCAGATGCAGACGTTATGAACATTTGGCAAGCTCGATATGATGACTACATGATAGTTTAGTGTGTCATGCTTTAAGGCTTAGAATCGAGACTTCAAAAACGTTTTGTACGCCATGGAGCATATGAGATGTTCCAAGAGCTGAAATTGGTATTTCAGACTCATGCCCATGTCGAGAGGGATGAGAACTCTACTTTGCCTACAAGATGGAGGAGAATAGCTCAGCCAATGAGCATGTGCTCAGAATGTCTGGGTACTACAATTGCTTGAATCAAGTGGGAGTTAATCTTCCACATAAGATAGTGATTGACAGAGTTCTCTAGTCACTATCACCAAGCTACTAGAACTTCATGATGAACTATAATGTGCAAGGGATGAAAAAAATGATTCCCAAGATCTTCGCGATGCTAAAGTCAGCGAAGGTAGAAATCAAGAAAGAGCATCAAGTGTTGATGGTTAACAAGACCACTAGTTTCAAGAAAAAGGGTGAGGGAAAGAAATGAAACTTCAAGAAGAATGGCAAGCAAGTTGCCACTCCCGTGAAGAAGCCCAAAGCTGGACCCAAGCCTGAAACTGAGTGCTTCTGCTACGAAGGAAATGGTCACTTGAAGTGGAACTGCCCCAAATACTTGGCGGATAAGAAGGATGGCAAAGTGAACAAAGGTATATTTGATATACATGTTATTGATGTGTATTTTACTAGTGTTCATAGTAACCCGTAGGTATTTGATACCGGTTCAGTTGCTAAGATTAGTAACTCGAAACAGGAGTTGCAGAGACTAGTTAAAAGCGAGGTGATGATATGTGTTTGAAATGATTCCAAGGTTGATATGATCACCATCGCACACTCCCTCAACCTTTGGGAATAGTGTTGAACCTAAATAAATGTTATTTGGTGTTTGCGTTGAGCATGAAATGATTAGATCATGTTTATTGCAATATGTTTATTCATTTAAGTCAGAGAATAATTGTTGTTCTGTTTACATGAATAAAACCTTGTATGGTCATACACCCAATGTGAATGGTTTATTTAATCTCGATCGTAGTGATACACATATTCATAATATTGATGCCAAAAGATGCAAAGTTGATAATGATAGTGCAACATACTTGTGGCACTGCCGTTTAGGTCATATTGGTGTAAAGCGCATGAAGAAACTCCATGCAGATGGACTTTTGGAATCACTTGCGAACCATGCATCATGGGCAAGATGACTAAAACTCCGTTCTTCGGAACAATGGAGCGAGCCAATGACTTATTGGGAATAATACATGCCAATGTATGCGGTCCGATGAGTATTGAGGCACGCGGCGGGTATCGTTATTTTCCGACCTTCACAGATGATTTGAGTAGATGTGGGTATATCTACTTAATGAAACACAAGTCTGAAACATTTGAAAAGTTCAAAGAATTTCATAGTGAAGTAGAGAATCATCATAACAAGAAAATAAATTTTCTACGATCTGATCGCGGAGGCGAATATTGAAGTTACGAGTTTGGCCTTCATTTAAAACAATGTGTAATAGTTTCACAACTCAGGCCACCTGGAACACCACAGTGTAATGGTGCGTCCGAACGTCATAACCATACTTTATTGGATATGGTGCGTTCTATGATGTCTCTTACCGATTTACCACTATTGTTTTGGCATTATGCATTGGAAATAACTGCATTCACGTTAAATAGGGCACCATCTAAATCTGTTGAGACGATACCATATGAACTTTGGTTTGGCAAGAAACCTAAGCTGTTGTTTCTTAAAGTTTGGGGTTGCGACACTTATGTCATAAGGCTTCAGCCTGATAAGCTCGAACCCAAATTGGAGAAGTGCGTCTTCATAGGATACCCTAAGGAAACAATTGGGTACACCTTCTACCCCAGATCTGAAGGCAAGATCTTTGTTGCCAAGAATGGAACCTTTCTAGAGAAGGAGTTTCTCTCGAAAGAAGTGAGTGGGAGGAAAGTAGAACTTGATGAGGTAATTGTACCTTCTCTCGAACTGGAAAGTAGTACATCACAGAAAACCGTTCCAGTGATGCCTACACCAATTAGAGAGTAAGCAAATGATAATGATCATGAAACATCAGTTCAAGTTGCTACTGAACCTCATAGGTCAACCAGAGCACGGTCCGCACCAGAGTGGTATGGTAATCCTGTTCTGGAAGTCATGTTACTAGACCAAGGCGAATCTATGAACTATGAACAAGCTATGATGAGCCCAGATTCCGATAGATGGCTTGGGTCCATGAAATCTGAGATAGGATAGGACTTCGGTGGACTTTCCCGATCATCGGCAAGCCATTGAGAATAAATGGATCTTCAAGAAGCAGACAGACGCTGATGGTAATGTCACCATCTACAAAGCTCGACTTGTCACGAAAAGTTTTCGACAAGTTCAAGGGGTTGACTACGATGAGACCTTCTCACTCGTAGCGATGCTTAAGTCAGTCTGAATCATGTTAGCAATTGTCGCATTTTATAATTATGAAACCTGGCAAATGGACGTCAAAACTGCATTCCTTAATGGGTTTCTTAAAGAAGAGTTGTATATGATGCAACCAAAAGGTTTTTTCGATCCTAAAGGTGCTAACAAAGTGTGCAAGCTCCAGCGATCCATCTATGGACTAGTGCAAGCATCTTGGATTTGGAATATACGCTTTGATGAGGTGATCAAAGCATATGGTTTTATACAGACTTATGGTGAAGCCTCTAGTTTCAAGAAAGTGAGTGGGAGCTCTGTAGCATTTCTGATATTATGTGGATGACATATTATTGGTCAGAAATTATATAGAATTTCTGGATAGCATAAAAGGATACTTGAATAAGAATTTTTTAATGGAAGACCTCGGTGAAGCTGCTTATATATTGGGCATCAAGATCTATAGGGATAGATCGAGACGCTTAATAGACTTTCACAAAGCACATACCTTGATGAAGTTTTGAAGAAGTTCAAAAATGGATCAGTCAAAGAAAGGGTTCTTGCCTGTGTTACAAGGTGCAAAGTTGAGTAAGACTGAAAGCCCGATCACGGCAGAAGATAGAGAGAGAATGAAAGTCATTCCCTATGCCTCAGCCATAGGTTCTATAAAGTATGAGATGCTGTGTACCAGACCTGTTATGTGCCTTGCCATGAGTTTGGCAAGGGGGTACAATAGTGATCTAGGAGTGGACCACTGGACAACGGTCAAAATTATCCTTAGGTCCCTAAAAAGGACTAAGGAAATGTTTCTTGATTATGGAGGTGATAAAGAGTTCGTCGTAAAGGGTTACATTGATGCAAGCTTTAACACCAAAACAGATGACTCTGAGTCTCAATCTGGATACGTATTGAAAGTGGGAGCAATTAGCTAGAGTAGCTCTATACAGAGCATTGTAGACACATACGGATCTGAATGTGGCAGTCCCGTTGACTAAACCTCTCTCACAAGCAAAACATGATCTCACCTTAGTACTCTTTGGGTGTTAATCACATGGCGATGTGAACTAGATTATTAACTCTAGTAAACCCTTTGGGTGTTGGTCACATGGCGATGTGAACTATGGGTGTTAATCACATGGCGATGTGAACTATTGGTGTTAATCACATGGCGGTGTGAACTAGATTATTGACTCTAGTTCAAGTGGGAGACTGAAGGAAATATGACCTAGAGGTAATAAAGTTGTTATTTTATATTTCCTTATTCATGATAAAGGTTTATTATTCATGTTAGAATCGTATTGATCGGAAACATTAATACATGTGTGAATACATAAACAAACACCGTGTCCCTAGTGAGCCTCTACTAGACTAGCTCATTGATCAAAGATGGTTAAGGTTTCCTAACCATGGACATGTGTTGTCATTTGATAACGGTATCACATCATTAGGAGAATGATGTGATGGACAAGACCCATCCGTTAGCTTAGCATAATGATTGTTCAGTTTTATTGCTATTGCTTTCTTCATGTCAAATACATATTCCTTCGACTATGAGATTATGAAACTCCCGGATACCGTAGGAATGCCTTGCGTGCTATCAAACTTCACAACGTAACTGGGTGATTATAAAGATTCTCTACAGGTATCTCCAAAAGTGTTTGTTGAGTTGGCATAGATCGAGATTAGGATTTGTCACTTCAAGTATCGGAGAGGTATCTCTGGGCCCTCTCGGTAATACACATCATAAGCTTGCAAGCAAATGACTAAGGAGTAAGTCAATAGGTGATGTATTACGGAACGAGTAAAGAGACTTGCCAGTAATGAGATTGCACTAGGTATAAAGATACCAACGATCAATCTCGGGCAAGTAACATATGACGGACAAAGGGAATTACGTATGTTGTCATAACGGTTCGACCGATAAACTTCTTTATAGAACATGTAGGAGCCAATATGGGCATCCAGGTTCCGCTATTGGTTATTGACCGGAGAGGTGTCTCGGTCATGTATACATAGTTCTCGAACCCGTAGGATCCGCACACTTAACGTTCAATGACGATATAGTATTATATGAGTTATGTGATTTGGTGACCGAATGTTGTTCTGAGTCCCGGATGAGATCACGTACATGCTGAGGAGTCTCGAAATGGTCGAGAGGTAAAGATTGATATATAGGACGATGGTATTTGGACACCGGAAGTGTTTCGGGAGGTATCGGGTACTTATCGGGTCACCGGAAGGGGTTCCGGGCACCCCCAGCAAAAGATATGGGCCTTATGGGCCAAGAGGGGAAACGCACCAGCCACAAGGGGCTGGTGCGCCCCCCATATGGGACGGCCTAAGGAGGAGAAGGAAAGGGGAGAAGGGAAAGTAAAGTGTGGATTAGGATTCCCACTTCCTTCCCTCTCCCCCCCCCCCTTTCCTTCCCCCTCGGTTATATATGGCAGGGGGGCGCGCCTTGGGAGGGACTCCAAGTAGGATTCCTCCTACTTGGGCACCTCCTATGGCTGCTCCTCCCTCCGTCCCACCTCTATATATGTGGGAGGGGGCGCCTAGCACACACCAAATCAATTGTTAGCCGTGTGCGGCGCCCCCCTCCACCGTTTACACCCCCGGTCATATTTTCGTAGTGCTTAGGCGAAGCCCTGCGGAGATCAATTAACCATCGCCGTCACCATGTTGTCGTGTTGACGGAACTCATCTACTACCTCGATGTCTTGCTAGATCAAGAAGGCGAGGGACATCACCGAGCTGAACGTGTGTAGAACACGGAGGTGCCATGCGTTTGGTACTTGATCGGTTGAAGCACGAAGAAGTTTGACTACATCAACCGTGTTGTGAAATGCTTCTGCTTACAGTCTACGGGGGTACGTAGACACACTCTCCCCCTCGTTGCTATGCATCTCCATGGATAGATCATTGCTAGTGCGTAGAATTTTTTTTGTTTTCCATGCAATGATTTCCAACATCCTAACCATGGACATGTGTTGTCACTTGATAACGGGATCACATCATTGGGAGAATGATGTGATGGACAAGACCCATCCGTTAGCTTAGCATATGATCGTTCAGTTGGCTTTCTTAATGTCAAATACATATTCCTTCGACCATGAGATCATGCAACTCCCGGACACCGGAGGAATGCCTTGTGTGCTATCAAACGTCACAACGTAACTGGGTGATTATAAAGATTCTCAACAGGTATCTCCGAAGGTGTCTGTTGAGTTGGCATGAATCGAGATTGGGATTTGTCACTCCATGTATCGGAGAGGTATCTCTGGGCCCTCTCGGTAATACAGCATCATAAGAAGCTTGCAAGCAAAGAGACTACGGAGTTAATTACGGGATGATGTATTATGGAATGAGTAAAGAGACATGCCGGTAACGAGATTGAACTAGGTATGGAGATACCGATGATCGAATCTCGGGAAAGTAACATACCTACGGACAAAGGGAACTATGTATGTTGTCATAAAGGTTTGACCGATAAAGATCTTCATAGAATATGTAGGAACCAATATGGGCATCCAGGTCCTGCTATTGGTTATTAACCGGAGAAGCGTCTCGGTCATGTCTACATCATTCTCAAACCCGTAGAGTCTGCACGCTTAATGTTCGTTGATGATATAGTATTATATGAGTTATGTATGTTGGTGACCGAATGTTGTTCGGAATCCCGGATGAGATCACGGACATGACGAGGAGCTCTAGAATGGTCAGGAGGTAAAGGTTGATATATGGGATAATTGTGTTTGGTCTCCGGAAGGGTTCCGGAATTCACCGGAAGGGGTTTCGGATGTTTCCCGAAATGTTCTGGTGCGAGAACACTTTATTTGGGCCAAGGGGTAAAGCCCACAGGGCTTTAGGAAGGTGCAAAAGGAAGTTTTGCGGACGCCAGGGGCCAGACACCGAGGACCCTGGCATCTGGTCCTGGAGTCCGAGAAGGACTCTTGCCTTGCGGGCTAAACCGACTTTGAGGAGGCGTTTTCTCCAAGAAACGACCCCAGGGCTCAACATATAAATAGAGGGGCAGAGCTAGCTCCCAAAACACATCAAGATTCACCAAGCCGTGTGCCGGCAACCCCGCCCCTCTAGTTTATCATCCGTCTAGTTTCCGTTGTGCTTGACGAAGCCCTGCGGAGATTGTTCTTCACCGCCAGCGTCACCATGCCGTCGTGCTACCGGAACTCATCTACTACTTCACCCCTCTTGCTGGATCGAGAAGGCGAGGATGTCATTGAGATGAACGTGTGCTGAACGCGGAGGTGCCATACGTTCGATACTTGATCGGGACGGATCGTGAAGGTGTACGACTACATCAACCGCGTTGATAAACGCTTCCGCTTGACGATCTTCAAGGGTATGAAGATGTTCTCCCCCTCTCGTGGCTATGCATCTCCATGGATAGATCTTGCGTGTGCGTAGAAATTTTTTGTTTTCCATGCAACGTTACCCAACAGTTTTATCAACTACAAAGAACTGAGAAGAAAAATAATACTATGATAATGTGTATGGTCTGATATAAGTTATGACTACATAATCTTGACTATTTTTCTTTCCACATTGTTACCTTGACTAATATTTGGGATCAACAACTTTTCTTGGTGTTGGTTGTTGGAAAGAGAAGCGTAAAGAAAGAAATAAAGAAAAGAAGAAAGGGTGAAGGAAGGGATAGTGCAAGTATGCTTGTCCATCTGTTCATAACTCTCACCGTTTCCTTCAAAAAAGACAAAAAATCTCGTAGTATAGTTTCAAACAAAAGGAGAAAAGGAAGTCTCCAGGAAAGGGTCATTAGCTTTGCAAGTGTGGGCCGCAGTAGCTTCTCTTCCATGTGCTGGACACTGCCATGTTGGGTTCCGCACCACACATGAGCGCAACCCTGAAGGGTATATCTCATTTGCATGCCACCACAAAAAAACAAAAGAAAAATGACAAAATATATAGGCCAGCAGGTTCTCCTCCGTGTGTTAGACACTGCCATGTTGGGGGCATGTGACATGTGAGCGCATCCCCCAAGTGTATATCTCCTCTGCATGCCATCACAAAAGAATAAGAGGCCAGGCAGACGCCCTTAAAAGGACAAAATAGGCAAGCAAATCTTTTCCTTTCTTTTGAGAGTGAGAAATCCAGGCGAGTGAGTTGGCGCCGCATTTGACAGGTGGGTCCCCGGGTGTTGGCGTAGGGTCCATTTGGTGTGCTTCGAGCAGCACGTGTTGTGGAGTGGGGCCGGCCTTCCAACTGAGCGAGATAGCCACCGCTCTGGACCAAGTCCATGACACCATGTCCACCAGAAACCCTATATCCACACGCATGTCATTCATAATGATGAGCCATGGTGACGTAGTCTTTGGTCTTTCTTGTTGAATGGAGAAAACAAAGTTATAAGTAAGGACAACTCCAACAAGATTATATCAAATAAATAGTATCAAATGTTCATAGATATATAGACGTGTTTACGGAAAGTGGGTATGGCATCGGCCATTCAATCGTGGGAATCACATGCCCGACTCGGTTAAATGTTTTAAACACAAACACGTACGAAATTCATGATAAACGGATGAAATTTGTTAAATTTTGATACATATTTACAATAAAAAAGGACAAATTTTAAGAACTTCAAACTAATTGTGACCTAAACTAAGCAACGTATCGGACCGTGACCTTGTAGGCATGGTTATCTTGACTAACTCTATCATCGTCTACGCCACCATCCTCGTCACAGCCGGGGATGTCATCGTCGTCCTTCCAATGCTGGAAGGCCCGCTAGGTGTCATGGCATCCCTGCCCAGCTGCCGCATCACACTCGTCACTCAGCTGCTTTCGCCTGGCGTAGATGCTCGGTCGCCTCCGTCTAGCGTCGACGGTAGGCCATGCCGCCATGGACTCCGCCTTGCAGTGTCTGCCCTTCCCTTGGAGCCTGGCAAAGCACTCAGACTCGGACAACCCCACTTGGAGGAACTGGTTATTGACCCAATGCCGACGGCGATGGGTGGTATGCTTGGTGGTCCTTGAACGACCCAGGGCCCACACCTCCGCGAGCGCCGGCCCTGTGAGGACCCATGCCGACGTGACGTATGACTTCGCGAACGCCGCCATGTGCGCCGAGTTGCACTACTCTCTGCCCCCACGAGGCATTTCTTGGCCACCCAGGAGGACGCGCTGTCAATGAGGTAGTAATGGAGGCTTGCCATGTATTTGAGGGTTTCTAAAAGTTCAAATAAAGACTTGCCATGGTTTAGAGAATAAAATTTGTACAAGTTGCCAAGATTTGTATAAGTAAATTTTAAAAGTTGTCATGTGACCATTGTGCACTTTCTAAATTTTGTAATGATTTTAGAAAAAAAATAAAATTTCTAGATTTGCCATGTGACTAGTACACGGTATTCCTACATTTGCCATGATATAGATAGGTTTTTTTTCTTCTAAACTTGCCATGTGAGAGTGCAAAGATTATCTAAATTTGCCATGAATTAGAGAAATTTTCTACAATTTGCCTCACATGTACAGTTGCAATGACGTGTGTATACGTGCCATGGGGGTCTCTAATTGCATACTACATAAAAACAATTTTCCACTGAAATAACTTTGTTGTTACAAGAACTGCTTGTCATCTATACAAGCTAACAACAGAAAAGTTTGAGCAAAACCTATATGGAAACAATTTACTAAAATTTTCCATCAAAACAACAAAGTGTGAAGAATATGGTAAAAAAGTATTTGTTAGAGTAATGGCGACTATCTACAGGCACATAAAAAAGCATGACACTCAGGGCAAAATTTCAAATTTTTCCAATAACTCATGGCAATTTTATGCAGGCATGTTGCAAATTAGAAATTTTGGTGTTCCTAAATCATGGAAAGTGTAGGGATTCTGTCCTCTAAATAATTTAAAATTTTGAAAAATGTTAATATTGATCACATGAAAAATATAGAAAAAAAATAAACAAAGGCAAGGTTGGAAAGATTGTAAAAAAAATTGCATGCCAATTTAGACAATTTAATTTCCTAAAATCATGGAAAATTTAAAAAAATGTGACAATGGAATGGCAAAGTTTAAAAAAACATGGAATGGATAAATATGTAATGGCCACATGGGAAATGTAGTTGTACATCAAGGCAAGTCTATTTGTTTGTATGAAAAACCTTGAAAATATTGCAAACATGGAAATTTTGAAAAAAAATGTTGTAACTTATATCATGAAAACTTTAGAAAAAAATCATTTTCTCAGGCATGGCAATTTTAGAAAAAGTTTGCAATAGACACATCAAAATTTTAGAATGTTTTCTGTCCATACATGTTGGCAAGTTCAGAAATTGTTGTGGTGTTTCGCATGAATTTTTTTTTTCTTTTGTTTCCGAACATGATGGAAAATTTGCCATCCTAAGTTATGTGGAGCTATCATGACCATATACTAAAAAATCATCAAAATGGCAGAGTTTGATGAGGTGAGTATTATTATTCCCAAAAGCCTAGAGTTAGAGTTTGAAAAGTTGACATCCTAAGTTATGTGGAGCTACCACCACCGTATACTAAAATTTGCCATAAAAATAGTAGGAGTGTGATGAAAAGTCGCTAGAGTAATGGCAACTATCTATATGTACATGAAAAGGAATGACACTCAATGCAAAATTAGGAATCTGTTCTTTAACTCATGGCAAATTTATACACAAACATGGAAATTTTAGAAAATTTTGTGTTCCTAAATCATGGCAAATTTAGTGATTTTGTCCTTTTAAGCATGGAAAATTTTGGTCATATGACAAATATAGAATAAACACCTGATGAATGCAGGACATGTTAGAAAAAAATGTAAAAAATCGCAAGGCAAATTTACACAATTGAATTTCCTAAACTCATGGTGATTGAGAAAAATTATAACAGCGACATGGCATTGTTTATAGGTTTTTGTTTTATAAGACATTGCAATTTGTAGGGAATAGAATGTAATGGTCACTTGGCAAAATGTTGTTGTACATCAAGGCAAAGTGTATTATTTGTATACAAAATCTGAAAAAATCATGTAAACATGGAAAAAAATAAAAAATGTTATACACATCATGGCAACTTTAGAAGAAAAAATTTGTTTCCTAAGACATTGCAATTTAGAAAAAGTTTTGAATGGTTGCATGGCAAATTTAGAATTCTTTTGTTGGCATACATGATGACAAATTCAGAAAAATGTTGTGATGCTTCACATGACAATTTTAGGTATTTATTTTTTCAAAACATGGTAGCAAATTATAAAATTGTATGCTATGTTTCCATGGCAGATTCAGAAAAGAAATTGCCGTGTAGATAATGGCAAATGACCTAATAGTAGCCATAACTTAACCATTTAAGTTGGCACACACCATATCAGCAAAATTTTCGTGTTTGTGAATTGGAGGAGCTAGACATCCAGATGGATGTCGTTTATGTGAAATTCATCTCTAAAATAAACTAAAAAAGACAGGGGGATTGGGTTCATACCTGCACTACCCGCATGAGCGGCTCACTCTCCCGGGACCACTCCTCTGCCCCGCTACCCTCCACGAGCGGTTCTGTGTTCCGTCGTGGAAATGCATCTCCCATCGCCTGGCACCACTTCCACATACTACCATCTTCTGCTATCCATCAATCATCGCCACCCTTGGGGCCTCGGGGGCACCACCGCCGTGAGCAGATGTTGTTTTTCTCATGCCTATCCCCGACCCTAGCCATTGTCACTCACATCGCACGCAGGCCCTCTGATGCTCCTATTCATGTGGCCGATGCGGGCCCTCCGTTGCTCCTCCTCACGCAGGTGCAACCATGACGTAGACGCGCCGGTGTGGATGTGAGCGAGAAGGGGGAGGTCGGAAAATTTGACAATTTTGACCTCGGGACGAAATCAATTCACAGAATGAACTGGGTGTGAAACTATTTCACTCCCCTGACCCTTTTGTGTAGCGCCCGCCACGCCGGCGCCACACCCTACTGTGCAGCGCCTAACTCAGGCGCGTTGCACTCCTGTCCACCGTGGCAGCCCCTGGGCCCGCACCCAGCAGTGCAGCGCCTAGGAGCTAGGCGCCACACATTTAATGTGCAGCGCCTAGCGCATAGGCGCTGCACTATGACTTATCCAGCCACTTGGCTCCCCCACCCCACCCCCCCCCCCCCACACACACACCACACACTCTCCCACTCTCTCCCCGAGCTTTGCCCCCTCTTCCACTCTCTCCCCCTCTCAAATCCTCTCCCAAATCCTGCAAATTTGAAGAATTTGTCCGTGGATTTCGAAGTCAAACCCTCCCTCAAGGTAATATTCTCCGATCCCCTTGTTTTGATCCAAGTAAAGTTCTCCCATTGCTAATTTGTTGCTAGTTTGGGGAAACCCTAGTTTTGTTTGGATCTAGAGATTTGCATGGAGATGTGAGATGTTTGTTTGCCAATTTCCTATGATTAGGCTTTGTTAGTATGCTAGGGTTATTCTTATGGGTGTTATTATGTTGATGCTAGGGTTAGGTTTAGGGCTAGGGTTATGGTTATGGTTATGGTTAGGATTAGGGTTGTTGTTTGATATATATATTAGGGTTTGTATTCCGTGTTAATCCTTGGATTAGTACTCATGGAAGCAATGTTACCTTGTGTTCTTTCAATGCTTATAGGGATGGGAAGAACATGTGTGTGTGTTCATCATGGGGAAAAAGACGCCTTTTTGAAAGGCAATATAGAACCGGACCCGGATGAGCTTGACATGGTGTTTGATAGTAGTCCCAGCTATGCGGAGCTCTTGCAACAAGTGAGGAAAGATTTGAATTGGATGGACCCTAGTGATATCGTTGAGTTGGAGGGAAGGCATAATGTTAGTTTTGGAATGCACATCCGTTGGAAGACAATGCGTGTCAACTCGGAGCAACATTGTGTTGCATACAAGGACACGGTGGCCGAATCACTAGACAAGGCTCTTGAGTTATTTGCAATGAATAAGGTTGATTCAAGTTTGCATTTGGACTTGAACCGGAACCGCTCCCCTTTTGTTGCTAGTAGCCCCCCACCCTTGAAGCGAGATGAAATTGTTGAACCTCTTTTGACCCAAGAAGTGAGGCCAACATTGAGCCCGTTTACAAACAACCAAGATGAAGCTTTGCAAGAGGACAATGATGAGTATGCAGACGATGACAATGAAGTTGATCTCCATGACAACAATGTGGGTGATATCGACAAATATCATTTGCAAGAGACAATGGACCATTCCATCCCTTTTTCCCGTGCATATGCATCGAACTCGGATGACGATGGTCTCGATGAACAAGTTGATGCGGAGGGGTTCACGGTGAAGGAGGCCGAAGCTTTCGAGAAGGTATTCGGTCGGGATCATCGGACTACATTGTTCAACGATGTTAGTCTCGCGGATGAAGCCGTGGTAGATGGTGGCCAATGTGTACCTCTTGGGGTTAGGCCAAGCTCTCACCGTGATTTGGGAGACGACAAGAACCGGATTGCTAAAGGTTCTAAGTTCGACACCTTGTTGGAATTGAAGATGTGGCTCGACAACTACTCGGTTACGCATTATCGTCCACACAAGGTGGTGAACTCGGACGTCAATGTGCGCTACACGGTTGCATGTGCATGTGAAGATGAAATATGTCCGTGGGTGCAAGACCATGGAAAGGAGGTCCAACTTGGCATGTAGTGAGTTGTGTGCCAACTCACATGTGCCAAGGCAAAAGGGTGGATGGCAAGATTGTGTCCCAAGGCCACAAACAACTCACGTCCAAGTTCATCGCTTACAGGCTCTCCAACTCAATATCCACACTTCCAACAATGAGTGTCCAACATGTCATTGACCTTGTGAAATCCATCTTTCATTACAAGGTGAAGTATGGCAAGGCATGGAAGGCGAAGCAAGCTGCATTTAAGATGTTGTATGGTACTTGGGAGGAAGCATACAACCGAATCCCTAGGTTGTTGTTAGCCATGGACGCGACAAACCCGGGCATGGTTCATGTGGTCGAGCCTCATGGGCACCAAACAACAGTTCATGAAGGAAGGAAAGTCCGAGTATTTGGCCATGCTTTTTGGGCGTTTGAGCAATGTGTGAGGGCTTTCGAACATTGTAGGCCGGTCATCGCAATTGATGGCACGTTCTTGACCGGACAATACAAGGGCACCTTGTTGGTTGCGATAGCAAGTGATGCCAATAACCGGGTGTTGCCATTGGCATTTGCTTTGGTTGAGGTGGAAAACAATGACAACTGGGAGTGGTTTCGCATCTTTTGAGGAGGAAGGTGTTACCCGCTCAAAGGGAAATTTGTGTCATATCGGATCGGCATCCGTGAATTCTTAACGGTGGAGATTGACATTCCCGGGCATGCTCCGTTGCACCATCGATGGTGCATGAGGCACTTTTGTTCGAACTTCTATAGGGCATGTGGCCTTAAGGAGTTGGCCGATGATCTTCAAGATTGTTGTCTCGCTTTCTCCGATAAGCGCTTCGCCACTTTGTACAAAAAATTGCTCGCACACAAAAAACTTGATCCCGGGGGTCAAGACTTTCTCAATAGGCACATTCAATACCGGAACAAGTGGGCGTGATTTTGATGAAGATGGCCGGAGATACGGTCAAATGACAAGCAATATGGCCGAATGCTTCAATAGGGTGCTCAAAGGTGCACGTGGATTACCCGTGACGGCAATAGTTCAATACACATTTGACAAGATGAATGCATACTTTGTAAAGTACTCGATGGAAACGGATGCACAGATAGCGGGTGAGAACCCGCGCAAGTACAAGTACGAGTTCCCACCCAAAGTTGATGAATGGTTGGTATTTCAATCACGGAAGGCGGACTCAGAAGAAGCTATATTATATGACAACGAAGAGTGGAAGTACGAAGTGAAAGAGCCAGGAGGAACCACAAACGATGGCCGGCAGCATGGAGGTCGGGCTTTCAAGGTGTCGTTAACACAATGTGATTGCACTTGCGGGAGGCCATTGTTGCTTCATCTCCCATGCTCACACTTGTATACCACCGGTCGCATTAGGAATGTGGACATCAATCACCCACGCACCGTGAGGGAGTCGGAGTTCTCAATCATGACGGTCAAGAAAACATGGGCTCCCCGCTTTCACCCGTACTTTGACCAATCACAATGGCCAGAGTATCATGGAGTTCAACTATGGCCGGATCCGGAGTTGAAGGTTGTTAAACGGGGTAGACGTAAGACAAAGCGTCTTAGAGGAGACATGGACAGATGGGGCCATGGTGGCTGCATGACGCAACGACCAATTCCAAGAGCCTCATGAGAGCTCCCGTTGTGGGGAGTGCAAAGGTCATGGCCACAACAAAAGAAAATGTACGAAACCAAGGAAAAGGTCCAAGAAAAATGATGCAAGCAGAAGCCAACAAGGAGCTACACAAGGGAGCCAACCAAGTGGTAGCCAACAAGTGTCAAGCCAACCAAGAGGTAGCCAACAAGTGCGAAGGCAACCACGTGGTACCCAACAAGTGCCAAGGCAACCAAGTGGTAGCCAACCTAGTGGTAGCCAACAAGTGCCAAGCCAACCTAGTGGTAGCCAACAAGTGCCAAGGCAACCAAGTGGTAGCCAACAAGTGCCAAGCCAACCAAGTGTTAGCCAAAGCGGATCTAGGCAACAAAGAGGTCGGCACCTAGGACTTACAAGAGGCCGTGGTGGTGGTAGAGCTCGTGGTGGTGGTCTAGGCCATGGTGGTGGTAGAGCTCGTGGTGGTGGTAATGGCCGTGGTGATGGTCTAGGCCTTGGTGATGGTCTTGGCCTTGGTGGTGGACTTGTCCGTGGTGATGGACAAGAGCAAGTTCGTTATAGAGGAATGTTTGGATACCTCGATGGACCATTTCCGTATGTTCCTCACTAACTATAATGTATCATATGATTTCTTGTTTTTCATATGTTCTTCTTTTTCATATGTGCTTCCATTTGTTCTTATTGTCCTTACTAACCATTATGTTTCACTCATTGTAGGTATGGCGGCTTCCCAACCCAACAAACCAACGATGAAGGAGGATGGCGAAGATGAGATGGCGGGATGGTGGGAGAAGGATGCGAAGAAGCTTAGAGAGGAGGATGCAGCCAAGCTAAAGAAGAAGAAGGAAGAGGAGCTTGAGAAGGAGAGGAAGGAAAAAGAGAGAGCGTCAAATGCGATGCACGCTAGGAAGCAAGCATTGGTGAGGAAATGTGAGGAGGCACAGAAAAAGCCTCTAAAGGATTTTCAAGAAAGAACCATGAAGCTTTGGGCAATTGCAGCTGAAAAAGAAGAGAGGGAGAATCAGATATTCATGGAGAGGGTGGTTAAGGAGGCTCACCTCATAAGAAAAAGGGAGGAGGAAGAGGAAGAAGAGAGGAAGAAGAAGAAGGGAAAGGGGCCTTGCTCTACGCAATAGAACTATGTCATCCTCTTCGATTTGGTTGTAAGAACTACTATGTGTCGTGAACTACTATGTCTCCTCCTCGATTTGGTTGTGAACTACTATGTCTCCTCCTCGATTTGGTTGTAAGAACTACTATGTGTCGTGAACTACTATGCCTCCTCCTTGATTTGGTTGTAAGAACTACTATGTGTCGTGAAGTACTATGTGTTATGAACTACTATGTGTCGTGAAGTACTTTGTGCATATGTTGTCTTCACAGTTGTTTGCTTGCTATGTATCAATCCTACTTCACATCATCGTACTATGTCTGCATATGCTAAAAAATTCACTAAGTCCAAGTGCAACGCCTAGCCCGTGGGCGTTGCATTGTACAGTGTGGCGCCTCCAAGCTAGGCGCTCCACAAGTCTAGATATCCAGAGAGCAACAGAAGGTACGACAAGTTACAGACATGTGTGGCGCCTAGCGTGGAGGCGCCACACTGTATAGTGCAACGCCCACGAGCTAGGCGCTGCACTGTACAGTGTGGCGCCTCCAGGCTAGGCGCTGCACAAGTCTGTAGCTATCCAGAGAGCAACAGAAGCCTTGCCTCCAGTTTGGGCCAAAAATTTCGCTAAGTGTTTGTGCAGCGCCTAGCCTGGAGGCGCCACACTGTACAGTGCAACGCCCAGCAGCTAGGCGCTGCATCAGACAAAGGTGGCGCCAGTTAGGGCGCTACACAAGTCTGTAGCTATCCAGAGAGCAACAGAAGCCTTGCCTCCAGTTTGGGTCAAAATTTTCGCTAAGTGTTTGTGCAGCGCCTAGCCTGGGGCGCCACACTGTACAGTGCAATGCCCAGCAGCTAGGCCCTGCACTGTACAGTGTGACGCCTCCAGGCTAGGCGCTGCACTATCTGTAGCTATCCAGAGAGCAACAGAAGCTTTGCCTCCAGTTTGGGCCAAAATTTTGGCTAAGTGTTTGTGCAGCGCCTAGCCTGGGCGCCACATCTGCATAAAGGTAACGCCCAGCGGCTAGGCGCTGCATCAGACAAAGGTGGCGCCTGTGCTAGGTGTTGCACTAGTCTGTAGCTATCCAGAGAGGAACAGAAGCTTTGCCTCCAGTTTGGGCCAAAATTTTCGCTAAGTGTTTGTGCAGCGCCTAGCCTGGGTGTTGCACTGTACAGTGTGGCGCATCCAGGCTAGGCGCTGCACAAACACTTAGTGTTTTTTGTCATTCAGACTGGGTCATTTTCAGCCACAGTTCAACATTTCGTATAATAAACAGTAAGATTCAAAAAGTGTTCAACAAAGACAACATTTCCTAGAAAGGACCATCACAACAAGTTCAAGTTTAACATAGAGCTACCATAACTACAAGTTTAACATAGAGCTACCACCACTCCAAGTTCAACGACATAACAAGTTCCACATTACTAAGAGCTACCACCACTCTAAGTTCAACATTATAAATAGAGGACGATGACTAGTGCTTTCCAAGGCTTGCTGGCTCCTCCCCTCTTGACGCTTATCTTCTTCACCTTCCTAGGAAGAGGAACCCGCTCCGGCTCCGGCTCCGGTTCCTCCATGTCATCCACATCGTCATCCAAATAGCCATCCAAAGCCGCCATCCGCGAAGTGCCGACCGTCCTTTTGCCTCTTTGGGTGAATTCTTCAGGTGTGTACCTTCCGATTCCCTTCCTAGGCTTCAACTCGTATGCAGACCGAGCCTGGTACGTCCCCAAGCTCATATCATCAGCAACCTATGCATCAACAGAAGATATGGAAAGACCGTGTGTGAGAATATAATTAGCAATGCATCAACAAATGGATATATATCGTCATGCCATACCTCTTGGGTGACCACACCCACATCATCATCCTCCAAAGGTTCACCACGGCCCTGCCCCAAAGCGGGATCTGATGGTGTCGCCGACCTAGACAATTCTGGTGATACATACTCGGGATCACGACAACCGAAAAGGTTTGATAGCCGCCTTAACTTTTGGCCCTGGCGCTGCAACATGTACAAGTGAATGAGACATGGAACGTAGCAACACATGTTAAGTGCTAGTTTGAAGGAGATGTGAACCTTAATGAATGCTCGAAGTGCACCTTCCCCATCTCGCTTCCATAATAGTCTCGGTCTCATCAGCTGCTTTCTTGATCTGGGCATGCTATGAACAAAAACGGTATCAAAGTGTTAGGCAAGCGAAGATGTGAATAGTGCGAATGGAAAAGCAAAAAGGGCAAATACCATAAAGTTCATCATTGGAGCTGAAGGGATCACTGAGTTGCCTTTCCTGACTAATGCGTTGTACTGGTGCTGGGCTACCTCATCAAAAACGGTAGGTTCTTCCAGAATCTCCTCAGCATACGCCGGCTTGCATACCTCCACGCAGGTACTTGCAAGAAACCATGTGAGATAGTTGTTGAACGTGATCGGGCAGTGCTCACGAAGTTGCGCTCGTTTTCCAACCCTTGCTTGCTCCACACTAAGCGCGAACTGTACGACATACTTCCTGTGATGGTTGGCCCAATCCTTGATCTTCCGTTGCTTTTTCCTATCCAACCTGCAAGTTAGAAACAGAATATTAGCATCATCGAAACCGCCGAGAAGCTGCTAAGTGCTCAAGGTTAATTATATCTTACGCGTGTAGCAACTTGTCCATGTCCTCCCACTCCGGCGGGTGTGGCTGGAACAAACCAAACTGGCGGAACACCCGATGTGGCAGGTGACGCTCAACCGCCGATTGCATATCGCTGGGCACCGCATATGCCGTAGATCCCTATCCCTAGTGCACATCGGATTCAAATTTAACTCCATAGGGTTACCAAAACTATCTCCTTTTCCATACGGCTCCCATTCCACCTGCAAAATGGGATAGAATGCAAAATTGATATTGAGTTACGATACAAGCATGATAATCACTTATGCAATGTCGGTTCACCTGCTCAGGCGTGATCGCGTCCAGCTCGCTCTTGTGCAACTTGTACATGACCGAGGGATCATCCGTCGTCTCATTTAACACATCCCACTTGTGAGCCCAAGTGGGGAGCCATAGTGGGTCGTCTTTGTCGTCCCAATCCTCGTACTTCACGGTCTTCGGTCGTCCAACTGGCAAACGCTCCCAGCTCCATATGGAAAGTGCAAGCAGACAACCACCAATACCTCCAGTGTGCCTACAACAGGCTTCGTCCAACTGCACATAAAATATAACATGGTCAAATTTGCCGCAAGAGCGCATTGATAATGTATCAATGAAGTGAAAAGGAAACAACTTCATACCTGTCGATACAAGTAAGCCAGTGTCGCCGAACCCCAACTCGATTTGCTATCGAAGACGGTCAACGCCTTGAGCCACATCCATGGAGCATTCTTGCCTGTGCCATCAGCAAACGTAGTCCTGGATATCACATACCACATGTAGACACGAGCATATGTCTTCACCGTGTCCTCATTAGCATCCTCAGGGCAAGTACTGAAGTTCGATGTAATCCACATGAAAGGGGCACCGACTGCGACTCTTTCCTTCTTCTTGTCTTCTGCTACTGGTTCCCGAGGCTCCAGAGGAACCATACCGATAAGGGCATGCATCTACGCGCGCCACCCATCAAAATCGGTGTTCATACATAAAGGATTCCCATCGATAGGAAGACCAATGGTCATAGCAATATCCTGGAGCGTCACGGTCATCTCCCCGGTCCGAAGATGGAAAGTGTGTGTCTCCGGCCTCCAATGATCAATAAGCGCGGTGAGTGATGCAGCATTGTTGGGTGGTGTCGACCGGCTGACCAACTGAATGAAAGGGAGAAGTCCTGCCTCCCTTACATACAGTGTGTACCACTCATCATAGCGCATCCATCCAAGGGTGACCCCGTGAGACCGAAGCTTCAGAGGTGCAAGCTCCTACAAACAAACAAATCATAACATTACATATGGGGCATTTGTGTTTGAAATAAATACGAAATTCATAACACCGGCCACTTTCAAGATACCCGCTGCTCCACCGACATAGCGTACGACCGGTGTTGTTTGTCCCAGTGATCATTGAGAAGCCAAACCATCCTAACAATTTCAACAAAGCATTCTTGTCAACACGATTATCTTTTCAATTCAATAAAACTAAAGTAGGCCTACTAGATGCAACCATATCAATCTATGTATCCAACCATATCAAATCAAACAAAACTAATAAACTAGGGTTCCACAAACTTCATACAAATAACTTTTCCATAAACTAGGCCTACTTCATACAAATAACTTTTCCATAAACTAAACTAGGGTTCCACAAATCAAACAAACAAGGGTTGTAATACATGCAAAGTTCTAATACATGCAAGATTCAAATCAAATCAAATCAAACAAGGATTCCCCAAATCTTCAAAATATCATATTTTCTATGGATAGAAAGAAGGGGATCGGAGGAGAGTACCTTCTAATATGGATTGGTGAAGAAATGCACGGACCAAATCGTCGGATCTGAAGGGTTTGGGAGAGGGGATTGAGAAGGGAAGTGGAGAGGGCCGCCGCGGCGGCTTCTTCTGTTCTGTAACTGGCAATGGGGTGGGTAGGGGAGGAAAGGGCCGGCGCGGCTGGATCTAAGTCACAGTGCAGCGCCCGACGGCTAGGCGCTGCATATTACATGTGTGGTGCCTAGCTCGGAGGCGCTGCACTGCTGGATACGGGCCCAGGGGCTGCCACGGTGGACAGGAGTGCAACGCCTGCTTAGGCTGCAAGAGGTGTGGCGCCCGGCGTGGCGCGCCACAAAAGGGTCAGGGGCGTGAAATAGTTTCACACCCAGTTCATTCCTTGAATTGATTTCATCCAAAGGTTAAAATTGTCAAATTTGCCGAGGAGGTCGACGAGGAACAACATCCAGTGGTGTTTCCCCGATGAGTTGCTGTTGGTGTGCACCTTCCCCAACTGGATGAGCGTAGAGCCCCGACAGAAGTTGACACGGCGTCCATCTTCACAAACAGTTTCTGCACCTCCCGCAAAAAAAGGACAGTTCCTGCACGGCGGCCTCCATGACGTCGACTGTGTTGATGTTAATCTATCCCAAAAACGAAATTGTATTCTTTTTTTTTTTGGTCCTCTTGATCTCTATTGCTCAAACATTCATTTAGAAATGAAAAAGAGTTTTTTCCCGCTTTGTATTACAAAGCAATCACCAGACACATCGCACTTCCGCTCGGGTCGAGGCGCTCAAATTCTCTCAATTTGCTTGACCTTTCAACTTTTCCAATGCTGAGTGAATGAAATAACATTCTCCCTGGTCTGATTTATAGACCAGCAGTGAAACCGATTCTTGTACGCGACCAACAATAATTTCCATTAAATCAGGTGCATGCGTTCGATTTTTCTTTTGCATGAAATCAAGTGCATGCTTCAGAGTTGGAATGTTCAACCGGTGTGCATGCTTCAGATTTGTTTTTTAATTATGCATGCTTCGGATTCTAGGAAAGTCGTGATTCAATTATTTAGACGAAGAGATTGGTTTTCTAAAGAAAAAGATGACTGATTTTTAGGCGAACCTGATTGCTGCTCAGTCGTTACAAGCTGCCAATCTGTGCATGCTTGCACTTCCTCCCATCGGCGCGTTTCGCGTTTGGCTCTGGTTGTCGCGGAGCGAAAGATGGAGCAGTTCATTCGAAAAAGAGTTTCCCCCGATTTGGAGTGAATTATAAAAAACCATCACATTTGGGGCTTATCTTGCAGAAAACAACGTGGTCGCTAATCATTTGCAAAAGCCACCGCGGATTTAGTAAAAGTGTTGCAGATTGCACTGAACATGTAATTTGACGCGGTTGAGGGCGTTTCCGACAGGTGGGGCCCAAAATAATCACACACAGACCCCTAGTAGATTTAAAAAAAATCAATCAGCCCCCTGGACCATGCCCCCGCTGCCGGAAGACGCCCGCCGGCCGGGCGGTTGCGGAGACAAGGAGGAGGTGGAGCGAGGAGGAGATGGATATGAGTGAGCCAGCGAGCGCGGCGTGCGCGTCGCGGTGGCCGGCGAGCAGATCCCGATGACATCTGCCTCCACCGCCGCTCCTTACGCTGGATCTGGCGACATCCAGCCTCGACCTGCAGTCGGACGGCAAGGCGTAGCCAGAGCCAGTGCCTCAACCTGCAGCCGATGTACAAGGCCCTTCGGCGGCGGTAGCACCAGCCGTGCCTGGCTCCTCGGCGGCCGGCGCGGCCCCTCATCCGCCTCCACCGCTCCAAGGCGCAGCCAGAAGCCTACCTTCTGTTCCGCACGCCAGGCTGCCACGGCCTTCCACATAATGGAGCGGGACACGCGCAGCACAGCTTGTGCTCGCCCCAGTCGTCGTCCTCCGGGGAGCAGCATCACTGGGCGGCACCAAGGGGAGCAGTATCACTGGGCGGCACTAAGGGGAGCAGCAGAACCATGGAGAAGCACGACAGTAGTAGCAGAAGAAAAAGCATGGCGCCTGCGGGCTGCTGCTGATGCGCGACTTGTGCCACGGCTGCCGCCAATCCTGCGGTTTCCGTCATCGTAAGCCATGGCCACCGGCCCCGGAGGGGAAGGGGGCGGCGTGTCGCCGTCCTCCGGTGATGTCGCATCCTCATCGGCAGCCCCCTGCCGTTGCGCGCGAGGAAGGAGATGCCCTCCGTGGGGGAGGGGGGCTTGATTGCTTTTCTTTTATAAGATCCAGGGAGGTATATGTCAATTTGTTGCCAAATCAGCTCCTTATAGTCCGGCCCCACTAGTCAGAAAGTGGTTAGACGGGCTAAATCACCTGTTCAGTGCTTTTTGCAAAATGTTTACTGAATGCGCGGTGATTTTTGCAAATGATTAGCGACCAGGTGGTTTTCCGCAAGATAAGCCCCAAATGTGGTGGTTTCTTGCAATTCACTCCCCCGTTTTGTGTTACAAAACAACCAACCGATACAGTCAATGATAGATGCTGAAGCGGAAATAGCACAATCATACACAAAAGAAACGAAAGAGAAATAACAAGAGAAAAAATGTCGACAACAGCGGATCAACAGAAACGAAGAAGCTTCACGATCACTGCGCCCACCGAAGATCTCCCACCAAGCTCCAAGGCTCCAAAGCACCAGTACCAATCAATACCTCTAAGAAGGACCGCACGATGATGACACTGCTGCCAAGGGTTTCCCCCAGTACGCAACGAGGCGAGAGGAAGGGTCGCCCCCGACGCCCTCCAGGAAGGTCCGGCGGCACCCACCGGCGTCACCGCGTCGGTGTCGGACAGGCCGAGGGGTTTCCCCCGATCCCAACCTTCACCTCGGATGCTCCAGAGCCTGCCACCAAACCGACCACCATCGTGCGCCACCGTGGTCATGAAGCCTCCACGCCGTCTCACCACGGCATCACGAAGTGAGGCCTGCACAACAGGGAATAGGAGCCGGGACCAGGGACCGCAGCACCGTCAACACGTGGGAGGGCACAACCTCCACCACCAACGGCGGTGGCCGACCGGACACAATAGCAGGAGCATACCAGACCCATGGACCCACAGGCCTGGCCAGGACCTCCACGCCTGTAAAGCTCCCGCCATCGAGCTGCAGCAGGCACGCCGGCGGCCTGCCGCCCCCCGTCCGAGCTGCTCCTCCTCCACACCACATAGACGACGACGAAGCCACGTCGGGGGCTGGACCGCTAGGACCCAGATGGGGCCCACACGGCCCGGATCTGGGCCGGGGGTATTGCCGCCGGCCAACCTGCGCCACCACGCCGTCTCGCCGCCAAGGGGCCACGCCACCACCTCGCGCTGGTCGCTGCCGCCGCCGAGCCGAGGAGCACCGCCACGCCCCATGCCCCGGGCAGAACTGCCACAAGGACAGTCCCGCTGGCCGCTAACACCACCAAGCGCCGGGCGACTGCCGGCGGTGAAGGGAAGGGGAAAGAAGGGCGGCCGAAGAGGGGAGGGGCTCGGGAGGCGGCACGAGGGCGGATCCGGGAGGGGAAGAGGGAAGGAGGGGGCGGGGACGGCCGGCGGCCGGCGGCGGCGGTGGCCCTAGGAAGGCTGGCGGCGGCGGGGGGAGGATGGGAGGAACCCTAGAGGGCCGGGTCGCACGAGGGTCACCTTATGGAGTAGTTCACACCGTGGGCGTCGCCGAGGCTTACAGTTGTGATCATGTGCATCTCCATGTAGGGAGGTCGAGGCCATGCCATCGTGCCTTGAGCTGGATGACGTTGTTGCTGCCACGATGAATGTTCGGCTGGCGTGCCAAGAGGCCACGATCTCGCCGCTAGTGCACGTTGCTTGCTACCACTACGGTGCAGCATGAAGAGGTCCATGTCAGTGGCATTCGTCGAGGATGCTAGCCGCCACTGTTGCTCTCCAAGTACGGTGCCAACCGCGAATGGTTGGATGGAAAATGATATCTCCAATGAACCAAGGTTCAAACCCTGATGCTCGCATTTATTTTAGAATTTTTAGCGATGCATGTTTAGTGGGAGAAAGACGTTCCCGTCAACCATAAGAAGCCCACGGTGACTTCGTAAGATCTTAAGATGATATGTCGGCTCAGTCTCTCGGAGGTGCTCAAAGGAGTGAGGGTGCGCATGTATGCGTTCATAGGGATGAGTGTATGAGTGTATATATGAGCGCTTGCATCTGTATTGTGTTAAAAAAAATATGTTGCCAGCCAACCAACCTGTGATCATAATTTTGGACGAAGGCGTCGCAGGAGAAGCGAGACTGGCGGCGTCGCGCTAATTCGGCTCACTTGAACGGTAGATACCGATCTTTTGTATTTTATTTTTGTTGTTGCGTGAGAAGATTGTTTTTTTTTGTTGACTGTTGTTTTTAGGATAGCTAACCAGTCTTGCCGACTGGTGGGAAGACTGGCTTTTATTACGTGTGTGTATAGGAAGTTTACGTCTTATGCGTTAGGAAGTTTGCGTTGAAAAAAAGGGCTTTTGTGCAGGCAAAAGTTTTCTCGAGCATTTTATACAGAAAAAAAAGTCTACATTTCATCCTCAAATGTGGCCAGAGGGATAAATAACCCCGTGAACTCCAATTTGGTATCATTTTGACCCCAAAATCCTTAAAACTGGATAAATCTCCCCTTAGCCGATTTTGGTTCGATATAAACCGGTTTTGGGACACTGCTAATTGACGTGGCGCAGCTTTATGATGGGTATTGAGTGTTATGCCTGCTGACATGGCTTGGTTGCACCGGACCGGTTGAATCATTGAACCCTCCTCTTTCCGGTCGGGTCGCCTCCTCTGCTTCCTTCGCTTTCGTCGTCAGCCGTCAAAGGGCAAAACCGCCGCATACCATAATCGAGAGGATGAAATCACGATTGGATTGAAGCCATGGGTCCCCGTACGTGATGCGAAACCGACTGCCCATCTCTATATATGCTTCGCTGATGATTTAGGGATTTGTATGCGTGAGGAAGAGGTTTGTTGGAAGGGGGTTGGGGTTTGTTGGTGTCCATCTCGCCGGGCGGCATGTTGCTCCCACGCACCTCCTCACCGGGTCGGCTCACCGTTGCTGCTCTCGTGTTTGAGCCTCTGGTGGTGAAGTTTCAGCCGACGGTGAGGTTTGTAGCTTCAGTCTTGACTTTGGCTTTTTAAGGCGGCCACCCATCTCTCACCACCTCCAGCCAGTCCCTGTCATCTCCTTATATCTCAACAAGCTTCACTCCTACAGAATCACGGTACTTATCAGTACGAAGCCTGAACTGATAGTGATATGGCAGAGTGTATGAACCCGGTGAAGCAAAGTACATCTCACATATATCAAGGCAACTAACCCCATTTTTATCCGGTTTTTAGCCTTGGACCGGCATTTGACGCACGTCATGTGCACCTTGATCACTATCTTTTGCTTAGAGAGCAGAGCATACTTGTTTCAGTGGCAAATATTTATCCGATTTTGAGGATTTTAGGGTGTATATCGTACAAAATTCGAGTTTAAGGGGTTATTCGTCCGCCAGGCCACATTTGGGGATGAAATATATACTTCTTTCTTCTTCTTCTTTTGAGACAATCACATGAAGCTCTTATTATGATGTCACAATGTTTACAGGGACGAACAAAAGATTTCCAGGGTGTCCTAACCAGACATGGCGACCCACCCCTAACTTAAGAGCATGCTTCGCTAGATTGTGAGCCTCAAAATTCGAGCTCCTAAATTCATGGACGAATTTACAAATAGTAAAGGTATTAATAGACTCCATGATTTCATGTATAATCGCTCCGTAACTTGTCATACTCTGATGCTTGATGTCGTCCACCACCACCTTGCAGTCAGAAGCTATATGTATCTTTGGTTCATTCAGATCATGAGCGAGTGCTAACGCCTCCCTGACGGCCAAAGCCTCCATTGTTGCAGCATCTCCAATCCCTTTGAAGCTGACCACCCATGCCCCCAAGAAGTTTCCATCATGGTCATGGCAAAGAGCAGCTACCGCCCCCCTTCTCCCACCTCTAGTTGTTGCATCAATGTTTATCTTGGCCAGGCTCGCCGGCGGGCATTGCCATTGTGTTGGCCTCAGAATAGGCTAGACTGTGGCATTCCTTCATGGGGCTGCAATATCCTGAAGATCACCCAAATAAGCATTGATAAAATGATGAGTGGACATGAGGCTGGTAAAAATATCTTCACTATCTTGTCTTCCTCCTCGCTCTCCAAACAGCCCAGAGTGTTATAATCAGTCTTACAAACTCTGGTTGTGATAGTGCCTCATGCATCGCGAAGAGCCAGTGTTTGGCATCTGCATCGATGTTCAAACTGATCTGTTCCACCAAGTGTTCATCCGATAATGCCCAAATGCACATCGACATGGTGCAGTCCAACAGTGCATGCCTCCACGAGTCCGGGGTTCCACACAGAGCACATAGGGGAGACTGTGACATGTGACGGTGGTGCAAAATGTCGACTGTAGGTACTGAGTACTGGGCTAAACGCCATGCAAAAACTTTCTGCTTCGACGGGACCTTTGTATGCCACAGCGACATCCACGCTTTTCCTTCCGGAGCCAACTCTGAGATCCCAGCATTTTCTTCTATCCAATTCTCCCTCTGATATTTGGTATTCAGCACCATGTGATAGGCTGATTTGACTGAGAAAGTACCCCGACGTTCCCCGCTCCAGGCCCAAAAATCCTCGACGTTACGCGTGCATAGTGGGATAGCTAGAAGTGCATCTGCATCAAAAGATACGAATACAGAACGGATGAGCTGCTCTCTCCAAGTGGCCGTGGTGACATCAATTAACTCAGCAACCCGGGTGGGAGGGTTTGCAACCAACGAGGTGATGGGCCTCATCGGGCCTGTTCTGGGGATCCGGTTGGTCTCCCAGCTGTCTGCCAATTCTACGAATGAGCTCTTACTTCAAAATATCCCGTCCATCGATGATAGCTCTCCATATTTGTGACGGATGATTGCCCAACTCTGCTTCGAGGATCGAGCTTTGGGGGTAGTAAACAGCTTTCAACAGTCTCGCACTAAGAGAGGAGGGATCTTGCAGAATCCTCCATGATTGTCTGGCCAACAAAGTCAGATTAAATATCTCCATATCTCTAAATCCCAAGCCTCCCAAGTGTTTAGGGTGCGTCAACACATCCCAAGAAACCCAGGCTGGTTTCCGCTTCCCTTGCTTACTCCTCAACCAAAATTGTCGTATGATCAAGGTTATGTTCTCACACAATCCTCTCGGTAACTGGAAACACACCATTGAGTATACTGGTATAGCTTGGGCGACCGACTTTATTAACACCTCCTTTCCTGCAGCTAATAATAGCTTCTGCATCTATCCTCTTATCTTTTCCCATATTTTGTACCTTAGGTATATTTAAATTTTCCCATCTTGGATTGGCCAACATCTGTGGGCATACCTAAATATCTGTCACTTAGCGACTCATTATGAACATGCAGAATATTTTTGATACTATCCCTTCTCTGTTGCGGGCACCCCTTGCTAAAAAATATAGACGACTTACTTTCTTTTATGCAGGCATTGCCAATGGATGCCCTACTACAGGCCTGGGGCTTCAAGATAACAGGCACACCAAAACAGTTTACAGGCCAGCCCACATGCGCCAGCTGGCCCAATAGTGAAGCAGCACGCATGGCCTGACCCCCTGACAATATATAGGAGTACTTTTTCTCAAGAAAACAAAAATACGAGTAATTATAAACACGGCACACTTTAGTCGATTATTCGGCCAAAGCGCCACGTGCACCAATGAACAGTAAATTCAGAAGGAAAAACTGCTTCATTTCCCTCAAAGATGCTCTAGTGCGAGAGTGCCATGTGCACCGGATGAACAGTAAATTCAAAGAAAATGGCATTTTTTGGCATAAAAGATGCTTAGGTGTGTTAGAGTGTGCAAATTTACATGGCAAAATGACACTGAAGGAAGTCTTGACAAAAAAAATCTGCTCCAAACAGTGTTTTCTTTAAGTTTCTCTGACACAATTTTTTTCTCAAGAGCTCGAATGTCATTTCGCCACAAATTTTTGCACATTCAAGCATCTCTGATGCCAAAAAATATCAGATTATTTTGAATTCTTTTGCTATTTTATTTGAATTCACTGTTCATGATCTGCACTTGGGCACCGAACAACGGACAACTGACATCTTTTTTTGTTTCTAAATGAACAACATTCACACATAGCCCATCCAATATTCAACAACACTTTTGGCAGCAGAGACAAATGTAGTTAGCTCCTCCTTCACTCATCTTCGTTGTCGCTTTCAAAAACAACGCCCTTCCGGCGATGAACAGTCGCAGGCTGTTTCCTCGGCGGGGAATCCTCGTCCGAGTCCACCTCCCTGCGCCTTTGGCTCCCACCCACTGCTGACTCTCTCTTCCGCTTTGGTTCCTGCACAACCAGTTCCAGTTTGATTAACATTATTACCATCTTTCCTCCATTGAGTAGTCAGTCGGCCATGACTGAATGACAGGTTAAATGGAAATCATGGTGCTTCCTTCTGTTCTGGTTACCATCTCACTCTCAGATCAACACGGCAGCAGAGCGAAAGAAAACTATCTACAAAGTCTGACATCTAAAGTTTAAATTCAAATTGGCGACCGTATTCCTAATGTCAGAGTTACAAGCAATCTTGTGTTTGCCTGTTATTGAACTACTTAATTCTTTACCGTGTATGCCAGGTAAGAGGACCTGACTCTTGCTAAATTGGATGGTTACTGCAGTTTACCACACAACCTACCTCTTAAAAGGAAAACTGAAGTTTGAGGCAGTGGCATCTTACCTGGATTCCTTCATCTGACATAGGCTCCGGGTCTTCCTCATATTCATCCTCCTCATCCAGCTCTTCCCTTCCACCGGTGGGAGAGTGCTCAATGTCCTCGCCTTCAGTTTCATACTCTGACTCCTCCCTTTCACTCTCAGAGTACTCCTGGCGTCTCGCCGGGCGAGAAGGAGGGAAGGACGGTTTGCGAGGAACACCTCTGCTCATATTCGACTGAGAATGTGCACAGAATACATGTAAGCATTGACAGTAATAAATTTGTTCAAATGAGAATGCATCTTTGCCCAGTTATCCACCTTCTTTATGCTAATTATACGCCTTTCACCTAGTGCTTCAGCCTCCAAGTCATCCTCAAAAGCGACCACGAGATGCCATTCACGAGAGCTGTAGTGGTTTTCAGTCTCCTCATCCTGCCAAAAGTAAGTATATGTTCAATGAATTCTTGCCACATTCTGCTACTACCCGGAAGAGCGGACCTAGTAACACACAAGAATAACATTCATGTCCCAAGACACACAGTAGTCACTCACAGCCCACAAATACAACCTCACTTATTGTCATGTTCAATCTAAGAAAAGTTATCCAGGCAAGTAAATCAGCACAGCACTTCATACTCTCTAGTCTTACAAAAACAGCTACTGAGCATGTATCTCCAGGTCCCATGGCAACATGACACTATCAGAATAAAATTACCCACATAGGCAAAAATTGCAGATGTACATTCAAGAAGGTAACCCAAAGAGTTGGAGTAAACTAGGGAAGATGAAATGAATTTCATACAGAACTAAACTTCCCATAGTATGACCTAGAGTAAGCTTTAATAAGTTCACACTAGATCTGTGATTAAAATATAAAAGAAATATACAGTTAGATCTAAATGATTGGTGATTGTTAAATGACATTTACTAGTGTAGGTCAAGAGAAACTGTGCTTACACTGTATATCATTTATTCTTAAAACTAACACTGTATATACCAGAATAGCTAGTTGTACCATAATCTTCTTGATTGGCAAAAAGCAGGGAAACAACAACCCACCTCATCTAATGCATCTTCCAAAAACCCTGGAGAAAGCTGCCTTCTTTGCCTGGCAGGTTGTGTGTATTTGCGGTTCACCTTTTCCCGTTTGCGTTGAAGAATTGAATGAGCTCTAATACTTTGGCCCTCAGCCTGCATAATTACTATGTCAGTGAAAAAGGAAAAACTTTGCTGAAAATGCATACAAAATCGGTTTTGGTGGGGGAAAACGGAAAAAGAGGTCGGCAATAAACACGATTAATATGCCTCCAGAATGGGACAAGAATCACAATTTATTGTTGCACCTTCATAAATGGCAACTTCACTTGATCTGATGTTTGGAGTGTTGGTTGTACTGTGTCATACTGAACGCTATGGACAATTCAGGGTGTTCAAGACTTCAAATAGGGTCAGACTCAACCTGTTGAATCCATTACTCATTTGCTCTTTGTACTAGTTTCGCCAACGTGGTTGGAGCTAGTTAAGGAAATGAACTACGGCCATATTCATCGGTTTCCATAGTTTGTATCCAAACCGGGTTGAAAACCCCTAACCATAATCATAAGATTACAAATTGAACATGAGTACAAGAACTTTTAGACCCTACCCTTAGATTAGTTAGGCTGACACTTACTGAATGGAACAAGAAACACAGAGAAGAACTTCTGAACCAGTCAAGCTCAAACTCTACAAAACAAAACGTTTATTAATGTTGACTTATGTGTTGGTATGTATGCAATGGCAGAGCTTCAGACCAAAATAAGTGGGGGCCAACATTGATTAATAGATGACTTAGGCAATACATTTAAAGGTCAATTTTCTCATGTGTCTGCAACGGATTCATGAAAGCAAGGGATTTCGTGTGTCAAATGGTTGTCTAGAGGAGTGAGTACAAAATTCTACAGGTTTCTGATCTTAACTCATCCTCCCATATTTTCATGGCTATAGAAAAGGGGAAACACGAATAGAATTGTCGGACTCGTCCAATGTTCTGAGAATGGAAGCTGCTAAGGGATGACCGAACGTCCAATAGGGTTTATCCACAGCCAGCAAGTCCCGTGATCCAGCAGGGAGGGGAAGCAGGAATTTGAAGATCAAGCAGAGAGAGGACGAGCTGAGCAAAGGGCCGGGCTAGGCTGGATTCTGTTCTTCTGGTGAAACAGCCACCCATTTTTTGTTCTCTGATAATGGGGAACATTGTATTTGTAGGCTTAATATGGTAAAAACATGCTCTTCATGAGGTTCCCAACACCAGCATGAAGCGCTGCAGACCCTACTAGGAAGTAGTAATTCAACTTAGGGAAAAAAGAAACATACATGTGGAGAACATGGCAAGCCCCTATGGCTATCAGTAAGAGAGATACATGGAAAGTGGACGTGTAACAAGACACAAGTGTTTTTATATCTGACATAGGAGCCTTAGCTTAAGAAGCTAAGTTCGGCAAACACAAATCATGGACAAGTCAATGAGCATATTCAACCACAGGACTAAACAGTGGAGTTTTGGTTACCCTTTCTTTTTCCTGCTTCACTCTCTCAGGATCCTTAGCATCATACCACTTTTGCATCTTAACAGTTTTCTTATTCTGAGAATCAACAAGAGCGGTTAATAAACGATGTGACTTTGAAGACAAGGAAGATGGCATAAATCTCATTTTCTGTAGAAGTCTTCCTTGTGATTGTAGAACTCCCTGCATTATGATTCAAAATTAATCAGGCCAGTGAAACTTATTGTGGATGATGTTGAGAGTATAGATGAACAAAGAGGTCGTATGAAATGCAATTGGAAAGCAGACAAGAAATAGTTTACCTTCCCACTCCTCAGAAACAGATGGGACTGATCATGATTTGCTTCATGTACGGATATATCAAGAACTTCATTACCAATCAGCAGCTGCATGGTTCCATCTTTCCATTTGACAAAGCGTGCATTACTTTCAACCTGCAAGAAATCAATGTGCAAAGCTTGAATTATCGGTGGGGAAAACAAATCTCAGTAATACAGCAGCAAAACATCGCAGAATAAAATGCATCATGTGCATAGATCTTCAAGGTGGAGGGAAAAGATAGCTGTAAGGAAAACAAGAACATCGCCAAATTGAAAGAACATAGAAGATCAATAAAACCATCATGATGTCATAAGTAGAGTGGTGACATAATCTAGATAGGAATGCCATATCAACTTCAAGGAGAGAGAATTTGAAAATATGGCAATGTAAATAAGTTTGTAACTGATTGTAACACCAAATGATTTCATAATACTACATTGCTGCATGAAAAATGTTCCACTTACTGATGTAGTGCCATCAGCATTCTTGACAGTTCTCCACCGCACAATATTGTCCTCCAGTCGTATTTTTTTCTTGGTCCCAGATTCATCTGTAACGTAAACATCTTCTTCCACGTATGTTTTGGGATCAAAAGGCCTCGGATCAATCCCCATTATGTTTGATACCTTGATCACGTTCATCTACAAGATAAGAAATCATTAGGTAACAAAACCCTGCCTTAATAGCTGCAGAAGTGCAAACCTATTCAGCATGGATCATAACATTTTGTCATTCTTACCAAAGCCCATAGAACATGAGATGACCTATGATAAGGATATGTATCTAGACCAAAATGTTTTCACCATCAAGTACAAGAATGTTGTTCATCAATCATCACACACTAGTTATTTCCTTCCCGACAATGTTGCTCATCAATCATCACAGCACGAGTTATTTCCTTGTCATTTTATTATACCAGACAGGTGTATACCAGGTGTAAAACAGAACATCACCCGTTAGACTATTAAGGAGTAACAGATAGCAAAGAATAATAAAGAATGGTGTGCATGTACACCATGCACAACAGAAAAAGGCATGCAACGTTAAAATAAAATTGTTGGATGGATATGATAAAGCAAATAGGCTGAGCTTAAGAGAGCAGGCTTATATATAGACAAGATAATATCGCTATTAGACTTCAAAAGCCAAGAGACTGCTGTCTACAGATTTCAAACAGTAATCAACCATCAAATGATAAACCACATGCACCAGTACTCAACCATATCATCAGAAAAAAAAAAGAGAGAAAAAAGACTGAAAGGCACCCCTCGCAGAGAGGGAGAGAGAGACTGAAAAGCAAGATTTAAATGTGTAGTTAACTCACTCTGTCCGGTCGAGCTGGTGGCTGCTGACGTGGAACCACCAAGTTCAACGGTGGACCAACTGGCTTCTCTTTTGTTTTTGGCTCACGGTTGTCATCTGAATCATATCGTATATCATCATCAGCCACAACATCATCTGGCTGCAAGTCTTTCTCATATTGCAATTCATCCTCCATAGGCTACAGAAGAAGAGAATAAGGAAATGTATTGTGTGCCTAGAGATGAAAAGGCTTTAAATAACAAGATAATGTGTAATAGATGGGAAAAATCATCAAACCTGATTGGAAGCACAGATCAATATTCATGCAGAACAAATGCAAGAAACGCAGAAGGTTTAAGTTGTTCGCATGACTACTTAGTTAAGCTAAGATTTATTTAGGGAAGCACAAAATGGCAAATACAAGGGTAAGATGAGATAAAAGACCACCATATTCGCCACTGTTCTGTGTCGATAAAAAAAACTCAGTTACACTAACATGTACTCCCTCCGTTCCTAAATATAGGTCTTTGTAGAGATTTCAACAAGTGACTACATACGAAGCAAAATGAGTGAATCTACACTCTAAAATATGTCTATATACATCCGTATGTGGTAGTCCATTTGTAATCTCTAAAAGGACTTATATTTAGGAACGGAGGGAGTACCTCATTATCCTTATCATCCAGTAAGCAACTACGCATTGCTGTCTAGACTCATAACTGTCACTAAGATCGCTTCTGGAGATCTGGAATTTCTATATTTTACTAAATGGATGGAAAAGGAAGAATTTGGGATTTGAATCTTACATTGGAATCTTCGTCAATTTCATCCGGGGCATGATAAGGAGCAGGTTCATCTTCATCACTATCACCAAACACATCACGGACAACTTCATGATCTCTCTCTTCCTCCATTGGTGAGCTGCACAATGAGATTGTGATTCTTATGAGTCACTACACTATTAGGAAGGGTCTACATAAGAGAAGAATATGAATGCACTGCCGAAATAATGAATCATTTAGTCAATCATGGAATAAATTACTTAGTAATGTGAGGTCTAGCAAGCATAAAACGCATAATATTTAACAAAGTAGCATTCTAGTTTTCCTTGCCTTGGTTTCCTTTGAGGAGCTTCCTCATCTTCAGGAGCTTGACCAGCATAATAATTATCTTCAGACCCCTCAGATTCAGAGGCAACAACCTCCCTTCTTCTACTGGGAACCGCCTGCTGCTCGTAGCCATCTTCTTCACTGTCCATGCCTCTTGTGTCAGTTTGCATCACCCCATCACTCAGTTCTCTTTCTGGTGAGCTCTGAACCTTTTCCGGGTCACTTTCTCCTTGATCAAGATCAGCAGGATGGGCCTCTGTTTCACTTTCCTCTTCCATTCCGAGTTGGCCCTCACTCTCACCTTCTCCTTCTGCTTCTCCTTCCCCTCCATTCTCTGCCTCACCCTCCCCTTCTTCCTGGATAAACATATCAGTAAGAAAATGTCACATCAGATAGCTTAACCAATGTCGACGCAGAATTAGGGATATGAGGAAATCTACAAGAGCGTGTCTTTAACTCTTTAGCAAGACCAACATTCCAGTTTTAAAGATCATTTTAAAAGTAAGAGCCATCGTTGTTCCAATCACTTGCTAGTTGCTACACAAAATTCCCAGGATATACGGAGATTGCATCACACAACAATCGGCAAGCTGGCGCATGCACGCGCCTACAATTCTCCACTTCGCCTAAAATTACGAATTTCTACTTCAAAATGTTTCAGTTAGATTTCCCAATTAAAATCATAAGCCCACAATTTCTCGAACAATTTTGGGCCCGGTCTCGAGGCTTCGAATCGACAGCTCCCCAAAGAGAAAACTAAGCCCTAGCCCAGGATGGGGATTGAGGGAGTAGAGCAGGGGAGATCAATCACGGCGAGAAGGGGACTGGATGTGTGTTACCGAGTGGTAGGCGTCGTGGGCAGGGCCGTGGCTGCGTCCCTCGTCTTCTTCCTCCTCGTCCTCCTCTTGGTCCAGAACTTGGCGATGGCGCTGCATCTGCTGTGGCGGCCCCTGGTCGTCATCGTCGGCGACCTCGATGGGGTCGTCCTCCTCTTCGTCCTCAGACTGGTCGCCGAAGAGGTTCTGCATCATCTGGTTGCGCGTCTCCTCCTCGACATCCCTCTCCCGGTCACCGCCCGCCATCGCCGCCGCCGCTGCTTTCCGCTCCTGTTTGGGTTTCTTCAGTTTCCGCTCCGAGGCGAGTTTATGCGTGGGTCGCGTGGCGTCGGAGCCACTGAAGAAAATTGCGTGGGAGACAGCTTTTTTTTTTAGGGTTGCGTGGGAGACAGCTATATATCCAACTATAGGACCCACATACAATAGACTTCCGGAGAATTTCGTTTGTGCTTTTTGGCCCTGTTTGGATCATGGGGTTAGAGCTAATTTGGGTTAGTTAGGGCTCAAATAACCCAAAAATATTCAAACAAGGAAGGTTAGAGTGAGTTAGTTCCATCTAACCCAACTATCTCGATGGAGAGGTGCTTATTTGAGTTAGAGTGGGTTAGAAAATAATTCTAATTCTAACTGTGTTAGAGTATCCAAACAGGGCTTTTGTTTTCAAAGATACTTTCTTTTTTTAAGAAATTTTTAAACAGTATTTACAGTTACATCTCAAAAGAAGTAGGAGTGTTTATAATGAAATACAACTAGCAAACGAGCTTATTTTGATATTGAGCACAAAATGTTCATGAATTATAATATTGCATTGCACGACCATGATATGCCTCGGAAGATTGGATGATATCGAGTTTATGTTTGCGATGGTATGGCATGAATTATAGCAGTACACCTAGACAATGATAACAATGGATGATGGACAATGTCTAGGGCCGTTCTTTTGAACTGTTGATATGGACCGAACCTCATGACGCGATTCGGTCTGTTGTTGCGGCCCGATCTTTCACGACGCTTCAACACCAATAGCAGCAACCTCTCGCCCGCGCACGCGATGTACACGAAATAGATGGTTTGAACCTTGCGGCACAACACGAGAAAACCAATCTCGACGACGACACTCACGCACAAAACAATTTCCTCTCAACAGAGAGGTTTTTTAAAGCTTCCTCCAAAACTTAGGGATTTTTAAACAGCTTCCCCCAAAATTCGATATAGGTATTTATCCTAAAAAAATATCGTGTTTGTTCATAAAATAACCTGCCTTTACATGAAACGTGATATGGCTATTTATACTAGTATCACTGACCCATCTAACAATGATTAAACACACGCAAGCTTTCGTATCTATTCCTGACTTCCAAACGGAAACAACTAAAGACAGGAAATGACTCAATATTTTTCCTAAATAGAACTCTAAACTTGACAATGATTAAACACACGCAAGCTTTCGTATCTATTCCTGACTTCCAAACAGAAACAACTAAAGACAGGAAATGATTCAATATTTTTCCTAAATAGAACTCTAAACTTGACACAATATCTTGCCGATCTCTTTGGGGTGGACCCCAGCCGACAACAGAACATAATGAAAGATATTCATGCACATCAGGACTCCTCCTGGCAGCTTCACGTGTCTTCTCTTTCCATGGTAGAAAATAAATAGATCTTTATTTCTAATTTTGTTGACCGAACCAGACCAATCTGATCTCGTCTTAGTCTTTGTATCATAGTAGGACTCCTTTTCTTTTTATGATGTAACGCTCTGATACCAATTGATGAGGGCACGACCTCGGACGCGCCACTAATTCGGCCTGATCTTTTACGATGCAACGAACTCCTCCAAGATCCACGATAAAATCTTCCAATTGCGCGATGCAATACACGTAACCTGAAGATGGGGTAACGACGACCAGCGGATAATCCCTCGACACACGAGGAACCTCCCGCCGTGGTAGACGTAACCAGCGCGCAACCCGTCGGTGACGACAGACCTCGAGCCAAGTGCAACTTTCGAATACAAAATTCACACAATAACAAATATGAACGGCACCCAAAGAGGGTCGCTTAATATCGATACATAATTGCTGTCTAAACTCTAGAACATAGTCTAATCCTTACCAAATCAATCGATTGGCTTTATATTGTAGCCGCACACCCTACCTAGCTTGGAAAGCAAGCCCTCACGTAAACGTAACACCTAGGCATATCTAAACCGACTTGGTATATCTATCTACTATCCCTATAAAAGCACGAAGTGTGGAGATCCAAAACAGCATCCTATTCATTTATTGATCCCCGTGCGGTCCAGGTACATCGCTAAAACGCATTTGATGTAAAGTAAAATGTCCTTTTTAGCAACCTCCTGCGTCGCACACCTCCACCCCACGTCCCCCACCTCTTAAAAAAAGTTCAATCGCGGTTAAAAAAAGTTCAACCAGATCGCACGATCCCCTCCCCTGACCGGCTCACTACAATTCCCTATCTGAAAGTGCTAGTTATCGACTAGAGGGGGGGTGAATAGGCGATTTTTAGGAAAGTCTTCAAAACACGGATGTTTTGAAGACAAACAATAGAAATGACCTAATTGATATGCAGCGGAAGGTAAACTACAACAACCAAACCATAGTCTAGTATGCAATAACGTGAAAGTACAAGACTAATAGCAGCTTGGTAGTAGGATCAAGATGAAAGATAGTGAGAAACCAATCATCAAAAGTAGTCAAGCAATGAAGTCAAACAGGTATGACAAATAGGCAATGACTTCACGAAGACAAACTCTAAGTAAGGTGAGGGAGAAGATAGAACCAGTCACTTGTTGAAGACACAAGATTTGTTGGACCGATTCGATTCTTTGTGACAACTGTGACATCCGGGTTAGGGAGGCTGAGATTCAACTTTCGGAAGACCGCGTCTTCACCTTATTCCCCTTGAGCTACGGACACACAGTCCTCGCCCAATCACTCTGGTAAGTCTTCAAGGTAGACTTCGACCTTCACAGATCAAGCGTTCACCGCAATCCACAATGACTCTTGGATGCTCGAGCCACGCCCTAACCGGTGGAGGATTAACAGTCCTCAAGTGTAATAAGTCTTCGTGTCATACAGACGGAAAGACTTGATGATGCCTAACACTCTTTGGCTCTGGGTGTTTGGGCTTTGTCCTATAAGATTTCTCTCTCAAAGGCTTCGAGGTGGGTTGCTCTCAAGCGACAAAAGTCGTGCACTAACTCTGAGCGACCACCAATTTATGGTGTAGGGGTGGGCTATTTATAGCCACTAGGCAACCGACCTGATTTGTCCGAAATGACCCTGGGTCACTAAGGAACCGACATGTGTTCCAACGGTCGATTTCAAACACACACGGCAACTTTACTTGGGCTACAAGCAAAGTGACTCATCCATTTCTGGATAAGTTTTGCTCTCATTGTCTTCGTCGAAGACATAGGATTTGGGTTGAGCATCACTTCAGTCATTACGACTATGATCACTTGGACCCCACTTAACAAAGACGGTGGTTCCTATGACTCAACAAAGAAGAAAAGGAAACAACGAAGCGACACGCCTTTTCAAGGCTCCATAGTCTTCACTCAATGTCTTCTCATGTCATAGTCTTCAATGTGAATATCTTCACATACCACCATTGTCGTCAATGTCTTCATACATTTTAGGGTCATCTCCTAGTAGGTAAACCGAATCAATGAGGGACACTACTGCGTTATCCTGCAATTCTCCCAATCGCATTAGTCCTCAACCTCATTTGTCGTCAATACTCCAAAACCAACTAGGGGTGGCACTAGATGCACTTACCATCTCCCCCTTTTTGGTGATTGATGACAAACTGGTTGAAGTTTTCAACGGGATAAAATATGTGAAATTGTAAAGGATAGGAATTGTCTTCATAAGTGGCAAACGCCTCCCCCGAAGATGTGCATATAAGTAGTTTGCTTTTGGAATGCAAATGCACATGGCGGAGTTGTACTTGTGGAGATCCTCTTCAACTTATGAAGATAATTCATCATGCATGAAATGATATAGCTAAGAGAATGACATGCATAATGAAAAATGGACGTCTGCAGAATGATCTAAGTGCGGAAGTTATCGTCGCACCAGAGTAAAGCAAATAAGTAGCAGACGAACATCGAGTTTAAGTGTTACTGTAAGTGCATCTAGTGCCACCCCTAGTTGGTTTTGGAGTATTGACGACAAATATGGTTGAGGGACTAATGCGTTTGTGAGAATTGCAGGATAACGCAGGTAGTGTCCCTCATTGATTCGGGTTTACCTACCGGAGATGACCCTAAAAATGTATGAAGACATTGGCGACAATGGTGGTATGTGAAGATATTCACATTGAAGACTATGACATGAGAAGACATTGAGTGAAGACTATGGAGCGCTAAGATCGTGGTCGCCTCGTTGTTTCCTTTTCTTCTTTGTTGAGTCGTAGGAACCACCGTCTTTGTTAAGTGGGGTCCAAGTGATCATAGTCGTAATGATCAAGTGATGCTCAACCCAAATCCTATGTCTTCGAAATAAGACAATGAGAGCAAAACTTATCCAGAGTCGGATGAGTCGCCTTTGCTTGTAGCCCAAGTAAAGTTGCCGTGTGTGTTTGAAATCGACCGTTGGAACACGTGTCGGTTCCTTAGTGACCTGTGGTCATTTCGGACATAACAGTCGGGTTGCCTAGTGGCTATAAATAGCCCACCCCCTACACCATAAATTGGTGGCTGCTCAGAGTTAGTGCACGGCTTTTGTCGCTTGAGAGCAACCCACCTCGAAGCCTTTGAGAGAGAGAAATCCTTGCGAGGACAAAGCCCAAACACCCAGAGCCAAAGAGTGTTAGGCATCACCAAGTTTTCCTGCCCATGTGACTGAAGACTTATTACACTTGAGGACTGTGAATCCACCAGCCGGTTAGGAGTCGCGTTCTGAGCATCCAAGAGTCATTGTGGATTGCCTGTGAACTTCGTCTGTGAATGATCGGAAGTCTAACTTGAAGACTTACCAGAGTGAATGGGCGAGCACTGTGTGTCCTTAGCTCAAGGGGAATAAGGTGAAGACGCGGTCTTCGAGTTGAATCTCAGCCTCCCTAACTGGATGTACAGTTGTCACAAAGAATCGAACTGGTCCAACAAATCATGTGTCTTCAACAAGTGATCGGTTCTATCCTTCCCTCCTTTACCTTGAGTTTGTCTTCGTGAAGTCATTGCTTATATGTCTTATCTGCTTGACTTCATTGCTTGACTACTTTTGTTAATTGGCTTCATACTATCTTCCATCCCGATCCTACTACCAAGCTGCTATTAGTCTTGTACTTTCACGTCATTGCATACTAGACTATGGTTTGCTTGTTGTAGTTTATCTTCCACGATATCAATTAGGTCATTTCTATTGCTTGTCTTCGAAACATTCGTATTTTCAAGACTTTCCTAAAAATCGCCTATTCACCCCCCTCTAGTCGATAACTAGCACTTTCAATTGGTATCAGAGCAAGGTACTCCCTTATTCTGTGTGATTCGGTTTAACCACCTAGAGTTTTAGCTATGTCGACTGCAGGGATTATCAAAGTCTCCGCTGTGTGCCCCGTGTTCGATGGAACTGACTATCCCTACTGGAAGAATAAGATGCGCATGCATCTTGAAGCCATTGATGTCGACCTCTGGTATGTCGTCAAGAACGGCGTTCCCAAGTCTGGTGAAGGTGTCACCCCCGCCGATGTCAAGAAATTCATTCAATCGGACTCAATCGCAAAGAACATCATTCAGGGTCATCTCGACCAAAGGTCGATGATGGCCATGTGAGTGCTCTGGAAACGTCGAAGCTAGTCTGGGACTGGCTATCCAAGGTCAACGAAGGCGTCTCAACCCGGAGAGATCAAAGGATCAGTGTTCTTCGCAACCTCTTCAACCGCTTCAAGAGAAACGACAATGAAAATGTCCAGCTCACGTTTGATCGCCTCACTGACATCACAAATGAGCTTCATGCTCTCGGCGCCACTGAGGTCACCAAGCATGAAATCGTCAAGACACTACTGAGATCACCTGATGACTCTTTTGACACCATTGCCCTCATGATACAAGAACGTCGACTTCAAGACACTCGATCCGTCTGATATACTTGAGAGGCTCAACACACAAGAGTTCCAAATTTACGAGAAAAGAGATATCTATGGTCCCAACTATGGTCGAACTCGCGCTTTGAAGGCAAAAGTTGTTTCCTCATCCGAAGAAGAATCATCATGCGGTTACGATGATCCTGAAGACATTGGAAAGGAACTTTCTATGCTTGTGAAGAAGTTCCTGAAGTTCACTAGGAAGAAAGGCTTCAGAAAGTCTTCACGATCCAGCTCAAGAAATGATGAAGCCTCCACTCATGACTACAAGAAGAGAACCTGACACAAGTGCAAGAAAACTGGACACTATATCTCTGAGTGTCCACAGTGGGACAATGAGAAGAAGAAGAAGAAGAAGAGAAAAGAATATGATTCTGATGACAAGAAGAAGAAGAAATCTTCAAAGTCTTCTTCCAAGTGCTCATCTAAGTCTTCATCTCATAAGAAGAGCTCATCTGGCAAGGCTCGTGCTTTTGTTGGCAAGGAAATGGATTCAGAGGAGGAGTCTGCATTCGAGGAGGTGGAGGTGGAGTCCGAAGAGGAGTCCGACCGACGCTGTAAGTCCGCTTTAGCCACAGCCTCTATGTTGCCAAGTCCATCTTCAACACTAAAGACAATGACTTCTACACCGGTACCAAGGCGATGACAAGGACGACCACTGCTTCCACCTACTGCTTCATGGCACACGGTGCCAAGGTAAAATCACGTGATGCTTACTTTCAAACATCAAGTGAAGATGACTCTGATTGTGAATCCAAACCCAGCTACAAAACACTTGCTAAAATTGCAACTGAACAACAAAGAGCTATGGAACATACTCAAAACTGATAGACAAAAGCGATGACCTCGTTGGACGCAAATGACACGTTCACAAGTCCTTAGTTGAAGACATTAAAATCTTCATGCTAAGTACCAAGAACTTGAAAGTCGTCATGAAACGCTCTCAACTACTCATGAAAAGCTCTCCTATGATTATCTTCAAAGGAAGCAAGAGCTTGAGAAATTGAGAGCGGCTCATGAAGATCTTCAAAAGAGAATGAGTCACTTAGCTCAACCAATCAGATTCCTCGAGGATGGATTTGAACCACCATGTCTAAAATGTCTTGAGCATGATATCGCTACCTCTGTTGCTGAATGTTCAAGCTGCTGCTCTTGTTGCATTGTCTTCAACTACTAATGTGGTAACTAACCCCTCTGCGGAGGATACCACTTTGCTATTGCCGATGAAAATGCTAGGTTGAAGACATTGCTTGAAACAGGAATGTATAAAAGTCTGAAAGGGCATCGAGACACTGCGATGTCCTCAAAAGCGTATTCTGAACCGAAACCCTAGGAAAGAGGGTGTTGGGTTCGAGAGGAAAATGAATGTTGATGGTTCCTCTTTGGAAGCCCGAGCGGTATCCCAAAACCACATGGGTTCTTTGCCAAAGGGACCTTCAGTGGATCTATCCACCTTATCTGGCTTTACCTGTGCTAACCCTATTATCATTGATGAATCCATTGATGCAAACTATAAGCTGTTCAAGAATCATAATGGTGAAGTGCTTGCCAGGTATATTAGTACTAACTGCAGGAATGGACCCCCTATGAAGAAGATCTGGGTTCTCAAAAGCTGTCTTGAGAATCTTCCAGTGAATGTCATCATGACACCACCTGGGAAGAAGACAAACACCAGACCTAAGGCGTCACATGGTCCAAAGGCTTCATACAGACAGAGGACTCACCTGAGTCACCCTAACGCCAATGTTTTGCAGGGAAACCGTACTCAAATTTATGAATATGAGCGTGTGTCTTCAAACCGCTATGTTCATAGAACTAAGAACTTTTCTGCTTATTCATACGAGTATCATTCATCTCCTGCAAGGCTATTTGCTAGGGCTCCAAAGACGAAATTCTCAGATGCTGCACTTAGACTCATTGCTTCTAAGCCACCCTCAAGATGTGGGTGGTTAAGAAGAATAACTCTCTTTGCAGGAAAGGGTCTCCACCGAAAATCAAAGGCGTCGATGCTATTGTGGGGACCTAAAACATCTTGTAGGGCACAAGATCAAATGCCCAAATGGTCTCACTATGTATTTTGTTCCTGAATCGTTTGCCATTCATCTTATAAGTCCTAATCTTGATTTAAGCTTCAATAATCCACTTGCCTGTCAAATGTTTATGCTTCACAATGCTCTTGGTGAAGCCTATCCCCCTAACTGCATCAGAGGGTATGACACCTCATGCTTCGTAATGGATTATGGACGGTGGATGCACTAATCATATGATCGGTGATCAAGTCTTCTCATGGACTCAACCTCACGTCCATCGGACAAGAGTCATATCACATTCTTGACACCGTAAAAGCAAGGTATTGGGTCTAGGCGAGTTGCAATCTCAAAGGATCAAGACATGGATAAAGTGATGCTTGTTGAATCCCTTGGTTTCAACTTGATGTCCGTCTCAATGCTTTGTGACTTGAACATGATTGTGATATTCGGAAAATATCGCTGCCTTGTACTAATGGAATCGACAAGTCTCCGGTCTTTGAAGGGTATAGGAAAGATGATCTATACATGGTAGATTTCTCGGCAGTCCTGACTTGCCGTATGTCTTTTCGCAAAAGCTTCAGAATGTTGGCTCTGGCATTGGTGGCTGGGGCATGCTGGCATGAGGAACTTACACACACTCGCCAAGAAGAAGCATGTCATAGGCATCGAAGGTGCCAAGTTCAAGAAGGATCATTTGTGTGGTGCCTGCGGTCGAAAGATGACAAGGGCAAAGCACCCCTCGAAGACAATCATGACGACATCTCAACCCTTCGAGCTGTTACACATGGACTTGTTTGGCCCTACTCATTACTCTACCCTCACAACAACTGCTTGTCTCTATGGCTTTGTCATTGTTGATGACTACTCAAGATACACATGGGTACACGTAATTCTCTACAAGATCAAGTGCAAGATGTCTTCGTACGCTTCGCCAATCGAGCAATGAACAACTATGGCGTCAAGATCAAGCATATCGTAAGTGATAACGGCATCGAATTCAAGAACACCGGACTTGATCTTTATCCGGATACCATGGGAATCACTCATGAGTTCTCTGCTCCATACACACCTCAAAGAAATGGCATCGTGGAGCGCAAGAATGTAACCCTCATTGAGATGGCTCGAACAATGCTCGACGAGTACAAGACACAAAGAAAGTTCTCGCCTGAAGCCATTGATACAGCTTGTCACGTCATCAACCGTGTTTATATCCATAAGCTTCTGAACAAAACTTCTTATGAGCTCCTTACTGGCAAGAAGCCAAATGTCAGCTACTTCAGAGTATTTGGGGCTAAGTGCTGTATCAAGGATCCCCATCACAAGTCAAAATTTGAACCCAAAGCTCACGAAGGCTTAATCCTCGGTTACGGAAAGGACTCACACTCTTACAGAGTCTTCAATCTCTATCTCTACAAAATCGTCGAAATCAGATGTGCGATTTGATGAAACCAATGGTTCACAAAGAGAGTTCCTGCCAAGCACACTAGACGTAAGCTCAAATTTCAACGAATCTATCAAGCTAATGGGAACTATAGAAATCATGCCTTCAAGCACACCAAGAGGAACTTATCATTTCGCACCTAACCAACTCAAGACAATGCTCACCTGAAGACAATCCTCCCAATGATGACAATGATCAAGATGAGCAAAGTCTTCGCCCGATTCATCCTCGAGTTGCAAATGAAGTACTGATTGAGAAGATAATTCATAGCATCAATGCACCGTCCGCTTACTCTCTCAAGAGCAACACAGCTAGCAAATTTCTGTGGGCACTTTTCATTTGTGTCAATATCGTAACCCAAGAAAGTTCTTTGAAGCTTTTATGGAACCGTAGAAAGGATTCAAGCTATGCAAGAAGAACTTCAACAGTTCAAGCTGAATAATGTTTGGGAACTTGTCAAGCGTCCCGACCTCGCAAGCATAACATTATTGGCACCAAATGGATATATCGAAACAAGCAAGATGAGCATGGTCAAGTCGTCAGAAACAAAGCACGGCTTGTGGCTCAAGGATATACTCAAGTTAAAGGAATTGACTTCGATGAAACATTTGCTCCAGTAGCTAGGCTTGAAGCTATTCGCATACTACTAGCCTATGCTAACCACCACAACATCTTGCTCTATCAAATGGATGTGAAGAGTGCATTTCTCAACGGCAAGATTGAAGAAGAAGTATATGTCGCTCAACCACCTCGCTTTGAAGATCCAAAACATCCTGATATGGTGTACAAGCTAAATAAAGCAATCAGATGGCCTCAAACAAGCTCCTCGCTACCGGTATGATACAATCAAAGACTTCCTGAAAAGCAAAGGCTTCAAACCTGGATCCCTTGATCCCACGCTCTTCACGAAGACATATGATGGTGAACTGTTTGTATGCCAAATATATGTGGATGGCATTATCTTCGGCTGCACCTACCAGAAGTATAGTGATGAGTTTGGATACATGATGCAAGAACAATATCAGATGTCCATGATGGGAGAGCTCAAGTTCTTCCTTGGTCTTCAAATTCGACAAAGGAATGGCATCTTTATATCTCAAGAAAAATACCTCCAAGATTGTCTCAAGAAGTTTGGAATGCAAGAGTGCAAAGGATACACGACGCCAATGCCGCCTAAACACCATCTGGGTCTCGACGACAATGGTAAAGTGTTCGATCAAAAGGTATACCGCTCCATGATTGGTTCCCTACTTTACCTATGTGCATCTAGGCCAGATATTATGCTTAGTGTTTGCATGTGTGCTCGATTCCAAGCGGCACCAAAGGAATCGCATCATTTAGCTGTGAAGCGAATTCTTCGATATTTGGCTCACACCCCAACACTCGGATTATGGTATCCAAAGTGCTCAAAATTTGATTTGGTTGGATTTTCGGATGCTGATTATGCTGGTGACAAGGTGGATCGCAAGTCTACATTAGGCACATGTCACTTTCTGGGACGATCACTCGTCTGTTGGTCTTCAAAGAAGCAGAACTGTGTATCACTCTCAACTGCAGAATCTGAATACATTGCTCTTTGGATCTTGCGTGCTCGGCTTCTATGGATGAAGCAAACTCTCAAGGACTATGGCATCAATCTGACACAAGTACCTCTCTTCTGCGACAACAAAAGCGCCATCAAGATTGCCAACAATCCACCCAAAGACTCGAAGACAAAGCACATTGAAATTCGTCATCATTTTCTCGTGGATCATGTCATGAAGAAAGATATTGACATCATTCACGCCAACACCGAAGAGCAATGGCGAGATATCTTCACAAAGCCCTTGGATGAGAAAAGGTTTTGCAAGTTACGGTGTGAGCTAAATATCTTGGAATCCTCAAATATCCTGTGATCAAGCACACATCCTAACTCTTATGCATGTTGATGACTTAGATGTGCAACACACGAAGTAACGTATGTCTTCAATCTAATGAAAACTTACACTCTGAGTGTGAATACATTAACGTGGAATTTGACTTCGGAGCGCCACGATAATTGTGCGCCGTGTCTGGGTCTAATACTTCCTATACGGTGGGTAATGCCACCACCAAATTTCTTTGTTTGAAGTATTTCACTCATGGCGTTAATCTTGAAGCTATTCGCATTTGATTTGTCTTCAACTTCAACCTATCTTCATGATTTTCTTCACTATGTTGATTTGGTTGCTGTCTGATATATATATATTTCTGTCCTCTACAACATTCACTTATAGCTATGTCTTCAAGTTGAATCTTTTGAACTAAGTGAATGTGATCGGACCCCAATCTCTCTATGCTTTCTATCTCAAACTCTATCTATCCAAATCATATGCATTCTATATAAACTGTCAAATGTCTTCTCTGCGTCGTTGTTAGCAGAAGACACAGAGACAAACTTTAAGTCTGTTTTAAATGATTCATCATTACTGTTGAATTCCGGAGAAGCCGGAACAACCATCCGACAAACCTGGCGAGCGTGGGAACGTGGGACAACTCAGAGCTTGTTGCATGCGTGCCACGTGCCCCTCAGATGTGAACCGCCAGGCACTGCGTGAATTGCGCCAAGGCCCACCTCGTTATAAATACATGTCCCCTGCGGTAAAGAAACTCTTCTTCCACCTCTCCACCTCGTCAAAACCCTAGCGCCACCGCTAGCTCTCGACGACGCCGGTGACGAAGCGCTTAGCTGCCGCGACCTCTCCGACGCTGTCCTCACGCCGGCCGCGAACATCTTCATCTCCGTCGCCGCCGTAGGTGTCCTCCGTCACCAAGTTAGGGCACGATGGACTGAACTGCTCGACCTCCTTTCCTCCCGTCTAGCAATTCTTCGAAGCGGTAAATATAACTCTATTTTTACCATCTTTTTGATCTTCAAGATTCATCCTACTTGCCAAAATTGGTTTCTGCCCATACTATGTTAGATCTATTCATGCATCTCAGATCGCCTAGTATATTCACTTAAGCTTCACAACTAGTTTGATTCCTCACTTGTACTTATTCACGGATTCGCATAAATCTGGAACCAACTCTCAACAGATAAGTGAATGTCTTCGCATCATGAGGTCAATGTCTTCAAACCGATTTATCTTCAAAATCTTACGAGAATGCATATGACCTCTTCCCCTTCCTCGCATCTCTAATGTTGTCACAGGTACATGTCCGTGGGAGAATCCCTTGGTTCTCATAGTCTGCATTCGTTTGCAGAATTCTTACGGCATCAAACTAATTCTCCCGAAGCCAGTTCCTGTCTGTCCAGCAAACGCAAGCCCTTGAAGCCTTTGAACGTGAAGCCATTCAGTTTGAAGCTCATGGCTACAGATAAATCAGTCAGGAAGGTCGGCAGAGAGCGTCGTGAGGGAACCTCAAAAGATCTGCCTGATGACCTCGCAGAGCTGTACAAGACAGATCCCGAAGAGACTTATAATCAGCGCAAGATGCGAATCCAATGGATTCATCGATATTGGGCTAAACAGTGGTTCAAGTACAATTTCGTCACACAGGAATATGCCGAGAAGAATGCCACCAGAAGCCCTTGGGGTGATATTCTGTTTCGAGGCCTTCCTCCCAAGAACATGGCTGAAGCTATTGCACAAGGTTTCTATCCTTGTATGGTCCGTGGACCTCGGCTGAGAATGCCGACCCGACGTCTTTGCTCTGGTGTCGTGATGACAATCTATTCAAGCGCAACTTCCAGCATGCAAAGGCTTCTGCAAAGGAAAACAAGAAGTCATTGGGATTAGACTTCAACCCTGGTCCCTCCGCTCCCCGTGCTGATGGCTCACGTGACGCTGAACCGAATGTCATCGGTCCCTTTTCAAACCTTGAAGGCCTCATCACCTACATCCTGGTCCAAGGTGCCAAAGTGGATCATTCTGATGACAATGCTGACTCTGATGAAGCCCCAGCTCCAGCTCCTGCTCCTGCTCCAAAGCCGCAGAAGCTTAAGAAAGTCAAGGCTTCAAAGTCAGCTGCTCCTCCAAAAGCTTCACGTGTGAAGCCACTGGCCACTGCACCTCCTGAAGCCAGTGCACAGTCTGAGGATCAATCCCGCATCTCCAAGAAGACGGAGAAGAGAAAGAAAATTGTCAAGAACACTGAACTGACACTGACCCCTGCCATTCTCTGCGTGAAGAACACATTGATCTGCCTAGTGATGACGATCTTGCGATGATGCCCTTGAGCAACTTATCAAGAGCAAAGAAGAAGCAGAAATCTTCAACAACTTGCCTCTCTTTGATGTGGCAATCATCCATCACTTCATTGATGAATGGTTTGATACCACAAACATCAGTTTTGAAGATCTGCAACTTCCAATGGGCCTCAGCGTCTCTTTCAACGGCGCCATTGCTTCTGAGCTAGCTCTAGCTCAGCGGATTGTTGAACTGAAGCACAAGATTGACTATGAGAAGGCTCAGTTCAAGAAGCATATGGCTGCACTCAGTGTCCAAGACGTCAAAAACTTCAAGGTCATGCTGCATGACCTCAAAGAAAACTTTGTCAAGAAGCGTGAAGAAGCCAGAGGCTCTCGTGAGCGCATGAAGGCTCTGGCTGACAAGTGTGTGCTTGCCTACAATGAGGCTGAGAAGCGCAAGCCTCTTGGCCGTCCTGGCATCGACCCCATGATGGCTGCAAAGAAAAAGAAGTCTTCAACTGACCAAGCTGCACCTTCAAGGCAGGAAGAGCCCGCATAGTCTTCCCAAGCAGCATGACTGCTCAAAGCCAAAGGTCCGTCAACAACCGAGCAGAAGAAGACAGGGCTGCCGAGGCTGAAGCCGTAAAAGGAAAAATCCTGACGCCTCTGATGTTGCTCCCTCCAAGAAGAAGCTAAAGACCAAGAAGAATCGGGCTGCTCCCACAGAGCCCTTGCTTGTTGAACCCATTTCAGTGGTTCGTCCCGCGTCTGCAACCCAAGAACTTCGCATGATCGTTCATGAGCACTGCTTCCACAGAGGCTCCTAAAGTGAAGAGATTCCAGCAATGATCCCATCATCACTGAAGACATTGGTCACCATGACAATGTTGAAGATGATGAAGTTCTTCCTCAAATCGAAAGTACAATGTGGTATCATCGCTGTTAAATGCGAACAACGAACTCATCAGCATTGGTCGTCCTCTGACGCCAATTGCACAGGATGCTTCATAGGCTGATCGCCCCCAACAACAAGACTCCCCCAGTACTCCCCAACATCAAGTCACTCCCCAACAACAACAGCAAGAAGAAGAGGAAGACTTTGAGGCCCAGTCGACCCCATCTCCAAAGGCGTCGCCGCCATTTATGAGGCTTCGCCAAAGGTCAAAGGCCTCAAGTACCTCTCTCGAGCGTTCTGAAGGAGAAGTGCACCACCAACCTGTTGCCCGTCAAGTGTTTTCAAGCCACTCCAACCTGTGAATGTCCCTGAAGTCCGAAGCTAAAGCTGCTGAAGACAATCCGGCCAGATCACCGCAGACACCCAAGAAGAAGAAGAACGTGTCCCTACACCCCCAGAATCGAAGAAGTCATACACGATATCAACGCGTGCGATTGCTCGACCCTCCAGCTCCTCAAGTGGAGGTTGAAAACATTGAGGCTGCCACCTCCAACACCAATGAAGCCAATGACGTGGTCATGGCTGAAGCCAATGTGGAGCCTGTCCCAACTGCTCCTGAAACCACTGAAGGAAATGTGACTGAAGCCAATGAGGCAACTACTCCCGAAGCATCTGTGACGACTGAAGCCTCGATTCTTGCCACCGCTCGATTCCGCCACCAAGGCCCTACACAATTGAGCAAGCATACAACTATGGCGAAGCTAGTCACGATAAGATGGCCGTTCTCGTCCCTCCGCCTCATGCCTCGGGTCCTCGGTTCGACTATCATATTGAACATAGGCCTCAGTCCGTAAGCCGAAGCCAAGATCGCCAAGGTTTCCGAACCGCCACCTCAATAGGTTCTTTCAATGCAAATGGCTTCAAAGCCCACAACACCTTCTTTGACAGTGCAAAGAACCCCTACACAAGGCCAAGGATCTCGTCTGACCGTTTCTGGAGCTATCAGCAAAGAAGCTATTACTCCTGTGTTCTATGTGATCAAGGGCGCATTTTCCCTCATATGCGCCTCGACCTTTGAAAGCCATTGCGGACTGCCGTGCTTAGAAGAAGCACTTGATTGCTTTCATGATGCAGTCTGCTTGGTTTCAAGCATGCATAAAGAACACCGGAATGAAGAATTAGTGCTTCAATTCTATGCTACCCTCCACATCCGCCGCGTCTACAAGAGACACAAAGACATGGGTTCTCGAGTGGATGATCGGAAATGTTCATCATGAAGCCAAAGCTCTTGACATCATTGAGCTCACAGGCCTACCCAATCCCGGAGAGCTGTTTGAACACGGATGTCAACTCCACCGCGATGCCTTGGAGAGCATATTTCATAAGCCGTAACCCGACATGAGTCGATGTCGAGCATGATGAAGCCCGCCACACGATCTTTGAATACACTCAACACTTCTTTGTTGATGACCTTGAGTATCTGCCTCGTACCATATATCACATCATCGAAGTGAACTCTATGGCCAATCAAAGGGCATTCATCATCTGCAAAATCGAAGGAGCAATGAAGACATTGGTCTTCTACATCCTCAATGGCATAAGCTTCAACACGCAAGAATTCTTCATTCGACAACCGGCTGCGTCTCGATCTGATCTGTTTGGTCCAAGTTCTATGCTCCATGGGTCATGCGCCTCATCAAGATGCACTCGCTATCAACTATCAACCCTCCGCCTCGCAATCATCTTATCTTTCTACCAGAGGTTGATATGTCTGTTGAAGCCATATACCCTAAGCCTGCCAAAACACCACTAAGTCTTCAGAACGCAGATCACCACAGCTTCTCTCAACCCATGGAAGGCGTCCAAGCGGTATCTCGTGTCTATCCCCTGGCTGGGAACACACGTCTGCCTCATCGTGCACGGACTGAAGCCACTAAGAGCACAATTGGCCAAAGGCCTCGGAAGCGCTCTCGTGTCCTAAATAAAGCAAATAAGTAGCAGACGGCCATCGAGTTTAAGTGTTACAACTCAAAGAACCAAATGTATCAAAAGCGAGAGTTGTAAACACTAGGCAAAATATTATGCAACCGCCCTTATGAACCCGCTTGAAGACTATCAAACTCATATGTTTCTCCCCCTTTTGTCAGTAAGGACCAAAAAGGTTTGAAGACATAGGGCATCTACTCGTCCTCTTCAGAAGTTGATGATGCAGCAGGGTTGTCGTTGTTGGTTGGCGGTGCAGACGAGCTTGGTGCAAAGGTCGATTCGATGCGTAAGTAGGAGGCGGTGAAGTAGCATCATCTTCATCATCGATCACTCTGGCATTGACAGCTTACGCAGAGGAAGAATAGTCGAGTCTTCAAGTGATGGGGTTCGTCGTGGGACTGCATTCCATGGAGGAGTGGAGTCAAACTTGAAGCGTTCGGTGAAGCCATCGTCTTGAAGATCTGCTTCAAAGACCGAAAGGTGGTCAAACTCTTCCATGATCGTCGACAGGTCTCATGAGTGACAAAAGCATTCTTGGTGGCAAGGTTTCGAATGTGATTGACGTCCACCAAGAGGCTTTGCATTTGTCGCGTGAGGCAGGAGTGATGCTTATCTTGTTTCTGATGCAGTGCGACAAGAAGTTCTCAATCATTGAGGACTCGAGAGCGCTTCCGAGGCCTTTGGCCAATTGTGCTCTCAGTGGCTTCAGTCCACGCATGGTGAGGCAGACGTGTGTTCCCAGCCAGAGGATAGACATGAGATACAACTGGGACGCCTTCCATGGGTTGAGAGAAGCTATGGTGATCTGCATTCTGAAGACAAAGTGGCGTTTTGGCAGGCACAGGGTAAATGGCTTCAACTGACATATCAACCTCTGGTAGAAAGATCAGATGATTGCGAGCAGAGGGTTGATAGTTGACAGTAGAGTGCATCTTGATGAGGCGCATGACCCATTGAGCATAAGATTTTAGACCAAACAGATCAGATCCAGACGCAGCCAATTGTCGGATGAAGAATTTTTGCGTATTGAAGCCGATGCCATTGAGGATGTAAAAGACCAATGTCTTCATTGCTCCTTCAAGTTTTGCAGATGAGGAATGCCCTTTGATAGGCCATAGAGTTCGCCTGATGATGTGATATATTGTACGAGGCAGATACTCAAGGTCATCAACAAAGAAGTCCTGAGGGTATTCAGCGTCGTGTGGCAAAGGGCTTCATCATGCTCAAAGATCTGACTCATGTCGGGTTCTGGCTTATGAAATATGCTCTCCAAGGCATCGCGGTGGAGTTGACATCCAGGTTCAAACAGCTCTCCGGGATTGGGTAGGCCTGTGAGCTCAATGATGTCAAGAGCTTTGGCTTCATGATGAACATTTCCAGTCATCCACTCGAGAACCCATGTCTTTGTGTCTCTGTTGTAGACGCGGATGTGGAGGGTAGCATAGAATTGAAGCACTAATTCTTCATTCCAAAGAGTTCTTGTATGCAGAACGGGCCGAAAGCGGACCTGCATCACGAAAGCAATCAAGTGCTTCTTCTAAGCATGGCAGTCCGCAATGGCTTGATGTCAAAGGCGCATATGAGGGAAAATGCGCCTTGATCATACGTAACGCATGAGTAATAGCTTCGCTATGATAGCTCCGTAAACGATCAGATGATATCCTTGGCCTTGTGTAGGGGTTCTTTGCAATCGCCAAAGAAAGTGTTGTGGGCTTTGAAGCCATTTGCATTGAAAGAACTCAGAGGTGGCAAAGGCTCGGAAACCTTGGCGCCTTGGCTTCGCTTCGGACCCGAGGCCTATGCGCAATATGATATTCAAACCGAGGACCCGAGGCACGAGGCGGAGGGACCGTAACATGCCATCTTCTTGTGATTAGTGACCATAGTTGTATGCTAGCTCAATTGTGTAGGGCCTTGGTGGCGGAACTGAGCAAAGGGCAACAATCGAGGCTTCAGTGCTCGCCAGATGCTTCGGGAGCAGCTTGCCTCATTGGCTTCAGTGCACGCTTGGTGCAGTTCACATTTGCTTCAGCCATGACCACGCCATTGGCTTCATTGGTGTTGGAGGTGGCAGCCTCAATGTTTTCAGCCTCCACTTGAGGAGGCTGGAGGGTCGGGCACCGCACGTTGATATCGTGAATAACTTCTTCAATTACAGGGGTGTAGGGACATGTTCTTCTTTTTCTTGAGTGTCTTGGTGATGCAATGGATTGTCTTCAGAACTTTGGCTTCAGACTGGAGACATTCACAGCTTGGAGTGGCTTCGAAAACACTTGACGTTACAACAGGTTGGTGGTGCACTTCTCCTTCTGGAACGCCGAGAGGGGTACTTGAGGCCTTTGACCTTTGGCGAAGCTCGAAATGTCGACGACGCCTTTGGAGATGGGGTTGCACAGGCCTCAAAGTCTTCCTCTTCTTCTTGCTGTTGTTGTTGGGGAGTGACTTGTTGTTGGGGAGTACTAGGGAGTCTTCTTGTTGCGCGATCAGCCCATGAAGCATCCTGAGCAATTGGCGCCGAGGACGACCAATGTCGATGAGTTCATTGCTCGCATTTAACAAAGCGATGATACCACATTGTATTCAATTTGAGGAATAACTTCATCATCTTCAACATTGTCATGGTGACCAATGTGTTCAGAGTGATGGGATCAACTGCTGAATCTCTTCACCAGGAGCCTCTGTGGAAGCGTGCTCATGAACAGTCATGCTAAGTTCTTGGGTTGCAGACGCTGGACGAACCAATCGAAATGGGTTCAACAACCAAGGGCTCTGTGGGAGCAGCCCGATTCTTCTTGGTCTTTAGCTTCTTCTTGGAGGGAGCAAGATCGGAGGCTTCGTGAAGTTTCCTTTTTCGCTTCACCTCGGCAGCCCTCGTCTTCTTCTCGTAAGCGGTTGATCCGACCTTTGGCTTCGAGCCACCATGCTGCTTGGGAAGACTATGTGGGGTTCTTCCTGCCTTGAAGGTGCAACTTGGTCGGCTTGAAGACTTCTTCCTCTTTGCAGCCATTCTGGGGTCAATGCCAGACGACCAAGAGCCTTGCGCTTCTCGGCCTCATTGTAGGCAAGCACACACTTGTCGGCCAGACTCTTCATGCGCTCACGAGAGCCTCGGCTTCTTCTCGCTTCTTGAGAAAGGCTTCTTTGAGCTCGTGCAAGATGACCTTGAAGTTTTTGACATCTTGCACGCTGAGTGCAGCCATATGCTTCTTGAACTGAGCCTTCTCATAGTCAATCTTATGCTTCAGTTCAACAATCCGCTGAGCAAGAGCTAGCTCAGAAGCAATGGCTCCATTAAAGGAGACGCTGAGGCCAATAGGAAGTTGCAGATCTTCAAAGGTGATGTTTGGGGTGTCAAACCACTCATCAATGAAGTGATGGATGATTGCCACATCAAAGAGAGGCAAATTGTTGAAGATTTCTGCTTGTTCTTTGATCTTGATAAGTTGCTCAAGGGCATCGTCTGCAAGATCTTCATCATCGACGTATCAATGTGCTCTTCACGCAGAATGGCGTGCAGGAGTCGCGTCGATTCAAGATTCTTGACAATTTTCTTTCTCTTCTCCGCCTTCTTGGAGATACGGATTGATCTTCAGACCGCACACCGGCTTCGTGGAGGTGCAGAGCTGCTGGCTTCACACGTGAAGCTTTTGGAGGAGCAGCTGACTTTGAAGCCTTGACTTTCTTTTGCTTCTGCGGCCTTGGAGCAGGAGCAGGAGCTGGAGCTTCATCAGAATCAGCATCGTCATCAGAGTGATCCACTTTGGCACCTTGGACCAAGATGTAAGTGATGAGGCCACCAAGGTTAGAAAAGGGACCGATGACATTGGGTTCAGCATCACGTGAGCCGTCAGCACGGGGAGCAGAGTGACCATGGTTGAAGTCTAATCCCAATGACTTCTTGTTTTCCTTGGCAGAAGCCTTTGCGTGCTGGAAGTTGCGCTTGAAGAGATTATCGTCACGACACAGAGCAATGACGTTGGGTCGGCATTTTCAGGCTGAGGTCCACGGACCATACAGGGATAGAAACCCTATGCAATGGCTTCAGCCATGTTCTTGGGTGGAAGGCCTCGAAAGAGAATATCACCCCAAGGGCTTATGATAGCATTCTTCTCGGCATATTCCTGGGTCACGAAATTGTACTTGAACCATTGTTCAGCCCAATATCGACGAATCCATTGGATTCAAGGCTCTTACCGATTGTAGTTCTCTTCGATCGATCTTGTAAAGCTCGCAAGGTCATCGAGCGTATCTTTTGAGGTTCCCTCACGGCCTGTCTGCCGCCCTTCTGACCGATTTATCTGCAGCCATGAACTTCAAACTGAATGACTTCAATACGTTCAAAGGCTTCAAAGGCTTGCGTTCTTTGGGACGGACAGAACCGGCTTCGGGAGAGTTAGTTTGATCTTTGTAAGAATTCTGCAAACGAATGCGCACTATGAGAACCAAGGATTCTCCCATGGACATGTACCGTGACATCATTAGAGATGCGAGGGAAGGGAAGAGGTCATATGCATTCTCGTAAGATTTTGAAGATAAATCAGTTTGAAGACATTGACCTCATGATGCGAAGACATTCACTTATATGCTGAGAGTTGGTTCCAGATTGGTACGAATCCGTGAATAAGTACAAGTGAGGAATCTAACTAGTTGTGAAGCTTAAGTGAATATACTAGGCAGTATGAGATGCAGACAGAATAGATCTAAGATAGTATGGGCAGAAACCAATTTTGGTAAGTAGGATGAATCTTGAAGATAAAAATGATGGTAAAAATAGAGTTATATTTACCACTCGAAGAACTGCTAGACGGGAAGAAGAGGAGGCCGAGCAGTTCAATCCACCGTGCCCTAACTTGGCGACGAAGGACACCTATGGCGGTGGCGGAGATGACGATGTTCGCGGCCGGCGTGAGGACGACGTCGGAGAAGTCACGGCAGCTAAGCGCTTCATCGCCGGCGTCGTCGGGAGCTAGCGGTGGTGCTAGGGTTTTGACGAGGTGGAGAGGTGGAAGAAGGTCTTCTTTACCGCAGGGGACATGTATTTATAGGGAGGTGTGCGGCACAACGCAATTACGCAGGTGCCCCTGGCGGTTCACATCTGAGGGGCACGTGGCACACATGCAACATACTCTGAGTTGTCCCACGTTCCCACGCCCGCCAGGTTTGTCGGATGGTCGTTCCACTTCTCCGGATTTCAACGAGAAGGATGAATCTTTTAAAACAGACTTAAAGTTTGTCTCTGTGTCTTCTGCTGACAAGGACGCAGAAAAGACATTCAACAGTTTCAATAGAATGCATATGATTTGTACAGATAGAGTTTGAGATAGAAAGCATAGAGAGATTGGGGTCCGATCACATTCACTTAGTTCAAAAGATTCAACTTGGAAGACATAGCTATAAGTGAATGATGTAGAGGACAGAACAGTATATATATATATATATATCAGACAGCAACCAAATCAACATATTGAAGAAAATCATGAAGATAGGTTGAAGTTGAAGACAAATCAAATGCGAAGATATTGCAGAAATAACGCCATGAGTGAAACACTTCAAACAAAGAAATTTGGTGGTGGCGTTACCCACCGTATAGGAAGTATTAGACCCAGACACGGCGCACAATTATCGTGGCGCTCCGAAGTCAAATTCCACTTTAATGTATTCACACTCAGAATGTAAGTCTTCATTGATTGAAGATATACGTTATTTCGTGTGTTGCACATCTAAGTCATCAACATGCATAAGTGTTAGGATGTGTGCTTGATCACAGGACATTTGATGATTCCAAGATATTTAGCTCACACCATAACTTGCAAAACCTTTTGTCATCCAAGGGCTTTGTGAAGATATCCGCGATTGCTCTTCGTGTTGACGTGAATGACGTCAATATCTTTCTTCATGACATGATCCCTGAGAAAATGATGACGAATTTCAATGTGCTTTGTCTTCGAGTGCTGGACTGGATTGTTGGCAATCTTGATGGCGCTTTCGTTGTCGTAGAAGAGAGGTACTTGTTTCAGATTGATGCCATAGTCCTTGAGAGTTTGCTTCATCCATAGAAGCTGAGCACAGCAAGATCCAGCAGCAATGTATTCAGATTCTACAGTTGAGAGTGATACACAGTTCTGCTTCTTTGAAGACCAACAGACAAGTGATCGTCCCGTAAAGTGACATGTGCCCGATGTAGACTTGCGATCCACCTTGTCACCAAAGCATAATCAAGATCCGAAAATCCAAACAAATCAAATTTTGAGCCCTTTGGATACCATAATCCTAGTGTTGGGGTGTGAGCCAAATATCGAAGAATTCGCTTCACTGCTAAGTGATGCGATTCCTTTGGTGCCGCTTGGAATCGAGCACACATGCAAACACTAAGCATAATATTTGGCCTAGATGCACATAGGTAAAGTAAGGAACCAATCATGGAGCGGTATACCTATTGATCGAACTCTTTACCATTGTCGTCGGGACCCAAGTGGTGTTTGGCTGGCATTGGCGTCGTGTATCCTTTGCACTCTTGCATTCCAAACTTCTTCAGACAGTCTTGGAGGTATTTTTCTTGAGATATAAAGATGCCATTCCTTGTCTGACAAATTTTAAGACCAAGGAAGAACTTGAGCTCTCCCATCATGGACATCTGATATTGTTCTTGCATCATGTATCCAAATTCATCACTATACTTCTGGTTGGTGCAGCCGAAGATAATGTCATCCACATATATTTGGCATACAAACAGTTCACCATCATATGTCTTCGTGAAGAGTGTGGGATCAAGGGATCCAGGTTTGAAGCCTTTGCTCTTCAGGAAGTCTTTGATCATATCAAACCAGGCGCGAGGAGCTTGTTTTAGGCCATACAGTGCTTTATTTAGCTTGTACACCATATCAGGATGTTTTGGATGTTCAAAGCTAGGTGGTTGAGCGACATATACTTCTTCTTCAATCTTGCCGTTGAGAAATGCACTCTTCACATCCATTTGATAGAGCAGGATGTTGTGGTGATTAGCATAGGCTAGTAGTATGCGAATAGCTTCAAGCCTAGCTACAGGAGCAAATGTTTCATCGAAGTCAATTCCTTCAACTTGAGTATAACCTTGAGCCACAAGCCGTGCTTTGTTTTCATTTACTTGACCACGCTTATCTTGCTTGTTTCGATATATCCATTTGGTGCCAATAATGTTATGCTTGCGAGGGTCAGGGCGCTTGACAAGTTCCCAAACATTGTTTAGCTTGAACTGTGGAAGTTCTTTTTGCATAGCTTGTATCCATTCTCGTTCCATAAAGGCTTCAACAACTTTCTTGGGTTCTGATATTGACACAAAAGAAAAGTGCCCACAGAAATTTGCTAGCTGTGTTGCTCTTGAGAGAGTAAGCGGACCAGGTGCATTGATGCTATCGATTATCTTCTCAATCTATACTTCATTTGCAACTCGAGGATGAATCGGGCCGAAGACTTTGCTCTTGCCGATCATTGTCATCATTGGAAGGATTGTCTTCGGTGAAACGCATCTTACGGTTGGTTAGGTGCGAAATGATAAGTTCCTCTTGATTTGTGCTTGAAGGCATGATTTCACCGATTTCCATCGACTTGATAGATTCGCTGGGCGGAGCTTCGTCTAGTGTGCTTGGCAGGAACTCTCTTTGTGAACCATTGGTTTCATCAAATCGCACGTCTACAGTTTCGATGATTTTGTAGAGATAGAGATTGAAGAATGTAAGAGTGCGAGTCCTTTCCATAACCGAGCATGAAGCCTTCGTGAGCTTTAGGTTCAAACTTTGACTTGTGATGGGGATCCTTGATCCAGCACCTAGCTCCAAATACTCTGAAGCAACTGACATTTGGCTTCTTGCCAGTAAGGAGCTCATAGGATGTTTTGTTCAGAATCTTATGGATGTAAACACGGTTGATGACGTGACATCTTTGTATCAATAGCTTCGTGCCGAACTTTCTTGGTGTCTTGTACTCGTCGAGCATTGTTCGAGCCATCTCAATGAGGGTTCTGTTCTTGCGCTCCATGATGCCATTTTGCCGAGGTGTGTATGGAGCGTAGAACTCATGAGTGATTCCCATGGTATCCGGATAAAGATCAATTCCGGTGTTCTTGAATTGATTCGTTATCACTTACCGATATGCTTGATCTTGACGCCATAATTGTTCATTGCTTTCGATTGGCGAAGCGTCTGAAGACATCTTGCACTTCAGTCTTGTAGAGAATTATGTGCACCCATGTGTATCTTGAGTAGTCATCAACAATGACGAAGCCATAGAGACAAGCAGTTGTTGTGAGGGTAAAGTAATGAGTAGGGCCAAACAAATCCATGTGTAACAGCTCGAACGGTTGAGATGTCGTCATGATTGCCTTCGAGGGGTGCTTTGCCCTAGTCATCTTTCCAGCTTCGCAGGCACCACACAAATGATCCTTCTTGAACTTGACACCTTCGATGCCTATGACATGCTTCTTCTTGGCGAGTGTGTGTAAGTTCCTCATGCCAAGATGCCCCAACCTCCGATGCCGAGCCAAAGATTCTCAAGCTTTTGCAAGAAGACATACGGCAAGTCGTGGACCTGCCGAGAAATCTACCATGTATAGATCATCTTTCCTATACCCTTCAAAGACTAGAGACTTGTCGATTCCATTAGTACAAGGCAACGATATTTTCGAATATCACAATCATGTTCAAGTCACAAAGCATTGAGACATACATCAAGTTGAAACCAAGGGATTCAACAAGCATCACTTTATCCATGTGTTGATCCTTTGAGATTGCAACTCTACCTAGACCCAATACCTTGCTTTTACCAGTGTCAGCAAATGTGATGTGACTCTTGTCTGATGGGCGTAAGGTTGAGTCCATGAGAAGACTTCGATCGGCGATCATATGATTAGTGCATCCACCGTCCATAATCCATTACGAAGCATGAGGTGTCATACCCTACTGATGCAGTTAGGGGATAGGCTTCACCAAGAGCATTGTGAAGCATAAACATTTGACGGGCAAGTGGATTATTGAAGCTTAAATCAAGATTAGGACTGATAGGATGAATGTCAAACGATTCAGGAACAAAATACATAGTGAGACCATTTGGGCATTTGATCTTGTGCCCTACAAGATGTTTTAGGTCCCCATCAATATCATCAGATGCCTTTGATTTTCGGCTAGAGACCCTTTCCTGCAAAAGAGAGTTAATTCTTCTTAACCACCCACATCTTCAGGGGTGGCTTAGAAGCAATGAGTCTAAGTGCAGCATCTGAGAATTTCGGCTTTGGAGCCCTAGCAAATAGCCTTGCAGAGATGAATGATACTCATATGAATAAGCGAGAAAAGTTCTTAGTTCTATGAACATAGCGGTTTGAAGACACACGCTCATATTCATAAATTTGAGTACGGTTTCCACCGCAAAACATTGGCGTTAGGGTGACTCGGTGAGTCCTTTATGCGTATGAAGCCTTTGGACCATATGACGCCTTAGGTCTTGGGTTTGTCTTCTTCCCTGTGGTGTCATGGTGACATTCACGGAAGATTCTCAAGACAGCTTTTGGGAACCCAGATCTTCTTCACAGCTGTCCAATCCTGCAGCTTAGTACCAATATACCGCAAACACTTCACCATTCTGATTCTTGAACAGCTTATAGTTTGCATCAAAGGATTCATCAATGATAATAGGGTTAGCACAGGTAAAGCCGGATAAGGTGGATGGATCCACTGAAGGTCCCTTTTGCAAAGAACCCATGTCGTTTTGGGATACCGCTCGGCTTCCGATAGGAACCATCAACATTCATTTTCCTCTCGAACCCAACACCCTCTTTCCTAGGGTTTCGGTTCAAAATCTGCTTTTGAGGACATCGCAAAGTGTCTCGATGCCCTTTCGCACTTCTATACATTCCTGTTTCAAGCAATGTCTTCAACCTAGCATTTTCATCGGCAATAGCGGTGGTATCCTCCGCAGAGGGGTTAGTTACCACATTAGTGGTTGAAGACAATGCAACAAGAGCGGCAGCTTGAACATTCAAAGAATGAGGTAGCGATATCATGCTCAAGACATTTTAGACATGGTGGTTCAAATCCATCCCGGCCGGAACTGATCATTGAGCGTGAAGTGGCTCATTCTCTTTTGAAGATCTTCATGAGCCGCTCTCAATTTCTCAAGCTCTTGCTTCCTTTGAAGATAATCATAGGAGAGCTTTTCATGAGTAGTTGAGAGCGTTTCATGACGACTTTCAAGTTCTTGGTACTTAGCATGAAGATTTTTAATGTCTTCAACTAAGGACTGCGAACGTGTCATTTCCGCGTCCAACAGGTCATCGCTTTTGTCTAACAGTTATTGAGTATGTTCCATAGCTCTTTGTTATTCGGTTGCAATTTTAGCAAGTGTTTTGTAGCTGGGTTTGGATTCACAATCAGAGTCATCTTCACTTGATGTTTGAAAGTAAGCATCACGTGATTTTACCTTGGCACCGCGTGCCATGAAGCGATAAGGTGGGAGCAGGGTCGTCCTTGTCATCGCCTTCACGTTGGTGTAGAAGTCATTGTCTTGATGTTGAAGATGGACTTGGCAACATAGGTCGTGGCTAAAGCCGGACTTGCAACGCCAGGTCGACTCCACCTCCACCTCCTCGTAAGCGGACTCCTCCTCTGAATCCATTTCCTTGCCAACAAAAGCACGAGCCTTGCAGATGAGCTCTTCTTATGAGATGAAGACTTTGATGAGGACTTGGAAGAAGACTTTGAAGATTTCTTCTTCTTCTTGTCATCGTAATCATATTCCTTGCTCTTCTTCTTCTTCTTCTTCTCATTGTCCCACCGTGGACACTCGGAGATATAGTGTCCAGTTTTCTTGCACTTGTGACAGTTCTCTTTTGTAGTCATGAGTGGAAGCTTCATCATTTCTTGAGCTGGATCGTGAAGACTTTCGAAGCCTTTCTTCCTAGTGAACTTCGAACTTCTTCACAAGCATAGCAAGTTCCTTTCCAATGTCTTCGGGATCATCGTAACCGCAATGATTCTTCTTCGGATGAGGAAACAACTTTAGCCATCAAATCGCGAGGTCGGAATAGTTGGGACCATAGATATCTCTTTTCTCAAAAAGCTGGAACTCATGTGTGTTGAGCCTCTCAAGTATATCAGACGGATCGAGTGTCTTGAAGTCAGGACGTTCTTGTATCATGAGGGCAAGGGTGTCAAAAGAGCTGTCAAGTGATCTCAGTAGTGTCTTGACGATTTCATGCTTGGTAATCTCGATTGGCGCCGAGAGCATGAAGCTCATTTGTGATGTCGATGAGGCGATCAAACGTGAGCTGGACATTTTCATTGTCGTTTCTCTTGAAGCGGTTGAACAATTCTGAAGAACACCGATTCTTTGATCTCTCCGGGTTGAGACGCATATCGTTGACCTTGGATAGCCAGTCCCGCACTAGCTTCGGCGTTTCCAGAGCACTCACACGGCCATATCGTCCTTTGGTCGATGACCACAGATGATGTTCTTTGCGGTAGAGTCCGATTGAATGAACTTCTTGACATCGCCAGGGTGACACCTTCACGATTTGGGAACGCCGTTCTTGACGACACACGTAAGTCGACATCAATGGCTTCAAGATGCATGCGCATCTTATTCTTCCGATAGGGATAGTCGGTTCCATCGAACACGGGCAAGCAGCGGAGACTTTGATTATCCCTGCGATCGACATAGCTAAAACTCCGGTGGTTAAACCGAATCACACAGAACAAGGGAGTACCTTGCTCTGATACCAATTGAAAGTGCTAGTTATCGACTAGAGGGGGGTGAATAGGCGATTTTTAGGAAAGTCTTCAAAACACGGATGTTTAGATGACAAACAATAGAAATGACCTAATTGATATGCAGCGGAAGGTAAACTACAACAAGCAAACCATAGTCTAGTATGCAATAACGTGAAAGTACAAGACTAATAGCAGCTTGGTAGTAGGATCAAGATGGAAGATAGTGAGAAACCAATCATCAAAAGTAGTCAAGCAATGAAGTCAAACATGTATGACAAATAGGCAATGACTTCACGAAGACAAACTCTAAGTAAGGTGAGGGAGAAGATAGAACCAGTCACTTGTTGAAGACAAAGGATTTGTTGGACCAGTTCCAGTTGCTGTGACAACTATACATCTGGTTAGGGAGGCTGAGATTCAACTCAGAAGACCGCGTCTTCACCTTATTCCCCTTGAGCTACGGACACACAGTCCTCGCCCAATCACTCTGGTAAGTCTTCAAGGTAGACTTCCGAACCTTCACAGATCAAGGCTCACCGGCAATCCACAATGACTCTTGGATGCTCAGAGCGCGACGCCTAACCGGTGGAGGATTCACAGTCCTCAAGTGTAATAAGTCTTCGTCACATGCATGTAAAGACTTGATGATGCCTAACACTCTTTGGCTCTGGGTGTTTGGGCTTTGTCCTCGCAAGGATTTCTCTCTCAAAGGCTTCGAGGTGGGTTGCTCTCAAACGATAAAAGCCGTGCACTAACTCTGAAAGCAGCCACCAATTTATGGTGTAGGGGTGGGCTATTTATAGCCACTAGGCAACCCGACCTGATTTGTCCGAAATGACCCTGGTCACTAAGGAACCGACACGTGTTCCAACGGTCAGATTTCAAACACACACGGCAACTTTACTTGGGCTACAAGCAAAGGTGACTCATCCAGCTCTGGATAAGTTTTGCTCTCATTGTCTTCGTCGAAGACATAGGATTTGGGTTGAGCATCACTTGATCATTCGACTATGATCACTTGGACCCCACTTAACAAAGACAAAGTGGTTCCTATGACTCAACAAAGAAGAAAAGGAAACAACGAAACGACACAGTCTTCGCGCTCCATAGTCTCCACTCAATGTCTTCTCATGTCATAGTCTTCAATGTGAATATCTTCACATACCACCATTGTCGTCAGTGTATTCATACATTTTTAGGGGTCATCTCCGGTAGGTAAACCGAATCAATGAGGGACACTACCTGCATTATCCTGCAATTCTCACAAACACATTAGTCCCTCAACCACATTTGTCGTCAATACTCCAAAACCAACTAGGGGTGGCACTAGATGCACTTACACTATCCACCTCCTACCTCGCACCTGCGTGCTCACCACCCCATTCACCTCGGCACTGCCTGTCCGGCATGTCGTCCGTCCCCTCTGCACATTATCCCCTTCGAATCCAGCGAGAGACATGTGCGTTAGGGCCATAGGGATTAGCTAGCTCCTTCCCAAGTTCCCCTGCAGACCCGGCGGGGACTGCTCCCATCGCTGGCCCCGCCTTCCTTTCCATTACTCGAACCATGAGCCATTATCGAGTATGCAGGAGCTTTTGCTGCCATCGGCGTCGAGGATGCGGGCTTTGCCAGGTTCGTCCCACAACGCGCCGATGCGGGAGCCACCGCAACTATAGCGCGTCGTTCCTCGGGACGAGATCCCACATCCCCTCCCTTCACACCGATGCGGGAGGCTACAATCTGGTTGTCGTGGTCGCGATGGCCTGGACATTGTCGCTGCCACAGCTCAACACCTCGTGCATACTTGTAACGCCCTCGATGCGGCTATATCTCCCACGTGTCGAAGCACGACTTAGAGGCATAACCGCATTGAAAGCAATGTCGCAAGTGTGTTTGCGGTAAATCCAAATAATTGGAATATTTACTATAGCTCTCTAAATATCGAGAGGATATGTTTTAAAGAGAATCACCATGTGAATTCCCTCGATTTAAATGGATCAAAGATCCATGCCATTTATTTAGTTGAGTTGCAAAAGATTTATGAGATGATGGCATGATGACATGATGCAATGCAAAAATAAAAGGGCAGGCACAAATGAAACACACGGTAAACCCGGAATATATGGAAGTCTTCTCGAGCATCGGTCTCGGGGTGTCACAACACTCCACCACTTAGAGGATCTCGCCCCGAGATCTAGGATGGCACCGAGAGAAAGCGAAAGAGGAAGAGAGGAGGTAAAACTAAGTTGCTTCTTTGACAAACGAGTGAAACCAATGAACCTCGAGAGGTTGAAAACTTGAAAGAATAACACAATAGAGTTGAGCGAAATTGAGAGCATTCCAAGATGAAAATAGAAACAAGGAACACCATGTGAACCTTGGGGGTTGCAAAGCTATGAATGACGATTACAATGGACAAGAAGGAATTGGAACCACTCTGGTTGAAACGAGATAAGAATGAATAAGAATGATATAATTTTGGCAGCACTCCAACTGAAAATGGAAGGAATTAGAATCATGAACTTGGCAAAATGAAAGCACCTGGATGAGACTCCGGTTAAAAGAGGAACGATAGACACAACACTCCGGTTAAATCGAAAAGCAAGAAAAAGGACATGGTCTTGACAAAACAAGATGATGGGTCTAAGAGAGCAACATCACAAAGCCTCCGGAAGAAAAATTGAAGATAGATCATTGGAATAAAGGAATGGAGAAGAAAATGACAACTTCTACCACAAATGAGTTTGGAAAGCACCCTTAAAAGAAGGATAGAACGAAGTTGTTGGAAAACCAACAACGAAAAGAATAACCTTGTAGTGGACTTATGGAAAACTTCTCAAAATTATGAGGTGAAATTCTGCCACTAATGGAAACAATAGATTGGATCGGTATGAACAAGGAGACGAGAAACTTATTTCACCGAGAGGACAAATGAAGAACTTGGGTCATTTATAAGCACCATAATTAGCAACAATCCTTAGGGAAAGCTTTAGGTGAAATATAGCCCAAGATAACTCCAATGAAGAGATTGATGGATTTAAAATACCTCATTCTTGACAACATGTGAATCATGAAGCATGAAGGAAAATTGTCAAGAATGACATAACACCATCTCAAGAGATAAGGTAGAAGGAATTGCACTTCGGAATGCAAGATGAAGAATGCTTGAATTCCTCCAAACAAAACATGTGTTGAACCCCATGCTTATTTTAGAGTATAGCTTGGCGGATCTTAACTCCGAGAGAGACTTGAAGGACAAATCGAGAAAAATGAATCCTTGACGAACCACCATGTAGAGCCTCCATGAAGAACTCCGGTAAACAAAAGGATGATAGAAAGAAAGAGAAGTTGACAACACAAGGTGAAGGCTTGCAGTGACAAGATGAAGCTTTGAAATGATATAACCGAGAAAACTTGGAACTCCGGAAAGAAAGATGAACAAATGAAATCAAGAATTTTGATGATCCTCCTAATAGGAATTGAATTTACTCAATGAAACAAGAATAAGAATTACATTATGCTGATCCTTCACCAATTAAATTGATGGCAAGCAATGGATTTGGCATACTACTTATTCTCGTGGAGAGGATTAAGATAGATATGGCGCAAACTTGGGAAGGTCTTCAACGAACCACCGGTAGGATTGGAAAGAACGAATGAATCTATATGATAACGAAGGAAGAGAACTCTTGAACGAACCACCGTAAGAATTGAAAATGAACGAAGAAAAAGAACGAATCGCCGTAAGGAATTAGAAATGAACGAAGATACTTGAGAGAATTTAGATACATGAGAACGGAGAGATCATGAACTGATTAGTGAATACTTGAATGATGCACCGGTAAGATTTGGGGAACAAGAGCTGAAAAGCTGGAATGAATAATTATGACATGATGGCCTTCGGAGGAAAGAAATGGAAACAACTCATGAAATGCTCCGGATGGTAAGAAAAGAATTCTCACAATCGAAAACAATTATGAGAGGATGGCATCAAGCTAGAACCATGAATCTTTGGAAGAATGGGTAAGGATTTAAGAGGAACTCTTCTTCGGTCTTCAAATGTTGAGAATGACGATGAGAAACCACCATGAATTGTTGAGATACTCCGGGATGAAAATTGGAAAGGTTGAACCAACGATGAAAAGAATTTGAAAGATTTTGGAGAAAGCCATGACTGATGATAATTCATTCTTACGTCAAACTTCGAAAAGAATTTGGGAATAGCTCCGGGAAAATTAGAAGAGTCAGGTAAGATCCTGGGAAAAGACATGTGGGTTAGGGCCCACTCAAAAGAAACACCGTTGAATGATTGTTTGAAAAGAGAGATTGCACCGGTTGAATTAAATGGCTCAAAAGGGATAACAACTTCGAGAAATCTTGCACGGATTAGGAATGAAAACACGAATCTTCTGAGATAATCTTTAGCACTCCAGATAACATGGATAGCAAGAGGTGGATGATTAAGAGATGCACCGGCATGAGAAAAACATTTGAAACAAGGAAAGGAATGTGACCAACATTGAAGACTTGAATTTTGTCCACCGGAGAAGAAAAAGAATGAAGAATGATAAACTTGAAGAACATCTTCATGAGAACCACCGGGTAAGAACATTGATTGAAAAGAATGAAGGGACTTCACATGAATAAAATGGTACTTGGTTAAGACATCTGAGTCCTTGAAGAAAAAGGGTGGGAGGGCAGGAAAACAAAGGCAACTTGGGTCGGATGAAACGAACACCGTTGAGAAAAAAAACTTAGAATTGATCTTGCGAATGTTGCACTGATCGGATTTACTTGGTGAGAAGCACACGGTTGGAAAGGATTGAAAAGACGACCTTGATGAACAAGAAGGATTAGCATCCACATAGAAATATGAGAACACCGTTTAGAATAAGGTATGGAATCAACACTTGACTTGAAGCAACTCGAATACCACAAAAGCGGAACAAAAACAAAGGATTTGGCTTGCAGAATAAGCCGGAACAAATACATATGATAGAGATTTACCCAATCCCATATCATGCATCTGTCGAAAAGACATTCTAGGAGCTACTTGAATTCCCACCTATAAACTCCCGAAACTTTTTGGTTATGCAATCTGATGTTGGGGATACAGGGGACACAAAATATATCACCCAAACTAACAATACCTAGATCCAAATTGTATCCATCCTTCAACACATAACCAAGAAACCTTCGGAAATCGTTTACCTTGACCTTGAAAAGCATCCGTTATAATGAGTTATGGCAATACTCTCGAGCTCGCCCGATCTTGGGTTATCGAGGTTATCTCACCAACAACTGCATAAAAGAGATTTTCGACGTCGGCAAAGCTCAGGTATTCCAGAAAGGCAACGATAAAATTGTGACGACAACACCTCGGAGCTCAACTCCCCGGGACACTGCCACAACCCCTAAATGTCAGGAGGCACCAAGAACAATGTTCTCGTCACAAAACCATCGGAACGATTCCAAGATACCCGCGTGATCCTAAAATTTTTTTTTAGTGAAATTTGAGGAGAGGAGAGTCAAAACTTCTACGTCAGGAGACCTCACCAGAGCGACGAAGGGACTGGGGAGTAAAAAGAATCCTACTCTCCGATATATATAATCCTAAGACTCAAAACATTTTCCGTTCTAGACTCAACAAAGTCAGCGATTCAATCAGCGAGGGCTCCTAAGTCGGGGATGGCTCTGATTACCAACTTGTAACGCCCTCGATGCGGCTATATCTCCCACGTGTCGAAGCACGACTTAGAGGCATAACCGCATTGAAAGCAATGTCGCAAGTGTGTTTGCGGTAAATCCAAATAATTGGAATATTTACTATAGCTCTCTAAATATCGAGAGGATATGTTTTAAAGAGAATCACCATGTGAATTCCCTCGATTTAAATGGATCAAAGATCCATGCCATTTATTTAGTTGAGTTGCAAAAGATTTATGAGATGATGGCATGATGACATGATGCAATGCAAAAATAAAAAGGGCAGGCACAAATGAAACACACGGCGAAACCCGGAATTTATGTAAGTCTTCTCGAGCATCGGTCTCGGGGCGTCACAATACTGCACTACCCCGACGCCGCAGTCACCATCGCCCACCTCCTCGCGCGGACACCATGGCCTGGACGCGGCAGCTCGACTCCATGTCACAATGCCTGGGCGGAATTTTAGCAGAGCAACTTCAGCCTGTCCAACTTCCAAGTTTAGTATCCTATTTTTATTATACTTATTGCTCGAGAATGGATACATATCATGATAGATCAGGAAGTCTCTTCCAGAACTGTTCATGCAGTCATGGGTGATGCCATGATGGATGTTGCTGCTTGATACCGAACTATGAATAAATCAGCTTGATGCTCTTTTATCTTCTTCGTCATGCATCTGCTATCTTCCATCTTGGGGGAATTGGTGAAATAAGGGATGATAATTGATTAAAGGAAGAAGAAATATAATATATACTTGTAACACCCCAGGTTGTCGGTGTACTAAAGTTTGGGCCCTTTAGTACCCCATACTTGTGCACGGGCGGTTGCAGCCATACTCGCGGCAAGGCCTAGCGGGGGCATGATACGTCTCCGTCTTATCTATAATTTTTTATTGTTCCATGCCAATATTCTACAACTTCCATATACTTTTGGCAACCTTTTATACTATTTTTGGGACTAACATATTGATCCAGTGCCCAGTGCCAGTTCCTGTTTGTTGCATGTTTATGTTCCGCAAAAACCCAATATCAAACGGAGTCCAAACGAGATAAAAACGGACGGAGAATTATTTTGGAATATTTATGATTTTTGGGAAGTAAAATCAACGCGAGATTTGCCCTGTGGGGCGCCTGGACCCTCGTGGGCACCCGTAAGGCGGTTGACGCTCTTATTTTGCCGCAAGAAAGCTAATTTTATGAGAAAGATCTGCGAAAGATTCAACCCAATCGAGATTCTGGATCTCCGGATATAAAAGAAAGCGGTGAAAGGGCAGCAGCAGGCGCAGTAAAACAGAGAGAGACAGAGAGACAGATCCAATCTCGGAGTGTCTCTCGCCCCTCCCACGCCATGGAGGCCAAGGACCAGAGGGGAAACTCTTCTCCCATCTAGGGAGGAGGTCAAGAAAGAAGAAGACGAAGGGGCCCCCTCTCCCCTTCTCTTCCGGTGGCGCCGGAACGCTACCGTGGCCATCATCATCACTGCAATCTTCACCAACAACTTCACTGCCATCATCACCAACTCTTCCCCCCTCTATGCAGTGGTGTAACCTCTCTCTTACCCGCTGTAATCTCTACTTAAATATGGTGCTCAACGCTATATCTTATTTCCCGATGATGTATGGCTATCCTATGATGTTTGAGTAGATCCGTTTTGTCCTATGGGCTATTTGATGATCAAGATTGGTTTGAGTTGCATGTTTTATTATTGGTGTTGTCCTATGGTGCTCTCCGTGTCGCCATAGCGTGAGGGATTCCGCTGTAGGGTTTGCAATATGTTCATGATTTGCTTATGGTGGGTGGCGTGGTGTGAAGCACAAACCCGAGTAAGTAGGTTGTTTGCGTATGGGATAAAGAGGACTTGATGCTTTAATGCTATGGTTGGGTTTTACCTTAATGATCTTTAGTAGTTGCGGACACTTGCTAGAGTTCCAATCATAAGTGCATATGATCCAAGTAGAGAAAGTATGTTAGCTTATGCCTGTCCCTCAAATAAAATTGCAATAATGATTACCGGTCTAGTTATCGATTGCCTAGGGACAAATAACTTTCTCGTGACAAAAAGCACTTTACTAAAACTAATTTAGTTGTGTCTTTATCTAAACAGCCCCTACTTTTTATTTACGTGCTCTTTATATTCTTGCAAACCTATCCAACAACACCTACAAAGTACTTCTAGTTTCATACTTGTTCTAGGTAAAGCGAACGTTAAGCGTGCGTAGAGTTGTATCGGTGGTCGATAGAACTTGAGGGAATATTTGTTCTACCTTTAGCTCCTCGTTGGGTTCGACATTCTTACTTATCGGAAGAGGCTACAATTGATCCCCTATACTTGTGGGTTATCAAGACCTTTTTCTCGCCGCTGTTCGGGAGCAATAGCGTGGGGTGAATATTCTCGTGTGTGCTTGTTTGCTTTATCACTAAGTAATTTTTATTTGCTGTTCTTAGTTGTTCTCTATCTTTAGTTATGGATATGGAACACGAAATATCAAAAAAAAATAGGTGTACTTGCTGCTCATGGAGATGAGGAACCTCCTAAAACCCTCGATGCTCGTTATGTGACAGAAATTATGTACTACTTTGATAATCCTGAGAAAACCCCATTCAATCTAGTAGTGGGAGACACATTGGATCAACGTGAATACTTTAGGGATTATCGCTTGACTCAAAAAGGGAAACTATTATGGGATCAAATTTATATGTTGAAGTGGTATGCTCGGCAAGTATGCTTGAGTTATGATTATACTTGTTGCTCTAGGATGAAGGCTCCACACCTTCCCTTTTCATGCAAATTTAATGATAATGAAACCTTAGCTTCTTATGCTAATGGTATATATGATTACTATGATGTGGAACAAATAGAAGAATTTGTTGCTTTTAAGGGTGCTTATGAAATTGAATCTTTGTTTGAAAAGTATGAAGCTTTTGATGATGATGATGTTTATAGGCCTGAAAATTTTGCTATATTGAAATATTGCTATGATAATTATGAATATAATTCCTATATTGATGCGCTTATTGAGAAAGTCTCCGCTGCCCCATAAGAGAATAATATTTTGCAGGAATCTATGGAAGAAGAAATTGATAAAACTGTGAGCTCATTGGATGAAAAAGATGAGGAGAGCGAAGAACAAAAGGAGGAAGTGCGGATTGATCACCCGTGCCCACCTTCTAATGAGAGTAACTCTTCAACTCATACATTGTTTAATTTCCCTTTGTGCTTACCGAAGGATGATTGCTATGATGATTGTTATGATCCCGTTGATTCTCTTGAAATATCCCTTTTTGATGATGCTTGCTATGCTTGTGGCCAAGATGCCAATATGAATTATGCTTATGGAGATGAACTTACTATAGTTCCTTATGTTAAACATGAAATTTTTGCTATTGCACCCACACCTGATAGTACTATTATCTTTTTGAATTCTCCAAACTACACTATATCGGAGAAGTTTGCACTTATTAAGGATTGTATTGATGGGTTGCCTTTTACTACTACATATGATGATTTTGATGAGTATAATATGCATGTGCTTGCTGCTCCTACTTGCAATTATTATGAGAGAGGAACTATATCTCCACCTCTCTATGTTTCCCACATGATAAAATGGCAAGAAATTGTTTATACTATGCTTTGGCCTTTACAATGTGTGCATGAATTGTTCTTTTATGACATGTCGATGCATAGGAAGAGAGTTAGACTTTGTCATTACATGATATATGTTTCTTTGTGCTCACTACTAAATTACAAATCATTGCTAATTAAAATTGGCTTTGATATACCTTGGGATCCGGGTGGATTCACTACTTGAGCACTATATGCCTAGCTTAATGGCTTTAAAGAAAGCGCTGCCAGGGAGACAACCCGGAAGTTTTACAGAGTCATTTATTTCTGTTGAGTGCTTTCATATAGTTTAAAAACAACAAAAATAAAGAGGGTAACCCAAAACTTTGTCAAAAAGAAAAGTGAAAGTGAGAGAGACAAGCATTGTTGAAGTGGGAGCTAGCCTTGAACTTTGTTCATGCTCACGAAAACTTTGTGAATCTTGATTACAGAAACTTTTCAAAAAAAATAATTATCCCCTTGTACAATTCCATTGTATTATAAAAATAATGTGCCAAGGTTTTCCTTTAGGATGTTTACAATGCTTGTTGGTTTGTACGGTGCAGGACAGAAACTTTGGATGTAGTGCGCGATTTTACATTTTTTATTGGAACGTCAAATGGTCCTGAAACTTTTTGCATCTTTCTATAAAAATTGTTTATTTTTCCTAATTTTGGCAGAATTTTTCAAGTATCATAAGTATGGTGAATGTTCAGATTATTACAGACTGTTACATTTGAATGATTCTATTTTTGATGCATAGTTTGCTTGTTTTGATGAAACTATCAATTTATATCAGTGGATTAAGCCATGAAAAAGTTATATTACAGTAGCTATAATGCAAAAACAAAATATGCATTGGTTTGCAACAGTACTTAGAGTAGTGATTTGCTTTATTATACTAACGGATCTTACCGAGTTTTTTGTTGAAGTTTTGTTTGGATGAAGTGTTCGATGATCGAGAAGGTCTCGATGTGAGAAGAAGGAAGAGAGGCAAGAGCTCAAGCTTGGGGATGCCCAAGGCACCCCAAGTAAATATTCAAGGAGACTCAAGCGTCTAAGCTTGGGGATGCCCCGGAAGGCATCCCCTCTTTCTTCAACAAGTATCGGTATGTTTTCGGATTCGTTTCGTTCATGCGATATGTGCAAATCTTGGAGCGTCTTTTGCTTTAGTTTTCATTTTTTATGCACCATGCTGGTATGAGATAGTCCTTGGTTGATTTATAGAATGCTCTTTGCACTTCACTTATATCTTTTGAGTATGGCTTTATAGAATGCTTCATGTGCTTCACTTATATCATTTGAAGTTTGGATTGCATGTTTCTCTTCACATAGAAAACCGCCATTTGTAGAATGCTCTTTTGCTTCACTTATACTTGTTAGAGCGTGGGCATATCTTTTGTAGAAATAATTAAACTCTCTTGCTTCACTTATATCTATTTAGAGAGATGACATGAATTGGTCATTCACATGGTTAGTCATAAAATCCTACATAAAACTTGTAGATCACTGAATATGATATGTTTGATTCCTTGCAATAGTTTTGCGATACAAAGATGGTGATATTAGAGTCATGCTAGTGGGTAGTTGTGGATTGTAGAAATACTTGTGTTGAAGTTTGTGATTCCCGTAGCATGCACGTATGGTGAACCGTTCTGTGATGAAGTCGGAGCATGATTTATTTATTGATTGTCTTCCTTATGAGTGGCGGTCGGGGACGAGCGATGGTCTTTTCCTACCAATATATTCCCCTAGGAGCATGCGCGTAGTACTTTGTTTCGATGACTAATAGATTTTTGCAATAAGTATGTGCGTTCTTTGTGACTAATGTTGAGTCCATGGATTATACGCACTCTCACCCTTCCATCATTGCTAGCCTCTTGATGCAGTGCATTGCCCTTTCTCACCTCGAGAGTTGGTGCAAACTTCACGGTGCATCCAAACCCCGTGATACGATATGCTCTATCACACATAAGCCTCATTATATCTTCCTCAAAACAGCCACCATACCTACCTATTATGGCATTTCCATAGCCATTCCGAGATATATTGCCATGCAACTTCCATCATCATCATATACACGACTTGAGCATTCATTGTCATATTGCTTTGCATGATTGTAAGATAGCTAGCATGATATTTTCATGGCTTTTCCCTTTTTTGATATCTTTGCTATGCTAGATCATTGCACATCCCGGTACACCGCCGGAGGCATTCATATAGAGTCATATCTTTGTTCCAGATATCGAGTTGTAATATTGAGTTGTAAGTAAATAAAAGTGTGATGATCATCATTATTAGAACATTGGCCCATGTGAGGTTATCAAAATAAAAGAGGCCAAAGAAGCCCAAATAAAAAAAGAGGCCAAAGAAGCCCACCAAAAAAATGAGAAAATAAAAAAATGAGAGAAAAAAGAGAGAAGGGGCAATGTTACTATCCTTTTACCAAACTTGTGATTCAGAGTAGCACCATGTTCTTCATATAGAGAGTCTCTTGAGTTATCACTTTCATATACTAGTGGGAATTTTCATTATAGAACTTCGCTTGTATATTCTGATGATGGGCTTCCTCAAATGCCCGAGGTCTTCATGAGCAAGCAAGTTGGATGCACACCCACTTAGTTTCCAGTTTGAGCTTTCATACACTTATAGCTCTAGTGCATTCGTTGCATGGCAAACCCTACTCCTCACATTGACATCAATTGATGGGCATCTCCATAGCCCGTTGATTAGCCGCGTCGATGTGAGACTTTCTCCCTTTTTGTCTTCTCCACACAACCTCCACCATCATATTTTATTCCACCTATAGTGCTATGTCCATGGCTCACGCTCATGTATTGCGTGAAAGTTGAAAAGGTTTGAGAACGTCAAAAGTATGAAACAATTGCTTGGCTTGTCATCGGGTTGTGCATGATTTGAATATTTTGTGTGGTGAAGATGGAGCATAGCCGCACCATATGATTTTGTAGGGATAACTTTCTTTGGCCATGTTATTTTGAAAAGACATGATTGCTTTATTAGTAGTCTTGAAGTATTATTGTTTTTATGTCAAATGATAGACTATTGCTTTGAATCACTCGTATCTTAATATTCATGCCATGATTAGATACATGATCAAGATTATGCTAGGTAGCATTCCACATCAAAAATTATCTTTTTTTATCGTTTACCTACTCGAGGACGAGCAGGAATTAAGCTTGGGGATGCTGATACGTCTCCGTCGTATCTATAATTTTTTATTGTTCCATGCCAATATTCTACAACTTCCATATACTTTTGGCAACTTTTTATATTATTTTTGGAACTAACATATTGATCCAAAGGTGCAGTGCAGTTCGCTTTGTTGCATGTTTATGTTTCACAGAAACCCAATATCAAACGGAGTCCAAACGGGATAAAAACGGACAGAGAATTATTTTGGAATATTTATGATTTTTGGGAAGTAAAATCAACGCAAGACGGTGCCTGAGGGGGCCACGAGGCAGGGGGGCGCGCCCTGGACCTTCGTGGGCATCCCGTAAGGCGGTTGACGCTCTTCTTTTGCCGCAAGAAAGCTAATTTTATGAGAAAGATTCAACCCAATCGGAGTTACGGATCTCCGGATATAAAAGAAACGGTGAAAGGGCAGCAGAATAGAGCGCAGAAACAGAGAGAGACAGAGAGACAGATCCAATCTCGGAGGGGCTCTCGCCCCTCCCAGCCATGGATGCCAAGGACCAGAGGGGAAACCCTTCTCCCATCTAGGGAGGAGGTCAAGAAATAAGAATACGAAGGGGCCCCCTCTCCCCTTCTCTTCCGGTGGCGCCGAAACGCTGTCGTGGCCATCATCATCACCGCAATCTTCACCAACAACTTCACCGCCATCATCACCAACTCTTCCCCCCTCTATGCAGTGGTGTAACCTCTCTCTTACCGGCTGTAATCTCTACTTAAACATGGTGCTCAACGCTATATCTTATTTCCCAATGATGTATGGCTATCCTATGATGTTTGAGTAGATCCGTTTTGTCCTATGGGCTATTTGATGATCAAGATTGGTTTGAGTTGCATGTTTTATTATTGGTGCTGTCCTATGGTGCTCTCCGTATCATGCAAGTGTGAGGGATTCTCGCTGTAGGGTTTGTAACATGTTCATGATTTGCTTATGGTGGGTGGCGTGAGTGACAGAAGCACAAACCCGAGTAAGTAGGTTGTTTGCGTATGGGATAAAGAGGACTTGATGCTTTAATGCTATGGTTGGGTTTTACCTTAATGATCTTTAGTAGTTGCGGACGCTTGCTAGAGTTCCAATCATAAGTGCATATGATCCAAGTAGAGAAATTATGTTAGCTTATGCCTGTCCCTCAAATAAAATTGCAATAATGATTACCGATCTAGTTATCGATTGCCTAGGGACAAATAACTTTCTTGTGACAAAAAGATCTTTACTAAAACTAATTTAGTTGTGTCTTTATCTAAACAGCCCCTACTTTTTATTTATGTGCTCTTTATATTCTTGCAAACCTATCCAACAACACCTACAAAGTACTTCTAGTTTCATACTTGTTCTAGGTAAAGCGAACGTTAAGCGTGCGTAGAGTTGTATCGGTGGTCGATAGAACTTGAGGGAATATTTGTTCTACCTTTAGCTCCTCGTTGGGTTCGACACTCTTACTTATCGAAAGAGGCTACAATTGATCCCCTATTCTTGTGGGTTATCAGGGCAACCGGGAGCAAATACAAGGCGACCAAGATGGATCCGAACCAGTAATGAGAGAACAGAAGACAAGCTGAGCCCCCGGCAAGATTCTTGCCGGGATGGTTTGCGAATCCTCGGCGGAGCCCCCGACAAGATTCTTGCCGGGATGGTTTGCGAAGCCCCGGCGGAGCCCCCTGCAAGATTCTTGCCAGGATGGTTTGCGAAGCCCCGACAAGACCACCACCCTTGAGGTTGAGAGCTCTGACACCATCAACAATGTCAAGATCAAGATCCAGGGGTGTCTGCATGGTGGCATGCAGATCTTTGTGAAGACTAAAAGGCGAAGTTCCCAGCAAGATTCTTGCCGAGAACGTTTGTGATGCCCCGACAAGAATCGCACCCGGCAAGGATCCCACCGCCCTGCCACCGCTCCAGCGTAGCGACTAGTCTGCCAGCCTGGCCCCGCGAGCCTCGTCATCCTGCATACGAGTCGAGATGGGGTGAGGCGGCGACGGACGGGATGGGATCTGTTTCTGTCCCCAAGAAAGTTAGGGACACGTAAACGGTGCATTAAATGTGTTTGTCCTAAGACGATAGGGATAAGTATGAGCACTGTAGCAGTTTTACACCTCCTGTATGCATTGTACGCCACTATGGTAGCCCCTTGGCATAAAAGGAGGCCCAATGAGATACAGAGAGGGAATTTTGGACTTTCTGGCCCAGTTTGCATGCGTAACAGCTAGCCAGAGCTCAAGAACTCTCAATACACTAAAGCAGGACTAGGGTTTTATGCTTCTCAGCGTCCCGAACCTGGGTAAAAATCCCTCATGTTGATCGTTGGATCTACTCTTTGTGCACGCCTCTTTCCCTGCCAAACCGTAGAAGGGATCCACGTGATCCCGTAGGTGTTGTTTCCCCGACATCTTTGGCGCGCCAGGTAGGGGGAAGAAGGTTGCGTGAACCTGATCTAGCAGTCAGCGCGTCAGTCTCTTCAACGTCTTCATCATCATGCTTCCCAAGAGGAAGGGCATCACGGCAATTGGTTCATCTGCGGCCGATTTGCTCGTACCAACATGGATGGGCGATGGGATGGACGCAGGTGGAGGAGGAGGAGGTGGAGATCATGAGATTCCATGATGTTTTGGCGACCGGAGCCAGGTGAGCGGTATCGTCCGCGGCCGCGACGACGGCCCATGTGCCGCTGGGTCCAAGGACGGAGCCATGCTGCATATGGGCGGCGCAGCAACCTCCAAGGGTGGAAATGCGAATTCCAAGACACCCCCGCCGGCGCATACGCCGCGGTCTTCCCAGGTCATGCGCGATGAGCAGCGCCGCGACGCCGGTGACCCCAAGCATCCCCATGGAAAGGGCCCTCGGCATCATTCCCGAGATGCGCAGGGCCAGCATGCACGCTAAGATGCCGGTGGAAACGGCGCATGGCCGCAGAACCATGATAGAGCTCCTTCTAACACGGTTAGGAGTCAGAGCACCTCACGTTCTTCGCACCTGTCAATGCCGCCTACACCAGCAGAAGCGTTGGCACGAGCACAGCTGCTCCTGGATTTTCCTCCCGCTGCGGAGAAGCTCGAAGAATGGAGAGCTTCTATCTAGAGACTTATCAGTTTCGCTAATAAGGACGGGCAACAGCAGGCAGGGCCTTCGCGGCGGCGGTCCACCGAGCCGGTGCGTGCTGATGGCGGAAAGAACGGAGGTGGTGCAACCATGGTGCACTCTCCTCCACCACGACGATAGCGCTCGCCAGTTCGGCGGGTTGATGCCCACGATGACGGATCCACGGCGTCATCCGATCCACGAACTCGCCGCGATCAACGTCAAGTTCTTCGGGAACGAGTCAAAGAAGACGCTCGAACCACCATCGAGCGGCGGCAGGAAGCGCGCAGGGGCCATTGTAGACGAGCCCGCGCCGGGGGATTCTGGTGACTTACCTTACAAGGTGGGTTGTCCAGCTTTTGCCCGTGAGCTGCGGCGAGTCCAGTAGCCCACTTCCCGCACGTTTAAGCCAGAGGTCCCAAAGAAATACGACGGCAAGACTCACCCGTCGGAGTTCCTAAGCATCTACACCATCGCGGTGCCGGCTGCCGTGGCTTGAGACGACAAGGTGCTCGCCAACTACTTCTCATTGGTACTCAAGCCCAACATCAGGTCATGGTTGATGCACCTGCCAGAAAATTCCACCTCTTCTTGGTTAGACCTGTGTCACGAGTTTGTTGACGCCTTTACCGGAGGCCGCCAAGCTCGTGGCCAGGCAAGTGATCTACATCTCATGCCCCAGAAAGAAGGTGAAACCTTGCGCAAGTACATACATAGATTCAGCCGTGTACAGTACAACATCCCAGACGTTCATCCTGCTGCTATTATCAGCGCGTTTCAACAGAATGTGCACAATTGCAAGATGCATGAAGAGCTTGTCGGATTTCGGGTTCCGGCAGACCCTTGAGGTTCGAACACTGGGGTGCGCGCGGAGATCCAACCCTCCACCATCTCGCACCTTGCCGAATTGCTGGGACCTAAACTACTAAACGGAACAGCACAAGAGACACGAGGTTTATCTTGGTTCGGGCCACCATTGTGGTGTAATACCCTACTCCAAAGTGTGTGGTGTGGTGGATTGCCTCTTGGGCTGATGAGGAACAATACAAGGAAGAACAGCCTCGTGAGGGTCTTCTTGGCGGGTGCGATGAACTGCTAGGTGGTGTTCAGTCGCTCTAGCTACCGGTTTCTTGATGAGGATTCGGATCCCTCCGCCCTGGGGGTGGCTACTCCTATTTATAGGCGAAGGCCCTGGGCCTCTTCCCAAATATTGAGCGGGAAGGGCGCCAACAATTGGCCATTTTGAAGGGGAGCAGCGGGTACACTTATCCTGACTAAAGTTGGTCCTCGCCTGCCAAAGGCTCTGGTGATGACGCCTGCTTGGGCTCCACGATGACTCCCTTCCGGCCGTTGGGCTGGTCTTGGTCTTGTTGCACCGAAACGGATGCCTTTGCTTGATGCTCTCGCCTGCGCTTGCTCCCTTTGCACCAAAGAGGAAAGGAGGACACTGCGCGGGCTGGCGCCCGACTGGCGCCCTTGGTCATCATGGCTTGCGTCATGGGCACCTCGCGAGGTACCCTACCCTGAACTCTCCGCCTCCTCATGAGCCAGCCTGACGAGGCCGTGCCTCAGGAAGCTCCTTGTCGTCCGCCCCGCGAGGCTTGGACCCTCGCGAGGGTCTTGAGCTTGCGTTGATGAAGATGGGCCGTGCTGGGCCTCCTTCGAGCCACGCCGCAGGGCATGAGCGAGCAAGTCTGGGGACCCCTGCTCCCTTAAAGCCGACAAGAGCCCCTGTGCCCATGGCGCGCCTGAACTTGGCCGAGCCGAGAGGCGAATGGGCAAGTCTGAGCGTCATGGGCCCTAACAACTGCGGCCTTGGGCGACGCGTGGCGGTTGATTGGACGCGTGCGCACTGCTTTCCCACGATGCCTTGGTAACCACCGGGATTCGACAAGTCCCTGCATGCAGAGTCGGTCACGATTATCGGTGATCGTGGAGGCCGATGGTTGGCCTTCACCGGCTATAAATGCAGACGGCTGCCGCGCCCTTCCGATCTATCCTTTCTTGTCTCTCCTTCTTCTCCATGGCTCCACCAAGGAAGTTCTCGGCCGCAGAGAAGGGAAGGGCCGTCAGTCGAGTCTTCCTCTCCTCCGCCTAAGCGCCGGTCGAGGTCGCCTCGCAGCATCCCGTGGCCTCCACGGCGGTCCCCCGCAGTCGTGGGGAGGCTCTCGGCATGGCGACGAGCGGCTGGCCATGGTCGGGCGTGCCCGCCGCTGCGTCCCTCGAGGCCGCGCCTCCATGCTTCTTGAAGCCTGCCGGAGTTCATGGTATGGGTGGAGGAGCCGTCCGGCGTCCGCTTCAGCTCCCGCTTCCTCTGGGTGAGCTCCCGGTGGCGCCTGGTGGCCTCTGGCTCCAGGCGGATGGCTGCTGCAGCCGGGCTTCGTGGGCTTCTCTGGAGGTCTCTGCTACAGGGAACCTATTCCTGACCCGCGGCTGGCAGACGTTCGCTCGCGCGCGTGGTCTTCGCCGCCGGTGCTCCCTGCACTTCAAGTACGACGGCGACGCCACCCTCTACGTGAGGGTGTTCGGGGAAGACGGTCGCCGCATGGGGTGCTGCCCTGAAGACGACGAGCGCGGCCGAGGACTCAGTCCCGGCGTGGGTGGAGAGGGCAGCGCGCGGGCGGCTGGCGATGCCCGTGACTCCTCAAACTTCACCAGCTCTTCTTCGGGTGGTGATTTTTCCAGCAGCGGCCATGCCAGCCACGCCGCCAGCGCCTACTTGGGGTGGCAGCGGGTCCGCTTCGCCGCGCCTTGAAGCGCGAGAGGAGTCCGCCTGAGCTCGGAGACGGCTCGAGCCTTCCAAGAGGGCCGCACGGGCGTGCTTCACCTGCTTTGTCCTTTTCCTTTCTTTTCTCCTGCGCAAAAAGACAACAATGTGTGGCCCCGTGGGGGCGCGTTTAGGTTAACGCCGTTAATTATTGTACTGCTTTTGTTATCCTGATACTATTCCTTTCTGTTGTACGCCCATTCGCAAGTGAACTCTAGCCATGGTCATGAGGCGACCGATCCAGCCCCGTGTTCAAGGCGTTGTCTTGCCCGTGAGGCATGGTCGGGAGGGTGCTCCAACTATGGACCAGGCCGTGAAAACTTGAGCGATAAGGGTAGGAACGCCATGAGGGCTCCCGAGGCTTCGCCTCATGAGTCCCCACGCAAGAGAAATCGAGGCAGAGAGCGAAAAAGATCGAAGAACCATGGACCAAAAGTGGCGATAGTTTCGATAAAAACTCCAAAAGAGAATAACCATACAACTTCATAAAGCAAATGAAAAAGACGCGTACTGCAACTAGTCTAGTCTTCGACGTCTTCTCACCAGTAGCGGAGCTAAGTGCCACTTTGGGCGTGGGAGGGAGCCCGTGGGCTGAGGCCGGCACTCTGAGACTCAGGCGTGTACAGCCCCAACTCATTATTACGTGAGAGTGTCACGGGCGGCGAGCTTCACAGGCGTTGGCCCTCTTCACAGGCTCCGGGCCTTTCTTCTGGGAAGCAAGCTTCACGGGCATTGGCCCTCTTCACGGGCTCCGGGCCCTTTCCAGAACGCGACAGCTTCACAGGCGTTCGCCTTCTTCACAGGCTCTGGGCCTTTCTTCTGGGAAGCAAGCTTCACGGGCGTTGGCCCTCTTCACGGGCTCCGGGCCCTTTCGAGCAGCGACAGCTTCACAGCGCGTTGCCTTCTTCACGAGCTCTGGGCCTTTCTCGAAAAAGATGAGCTTCACGGGCATTCGCCTTCTTCACAAGCTTGGGTCTTTTCCAAAAGGATGAGCTTCACGGGCATTCGCCTTCTTCACGAGCACTTTGGGCCTTTTTAGGGTAAAACCTCCGGAGGTGCTGGATGTTCCACACGTTCTGTATAGGTACTCCCTCTTGAGTCTCCAAGCGCACGGAGCCGGGCCTCGAAACATGAACAACCTTGAACGGGCCCTCCCACATGGGAGAGAGCTTATGCAGTCCCTCCCTGGAGAGGACCCGTCGGAGCATGAGGTCCCCTACCTCGAGAGTTCTGGGGCGGATGTTGCGGCAGTGGTATCGCCGGAGTGCCCGCTGGTACCTTGCCGCACGCAGCGCAACTTCTCGACGGCTGCTTCCCCAAAGACGAGGGCCGTCCTCGCATGGCGTCCTGCAGCGTTTCATCGAACGCCAGGACCCGCGCGGATCGACGCTTGACCTCGTGAGGGAGGACCGCTTCGGCTCCGTAGACCAGGAAGAAGGGGGTCTCTCTAGTTGGCTTGGTTGCGGTTGTGCGGATGGACCACAACACGGACGGAAGCTCGTCATACCAGCCTCTGCCGCAGGCCTCCAGTTTCTTCTTGAACGTCCTGGTCTTGAGGCCTCTCAGGACCTCTGCGTTGTCCCTTCGGCTGTCCATTGCTGCGAAGTGCGCCACCGGCGTAGCATATCTGCGTCCCAAGGTTAGCGCGATACGTTTTAAAAAGGTTCTTGGTGAACTGCGAACCGTTGTCGGTGATGATGCGGTTCGGCACTCGAACCGCTCACGATGCCCTTGATGAACTTGACCGCAGAACCGGCGGGGATGGTGCGGACGGACTCGACTTGACCCACTTGGTGAATTTGTCCACGGCGTAGAGGTAGCGATAGCCCCCGGCACCCGAGGAAAAGGGCCAGGATGTCCAGCCCCGCACGCGAATGGCCAAGTGAGGGGTGGTTTGCACCTCCTGGCTGGCCGGTGGATCTGCTTGGCATGGAATTGGCAAGCCTCGCAAGCCTTCACGAGTTCAACAGCGCCATTGAGCGCAGTGGCCCAATAGAAACCGCTACGGAACGCCTTGCCGACGAGGGCCCGTGGATTTACGAATGGTGCCCACAATCTCCACCATGTATATCTGCCAGCAGTTCCTTCCTCTGTTCCCTGGTGATGCAGCGCAGGGATACATCGTTCGGTCGTTTCCGGTAGAGCTCTCCATCCATGATGCTGTATGCCATGGCTTGCCGCGCCACACGCTCTGCCTCCTCCTCCTTCTCCGGCAAAGTTCCACGCGTTAAGTAACTCTTGAGCTCCGTGATCCAAAGACCCTCTTGAGGTTCCATCGTTAGGAGCAGGCGTGCTCTGAGGCCGGGCCACAGTGGGGCTCCCGAGGCAGGTGGTGAGGAGCTCCACCCGAGGCTGTGGCTGCGGCCCGATAACGGCGTGGCCGAGGGCTTGAAGAGCCGTTCCTCAAAGACGCCCGACTCCTGGGGTAACCTCCTGGAGGCTCGTTTGGCGATGTCGTCGGCCTCTTGATTGGTGCCGCGGGGCACATGCTCCAGCTCCAACCCCCAGAACTGTTTCTCCATCCTGCGGACCTCCGCAAGGTAGGCCTCCATGTGTTCATCTCTTGGCTCGTACACCTTGTTGGAGAAATTGACGAGGAGCTACGAATCGCCCTTGATGGTAAGGCGCTTCACCCCCAGGGCAGCGGCAGCCTTCAGACCCGCTATTAGCCCCTCGTATTCTGCTATATTGTTGGAGACCTTCTCGCCCTGCTGGAAACAAAGCTTCACGGCATAGTAGAGCTTGTCCTGAGCGGGAGATATGAGCACCGCCCTGCCCCAGTATACTGTCTGGAGAATGCTCCGTCAAAGTACATGACCCAACCTTCTGGCGCTTCGCTTCCTGGGGAGAGGGATCGATCCTCGCCGGCCCTGAGGCCCGGTGCTTCTGTCCATTCGGCCACGAAATCTGCCAGCGCGGCCCCCTTGATGACTCTGGTTGTGCTGAACTCGAGCTGGAATGCTTGCAGCTCAATGTTCCACTCAGCGACCCTTCCGCCGAAGTTGGGGCTCTTGAGCACCCTCTCCGTGGGGTATCTTGAGACAACCTTGATTGGATGACCACAGAAGTAGTGCCGCAGCTTGCAAAGCCACCAACAGCGAGGAGGAGCTTCACGGCATGGGGTACCGTGCCCTCGCATGTCGTAACACTTGTCTTGTGAAGTACACCGGGTGCTCGACGAGGCTAGGGGTGTCGGTGCTGGTGGCGTCTTCCGGAAGCTGTGGTGCCTCCCGAGGTGACGGCGCCTCCAGAAGCTGGGTGCTTGGATGGAGGGCCTCTCCCGCCCTTGGTGTGCTCTGCTGCGACGACTGATCTTCTTCCTTGCGGTGCTGGCTTCTGCGAGTTCCTTCTGATTAGGCCTCGCCTTAGCTCGGGTGGCCGCCGTGGTCTTGGCCTGACGCTCCTCCCTAACTGCCACCAGGGCTGCGCTAGCGGAGTAGGGAGTGGTGGCGAGGTAGAGTACCAAGGGCTCCTCGAGGCGCTGGGCCACCATCACCGGAGGGCTGGTCAGTACCTCTTGAGGTCTTGAACGCTTGGTCGGCCTCTTCAGTCCATTCAAGGGCCCCTTTTTCTTCATCACCGAAGAAAGGCAGCCGCCCGCTTCCCCCAATCGGGAGATGAAACGGCCCAAAGACCGTTCTACGCCCGTGATCTTCTCGCATTTCCCTGAGGGTCTTTGGTGGGCTCATGTCCTCAACTACGTTGACCTTTTCTGGGTTGGCCTCGATGCCTCGGTGGGACATGAGGAAACCCAGGAGCTTGCCCGAGGGAACTCCAAACACACACTTCTCCGGGTTGAGTCGCAGGCTCACTGCGTTGAGGCTCGCGAAGGTTTCTTCCAGTCTTGTATCAAGGTCTTGGCCTCGCGAGACTTCACCACGATGTCGACGACGTAAGCCTCCACATTCTTCCCGAGCTGTGGGCCCAAGGTGATGTGCATGAGCCGCTGGAAGGTTGCCCCCGCATTGCGCAGCCCGAATGTCATGCATGTATAGCAGTACACTCCACACGGGGTTAAGAAGGCCGTCTTTTCCACGTCTTCCACCGCCATCTTGATCTGGTGATACCCGGAAAAGGCGTCCAAGAAGCATAACAGGTCACACTCGGCGGTGGAATCGACGATCTGGTCGATGCGAGGGAGCAGGAACGGATCCTGCGGGCATGCTTTGTTGAGGTTGGTGAAGTCGACACACATGCGCTCCTTTCCTCCCTTCTTTGGCACCACCACGGGGTTGGCCAGCTAATCTGGGTATCGGACCTCGCGAATAACCCCCGCAGCTTCTAGCTTGCGGGTCTCTTGGACGATGAAGGCCTGCTTTTGCTGGACTGCCTTCTCGCCTTACGCTTCACACGGGGCCGCGTTGGGGCACACGTTGAGGTGGTGCTCGATTCGCCCGTGGGATCCCCGCCACCGATCGGGCTCCCGTGCGAACACCTTATTGTTCGCATCGCAGGAACTTGACTAGGGCTTCCTCCTGTTGGGCTCGAGGTTGGCGCCTATGGTGAAGGTGGCGTTTGTGGACCCGTCCTCGCCGACAGATATCTGCTTGGTCTCCGCCTTGTCTTGAGTGAACAACCGCTTCTTCTTGGTCGGCGCAGCCCCTTGGGCTTGAGGGCTTCCAGACGACGGGCTGCGCTGCGTCAGCCGTCTTGAGGGCGAGCCTGAAGCGCCGCACAAGACCTTCGTATCCCCGCACGGTGAGGACGCCGCTGCTCCGGGCATCTTCATGAGGTTGTACCCGGTGGGTTGCGGCCATGTATTTGGCCAATGCTGGATAGCCAAGGATTGCATTGTAGGGGAGGCCGATGGGGGTGATGTCGGTTCGACCAGTTCCGTCGCGGAAGTTGTCGAGGTGCCGAAGGTCACCGGAAGCGGATTTGCTCCAAGGAGCTGGATGACCCTCCTCCCACGCCCGAAAAAAGGCCGGCTGGCTGCAGCCGCTCCACCGGTATGCAGAGGAGGTTGAAGGCCTCGACTGAGAGTACGTTGAGGCTGGCGCCGCCGTCGATGAGGGTCCTGGTGACGGCAACCTGGCAGATGGTGGGTGTGCAGAGCATGGGGAGCGCACCCGAGCCAGTCGAGTTGGTGGGGTGGTCCCGAGAGTCGAAGGTCAGCCCGGCCGACGGCTCCGTCCGGCCCGAGGGAGCCCCCTGTCGCGTGGAGGCGGCGCCGACCTGGCGGACGAATGTCTTGACATGGCGGCTAGAAGGCGGCGCCTGCAAGCCGCCCAGGAGGGCCGCGACGACCGGAGGAACCGGCGCGACGGGGCGGGTGACGAGGAAGCTGCGCAGCTCCTCCCCAGAGGTCGCCGAGGAGCGCAGGGACGATGCTTGCTGCCCATTCCCGCCGGGCCGCTGGCGGTGTTGTGATGGCGCGTGAGGAACGACGAGGGCGCCACCGCCTAAGCCGTCCCCGACATGGGGAGGCGAGGGCGGCTTGGCGCTCGGCGCGAGCCCGACGAGCGTCAGACATGGTTGCGGTGGTCGGGGAAGAACGAGGCGACGGATGGCAGATTCCGGCGCACCCCTTCCTGGCACGCCAGATGTCGGATTTCGGGTTCTGGCAGACCCTTGAGGTTCAAACACTGGGGTGCGCGCGGAGATCCAACCCTCCACCGTCTCGCACCTCGCCGAATCGTTGGGATCTAAACTACTAAACGGAACAGCACAAGAGACACGAGATTTATCTTTGGTTCGGGCCACCATTGTGGTGTAATACCCTACTCCAAAGGTGTGGTGTGGTGGATTGCCTCTTGGGCTGATGAGGAACAATACAAGGAAGAACAGCCTCGTGAGGGTCTGTTCTTGGCGGGTGCGATGAACTGCTAGGTGGTGTTCAGTCGCTCTAGCTACTGGTTTCTTGATGAGGATTCGGATCCCTCCGCCCTGGGGGTGGCTACTCCTATTTATAGGCGAAGGCCCTGGACCTCTTCCCAAATATTGAGCGGGAAGGGCGCCAACAATTGGCCATTTTGAAGGGGAACAGCGGGTACACTTATCCTGACTAAAGTTGGTCCTCGCCTGCCAAAGGCTCTGGTGATGACACCTGCTTGGGCTCCACGATGACTCCCTTCCAGCCGTTGGGCTGGTCTTGGTCTTGTTGCACCGAAACGGATGCCTTTGCTTGATGCTCTCGCCTGCGCTTGCTCCCTTTGCACCAAAGAGGAAAGGAGGACACTGCGCGGGCTGGCGCTCGACTGGCGCCCTTGGTCGTCATGGCTTGCGTCATGGGCACCTCGCGAGGTACCCTGCCTTGAACTCTCCGCCTCCTCATGAGCCAGCCTGACGAGGCCGTGCTCGAGGAAGCTCCTTGTCGTCCGCCCATGAGGCTTGGCCCCTCGCGAGGGTCTTGAGCTTGCGTTGATGAAGATGGGCCGTGCTGGGCCTCCTTCGAGCCACGCTGCAGGCCGCAGGCAGGCAAGTCTGGGGACCCCCGTTCCCAGAACGCCGACAGAGCTGGCGATGAACAAGGTTAATTAGGGATGTAGCCGAGCTTTATGTTTTAGCCGATAGATGTGCTCGTGGTAAAGAAGGAAGGAGATACCCCGGCAAAGAGGCTGGCGTGGGAACTGACTCACGAGACGAAGACGTCACCGTCCCGACAAAGAAGGGCCGACAGCATAACAGGAAGCGCAAGGGCAAGACCATGCTTGCCGTCGAGGAGTCCGGCAACCACCACACCGCCAAGAAGGCCAAGGTTGACGACCCCGGCAAGGAGGTTGCCGGGTGCGCCGCCTGTCAGGCCTTGACGGCTGCCGACAAGCCGGAGGGCTCCGACAAGTAGTATTGCAAGATCCATCGCACCAACGGCCATGATCTCCAGAACTGCCGGCAAGTTGAACAGCTTGTTGATAACCCACAAGTATAGGGGATCAATTGTAGCCTCTTTCGATAAGTAAGAGTGTCGAACCCAACGAGGAGCTAAAGGTAGAACAAATATTCCCTCAAGTTCTATCGACCACCGATACAACTCTATGCATGCTTAACGTTCGCTTTACCTAGAACACGTATGAAACTAGAAGTACTTTGTAGGTGTTGTTGGATAGGTTTGCAAGATAATAAAGAGCACGTAAACAAAAACTAGGGGCTGTTTAGGTGAAGAAGCAATAAAGTTAGTATAGCGAGTGTGGAAAAGTGGTGGTAGGAGTTGCGGAATTGTCCCTAAGCAATTGACTACTTTACTAGACCGATAGTAAGTTTTGTGTGGGAGAGGCCACTGCTAGCATGTCATCCCTGACTTGGAATTCTATGCACTTATGATTGGAACTATTAGCAAGCATCTGCAACTACTAACGTTCATTAAGGTAAAACCTAACCATAGCATTAAGATATATTGGTCCTCCTTCAATCATGTATGCATCAATTTCTATGCTAGGTTGAAGCTTCTGTCACTCTTGCCCTTCAATACATAGTCCTATCAACATACAACTAACCCTATGGTATGATCCACGCGCGCGCTCATATGATGGGCACCAAAGGACAGCAACGTAACCACAAGAAAATTAAACCAATCATAGCAATTCACCAATTACCGATAGGACAACGAAAATCTACTCAGACATCATAGGATGGCAACACATCATTGTATAATAATATGAAGCATAAAGCACCATGTTCAACTAGAGGGCACATCGGGTTGCGGGAGAGTGAACTACCGTAGATAGATGGGGGAAGGTGATGAAGATGTTGGTGAAGATGACAGAGGTATTGGTGTATATTGCGGTGACGATGATGGCTCCAGCGGCGTTCCGACGCCACCGGAAGAGAGGGGGAGAGGGCCCCCCTTCTTCTTCTTCTTCCTTGACCTTCTCCCTAGGTGGGAGAAGGGTTTACCTCTAGTCCTTGGCTTCCATGGCATGGGAGGAGCGAGAGCCCCTCCGAGATTGGATCTGTCTCTCTTTCTCTCTCTGTTTCTGCGTTCCTGATTCTGCCCTTTCACCGTTTCTTATATTCCCGGAGATCCGTAACTCCGATTGGGCTGAAATTTGGACACGATTTTTATCCGGATATTGGCTTTCTTGTGGCGAAAGAAGGGCACCAACCACCTTAAGGAGTGGCCACGAGGGCCCAGGGCACGCCCCTCACCCTCGTGGGCCCCTCGGGCATCGTCTCGTGTTGATTTCACTTCCCAAAATTCACATATATTCCAAAAAATCTCCGTCAGTTTTTATCCCGTTTGGACTCCATTTGATATGGATTTTCTGTGAAACAAGAAACATGCAACAAACAGGAACTGGCACTGGGTGCTGGATCAATATGTTAGTCCCAAAATTATTATAAAAAGTTGCCAAAAGTATATGAAAGTTGTAGAATATTGGCATGGAACAATAAAAAAGTATAGATACGACAGAGATGTATCAGCATCCCCAAGCTTAATTCCTGCTCGTCCTCGAGTAGGTAAATGATAAAAAGATAAATTTTTATGTGGAATGCTACCTAGCATAAACTTGATCATATATCTAATCATGGCATGAATATTAAGACATAAGTGATTCAAAGCAATAGTCTATAATTTGACATAAAGACATCAATACTCAGGCATCCCAACAAACAATCATGTCTTTCAAAATATCAACGATAAAGAAAGCTATCCCTACAAAATCATATATTCTTGTCATGCTCTGACTTCTTAACACAAAGTATTTATCATGCACAACCCCGATGCCAAGCCGAGCAACTGGTTCACACTTTTTAACGCGCTTCAGCTTTTTCAACCCTCACGCAATACATGAGCACAAGCCATGGATATAGCACTACAGGTGGAATAGAGTATGATGATAGGGGTAAATACAAAATCATATGGTCTGGCTATGCTCCATCTTCACCACACAAAATATTCAAATCATGCACAACCCCGATGACAAGCCAAGCAATTGTTTCATACTTTTGACGTTCTCAAACCTTTTCAACTTTCACGCAATACATGAGCGTGAGCCATGGACATAGAACTATAGGTGGAATAAAATATGATGGTGGAGGTTGTGTGGAGAAGACAAAAAGGGAGAAAGTCTCACATCGACGCGGCTAATCAACGGGCTATGGAGATTCCCATCAATTGATGTCAATGTGAGGAGTAGGGTTTGTCATGCAATGGATGCACTAGAGCTATAAGTGTATGAAAGCTCAAACTGGAAACTAAGTGGGTGTGCATCCAACTTGCTTGCTCATGAAGACCTCGAGCATTTGAGGAAGCCCATCATAGGAATATACAAGCCAAGTTCTACAATGAAAATTCCCACTAGTATATGAAAGTGATAACCCAAGAGACTCTCTATATGAAGAACATGGTGCTACCTTTCAAGCACAAGTGTGGTAAAAAGGATAGTAGCATTGCCCCTTCTCTCTTTTTCTCTCATTTTTTTTGTTTTTTTGGTGGGCTTCTTTGGCCTCTTTTATTTTTTTGTGGGCTTCTTTGGCCTCTTTTATTTTTTTAAAGTCCGGAGTCTCATCTCGACTTGTGGGGGAACCATAGTCTCCATCATCCTTTCCTCACATGGGACAATGCTCTAATAATGATGATCATCACACTTTTGTTTACTTACAACTCAATATTACAACTCGATACTAGAACAAAAATATGACTCTATATGAATGCCTCTGCCGGTGTACCGGGATGTGCAATGATCTAGCGTAACAATGATATTAAAAAACGGACAAGCCATGAAAACATCATGCTAGCTATCTTACGATCATGTAAAGCAATATGAAAATGATGCTCAAGTCATGTATATGAAGATGATGGAAGTTGCACGGCAATATATCTCGGAATGGCTATGGAAATGCCATGATAGGTAGGTATGGTGGCTGTTTTGAGGAAGATAAAGGAGGCTTATGTGTGATAGAGCGTATCGTATCATGGGGTTTGGATGCACCGGCGAATTTTGCACCAACTCTCGAGGTAAGAAAGGGCAATGCACGGTACCATAGAGGCTAGCAAATTGCGAAAAGGTAAGAGTGTGTATAATCCATGGACTCACATTAGTCATAAAGAACTCATATACTTATTGCAAAAGTTTATTATCCCTCGGAGCAAAGTACTACTATGCATGCCCCTAGGGGGATAAATTGGTAGGAAAAGACCATCGCTCGTCCCCGACCGCCACTCATAAGGAGGACAATCAATAATAAATCATGCTCCAACTTCATAGCATAACGAGAGACTGTACATGCATGCTTCAGGAATCACAAACCTTAACACCAATATTCTTACTGAACACAACCATTTACTAGTACCTCCCATATATTATCATCTCTATATCACAAAACTATTGCAAGGAATCAAACATATCATATTCAGTGATCTACAAGTTTCATGTAGGATTTTATGACTAACCATGTGAATGACCAATTCCTGTCAACTCTCTAAATAGATATAAGTGAAGCAAGAGAGTTTAATTCTTTCTACAAAAGATATGCCCATGCTCTAACAAATATAAGTGAATCAAAAGAGCATTCTACAAATGGCGGTTTTCTATGTGAAGAGAAACAGGCAATCCAAACTTCAAATGATATAATTGAAGCACATCAAGCATTCTATAAAGCCATACTCAAAAGATATAAGTGAAGTGCAAAGAGCATTCTATAAATCAACCATGGACTATCTCATACCATCATGGTGCATCAAAGAAAAGTGAAAACTAAATGCAAAAGACGCTCCAAGATTTGCACATATCACATGAACGAAACGAATCCAAAAATATACCGATACTTGTTGAAGAAAGATGGGATGACTTCCGGGGCATCCCAAGCTTAGACGCTTGAGTCTCCTTGAATATTTACTTGGGGTGCCTTGGACATCCCCAAGCTTGAGCTCTTGCCTCTCCTACTTCTCCTCACATCGAGATATCCTCGATCTTCGAACACTTCATCCACACAAAACTCAACAGAAAGCTCGGTAAGATCCGTTAGTATAATAAAGCAAATCACTACTCTAAGTACTGTTGCAAACCAATTCACATTTTGTTTTTGCATTGTAGCTACTGTAATATAACTTTTCCATGGCTTAATCCACTGATAGAAATTGATAGTTTCATCAAAACAAGCAAACTATGCATCAAAAAACAGAATTTGTCTTAAACAGGACAGTCTGTAGTAATCTGAACATTCACCATACTTATGCTACTCCAAAAATTCCAAAAAAATTAAGAAAAAATAAAAAATTTGTATATAAAGACAGTGCAAAAAGTTTCAGAACCGTTGGACGTTCCAGTAAAAAATGTAAAATCGCGCACTATAGCCAAAGTTTCTGTCCTGCACCGCACAAACCAACAAGCAATGTAAACATCCTAAAGGCAAATCTTGGCACATTATTTTTATTCCTAAACTTTATAAAAGCACGCAACAGAAATAAATGACTCTATAACTTCCGTGTTGTCCCCGTGGCAGCGCTTTCTTTAAAGCCATTAAGCTAGGCATATAGTGCTCAAGTAATGGATCCACCCGGACCCCAAGGTATATCAAAGCCAATTTTAATTAACAATGATTTGTGATTTAGTAGTGATCACAAAGTAACATATATCATGCAACAACGAAGTCTAACTCTCTTCCTATGCATCGGCATGTCATAAAAGAACAATTCATGCACACATAGTAAAGGCCAATGCCTAGTATAAACAGTTTCTTGCAATTTTATCTTATTGGAAACTTGGAGAGGCGGATATGTAGTTCCTCTCTCATAATAATTGCAAGTAGGAGAAGCAAGCACATGCATATTAGATCTATCAAAATCATCATGTGTAGTAGTAAAACGCAACCCATCAATATAATCCTTAATAAGGGCAAACTTCTCCGAAATAGTGTAGTCGGGAGAATTCAAAAAGATAATAGGACTATCATGCGTGGGTGCAATAGCAACAATTTCATGTTTAACATAAGGAACTATAGCAAGTTCATCTCCATAAGCATAATTTATATTGGCATCTTGGCCACAAGCATAGCAAGCATCATCAAAAAGGGATATTTCAAAAGAATCAACGGGATCATAACAATCATCACAGCATTCATCCTTCGGTAAGCACGAAGGGAAATTAAACAATGTATGAGCTGAATAGTTACTCTCATTAGAAGGTGGGAACGGGTAGCTAATCCGATCTTCCTCCTTTTGTTCTTCGCTCTCCTCATCATCTTTTTCATCCAATGAGCTCACAGTTTCATCAATTTCTTCTTCCATAGACTCCTGCAAAATATTAGTCTCTTCTCGGACAGCGGAGACTTTCTCAATAAATTCATCAATATCATAATTGTATTTATAATTCTCATAGAAATATTTAAGGATAGCTAAATTTTTAGGTCTACAAACTGAATCATCAAAATCTTCAAACTCTTTAAACAAAGATTCAATTTCACAAGCACCCTTAAAAGCAACAAATTCTTTTATTCGTTCCACATCATAGTAATCATATATACCATTAGAATAAGAAGCTAAGGTTTAATTATCATTAAATTTGCATGAAAAGGGAAGGTGTGGAGCCTTCATCCTAGAGCAACAAGTATAATCATATTTCAAGCATAGTTGCCGAGCATACCAATGCAACATATGAATTTGATCCCATAATAGTTTCCCTTTTTGAGTCAAGCGATAAACCCTGAAGTATTCACGTTGATCCAACGTGTCTCCCATTACATAATTGAATGGGGTTTTCTCAGGATTATTAAAGTAGTGCATAATATCTTTCACATAATGAGCATCGAGGGTTTTAGGAGGTTCCTCATCTCCATGAGTAGCAAGTAAACCTAATTTTTTTGGTATTTCGTGTTCCATATCCATAACTAAAGATAGAGAACAACTAAGAACAACAAATAAAATTACTTAGTGATAAAGCAAACAAGCACACACGAGAATATTCACCCCATGCTATAACTCCCCGGCAACGGTGCCAGAAAAAGGTCTTGATAACCTACAAGTATAGGGGATCCATTGTAGCCTCTTTCGATAAGTAAGAGTGTCGAACCCAATGAGGAGCTAAAGGTAGAACAAATATTCCCTCAAGTTCTATCGACCACCGATACAACTCTACGCATTCTTAACGTTCGCTTTACCTAGAGCAAGTATGAAACTAGAAGTACTTTGTAGGTGTTATTGGATAAGTTTGCAAGATAATAAAGAGCATGTAAATAAAAACTAGGGGATGTTTAGTTAAAGAAGCAATAAAGTTAGTATGGCGAGTGTGGAAAATGGTGGTAGGAGTTGCGGAATTGTCCCTAAGCAATTGACTGCTTTACTAGACCGATAGTAAGTTTTATGTGGGAGAGGCCACCGCTAGCATGTCATCCCTGACTTGGAATTCTATGCACTTATGATTGGAACTATTAGCAAGCATCCGCAACTACTAACGTTCATTAAGGTAAAACCAAACCATAGCATTAAGATATATTGGTCCCCCTTCAATCCCGTATGCATCAATTTCTATGCTAGGTTGAAGCTTCTATCACTCTTGCGCTCCAATACATAGTCGTATCAACATACAACTAACCCTATGGTATGATCCACGCGCGCGCTCATATGATGGGCACCAAAGGGCAGCAACATAACCACAAGCAAATTAAACCAATCATAGCAATTCACCAATTACCGATAGGACAGCGAAAATCTACTCAGACATCATAGGATGGCAACACATCATTGGATAATAATATGAAGCATAAAGCACCATGTTCAAGTAGAGGGCACATCGGGTTGCGGGAGAGTGAACTGCTGTAGATAGATGGGGGAAGGTGATGAAGATGTTGGTGAAGATGACGAAGGTATTGGTGTATATTGCGGTGATGATGATGGCTCCGGCGGCGTTCCGGCGCCACCGGAAGAGAGGGGGAGAGGGCCCCCCTTCTTCTTCTTCTTCTTCTTCTTCCTTGACCTTCTCCCTAGGTGGGAGAAGGGTTTCCCTCTAGTCCTTGGCTTCCATGGCATGGGAGGGGCGAGAGCCCCTCCGAGATTATATCTGTCTCTCTGTCTCTCTCTGTTTCTGCGTTCCTGATTCCGCCCTTTCACCGTTTCTTGTATTCCGGAGATCCCTAACTCCGACTGGGCTGAAATTTGGACACGATTTTTATCCGGATATTGGCTTTCTTGCGGTGACAGAAGGGCACCAACCGCCTTACAGAGTGGCCACGAGGACCCAGGGCGCGCCCCTCACCCTCGTGGGCCCCTCGAGCATCGTCTCGCGTTGATTCCACTTCCCAAAATTCACATATATTCCAAAAAAGATCTTCGTCAGTTTTTATCCCATTTGGACTCCGTTTGATATGGATTTTCTGCGAAACAAAAAACATGCAACAAACAGGAACTTTCACCGGGCAATGGATCAATATGTTACTCCCAAAAATTGTATAAAAAGTTGCCAAAAGTATATGAAAGTTGTAGAATATTGGCATGGAACAATAAAAAATTGTAGATACGACGGAGACGTATCACTTGTCGAGAGGCAGAAAGCTGAATATGAAAGGCAAGACAAGGAGAAGGGCCAGGATGGTGCTGAGGGGTATGGCAAGAAACGTGGTGGCCGAGGAGGTCACCGCGGCAAGTACAAATAATAGGGGAGGCCTGATCGAGGCCGCAACAAGAAAGAGGGTGATGATGACCACGAAGAGGACGACAAGTCCAGTGAGCATGAGTTTCAAAAAGCTACAAAAGGCATGTGCATTGATGGTAGCGCCTCGTTGCATTCTTCTCACCGCCAACTTAAACAGTGGTGCGCGAGATAAATGCGATAGAGCCATCGGTCGACGCCCGGAAGCCGTTGAGATGGTCCAACACGCCTATCATTTTTGACGCTATGGATCACCCTAATCACACAACAGTGATCGGGTGTTTGCCATTGTTGGTTTCGCCAACGATTTGCAACCTCAGGGTGACAAAAATGCTAGTTGACGGTGGGGCCGGTTTGAACTTGATCTCGCCCAATGTGATCAAGAGGTTACTGATTCCTGATGGAGATCTCGAAGAGACGGGCACGTTTCAAGGGATCAAACCGGGAAGAAGCCAGCCGAAGGGTAAGATCACGCTACTAGTTACATTTGGCAAAGAGCTGAACTACAGGACGGAGAAGATCGTTTTTTATGTTGCCAAGATCCATTGCCGTATAACGCGATCCTTGGCCGTCCAGCGCTGGCCAAGTTTATGGCAGCATCACACTACACTTACAATACGTTGAAGATGCTCGGCCCGATGTGCATTATCATTGTCAACTCCGACAAGAAGGATGAGCTTATCTGCACCGACCAACTCTACCGGGAGGCAGTTGTAGCACCTACCGCTAAGGCGCTTGCTCCTGCCATTGGAGCCCCCGGGGAAGAAGACCGGCAAGGCCTCTTGCGCCCACTCCGGCAAGCGCGCCTCCTCGAAGTGCCGCGTTCCGGCCGAGGAAGTGCCAGAGAGCTCCACCGGCAAGAGCAAGAAATCCAAGGCAGCTCCACCAGAAACTAAAAAGGTGCCCATCAAGGAGGACGGCACGGGCGTTACTTTCACTGTAAGTTCCACCCTCGCGACAAATTGGAAAGCGCGCTCATTGCCTTCCTGCGGGCGAATGTCGATGCGTTTACATGGCAAGCATCTGACATCCCCGGCGTTCCCAGGGAGGTGATTGAGCACCATCTTGTTGTCTGTCCTCATGCGCGGCCTGTCAAGCAGAAGGTCAGGAAGCAAGCTTTGGAGCGGCAAGAGTTTATCACTAAAGAGATCAGGAAGTTGGAAGCGGCAGGTTTGGTCAGAGGAGTGCTCCATCCAATGTGGTTGGCCAATCCGGTTGTAGTGGACAAGGTGAATGGAAAATGGAGGCTGTGTATTGATTATACAGATATCAATAAAGCCTGCCCAAAGGATCTTTTCCCCTTGCCACGCATCGACCAGATTGTGGACTCCACTGCTGGATGCAACTTGTTGTCGTTTCTTGATGCTTATTCAGGGTACCATCAGATCTTCATGACGAAGGAAGATGAAGAGAAGACAACGTTTATCACCCCATGTGGTACGTATTGTTTTATAGGAATGCCTTTCGGGTTGAAAAGCGTTGGTTCAACATTTGCAAGAGCGGTCCAGATCGGTTTTGAGCCCCAGCTACATAGAAATATGGAAGCTTATATGGATGACATAGTGGTCAAAACCAAGGACAAAGCAACGCTCATACAAGATTTAGAAGAAACATTTGCAAATTTGTGCAAGATCAATCTCAAGCTCAATCCTGAGAAGTGTGTGTTTGGCGTCCCATCCGGCAAGATTCTCGGATTCTTTCTATCTCAGCGTGGGATCGAGGCGAACTCCAACAAGGTCAAGGCGATTGAGTAGACTGAAGCACCAAGACGAGTCGAAGATGTGCGTCGACTTGCCGGCTGCGTTGCTGCTCTAAGCAGGTTCATCTCCAAATCTGTTGAGCGCCCTGCCCTTTTTTAAGATCTTGAAGAAGGCAGGTCCAATGAAATGGACTCCGGAAGCAGAGGCAGCGCTGCAAGATTTGAAGAGGTACCTCTCCTCCACGCCAACACTAGTCGTGCCTAAACCACAAGAGCCATTGCTGCTATATCTAGCGGCAACAAATCAAGTGGTCAGTGCTGCACTAGTGGCACAGAGAGAAGAGGACGAAGAAGTAGCGACAGCGGCGAGGCCGTCAAATGATGATCCAGGACCCTCCCCGGCAGAGTCTGGTGCCGGCAAGGCAAGATCTGCGCAAGAAAATGAAGCAGCACAAAAGAAGAAGTGCAGCACCTAGTTTATTTTGTTAGCTCCCTCTTGCAGGGGGCTAGGTCAAGGTACTCTGGTGTGCAGAAGTTGCTCGTTGCTCTTCGGCCTCCTTATGGCCTTGAGGAAGTTGCGCCACTATTTCCAGGCACATGAGATCACCGTCATCACTTGCTTCCCGTTGCAACGGATCTTACACAACCCGGATGCGACTGGAAGGATTATGGAGTGGGCGTTGGAATTGTTGAGCTTTGGTCTCAAGTTTGAAAGCACTTCAACAGTCCAGAGCAGAGCCTTGGCAGAGTTCATTGCGGAATGGACTTCAATGCCCGACGAGGAGATTCAAGAGACCACTCTCCCCGGCAAGGAAACGAGACGAGAGTGGGTTATGTATTTTGATGGGGCTTTCTCGCTACAAGGCATCGGTGCTGGTGTGCTGCTTGTCGTGTCCACCGGAGAGCGCCTCAAATACGTAGTCCAGATGCACTTTCCCCGGGAAAGATCAAATAACAACACTGCAGAATATGAGGGACTGCTTGCCGGTCTCAGGATAGCGGCTGACCTTGGAATTAAGAAGCTCATCGTCAGAGGTGATTCACAGCTTATCGTCAAGCAAGTTAACAAAGATTATTAGAGCCCATCGATGGAAGCTTACATAGATGAAGTGAGGAAGTTGGAGGAGCGTTTTGATGGTCTGCAAGCAGAGCATGTTCCTCGTGCAGAGAACAGCATTGCCGACGACCTGTCAAAATGTGCTACCCTCAAGTTACCTGTGGAACCAGGGACTTTTGTGCTCCAACTGACTCAACCATCCGTTGAACCATCAGCAAGGCAAGATAAGCGAAGTAAGTTGAGCTCTGACAAGTACTTTCCCGCTGAGCTCCCAGGAGCCGCCGGCAAGGAGGTTGCCGGGGACGATGCCAAGCTTGCCGGGGGGCGACAGGCTCCAGCAGGGCCTCGAGCCCTTGCTGTAGAGACAACTGTTCCCGCGGTACAAGACATGCCTTTAGTCCTTGCTGTCGAGCCTCAAGCTCTAGCATGGGCACAACACATTGTCCAGTTCCTCCAAACAGGGGAACTCCCCGAGGAACAGGAAGAAGCGGAGAAAGTAGCCCGTCAGTCTAATATGTACCAGTTTGTGGACGATGTCCTGTACAGAAAAAGATCGAACAACATGAAATTGAAGTGCATTCCTCGGGAGGACGAACTGGAGCTGTTGGCAGAGATACATGGAGGCATATGTGGCTCTCACATAGGATCAAGGGACCTTGCTAGTAAGGCATTCCGGCAAGGTTTCTTTTGGACCACTGCCCAATAGGATGCAACTGCACTAGTAATCAAGTGTGAAGCGTGTCAGTTCCATTCGAAGAAATTGCATCAGCCAGCCCAAGCTCTACAGACAATCCCTCTTTCCTGGCCATTTTCAGTCTGGGGGCTCGACATATTGGGCCCTTTTCCTCGTGCTGTCGGGGGCTTTGAATACTTGTACGTCGCAATCGACAAGTTCACAAAGTGGCCGGAAGTGGAAGCAGTGAGAAAGGTGACAACACAGTCAGCCGTCAAGTTCTTCAGAGGACTAGTTTGCCGTTTTGGTGTGCCAAATAGAGTCATCACCAACAACGGCACGCAGTTCACGAGCCGCACCTTCATGCAATATATCCAAGACAATGGCAGCAAAATCTATTTTGCTTCTGTTGCTCATCCAAGAAGCAACGGCCAGGCGGAAAGGGCAAGTGCTAAAGTTTTGCGAGGTCTCAAGACGAGGACCTTCGACAGGCTGCACAAGTGTGGAAGACGCTGGGTTGATGAGTTGCCGCCAGTTCTTTGGTCAATCTGGACGACACCAAATTGAGCTACTGGCCAGACGCCTTTCTCCCTGGTATACAGTGCGGAAGCAGTTCTCGCCACGAAACTCATACACGGATCACCTCGAGTGCTCTCTTATGATGAGTTTGAGCAAGAGCAGTTGCAGCAAGATGATGCTATGCTCCTTGAGGAAGATCATCTTCAGGTCGCTGTGCGAGCTGCGCGCTACCAGCAAGCTTGGCGCCGCTACCATAGTCGCAAGGTTCATGCCCGAAGTCTTGAGGAAGGCGACTGTCGGTGTCAAAACCGGTGGATCTCGGGTAGGGGGTCCCGAACTGTGCGTCTAGGCGGATGGTAACAGGAGACAAGGGACACGATGTTTTACCCAGGTTCGGGCCCTCTTGATGGAGGTAAAACCCTAAGTCCTGCTAGATTAATATTGATGATGTGTGTTACAAGAGTGGATCTACCGCGAGATCAAGGAGGCTAAACCCTAGAAGCTAGCCTATGGTATGATTGTTGTTCGTCCTACGGACTAAAACCCTCCAGTTTATATAGACACCGGATAGGGTTAGGGTTACACAGAGTCGGTTACAATGGTAGGAGATCTACATATCCGTATCTCCAAGCTTGCCTTCCACGCCAAGGAAAGTCCCATCCGGATACGGGACGAAGTCTTCAATCTTGTATCTTCATAGTCTTGGAGTCCGACCGATGATGATAGTTCGTCTATCCGGACACCCCCTAGTCCGGAACTCCCTCAGTAGCCCCTGAACCAGGCTTCAATGACGACAAGTCCGGGCGCATATTGTCTTCGCATTGCAAGGCGGGTTCTTCCTCCGAATAATTCATAGAAGATTGTGAACACCAGGATAGTGTCCGGCTCTGCAAAAATAAATTCCACATACCACCGTAGAGAGAATAATATTACACAAGATCAATCTGCTGACGTATTTTGTGGCGGGACGTCGCACCACTACCAAGCCTTTATTCAAATTGTTTTTATTGTTCCACCTCAGCACGTTTAGCGAAGCGGTTTCCTTGGCACGTGTTGTCGAAGCAGAGATCGTGTTCCCCTTATTCCGGGATTCCTATCAATACGGACGTGGGTAACCTAACCACGCCATTGATTGTGGCGCTTGGGAGATAAGCGAGTTTTACCAGGCCGGTGGGGACACATGTTTTTGTCCGCCCATATAAGGGGATAAGGATCCAACCCTTTTACCTGCGCCTTCTTCCTCCTTGGCTTATCCATCTCCACGAACTCGAGCTCCAGCGCCCAAGTCCGCACTTCTCACCTCAACCTTCTCCAAATATGTCCGGAGCGGGAGGCAAGTGGATGGCCTCCTCCGTCACGGAGGGGCAGATCCAGAAGCTGCGCGACGCCGGATATTTGTCCAGCAACATCGCTCATCGGCTCCCCGACGAGGGAGAACTCATTCCCAACCCCAGGCCCCATGAGAGGGTAGTATTTCTTCCCCATTTCCTTCGCGGACTGGGCTTCCCGCTTCATCCCTTTGTCCGGGGGCTCATGTTCTACTACGGCCTAGATTTCCATGATCTGGCCCCGAATTTCATCCTCAACATCTCGGCGTTTATCGTCGTGTGTGAGGCATTCCTCTGCATCCAGCCCCACTTCGGCTTGTGGCTCAAAACCTTTAGTGTCAAGCCGAAGGTTGTAAAGGCGAAAGCGGAGTCTTGAGGCGCCATGGTGGGTAGGATGTCCCACGTTACGTGGTGGAGGGCACTTTCGTGGAAACCATCAAGGGGTGGCAATCGGGGTGGTTCTACATCACCGAGCCACGTGACTCGATTGGGCAAAGAGCCCCGAAGTTCAGATTCCTGGCATTCCCCACACGGCTCACCTCCCCGGAAAGAGAGTGGCGGATTTGGGGGATTCGAGGAGCTGACCGGACTCCAAGCCTGTATCCGTGAAGCTGGTGGACAAGAAGCTCAATCTTGTCAACGTAATCCAGGTCATGCTCATCCGCCGGATTCTCCCGTGCCAGCGACGGGGCTTTAATATGTGGGAGTTTGATCCGGCGCAGCACCAGACCCTGAGCGGGCTCTTCGATACTACGTATGAAGATGTCTGGAAGGTGTTGTTCAAGGGTGCCGAAGCTCCCGTATCCGCTACCGAAGATCGCGGATTCTGCTCGCAGCTGGCCCAAATTGACGAGGTAAGTGATTTCACCACTTGTTTTCCACCGTTTGGCTCTATGCGGGTCTAAACTCCCTTTACCTTTGACAGATTGGCGAAGGTCGAACGGATTACCCGTCTGCCCCATTGCCGAGGGACCCAGACGCCCGCCTAACGGGCTGCTGGCTCCGGCACCCACGTGGTGACGGAGAAGAAGGCCAAGAAGACGGCCACGGGACTCGTAAGAGTTCCGTTTTCAGGTGCTATCGGATGATGAATCGAGGCCGACTCCTCCCACCAAGGTGAGGAGGAGAAGAAGAAAGCCTCTCCCAGTGAAGGAGGAAGAAAAGGAAGGCCTCCCCAACAAGGGAGGCCGAAGGGTCCAAGAAGGGAAAAGCTCCTCCTCCGGACTGCTCCGCCAACGCCAGTGACGACGACGAAGACTGGCATCCAAGGGCCAAGCCCCTGGCGAAATCATAAGTATCCGGATTCTCGAATAACTTCAAAGTTTTTATTTTCGCCACATAATGGCTTTCTAATGCCGCATACAACCCTGCAGTCCGCCCAAGGATGATCTTCCCGCTTGCCGAAGCGGGTCCTTGGGTGCGTCGGATATGGATTCCTTCCGACTGCCTCCACCCCGTGCCACGGACGACGCCGAGGTGGGATCCTGCAAGGACCCACCAGGAGGAGGAGGCCCGGAGGTGTCACAGACACCCTCCCGGACTGTGCACGGACTCAGCCCGGAGGCCACAGTGGCTCCGGAGTCCGTGGCGACCTCTTCGTAAGAAGGGCAAGACCGAGACGCCCGGCTGCCTCCGTCCAACCGGAGGTGCGGATATTTCTTGAGGCGCTCAACAGCGCCTCCATCGAAGAGGAACACCGCGCTGTTATGAGTGCGGTGATTCAGAAGGTTCAGCTCGCCAAGAGCGGGCTGACCGAAGCCTGCAGTAGCCTTCTAACAGGCTTTGAGGTAAGAAATTTCAACATATAAAAATGGTACCGCATAGACAGTAGCCCCTGATGCTCGGTTCGGTGTTCGGAAAGAAAAGCCGGACTGAGGATCTTTTAGAAAGATAAACGCATGAGTCATATAAAAAATATGTCAATATGGGATTGCAGGTTGTGTTGTTGACCTCCGCCGCACTGACTGCGGAGGTAAATACTTTGAAGGGAAACCTCGAGCGGTCCGAGAACGGGCTCGGCCATGCCAAGAAGCAGCTCGAGGAAAAAGAAGGTGAGTAATACCTTATGAAAATTGTACCTTACAGAAAAGGATTTGGTTGCAAGAAAAATGACAAGGATAACGTGGGTATTGTAGGGGCCACTAACGAGGTGGCGACCACTGAAGGAGGCGGTGGCAGCCGAACGCATAATCTTGCGTGAGCGCACCGAGCGAGAGAAGCAGGAGGTGCGGGTGGCGGAGGTACAGCAAGAGCTCCAGGATCTCGTGAAAAAACATGAGAGCTTGGAGCGTGACTGGAAGACTCGAGAGTCCGAGCTTGTAACGGCTCTTGAGAGTGCCAAAGCCACTAAGGCCGAACCTATAAGGCCCTCCAGGAGATTGAGGCGGTGAAGAAAATAGCAGCGGGTAAGGCATTTTTCATGCAGAGTAAGCATGTGAGTGTTAATTACCTGTTGCTTACCCGAATTGGGAGCTCTCCAGGGGCATTCGCAGATCTTCCTCGCAGCATGTCCGATGCTGCCGCATTCTACCGGGCCGAGGAGGGGAGTTCGACGGAGAAGGTCTTCTGGTCTCGTGATGTCGAGGCGGACATTCGGTGCCCTTAGCGACCGGTGAAGCGGCTGGTCGAGCTCCACAAGGCGGAAACAGGCCATGAAGGGCCTCATGGTTGGTTGTGGCCTAAGGAGGCCATGCACAGGAGCTACTTCGGCCCTGGCGGCGGTGATGGATGCGTGCCGTGGGTTGAAGTGATCAAGCATTCCGCTTGTATTGAGGGTGCCTGTCGGGCCTTGCCCGCAAGAAGGTGCACTAGGGCAAGATGGATGCCCGAAGCTTGTGTGACGGACCCGCCACCGGAGGGCAAGGAGCATCGCACGCCCGAGATGTATTATAAGAGTGTCTTTGAAGGGCGCCCGTACTATTGCGGGTGAGTGCTCCAAAGATGTAATATTTGAGTAGACTCGCATTTTGTTATCCCTGCGGCGCTGAGAACTTAGTTCATAAGCGCTAAGCAACGCTTGTTAATTTAAAATATTACCTTCCGGGCGGCTGTTTATCAAATCGAGAGATGGCAAGTCGTCGGCTTCAGCCCCCATGCCACGAGTCTTTGGGGTGTTCGGGATAAACTTGAGCGCTCTTGTTCCCATTTTTGGGTCCATCTAGGGAGGCGCTCAACACAGCGAACAAGGCAACCGGACTTATAATGCTTGTACACTCTCACTTAGCCATAGAATTCTATAATTTTAAATTTCGGCGAAGCCCCTAGTCTTGAAGGTCGAATTTGGGGCGCTTATCACGCCTTGGCCGACAAGATCCGGCTCCTCGCTCTAAGCGGCATAAGTCTTTAAGGACTTGCAAAAACCTCTCGAACAGCGACCGGTCTCTCGCCTCATCATGACGGTCAGTTTTAGCTTTCTCCATCGAGGCGTTAACCCGGTCAGGCTGAGGCGGAATCGCGAGTGGTTCTCCCGGTGCTACCTTAGCCGATATAACGGGCGTAAGGTACCAAAACACGGGAGCCGGGCAAACCCAACTATTGACCCAAGACATGATTCGGAGCCGATGCATATAGTGCTATAAGTTCGGGTGCCGCACTTGTGAAAGTGTTCGACTCATCACACCAATCGCGGAAACATAAGCCCCTGGTGTATATTAGCCGTACCAAAGTGTACGGATGCAACATGTCGTGAATGAACATATGTATGAAAAAGAAATGCAATTATAAGCAAAAAAGGTGCTGCATTGTTTTATTTCAATAAGTGCTGCTACGAATGGAGAACGATACAAAATAGTGCGATAAGCAAGGTAGGAGACTGTTAAACATGTCCCCCTCCAGGGGTAGGCTGCAGATTGGTGTATGAAAATGCTCGTAATGGAGACCACATGTATATTTGTTGTAGCCTTTATCCTTCCCCTCGGCTGTTGCATCGTGAGTTCGCGTGTCTGCCGGACAGGCTTCCGACAAGCGAGTCCTGTGGGTAAAAAGTAAAAAGTAAAAAAGAAAAGAAAAAGGAACGACACACGTGAGAGCCCCTCGTGTGGTTGAGCCGATCTGGGTTTATCGTGGTCGTGCCCCTCTCCCCATGCCCATGGTATCTTTAGAGCGTAATGGTGTCTGCGAAGGACCTGCTGACGTTTAGCAGGGCTGGGGTTAGCCACACTGCTCTGGCGTGCTCTGAACGTGCCAGTGGTCTTGTTGTAAGTTACTCGGTAGCGCTTAGCTGTGTCCGGCCGCTAAACGGCCGGACTCGCGAATTGCCGTAAGAGGCTGCATTGCACTGCTGCCGCGAGAGCCCCTGTATGTTCCTCCGTGCGGAGAGAACGTTCAGTGTTTCCGTTGACCGTAATGACTCCTCGAGGGCCTGGCATCTTGAGCTTGAGGTATGCGTAGTGCGGCACCGCTTTGAACTTGGCAAACGCGGTACGTCCGAGCGAGGCATGATAGCCGCTGTGGAACGGGACTATGTCAAAGATTAACTCCTCGCTTCGGAAGTTATCCGGGATCCGAAGACCACTTCGATGTAATTGAGCCTGTACAATTGGCTTCTACACCTGGTATGACGCCTTTAAAGGTCGTTTTGGTAGGTTTAATCCTTGAGGGTCTATGCCCATTTTGGCGCACTATATCCCGGGTAAAGCAGGTTCAGTCGCCGCCGCTGTCCATCGTGACTCGTTAGGTGAAATCCATCGATGATTGGGTCTAAGACCAGCGCGCGAATCCGCCCGTGGCGGATGTCGGTGGGTGGTCCTTCGGTCAAAAGTGATCGGGCAGAGGACCATGGATTGAACTTCGGGGCAACTGGCTCCATCGCATAGACATCCCTGAGTGCACGCTTCCGCTCCCTTTTGGGTATGTGCGTTGCGTATATCATGTTCACCGTCCGCACCTGTGGGGGGAAATCCTTCTGTCTTCTATTGTTCGGCGGTTGGGTCTCGTCCTCGTCATCGCTATGCAACCCCTTGTCATTGTTTTCGGCAATTAACTTGCTCGCTTGAATACCCAACAGTCCCTGTTGGTGTGGTTAAGCCGGCTTTTGAAGTGCCGTGTATCCGCACAAGCGGTTGAGTATTCGGTCCAAATTGGACGGACCCGGAGTAGTTCGTTTGAATGGCTTTTTCCGCTGACTGGGTTTAGAGCCTTTGAATTCGGCATTGACTGCCGTATCCTCAATATTGTTGCCGTTAATGCGGCGTTTGTTTTTGTTACGACGCGGCCTGCCATTTCGGTCCTTGAAGTCCGGACTGCCAGAATTTTTGCTGAGGTTGTTGTCGCGTTAGCTACCTGTCCTCACCCGCGCAGTAAGCGGGTCATGAGTGATGTGAGGGCTGCCATGGATTTCGGCTTTTCTGTCCTAGGTGCGGGCAAGCCACTCGTCGCGGATGTTATGCTTGAAGGCCGCGAGGGCCTCCGCATCCGGACAATCGACGATTTGGTTTTTCTTGGTTAAGAACCGTGTCCGTAATTGTCCGCCGATTCGCCTAGTCTGAATTATGTGGCTTAGGTCATCGCGTCTGGTGGTCGCACATAAGTGCCACGGAAGTTATCGAGGAATGCGGCTTCCGTGTCCTCCCAGCTCCCAATTGACTCTGGCCGCAAGCTATTGAGCCAATGCCGGTCCGGGTCCTTTAAGCTTGAGGGGAGGTATTTGATGGCGTGAAGATCGTCACCGCGGGCCATGTGGATGTGAAGGAGATAGTCTTGATCCAAACCGCGGGTCTGTTGTGCCATCATAGGATTCAATATTGACGGGTTTAAACCCTTCGGGATTTGATGATCCATTACTTCGTCTGTGAAGCATAGTGGGTGTCTTGGCGCCTCAGATCGGGCGATATCACGACGGAGCTCAAAAGAGCTTGGTCTGCATTTTGTTCGGTCCGCCGACTTACTATGTCCGGCGCGACAGCTTGTCGCCACGCATCGGCGCCCACGCGATCCATAGATCGATCTTGATTGTCTTGCCTTGTCCTCCAATATATCTCGCAGGTCCAGAGCGTTCCCCTTCAGCCGTGTGCTTTTTGAGCGATGCCGGGGTACGGTTTTAGTGAAGGGCCTAGAGGCCTCTCTGTCGCGACCACGGGGTGGTCGGTCACCGTATTGTCTCCCCGGTGATGCGGGTTCGTAAGCCTCCTCCTCTAATCGGGGAGCAGCTTGCATTTAGGGTAGCTTTTGAGGGGCGTTCGAGCTCATGCTCTTCACCGCGAGGACTTCAGTCCATCTGTCGGCTAGTAGATCCTGATCAGCTCTAAGCTGTTGCTGCTTTTTCTTTAGGCTGTTCGCCGTGGCCATAAGCCTGCGTCTAAAACGCTCTTGTTCGACGGGATTCTCGGGCATGACGAATTCGTCGTCGTCGAGGCTTGCTTCATCTCTGGAGGGAGGCATATAATCCTCTACCTCATCTTCTGCCGCTCTCTCGTGAGGGCTGGCGTCTCCATCTTCCTGCGCTAGATCTTGCTGGAGTGGATTTTCTTCGGCATTGTCCGGTGTATTGTTGTCTCCGGTGCCGGAGTCTTCATTCTTGCTGTGGCGGGATTTGGAGCGGCGCCGCTGACGCCGGCGCTTTGGTTGCTTCTTGGAGGGGTCATCCTCCGTTGTTCCATCGCCGTTCCCATCTTTTGGGATGTCTACCATGTATATGTCGTATGACGAGGTGGCCTTCCAAAGGCAATCGTAGGCGCTGGTCTTGGTCGCCTTTCGCATCGCCGACCATACCGTCGATGTCTTCGGAGTCGTAGTTCAGCATGCCGGTTAGATCGCCGACAGCCGCTACCAAGTGGGTGGTGGGTGGGCGTTGAATTTCTTCGTCGTCCGCATCCCAACCTTCCCGACCGTAGTCCGCCAGGGCTCTCCGGATAAAGAGAGAGACTTTAGTGAATTCAGGACGCCGCCAAAAGGCGAAAGTCTTTGAAAGATGTCCGCGTCGTGAACTCCATAACGAGCGCCCAATCGGATTCGATCGGCAAGGGCGCGGAGGGTTCGGAGTCCGGATAGGAGTCCGCACCTGCATCGGAGTCTTCGCAGCGACGTTGATGGAGTTCGCCTCGATCGCCAGAGATTGTAGCCCCCGAGGCGGTGTCCAACCACTCGTCCTCGGTCGGGGAATCCGGCCCGGATTAAAGGTCGAGCGGATCGGTAAGTGCGGCCTCCAGAGCCTTTGACCGGTTGCGAGCTAGGTCATGCCCCTCGAGACAAGTCGCGGCACGCTTATTGTGGCTCGAATCCGTCGAAGATCAAGTCTCCGCGGATATCGGCCGTATAGTTTAAACTTCCAAATCTGACTCGACGCTGTGGGCGTAGCTTCGATCTGCTTCCAGATGGCCAAGTGAATTGGCCCGCAGCAAAAGCCGCCAAACACAAAGATCTGTCCGGGAGAAAAGTCTCACCTCGACCGCGTCGTTGTTGATGATCGAAGGAGCCATCAGCCTATCGGTGACGACACGTAGGAACTCTCAATGAAAGCACCAATGTCGGTGTCAAAACCGGCGGATCTCGGTAGGGGGTCCCGAATCATGCGTCTAGGCGGATGGTAACAGGAGACAAGGGACATGATGTTTTACCCAGGTTCGGGCCCTCTTGATGGAGGTAAAACCCTACGTCCTGCTAGATTAATATTGATGATGTGTGTTCCAAGAGTGGATCTACCGCGAGATCAAGGAGGCTAAACCCTAGAAGCTAGCCTATGGTATGATTGTTGTTCGTCCTACGGACTAAAACCCTCCGGTTTATATAGACACCGGATAGGGTTAGGGTTACACAGAGTCGGTTACAATGGTAGGAGATCTACATATCCAGACGCCAAGCTTGCATTCCACGCCAAGGAAAGTCCCATCCGGACACGGGACGAAGTCTTCAATCTTGTATCTTCATAGTCTTGGAGTCCGGCCGATGATGATAGTTCGGCTATCCGGACACCCCCTAGTCCGGAACTCCCTCAGCGACCTTGTTCTTTGGCGCGTCCAGTCGGCCAAGAATTCTAAAAAGTTGACACCAAAGTGGGAAGGCCCTTATCGGGTAATACGAGTCACCAGGCCTGGCGCAGTCTACCTGGAGACCGAAGATGGCATTCCAGTGAGCAACTCCAGGAATATCGAACATCTTCGCAAGTTTTATCCATAAGGCGCGGTTGCCGGATCTCCCGGCAACCCCGTTTTGTACCAGCCTTGTCGGCAAGGCATATAACCCTATGTACAAAGCCAGGCGCAGACCCTGTGCGCAGTTGAATAAGTTTAAGTATTTAAAAGTTCTTGTCGATTTCCATGTTTATCTATACGCATGCCTGTCCAAGATATTGTACTAACTTGTTTCGGGCAAGTACTGATGAACCGCCAAGGTTCCATGTTCCTATTTTCTCTTATTTCTTTTTCTCAAAGGCTAGAAGGTTCCCTCGCGTGAAAGTTTGCCAAGGGGAATGATGGTGTGGAGTATGGACACCAACAGGCGATGTTCGAAGTGGCATCTTGCGGGAAAGAGTGCAGCAACGAACGAAAAGCTATGTTCTGAAACCTTGAGTAAATTTCTTTTAAATGTAAGGTTATTCTCCTTAGAAAATTTCGGTTCTTGTATGGAAAACCTGCACGCGAAGGAACCTTGTCATGATCAGTTGTGCCCTTACTCTGTTTCGAGTCTGCTCAACAGTTTAGGTGGCTGCGCTGAGAACGGCAAGGTATCTTGCCGGCAGCAACACCCCCAACAGGCTGCTAAGGATTCGTTCCTCAAAGTGCTTGCGGCAAGGGTGCACGCATCGACAAGTTTTGCCAACAAAGCGTAGGGTGTAGGCCATACAGAGAGAAATCAAACAAGAAAGATAGCATGCATTCATCCAAAACACAACAAGTTATATTACATCAATAGTCGCCGCAATTCCAACTTAAGATAAATTGTCTTGGGCATGAATTTGTGGCGTCAAGAAGAAGTGAAGCGGCTAGTCCATGTGATATCCTTCGACCCTCTTGACTTGGTCCACCTTGTCGACAATGGGCGCGATAAGCTCTTCCAGCGCCTTGCGGTCTGCGTCCTCCGGTAAGTGGCTGAGCATGTTGGTGAGGTCGCTGTTGGGGTTCCTGTGCACCACTTTGATGAGCACCTTGAGAAGGACGACCCAACAGAGTTTGCGGGATTCGCTGGCTAGTTGGGTTGCCCGACTGGAGTGGAGCAGCTTCAGGGCGTTGAGGAGGGCCTCGAAGAACATGGTCAGCCTAGCGCTAGGAGACACCCTGTCCTCAGAAGAATACCTGAAGTTCAGCAGGCCCATGGTGGATAGTTGTGCTGTGAGCCTTTCGGCGACGTCAACAAGGCACTCAGTCCAGAGTTTCACGCCTTTCTCGTAGTCATTATAGGTGGCAGCGGCGCTCTCAAGCAGCTCCTTCTCGTCCTGGAGGGCCTTTGTCAGAGTTTTCTCGTGAACCCTGCCGCTCTCAAGGGACTCCTTCAGCATGGTCAGCTTCAGCTCCAGATCAGCAATGGAGTCACTAGCAGAGGAGAGTTTTTTGGTGTTGTCGAATATGGTAGTTTGCATCTCCGCCAAGTCGTAGAGAGTTTTCTCTTGTCACCTTTGAGCGTCGAGAGCTCCATGCCATGATCCTCCAGATCTGCCTCCAGCTTCTTCACCTTGCTGGCCAGCTCGTTCTTGGCGGCCTCCGCAGCTTCAGCGGCATTGATGGCTTCCTTCAACTTGCCGGTGTGGTCCAAGACCAGAGCTTCAAGTGTTTTCTTGTGTTCCTGCTCCAGCTCTTGGGTCCGCTGCGCGACAAGCTTTTAAATTTCTGCATCCTTGTCGCGGAGCTTGGCAGCAAGCGCCTCCTCGTGAGCGGCAAGGTCCTCTTCGTGAGCATCAAGCCCGATACAGTGTTCCGTCAGTCGATCATCTTTTGCGACAGCCTGTTGAGCGGCCTCTTCCCGTGCCTTCTCAATGTCGGACTACTTCAAGAGGAGCTTGTCCCAACTTTGGCTCAACTGCTCCCGGCCAGTCCTCAGCTCTTGCCAAGACTCGGCGAACCAGACTTGCATTTGCCAACACGCTTCTGGAGGTCTGCCTCTACTGCTTCGACAACTGCTGCCCTGGAGTCCAGCTTCTCCTTTTGGGTGCGGTGAAGCGCCTGGAGCTTATGAAAGTTGTCGCTCATAGCCTGGAGGAGCTGATCTTCTTTGGATCCACTACTACTGGCGCGCGGCTCATCAACAATCTTGAGCCCGGCGGCAACAATGATATCTTCATCAAAAGTCTCTCCCTCGGTTGGTGCTCCAGTGCTTGCCGTCCCTGGGTTGTTGATGAACAGGTTGTCGCCAACCTTCAGGTATCTGCTTGAGGGGGGGGGGGGGACTTCAGATGTCGAGTGTTGATCCTCGACAACCGCCTCACCAGCAACTGAGGGCTCCGGGAACGGTGCAGCTCCGGGTGCTCCTGCGGAAGGAATGTCGTCTGTACGGTCACCGGTCTCCTTGCCGCCCCCTAGCGGACCCCTTGGCGGCTTCTTCATTCACGTCCTTGGCAGCCTCGTCGGCAGTGATTCTGGCAGCTTCGGCGGCAGCATCCTTGGCGGTCTCCTCGATGATGACGTCAACATCCATCTGATCCATCAAGGAGAGATCTGAAAGCCAAGGAGGGCAAACGAGATGAAACCAAGGTTAAAGTTCAAGACAATAAGGAAGGAGAGAAAGATCATGCAAGAGGAATGCCAAGTGCCCGGAAGCGAGCGACCTACCTGTGACGAGCGGTTGGGAGGTGGTCCCTTCCCCGGCAACATTTGTTGCCGGTGTAGGACTGTCGGCGCCTGTGCTTGTCAGCTCTTCCTCCATGTGTGTGGGCTCGCTAGTGGAAGCCCTTGCCTGGGATCCATCCCTGGGTGGTGTGGTTGATGGAGACAACGCGTCGGAGCGGCCCTCAGCGGCTCTCCTTGTTGCTATTCTTCTCCTGCAAACCTGGCAATATCAACAACAAAGATATACACCCACCAGTAGGAAATGAGTAGTGTACTCACGAAGGGGGCTGGGTTGGGGGCTGCGTCGTGGGCTGGGCTCTGGGCTGATGGTGATAGTCTCCGTCGCACCTGCGGTGCTTGCCGGAGGTTCATCGCTCGTTGAATTCTTGACCTTCTTCGCCATCCTTTGCGCTAGCACTTCCGTGTCACTGCGGGGAGAGGCCAAAGCAAGAACAAATAAGATAAGTAAAACCAAAGATTAGGAAGAAAAGGAGGCGGCATGGCACTTACTCTTCTCCTTCCGGGCTCTCGTCTCTCTCCGGGCTAAAAGTGGAGAGGTCAAAGTCGACCTCTGCTATAGCGTCCGTATGAGGGGATGGAGAAGGGGACCTAGGTCGCTTGGCTGTGGCAGGAGCGGCAGGCTGATGTGGGCCTGCTCCAGTTGCCGGCACCGCCACGTGAGCTACCCCCGCTGCTTTCTTTACTGCCACGGTCGCGCGCCTCATCTAGCGCACATGTTGCCGCTGAGCTTCTTGCCGCTCCATAGCCTTGCCGGCCGCCCCCTTGTTGGAGGCCTCTTTGTGCGAGGAAGCTCACTGGACTGGCTCACCGGAGATGGCTCACTGAAGGATGCGCTTCTTCTTCTCTAGAGCCGGGGGCTCCTCATACGGCTGCTCCTTACTTGTATCTTCGGCAGAAGGCCCCCCGACAACTGCGCCACTATGCTCTCTGGCAGACCCCCTACTCGGCAAGGTTTTCTTCTTCACTGGCTTCCTCTTCCACGAAGCCAACACTGCCAGCCTCCACGGCAAGGGCCGCCTCTTCCACCCTGCTAGCAATATATGCCACTTCTTCATCGGTGGTGGGGCGGATGAGGTTCGTCTCTTCCCGGATGGCCCTCTCCGACAAGTTGTCGAAGAAATCATGTGCCTGCTCCGCGGATGGCTCAGCCCAGGTCTGGTCAAGGCCACGGGCATAGAACACTGGCATCTTGGCGACGATCAAGTTCAGGGCGGTGTTGTTGCACAGTGGGATTACGCATACCGGCAGCCCGAGCGACGTGACGGTCTTGAACATCTTGTGGCAGAGAACTGCGTGTTGCATGACCGTCAAGTTATTGTTCAAGCCGGGGCGCAGCCTCATGATATCCGCTGCGTTTCGATAGTCCCAAGCTGGTCTCCCCTTGTTCTGCAGAGGGGCGGTGCGGTGGCGGAGGAAGTCAGCGCCGACCATCTCGATTGTGTGCCCGACAGCTCTGAGGCGTTTGATCCTGTCGATTGCGATTGTAAGCTCCCCGTCTTGAGGGTTGAGGGTGCACCAAAAATTGTCGCGGGTCAGTCTCATTTGCCGGGGCATACAGAACGACTGCGGATCTTCCTCCATAATCCAGCACCACCTGCCCCGCCATTCATCCCACTTCTCGCGGTAGACCTCGTCTCGGCACGTCTCCTTGTTCCATGCCCTTGGGATCCAGGCGACGCAACCAGAAAGGGCATCTCCTGCCTGGATTTGGGGGATGAAGTAATGGCGGAAGAGGGTTGTGTTGGGAACCACTCCGGCAAAATTCTCGCAGAGGTGGGTGAAGATGGACATACATGCCACATAATTCGGCGTAAAATCCAAAAGATGGAAGCCGAATGTGTACATGATGCCGACAAAGAAATCAGAGAACGGGGGGCATGATTTCTACTACGCAACTTTATTCTTGTAGACTCATGATGGGCCTCCAAGCGCAGAGTTTTGTAGGACAGTAGCAATTTTCCCTCAAGTGAATGACCTAAGGTTTTTCAATCCTTGGGAGGCATAGGATGAATATGGTCTCTCTCAAACAACCCTGCAACCAAATAATAAAAAGTCTCTTGTGTCCCCAACACGCCAAATACAATGGTAGTTTGTATAGGTGCACTAGTTCGGCAAAGAGATGGTGTTACAAGTGTAATATGGATGGTAGAAATATATTTTTATAATCTGAATAAATAAAAACAGCAAGGTAGCAAATAGTAAGCGGGAACAAAAACAGTATTGCAATGCTTGAAAATGAGGCCTAGGATCCGTACTTTCACTAGTGCAATCTCTCAACGATGCTAATATAATTGGATCATATAACCGTCCCTCAACGTGCAATGAAGAGTCACTCCAAAGTTCCTATCTAGCGGAGAACATACGAAGAAATGGTTTGTAGGGTACGAAACCACCTCGAAGCTATTCTTTCTGATCGATCTATCCAAGAGTTCGTACTAAAATAACACGAAATAATTTTATATTCATAATACTCAATCCAACACAAAGAACCTCAAAGAGTGCCCCAAGATTTCTAACGGAGAAACAAAAGACGAGAACATGCATCAACCCCTATGCATAGATTACCCCAATGTCACTATCGGTGTCAAAACCGGCGGATCTCGGGTAGGGGGTCCAGAACTGTGCGTCTAAGGATCAAAGGTAACAGGAGGCAGGGGATATGATGTTTACCCAGGTTCGGGCCCTCTTAATGGAGGTAATACCCTACTTCCTGCTTGATTGACTTTGATGAGTATAGGGGTTACAAGAGTTGATCTACCTCAAGATCGTAATGGCTAAACCCTAGATGTCTAGCATGTATGATTATGATTGCCTCTACGGACTAAACCCTCCGGTTTATATAGACACGGAGGGGGCTAGGGTTGTACAGAGTCGGTTTACAGAGAGAGAGAGAGGAATCTTCATATCCGAACGCCAAGCTTGCCTTCCACGCAAAGGAGAGTCCTATCCGGACACGGGGAAAGCCTTCTGTCTTGTATCTTCATGGCCCATCAGTCTGGCCCATGTTACATAGCCCGTATGCCCAGGGACCCCCTAATCCAGGACTCCCTCGGTAGCCACTGAACCAGGCTTCAATGACGATAAGTCCGGCGTGCAGATTGTCTTCGGCATTGCAAGGCGGGTTCCTCCTCCGAACACTTCAAGGTAGTTTGATCAACAAGAACTATATCTGGCTTTGCTTAATAGTTACAGCCGATTACCACAAGAACAAAATACTCAACAACAAGTCACTTCTATCAACAACCCTTTTTTCGGCGTGACGTTTATGCTTGGCTTCATTATTCGAACCGTTTTAGCCTCTCGCTTCACGTTTCGAGGCACGGCCCGCATCGATAATTCTTATCCAAGCAGAGATCTTGTCCCCATGCGGGATTCTCATTAATACTGGTTTGGATAACCCAACCGTGCCATTTGTACGACCCCTTGGGAATAGGCGAGTTTTAAGGCTTGTGAGGAGGCGCTTGGTATTCATTGCCTTTATAAAGGGATAAAGACCCATCTTTCTTCCCTGCGCCTTTCTTCTTCCTCAGCCTTTCCATCCCCGAGCTCCAGCACCCAAGTCTCGAATTCTTCTGTTGCCACCAAGCACTCCGGCCATGTCCGGGTCCAGCTCTCAAGGCAAGTGGGTGGCCTCCTCCGTCACCGAGGAGGACATCGTGGGGCTCCGGGAGGCGAGGTACCTGACTATAGAAATCCCACACAGGCTCCCTGCCAAAGGGCAGGTCATCCCCACACCAAAGCCCGGTGAGAGGGTTGTGTTTATCCCTCACTTCCTCCACGGGTTAGGGTTCGCTCTTCACCCCTTTGTTCGCGGTCTTATATTCTATTACGGGCTAGATTTTCATGAGCTAGCCTCGAACTCGTTCCTCCATATCTCGGCGTTTATTGTCTTGTGTGAGTCGTTTCTCCGTATCCCCCCACACTTCGGCTTGTAGCTCAAGACTTTCAACATGAAGCCGAAGGTGGTTGACAGGGAGCATGCTGAGTGCGGCGGCGCTATGGTGAGCAAACTTGCCAACATTACCTGGCCAAAAGGAGCCTTCGTGGAAACCGTCAAGGTATGGCAGCAGGAGTGGTTCTACATCACTGAACCCCGCGGCACCAAATGGGCGGCCGCCCCTGCATTCAGATCCGGTCCTCCACTACGACTTGCATCATGGATCAATAAGGGTCTGGACTGGGGATCGTCCGACGCGGTGTTGATGCTGCAAAAGTGTATCAAAAGCATCATCGACAAAGACACCAAACTTACCAACATGATCCAAGTGATGCTTGTCCGCCGAACCCTTCCGTGCCAGCGACGGTCTCTCTGTATGTGGGAGTTTAATCCGGAAGGGCCACGGACCCTGCAGTAGTTCTTTGGCACAACGCACAAAGGGATCTGGAAACTGCTCTTCAAGACTCAAATGTCATGTCCGAATACATGTGAGGACATCAGCCTCGACTGCAACCATCCGGACACCCCGGTAAGCGCTTAATCTCTGAACATAGCTTAGTCTATTAATCTAGGGTGATGTACTGAGAATTCCACCCTTTTAATCAGGGTTGGATAAAGAAAGCGGAGCGAATCAGGTGTTCGACCCCTCTTCCCGAAAACCCAGTTGATCCTCTGTTAATGAAGATGCTGGTCCCGGCGCCGTATCAAGCACTGACGAAGAAGGACAAGAAGAAGAAGAGCAAGAAAGCCGAAGGTGGCCTTCACCTTAAAGGTACATCAGACGCTAAATCCGGGGGGACCGAGTCTCCCTCCTCCGAAGACAAAGATGAAGAGGAGGAAGAAGGTGAGAACCCTCCTCCCAGGGAAGGAAGATGGTGGCTTCCGAAGACCTGGAGGTGGAGGCACCCAAGAGGGGAAAGATAACCCTGTCGGATGGCTTGGATTCGGAAGCCGAAGCCATCCTAGAGCACCGCCCCAGGGTCAAGCCCCTTGCCGAATCGCAAGTAACTAAGGACGCTCTATACACATCCAGTTTCTTTCGAACTTGCGGGAATAATATTAAATTACATGTTGCAGCCCGGCCCGCGATCTCCCTCAAGTATCATCGTCATTGGGGGATCTACAGCCGGAGATGATGGAGAGCGAGACGCCACCACAAGCTTCCCCGCCCCCAAGGGCGGACGACATTGACGTGTCATCCCGGAGGACTTCTCCAGATCGCCCAGAGGTACAAGGGACCCTTAACACGGCACCGGAGGGGAATGCCTTGGTTGTTGAGGGCATAGGAGGTGCAGCCCCCGTGAAGACCAACGATGGGGGCCCTGGATGGTTCGGCCCCTAGCCGAATACCGCTCTAGAGACGGATCCGGAGTCAGGTGAGCGGTCCCCTTCAAGGGAGGGGGAGCGCCTAATACTACGGCGATCTCCATGAACCCGGAGGCGCCGAATACCCTGATGGATGTACTGCAGAGTGCGTCCGCCATGGAGGAGCACCATACCTTGATGGGTACGGTGTTTGAGAAGATTCGGTCCGCAAAAAGTGCGCTGAACGAAGCCTTCATGAGCCTACTAACAGGCTTTGAGGTACGCGATGTAATGTATTTAGCCGCCTTGCATATGAAGAAATACGCCTGTATATAGACAGTAGCCCCTGAGACTTTGGTGGTCCATGAAAAAGGGCGAATAGAGGATCTATAGATATCTGAGGGAAGTAACATGCTTATTTAATTTGGAAAAACAGGCTTCACTATTAGCGGCAACCGCCCAGGCCGCGGAGGTTTCCGAACTAAAGCATAAATTGAAGCTGGCCGATGAGGACATTGTCCTTATTAACAAGCGGCTCGACGAGGCGCAAGGTATTCTTCGAACACTCCTTTTATGCCTATATGAATGTGCGAACACTAGATTGAAATTCAAACGTTGTTATTTGCGTAACTGCGGATGGTGCTGCCAAGGTTGAGACCCTCAGGGGTGAACTTTCCCGGGCCAAAGAACAGGCTAGGCTGAGCAATGCGGCCACTAATAAAGTGGCTACGGAGTTGAAGGCCGAACAAGCCACCCAACGCCAATGCGAGGAGCGGATACCCGTCGTAGAGCAAGAGCTCAAGGACATCGCCCGCAAGTGTGAGTCCCTCGAGAAGGAGAATAAAGCCAAGGCAACCAAACTCGACAAAGCCCTTCAGGAGGCAAAAAACGCACGATCCGAATCGAGAGCGGCTCGCGAGGAGATCCGGTAGGCCGGACAGATAGCAGCTGGTAAGCCCTTTCTTTTACAAACTAAGTTTGGCGATCAGAGATTTGCCTTGCTTAATCGACTGTGGAGTTCTCCAGACGCCTTCGCGGATCTTCCGAAGAGTGCCGCCGATGCTGCACAATTCTTCCAGACTCGGGAGGGATACGCGAGAAGAAGCTATTCTGGGCACAGTTCACGGTGCAGGAGTGCCCGACGCTGCTGAACGACCAAATGGCGCAATGGGCCGGGCTGCATAAGATATCCAGAGCGGCCATGAAGGATGTTATAGTTCGGCTGTGGCCAACCGGACCCCTTCCGGGCAGCTATTTCGGCTTGGTACGGCGACTTGTCGATGCAGTGCCGCGAATTGACGCTGTCAAGCGGTCGATGTGCATAGAAGGTGCGCGGATGGCATTTGCCCACGTCAAGATGTACTAGGCGAAGATGAAGGCCGCCGATGTAGGGATGGCAATGGGTAGGGTATGGGTGGGTACAGCCTCCACTTGCCCAAACCCACACCCATAGAAACTTTCTATACCCACCCATTTCAATACCCATGGGCACAAATTAACACCCATACCCATACCCATCGGGTATCCTATACCCAATGGGTATCCAATGGGTACAACATATAGCATTTAAATTTTAAAGAAGTACATAAATGAGTGTAAAATTCAAGTGATGATGGGCGATCAATCTAGTACCGACGCAACATCCTCTAGTGTGTGGCCAATTCCAGTCGGCAAGGGATTACGATAAGTGGTTGGCGGAAGCCGGCATAGTGGAAGGCGGTGGCGGGAACTGGGGTTTGCTAGTTCGAGAGTTGGAAGAGAGTGTGTTGGTGATGAGTCAAGATTTCCTCATTTCGAGGAGTCACATAGGACATATGAGGAGTGTGAGCTTGTTGTTGCAAGCCTATTAGCTATGGTTGGTTTAGGGAATAAGGAATTAAGAGTTAGGCAATAGGAGTTGAATGTAGACCTCGCATATCATAGGAGTTATTTTCATTTATTAATATTTTCTGGGTATCCATTGGGTTACCCATGGGCGCAATCTCATACCCATGCCCTACCCATATTTTGCGGGTATGGATACCCATTACCCATGGGTACAAAATCTTGACAAGTCTTGCCCATGCACACTATTTTTGGGTAGGGTACCCGCGGATACCCATACCCGTGGGGGAAATTGCCATCCCTACGTCGATGTTGCCGTTAAGGGCCCTCTCGGAGGCAAGGACCACCGTATGCCGGAGCGCTACTTAGACGATGTCCTAGAGGGCACCCGCTTGATAGAGGGGCAGTGCTCAAAGGACATTATGTTCGAATGAATGTACCTGAACCGCCTGGATGTTTTTAGTGTGCATTAAAGCTTTGTGATGTATTTGCATCTTTATCTGAAAGTGTTATCCTCCTGTGTGGTCGTTATTGTATTCCTGAGAATTTTCTAGTCGTCGGCTTCAGCCCCCAAGTAGATACTACGGGGGTGTTCAGAAGAGCACATGTTCACACTTGATCCAATGTCTCGGTCCGTAAAGGAGGTGTCAGTGCGGTGAACGAGGCAATCGGACTATGGGGCTTTATCGCTCTCACTTAGCCATAGGAGTTTGACGATGGGTCTACGAGATAGCCCTGGTATGTACGCGGCTATCCCAATGCGGATGCGCTATGTAAGTGACCGACAAATAGTCCTTCGTGTAATATGGAAAAATTGCTAAAGATTTTAAGCAGTCGCCAAGTGGCTGACCAGCTCTCGCCGCATCATGACAATCAGTTTTCATCTTTCTCTACTGAGGTGCTTAACCGAACAAACCAGAAACACAATCGCAGTAGTTCTCCCTTTATTACCCTAGCCGATCAGACGGAACGTAAGGTAGCAAACACATGAGCCGGGCAACCCAACTATTGACCAAAGACATGATTCGGAGCCGATGCATATAGTGTCGACCTCAGGATGCCGAATTGTGCTATAAAGCTGTTCGGACTTTTGTTTGGCAACACATGTGTTGCCAAATAGAGCCCCTGGCAATTTGTGCCGAGGTTTGCGCGTGAGGCAACTGAAGAGACGGAGTAAAGTCTATAAGTAAAGACGATACCGGATAATGGTTCACTGGAATCTGATTGATACGTCAAAACGTAATCTTATAGAGGGTACCATAATCACCAAGGTCATTTTACATGCCGGGGGTCTAAGGCTAAGGGGAAAATCTCTATACAGGTTCTTGAGTGAAGTTGTGGTCTACAAAATCCTTTGCACCTTCTTGCCGCACGTCTGCGCCACTTTTGCCTGGGTAAGAAAGATTCCTTTGAGAGGAATGGTCTTCGACTATTTGTACGAAGCAGGGCTGAGAGAGAGTCCTTGTGGGTCCATAGGATGAGTATGTTTTGATTCACCTATGGTAAAAGAGAAAAAATAATTAAAGAAAGGGGAAGGCCGTATAGGGTCGAACCGTGCTATAGGCCTGCCCGTATTGTGCCTCCGCTGATGCCCAAGGTATTTTGAGTGCAATTATGCATGTGCAATACGGATTTCGCGGATGTACATGGTGATCGACGGAGGCGAAACTACTAATCCAGCTCAGGAATTGCCGAGCTGTTAGCATGCGGAATTGGCTGGCCTTGTGTAATAGAGCCCGTCGGCTTAATAACCGATAAGGTGTGCGGCTTGAGAGGGCCGCTTTGTACTTTGGTCGCGATGGCCGCAGTATGCTCCTCAGTACGGAGGGAGTGTTCCATGTTTCCGTTGATTGTAATGACGCCACGTGGACCGGGCATCTTGAGCTTTAGGTAAGCGTAGTGCGGGATCGCATTTGAAGCGAGCGAACGCGGTTCGTCCGAGCAGTGCGTGGTAACCACTACGGAAAGGGACGATGTCGAAGATTAAGTCTTCGCTTCGGAAGTTGTACAGCGAACCGAAGACAACCTCCAATGTGATTGAGCCCGTGCAGCGGGCCTCTACACCGGGTATTACTCCTTTGAAGGTAGTTTTAGTGGGCTTGATTCTTGATGGATCAATGCCCATTTTGCAGATAGTGTCTTGGTAAAGTAGGTTGAGACTGCTGCTGCCGTCCATGAGGAGTCACGTGAGGTGGAATCCATCGATGATTGGATCGAGGACCAGAGCTGCTGAACCTCCATGACGGATGCTAGTTGGGTGGTCCTTTCGATCGAAGGTGATCGGGCAAGCCGACCATGGGTTCAATTTTGGGACGACCGGCTCCATGGCATAGACGTCCCGTAATGCGCGCTTGTGCTCCCTCTTAGGGATATGTGTGACATATATCATGTTTACTGTCTTTACCTCGGGGGGAAATTTCTTCAGTCCCCCAGTGCTAGGTTGACGAGGCTCTTCGTCGTCATCCTTGCTGGGCGGCCCTTTCCCCTTGTGTTCGGTGTTAAGTTTGCCGACCTGTTTGAAAACCCAACAGTTTCTGTTGGTGTGATTGGCAGGCTTATCGGGGGTGCCATGAATCTGGCAGGGCCGATCGAGTATTCTGTCCAACTGGATGGACCATCTCTGTCTTCTTTGAACGACTTCTTTCATTATCCGGATTTAGAACTGCTGAATCCGGCGTTGACGCCGTATCTTCGGTACCGTCATTATTGACTCGACGCTTGTGCTTGTTGCGTCGTGGCTTGCCATTGCCGTCCCTGGCTTTGGAGGTGCCAGGGTCACTGGTGCTATTACTTCTTCGGGCTAGCCAGCTGTCTTCTCCCGCGCAAAAGCGGGTCATGAGTGCGGTAAGGGCTGCCATGGACTTCGGCTTTTCTTGGCCGAGGTGTCTGGCGAGCCATCCATCCTGGATGCTGTGTTTAAAGGCCGCGAGGGCTTCGGCGTCTGGACAGTCTACAATTTGATTCTTTTTAATTAAGAACCTGGTCCAGAGTTTCTGGGCTGAATCTCCGGGTTGCTGGACGATGTGACTGAGGTCATCAGCGTCTGGGGGCCGTACATAGGTACCTTGGAAATTGTCCCTAAAGGCATCTTCCAAATCCTCCCAGCTGCCGATGGAGTTTTCTGGCAGGCTGTTTAGCCAGTGCCGTGCCGGTCCCTTAAGCTTTAGGGGGAGATATTTGATGGCGTGTAGATCGTCGCCGCGAACCATGTGGATGTGGAGAAGGAAATCTTCAATCCACACTGCAGGGTCCGTCGTACCATCGTATGGTTCGATGTTCACGGGTTTGAACCCTTCTGGGAACTGGTGCTCCATTACCTCGTCGGTGAATCATAGGGGGTGTGCGGTGCCTCTGTATTGGGCAATGTCTCGATGCAGTTCGGATGAGGTCCATATGCGGTTTTCTGCCCAGGTGGGGTTGTGTTTGTCGCGCCAGGCCTGATGGTCGTCTTCGTGCTGGGGCACGACCTCTTGATCCGTAGATTGATCTAGTCTGACCGGCTCTATTGTCCAGGTCCTGTCATAGGTCGTAGGTGTATTCTTGAGTCGTTGTTTCTCTGCCTCTACGGCGGGGAGGTGCGGGCTGGAGTTTGGCTTGAGTTGCCGCCCTGTCCCGGCCATGTGGAAGTCGGTTTGGTATGTCAACCGCATCACGCGTTGGCGGTATGGGCTCCAGCGCCTCATCGTCGAACTGGGGTAGCAACTGACGCTTGGGTAACTCTTAGTTGGGCATTCAAGGCCATATTCCTTGGCTGCCAGGACATTAGTCCATCTGTCATTGAGCAGATCCTGATCAGCTTGAAGCTGTTGCTGCTTCTTTTTCAGGTTTCTTGCAGTGGCAATTAGCCTGCGCTTGAAGCGCTCTTGGTCGAGGGGTTCCTCCGGCACGATGAAGTCTTGGTCGCTGAGGCTCACGTCCTCTTCGGAGATCGGTAGGTAATTGCTATCCTCCGAACCCCCATTATCGACGGGATCGTCAGGGTCGACTTGCCCCTCCTCCCAATCGTCCTGTTCAGAAGTTGGATCTACAGGGGCTTCGGGGTCTTCGTCATTCTCTGGAGTGTTATCGTCTCCGGTGCCGGTATTGCTGTCTTTGTTGCGGCGCGATTTTGAGCGGCATCGCTGAAGCTTACGCTTTGGAGGGGCTTCGGCAGGCTTGTCCTCATCCGGATCCTTCTTGCCGTCGTCGTCCTCCTTGGGTGTATCCACCATGTATACGTCGTATGTGGAAGTGGCCGTCCATCGTCCGGTAAATGGAGGGTCTTGGCCTTGTTTGTCTCCGGCATCGTCGTCCATACCGTCGATGTCTTCGGAGGCGCAGTCCAGCATGTCAGTTAGGTCTTCGACAGTGGCTACGAAGTGGGTGTTGGGTGGGACGTAAAATTCCCTGCTCTCAGCCTCTAGCCCGGGCTGGGCATAGTTCGGAAGTGATCCTTCTGTAATGGCGAGTGATCGCATCAAGTCCAGAGCCTCGTTCAAAGGCGAGTGTCGGCGTTCTGGGAACGGGGGTCCCCAGACTTGCCTGCCTGCGGCCTGCGGCGTGGCTCAAGGGGGGGGGGACCCATCGCGGCCCATCTTCATCAACACAAGCTCAAGACCCTCGCGAGGGGCCAAGCCTCGTGGGGCGGACGACAGGGAGCTTCCTCAGGCACGGCCTCATCAGGCTGGCTCGCGAGGGGGCGGAGTGATCAAGGCGGGTACCTCACGAGGTGCCCATGACGCAAGCCATGGCGACCAAGGGCGCCAGGCGGGTGCCACCAGCAAAGTGTCCTCCTTTCCTCTTTGGTGCAAAGGGAGCAAGCGCAGTAGAGCATCAAGCAAAGGCATCCATTTCGTGCAACAAGACCAAGACCAGCCCAACGGTAGGAAGGAAGTCATTGTGGAGCCCAATCCGCGTCACCACTGCATCTTTGATGTGCAAGGACCAACTTTAGTCAGGATAAGTGTACCAGATGTTCCCCTTCAAAATGGCCAATTGTTGGCGCCCTTCCCGCTCAATATTTGGGAAGAGGCCCAGGACCCTTGCCTATAAATAGGACTAGCCACACACAGAGCAAGGGGCATCAAAGAGAGAGAGAGAGAGAGAGAGAGAGAGAGAGAGAGAGAGAGAGAAGGAGAGGAGCGACTGAACTCCTCCTAGCAGTTCATCGCCCGGCCAAGAACAGACCCTCGCGAGGCTGTTCTTCCTTGTATTGTTCATCACCATCAGCCCAAAAGGCAATCCACCACACCACAAACTAGAGTAGGATATTACACCACAATGGTGGCCCGAACTAGTATAAACCTTGTGTCTCTTGTATTGTTCCTTTCGTAGTTTAGATCCAAGCGAGGCGGCGGGGTGCAGGTAGGTAGAGGGCGAAATCTCCGCGCGCACCCCAGTGTTCGAACCTCTAGGGTCTGCCGGAACCCGAAATCCGACAGCGAGGTTTGGGCAGAGGAAAGAGAGTCTGCGGGGTTGTCCGGGATTGGAGCCTCGTGGTCGCTGAGGGAGTCCTGGACTAAGGGGTCCTCGGGCGTCCGGCCTATTGGATATGGGCCGGACTAGTGGGCTGTGAAGATACAAGACCGAAGACTCTCTCCCGTGTCCGGATGGGACTCTCCTTGGTGTGGAAGACAAGCTTGGCATCCAAATATGAAGATTCCTTTCTCTGTAACCGACTTTGTACAACCCTAGTCTCCTCCGGTGTCTATATAAACCGGAGGGCTTAGTCCGTAGAGGGCACAATCATAATCATATTCATACAGGCTAGACTTTTAGGGTTTTAGCCATTACGATCTCGTGGTAGATCAACTCTTGTAGTACTCATATTCATCAAGATCAATCAAGCAGGAAGTAGGGTATTACCTCCATAGAGAGGGCCTGAACCTAGGGGAAAATTGTGTCCCCCGTGTCCTGTTACCATCAACCTTAGACGCACAGTTCGGGACCCCCTACCCGAGATCTGCCGGTTTTGACACCGACATTGGTGCTTTCATTGAGAGTTCCACTGTGCCGTCCTCAAAAGGTTTGATGGCCCCTTCAATCATCTACAACAATGCTGTCCAAGGAGAAGTCTTCCTTCCCGGACAGATCTTTGTGTTCGGTCGCTTCGCACTACGGGCCAACTCGCTCGGCCATCTGGAGCAGATCGATAGCTACGCCCCTGGCCATCAGGTAAGATTCAAGAGCTTGAACTACGTCGCGGACATACGCGGAGACTTGATCTTTGAAGGATTTGAGAAAATGGCAGCCGCTCCCCGTTGCCATGATGAACAAGACTTAAATCTGTCATTGGACCATACACAGGAGTGCTACTCCGAAGACATCGACAGTATGGACGACGATGCCGGAGAAGAGGAGGCCACCTCCTCGTATGACGTATACATGGTGGACACACCTGAAGAGAACAAGGGCGACAACAAGAAGGATCCAGTTGAGGACAAACCTCCTGAGATACCACTGAAGCGCCGACGTCAATGGCACCGCTCTAAATCACGCCGCAGCAAAGATAGTAACAGTGGCACAGGAGAAGATAACACTCTGGACGGTGCCGAAGATAATAAAGACCATGTTGAGGCAACTTCTGAACAAGAAGAATGGGAAGACGGGCAAGTTAGCCCTGGTGAACAGGTCACACACGAAGACTCGGAGGACAGTAATTATCTTCTGCTCTCCGAGGATGAGGTGAGCCTCGGCACCGAAGATTTTATCATGCCTGAGGAACCTCTCGAGCAGGAGCGCTTTAAGCGCCGGCTAATAGCCACTGCAAGGAGCCTAAAAAAGAAGCAGCAGTAACTTCAAGCTGACCAAGATCTGCTCAACGATAGATGGACTGATCTCCTAGCAGCCAAAGAATACGGCCTCAAGCGCCAAGCCAAAAGTTACCCGAAGCGCAAACTACTACCTCAGTTCGATGATGAGGCGCCGGAGCCCATTCCATCATTGCGCAATGCGGCTGACCGACCACCACGCAGTCGGGATAAAGCGGCAACTCAAGCCGAACACCAGCCCGCCCCGACTCATCGTAAAGGCAGAGATAAAACAGCCCGTGGTCATACATACGACCTTCGGCAGGAACTGGACAATCGAGCAGGACATACCAGATCGATCTATGGATCGCGACGACGTGCCCCGATACGTGACGACGGCTACCTATTCGGACGTGACAAGCCTAGTCATGCCCGGGCCGAAAACCGCAGACGGACTCCGTCGGAGCTACGTCGCGATGTGGCCCGATATAGAGGCGCCAAGACACCCTCTCGCTTCATCGACGAAGTAATGGAGCATGAAGTCCCAGAAGGGTTTAAACCCGTGAATATTGAATCATACGAACAACTGATCCCGCGGTGTGGATCGAGGATTTCCTCCTCCATATCCATATGGCCTGCAGAGATGACCTCCACACCATCAAATACCTCCCGTTAAAAATTAAAGGGCCAGCTCGACACTGGTTAAACAGTCTGTCTGAAAACTCTATTGGCAGCTGGGAGGATTTGGAAAACGCTTTCCTCAACAATTTCCAAGGTACATATGTCCGGCCACCAGATGCCGATGACTTAAGCCACATAGTTCAACAGCCCGGAGAGTCAGCCAGGAAATTCTGGGCTAGGTTCCTAACTAAAAAGAACTAGATCGTCGACTGTCCAGATGTCGAAGCCCTAGCGGCCTTTAAACACAGCATCCGTGAAGAATGGCTCGCCCGCCACCTCGGCCAAGAAAAGCCGAAGTCCATGGCATCCCTCACGACACTCATGACCCGCTTTTGTGCGGGTGAGGACAGTTGGCTGGCCCGTAGCAAAAACAGGGCAAGCGAAGCGGGCACCTCCAAGGTCAAAAACAGCAACAACAAGCTCCGATGCAACAGGCACAAACGTCGAAGCAATGGTGATAACACCAATGACACTACAGTTAACGCCGGATTCAGTGGCTCCAAGTCTAGTCAGTGGAAAAAGCCATATAAAAGAAACAACTCGGGACAATCCAGCTTGGACCGCATACTCGACCGTCCGTGCCAGATTCACGGCACCCCAAACAGACCAGCCAACCATACCAATAGGGATTGTTGGGTTTTCAAACAGGCTGGCAAGTTAAATGCTGAAAACAAGGAGAAGGGATCGCAAAGCGAGGACGATGACGAGGAGCCCCGGCCACTGAACACAGGGGGACAGAAGAAGTTTCCCCCTCAGGTCAAAACGGTGAACATGATATACGCTACCCACATTCCCAAGAGGGAGCGCAAGCGCGTGCTCAGGGACGTCTATGCGATAGAGCCAGTCGCCTCAAAATTTAATCCATGGTCGTCATGCCCGATGACCTTCGATCGTCGGGATCATCCGACCAGTATCTGTCATGGCAGTTCAGCCTCACTGGTCCTTGACCCAATAATTGATGGGTTCCACCTGACGCGAGTCCTCATGGATGGTGGCAGGAGGCTCAACCTGCTCTATCAGGATACAGTTTGCAAAATGGGCATTAATCCATCACGGATCAAGCCCACAAAAACTACCTTTAAAGGAGTCATACCAAGTGTAGAGGCCCGCTGTACGGGCTCAATCACACTAGAGGTTGTCTTCGAATCTCCGGACAACTTCCGAAGCGAAGAGTTAATCTTCGATATCGTCCCCTTTCGCAGTGGCTATCACGCACTGCTTGGACGAACGGCATTTGCTTGATTCAACGCGATGCCACACTATGCTTATCTCAAGCTCAAGATGCCCGGAGCACGCGGCGTCATAACAGTTAATGGAAACACGGAACGCTCCCTCCGTACCGAGGAGCACACCGCTGCCTTAGTAGCAGAAGTACAGAGCGGCCTTTACAAGCAGAACCTTAATTCGGCGGCCGAGCTCCCAGACACTGTCAAGAGAGTCCGGACTATTCTGCATAAGGACAGTTCGGCTCGTCAAGAGCTCGATTAGCAATTCGGCCTCCGTCCCAGTCCCGACCGAGTGGCGGCATTCGTACCGCGCATACATAACTACGCACTCAAAATACCATGGGCATAGACGGAGGCATAACTAGCTTGTGATCCACAATACGGCTCAACCGCCCCCGGACACACATACTGTCACTGATTTCTCTTTTTCAGGTTTCTTTTCCACAGGTCTTCCTTGATGGCCTGATCCCAGGTCCTTTCGAAGGATAAATACACCAAGATGGCAGTAAGCATGGCCGTATAGGGGAATTTCTAGGTGGTCTCTTTAACTTCACTCTACCTGTTTTCAGGACCCACACACAGCTCTCCCTTGGTTGTGGCATGTTAAATAGCCTGTTGCTTATTGCACTATTTGTATGAAAGCGCTTTGACATATTAATCAAATTATTATGGAAACAATTTGTGGCCAAAATTCTACGGCTCTAGCTTACCGCCCTTTCTCCTTTTCTTCTTTTGATAACTTTATCAAATAGCACCCATACACTTTGGTATGTTTCAATTTTCCAGGGGCTTCATAGAACCCCGCAATACGGCAACAAAAGTCCGAATACTTTTTACAGTATAGTTCGGCACCCCGAATTTAGCACTATATGCATTGGCTCCGAATCATGTCTTTGGTCAATAGTTGGGTTGCTGGCCCCCTGCTTGCTACCTTACGTTCCGTTATATCGTCTAGGGTAGTAAAGGGAGAACTACTGCGACTGTGCACTGGTTTACCCGGATGAGCACCTCAGCAGAGAAAGCCGAAAACTGACTGTCATGATGCGGCGAGAGCCGGTCAGCTCTTCGAAGGTCTCAAATCCTTAGAGATTTTCTCCGCGTTACGCGAGGGATCGGAACTTACCCGGTCAGGTGTTTACAGCATCCTAGTTCAGATACTAGGGGCTGCGTCTATACTTTTGTTGTCAAACTCCCATGGCTAAGTGAGGGTGCTAAAGCCGCATAGTCCGATTGCCTGGTTCATTGCGCTAAACACCTCCTTCAAGGACCAAACAATTGGGTCAAGAGTGTTTAGATTACATCCCGAATACCCTCATACTACCTACGTGGGGGTAGAAGCCGACGACTGGCCAACTCTCAGATTTCACACAACACGGCCGTACAGGAGGTGAAATTTTTAACAAACATTATATTACATAACGACTTTGTTTCATCCTACAAGGCAGAGACAACATGAATGTTTTCATTCAAAAATAATGTCTTGCGCACATTGCGTCGCCACAATATGAGACCCCTCCAAGACGTCTTCAAAATACTGCTCGGGCGTGCGATGCTCCTTGACCTCAGGTGGCCCCTCGGTCACAAGCTTGACGGCGTCCATCTTCGCCCACCACACCTTAACGCGGGCGAAGGCCATGTGTGCGCCCTCGATGTAGACCGACCGCTTGACGGCGTCCAGCGGAGGGCAGGCATTCACCAGCCGCTTCACGAGCCCGAAGTAGCTGCTGGGGATAGCTTCGGCAGGCCACAACCGGATTATTAAATCCTTCATGGCTAGTTAGGCCACCCTATGCAGCTCGACCAGCTGTTTTAGCTGATCACTAAAGGGCACCGGATGTTCTGGCACAAGGTATTGCGACCAGAACAACTTCTCCGTTGAGTTCCCTTCTTCGGCTCGGAAGAATTCCGCAGCATAAGAAACACTGCCCGGCAGATCCGCAAACGCCCCCGGGGAACTCCAAATCCGGGTTAGTAAGAAATACTTCTTCACATACTTGCTTTGCATACTAAACGCCTTACCCGCCGCGATTTTCTTGGCCTCCTGGATCTCCTGAAGGGCGCCCTGGGCTTCAACATGGGCCTCTTCCGCGCTTTGGCGAGCCTTGGCGAGTTCGGTCTTTTGAGCCGAAACATCATGCTCCAAGGCATCACATTTTTTCACGGCATCCTGGAGCTCCTGCTGGACCTCATTAAGCCTGGCCTCGTTCTTCTTACGAGCAACTTATTCCTTGGCAGCATTCTCCTCGGCTTCGGCCAGGGCCTTTTTAAGGACCTCGACCTCAGTCGCTGCTCCTACAAACATTATGGCACTACGGTCAATACACATCATTCATTCTTTCCGAATATACAACAAGTCGTAACATACCTTGCTTGTCCTCCAGCTGCCTTTTTACAAGGCCGAGCTCCTTTTCGGCCCGCTCCAGACTCTGCTTTAGTCCGGAGACCTCCGTAGCATGAGAGGTTGCGGCTAGCAACGATGCATGCTTATGCATATAAGACATCTTTAGTTAGTTCCCTACGAAAATAAATTGATCCTCTGTCCGGCTTTTCTTTCCGGACACCGGACAATGTCTCAGGGGCTACTATCTATACTAGGACTTTTTCTTTTGCGTCGCTTACCTCAAAGCCTGTTAGCAGGCTGTCAGCAGTTTCCTTGGCCATCCGCTCTTGACGACTGAACCCTCTCAATCACCATACCCATAAGGATACGGTGTTCCTCCACAATGGAAGCGCCTCGTAGCGCTTCCAGCAGATTATCCGGTGCCTCTGGTTGGACAGAGGTCACCGGCAGGATAGGCACACCTCCTTCTCTTGAAGGAGGCTGCACGCCGGATTCCGGAGCCATATAGGTCTCCGGAACCGTATCCGGTTGGGGCCCGAACTAAACACGGCGCCCATCGCCAGTCTCCATGGGGATATGCCCCCCCATGTGTCCGGCGGCCGAGGTTTCGCCCTCTGGCGCCACCCTGACGGCCTCCTGAGACTCTCCCTGGCCTGGGAAGGTCCTTCGAGACAGCACCTCAGCGTCGCCCTTGGCCGTGGGAGAGTAAGCGGCCGGCGGTGACTCGCTGGCCATCACCTTTGAATCCAATGAACCTCTTGATGAGGATCGCTGGGAGCTGTTTTGGGCCGGACTGCAATAGCATGATTAACCATATTAATACCATGAAGAGGTGAGGCCGGATACATGAACGCATATGGGTTTTTAGTACTTACGATGCGGCCAGGGGCTTGCTTCAGGGGCATCGCTCTGGGCTGCTGTCGACGTCCCACGTGGAGTTATCCACGAGGGGGACCTTCCCCCTCTTCGGCGCCTCCGCCTCCAGATTTGTGGAGGACGCCCTCTTCTTCCTTCCCCCAGCAGGGGGAGAGCTGCTTTCTTCCTCCCCCTCCTCGTCGTCCTCGGCGGCAGAGTAGTGATTCTTGTCTTCGGACGACGCATCCGGAACTCCTTTGCGGTGAGGGCCACTTTTGGCCCCCTTGGCCTTCTTGTCCGGCGCCTTGTAAGGCACCGGAACCAGCATCTTTGCCAAGAGCGGGATGACAGGTTCCTCGGGCAGCGGAGCCGGACACCGAATCCGCTCCGCTTTCTCTATCCATACCTGAAAAAATAAATAGTGAAGTTTTATATATCTTCCTGGAATAAGCAAGTAGAGGATGCACCTTGATGTGAAGGACTTACCGCACTGGCAGGATGAGCAAGATCATGCCCGCGGTCCGAGTCTATGGCCGGCGGTGTCTCATTGCCCTTGAAGCAACTTCCAGACATCTTCGTGTGTGGTTCCGAAGAGCCTCTCCAAGGTCTGGTGCTTCTCTAGATCAAATTCCCATAAAGGGCATGTTCGGCTCTGGCATGGAAGGATCTGGCGAACTAGCATCACCTGGACCACGTTGACGGGCTTGATGTTTTTATCCACCATGCTTTGGATGCGCATTTCCAGCGCTATCAGTTCGTCCGATAAAGACCAATTTGGGCCCTTCTCTATCCAGGAGGTGAGCCGCATTGGAGCTCCGGACTTGAATTCAGGAGCCGCGGCCCAAGTAGCATCGGGAGGCGCTGTGATATAGAACCACAGTTTCTACCACTCCTTGACGGTCTCAACAAACGTGCCTTTGGGCCATGTGACATTGGGCATCTTGCTCACCATGGCACCTCCGCACTCCGCGTGTTTTCCCTCCACCACCTTCGGCTTCACGTTGAAGATCTTGAGCCATAGTCCGAAGTGGGGAGGAATGCGGAGGAAGGCCTCACACACGACAATGAATGCCGAGATGTTGAGGAAGGAGTTTGGGGGTAGATCATGGAAATCTAGCCCGTAATAGAACATAAGTCCGCGGACAAAAGGGTGGAGAGGAAACCCTAACCCACGGACGAAATGGGGGATGAACACGACCCTATCATTGGGCTTCGGGGTGGGGACAACTTGCCCCTTGGCCGGAAGCCGGTGGGCGATCTCTTTCGCCAGATACCCAGCCTCCCGAAGCTCGGTGATGTCCTTCTCCTTGACGGAGGAGGCCATCCACTTGCCTTGCCCTCCAGATCCGGACATGGTTGAGTGCTTGCTTTAGGCGGAAAATATTAGAACTTGGGCGCTGGAGCTCAAGAATGGAAGGGAAGAGGAAGAGAGAAGGTGTGGGTGAAAGAAGGGAATCCTTATCCCCTTATAAAGGCAGTGAATATCAAGCGCCTACCCACTCGCCTTAAAACTCGCCTGTTCCCAAGGGCTATGTAAATAGCACAGTTGGTTTACCCACGCCCGTATTGATGAGAATCCCGCAATAAGGGGACACGATCTCTGCTTTGACAAGACGTGCCAATGAAAACTGCATCTCGAAACATGGAACGGCAGATGAAAACGGTTTGAAATAATGACCGGGCAGACGTGATGTCACCTTACAAAAAGTTGTCAGCGGATTGCACTCGTGAAATATTATACTCTCTGTGGTTGTGTGTGTGGTACTTGTGTTGCAGATCCGGACATCGCTCACAAGGTCCAAGACTATCTTGGAGTATTCAGGAAGGGAACCCGCCTTCCAATGCCGAAGACAATCTGCGCACCGGACACCTCGTCATTGAAGCCTAGTTCAGTGGCTACTGAGGGAGTCCTGGACTAAGGGGTCCTCAGGCGTCCGGCCTGTTGGACATGGGCCGGACTAGTGGGCTGTGAAGATACAAGACCGAAGACTCTCTCCCGTGTCCGGATGGGACTCTCCTTGGCGTGGAAGGCAAGCTTGGCGTCCAAATATGAAGATTCCTTTCTCTGTAACCGACTTTGTACAACCTTAGTCTCCTCTGGTGTCTATATAAACCGGAGGGCTTAGTCTGTAGAGGGCACAATCATAATCATAGTCATACATGCTAGACTTCTAGGGTTTTAGCCATTACGATCTTGTGGTAGATCAACGTTAGATGCACAGTTCGGGACCCCCTACCCGATATCCGTCGGTTTTGACACCGACAGTCGCGCCTACTTAAAACGGACCCTGAGAGTTCGGACTTAGAGTCCGACGGAGTGTCCGGCGCTTGAGCGTCAAGGGGAGTTCGGTTCGTCTTTAGGTTTGCCACTGACGCCGTCCCCTCTGGATCTCTGGTAGCAAATTCAATAATTTAGAGATTCCTGCGGGCTCTAAACTCCCGTCCTCGGACCTGACAACCCGCTCTGGATCTAAGGCCGGAGCGGCAACTGGGGCCACGAACCCCTCGAAGATCAAGTCTCCTCGGATGTCAGCGACATAGTTTAGGTTCCCAAAACTGATCTGATGACCAGGGGCATAGCTATCGATCTGCTCGAGGTGGCCAATCGAGTTGGCACGCAGTGCAAAGCCACTGAATACAAAAATCTGGCCGGGGAAAAAAAGTCTCCTTCACTGCGGCATTGTTGTAGATGATTGACGGAGCCATCGAACCTTTTGCTGACAGCACAGAGGAACTCTCAATGAAAGCACCAATACGGATCTCGGGTAGGGGGTCCCGAACTGTGCGTCTAAGGATCAAAGGTAACAGGAGGCAGGGGACACGATGTTTACCCAGGTTCGGGCCCTCTTAATGGAGGTAATACCCTACTTCCTGCTTGATTGACTTTGATGAGTATAGGCGTTACAAGAGTTGATCTACCTCGATTGTAATGGCTAAACCCTAGATGTCTAGCCTGTATGATTATGATTGCCTCTACGGACTAAACCCTCTGGTTTATATAGACACCGGAGGGGGCTAGGGTTGTACAGAGTCGGTTTACAGAGAGAGAGGAATCTTCATACCCGAACGCCAAGCTTGCCTTCCACGCAAAGGAGAGTCCTATCCGGACACGGGGAAAGCCTTCCGTCTTGTATCTTCATGTCCCATCAGTCCGGCCCACGTTACATAGCCCGAACGCCCGGGGACCCCCTAATCTAGGACTCCCTCAGTCACCGCGGGAATCCGCGAGTTGAATGCCAAAACACATATCAAGTGAATCAATCTGATACCCCATTGTCACCACGAGTATTCATATGTAAGACATATTTCAAGTGCTCTCAAATCCATAAAAGTACTCAATCAGATAACAACGAAATCTCAAAGGGAAACACTCAATTTGTCACAACAAGATAGAGAGGGAAATCACCATATGATCCGACTATATTAACAAAGCCCACGATACATCAAGACCGTGACATCTCAAGAACACGAGAGAGAGAGAGAGAGAGAGAGAGAGAGAGAGAGAGAGAGAGAGATTAAACACATAGCTACTAGTATAAACCCTCAGCCCCGAGGGTGGACTACTCCCTCCTCATCGTGGTGGCCGCCGGGATGATGAAGATGGCCACCGGTGATGATTCCCCCCTCTGGCAGAATGCCAGAACGGGATCTAGATTGGTTTTCGATGGGTACAGAGGCATGCCGCGGCGGAACTTCTGATCTAGGTTTACCCCGAGGGTTTTCAGAATATTTGTGAATTTATAGGGTAAAGAGGGGGTGCGGGAGGCCACCGAGGTGGGCACAACCCAACTGGGCGCGCTCGCCTCCTGTGCGTGGCTCGGTGGGTTGTGCCCTCGGGCACCCCCAGGTGCTGCTCTGGCCCATTGGTGGTCTTCTGGTCCATAAAGAATCCACAAAAGTTTCGCGGTGTTTGGACTCCGTTTGATATTGATTTCCTGCGATGTAAAAAATAAACAAAAAACCGCAATTGGCACTAGGCACTGGGTCAATAGGTTAGTCCCAAAAAATGATATAAAGTTGCTATAAAATGATTGTAAAACATCCAAGAATGATAAAATAACAGCATGAATACTTCATAAATTATAGATACATTGGAGACGTATCAACATCCCCTGCTTAATTCCTACTGCCCCTCGAGTAGGTAAATGATAAAACAAATAATTTATGAAGTGTGAATGCTAGCAAAGTGCATAAGTTTGATCAATGATAATTTCAATCACTTTTCCTAGCATCATAACAACAATTCTTTCTTATAAAACTTCTCATGTTAAAGTAGCAACCAATTCACATGTTAAGGTTCAAACAATGAATTCTCTTGAAACTCAACAACCTATATTCTCAGTCACCAAGCAATTGTAATTCAAATTATTCAACAGAGTTTAAGTAAGAGCTCCACATACTCAACCATCATATAGTCTTCTAGGATTGCTAACACTCACCGCATACACATGAGTAAAACGTTTCAACCGGACACACAGAAAGATAGGGGCTTATGGTTTCGCCTCCCAACGTATTCACCTCAAGGGTGATGTCAACAATAATAACTCATGCTACCCATATCCAACTTGATATATGTGCCTAGATCTTTCCTCACCACATGATGCTTGCCAAAAGAGAAAAATAAAAAAGGAATAGAGGGAAAAACTTTGACTCTTTTCATAAAAATAAAAGATAGGCCCTTCGTAGAGGGAAGCATAGGTTGCCATGCGCTTATTTGTTTGTCTGCTCAACCCCTTAGTGCAAAATAACGTCACGTTGTATTGCCCCTTGTGAAGGCAACCTTTATTATGCAGTCAGTCGCTTTTATTCTTCGCCATCACAAGTTCGTACAACGCTCAATTTTCTCTTACACTAAATTATCTCACACTTCTAGAAGCAATTTTTATTGCCTTATTGCACCGATGGCAACTTACTTAAAGGATCTTGCTCAATCCTTAGGTAGGTATGGTGGACTCTTGAAGATAAGATTTGGGTTTAAGGGTTTTTGGATGCACAAGTAGTATCTCTACTTGGTGCGGAATTTTGGCTAGCAAAGATGGGGGGCAAGCACCACATGTTGAAGGATCTATGACAATATAACTTCTATGTGAATACGAACAAATATAAACCATTACGTTGTCTTCCTTGTCCAACGTCAAAAATTTTGGAAAATATTTTGATGGGGGCTCACAATCACAAAAGATTTCCAATATAGTGTTTTTGCATGTGAAAGTTCTCTTCCTTATAGTAATTATTCAGGAATTGCTTGTATGACCAATATTGTGATTGTCAAGCTTCAAAATATTCCACTTTCTAAACCCAATGTGAAGCTACCACTAGGCATGATATAATTTCAACTTCATGATATTCAATTCATTCAACAATTTACTCATAGGATATAGGTGAAGCACAAGAGTAAATGACAAGCTACTCCAAAAAGATATAAGTGAAGATCAAATGAGTAGTTAAGTAAATGGGTAGATATTTGAGGACTCACTCTTATTTAAAACTTTCAGATCTAAGTATTTTATTAAAACAACAAGCAAAAAAAACAAAATGACATTCCAACAATAGAACACATCATGTGAAGAAGCAAAAACTTAGGATCAACCGATATTAACTGATAATTGTTGAAGAAGAAAGGTGGGATGCCTACTGGGGCATCCCCAAGCTTAGGTGCTTGAGACTTCTTGAAATATTATCTTGGGGTGCCTTGGGCATCCCCAAGCTTGAGCTTTTGTTTCTCCTTAATTCCTTTTATATCACGGTTTCCCTAAATTTTAAAAGCTTCATCCACACAAATTTCAACAAGAACCCGTGAGATAAGTTAGTATAAACCAATGCAAAAACCTTATCATTCTCTACTATAGAAAATCACTAAAATTATTATTCAACATTATATACTAATTGCCTCTGCATATTTAATACTCCTATCCTCAAATAGAATCATTAAACAAGCAAACATATGCAAACATAACAGCAATCTGCCAAAACAAGACAAATCAGAAGAATGCAAGAGTATCAATACTTCTTAAACTCCAAAGATTATGAAAATCTAGCACACAAATTTATCAGAGCTTATTTTGCAAAAAGTTTCAACATTTTATCACATTCTGACTTTTCTAGGGAATTTTTGCAACAACGTAAACTTTCTGTTTTCAAACAGCAACATGTAGACTTGTAAAATAAGCATAGTAAAGGCTATCAATGCCACTTTTATTGAAATAAAAGATGCAAAACATTATTCTAAATAACAGCAAGCAAATCCTAACAAAATAAACTGACGCTCCAAGCAAAACACATATCATGTGACAAATGAAAACATAGCTCCAAGTGAGGTTACCGATAATGTTGGAGACGAAAGAGGGGATGCCTTCCGGGGCATCCCCAAGCTTAGTTTCTTGGATCATCCTTTAATATAACCTTGGGGTGCCTTGGGCATCCCCAAGCTTATGGTCTTTTCACTCCTTATTCTCCTCATATCGACATCTCACCCAAAACTTGAAAACTTCAATCACACAAAACTTAACGGAGCTTCGTGAGATAGGTTAGTATGATAAAGAGCAAACCAATTCACTTTGGTACTATCAAAGATAAGATTCATAATTGTTTCCACACAATGACTACTTTAGCATACCATTTCCACAATTTATATTGAGCAATATAAGCCATAGAAACTAGAAAACAAGCAAACTATGCATTGAAAACAGAATCTGTCAAAAAACAGAACATTCTGTAATGATCTGAATAACTACCATACTTCTGCTACTCCAAACATTCTGAAAAAATAGTAAAACCTGGGTAATTTGTATATCGATCACCTGTAAAAAATTAAGAATTTTATCACACTCCAGTGAATTTTAAAAATTCCTGGACTGAGCGCAAAAGTTTCTGTTTTTGGACATAATCAAGTCAACTATCAGCCACACTATCCCAAAGACTTTACTTGGTACCTTATTGAAAGAAAAGCTATAAAACATGATTAATACAGTAGCTTAATCATGTGAACACAAAAAAACAATAGGTAAAAGTGTTGGGTTGTCTCCCAACAAGCGCTTTTCTTTAATGCCTTTTAGCTAGGCATGATGAGTTCAATGATGCTCGCATCAAAGATAAGGATTGAAACATGACAAGAGCATCATGAATCATAAGTTCATCTCTCATAATAACTTTCAGTAGCATCATAAATAGATTCATCAATATAACCATCACATAAAGCATTCTTTTCATGATCCACAAGTGTAGAAATTTTATTACTCTCCACATAAGAAAATTTCTTTTCATTCACAATGGTTGGAGTATCGTATGAAACTCGAATACTATAAATTGTTTCCACATAAAAAGAGTAAAGTTCAGTAAAAGGATATTCAAAATTATGACAATAATTATCACTACTTTTTATAATATAAATATCATCACAATAATCAACATAAGTAGGAGGCATGCAATCATCATAGCAAATTTCATCATTCAAAATAAGGGGACTAAAAAGATCATCTCCATTAAGCATAGCCTCCCCAAGCTTGGGACAAACATAAATTGCAGCAAATAAATTCTCAAACATGTCATTCTCATCAAACATAGCATCCCCAAGCTTGTGGCTTGGCATATCATAAGCATAATCACTCTCATCATTAATAGTATGAATAGCACCAACAGTATGACAATTGCTATCATCATAATTTCCCAAGTTGGTGCCAAAAGATTTCCAAGATTATAAGAAGTATCAATATCTTCTCAACCATAATCATCACAACAAGCAATGGGCATAACAAAATCATCATCAATAGTGCTCTCGGACATTTTGACATAAGACATAAAAGCAATATCATTATCAAGTGCATCATCCTCCACAATTATTTTTGATTCATTTTCATGAGGCACAACAATAATAGGAGCAACACTATTTGGGAGAGATACCTTTTTACCTCTTTTCTTTCTTATTTTCTTCTTCTTCACCACATCATGTGTGGGTTTAATTAATTTCTTTGAGCTTCTTATTGAAGAGATTGATTGGATAGGAAGCTCCTCCTCGTTACCTGATTCATCATAATAAACATCAGGAGGGTACTGGGAAATATTTTCCCTTTCATTAGTACTCTCTTCATATTCTATTTGTTTTCTTGTCTTTAGATAGTTGGCAATATAGGTATTCTCAATGAAATTTACCGCACAAAACATATAAATTTCCTCTAGATCAAAATCAAGAAATCTCTCGAGATTAAATTTTGGAATACCCTCAGTTATACGTTTCATTTCTTCATACCCCAAAATAAGACTAAGCTCTTTATGATGCTCAAGGTGAATCAAGTTATCACAATTTTTGGACACGATTTGATCATGAAACAATTTGCATTGGAGATTTAAATGACCACGTTCATTGCAAAGTTCACAAGGATGGCAAAAAAAATTAAATCTTTTAGCACAATCATCTAGCCTCTCTTGCAAAATTTTCTTTCCTAAATATTTATGCTTCATACAAAATCTATCTTCCCTTTTTTGGTGTGCATTTGCACTCCCAATTCATTCCGCAGAAATTGAGATGCTTATGAGAAACATCTTTGTCATGACTTGTGCAACCACCATTAGCATTTTGGATATTCAAAGAATTCATACTAACAACATTGCAATCATGCTCATCATTCAAATATTTTGTGCCAAACATTTTATTGACTTCTTCTTCTAACAATTGAGCACAATTTTCTGATCCATCATTTTCAAGAAAGATATTATAAAGATGATCAATAATATGATGCAAACTCATTTCCATTTTTATGTAGACTAGTGATAAAACAAGAAACTAACAAATTCGATTGCAAGATCTAAAGATATACCTTCAAGCACTCATCTCCCCGGCAACGGCGCCAGAAAAGAGCTTGATGTCTACTACGCTACTTTATTCTTGTAGACTCGTGTTGGGCCTCCAAGCGCAGAGTTTTGTAGGACAGTAGCACTTTTCCCTCAAGTGGATGACCTAAGGTTTATCAATCGTGGGAGGCGTAGGATGAAGATGGTCTCTATCAAACAACCCTGCAACCAAATAATAAAAAGTCTCTTGTGTCCCCAACACACCAAATACAATGGTAATTTGTATAGGTTCACTAGTTCGGCGAAGAGATGATGATACAAGTGTAATATGGATGGTAGAAATATATATATTTATAATCTGAATAAATAAAAACAACAAGGTAGCAAATAGTAAACGGGCACAAAAACGGTATTGCAATGCTTGAAAATGAGGCCTAGGGTCCGTACTTTCACTAGTGCAATCTCTCAACAATGCTAATATAATTGGATCATATAACCGTCCCTCAACGTGCAACGAAGAATCACTCCAAAGTTCCTATCTAGCGGGGAATATATGAAGAAAACGTTTGTAGGGTACGAAACCACCTCGAATCTATTCTTTCCGATCGATCTATCCAAGAGTTCGTACTAAAATAACGTGAAATAATTTAAGATTCATAATACTCAATCCAACACAAAGAACCTCAAAGAGTGCCCCAAGATTTCTACCGGAGAAACAAAAGACGAGAACGTGCATCAACCCCTATGCATAGATTACCCCAATGTCACAGCGGGAATTGGCGAGTTGAATGACAAAACACATATCAAGTGAATCAATATGATACCGCATTGTCACCACGAGTATTCATATGCAAGACATATATCAAGTGCTCTCAAATCCATAAAAGTATTCAATCAGATAACAATGAAATCTCAAAGGGAAACACTCAATTTGTCACAACAAGATAGAGAGGGAAAACACCATATGATCCGACTATATTAACAAAGCCCACGATACAGCAAGATCGTGACATCTCAAGAACACGAGAGAGAGAGAGAGATTAAACACATAGCTACTGGTACAAACCCTCAGCCCCGAGGGTGGACTACTCCCTCCTCATCGTGGTGGCCACCGGGATGATGAATACGGCCACCGGTGATGATTCCCCCCTCCAGCGGAATGTCAGAACGGGGTCTAGATTGGTTTTCGGTGGCTACAGAGGCCTGCGGCGGTGGTACTTCTGATCTAGGTTTACCCAAAGGGTTTTCAGAATATTTGTGAATTTATAGGGTAAAGAGGGGGTGCGGAGGCCACCGAGGTGGGCACAACCCACTGGCGCGCCTGCCCCTGTGAGCGGCTCGGTGGGTTGTGCCTCTGGCACCCCTGTGTGCTGCTCGCCCATTGGTGGTCTTCTCGTCCATCAAAATCCACAAACAGTTTCATGTGTTTGGACTCTATTTGATATTGATTTCTGCGATGTAAAAAACAAGCAAAACAAAGAATCGACACTAGGCACTGGGTCAATAGGTTAGTCCCAAAAAATGATATAAAGTTGCAATAAAATGATTGTAAAACATCCAAGAATGATAAAATAACATCATGAATACTTCATAAATTATAGATATGTTGGAGACGTATTAGGGCAGAGCCTGCAGTAGAAGTAATCGACAAAGAAGGGGAATTTATCTCGGGCAGCCTTGGCGCAGGAAGCTGGGATTATGCGGGTAGCGGGATTGTGACACCCCCGATTCAATCGTACACTAATCATACACGCAAACGTGTACGATCAAGATCAGGGACTCACGGGAAGATATCACAACACAACTCTAAAAATAAAATAAGTCATACAAGCATCATAATACAAGCCAGGGGCCTCGATGGCTCGAATACAAGTGATCGATCATAGACGAGTCAGCGGAAGCAACAATATCTGAGTACATACATAATTTAACAAGTTGCCATAACATGGCTGGCACAAAACTGGGGTACATATCGAAAGAGGCATAGGCCTCCTGCTTGGGATCCTACTAAACTACTCCTGGTCGTTGGCGGCGGCCTGCACGTAGTAGTAGGCACCCTCGGTGTAGTAGGGGTCAACGTCGACGGTGACGTCTGGCTCCTGGGCTCCAGCATCTGTTTGCAACAACCGAGAGGAAAGGAAAGGGGGAAAATAGGGAGAAAAGCAACCGTGAGTACTCATTCAAAGTACTCGCAAGCAAGGATCTACACTACATATGCATGGGTATCTGTGTAAAGGGGCAATAACGGTGGACCGAATCGCGTAATGCCGTAATAAGAGGGAATAGCTAGTCCCGGTCAAGACTACGCTTCTGGCAGCCTCCATCTTGCAGCATGTTGAAGAGAGTATATGGTAAGTTCACCAAGTAGCATCGCATAGCATAATCCTACCCGACGATCCTCTCCTCATCGCCCTGTGTGAGAGCGATCATCAGGTTATATCTGGCACTTGGAAGGGTGTGTTTTATTAAGTATCCGGTTCTAGTTGTCATAAGGTCAAGGTACAACTCTGGGTCGCCTGTTACCATGGACACGACTATTCAATAGATCAACTTCCCTGCAGGGGTGCACCACATTACCCGACATGCTCGATCCCCTTTGGCCGGACACACTTTTCTGGGTCATGCCCGGCCTCGGAAGATCAACACGTCGTAGCTCTACCTAGGCACAACAGAGAGGTCAGCACGCCGGTCTAACTCCTATGGCGCAGGGGTCTGGGCCCATCGCCCATTGCACACCTCAGACGCTATGCGAGGCGGCCGGAAGCAGACCTAGCCTCCCTAATACAAGAGCAAGTGTTCCAGTCCAATCCGGCGCGTGCCGCTCAGTCACTGACGTCACGAAGGCTTCAGATGATACCACGATGCCGGTTGCCCATATCTTGTCCCACGTGGCGGTTAGTGCGTATAAGGTCAACGACCCAACTCAGATCAAATACCAAGATCTCGTTAAGCGTGTTATTATGATGTAACCGCGAACGCCGACCAGGGCCAGGCCCACCTCTCACCTAGGTGGTCTCAACCTGCCCTGTCGCTCCGCCACAAAGTAGCAGTCGGGGGCCGTCGGGAAATCAGGCCCACCACTACGTGGATGGAGCCACCTGACCTTTCAGCCCCCACATCGAAATCACATGCGGGTACTCAACGAGCCGACCCGACTTTAGTCACCACCTGTATAGTATGTATGTATATATATATGTATATACCCATGATCACCTCCCGAGTGATCACGACCCGATAGTATAGCATGGCAGACAGACAAGAATGTACGACCACTGATGGATACTAGCATCCTATACTAAGCATTTAGGATTGCAGGTAAGGGTAACAACTGTAGCAACAATGATAGGCTATGCAACAGAATGGGATTAATCAAAATCAGTAACATGCCACATTACTCTAATGCAAGCAGTAGAGAGAAGGAATAGGCGATATCTGGTGATCAAGGGGGGGGGCTTGCCTGGTTGCTCTGGCAAGAAGGAGGGGTCATCTTTGATGTAGTCGGACACACAGACACCGGCAGTGGTCTTGGAGTCTACTGGGAATAAGTAACGGAGGGGGAACTCAATAAATAACAGAGCAATCAAATGTAACACAAAGCAAGATGCGGCAATACGCGGTGCTAGGTATGCCCTAACGCGGTAATAGGCGATGCCGGCTAAGGGGGGAAACATCCGGGAAAGTATCCTCGAAGTTTCGCGTTTTCGGACAGATGAACCGGAGGGGAAATGTTGCATGTTCACTATGCTAGGGATGTGTGGCAGACGAACGGGGAGCTTATTCAGATTCGTCTCGTCGTTCTGAGCAACTTTCATATACAAATTACTTTCATCCGAGTTACGGTTTATTATCTACGATTTTCTAAAGTTCTAACAATATTCTAGAATTTTTGGATTTATTATTATTTCGAAAATAAAACAGTAAAATTACTCTTTTCAGCTAGTATAGTGCCGGCCACAGTCAATGACATGTGGGGCCAGGTCAAAGTCAACAGCACAGCCGGTGTTGACTGGGTCAACCGGTGAATAGTGCATGGGTCCCGTGTGTCATAGACTTAAGCATTTTTAACTTACCTGATCATTTTAATTTACAGTAGGGTCCACATGTCATAGGGTCTAGACTAACTAATCAGTTAAACCAAAAATAAACTAAATAGGAGGGTGATATGGGCTAATAGGGGATTAGCCCTTAACCTAACAAAGGGCCGGCCACAGTATGCCCAGAGCCACCACGGCCAGCACGCACACACACGCGGCACCAAAGAAGGTGGGCCGTGGCCGGGGCGAGACGAGCGGGAGGTAGCGGGGGGAAGCGGGCGCGGCCGGCTCATGCGCGGAGGGGCGAACTTGCGCAGGGGGGGGGGTGCGGGGCTTCGGCCTTGTCTACTGATACGTCCATTTTGCATCATGCTTTTATATCGATATTTATCGCATTATGGGCTGTTATTTCACGTTATGTCACAATACTTATGGCTATTCTCTCTTATTTTACAAGGTTTACAAGAAGAGGGAGAATGCCGGCAGCTGGAACTGGGCTGGAAAAGGAGAAAATATTGGAGACCTATTCTGTGCAACTCCAAAAGTCCTGAAACTCCACGGAATGTCTTAAAATAAATAAAGAAAAATCGTCGCCAAAGATGAAGGCCAGTGGGCCCACACTCTGCTCACGAGGGTGGGGGCGCCCCCCTGGGGCGCGACCCCCTACCTCATTGGCCCCCTGGTGGCTCTCCGATGCCCATCTTCTCCTATATGAAGTCTTTCGATGAGAAAAAAAATCAGAGACAACCTTTCGGGACGAGACTCCGCCGCCACGAGGCGGAACCTTGGCGGAACCAATCTAGGGCTCCCATGAGCTGTTCTGCCGGGGACACTTCTCCCGGAGGGGGAAATCATCGTCATCATCATCATCACCAACGCTCCTCTCATCGGGAGAGGGCAATCTCCACCAACATCTTCACCAAGACCATCTCATCTCCAAACCCTAGTTCATCTCTTGTATCCAATTCTTGTCTCCAAGTCCGGATTGGTGCTAGTAGGTTGCTAGTAGTGTTGATTACTCCTTGTAGTTGATGCTAGTTGGTTTACTTGGTGGAAGATCATATGTTCAGATCCTTTATGCATATTATTACCCTCTGATTATGAACATGAATATGCTTTGTGAGTAGTTACGTTTGTTCCTGAGGACAAGGGAGAAGTCTTGCTATTAGTAGTCATGTGAATTTGGTATTCGTTCGATATTTTGATGAGATGCATGTTGCCTAACCTCTAGTGGTGTTATGTGAACGTCGGCTACATAACACTTCACCGTCATTTGGGCCTAGAGGAAGGCATTGGGAAGTAATAAGTAGATGATGGGTTGCTAGAGTGACAGAAGCTTAAACCCTAGTTTATGCGTTGCTTCGTAAGGGGCTGTTTGGATCCATATGTTTCATGCTATGGTTAGGTTTACCTTAATACTTTTGTTGTAGTTGCGGATGCTTGCAATATAGGTTAATCATAAGTGGGATGCTTGTTCAAGTAAGAACAGCACCCAAGCACCGGTCCACCCACATATCAAATTATCAAAGTACCGAACACGAACCATATGAACGTGATGAAAACTAGCTTGACGATATTCCCATGTGTCCTCGGGAGCGCTTTTCCTTATATAAGAGTTTGTCCAGGCTTGTCATTTCCTACAAAAGGGATTGGGCCACCTTGCTGCTCCTTATTTACTTTCGTTACTTGTTGCTCGTTACAATTTACCTTATCACAAAACTATCTGTTACCACTTATTTCAGTACTTGCAGAGAATACCTTGCTGAAAACTGCTTATCATTTCCTTCTGCTCCTCGTTGGGTTCGACACTCTTAATTATCAAAAGGACTACGATAGATCCCTATACTTGTGGGTCATCAAGACTCTTTTTCTCGGCGCCGTTGGGAGTGTAGCGCCTTTGGTAAGGAAAAATTTATATAGTGTGCTGAAATTTTCATCACTTGTTACTATGGAAAGTAATTCTCTGAGGGGCTTGTTCGGGTATCTTCACCCCGTCCAAAGAGAGCAAAGAGTTGCTCCTCAACCTTCTGAACCTATTGAAAATGAAACTCCTTTTGAATTTCCTTCGGGTATGATGGAAAAACTGCTAGCTAATCCTTTTACAGGAGATGGAACAAAGCATCCTGATGAGCAGTTAATATATGTGGATGAAATTTGTGGATTATTTAAGCTTGCAGGTGTACCTGATGATGTTGTTAAGAAGAAGGCTTTCCCTTTATCTTTGAAGGGAGACGCATTGACATGGTATAGGCTATGTGATGATATGAGATCATGGAACTATAAAAGATTGAAATTGGAATTTCATCAAAAGTCCCTATGCATCTTGTTCATCGTGATCGCAATTATATATATAATTTTTGGCGTCGTGAAGGAGAAAGCATCGCTCAAGCTTGGGGGAGGCTTAAATCAATGTTATATTCATGCCCCAATCATGAGCTCTCAAAAGTGACAATTCTTCAGAATTTTTATGCTCGGCTTTCTGATAACAATTGCACCATGCTCGCTACTTCTTGTCTTTGGCTCTTTTATGATGAAGACTATTGAATTCAGATGGAATTTATTGGATAGAATTAAACGCAACTCTGAAGATTGGGACCTCGACGAAGGTAAGGAGTCAGATATGACACCTAAGTTTGATTGTGTTAAATCTTTTATGGATACCGATATTTTTCATAAGTTTAGCACTAGATATGGACTTGACTCTGAGATAGTAGCTTCTTTCTATGAATCTTTTGCTACTTATGTTGATCTCCCCAAGGAGAAGTGGTTTAAATATCATCCTCCCATAGAAGTAAAAGTAGCTGCACCTATTAAAGTTGAAGAAAAGACTATCACTTATAATGATCCTATTGTTCCTACCTTTTATGTTGAGAAACCACCTTTACCTGTTAGATTAAATGATCATGCTAAAGCTTCAACTGTTGTTCGTAAAAGCAATATTAGAACTTATACACCTCCTGAGCAAGTTAAAGTAGAACCTAATATTGCTATTGTTAAAGATCTCTTGTCATATAATATTGATTGGCATGTTATTCAATTCTGTGGTGAAACTGCTAGAATTGCTAAACCTTGTGCTAAAGATAAACATAGACCTGTGGTAGGCGTGCCTGTTATTTCTGTTAAAATAGGAGATCATTGTTATCATGGCTTATGTGATATGGGTGCTAGTGCTAGTGCAATACCCATTGACTTATACAAAGAAATTATGCATGATATTGCACCTATTGAGTTAGAAGAAATTGATGTCACAATTAAGCTTGCCAATAGAGATACTATTTCAACAGTGGGAATTGTTAGAGATGTTGAAGTCTTGTGTGGGAAAACTAAATATCCTGCTGATTTCCTTGTTCTTGGTTCTCCACAAGATAGCTTTTGTCCCATTATATTTGGTAGACCCTTCTTGAATACTGTTAATGCTAAGATAGATTGCAAAAAGAATGTTGTTACTATTGGCTTGGATGATATGGTTCATGAGTTTAACTTCTCTAAATTTAGTAAACAACATTGTGAGGAAGAATTGCCTAGTAAGGATGAAATTATTGGTCTTGCTTCTATTGCCGTACCTCCTAGTGATCCTTTGGAACACTATTCGCTAGACCATGAAAATGAGATGTTCATGAATGAAAGAAGGGAAATAGATGAAGTATTCTTTAAACAGGAACCTATTCTGCAACATAATTTGCCTTTTGAAATCTTAGGGGATCCTCCTCCACCCAAGGGTGATCTCGTGTTTGAGCTAAAACCGTTGCCTGATAATCTTAAATATGCTTATCTTGATGAAAAGAAAATATGTCCTTTTATTATTAGTGCTAACCTTTCAGAGCATGAAGAAGAAAGATTATTGAAAACTCTGAAGAAGCACCGTGCCGCTATTGGATATACTCTTGATGATCTTAAGGGCATTAGTCCCACTCTATGTCAGAATAAAATAAATTTGGAAGCGGATGCCAAACAGTTCGTGATCCTCAACGATGTTTGAATCCTAAAATGAAAGAAGTGGTAAGAAAAGAAATACTCAAGCTTCTGGAGGCAGGTATAATTTATCCCACTGCTGATAGTCACAAGGCATCGTCCATTGTGTCCCTAATAAGGGAGGTATTACTGTTGTCCCTAATGATAAAGATGAATTGATTCCGCAAAGAATTATCACATGTTATAGGATGGTAATTGATTTCCGCAAATTAAATAAAGCTACTAAGAAAGATCATTACCCCTTACCTTTTATTGATCAAATGCTAGAGAGATTATGCAAACATACACATTATTGCTTTCTTGATGGTTATTCTAGTTTCTCTCAAATACCTGTGTCGGCTAAAGATCAATCAAAGACTACTTTTACATGCCCTTTTGGTACTTTTGCTTATAGACGTATGCCTTTTGGTTTATGTAATGCACCTGCTACCTTTCAAACATGCATGATGGCTATATTCTCTGATTTTTGTGAAAAGATTTGTGAGGTTTTCATGGACGACTTTTCCGCCTATGGTTCCTCTTTTGATGATTGCTTGAGCAATCTTGATCGAAGTTTTGCAGAGATGTGATGAAACTAATCTTGTCTTGAATTGGGAAAAGTGCCACTTTATGGTTAATGAAGGTATTGTCTTGGGGCACAAAGTTTATGAAAGAGGTATTGAAGTTGATAAAGCCAAGGTTGATGCTATTGAAAAGATGCCATGTCCCAAGGACATCAAAGGTATAAGAAGTTTCCTTGGTCACGCCGGGTTTTATAGGAGGTTCATTAAGGACTTCCCAAAATTTCTCAGCCTCTGACTAATTTATTACAAAAGATGTACCATTTGTCTTTGATGATGATTGTGTGGAAGCATTTGAAATACTTAAGAAAGCATTAGTCTCGCACTGTTGTTCAGCCACCGATTGAATTTACCCTTTGAAATTATGTGTGATGCTAGTGATTATGCTGTACGTGCTGTTCTAGGGCAAAGAGTTGATAAGAAGTTAAATGTTATCCATTATGCTAGTAAGACTCTAGACAATGCTCAAAGAAATTATGCTACTACCGAAAAGGAACTTTTAGCAGATTGTATTTGCTTGTGATAAATTCAGACCCTATATTGTTGATTCTAAAGTAACTATTCACACCGATCATGCTGCTATTAAATATCTTATGGAAAAGAAAGATGCTAAACCTAGACTTATTAGATGGGTTCTCTTGCTGCAAGAATTTTATTTGCATATTGTTGATAGGAAAGGAGCTGAGAACCCCATTGCAGATAACTTATATAGGTTAGAGAATGTTCTTGATGACCCACTACCTATTGATGATAGCTTTCCTGATGAACAATTAAATGTCATAAGCACTTGTCGTAGCACTCCATGGTATGCTAATTATGCTAATTATATTGTTGCTAAATTTATACCACCTAGCTTCACATACCAACAAAAGAAAAGTTCTTTAATGATTTGCGACATTACTTTTGGGATGAACCACATCTATATAAAGAAGGAGTAGGTGGTGTTATTAGACGTTGTATACCGAAGCATGAGCAGGAACAGATCCTACGCAAGTGTCACTCCGAAGCTTATGGAGGACACCACGCTGGAGATAGAACTGCACATAAGGTATTGCAATCTGGTTTTTATTGGCCTACTCTCTTCAAGGATGCCCGTAAGTTTGTTTTGTCTTGTGATGAATGTCAAAGAATTGGTAATATTAGTAGACGTCAAGAAATGCCTATGAATTATTCACTTGTTATTGAACACTTCGATGTTTGGGGCTTTGATTATATGGGACCTTTTCCTGCCTCTAATGGATATACACATATTTTAGTTGCTGTTGATTATGTTACCAAGTGGGTAGAAGCTATTCCAACTAGTAGTGCTGATCACAATACCTCTATTAAAATGCTTAAGGAAGTTATTTTTCCGAGGTTTGGAGTCCCGAAATATTAAATGACTGATGGTGGTTCACACTTTATGCATGGTGCTTTCCGTAAAATGCTTGCTAAATATGACGTTAATCATAGAATCACATCTCCTTATCACCCACAGTCTAGTGGTCAAGTAGAATTGAGCAATAGAGAGCTCAAATTAATTTTGCAAAAGACTGTTAATAGGTCTAGAAAGAATTGGTCCAAGAAACTTGATGACGCATTATCGGCCTATAGAACTGCATATAAGAATCCTGTGGGTATGTCTCCGTATAAAATGGTTTATGGAAAAGCATGTCACATACCTCTCGAACTAGAACATAAGGCATATTGGGCTATTAAAGAGCTCAACTATGATTTCAAACTTGCCAGTGAGAAGAGGTTATTTGATATTAGCTCACTTGATGAATGGAGAACCCAAGCTTATGGAAATGCCAAGTTATTTAAAGAAAAAGTTAAAAGATGGCATGACAAAAGGATACAAAAGCGTGAGTTTAATGTAGGTGATTATGTATTGCTATACAACTCTCGTTTAAGACTTTTTGCAGGAAAACTTCTCTCTAAATGGGAAGGTCCCTACGTTATCGAGGAGGTCTATCGTTCCAGTGCCATAAAAATCAACAACTTCGAAGGCACAAATCCGAAGGTGGTAAACGGTCAATGAATCAAACATTATATCTCATGTAATCCCATAAATGTTGAAACCAATATTATTGAAACCGTAACCCCGGAGGAATATATAAGAGACACTTTCCAGACCGTTTTAGACTCCGAAAAGGAATAGGTATGTGGTACGGTAAGTAAACCGACTCCAAAATGATTTTTAAGGCAATATTTCTCCGTTTTGGAATATTTAGAAAAATAGAAAAATAAGTGGAAGTCCGGGAAGGACACGAGGCCTTCACGATGGTGGAGGGAGCGCCCCCCTTCCTCGTGAGCACCTCGTGTGCCCTCCGGACTCCGTTTTCTTACAGGATACGTATTTTGGTCGGTAAAAATCCATTATATATTCTCCCGAAGGGTTTGACTCCCGTATCGCGCAAATATCCTCTGTTTTTGTTTCAAGCTGTCCTACTGCAGGTTAGATCAACATGTCGTCTCAAGATTCGGAGGAGGATTGCCCAGTTTCTTACCGGCCTTTAGACAAAAACATATTCAAGGATACCTATCCATATATATGGTACCTGATGACCCACAAGTATAGGGGATCTATCGTAGTCCTTTCGATAAGTAAGAGTGTCGAACCCAACGAGGAGCAGAAGGAAATGATAAGCGGTTTTCAGCAAGGTATTCTCTGCAAGTACTGAAATAAGTGGCAACAGATAGTTTTGTGATAAGATAAATTGTAACGAGCAACAAGTAACAAAAGTAAATAAGGTGCAGCAAGGTGGCCCAATACTTTTTGTAGCAAAGGACAAGCCGGAACGAACTCTTATAATAGGAAAACGCTCCCGAGGACACATGGGAATATCGTCAAGCTAGTTCTCATCACGTTCATATGATTCGCGTTCGGTACTTTGATAATTTGATATGTGGGTGGACGGTGCTTGGGTGCTGTTCTTACTTGAACAAGCATCCCACTTATGATTAACCTCTATTGCAAGCATCCGCAACTACAACAAAAGTATTAAGGTAAACCTAACCATAGCATGAAACATATGGATCCAAATCAGCCCCTTACGAAGCAACGCATAAACTAGGGTTTAAGCTTCTGTCACTCTAACAGCCCATCATCTACTTATTACTTCCCAATAGTCGACATTCACATAACACCACTAGAGGTTAGACAACATACATCTTCTCAAAATATCGAACGAATACCAAATTCACATGACTACTAATAGCAAGACTTCTCCCTTGTCCTCAGGAACAAACGTAACTACTCACAAAGCATATTCATGGTCATAATCAGAGGGTAATAATATGCATAAAGGATCTGAACATATGATCTTCCACCAAATAAACCAACTAGCATCAACTACAAGGAGTAATCAATACTACTAGCAACCTACTAGCACCAATCCCGGACTTGGAGACAAGAATTGGATACAAGAGATGAACTAGGGTTTGGAGATGAAATGGTTTGGTGAAGATGTTGATGGATATTGCCCTCTCCCGATGAGAGGAGCGTTGGTGATGATGATGGCGATGATTTCCCCCTCCCGGAGGGAAGTGTCCCCGGCAGAACAGCTCTGCCGGAGCCCTAGATTAGTTTCGCCAAGGTTCCGCCTCATGGCGGCAGAGTCTCGTCCCAAAAGGTTGCTTCTGATTTTTTTCTCATCGAAAGAGCTCATATAGGAGAAGATGGGCATCAGAGAGCCACCAGGGGGCCCATGAGGTAGGGGGGCGCCCCCAGGGGGAGGGGGCGCGCCCCCCACCCTCGTGAGCAGGGTGTGGGCCCCCTAGCCTTCATCTTTGGCGATGATTTTTCTTTATTTATTTTAAGACATTCCGTGGAGTTTCAGGACTTTTGGAGTTGCATAGAATAGGTCTCCAATATTTGCTCCTTTTCCAGCCAGAATTCCAGCTGCCGGCATTCCCCCTCTTCATGGTAAACCTTGTAAAATAAGAGAGAATAGCCATAAATATTGTGACATAACGTAAAATAACAGCCCATAATGCAATAAATATCGATATAAAAGCATGATGCAAAATGGACGTATCAACTCCCCCAAGCTTAGACCTCGCTTGTCCTCAAGCGAAAAGCCGGTAACAATAAATAAGTCCTCATGTTTAGAGGTAGAGGCGTCGATAAAAATAAAATACGGACATGAAGGAATCATGATTATTCTCATAATAGCAACATAAATAGATTTGTCATATGATTACTTATGTTCAAGTGATGATCTTTTCACAAAGCCAAAGTATGAATCAGAAACCTTATTGAGCATCAACAATTTATAACCTCAGTCATTGAAGCAATTGCAATTTATCATAACATCGGAAAGAGTATATGTCAGAGCTGAAAAGCAAGTCCACATACTCAACTATCACTTAGTCCTTCATAATTGCTAACACTCACGCAATACTTGTGGTTACGGAGTTTTAATCGGACACAATGAAGATAGGGGCTTATAGTTTTGCCCCACAACCTTTTACCTCAAGGGTAATGTCAACAATAATAATTCATGCTCCCCTACATCCAATTAGATATATTTATCATGTCCTTTCCAACATGCTGAGTTTGCCAAAGGATAAAAATAAAAAGGGAAAGGTGAAGATCACCGTGACTCTTGCATAAGGTAGAGGATAATAATAAAAGATAGGCCCTTCGCAGAGGGAAGCAGAGGTTGCCATGCACTTTTATGGTTGGATGCACAAAATCTTAATGCAAAAGAACGTCACTTTATATTGCCCCCTGTATGTGAACCTTTATTATGCAGTCCGTCGCTTTTATTGCGTCCACAACAAGTTCGTACAAAGCTTATTTCTCTGCACTAATAAGTTATGCATATTTAGAGAGCAATTTTCATTGCTTGCAGCAATGACAACTTACTTTAAGGATCTTACTCAATTCATAGGTAGATATGGTGGACTCTCATGGCTAAACTGGTTTAAGGGTATTTGGAAGCACAAGTAGTATCTCTACTTGGTGCTGAAAATTTGGCTAGCATGAGGGGGAAAGGCAAGCTCAACATGTTAGAGGAACCATGACAACATACTTTATCTCAGATATAAGAAAACATAACTCATTATGTTGTCTTCCTTGTCCAACATCAACTCTTTAGCATGTCATATTTTAATGAGTGCTCCCAATCATAAAAGATGTCAATGATAATATATCTATATGTGATGCCTCTCTCTCCTTATTACTTCCTATTAATTGCAACGATGACCAAAGCTATATTTGCCAACTGCCAACAACTTTTAATCATCATACTCTTTCTTTGTGAAGCCATTACTTTCAATAAGATCAATATGAACTCTTTGTTTCTTTTTATTCTTTTTCTTCTAATCACTCAAGATCATGGCAAAGTAATCAAGCCCTTGACTCAACACTAATCTTTATTATATATAGCTCACAGACTCGATTGCAAAGAGGGATCATAAAGAAAAACTTCAAAACTAGATCATGCGATGACTTTATTCTACTAAATCAAGATACTACTAATAGGATCGAACTAAGAAAAACGGTAAAGATAGGAGTTGTGATGGTGATACGATACCGGGGCACCTCCCCAAGCTTGGCGGTTGCCAAGGAGTGCCCATACCCATGTGATTATGCCTCCTTCTTTGTTGTTGGCGGTGGAGGTTTTGTTGATGATGCAAGCTTGTCGCCCACCTTCCATGGCATAGGCTCACCCTCATAGAAGGATGATCGAGTCTTCGGAATCCTCAAATCAAGAATCTAAACAGCTAAACGAAAACAGAGGATATTTGCGTGATACGGAGTCAAAACCTTCGGGAGAATATATAATGAATTTTTACCAACCGAAATACGTATCGTCAGAAAACGGAGTCCGGAGGACACACGGGTGCTCACGAGGTAGGAGCGCGCCCGAGTAGGCGCGCCCTCCACCCTCGTGGAGGCCTCGTGTCCTCCCCGGACTGCTACTTATTTTCTATTTTTCTAAATATTCCAAAACGGAGAAATATTGCCTTAGAATTTGTTTTGGAGTCGGTTTACTTACCGCAACACATACCTATTCCTTTTCGGAGTCTGGAGCGTTCTGGAAAGTGTCCCTTATGTATTCCTCCGGGGTGACGGTTTCAATAATATTAGTTTCAACATTTATAAGATTACCTGAGATATAGTGTTTGATCCTTTGACCATTTACCACCTTCGGATTTGTGCCTGCGAAGTTGTTGATTTTTATGGCACCGGAACGATAGACCTCCTCCATAACGTAGGGACCTTCCCATTTAGAGAGAAGTTTTCCTGCAAAAAATCATAAACGAGAGTTGTATAGCAATACATAATCACCTACATTAAACTCATGCTTTTGTATCCTTTTGTCATGCCATCTTTTAACTTTTTCTTTAAACAACTTGGCATTTTCATAGGCTTGGGTTCTCCATTCATCAAGTGAGCTAATATCAAATAACCTCTTCTCACCGGCAAGTTTGAAATCATAGTTGAGCTCTTTAATAGCCCAATATGCCTTATGTTCTAGTTCGAGAGGTAAGTGACATGCTTTTCCATAAACCATTTTATACGGAGACATACCCATAGGATTTTTATATGCAGTTCTATAGGCCCATAATGCATCATCAAGTTTCTTGGACCAATTCTTTCTAGACCTATTAACAGTCTTTTGCAAAATTAATTTGAGCTCTCTATTGCTCAATTCTACTTGACCACTAGACTGTGGGTGATAAGGAGATACAATTCTATGATTAACGTCATAATTAGGAAGCATTTTATGGAAAGCATCATGAATAAAATGTGAACCACCATCAGTCATTAAATATCTAGGGACTCCAAACCTCGGAAAAATAAATTCCTTAAGCATTTTAATAGAAGTGTTCTGATCAGCACTACTAGTTGGAATAGCTTCTACCCACTTAGTAACGTAATTAACAACAACTAAAATATGTGTATATCCATTAGAGGCAGGAAAAGGTCCCATATAATTAAAGTCCCAAACATCAAATGGTTCAATAACAAGTGAATAATTCATAGGCATTTCTTGATGTCTACTAATATTACCAATTCTTTGACATTCGTCACAAGACAAAACAAACTTACGGGCTTCCTTGAAGAGAGTAGGCCAATAAAAACCAGATTGCAATACCTTACGTGCAGTTCTATCTCCAGCATGGTGTCCTCCATAAGCTTCGGAGTGACACTTGCGTGAGATCTGTTCCCTGTTCATGCTCAGTACACAACGCCTAATAACACCATCTACTCCTTCTTTATAAAGATGTGGATCATCCCAAAAGTAATGTCTCAAATCATAAAAGAACTTTTTCTTTTGTTGGTATGTGAAGCTAGGTGGTATAAATTTAGCAACAATATAATTAGCATAATCAGCATACCATGGAGTGCTATGAGAAGTGCTTATGACATTTAATTGTTCATCAGGAAAGCTATCGTCAATAGGTAGTGGGTCATCAAGAACATTCTCTAACCTAGATAAGTTGTCTGCAACGGGGTCTCAGCTCCTTTTCTATCAACAATATGCAAATCAAATTCTTGCAGCAAGAGAACCCATCTAATAAGTCTAGGTTTAGCATCTTTCTTTTCCATAAGATATTTAATAGCAGCATGATCAGTGTGAATAGTTACTTTAGAACCAACAATATAGGGTCTGAATTTATCACAAGAAAATACAACTGCTAAAAGTTCCTTTTCGGTAGTAGCATAATTTCTTTGAGCATTGTCTAGAGTCTTACTAGCATAATGGATAACATTTAATTTCTTATCAACTCTTTGCCCTAGAACAACACCTACAGCAGAATCACTAGCATCACACATAATTTCAAAGGGTAAATTCCAATCAGGTGGCTGAACAACAGGTGCAGAGACTAATGCTTTCTTAAGTATTTCAAATGCTTCTACACAATCATCATCAAAGACAAATGGTACATCTTTTTGTAATAAATTAGTCGAGGCCGAGAATTTTTGAGAAGTCCTTAATGAACCTCCTATAAAACCCGACGTGACCAAGGAAACTTCTTATACCTTTGATGTCCTTGGGACATGGCATCTTTTCAATAGCATCAACCTTGGCTTTATCAACTTCAATACCTCTTTCAGAAACTTTGTGACCCGAGACAATACCTTAATTAACCATAAAGTGGCACTTTTCCCAATTCAAGACAAGATTAGTTTCTTAACATCTCCGCAAAACCCGATCAAGATTGCTCAAGCAATCGTCAAAAGAGGAACCATAGACGGAAAAGTCGTCCATGAAAACCTCACAAATCTTTTCACAAAAGTGAGAGAATATAGCCATCATGCATCTTTGAAAGGTAGCAGGTGCATTACATAAACCAAAAGGCATATGTCTATAAGCAAAAGTACCAAAAGGGCATGTAAAAGTAGTCTTTGATTGATCTTTAGCCGACACAGGTATTTGAGAGAAACCAGAATAACCATCTAGAAAGCAATAATGTGTATGTTTGCATAATCTCTCTAGCATTTGGTCAATAAAAGGTAAGTGGTAATGATCTATCTTAGTAGCTTTATTCAATTTGCGGAAATCAATTACCATCCTATAACCTGTGATAATTCTTTGCGGAATTAATTCATCTTTATCATTAGGGACAACAGTAATACCTCCCTTCTTAGGGACACAATGGACAGGACTTACCCACTGACTATCAGCAACGAGATAAATTATACTTGCCTCCAGAAGCTTGAGTATTTCCTTTCTTACCCCTTCTTTCATTTTAGGATTCAAATGCCGTTGAGGATCACAAACTGGTTTGGCATCCGCTTCCAAATTTATTTTATGCTAACATAGAGTGGGACTAATGGCCTTAAGATCATAAAGAGTATATCCAATAGCGGCACGGTGCTTCTTCAGAGTTTTCAATAATCTTTCTTCTTCATGCTCTGAAAGGTTAGCACTAATAATAACAGGATATATTTTGTTTTCATCAAGATAAGCATACTTAAGATTATCAGGCAACGGTTTAAGCTCAAATATGGGATCACCCTTGGGTGGAGGAGGATCCCCTAGGATTTCAACAGGCAAATTGTGTTTCAGAATAGGTTCTTGTTTAAAGAATACTTCATCTATTTCCCTTCTTTCTTTCATAAACATATCATTTTCATGGTCTAGCAAATAGTGTTCTAAAGGATCACTAGGAGGTACGACAATAGAAGCAAGACCAATAATTTCATCCTTACTAGGCAATTCTTCCTCACGATGTTGTTTACTAAATTTAGAGAAATTAAACTCATGAACCATATCATCCAAGCCAATAGTAACAACATTCTTTTCATAGTCTATCTTAGCATTAACAGTATTCAAGAAGGGTCTACCAAATATAATGGGACAAAAGCTATCTTGTGGAGAACCAAGAACAAGAAAATCAGCGGGATATTTAGTTTTCCCGCACAAGACTTCAACATCTCTAACAATTTCCACTGGTGAAATAGTATCTCTATTGGCAAGTTTAATTGTAACATCAATATCTTCTATCTCAGCTGGTGCAATTTCATGCTTAATTTCTTCATACAAGGTAATAGGTATAACGCTAGCACTAGCACCCATATCACATAAGCCATGATAACAATGATCTCCTATTTTAACAGAAATAACGGGCACGCCTACCACAGGTCTATGTTTATCTCTTTCACAGGGTTTAGCAATTCTAGCAGTTTCACCAGAGAATTGAATGACATGCCCATAAATATTATCAGACAAGAGATCTTTAACAATAGCAATATTAGGTTATACTTTGACTTGCTCAGGAGGTGTATAAGTTCTAATATTGCTTTTACGAACAACAGTTGAAGCTTTAGCATGATCCTTTACTCTAACAGGGAAAGGTAGTTTCTCAACATAAGAGGTGGGAACAATAGGATCATTATAAGTGATAGTCTTTTCTTCAACTTTAATAGGTGCAGCTACTTTTACTTCAATGGGAGGATGATATTTAAACCACTTCTCCTTAGGGAGATCAACATAAGTAGCAAAAGATTCACAGAAAGAAGCTACTATCTAAGAGCCAAGTCCATATCTAGTGCTAAACTTACGGAAAATATCGGTATCCATAAAAGATTTAACACAATCAAACTTAGGTGTCATACTTGACTCCTTACCTTCGTCGAGGTCCCAATCTTCAGAGTTGCATTTAATTCTATCCAATAAATTCCATCTGAATTCAATAGTCTTCATCATAAAAGAGCCAGCACAAGAAGTATCGAGCATGGTTTGATTATCATGAGAAAGCCGAGCATAAAAACTTTGCATAATCACTTGTCTTGCGAGCTCATGATTGGGGCATGAATATAACATTGATTTAAGCCTCCCCCAAGCTTGAGCGATGCTTTCTCCTTCGCGAGGACAAAAATTATATATATAGTTGCGATCACGATGAACAAGATGCATAGGGTAATACTTTTGATGAAATTCCAATTTCACTCTTTTATAGTTCCATGATCTCGTATCATCACATAGCCTATACCATGTCAACGCGTCTCCCTCCAAAGATAAAGGGAAAGCCTTCTTTTTAACAACATCATCGGGTATACACCGCAAGTTTAAATAGTCCACAAATATCATCCACATAAGCGTAGATGCTCGTCGGGATGCTTTGTTCCATCTCGTGTAAAAGTATTAGCCGACAGTTTTTCCATGATACCCGAAGGAAATTCAAAAGGAGTTTCATTTTCAATAGGTTCAGAGGTTGAGGAGAAACTCTTTGCTCTCTTGGAAGGGTGAAGATACCCGAACAAGCCCCTCATAGAATTACTTTCCATAGTAACAAGTGATGTAAAATTTCAGCACACTATATAAATTTTTCCTTACCAAATTCCACCTACCAAAGGCGCTACACTCCCGGCAACGGCACCAGAAAAGAGTCTTGATGACCCACAAGTATAGGGGATCTATCGTAGTCCTTTCGATAAGTAAGAGTGTCGAACCTTGACGAAGCGAAGGAAATGATAAGCGGTTTTCAGAAGGTATTCTCTGCAAGTAATCTTGAAATAAGTGGTAACAGATAGTTTTGTGATAAGATAAATTGTAAAGAGCAACAAGTAACAAAAGTAAATAAGGTGCAGCAAGGTGGCCCAATCCTTTTTGTAGCAAAGGACAAGACGGAACAAACTCTTATAATAGGAAAAACGCTCCCGAGGACACATGGGAATATCGTCAAGCTAGTTTTCATCATGTTCATATGATTTATGCTCGTACTTTGATAATTTGATATGTGGGTGGACCGGTGCTTGGGTGCTTTTCTTACTTGAACAAGCATCCCACTTATGATTAACCTCTATTGCAAGCATCCGCAACTACAACAAAAGTATTAAGGTAAACCTAACCATAGCATGAAACATATGGATCCAAATCAGCCCCTTACGAAGCAACACATAAACTAGGGTTTAAGCTTCTGTCACTCTAACAACCCATCATCTACTTATTACTTCCCAATGCCTTCCTCTAGGCCCAAATAACGGTGAAGTGTTATGTAGTCGATGTTCACATAACACCACTAGAGCTTAGACAACATACATCTTATCAAAATATCGAACGAATACCAAATTCACATGACTACTAATAGCAAGACTTCTCCCTTGTCCTCAGGAACAAACGTAACTACTCACAAAGCATATTCATGTTCATAATCAGAGGAGTAATAATATGCATAAAGGATCTGAACATATGATCTTCCACCAAATAAACCAACTAGCATCAACTACAAGGAGTAATCAATACTACTAGCAACCTACTAGCACCAATCCCGGACTTGGAGAGAAGAATTGGATACAAGAGATGAACTAGGGTTTGGAGATGAGATGGTGCTGGTGAAGATGTTGATGGAGATTGCCCTCTCCCGATGAGAGGAGCGTTGGTGATGATGATGGCGATGATTTCCCCCTCCCGGAGGGAAGTGTCCCCGGCAGAACAGCTCTGCCGGAGCCCTAGATTGGTTCCGCCAAGGTTCCGCGTCGTGGCGGCGGAGTCTCGTCCCGAAAGGTTGCTTTTGATTTTTTTTTCTCATCGAAAGAGCTCATATAGGAGAAGATGGGCATCGGAGAGCCACCAGGGGGCCCACGAGGTAGGGGGGCACGCCCAGGGGGAGGGGGCGCGCCCCCCACCCTCGTGAGCAGGGTGTGGGCCCCCTGGCCTTCATCTTTGGCGACGATTTTTCTTTTTTTATTTTAAGACATTCCGTGGAGTTTCAGGACTTTTGGAGTTGCATGAATAGGTCTCCAATATTTGCTCCTTTTCGGCCAAATTCAAGCTGCGGCATTCCCCCTCTTCATGGTAAACCTTGTAAAATAAGAGAGAATAGCCATAAATATTGTGACATAACGTAAAATAACAGCCCATAATGCAATAAATATCGATATAAAAGCATGATGCAAAATGGACGTATCAGTACCCTGATGAGGAAGATGAAGATGAACCTGTTCCCCCTCGCTTGAAGCAAGAAAGCAAAGAGGCATTATGCAAAAGGATAATAAAGCTTGAGATCGAGAATGATGAGTTGAGGATTGATAATTTCACCCTCAGACGCAAGTTGGAGAAAGAGAAGGGCAAACCTGCATCATCGACAACAACTCCACCTTCTTCACCAACAACAAAGGAGACATAATCACATGGGTATGGGCACTCCCTTGGCAACCGCCAAGCTTGGGGAGGTGCCCTTGATCGTATCACCATCACAACTTCTACCTTTACCGTTTTTCTTAGTTCGATCCTATTAGTAGTATCTTGATTTAGTAGAATAAAGTCATGGCATGATCTAGTTTTGAAGTTTTTCTTTTATGATCCCTCTATGTAATCGAGTCCGTGAGCTATATATATAATAGAGATTAGTGTTGAGTCAAGGGCTTGATTACTTTGCAATGATCTTGGGTGAATAAAAGAAAAGAATAAAAAGAAACAAAGAGTTCATATTGATCTTATTGAAAGTAATGACTTCACATAGAAAGAGTATGATGATTAAAAATTGTTCGTAATTGGAAAATATGGCTCTGGTCATCTTTGCAATTAATAGGAAGTAATAAGGAGAGAGAGGTTTCACATATAGATATATTATCATTGACATCTTTTATGATTGGGAGCACTCATTAAAATATGACATGCTAAAGAGTTGATGTTGGAGAAGGAAGACAACATAATGAGTTATGTTTTCTTGTATCTGAGATAAAGTATGTTGTCATGGATCCTCTAACATGTTGAGCTTGCCTTTCCCCCTCATGCTAGCCAAATTCTCGGCACCAAGTAGAGATACTACTTGTGCTTCCAAATACCCTTAAACCAGTTTAGCCATGAGAGTCCACCATATCTACCTATGGATTGAGTAAGATCCTTCAAGTAAGTTGTCATCGGTGCAAGCAATAAAAATTGCTCTCTAAATATGCATGACTTATTAGTGTAGAGAAATAAGCTTTGTACGAACTTGTTGTGGAAGTAATAAAAGCGACGGACTACATAATAAAGTTCCACATACAAGGGGTAATATAAAGTGACGTTCTTTTGCATTAAGATTTTGTGCATCAAACCATAAAAGCGCATGGCAACCTCTGCTTCCCTCTGCGAAGGGCCTATCTTTTATTATTATCTTCTACCTTATGCAAGAGTCATGGTGATCTTCACCTTTCCTTTTTCATTTTATCCCTTGGCAAGCCCAAAGCATGTTGGAAAGAACATGATATATATATATATATATATATATATATATATATATATATATATATATATATATATATATATATATATATCTAATTGGATGTAGGGGAGCATGAATTGTTATTGTTGACATTACCCTTGAGGTAAAAGGTTGTGGGGCAAGATTATAAGCCCCTATCTTTCTCTGTGTCCGATTAAAACTCCGTAACCACAAGTATTGCGTGAGTGCTAGCAATTATGAAGGACTAAGTTATAGTTGAGTATGTGGACTTGCTTTTAAGCTCTGACATAGACTCTTTACGATGTTATGATAAATTGCAATTGCTTCAAAGGATCGAGGTTATAATTTGTTGGTGCCCAATAAGGTTTCGATTCATACTTTTGCATTGTGAAAAGATCATCACTTGAACATAAGTAATCATATGACAAATCTATATATGTTGTTGTTATGAGAATAATCATGATGCCTTCATGTCCGTATTTTATTTTTATCGACGCCTCTACCTCTAAACATGAGGACATATTTATTGTTATCGGCTTTTCGCTTGAGGACAAGCGAGGTCTAAGCTATGGGGAGTTGATACGTCCATTTTGCAACATGCTTTTATATCGATATTTATTGCATTATGGGATGTTATTTCACGCTATGTCACAATACTTATGGCTATTCTCTCTTATTTTACAAGCTTTACATGAAGAGGGAGAATGCCGGCAGATGGAATTCTGAGCTGGAAAAGGAGCAAATATTGGAGACCTATTATGTGCAACTCCAAAAGTCCTGAAACTCCACGGAATGTCTTAAAATAAATAAAGAAAAATCGTCGCCAAAGATGAAGGCCAGGGGGCCCACACCCTGCTCACGAGGGTGGGGGCGCCCCCCCGGGGCGCGCCCCCTACCTCGTGGGCCCCCTGGTGGCTCTCCGATGCCCATCTTCTCCTATATGAAGTCTTTCGATGAGAAAAAATCAGAAGCAACCTTTCGGGACGAGACTCCGCCGCCACGAGGCGGAACTAATCTAGGGCTCCGGCGGAGCTGTTACGCCGGGGACACTTCCCGGAGGGGGAAATCATCGTCATCATCATCACCAACGCTCCTCTCATCGGGAGAGGGCAATCTCCATCAACATCTTCACCAGCACCATCTCATCTCCAAACCCTAGTTCATCTCTTGTATCCAATTCTTGTCTCCAAGTCCGGGATTGGTGCTAGTAGGTTACTAGTAGTGTTGATTACTCCTTGTAGTTGATGCTAGTTGGTTTACTTGGTGGAAGATCATATGTTCAGATCCTTTATGCATATTATTACCCCTCTGATTATGAACATGAATATGCTTTGTGAGTAGTTACGTTTGTTCCCGAGGACAAGGGAGAAATCTTGCTATTAGTAGTCATGTGAATTTGGTATTCATTCGATATTTTGATGAGATGTATGTTGTCTAACCTCTAGTGGTGTTATGTGAACGTCGACTACATAATACTTCACCGTCAGTTGGGCCTAGAGGAAGGCATTGGGAAGTAATAAGTAGATGATGGGTTGCTAGAGTGACAGAAGCTTAAACCCTAGTTTATGCGTTGCTTCGTAAGGGGCTGTTTGGATCCATATGTTTCATGCTATGGTTAGGTTTACCTTAATACTTTTGTTGTAGTTGTGGATGCTTGCAATAGAGGTTAATCATAAGTGGGATGCTTGTTCAAGTAAGAACAGCACCCAAGCACTGGTCCACCCACATATCAAATTATCAAAGTACCGAACGCGAATCATATGAACGTGATGAAAACTAGCTTGATGATATTCCCATGTGTCCTCGGGAGCGCTTTTCCTTATATAAGAGTTTGTCCAGGCTTGTCCTTTGCTACAAAAGGGATTGGGCCACCTTGCTGCACCTTATTTACTTTTGCTACTTGTTGCTCGTTACAATTTACCTTATCACAAAACTATCTGTTACCACTTATTTCAGTGCTTGCAGAGAATACCTTGCTGAAAACTGCTTATCATTTCCTTCTGCTCCTCGTTGGGTTCGACACTCTTACTTATCAAAAGGACTACGATAGATCCCCTATACTTGTGGGTCATCATCTACTACCATCGGCGGCGGCAGCACTAGCAAGTAGCATGCGGCAATGGCAGCATCAGCAGCAGGCCGCATCAAGCAGCACAACAGCAGGCCCGAGCGGGCGGCATGGGAAGGCAGCAGCCAGCAGAGCATAGTAGCAGCAGGCAACAGTACAAAGCAGTGGCGGAGGAGCAACAGCAGCACCGGAAGCAGAGTAGCAGAGCAGCGGCAAGGAGAAGGCAGCAACGGCAGTCCAGGGCGAGGCCACGCGGGCTCGCGGCAGGGCGGCACGCGAGGCGCTGCCAGCGTTTAAACGCATGCGCGCACGCTGGAATCGAGCTTCTGTAGCGGGCGGCGACGTATCGGAGGTTCACCGGAATCGTAGCTCCGGCGTCGGTTGAAGGCGTGGCTAGTCCCAACTGCACGAGCACCGTGATGCACATCGGATGGTGGTGGTGGCTCGTCAAGGGGACACCGTAATGGGCGTCGGCGACGCGGTTTTGAGGCCGCTGAAAGTTGAGCTCGACGAGCACGAGCGTTTAGCCTCGGATTCGTTGGTTTGAGGGGTTAGCGCGCTGCCTGGTGATGCGGAGCATCCCACGTTCATCCCCATGTACACTCCGACTACTCTCCAAACCCCAAGAGGACATATGACGAGACCTCGAACATACGCCAATGGACACAAGGTGAACTCGCTCCTCTCCGAATCGTCACTTTCCATATGTGAGACATGGCTACTACCTCAAACATGTGTGCTATGCATGTCCAGGAACCAAGAGGAAGGCTATGGAACAGCTACGAGCATTGGACAAGACGGCGAGGACACCAAGTACAAGGACCAAGAGAAGAAGCTGCCCGAAGCTACAGTGGCCGGACGTCCGACCAGGACCGGACGTCCGACGAACTCCAGGCACCGGACGACCGGCCTCCTCCGGACGTCCGACCGAAGCGCACCCGAGCCAAATCTACGGAAGTCCGAAGAACACCAGACGTCCGGACCTTCCTGAGCCTCCGGACGACCGCCCTCCCGGACGTCCGATCAAGTGCACCAGGCGAATCTACGGAAGTCCGAAGAGCACCGGACGTCCGGACCTTCCGAGCCTCCGGACGACTGAAACCTCCGGACGTCCGACGCCTGTCTGCGCACAGTGTATTGGACCGAGTCCATGTATCCCCCACTTACCCCTTCGTGGCCCAAGACTATATATACTCCTCCACCTCCTCCTAGTTAGGGTTAGCGTTGATTTAGCTTATTGTTAGATAGAGCTTCATTATCCATACCGGATCTACTCCACGAGAGAGACCGCGCCCCTCTTCGGAGAAGATCCACCTTGGATTCAAGACCCCCTCTTGGGTGGCCCCCATCAAGGCCTCCTCACGGAGAAGAACGGCTACCGTTTGTATCGTCCTTTGTTGACCTTGAAACATGTATCTCCCTTTGTGTTCATCGATCTAGCACATGTGTGATTGATCTTGTTGGTTTGAGTGATTCTCTTGTGTTTTCCCCGTGATTTCCTTCGTGCTCTTCCGCTCGTTCTTCGTGTTCCTCGTAGGGATCCTCTCCAAACGTGAAAGATCGTCCACATAGGGTTCCGCCCTACATCATCTTGGATCAGAGCAAGGTTGATCACGTTTTTGGAGCCCCTACCCCGTGTTTTCTAGCTTGATTTTGTTGTGTTCTTCCCCAATTTCGAAAATCCCCACCAAAAATAGCCCCAATTTTTTTTGTGATTTCCTCAAGTTTCCCCATCTTTCATCCACGAAATCTCTTCAATTTTGACCCCGAAATCTCCATTTTCCGCTCAAAATCGCGCCCCCGAACTCGGATCTCGCGTTGACCCCGACCCACCGGACGACCGACGTTTTACGGACGTCCGGAGCCCCAGGAACGACCGGACGTCCGACCTTTTCCAGATGACCGGAACCCCTAACCCGAACTGAATTTACGGATTTCCGACTTTTCCGGACGTCCGACGCCCCGGACATCCGACCTTTTCCGGACGTCCGTAACCTGTAGATTCCCACTTCGGCTGATTTTTGTTTTGTCCATAACTAATTCATCCGAACTCCGATTTTGACGTTATTTAGCTCGTTTTGAAGCTATTGACATCCCCCTTCCAACAAAAATACCACCAACATCATTTGACTCCATCAAATTTTGTGATCTTTGGCATCTTTGCCTAGGGCTTCCACCACATCCTCCGCTACTCCACCACCGACTTCTGCAACCTAACCAATTTTGTTCCTCATGGTTGTTTGAGTTGTGATTCGAGTCTCCTAAGGTGTTTGACTACTTAGGGACGGTTGCTTCTTCATCAACCACCACCGCCACTTCCGCATAGGCTTGACCACCATACACTTCCACCTCAACTTAACCCAATTTTGTTTGTGTTGTGAGTTATGTCTCCTAAGGTGTTTCGGCTACTTAGGGACCGTGCTTCCAACTCCGACACCGTGTATAGTTCACCGCCTTACCCTCCACTTCCGCATTGCATACTCCAAAACCACCATTGCATTTCCGCAATCCCATTGAGCTTCCGCAACCACCACCGCATTCCACTACCACCATTTGACATTTGTCATTTGAGATTTTGAGTTCGCGGTTTTTCCATTTCCTAAGGTGTTTCGGCTACTTAGGGACGAGTCTCCATCATCTTGGTTTCTACATCAAGAACACCGCCACTCATCATCGCAGCGACGGTAACCTCGACGACACCATTGTATATTCCCTTGCAAATTGCATTGATAACCCCTAGCCCATTTTATGCTACTTGCCTATCGAGACTAGCCATTTGAGTATTGTCGGGCCACGTTATTTGTGCACATTAGTGATCTACACCATCCATTGCATGCATACCATATCATATTGGTATCATATCTTGTGTCACAAGTTTGTTCCCGCATATACACAATTGCTATCTTGGTTTGTGCATTGTGCAAAGTGGCCATAGAAAAAAAAAGAGAATAAGCTTTTAAGCAAAGAAAGAGAAAGAGCAAAGAAGCTTGTAAGCAATAGCCATATCATCATACCACATTGCATATAAGATTGTCATATTCGATCATCTTGGATCATCTTGAGAAACACCGGGAACCATACATACATAGCATACTTGGGATAGGAAGTTTATCCATTTTGCATCTTATAGGTTGTGCACAAGTGTCGATCCGCCTATTGAGCAATCGTGCTAAGCGTCTCTCTTGAGTTGTGCAACACGAGCGTTTTGGTGGATTCCACATTTTGAGCTCATTCCTTGGTTGCACGGCCCCATTTATCTATCCGTGTGTGTGTTTCCGTGTGCCATTCTTTGCTATTGGTCTACTTGTTTCACTTGCGAATTTGTGAATCTCTTTCAACATTATTGACTCTTGCTAACATTTTGCATCAAATTTTTGTGCCACTATCCTCACCGAGCTCCACCATAAGCCTTACGTGTGTAGGTGTGAGAAACCGACAAGAATTGGTACCAATTGTGCTATTTCCTTGTTACACATTTGAGTGATCGTTGATCCATCTTCAACATCGGTCAAGGTACATTTGGTCTAGTTCTTCTCTTTCTCCCACTCACATTTGCTCGAGTTTTGTGATGGATAGGCAAGGCATTTCCTCTCCGGTCTTCGACAACAACGACGGCGTGAACAACTACATGACCAAAGCGTCTATCTTCGATATACAACGACAAGTGCAAGGCGCACAATCAAGATTGCGAGAGCGCATCGAGAACATCTCCATCGACATTCGTCACTTCGAAGCAAGGAGAAGGGACTACATCGACAAGAAGCTTGCCGCACATAAAGAGGAGCAAGATGCAAGAATGGAGGAGATTCGGACCTTGCTCAAGTCGACTTCCCCTTCATCATCTTCAAGACGGCGACATTCAAGCCACAAGTCTGCGGAGCGCGAAAACGATGCAAGTGCAAATCGTCCTCGTCCACATCTACATGGCGACCACCATCACGTTTGTGATCCACATCGTCATGAAGGGCAAGTCACCTCCAAGCATTATGTGCATGACGACGACGAACGACAACTACTACGAGCTCAAGCACGACAACGACATCACCATCAACATGAAGATGCTCCACAAGCGCAAATGCACAAGTCCCAACAAGCCCTACTTCACGCCAAGTCCAAGCTTCATGAGCACAAGAGAAGACCGCGAGACAAGCACCACCACGAGAACGCTACGGCTACTACAACAACCACTTCGGCATCTTCGCCAAGTGCTATCAAGGCATCTTCGCCTTTGGACGTCTGACATCTTCGCCTACTTCCCACGTATGCGCCTACATCGACTTCATCAAGTCCAAGGCGACCACCTACGAGCGAGGGCGACACTTCCATCTTCGGAAGCCCCTCAAGGAAGATGACCGAGCATGGGACATTCCCTTCGGTCATGGAGATGAGCTACGAGGTGCCACATCATATGGGCCTCCCACACCAAGACGGTGACAAGAAGGTCGAGCAAGGGCCATCCCCTTCGACCACGGCGATAGGAATTGAGCATGGAGACATTTGCACCTACATCTCTCCGACACCCACATATAAAGAGATGACCCAATTCCCATGTGAGGAGAGCCACCCCACCATGAGTGATATGAGTGACTCCACCATATGTGACATTGAGAGCATTTCCTATGAGAGGATGAGTGTGACCACCACTAGCCCCACACATGAGAGCATGCCACACATCCTATGTGAGGTTGAGCGCCATTTGAGTGACTCCACCAACCATATGAGTGAGAGCATCCTTGAGGGAGTGAGTGAGCCACAACACATAGTGAGTGAGGTAGTTGACACGGCATGTGAGGCCACTATGATTTCTAACGACTTAACCTCTACTCCTAGTGTGTTTTATTCTTTGGTGCTAGGTCTCCTACATGACGACATGCCTACCCTCGACGAGTCCATCCCTCCAATGGAGACAACGATGGCCATGGTGGACGATGATGCACCCCCCACATGGTTCCATCATGATGAAGATGACAATGACTTGTTCTTCGACACCTCACCTACAACACATGAGCGATGCTCCAAAGGTAAAATAGGTGATCGTGCTTCTCTTGTCCCACTAGTGGACTCTCTTGACAATGATTGCTTGCATGATGTTGATCCTCCTATTCCCATGCTTCATGCTAGTGCGACTTCTTCATGTCTTGACTTACCTATTTATGATGAATATGATGATGAGCATGTTGAGTTGCCTAGTTGTGATGCTATGCTCCATAGGATATCATGTGAAAATTCTTTTGGTCACATCATGTTTGACAACCCTTTGAACTTGTCATATGCTATGAGTGAGATCTCCCATATTGCATCTTTACAATCTCAACATAGTAACTATGCATGCCCCATTCAAATAAATCCTATTTTCACTTATGGCATAGATGACGAGATGATGGTCATTGGCTTTTGTTTTTCATGTGATGATATTGCCATGCTTCATTTACATGATTTTCACAATTCATCTACTATGTCATGCCATGATCACATTGCTTCGAATATGCATTGTTTTGGATGTTGTCAATATTCTCCATGTGATGTTTCCATTAATGCTCATGAGGAGACCCCCATAGTTTCCTCATACATATTAGGAGATTTTGCCGCATTTCATACTTTGCATGATTCCCATGATAGTGTACACCATATGCATTCCATGAATAACAATGCTCTAGAAATCTCTCATGATGCATTACATCCTTTGAGTCTCCATTATGACATACATAACAACAAACCTATCATGATGGATGACATGTTTCTATATCACGCATCTCATTTATTTGAGCATTGGCTATTTTGTGCTAACCGACACATTCACGTGCACATCATGATGGATGATGTGTACATCTACCACGCACACACAATTTTCCCTTTGTCTTTGTTTTGTGTAGGTACCCACATACACTCGTCAACTTCTCAATCCCAAGAGTTGACGAAACGAGCTCTTAAGAGCAATGATGACTTGGGATCCCGTGGACTATCCTTACCACCGTTCCCTTTGCGCAAGGACTACGCGCATCTCTTTTACTTGTCTCTCACACGGCTATGGGCTATATATCACTTGTCGATTCATCCTCATTTTACCGTGTTCACTTTGCATGCTATGCTTGCTTCTATACCTTTGCCATGCAATTGTGACCCTTGCTTGCATCTACCCATGATTCACCATTATACTACTCCTATGTGTATTTGCATGCTTGGTGGAGATCCTTGTTGCTATTGCCATGTTTATCATGTGCCCCATGCTATTGATGCTATTTTGCTCATATCTTGCCTTTATGCTTGTGCTATGACATGTGAATTATTCATGCCCACTATTTGCACCAAAGACATGATTGCCATGATTCCCTCTAGTATGTTGCATCTTCGCACTACTAGCTTGCTTGACTTGATCGCTATGATTGCTTGATATGTGGCATCACCCATGTTCCACTATTACTCGCTTTCTTGGGTTGATGACATATATGTTCATGCCTCTCACATGATATATCTTGTTCATTGTCGATTGCCTCCAATTGTTGCATCTATGCTTATTGCTCTCGGAGACTTTGACAACTTACTTGTGATGCATGCTTGTTTACTTGAGCCTATTGCATTTGGTTGTTATCGGATCATATGCCTCCATACTATAAAATGCTCCCTTGTACTTTCTTATGATGAGCATGATGCATACACTTGTTGGGAATCTTACCACATGAATGATAGGTTTTGCACTTCCGCTAACCTCATTTGTTTTTCCGAGTGTTTGTCATGTTCTTTCATTTTGAAGGATTCACAAGGCGGTAACATCACGAGACAACTTGCTTATGTGAAGGCATACAAGATGCGCAACTCCATCATCCTTGAGAACCTCCTAAAGGTGACCTCCTTCCCTTTGAGCCATCCTCAAATACGCATATTGGATGGGTCACTCTTTCATTGTTGTTTCCTTCTTGTTGTCTACATGATACATCTCGTGAACGGAGGAGCGACATTGGAGATTGGCTACATGGACCTTCACATTGAGGAGCGCTCGCACTTATTGGATGCACCTTCGGAACTCCACTCATGCCTCGACATCGAGCTTTGGTACAACAACACCCATGACAAATTTGCACTCTATGCATGGATTGACACACATTATGATTGTCTTGTTGCACCTATTCCCATGTCATCCATGATATATGAGCTTGTGCATTTTCTTGGAAAATTTGTTGTGATCTTTCTTGATGGCATCTTCATACATCGTGATCATATTGCTTACCATCAATTGCATGATAACATAATCATATTGAGCATCCATTGCCATATTCATGCTATTGATAAACCGTCTCACTATGACATCATTTTGCACCGTGGTTGCATTCATCATATTCACAACACATTTGTGTGCACAATGATTGCATTTCATCCCATGAATGCTTTGCATCTCATTCTAGATCATCTTGATAAGCTTCATGCATTTTGTCACGACCAATCTTGCCGCACGGACTCATTCTTACATGATGGACACTTTGTGTGCGCTAACCATTGTATTTCCGAGTGTTGCTTGTGTTTGCTCTTTTTGCATGTCTATCACTCCGGCGACACCTTGGACTACTCGGATTGCACCTGTCGGCGTTCTGGGAACGGGGGTCCCCAGACTTTCCTGCCTACGGCCTGCGGCGTGGCTCAAAGGAGGCCCAGGACAGCCCATCTTCATCTACGCAAGCTGAAGACCCTCGCGAGGGGCCAAGATTGCAGGCGGGCGACCAGGAGCTTCCTCAGGCACGGCCTCGTCAGGCTGGCTCATGAGGAGGTGGAGAGTTCAAGGCAGGGTACCTCGTGAGGTGCCCATGACGCAAGCCATGAAGACCAAGGGCCCCAGTCGGGCGCCAGCCGCGCAGCATCCTCCTTTCCTCTTTGGTGCAAAGGGAGCAAGCGCAGGCAAGAGCATCAAGCAAAGGCATCCGTTTCGGTGCAACAAGACCAAGACCAGCCCCAACGGCTGGAAGGGAGTCATCGTGGAGCCCAAGCAGGCATCATCACGAGCCTTTGGCAAAGCGAGGACCAACTTTAGTCAGGATAAGTGTACCCGCTGTTCCCCTTCAAAATGGCCAATTGTTGGCGCCCTTCCCGCTCAATATTTGGGAACAGGCCCAGAGCCTTCGCCTATAAATAGGAGTAGCTACCCCCGGGGTAGAGAGATCGGCCCCCCGGTATGAGATCGGAATCCTCATTGAGGAGCCAGTAGCTAGAGCAACGAAAAACCACCTAGCAGTTCATCACACCCACCAAGAACAGACCCTCGCGAGGCTGTTCTTCCCTGTACTGTTCCTCATCAGCCCAAGAGGCAATCCACCACACCACAAACTAGAGTAGGGTATTACACCACAACGGTGGCCCGAACTAGTATAAATCTTGTGTCTCTTGTGCGGTTCTGTTTAGTAGTTCAGGTCCCTGCGATTCGGCGAAGTGCGAGATGGTGGAGCGTTGGATCTCCGCACGCACCCCAGTGATCGAACCTCAAGGGTCTGCCGGAACCCGAAATCCTACATTTGGCGTGCCATGTAGGGGTGCGCCGGAATCTGCCTTTCGTCGCCTCATTCTTCCCCGACCACCGCAACCATGTTCGACGCTTGCCGGGCTCACTGAGCGCCGAGCCGCCTCGCCTCCCACGCCGCCCAGACAGCTCCCGGCGGGAGCCTCGTCGTTCCCGTCACCTGCCGTCAACGCCGCCACCGGCCCGGGCGGGAACGAGCAGCAAGCGTCGCCCCAAAGATCCATGAGGCGGGCGGCCGCACCGCCACGCCGCCACCTCGCTGGTTCTTCGCCACGCAGCGCTCCGCTGCTATGGAGGCCCGAAGCTGCACTCATCGCGTTAACGAGCTCCTGCGCTACCGCCCTGCCGACGACGTCTACGAAGAATGGCTCGACCGAAGTCGCCGAGCTTCGTCCACGCTGCAGAGGCGACTCGCGCCGTCTGCCTCGCTCAAGACCGCACTCCCGCCCCCACGCTGGCGATTAAGCTCCCGGGCGCCTCAGCCGCCTCCTCCCAAGAAGGCGCCCTGCCCTAAGCGCTGTCCTCGGCGGAACCTGTTCCGCCAGCGCCGCGCTGCAAGAGCAGAGCTGTCAAGAAGTTCTCGCCCGAAGAAGCTGCCCGAGCGCCTCCCGCTTCCAAAGACGCTAAGACCTACTGCCCCAGCCGCGGCGCAGGGAGGCCCACAAGACCAAGCCATCTGTCGTCCGAGGCCCCCAGCCACGCGGGCTGCCGTGCCTTCACCTCCGAAAGGCGCAGCGTCGCGTAGCCCGCCAAGTTCAAGCGGACCTGCCTCCTCGCCACGACGGCACATCTCGACCCTCACGGAGTTCCTCCAGCTCTACGAGCTGGGCATCGAGGCTGCCAACGGGATGAAAAGGTCATGGCGAATTGGTTTCCCATGGCGCTCAAGGACGGAGCCCGCACTGCTCCTGAATCTGGCCCTGTGCATGATCTCTTCTGGGCCGAGATGCGCACTCCGCTTCATCGCCAACTTCCAAGGTACTCGCGACCGCCACCCGCCGTGAGCTACATGCCGAATCAAGCAGCAGCCTGGGAAACCCGCAAAAGTACATCCGGCCTTCAACAACGCTACCTCAAGATCCCCAGGGTGACAGAGAGGCCATCATCTCCGCCTTCTCCGACGGGCGTCTTGTGACGTCAAGATGAAGGAGGAGCCGACGATGCATGAAGATCATGCACCTCCTCGAGCTGTTCAACTTGGCGACTGGCGCGCCAGGCTGAGGAGGGGCACCTCTCCCTCCTCAAGCTGCCTGCCGCGGATCCCGAAGAGAAGAAATCCAAGGCCAAGGACGTGAAGCGCAAGGGGGCTGCTGTACTCGCGGCCGAACTAGACACCAAGCGAGGCAGAGATCAGCCCGAGTCCTCCAAGGGCAGCCGGTACTGCGTGTACCACGACCTCCACACCCACAAAACCAATGAATGCCAAGAACTCTGAGCCGTACGTGAAGGAAGGGTCGGCAGACGCCCCGAGCGCAGCGACCGGGGCTACGGCCGAGGAGGAGGAAGGAATGCAGGACGCTGGGAAGACCGCGGCCCGCGCCAAGGGTGGCGCGACCAACCTCGCGAGGACCGGCTGCAAGACCCACCTCGCGAGGGGGGCTGGAGGGATCAGCCTCACGAGGATCGACCGCAGGGGAACGCAGGCCTCCCTCCGCTGCCGCCGCCGCCAAGGAGAATTGAAGACCGTCATCAGGACGAGGGGGCTGGGGGCTTCCAGGAGGCGCGTGCAATCGCCTGCATCCTGGGCGGAGCTCAAGCCCCAGCCTCTCAGCGCATCTTCAAGCAGTTCGCCCACGAAGTGAATGCAGTCCTCCCCAAGCTCGAGGCCACGCGCCCTCTCAGGTGGTCGGCGTGCGCCATCACGTTCAGCTCAGCGGATCAGCTCAAGTGCGCGGCCACAGCCGGAGTTCTCCCGATGCTTTGCTCCCCGATCATCAAGAACGTCTTTGGTCACCAAGACCCTCATCGACGGCGGGCCGGGCTCAAAGTCCCTGTCTGTGGAAACATTCAACAATCTCCAAGTGCCTTCTGATCGGCTTCAGCCAACCAAGCCCTTCTCCGGAGTCACCGACGGCTCCACGGTCCCGATCGGGCGGGTCCGCCTTCCTGTCACCTTCGGGGCTCGCGACAACTACCACACCGAGCTCATCGACTTCAACGTCGCCCACATTCGCCTGCCGTACAACGCCATCCTCGGGTACCCAGCGTTGGCCAAATTCATGGCCATAACCCACCATGGCTATAACGTCCTCAAGATGCCAGGAAGCGGCGGGGTCATCACGGTGCCCTGTGAAGAGAGAGACGCAGCAGTGCTCCACAGGCGAGCCTTTCAGCTGCATCACTGGAAGACCTGCACTGAGCATCAGGAGGCCTCCCGAGGCCGCACTCCAAGAAGAAGAAGACATCGACCGCCCGGCTCCTCAAGAGACAGGCCCTCGAGAACCCGCATCGGGCCGGGGGGAGCCTCCTTCCATCGCATAGGAAAGCGTGCCCGGCGCCCTCCTCGGGCAGGGCTCGGGGGCTCTCCCCTGGAGGGCCGCCGACCTCGCCAAGGTCTCGAGGGAGGCGCTTGGGCACCATGTGGAGGCGTGTTTCGAAGCACGTTTCCCGCAAGCAGGAGCAAAACCAGAAGGGCAGAACCCTCAAGAGTTCGTCAGCAAGGCCATTCAAGAGCTACAGGAGTCAAGGGTCATGAGGGGCAGCCGCCGCCTACCCGCTGTGGCCCCCATCCAGGCGAGGATGGTGGGCTGCGCGTCTGCATCGACATACCAGGGCTCAACCGAGCCGCATCTCAAGAGCGCCTCGGCCCTCGCGAGTGGGACGCGTTCAGGGTCCGCCCACAGCCCACGCACGCATGCCTTATGGCTCGCCAAAGCTTGCCGCCAAGCACCAGCGTCTCATGAGGACCATCCTGGAGGCTCAAGAGGTCAAGCACGCCGCAGCCTTGGCGGAGATGGAGATGGCCCCTGAGGAGCCTCAAACGCCTCCGGAGCCTCCCGAGGCCCCTGGGCCTGGGGGCTCGTGAGGATCGGCTCCCGCAGCCCACCGAGTCTGCTACACCAACACCCCTTCATCCCCAACATCACCAGGTGACATCTTTAAGTTTTATTTCGGCCGGGAGCGCCTTGAGGCTGCATTATTCCCAGGCCGCGTGGGTCCGTCCCTGCGGCATGTATCCCTTTTTACTTCATGTCATTAGCTTATCCTGCTGGGGGCGCCCCTCGGGCTGCATCATCCCCAAGCCGCTCGGGCCAGTCCCAACGACATGTATCCTTCCTACCTTTTCCTTAGGATTATGCTCTTGCTCCACCATGCTTGTTATTTGGTGCCTTTTCTTGGGTGGCGGAAGCTTGTGCGTTAAAGGGGGGGGTGCCTGAGCATCGCGACTCAGGGCTCCTACCGGCTCTCCGGCCCTCACCCTCTGGTCTTGTCCATGGCATCGCGACCTGGCTTGCCAGCCGACGGTGAGACCAGCCCGAGAGCCGGGACCCAAGGACGAGTTGCTGCATCCGACCTAGCTTGCACGTTAAAGGGGTGCACGAGCATCACGACTCGGGGCTCCTAACGGCTCTCTCGCCCTCACCCTCTGGTCTTGTCCATGGCATCGCGACTGGCTTGCCAGCCGACGGCCGAGACCAGCCCGAGAGCCGGACCCGAGGACGAGTTCTTTGCATCCGACCTATCTTGCGGCGTTAAAGGGGGGTGCACGAGCATCGCGACTCAGGCTCCTACCGCTCTCCGGCCCTCACCTCCTGGTCTTGTCCATGGCATCGCGACACGGCTTGCCGGCTGACGGCTGAGACCAGCCCGAGCCGGGACCGAGGACGTGAGTTTCGTCATCTAACCCAGCTTGCTGCGTTAAAGGGGGGTGCACGAGCATAGCGACTCGGGGCTCCTACCAGCTATCCGGCCCTCACCCTCTGGTCTTGTCCATGGCATCGCGACACTGGCTTGCCGCCGACGGCCGAGACCAGCCCGAGAGCCGGGACCAAGACGAGAGCACCGGCATCCGCCAAATTTGCAGGAACACACTCGAAGATAAGGCTAAGAGCCAGCGCAACCCGCCTTTGAGGTAGGCCCCTTGAGTCCTGCTACTGGCTCACGGGTGCCCAGATACACCTCGTCCACCCCTACCGTGCCGCCCACGTGTCGTGGTGGGTCAGATATCGCCTCGGGCTCTCCGAGGGGAGCCCCTCCCATGTTCCAGTGGAAGCACCATGCTCTGCTTGGCCGACGACATCGCCGAGGAGCGGCTTTGCCCGTACGCATGCGGAAGCGCTATGCTCCACGCTGGTGATAAACAACTGAGGGTGGCCTCCGGGTCGCATCAACCTCAGGGAGCCCAGAGCTCAGTGTCTGTCCTCGTCGCAACGTCTCCCCTCGGGAGCGCCGCGCGAGGGGGGTGGGCACGGGGGCTGCGCCCGGGTCACACCCAGACGCACGCCACCCAGCCAGCCCCTCGGGCCTGGTTCGTCAGACGTCACTCCCCGAAGCGGAGCCAAGGTAAGAATGTCGTTTGAGCGTCAAGGGGGACTCCTGAGCATCGCGACTCAGGAGCCTAACTGGTCACGTAGCCCCTCACCCCTTAGTTCCGAAAGGCTAACAGCGGTTGAGGTATGCGCGGGGCCGGGCTCTGCAGACGTAGAACGGTGGATCCGCCGCTCTCACCTCCCTACTTGCTGTTCGTGGCGCTTAAGGGGACTCTCGAGCATCGCGACTCAGGAGCCTAACTTGTCACGTAGCCCTCACTCCTTGGTCCCGCCCTGGTTTCGGTCGGGCTAACGGGCGGCCGAGAGGTATCACAGGGCCGGGCTCTGCCGGCGTAGAACATAAGCAAGTAGGAAGCACAAATTTCAAGGAATTCAAAAGCAAATATTACAGTCCACACTGTTATCGCAATACCAAACGCAAGTTTAAACGCCTCCTCGAGGCATGATACATGTGCTGGAATTAAAAGCAAGGCAGGAGCCACAACGGAGTCACTTGTCGGCGGTGGAGCAGCGTGGAGTGGGCTCGCCTCGTGAAGCAGCAGGGCCGGCCACCGCCCGGCTTGGTGTCAAGGGCCCGAACTTCCCCAACAAAGCCTCCGCGTGACCCTTCACAGCCTCGGCAGCAGCAGCTGCATGCTCACCGCTTGCTGGCTCCAGCAGGCTGTCCATGTCGACGCTGGGATCGCGAAGATAGAAGTGGGTGAGGATCCGCGTCAGTGCCGCAGAAGACAGGACACGCGCCTCGGCCTCAGCCGTGGGGCCAAGACCAAGGGAGACATCTTCAAGAGCACGAATCAGGAAGGGAATCAGCTTGGCGGGGCCGTCCTCTGCGTCTGCCAGTGGGCTCTCCAGGCCGCTCTCGTAAAGCTCCCTCAGCAAGGCGCGAGCCTTCACCTCCATATCCATGAAGGCCACGTGATCTTCGGCAAGAACCCGCGCCTTGTCGTCTAGCTCGACCTTCCTCGCCTCCAGTTCCTGCTCCAGCGCGCCTAGGCGGTCACGACGCTTCTTCAGCTTGGCCTCCCGGTCCTTGACGGCCGCCTCGTGAGCCTTCATGCTTTCCTCCTGCTCTGGCGAGGCGGGCCTCCTCGGCAAGCTGGTCCCGCAGGCCCTTCATTTCGCCCTCCAGCGTCTCACGGCGACCTTGGATCTTTGGCTGCCTCTCCCAGGCAGCATCGCGGGCTACCGCCTCGCGAACAGCCTGCTTCTCCTCGTCAAGCCGTTGAGGCTGGACCAGCGCCGCCGAATCGAAGCGTCGGGCGAATCCAGCGAGGCCAGCTTCAAGCGCCCGGCCACCAAGCGAGGGTCGGCGCCCGAAGGTCTGCCGCAGCCGGTCCAATTCAGCGGCAGCACGATCCAGGACAATGGGAGGAGTCAGAGAGACAGCAGTTGGTGGAGTAGGAGGAGATGGCGGCGGCGTAACCACTGCGCCTTGAGGCGGAACCAGCGGCGCCACGGCAACAGTGGAGGCAGCGCCAAGCAAGGCCACCTCGGGAGTCGCCTGGGTCAAGGGGGCTGAGCTCGCCCCAGCGGGCTCAGCCAGGCCTCGCGAGGACGCCCAGGTAGGAGAGGCCTAGGCGTCAGGATCATCTTCTTTTTCGGGCAGAGGCACCGCCACGGATGGGGCCTCAGGAGCCCCCTTCCAGTTTCTTCGCCACGCGCGGCTGGCGAAGAACATGGACATCGATCTCGTCGACAGAGCAATGATCAAGACGGGAAGCAGGCACTTGTGTCGTCGCCGGTGGACTCGAGCAGCCTCCGCCATACTTGAAGCCCGAGAGCCGGCTGCAGGATCAGCTTCAAGGGGATCGGGAGGCGGGAGGCGCGTCTGCGGATCGCTCCGGGGCCGGGGCGGACCCGCGGGGGACCAGCCCAGTCCGGTCCTTCTTCGGGATCGGGGGCAGGCTTCTGCCTCCCCGCTCACCCTCATCCTCGTCGTTGTCACTCTCGGAGAGGCGGAGAACGCGGTGTTGGAAATATGCCCTAGAGGCAATAATGAAAGCATTATTATTATATTTCCTTGTTCATGATAATTGTCTTTTATTCATGCTATAATTGTATTATCCGGAAATCGTAATACACGTGTGAATACATAGACCACAATACGTCCCTAGTGAGCCTCTAGTTGACTAGCTCGTTGGTCAACAGATAGTCATGGTTTCCTGACTATGGACATCAGATGTCATTGACAACGGGATCACGTCATTAGGAGAATGACATGATGGACAAGACCCAATCCTAAGCATAGCATAAGATCGTAGTTCGCTTTGCTAGAGCTTTTTCAATGTCAAGTATCTCTTCCTTAGACCATGAGATCGTAGTAACTCCCGGATACCGTAGGAGTGCTTTGGGTGTACCAAACGTCACAACGTAATCGGGTGACTATAAAGGTGCACTATGTATCTCCGAAAGTGTCATTGGGTTGACACGGATCGAGATCGGATTTGTCACTCCGTATGACGGAGAGGTATCTCTGGGCCCACTCGGTAATGCATCATCATAATGAGCTCAAAGTGACCAAGTGTTTGGTCACGGGATCATGCATTACGGCATGCAGTAAAGTGACTTGCGATAACGAGACCGGCGAGGTATTGGGATACCGACGATCGAGTCTCGGGCATGTAACGCATCGATTGACAAAGGGAATAGTATACGGGTTGCTCGAATCCTCGACATCGCGGGTTCATCCGATGACATCATCGAGGAGCATGTGGAGCCAACATGGGTATCCAGATCCCGCTGTTGGTTATTGACCGAGAGCCGTCTCGGTCATGTCAGATGTCTCCCGAACCCGTAGGGTCTACACACTTAAGGTTCGGTGACGCTAGGGTTATTAGGAAGACTTGTATGTGATTACGAATGTTGTTCGAGTCCCGAATGAGATCCCGGACGTCACGAGGAGTTCCGTAAGGGTCCGGAGGTAAAGATTTATATATGGGAAGTTGTCAAACGGACACCGGAAAGTTTCGGGGCATACTGTATTGTCACTGGGGCCACCGGAAGGGTTCCGGGTCCACCGGAGGGGCCACCCCTCACAGGGGCCACATGGGCTGCGTGGGGAAGGAGCCAGCCTGGTGGGCTGGGCGCGCCCTTGGGCCCATGCGCCTAGGGTTGGGGGAACCCTAGAGGGTGCGCCTTGCTTGGGGGCAAGCCCCTCTCATGGCCGCCCCCTCTAGATGCCATCTAGAGGGGCCGCCCCCTCTCCCTTCCCCTATAAATAGAGGGGTGAGGGAGGGCTGCGCACCCAAGCCAAGGTGCAGCCCTCCCTCCCCAACACCTCTCTCCTCCTCCGTCGTGCTTGGCGAAGCCTGGCCAGTATCTTCTTTGCACCAACATCATCACGCCGTCGTCGCCGCTGCCGGAGCCATCTTCCTCAACCTCTCCTTCCCTTTGCTGGATCAAGACGGAGGAGACGTCTGCGTCCGTCAGACGTGTGTTGAACACGGAGGTGCTGTCCGTTCAAGATTTGGTCATCGGTGATCCGAATCACGGCGAAATGATTCCATCATCACCATCCCTTGAACGCTTCCACTTTCGATCTACAAGTGGTATGTAGATGCAAACTCACTCCCTTGACTCGTTGCTTAGATGAACTCATAGATGGATCTTGGTGAAACCGTAGGAAAATTTTTAATTTTCTGCAACGTTCCCCAACAGTGGTATCAGAGCTAGGTCTATGCGTAGTTCTCTATTGCACGAGTAGAACACAATTTGGTTGTGGGCGTAGATATTGTCAACTTGCTTGCCGCTACTAGTCTTATCTTGCTTCAACGGTATTGTGGGATGAAGCGGCCCGGACCAACCTTACACGTACGCCACGTGAGACCGGTTCCACCGACTAACATGCACTAGTTGCATAAGGTGGTTGGCGGGTGTCCGCTCTCCCACTTTAGTTGGAGCGGATTCGATGAAAAGGGTCCTTATGAAGGGTAAATAGAAGTTGACAAAATCACGTTGTGGTTATTCGTAGGTAAGAAAACATTCTTGCTAGAACCCAATTGCAGCCACGTAAAGATGCAACAACAATTAGAGGACGTCTAACTTGTTTTTGCAAAGCAATTGTTATGTGATGTGATATGGCCAGAAGTTGTGATGAATGATGAATGATATATTGTGATGTATGAGATCATGTTCTTGTAATAGGAATCACGACTTGCATGTCGATGAGTATGACAACCGGCAGGAGCCATAGCAGTTGTCTTTATTTTTGTATGACCTGCGTGTCATTGAAGAACGCCATGTAAATTACTTTACTTTATTGCTAAACGCGTTAGCCATAGAAGTAGAAGTAGTCGTTGGCGTGACAACTTCATGAAGACACGATGATGGAGATCATGATGATGGAGATCATGGTGTCATGCCGGTGACAAGATGATCATGGAGCCCGAAGATGGAGATCAATGGAGCTATATGATATTGGCCATATCATGTCACTACTATATAATTGCATGTGATGTTTATTATGTTTATGCATCTTGTGTACTTAGAACGACGGTAGTAAATAAGATGATCCCTTACAACAATTTCAAGAAGTGTTCTCCCCTAACTGTGCACCGTTGCTAAAGTTCGTCGTTCCGAAGCACCACGTGATGATCGGGTGTGATAGATCCTTACGTTCACATACAACGGGTGTAAGACAGTTTTACACATGCAAAACACTTAGGGTTAACTTGACGAGCCTAGCATGTACAGACATGGCCTCGGAACACGGAGACCGAAAAGGTCGAACACGAGTCGTATGGAAGATACGATCAACATGAGAATGTTCACCGACGATGACTAGTCCGTCTCACGTGATGATCGGACACGGCCTAGTCGACTCGGATCGTGTGACACTTAGATGACTAGAGGGATGTCTAATCTGAGTGGGAGTTCATTAAGATAATTTGAACTTAATTATCATGAACTTAGTCTAAAACCTTTGCAAATATGTCTTGTAGATCAAATGGCCAACGCTCATGTCAACCTGAACTTCAACGCGTTCCTAGAGAAAACCAAGCTGAAAGATGATGGCAGCAACTATACGGACTGGGTCCAGAACACGAGGATCATCCTCATAGCTGCCAGAAACAATATGTCCTAGAAGGACCGCTAGGTGACGCCTCCGTCCTGCAGAACCAAGACATTATGAATGCTTGGCAGACTCGCTACCGATGATTACTCCCTCGTTCGGTGCGGCATGCTATACAGCTTAGAACCGGGCTCCAAAAGCGTTTTGAGCATCACGGAGCATATGAGATGTTCGAGGAGCTGAAACTAGTTTTCCAAGCTCACGCCCGGTCGAGAGATATGACGTCTCGACAAGTTCTATAGTTATAAGATGGAGGAAATTAGTTACATTAGTGAGCACATACTCGTAATGTCCGGGTTGCACAACCGCATGACCCAAATGAATATTAACCTCCCCGATGAGGCGGTCATTGACAGAATCCTTGATCGCTCCACCAAGCTACAAGAGCTTTGTGATGAACTACAATATGCGTGGGATGGTGAAGACCATTCCTGAAGTATTTTCAATCTTTGAAGTCAGCAGAGGTTGAGATCAAGAAAGAACATCAAGTGTTGATGGTCAATAAGACCACCAAGTTCAAGAAGGGCAAGGGCAAGAAGAACTTCAAGAAGGACGGCAAGGATGTTGCCGCTACCGTAAGCCGATTCTGGGAAGAAGTCAAAGAATGGACCCAAGCCCGAGACTGAGTGCTTTTATTGCAAGGGAAGGGTCCTTTGGAAGCATAACTGCCCCAAATACTTAGCGGATAAGAAGGCCGCAACACCAAAGGTATATTTGATATACATGTAATTGATGTGTACCTTACCGATTACTCGTAGTAACTCCTGGGTATTTGATACCGTGCCGTTGCTCATATTTGTAACTCACGGCGGGAGCTGCGGAACAAGCGGAGATCTGGCGAAGGGCGAGGTGACGATGCGCGGGGAATGGTTCCAGAGTCGATGTGATCGCTGGCCGGCACGCTACCTCTACATTTACCTACGGGATTAGTTTTGAACCTTAATAATTGTTATTTGGTGCCAAGTTTGAGCATGAACATTGTATCTGGATCTCGTTTAATGCGAGATGGCTACTCATTTAAATCCGAGAATAATGGTTGTTCTATTTATATGAGAGATATGTTTTATGGTCATGCTCCGATGGTCAATGGTTTATTCTTAATGAATCTCGAGCGTAATGTTACACATATTCAAAGCGTGAATACCAAAAGATGTAAAGTTGATAACGATAGTCCCACATACTTGTGGCAATCGCCGCCTTTGGTCACATTGGTGTCAAGCGCATGAAGAAGCTCCATGCTGATGGACTTTTGGAGTCTCTAGATTATGAATCATTTGACACATGCGAACCATGGCTCATGGGCAAGATGACCAAGACTCCGCTTCTCCTAACAATGGAGCGAGCAACCAACTTGTTGGAAATCATACATACCGATGTGTGCGGTCCAATGAGTGTTGAGGCTCATGGAGGATATCGTTATGTTCTCACTCTCACAGATGACTTGAGTAGATATGGGTATGTCTACTTGATGGAACACAAGTCTGAGACCTTTGAAAAGTTCAAGGAATTTCAGAATGAGGTAGAGAATCAACGTGACCGAAAAATAAAGTTCTTACGATCAGATCGTGGAGGAGAATATTTAAGTCATGAATTTGGTACACACTTAAGAAAATGTGGAATCGTTTCACAACTCACGCTACCGAACACCTCAAATAGAACGGTGTGTGTCCGAACGTCAGAATCGCACTCTATTGGATATGGTGCGATCTATGATGTCTCTTACCGATTTACCGCTATCATTTTGGGGATACGCTCTAGAGACAGCTACATTCACTTTAAATAGGGCACCGTCTAAATCCGTTGAGATGACACCGTATGAATTATGGTTTGGGAAAAAACCTAAGTCATCGTTTCTAAAAGTTTGGGGATGCGATGCTTATGTCAAGAAACTACAACCTGAAAAGCTCGAACCCAAGTCGGAAAAATGCGTCTTCATAGGATACCCTAAGGAAACCATTGGGTATACCTTCTACCTTAGATCCGAAGGCAAGATCTTTGTTGCCAAGAACGGATCCTTTCTGGAAAAAGAGTTTCTCTCGAAAGGAGTAAGTGGGAGGAAAGTAGAACTCGATGAAGTACTACCTCTTGAACCGGAAAGTAGTGCAGCTCAGGAAAATGTTACACCAATTGGAGAGGAAATTAATGATGATGATCAAGGTACTTCGGATCAAGTTGCTACTGAACTTCGTAGGTCCACTAGGACACGCCCGCACTGTGAGTGGTACGGCAACCCCGTCTCCGGAAATCATGTTGTTAGACAACGGTGAACCTTCGAACTATGAAGAAGCGATGGCGGCCCAGATTCCAACAAATGGCTAGAAGCCATGAAATCCGAGATAGAATCCATGTATGAAAACAAAGTATGGACTTTGACCGACTTGCCCGATGATCACGAGCGATAGAAAACAAATGGATCTTTAAGAAGAAGACGGACGCGGATGGTAATGTCACCATCTATAAAGCTCGACTTGTCGCTAAGGGTTATCGGCAAGTTCAAGGGATTGACTACGATGAGACTTTCTCTCCGTAGCGAAGCTTAAGTCCGTCCGAATCATGTTAGCAATTGCCGCATACTATGATTATGAGATATGGCGGATGGACGCCAAAACGGCATTCCTTAACGGGCATCTTAAGGAAGAGCTGTATATGATGCAGCCGGAAGGTTTTGTCGATCCTAAGAATGCTAACAAAGTATGCAAGCTCCAATGATCCATTTATGGGCTGGTGCAAGCATCTCGGAGTTGGAACATTCGCTTTGATGAGATGATCAAAGCGTTTGGGTTTATCTTGGACTTATGGAGAAGCTGCGTTTACAAGAAAGTGAGTGGGAGCTCAGAAAGCATTTCTCATATTATATGTAGATGACATACTTTTGATGGGAAATGATATAGAATTCTTGGACAGCATCAAGGCCTACTTGAATAAGTGTTTTTCAATGAAGGACCTTGGAGAAGCTGCTTATATATTAGGCATCAAGATCTATAGAGATAGATCGAGACGCCTCATAGGTCTTTCACAAAGCACATACCTTGATAAGATTTTGAAGAAGTTCAAAATGGATCAGTCCAAGAAAGGGTTCTTGCCTGTCTTTGCCAAGGTGTGAGATTGAGCTCAGCTCAATTCCGACCACGGCAAAAGATAAAGAAGAGATGAGCGTCATCCCCTATGCCTCAGCCATAGGATCTATTATGTATGCCATGCTGTGTACCAAACCTGATGTAAACCTTGCCGTAAGTTTGGTAGGAAGGTACCAAGGTAATCCCGGCAAGGAACACTGGACAGCGGTCAAGAATATCCTGAAGTACCTGAAAAGGACAAAGGACATGTTTCTAGTTTATGGAGGTGACGAAGAGCTCGTCGTAAAGGGTTACATTGACGCTAGCTTCGACACGCATCCGATGACTCTAAGTCACAAACCGGATACGTGTATATGTTGAATGGTGGAGCAAGATGGTGGTGCAGCTGCAAGCGGAAGCGTCGTGGCGGGATCTACATGTGAAGCGGAGTACATGGCAGCCTCGGAGGCAGCGCATGAAGCAATTTGGGTGAAGGAGTTCATCACCGACGTAGGAGTCATACCCAATGCGCCGGGCCGATCAAACTCTTCTGTGACAACACCGGAGCTATTGCACTTGCCAAGGAGCCTAGGTTTCACAAGAAGACCAGGCACATCAAGCGTCGCTCAACTCCATCCGTGAAAATTTTCAAGATGGAGACATAGAAATTTGTAAAGTGCATACGGATCTGAATGTCGCAGATCCGTTGACTAAACCTCTTCCGCGGGCAAAACACGATCAACACCAGAACTCTATGGGTGTTCGATTCATCACAATGTAACTAGATTATTGACTCTAGTGCAAGTGGGAGACTGTTGGAAATATGCCCTAGAGGCAATAAAAAAGAATTATTATTATATTTCCTTGTTCATGATAATTGTCTTTTATTCATGCTATAATTGTATTATCCGGAAATCGTAATACACGTGTGAATACATAGACCACAATACGTCCCTAGTGAGCCTCTAGTTGACTAGCTCGTTGGTCAACAGATAGTCATGGTTTCGACTATGGACATCAGATGTCATTGACAACGGGGTCACGTCATTAGGAGAATGACGTGATGGACAAGACCCAATCCTAAGCATAGCACAAGATCGTGTAGTTTGTTTTGCTAGAGCTTTTTCAATGTCAAGTATCTCTTCCTTAGACCATGAGATCGTGTAACTCCGGATACCGTAGGAGTGCTTTGGGTGTACCAAACGTCACAACGTGAATCGGGTGACTATAAAGGTGCACTACTGGTATCTTCGAAAGTGTCTGCTGGGTTGACACGGATCGAGATCGGATTTGTCACTCCGTATGACGGAGAGGTATCTCTCGCCCACTCGGTAATGCATCATCATAATGAGCTCAAAGTGACCAAGTGTTTGGTCACGGGATCATGCATTACGGTGCAGTAAAGTGACTTCTTTGGTAACGAGACCGAACGAGGTATTGGGATACCGACGATCGAGTCTCGGGCATGTAACGCATCGATTGACAAAGGGAATAGTATACGAGGTTGCTTGAATCCTCGACATCGTGGTTCATCCGATGACATCATCGAGGAGCATGTGGGAGCCAACATGGGTATCCAGATCCCGCTGTTGGTTATTGACACGAGAGTCGTCTCGGTCATGTCAAGATGTCTCCCGAACCCGTAGGGTCTACACACTTAAGGTTCGGTGACGCTAGGGTTATTAGGAACACTTGTATGTGATTACCGAATGTTGTTCTGAGTCCCGGATGAGATCCCGGACGTCACGAGGAGTTCCGGAAGGGTCCGGAGGAAAAGATTTATATAAGGGAATTTGTCAAACGAACACCGAAAAAGTTTCGGGGCATACTGGGTATTGTACTGGGGCCACCGAAGGGTTCCGGGTCCACGGAGGGGCCACCCCTCCTGGGGGCCACATGGGCTGCGTGGGGAAGGAGCCAGCCCTCGGTGGGCTGGGCGCGCCCCTTGGGCCCATGCGCCTAGGGTTGGGGGAACCCTAGAGGGTGCGCCTTGCTTGGGGCAAGCCCTCCCTTGGCCGCCCCCCTCTAGATGCCATCTAGAGGCCGCCCCTCTCCCTTCCCCCTATAAATAGAGGGGTGAGGGGAGGGCTGCAGACCCAAGCCAAGGTGCAGCCCCTCCCCTCCCCAACACCTCTCCTCCTCCGTACGTGCTTGGCGAAGCCCTGTCGGAGTACTGCTGCACCAACATCATCACGCCGTCGTGCTGTTGCTGGAGCCATCTTCCTCAACCTCTCCTTCCCTTTGCTGGATCAAGACAGAGGAGACGTCGTCCGTGCCGTACGTGTGTTGAACACGGAGGTGTTGTCCGTTCAGTACTTGGTCATCGGTGATCCGAATCACGGCGAGTACGATTCCATCATCACCATCCCCTTGAACGCTTCCGCACTCGATCTACAAGTGGTATGTAGATGCAAACTCACTCCCTTGACTCGTTGCTTAGATGAACTCATAGATGGATCTTGGTGAAACCGTAGGAAAATTTTTAATTTTCTGCAACGTTCCCCAACACGCGGGGCCTGCGCCGCAGGGGAGGAGCCCTTGACTCCGCCCCTGAATCAACCCCCTCTCATGGCTCTCTTTCCTCCACCTCTTCGCTGGAGTCGGAAGAGGACACGTCCAACAGGTCCTCTGGAGCCTCCATGGGCACGGGCCCGTCCCCATTGAAGACGGGCATGGGCCCCACAACCTGCTCCCAATCCTCATGAAGGAACAGGGGCGCAGGGGCGCCCTCCGGTCTCGCCACATCGCCCCCAACCAAGGACTGGAGGACCGTCGCCAGATCCTCGGCCGGCCGGGCCACGGGGGCTCGGGTGAGGCCTCCACATCGAGCGGAGTCTTGTGAGCGGAGCCAGTTGGTGCTCCAAGAACTCCCTCGGCGGCCAGCCTTGCAGTCGGCCGCCCGCCGCGTTGGCGGCCAGATCTGCGTCCATCTTCTCTAGCACCAGCCAAGACGGGATCCCAAGCTCTGCTCGGGACCATCGTCGGAGCTCTCGGGCTCCGTGGGCAGGATCGGCCGAGGGTGGATGCGCCCAGCATCCACCAAGACCCACTTGCTCCTGAAGCCCTCAATCCGCTTCCTGTGGTTTGAAATGGCGATGGCTCCGCCAGATATGGCGAAGCTCACCTTTGGAGGCGGAACCACGGGAGGTTCGGAGGAAAAAGTAGTGTCGCAACAAGGCCACCGAGGGCTTCACCCCAACATGGGCCTCACAATAGTAGGCGAAGATTGCCAGAAGAAGGACAGAGTTGGGATGGAGGTGCAGAGCTTGAATGTTGTAATGGCGAAGGACGGAGAAGAAGAACTCAGAAAAAGGAGGCACCAGACCAGCAATGATGGCGCTCACGAAGAACGGGTAGAAGGTACTCCCCCGACCCTCAGGGGCGGCGGAGCCGGCAACGCTCCCGCTCCGTTGACGCCCTGCGCCTCCGCCATCCGGCGCACCAGGGCGAGGTTCGCCGCTGACACATTAGGCGTGTCCAAGGCAAGAGAGTACCAGGCTCCGGCTGGGGTTTGGCGAGGAGCCATGACTGGCTAGGGCACGTAGGCGGAGTGGATCTGAAGATCTTGGAAGCAGAGAGGAGAGGCGCAGGAAAGGGGATCTGAGCAGCAACTGGCGAGAGTAAAGGAGGCAAGGAAGATACCGCTATGTTATCAACCCACGCGGTTGCAGAGGCGCATGCGTCCAATCAACCGCCACGCGGCGCCCAAGGCCGCAGGCTGTTAGGGCCCACGACGATTCGCACTTGTCCTTTCGCCTCTTTGCTCGGCCAAGTTCGGGCGCGCCGTGGGCCCGGGGGTTACTGTCGGCGTTGTGGGAACGGGGGTCCCCATACTTGCCTGCCTGCGGCCTGCGGCGTGGCTCAAAGGAGGCCCAGGACAGCCCATCTTCATCTACGCAAGCTCAAGACCCTCGCGAGGGGCCAAGCCTCGCGGGGCGGACGACAAGGAGCTTCCTCGTGCACGGCCTCGTCAAATGGCTCATGAGGAGGTGGAGAGTTCAAGGCAGGGTACCTCGTGAGGTGCCCATGACGCAAGCCATGACGACTATAGGGCGCCAGCCACAAGAAGGCCTCCTCCTTTCCTCTTTGGTGCAAAGGGAGGAAGCGCAGGCGAGAGCATGAAGCAAAGGCACCCGTTTCGGTGCAACAAGACCAAGACCAACCCCAACGGCTGGAAGGTAATCATCGTGGAGCCCAAGCGGGCGTCATCACCAGAGCCTTTGGCAGGCGAGGACCAACTTTAGTCAGGATAAGTGTACCTGCTGTTCCCCTTCAAAATGGCCAATTGTTGGCGCCCTTCCCTCTCAATATTTGGGAAGAGGCCCAGGGCCTTCGCATATAAATAGGAGTAGCTACCCCTGGGGTAGAGAGATCGGCCCCCTGGTATGAGATCGGAATCCTCATCGAGGAGCATGTAGCTAGAGCAACGAAAAACCACCTAGCAGTTCATCACACCCACCAAGAACAGACCCTCGCGAGGCTGTTCTTCCCTGTACTATTCCTCATCAGCCCAAGAGGCAATCCACCACACCACAAACTGGAGTAGGGTATTACACCACAACGATGGCCCGAACTAGTATAAATCTCGTGTCTCTTGTGCGGTTCTGTTTAGTAGTTTAGGTCCCTGCGATTCGGCGAAGTGCGAGACGGTGGAGGGTTGGATCTCCGCGCGCACCCCAGTGTTCGAACCTCAAGGGTCTGCCGAAACCCGAAATCCGACAGCGCCATGTATTCAACTTCGTCCAACTACAAGTCCATCTACGACAACCGTTTCCATGGTGATGAGGATCACGATCCGAGGTCGGATCTTTCCCAAAGGGGGGGGGGGAGATGATGCGGAGCAGCCCACGTTCATCCCCATGTACACTCCGACTACTCTCCAAACCCCAAGAGGACATATGACGAGACCTCGAACATACGCCAATGGACACAAGGTGAACTCGCTCCTCTCCGAATCGTCACTTTCCATATGTGAGACATGGCTACTACCTCAAACATGTGTGCTATGCATGTCCAGGAACCAAGAGGAAGGCCATGGAACAACTACGAGCATTGGACAAGACGGCGAGGACACCAAGTACAAGGACCAAGAGAAGAAGCTGCCCGAAGCTACAACGGCCGGACGTCCGACCAGGACCGGACCTCCGACGAACTCCAGGCACCGGACGACAGGCCTCCTCCGGACGTCCGACCGAAGCGCACCCGAGCCGAATCTACGGAAGTCCGAAGAACACCGGACGTCCGGACCTTCTTGAGCCTCCGGACGACCGGCCCCTCTGGACGTCCGACCGAAGTGCACCCGAGCCGAATTTACGGAAGTCCGAAGAGCACCGGACGTCCGGACCTTCCCGAGCCTCCGGACGACCGGAACCCTCCGGACGTCAAGCCTGCTCACAAGACAAAGGTATTGGACCGAGTCCATGTATCCCCCAGTTACCCCTTCGTGGCCCAAGACTATATATACTCCTCCACCTCCTCCTAGTTAGGGTTAGGGTTGATTTAGCTCATTGGTAGATAGAGCTTCGCTCATCCATACCGGATCTACTCCACGAGAGAGACCGCGGCCCCTCTTCGGAGAAGATCCACTTTGGATTCAAGACCCCTCTTGGGTGGCTCCCCATCAAGACCTCCTCACGGAGAAGAACGGCTACCGTTTGTATCGTCCTTTGTTGACCTTGAATCATGTATCTCCCTTTGTGTTCATCGATCTAGCACATGTGTGATTGATCTTGTTGGTTTGAGTGATTCTCTTGTGTTTTCCCCGTGATTTCCCTCGTGCTCTTCCGCTCGTTCTTCGTGTTCCTCGTAGGGATCCTCTCCAAACGTGAAAGATCGTCCACATAGGGTTCCGCCCTACATCACCTGGGATCCCCAGGAGCACGACGGTGGCTCCAGTTCGCCCCTGGGAGGAAGAGATCGACGACAACGCGTCCAGCGATGGGAGTAAAGCTACGGCGGAGCTACGGGTACGGCGCGGGGCAGCTAGTGCAAGTACTCGAAGGGGGAAACATGAGGGGAACGAAGCTGCCGCTCACATCGGTGTCGAGGAGCGACTCGGGGCAGCCGGAAGAGGTCAAGGATGACGGCGATCTTTGGTGGTGTGCGGTGGCCGTGGCGGAGGGGATCGATCCGTCCGTTGTCGAGGTGGCCTCCCGGCTCCGATCCAGCGTCGAGGAAGACTAAGGCGAGCCTGGTGGAGCTTTTGGACACGCCGACGAGGCGAGGTGAGCTCGGTGGCTACGCGAATGACGGCGACAGTGGCGGCCATGGCGGACGAGGATGGAGCAGCGCGAGGGAGATAGGGGAAAAGATCCTGGGGATCGTCCAACGCGTGTGTGGTGTTGATCTTATCCGCGCTAGGGCTACAGGGGTGGTCGCGGTGGAAGGCATCGTGCGATGCATCAGCTCTGGACGGCCATGGCGTCTTGCGCATCCAGAGGTGCCAGAGGGGAATGAAAGGCCGGCTTGGGCGGGCCAGGCCGCACTGTAGGAAAAACTGGGCCAAGTGCACAGTGTGGTTGTTGTTATTGTTTTCTTTTTTTAACTTTTGGTTTTTCTATTTTCTTCATTTCGTTATTTATTTCCTATTTTTTTACTTTTAGTTTATAAAATATAAACCTAATCCGTAAATTAGTATTACTAATTTCTCCACTGCCACAAATAATTTGGCACTTTAATAAAATAGTTAGTATTTTTATTATTATTTCAAATGCATTTATATAATTGCTTTAGCTACTGTTTTATTTATGTTAGGACATTTAAATACTTTATAAAAGTATGGTTTCTCCACCAATATTAATTATGATTTATTTTTCATATTTAGAACATTTTAATTTTGACATTTGAAAACTTTAATTGTTTGACTTGATTTTAAATTTGAAATTTGAACGGGATTTGAATCATCGCTAGATTAACAACGGTTATCGTGGTGACGTGGCATCATTAGCAGAGGGTTACTATAGGTTAATTATCCTGGCGTTACAATTCTCCTCCACTACAAGAAATCTCGTCCTTGAGATTTTAAGAGGTGGACTAAGGGGGAAAGGTCTGGTTACGAAATTCTAACAAATCTTCTTGGTCTTGGTTGCTCTTCTCGAAGAGGTCGATCTATTACATTGATGTCTTCATTCCTATGCTTCAGTCATCATGATGAAGCCGACATCTTTTCTTCGGAAACTCCATCGTACTTACGAAAGAAAAAAAAGGTGGGTATTTCGAGAGAACGCACCGCTGCAAGGTTGATTATGTGGTTGATAACATCGGGGAAGGTGGCGGAAAGTAACTCTTGAATTGAAACTTAAGAGATTATCGAGAGCAAAGTAAGGAGGTATCATGGGAAGTTTCGAGCGGGTAGGCAATCGTTCGATGCCTGAAGGCGTGAAAGGGGTTCAAAGCAACGGGAATAAGTATTGTGCCTGATAACAGAATTGATCACGAGGAAGGTGGCCCGTGAATTACATACGAAGCCAAGCGGGTGGAATAACTTTGGCAACATGGGTGTACAGGTGAGTCAGGTTTCGATCCCGTGGAACTGTGGGTTATGGGCCAACCATGTGGGTTAAAAGTAGAAGGAGTGGTGACATCTTGCACGGTTTTGATAGCAAGGCATGTCAGAGGGCGGCCTGTCAGTTATGTCGGCAACAAGGTCGGTACCAAGGGCGAGGGACGAAGAGAACCATTTTCCTGCTCATTGAACGAGGCGGACCAATAGGCATAGTTCTCATCCATCGGTGGTTACCGGAATGATGTCGACAAATGCAACAGGGTCGTACTAACAAAATGGTACAACGAGGTGCTTACCTAAGGAGGGAATTACCACTGCTCAGTTAAGTAGATTACAAGAAAGGTTAAACAAAACAATGGAAAGGAAAATGTGTTTAAACACATATTTCAGGGGTATATCCTCCCCAAGGACAAGCAGAGCATGATATCCATGACATGATATAATGTAGAAAACCCTTTAGGTAAGGCGAGAGAAATTTAATGACATTACCCATACAACGGTGTTGGATAATTGATGAAGAAAATGCAGCATTGTGCTTCAAATGTTCTTATTGAAGATCAGAGTACCACAGACATGCTTCAAGATAGCATTGACATGGTCTTCAAGCAAAGGCCGGACTTGGATACACAAAGGATTCATCAGGAACAACTTATAGAATAATCTTACAATTTCCTCATGGAAGAATGGTTAACCTTGCTTAAAAGGAAACTATAACAATAGGTCCTCCGGCCAGGTGTGCTTGGCATGACATCACCTTACCGGGTCATATAAAGACCAATGTTAAAACTCTTTGAAATATGTTCCAACCATCATATCTGACCGAGATTCAGATCTAATAGGTGTTAGGATACCTCAGACTCAGGATGTCTGACAAGGAAAATGTGCAACACAAATTGACGGGATGACACTGTAATATTCTCAGGAAATGAACTATTGAAGCAAGTTCCGAAACAAGAGCCCATCATTAACTAAGGAGAAGATGAGGAGTTGGCTGATGGACTCAGCTACAATTCATCGAGATTAACAAAAGATGGATTTCCACAATTATGTGAACAAGGAGATAACATTTGTCATATCGAATGATATAAGGAGATATGCTTGAGGAAAACATACCCAATTAAACATTGATTGAAAGGTGCACCCGAAATATGGGCTTAGGTAGCATGACCGATGCTATAATGGTGATTCGATAACCAATGGTCTAAGAATGAAATGTCGACCATTAACTTCAAAGCAATAGGGTTGCTAGAAGGAAAGAATCCAAACAACACGTTCACTTGTTGGAATCAACACGGGGACCAATAAAGAATGGTGATGGTGAGAAGTATCACTATACCAAGAATCCTTAAGAGGTGGAGCAATCCTCACAACATCCTTGACAAAAAAAGTACTACTTCAAGGTAGAACATAATACAAGCTGGAAAGAAAATTGCATCCATAACCTGAACAAGTTTGTGATGAAAGGGAGTAAGGATGTTGTCGGTGGCAACTCAAATTACCAAGGGACGAGGATGGTACTTATCATCATAAATTCGATCGATATCCTGAAAGGAATCAAATGTCACTACACCACAACACTGATGTAAGGACAAATAAACTGCCGGGAAAAGGCTCTTTAAAGGGCAAATAAACTGTCGGGATAGTGGTTCTCCCGGCAGATAGAACCGCTAGGAGAACAGCTGCCGAGGATTACTTGTCCCGGCAGATAAACTTCTCCCGGCAGTTTTTCTGCCCTGGTCGATGCAGTCTATTTTCTCCCGACAGATTAGTCGGGGCAAGGGAAACTACAATTACCTGCAGTTGATGGCAGTTCAACTGCCTGCACAAGCACATTTACCCGGCAGATGTTACGCCACCAAGTTGATTTCGCTAGCAAAATTTTATAGGCATTCGTATTATGTAATATCCATCCACTATATATGTCTAGACAACCAGGACATATCATACAATTTATACATGTAATTCAATCAAAGTAGCATACATGCTTCATCAAAATCTGAAACTTCATTCCATAAACAAAAAGACCATATATAAGGAGGTTGTTCACAAAAGGAGTACATATATGTTTGCCACAACCAGAATAAAGTACCACCACAAGAGGAGATGTACATATGTTTCTAAATGTGTGCCACACAACCAAAATGAGCTTAACAAGCACCAAAATGGCTAGAGCAAATCTCTAGGTTCAACAAACAAGACATACAACATTATCACTCCATCTTAGTTGTAGATATTCCAAATCTCCAGCAGCTTGAAGATCTTCCAAACCTTAGTGAACTTGTACCTTTGGGAAACCTGCAACAAATCAGAAGATGTTACATACAACAGTTGCATTCAGCACTTAAGGAAGAAGTTACAACAATCACATGCAACAGCTGCATAGCATTCTGAAATATAGAGCAACCAGCAACATCTCTAGAGTAATCTCTACTATAGTAGAGAACAAGTCCATTTTTATTATCTTAACAAGTAACAAGCTTATCTTCTCATCAAAATTGTGCAAAGTCTGTACAAATATTAACAAGAATATGTTACAACAATCATATACAGCAGCCGCATGGCCACATACAACAGCCGAATATGTTCTGAAACATAGAGCAACTAGTAACATCTCTAGAGTAATCTCTACTTTAGTAGAGAACATGTCCATTTTTATCATACTGATAGTAGCAAGTTTATCTTACTTCTCATCCAAATAGTGTGCAAAGTACAAATATTAACAGTAAATAGTACGTGTACCTATCTTGTACAGCAGAAAGTGGTATAATCATATTCCATGCACAAAGTTACTGTACTAGCCAGCAAAAAAAGGAAAACTAATTTGAATCGTTATCAGCTTGAGGATTGTCACTGCAAGATGGCATGAATTTTGAGAAAACAGTTTGACAGGCTTGCAAATATCTTAAGAATAATAATATAAAACTTCACAATATGACGGAGGTGTTACCATCGAAAAAACTTGAATGCAAGTACGTTATCATCAAATGACACTCCTAATAAGGTAGAGACACTAAAGATGTCCACAATCAGCTTTAATTTAAGAAACTGAATCATATTAACAAATCTAAGCTTTCAAAAGTGCAGAAGCAGAGTAGCAGTTATATATTAAGTTTTAGGCCAACAATAGCAATGAATAAGCATGTGGTTCCAAGCTCTGATTCCTTGATAAAAGTAATCCATAAACATCATATGGGAAACTTCTTTGTTAATCAAGCAAATTTCTTTCTCAAGATATACATTGGAGTCTGCAACATGCAGAGACAGATAATGCCTGCCAGACATCAATCTCAAAAGAACATCTTCCAAGAAGGAACTTACATTACACCTTGTGTCAGAGTTATTCGATATAGCTATAAGGTTGGTGTTATTATCGCCAAAGCATTATAATTCACCGCCATATGCAAAAATAAAACCATGACAAGTAGCTTGAACTATATTCCTTGGTAGAATATATCAATAAGTACATATTATTACATGCTTGTGTAGCTATGACAATTTATTAAGTGGTTGTTATAGCGTTCTCTTTTATCAGATTCGGCTAGAGTGGAATAGAAGAAATGCATAACTTAATTCAAAACCATTGAGTGATTATATATACTAACAATATAAGGTGTACTACTCGAAGCAGGATACAGGTTAACTACAATGTCAATATATATCAACAGTGAGAGGCTTTTGAGAAGAGCCTAGATTTAGTTATGTTTAAATTCTGGGACAAGATTGTTTGTAACAATTTCTAGGCAGAACCACCATAAGCCCTAGAGCTCCAGCCCTTTCCCAAAGCTTCTATCACTCCATATTCTATCCTTTAGCGAAGAAATGTGAGTGCTAAGCAGCAATGACGGAAAAAAGTCGGATATAGTGCTGATTTCTAACACTATCTGCATGTAACAAGTACTGCTACACTACCCAGGTGGCCAAATTCAGGGCAACAAAGGTCAATGGGGAAAACCAAGAGCATGCACTTTACTGAAATAGTAAGGAGTTTTAACCCACATTGGAACAAATATAACTGAAATCCTAATAGAGTTAGAATAAATCCTAAACCCGAAGAATTAACAACCCAATCCACTATCACTGCTTGCATAGCCATTGTATCCAAACAGGCCCTACATTCAGTGCTACCACTTTTGTATGGTTCTGAGCTTAAAAATAAGTTCTAGCTGGAGGAATGTAATCAACCAATAGAAAAATTAAGGCATGGGAAATAAGAAAACATAATTGAAACAACCGATGAAAATTTCCATTTCTCAAGATTTCGTTAGGAGAAGAACTTTGCATAAGTTTGAAGATTCTAAACTGTTCATATTTGGGCGGTGATCTTGCTCGCAATATTTATCCTTGACAGATGGATCAGAAATGAAAGCGAAAGTCAGTAACATGCCCTTCTTTTTTTAAACGAAGCATGGCCTTGTTAGAGTACGTAATGGGCCTAATGGGCCCGTTAGTCTTAGGGTTAATTAGAGATAAGAGTCGCTTGCTTAGGGGTCAAGTAAGCCTTGCTTGGGAGTCAAGTAAACCTCTCTATATAAAGAGAGGAGATGTATCAATCTAATCAAGCAAGAATTAAGAAGGAAATCCTTCCTTCTTGCCCGCGGCGAAAGGCCCCCGGCCGGCCCTCTCGCGCCCTCCTTCTAGCAGTGTCATAACAATTTGGTATCAGGTAGCTCAGTTCCGGTCATGTCTTCATCGTCGCCCACCCCGTCGCTTCTGCTGCCGACCGTCACCACCGCGCCGCTGGCCATCTACAGCGCGCCGCTTTCCCCGTCTCAAGGCCGCTGGTCGCATCCTCCGCGCCGCCACCGCCCGGATGCCAGCCCTCCACGCACCACCGCCCACCGTCTACACCGGAAGAGATCATCGTGGTCCTCAACGACCTCGTCCACGGCCGCCCGAGATCCGGCCAGCCCGGCCAGCTCTGGCGCCGCCGCTACCGGCCACCGCCACCGCCCGGGCCGCCCGTCTGCCGTGGTACTCGCCGCATCGAGGGCTCTCCGCGGCATTGACGCTATCGCCCCAGCCACAGCTGCCGCCCGCCGCCGCCCGCATGATCGCGGTGGCGCGCCGGCTCCGCCAGCGCCTCGGCGCCCATTGCAGCCCGCGCCCGTGGCTGTTGTGGCAGCCGCCACACCAGGGGCCTTCGCCCGCTCACCGCCATCAAATCGCCATCCATCGCCACCATCGCCAGCCATGGCTGCGATGGCAGCCGCCGCTCTGGCAGCCTCCGCCGCCCGGCGCTTCCACCGCAGTTAGCCGCCATCACGCTCGGCGCTTATCGCCGCAGCCGCCGCAGCTGCAGCAGCCACCGCCGGGCCGCCCGCCCCGCCGATCAAGGCCCCGGAGTCCCGTCCCACCAAGTCCAGTCCCTGCCGTCGCTGTCACCGCTTCCGTCTTGGATCGCTACCCGCCACGTGTCGGCGGCGGTGAGGCTGCAGGCTACTGCGCGCGGCCTCCTAGCATGTCGGCGTGCGTGTGTGCAGGAGATGCGTGGTCTGCAGCTGCCGCTCCTCCAAGTTGCCCTTCGCTACGCAAAGGACCTTGATCTCATCCGCTGCGCCGAGGATCTTCTTCCCTGTGCGATGAAGACCAACAGCCGTCCGGCAGGAAGAAGGCATGGTGTCACCGACAGCAGCACACCACGTAGCACCATTGCATTCCGTCACTGGCCGCCGCGAGGGCGCCTATGTTGGTCACTCTTGCGGCCACTTCCAGGTGGTCCTACACATGCACTCCTTTTGTCCAGATGGTGTCCATGGGATCCAGGTGGCTGTACATGTGCACGTCCGACGTGCGGATGGTGTCCACTTTTTGTTAAGGGGTCCAAAATAAAGCATCCCAATCCATTCAGGTTGAGAATAATAAAACAAGCCAAGATGTAAAAGGCTTGTTTTTAGGTGTTAGGTTTGTGTTGCGTCGAGTCATGGTTATAAGTTGGTTAGGCTGCAGCTTGAGGACAAGCTGCATGTCCAGGTGGGGTGTAGTGTTAGAGTACGTAATGTGCCTAATGTGCCCGTTAGTCTTAGGGTTAATTAGAGATAAGAGTGGCTTGCTTAGGGGGTCAAGTAAGCCTTGCTTGGGAGTTAAGTAAACCTCTCTATATAAAGAGAGGAGATGTATCAATCTAATCAAGCAAGAATTAAGAAGGAAATCCCTTCCCTCTTGCCCGGCCGTGGGCAGAAAGGCCCCGGCCGGCCCTCTCGCGCACTCCTTCTAGCAGCGCCATAACATGCCTACATTTTAAGAATCTTCCGTATGACCTCGTATACCTGAGACTTTTCTTGTTTTGTTTTCTAAACTGACTCTTAGACGTGAAATAGGAAATGACTCTTACACCTGAAATAGGACCATATACTTTTGCTATTACAACTGATAGGTACAAACTCAACTATATGGCTTCACAAGTTGGAGCGACAAACCTTCACAAAATGTACGCATAACTGAACTAATGCTCAAGGCATAAACCATGTGTGCTGTGGTGTATATTGGTTAATTAAAGGTAAAAGTGCCACTAGGCTATCAGAATACTAGAGAAGATTATAAAATAAAATCACTTGAGAATTCTTTTACATAATGGTTACTTTGCTACAAAAGATTTATTTGGTGCATTGTGACCGTGAGTGTCCTTGTTAAGGAGAGAAAAGACATACAGGGAAACAAACAAGTGATAGCATCTTGATCCATACATAAAAGTGATGAGCTCGATGATGATAGAGGCGTTGTGGTGCTCACTGGTAGCGAGTGTAGAGGAACTGGTGGTGCAGCGCGTGGTTGAACAATTAGTGGTTGAGCTCGACAGGGCCGGCGTGGAGAAGCTCTACCAGCACCGCGTCATCTGTCTTCCACAGCTGCAGGTGCTGCATGGCTGCACCCCTAGAAAGTGCAGGCCCGACGAAGAAGAGGGACGCTCGATAACGATACAGCTCGCGGTTGACCCTGCTTGAACTCGATGCCACGAAGAAGAGCACCGTGTGGCGTTGGGAGTGAGGAAGAGGGAGTCCTTGGAGAGGCCGTCGGGGACGAACTCCTCAGGAGACAGGCGGCTACTCTCCCGGTCTCACCCTCTCAGCGGATCTGGGCGAGGCGGACAAGATGACCATGGGGGAAGTGGTGATGTGGAGGTGAACAACCGGGGCGGCGTTGATGAGGCCCGGGCCAGATCCGGCAAAGATCGACCACCAAGGTCGGCTGACCGCCAGATCCAAAGAATGGTTGTGCCGGGCCACTTCCATGGAAATGGCAGCTCAGCGGAGGAAGAGAGGTAGGGCGGCAAGACAGGAAGGGGAGAACGGGCCGGCAAGTAGAGTTAGGAAGAGGCGGCGGTGGAGTGGGGGGCAAGCGGCGTGGCGGTCTGTTATTTGGGGAAGTAGGGTTAGGAAGGGACGGGAGTGCCTGGGTCGATACAGAGGGATTTGGGGAAGAGAGGTTTTTTTTGAAGCAAAGTGGAAGAGAGGTTGGGCTAAGCGGCTATATTTCTTCGGCTGCAAAACTTTTGGGTGTCTCTCGCGCTAGACCCGATACTATTTCAGTTTGGCACCAAATAAAGGGGCCCAGCAGAAAATGGGCCGTGGTTGTGTTGTCCCGGCAGTATATGCGCCGCAAAGGCGCATCTGCAGGTAAATGCCTCTGCGGCTCAAGTTCTACCGGCAGTTTGCGTGCCCTAAAGTATATGTACCGGCAGTAACAAATGTCCCGGCAGATAGTTTACCCTTATTCAGCAACTTCTCCCGGCAGTTAACTGCCCCTAATTAAGTGTTGTGGTGTAGTGTGTTGATGATGATCACGACGAATTTTGTCGAGAGATTTCATGAGGATGTAATCGATCAGCGATGACATCGAGTCAACGGGATGATGAAGCAAGAGGTTATTGGAACCACATGCACGACACAAACTCGAAATTAAGCTTGTTGTTCAAGGCGAAATGGTATGACGAGGAAGATCGGCGTAAGCTTAGCTCATCATCGAAATTTGTGCTCCGGGGTTAAGGACTAGATAGCACAGTTAAAATCGACACGATAATGATATAGCCGAGCAGGGTTGGACTTACGTGATCGAGTTCAAATTCATAGGTAATGAAGGTTACCAACAGTTGTTTAATTGTGGTGCGAACTCGATTCTGTTATCGGAGTCTTTGATTGTTTAATAAGTCATAACCCGGGGGGAGGGGGAATTGGAATTAGCGGGAATAATAGTTGATGAAGAACTCATAAGAAGTTATGTAGTTCTGTGATATTCTCGAGATACTAGAGGGTAATACTCAACGGTAGATCAAAGTAAATGTTGGACTGAGATATTGATCCACAGAATACAAATGCTTAAACATGCCCGAGAAATGGGATCAAAGAAGAACAATATGGTCGGAAACATAGATGCAAGGGATCCAATTTAATGACACTCAAAGAATTATCCAAATGATTAAATATTTTGCAAGAAGCTTCCATGATAAGTTCCACATCGGGTCCATGGGCATGAACACAAAGTTCAAGGTCGACTTCCACTTCTTTAATGCATAACCTTTCATTCACTTCTCGTTTTCGAAAAAGTTGTAGTGTTGAAATTTTATTTGGCAAAGCAACAGAAGAGTATGACTTGCGAAAACTTTTGGGTTCATACGGTTTGGGGAGGGCATAGGTTCAACCCATCTAGGCATCTTAGGAGCATATACCACAATTTTTGAGTATAAATAACACAAGCTCGATAATAGGGCATGCTTGAGAAAGCAGAGGATGTAATTTACCAAAGGCATTATGTATCCGAGGAAAGGCTCACAAGCTTATTGAATATGAAGGACGTTGTCGGACAAAATCCGGCAAAGGGTCTGGTGGTCCACAAGGGATCTGATGTGAGCATCGGTACTCAACCAGAGGAAGAAAGAATGCAAGGAGATCAGATTATAGAAACAACTGACTAACTCAAAACTCAAATGCAAAGGAATTATGAATTTCAAGACAAGGGATCAGAAGCAATGCTCTGATTGGGGATGGATAAGTTGAATAGCCTTAGGGGTACAATCAATGGCAATTTGATTGGTCGAGATCCAGCTCATGTTTAAAATGACGTCTGAGCTGAAAGGATGAATTCTAGGATCTGATTGAGGATTGCGAGCATTCGCAATATATTGAATCAAGGGACTTAGAATGATAGTGACAAAGAATGTCAACAGAGATTACCAGAAATACGGAATTAACCATAATTATGGAAGGCAAGAAATTCAGGATCAATAGGCTGCTGAGGATTTTTAGAAGATCAAATAGTTTTTCAAAGAACTTTGTGAAACACACGAACAACTAGAAATGAACAAATCCTCGGTAAATGTGAGGAATTATTCGTAGGGGTATTCATGCGGCAAAGATCTGCAAGGCAGTAGCTCAAAGGATTCTCGGAATAACGGAGAGCAGTTTGAGGCATCTTGTATTAACAAGATCAATGGGGTTGAACGTAAGACTGGCAAGTGTATGCAGTTATCCCTAAGGATATAACGGTGGTAGGGAATGCAAAAGCGATGACACAAAGTCTTGAGAGAACACTACAGAGTATCTTCGGAATCTTCTGGTGCACCAGGCGATCATCTGTAATAAGGAGCTCTTCGGGAGGAAGTGATCACGAGATCCTAATGTTAGAGTTAGTAAAACCATTTAAACCTGAATAGAAGAGAGTTCAGAGTCCCGGAGTATAAGATCAAGGAGTAAAAGATCCTAGTACCACCCAATGGTGACGTGGGCCCGTAAGACTCACAGCCATGTTAGTAAAAGTTTTGTAGTGACTAGACACGACTTCGGCCAGGGAGTTTGGAAGGGGGATTCCTACATGCAGTCGGCTCTGATACCAACTTGTGAAGCCCCCGATTCAATCGTACACTAATCATACACGCAAACGTGTACGATCAAGATCAGGGACTCACGGGAAGATATCACAACACAACTCTAAAAATAAAATAAGTCATACAAGCATCATAATACAAGCCAGGGGCCTCGAGGGCTCGAATACAAGTGCTCAATCATAGACGAGTCAGCGGAAGCAACAATATCTGAGTACAGACATAAGTTAAACAAGTTGCCATAAGATGGCTAGCACAAACTGGGGTACAGATCGAAAGAGGCGTAGGCCTCCTGCCTAGGATCCTACTAAACTACTCCTGGTCATCGGCAGTGGCCTGCACGTAGTAGTAGGCACCCTCGGTGTAGTAGGGGTCGACGTAGACGGTGGCGTCTGGCTCCTGGGCTCCAGCATCTGTTTGCGACAACCGAGAGGAAAGGAAAGGGGGAAAAGAGGGAGAAAAGCAACCGTGAGTACTCATCCAAAGTACTCGCAAGCAAGGATCTACACTACATATGCATGGGTATCTGTGTAAAGGGGCAATAACGGTGGACTGAACTGCAGAATGCTAGAATAAGAGGGGGATAGCTAGTCCTATCGAAGACTACGCTTCTGGAAGCCTCCATCTTGCAGCATGTTGAAGAGAGTAGACGGTAAGTTCACCAAGTAGCATCGCATAACATAATCCTACCCGGCAGTCCTCTCCTCGTCGCCCTGAGAGCGATCACCAGGTTATATCTGGCACTTGGAAGGGTGTGTTTTATTAAGTATCCGGTTCTAGTTGTCATAAGGTCAAGGTACAACTCTGGGTCGCCTGTTACCGTGGACACGGCTATTCGAATAGATCAACTTCCCTGCAGGGGTGCACCACATTACCCGACACGCTCGATCCCCTTTGGCCAGACACACTTTCCTAGGTCATGCCCGGCCTCGGAAGATCAACACGTCGCAGCCCTACCTAGGCACAACAGAGAGGTCAGCACGCCGGTCTAACTCCTATGGCGCAGGGGTCTGGGCCCATCGCCCATTGCACACCTGCACGTTGGAGGGCGGCCGGAAGCAGACCTAGCCTCCCTAATACAAGAGCGGGCGTTCCAGTCCAATCCGGCGCGCGCCGCTCAGTCGCTGACATTACGAAGGCTTCGGCTGATACCATGACACCGGTTGCCCATATCTTGTCCCACGTGGCGGTTAGTGCGTATAAGGTCAATGACCCAACTCAGATCAAATACCAAGATCTTGTTAAGCATGTTATTATGAAGTAACCGCGGACGCCGACCAGGGCCAGGCTTACCTCTCACCTAGGTGGTCTAAACCTGCCCTGTCGCTCCACCACAAAGTAGCAGTCGGGGGCCGTCGGGAACTCAGGCCCACCACTACCTGGATGGAGCCACCTGTCCTTTCAGCTCCCACATCGGAATCACATGCGGGTACTCAACGAGCCGACCCGACTTTAGTCACCACCTGTATAGTATGTATATACCCGTGATCACCTCCCGAGTGATCACAGCCCGATAGTATAGCATGGCAGACGGACAAGAATGTAGGGCCACTGATGGATACTAGCATCTTATACTAAGCATTTAGGATTGCAGGTAAGGGTAACAACTGTAGCAACAATGACAGGCTATGCAGCAGAGTAGGATTGATCGAAAGCAGTAACATGCTACACTACTCTAATGCAAGCAGTAGAGAAAAGGAATAGGTGATATCTGGTGATCATGGGGGGGGGGGCTTGCCTGGTTGCTCTGGTAAGAAGGAGGGGTCATCTTCGAGTAGTCGAACTTACGGACACCGGCAGCCGTCTCGGAGTCTACCGGGAATAAGTAACGGAGGGGGAACACAATAAATAACAGAGCAATCAAATGTAACAAAAAACAAGATGCGGCAATACGCGGTGCTAGGTATGCCCTAACGCGGTACTAGGCGATGCCGGCGAAGGGGGGAAACATCCGAGAAAGTATCCCCGAAGTTTCGCGTTTTCGAACAGATGAACCGGAGGGGAAATGTTGCATGTTCACTATGCTAGGGATGTGTGGCAGACGAACAGAGAGCTTATTCAGATTCATCTCGTCGTTCTGAGCAACTTTCATATACAAATTACTTTCATCCGAGTTACAGTTTATTATCTAAAATTTTCTAAAGTTTTAACAATATTCTAGAATTTCTAGATTTATTATTATTTCGAAAATAAAACAGTAAAATTACTCTTTTCAGCTAGTAAGGCCGGCCACAGTCAATGACATGTGGGCCAGGTCAAAGTCAACAGCACAGTCGGTGTTGACTGGGTCAACCAATGAATAGTGCATGGGTCCCACATGTCATAGACTTAAGCATTTTTAACTTACCTGATCATTTTAATTTACAGTAGGGTCTACAGTCATATGGTCTAGACTAACTAATCAGTTAAACCAAAAATAAACTAAACAGGAGGGAGATATGGGCTAATAGGGGATTAGCCCTTAACCTAACAAAGGGCCGGCCACACAGGGCGCCCAGCAGGCCACCACGGCCAGGCACGCACACACGTGCACCAGCAAAGGTGGGGCCGTGGCCGGAGCGAGACGAGCGGGAGGTAGCGGGGGGAAGCGGGCGCAGCCGGCTCATGCACGGAGGGGCGAACTCGCGCAGGGGGGGGTGCGGGGCTTCGGCCTTGTCTACTACTAGTGGCGGCAGCAGCACTAGCAAGCAGCATGCGGCAATGGCAACATCAAGAAAGCAGTCAGCAGAAGCAACACAATGAAGCCCGAGCGGGCGGCATAGGAAGGCAGCAGCAAGCAGAGCATAGCAGCAGCAGGCAACAGTACAGAGCAGCGGCAGAGGAGCAACAGCAGCGCCGGAAGCAGAGTAGCAGAGCAGCAGCAAGGAGAAGGCATTAGCGGCAGTCCGCAGCAGGGCGGCACGCGAGGCGCAGCCAGCATTTAAACGCATGCGCGCGCACTGGCATCGAGCTTCAGTAGCGGCGGTGACGTATCGGAGGTTCACCGGAATCGTAGCTCCGGCGTCGGTTGAAGGCATGGCTAGTCCCAACTGCACGAGCACCATGATGCACATCGGATGGTGGTGGTGGCTCGTCAGGGGGATACCGTAATCGGCACCGGAGACGCGGTTTTGAGGCGGCTGAAAGTTGAGCTCGACGAGCACGAGCGTTTAGCCTCGGATTCGTTGGTTTGAGGGGTTAGCGCGCTGCTTGGGATCGCCAGGAGCACGACGGTGGCTCCAGTTCGCCCCTGGGAGGACGAGATCGACGGCAACGCGTCCAGCGATGGGAGTAAAGCTACGGCGGAGCTACGGGTACGGCGCGGGGCAGTGTAGGACCTTGAAGTATGTCTAGAGGGGGGGTGATTAGACTACTTGACCAATTAAAAGATTTAACCTTTTCCCAATTTTAGACTTTGGGAGATTTTAGCTATCTTTGCACAAGTCAAGCAATCTTCACACAATTCAAGCAAGCATGCAAAGAGTATATGAGCAGCGGAATTTAAAGCTTGCAACTTGCAAGAATGTAAAGGGAAGGGTTTGGAGGATTCAAACGCAATTGGAGACACGGATGTTTTTTTCCTGGTTCCGATAGGTGGTGCTATCGTACATCCACGTTGATGGAGACTTCAACCCACGAAGGGTAACGGTTCTTGTGAGTCCACGGAGGGCTCCACCCACGAAGGGTCCACGAAGAAGCAACCTTGTCTATCCCACCATGGCCATCGCCCACGAAGGACTTGCCTCACTAGCGGTAGATCTTCACGAAGTAGGCTCCCAAGTGACACCTAGCCAATCTAGGAGACACCACTCTCCAAGAAGTAACAAATGGTGTGTTGATGATGAACTACTTGCTCTTGTGCTTCAAATGATAGTCTCCCCAACACTCAACTCTCTCTCATAGGATTTGGATCTGGTGGAAAGAATATTTGAGTGGAAAGCAACTTGGGGAAGGCTAGAGATCAAGATTCATATGGTAGGAATGGAATATATTGGCCTCAACACATGAGTAGGTGGTTCTCTCTCAGAACTGGTAAGTTGGAAGTGTAGGTTTGTTCTGATGGCTCTCTCCACGAATGAAGAGGAGGTGGAGGGGTATATATAGCCTCCACACAAAATCTAACCATTACACACAATTTACCAAACTCGGTAGGACCGAATCAACAAACTCGGTCGGACCGATTCAGTAAACCTAGTGACCGTTAGTGATTTCGGTGGGACTGACATGCAACTCGGTAGGACCGATATTGTTAGGGTTAGGGCATAACCTAATCTCGGTGAGACCGATTACACAAACTCGGTGAGACCGATTTTGGTAATTAGCTAACTAGAGAGTTGGTCAGGTAAACTCGGTGGGACCGATTCGCTCTTTTCGGTGAGACCAAAATTTTACGAAAGGGAAACAAAGAGTTTACATTGCAATCTCGGTGGGACCGATCGCTCACTTCGGTTAGACCGAAACGTTATGAAGGGAAACAGAGAGATTACAATCCCATCTCGATGAGACCGAGATCCCTATCGGTGAGACCGATTCCCCTAGGGTTTGTGGCGATTGGCTATGACATTTGAACTCGGGGCGCCGGATAGAAAGAATCGGTAGGACCGATTTTGACTTTGGGTTTAGGTCATATGTGGATGTGAGAAAGTAGTTGAGGGTTTTTGGAGCATATCACTAAGCACTTGAAGCAAGAGGCTCATTAAGCAACACCTCATCCCTCCTTGATAGTATTGGCTTTTCCTATAGACTCAATGTGATCTTGGATCACTAAAATGTAAAATGTAGAGTCTTGAGCTTTTGAGCTTGAGCCAATCCTTTTTCCTTAATATTTTGAGGGATCCACTTTCATCATCCATGCCATGCCATTCATTGAGCTTTCCTGAAATATTTTTCTTGGAATAGCATTAGCTCAATGAGCTATATGTTGTTATGAATTACCAGAACCACCTAGGGATAGTTGCACTTTCAATCTCCCCTTTTGGTAATTGATGACAACATATAGATCAAAGCTTCGACAAATGATAATAAGATTGAAAAACATCGTCGCTTTGAGAAGTATGTGATAAGCAAGAGCTCCCCCTAAATTTGTGCATAGTTTAAGATTTGCTTTGGACTGCAAATGCATAAGGAATTAGGCTCATGGGTTACTCTTCCATGTCACATACATCTTGGTGGAGCGCTCAAAATAATAAAGATTGAATACATGCACTCATCACCAAGCAAAGTGAATGATCATATAAGGATAAGTAAGATAATATCATCTAACAAGCATAAGTGTAGCTTATGATCAAACACTTGATCATCAATGTCTCACTGGTAATGTCATAGTATCTCAAGAAATCAAAAGCAAACAAAGTTCAACCAAGAAGACAAGAGAGAACAAAAGCAAACTCTCTCTCTCTCTCTCTCTCTCGTAGCCTATGATCTATACATTTTTCTCCCCCTTTGGCAACAAGTCACCAAAAAGTTCCTAGAAAATGAATAGTACTATATCGTCTCTCAGGCTTGGTCTTCAGTTGGTGGCATAGAGATGGCTCCTTGGACGAAGACTTCAGTTGATGTGGATGGAGCTGAAGGAGTTGGTCTTTGGAGCTGGTTGCACTTTGGAGCTGTAGCTGGTGCGGATGAAGTGACTCGTGTCTGCATCGCTCTGCAGTGATCTCTGAGCTCGAGGCTCTCACGGCAAATGCATCGATGGTTGTTCTGCCCTTCCTCTCCTGCATGTCATCCTGTAGCTGCTCCACAACCGATCAATCTCGATTACTTTGACATCTAAATCATAGAATTTTTGTTCCATGTTTCTTTCCAGGCTCTCCTGGTTTTGAGTTAGGGTGGCCAACCCCTTCTCAATCCTCGGAGTTGATGCTATCAAGTAACCAAGTTGGTCCTGCTTGCTCTTCAAAAAGTACTCAGATGCCTCCTCTTGTGTTGGCATCTTGGCAGCCTTCTCTTTCTTTGCTTTCTCCTTCTTCTCTTGAGCTTGTACTGATGATGGTTCATTCTCATTCATCACAACTTGATTGTCCTCAAAGTTTGGATAGAGAACAAAGTGTTCCTTATCCAACAGATATTTTCCTGTGCCCATCTTTGAGTTAATCAACTCCTGAATTGGTGGGGCATATCCACAACTTCTCTTTTGGTCTGCTGCTGTCCTCTTGATAGTCTCAACCATGAGGCTCATGACCTTGAATTTTTGTGGCACATCAAATATGTGTAGCAAATTAATTGCATGCCCTCTGATCATGTTGTGGTCACCTGACTTGGGCAAAAGAGTGTGCCTTAGGATCCAGTTGATCGTTGGAAGTCCTGACAGAAGAAAATGGACTGGCCCAAACTTGAAAGTGTCAAGAGCTTTGTCTGGGATCTCCTTGTACATATGTGACATAGAATTGTGATCCATCTTGGCATAAACGTCCAAGTCATCTTCACTCTCCTTTGGGGCATTGATCAGATTGGCCCATTCCTCAATAGTTGATTGGTATCTCATACCTTCAGACATCCAAACTATCCTGCCATCTGGATAGAAATGTGATGTGGAGTAGAATTGCATAATGAGCTCATCATTCCAGTTTGTGAGCTTCTGCCCAACAAAGTCTGCAACTCCACATGCACTGAAGCTGTCATACACTCCAGGATAATGTTCTTCATTCTCCTTTATGTAGGTCCAGTCGACCCACCTCATATCACACACTATAGGCTTCTTGTCCAACAAGATTGTCTCATAGAAATCCCGTTGTTCCTTTGTGTGGAACCTGTAATCAACAGCAGTCCTTCTCCCGGTGGCATATGGATCTGACTCTCTCCATAGCCTCAACCCTGAGTCTCTCCTGATCTTCATGTTCTCAGCCACAGGATGAGCATCATTGTGGTCTGGAATCTTGGGTTTGAGCTTCCTCAGGACTTGTCCTTCATCATCTTCCTCGGCTGACAACTTGAGCACTTTGGGGCCTTGTTCTTCTCAAAGAGTGGTATACTCCACGGTATTCCTCTTAGGTGCACTCTTGGGCTTGGAGGAAGCTTTGGGTGCTTCTTTGGGCTTTGATGTTGCAGCCCCTGACTTTATAGCATCACCCATCAGCTTCTGTACCTTGGGTGCTGGTGCAGCAACCTCTTCTTCTTCTTCTTCTTCCATCATGGAAGGCTTTCCAATCACTCTGGCCATGGTCTTCTTGACCCTTTTGAGGGAGTCCCGGACTGGGGGTGTCCGGATAGCCGGACTATCGTCGTGGCCAGACTCCAAGACTATGAAGATACAAGATTGAAGACTTCGTCCCGTGTCCGGATGGGACTTTCCTTGGCGTGGAAGGCAAGCTTGGCGATATGGATATGTAGATCTCCTGCCATTGTAACCGACTCTGTGTAACCCTAACCTATCCAGTGTCTATATAAACCGGAGGGTTTTAGTCCGTAAGAAGAACAATAACCATACCATAGGCTAGCTTCTAGGGTTTAGCCTCTTTGATCTCGTGGTAGATCCACTCTTGTAACACACATCATCAATATTAATCAAGCAGGACGTAGGGTTTTACCTCCATCAAGAGGGCCCGAACACAGGTAAAACATCGTGTCCCTTGTCTTCTGTTACCATCCGCCTAGACGCACGATTCGGGACCCCCTACCGAGATCCATCGGTTTTGACACCGACATTGGTGCTTTCATTGAGAGTTCCTCCTGTCGTCACCAACAGGCCCGATGGCTCCTTTGATCATCAACAACGGCGTGGTCCAGGTGAGACTTTTCTCCCGGACAGATCTTCGTGTTCGGCGGCTTTGCACCGCGGGCCAATTAAGCCCATCTGGAGCAGATCGAAAGCTACGCCCCTGGCGTCGAGGTCAGATTTGGAAGATTTAAACTATACGGCCGATATCCGCGGAGACTTGATCTTCGACGGATTCAAGCCGCAGCCACGCCAAGACCGCTGTCTCGATGGGCATGATCTAGCTCAGTAGCGAGCGGTGCCACAGAGGCCGCACTGAATCCGCTCCGACCCTTAATCCGGGCGGATTCCCCGATCGAGGGCAGTGGTTGGACACCGCCTCGGGGCTTTAGTCTCTCTGGCGTCGAGCCGAACTCCACCTGTCGCTTTGCGAAGACCTCGACTCGAGTGCTGGACTCCTCTCCGGACTCCGAACCCTCCGCGCCCTTGCCAATCAAATCCGATTAGGCGCCCTTTATGGAGTTCATGGTCGGACATCTTTTCAAGACTCGCCCTTGGCGACATCCTGAATTCACTAAAGTCTCTCTCTTTATCTCGAGAGCCCTGGCCGGACTACGAACAGGAAGTTGGGATGCGGACGATGAAGAAACTCAATGCCCACCCACCACCCACTTCATAGCCACTGTCGAAAGCTTACACGACGTGCTCGATTTCGACTCCAAAGACATTGACGGTATGGATGACGATGTAGGAGACAACAATGAACCAGCACCTATAGGATGCTGGACAACCTCATCCCATGATGTATACATTGTGGATACACCTAAAGGAAATGAAGACGAGGAACAACGGGACGCCACGAAGGATAAATCCTCTAAAAGCAGTCAAACGGCAACGTAAACGCCGAACAAAGTCCCGCCTCAACAAAGACCCAGCCATAGAGCAGGGCGAACCAGTGGACAACGAACAAGCTATCGAGCAATCGTCCGAACAAGACAACTTGGATAAACAATCTGTCCCCGGCGAAGACAACAGTCCGGTCGATCTCACGCCGGACAAACCATTGGAGCAAAATGACCTCCCGAAAAGGCTCGTCGCCACTGCGCGTAGCCTGAAAAAGCAGAAGCGGAAGCTCAAAACAGCGGTAGATGCACTCAGGATTAGATGGAGAAAAGTATTCAGCACCCTTGAATAAATGCAATGACGATGCCCGAACAAAGAGCTACCCGAAAAGAAAGCTACTGCCCGAATTCGACGAGGAGGCCTTAGAGCCCCCACAATCAAAAAGCAAGAAGGCCACCCGGTCGGATGGACGACCTTAAGGCAAAAAGAGAGCGGCGAATGGCGCCAAGACACAAGCCAATATGCGATCCGCCTAAGGATTCACATCAAAAGGATGGCCCGATTAGGTCCATCTATGGGCCAAGAAAGCACGCTCGTCAAAGCAATGCAACACGCCAAAATTCTGAAAACCACGGCACACCCAAATATAGGTGCGCCGCACACCCCCTATGTTTCACCGATGAGGTGCTGGATCATGAATTTCTAGCGAGATTCAAACCCGTAAACATAGAGGCATACGACGGAACAACAGACCACAGTGCGGATTGAGGATTACATCCTCCACATACACATGGCTAGAGGAGATGATCTCCACGCCATAAAATACTTACCCTTAAACTCAAAGGGCCAGCTCGGCATTGGCTTAAGAGCCTCCCGAAAATACCATTGGAAGCTGGGAAGAGCTCGAGGATGCATTTGGGCAAATTTTCGGGGACCTCGTCCGCCCTCCAGACGCAGCGATCTAAGTCACATAACTCAACAGCCCGGAGAGTCAGCCCGGAAATTCTGGAATAGGTTCCTTACTAAAAAGAACCAAATAGTCGATCGTCCAGGATGTCAAGCCTTAGCAGCTTTCAAACACAACGTCCGAGACGAATGGCTCGCCAGACACCTCGGCCAAGAAAAGCCAAGAACAATGGCCGCATTAACAAGCCTCATGACCCGCTTTTGCGCAGGGAAGGACAGCTTGCTGGCTAGATGCAGCACCAGCGACCCGAGTACATCCGAAATCAGGGATGGAAATGGGAAATCACGACGCAGAAAAGATCAGCGCCGGAATAAGGAAAATGGCCCAAATAGTACGGCGGTCAACACCGGATTCAAAAGCTCTCGGCCGAACAACAAAACACTGCCCCTAAAGGATAACAGTGACGAGCTATCCAACCTAAACAAGATTCTGGATAGACTGTGTCAAATACATGGTACCTCCGGGAAGCCTGCAAACCATACCCACAGAGATTGTTGGGTCTTCAAGCAGTCCGGCCGACTTAACGCCGAACACAAGGGGCTCGACACACCAAGTGAAAGTGACGAGCACCACAAGCAGATCCCCGGAAAACAAAAAACGTTCCCATAGGAGGTTAAAACAGTAAACTCACTTCACGTGGTCAAAGGGAAAAACAGAGCGGTGCCCACTAAAAGGCGCACCGCACACTGGTTGTTAAAACCAATCACCTTCGACCATCGTGACTATTCGAAAATATCCGAGCAGGATGGACTGCCTTGATATTGGATCCTATAATCGACGGATTCCAATTCACACAAGTCCTCATGGATGGCGGCGATGACATCAACCTGATATATCGTGACACAATCCGCAGGATGGGGGATAAACCCAACCAAAATTCGGCCAGAAGCGACACCTCCTTTAAAGGAGTAATGCCAGACCCATATGCCCATTATGCGGGCTCCATACTGCTAGAAGTTGTGTTTGGTTCATCCGACAACTTCCGTCGCGAAAGGTTACTCTTCCATGTCGCCCGTTTGAAAGTAGCCATCAAGCACTATTGGGACGCCTTGAAAGCTTTCGCCCGTTCAACGCAATACCACATTATGCATCTCTAACACTTAAAATGCCGGTCCACGCGGCATCATCTCGTTAAAAGGAAGTATTAAGTGTTACTCGAGCACGGAAGAACGGAGACCGCCTTGACAGCCCCATCGCTATCCGGCTCGCTAGGAAAAGAACCTCATTCAAACCCGGACACAGTTAGGCAAGTCAGCGCCTACTAGCGGCATACCCCCATACGAGGGCCGCATACATGTATAACAAGAGACAATAAAGCTCAATTTTATTTAATTCTTGAACTGCATCTGTTTATTTAATATTAAGTACACCTTTTGCACGACCCTTTTCTTTCAAACTAAGTTCCACTCTTTTACGAGATGAACAACGTGCTACACCCGTCAGGATACGGCACAACGGAGACACAAGCGCAGCGCAAGAGGGACCCGTTGCAAGGATTCTTTTCAGATTAAGACCCTGCGTAAACCTTTTTTCACTGTCTCTTGTTGATATACACCCCCCCGGTTCCTTAATATAACCGAGGATGAGGCTGGTGCTTTGGCATTGGCCGCACCAGAATTTTTGCGCGTACCTAGACACCAGGGGCTTAGGGAATTATTCTGCCCATTTTCATAAATACCGAATACCTTAGGGAGTATTCGGCGTCTCGAGTTAGGCCTTATATGCATCAGCTCCGAATCATGTCTTTGTTCAAATGTTCGGTTGCCCGGCTCCTGTGTTTTGCTGCCTTACGTTCCGTTTTCATGGCTAACGCGGCACCAGGAGAACTACTGCGATTGTGCCCCGGTTCGGCCGGTGAGCACCTCAGTAGAGAAAGCCGAAAACTGACTGCCATGATATAGCGAGAGACTGGTCAACCACTCGATGACTCACAGGAATGTTAAAATTCCTCCGCATTAACGAAGGACCGGTTTTCGGTCAGGCACATACGCACCCCGAATTCGGGAGAGTGCGGTGCCCCCAGGGGCTATATAGTAGCCCCACCCTCGAACTCCTATGGCTAAGTGAAAGTGATAAAGCATTATAGTCCGGTTGCACGGTTTGCTACGCTATCACCTCCTTAACAGGACCAAGACGTTGGATTAAGTGTGAAAAAGCGCTTTTTTGCAAACACCCCGCACTATGTGCGTGGGGGCTGAAAGCCAAGGACTGCCATCTTTCAGTTATATACACATATACATAAGCGGCCGCCTGAGGAGTAGTTTACTACTTGAATGCACAAGTATAAAAAGCACTTATATTACATTGAAACATTGTTTTCACAAATCATACATGTCATTTAAACATAATATCCTTGAAACCTTTGCGTCTATATTAAACGAAGCGCCGGTAGGACTTCTTCAAAGTAGTGCTCGGCGGTACTCAGCTCTGTCCGAATCACGGGATGCAACGTCGGTGGCCTTCATCTCTGCCAGATATGTCTTGACACGGGCAAGAGCCATCCGCGCTCCTCAATACACGCCGATCGCTTCATTGCGTCGATACGCTGCACCGCACCAAGAAATCGCTGCACTAAACCAAAATAGCTCTTCTATTTGGGGTCCGTCCGCCACAAGTGAGTCAAGACATGCTTCATGGCAAATCCGGACAATCGATTCAGCTTGGCCCATTCGCCAACCGATCGGTCGATGGCGAAGGACGCCCGGACTATGGAATTGCGACCAATATAGCTCTTCCCTTCGTGCCCTTCGCCCCGGAAGTGCTCAACCGCGTCCACCGCTCGCCGCCAAGTCCGGATAAGCATCCTCTAAACTCCACAATTTATCCAAGCGAGCATACTTTGGATCTGTATATTTCCTCCGCAGTTGTAAACGGTTTTCCGGCCGCAATTGCCCCGGCGACTCAGCTCCTCCTTGGCAGCTCTCAAAGCCGATTGGGCATTCTTGGATTCGGCAAGGGCCTTCTTTAGGCCCTCTTGTTCCGCTTGACGTTCCTTTTCAAGAACAGCGCAGCGATCGGTAGTATTCCTTAACTTTTTGGCCATATCGGCCATCTCCTCTTTGCTTGGCAAGGAGCAGCCCGTTCAGCTTCTAGCTCTTGGCCGCCTTTTACAGCCGCTGCATTACTAATTCTGGCTTGCTCTTTCGCTCGGGCGAAGTTACGCCTGCAGCTCCTCCACAAAGAATGCACCATCTGTATTAAGCATACAAACAGTAAGACATGGGCGTCAAGCTCCCTTACAAAGTGTCCGCCTAGAGGTCGCATACCTTGTGACTCGTCAAACCGTTTATTGACCAGCGCGATGTCCGCATCCGCCTCGTCAAGTTGCCGCTTTAGTTTGGCATATTCAGCAGTCCGGCTGGCCTCCGGACGCCCCGCCACCTATTCAGGAGCGGCGATATGTTATAACTGAGAATTTGATCCTCGGCACATTGTCAATTTTGACAACATACCAAGTCTCAGGGGCTACTATCTATACAGGGCGCATTTTATATGCATAACTGTCAGGAGGTACATCATTTTTGCGTACCTCAAACCCCGTCAGTAAGCTTCTGACGGCTTCATGCAATCTGCTCTCCGCGGATGCAATTCTCTCAATCACCGTACCCATTAGAGCACGGTGATCCTGTGAAATAGCCGCCGCCCGAGCAGATCCTTGACTCCTCCGACCGCACGCCACTTGGCGCTGGACCTTCCGCCCCGCCGGACTTGGGGAACCCTCCATGACGACACCTCCGGGTCGTCCGCCTCACATGAGGGTGCGACGGTGGAGGCATTTCGCTCTCCATCATCTCCTAAGAAGATCCCCAAAACGAGCTCACGAGAAGGGCTGAAGTCCGAACTACAAGGTACAATTTCGGTTATCCTCATGAATAAATACAGGGATGTTCCTTATTTACAAGACCCCTTCTTTTTACTTACGGTGGCCGGAGGGCTGATCCCCATGGGGAAATAATGCGGCTGGGTTACTTCCCGGTAGCGGACTCTCTGCCAAGATTCCTTCCCCTCTTTGAGGCCTTGACCTCCGGATCTTCCGAAGCGGTCCTTTTCTCTCCTCGGAAGGTGGGGCTCTTAATCCCTCCTTCCTTGATATCCTCCTTCGCAGAGGCGGTTGCTTCCCGCTCCCCCCTTCGCCTTCTTCAAAAGGCGCGACCTTCAACATCTTGGTCAACATGGGATCCAGCGTGGTCTCTGGGAGGGGAGCCGGACACCTTATTAACTTTGCCTTGGCTATCCACTCCTGTTCAACAAACGGCTCCTTTAAAGGGCGTATATACATGAAATAAATGAATGAATAGCTTGTCCGGTTACAGGACTACTTACTTGAGTATCTGGGCGATTGCAGCTTAGTCTTGCGTCCTCGGTCAAGTCCGGACACTTCCCTTGTGATCCGAAGAACATTTTATACATCTCCACGGGCGTCGTGCCCATAAAATTTTGGAGAGCTCGTGGTCCCTCCGAATTGAATTCCCACAGGCGGAGGGGGCGACGTTTGCAGGGATGAAGGCGCCGGATCACCATAACCTGCGCCACTTCAACCAGATTGATCCCTCTTTCCTGGAGATCTCGAATATGGCCCTGCAGCAGGGGAACGTCCTTGGACGGCCCCCAGTCGAGCCCCTTGTTGACCCATGATGCCAACCGCTGTGGTGGACCTGGCGGAAGGCGGGGCGCCGCCCATTTGGTGCCCACAGGAGCGGTGATATAAAACCACTCCGTTGCCAACCAAGCTCCTCTTGAAAAGAGCCCTCGGCCACGGAGCATCAAAGAATTTGCTTATGACCGCCCCTCCGCACTCCGCTTGCTGCCCCTTGATCATCTTTGGCTCCACCTTGAAGGTCTTGAGCCACAATCCAAAGTGGGGGTAATATGGAGGAAGGCCTCACATACGACAATGAATGACGAGATATGGAGGATGGACTCGGATTCAAGTCATGGAAATCAAGCCCATAATAAAACATGAGCCCCCACACAAAGGGGTCCGTCGGAAGCCTAAACCCGAAGGAAGTGGGACACGAACACCACGTTCTCGCCGGGCTCAGAGTGGGAATGACCTGCCTCGAGCAAGCAGCCTATGCGAGATCTCGCCCGGTTAGATACTGGCGTCTCGCAGCTTTAGCACATCTTCTTCTCGTGACGGAGGAAGACATCCATCGGCCGTGCTGGTCAGAGCCGGACATCGTCGAAAGTCCGAAGCGCCTGAATATGAAGCTTTGGGTGTTGGAACTCGAAGCGCGAGGCGAACTCGATGGAGGGTGTAAAGAAGAAGAGGGCCTTGATCTCATCATAAAGAGCTTGAATACCAAGAGCCCACCCCGTGGTCGATTATGACTCGCCTTTGATAGAGAAGGCAGGCCAACGGGCATGGTTGGGTTACCCACGTCCATATTGATGAGAATCCCGGAATAAGGGGGCACGATCTACGCTTTGATAAGACGTGCCAAGGAAACCGCCTCGCTAAACACGCTGAGGTGGAACTATAAAAAACGATTCATATAAAGGCCTGGCTGTGGTGTAATGTCATGCCACGGAATACGTCAGCAGATCTGTGCAAAAATTATTCTCTCTACGGTGTTATGTGGAACTTGTTTTGCAGAGCCGGACACTATCCTTGTGTTCAAAACCTTCTATGAAGTATTCGGAGGAGGAACCCGCCTCCCAATGCCGAAGACAATCAACGCGCCGGACCATCGTCATTGAAGCATGGTTCAGGGGCTACTGAGGGAGTCCCGGACTAGGGGGTGTCCGGATAGCCCGACTATCGTCATGGCCGAACTCCAAGACTATGAAGATACAAGATTGAAGACTTCGTCCCGTGTCCGGATGGGACTTTCCTTGGCGTGGAAGGCAAGCTTGGCGATACGGATATGTAGCTCTCCTACCATTGTAACCGACTCTCTGTAACCCTAACCTATCCGGTGTCTATATAAACCGGAGGGTTTTAGTCCGTAGGAAGAACTATAACCATACCATAGGCTAGCTTCTAGGGTTTAGCCTCTTTGATCTCGTGGTAGATCCACTCTTCTAACACACATCATGAATATTAATCAAGCAGGACGTAGGGTTTTACCTCCATCAAGAGGGCCCGAACCTGGGTAAAACATCGTGTCCCTTGTCTCCTGTTACCATCCGCCTAGACGCACAGTTCGGGACCCCCTACCCGAGATCCGCCGGTTTTGACACCGACACCTTTCCTTCCTTTTCTTTCCTTCTGCAGCGGGCTCTTTGGGTTGGGATTCCAAAGATGCTTGAGTGGAGGCTCTGGCTTTAGACATGGGTTGTCTTCCTGCTGGCCTTTTGATCTTCAGCCCTGGCTTTAATCGCAGGTGAGCTATACTCCTTCTTGAGCACTTTCTTCTTTGAGATAGCCTCATCTTCGATTGCCACATAATCCTCATCCTCAGATTCCGAGGTTCTCTTCTTCCTTGTCCTAGTGGCAGCTTTGGGAAAATTGCTGGGATTGCTTCTGCTTCCCTCATCTGAGCTGCTAGAGGGACTAGTGCCCTCACTCATCTGAATCTGCTCCTCTAACTTGTTCTGGCTGTCACTTTGGTCTGACATGCTGCAAACAATGACTGCTGACCCTGTGAGTAGTTATAGATGAGATAGAGTGGATGAGCGTCACAAAATGCAGAGATTTTTGCAAAAGAATGATTCAAAAACTTAGTTTTAGTTTTCCACAGAAAGCATTTCGGATCAACCGATTTTCAAACTCGGTGATACCGAAGCAGTTTTGGAACCTAAACTAGTGAACTCGATCAGACCGAGTCACAGTTCGGTGGCACCGAGACTGCTAGGGTTTCACAAAGTTCTAAAATCGGTCACACCGATTAGCAATTCTCGGCCAGACCGAGAGTTACTAGTGCAATGGCGTTAGCCGAATCGGTGGGACTGAGTTTTTCAACTCGGTGGGTCCGAGATGGTTTCAGCGGAAACCTAAGCCTAAATTTTCAAATCGCATCTATTCTAAGGATTGTTTTGACTAGATAGAGATGTTTCAATCATGGCAAGAATCATCATGAACACAATGTGCTGAGAATCAGACGAGGATAGCACTGTGATCGAGTTCATACCCTAGTTCGATGATGAACTCGCTACGGCGGCAACGACGGAGATGAAATCCGTTGACGGCGGCGGAGACCAGCGACAGGAGGCGGCTGACGACGAAGTCGACGAGCCGGAGACCTAGAAGGCAGAGCGAGCTATGCGCGGGCGAAGAGGTTTGGAGAAAGTTTTCCAAATTTTTGCCCGTGTGAATATATAGCCCGACACTGTCGGTGTGACCGAGTGGAACAACTCGGTGGCACTAAGATGCATAACTGTTGACAATTACAACAACTCGGTGTGACCGAAAAGTTCAAATCGGTTGCACCGAGATTGAAAACCTAGATCGACTTAGTGATCTCGGTATGACCGAAATGGAGGAATCGGTCAGACCGAAAAGCACAAAGAAGTTTGGAAGTTTAAGTCTATGACGAATCGGGGACTCCGAGTACTCCTCACACAGAGTGGTTCAAATCTGACTTGATCAAATTTTGTGATGTAGCATGAATAGAGTTTGAGATGAGAAAAGCATAGATAGCTAGAGAAGGTTCTTAGGCATTCTTGTCCATCCACTTGGCCAAAGAAAAAGAAACCAATCAATCAAAACAACAAGTGGATGTCCTCGAATGACTAAAATATGCAAGCAACATGCTCGCACAATAAAATGACAAATGAAATGTGTGACAAAGCATGCACAAACAATTCTAGCATCTATCAAAGAATTAGCGACGACTAGGTCATCTATATATGAGTATATTGACTTAGGAGTCAAATGAGAACATTTGATCATAGGTCATACTCATTGTTTAAGCTCAAGTGGGGTTACCACTTTTACATAATGCATTGATGTGTTCACATCATTAGAGTTTCTTTGACTCAATTCTTAGAGTTAAGCTCCCCTAGATGTGAGATCCCCCTTAGAGGGATGAACTAACCTTGGGTTTTGTCGATGATGACTTCATGTAGGTGTTGAAGATGTGGATGCTCAATGTTGATGTAGATCATTTGGAGCAATCCTTTGGAGTGAGTTGCACTTTCAATACCTACATGGGTTATTCCCACAAGGAACAAACAAGAATATCCATAGACATAGAGTGATGCACACACAAGATGATGTCCATGAAAACATTAGGTTACCTTGTCCCTTGCCTTACCAACATGAGGGTTTGTGACTCCTTGAACTAGTGCAAGATATGGAAGTTGATTGCACTTGTCCTTGCCATAATGATATGAGTGAATAATATTGGCGGAGTCACCCTCAAGAACACTCTAGTTCTTCTTCTTCGGGATCCACATCATCTTGATGGGAATCCTTGGAGTTATAGTTGTACTTGATGAAGTAGAACTTGACGTAGTCTTGGGAACCCACTTGACCAAGGCCTTAGGTGCTTCTTCAAATGCATCAATCTCCTCTTGAAGCTTGTCCTTGCCTTTGTTCTTGTGGTCTTGTGGTGGAAGATCATCTTGCGCTTGTGTTCCCTTGAAGGAAGTAGGATCATACTTCTCTTGTTGAGGAACAAACTTCGTCTTGGGGTATTGATCTTCTTCCCACTCAACTCCATTGGCATTGAACTTTCGTTCAAAGCCAACACCTTGATTCTTCCGGTGCCTTCCTTGCTTGCGTACAATTTCCTCGAATTGCTTACTCCCAAGAAGGCTCTTGTATACACCTTTCTCTATAATTCCCTTCAATAAGCTGTTTTCTTGCTCAAGTGTAACTTGGCTAAGAGAATCATTAGTGGAATCAAGAGAACTACTAGAAGCAACAATATTGGATTTAGCATTATTATTGTTACTACTAGAGGAAGAATCTTTCTTATTCTTTTTACTAGACTTGACTTGAGGCATGTAAGTAGATAAGAGTAAACGCTTGGCAATGTAAGAAGAACTTTTCTTACGGAGATCATCATTGATTGCCTTTAAGAACTCATGCTCTTGCTCAAGATTGAGCTTTTCAAGCGTAACTTCTCATGAGCCCTTAAAAGTTCTCGATGATCTTGAAGATAGTTTCATGAGCTAACTTAAGAGTGTTTAGTTCTTTAGTTAGAAGCTCAATCTTCTCCTTATCATTGTCATTCGTTTTATCTTGATTAGCATGATTAATTGACGTTTCATCATAGTATTCATCACTAGAGTTGTCAATAAGTGAATAATCATCACCTAACAAGTCATCTTCATCACTATTAAAATCAACATACTCGGGGTGTGTTACCTTAGGACCTTTGGCCACGAAGCATCTTCCAATTCCTTCATTTGGTGAATCAAATATGTCATAGGAGTTGGTTGACACAAGCGTTAGACCGGCAACACCTTCATCTTGAGTATATTCGAAGTCGGAGTGATAGCTTCTCTCGGAGTGATTGTCGGAGTCGGAGCCTGATACCCATTCACCTACATGAGCTTGATGTCTTCGTTTTGTGTAGCTCTTTGATAACTTGTCCTTCCTTTCCGAATCCTTGCTTCTCCGTGAGGGTCTTCGTTCATAACGATCATCTCTACTCCTTCTCTCTCTTGGTGGTGATTCTTCTCTTCTACTTCTTTTTGGAGAATCTTCTCTTCTTTTGTAGGGTGTCGTACAATCATTGGAATAGTGTCCGGGTCTCCCACAATTGTAGCAATTGCGCTCTCGACTAGAAGATCTTTTGTCATTGTAGGACCTTGACTTAGAGCTTCTTTCTTTGCTTCTACTCTTGTAGAATTTGTTGAAGTTCTTCACCATTAAGCTCAATTCTTCATTGAAGGTTCGTTTCTCACTTGATGATGTGGGGGCTTCACATGAGGCTTTGTAAGCACCACTTGACTTGTTGTGAAGTTCCTCCTTATCCTTGAGTGACATCTCATGAGCAACAATTCTTCCAATGACTTCCGTTGGCTTGAGATCTTTGTAATTTGGCATCATTTGGATCAATGTGCACACGGTATCATATTTTCCATCCAATGCTCTTAGGATCTTCTTGATGATGAATCATCGGTCATCTCTTCACTTCCTAAGCCGGGCAATCTCATTTGTGATAAGAGCAAGCCTAGAGTACATTTCAGCGACACCTTCACCATCCTTCATTTTGAACTTGTCAAGTCGACTTTGGAGCACATCCAACTTGGATTCCTTGATGTAGTCGGTACCTTCATGCATATCAATCAAAGTATCCCAAATTTCCTTTGCATTCTCATGACGGCTGATTTTGTTGAATTCTTGAGGCACAAGCCATTGAAGAGGATATCACAAGCTTGAGCGTTGTATTGCAGGATCTTCAATTCATCCGCACTAGCTTCACGGTTCGGTTCTCTCCCATCAAAGAATTCACCTTGCAAGCCAATACACACAATAGCCCAAACAGCGGGGTTATGTCCGAGAATATGCATTTTCATCTTATGCTTCCAACTAGCAAAATTAGTGCCATCAAAGTAAGGACCTCTACGGTGATAATTTCCCTCGCTAGACGCCATACTCTCCTAGGTTGTGAAACCAAGGCTATGACCACCAAAAGCTATGGAAATCAAAGCAAATGGAGACCAAAGCTCTGATACCACTTGTAGGACCTTGAAGTATGTCTAGAGGGGGGGGGGGGGTGATTAGACTACTTGACCAATTAAAAAACTTAACCTTTTCCCAATTTTAGACTTTGGCAGATTTTAGCTATCTTTGCACAAGTCAAGCAATCTTCACACAATTCAAGCAAGCATGCAAAGAGTATATGAGCAGCGGAATTTAAAGCATGCAACTTGCAAGAATGTAAAGGGAAGGGTTTGGAGGATTCAAACGCAATTGGAGACACGGATGTTTTTGTCGTGGTTCCGATAGGTGGTGCTATCGTACATCCACGTTGATGGAGACTTCAACCCACAGGTTGCGCGAGTCCACGAAGGGCTCCACCCATGAAGGGTCCACGAAGAAGCAACCTTGTCTATCCCACCATGGCCGTCGCCCACGAAGGACTTGCCTCACTAGCGGTAGATCTTCACGAAGTAGGCGATCTCCTTGCCCTTACAAACTCCTTGGTTCAACTCCACAATCTTGTCTGAGGCTCCCAAGTGACACCTAGCCACTCTAGGAGACACCACTCTCGAAGAAGTAACAAATGGTGTGTTGATGATGAACTCCTTGCTCTTGTGCTTCAAATGATAGTCTCCCCAACACTCAACTCTCTCTCATAGGATTTGGATCTGGTGGAAAGAATATTTGAGTGGAAAGCAACTTGGGGAAGGCTAGAGATCAAGATTCATATGGTAGGAATGGAATATCTTGGCCTCAACACATGAGTAGGTGGTTCTCTCTCAGAACTGGTAAGTTGGAAGTGTAGGTTTGTTCTGATGGGTCTCTCCACGAATGAAGAGGAGGTGGAGGGGTATATATAGCCTCCACACAAAATCTAACTATTACACACAACTTACGAAACTCGGTAGGACCGAATCAACAAACTCGGTCGGACCGATTCAGTAAACCTAGTGACCGTTAGTGATTTCGGTGGGACTGACATGCAACTCGGTAGGACCGATATGGTTAGGGCTAGGGCATAACGTAATCTCGGTGAGACCGATTACACAAACTCGGTGATACCGATTTTGGTAATTAGCTAACTAGAGAGTTGGTCAGGTAAACTCGGTGGGACCGATTCGCTCTTTTCGGTGAGACCGAAATGTTACGAAAGGGAAACAAAGAGTTTACATTGCAATCTCGGTGGGACCGATCGCTCACTTCGGTTAGACCGAAACGTTACGAAGGGAAACAGAGAGATTACAATCCCATCTCGGTGAGACCGAGATCCCTATCGGTGAGACCGATTTGCCTAGGGTTTGTGGCGGTGGCTATGACATTTCAACTTCGGTGGCGCCGGATAGAAAGAATCGGTAGGACCGATTTTGACTTTGGGTTTAGGTCATATGTGGATGTGAGAAAGTAGTTGAGGGTTTTGGAGCATATCACTAAGCACTTGAAGCAAGAGGCTCATTAAGCAACACCTCATCCCTCCTTGATAGTATTGGCTTTTCCTATAGACTCAATGTGATCTTGGATCACTAAAATGTAAAATGTAGAGTCTTGAGCTTTTGAGCTTGAGCCAATCCTTTGTCCTTAATATTTTGAGGATCCACTTTCATCATCCATGCCATGCCATTCATTGAGCTTTCCTGAAATATTTGTCTTGGAATAGCATTAGCTCAATGAGCCATATGTTGTTATGAATTACCAAAACCACCTAGGGATAATTGCACTTTCAGGCAGCTAGTGCGAGTACTCGAAGGGGCAAATAGGAGGGGAACGAAGCTGCTGCTCACGTCGGTGTCGAGGAGCGACTCAGGGCAGCCAGAAGAGGTCAAGGATGACGGCGATCTTTGGTGGCGTGCAGTGGCCGTGGCGGAGGGGATCGATCTGTCCGTTGTCGAGGTGGCCTCCCGGCTCCGATCCAGCGTCGAGGAAGACTAAGGCGAGCCTGGCGGAGCTTTTGGACACGCCGACGAGGCGAGGTGAGCTCAGTGGTTACGCGAATGACGGCGACAGTAGCGGCCATGGCGGATGAGGATGTAGCAGCGCGAGGGAGATAGGGGAAAAGATCCTGGGGACCGTCCAATGCATGTGTGGTGTTGATCTTATCCGCGCTAGGGCTACAGGGGTCGTTGCGGTGGAAGGCATCGTGCGGTGCATCGGCTCTGGACGGCCATGGCGTCTCGCGCGTCCAGAGGTGCCAGAGGGGAATGAAAGGCCGGCTTGAAGGGCCAGGAGATCAGAGGAAAAACTGGGCCAAGTGCACAGTGTGGTTGTTGTTATTGTTTTCTTTTTTTAACTTTGGTTTTTCTATTTTCTTTCATTTCTTTATTTATTTCCTTTTTTCTTTTATTTTTTACTTTTAGTTTATAAAATATAAACCTAATCCCTAAATTAGTATTACTAATTTCTCCACTGCCACAAATAATTCAGCACTTTAATAAAATAGTTAGTATTTGTTTATTATTCAAATGCATTTATATAATTGCTTTAGCTGCTGTTTTATTTATGTTAGGACATTTAAATACTTTATAAAAGTGTGGTTTCTCCACCAATAGTAATTATGATTTATTTTTCATATGTAGAACATTTTAGTTTTGACATTTGAAAACTTTAACTGTTTGAGTTGATTTTAAATTTGAAATTTGAACGGGATTTGAATCATCGCTAGATTAACAACAGTTATCGTGGTGACGTTGCATCATTAGCAGAGGGTTACTGTAGCTTAATTATCCGGGCGTTACAGGGATGCCCCTTCGTCGCTCTTCCCCACATGCACAGATACTGCTCCTTCAGAGCGCGCACGTCGAGCGTCGGTGCAAAGACGATTTTCCTCTTCCACATCTTCACCAACTCGCTCTCCGTCACATCTTTGCCCTTGCTCGCCTTGGGCACTTCTTTAACCTTGCTCGCTTTGGGCGCCATAGCAGCCGGGGGAGGGCAGGGGGCCGAGGGCGGTGAGAGCATGGAGGCGGCGGATGGATGAGGGGGCTCTGTTTCGGACTCGAGGAAGAAGACGACTGCGGTTTCTAGATTGGAATGGGTGAGAGGTAAATGAGCAGCACCTGTGCGGATTCCTCTTTTTATGGGGAAGGCGCAAGGCTTCCTCTTTACTGTTCGATGTGAAAGCGTTTTCGCAGGCGTGCTGCTGCTGCGGCCGTTCCACGCACGTATCCCATGTCGTGCACTAAATGCGGATCATGGGGAAGCACATCAGAGATGATTACAACAGTTAACCCCTGCCCGTGCCCGTGCACTGTTTGGGCCTTGATGTCTACTATGCAACCTTCTTCCTGTAGTCGTTGTTGGGCCTCCAAGTGTAGAGGTTTGTAGGACAATAGCAATTTTCCCTCAAGTGGATGACCTAAGGTTTATCAATCCGTGGGAGGCGTAGGATGAAGATGGTCTCTCTCAAACAATCCTGCAACCAAATAACAAATAGTCTCTTGTGTCCCCAACACACCCAATACAATGGTAAATTCTATAGGTGCACTAATTCAGCGAATAGATGGTGATACAAGTGCAATATGGATGGTAGATATAGGTTTTTGTAATCTGAAAATATAAAAACAACAAGGTAACGAGTGGTAAAAGTGAGCGAAAACGGTATTGCAACGCTTAGAAACAAGGCCTAGGGTTCATACTTTCACTAGTGCAAGTTCTCTCAACAATGATAACATAATTAGATCATATAACAATCCCTCAAAGTGCAACAAAGAGTCACTCCAAAATCACTAATAGCAGAGAATAAACGAAGATATTATTGTAGGGTACTAAACCACCTCAAAGTTATACTTTCTAATCGATCTATTGGGCTATTCCTATAAGTGTCACAAACAGCCCTAGAGTTCTTACTAAAATAACACCTTAAGATACACATCAACCAAAACCCTAATGTCACCTAGATACTCCAATGTCACCATAGGTATCTGCGGGTTTGATTAGATGATATGCATCACACAATCTCAGATTCATCTATTCAAACCAACACAAAGAACTTCTAAGAGTGCCCCATAGTTTCTACCGGAGAGTCAAGACGAAATCATGTGCCAACCCCAATGCATAAGTACACAAGGTCACAGAACCCGCAAGTTGATCACCAAAACATACATCAAGTAGATCATGTGAATAGCACATGCAAGAAACACATCAAGTATTCTCAAATCCTTGAAGACTCAATCTGATAAGATAACTTCAAAGGGAAAACTCAATCCATTACAAGAAAGTAGAGGGGGAGAAACACCATATGATTCAACTATAGTAGAAAAGCTCGCGGTACATCAAGATCGTGCCAAGTCAAGAACACGAGAGAGAGAGAGAGAGAGAGAGAGATCAAACACATAGCTACTGGTACATACCCTTAGCCCCGAGGGTAAACTACTCCCTCCTCATCATGGAGAGCGTCGGGATGATGAAGATGGCCATCGGTGATGGTTTCCCCCTCCGGCAGGGTGCTGGAACGGGCTCCCGATTGGTTTTTGGTGTCTACAGAGGCTTGCGGCAGCGGAACTCCGTATCTAGGTTCTGTTATGGAGGTTTTAGTATTTATAGGAATTATTGGCGTCGAGAACAAGTCAGTAGGGGGTCCACGAGGAGCCCACAAGGTCGGAGGGCGCGCCCTAGGGGGGTGGGAGTGCCCTCCACCCTCGTGGAGGCCCCGTGGCTCTTCTGGCCCAACTCTTTTACTTCGGGGGCTTCTTCTGGTCCATAAAAAATGACCATAAATTTTCAGGACATTTAGACTCCGTTTGATATTCCTTTTCTATAAAACTCAAAAACAAGGAAAAAAAACAGAAACTGGCACTAGGCTCTAGGTTAATAGGTTAGTCCCAAAAATCATATAAATCAAAAATTATAGATACGTTGGAGACGTATCAAGCATCCCCAAGCTTAATTCCTGCTTGTCCTCGAGTAGGTAAATGATAAAAACAGAATTTTTGATGTGGAATGCTACCTAACATATTCATCCATGTAATTTTTATTTATTGTGGCATGAATGTTCAGATCCATAAGATTCAAAACAAAAGTTTAATATTGACATAAAAAATAATACTTCAAGCATACTAACAAAGCAATTATGTCTTCTTAAAATAACATGGCCAAACAAAGCTTATCCCTACAAAATCATATAGTCTGGCTATGCTCCATCATCATCACACAAATCATGCACGACCCCGATGACAAGCCAAGCAATTGTTTCATACTTTTGATATTCTCAAACTTTTTCAACTTTCACACAATACATGCACAACCCCGATGACAAGCCAAGCAATTGTTTCATGCTCGTTCGCGCACCCTGCCTCATCCCTTGGCCACGTCTGCGCCCCCTGCTCCTATTGCGCTCCTCCTACTGCTGTTCTGCTACCCAGGCGCCAATGCCGACCGCGTCAGGCCGCGACTGGCCGTGCCTGCCATCGCTGCTGCTGCTCCTGCGGGAAGCCGCAACCGCCGCTGCTCCTGCTCCCGCTAGCAGCCGCCGCTACTACTTCTGCTAAACTGCTGCTGCGCCATGACTGCTCCGGCCGCGACCCGGGACTCGCCGCATGCAGCCACGCCCGCGCATGCCGTCTCCCCGCATCCACGCTCACCATTGCTGTTGTGCGCCACCATGCGCATAGCCGCTCTCGGACAAGGCCGCTTTCGTCCTGCTCCGTCCGACCGCCCCACCTCAGCCTGCATCCGCCAGACCACTCCACCGCCGCACGCCGTGGCTGACCGCCCCATCGTCGCCTGTTAGCGCACCCCCGCCCCAGCCCACTGATACGTCTCCAATGTATCTATAATTTTTTATTGTTCCATGCTGTTATATTATCATTCTTGGATGTTTTATAATCATTTTATAGCCATTTTTTGGTACTAACATTTGACATAGTGCCAAGTGCCAGTTGCCGTTTTCTGCATGTTTTTTACATCGCGGGAAATCAATACCAAATGGAGTCCAAACCCAGCGAAATTTTTTGTGGATTTTTTTGGACCAGAAGACATCTAGTGGGTCGGAGAAGCGCCTAGGGGTGCTCAGGAGCACAACCACCAGGCGCGCTGGAGGCCCTGTGCGCCGCCTGGGTTGTGCCCAACTCGGGTGCCTCCCAAACCGACTCTTTGCTCTATAATTAGCCCAATATTCCGTAAACCCTAGGGAGTCGATTTAAAATCAATTCCAGCAACCGCAGAGTCCAGAACCACCAGATCCAATCTAGACACCATCACGGAGCGGTTCATCATGCCCATTGGTGCCTCTCAGATGATGCGTGAGTACTCTCTTGTAGACCTATGGGTCCGTAGTTATTAGCTAGATGGCTTCCTCTCTCTCTCCTTTGATTCTCAATACAATGGTCTCTTGGAGATCCATATGATGTATCTCTTTTTGCGGTGTGTTTGTTGGGATCAGATGAACTTTGAGTTTATGATCAGATCTATCTTTTTATCCATGAAAATTATTTGAGTCCCCTTTGATCTCTTATATGCATGATTGCTTATAGCCTCGTATTTCTTCTCTGATATTTGGGTTTTGTTTGGTCAACTTGATCTATTTATCTTGCAATGGGAAGAGGTGCTTTGTGATGGGTTCGATCTTACGGTGCTTGATCCTAGTGACAGAAGGGGAACCGACACATATGTATCGTTGCCATTAAGGTCAAGATGGGGTCTATTTCTACATAAATAGATCTTGTCTACATCATGTCATCGTTCTTATTGCATTACTCTATTTCCTGTTGGTGTACAAAAGTAGGGGCCTTTCTGTACCCCTCTACTTGTGCACGGGTAGTCGTAGCCGCACCTGCAACCAGGTTTGGTGGAGCAGAAGAAGGAAAGATACAAGGCTGTCGAGGCAGCACTCAAGCCAGAAGCATAAAGAGCAAAGGGGCAAGATGGGCTTCCCCCGGCAAGATCCTTTCCAGGGCGGCCTACGTAGCCCCGGCAAGAGCCTTGCCGGGGCAATTTGCCCAACACCAGCAAGGCCACCACCCTTGAGCCTGAGAGTTCCAACACCATCGACAACGTCAGGACCAAGGCTCGGGAGCGCCCGCGTGGTGGCATGCAAATCTTTGTGAAGACCAAAGGCCTGCAAGCCTAGATGAGAACCAGAAGACGAAGACCCCCGGCAAGATCTTGCCGGGGACGACCGAAGACCCCCGGCAAGACACTTGCCGGGGACGCCTACGAGATCCCGGCAAAGCCCTTGCTGGGGGCGTCTGCGGGGCCGTGGCCAGGCCCGCACTTGCTAGAGTTTCACTGCCCTGCGCCCGTTCCAACGTGGCGGTCTGCCCGCCAACTAGGCGAGCGCCTCCATGGCAGCATGCAGCTTCTAGGACAACTAGTCAAGCACCTGCATGGTGGCATGCAGATCTTCGTGAAGACCCTGCCACCGCACCAGCTCAGCAGCCAGCCAACTAGCATGGCACTGCATGCCTCGTCGCCTTGGACGCGCGTCGAAGCAAGGCGAGGCGGCGATGGACAGGATGAGCTTCTTTGCCGTCCCCGATAAAGCAAGAGGACAAATAGGCGCATAATTAAATGCGTTTGTCCTATGATGCCAGGAGATAAACTTGTACACTGTACATACTTTCCACCTCCTGTGTGCCACTGTGGCAACCCCTTTGACATATAAAAGGAGGCCCGAGGCGTACTGGGGAAGGATTCGGACTTTTTGGACTGGGCATGCACCGCAGCTAGTTCAAGAACTCAAGAACACTAAATACACACAAAGCAGGACCAGGGTTTTACGCACCGTTTGCGGCCCGAACCTGCGTAAAAATCCCCCCGTGTTGGTCTTTTAGACCCGGTCTTTGTGCAGCCCCACACCCCGCCAACCGTAGAAGGGACTCCCCGAGGGATCCCATAGGTGTCGTTCCTGAACCCCGACATTTCCCCATGAACTTAATACACTAGATGCATGCTGGATAGTGGTCGATGTGTGGAGTAATAGTAGTCGATGCAGGCAGGAGTCGGTCTACTAATCTTGGACGTGATGCCTATATAATGATCATTGCCTAGATATCGTCATGATTATTTGAAGTTCTATCAATTTCCCAACAGTAATTTGTTTCCCACCATTTGCTATTTTTCTCGAGAGAAGCCACTAGTGAAATCTACGACCCCCGGGTCTCTTCTTTAATATATTTACCTTTGCGATCTATTTTCCTTTGCTTTTATTTTCAGATCTATTAAACCTAAAACACAAAAATACCTTGCTGCACTTTATTTTATTTTGCGTTCGATCTATAAAATTATTACAACTCTCTCACATCCATTTGCCAATTTCAGGTGCCGTGACCCTAAAGGGATTGACAACCCCTTTAACACGTCGGGGTTGCGAGTATTTGTTATTTGTGTGCAGGTGCTGTTTACGTAGTGTTGCTTGGTTCTCCTACTGGTTCAATAACCTTGGTCTCATCACTAAGGGAAATACCTATCGTCGATGTGCTACATCATCCCTTCCTCTTTGGGGAAATACCGATGTAGTCTGGCAGACATCAAAAGGAATTTCTGGCGCCGTTGCCGGGGAGGATCATCAACATCTACCAGGTTCCTAATCACAAATCTCATCTCCTCGCAATTTACATTATTTTCCATTTGCCTCTCGTTTTCCTCTCCCCCACTTCACAAAAGTTTGCCGTTTTATTCGCCCTCTTTTTCGTTCGCCGTTTTCTTGCCGAATCTATTTTTGAGTGCAATCTTGTTGCGTAGTCACAATGACTCAAGAGCCAAGTTGTGTGATTTCTCAAATACCAACAACAATGATTTTATTGGCACTCCAATTGCTCCCTCCACTAGTGCGGAGTCTTATGATATTAATACTGCTTTGCTGAATCTTGTTATGAAATATCAATTTTCCGGTACTCCTAATGAGGATGACGCGTCCCATCTTAACACATTCGTGGAATTATGCGATATGCAAAAGAACAAAGATGTGGACAATGATATGCGGAAACGAACACTCCGCAACCTTGCCGAAGTCTACCAAGTAGCAACAATAAATCCATGGAGTGACACGGCTATTACCTTTAATGCCGATTTAACCCAAATTCGAACAGCCCGAGCACCAGCCGCATTGGTCCTCGGTCCAATAGTGGACGACTTTTCGCCTTACTAAGGTACTCATGGATGGCGGCAGCGGACTAAACCTCATCTATGAGGAAACCCTCCGAAAAATGGAAATAGACTGGAACCGCATTGAGCGAAGCAGCACAACCTTTAGAGGAATAATCCCCAGCTGGGAAGCATGCTGCACAGGAAAAATCACACTGGATGTAGTGTTCGGCTCGCCATACAATTACAGGTCCGAGGAGGTCACATTTCAAGTGCCCCGTTCAGCAGCGGATATCATGCTTTATTAGGGCGAGAGGCATTCACAATTTTTCAAGCTATACCCCACTATGGGTACACGAAGCTTAAAATGCCCGGACCCAACGGAATCATCACTCTTGCTAGTGATCCGAACATAGCACTCCGCGCCGAAAACAAGATAGCCGCACTAGCCCTCGAGGCACTATCCGAAGCCCTAGCGGCCGAGGAACTCACTGCGATGCACTCCACGGTGAACAGGGACGATGTGATACTTGATAAAATATCCAAGTCCACCTCTTTTAAACCAGCGGACAAAATAGTCAAATTCGAAGTCCACCCAACGGACCCTGCAAAGACGGCCTCCATTGGGGCACAATTAAACCCTGATGTAGACGCCGCACTACGAGAATTTCTACGAGAAATCGACATTTTTGCCCGGCACCCTTCAGATATGCCAGAATCCCACGTCGGCTGGCCGAGCACAGCCTAAATATCCTAAAAGGATTCAAGCCACCAAACAGGCTCTTGGCGCTTTTCAACCCAAGAGACAGGCCATGGGAGAGGAGCTAGCCAAACTTCTGGAAGCCGGATTCATCAGAGATATTAAACATTCGGACTGGCTAGCAAACCTGGTGATGGTACCAAAGAAGGATAAATCCTGGCGCCTATGTGTTGATTTCAAAGACCTTAATAAGGCTTGCCCAAAGGATCCCTTCCCCCTCCCTCGCATTGATCAAATTATCGATGCTACAGCAGGACACGACTCATTGTGCTTCCTTGACGTGTACTCCGGCTACCACCAAATCAAGATGGCGAGCTGCACCAAGCTGCAACAACATTCATCACTCCATACGGCCCATTACGCTTCAACACAATGCCCTTCGGCTCAAAATGCCGCGCAACATATCAACGCATGATTCGGACATGTCCGCAAACCAGATCGGCAAAACAGTGGAAGCATATGTAGATGACGTGGTCGTCAAAACCAAGCATGTAGAAACTCTAGTAGACGACCTGAGGCTCACATTTGACAATCTTCAAAAATATGACATCAAGCTCAATCCGGAAAAATGCGTCTTCGGCGTTCCAGCCGGAAAGCTCCTGGGCTTCATTGTGTCCGGTAGAGGAATTGAAGCAAACCCAGCCAAGGTCCGAGCTCTGTCACAATTGGATATTCCAAAAGACCTCAAACAAATTCAAAAATTGACTGGATGTGTAGCGGCTCTAAGCCGCTTTATTTCCCGTTTGGGAGAAAAGGCGTTACCTCTTTACCGCCTCCTCCGCCGCACCGAACACTTCGAGTGGACGGATGCCACAACGACCGGACTCGAAGAGATAAAAGCCATATTGGCAACAAATCCGGTCCTGGCCGCGCCCAACATGGGTGAACCAATGCTATTATATATCGCCGCAACACATCAAGTTGTCAGCGCGGTGCTCGTTGTCGAACGAGAAACGGACGGACACCGGTTCCCTCTTCAAAGACCGGTTTATTATGTGTCCACTGTCCTCACTCCATGCAAGTTCCGGTACCCACATTATCAAAAGATAGCATACGCGGTGTTCATGGCATCCCGGAAGCTGCGACACTACTTTCAAGATTGTTCGATAACGGTAGCCTCCGAAGTACCTCTTAATGATATTATAAACAACCGCGATGCGACGGGCCGGATTGCTAAATGGGCCATAGAGCTCCTTCCATTCGACATAACCTACAAGCCACGACGAGCTATCAAGTCGCAGGTTTTGGCCGACTTCGTGGCCGAATGGACAGAAGCCGAACTCCCTAAAGAGTACGGCGCATACTCCAATTGGATCATGCACTTTGACGGCTCCAAAATGTTGGCCGGCCTGGGGCTGGCGTCGTCTTGACGTCCCCAACCGGGGACACAGTCCAATACGTCCTTCAGATAATGTATACGGACTCCAACAACGCGGCCGAATACGAGGCCCTTCTGCACGGCCTCCGGATGGCAGTCTCCATGGGCATTAAACGCCTAGAGGTGCGCGGGGATTCAAACCTCGCGATATCTCAAATAAACAGAGACTTTGATGCCAAAGATCCGAAAATGGCAGCGTACCGCAATGCGGTCCTAAAAATGTCAACACGGTTCGAAGGGCTCGAATTTCATCATATGGCCCGGATAACAACCAGGCGGCGGACATATTGGCACGCATCGGTGCATAACGCGATGCCGTCCCGCCCAACATCTTCCCGAACGGCTGTTCAAGCCATCCGCATTACTATGGGAAGGGAGTCCGAAATAACAATCCGGACCCAATCGCCTTGCTCGACGCCGAACACTTCGACACAATCGGAGGCTATGCCACCGAGATAACACCTCCGCCCACGAAATAATGGCGGTTATCGCCCGTGGACGGAACCATTCCTAGCCTACCTAACTAGGCGGGAACTCCCCGAGACCAAAATGAGGCTCACTGCATAGTACGGCGATCTAAAGCCTATAAAGTCCATGAGGGAGAGCTTTATAAGAAAAGCACTACAGAGTCCTTCAAAGGTGTATCTCCAAGAGGAAGGGCGAAACCTCCTGGCTGAAATTCTTGCCGGACTGGGTGGGCACCACGCCGCAGCCCGGCCCTTGTAGACAAGGCCTTCCGTGACAGGATTTTATTGGCCGACGGCCGGGCAGATCTGCAGGACTTAGTCCAACGATGCGTCGATTGCCAGCTTTTTGCTAACCAAAGCCACATGCCACCCACCGCCCTCAAAACTATACCCATCACACGGCCGTTTGCGGTCCGGGGCTTGACATGGTTGGACCCCTTAAGGGAGGAACCCACAAGCAAAAATACCTATTGGTCATGGTGGATAAAATCACCAAATGGATAGAGGCCAAGCTCGTTAAAACGGCCGAATCCGGACCGGTGATAGACTTCATATCGAGGGTAGTGCACGCGATTACGGTGTCCCCATAGTATCATCATCGATAACGGCACCAACTTCACGTCCAATGAGGTCAAATTATGGTGCAAAAACATGGGCATCAAGCTCGATTACGCCTCGCCTATCACCCTCAAACCAACGGTCAAGTCGAGCGAGCAAACGGTCTAATCATGAGCGGCATTAAACCCGGTCAAAAGCGGTCCTCAAGGAATCTAACACGCACTGGGTTGAGGATCTCGACTCCGTACTCTAGGGGCTGCGGACCACGCCAAATCGTACTACCGGATTCACACCATTTTTTATGGTGTACGGCGCAGAGGCAGTCTTGCCCTGCGACATAATACATGACTCACCTCACGTGCGCATGTATGAAGAAAGAGAAGCCGAGCTCGATCGGCAGGACAGTTTGGACGCATTGGAGGAGGAGCGCGACATGGCAAAAGCTCGTTCTGCATTTTATCAACAAAGGCTCGAAGATATCAAAGCAGGGAAGCACGGGCCAAAGCTTATAACGTTGGCGAACTACTTCTACGCCTGCCGGACAAGAAAAAGGACAAACTCAAGCCCAAATGGGAAGGTCCCTTCATCATCGACCAGGTCCTGACCAGTGGAGCATACCGTCTGTGAAAAGCATCGGATAACTGACTCGAGCCGAACCCATGGAACGCAGCCCGTCTACGAAGATTCTACGCCTAAGCGCCGGACTCCAAGTTCGTCTCCTTCCTCCATCCACATTTTCTATTTTTGCTGTCTTTTATTTCTCTCCTTCCTCCTCCTTCTTCCTGAAGCCTTTAGAGGCTCGTTTGCACTTTATTCAAGATATTTGACGCTACTGTCCGCTCATTATACACTGGGGCTTCTTTAACGTGTTTATTTATACGGGCTTCATGCCCAACACATGTGTCAAACTTCCGCATGTACCTTTTATTCACCATTATATGCATCGATATGACTTAAGTTTTGGCCAAGCTGGGTTGCCTCGCTCCTATGCTTACCCCTACGTTCCCGATTGTTCGGCTAGGTGGTAAAGGGAGCACCTCTGCGATTATTATCGCCAGTCACCGGATGTGTACCTCAGACTGGGTGAAGCCGAAAGCTAGCGTTCTTAAGGGAATATTCGGTCGGTGAACTGAAAGATGATTTTTAATTATTTACCCATCTGCCCTCAGATGATTTTCTGCTTTCCTAGCAGTTTTGACATGCACTTTAGGGCATGCATCCCAGCGAAAGGAACCCTTAACGGAACTATTCTCCCTGGAAGATGTTTCTTACTATCCATGTAATATAACATAACTAGTTGGGCACTTGTCTGATACATCAATAATGACCCCTACGCCTTGTCTCCATGCATACCTTGGTTCTTATATAACCACGAGGGTATTCGGACACACTCCGGACTATTGGGTCCTGAGGTCGAAGCGAAAAGGTCTGCTATGACAAACGATCTACAATCTGGCTAGAAGACATTTTTCATGTCATATTTAATTACATAGTCAACTCGACTCATTGTATTCCTCCTCAATGCCATCTAATAGGCTATCTAATTTACAATCTTGTTGGGAATACTTGGCGGCCAATTCTACTTGGCCGTACACTAAGCTTACAGGGATCTCCTTCCCATCAGCCCCACAGGTCCGACCTCGCCATGTGGTTTGGGTCACCGTGTACCGCGTCTTTACCATGGCCCGTGCCTCCCTAGCACCTTTGACGGCAGGCCGATATCTTCCACAATCGGAGCGCCGCCGTGCTCCTTGAAGCCGCTCTGCCAGCTCCCCAATGCCTTCGGCATGGAGATAGATGGCCACAAGGCACAGACGACGCCTTTCATTACCTGCCGAACTCGTTGCTCAGGTAAATGACGTTCGGGAAGAAGATCACCAAGAACTGGGCATCTCCTCTTTAGGACGACACAGTGAGCAAACCTATATACATGTTTATGTTAGTCGCCTTCCTCGCCGAACTCTTTCAAAGTTCGCCAAGCACTTATCGAAAATGCCGCGACGGTTGCCGATTCTCCTTTTCTGAGTCGCATAACTGGGCACGAACATCTTTTAGTTCCTCACCCAGTTGGGTGTTGGCATCCTGGAGGTTATTTTTCTCCTGCCGCACCCTCGTAAGCACACTCTCGCCAGCCTTTAGCTGGCGCAGGAGCTGTCGCTTGTCCGGATCTAGTCCAGCGCCATCTGCAATATTATTGTCAGATTTACACACCCGCCGCACTTCATAAACTATTTATCTTTTGAAGAATATATTACCAGAGGGGGTCTCTGTGGCTCCCCTCAGAAGCGGCTAGTGCGGCCTCAAGTTGGGCCTTGCATTCTTCAAGCTCTGGGACAATCGAGTATTCCTTTTGTAAGATCCTCAGATAACAAATGATCCTTAAATCAGTTATTCTAACTATTTTAAGTCTCGGGGCTCTTGGCATATATAATCGTCAATTTCCTTACCTGTATGTCCTTTACATACTGGTCCGTGGCTCTGGCTAGACCATCTTGAGCGGCACGGAGGTGCGCATCTCCCGAATTGAAGGCATTCAAGGCCTCTTGGGAGAAACATGTGTCACGAAGAACTGTCTGGCGGCGCCTGTGATTCATGGCGCTCTCCACCTCGGAGTTGGTGGCGGACAATTTGTCGGCATCCTCTATCGGAGGAGCATCCGACACACGCCTCGTGCTCGCCTCCGCTTCTGGACCCGGCTTTGGAGCCTGGCCGACGGAGGCTCGATTGGCAACCTCTCCTGACTCAGTCCGGCGAGCGCTCTTTTTATAGAAAAAACCACCAGCGTTAGTACACCTTCCAGGAATCAATCCTGGAAATATGGTGACACGCCATACCGTTGCGGCGGAGTTTCGATCCGGACCGCACTTCTTTTTTAACTCTTGAGGCCGTCTTGCCTTGTTGGCCAACCGCTGAGCTCGGCCTCCTGCCTCAAGGCGCCCCTGCGAAACACCATTGGTATACGGTGATCAAGAAATTAGCACGGATGGGTCATTATCGAGTATTGGGACCTCGGTCTCGATTACTGTGAGGCTGGAAGTATTCCGGTAATCGGTCAGTAATGGCAACCAAAGCATTGTCGATGCTAAGTTGGTGGAACACCCGTCGATCAACTCCACCTTTATATCCAGATCCTCTTCGAGGCCGGATCAAAGGTACCGTTCAATCCTCGGGTTGTGGGGCGGGCTGTATCTTCTCCATGGCCAGCGCAGTTCTGCGCAGAAACCATGAAATGAGATATTTAATCACGGGAACATGGATCGGATAGGCCACAAAGATGTTTGCTTACCCAACTTCGAGGATTATTCGAAGAAAACTCGCTCAGTGGGTTGACGCGGAGAAAATCCTCCTCCTCCCTTTATACATGGCGCATAAGGTCTTCACCAGTTCGATGACCGATCCCGGCCCTTTGCGGCCATGGCGGGTGGCATCGTCCTCCCGTTGAAGTCCCACATGGGTGGCCCCTATATTGGGCGGCTGCACTCCTCATAATGCAGATTGCCATGACTCCAATCATGGTCAATCCGCATGAGCCAAGAATCTTATTCGCTCATCAAGTAAAGGACATCCCGATCATTTTCCCTCCTGGGCTCATGGCGCCAGCTTAGGCGCTTCTTCAGAGGAGCGTTGCTAAACTCCGGAAGGCTGATCCGAACAGGATCCGGCAGCGGGACGTCCTCCATGTAAAACCATTCCGAAGGCCAGTCTTCGGACGCCTTCTTCGGGGTTCCGGATAGATATCCGGTCCCGGCGATGCACCATAGTTCGGGTCCACCCACTTGATATATTGACCCCTCATGAGAACGGGGTACTAGGCAGAATAATCTCTTCCACAGCGCAAAATGAGCCTCGATACCCAAGAACAGTTCGCAAAGGGCCACGAAGCCCGCGATGTGCAAAATGGAGGCAGGCGTAAGTTGGTGCAACTGGAGGCCGTAGAACTCCAAGAGCCACCGGAGAAACGGATGGATTGGAAATCCGAGTCCTCTTACTAGATAAGATACAAAGCACACCCGCTCTCCTTTAGAGGGATCGGGGACACTCTCCGCTTGCTTTCCGCCCTTGCAGGTGGCAAGTCCGGCTCGGACGGGAACCATAAAGGCCGGGGGAAGAAATCCCTTGGTTTGGAGTATAACTAGCTCGCTATGCGGGACTGAGCATCTCTCCCAATTTCCAGGCTGAGGGCTGGGAGCGCGAGAGGAGGAGCCGCGTCGACTGTCCATGATGGAATGGGCTTTGGTCAGAGGCGCTCCGATGAAAGCTCGCGAAGAGGGGATGGTGTGACTCAGATCTAGATCCTCGCCCCTTTTATAGGCAGCTCATTTGCGCAGCTAGGGGTAAGTGTAAAAATACCCTGGCTTTTCGCATTCATTCAAACACGTGGAAGATGGCCATTATTGGGCGTAGAAGCCAAGGAGCGCAGCATTTATCGAAGCCGGACACTATTCGACAAGTATATGGAATTTGGAGAAGAACCGCCAGCAATGCCGAAGACAATCAACGTGCGGACTCATCGTCATTGAAGCTTGGTTCGGGGCTACCGAGGAGTCCCGGATTAGGGGTGTACAGATAGCCTAACTATCACCGTGGGCGGGACTCCTGGACTTTTAATATACAAGATTGAAGACTTCGTCCCGTGTCCGTATGGTACTTTCCTTGGCGTGGAAGGCAAGCTTGGCTATACGGATTTGTAGATCTCCTACCTTTGTAACCGACTCTGTGTAACCCTAACCTATCCGGTGTCTATATAAACCGGAGGGTTTTAGTCCGTAGGACGAACAACAATCATACCATAGGCTAGCTTCTAGGGTTTAGCTTCCTTGATCTCATGGTAGATCTACTCTTGTACTACCCATATCATCAATATTAATCAAGCAGGAGTAGGGTATTACCTCCATCGAGAGGGCCCGAACACAGGTAAAAACATCGTGTCCCTTGTCTCCTGTTACCATCCGCCTAGACGCATAGTTCAGGACCCCCTACCCGAGATCCGCCGGTTTTGACACCGACACCCGTTGTTTCTGTTAAAATTGGAGATCATTGTTATCATGGGTTATGTGATGTGGGTGCTTGTGTAAGGGCAATTCCTTATACCTTATATAAAGAAATTATGAATGATATTGCACCTGCTGAGATAGAAGATATTGATGTTACTATTAAGCTTGCTAATAGATATACTATATCACCAATTGGGATTTAGAGATGTTGAAGTCTTGTGTGGGAAGATAAAATATCCTACTGATTTTCTTGTTCTTGCTTCCCCACAAGATAACTTTTGTCCCATTATATTTGGTAGACCTTTCTTGAATACTGTTAATGCTAAGATAGATTGCGAGAAAGATATTGTTACTGTTGGTTTAGGGGATATGTCTCATGTTTTTAATTTCTCTAAATTCCGTAGACAACCCCATGATAAAGAATTGCCTACTAAGGATGAAATTATTGGTCTTGCTTCTATTGCTGTGCTTCCTAATGATCCCTTAGAACAATATTTGCTAGACCATGAAAACGATATGTTTATGAATGAAAGAAGAGAAATAGATGAAGTATTCTTTAATCAGGGACCTATTTTGAAACAAAATTTGCCTGTTGAAATCCTTGGAGATCCTCCTCCACCTAAGGGTGATCCCGTTTTTGAGCTTAAACAATTACCTAATACTCTGAAATATGTTTATCTTGATGAAAAGAAGATGTATCCTGTTATTATTAGTACTAGCCTTTCAGAGCATGAGGAAAAGAAATTATCGAAAACTCTGAAGAAGCATCGTGCCGCTATTGGATATACTCTTAATGATCTTAAGGGCATTAGTCCTACTCTATGTCAGCATAAAATTAAATTGGAGAAAGATGCTAAACCGGTTGTTGATCATCAACGACGGTTAAATCCTAAGATGAAATAAATGGTAAGAAATGAAATACTAAAGCTTCTAGAGGCAGGTATAATTTATCCTATTGCTGATAGTCAATGGGTAAGTCATGTTCATTGTGTCCCTAAGAAGGGAGGTATTACTGTTGTTCCTAATGATAAGAATGAATTGATTCATCAAAGAATTGTTATAGGTTATAGAATGGTAATTGATTTTGCAAATTAAAATAAAGCTACTATAAAATATAATTACCCTCTACCTTTTATTGATCAAATGCTAGAAATATTATCCAAGCATACACATTTTTGCTTTCTAGATGGTTATTCCGGTTTCTCTCAAATACCTGTGTCAAAAGATGATCAAGAGAAAACCACTTTTACTTGCCCTTTCGGTACCTTTGATTATAGATGCATGCCTTTTGGTTTATGCAATGCACCTGCTACCTTTCAAAGATGTACGACTGCTATATTCTCTGACTTTTGTGAAAACATTGTTGAGGTTTTCATGGATGATTTCTCCGTTTACGGAACTTCTTTTGATGATTTCTTAAGCAACCTTGACCGAGTTTGGCAGAGATGTGAAGAAACTAATCTTGTCTTGAATTGGGTGAAGTGCCACTTTATGGTTAATGAAGGTATTGTCTTGGGACATAAAATTTCTGAAAGAGGTATTGGAGTTGATAAATATAAGGTAGATGCTATTGAAAAGATGTCGTGTCCTAAAGATATCAAAGGTATAAGAAGTTTCCTCGGTCATGATGGTTTCTATAGGAGGTTTATTAAAGACTTCTCTAAAATTTCTAGGCCTCTCACAAACCTCTTGCAAAAAGATGTTAGTTTTGTTTTTGATGATGATTGTGTAGAAGCATTTGAAATGCTTAAGAAAGCCTTGATTTCTGCACCTATTGTTCAGCCACCTGATTGGAACTTACCCTTTGAAATTATGTGTGATGCTAGTGATTATGCTATTGGTGCTGTTCTAGGACAAAGAGTTGATAAGAAATTAAATGTTATTCCGTATGCTAGTAAAACTCTAGACAATGCCCAGAGAAATTATGCTACCACCGAAAAAGAATTTTTAGGAGCTGTATTTGCATGTGATAAGTTCAGACTCTATATTGTTGGTTCCAAAGTAACTATTCACACTGATCATGCTACTATTAAATATCTTATGGAAAATAAAGATGCTAAACCTAGACTTATTAGATGGGTTCTCTTGCTACAAGAATTTGATTTGCATATTGTTGATAGAAAGGGAGCAGAGAACCCCGTTGCAGACAACTTATCTAGGTTAGAAAATGTTCTTTATGACCCACTACCTATTGATGATAGCTTTCCTGATGAACAATTAAGTGTCATAAATGCTTCTTGTAATACTCCATGGTATGCTGATTATGCAAATTATATTGTTGCTAAATTTATACCACCTAGTTTCACATACCAACAAAAGAAAAAGTTTCTCTATGATTTGAGACATTACTTTTGGGATGACCCACACCTTTATAAAGAAGGAGTAGATGGTGTTATTAGACGTTGTGTACCTGAGCATGAACATGGGCAGATCCTACGCAAGTGCTACTCCGAGTCTTATGGAGGACACCACGCTGGAAATAGAACTGCACATAAGGTATTGCAATCCGGTTTGTATTGGCCCACTCTCTTTAAGGATGCCCGTAATTTTGTCTTGTCTTGTGATGAATGCTAGAGAATTGGTAATATTAGTAGACGTCAGGAAATGCCAATGAACTATTCACTTGTTATTGAACCATTTGATGTTTGGGGCTTTGATTATATGGGACCTTTTCCTTCCTCTAATGGGTATATACACATATTTTAGTTGGTGTTGATTATGTTACTAAGTGGGTAGAAGCTATTCCAACTAGTAGTGCTGATAATAACACTTCCATTAAGATGCTTAAAGAAGTTATTTTTCTGAGGTTTGGAGTCCCTAGATATTTAATGACTGATGGTGATTCCCATTTTATTCATGGTGCTTCCCGTAAAATGCTTGCTAAGTATGATGTTAACCATAAAATTGCATCTCCATATCATCCTCAGTCTAGTGGTCAAGTAGAATTGAGCAACAGGGAGATCAAATTAATTTTGCAAAAGACTGTCAACAGATCTAGAAAGAATTGGTCTAAGAAACTTGAGGATGCATTATGGGCTTATAGAACTGCTTATAAGAACCCTATGGGTATGTCTCCGTATAAAATGGTTTATGGAAAGGCAGGTCACTTACCTCTTGAGCTGGAACATAAGGCATATTGGGCCATTAAAGAGCTCAATTATGATTTCAAACTTGCCGATGAGAAGAGGTTATTTGACATTAGCTCACTTGATGAATAGAGAACCCAAGGCTATGAGAATGCCAAGTTGTTTAAAGAAAAAGTTAAAAGATGGCATGACAAAAGGATACAAAAGCGTGAGCTTAATGTAGGTGATCATGTTTTGCTATACAACTCTCGTTTAGGATTTTTTTGCATGAAAGCTTCTCTCTAAATGGGAAGGTCCTTACATTATTGAGGAGGTCTATCGTTCCGGTGCCATAAAAATCAACAATGCCAAAGGCAAAAATCCGAAGGTGGTAAACGGTCAAAGACTCGAACATTATATCTCAGGTACTCCCATAAATGTTGAGACCAATATAATTGATACCGTAACACCGGAGGAGTACATAAGGGACACTTTCCAGAATGTTTCAGACTCCGAAAAGGAATAGGTATGTGGTACGGTAAGTAATCCGACTCCAAAACATTTCCAATGATAAATTTTCTCCGTTTTGGAATATTTAAAAAAATAGGAAAAATTAAAAGTAGTCCGAAAGAGACACGAGGCCACCACAAGGGTGGAGGGTGCGCCCTACCCCCCTGGGTGCGCCCCCACCCTTGTGGCCACCTCTTGTACCCTCTGGACTCCATTTTCTTGCATGATACTCCTTTTCGGTAAAAAATCATCGTATAATCTCCCGAAGGTTTTGACCACCGTACCACGCAAAAATCTCATGTTTTTGTTTCGAGCTGTTTTTCCTGACAGATCTAGATCACCATGACGTCCCCAAGCGCCCTCAAGGACAAGTTTTTCGAGAAGGTCATCAACCCCTACCTTGCGGAGGTGGTGCGACACCCTCAAGCCATTGAGATGCGTGAGGGGGTGCTGCACATCGACGATGTTGAGGGGCTGAAGAAGACCGGAAGCATGGAGACAAGACACGAAGCAATGGAGCAACAAGTTTTCGAGTGTCAAGGGATGGTGGAGCATGGACTCAATGCCAATCACATGATGATCGCGGAGTTCACCAACAATCACAAGCTAGATGCCAAGAACATTGGGGAGGCCATCTTCAAGCTTCACGAGAAAATCGAGCACCTCCAAGCCCAGATCTATGACCTGCAAAACCAAAACTATGAGTTTGAATACATATTTAAGAGGATGAGTTTGGCTGCATATTTGAGGATCCCGAAGACTCGTTCATCTTTCTATGATGGTTAGCCTATGCCTTGGAAGATGGATGATAAGCCTACATCATCAACAACTCCATCATCACCACCTCCGACGAAAGAGACATAAATACACAGGTATGGGCACTCCCCTTGGCAACTGCCAAGCTTGGGGAGTGCCCATGTATCGTATCACCTTCACATCTTTATCTTTACTTCTTTTCTTAGTTCGATCCTTTTAGTTTTAGTATGATCCAGCTTTGAGTTTTGCTTTATGTTCCCTCTATGTAATCGAGTCCTTGAGATATATAATAAAGGGTAGTTTTGAGTTGAGGGCTTTGCTTTCTTGCTATGATCTTGAGGGAATTAAATAATAGAAAGAATAAATAAAAAGAAACAAAAAGATCATATATTGATCTTATGGAGAGTAATGACTTCACATATAAAGAGTATGATGAATAAAAGTTGCTGAGAGTTGACAAACATAGTTTTGGTCATTGTTTCAATTAATAGGAAGTAATAAAGAAAGAGAGGCTTCACATATAAATATACTATCTTGGACATCTTTTGTAATTGTGGGCACTCATTAAAATATGACATGCTAAAAAGTTGATGTTGGACAAGGAAGACAACATAATGAGTTATGTTTGCTTATATCTGAATAGAAGCTATATTGTCATGGATCATCCAACATGTTGAGCTTGCCTTATCCTCTCATGCTAGCCAAACTCTTTGCACCAAGTAGAGATACTACTTGTGCTTCCAAACATCCCTAAACCCAGTTTTGCCATGAGAGTCCACCATACCTACCTATGGATTGAGTAAAATCCTTCAAGTAAGTTGTCATCGATGCAAGCAATAAAAATTGCTCTTTAAATATGTATGATTTGTTAGTGTCAAGAAAATAAGCTTTATACAAACTTGTGATATGGAAGAAATAAAAGCGACGGATTGCATAATAAAGGTCCTTATCGCAAGCGGCAATATAAAGTGATGTTCTTTTGCATTAAGATTTTGTGCATCAAACCATAAAAGCGCATGACAACCTCTGCTTCCCTCTATGAAGGGCCTATCTTTTACTTTTATATTCTACCCTTATACAAGAGTCATGGTGATCATCACCTTTCCTTTTTACACTTTTTACTTTGGCAAGCCCTATGTGTTGGAGAGATCCGGATATATATATCCACTCGGATGTAGGTTTTCATAAAGTATTATTGTTGACATTACCCTTGAGGTAAAAGGTTGGGAGGTTTTCATAAAGTATTATTGTTGACATTACCCTTGAGGTAAAAGGTTGGGAGGTAAAACTATAAGCCCTTATCTTTCTCTTTGTCCGATTGAAACTTTGGACCCATAAGTATCGCGTGATTGTTAGCAATTGTGAAAGATTATATGATAGTTGAGTATGTGGACTTGATGAAAATCTCTTGAATTGACTCTTTCGGATGTTATGATAAATTGCAATTGCTCCTATGACTGAGATCATAGTTTGTTAGTTTTCAATAAAGTTTCTGATTCATACTTTACTTTGTGAATGAATTGTTACTTTGGCATAAGAAATTATATGACAATATATGTTGCTGTACTAAAGATAATCATGATGCCCTCATGTCCGTATTTCATTTTATCGACACCTCTATCTCTAAACATGTGGACACATTTATTCATATCGACTTTCGCTTGAGGACAAGCGAGGCCTAAGCTTGGGGGAGTTGATACGTCCATTTTGCATCATGCTTTTATATTGATATTTATTGCATTATGGGCTGTTATTACACATTGTATCACAGTACTTATGTTTGTTCTCTCTTATTTTATAAGGTTTACATGAAGAGGGAGAATGCCGACAGCTGGAATTCTGGACTGGAAAAGGAGAAAATATTAGAGACCCATTCTGCACAACTCCAAAAGTCCTGAAACTTCACGGAGCATGTTTTTGGAATATATATAAAATATTGGGCGAAGAAAGAACCAGAGGGGGGCCACCAGCCAGCCACAAGGGTGGAGGGCGCGCCCGACCCCCTGGGCGCGCCCCCCGACCTTGTGGGCCCCTTGGCAGGCCTCCGGTGCCCATGTTTGGATATATGGTGTGTTTTGACCTGGAAAAAAAATCAGAAGGAAGCTTTCGGGATGAAGCGCCGCCGTCTCGAGGCGGAACCTGGGCAGAACCAATCTAGGGCTCCGGCGGAGCTGTTCTGCCGGGGAAGCATCCCTCCGGGATGAGGAAATCGAAGCCATCGTCATCACCAACAATCCTCTCATAAAGAGGGTGTTCAATCTCCATCAACATCTTCACCAGCACCATCTCCTCTCAAACCCTAGTTCATCTCTTGTATTCGATCTTGGTCCCAAAACCTCAGATTGCACTACAAAAAAAAGACACATCCGTGACATTTTGGGCCGAACGAATTTTTTCTGTCATGCTTATGAGACTTCTATGACGATAATTGTGACAAAACCCGATATCATCATAGATGTGGCGGGCTCCTACTTCTATGACAAAAAATCATGACAGAAAATTGGCTTTTCGTCCTGGGCGGCTGATACGTCTTCGTCGTATCTATAATTTTTGATTGTTCCATGCCAATATTCTACAACTTTCATATACTTTTGGCAACTTTTTATACTATTTTTGGGACCAACATATTGATCCGATTGCCCGGTGCAGTTCTGTTTGTTGCATGTTTTATGTTTCGCAGAAACCCCATATCAAATGGAGTCCAAATGGGGAAAAAACGGACGAAGAATATTTTGGAATATTTAGGAAATATGGGAGGAAGAATCGACGCGAGACGGTGCCTGAGGTGGCCACGAGGCGCCGCCCAGCCGCCACCGACCCTCGTGGGCCACCCTTAAGGCGGTTGCTGCTCTTCTTCGGCCGCAAGAAAGCTCATTTTTGGAAAAAAATTCCGGCGAAGGTTTCAGTCCAATCGGAGTTACGGATCTCCGGATATATAAGAAACGGCGAAAGGGCAGAATACCAGAATGCAGAAACAGAGAGAGACAGAGAGACAGATCCAATCTCGGAGGGGCTCTCGCCCCTCCCATGCCATGGAGGCCAAGTACCAGAGGGGAAACCCTTCTCCCATCTAGGGAGGAGGTCAAGGAAGAACAAGAAGAAGGGGCCCCCTCTCCCCTTCTTTTCCGGTGGCGCCGGAACGCTGCCGTGGCCACCATCATCCTCACCGCGATCTTCACCAACACCTACGCCATCTTCTCCAACATCTCCATCACCTTCCCCCCTCTATCTACAGCGGTCCACTCTCCCGCAACCCGCTGTACCCTCTACTTGAACATGGTGCTTTATGCTTCATATTATTATCCAATGATGTGTTGCCATCCTATGATGTCTGAGTAGATTTTCGTTGTCCTATCGGTGGTTGATGAATTGCTATGATTGATTTAATTTGCTTGTGGTTATGTTTCTGTCGTTTGGTGCCCATCATATGAGCGCGCTCGTGGATCACACCATAGGGTTAGTTGTAAGTTGATAGGACTATTTATTGGAGGGCAAGAGTGATGAAGCTTCAACCTAGCATAGAAATTGATGCATACGGGATTGAAGGGGGACCAATATATCTTAATGCTATGGTTGGGTTTTACCTTAATGAACGTTAGTAGTTGTGGACGCTTGCTAATAGTTCCAATAATAAGTGCATAGAATTCAAAGTCAGGGATGACAAGCTAGCAGTGGCCTCTCCCACATCAAACTTGCTATCGGTCTAGTAAAGTAGTCAATTGCTTAGGGACAATTTCGCAACTCCTACCACCACTTTTCCACACTCTCTATACTAACTTTATTGTGTCTTTATCTAAACAGCCCCTACTTTTTATTTACGTGCTCTTTATTATCTTGCAAACCTATCCAAAAACACCTACAAAGTACTTCTAGTTTTATACTTGTTCTAGGTAAAGCGAACGTCAAGAGTGCGTAGAGTTGTATCGGTGGTCGATAGAACTTGAGGGAATATTTGTTCTACCTTTAGCTCCTCGTTGGGTTCGACACTCTTAGTTATTGTAAGAGGCTACAATTGATCCCCTATACTTATAGGTTATCAGCGGCCGGAGACACAGCTGCATGACATTCTTTGGGCCGTCCATGACGGAAAAAACCATGGTAGAAGCGAGGGCGAGGAAAATATTGGGGAGTTCCCGGTTACGGTGGGTGGTCGGGGGCCGAGCGATGCACGTTTCTCTCGTACATGCACGTGTGTGGGTGCGAGGCATTGGGCTCTAACTGAACCCGAGCGAGGCATTCGCCTACTGAACCCGACCGATTGCATTGCAGGCTACACGTTACTGAACCCGAGCTATCAATCGATCTGGCTGTTAACTGAACCCGATCGAGTGATTCCTTCGCTACTGCTGGTAACTGAAGCCGATCGAACCCTGCTGCCTCCTTCCCTTGATGAACAGTTGATACGTCCATTTCGCATCGTGCTTTTATATCGATATTTATTGCATTATGGGCTGTTATTACACGTTATGTCACAATACTTATGACTATTCTCTCTTATTTTAAAAGGTTTACATAAGGAGGGAGAATGCCTGCAGCTGGAATTCTGGGCTGGAAAAGGAGCAAATATTAGAGACCTATTCTGCACAACTCCAAAAGTCCTGAAACTCCACGAAAGTCATTTTGGAAATAATAAAAAATATTGAGCGGAAGAAGTTCACCAAAGGGGGCCCACCTGTCCACGAGGGTGAGGGGCGCGCCCTACCCCCTGGGCGCTCCCCCCTACCTCGTGGGCCCCCTATTAGCTCTCCGATGGCCATCTTCTGCTATATGAGGTCTTTCGCCGAGGAAAAAATAATAAGCAACCTTTCGGGACGAAAACCCGCCGCCACGAGGCGGAACCAATCTAGGGCTCCAGTAGAGCTGTTCTGCCGGGGACACTTCCCCCCCCCCCCGGAGGGGGAAATCATCGCCATCGTCATCACCAATGCTCCTCTCATTGGGAGAGGGCAATCTCCATCAACATCTTCACCAGCACCATCTCCTCTCAAAACCCTAATTCATCTCTTGTATCCAGTTCTTGTCTCCAAGTCCGGGATTGGTACTAGTAGGTTGCTAGTAGTGTTGATTACTCCTTGTAGTTGATGCTAGTTGGTTTACTTGGTGAAAGATCATATGTTCAGATCCTATATGCATATTATTACCCCTCTGATTATGAACATGAATATGCTTTGTGAGTAGTTACTTTTGTTCCCAAGGACACGGGAGAAGTCTTGCTATTAGTAGTCATGTGAATTTGGTATTCGTTCGATATTTTGATGAGATGTATGTTGTATAGCCTCTAGTGGTGTTATGTGAACATCGACTACATAACACTTCACCATTATTTGGGCCTAGAGAAAGGCATTGGGAAGTAATAAGTAGATGATGGGTTGCTAGAGTGATGTAAGCTTAAACCCTAGTTTATGCGTTGCTTCGTAAGGGGCTGATTTGGATCCATATGTTTCATGCTATGGTTAGGTTTACCTTAATACTTTTGTTGTAGTTGCGGATGCTTTCAATAGAGGTTAATCATAAGTGGGATGCTTGTCCAAGTAAGGGCAGCACCCAAGCACCGGTCCACCCACATATCAAATTATAAAAGTACCGAACGCAAATCATATGAACGTGATGAAAACTAGCTTGACGATATTCCCATGTGTCCTCGGGAGCGCTTTCCTTCATATAAGAGTTTGTCCAGGCTTATCCTTTGCTACAAAAAGGATTGGGCCACCTTGCTGCACTTTATTTACTTTTGTTACTTGTTGCTCGTTACAAATTATCTTATCACAAAACTATCTGTTACCACTTATTTCAGTACTTGCATAGAATACCTTGCTGAAAACCGCTTATCATTTCCTTCTGCTCCTCGTTGGGTTCGACACTCTTACTTATCGAAAGGACTATGATAGATCCCCTATACTTGAATCTTTTCTGGCGCCGTTTCCGGGGAGTGAAGCGCCTTTGGTAGGTGGCATTTGGTAAGGAAAAAATTATATAGTGTGCTGAAATTTATTGTCACTTGTTACTATGGAAAGTAATCCTCTGAGGGGCTTGTTCGGGGTATCTACACTCGACCAAAGAGAGCAAAGAGTTGCTCCTCAACCTACTGAACCTACTGAAAATGAAAATATTCCCTTTTAGGTTCCTTCAGGTATGTTAGAAAAACTGCTAGCTAATACTTTTACAGGAGATGGAACAATGCATCCTGATGAACATCTACTCTATGTGGATGAAGTTTGTGGATTATTTAAGCTTGCAGGTATACCCGATGATGTTGTTAAGAAGAAGGTCTTCCCTTTATCTTTGAAGGGAGATGCATCAACATGGTATAGGCTATGTGATGATACGAGATCATGGAACTATAAACGAATGAAGCTGGAATTTCATCAGAAGTATTATCCTATGCATCTTGTTCATCGTGATCGCAATTATATATATAATTTTTGGCCTCACGAAGGAGAAAGCATCGCTCAAGCTTGGGGGAGGCTTAAATCAATGTTATATTCATGCCCCAATCATGAGCTCTCAAAAGAAATAATTCTTCAAAGTTTTTATGCTCGGCTTTACGAAAACAATCGCACCATGCTCGATACTTCTTGTCTTTGGCTCTTTTATGATGAAGACTATTGAATTCAGATGGAATTTATTGGATAGAATTAAACGCAACTCTGAAGATTGGGATCTCGGACGAAGGTAAGGAGTCGTATGACACCTAAGTTTGATTGTGTTAAATCTTTTATGGATACCGATGTTTTCCGTAAATTTAGCACTAAATATGGACTTGACTCTGAGATAGTAGCTTATTTCTGTGAATCTTTTGCTACTTATGTTGATATCCCCAAGGAGAAGTGGTTTAAATATCATCCTCCCATATAAGTAAAAGTAGCTGCACCTACTAAAGTTGAAGAAAAGATTGTCACTTATAATGATCCTATTGTTCCTACTTCTTATATTGAGAAACCACCTTTTCCTGTTAGAATAAAGGATCATGCTAAAGCTTCAACTGTGGTTTGTAAAATCAATATTAGAACTTATACACCTCCTGAGCAAGTTAAAGTTGAACCTAATATTGCTATTGTTAAAGATCTCTTGTCTGATAATATTGATGGGCATGTTATTCATTTCATTGAAACTGCTAGAATTGCCAAACCTTGTGCTAAAGATAAACATAGACCTGTGGTAGGCGTGCATGTTATTTCTGTTAAAATAGGAGATCATTGTTATCATGGCTTATGTGATATGGGTGCTAGTGCTAGCGTTATACCTTATGACTTGTATAAAGAAATTATGCATGATATTGCACCCGCTGAGATAGAAGGTATTGATGTTACAATTAAACTTGCCAATAGAGATACTATATCAGCAATGGGAATTGTTAGAGATGTTGAAGTCTTGTGTGGGAAAACTAAATATCCTGCTGATTTTCTTGTTCTTAGTTCTCCACAAGATAGCTTTTGTCCCATTATATTTGGTAGACCCTTCTTGAATACTGTCAATGCTAAGATAGACTGTGAAAAGAATGTAGTTACTATTGGTTTGGGTGATATGTCTCATGAGTTTAATTTCTCTAAATTTAGTAGACAACATCGTGAAGAAGAATTGCCTAGTAAGGATGAAATTATTGGTCTTGCTTCTATTGCCGTACCCCCTAGTGATCCTTTAGAACAATATTTGCTAGACCATGAAAATGAAATGTTTATGAATGAAAGAAGGGAAATAGATGAAGTATTCTTTAAACAGGAAACTATTCTGAAACACAATTTACCTGTTGAAATCCTAGGGGATCCCCCTCCACCCAAGGGTGATCCCGTGTTTGAGCATAAACCGTTGCCTGATAATCTTAAATATGCTTATCTAGATGAAAAGAAGATATATCCTGTTATTATTAGTGCTAACCTTTCAGAGCATGAAGAAGAGAGATTATAAAAAACTCTGAAGAAGCACCGTGCCGCTACTGGATATACACTTGATGATCTTAAGGGCATTAAGCCCACTCTATGTCAACATAAAATAAATTTGGAAGAAGATGCCAAACCGGTTCGTGATCATCAACGGCGGCTGAATCCTAAGATGAAAGAAGTGGTAAGAAAAGAAATACTAAAGCTTCTGGAGGCCGGTATAATTTATCCCGTTGATGATAGTCAATGGGTAAATCTTGTTCATTGTGTCCCCAAGAAGGGAGGTATTACTGTCGTTCCTAATGATAAAGATGAATTGATTCCGCAAAGAATTATTACAGGTTATAGGATGGTAATTTATTTCCATAAATTAAATAAGGCTACTAAGAAAAATCATTACCCCTTACCTTTTATCGATCAAATGCTAGAGAGATTATGCAAACATACACACTATTGCTTTCTAGATGGTTATTCTGGTTTCTCTCAAATACCTGTGTCGGCTAAAGATCAATCAAAGACTACTTTTGCATGCCCTTTTGGTACTTTTGCTTATAGACATATGCCTTTCGGTTTATGTAATGCACCTGCTACCTTTCAAAGATGCATGATGGCTATATTCTCTGATCTTTGTGAAAAGATTTGTGAGGTTTTCATGGACGAATTTTCTGTCTATGGATCCTCTTTTGATGATTGCTTGAGCAATCTTGGTCGAGTTTTGCAGAGATGTCAAGAAACTAATCTTGTCTTGAATTGGGAAAAGTGCCACTTTATGGTTAATGAAGGTATTGTGTTGGGGCATAAAGTTTCTGAAAGAGGTATTGAAGTTGATAAAGCCAAGGTTGACGCTATTGAAAAGATACCATGTCCCAAGGACATCAAAGGTATAAGTAGTTTCCTTGGTCATGCCGGATTTTATAGGAGGTTCATTAAGGACTTCTCAAAAATTTATCGGCCTCTGACTAATTTATTACAAAAATATATACCATTTGTATTTGATGATGATTGTGTAGAAGCATTTGAAATACTTAAGAAAGCATTGATCTCTGCACCTATTGTTCAACCACCTGATTGGTATTTACCCTTTTAAATTATGTGTGATGCTAATGATTATGCTGTAGGTGCTGTTCTAGGGCAAAGAGTTGATAAGAAATTAAATGTTATCCATTATGCTAGTAAGAATCTACAAAATGCTCAAAGAAATTATGCTACTACTGAAAAAGAATTCTTAGCAGTTGTATTTGCTTGTGATAAGTTCAGACCTTATATTGTTGATTCTAAAGTAACAATTCACACTGATCATGCTGCTATTAATATATGATGGAAAACAAAGATGCTAAACCTAGACTTATTAGATGGGTTCTCTTGCTACAAGAATTTGATTTGCATATTGTTGGTAGAAAAGGAGCTGAGAACCCCGTTGCAGACAACTTGTCTAGGTTAGAAAATGTTCTTGATGACTCACTACCTATTGATGATAGCTTTCTCGATGAACAATTAAATGTTATAAGTACTTCTCGTAGCACTCCATGGTATGCTGATTATGCTAATTATATTGTTGCTAAATTTATACCACCTAGTTTCACATACCAGCAAAAGAAAAAGTTTTTTTGTGATTTGAGGCATTACTTTTGGGATGACCCACATCTTTATAAAGAAGGAGTAGATGGTGTTATTAGACGTTGTGTACCTGAGCATGAACAGGAACAGATCCTACACAAGTGTCACTCTGAAGCTTATGGAGGACACCACGTGGGAGATAGAACTGCACATAAGGTATTGCAATCCAGTTTTTATTGGCCTACTCTCTTCAAGGATGCCCGTAAGTTTGTCTTGTCTGGTGATGAATGTCAAAGAATTGGTAATATTAGTAGACGTCAAGAAATGCCTATGAATTATTCACTTGTTATTTATCCGTTTGATGTTTGGGACTTTGATTGTATGGGACCTTTTCCTGCCTCTAATGGATATACACATATTTTAGTTGCTGTTGATTATGTTACTAAGTGGGTAGAAGCTATTCCAACTAGTAGTGCTGATTATAACACTTTTATTAAAATGCTTAAAGGATTTATTTTTCCGAGGTTTGGAGTCCCTAGATATTTGATGACTGATGGTGGTTCACACTTTATTCATGGCGCTTTCCGTAAAATCCTTGCTAAGTATGATGTTAATCATAGAATTGCATCTCCTTATCACCAACAGTCTAGTGGTCAAGTAGAATTGAGTAATAGAGAGCTCAAATTAATTTTGCAAAATACTGTTAGTAGATCTAGAAAGAATTGGTACAAGAAACTTGATGATGCATTATGGGCCTATAGAACTACGTATAAAAATCCTATGGGTATGTCTCCGTATAAAATGGTTTATGGAAAAGCATGTCACTTACCTCTTGAACTAGAACATAAGGCTTATTGGGCTATTAAAGAGCTCAACTATGATTTCAAACTTGCCGGTGAGAAGAGGTTATTTGATATTATCTCACTTGATGAATGGAGAACCCAAGCTTATGAAAATGCCAAGTTGTTTAAAGAAAAAGTTAAAAGATGGCATGATAAAAGGATACAAAAGCGTGAGTTTAATGTAGGTGATTATGTATTGATATACAACTCTCGTTTAAGATTTTTTGCGGGAAAACTTCTCTCTAAATGGGAAGGCCCCTACGTCATCGAGGAGGTCTATCGTTCGGGTGCCATAAAAATCAACAATTTCGAAGGCAAAAATCTGAAGGTGGTAAACGGTCAGAGAATCAAACACTATATCTCAGGTAATCCTATAAATGTTGTAACCAATCTTATTGAAACCGTAATCCCGGAGGAATACATAAGGGACACTTTCCAGAACGTTTCAGACTCCGAAAAGGAATAGGTATGTGGTACGGTAAGTAAACCGACTCCAAAACAGTTTTTAAGGCAATATTTCTCCGTTTTGGAATATTTAGAAAAATAGAAAAATAAGTAGCAGTCTGGGAAGGACACGAGGGTTCCACGAGGGTGGAGGGCGCACCCTACCCCCCTGGGCGCACCCCCATTGGACTCTGTTTTCTTGCACGATACGTATTTTGGTCAGTAAAAAATCATTATATATTCTCGCGAAAGTTTTGACTCCCGTATCACACAAATATCCTCTGTTTTTGTTTCGAGCTGTTGCTGCTGCAGATTAGAGCAAGATGTCTTCTCAAGAGTCAGTCGGGGAGAGCCGGGTGTCTCATCCGGCATCGGAACCAAGGTCAATCAGCGATGCTGACCACTTTGGGCCAGCAACGGAGGAAGAGATGGAGGGTGACTTGATGAGGGTAGATGCCATGGAGGATCAAGAAGTCACTTCTCGCTTCCGAGCTGGGTTCACGATGGGGGAACTACAGAGCTGAGCTATTCCAAACTCGGTTATCCCTTCCAATGTTAGGTTTCTTTCTTATGAAAATATGAAGAGGAGTGTCACTTATTCTCCCGGAGCTATGCAACACCCTTGGGTGCAAGGAGCCTTAGCTGTTACAGGAAAGCTTCGTAAGGAAATAATGGACCTCAAGCAGCAAGTCAATAAGCTCGAGGAGGAGAATCGTATCCTGAGGGGCATCATCGCCAAGAATATTACACCATCACCAAAGAAGGAGAGATAATCACATGGGTATGGGCACTCCCCTTGGCAACTGCCAAGCTTGGGGGAGGTGCCCCGGTATCGTATCACAACCACATCTCCTATCTTTACCCTTTTTCTTAGTTCGATCCTATTAGTAGTATCTTGATTTAGTAGAATAAAGTTCATGGCATGATCTAGTTTTGAGTTTTGCTTTATGATTTCTCTATGTAATCGAGTCCGTGAGCTATATAATAAAGATCAGTGTTGATTCAAGGGCTTGATTGTTTTGCCATGATCTTGAGTGAATAAATAAAAGAGAAAAGAATAAAAAGAAACAAAGAGATCATATTGATCTTATCGAGAGTAATGACTTCACATAGAAAGAGTATGATGATTAAAAGTTGTTGGGAGATGGCAAACATAGCTTTGGTCATCGTTGCAATTAATAGGAAGTAATAAGGAAAGAGAGGTTACACATATAAATATATTATCATTGACATCTCTTATGATTGGGAGCACTCATTAAAGTATGACATGCTAAAGAGTTGACGTTGGACAAGGAAGACAACGTAATGGGTTATGTTTTCTTATGTCTGAGATAAAGTATATTGTCATGGATCGTCCAACATGTTGAGCTTGCCTTTCCCCCTCATGCTAACCAAATTCTCAGCACCAAGTAGAGATACTACTTGTGCTTCCAAAACCCTTAAACCAGTTTTTCCATGAGAGTCCACCATATCTACCTACGGATTGAGTAAGATCCTTCAAGTAAGTTGTCATCGGTGCAAGGCAATAAAAATTGCTCTAAATATGTATGATTGATTGGTGTGGGAGAAATAAGCTTTATACGATCTTGTGATGTGGAAGTAATAAAAGCGACGGACTGCATAATAAAGGTTCATATCACAAGGGCAATATAAAGTGACGTTCTTTCTCGCATTAAGATTTTGTGCATCCAACCATAAAAGCGCATGGCAACCTCTGCTTCCCTCTGCGAAGGGCCTATCTTTTATTATTATCTTCTACCTTATGCAAGAGTCATGGTGATCTTCACCTTTCCTTTTACACTTTATCCTTTGGCAAGCACGCAGTATGTTGGAAAGATCCTGATAGATATATCTAATTGGATGTAGGGGATCATGAGTTATTATTGTTGACATTACCCTTGAGGTAAAAGGTTGGGAGGCGAAACTATAAGCCCCTATCTTTCTCTGTGTCCTATTAAAACTCCGTAACCACAAGTATTGCATGAGTGTTAGCAATTATGAAAGACTAAATGATAGTTGAGTATGTGGACTTGCTATTAAGCTCTGAAATAGACTCTTTCTGATGTTATGATAAATTGCAATTGCTTCAATGACTGAGATTATAGTTTGTTGGTTCTCAATAAAGTTTATGATTCGTACTCTGCATTGTGAATGGATTATTACTTGAGCATAAGAAATCATATGACAAAATCTATATATGTTGCTGTTATGAGAATGTCATGATGCCTTCATGTCCGTATTTTATTTTTATCGACACCTCTACCTCTAAACATGGGGACATATTTATCGTTATCGGCTTCCGCTTGAGGACAAGCGAGGTCTAAGTTTGGGGGAGTTGATACGTCCATTTTGCATCATGCTTTTATATCGATATTTATTGCATTATGGGCTGTTATTACACGTTATGTCACAATACTTATGCCTATTCTCTCTTATTTTACAAGGTTTACGTAAGGAGGAGAATGCGGCGTGAGGAATTCTTGGAAAAGGAGCAAATATTAGAGACCTATTCTGCACAACTCCAAAAGTCCTGAAACTCCATGAAAGTCATTTTTGGAAATAATAAAAAATATTGAGCGGAAGAAGTTCACTAGAGGGGGGCCCGCCTGTCCACGAGGGTGGGGGCGCGCCCTACCCCCCTGGGCGCGCCCCCTACCTCATGGGCCCCGAGTTGGCTCTCCGATGGCCATCTTCTGCTGTATGAGGTCTTTCGTCGAGGAAAAAATAATAAGCAACCTTTCGGGACAAAACTCCGCAGCCACGAGGCGGAACCTTGGCGGAACAAATCTAGGGCTCCGGCAGAGCTGTTCTGCCGGGGACACTTCCCTCCCAGAGGGGGAAATCATCGCCATCGTCATCACCAACGCTCCTCTCATCGGGAGAGGGCAATCTCCATCAACATCTTCACCAGCACCATCTCCTCTCAAAACCCTAGTTCATCTCTTGTATCCAATTCTTGTCTCCAAGTCCGGGATTGGTACTAGTAGGTTGTTAGTAGTGTTGATTACTCCTTGTAGTTGATGCTAGTTGGTTTACTTGGTGAAAGATCATATATTCAGATCCTATATGCATATTATTACCCCTCTGATTATGAACATGAATATGCTTTGTGAGTAGTTACGTTTGTTCCTGAGGACACAAGAGAAGTCTTGCTATTAGTAGTCATGTGAATTTGGTATTCATTCGATATTTTGATGAGATGTATGTTTATGCGGCCTCTAGTGGTGTTATGTGAACGTCGACTACATAACACTTCACCATTATTTGGGACTAGAGGAAGGCATTGGGAAGTAATAAGTAGATGATGGGTTGCTAGAGTGATGAAGCTTAAACACTAGTTTATGCGTTGCTTCGTAAGGGGCTGATTTGGATCCATATGTTTCATGCCATGGTTAGGTTTACCTTAATACTTTTGTTGTAGTTGCGGATGCTTGCAATAGAGGTTAATCATAAGTGGGATGCTTGTCCAAGTAAGGGCAGCACCCAAGCACCGGACCACCCACATATCAAATTATCAAAGTACCGAACGCGAATCATATGAACATGATGAAAACTAGCTTGACGATATTCCCATGTGTCCTCGGGAGCGATTTCCTTCATATAAGAGTTTGTCCAGGCTTGTCCTTTGCTACAAAAAGGATTGGGCCACCTTGCTGCACTTTATTTACTTTTGTTACTTGTTTCTCGTTACAAATTATCTTATCACAAAACTATCTGTTACCACTTATTTCAGTACTTGCAGAGAATACCTTGCTGAAAACCGCTTATCATTTCCTTCTGCTCCTCGTTGCGTTCGACACTCTTACTTATCGAAAGGACTACGATAGATCCCCTATACTTGTGGGTCATCAACAGTGAGTGTTGTTGGGGGGGGAGGGGGTTGGATGAATAGTTCCCGGTGGGGGGTTGGATGAACAAGACCCTGTGGTGTTGCCGCTGGATGAACAGGACCCCGCTCGAGCCGGTTGGGGGTGGATGAACAGGACCTCGTGGAGGGCAGGATGAATAGGACCCCGTGGAGGGCTGGATGAACAGGACAACCCCGTGGAGGGCTGGATGAACAGTAGCCGGTGGAGGGCTGGATGAAACAGTAGCCCGTGGAGGGGTGGTTGAACAGGACCCCGTGGAGAGGGCTGGTTGAACAGTACCCGGTGGAGGAGCGGTGGAGGCTGGATGAACAGTGGCTGGTGGAGGTAGGAGGGGAGATGTCGTGCATGAAGAGTCGCAAGTGGAGGCTGGAGGAGATCGACGGTGGATGAACAGTAGCCCGTGGAGGCAGTCGACGGTGGAGATGAACAGTATCCCGTGGACTCCCGTTTTGCGGTGCGCTACACCCCTCCCGATGAACAGGAACCCCGTTTCGATCGTAGCGCTCCAACACAAGTCTGTTTCCTTCGTTTTGCGGTACGCCACACCCCTCCCGATCAACAGGACCTCGTTTCGACCATGGGAGGTCCAAGAGAAGTCCGTTTCCTCCGTTTTGTGGTATGACAGACCCCTCCCGAGAATAGGATCCCGTTTCGACCGTGTCTGGTCGAACACAAGGCCATTTCCTCTGCGGTACGCCAGGCCTCGTTTCGCTGTTCCGTCCAAGCCGGTTGGCTCCTGATGAACACGAGGCATTCCGACCCAGTCGGTTGCCTCCTGATGAACAGGACGTTGTTTCTCTGTTCCGACCCAGCCGGTTCGCCGTTCGATGAATTGCTACCGTTCGTTGCCTCTCCATGTACACAAGCCCTGGCCGTCCATATATATGCGTGGGTACGCACTCGAGACCCCGCCCGTATGTACGTACATGGCCGTATTTTTTTCCCTGTGGTTGTACGTACATGTACAAGACTTAGACGGGACTGCGTGAACTGCTATGACGGGTGCTCTACAACGACACGTGCCGCTAGTTACTCGTCCATGGTTCATACTTGCAGAGAGACCGATCACCAGTATGTACATACACGTTCGCGACTAGACAGATAACACTACGTACGCTTTGACCGGGTGGGTCCCAGCGGTCAGGGAGGATAAGGACGCACTTCCTTGCATGCGAAGATATAGCTGCCCGGTCCCAGCTATCAGGGGGAGGAATCGTTTTTATTTTGCGAGTAATAAGGAGGCACTTCCTTGTGTTCGAAGATGTAGCTGGTGGGTCCAGCTGTCAGCCTCACCGCCTAAAGTCCTCTTCCGATGGTTGTCCTTCCTTCACCACGTTGACCACGCCGCATCGAGAGCACGAAGGCGGTGGACAACGGTGAGGCCTAGGAAGGGAATGACGCGGAGTTGGGGAAGACGCGGCAGTGGATGCCCACGCGGAGGGGAGTACGTGGGTTGACTGCTTCGGCTGCGGTGTGAGGCTGCCATCGCCGGAGAATAACAGGAGGTGTGGGTGAGTATAGAGGGATGGCATGGCCAGCGGTGGCAGCACAGCCGGACACGGGAGGCAGGAGCAGGTGGCACGACCGACGCAGGTTTGGGCGACTGGAGCAAGAAGACCATAGGTTGAAGAAGCATGATGGCTGTTGGATGGACATCGTACGGTCACTGCAGCTAGAATCGTTTATATTGACTAAGTTGACAAAGCCCTTGGTACGCATAAACTTAGTAGTCCCACAGGTCAGCCTCCAAAATGGTGCGGCCCAGATGTCAGGGGGAGGAATCATTTTTTGAGCGGCTGAAGCTAGAATATCCGAGATTGAAGAAGAAGCACGATATCCGTTGGATGGACATCCAACGGCCACTGCTGCGAGAACCATGTGTTGACTATAAGTTGACAAATCCTTGCATACGCGTCAATTTACTTTTTTTAGGGGACGCATCAACTTAGTAGGCCCACAAGTGTGTGGCATAGAACATATAGCCCATTTGTGATTTGTGAGAATGTACAACCCATTTTTGAATTCTAATGGATTTTACTACAGCCCATTTACAGTTTGTTAAAAGTACAACCCATTTTCTAGCTAGGACAATGATTAATAATTTCAACCAACCGCTCAAAATAGAATTCAATAAAAAATTCCCACATTTTGATGGGATCCAAAATATTTTTATCCCAAAATTTCTAGTCAGATTAAATATAATTTCAATATAAATTTGTATAACGTAAAAATGCAACGAAATATTGCGCGCGCAACAACTAATGAAATTGAAATTTTCAAAATCCAAAAATAATATTTTATAAACTAATTACGTGTTTGGTGCATTTTTTTATAGTTACTGCCTGGTTTTTATAATTACATCCCATTTATTATTTCTTAAAGCCCATTTTCTTGTTAAGCCTAATGCATCCCTCCTAGGAAAGATTTGCAGCCCAGCAGGGCGGAGAATAACAAGTTGACCTTGCGTGGGTATTCCTCAAAAAAAAGTATAGCTGGAATAGCCATTTTTAGCTTGAAAAATAATAATATCTGGGCTGGAATCTGGCCTGGGCTAGACGGGCCACATCCCGCCCAGTTAATACCCTGCTCTCCTATGAACAACAATGAAAACATCGCTCAAGAAAAACTCTGAAGTGCTCACACCTCAAAAATACAAAAACTGCTCGAGCTGCCTGGTCCCAGCTATCGGCCGCTCCTTGTGAAATGCTCTCGTTTATTGACTACATAGGTTGACAATGGTGTGGGACCGTGATGTCAGGAAACCAGGAGGAAGCAAAAAAATTATAGTTGTACATAATAAGGAGGCACTTGCGTACGTGCGGCTATGGCCCTGGTGGGTCCCCACTATCATCCTCTCCAAGTAAAGTCATCTCCTCATTCCTCATGTCCGTTGACCCACAACGCGAGATGGCGGTGCCACGGCGAGCACAACAACTTGAAGGATGACAAAGAGGGCCTCGTGGGCCCTGCGGATGGTATGATACAGCACCCGCTGCTCACTCGGGAAGCCAGGATCATAGGGCCACATGTCCTGGATGGCATGGTCGTTCGCTTGTTCACCGGTGCTCGTTGAGGAGACGGAGGTTGCAACACAGGTCTTCCTGCACTGGTAGCTCTTCCGCCATTAGGGCGTCGAAGTGCGGCCGCACCTGCTCTATGATGAACACGGCATGAACCGGCTTGGATAGTGGCGCCGGCTCTTGGTCGGAAGCTACGTCCATCGTTTGATTGTCGTCGCTCAGCTCGGCGAGCTTCATTGGCGAAACCAAGATGTCCATTCTTTGGACCGACCAGCTGCCAAGCACGAGTCGACTACCACAGCCACCAAGAGCGCCTCCCTGCGCTGCCGCTTTACGCCGAAATGGTTAGCGCCGCCCGCCCCGCCTCCCGGTGCAGGCGATTGCTCTGCCTTCAAATGACACATGTGCCGTCCGTCCGTCCATCTGCGCCCACGTTAATGATATGTGATTGCCGAGGCGGCTACTCCGGCGCCACACGTCCGTCCCTCTGCCGCCCACCGTTGCTATATAAACTGCTGCGCCGGCCATAGCTGCAGTCATTCGCCTTTGTTCCCTTTCTCTTGTCCACACCACTACTACCCACCATGGCTTCCTCGCGCTCCAGCGCTCTTCGGGACGGGCGGACGACGGACCAGAAGGAGATGGCAGCCATTGCTGCTGACTGTCCGTCCGACAGGCAGCCGGAGGACGACGACGTCCCAATGGAGAACATGGTAGTCGACGATCCGGCGCCAACCCCCTCCTCCGCGCCATGCTAACCGATGCATTGCACCTGACCATCGGTGAGGCTTGTGCCCAATACATGGACACGGTGAAGCAGAAGCGTCAGGAGCACTTCCAGGAGGCGCAGGCCAATGCTGCCTACAACCACCATCTCCTCCAGGAGCACCTGTAGGTGGAGGAGCAGATCGCCGCGGATCAGGTGGAGCAGGAGGCGCTGCTCGACTCGTACCGCCCCGCCCGCGAGGGCTGCCTCGAGCGCTGGCGGTACCACATGTGGGTGGCGGAGGCTGCGGCCGCCTACAAAGAGGGCGATGAAGCTGGCGAGGCGCTGTTTGGCGAGACCAAGAACGAGGCAGAGGACAATGCCAGCTCCGACGAGTCCCTGCTCCACTGGCGTCGACGAGGTCCTGCTCCGCCGAGGCCCCGCTGCTCCAACAACAAGGCAGAGGACATCGCCGGTTCCGCCGATGCCCCGACCCGCCGGCACCGAGGTGAAGGATTTCGCCGGCTTCGAAGAGGCCCTTCTTCGCCAAGGACCCGCCACGCCAACAATGAGGCAGAGGACATCGCCGGCTCCGTCGAGGCCCCGCCCCGCCGGCACCGAGGCGGAGGACCTCGCCGGCTTCGGCGAGGCCCTACTCTGCCAAGGGCATGCCCCGCCAACAACGAGGCAGAGGACATCACCAGCTTAGCCGAGGCCCCACCCTGCCGACAACGAGGGGGAGGATTTCCCCCGCTTAACCGAGGCGCCGCCCTGCCGGCAACGAGATAGAGGACATCACCGACAACATCGAGGCCCCGCCACGCTGCCAACAAGGCCGCGCCACACAGAAAACAAGGAAGAGTAGAACATGGTAGGTCGCCGCCGCTCGGGTCCAAGTAAGACCCCCGCTGCTACCCTCTGGTTGAAGCCAAGCTAGGCGGGTTGACCATTGACGGCTGATTAGCTTCTTGGCGGCGACGTGGAGTAGGAGAGCTATGTTGGAGAAGGACGTTGCTTCAGTTACTTAACTGCTAGTGGAGTTGGGTCACTGACACGTGGGGCCAACAGGCATCCGGGCCAGATGTCAGTTACACAACTGCACCCGTAGTTAAGTCACTAAAGCTCGATCCATTTGGAGAAGAAGCTTACGCTCGGCCGGTTCTGCAGTGGGTAGCATCGGTTAATTAATTATACCTCCAGCGCACCCCTTTTTAGTTGAAGAATGTATGAAATGTAATGAAATCCGGCATGTTTATATGAAATTTACCGTGTATGAATGAATTTTAGTTCGATTAGTTTGAATTCTTGTATCACTTGCATTGGATGAACATGCAAAACAATACGTACAAGCATTATTCCCAGGATGATCACCTCGTTTGCAGTAGTTTCATTGTAACATCCCAAAATTCTAAATTTTGGAATGTTATATTAAATAAATAGTTTTGATTGATTGTTTGATTGCTTGAGTGAAACTGAGTGAAATTTGAAAATTTTTAAAGTTAAATTAGAGGAAATAAAAGGACTTTCCCAAACTTTCATTTTGCATTTATAAATTCAAATTCTTTTCACCATAAAACCCCGGAGAGAAGATCACATGACTTCTTCCATTTAAATAAATGAAAAGGGTTCCGAAAATTTTGAATTTTATTTGGAAATATTGTTCAATTCAGAAACTTTAAGCAACTCAATGATTTTCATGAGAGAAGATAAAATGACTTCTTCAAAACATATGAAATATGAGTTGGGAGTTTCGAAGAATCAAACTGAAAATCGCTTTTGAAAATTATTTTCAATTTGGAGTTATTTGGCTTTTATTCAAATTATTTTTCTCCAAAAATATAATATATGGAAAATAGGGTAACATGATTCCCTACAATAGAAAATTGGAGAGAAATAAATTTGAAATCATTTTGGTATTTTTAAAATGATTTTTATTGGATTTATTAGAGCTGTAGCACTGTTTGATGTATTTAAATTTTTTTGGATTTTATTTGATGCTAGAAAAATGTTCATGTTGTAGAAAATATTTTTCTGAAATTTTTGATATATAATATGACAATATATAATTTTTTTGCTACTTATTTTATTTTTTGTCGGAGTTTAAAAAAAATTTCTTCTCGGACCGACTGGGCCGAAGCCCAGCCGGCCCAGCGCCGCGCCGGCCCACCCTAGTCGTCCCGACCTTCAGCGGGAGACCGAACCCCGCACGAGTCCGCCGCCCGCCGCCGTCTGTGCCCCGGATTCCTCACCACCACCTCGACCTCACTCCCTCCTCCAAGTCTCCTCCCCTACTATATATACCGAGGCACCCGGCCCCGTTCTCCCCTCACCGAAGCCGCCGAGCCCCGAGCAGCCGCCGCCCGCCTCGCCGAAGTTTGCGTCGTCATCGAGCTTCCGCGCCGTCGCCCCGCACCTCCCAGACCACCGCAGCCGCCACCCACCTCACCAGTGTCGCCGCCTCCCGGCTACTCCGCCGCCTTGTATGCCCGCCGCGCGGAACCACCGCCCGCCGCCGCGGAGATCACGACTTCATGGGAGCTCCGCCCGACCCGCGATCTTTTTCGTAGACCGGTATAACCAAACCCTAGACCGGTTTTCTGGTTTTTCACGGTTTTCTTTAAAAACCCGTTTTTTTATTTTAGTCTAGTTATTTAGAGAACCCTCGCTGGTTTAGCCTCTGGGTGAACGAATTCATTAGTTAGCATTCGGCAGCGAACGTTCGTTCGGTAGAGTTTTCCTTTTTCTTTTTAATTTCGGCCAGGGACCCATCCGTGAATATTTTATTTACAAATTAGTCCCTCATCTTTAAACCCTCCCTACTTTTTATTCGCTTGTCCAAATCCAACGAAACCAACACCCACTTCTTCATTATGATCCACTCTATCCAGATAAACAACCTAAACATGTTTTTGAAAGTTTAAAATTTGAATTCAAATATATTTGAATTTGAATCTTCTTTTGATCGTAACTTGAGTTTTGTAGCTCTGTTTGAGTTGATTCTTTTTGTAATTCGAAGCTCTTGACCTAAACTTTCTGATAAGGCCAAATTCACTTAATTTTGGTACTGTTAAAAATTGTTTATGTTGCAAGAGTAAATTGCTTGTTTTCAAAGTTTTCCAAGATCTTTTCTTCGATTCTTTTGCATGATTGCTTATGTGTGGTTACTATTGTTTGCTTTGGATAGATTCACCGGAGTGTGACGAGTAGAACTATCAGGAGTTATGAGTGTGAATCGTCTTCATCAACAGTATGAGGCAAGTTCACACTTTGATCATATGCCTTTCATAACCAGTTTTTATGCATTAGTTTCACCCTCAAACATTGCATGGTTAGGAATTGATAACATGTGGGTATTGGGAAGTAGTTGATGAGGTAGGAACCTATTGTCCTGCATTCAAACCTTGGGAGTTATTTCTACGTTATGCTCATACTGCTCTGCTATGCTCGTAGAGGTGGATTGGTTGAGTGTATTCATGACAGATGTGAGAGTTATCATTAATGGTTAACTTAAGGTGGCTACTTTAATACACATCTGGGTGGATTGCTTGGGGCACCCTGGGGATATACCAGTGGCTTGCCCGGACACCCGGGATATACCAGTGTTGTACTAGGAGATCCCGGGGTACCCGTGTTGTCGGATTTCGGGTTCCGGCAGACCCTCTAGGTTCGAACTCTGGGGTGCACGCGGAGATCTCACCCCCTACCTACCTGCACCTCGCCGCCTTGCTAGGATCCAAACTATGAACGGAACAACACAAGAGACACAGGGTTTATAATGGTTCGGGCCACCATTGTGGTGTAACACCCTACTCCAGTGTGTGGTGTGGTGGATTGCCTCTTGGGCTGATGATGAACAATACAAGGAAGAACAACCTCGCGAGGGTCTGTTCTTGGCTGGTGCGACGAACTGCTAGGGGGAGTTCAGTCGCTCTCTCTCTCTAGATTGCTTGGTCTCTAGCTCTCTTCTGGATTTCGGATCGTCCCTGATTTTGGATCCCCCTACCCTGTGGGTGGCTAGTCCTATTTATAGGCAGAGGCCCTGGGCCTCTTCCCAAATATTGAGTGGGAAGGGCGCCAACAATTGGCCATTTTGAAGGGGAACTTCTGATACATTTATCCTGACTAAAGTTGGTCCTCGCCTGTCAAAGGCTCTGGTGGTGACGCCGGCTTGGGCTCCACAATGACTTCCTTCCTGCCGTTGCGACGGTCTTGGTCTTGTTGCACCGAAACGGATGCCTTTGCTTGATGCTCTCGCCTGCGCTTGCCCCCTTTGAACCAAAGAGGAAATGAGGACACTGCGCGGGCTGGCGCCCGCCTGGCGCCCTAGGTCATCATGGCTTGAGTCATGGGCACCTCGTGAGGTACCCCGCCTTGATCTCTCCGCCTCCTCGCGAGCCACCCGGCGAGGTCGTGCTCGAGGAAGCTTCACTGTAAATCCGCCCATGAGGCTCGGCCCCTCGCGAGGGTCTTGAGCTTGTGTTGGTGAAGATGGTCCGTGCTGGGCCACCCCTTGAGCCACGTCGCAGGCTGCAGGTAGGCAAGTCTGGGTACCCCCGTTCCCAGAACGCCGACAGTAGCCCCCGGACCCAAGCGCGCCAGACTTTGGCCGAGCAGAAGCGAAGGGGCAAGTCTGAGCGCCATGAGCCCTAAGAGCCTGCGGCCTTGGGCGCCGCGTGGCGGTTGATTGGACGTGGGCGGCTCCGCTCCCCCACGACGCCTCGGCAACTGCACGAATTGACAAGTCCCTGCATGCAAAGCGGGTCATGATTACCTGTGATCGTGGAGGCCGGCGGTTGGCCTCCTCTGGCTATAAGTACGGGACTGCGCCTGCCCTTTCAGTCCATCCCATCTTGCTTCTCCTACTTCTTCATGGCTCCGCCAAAGAGGTTCTCAGCCGCGGAGAAAGGAAAGGCCCGCCAGGTGGAGCCTGACTCTCCCCCGCCCAAGCGCAGTCGAGGCCGTCCTCGCAAGCACCCTGTGGCTTCTCGCGACCGTGGAGGTGATCTCCCGCACGGTGACAGCGTGAGCCGTTGCTCGGGCGCAGCTGCTGCGCGACCCCAGGCCGCGCTTCCACTCGGCGGAAGGTGCTGCCGGAGTTCGTTAGTGGTCGGCCGGGCCAAACCGGCACCAACTCCAGCTTCCTCGCTTCCTCCTAGGTGAGCTTCCGGCGGTGCTCAAGGCGCCTCGGCTTTCAGTGACGGGCCGGTTCTTTGCAACCGGGCCTCCACAGGCTTATTTGGAGGTCTCGGCCCGGGGGGCGTGGCCACGACCCGGTGGCAAGCGTTTGCCCGTCGCGTGGTGCGAGCGGCCGGTGCACCCTGCACTTCAAGTTCGACGGCGATGCCACCCTCTACGTGAGGGTGTTCGGGGAAGATGGTCACCGCGCCGGGTGCTGCCCTAAGAACGACGACCGCGGCCGTGGGCCTAGCCCCAGCGATGATGAAGACGATAGCGCGCGCGTGGTTGGCGGCGCTCGGAGTTCGTCCAGCTTTGGCGTCTCTTCTTCGGATAGCGGCTCCTCCAGCGGTGGCCACGACCAGCCCCCGCGCCGCCTGGAGTGAGGTAGCGGAGTCTGCCGCCGTCGCACCTCGGTGAAGCGAGAGGAGTCCGCTGAGCTCCGAGGCCGCCGAGCTCTTGCCGCGAGTTGGTGTCGGTAGTCGCGCTGCTTTGTTCTTTTCTTTTTCTGCACAAGGAGAGAGTAGTGTAGGGCCCAGCAAACGTGCTGGGACTATTGCTGTTAATTATCGTACTGTTTCCGCTATTTCGGTATTATGCCTTTGTGCCACATGCTTGCGCGTAGAAATTACTTAGCTCGGGGGGGGGGGGCTGTCGTGGCCTTTGCTTCCTGAGGCCGAGGCCTCGTTGAACGCTTTATGTCCTGCAAAGGTTAGTGACGGTGTCCTGGACTAGGGGGTACTCATCACTTCGTCTCCCGATCAGTTGGATTGGGCCGAGGATCCCCATGGCCGTATACTCATGGGCCAGTCTGGACAGTTGCCGCATACAAGGAAGATTCCACAAGACTTGACGATCAAGACAAGGACTCCTCCCCCACCGGCGTATTCGGCTAGGACTCTTTTTATCCTAGGCCTCTGGTGCATTATATAAACCGAGGCCAGGCTAGTCGATAGATATACAACGAACAACAATCATACCATAGGCTAGCTTCTAGGGTTTAGCCTCTACGATCTCGTGGTAGATCTACTCTTGTACTACCCATATCATCAATATTAATCAAGCGGGGTAGGGTATTACCTCCATCGAGAGGGCCCGAACACAGGTAAAACATCGTGTCCCTTGTCTCCTGTTACCATCCGCCTAGACGCACAGTTCGGGACCCCCTACCCAAGATCCGCGGTTTGACACCTACATTGATGCTTTCATTGAGAGTTCCGCTGTGTGTTCGGCAAAGGTCGATGGCTCGCTGCCAGATCAAGCTGCGACTTGACATCTTCGTCACCCGGCTCATTTGGTCACCTTGGTTCGACCAAGGACTGCGCCCTACCTCCGATCGTCATGTTGGGATGAGGGCCTTCATCAACATCAACTCCGATCTCTATCAAGATCATGGAGGAATCATCCGAGGAGCCCGGGCTCAACGTCAACATTGCCCTCGAGCGACCGTCTTTTTTTACGGACAGCGGACTTGTGTCTGCCGCCACCGCCTCCTCAAGCGCCCGTTTTAACGATTGCTTGATGGGAATTGTGCGGAATTGAGTCTACAACAACCCTGGAAAATTTCGTCGAGTTTCGGTGGAGGAATCTCTAGCAATCTCCGATATACGAAGCCGCATTGAATCTGGACGAGAATCCGGACGAGTTTAGGGCGTGGTGTCCAGCTTCTAGCTCGGACTTCCTTTGGAAGATCCAACCGTTGATCGGCTGCGGAATTCCTATATCTACCACCCTCAAAATTTCAGCTCGATCCGACCGTCCAAACTCCGGAACCTTCCGATTAGTGCATCACTTTTTCGGATCTGTTTTCTGTAGCGAATCCGACCGAGTTAAATCTTTTTTATGAGCAGGATTTGGACATCCTTTTTAAGGAAGTTTTGTACGGGTATTGTGTTTTGTTCCCGAACACATCCCACTAACTTTAAGATCTTTTGAACATGATCTTCAACATCATCTTTGGTGTCAAACCAGTCCGGCAATATTGCTCCACGGCTGCCGACCTGCGCCAGACACGTCGTCACTTTGTTGAGCCGAGGTCAACTTCTTCGGATCATCATCTCGGCAAGCCGAACAAGAGTCCGGCATTGCGAAGGATAAATCATCATCAACGTCGCCGCCCCACGGATTACACGGAGCGGGCATACCGGCATCGCTGCACGGTCGCTTCATCAAGCCGGCATCGACCACGTCACGACCTGCATCGGCAGGGCCGCACTATTGCTTCTTCATTTGGTGTCCATCACGCCGACTTACTTCGACGTCTCGGCTGGACCGGGGGCTTCGCCATCTCTTCATCAACCTACTCCGGACACTTCAGCGTCACTAGCCGACCAGGCAATGGGTGCGCGGATCGAGTCCCAACTATGGAAATCACCTTCCTTCGGATTGCTACAACAAATAAACCAGCTGCTATTAATCCTAGTATTTTTTTTGCTTGTTTGGGTTAAGTTTTCCCAAGGAATTATTACTCTGGTTTGTCCATCATATGTACACAGGTCTATCAAATGGTGGCTGCATTATCGGCGGTCGCATGATGGTTCGGTCGGTTTCGTACATAGTCCGTGCTGAACGCCGAGATCCGGAACTCGGACCGACCTGTGAATCCAGGCTTTGCCACGCCTTTATTGCATTACGCCGACGACCTGGATCGACATTCACTTCGGCGCCTGGCCATATTTCTTTTATTACTCACTTTGCATAAATTATTTATTATGCAACGATTTTTTTAATTATCATTATTACTATTATCTCCGGTTTGCACCATTTTTTGTGCGCAGAAAAATGATCCGGGACTTGGCGTCACTCTGCGGTCTGCATTGACCGTGCTATGTCACCACCACTTGATGTCGAGCTCTCCGCTCCGCCACCTCGGGACCGGCTTGGGGATGGACCCTTGTCCCTTATCAAGCTCAGACCGCGTCATCAATACCGAACACATTAACCAGCTAAGTCGCTTTCATGCTCAAAGCTTTAATTTCTAACTTGTGTTCGGTTCGACCGAGCATTATACTTTTTTGGAAAAAATTTGCTTGTAAAAAATTTCCTTGTCCAAACTTTGTTTGTGACGCATAAATTCAAATACCCAATTCATTTGGGGCTTCCTTCATGAAGCTTTTCCTCTTGCATATGATTATACTTATGCGGCTTCGTTCCTTGTTCGTGTATTATGCCACAATATGCACCATATTGACTTAAGCGATTTGCAAGCTGGGTTGCCTCGCTCTATGTTTACCCCTCGTTCCCGATTGTTCGGCTAGGGAGTAAAGGGAGCACCTCTGCGATTGTCACGATCGGGTCACCCGAGCCGGACCTCAGACTGGGTGAAGCCGAAAGCTAGCGCTCTTACTGTTTTCAATAATGGTCGGCACACAACAGAACTCATGAGTACAAAAAATCTATTGCACAAGTCTCATATTAACAATGAGCACCCACGAAAGGTATCGGTGGGGGTACTATTTTCTTCGAAGATGCTTCTTACACTTTATTAGTAATATAGCATAAGTTCCACTGGCTGCGTTTTATGCATTACGACCTTATGACCTGATTGCTGGTTATTGGAAACACCGTCGATATTCTCGACAGATGGAGTACATAACACTTTTCGGTCCTTGACCGAAGAGGGAGAAGCCGATGGTCGGTTAAGACGCGTTTAAAATTTGGTTGAACATAGATATGATATAAGTACTTCGGTACATGCAATCATTCTTTTACCCAAGTCACTTGGGGGCTCTTAAATTTATATGAGCCGTTTTATGATAAGTGTTCTTCTTCTTAGTCGTTGCAAAGTTTTATTATTACTATTATTATCTATCACTCCTTTTTTCGACACGGGCGTGTGGTCACTAGCCAGGGAGCCTAATTTCTCTCTCAAAACCGCAAGAGTTTAGTTTTCTAAACTGGCTTAATGAGAAGTACTCCGCCTTCGGGATGGGAGACTGAAGCCGTAGGCTGACCCGCTTGAAGTCTTGAGATAGGATGTGTCATGTTAAAGCACCGCAGAAGCACCTTTTTTTCTAAAGTCCAATTTTCGGATTGGCATCGAACACTTGATCTTGTTCGGACATCATGTTTTTTCTTGGCGTTTTGGTTTTCAAGCTTTTGGCACTTTTAAACTATTTGTGTGTTTTCAGCACAAGTCTCGCGATGCAACGCCGGACACCTTTAGAGATTCGGCAAAACATTCTCGGATATTGCTATATATGCATCAGTTTGAATTGTGTCTTGATTCAATAGTTGGGTTGCGGCTCGCGCTTGCCTCCTACGTTCCGCTTTGTTCGGCTAGGTGTGCAAAGGGAGAACCACTGCGATTGTGCTTCCAGTTCGCATGGTCAAGCACCTCAGTGGAGAAAGCCGAAAATGGACTGTCACAATAGGTGTAAACTGGTCAGCGATCCGATGACTATATTAAATGACAGGCCATTCATAAAATTGGCGAAGTGTTTCGGCTTGACCTCGTGTCAGCTGAACACTACCGGGGCTAATGGCGGCCCCCAAACTAAACCCTCAATATTTTGCTCTTACATTTGAGCTGAGGTTTCATGATCATGCTTAGCATGACAACCCAAAGAAAGGAACCGATAAGCGGGACTATTTTCTTTGCAAGACATTTCTTACATTAAACAGTAATATAACATATCTCTCTGCGTACCTTTGTTTATAAAACCGTATGGCCAGATTGCCTTGTTTGTCATAAATCTTTTCCCTCATAAAGGCTTTATAAAGTAGGACAAACACTCCTCGGCTACTGGCCGAGGAGGTTGAAGCCGATGGTCGGTCAACAAAGTTTTGTACAATGCGGATCCAAGCATTAATGACATAAAGTACTTGGATACATTGAGTCATTACACATAATTTGTGATTTTACTATGGATATCGATCCTTAATTGACCACCCGTGCCGCATTAAGGCTCGAGAACTCTTGGGCTTGAGCTTATTATTTACAAATATTAAAGGGCACATCAATCCCCGATCTGGTGTTGCCACCCGACCCGGTGTCTCGGGGCTCTTGCATTGCACATTCTATGCGAGAAAACTTTAAGTGCAATACAGATTTCGAGGAGATTTTGATCCTCGGGTTGGTCGGCCGCACCCAACCCGAGTCTCGAGGACTGAGCACGCCGCTTTTGTGTCCCAGTATTACGCGAGCTAGGACTTGATCCTCGGGCCGATTTTGCAAATCAACTTTGAGTCTCGTGACTCTTTGGGATCAGCGGTCTTACGTCATCCTTCAGGTGCATCTCGGGTTTTAGACCGATACACACCTTGTGGGCTACTGGCTATGTATCTCGGCAGAGAATAAATTGCACCAATCAAAAATATTGACAAAAATCGGCCCACATTCGGGGTGGTGCACCACCTCGGAAGCAGTCTGGCATAAAGCTCGGACGATAGTGGCTGGCTCCATAGAGGGCATTTCCGACATTAAGCTCGGCTAAACTTCTTCAAACTTCTTTGAACCAAGGTGATTTACGACACCTCGGATACAGTCCGGCGTTGGAGCTCGGATACATAGTCGGCGTTGGAGCTCGGATACATAGTCCGTGAAAAGAGAGCTGAAGCGATTCGGCGTTGGTGCTTTACGGTACGCAAAGATACCTCGAATGCAGTCCGGCATTAGAGCTCGGACGCAAAAGGACACTGCCTCCCGGGAACAACTTCAAACCCGAGGCGTGGCATAAAAATAACAAGGCATTGATAAAGGTCGTAAACTTAAAGGGGCTCCTCAGATACCCAACGTGTAAACTCGTTGAATGCATTTCGGTGATCCTCAAGATCGAAGATGAGAAGATTTGTTGAACCAGTTTTCAAGACCGACGACCGAAGATGAAGAACAGTTCGGAAGAATCGAGGAGCGTCCCCAACTTGAAGACCGGGTTCGAGGCTCTTGAAGGTGTCCTGGACTAGGGGGTACTCACCACGTCGTCTCCCGATCAGTTGGATTGGGCCGAGGATCCCCATGACCGTATACTCATGGGCCAGTCTGGAGAGTTGGCGCATACAAGGAAGATTCCACAAGACTTGGCGATCAAGACAAGGACTCCTCCCCCACCGGCATATTCGGCTAGGACTCTTGTTATCCTAGGCCTCTGGTGCATTATATAAACCGAGGCCAGGCTAGTCGATAGATATACAACGAACAACAATCATACCATAGGCTAGCTTCTAGGGTTTAGCCTCTCTGATCTCGTGGCAGATCTACTCTTGTACTACCCATATCATCAATATTAATCAAGCAGGAGTAGGGTATTACCTCCATCGGGAGGGCCCGAACCTGGGTAAAAACATCGTGTCCCTTGTCTCCTGTTACCATCCGCCTAGACGCACAGTTCGGGACCCCCTACCCGAGATCCGCCGGTTTTGACACCGACAGTTAGTCTAGAGAGGTAGCTCCCGGCCTCAGCTGTGGAGGCGACCGACCCAGGTCATGTGTTCCTGTCGCGGTGCCCGTGGGGCATGGACTGGAGGGGTGCTCCTATAGTGGGCCCGGGTAGGGAAGCCTCAAACGATAAGGGCAGGAAACACTCGCGAAGGTGCCCGCGTTGCTCCCTCGCGAGACTTGCGTGAGAGAAATCAAGGCAGGAGAGCGAAAAGGCAAAGAGTCACAAGCCAAAGACGGCAACAACTTCAATAAAACCTCGAATGGGAATGAACAAGCCAACTGCAGAAAGCAAATGAGAAAAGCCGCGTCCGGCACCTAATCTAGTCTTTGACGTCTTCTCACCAGAGCGGAGCTAAGTGCTGCCACTGGGCGTGGGAGGGAGCCCCAGGGCCTGAGGCCGGCGCTCCTGAGACTCCAGGGCGTGTACAGCCCAAACTCATTATTACGTGAGAGTGTCACGGGCGGCGAGCTTCACAGGCATTGGCCTTCTTCACAGGCTCCGGGCCTTTCTTAGAAAGATAAACTTCATAGGCGTTTGCCTTCTTCACAGGCACCGGGCCTTTCTCATAAAGATAAACTTCACAGGCGTTTGCCTTCTTCACAGGCACCGGGCCTTTTCCAAAACGCGACAGCTTCACAGGCGTTCGCCTTCTTCACAGGCTCTGGGCCTTTTCCAAAATGCGACAGATTCATAGGCGTTCGCCTTCTTCACAGGCTCTGGGCCTTTTTCAAAACGCAACAGCTTCACAGGCATTCGCCTTCTTCACAGGCTCTGGGCCTTTTCCAAAACACAACAGCTTCACAGGCGTTCGCCTTCTTCACAGGCTCTGGGCCTTTTTAGGGGTAAAACCTCCGGAGGTGCTGGATGTTCCACACGTTCTGGATGGGCACCCCCTCCTAAGTCTCCAAGCGCGCGGAGCCGGGCCTGGAAACATGAACAACCTTGAACGGGCCCTCCCACATGGGAGGTAGCTTATGCTGCCCTTCCCTGGAGAGAACCCACCTGAGCACGAGGTCCCCTACCTCGAGAGTCCTGGGGCGGATGTTGCGGCAGTGGTATCGCCGCAGCGCTTGTTGGTATCTTGCCGCTCGTAGCTCGGCTTCCCGACGATGCTCCTCCCCGGCCGAGGTCCGTCCCCGCATGGCGTCTGCTGCGCGCCTCGTCGAACGCCCGAGGACCCGTGCGGAACGGCGTTGACCTCGTGAGGGAGGACTGCTTTAGCTCCATAGACCGGGAAGAGCGGGATCTCGCCCGATTCGGCTTGAGTCGCGGTTGTGCGGATGGACCACAATCTGATCGAAGCTCATCGTACCGGCTTACGCGGAGTCTCCGGCTTCTTCTTGAATGTCCTGGTTTTGAGGCCCCTCGGGACCTCTGCATTAGCCCTTCGGCCTGACCGTTGCTCCGTGGAGTGCGCTCTTTGAAGTGTAGCATACCTGCATCCCAAGGTTATACAGTATGTTTTGAAGGAGTTCTTGGTGAACTGCGAACCATTGTCGGTGATGATGCGGTTCGGCACCCGAACCGGCTCACGATGCCCTTGATGAACTTGACCGCAGAACTGCGGGGATGGTGTGCGACGGCTTCCACTTCAGCCCACTTGGTGAACTTGTCCACGGCGACGTAGAGGTAGTGATAGCCCCCTGGCACCCGAGGAAATGGGCCCGGGATATCCAGCCCCCAGACTGCGAATGGCCACGAGAGGGGTATAGTTTGCAGACCTCCCGCCGGCTGATGAATCTGCTTGGCATGGAATTGGCAGGCCTCGCTAGCCTTCACCAGTTCGACGTCATCATTGAGCATAGTGGGACAACAGAACCCGCTGTGGAACGCCTTGCCAACGAGGGTCCGCGATGATGAATGATGCCCACAGTCTCCACCGTGTATATCTGCCAGCAGTTCCTTCCCTTGCTCCCTGGAGATGCAGCGTAGTGACACATCATTTGGTCGCTTCCGGTAGAGCTCTCCATCCCTGATGCAGTATGTTGTGGCTTGCCGCGCCACACGCTCCGCTTCCTCCTCCTTCTCCGGCAAGGTCCCTTGCGTCAAGTAGCTCCGGAGCTCTGTGATCCAGCACCCCTCCTGAGGCTCCAGCATCAGGAGCAGGCGCGCTCCTGAGGCCGTGTGTCGGTGTCAAAATCGGCGGATCTCGGGTAGGGGGTCCCGAACTGTGCGTCTAGGCGGATGGTAATAGGAGACAAGGGACACGATGTTTTTTCCCAGGTTCGGGCCCTCCCGATGGAGGTAAAACCCTACTCCTGCTTGATTAATATTGATGATATGGGTAGTACAAGAGTGGATCTACCACGAGATCAGAGAGGCTAAACCCTAGAAGCTAGCCTATGGTATGATTGTTGTTAGATCCTCACGGACTAAAACCCTCCGGTTTATATAGACACCGGATAGGGTTAGGGTTACACAGTCGGTTACAATGGTAGGAGATCTACATATCCGTATCGCCAAGCTTGCCTTCCACGCCAAGGAAAGTCCCATCCGGACACGGGACGAAGTCTTCAATCTTGTATCTTCATAGTCCAGAGTCCGCCAACGGTGATAGTTCGCTATCCGGACACCCCTAATCCAGGACTCCCTCAAGAGCCCCTGAACCAGGCTTCAATGACGACGAGTCCGGGCGTGCATATTGTCTTGACATTGCAAGGCGGGTTCCTCCTCTGAATACTTCATAGAAGATTTTGAACACAAGGATAGTGTCCGCTCTGCAAAACAAGTTCCACATACCACCGTAGAGAGAATAACCTTTGCACATATCTGGCGGCGTATTCAGCGGTGTGACATCACACAACGGCCGAGCCTTTATACGAATCGTTTTCTTTGTTCCACCTCGGTAGCGTTTAGCGAGGCGGTTTCCTTGGCACGTCTTATCAGAGCGGAGATCGTGCCCCCCTTATTTTTGGATCCTCATCAATACGGGCGTGGGTAACCCAATCGTGCCCGTTGGCACGCCTCCTCCATCGAAGGCGAGTCCCAAACGGTCACGGGAGGGCTCTTGGTATTCAACCTCTTTATAACAAGACCAAGGCCCGCTCCTTTCTTTCAATCTCAATTGAATCCGCCCCTCGCCTCGAGTTCCAACACCCAAAGCTCCAGATTCAGGCGCTTTGGACCTTCAACGATGTCCGGCTCCGACCTGCACGGCCGGTGGATGTCTTCCTCCGTCACGGAAGAAGATGTGCTAAAGCTGAGAGACGCCAGGTATTTAACCGGCGAAATTTCGCATAGGCTGCCTGCCCAAGGGCAGGTTATTCCCACTCCCGAGCCTGGTGAGGCGTGGTATTCGTGTCTCACTTCCTTCGGGTTTAGGCTTCCAGCGGACCCCTTTGTGAGGGGGCTCATGTTTTATTATGGGCTGGAATTCCATGACTTGGATCCGAGTCCATCCTCCACATCTAAATGCGTTCATTGTCGTATGTGAAGCCTTCCTTCGCATTACCCCTCACTTGGATTGTGGCTCAAGACCTTCAAAGTGGAGCCGAAGATGATCAAGGGGCATCGTGCAGAGTCTTGGAGGGGCTGTTATAAGCAAGAATGCGGATGCTCCATGGCCCGAGGGCTCTTTTCAAGAGGAGCTCAATTTATGGCAACAGGAGTGGTTTTATATCACCGCTCCCAGGGGCACCAAATGGGCGGCGCCACCTGCCTTCCGCTTGGGTCCTCCACTGCGGCGGGCGTCATGGGTCAATAAAGGGCTCGACTGGGGACCGTCCAAGGACGTACCTCTGTTGCAGGGCCGTATTCGAGACCTCCGAGAGAGACAGATCAATCTAGTCGTAGTAGCGCAAGTCATGCTGATTCGTCGCACCTTGCCCTGCAAACGTCGCCCCCTCCTCCTGTGGGAGTTTAATCCGGAGGGACCACGAGCTCTCCAACATTTTATGGGCGTAACGCCCGTGGAGATGTACCAACTGTTCTTCGGATCACAAGCGATGTGTCCGGACTTAAACCGAGGACGCAGGTCTGAGCTGCAATCGCCCGGATACTCAAGTAAGTAGTCCTGTACCCGGACATGCTATCCGCATATTTATCATAAACTTTCCCTTAAAAGAGCTATCCTTTAAACAGGAGTGGATAGCAAAAGCAAAATTGATCAGTGTCCGGCCCCCTCCACGAGACCACGCCGGATCCTGTATTAACCAAGATGCTAGAGGTTGTGCCCTTTGAAGAAGGCGAAGTGGGGAACAAGGGAACTACTACCTCCGTGAAGGAGGCTATCAAGAAAGGGGGGATCGAGAATCCCTCGCTCCAAGCGGAGAAGAGGACCGCTTCTGAAGATCCGGAGACCAAAGCCTCGAAGCGGGGGAAGAAATCTTCACCAGAGGGTCCTGCGGCAGGAGATGCCCCAGCCGCACTATTTCCCCAAGGAGATCAGCCCTCCAGCGAGCCGTAAGTAAAGAGGCGTTTTTTTCAAAGAGAGACATCCCGTTTATTTCTGAAGGTAACCGAAAGTTTACCTTGTAGTTCGGATCTCAGCCCTTCACAGCAGAGCTCGTCTTCAGGGGATCTTGGTCCGGAGATGATGGAGAGCGAAACGCCTCCGCCTGCCGTACCATTATGTCAGGACCCCGATTCCAAGTCACATTGACCTAGTCGGTAACACCTCATATCACTTTGCGGCCTCACGCACGGTATCCCCACGGGTGTCGCCTTACCATGGCCCGGGACCGTTTGCGCCTTTTGGCTCACGTATATGATAGTGTCGCTAGCATCCACATGACAGAGAACCCGGGCCGACATGGCTAGTCGTGAGCCCAAAGCGGCGCTAACCCATGGGGACAGGCATACATGAATCACATCGAGCATGTCGGTCATCAACGTATGAATTCGGGCTGTAGCACTGGGCTAACAGGACTCCGGTATCCCGGGCTGTAGCAGGCTAGGCAGGACTCCGAATATCACCGCGTGACATTTCCCCGAAGGGACAGACATAGGAACAAAGTGAAACACATGCCGGCCAGTCAAGTGTCCAAAGCAGTAGTGCTGGGCTAGCAGGACTCCGGTGAACCGGGCTGTAGCGGACTACTATCGCTCAGGAAGCACGAGACTACATTTCCCCATATGAAAGGCTGCCAAGGGTAAACAACTAGATTTTCTGATCCCACTCATACCAAGCATTTCAATCATACACACAATATGCCTGATATGAGTACATACAACATGGCATCACAACAAAACTCTACAACTCAAAGTACTTTATTTAAGAGGCTCCGAGGAGCCATACATAACATATCCATACAGATAGGGGTCACATGACCCAACACTCAAGTCATACAAACATACAAGCACATGCGGAAGGAAAGTAGTCTGAGTACAGACTCTAGAAAGAAAGAAAGATTGATGAAGCCCTTCTATCTACAGTGGCCCTTCACAAGCCTTGGATCACCACCTGGGTGGCTAGTTCACTCGTCGACGTCAAGATCTACATAAAACCCATCGGAAGGGGCGGTGTTGTCGTCTGAAAACATTACTTAACAAACATGAGTACGGAGGTACTCAGCAAGTCTTACAACAGAAACCTATTATACATGCACATTCTCAAGAAGGTAGTGGAGTTATTGCAGCAAGCCAGCTTTGACTCTTGGCTAAGCTATCCTACATGACACCACTTGAAAAGCATTTGACGCCTTTGCAGTCCACTATGCACCATCACAATACTCCACCGTGGATCCTCTCTCACAACCCACAAGAGGGCCATCCATGGTACTCACACTTATCTTGAGGCTTTTAGTAGTATCCATTTACTTGTCTATGAACCGTATAGGTGACCAAGTAGTCCTTTATCATGGACGCGGCTATTCGAATAGTTTTATACCCTGCAGGGGTGTACTTCTTCACACACGCTCTCACCACTTATCGCTGCTACACGACATGTACTCGGCAACCTTCAAACGGAAGCCCAGCGAGGGTGTCGGCCACGACTTGACTAAACACACGAGTCCCTAGTCCAGGTTTATCGCCTATTCGGGTTCCATCTGCAGGGAGTCCGGCCGAGGTTTCCACTAGCGGCCCCGAACGATGTGTGCAGGGTTCCCGAGACACCAAACGGGCGAATCGGTACACCGGGCCACGTGCCTACCGCAACACAGCCCACCCCTAAGGTCAGCGCTGCGTGCGGCCCCCAGCATGCTACAAACACCAGAAACTACTTGCAACTCCCGGACTGAGGACAAGAGTGGTTAATAAGTCGAGAGGGTCAATTAAGGATCCCAATGCGTGGTAGTAGCTAAGTCTTAAATCACACACATAGATCTCAGTTCTTAGGGGCGGCTTCAATGAAACAACCCACCATGTACTCCTACATGGCCTCTCATCGATACCTTTACCAAAAGCGTGTTCAACACTTTCACTCTCGAACCCGACATAACCTTTCACTCCAGTTCATCATCCCGATGAGCCGGACACGACACAACTCTAAGCATAGCAAGCATAGCATGGTAGGAATCACAAACATGGCTCAATCAACTCCTACACATACTAGTGGGTTTCATCTAGTTCTTTGTGGCAATGACAGGTCATGCAAAGGAAGTGGGTTCAGCTACCGCAGCACACAACAGTTTGAATCGCGTTGTCTTAATGCAGTAAACAAGAGCAGAAGCGAGAACATGGGTTTGTATCAGAATGATCAATGGGTTGCTTGCCTGATGTAGTGGAAGTAGGATACTGCCCTTGAGCGGATATTCGGGGTTATCCTCTGAGGCAGAAACTATCACGAAAGACACACCGAACATAAACAACACATGACAATATGCAACAATATGATGCATGCTATGACATGGCAATATGAAGGTGTGTTGGCCTAATGCAAGCTAGAACAGAAAGGGATGAACTCATTTGAATCAAAGATTCAAATGTTAGCTCATTTAACATAGCCATAAAGGTGCATTATCTTAATCTGCTTAAACAGCAAGGTTAACTTGTTCTATCATGCATGAAACCTTTACCAATGGATAGAATGGATTTTTCTGATCATTTTTCATATATAAATCTTTGCATTTGGAGTTACAGATTAATTTTTATGAATTTTTGAAGTTTGAACTATTTTCTGGAATTTCCTATATCAGAATAATTCCAATAATTCAATTACTGCGTCAGCATTGCCTCAGGGTGACGTCAGAGGTCAACGGGGACGTCCAGGTCAAACTGAACAGTGGGTCCCGCATGTCAGCACTTAATTTAACTAATTAGAATTAGTTTAAACTAACTAAGTTAATTAGCAGGGGGGCCCACTTGCCATAGACTCAGGGGAGTCAACTTGGCCCCACCCGGTCAACGTCAATGGTCAAAGCCTGCCGGCGTTTAGTCGCCGGCGAGGCCAGACGCGCCGGCAAGAGTGCGTTGGCACGTTCCGGCGTCCAAATGGACGGCGGAGGCCATCTGCGTGTAGCCGGGAACAAGCCGCGGCGTTTGGTGGTGGTGGTTGAGGTCGGGGTGGCCGGAAACGTCGCCGGCGATGAGCTAGGCGGTCGCCGGAGTCGGGTGAAGATGGTCCCGTGGCTACGGGGCACGGCGATGCACGTGGAGTGGGGCGTTAGGCTCTACACGACGCGGTGAGCATGTTAGACACCGTGGTGTGGACCGTGGATGGCCGGAGGCACGTCGGCGACGAGCTCGGCGGTGGTGCGTCTTGGTGAAGCTCCGTGGGGTCGCTACGGTGCGAGAGAGCAAACGGAGAGGATGGGAGGGTTGCTGAGCTCACGGTCGTCACGTTGGTGTACTCGGCGCGGTCGGGGACGAGCGAGCTGGTGCGGCGACGGCGAAGGGATCTCCGGCGGTGGCGGCGTCGAGGCGAGGTCGGTCTGCGGCTCCGAGGAACAACCGGCCTTCGGTGCTCGGCTTGCTCAAAAAGTGAGGAGGGTGGCGGCGCTTTGGAACCTGTAGCGTCGCAAAATGCGTCGGAGAAACCGCGGGTTTCCGCGATGGCCGAAGCGCGATGGCGTCGGCCATGGTGCGGGCGGCGAGGGAGAGGAGCTGGGAGGAGGAAAGGTGTCTGCGAGCTCGGGGTGGGAGAGAGGCGTCCAGCGTCGACAGCTCGGCCACGGGAAGCGGCGAAGGCGGGCAGCTGCGTGGCACGCATGCTTTGTGCTCGCCGTCGAGCACCTGCTACTACTGCCCATACCAAAGCAGCTTCATGGGCCTTGTTGGGCTGGGCAGCGGTGGGCCGTTAGGGTGGCGACAGTAAGGATTTTTGTTTCAGTTTTCTTTTTCTATTTTTACGTAACTTTGTGGACTTATTAAAAATAGCTAGGCACTTCCAAAAATCACCAAACTGTACCTGGTCCCTAGTTGGAATATATCCAGCATGGAACATTTTTGTTTGGAGTTATTTGAGCATTTGAAATATTTTATATAATTTAAATGCCCAAACTCAAGGTACATATGATTTAATCCAATGGCCTTCATTGACCTAGAAAACATGCACCAATTTTGCCATAGGTACTAACCTAAGACAAAGAGGGTGAACTTTTTAGAAGGGCATTTCAGGTTCATTGAAATTATTTTTAGTAAACCCGAGTTGAGTTCAGAGGGGTGCTGGGGGTTCTGTCTTCCCCAATTCAAGTTTCTGATGAAAAATAGACATGATGAAACACTCTAATGCATGGATTAGCTAGGATGTGGCACATTATGCGAGGTGGACGACGCTGAGGTGTCGTCACAGAGGGCGTCTCCGAATCCGGCGGGGCCAGAAGGCAGCCGTATGTCCCCTCAAAACCCTCCGTGCCCGGCCTTCGAAAAAGGCCACCGGACGAGTCCGTCACCAACGGGTGTACGGTCGAAGGAGCTGAAGGATCTGCTCGGGCGAGCGTCTATCTCAGAAGATCACCGTACGTTAATGGTTACGGTGATTGAAAGGATTCCATCCACTGAGAGCGGATTGCATGAAGCCGTCGTAAGTTTACTGACGGGTTTTGAGGTACGCAAAATGATGTACCTTCTGACAGTTTTGCATATAAAATGCGCCATGTATAGATAGTAGCCCCTGAGACTTGGTGCGGTGTCAAAAATGACGGTGCACCGAGGATCATAACCCCAGGTATAACATGCGCTCTTCCTATGTAGGTGGCGAAGCGTCCGGTGGCTAGCGGGCTGATGAATTTGCGGCCCGAAGCGGCAACTTGACGTGGCGGATGCGGACATCACGCTTGTTAATAAGCGGCTTGACGAGTCACAAGGTATGCAACTTCTCCGCGGACACCTGGTAAGGGAGCTTGACGCCCATGCCTTACAACATGTATGCTTAATGCAGATGGTGCCGCTGCTATGGAGAGCCTTCGGGCGGAGCTCGCCCAAGCCAAGGAGCAAGCCAGAAAAAGTGATGCGGCTGCTTTAAAGGCGGCCGCAGAGTTGAAAGCCGAACAGGCTGCTCACTGCCCAAGCAAGAAAGAAATGGTCGAGATGGCCGTGAAATTGAAGAATGCTACTGACCGTTGCGAGCTTCTTGAAAAAGAAGATTGAGCGAAACAAGAGGACCTGGAAAAGGCCGCCACCGAGGCCAAGGATACTCGCTCTCCGATGAGAGCTATGAAGGAGGAGCTGCATCGGGCCGGAGATATTGCGGCTGGAAAGCCCTTTCTGTTGCGAAGGAAATTCACGGATCCTAGGTACGCTGAATTGGACCGGCTGTGGGGTGCGGAGGATGCTTATCTGGACTTGGCGGCGAGTGCCGCAGACGCGGCCGAACACTTCCGAGGTCAAAAGGATCACGGAATGGAAGAGCTTTTTTGGTCGCAGTTCCATAGTCCGGAGCGCCCACTTTCATTAACCGATCGTTCGGCCGAATGGGCTGAGCTGAATAGGTTGTCCGGACTCGCCATGAAGGCTGTCGTGACTCATTTGTGGCCGAAAAGGCTCGAGCCGAAGAGTTATTTGGCTTGGTGCAACAGTTCCTTGGTGCGGTGCCGCATATCGATGCAATGGAGCGGTCAGCATGCATAGAGGGTGCGCGGATGGCTCTTGCCCGTGTCAAGACATACTGGGCGGAGTTGAAGGCCACCGACGTTGCATCCCAAGATTCGGACAGAAGCCGAGTACCTGTCGAGCACTATTTTGAGGAAGTCCTCCAGGGCGCTCGTTTAATAGAGACGCTGTGCTCGAAGGATATTATGTTTTAATGACATGTATGATTTGTGAAAACAATGTTTCAATATAATATAAGAGCTTTTTATACTTGTGCGTTCAAGTATTAAAACACCTCTGTCTGGCCGTTGATGTATATGTGTATATAACCTGAAAGATGGCAGTCTTGACGGTATACGCACATAGTGCGGGGGTGTTTGCAAAAAGGCGCATTTTCACACTTAATCCAACGTCTTGGTCCTGTAAAGGAGGTGACAGCATAGCAAACTAGGCAACCGGACTATAATGCTTTATCACTTTCACTTAGCCATAGGAGTTCGATGGTGGGGCTACTATATAGCCCCTAGGGGCACCGCGCTCTCCGAATTCGGGGCGCGTATGTGCCTGACCGGGAAAAGGTCCTTCGTTAATGCAGAGGAATTCTAAACATTCCGGGGGGTCATCGAGTGGTTGACCAGTCTCGCTATATCATGATGATCGCTTGGCTTTCTCTCGAGGTGCTCACCGGCGAACCGGGCACAATCGCAGTAGTTCTCCCCGGTGCCGCGTTAGCCGATAGAACGGAACGTAAGGCAGCAAAACACAGGAGCCGGGCAAACCCAACATTTGACCAAAGACATGATTCGGAGCTGATGCATATAAGGCCTAACTCGAGACGCCGAACACTCCCTAAGGTATTATGTCTTTATGAAAAGCAGGCGAATAATGCCACGGCACACAGTGTCCGAATGCAGCGCAAAAATTCTGGTGCGGCTGATGCCAAAACGCCAGCCTCCTCCTCGGTCATAGCAAGAAACCGGGGGATGTGTATCAACAAGAGACAGTAAAAAAGGTTTACGCAGGGTCTTAATCTGAAAAGAATCCTTGCAACAGGTCCCTCTGCGATCTGCGCTGTGTCTCTGTTGTGCCATATCCGGGCCAGGTGTAGCACGGTGTTCATCTGTAAAAGAGAAGAACTTAGTTGAAAAGAAAAAAATATCGTGCGAAAAATGTACTTTATATTAAATAAACAGAGTACGGTTCGAAAAGTGAATAAAATTGAGCTTTATTGTCTCTTGTTGTATGTGCGTGCAGCCCCTTGCACGGGGGTATGCCGCTAGTAGGCGTTTATATGTTTACGCCGGACTCGTCTAGCCATGTCCGGGGTTCGAATGACCTATTCCGGTGCTTTGATTAGCGGAGCCGGATTAGTGTGGGGCTGTCAAGGCAGTCTCACGTTCTTCCGTGCTTGAGTAACACTTGATACTCCCTTTTAATGAGATGGTGCCGCGTGGACCGGGCATTTTAAGTGTAGGAGATGCATAATGCGGTATTGCGTTAAAGCGGGTGAAAGCTTCACGTCCCAGTAGTGCTTGATAGCTACTTTCGAATGGGGCGATGTGGAAGGTTAACTTTTCGCGGCGGAAGTTGTCGGATGAGCCGAATACAACTTCTAGCGATGAGGGAGCCCGTACAATGGGCATATAGGCCTAGCATTACCCCTTTGAAGGAGCTGTTGCTATGGCGAATTTTGGTTGGGTCTATCCCCATTTTGCGGATTGTGTCCTGATATAACAGGTTTAGATCGCTACCTCCATCCATTAGGACCTGTGTAAATTGGAGTCCGTCGATTATAGGATCTAATATCAAGGCAGTCCATCCTGCGTTCCGGATACTTCCGGAATAGTCCTGATGATCGAAGGTGATTCGTTTTGACAACCATCATTGGGACTCTGCTGGGATAGACCGTGCAGTGCGTGTTTCTATGGGTGCCGCTCTATTTTTCCCTTTTGTCTCTTGAAGTGAGTTCATTGTTTTGACTTTTTGTGGGAAATTCTTTTGTTTTCCGGTGCTCTGCTTGTGGGGTTCGTCATCGTCCTCGCTTGGTGTGTCGAGCCCCTTGTGTTCGGCATTGAGTTTGCCGGACTGCTTTAAGACCCAACAATCTCTGTGGGTATGGTTTGCAGGCTTCCCGGGAGTACTGTGGATTTGGCATATTTTTTCCAAGATTTTGTTTATGTTGGATAGCTCGTCGTTGTTGTCCTTGAGGGGCAGTTTCTTATGATTCTGCCGGGAGCTTCTGAATCCGGCGTTGACTGCCGTGCTCTTCGGGCTGTTTCCCTTTGTCCGGCGCTGGTCCTTGCTGCGTCGTGGTTTTCCATTTCCATCCCTGACTTCGGATGTACTTGGGTCGCTGGTACTGCATCTCGCCGGCCAACTATCATCTCCCGCGCAAAAGCGGGTCATGAGGCTTGTTAATGCAGCCATTGTTCTCGGCTTCTCCTGGCCGAGGTGTCTGGCGATCCATTCGTCGCAGACATTGTGTTTGAAAGCTGCTAAGGCTTCGGCGTCCGGACAGTCGACTATTTGGTTCTTTTTGATGAGGAACCTGTTCCAGAATTTGCGGGTTGACTCTCCGGGTTGTTGAGTTATGTGACTTAGATCGTCACAGATCCGGAGGACGGACATAAGTCCCTTGAAAATTTGCCGAAAAGCATCCTCGAGCTCTTCCCAACTTCCAATGGTATTTTCAGGAGGCTTTTGAGCCAATGCCGGGCTGGCCCTTTGAGCTTGAGGGGTAAGTATTTTATGGCGTGGAGATCATCTCCTCTAGCCATGTGTATGTGGAGGATGTAATCCTCAATCCAGACTCCAGGGTCTGTTGTTCCGTCGTATGCCTCTATGTTTACGGGTTTGAATCCCGCTGGGAATTCGTGATCCAGCACCTCATCGGTGAAACACAGGGGGTGTGCGGCACCCCTATACTTGGGTGTGTCGTGATGTTCAGATATTTGGCGTGTTGCATTGCTTGGAAGAGCTTGCTTTCTCGGCCCATAGATGGACCTAACTGGGCCATCCTTTTGATGCGAATCCTTATGCGGATCGCGTGCCGGCTTGTGTCTTGGCGCCGCTTGCCGCTCCATGTTTGCCATGTGGTCGTCTATCCGACCGGCGGCCTCTTTGTTCTTTGATTGCGGGGCTCACGGCCTCCTCATCGGTCGGGCAGTAATTTGCGCTTTGGGTAGCTCTTTGTTTGGCGATCGTCGCCGTATTTCTTCGCGGTGTTGAGTACTTTGCTCCATCTGATTCGAGTGCATCTTCCGCTATTTTGAGCTTCTACGCTTTTTCAGGCTACGCGTTGATGGCGACGAGCCTTTTGTGGAGGTTCTTCTGCTCCAACAATTTGTCCGGCGTGAGATCGTCCGAACTATTATCTTCGCCGGGGACGGGTTGTTTATCCAAGTTGTCCTGTTCGGACGGTTGCTCACTAGCATGTTCGTCGTCCACCGGTTCGCCCTGCTCTATGGCTGGGTCTGTGTGGCTGCCGTCTTTGTCGAGGCGGGACTTGGTGCGGCGTTTACGTTGCCGTTTTGACTGCTTTTCGAGGGATTTATCCTTCGTAGTGTCCCGTTGTTCCTCGTCGTCACTTCCTTTAGGTGTATCCACCATGTATACATCGTGGGATGAGGTGGCTGTCCAGTATCCTATAGGTGTTGGTTCATGGTTGTCTCCTACATCGTCGTCCATATCGTCCATGTCTTCGGAGTCGAAATCGAGCACGTCGTCTAAGCTTTCGACAGTGGCTACAAAGTGGGCGGTGGGTGGGCGTTGAATTTCTTCATCGTCCGCATCCCAACCTTCCTGGCCATAGTCCGGCCAGGGCTCTCTTGATAAAGAGAGAGACTTTAGTGAATTCAGGATGTCGCCAAAGGGCGAGTGCTGAAAGATGTCCGCGGCAGTGAACTCCATAACCGGCGCCCAATTGGATTCGATTGGCGGGGCGGAGGCGTTCAGAGTCCGGAGAGGAGTCCGCACCTTGGAGTCACGGTCTTTGCAAAGGACAGGATGGAGTTCGCTCAATCGCCGTAGAGATCGTAGCCCCGAGGCGGTGTCCAACCACTCGTCCTCGATTGGCGGAGTCGGCTCACGAGCTAAGGGTCGAGGCGGCTGAGTGCGGCCTCGAGGCACTTTGACCGGCGGTAGAGCTAGATCGTGCCCATCGAGACAGTGCGGCGCGCTCGGCTGTGGCTCGAATCCGTCGAAGATTAAGTCTCCGCAGATTTTGGCCGTGTAGTTCAAACTCCCAAATCTGACCTGATGGCCAGGGGCGTAGCTTTCGATCTGCTCCAGATGGCCAAGTGAATTGGCCCGCAGCAAAGCCGCCCGAATCTGAAGATCTGTCCGGGGAGAAAAGTCTCACCACTGGACCGCGTCGTTGTTGATGATCGAAGGAGCCATCGGGCCTAAAGACGACAACACGTAGGAACTCTCAATGAAAGCACCAATGTCGGTGTCAAAACCGGCGGATCTCGGTAGGGGGTCCCGAACTGTGCGTCTAGGCGGATGGTAACAGGAGACAAGGGACACGATGTTTTTACCCAGTTCGGGCCCTCTCGATGGATGTAAAACCCTACTCCTGCTTGATTAATATTGATGATATGGGTAGTACAAGAGTGGATCTACCACGAGATCGTAGAGGCTAAACCCTAGAAGCTAGCCTATGGTATGATTGTTGTTCGTCCTACGGACTAAAACCCTCCGGTTTATATAGACACCGGATAGGGTTAGGGTTACACAGAGTCGGTTACAATGGTAGGAGATCTGCATATCCGTATCGCCAAGCTTGCCTTCCACGCCAAGGAAAGTCCCATCCGGACACAGGACGTAGTATTCAATCTTGTATCTTCATAGTCCAGGAGTCCGGCCAACGGTGATAGTTCGGCTATCCGGACACCCCCTAATCTAGGACTCCCTCACCGTGCCACAGACCGGGGCTCCCGAGGATGGTGGCTGGGGGAGCTCCTCCCGAGGCTACGCCGCGCTTGATAGTGATGGCGTGGTCGAGGGCTTGAAGAGCCGCTCCTCAAAGACGCCAGGCTCCTGAGGTAGCCGCCTGGATGCTCGTTTGGCGATGTCGTCGGCATCCTGATTGGTACCACGGGGCACATGCTGCAACTCCAGCCCCCAGAACTGCTTCTCCATCCCGCGGACCTCCGCGAGGTAGGCTTCCATGTGCTCATCCCTCGGCTCGTATACCTTGTTGGAGAAGTTGACGAGGAGTTGTGAATCACCCTTGATGGTAAGGCGCTTCACTCCTAGGGCAGCTGCGGCGCCGTGCCTGCTATTAGGGCCTTCATATTCTGCTATGTTGTTGGAGACCTTTTCTCCGTCTTTGGAAATAGAGCTGCATGGCGTAGTAGAGCTTGTCCTGAGTAGGAGATATGAGCACTGCTCCAGCCCCCGCGCCGTGCCTGGAGAATGCCCCGTCGAAGTACATGACCCAACCTTCCGGCGCCTCGCTTCCCGGGGAGAGGGGTCGGTCCTCATCAGCCTTGAGGCCTGGCGCCTCCATCCATTCTGCCACGAAATACGCTAACGCGGCCCCCTTGATGACTCTGGTTGTGCTGAATTCGAGCTGAAACGCTTGCAGTTCAATGTTCCACTCAAATGACTCTTCCAAATGAGTTAGGGCTCCTGAGCACCCTTTACAAGGGGTACGCTGAGACTTCCTTGATGTGGTGGCCGTGAAAATAATGTCGCCTCTTGCACGAGGCCATCAACAGCGCGAGGAGTTTCTGAGGCATGGGGTACCGCCCTCGCGTCCGCAACATCTGTGCTAACGGCACAGGGGTGTTCAACGAGGTTGGGAGTGCTGGTGTCGATGGCGCCCTCCGGAGACCATGGCGCCTCCTGAGACAGTGGAGCCTCCAGCAGCTGGTCGCCAGGGGGAGGGGTTTCTTCTGTCCCGAGTGCGTTTCCCTGCGGCGGCTGATCCTTCTCGGCTGTGGTAGTGGTCTTTGTGAGTCTTCCTTGATGCTTCTCCGCCGTGACCCGGGCGGTTGCCGCGGCTTTGGTCTGACGCTCCTCCCTAGCCGCCACCAGGGCTGCGCTGGCGGAGTAGGGAGTGGCGGCAAGGTAGAGCACCAGGGGTTCTTGAGGGCGCGGGGCCACCATCACCGGAGGGCTGGTTAGGTACCTCTTGAGATCTTGGAACGCCCTGTCGGCCTCTTCAGTCCATTCAAAGGGCCCCTTTTTCATCATCAGCTGGAAGAAAGGCAGCGCTCGCTCCCCAAGTTGGAGATGAAGCGTCCTAGTGCGGTCACGCGCCCAGTGAGCTTCTGCATTTCTCTGAGGGTCTTTGGCGGGCTCATGTCCTCGACCGCCTTGACCTTTTCTGGGTTAGCCTCGATGCCTCGGTGGGACACGAGGAAGCCCAAGAGCTTGCCCGAGGGGACCCCAAACACACACTTCTCCGGGTTGAGCCGCAGGTTCACTGCGTTGAGGCTCACGAAGGTCTCCTCCTTGTCTTGTATCAGGGTTTTGGCCTCACGAGACTTCACCACAATGTCATCGACGTAAGCCTCAACATTCTTCCCGAGCTGCGGGCCCAAGGTGATGTGCATCAGCCGCTGAAAGGTCGCTCCTGTGTTGCGCAGCCCGAACGGCATGCATGTGTAGCAGTACACCCCACACGGGGTCAGGAAAGCCGTTTTTTCCACGTCTTCTACCGCCATCTTGATCTGGTGATACCCGGAGAAGGCATCCAAGAAACATAACAGGTCGCACTCGGCGGTGGAATCGACGATCTGATCGATGCGAGGGAGCGGGAATGGATCCTGCGGGCAGGCTTTGTTAAGGTTGGTGAAGTCGACACACATGCGTTCCTTCCCCCCTTTCTTTGGCACGACGACCGGGTTGGCCAACCAATCCGGGTATCGGACCTCGCGAATGACCCCTGCAGCTTCTAACTTGCGGGTCTCTTGGACGATGAAAGCCTACTTTTCAGTGGACTGCCGCCTTGCCTTCTGCTTCACGGGGCGTACATTGGGACACACGTTGAGGTGGTACTCGATTACACCTCTCGGGATCCCTGCCAACTGATCTGGTTCCCATGCGAACACCTTCTTGTTCGCTCGTAGGAACTTGACCAGGGCCTCCTCCTGCTCGGGCTCGAGGTTGGCGCCTGTGGTGAAGGTGGCATTAGTGGATCCATCCTTGTCGACCAGTATCTGCTTGGTTTCCGCCTTGTCTTGGGTGAACATCTGCTTCTTCTTGGCCGGCGCAGCCCCCTTGGGCTCAGGGGCGTCTGAGTCAGCGGGCTGTGCCGCCGCCGCAGCCTTGAAGACGTGCTTGAGTACCTACAATGCATCCCCGGTGTCTCCAGACACGGTGAGGATGTCGTTGCTCCCGAGCATCTTCATGAGGTTGTACGCTGGGTGAGTTGCAGCCATGAACTGGGCTAGTGCCGGGTAGCCGAGGATGGCGTTGTATGGGAGGCCGATGGGGGCGATGTCGAAGTCGATTAGCTCCGTGCGGAAGTTGTCGTAGGTGCCGAAGGTCACCAGAAGACGGATCTGCCCCAGGGAGCCGGCTGCACCGCCTCCGACGCCCAAGAAGGGCCCGCTAGGCCGAAGCCGCTCCGGTGGTATGTGGAGGAGGCTGAAGGCTTCGACCGAGAGCACACTGAGGCCCAGCGCCACGCCGATGAGGGTCTGGTGACGGCCACACGGCAAATGGTGGGAGTGCACAGCATTGGGAGCGCGCCCGAGCAGGTTGAGTTGGAGGGGTGGTCCTCCAAGCTGAAGGCCAGATCGGCCTTGGACGCCGACCGACCTGGGGGAGCCCCCTGCCGCGTGGAGGCAGCGCCGACCTGGCGGACGAATGGCTTGACGTGGCAGCCTGAAGGTGGCGCCTGCGAGCCGCCCAGGAGAGCCGCGACGACCGGGGGCGCCGGCGCAGCGTGCTGGGCGAGGAAGAGGTTGCGCAACTCTTCCCAAGAGGCCACGGAAGCCGCTGGCAGGTGGAGCAGCCACATGCGCGGGGCGTCGGTGAGGGCCATGGGAAGCGATTAGCCATGACCTGTCATCGCCTCGCCGAGGATGGCCTCCTCGTACGCCAGCAGGAAGGCCAGCGGATCAGTTGTGCCATTGTAGTGCGGCTGCGTCTCCGGCTTGAACTTGTCCGACCACCGCACCTGTCGCAAGGCTGGGGCCAAGGCTCGGAGCCCTCTGGCCCCGCTACCGCGCCGGGCGACCGAGCGGGCGGCGTACGCTGCCCATCGCAGTAGGCGAAGTCGCAGCGCCGGGCGGAGAGCGGGTCGGCGGAAGGGAAAGCTCGCAAGACTTACATGGCGCGCCAAATGTCGGATTTCGGGTTCCGGCAGACCCTCTAGGTTCGAACTCTGGGGTGCACGTGGAGATCTCACCCCCTACCTACCTGCACCTTGCCGCCTTGCTAGGATCCAAACTATGAACGGAATAACACAAGAGACACAGGGTTTATACTGGTTCGGGCCACCATTGTGGTGTAACACCCTACTCCAGTGTGTGGTGTGGTGGATTGCCTCTTGGGCTGATGATGAACAATACAAGGAAGAACTGCCTCGCGAGGGTCTGTTCTTGGCTGGTGCGACGAACTGCTAGGGGGAGTTCAGTCGCTCTCTCTCTCTAGATTGGTTGATCTCTAGCTCTCTTCTGGATTCGGGATCGTCCCTGATTTTTGATCCCCCTACCCTGTGGGTGGCTAGTCCTATTTATAGGCACAGGCCCTGGGCCTCTTCCCAAATATTGAGAGGGAAGGGCGCCAACAATTGGCCATTTTGAAGGGGAACATCTGATACATTTATCCTGACTAAAGTTGGTCCTCGCCTGTCAAAGGCTCTGGTGGTGACACCGGCTTGGGCTCCACAATGACTTCCTTCCTGCCGTTGCAACGGTCTTGGTCTTGTTGTACCAAAACGGATGCCTTTTCGTGATGCTCTCACCTGCGCTTGCCCCCTTTGCACCAAAGAGGAAATGAGGACATCATGCTGGCTGGCGCTCACCGCGCCCTAGGTCGTCATGGCTTGCGTCATGGGCACCTCGTGAGGTACCCCGACTTGATCTCTCCACCTCCTCGCGAGCCAGCCTGACGAGGCCGTGCCTGAGGAAGCTTCCTATCGTCCGCCTCGCGAGGCTCGGCCCCTCGCGAGGGTCTTGAGCTTGTGTTGATGAAGATGGGCCATGCTGGGCCACCCCTTGAGCCACGCCCGCAGTCAGCAGTGTGCAAGTCTGGGTACCCCGTTCCCGTAATCGCCGACGCAGTGATCATCCTATGGTTCGCCACCCAGGCTCAAAGGGATCATAAGATTATTCATGCTAGAAACTTCCGTGTGCAACCACAAGCCATTATGGGATCTGGCATAGTTGAGTATGCTGTGTGACCTCTTTAAGTGGTAGACTAGCAGATGTAGGGGATGTAGGTGGTACGGTCTACCCATCTAAAGAGTTAATGCTTCTCAAAGACTGTGTCTCGGTCATCCGTTTCTCAAACACCATGTAGTGCGAGAAATCCAACGGAGGAGATCGAGTCTTGTGGGGAAAAGTGCGCAAACCTCTGCAGAGTGTACAAACTAATCATGGTTAGCCGTGTCCCCGGTTATGGACTTCTTGAGTATCTGGTTCTTGGACTATCATGTTGATCTCATCACTCTATTTAATGAAATTGTTGGGTTACTAATGATTTGGTAATATTTTGTGGGGATATACCTTCTCAATATTTTCAACAAACTTTGTAGTTAAATAAAATATATTCTTTTGTTGTAGGAAAAAATTGGCTTTATGCAAAAAAAAATAAACTTAGAGCTTTCCACCAGCCAAATATGCATGTAGTAATAGCTATTATTCATCATTGTCCTATGGTGTGAATTTGCTAGTACATTCAATGTATTGACCTATATGGCTGCAACATCTCATGTTGCAGGAATCTTACGACGAGTAAGTGATACGTTAGGGTTATGATTTCTATACTCAACTTTGTTGTTGGTGTTGATGGGAATCCACAACCTTGTTGTTACTTCTGCTATTTGGATTGAGGTAATAGTATTTATGTTACTTTATACATGTGATTTACCTATGTTATAAATCCTCAAGTACTGTGTGTGTCAGCATACCAATCTAGAGATGACACTTAAGCACAGAGACTTGACCTTCTGAGGTCGGGTCGCTACAAGATGGTATCAGAGCACATGTTGACTGTAGGATGTGATCCCTAGAAACTGGCAAGCCCATAGGAAAGATTTTCTCTACAACTTCTTTTTCAAAAAAATGTTTTACCCCTCTTGTTGTAGGGTGGAACCCTAGATGGAGATCTTTCACGAATTGGAGGGGAAATCCCCAAGAACACGAAGAGAGGGGAAACACTCAAATTGACTAGATCCAATCACACATATGCTAGATCCAAGAACACACAAGAAGTCACAATGATTCAAGAACAACAAAGGAAAGATACAAGGTACTAGTTCATCCAAATCCTATGAGGAATGAGGTCTTGATGATCCTATGATGGGGATCCTTCCCAAGATGGGGGCTTGATATCCACTAGGGATCTTCTCCTAGGAGGTCTTGATCTCCTAGAGGAGTGGGTACAAGGAGCAAAGCTCTCTAATGTCTCTCATATACTTTGCTATCCTCTAAATGAGCTAGGTGGGAGGTACTTATAGTCTAGGGACGAAATAGAGGGAGAGGGGGATACAAAGGTCCAAAATGACCCTGAAAACGCACACACTATCGGGGGGGTCCGGGCACCCGGACCGGTCAGAGGCGCCGGCCGAAGGAGGACCGGGAACCCGGTGGACGGGGTGCGGGCACCCTTTGGACGGGGTGCGGGCACCCGGTGGATGGGGTGCGGGCACCCGGGGGTCGGGGTGCGGGCACCCGGTCCGGTCAGGGAGGTGGCGACCTTGGGGCTGTAGGGGCCGGGCACCCGGGGGTTGATGGCCCGGGCACCCGGGGTGGTCCGGGGCCTCCCTTGCTTTGCACTTCAGCCATCCTTCTTCCTTCTCTTCTTCCATGTGTGCTTGCACCTCCGTCCTCGACTCTTCACGGTCTTCTTCTTGATACCTACGAGTGCATATAGTTTCCATATGAGGTAGGATCTGACTCGTGTGAATCCGAAAGAAACTCGAAGAGGAAAGAGTTCACCTTGGTTACGACGACGCGTGCGCGAGCTATCGTCGTAGGTCCTCTCCGTTCTTGTGGTGGCGGTGTGACGTCCATGGGGATGGTCGAGGGATGCTCCGCATCATCTCCCCCCACCCCTTGGGAGAGATCCGTCCACGGATCATGATCTTCATCACCATGGGAAAGAGAGGGCGTCGCCGTGTAGAAGTGGACAACCACCAAGGACTCATCATCTTCAAGCTTGAAATTGGCACTCTCCAATGTCGCACTGTCTTGTGATTCCTTCAAAAGGAGCAAGAATGACAAACACTTGGAAAAACAAATGAGGTTAGCGGAAGTGCAAACCCAATCATTCGTGTGGTAAGATAACCAACAAGTGTATGCATCATGCTCATCATAAGGAAAGACAAGGGATCATTTCATAGTATGGAGGCATAGGATGCGAGAACAACCAAATACAATAGGGTCAAGTAAACAAGCATGCTTCACAAGTAACATGTCCAAGTCTCCACGATCAATAAGCATAGCAAGTTGGCACGCAATACAAGGTGATATGAGAGATGCAACTAATGGAGACAAGAGACAATGATCATGAAAAATCAAGTGAGAGGCATCAACATATATGGCATCAACCCAAGAAAGCGAGTAAGAATGGAGCATGGGAGATGCGACAAAGCAAGCAATCATAGTGATCAAGTCAAGCAAGCTAGTAGTGCGAAGATGCAACATACTAGGAGGAATCATGGCAAGCATGTCATGTGTGCAAATAATAAGCATAGACAATTCACATGACATATCGCAAGCACGAACACAGAGCAAGATCAATGTATCATCATAGGCATGGGGCACATAGCAAACATGGCCATAACGAGCAATATATCCACCGCGCTTGCAAATACACATACACGTAGTAGAATCAATCATCATGTGTAGTGCAAAGCATGGGTCACAAATGCATGGCAAAGGCATAGGAATGAGCATATCATGCAAAGTGAACATGGTAATATGGGCATATAATATGTAATGGACAATAACCCATAGCCAAGTGAGTGCCATGTAGAAGAAATGCGCGAAGTCTTTGCGCAAAGAGAGCGGTGGGAAAGGAAATCCATGGGATCCCAAGTCATCATTGCTCTCTAGAGCTCATTTTGTCAACTCGTGGGATTGCGAGTTTGACAAGTATTCATGTGTACCTACACAAAAGAGACACAAACCAAAGAAAGTGTGTGCGTGGTAAATATACACATCATCCATCATGATGTGTGTGTGTGCATGTGTGAGTTAGCACAAGATAAGCATCGCTCAAAGAAATTTGATGCATGGTACAGAACATGTCATCCATCATGAAAGAATAGTTATTGTGTATGACACGATGAGGACACAAATTGAGAATGCAAGTATATGGCACATCAATATCATTTTCATTCATGGGGAGCATAAGGTGCACACAAGTAGTGGGATCATGCAATGGATAGGATGAATCAAAATCTCCTAACATGTATGAGGAAACTATGGGGGTTTCGTCATGAGCAATAGTGGAAACATCACAAGGAGAATATTGACAACATCCAAACAATGCATATTTGGAACAATGTGATCATGGCATTGCATAGTAGATGAATTACGCAAATCATGTAAAGGAAGCATGGCAATATCATCGCATGAAAAACAAAAGCCAATGACCATCATCTCATCATCTATGCCATAAGTGCAAATGGGATTTATTTTAATGGGGCATGTATAGTTACTATGTTGAGATTGAAATGATGCAATATGGGAGATCTCACTCATAGCATATGACAAGTTCAATGGATTGTCAAACATGATGTGACCAAAAGAATTTTCACATGATATCCTATGGAGCATAGCATCACAACTAGGCAATTCAACATGCTCATCATCATATTCATCATAAATTGGTAAGTCATGACATGAGGAAGTCGCACTAGCATGAAGCATGGGAATAGGTGGATCAACATCATGCAAGCAATCATTGGTGAGATAGTCCACTAGTGGGACAAGAGAAGCACTATCACCTATGTTACCTTTGGAGCATCGCTCATGTGTTGTAGGTGAGGTGTCGAAGACCAAGTCGTGGTCATCATCTTCATATTGATGGAACCATGTGTGGGGTGCATCATATTCCACCATGGCCATTGTATTGTCCAAAGGGAGGACAAAGTCATCGAGGATCGACGCATCATCATAAATGGGACCTATCACCAAATGAGAAGACACAATAGAGGTAGAGGTTAAGTTGTTAGAAATCGAAATGGCCTCACATGCCCTACCAACTACCTCACTCTCTCTATGTGGTGGTGGTTCACTCACTCCCTCAAGGTAGGTGCACTCAATGTCACATATGGTGGAGTCACTCAAATCACTCAAGCGGTGGTGGTGGTGGCTCTCCTCACATGGGAATTGGGGCAGCTCATCATATATGGGGCTAGTGGTGAAGTCACTCTCACTCTCAATATGGTGGCAACAGTCACTCAAGTCATCATATGTCATCATGGTTGAAGGAAAAATCCAATGCTCAACCATCTCGTCGTCGTCGCCGTGGATGAAGGCCGAAGATGGCTCATCATCTCTCTCCTCCATGACCGAAGGGAAAATCCCATGCTCGATCATCTTCCTTGAGGGGCTTCCGAAGATGGAAATGTTGCCCTCGCTTGTACGTGGTCGCCTTGGACTTGATGAGCTTGATGTAGGCATACTCGAGGGAAGTAGTCGAAGATGTCGTACGTCTGAAGGTGGAGATGCCTTGATAACATGTGGCGAAGATGCCGAAGTGGTGTTGGTAGCCGTAGCTTCCTCCCGGTGGTGACGATGTTGTTGTAGTCGATGACGCTTTTCGTCCTCATACACCTTGGGCTTGCGGTCGTCTCGAAGCTGATGACGGTGCCGCATGGTACTCTCATCGTGTGGTCGTTCCGAAGACTTGCGATTTGAGCGTCTCCGCCTTGAAGATGATGAAGAGGAAGAAGACTTGTAGTTGGTCCACACGTGTCGGATGTCATCCAATTGTGCAGCCAAGTTGGTGTCGATTTAGTCCCTTGTACGTGCTTCGCTTTTGTGAATGTCGACGGTGAGTCGCTCAATGCCTCGCATTGCTCGTTGTAGTCCGAAGATGGGCATTTTGGTGATGTAGTTGTTCGCGCCGTCGTTGTCGTGGAAGACCGGAGATGAAATGCCTTGCCTATCCATCACAAGACTCGAGCAAATGTGAGTGGAAGAAAGGAAAGAACTAGACCAATATACCTTATCCAATGTTGAAGATGGATCAATGATCACTCAATAATGTAACAAGGAAATAGCACAATTGGTACCGGATCTTGTCAATTCTCACACCTACATAAGTAAGGCTTATGGTGGAGCTGGTGAGGATAGTGGCACAAAAATTTGATGCAAAATGTTAGCAAGAGTCAATAATGTTGGAAAAGATTCACAAATTCGCGAGTGAAACAAGTAGACCAATAGCAATATGTGGCACACGGAAACACACACGGATAGATAAATGGGGTCGTGCAACCAAGGAATGAGCACAAAATGTGGAAGCCATGGAAAACGCTCGTGTTGCACAACTCAAGAGAGATGCTAGCATGATTTCTCAATAGGCGGATACGACACTTGTGCACAACTTATAAGATACAAAATGTATGAGCTTTCTATCCCAAGTATGCTATGTGTATGATGTTCCCGATGTTCTTCTCAAGGTGATCCAAGATGATCAATATGGTAGTATGATATGCAATGTGGCGATGCTATGGCTATTGCTTACAAGCTCTTTGCTCTCTTTTTCTTTTGCTTAAAAGCTTACTCTTTTTTTTGATATGGCCACTTATGCGAAATGCACAAACCAAGATAGAAATTTTCTATATGCGGGAACAATCTTGTGACACAAGCGATGATATGATACCAAGATGAAACCAATATGATATGGTGTATGCAATGGAAGGTACGGATCACTAATGTGCACAAGTAACGTTGCCGGCAATACTCAAAGTCTAGTCTCGATAGGCAAGTGACGCAAAATGGGCTAAGGGGTTAACAATGTAATCTCAAAATGTACAATGATAGGATACCACGCTACCAAGATGATATAGAGGTTACCGTTCTTGCTTACGGTTAGGGTGTCAAAATGGTGAAGTGGTCGATGTCGAGTCCTTGTCAAAGGTGAGCGGCGGTGTTTTCTATGTTGGACCGTTCCTAGTTAGCCGAAACACCCTAGGAAACGGAAAAACCGCAAACTCAAAATATCTAAGGAAAAAATGTCAAATAGTGGTAGCGGAATGTGTTGGTGGTTCCGGAGTTATCAATGTGGAAGTGGTGGTGGTGGATGATGAATAAGCAACCATCCCTAAGTAGCCAAAACACCTTAGGAGACTCAAGTCACCACTCAAGCAACCACAAATGCTATATGGAGCAAAAATTGGGTTAGGTTGCAGAAAGCTATGGTGGTTTTGCGTATGATATGGTGGATGGCCTAGGCAAAGATGCCAAAATGCCAAAAAAATTTATGGAGTCAAATGATGTTGGAACCTATCTATATGTATGGGGCGTGTCAATAGCTACTCAACGAGCTAAAGAACGTCAAAATCGAACTCCGGGAGCGAAAGTTATGGCCGAAATGGTGAATGTTGGTGGGCTGATTCGGGGGGGGGGGGTGCCCAGGGTTTGGAGGTGCGGGCAACCGGGGTGGACAGCGAGGTTGGGCTGAAGAAGAGGCCCGGGGGTCCGGGTGCCTGGGGGTAAGAGGTGCGGGCACCCGGGGTGGTCCGGGGCAAACAGCCCGGGGTTTGAGGTCTGGGTGCCCGGGGGTGACGAATTTGGGCGGAAATTCATGGGAAAATGGGGGAAATTGGTGGATTTCATGGAGGGAAAGGTGGGGATGTATGGGGGAATGCTAGATCCACTTGAGACCAAGCAAATCCAAGGATCAAATCCAACAAAACCTCATCAAACCAACAAATCACAAAAAAAATTGGGGCTATTTTTGATGAGGAATTTTCAAAATTGGGGAAGAACACAACAAAATTAGGCTAGAGAACAAGAAGGTGGGATCCAATTTCTTGAGAAACCATGGCTCATGATACCAAGATGTTGTAGGGTGGAACCCTAGATGGAGATCTTTCACAAATTGGAGGGGAAATCCCCAAGAACACGAAGAACACAAGAGAGGGGAAACACTCAAATTGACTAGATCCAATCACACATATGCTAGATCCAAGAACACACAAGAGGTCACAATGATTCAAGAACAACAAATGAAAGATACAAGGTACTAGTTCATCCCAATCCCATGAGGAATGAGGTCTTGATGATCCTATGATGGGGATCCTTCCCAAGATGGGGGCTTGATATCCACTAGGGATCTTCTCCTAGGAGGTCTTGATCTCCTAGAGGAGTGGGTACAAGGAGCAAAGCTCTCTAATGTCTCTCATATACTTTGCTATCCTCTAAATGACCTAGGTGGGAGGTACTTATAGTCTAGGGAGGAAATAGAGAGAGGGGGGATACAAAGGTCCAAAATGACCCTGAAAACGCACACACTCTCTGAGGGGTCCGCACCCGGGGTAAGGGGTCCGCACCCGACCGTCGAGGCGTCGGGCGAAGGAGGACCGGGCACCCGGTGGACAGGGTGCGGGCACCCGGGGGTCGGGGCGTGGGCACCCGGTCCGGTCAGGGAGGTGGCGGCCTTGGGGCTATAGGGGCCGGGCACCCGGGAGTTGATGGCCCGGGCACCCGGGGTGGTCCGGGTCCTCCCTTGCTTCGTGCTTCGGCCGTCCTTCTTCCTTCTCTTCTTCCATGTGTGCTTGCACCTTCGTCCTCGACTCTTCACGGTCTTCTTCTTGATACCTACGAGTGCATATAGTTTCCATATGAGGTAGAATCCGACTCTCGTGTGAATCCGAATGAAACTCGAAGAGGAAAGACCGGAATGGAGATGAGCTTATAGCCATAGCCATACCAATCTGGGAATTCTTCAGAGCCTTCAAATTCTCAGAACATGGAGATGAGCTTATATTTTCTGGACCGATGATAGACCGATGGATGCAGAACATGGAGGATCACATGAAGAATAACACTATACCCGGAAAGGATATGGCCCAGCATGCACTTCAGTGCTTTGAAGAGGTGCTGCTACTTGGTGGAGGATGTACCAAACCATCAATGGATGGCAAGGAGTAACCACTTGGAAAGATTTAAGTTGACTTTGCCAAAGTCTTGGTTTGTGTCCCCGAAGAAGCCTTATTGAAGTGTTATGAAGAAACCTTGTGCATGCAAGCTATCTGGAGAAATAGGACACAACCATAAAGAACACAAGGATGAATGCCCTAATTGTGAAGGAAGTCACCCAGCTGAAGAATGCCCAACTAGGCAGATCACTTGTTTCTTGTGTGAAGGGACTACCCACTACCCTGCTCAGTGTCACATTTACCCCATGGTACAAAGAACCATCCAGCAGAAGAAAGAAGCAATGAAAGGAGCCCTCATGGAAATTTTAGAAGAACCTGTGATGAAGGAAGAGGTGGAGGGCACACCCAAAGAGGACCCAATTAAACCCTGCACCAAGTCCTGCTATTCATGTTGAGAAGAAGGACACATCTCCCAGGATTGTCTGAATGGGGATCTAGTAGAATTCCCGACAAAGGAAGTAGAGTATGACCCACAGGAAATAGAAGCCCTGATTTGAACGGAAAAGTCCAGGAAGAGAAGTAGATTGGATACTAGGAAGGACCTGAGTCATATCACCTGTTTCAGGTGCAAGGAGTCAGGGCACTACCTCAGCAGTTGCCCAAAAAGGAAGCCAAGGACCCAAGGAGGCTATGTAGTCATAAGGAAACCACGAGACTTGTCGGAAGTAATATGTTTTTGTTGTAATGAAGCAGGGCACCTTGCCATAGATTGTCCCAAGGAGAAGGAGACTTGTGATAATTAGTTGTGTATGTGAGAAGTATAGTAGAAGTAGTGGGAACAACTCTTTTGTATTGAGGTGTTGAGTTGAGGCATGTAATGGAAATGCAGGAGATTGAAGTAATTCAAGAATCAATAAAGTTAGCACAGTTGGTACTGATTTGGATTTTTATGAGTTGTTACTCTATGAAGAAAGATCTTGACCATTTTCAAGGATATGAGAAATATGGTGTATGGATGAATTTGTGCATTTCAAGGGTGGTAGTACCCTATGAGGACACTGGACCCCTGGAAAAGATAATGATATTCCACGAAGTGGATTTGGAAAAAATAAGTACGAGCTTTATCTCGATATGTGGGATACCCCAAGAGTATGAAGGGATGAAGTACTATTGGATATAAAGGAGGTATGATGTTGGAAATATGGAGCAATTGCAACTCCATGATGAGTCTGAGTAATCACGTCTTAGTTTGGTGCCAATAGAAGGAAGGGAGACAGTACAATTGGATGGATTTTAAGTATGCTAGGAAGCGGGATGTTGGAATAATGATCAGTTCCCCCGATGATGAGTTCAAGGTTTACAAGTGATGAGTGGGCCATAACCCACAAGCCCCAGGACCTGCCAAGAAGCAAGCACACTCTTGTTGAAGGAAAAACCCTGGAAGAAGTTACGACTCTATCGACAGACTATCCTATAGGAGTTTACGCAAAACCTGAGAGTTGTGAAGGAACGATAGATGTTTTGTTCAGCTTGTAGAATTCATGGATTTATCCGAACTTAGTTCGTCGACAAGAGAAATTATGCAATGCTCATGAGGATGATCGAGTGTTAGAATGCGAGATTCGCTAAACCACATACAAGGTAATGATTTGGGTGCGGGATGGATTGATCACCATACCGACTTACTCTTATTATTCGCCTTGCTATGTGGGATGGTAAATCTGAGTGACTTACCCATAGTAGAGAGACGACGATATCAAAACCTTGTTTAAACCTTAGAATGGTATGGCAATTTTCCCTTGTACAAGGCAGCTGTTGCCAATCGTTGGTTATACGGTGAGAATGAAGCCCAGACCCATTTTCTTGCAGGAGAAACCATAAATTGTTGACCTCCATGAGATATCGATAGTTGTTAGTATTGGCGCCAGACCCGTCAGCTAAGAAGACCCAGTCATAGAAGGACCTTACTAAGATGAAAGGATACAAGAATTGAGGAAATGGTTATGCCACTACCGGAAGAGCCCAGAGAAGGAATTTTCCCGAGAATCTGAGAAGACTGACATTGTCAACAATAAGGATGGATTATAAGAGTTTTGATGGAACCCTAACCATGCTTCTAAGGGTGGTAGCACTCGAGACCCCCGGAGACGATCGATGGATTTTGAGAAGACCCGACCTTAACCTATTTCTTGCTAGCCTCTCCGAATCTCGAGGATGAGATTCATTTTAAGGGTGGTAGGTTTGTAACATCCCTAAATTCTAAATTTTGGAATGTTATATTAAATAAATAGTTTTGATTGATTGTTTGATTGCTTGAGTGAAATTCAGTAAAATTTGAAACTTTTGAAAGTTAAATGAGAGGGAATAAAAGGACTTTCCCAAACTTTCATTTTGCATTTATAAATTCAAATTATTTTCACCACAAAACCCTCGAGAGAAGATGACATGACTTCGTCCATTTAAATAAATGAAAAGGTTTTCGAAAAGATTTGAATTTTATTTGGAAATATTTTTCAATTCAGAAACTTTAAGCAACTCAATGATTTTCATGAGAGAAGATAAAATGACTTCTTCAAAACATATGAAATATGAGTTGGGAGTTTCGAAGAATCAAATTGAAAATCCCTTTTGAAAATTATTTTCAATTTGGAGTTATCTAGCTTTTATTCAAATTATTTTTCTCCAAAAATAAAATATATGGAAAATAGGGTATCATGATTCCCTACATAGAAAATTGGAGAGAAATAAATTTGAAATCATTTTGGTATTTTTAAAATGATTTTTATTGGATTTTATTAGAGCTGTAGCACTGTTTGATTTATTTCAATTTTTGTGGATTTTATTTGATGCTAGAAAAATGTTCACGTTGTAGAAAATATTTTTCTGAAACTTTTGATATATAATACGACTATATATAATACTTTTTTGCTACTTATTTTATTTTTTGTAGGAGTTTTAAAAAACTTCTTCTCGGACCGAGGAGTAAACAGAGGGAGTAGTAAATTTTTCTCCTCGTCCTGTGAGCCACTATGCGCGTGGGCGAGGGAGCAGGCGTAAGGCGTAGTAAGCAAGCTCCACCTCATCCTGCGAGCCACCACGCCCGTGGGCGGGGGAGATGGTGTACTAAGCAAGCTTCTCCTTGTTCTGCGAGTTGACGAGACACATCAAAAGTAATACGTACAGAGCATCTCCAGTGTATAGAGCCTTTGCCTCTAAGGTAGGCCCCACATGGTTTGCCTCTTTTTTAACATAACGCGTCAAGTCGCAATTTGTTTGTTCATCTGTGATAGACGATCCTCCATCAAGTGGACAACCAGTACACGTGTCAAATTACCACGTGGGCTGCCTTTTCGTACAGAAATTAGCTCCACCGTGTAACCGCGCGGGTGTGGTTGGGAAAGAGATGGGAGTACGTGCGCCGTGCGTGCACCTCTTCTCTTCGTGCATGGCCCCCACCTACGTGTGTGTGTGAGAGATATAAACCTAGATAGATGGCATGTGCATTCGTGAGTGTTTTTTGTTGGGGGTGATTTCGTGAATGTATTTGTGGGAATATGTGTCGATGATATCTCAAACAAAAACTTAACACATGCAATGTGTGTGAAATAGAGGCCTATCTATATCATATATAGAGGGGGCGATCCACGAGAAGAGAGGGAGGGGTCATAGATATCGATAGAGTTGAAGAGAGGATCAAGTGGTTGGGTGCGAGATCGACGAAGAGAGCCATTGAAATTGTGTGTGTGCAAGTCAAAGATATAGGGCGACTTACCTACAGAACGTCAGAGGGCACATGGCAAGTTTGTGTGTGGCAGGGAGACATGACTAGAGCGCTCGATGTATCGGTGTATGTGTGGGGGGAGGGGAGGTAGAGACCTAACTAGAGAGGTAGAACAACTCGTATATGTGTTGAGAAGGAGAGACCCAACTATGTCTTGAGGGAGATCAGTCGACATCCATACGTAATTTAAGGACAGGAAATAGGTTGGGACAGAGAGAGAGGAGAGAGAGAGGGGGAGGAAGAGGGGTAGAGTGCTGGATGGGTGATGGAGTTGGTTCTCGAAGATGGTGGGAGAGGCCTACTAGACAAACTGAGGGTAGAACTGCAATATTATCAATAAGAGTGGGGATGTGTTTCTGTGTGTGCCTGTGCGTGATAGATGTGTCGGGACGCATGCATGGATGATGAAGGGGAACCATGTGTTTGGTAAGCAAACCTAACTAGATCGATAGATCAATTGTTGTTTGTCGGAGGAAGGGAGAGACATAACTAATGAGTTAGATCGATCGACGCGGGGGAAAACAAGTTATAATGACCTAGCTAGCCATATGTACAGCGGGAGACCGGTCGGTGTACATCCATTTGTTAGAGGCAAATAAGGCCCAGCGAGACGGATAGACAGAGAGAATGGAGCTGGGAGGTGGTGCGCGAGGCCTAGCTACTAGCTGGATCAGGGGAGGAGTGTGCGATTGTGAGATCGATGAAAAGAGGGGCGAGAGTTTACACGTGTGTGGGACCGTATGAGAGACACGAGGCATGGACACAGATAGGAGGAGATGGAAGGTGCGTGTGTATGTTGTAGGCAGACATCTCTGGAGAGGTTTATCGATCGGTATGTGTCAGAAAGGAGTTGTGGAGACTGTGGGAGAATGACCTAAAGAAAAACAATGAATGTGTGCGATGGATAGAATGCGGAGGGAGGGGGAGGGCGAGGAGGGCGTGTGCATGCACGAGAGAAAGTTAGTGCTAGCTACAAAGGTTAGAGGATTGTGTGGGTGTAAGAGACTAACAAAGATCATAATTTGATATGAAAGTGGATTCATATACTTGAATAGGAGATCATAGTGTTATAAGCATATGCATGCATGAATATAGCGGTGATACGCTGCGTCGTGGTTTTGCACATGTTATACCATAATGTGATAATGCATGGCGTTTGCAACTCGTAGCTAAATGTCGAACAATCTAAACCATACTATACATCAAACAATCTCACATTTTATTTGAATTTGTGATAATGTGTGGCGTTTGCAGCTTACAACTAAATATCGAACAATCTAAAAAATACTATATATTGAACAATCTCACATTTTATTTGAATTCATGGTAATGTGTGGAGTTTGCAACTCACATCTAAATACTTGTAGGCGTAGGGGGTGGGGCACCATACATTATGTGATAAACACATTATACATATGAGACATGGTTTAGATTATGAAGATATAGCTAGAGCTCGAAATGTACTGTGATTTGAAATCAACATAAAGTGGATTCAAAAAATCGAGTTTGAGTTCATATAGTACACATAGTTCATATCTAACTCGACAGTAATCATGTGGTATTCTGTGAAGATAATACACAAACGATGGTTTAACTTGACAATAATGATGATTGTAGATCTTATTAAAATAGAGAAACGAATTCAAATGGTTTGACTTCACAACAATTATTATTGTATATCTTATTCAAATAGAGAAACAAATTCAAATTTAGTTCATATTGAAGCGGTAGTATATACGTTTGGAATGCACTAAAACGTTCATTTGAGTTGCAGGTTGCATGCATTATACACGTAGCGAAATATTTTAATTGAACATAACATGAATTCAAAGTTTTGAATGGAATTTGTAGTGCGAATTGATTTGGTACAGTACACAGGACTAGACTCTCTTGTGTGGTCGAATTTATTTCTTTTTGTTTTTTCGTCGACAGAAGTGCGAATTGATTTGGTACAGTACATGTTAGGCTTGTCCGGAAATTTCAACCCGCGCCTTGTTACCCCAAAATATTTAAGATATATCTTTGTCTCATTGTGCTTCGAAAACTCCCTCCATCTCAACCTGCGCCTTGTTACCCCAAAATATTTAAGATATATCTTTACAACACGCGCGAAAACTCCCACCTCCCGCGAAATCCCGACACGCGAAATGCCCGTGATACCCCTGAACCGAAAGAACCGCCTAGCTCAAATTGGTCGGGGTACTTTCATAACTTACCCCACATTTCGGACAAGCGCGTCCCTAAGCCATGGTTCCCCACTCCCATCCCATCAGCCCACCAATTTGTACACCGAGGCCGTGAAAACCCGCGAAGGCCCACTCCCTCCTCCGTCCGCCACCCAGCCAGAGCCTCTTACCCAACGACATCGTCCACATCAACACCTCAACGTCCCTCATCCACCGTACCATATGAGGATCCATCGTCGATCTTGTCATCCCGCCGGTTCAGCCACCCCGTCCTCCACCTCCAAGGAGATGCCCCGATGTTCCCCTCGTCTTTCGCGCCACCTCCATTCCCACACCGCCGTCTTCACCTGCACCACCGGAAGTGCAGCATCGTCACCGTTTCCTCGGATGAAGCTGAGGCCTAATTGGCGCCACCAAAGAGGTTGTACACTAATCTATAGGATCGAAAGTATGTCTAGAGGGGGGGTGATTAGACTACTTGACTGTCGGTGTACTAAAGTAGGGGTACCTTAGTACCCCGAACTTGTGCACGGCAAGGCGATCGCGGCGTCCATGGCAAGCCTTGCCGGGCGTCCGCCAAGACCCTCCGCAGCCATTACGAAGGCAAGACCCCGACATGAGGTGGTTGTGGGGTCGGCCTCTAGGCAGACACGGCCCCGGCAAGCGGAGCTTGCCGTGAAGGCCGGGCGCGCGACACGCCTCCGGGCGCGACAAGGATTCGGCCGCGGCAAGGCGCTTGCCGTGGCATGCAACTCCTCTCCGCCTCCGCTCCAGCTCACCCAGCGACATGTCGCCATGGGACCGTTCCATGGACGCCAGGTCGGGCGGTCAGGTGCAGCCAGCGGAGAGCAGCGACACGCTGGCGCAGACAAAGCTCGCCATCGTGGCGAATCTGAGGCGCACCTGACGGTCTCTGTTACATTGTTTAGGCGACAACGACAGGCATTTATTGCTTTTGTCCCTTGCCGTCAGAGTTAGGTATTTTTGCACTGTACACTGTTCAAGTAGGTGTACCAATCCCTGTTTTTACGTTTGTACCCCCGCCTATGTTGCCACCTGTCGGAGACCCCTTTAGCATATAAAAGGAGGCCCGAGTGCAACGTAGGGGGGGGGGGTTCGGCGGTTGGCCGAGTCCCGATTCATTCGACCCACCGCAGATTAGCCACACCCACGCTAGGTTTTGTAGCTCGCATTGCTCCCTAGAAAGAACACAATAGATCAAACAGGCAGCAGTAGGAGTTTTATCTCTCCGGAGAGCTCCGAAGCTGGGTAAACCACCCGTGTGCATCGCCTCGATCCGCTCTTCGTGCGACCTCCGCCCCCCTCCGAACCACGAAGGGAACCGCTCCGCCGGGCCCCATAGGTGTCCGTGGGTACGATCAGCCGCCCCGACATCTCTGGCACGCGCCGGAGGGGCCGGGCGACTTGCCGTACGCGGTAGGTTGCCCTGCGTTCACTCGTGAGCTGCGGCAAGTCCAGTGGCCCAGCCAGAAAAACTTCAAACCAGACGTGCCGGAGAAGTACGATGGCAGGACGCATCCGTCGGAGTTCCTCAAAGATTCTACACCATCGCGGTGCAGGTTGCGGGGGCGGGACGACAAGATCCTCGCCAACTACCTCCCGCCGTGCTCAAGCCCAACGCCGATCTTGGCTCATGCACTTGCGAGACAGCTCCATATCCTCTTGGGCAGACTGTGCCATTAGTTTGTTGGCGCCTTCATAGGTGGCCACAAACCTCATGGCTAAGAGAGTGACCTTCACTTGCTCGCCTGTAAGGAAGGAGAGTCCTCGCCAAGTTCATTCAGAGATTCATTGTGCACTACAACATCCCGCACATCCACCCCGCCGCGGTGATCGCCGCATTTCATCGTAATGTGCGGAACCGCAGGATGAGGGAGGAGATGGCGATGAGCAAAGTCAAGGACGTCAGTGAGCTGTACTCCTTGGCCGACAAGTGTGCACGCGCTGAGGAAGGGAGGAGACTCCCAGGAGAGGATGCAGAAGCAGGATCTGACAGTGATGACACCGCCCCGGCGAAGAAGGGTCGGCGGCGAGGCAACAGGAAGAAGAAAAGAAGGGAAGTGCTAGCTGTCGAGCAGTCCGGCAACGGAGGCGGCGACAAGAACGCCAAGGCTGTTGTCTCCGGCAAGGAGGTTGCCAGCCGACGCCAACCACCGGCCGGTGGCGGCCGCCGACAAAGCGGGGTGACAGCTCCGCAAGCAAGATCGCAAGATCCACCGCACCAAGGGCCACGATCTCCAGAGCTGCAAGAAGGTCGAGCAGCTCGTCGAGCAGCAGAGAGCTGAGTACGAAGCGACGCGACAAGGAGAAGGCCCAGAAGGTGCCGGGGAGCAAGCAAGAAAGCGTCCGGCGGGGAGGACGCCGCGCAAAGTCAAGCAGCGACAAGGAGATCGACCTCCCGCGGCGCGACAAGGATGAAGATGATGATGATGACGAAGATATGGAAGACGACGACGCCGATGAGCAGGAGGTTCAGAAAGCCACAGAGGTTCTCTGCGTTGACGGAGGTGCTTCCCTGCAAACCTCCCACCGCCAACTCAAGCAAAGGATGCGGGAGGTCAATGTCGCGGAACCATCCATAGAGTCACGCAGCCTCCTCAAGTGGTCCCGACGCCTATCATTTTTGATATTGAGGACCACCCCGATCGCATAATCAAGCGGTCGGGTGCTTGCCGATGTTGGTCTCTCCAACCATCCGCAACCTCAAGGTCACAAAATGTTAGTTGACGGCGGGGCCGGCTTGAATCGATCTCCTCCGCGGTGCTCCGTAAGCTTCAAATCCTCGACAATGAAGCTCGAAGAGACCGGAACCTTCCAAGGAATCAATCCGGGAAGGAGCAAGCCGAAGGGGAAGATTATGTTGCCGGTCACATTTGGCAGCGAGCTGAACTTCAGGACTGAGAGGGTTACATTTGACGTTGTTGATTTCACATTGCCTTACAATGGGATACTTGGCCGTCCGGCACTCGCCAAGTTCATGGCGGCCTCTCACTACGCCTACAACCTTCTCAAGATGCCAGGCCCGATAAGCGTCATCTCTGTCCATGGTGACAAGAAGGATGCCCTTATCTGTGCCGACAAGATCTTCCGGACGCAGCAAAGCCGCAACAGATTTCCGCACACTTGCCGAAGCTCCCGGGGGGAAGAAGACCAAGTCCAAGTCTGGCAAGGGCTCTGATGCTCACTCCGGCAAGCGCACCTCTTCGGAGTGCTGCGCTACCGTCGAGGACGCACCATCGAGCTCCACCGACAAGTGCAAGAAGAGGGTGGCTCCACCGAAGACCAAGAAGGTGCCCGCCAAGGAGGACGGCGCTGGTGGTACCTTCACCATCAGTGCCTCTCTCGACCCCAAATAGGAAGGCGCTGCTGCTTTCCTGCGGGCGAATGTCGACGTGTTTGCATGGCAACCGTCGATATCCCGGTGTTCCTGTGAAAGTGATTGAGCACCGCCTAGCCGCTTGTCCTCATCTGTGACCCGTCAAGCAAAGAGTCGTGGAAGCAAGCGGTGGAGCGCCAAGAATTCATAGTCAAGAGATCAAGAAACCGAAGCAGCAGGCCTTGTCAGAGGAGTACTCCATCCTACATGGTTGGCCAATCCTGTAGTCGTGCGCAAGGCAAACGGGAAATGGAGGCTTTGTATTGACTTCACTGATGTTAATAAAGCTTGTCCCAAAGATCCATTTCCCTTGCCGCGCATTGACCAGATTGTTGACTCCACGGCCGGATGTGATTTGCTCTCGCTTGATGCCTACTCAGGATACCATCAGATCTTCATGGCTGAAGAAGATGAAGAGAAGACCGCATTCATCACACCATGTGGCACATACTGTTTCATACGGATGCCTTTCGGTTTGAAGAATGCTGGTTCGACATTTGCAAGGGTAGTCCATGATGCTTTTGAGCCGCAAATGCACGTAAATGTAGAAGCCTACATGGATGACATAGTGGTCAAGAGCAGGGACAAAGCAACTCGGTTCATGATCCGGACGAGACCTTTGCAAATCTGCGCAAGATAAACCTCAAGCTCAACCCCGAGAAGTGCGTGTTTGGAGTCCCTTCCGCAAGCTTCTCGGGTTCTTCGTGGTCTCACGAGGGATTGAGGCAAATCCCGACAAGATCAAGGCCATTGAGCAGATTGAAGCACCAAAGCGTCAAGGATGTACGAAGACTTGCGGTTGCGTGGCTGCTCTCAAAGAGGTTTATTTCTAGGTCTGCTAAGCGCTACTCGCCATTTTTCAAGATTTTGAAAAAGGCGGGTCCAAGAAATGGACTCCGGCGGAGGCTGCACTGCAGGACTTAAAGAGATACCTGTCCTCTGCTCCAACACTTGTCGCACCTAGGCCACAAGAGAAGTTGCTGCTATATATAGCGGCAACCAATCAAGTGGTTAGCGCTGCGTTAGTGGCGGAGAGGGAGGCGGATGACGAGCCAGCAACCGCGGCAAGCACATCCAGCGACAAGCAGGGGGCTTCGCCGACAAGCTCTGGTCCCGACAAGGACGAGTCCGCGAAGACACAAGAACAGATACAGAAAAGGATGGTGCAGCGCCCAGTTTACTTTGTCGGGCCTCCCGCAGGGGCTAGGTCAAGGTACTTGTGCAAAACTGCTTTTCGGCCTCCTCATGGCCTCGAGAAAGCTGCGCCATTACTTCCAAGCACATGAGTTCACAGTTGTCACTTGCTTTCCCCAAGAGGATACTGCAGAATCCGTGCGGCAGGCAGGATTGTCGAGTGGGCACCGAGCTATCAAGCTTTGGTCTTAAGTTTGAAAGCACATCAACTATCCAAAGCGAGCCTTGGCAGAGTTCATAGCGTAATGGACGCCAACGCCAGATGAAGAGATTCCGGAGACGAGCATTCCTGTCAAAGAAGCAAGCAAAGAGTGGTCGATGTACTTTGATGGTGCTCTTCTCGCTGCAAAGGCGCCCGGTCGGGCGTGCTGCTTACCGCACCCACCGGAGAGCACCTCAAGTACGTCGTCCAGATGCACTTTCCCAAGGAGCAAGCGACAAACAATACTACAGAGTATGAAGGTTTGCTTGCCGGTCTCAGGATCGCCGTGGACCTTGGGATCAAGAAGCTTATTGTCAGGGGTGACTCGCAACTCGTCGTCCGCCAAGTCAACAAAGATTACCAGAGTCCGTTGATGGAAGCCTACGTTGATGAAGTGAGGAAGCTAGAAGAGCACTTTGACGGCTCGCAAATGGAACATGTTCCAAGAGCTCGAATGATATCGCCGACGCCTGTCAAAGTGCGCCGCGCTTAAGCTACCTGTGGAACTGTGGACTTTCGTGCTCAAGCCGACTCAATAGCCCGTAACACCATCGGCCGGACAAAGCAAGAGGAGGAAGTTGGCCTCTGGTGACTACTTTTCCGGCAGAGCTTCCCTGCCGTCGTTGCAAAAGTCCCCAAGATCAACACCAACAAGCAGGTTGAGGAGCAGTCTGCCCGATGCACCCGTGGTTTGTTTCGTTGAAGCAAACGCCCCGACAAGTCTTGCTCCGGCAAGCTTGTCGGGGAAGCATCTAGCTCCGGCAGAGCCACCGGCTCTTGCCGTAAGCTGATGTTCCCGCAGCAGCAGATGAGCATTAAGACCTTGTTGTCGAGCCAAAAGCTACAGAATGTGAGCAGCGGATTGTCCAATACCTTCAGACAGGATAACTTCCCGAAGAGAAGGAATAAGAGGAAATAGTAGCCCGGCAGTCAAGTATGTACCAGTTTGTCGACGATACTGCATGTAAGAAGACTCAACGGTGTGAAATTGAAGTGTATTCCTGTGGAAGATGGATGTAAGCTGTTGGCGAAGATACATGGAGGCATATGTGGTCACCACATAGGCGCAAGAGCACTTGCCGCAAAGCTTTCGGCCAAGGTTTCTTCCGCCGACAGCCCTCCGTGATGCAACTGCACAAGTAACCAAGTGTGAAGCGTGCAGTTCCATTCCAAACAGATACACTGCCACTCAAGCTCTCCGGGCGATCCCTTTATCCTAGCCATTTTCGGTCTGGGGGCTCGACATCCTCGGCCCCTTCCCCCGAGCTGTCGGGGGCTTTGAGTACTTGTACGTCGCCATCGACAAGTTCACAAAGTGGTCGGAAGTGGAAGCAGTGAGGAAGGTGACAGCACAGTCAGCAGTCAAGTTCTTCAGGTCGATTGTTTGCCGTTTCGGAATCCCTAACATGATCATCACCGACAACGGCACACAATTTACGAGTCGCACCTTCATGCAAGACGCCCGTGACCTTGGCGCCAAGGTCTGCTTCGCCTGCTGCTCACCCGAGAAGCAACGGTCAAGCAGAAAGGGCGAACGCTGAAGTGTTGCGCGGACTCAAGACCAGAACTTTCGACAGGCTGCACAAGTGCGGAAGAAACTGGATCGAGGAGCTGCCGGTGGTTCTTTGGTCGATCAGAACGACGCCAAATCGAGCCACCGCCGTGCACCCTTTGCTCTAGTCTATGGAGCAGAGGCAGTTCTCCCCACGGAACTTCAGATACGGGTCGCCTCGAGTGCTCGCTTATGATGAGTTTGAGCAAGAGCAATCGCGACAAGATGACGCGCTGCTCCTTGAGGAGGATCGTCTTCGTGCTGTCAGGCGAGCCGCCGCTACCAGCAGGCCCCGTCGCTACCATGGCTGCAGGGTTAATGCCGTAAGTCTCGAGGAAGGCGACCTTGTTCTTGGCGCGTTCAATCCGCCAAGAATTCAAACAAGTTGACACCGGCGGGAAGGCCCTTATCGGGTGAAACGAGTCACTAGGCCTGGTGTCTGTCGCTTTGAGACCGAAGATGGCATTCCAAGGAGCAACTCTTGGAACATTGAGCATCACCGTAAGTTTTACCCATAAGGCGCGGTTGTCGGAACCCGTTCCGGCAACCACCTTTTGTACAAGTCTTGCCATTGTTGCATGTAATCCTTCGTACAAAGCCGGGCGCAGACCCCGTGCATCAGTAAAGCCCATGTGTTGTGCACAACCCGTCAAGTTCATGCTTTCATCAAGTTATTGCATGTTTTGGCTAACACTTTGTGCAGCAACCACCCCGTAAGCGTAATCGAGCCACTTTGGGCTCTATAACGTTATTTCCTCTTCTTTCTCTTGTCGCAAAGAAAGGGAGGCTCCCTCGCCACAAGTTAACCAGGGGAGGAGGAGATAATACTATGGACCGTGCACCGCCGAGGAAGTTTCGCCCCATCGGGAAGCAAGAAACAGAAAAGCTAAGTTGCCAAAGTTTGAGCAATCAATTTTTAAAATTTTCGTTAGCTTCCTCGAACGATAGTACTTTGTATGGAAAACCTGTGTGCAGAGGAACCGAATCGTGACTGGTCGCGCCCTTACTTTGTTTCGAGTCTGCTCAACAACTTAAGCGAGCTGCGGCTAGTCCGCGACAAGGTTGCTTGTCGGTAGCGACCCGCCAAATAGCTGCTGAAATTCCGCACTCGGCGCTCGCGGCAAGGGTGCCTGCACCGGCAAGTTTCCCTGAAAAGCGTAGGGCAATAACGTACAAAGTAAGAAATCAAGTAGAGGAAATAACATTGCATCGATCGATTCAGATTAGTAATAAATTTGTAAAGTTATCTTCCTTGAATGACCGCGCTTTGTATGAGACACCCGTGCGCGGAGGAACCAAATCGTGACTGGTCGCGCCCTTACTTTGTTTCGAGTCCGCTCAACAACTTAAGTGAGCTGCGGCTAGTCCGCGACAAGGTTGCTTGTCGGTAGCGACCCCGCCAAAGAAGCTGCTGAAGTTCCGCACTCGGCGCCATGCAAGGGTGCTCGCACCGCAAGTTTCCACAAAGCGCGAGGGTAATAACATACAAAGCCGTGGGTCGAGTAAAGGAAGTAACGTAGCAGATGTTGCCCAGAATAAAGTTATGTTACGAAGATAACTTATTGCGGCACTGGCTAAATCGTCCTCAGAACTGAAATAACAGCGAAGAGGAGAAGAAGGGCGCGCCGGCACCCAAGCCCCGGCAAGCCAGAGTTGCCGGGGGCTGCGGCAAGCCAGAGTTGCCGGGAGCTGCGGCAAGCCAGAGTTGCCGGGAGCTGCGGCAAGCCAGGGTTGCCGGGGGCCGCGGCAAGCCAGAGTTGCCGGGGGGCTGAGATATCAGATAAGCCCTTCGTCCTTTCTCAAACATCCCTTTTTCATTAAAAACATTCTACTCGGATACAATCCGTGGGGAATGAAAAACATGAAAGAGAGGATTACAAGCTTTAATGCGAATAAGGCCCAAAGGCTTACAAATTAAAAAGATAAGATGCCCGTAATCCTTTTCCTGTCCCTCTTTCCGTGAGGTAGGTCAAGGAGGCGGGAGGGCAAAAGAAATGCCTAGGCGAGCTACGGTGCCGAAGACACCAAGAGAACATCCCGGAGCTCCCGAGGGCTTGGCGGAGATGGCGGCGCCGAAGCGGGTTCAAGACGGGCGTCAAGACGCTTATCGAGGGCACTACGCCTCAGACTCGACTTGACGGCCTTGTCGCCATCCCTCTTCCCTTCCGCAGCCTCCCTACGCCACCGCCCAAGGAGACGCACTGGGAGTTCAGGGAGCCGGCGACACGGATGATGGGGTCGCCGGTGACGTGCGAAGCGGCGCCCGACAACTAATCGGGCCCGCCAACCTCGTCGTCGTTGTCGCTCCCCTCCTCGTCACTCTCGCTCGAAGGGGAATCTTATTGTCGGAGGAGCTGTCCACGCAAAGCACTTCGCCCGAAAGTGCCAAGATCCCCAAGACCTTGACGGAGAGGAGATCACCCTCCATTAACTTAAAATGGAGGGTAAACCCGCCCTCAGCTGTGGATGCGGGTGAACGTCTTCCACCCACGATCGAGATACATCACATTAGGGGCTGGGAATACAACGCGGACTCGCATACCGCTGATCCCACAGCCCCTCATGTGCAATCTCAGTGTCTCGGGCGGATCCGACTCCATCGCGCTCGCAAACGGAGCTGGAAGCCGGAGGCGACGACGGGGCACCCGGTGCAGCCTGACAAAGAACTCGCAAGGGTCGTCCCCGGTATGGACCGCCGCAGGGAGGGAAACCGCCGGCGGAGGCGGAGACGGCGCGCCGCCCCGTCCGCCTCTTCCTCGACCTCGTCCTCGACCTCGCCCCCTCCCTCTTCCTCTTGGGGCTGGCTCTGCCACCCCGGGCGTAGGGTTGGGAGGGGAGCGCTGTCTAGCGGCGACCCTCGCCGCCACCGATGAAGAACCAAGGCTCTTTTTCTCCATGGCGAATGAGAGAAAGGGGAGCAGAAACTAAAGAAAGGAGGAGATGGGAGAGTGCGCCTTCTGCGGCCCCTTCCGCCCTTTTTAAGGAAGCAAGGTGGGGGCTCAACCGCCCCGCTCGACGAATCAGGGCGTAGGAAGAACAGGGAATCGGGGCCGACCTGCTGCCTCTGCTCGTGACGGCCCGGTTTCCCACTTCCACCGTCCATGACCCCAAGAGCATGGGAACCACGTGGCGGGAATGCAGAACGGAGGCGACGGGTGGAGCGGCCCCGCACGCCGCCCACTTCCCCCACGATGCCGCAATCGACGCCAGCGTCTTGCCACGGGGACGCGGCAGACACGGAGTAAGTTTAGTTTGGACCCAGGCCGCACGTGTTCGCGTTCTGTTTTGGGCTCGCCCAACAGCGCCGCACCGTGTATGGCCTGCACCGAGGGCTCTGCCGGTGTACTAAAGTAGGGGTACCTTAGTACCCCGAACTTGTGCACGGGCAGTCGCAGCGTCCCCGCGGCAAGCCTTGCCGGGCGTCCGCCAAGACCCTCCGCAGCCATTCTGAAGGCAAGACCCCGACAAGAGGAGCTTGTCGGGAAGGCCTCTAGGCAGACAAGGCCCCGGCAAGAGGAGCTTGCCGGGAAGGCCCGGAGCGCGACAAGCCTCCGGGCGCGACAAGGATTCGGCCGCGGCAAGGCGCTTGCCGCGGAATGCAACTCCTCTCCGCCTCCGCTCCAGCTCACCCAGCGACGTGTCGCCATGGGACCGTTCCATGGACGCGTGTCGGGCGGCTGTGCAGCCAGCGGAGAGCAGCGACACGCGGCGCAGACAGGCTCGCCATCGTGGCGAACGGAGGCGCACCTGACGGTCTCTGTTACACTGTTTAGGCGACAACGACAGGCATTTATTGCTTTTGTCCCTTGCCGTCAGAATTAGGTATTTTTGCACCGCATAATCGCTCAAGTAGGTGTACCAATCCTGTTTTTACGCTTGTACCCCGCCTATGTTGCCACCTGTCGGAGACCCCTTTAGCATATAAAAGGAGGCCCGAGTGCAACGTGAGGGGGTTCGCGATTGGCCGAGTCTCGATTCATTCGACCCACCGCAGATTAGCCACACCCACGCTTAGGTTTTGTAGCTCGCATTGCTCCCTAGCAAGAACACAATAGATCAAACAGGCAGCAGTGAGGAGTTTTATCTCTCCGGAGAGCTCGAAGCTGGGTAAACCGCCCGTGTGCATCGCCTCGATCCGCTCTTCGTGCGACCTCCGCCCCCCTCCGAACCACGAAGGGACCCGCTCCGCCGGGCCCCATAGGTGTCTGTGGGTACGATCAGCCGCCCCGACATCGACCAAATAAAAATCTAGCCTTTTCCCAATTTTAAGTCTTGGCAGATTTTAGAAACTTAGAACAAGTCAAGCAATCAACCTACACATGCAAGTCTAAGAGTATAGCAGCGGAATGTAAAACATTGCACATGAAGGTAAAGGGAGGAGTTTGGAGGGAGCAAACGCAATGTAGACGCAGAGATTATTTCCGTGGTTCCGATAGGTGGTACTATCGTACATCCATGTTGATGGAGACTTCAACCCACGAAGGGTAACAGCTGCGCGAGTCCACGGAGGGCTCCACCAACGAAGGGTCCACGAAGAAGCAACCTTGTCTATCCCACCATGGCCATCGCCCACGAAGGACTTGCCTCAATAGGGTAGATATTCATGAAGTAGGCGATCTCCTTCCCCGTACAAACTCCTTGGTTCAACTCCACAATCTTGAGGGAGGCTCCCAAGTGACACCTAACCAATCTAGGAGACACCACTCTCCAAAAGGTAATAAATGGTGTGTTGATGATCAACTCCTTGATCTTTTGCTTCAAATGATAGTCTCCCCAACACTCAACTCTCTCTCACAGATTTGGATTTGGTGGAAAGAAGATTTGAGTGGAAAGCAACTTGGGGAAGGCTAGAGATCAAGATTCTTGTTGTTGGATTGGAATATCTTGGTCTCAACACATGAGTAGGTGGTTGTCTCTCAGAAAATGTATGCTGGAAGTGTAGGCACGTTCTGATGGCTCTCTCCATGAATGAAGAGTGGGTGGAGGGGTATATATAGCCTCCACACAAAATCTAACTGCTACACACAATTTACCAAACTCGGTGGGACCGAATCATGAAACTCGGTCAGACCAATTTAGATCAAAATGTGAACGTTAGGCTTTTTGGTGTGACCGACATGTCAACTCGGTGGGACCGATTTCATTAGGGTTAGGGCATAACTTAATCTCAGTGTGAACGATCACATAAACTCGATAGGATCGATTTTTGTAATAGGCAAACAGAGAGTTGGTCAGGCAAACTCGGTGGGACCGAATCGCTCATGTCAGTGAGACCGAAACGTTATGAAAGGGAAATAGAGAGTTTGCATTGCGAACTTGGTGGGACCGATCGCTCATCTCGGTTGGACCGAAACGTTACGAAGGGAAATATAGAGTTTGCAATCCCATCTCGGTGAGACCGAGATCCCTATCGGTGAGACCGAAGTGACTAGGGTTTCTGGCAGTGGCTATGTCAAGTGAACTCGGTGGCGTCTGATATATCAAATCGGTAGGGCTGAGTTTGACTTTTGGTTTGGGACATATGTGGATATGAGAAAGTGGTTGAGGGCTTTGGAGTATATCACTAAGCATTTTGAGCAAGCAAGCCATTAAGCAACACCTCATCCCCTTTTAATAGTATTTGCTTTTCCTATGGACTCAATGTGATCTTGGATCACTAAAATCAAAAAGTAGAGTCTTGAGCTTGAGCCAATTTGTGTCCTTATCATTTTGAGGGGTCCACGTTCCTAATCCATGCCATGCCAATCATTGAACTTTCTGAAATGATCATCTTGAAATAGCATTAGTTCAATGAGCTATATGTTGTTAGGAATTACCAAAACCACCCAGGGATAGTTGCACTTTCAATCTCCCCCTTTTGGTAATTGATGACAACATATAGATCAAAGCTTTGAGAAATGATAATAAGATTGAAATGCATCGTCGCTTTGAGAAGTATGTGATACGCAAGGGCTCCCCCTAAATTTGTGCATTATTTAAGATTTGCTTTTGAATGCAAATGCACAATCGATTAGGATCATGGGTTACTCTTCCATGTCACATACATCTTGGTGGAGCACTCAAAATGATAGAAATTAAAAAAAACATGCACTCATCACCAAGCAAAGTGAATGATCATAAATGAGATATAAAAGATAGTATCATCCAAGCAAGCATTAAGGTAGAATATGATCAAACACATGAACATACAAGTATCTCACACACAAACATAAAGAGTATTAAACAAGCACGCACAGAAGTAACAACCAAATAGCAAGAGACCAAAGGGGCAAAAACTCTCTCTCTCGAAGCCTATGATCTATACATTTCTCCCCCTTTGGCAACAAGTTACCAAAAAGTTTGAAAATGCATAGTGCTATGCATCTCTCTAGGCTTGGTCTTCGGGAGGTGGTGTAGAGAGGACTCCAAGGACGAAAGCATCTATAGAAGTTGTTTGAGTTGCAACTGGAGGTGGCACTGAAGCTATAGCTGCTGGTGCTGATGTAGTGGCTCTAGTGTCAGCCATGGGCACTGCAGCAGATCTCTGGCCTCTGGGCACTCTCTGAAAGGCATCTGTGGTAGCCTACCCTTTCCTCTCCTCTGCTTCCTCCTGGAGCTGCTCAACAGTTGTCTGCATCTCTGTCACTTTCAGACCAAGATCATAGAATTTTGTTTCAATGATCCTCTCCAAGCTCTCCTGATTTTGAGTCAGGGTGGCCAAGCTCTTCTCAATCCTCAAAGTTGTTTCAATCGGATAAGAAAGCTAATCTTGTTTTGACTTTAGGAACACTTGAGATGCCTCCTCAACACTTGGCATCTTTGCAGCCTTCTCAGCCTTTGCCTTCTCTCTCTTTTGTTGTGCTTGCACAAATGAGGGATCATCCTCATTCATCACAACAATGTTGTCCTCAAATTCTGGTCTCAAGGGTAGATGCTCCTTGTCCAAAAGATAGGTGCCTGTGCCCATCTTGGAGTTGATGAGCACCCGAATATGTGGAGCATACCCACAAGATCTCTTCTGATCTGCAGCTGTCCTCTTGATTATTTCAACAATCAGGCTCATAACATTGAATTTATGAGGCACATCAAATATCTGCAGCAAGTTGATTGAATGGCCTTTGATCATCTTGTGATCTCCATATTTGGGAAACAATGTATGCCTCAATATAGTGTTGATTGTATCTAGACCAGACAAAACAGGTAATGAACAGATCCAAACCTATGTGTGTCCAATGTTTTGCTGGGATCTCTTTGTACATTTTGTCCATAGAGTTGTGGTCTTTCTTCTTGGCATAGACATCCAAGTCATCTTCATGCTCTTCAGGAGCATTTATCAATTTTTCCCACTCATCAACAGTTGACTGGTACCTTGTACCCTCTGACATCCATACAATTCTACCATCTGGATAAATATGAGCTGTGGAGTAGAATTGCGTGATGAGTTCAACATTCCATTTTGTCAGCTTCTGACCCACAAACTTGTCAACACCACATACTCTGAAGCTCTCATGTACACCTGGAAAGTGATCTTCATTCTCATCAATGTATTCCCAATCAGCCCACTTCATATCACAGACTACGGGCTTCTTGTCAAGCAGAATGGTTTCATAGAAATCTTGATGTTCTTTGGTGTGGAACTTGTAGTCCACTGCAGTCTTCCTCCTCACAGCATAAGGGTCACTTTGTCTCCAAAGTCTGAGACCTGCATCCTTCCTGATGCTCATATCTTCTGCCACTAGATGGCTTTCATTATGATCTGGAATCTTTGGTTTAAGCTTTCTAAGCACTTGGGCTTCAGCATCTTCTTCTTATTCAGGCACTGGGGCCTTGTTCTTCTCTGCAGCTGGAGTGGTCCTTGTGCTCCTCTTGGGTTTTGAAATCTTTGGAGCTTGAATAACAGCTTTGGGGCCAGTCTTGGGCTTAGAAGGGGCAGCCCCAGACTTAATTGCATCCCCCATCAGCTTTTGTGACTTGGGTGCTGGTGCAGCATCCTCTTCCTCTTCTTCATCAGATGAATGCCTCTCAAATTCTGCCATTGGATCCACCTTCTTGCACCATCTTCCTCTCTTGCTCTCCTTCTTCTTGCCCTCACCAGCAGCCTCTCCTCTAGTTGATTTGGAAGGTTCCTGAGTGGAGGCCCTGGCCTTAGACATTGGAACTCTCTTGGCAGGTGGCTTCTTGTGCAAACCAGGCTTTGTTGCAGTAGCAGTTCCATATTCTTTCTCCAGCACTTTCTTCTTGGAGCTTACTTCCTCCTCAGTAGCCACATAGTCCTAATCCTCTGAGTCTGAGGTTCTCTTCTTCCTTGTTCTAGTGGCTGCCTTGGGCAAATTGCTTGGAGTGCTCCTGCTGCCCTCATCATAGCTGCTAGAGGGACTAGTTCCCTCACTCATGTTCACTTGCTCTTCTAATTTGTTCTGGCTATCACTCTGGTCAGACATATTGGCTAAGCAAACTAATAGCAGACCCTGTGGATAGATATAGATGAGGTAGAGTGGATGAGCAACACAAAGTGCAGAGTTTTTTGCAAAACAAATGAGTCAAAAACTTAGTTTTAGTTTTCCACATAAAGCATTTCGGAGCTATCGATTTGTTGAACTCGGTGACACCGAAGCAACTGTTGGAGTCTAAACTAGTGAAATCGGTCAGACCAAGACACAGTTTGGTGACTCCGAGATTGCTAGGGTTTCACGGAGAGTTGAACTCGGTCACACCGATCTGCAACTTTCGGTCAGACTAAAAAGTGCAAGTGTCAATGGCCTAAGCCAAATCGGTGAGACCAATTTCTACAACTCGGTCGGTCCGAGATGAGTTCGGGGAAACCTAACCCTAAATTTTCAAATCAAACCTAATCTAAGGGATGTTTTCTCTGGATAGATTGATCTCACACATGGTAAAGAACATGGCATTGGATTGTGCTAAGAATCGGAGTATGGAATTAGCACAAAAGGTCGAAATCATACCCTAGTTTTGCGGTGAGTTCGCAACGGCGGCAACACCAGCGTTGAAATCCATTGACGGTGATGAAAGCCAGTGGCGGGAGGTCACTGGCGATGATAAGACGATCCGGAGACCCGAGGCGGCAGAGCAGGACACGCGCGGGATTAAGGGTTTTGAAGAAATTTCCAAATTCTCACCCGTCGGTATATATGTCCTGACCTATCGGTGTGACCGAGTGGAACAACTCGGTGGCACCAAGATGCATAATCGCAAGCGGTTACTGCAACTCGGTGTGACCGAAAAGTTCTAATCGGTTGCACCGAGATTGAAAACCTAGATCAACTCAGTGAACTCGGTGTGACCGAAGAGGATAGATCGGTCAGACAGAAATTCACAGAGAGGTTTTGGATGTTTAAGTCTATGACGAATCGGGGACTCCGAGTGCTCCTCACACAGAGTGGTTCGAATCTGACTTGGTCAAACTTTGTGATGTAGCATGAATAGAGTTTGAGACGAGAAAAGCATAGATAGATAGATAGATAGATAGATAGAGGGAGTTCTTAGGCAGTCTTGTCCATCCATTTGGCAAAATAAAAAGCCAAATAATCAAAGCAACAAATGGATGTCCTCGAATGAGTAAAATATGCAATCAACATGCTCACACAATAAAATGGCAAATAAAATATGTGACAAAGCATGCACAAACACTCTAGCATCTATCAAGCAATTGGCGATGACTAGGTCATCTATATATGAGTATATTGACTTAGGAGTCAAATGAGAACATTTGATCATAGGTCATACTCATCGTTTAAGCTCAAGTGGGGTTACCACTTTTACATAAAGCATTGTTGTGTTCACACCATTGGAGTTGCTTTAGTTCAATTGATTTGAGTAAATCTCCCCCTAGATGTGATATCCCCCCCTTAAGAGGGATGAACTAACCTTGAGTTTTTTCGATGATGATTTCATGTAGATGTTGAAGATGTGGATGCTCAATGTTGATGTAGATCATTTGGATCAATCCATTGGAGTGAGTTGCACTTTCAATACCTACACGAGTTAGTCCCACGAGGAACAAACAAGGATATCCATAGACATAGAGTGATGTTTACACAAGATGATGTCCATGAAAGCATTAGGCTACCTTGTCCCTTGTCTTGCCAACAAGAGGGTTTGTGACTCCTTGAACTAGTGCAAGATGTGGAAGTTGTTTGCACTTGTCCATGCCAATGTGATATGAATGAAGTATGTTGGCGAAGTCACCCTCAAGAACTCTCTAGTTCTTCTTCTTCAGGATCCACATCATCTTGATGGGAATCCTTGGAGTTGTAGTCGTACTTGATGAACTAGAACTTGATGTAGTCTTGGGAACCCACTTGACCAAGGCCTTAGGAGCTTCTTCAAATGCATCAATCTCCTCTTGAAGCTTGTCCTTGCCTTTTTGCTTGTGGTCTTGTGGTGGAAGATCATCTTGAGCTTGTGTCCCTTGGAAGGAAGTAGGATCATACTTCTCTTGTTGAGGAACAAACTTAGTCTTGGGGTATTGATCTTCTTCCTACTCAACTCCATTGGCATTGAACTTCCGTTCAAAACCAATACCTTGATTCTTCCGGTGCCTTCCTTGCTTGCGTACAATTTCCTCAAATTGCTCACTCCCGGCAAGGCTCTTATAAACACCTTTCTCTATAATTCCCTTCAATAAGCTATTTTCTTGCTCAAGTGTAAATTGGCTAAGAGAATCATTAATGGAATCAAGAGAACTACTAGAAGCAACAACATTGGATTTAACATGATTATTGTTACTACTAGAAGAAGAATCTTTCTTGCTCTTGTTGCTAGATTTAACTTGTGGCATGTAAGTAGACAAGAGTAAACACTTGGCAATGTAAGAAGAACTTTTCTTGCGAAGATCATCATTGATTGCTTTTAAGAACCCATGCTCTTGCTCAAGGTTGAGCTTTTCAAAGCATAGCTTCTCATGAGTCTTTAAAAGTTCTCGATGATCTTCGGAGGTAGTTTCATGAGCTAACTTAAGAGTGTTTAGTTCTTTAGTTAGACGCTCAATCTCCTTCTTATCATCATCATTCGTTTTATCTTGATTAGCATGATTAATAGCAAGTTCATCATAGTTTTCATCACTAGAGTTGTCAACAAGTAAATTGTCATCACCTCGCAAATCATCTTAATCACAATTGAAATCAACATACTCGGCGTGTGATACCTTTGGGCCTTTAGCCATGAAGCATCTTCCAATTCCTTCATTTGGTGAGTCAAATATGTCATAGGAGTTGGTTGACACAAGTGCTAGACCGGCAACACCTTCATCTTGAGTATATTCGGAGTCGGAGTGATAACTTCTTTTAGAGTGGTGGTCGGAGTCGGAGCCGGATACCCATTCACCAACATGAGCTTGATGTCTTTGTTTTGTGTAGCTCTTTGATGATTTGTCCTTCCTTTCCGAATCATTGCTTCTCCGAGAGGTTCTTTGTTCATAACGATCATCTCTACTCCTCCTCTCTCTTGGTGGTGTTTCTTCTCTTCTACTTCTCCTTTTGGGTGAATCTTCTCTTCTTTTATAGGGAGCCGTACACTCATTGGAGTAGTGTCCGGGTCGGCCACAATTGTTGCAATTACGCTCACGACTTGAAGATCTTTGTCATTGTAGAACCTTGACTTGGAACTTCTTTCCTTGCTTCTACTCTTGTAAAACTTGTTGAAATTCTTCACCATTAGGCTCAATTCCTCATTGAAGGTTTGTTTCTCACTTGATGATGTAGGAGTATCAGATGAGGCTTTGTAAGCACCGCTTGACTTGTTGTGAAGCTCTTCCTTATCCTTGAGTGTCATCTCATGAGCAACAATTCTCCGAATGACTTCCGTTGGCTTGAGATCTTTGTAGTTGGGCATCATCTGGATCAATGTGCACACGGTATCATATTTTCCATCCAAGGCTCTTAGGATCTTCTTGATGATGAATCTATCGGTCATCTCTTCACTTCCTAAGCCGGCAATCTCATTTGTGATGAGAGCAAGCCTAGAGTAAATTTCAGCGACACCTTCACAATCCTTCATTTTGAACTTGTCAAGTTGACTTTGAAATTTGGATTCCTTGACGGAGTCGGTACCCTCGTGCATATCAATCAAAGTATCCCAACTTTCCTTTGCATTCTCAAGATGGCTCGGGCACAATCCGTTGAAGAGGATATCGCAAGCTTGAGCGTTGTATTGCAGCATCTTCAACTCTTCTGCGGTAGCTTCACGGTTCGGTTCTCTCCCATCAAAGAATTCACCTTGCAAGCCAATACACACAATGGCCCAAACGTCGGGGTTATGTCCAAGAATATGCATTTTATCTTATGCTTCCAACTAGCCAAATTAGTACCATCAAAGTAAGGACCTCTACGGTGGTAATTTCCCTCGCTAGACGCCATAATCTCCTAGGTTGTGAAACCAAGGCTATGATCACCAAAAGCTATGGACATCAAGGCAATCCTCTCTCGACCTCGCGCCCGCTCCTATGCGCAAGGGTCTATCCTCCCTCATCATCCTTTCTACTTGGTGGATTTGGAAGCACCGCAACGCCTGCATATTTGACGGAGCGACACCATCAGTCACCTTCACCTCCGAGACCATCAAGGACGAGGCGCGCCTATGGGCCAAGGCGGGCGCCACCGGACTACAACACATTCTCCCAGACGCTTAGCCTCTAGTTTCGGTAGTGGGGCTGAGCATACCCGTTTCTGTTGTGCTCCTTCGCTTGTACACCATGCCTAGTGCGTACATGGACTCGTTAGCGTTGTAACCCCATGCTTGTACTCCTTCTTCTATCAATGCAAAGATACACAGCTTGCGTATTCGCGAAAAAAAGGCAAATGGAGACCAAAGCTCTGATACCACTTGTAGGATCAAAAGTATGTCTAGAGGGGGGGTGATTAGACTACTTGACCAAATAAAAATCTAGCCTTTTCACAATTTTAAGTCTTGGCAGATTTTAGCAACTTAGCACAAGTCAAGCAATCAACCTACACATGCAAGTCTAAGAGTATAGCAGCAGAATGTAAAACATTGCACATGAAGGTAAAGGGAGGAGTTTGGAGGGAGCAAACGCAATGTAGACGCGGAGATTTTTTCCGTGGTTCCAATAGGTGGTGCTATCGTACATCCACGTTGATGGAGACTTCAACCCACGAAGGGTAAAGGTTGCGCGAGTCCACAGGGCTCCACCCACAAAGGGTCCACGAAGAAGCAACCTTGTCTATCCCACCATGGCCATCGCCCACGAAGGACTTGCCTCACTAGGGTAGATCTTCATGAAGTAGGCGATCTCCTTGCCCGTAAAAACTCCTTGGTTCAACTCCACAATCTTGAAGAACGCTCCCAAGTGACACCTAACCAATCTAGGAGACACCACTCTCCAAAAGGTAATAAATGGTGTGTTGATGATGAACTCCTTGCTCTTGTGCTTCAAATGATAGTCTCCCCAAGACTCAACTCTCTCTCACAGATTTGGATTTGGTGGAAAGAAGATTTGAGTGGAAAGCAACTTGGGGAAGGCTAGAGATGAAGATTCTTGTGGTTGGATTGGAATATCTTGGTCTCAACACATGCGTAGGTGGTTCTCTCTCAGAAAATGTATGCTATAAGTGTAGGCACGTTCTGATGGCACTCTACATGAATGAAGAGTGGGTGGAGGGGTACATATATCCACCACACAAAATCTAACCGTTACACACAATTTACCAAACTCGGTGGGACCGAATCATGAAACTGGCCAAACCGATTTAGTTCAAAAAGTGAATGTTAGGATTTTCGGTGGGACCGACATGTCAACTCGGTGGGACCGATTTCATAAGGGTTAGGGCATAACATAATCTCGGTGAGACCGATCACATAAACTCGATAGGACCGATTTCTGTAATAGGCAAACAGAGAGTTGGTCAGGCGAACTCGGTGGGACCGAATCGCTCATTTCGGTGAGAACGAAACGTTGCGAAAGGGAAACAAAGAGTTTGGATTGCGAACTCGGTGGGACCGATAGCTCATCTCGGTTGGACCGAAACGTTACAAAGGGAAACAGAGAGTTTGCAATCCCATCTCGGTGAGACCGAGATCCCTATCGGTGAGACTGAAGTGACTAGGGTTTCTGGCAGTGGCTATGTCAAGTGAACTCGGTGGCGCCAGATAGATCAAATCGGTAGGGCCGAGTTTGACTTTTGGTACATATGTGGATATGAGAAAGTGGTTGAGGGCTTTGGAGCATATCACTAAGCATTTTGAGCAAGCAAGCCATTAAGCAACACCGCATCCCCTTTTAATAGTACTAGCTTTTCCTATGGACTCAATGTGATCTTGGATCACTAAAATGAAAAAAGTAGAGTCTTGAGCTTGAGCCAATTTGTGTCCTTAGCATTTTGAGGGTCCACGTTCCTAATCCATGCCATGCCAATCATTGAACTTTCTAAAATGATCATCTTGAAATAGCATTTGTTCAATGAGCTATATGTTGTTAGGAATTACCAAAACTACCCAGGGATAGTTGCATTTTCGAAACCGCCACATTTTCTTATTGATTCGATCTCACGGTCCTGCCGACCCTCGGTCCCGAGCCGAGATGGCGCGACTCCATCCACGGCGGCGTCGCCGGCCCACTTCCTCCATGGCGTCGCTCCGTCGGCGGCGACGTTCACATCAGTAGGAGTTGCTACTACTTTAGCTCTCGCTCGCGCTGCTGCTCTGCTCTTGCTCTCGGTCCCCTGCCTGGTCTGCTCTTTCTCATGCTCTTGCTCTTGCTCACGCTGCTGCTCTCTCTCTTTCTCTTGCTTGCGATGCTGCTCCGATTTAGCTACACTTCAGTCGACTGAATCGACTTTTGGGTCAGTCAACTTTCAGGTGGGGGGGGGGGCTCGCCGGATTTAAGGAAGAACCAGCCGCAGCGAGTAGGGGGGCTCGCCGGAGAGCTACCACACTATCTATATTAGGGTTCAAGATGGGGCGGTGGTCGCTGGCTGTGGTGCCGCAGTGGCGTGGGATCGCCGGAGAAAAAGCTCAGCACGGGGGGCCTAGAGGGATGGCCGAGGCAGCGGCGGACCAATGGTGGGGAGAGGTTTCGGGGCAGGCGGGGTGGCGCACCACCGGCCACGGGCGGCGGGGGGCGGCGGTTTGGCCGGTGGTGGCTGGCGACTCAGGCGGGTGGAGGTTGAAGATGAACTGCAGGCCCTTGATTTCGTATCGAACGGCTGGAAAATCGACTGACCAGAGATGAAAAAGTCAGTCGACCGACATGTAGCCTCACCCCTACTAGGGCGTTTAGTTTCGACAGTAAAATTCAGTTTTGACAGAAAAATTCTGTTTCGACAGTTAAGTTCAGTTTCGACAGTTAAATTCAGTCTCGACAGTTAAGTTCAGAGATGAGCGGCTGATGTATTTTACATCTAGCACTTTGTGGTTATGTATTTTACGTCATCTATTGGAGATGCTATTAGAATTCTACTCAGGTTAATGTTGTCTCTCTTGTCCTGCTTCAGCCTCGGCGTCGTACAACTCACTAGAGCTGCTCCAACGACGAAACCCTCCATCAGAGCGGAGCAATACCCCGGGCTCCATCTCAAGATGCCTAAGATCTTCTTCCCCTCCCCCGACAACCAAGTCAGCTGGAGCATCCTCACCGACCAACCCAATCATACTGAGATCGACATGGCTTCTCCAAAGAGGTTGTATACTTGTTGCATCTCTTTTTTACTCTACATGTTATATATATTGTCCACTGAGCACACGTAGTAACGTGAAATACGATTAGTTTCTCCTACTATATGACAAATAGTGAGGTACCAGGCAACTTAGCTATCCTTGATGGACTCTCTTGAGCACCACCATTATTTATCTCTGCGTGTTTGAGCTGTGCATTTGTCGATGGGCCTGGGAGTTGAGTTAGTAGGGCAGTGGCCTGGGTCCAAAGTAGTAGAAGTAGCACAAAAACATTTTTTGAGTGTAGGCTTTTCCTTGCTCAAGCATGCCTACTAGAATCGCCAGTGCTTGCAAGGAAAAGTGAAGGAAAAACATATGAATTGGAAAGTTTCCTATGGTACTACTATTCATGCATTTGGTTCAAAGAAATGGAGCAAAGGAAAACTGTAGGATTTGTTCCTTTAGTGTATCCTTGAAAGAAAAACCGTAGGAATTTTAATATCCACTTGTCTTCCTTTTCAAATTCCTATTCATGAAGCACAAGACTAAGAGATAGTAGCATAATAACATTATAACCGTACATTTTCTTGTGGTTTGACTTAATCTCACCATGCTTCTTTGCATCCTGTGATCTTCCATTTCTTGTGAACCAAACACCCAGATCGGCAGAAATCATGTGTTTTAAATTCTCTGTTTTGCACGTGCATTCCTATCCTATTGCTGTGTATTTCCTATCCCTGCATTGTTAGAATCATCCAATTCAAACGAGCCCTTATAGATACAGATAGTTGTCAAAGAAAAGCTTGTGTGGTTTGTCCCACTCCTGCTGCGCCGTCGTCCACCCCAGCTCAGCTGCTCCAATGACAGAAGGGCACAACACAGTAGGGATCCGGCCTCCAGAGTTTCTTTCGCCGCCTCAGATCTTCTTCTCCGCCACCGGCAGCCATGACAACTACATTACCATCATCAATCGAGCAGATGACCTCGAGGACTACACGGGTCCGCAAGAGAGGTCGCACTCTTTTGTGTCTGCTTATGTTATGCATTGCTTAATATTGCATGCTACTTTATCGTCCTGTTCACCGATTAGACTCCGAGTCAGCTCCAAACTAATGGTCAAACTTGAGTTTTTAAATGGTTGTGGGGTACAAATTGGGGCCGCAATCAATAGTATCTATCTACTTGAGTTAATCTCTGGTGTCTACTATGAGTTTCATGTTGGGTGGGAAACAAACAGTAAAGAAGCCGTTATCTATATTTTTTAACTGAAGCCATTATCTGCCTGCTATCATTGGTTTTGGGTCTATCCACAGGTTGCTACCATCACTCTGGATTTATGCATGCACTCCTTACATAATCTCACTATGTTTAATTCCTATGCAAATGTCAGTTATTGTACACAATGGAACTGAACATCTAGAGCAAAAGTGACGAGCCTTGCGTGGCAATAAAATTTCATGCAGACGTTGCTCCATGGTAGGCGCAAAGTCAGCCCCCCTCCACCCATTTCGGATTGTAATCGAGAGGAAGATATCTATTCCGAGGGGGATTCAGAAGGATAAGACCATTCGTATTTACCCCCTGAGGTCTTCTCTCTAACTTGGCATGCTGATGTTGGTTATATCATGCATATGGTGCCTTGCATTGCTTATTTTATACATCAAATATGTCATCTGCTTAGTTGAGACATGCTTTGTGTGAATGCCATCTGTTTAGTTTATTCATCGTTTATGTGAATTATGCAACGCCATCTTGTTTAGCCAGGCATCGTATATGTGAATTTTGCAATGCCATCCTGCTTAGCCAGTCATCTTATATGTGAATTATATCAGGCCATCCTTTTTTCATTATGTATTACATCAACAATGTTAGTACATTCAACTACTCTTCGTGTGCATCAGCCATTTGACACGGTGATGGAAAATTCTGGAGTGAAAACAAGGTCTTCAGAGCAGACTATGCTATCTGACGAAGTGCATATCTCGCTGGTTGCGGATAGCTCCTCAGAGGAGGATTCAGAGACAGATGACCAGTCCTATTTCCCCCCGAGGTGTATGCTCTAACTTGGCAGGGTTATGTTGCTCATATCGTGTGTATGGTGCCTTGCATTGCTATGTCATTTGATTACTTTAGACATGCTTTGTGTGAATTCCACCTATTTAGTGTATAATTACCATATATGTGAATCATTGCCATCTTGTTGCAAGACATTATATATGTGAATTATGCAATGCTATCTTGTTGCAAGGCATTATATATGTGAATTATGCAATGCCATGCTGTTTAGCCAATCATCGTGTATGTGAATTATATCATGCTATCATTTTTTTGTATTACGTGTTCCATTTGTCGACAACGTTTGTATATTCAACTACTCTTCCTGTGCATCGGCCATTTGAAGCAGTGATGGAAGTATCTGGAGTGCAAACAAGGTATTCAGAGCAGACAATGCTACTTGCTAAAGCAGACATCTTGCTGGTTACAGAGAGCTCCTCGGAGGGGATTCAGACACTGATGACCAGTCCTATTTCCCCCCAGAGGTCTATGCTCAAACTTGGTAGGGTTATATTACTCATGTCATGCATGTTGTCATGCATTGCTTAGTTTTTACATCATATATGGATTGCCATCTGCTTACTTGCTTACTATATAAATCATATATTTGAATTATACCATGCCATCATGTTTACATACACAACATCTATCTGAATTATGGCATGGCAACCCATTTAATCAAGACATCATATAGTTATATCATCTCATCCTGTTTAGTGTTTACAGTCATCATATTTTGAATTATGTCATTATGTCCTTAAATTATATCATGCTATCATGTTTCCATAGGCAGAATGTATGTGAATTATAGCATGCCAACCTATTTAATAAACACATTATATAGTTATATCATGTCATCCTGTTTACATAGTCATCATATTTTGAACTATGTCTTTCCATCTTTTTTAGTTAGCCATCATATTGTGAAATTGTGTCATGTTATCTTGTTTAGTTAACCATCATATATGTGAAATTCTGTCATGCTATCATGTTTGGTTAGACAACATAAATGTGAATTATTTCATGCCCTCTTTTATTCCCCACTATCCATTGCACCTGTCTATGATACAATGTATGTATATTCAATTACTTTTCTTGTTTATCAGCCATTTGAATTGGAGAGGGTGATGGCAGTATCTAAGGGAGCAACAACACGATCTTCAGAAAAGATAGTGCTACCAGTTGATGTAGATAGAACCACGGTTGTACTTGCCGAAGAACCAGCCCCACTACACATAACCCATACTCTCGCAGATTGTACCCCTACCCAGTTGGACAGAGAACCAGCTACACCCCTTCTAACCCCAACCCCAGCAGATAGTAACCCAGTTCCAGTTGACATAGCACCGTCTCCACCACAGGGCACCCAAACACGAGCAGTTAGTAAGGAAACTACAGTACCCAAAGCACGAGGACCACCACTCCGAATCCCAAATCAACGCTTAAAGGAGAAGAAGAATTGTTCTCAGGTCTGGTTCTGAAGCTATGGTTCATACTCCTTTGCTCTTGCATCACTGTATTTACTCATACCAACTATTTTCAAATTTGAAGGATGGAATTGAAACTCCAATGGCGCAACAGGTATGTTTTAAAACTATTTCTTTAACTGGTTTGCTGTTGTAACTTGCTCTATGTTGATTTCAGTTCCAATTGAATAAACAGTTATGTTCCCATGTCATGCACATTACAAGTGTTGTTATTGCTCTATAGTTTCCCACACTTATATTCTGTCTATTCTGCTTTGTCTTGAACAAATATAATTTGAACTGTGTCTCTATCTTGATTTGGCAACAAAAACTAGAATGATATTGACCATAAAGTGACCATGGTACATAGATATATGTTTGTTTCATGCTGTTATCCTGTCCACTTTACTACTGAACTGATTTACCAAAGTGAGTTTCATATACAACATAGTAAACCTGTGATGTGTCTGCTTGTTTCTCTTTCAGAATGTGGACAAAATATTGGAGAATAGTACCCCGTTATGCAATGGTAAAGGAAGTAATGCAGATAAGGTTCAAGATAGTGAGACATCCCTGTTGGTCTCCAAGAAAGCTGATAAAAACTATCTTGATGACAGTGAGAGAACCCAAAAGTCCTGTCTTGATGTAGTGCTCGAGTTACTGGCCACTACTGCTGGCACAAGCTCTTTGAACTCGCTGCCTGAATCAGTTCATCTTCTTGAGTCTCAACTTCAAATTGAAAGACATAGATCAGATGTGTTGTGACAGGAAGCTGAAGGACTAAGGAAGTCCCTGCAGAATTCAGATGCATACTTTCTGGTGCAACAACAAGCGCTGGAGGATTTAAGCGCCAAACAAGAGAAAGTTAATAAGCTTGCTAAGCATCTTGCCAGCATTATGGGTACCCAGGATATTGTTTCTTGAGCTCTTCTGAAGTGGTTTTAGTTCTGGACTTGTTTTGCTGCGGCGTTTATTTGCACTGGTCGCCAACTTTGACAACCAGTGTATATGATATGCTGCTTTGTTCCCTATATTTGCACTGGTGGCGAACTTTGATGCCCAGTGGATGTAATATGTGTAATAGCTGTGATAGCCTGGTGTAAGTTGCTTGCTTATTTATTTCCTTATTGTCTTGTTTATTTGTTTTCTTGTAGTCAGTGCAATTCTTTTTCCGCGGTTTGCTAGTGGCCGCAATAACCTATTTTTTAAAACTAGGCCACAATAACCATGGGCTACATATTTACTGTAGTTACCATGGGCCTCCTACGGGCCATAGAAACAATGGGCCTTCTAAGGGCCATAGAAACAATGGGCCTTCTATGGGCTGTAGCATCAATGGGCCTTCTACGGGCCGTATGATCGATCGGCCAAACATGGGCCAACAACAGACCGCATTATGGACCGTAAACGGGCTAGATTTGGAATCATCGGTTCATGGGCAGACCATAACTGCCCGTCGTTAATCAGCTGTATTTGATGACACTATGAAAACGGCCCAACGGATTAACGGACCGCTGCTACCTCTTGACCACTGCGTTGGAAAACGAGAGGCAAATGGCAAATAATATAATGCGAGAGATAAGGGATTGTGATGGGTACTTGGTATGTTGACTTTTGCGTAGACTCCCCGGCAACGGCGCCAGAAATCTTCCTGCTACCTCTTGAGCACTGCGTTGGATTTCCTTGAAGATGAAAGGGTGATGCAGCAGAGTAGAGTAAGTATTTCCCTTAGTTTTTCTGAACCAAGGTATCAATCCAGTAGGAGGCTACACGCAAGTCCCTCGTACCTACACAAAACAAATAGCTCCATGCAACCAACGCGATTAGGGGTTGTCAATCCCTTCACGGTCACTTACGAGAGTGAGATCTGATAGAGATGATAGATAATATTTTTGGTATTTTTGGTATAAAGATGCAAAGTAAAATAAAAGGCAAAGTAAAAAAGCAAAGCAATAATAAAGTGATGGAAGATTGATATGATGAGAATAGTCCTGGGGGCCATAGATTTCACTAGTGGCTTCTCTCAAGAGCATAAGTATTCTACGGTGGGTGAACAAATTACTGTTGAGCAATTGATGTAATTGAGCATAGTTATGAGAATATCTAGGTATGATCATGTATATAGGCATCACGTCCGAGACAAGTAGACCGACTCACCTGCATCTACTACTATTACTCCACTCATCGACCGCTACCCAGCATGCATCTAGAGTATTAAGTTAATGAAAACAAAGTAACGCCTTAAGCAAGATGACATGATGTAGAGGGATAAATTCATGCAATATGATAAAAACCCCATCTTGTTATCCTCGATGGCAACTTTACAGTACGTGCCTTGCTGCCCCTATTGTCACTAGGAAAGGACACCGCAAGATTGAACCCAAAGCTAAGCACTTCTCCCATTGCAAGAAAAACCAATCTAGTAGGCCAAACCAAACTGATAATTCGAAGAGACTTGCAAAGATAACCAATCATACATAAAAGAATTCAGAGAAGATTCAAATATTGTTCATAGATAAACTTGATCATAAACCCACAATTCATCGATCTCAACAAACACACCGCAAAAAGAAGATTACATCGAATAGATCTCCACGAGAGAGGGGAGAACATTGTATTGAGATCCAAAAAGAGAGAAGAATCCATCTAGCTACTAACTATGGACCCCAAGGTCTAAGGTAAACTACTCACACTTCATCGGAGAGGCTATGGTGATGATGTAGAATCCCTCCAAGGTGGATTCCCCTTCCATGGAGCTCTAACAGGCCCCAAGATGGGATCTCGTGGATACCGAAATTTGCGGCGGTGGAATTAGGTGTTTGGCTCCGTATCTGATCGTTTGGGCGTACGTATGTATATATAGGAGGAAGGAGTACATCGGTGGAGCAAAGGGGGGCCCACGAGGCAGGGGGCGCGCCCTAGGGGGGGGCATGCACCCTCGTGGCCACCTCCTTTCTTTCTTGACGGGGGATCCAAGTCTCCTGGATCATATTCGGTGAGAAAATCACGTTACCGAAGGTTTCATTCCGTTTGGACTCCGTTTGATATTCCGTTTCTTCGAAACACTGAAATAGGAAAAAAACAGCAAATCTGGTTTGGGCCTCCGGTTAATAGGTTAGTCCCAAAAGTAATATAAAAGTGGAAAATAAAGCCCAATATAGTCCAAAACAATAGATAATATAGCATGGAGCAATCAAAAATTATAGATACGTTGGATACGTATCTGGCATCCCCAAGCTTAATTCATGCTCGTCCTCGAGTAGGTAAATGATAAAAAAGAATTTTTGATGCGGAGTGCTACTTGGCATATTTTAAATGTAATTCTTCTTAATTGTGGTATGAATATTCAGATCCGAAAGATTCAAGACAAAAGTTCATATTGACATAAAAATAATAATACTTCAAGCATACTAACTAAGCAATTATGTCTTCTCAAAATAACATGGAAAAAGAAAGTTCATCCCTACAAAATCATATAGTTTAGTCATGCTCCATTTTTGTCACACAAGAATGCTCTCATCATGCACAACCCCGATGATAAGCCAAGCAATTGTTTCATACTTTAGTAATCTCAAACTTTATAAACCTTGACGCAATACATGAGCGTGAGCCATGGATATAACACAATGGGTGGAATAGAATATGATGATGGGGGTTATGTGGAGAAGACGAAAAGGGATAAGATCTCACATCAACAAGGCTAATCAATAGGCTATGGAGATGCCCATCGATGGATGTTAATGCAAGGAGTAGGGATTGCCATGCAACGGATGCATTAGAGCTATAAATGTATGAAAGCTCAACAAAAGAAACTAAGTGGGTGTGCATCCAACTTGCTTGCTCACGAAGACCTAGGGCATTTGAGGAAGCCCATCGTTGGAATATACAAGCCAAGTTCTATAATGAAAAATTCCCACTAGTATATGAAAATGACAAAACAAGAGACTCTCTATCATGAAGATTATGGTGCTACTTTGAAGCACAAGTGTGGAAAAAAGGATAGTAACATTGCCCTTTTTTTGGGCCTTCTTTTTTTTCTTTGGCCTTTCTTTTTTATTGGGACAATGCTCTACTAAATGATAATCATCATACTTCTATTTATTTACAACTCAATGATTACAACTCGATACTAGAACAAAGTATGACTCTATATGAATGCCTCCGGTGGTGTACTGGGATATGCAATGAATCAAGACTGACATGTATGAAAGAATTATGAATGGTGGCTTTGCCACAAATACTATGTCAACTACATGATCATGCTAGCAATATGACAATGATGAAAGTGTCATGATGAACGGAATGGTGGAAAGTTGCATGGCAATATATCTCGGAATGGCTATGGAAATGCCATAATAGGTAGGTATGGTGGCTGTTTTGAGGAAGATATAAGGAGGTTTATGTGTGGAAGAGCGTATCATATCACGGCGTTTGGATGCACCGCTAAGTTTGCACCAACTCTCAATGTGAGAAAGGCAATGCACAAGATCAAGAGGCTAGCAATGATGGAAGGGTGAGAGTGCGTATAATCCATGGACTCAACATTAGTCATAAAGAACTCATACACTTATTGCAAAAATCTACAAGCCATCAAAAACCAAAGCACTACGCGCATGCTCCTAGGGGGATATATTGGTAGGAAAAGACCATCGCTCGTCCCCGACCGCCACTCATAAGGAGGACAATCAAATAACACCTCATGTTTCAAATTAGATTTACATAACGTTTACCATACGTGCATGCTACGGGACTTGCAAACTTCAACACAAGTATTTCTCAAATTCACAACTACTCAACTAGCACGACTTTGATATTATCACCTCCATGTCTCAAAACAATTATCAAGCGTCAAACTTTTCTTAGTATTCAACGCACTCAAAAGAAAGTTTTACAAATCTTGAATACCAAGCATATTATGATTTTTAAGCAAATTACCATGCTATTTAAGACTCTCAAATAATATAAGTGAAGCATGAGATATCAATAGTTTCTATAAAACAAATCCACCACCGTGCTCTAAAAGATACAAGTGAAGCACTAGAGCAAAACTATAAAGCTCAAAAGATATAAGTGAAGCACATAGAGTATTCTAACAAATTCCAATTCATGTATGGCTCTCTCAAAAGGTGTGTACAGCAAGGATGATTGTGGTAAACTAAAAATCAAATACTCAAATCATACGGGACGCCCCAAGCAAAACACATATCATGTGGTGAATAAAAATATAGCTCCAAGTAAAGTTACCGATGGAAGTAGACGAAAGAGGGGATGCCTTCCGGGGGCATACCCAAGCTTTGATTTTTTGGTGTCCTTAGATTATCTTGGGGGTGCCATGGGCATCCCCAAGCTTGGTCTCTTGCCACTCCTTTTTCCATAATCCATCAAAAGATTTCACCCAAAACTTGAAAACTTCACAACACAAAACTCAACAAAAATCTCGTGAGCTCCGTTAGCGAAAGAAAACAAAAGACCACTTCAAGGTACTGTAATGAACTCATTCTTTATTTATATTGGTGTTAAACCTACTGTATTCCAACTTCTCTATGGTTTATAAACTATTTTACTAGCCATAGATTCATCAAAATAAGCAAACAACACACGAAAAACAGAATCTGTCACAAAAAGAGCAGTCTGTGGTAATCTGTAACTAACGCAAACTTATGGAACTCCAAAAATTCATCCAAAATATTAAGACCTAGGAAATTTGTTTATTGATCATCAGCAATTGGAATCACTATTTTATCACGTTCTGGTGATTTTTAACAATTGTTTTTATGAACAGAAAGTTTCTGGAAATTACAGCAAGATCAAATAACTATCATCCAAGAAGATCCTATAGGTTTAACTTGGCACAAACACTAACTAAACATAAAAACACATCTAACCAGAGGCTAGAACAAATATTTATTCCTAAACTGAAGCAAAAAGCAAAAAACTAAAATAAAATTGGGGTGCCTCCCAACAAGCGCTATCGTTTAACGCCCTTAGCTAGACATAAAAGCAAGGATAGATCTAGGAAGTGCCATAGTAATAGGATAGATCGGTGAAACTCATTTCATACTCTCTACGTTCGGCAGCAAGTTTTCTTTGAGGCAAGCAAAAGTAATCAAAAAGGCTAAATTTAATGGGACAAAAGTCCCCAAGATCAATTTTTGGAGGTATAGGTTCCTCCTTTGGCCCTTCGTATTGCACAACCAATTCATCATTATAAGCATTATTTTGACAGAACTTGGTGAGCCTATACTCGAGAGAATGTCCTAGCTCATTATTTCGAATAGCTAAATCATCATTAAGTTCAGAAATTCTATCAACTAGAACATTGGTAGGAACCTTTTTTCTAAGGTTTTCATTGAAAGCAACATAGTTTAGAGATTGAAAACGCATTATTTCTTCTTGATCAAAGAGGATAGCTTCTATAGGAGGACGGCCAGCGTCCACCCCATAATGCGCAAATATTTCTTTGGCCTCTTTTATTATAAATCTGAACTCATTAGCCAAAAAGATAGTAGTGGCACGCTTAACAGAAGAATGCTCAATGTTAGAGAATTCTAGGAAAATTCTTTGTATGCAAGGATGCATGTGCATAAATTGCCTTTCAAGTTCAATGATAAGCATGGCAATAGTGTCCGCAAGACTACTAGTTCTATGGAGAATAGAACCGCCCATAGAAGGCAAAGCACCGGCACAAGTAAAGAAATCTTGAATAACTCCTTTTCCAATAATATTACCGCTACCAATTTGAAATCTTTTTGTATGCAAGGTAGGGGGTTCTTCAGCAGGAGCATCAGAAATTTCTATGATATTATTATTGTCTATATCGGCAATAATTTCCCCAATTTCAGACATAACGACAAGCAAGAGAGAAGAAGGCAAACGGAAAAGAGAGGGCGAATAAAATGGCAAGGGTGAAGTGGGGGAGAGGAAAACGAGAGGCAAATGGCAAATAATGTAATGCGAGAGATAAGGGATTGTGATGGGTACTTGGTATGTTGAATTTTGCCTAGACTCCCCGGCAACGGCGCCAAAAATCTTCCTGCTACCTCTTGAGCACTGCGTTGGATTTCCTTGAAGAGGAAAGGGTGATGCAGCAGAGTAGAGTAAGTATTTCCCTTAGTTTTTGAGAAACAAGGTATCAATACAGTAGGAGGCTACACGCAAGTCCCTCGTACCTACGCAAAACAAATAGCTCCACACAACCAACGCGATTAGGGGTTGTCAATCCCTTCACGGTCACTTACGAGAGTGAGATCTGATAGAGATGATAGATAATATTTTTGGTATTTTTGGTATAAAGATGCAAAGTAAAATAAAAGGCAAAGTAAAAAAGCAAAGCAATAATAAAGTGATGGAAGATTGATATGATGAGAATAGACCCGAGGACCATAGATTTCACTAGTGGCTTCTCTCAAGAGCATTAGTATTCTACGATGGGTAAACAAATTACTGTTGAGCAATTGACAGAATTGAGCATAGTTATGAGAATATCTAGGTATGATCATGTATATAGGCATCACGTCCGAGACAAGTAGACCGCCTCCTGCCTGCATCTACTACTATTACTCCACTCATCGACCGCTATGCATCATGCATCTAGAGTATTAAGTTAATGAAAACAGAGTAACGCCTTAAGTAAGATGACATGATGTAGAGGGATAAATTCATGCAATATGATAAAAACCCCATCTTGTTATCCTCGATGGAAACAATACAATACGTGCCTTGCTGCCCCTATAGTCACTAGGAAAGGACACCGCAAGATTGAACCCAAAGCTAAGCACTTCTCCCATTGCAAGAAAAACCAATCTAGTAGGCCAAACCAAACTGATAATTCGAAGAGACTTGCAAAGATAACCAATCATACATAAAAGAATTCAGAGAAGATTCAAATATTGTTCATAGTTAAACTTGATCATAAACCCACAATTCATCGGTCTCAACAAACACACCGCAAAAACAAGATTACATCGAATATATCTCCATGAGAGAGGGGGAGAACATTGTATTGAGATCCAGAAAGAGTGAAGAAGCCATCTAGTTACTAACTATGGACCCGAAGGTCTGAGGTAAACTACTCACACTTCATCCGAGAGGCTATGGTGATGATGTAGAAGCCCTCCATGGTGGATTCCTTCCCTTGAGCTCCTAACAGGCCCCAAGATGGGATCTCGTGGATACAGAAAGTTGCGGCGGCGGAATTAGGTTTTTCGCTCCGTATCTGATCGTTTGGGGGTCCGTAGGTATATATAGGAGGAAGGAGTACGTCGGTGGAGCAAAGGGGGGCCCACGAGGCAGGGGGCGCGCCCTAGGGGGCGCCCTCCACCCTCGTGGCCACCTCCTTCTTTCTTGACGGGGGGTCCAAGTCTCCTGGATCATATTCGGTGAGAAAATCACGTTCCTGGAGGTTTCATTCCGTTTGATATTCCGTTTCTTTGAAACACTAAAATAGGCAAAAAAACAGCAAATCTGGGTTGGGCCTCCGGTTAATAGGTTAGTCCCAAAAGTAATATAAAAGTGGAAAATAAAGCCCAATATAGTCCAAAACAGTAGATAATATAGCATGGAGCAATCAAAAATTATAGATACGTTGGAGACGTATCAGCCGCAGACGGGCCGATTGTAACCACAGGCTGAATTTGGCCCACAAGCAGAAAAGGCCAGTAACGGGCCGTAAGTAACCGAATGCTAGAAATAAGCCCACGAATAAATGGGCCCTGAGAATGCCGAAAGATAACACGGGTTGGAAGCGGCCCAATGGAATAATGGGTCGTTAATGGGTATAAAGCGGTACACTGTTCATTGCGGGCCAGATTCACCACGGGCCGTTAATGGGCCAAGAGTTACAAATGGCCTCGTATGGGCCAAAAGACATCATGGGCCATAGATGGGCCGAAAGTTACAATGGGCTGGAATCATATTGGACGACCCAGATGAAGCTACTGGGCTTAATTCCGATAGGTCGTAACGGGCCATGAGTTAGCGGGCCGTAAATGGGCTATATACGAACAGGCCGTTAACAGCCTTTCTGTGGGCCGGCCCGTTACCGTTTGACCAAGTCAAACGTGCCGGCCTTTTCACCGGAATGGGCCTCTGTTGGGCCGTGCCATGTGTCGATGTATCATAGGCACCTCCTGTCCAATGAATGGATGATATCTGTCCCAACGGTGAGCCAACACGTGTTTCCTCTGGCCAATGAAAATTTTACACGTGGTAAATCCTCATTGGTCCGGGCTGTTATCGGTTTAACGGATCCAAAACCGGACCCGATAGCTTAAAGGCGACGCATTATGGTGGATGCCACGTGTCGGTCTCCCTTGACAAAACCACTTCTATGACGCGTGATTTATCGTCATGGAAGTGGACACTTCCGTGATGATAATTTTGGTAATGTCATGGAACACTTCTACGACAGCATAGGTATGACTATCTTGATTCTGTCATAAAATTGTCATGGATGTACATGCATGAGAGAAAATGTGACCTACTGTAACAAACACATATCATCATGGAAGTGTATTTTTTTGTAGTGTTGGTACCTGTGGGTTGCTAGTAGTGTTGATTACTCCTTGTAGTTGATGCTAGTTGGTTGATCCGGTGGAATATTATATTTTCAGATCCTTAATGATAATTAATACTCCTCTGATCTTGATCATAAATATGTTTTGTGGGTAGTTACATTTGTTCCTGAGGACATGGGAGAAGTCTTGTTATAAGTAATCATGTGAATTTTGTATTCATTCGATATTTTGATGAGATGTATGTTGTCTTTCCTCTGGTGGTGTTATGTGAATGTCGGCTACATGACAGTTCACCATTATTTGGGCCTAGGGGAAGGCATTGGTAAGTAATAAGTAGATGATGGGTTGCTAGAATGATAGAAGCTTAAACCCTAGTTTATGCGTTGCTTCATAAGGGGCTGATTTGGATCCATATGTTTCATGCTATGGTTAGGTTTATTTTAATTATGCTTTCGTAGTTGCGAATGCTTGCGAGAGGGGTTAATCATAAGTGGGAGGCTTGTCCAAGGAAGGGCAGCATCCAAGCACCAGTCCACCCACGTATCAAATTATCAAAGTAACGAACGCGAATCATATGAGCATGATGGAAACTAGCTTGACAGTAATTCCCATGTATCATCGGGAGCGCTTTGCTTTATATAAGAGTTCGTCCAGGCTTGTCCTTTGCTAGAAAAAGGATTGGGCCACCTTGCTGCACCTTGTTTACTTTTGTTACCTGTTACCCGTTACGATTTATCTTATCACAAAACTATCTGTTACCGATAATTTCAGTGCTTGCAGAGAATACCTTGCTGAAAACCACTTGTCATTTCCTTCTGTTTCTCGTTGGGTTCGACACTCTTACTTATCGAAAGGACTACGATAGATACCCTATACTTGTGGGTCATCATTGATACATCTCCAATGTATCTATAATTTTTGATTGTTTCATGTTGTTAAATTATCATTCTTGGATGTTTTATAATCATTTTATAGTCATTTTATATCATTTTTTGGTACTAACCTATTGACATAGTGCCAAGTGCCAATTGTTGTTTTCTGCATGTTTTTTACATTGCAGGAAGTCAATACCAAACGGAGTCCAAATGCAGCGAAACTTTTTGTGGATTTTCTTTGGACCAGAAGACATCCAGTGGGCCAGAGAAGCACCTCAGGGGTGCTCCGAGGGGAGCACAACCCACCAGGGCGCGCCTGGAGGCCTAGGCACGCGCTGGTGGGTTGTGCCCACCTCGTGTGCCTCCCGAACTGACTCTTTGCTCTATAAATACCCCAATATTCTAGAAACCCTAGGGAGTGGACGAAAATCAATTCTAGCCGCCGCAGAGACCAGAACCACCAGATCCAATCTAGACACCATCACGGAGGAGTTCCTCATGCCCATTGGTGCCTCTCCGATGATGCGTGAGTAGTGTCTTGTAGACCTATGGGTCCGTAGTTAGTAGCTAGATAGCTTCCTCTGTAAAGTTTTATTCTCAATAGAATGGTCTCTGGAGATCCATATGATGTAACTCTTTTTGTGGTGTGTTTGTTGGGATCGGATGAACTTTGAGTTTATGATCAGATCTATCTTTTTATCCATGAAAGTTATTTGAGTCTTCTTTGATCTCTTATATGCATGATTGCTTATAGCCTCATATTTCTTCTCCAATATTTGGGTTTTATTTGGCCAACTTGATCTATTTATCTTGCAATGGGAAGATGTGCTTTGTGATGGGTTTGATCTTACGGTGCTTGATCCCAGTGACAGAAGGGGAACTGACACGTATGTATCGTTGCCATTAAGGATAACAAGATGGGGTCTATTTGTACATAAATAGATCTTGTCTACATCATGTCATCATTCTTATTTCATTACTCCATTTCCCCATGAACTTAATACACTAGATGCATGCTGGATAGCGGTCGATGTGTGGAGTAATAGTAGTAGATGCAGGCAAGAGTCGGTCTACTAATCTTGGATGTGATGCCTATATAATGATCATTGCCTGGATATCGCCATGATTATTTGAAGTTCTATCAATTGCCCAACAGTAATTTGTTTACCCACCGTTTGCTATTTCTCTCGAGAGAAGCCACTAGTGAAATATACGGCCCCCGGGTATCTTCTTTAATATATTTGCCTTTGCGATCTATTTTCCTTTGCTTTTATTTTCAAATCTATTAAACCAAAAATACAAAATACCTTGCTGCACTTTATTTTATTTGGCGTTCAATCTATCAAATTATTACAACTCTCTCACGTCCATTTGCCAATTTCTTGCGCCGTTACCCGAACGGGATTGATAACCCCTTTAACACGTCGGGTTGCAAGTATTTTTTATTTGTGTGCAGGTATTGTTTACGTAGTGTTGCTTGGTTCTCCTACAGGTTCGATAACCTTGGTCTCATCACTGAGGGAAATACCTACCATCGTTGTGCTGCATCATCCCTTCCTCTTTGGGGAAATACCGACGTAGTCTAGCAGACATCACCCGCATTCGGCTACCGCCGCGACACTCGCTACTCCGGTCGGTCGGGCTGTGGCCGTGTGTATGCATGCCCGCCTCTGGCTGGCCATGGCCACCGCGGTGCTATGCCCATGTGTGCGCGTTCGCATAGGCAGAGGGGCCGACTGGCTCCATGCCATGTGGGCCCCGACCACTAACCAAGTTAATTAGGAGACTAACCCCCTCTGACTAACTTACTTACCCACATGTGACACTGACCACCAGGACCCACCACTACTTAATCTATTTAAAACAATCTGTTAGATAAGTGACCCTATGACAGGTGGGCCCCCTAGTGTACTATTTTTTGTGGATAAGATCCAATTTGTCCCTCTCTACGCATGTGGTCCCCACATGTTAGTTGGATCAGTCAATCCAGTCAGCTTTGACTGCTGACTGGGCTTTGACTGGCCCCACTTGTCATCTTCTGTAGCATCTTCCTGGGTACACTTCTGTGTACCCATAGCATTTAGTGTTTAATATATTTTCGAATTAATTTAAATCTAATAGTTTCAAAAATTACAGTAAACTTTGATAATTCATATAAAATAAACCGTAAATCCGTTGAAAATAATTTATATATGAAGGTTGCTCAAATAAATCCAACGAATCCGAATATGCCATCTGTTCATCTGTTAGATGCCCCTAGCATAGTGAACATGGATCCTTCCCCTCTGATTCATCTGTCCGGAAAATGCCAAACGTTGGGAAAACATTCCCGGATATTTTCCCTCCTCGTCAGCAACGTGTAGCATTGCGTTAGGTCACCCCTAGCACCGTGTATTGCCATGTCATGCTTTGTGTACATATGTTTGCCCATTATTTATTTATTTGTCCTTCCTCTTTCTACTCTAGTAGACCCTGCGACTGTTGCCGATGCCCCTGTCGGCGTCCTGGGAACGGGGGTCCCCAGACTTGCCTGCCTGCGGCCCACGGCGTGGCTCCACCAGCGGCCCTGTACGGCCCATCTTCATCAGTGAACACTCAAGACCCTCACGAGGCGCCAAGCCTCGCGAGGCGGACAATGCAAGACCTCCTCGGGGGTGGCCTCACTAGGCTGGCTCGCGAGGGGCGGAGAGATCAGGGCGAGGGGCACCTCGTGAGGTCCCTGTGACACAAGCCATGATGACCAAGGCCAGGCGGGTGCCAGCGCACGCAGTGTACTCATTTCCTCTTTGGTGCTAAAGAGGCGAGCGCAGGCGAGGAGTCCCGATGCATCAGGCAAAGGTTTCCATATCGGTGCAACGAGACCAAGACCAGCAGGACGTCAGGACGGAGGTCACCATGGAGCCCAGGACGGTGTCACCACCAGAGCCTTTGGCAGGCGAAGACCACCTTTACTCAGGATAACTTGTACTGGTTGTCTCCCTTCAAATTTGGGCGTTGTTGGATCCCTTCCCGCCTACATTTGGGAAGAGGACCAGGGCCTCTATAAATAGGACTAGCCACCACATTAGGAGGCAACTGATCTGGGATCATTCAGATCATCGTCAACAACACAAGCTCACCGAGCTCAACAACACCTCTCCTCAGGACGTTGTTCTTCCCTTGTACTTGTTCATCCTTAGCCTAAGAGGCAATCCACCACACCAAACTGGAGTAGGGTATTACATCACATCGGTGGCCCGAACTAGTATAAACCTTGTGTCCTTTGTTCTGTGAGTTCGATGTGCTGAGCCTTGGGATCGTGGGGAGTGTGTGAGCTAGGGAAGGGAGAGATCTTCGTGTGCACCCCAGTGTTCGAACCTCGAGGGTTTTCCGGAACCCGAAATCCGACATTTGGCGTTCCAGGTAGGGGTGTGCCGAATATTTCCTTTCATCGATCCACGCTCCACCACCACCGCGCCTTCCCCCCATGGCCGGCGTTGCTCCTCCGGCTGGGATGACGGACGCCCACGATGGAGCCAGGGGGCTCAGAGCCTTTGCCCCCGCCTTGCAACGGGTACAGTGGCCGCCCAAGTTCAAGCCAGAGATACCGCCACGTTACGATGGCGTGGCGGACCCACCGGCCTTCCTGTTGGCATATGAAGAGGCCGTCCTGAAGGCTGGGGGCAACGACAAGGTCATGGCCAACTGGCTTCCCATGGCCCTCACTGGTGCACTGCACGCCTGACTGCTCACCCTCCCGGGATCCTCGGTGGAATCTTGGGAGGAGCTGCGCGAACTCCTCGTCGTGCACTTCGTGGCACCGGCGCCCCTCGTCGTCGCGTCCCTCCTTGGCGGCTCGCAAGCACCGCCCTCGGATCGTCACACCAAGCAGTTCTTTCGCCAGATCGGCGCCGCTTCCGAGCAGCAAGGTGCTCCCCCGGGTTGGGCGGTGCCCAAGGCTGACCTCACCTTTGACTGAGGGGATCACCCCGTCACCACCGTCGGCTCGGGCGTGTTTCCAATGCTTTGCACGCCCACCATCTGCAACGTAGTTGTCACCAAGACCCTCATCGATGGCGACGCCAGCCTCAACATGCTCTCTGTGGAGGCTTTTAGCCTTCTTCACGTACCACTCGAACGGCTCCGCCCCGGCAAGCCCTTCTCCGGGGTCGGCGGCGGCTCTGCCAACCCCCTAGGGCAGATCCTCCTTCCTGTGACATTCGGCACCTGCGATAACTACCGCACCCGCATTGGCCTTCCATACAACGCCATCCTCGGGTACTCGGCTCTGGCTCAGTTTATGGCGGCGACCCATCCGACCTACAACCTCATGAAGATGCCCGAGAGCAAGGACGTCCTCACCATAGTTGGAGACACCAAGGAGGCTCTGGCGACACTCAAACTTGCCCTCAAAACTGCCGCAGTGGCGCGACCGACCGACGAGGCCACCCTTGGAGCTTAGAAGGCCGTGCCAGCAAAGAAGAAGCAGTTGTACACTCAAGATCGGGCCGAAACTAAGCAGGTGCCGGTCGAGGAAGATCGGTCCTCAGGAGCCACCTTCACCATAGGCGCCAACCTCGACTCGGATCAAGAGGAGGCATTGGTGAGGGTCCTGCGCGCGAACAAGGATGTATTCTCCTAGGAACCCAAACAGCTAGTAGGGGTCCCGAGGGGGGTGATCGAGCATCACTTGAGGGTGTACCCCAATGTGCGCCCTGTGAAGCAGAAGGCGCGACGACAGTCCATGAAGGAGCAGTCCTTCATCATCCAGGAAACCCGCAAGGTAGAGGCAGCAGGTGACATTCGCGGGGTTCAGTACCCTAAGTGGCTGGCGAACCCCGTCGTCGTACCGAAGAAAGGCGGGAAGGAGTGCATGTGTGTCGAATTCACCAACCTCAACAAGGCCTGTCCCCAAGACCCGTTCCCACTCCCACGCATCGACCAGATTACTGACTCCACCGCCGAGTGCGATCTGCTGTGCTTCCTGGATGCGTTTTCAGGCTATCACCAGATCAAGATGGCAGTGGAGGATGTGGAGAAGACGGCCTTCCTGGCCCCATGTGGGGTATACTGCTACACTTGCATGCCGTTCGGGCAGCACAACGCAGGCGTGACCTTCCAACGGTTGATGCACATCGCCCCAGGTCAGCAGCTCGGGAGGAATGCTGAAGCCTACGTCGATGACATTGTGATAAAGTCTCGGGAGGCAAGAACTTTGATTCAAGACCTGCAGGAGACTTTCGCAAGCCTGCGCCAGGTGGACCTACGGCTCAACCCAGAGAAGTGCATGTTCGGTGTCCCCTCTGGCAAGCTGCTGGGCTTCCTCGTGTCCCACAGGGGGATCGAGGCTAACCCGGAGAAGGTCAAGGCGATAGAAGACATGAGCCCACCACAAACTCTCAAGGAGATGCAGAAGCTTGCGGGCTGCGTGACCTCGCTGGGGCGCTTCATCTCCAAGCTGGGAAAGCGCGCCCTGCCATTCTTCAAGCTGATGAAGAAGAAGGGCCCGTTCGAGTGGACCCCGGAGGCTGACCAAGCATTTCAAGACCTCAAGAGATACCTGACCAGCCCTCCGGTGATGGTGGCGCCTCGCCCTCTCGAGCCCCTGGTGCTTTACCTTGCCGCCACTCCCTACTCCGCTAGCGCAGCTCTAGTGGCGGTTCGGGAAGAGCGCCAGGCCAAGGGTCTGCCGCGCCGTGCCGCACCCCCAGCCGGGGTAATACGGGACCCAGAGGGCACCGCAAAGGCTGCAGCAACGCCAACGAGTGACCAGGCCCAGCAAGGCAGCGTTCGCGGGCCTGCAGAGGCCCCAGTGGGTGACTAGGCTCTTGGGGTCCTGTCACCTCAGGAGACGCCCCAACCTCCGGCAGGCACATGCACCGTCAACGCCCAAATTTCGTCCGAGCACCCAAAGTGTACTTCTGCCAAGACGGCATCAAGGATGCAAGGGCACGGTACCCCATGCCTCCAAAGCTCTTGCTCGCGCTCTTGGTGTCCTCGCGTGAACTGTGGGACAACTTCCAAGGTCACCCAATCAAGGTTGTCTCGGCGTACCCGCTGGAGAGGGTACTCAGGAGCCCCAATGCTGCTGGAAGACTCGCCGAATGGAACATCGAGCTACAAGCATTCCAGCTGGAGTTCAGCACAACTAGGGTCATCAAGGGAGCCGCGCTCGCCGACTTCGTGGCGGAATGGACTGACGCCCCTGGGGTTTGAAGCAGGCGAGGACCGATCCCTCTTTGCCAGGAAGTGAAGCACCAGATGGCTGGGTCATGTATTTCGATGGCGCGTTCGCACACCAGGGCGCGGGAGCTGGAGCAGTGCTCGTCTCGCCCACTCAGGACAAGCTCTACTACGCCGTGCAGCTCTGCTTCCAGCAAGGCGCGAAGGTCTCCAACAACATCGCGGAGTACGAAGGCCTCGTCACTAGCCTTAAGGTTGTGTGGCCCTAGGGGTGAAGCGCCTCACCATCTGCAACATCCCAATTTCTCAATTTGGAATGTTATACATAGGACATTATATTGCATATCATATTTTATTGCATTCGGTTTTGCGATCCTAGCGGATCCTAAGCAACTCAAGGACCCACGAAGAGAGTTGAGGATTTCACGATTTTCATATTTGATTTTTTTCAAATATTAGAAAGATGATCATTTTGGTTTTATTATTTTTCTCTCCAAAAATATTTCATAAGAAAAATATATGAGAGGAGATAATATGACTTCTCTAAACTAAATGAAATGTTGGAGCAAAAATGCTAAAATCAAATAAATAATTTTATTTGGATTTTATTGCTATTTTATTTGAATTAGAAAAATATGCATTTTTCAAAATTGCATGCTTAGCCCAAATAAATGTTTACTTTGTCCGGAATATTATTAGAGGATCGTGAAAATTTATTTCAGGATTTTTGAACTTCGTTTGATATTTCTTTTATTTATTTTACTCTATCTGTTTAAAAAAACGCACCGACCTAACGGGCCGTGCCCGAGCCGGACTCCGTCCGAGCTCAAGCTTTATAAGCCAGCCCGCGCCCCCCCCCCCCCCCCGAGGCCCAAGCCGCCCCGCCGGCCGAAACCCTACCCGAGCCGCCGCCTCGCCTCAGCTCACGCGCCACGCCACCGCCACCCACCACCGCCTGTCAATCAGGCCGCCTCCGTCAGCTGCTCACCGTCGGAGTTCGTCGGTTTTATTTCGGTAAAAACCTAGATCGATTTTTTAGATCGGGTTTATTCCGGTTTTATTCCGTTTAGTCTATTTAACGAACGTTCGTTTGTTAGATCTGTTAGTGAATGATTTTCGTTAGATTGGTTCTGTTAGCGGACGTTCACGCCGTAGTTTATTCTTTTATTTTCTTTTTCGGCTAGGGACCTATCCGTGAATATTTTTATCAAAGATTAGCCCCTAATCTTCAAACCCTCGTAACTTTTCAACCGTTTGTCCAATCCAGTGAAACCAACGCCAAAATCTTCGTCTCGAGCCCCTCTTTATGTTTGATCAACTTGAACAAGGTTTTGATAACTTAAAATTTGGTTTCAAGCAGATTTGATTTTGAAGTTCTTTTGGCCATAGTTTCAATTCAGTAGCTCCGATTCGATTGATTCTTATTGCAGATCGAATCTCTTTAGTTGAGTTTTCAGATTCGATCTTCTTATTTGAGTTTTACCCATGCATCTTTGCTTGATTGCTTATGTATGCTATTGTTTGTCTGTGATAGAATTCCCGGAGTGCGAAGCGTGCTACTACGAGTCTCTAGGGTTTGCAGATCGTCAACAAGGCAAGTAACACATTGATCATACTCTTTTCATACCCAGTTTTATCTATTAGTTACAACTCTCAAACATTGCATGGTTAGGATTTGATAACATGTGGGTATTGGGAAGTAGTTGATGAGGTAGAACCTATTACATGTTTTATTATCAAACCCTTGGGAGTTACTTCTACGTTATGCTTATGTGGCTATGCTATGCTCGTAGACGTGGATTGGGTTTGAGTGTATCCATGAAAATTGTGAGATTGTTAATTAATGGTTCAACTTAAGGTGGAAACTCTAATACACATCTGGTGGATTGTTGGTTTGGGCACCTGGGGTTATACCAGTGTTGTCCTAGGAGATCCCGGGGTTATACCGTGTGATCCTCCTATGGTCCGCCACCCAGGCTCAAAGGGATCATAAATTGTTCATGCTAGAAACTTCCGTGTGCCATTATGGGCTCTAGCATAGTTGAGTATGTTGCATGACCTCTTCCAGTGGTAGGCTAGCAGATGTAGGGGATGTAGGTTGGTACTGTCTACCCGGGGTTAGAGTTAATGCTTCTGAAAGACTGTGTCTCGGTCATCCATTTCTCAAACACCATGTAGTGCAAGAAATCCAATGGAGGGGATCGAGTCTTGTGGGGAAAAGTGCGCAAACCTCTGCAGAGTGTACAAACTAATCATGGTTAGCCGTGTCCCCAGTTATGGACAACTTGAGTATCTGGTTCTTTATCATGTTGATCTCATCACTCTAATTTAATTTATTGGGTTGATAATTAATTTTAATTGGGATTGAGATGGGGGTACCTTCTCAATGTTTCAACTACCCTGATAGTTAAATAAAAATATATTCCTTTGTTGTAGGAAAAAATCAGCTTTTCGCAAAACATTATAACCATAGAGCCTCCACCAGCCACATATGCATGTAGTGATAGCATTTATTCTGTTCATTGCTCTACTGTGTTATATTGCCAGCATATTCCATGTGCTGACCCGTTTTCGGGCTGCAACATATCATGTTGCAGACTTTTCAGATGAAGAGTAAGGTGCGCTAGGTCGTTTGTCGTGCACTCAGCTATGCCGTTGGAGTTGATGGACTCACCTTATCTTCCTCCCGCTTTTATATTATTTAGATGGCCTTAAGCCATATTTATTGTAATAAGTTCTCTATTGAGACTATCGATGTAATAAGTGTGTGATTGCTACTCTTTTATAAATCTATTCAAGTAATGTGTGTGTCAGCATTAGCGATCCAGGGATGACACTGAAGCACAGAGATTTGACCGTCTGAGGTCGGATCGCTACAAGATGGTATCAGAGCACACGCTTAATGTAGGACACGACCACTAAGATGAGCCATAGGTCACTCTTCTCTACTCATTTTTGACTCCTCTCCATTTTCTATTCTTTAGGATGGCGGACTCAAGGAACAAGTTTGCACAACCGGATGAAGACACACCCTTTGGACGATACTTCAAGGAAGTCACTAGGTACCTGAACATTGGAATACCAAGCTTCACCAGGACCTACACCACAACTTTACTAGAATAGGAGCGTTGGATGATTCGAGTTCAAGTTCCAGGAAGGACATTCACGCCAGTTACTGAGCCCATAGAGTTTTCCTTTGATGCACCAACCTGGAGTCTAGGAAAAAGCATGGCAGCCCACATCGTGTCGATGGGAACGACACCTATGGGGTCACTGGGAGCCCTTCTACGGTCGGCAGGCGCGAGGTTGTGCATAGAGCAGGTCTAACAGGAAGCACACGGGTCGTTTACCCAAGTTCGGGCCGCGAAGATGCGTAATACCCTAGTCCTGCTTTGGTCGATGTATTGAGTGTTCTTGTGTTCTTGAGCTAGCTACGGGGCGCAACTTGCCAAAAGAGCCGAAAATCCCCCTCCTGGTTGCCTCAGGCCTCCTTTTATAGGAAAAAAGGGGTTGCCACAGTGGCACACAAGAGGTGGAAAGGTCTACAGTTGATAAGCCTATCCTCTGGAACCGTAGGACAAACGCATTTAATGCGCTGCCTATGTGTCCCCCTTGCTTTATCGGGGATGGCAAGGAAGCACGTCCCAGCTGTCGCCGCCTCGCCTGGCCTTGACACGCTGATGACCCACAAGTATAGGGGGTCGCATCAAGTTTCGAGGGTAGAGTATTCAACCCAAATTTATTGATTCGACACAAGGGGAGCCAAAGAATATTCTCAAGTATTTGCAGTTGAGTTGTCAATTCAACCACACCTGGATAAATTAGTATCTGCAGCAAAGTATTTAGTAGCAAAGTAGTATGGAAGTAACGGTAATGGTAGCAAAAGTAATATTTTTGGGTTTTGTAGTATTTGTAACAGTAGCAACTAAAAAGTAAATAAGCGAAGAACAATATGTGAAAAGCTCGTAGGCATTGGATCGGTGATGGAGAATTATGCCGGATGCAGTTCATCATGTAACAGTCATAACATAGGGTGGCACAGAACTAGCTCCAATTCATCAATGTAATGTAGGCATGTATTCCGAATATAGTCATACGTGCTTATGGAAAAGAACTTGCATGACATCTTTTGTCCTACCCTCCCGTGGCAGCGGGGTCCTAATGGAAACTAAGGGATATTAAGGCCTCCTTTTAATAGATACCGGACCAAAGCATTAACACATAGTGAATACATGAACTCCTCAAACTACGGTCATCACCGGGAGTGGTCCCGATTATTGTCACTTCGGGTTGCCGGATCATAACACATAGTAGGTGACTATAGACTTGCAAGATAGAATCAAGAACTCACATATATTCATGAAAACATAATAGGTTCAGATCTGAAATCATGGCACTCGGGCCCTAGTGACAAGCATTAAGCATAGCAAAGTCATAGCAACATCAATCTTAGAACATAGTGGATACTAGGGATCAAACCCTAACAAATCTAACTCGATTACATGATAAATCTCATCCAACCCATCACCGTCCAGCAAGCCTATGATGGAATTGCTCACGCACGGTGGTGAGCATCATGAAATTGGTGATGGTGGATGGTTGATGAAGGCGATGTCGATGGATTCCCCTCTCCAGAGCCCCGAACGGACTCCAGATCAGCCCTCCCGGGAGAGTTCAGGGCTTGGCGGCGGCTCCGTATCGTAAAACGCGATGAATCTTTTTCTCCCCAAACACGAATATATAGAGTTGGAGTTGAGGTCGGTGGAGCTCCAGGGGGCCCACGAGGCAGGGGGCGCGCCCCCCACCCTCGTGGAAAGGGGGTGGGCCCCCTGGCCTTGATTCTTTCGCCAGTATTTTTTATTATTTCCAAAAATAATCTCCGTGAAGTTTTAGGTCATTCCGAGAACTTTTTTTCTGCACATAAATAACACCATGGCAATTCTGCAGAAAACAGCGCCAGTCCGGGTTAGTTCCATTCAAATCATGCAAGTTAGAGTCCAAAACAAGGGAAAAAGTGTTTGGAAAAGTAGATACGACAGAGACGTATCAAATCCCCCAAGCTTAAACCTTTGCTTGTCCTCAAGCAATTCAATTGATAAACTGAAAGTGATAAAGAAAAACTTTTACAAACTCTGTTTGCTCTTGTTGTTGTAAATATGTAAAGCCAGCATTTAAGTTTTCAGCAAAGATTATGACTAACCATATTCACAATAACACTTAGGACTCATGTTTACTCATGTCAACGACATAATCAACTAGCGAGCAATAATAAATCTCGGATGACAACACTTTCTCAAAACAACCGTGATATGATATAACAAGATGGTATCTCGCTAGCCCTTTGTGAGACCGCAAAACATAAATGCAGAGCACCTTTAAAGATCAAGGACTGACTAAACATTGTAATTCATGGTAAAAGATATCCAGTCATACTCAATATAAATTAATAGTAATGGATGCAAATAATAGCGGTGCTCTCGAGCTGGTGCTTTTTAATAAGAGGGTGATGACTCGACATAAAGGTAAATAGATAGGCCCTTCGCAGAGGGAAGCAGGGATTTGTGGAGGTGCCAGAGCTCGATTTTAAAGCAGAGATAAATAATATTTTGAGCGGCATACTTTCATTGTCAACATAACAACCAAGAGATGGCGATATCTTCCATGCTACACACATTATAGGCGGTTCCCACACAGAATGGTAAAGTTTATACCCCCCTCCACCAACAAGCATCAATCCATGGCTTGCTCGAAACAACGAGTGCCTCCGACTAACAACAGTCCCAGGGGGAGTTTTGTTTGCAATTATTTTGATTTGATTTGCATAAAGCATGGGACTGGGCATCCCGGTGACCAGCCATTTTCTCGTGAGTGAGGAGCAGAGTCCACTCCTCTTGAGAATAACCTGCCTAACATGGAAGATACGGACAACCCTAGTTGATATATGAGTTATTCGAGCATACAAAGCAGAATTTCATTTGAAGGTTTAGAGTTTCGCACATACAAATTTACTTGGAACGGCAGGTAGATACCGCATATAGGAAGGTATGGTGGACTCATATGGAATAACTTTGGGGTTTAAGGGATTGGATGCACAATAAGTATTCACGCTTCGTACAAGTGAAGGCTAGCAAAAGACTGGGAAGCGACCAACTAGAGAGTGACAACAGTCATGAACATGCATTAAAATTAATGAACATTGAGTGCAAGCATGAGTAGGATATAATCCACCATGAACATAAATATCGTGAAGGCTATGTTGATTTGTTTCAACTACATGTGTGAACATGTGCCAAGTCAAGTCACTTGAATCGTTCAAAGGAGGATACCACCTTATCATACCACATCACAACCATTTTAATATCATGTTGGCACGCAAGGTAAACCATTATAAAATCCTAGCTAATTAAGCATGGCATAAGCAACTATAATCTCTAATCGTCACTGCAAACATGTTTATTCATAATAGGCTGAATCAGGAACGATGAACTAATCATATTTACAAAAACAAAAGAGGTCGAGTTCATACCAGCTTCTCTCATCTCAATTGGTCCATCATATATCGTCATAATTGCCTTTCACTTGCACGACCGAATGATGTGAAAAATAATAATAGTGCACGTGCATTGGACTAAGTTGGAATCTGCGAGCATTCAATAAACAGGAGAAGACAAGGCCATATGGGCTATTCGTTAAATCAACAATAATGCATATAAGAGCCACTTCAACAATTTAATCATGGTCTTCTCCTATGGACCCCCAAAGAAAAGAAAATAAATAAAACTATTTACCCGGGAAAGCTCCCAACAAGCAAAAGAAGAACGGGAAATCTTTTTGGGTTTTCTTTTTAATTACTACTACTACAGCAAGAAAGTAAACTAGCTAAACTCTACAACTATTTTTTGGTTTTCTTAAGATTTTTCAAACACACAAGAAGAAAGCAAGGAAAAGGAAAATAAACTAGCATGGATATTACAACGAAAGAGTATGAGCATCGACATCTAGCAATGAGTGTGTAAACATAAATGTAATATAGGTGAGAGATACGTACTCCCCCAAGCTTAGGCTTTTGGCCTAAGTTGGTCTATTGCCACGGCTGGCCTGGCGGATATCCAAAGTTGTAGTTGGGGTCGTACTGAGATGCAGCGGCTATCGCATCGTGGGCTGCAGCTTGGAGGCGGGCTGTCTCCGTCCTCCTCTTATACTCGTCCGCCTCCTCTCTAGTTATAAAATATCTCCCTTTTTCTTGAAAGTCAAAGAAAGTAGAAGCAGGGAGAGCGACGTGATAGGTGCGTTGTCTGTCAAAGATTAGTCGGTACTGGAGGAACTGATCGTTCCTCTCAACAAACTGATGATGAACCATAGCCTCATAATCTAAATAAATAGGAGGCAATTCAACATCATACTCACGTATGGGTATATTAAGAAAGTTAGCTAAACGGGTTGCATAAATTCCGCCAAAGAAATCTCCATTAAATCTATTATTATGCAACCTACGTGCAACAATGGCTCCCAAATTATAATGTTTATCTCCTAATACAAAGACTCCACGAGAACACTGAGGTCGAGGACACACATGTGACATGCTTCATCCTTACCATTTATGCACCTACCTATGAAGAGAGCAAAATAATGTATAGCAGGAAAATGAATGCTCCATCTAGTAGCTTGTGCTATATCTCTAGATTCCCCCACGGTTATACTAGCAAGAAAATCTTTAAATTTAGATTTGTGAGGTTCACTAGGACTACCCCATTGTGGAAGTTTGCAAGCAGTATTAAAATCCTCTAAGTCCATAGTATAAGAATTTTCATAAAGATCAAACAGGACAATTTGAGAATTGTGTGACGATGAAAATTCAAACCTCCTCACAAAGGAGTTAGTGAGATAGTGGTACTGACGACACTTATCTGCCTCGAAGCTCTCTAGATCAGCGTTACGCACATATGCGTTAAATTCTTCATTGATTCCTGCTTGATCCATGAAGTCCTCTGAAGGCCATTCACAAGCCCGCACTTGAGCGTCCCTTGGTGGTTCATCGCATTGCAAGCCTGGGTCCTTGCTTCCTTGAAGGACCACCTTGGTACATTTTCCTAAACATATTTCTTCCTCTAAAAAATTTCTAAAAATTTAGTAACTTCAAATAAAATTGAACCAAGCTCAACAAAATTTATAGCAACTACTCCTACAAGTGCCTAGAGCCTATATCATGCATTAGAACTACTTGGAACCATATAAATTTGACATGCAAGCTCAAGAACATGGTCACCTAGGCAACACAAATTTGCAATGAATAAAGCACTAGAACAAAAACTAATTGGACCAATGGAGGAGTAACATACCAAGGAACAATCCCCCAAAGCAGTTTTCTGAGAGGTGCTTTGAGCAAGGAGATCGAAAATCGCAGCAAAATGAGCAAGAACTCGTGCTTGAGCTGGTTGGTGATTTTTTGGGAGGAAGAAGAAGTGTGTGGGTGCAGGAATAAGTGGAGGGGAGCCACCATGGGTCCACGAGGCAGGGGGGCACGCCCTGGACCCTCGTGGCCAGGTGCTTGCTCCCCCCTGCTGTGTTCTCAGTGCCAGATATTCTCAAATATTCCAGAAAAAATCATATTAAATTGGGAGGGCATTTGGAGAACTTTTATTTTCGGGGTATTTTCTTATTGCCTGGATAAATCAGAAAACTGACAGAAAATACTATTTTTACTTTATTTATTCTAAATAACAGAAAGTAAAAGGAGGGTACAGAAGGTTGTGCTTTCTAACTTCATCCATCTCATGCTCATCAAAAGGAATCCACTAACAAGGTTGATCAAGTCTTGTTAACAAACTCATTCTGAATAACATGAAACCGGAGAAATTTTGAATAACACTATGTTACCTCAACGGGGATATGCACGTCCCCAATAATAAGAATATCATATCTCTTTTTGACAGTAGGAAATGGAAATTTAAAACCTCCAAAAATAATCGATGGAATTTTTCCAATAGAATTGATACTGTGGACTTGAGGTTGTTTCCTCGGAAAGTGTACCGTATGCTCATTACCATTAACATTTAAAGTTACATCGCCTTTGTTGCTATCAATAACAGCCCCTGCAGTATTCAAAAAGGGTCTTCCAAGAATAATAGACATACTATCGTCCTCAGGAATATCAAGAATAACAAAGTCCGTTAAAATAGTAACGTTTGCAACCACAACAGGCAGATCCTCACAAATACCGACAGGTATAGCAGTTGATTTATCAGCCATTTGCAAAGATATTTCAGTAGGTGTCAACTTATTCAAATCAAGTCTACGATATAAAGAGAGAGGCATAACGCTAACACCGGCTCCAAGATCACATAAAGCAGTTCTAACATAATTTCTTTTAATGGAGCATGGTATAGTAGGTACTCCTGGATCTCCTAGTTTCTTAGGTATTCCACCTTTGAAAGTGTAATTAGCAAGCATGGTGGAAATTTCATCTTCCGGTATCTTTCTTTTATTAGTAACAATTTCTTTCATATACTTAGCATAAGGATTCATTTTGAGCATATCAGTTAAACGCATACGCAAGAAGATAGGTCTAATCATTTCAGCAAAGCGCTCAAAATCCTCATCTTCCTTTTTCTTGGATGGTTTGGGAGGAAAAGGCATGGGTTTCTAAACCCATGGTTCTCTTTCTTTACTGTGTTTCCTAGCAACAAAGTCTCTCTTATCATAACGTTGATTCTTTGATTGTGGGTTATCAAGATCAACAGCAGGTTCAATTTCTACATCCTTGTCATTACTAGGTTGAGCATCAACATGAACATCATCATTATCATTATCGCTAGGTTCATGTTCATTACTAGATTGTGTTTCAGCATCAGAAATAGAAATATCATTAGGATTCTCAGGTGTGTCTAAAACAGATTCACTAGAAGCATGCAAAGTCCTATCATTTTTCTTTTTCTTCTTTTTAGAAGGACTAGGTGCATCTACATTATTTCTCTGAGAATCCTGCTCAATTTTCTTAGGGTGGCCCTCAGGATACAAAGGTTCCTGAGTCACTTTACCCTCTCTAGTCATAACTCTAACAACATTATCATTCTTCTTATTATTTAATTCATTGAGCAAATCATTCTGAGCTTTAAGTACTTGTTCTACTTGAGTAGTAACCATAGAAGCATGTTTACTAATGAGTTTAAGTTCACCTTTAACTCTAGACATATAATCACCCAAGTGTTCAATCATATAAGCATTGCATTTTAATTGTGTACCAAAATAAGCATTAAAATATTCTTGCTTAACCATAAAGTTATCAAACTCATCCAAACAATGGCTAGCAGACTTAGTAGGAGGGATTTCAGCTTTATCATATCTATAAAGAGAATTTACCTTTACTACGTGTGTCGGGTTATCAAGACCATATGTTTCTTCAATAGGTGATGGATTAAGACCATGTATTTCTTCAACAGGAGGTAAATTCTTAACATCTTCAGCTTTAATACCCTTTTCTTTCATAGATTTCTTTGCCTCTTGCATACCTTCAGGACTGAGAAATAGAACACCCCTCTTCTTCGGAGTTGGCTTAGGAGTTGGTTCAGGAAGTGGCCAGTTATTTTCATTTGTCAACATATTATTCAATATAATTTCAGCTTCATCTGGTGTTCTTTCCCTTAAAACAGAACCAGCACAACTATCCAGGTGGTCTCTGGAAGCATCGGCTAGTCCATTATATAAGATAACAAGTATTTCATTTTTCTTAAGAGGATGATCAGGCAAAGCATTAAGTAATTGGAGAAGCAGAGAAGTAATAAATCATATCCTGGGGACTACGCACACAACCAGGATCAAGAGAATTAAAACATATCTTAGCATCACCCTTTAATGAGAACGGAAATATTTTAAGGATATAATAGTAGCGAGTTTTCTCATCATTAGTGAACAGGGTGGCTATATCATTTAATTTAGTAAGATGTGCCACAATAGTTTCAGATTCATAGCCATAAAAAGGATCAGATTCAACCAAAGTAATTATATCAAGATCAACAGAGAATTCATAATCCTTATCAGTAACAAAGATAGGTGAAGTAGCTTAAGCAGGATCATATTTCATTCTAGCATTCAGAGTTTTTTGTTTCAACTTAGCTAATACTTTCTTAAGATCACTTCTATCATTGCAAGCAAGAAAGTCTCTAGCAGTTTCTTCATCCATAACATAGCCCTCAGGCACGACAGGCAATTCATATTTAGGGGGAGAGTCTTCATCATCACTTTCATCAATATTATTAGTTTCAATAATCTCATTCTCTCTAGCCCTAGCAAGTTGTTCATCAAGAAATTCACCAAGTGACACAGTAGTATCAAGCATAGAAGTAGTTTCATCATAAGTATCATGCATAGCAGAAGTGGCATCATCAATAACATGCGACATATCGTAATTAATAGCGAAGCAGGTTCACGTGTCGCAAGCTTACTCAAAATGTAAGGTGAATCAAGTGCGAGCTAGATGTCGGGTTCCTTACCTCCCCTCGTAGTTGAGGGATAAAATTTTGTTTTCTCGCCTTTCAAGTTCTTCATAGTGACCAGCAGATATAAATCCCAAGTGACTCAAAGAATAGAGCTATGCTCCCAAGCAACGGCGCCAGAAAATAGTCTTGATGACCCACAAGTATAGGGGATCGCAACAGTTTTCGAGGGTAGAGTATTCAACCCAAATTTATTGATTCGACACAAGGGGAGCCAAAGAATATTCTCAAGTATTAGCAGTTGATTGTCAATTCAACCACACCTAGATAACTTAGTCTGCAATAAAGTATTTAGTAGCAAAGTAGTACGGAAGTAACGGTAACGGTAGCAAAAGTAATATTTTTGGGTTTTGTAGTATTTTTAACAGTAGCAACGGAAAAGTAAATAAGCGAAGAATAATATGTGAAAAGCTCGTAGGCATTGGATCGGTGATGGAGAATTATGCCGGATGCGGTTCATCATGTAACAGTCATAACATAGGGTGACACGGAACTAGCTCCAATTCATCAATGTAATGTAGGCATGTATTCGAATATAGTCATACGTGCTTATGGAAAAGAACTTTCATGACATCTTTTGTCCTACCCTCCCGTGGCAGCGGGGTCCTAATGGAAACTAAGGGATATTAAGGCCTCCTTTTATTAGAGTACCGGACCAAAGCATTAACACATAGTGAATACATGAACTCCTCAAACTACGGTCATCACCGGGAGTGGTCCCGATTATTGTCACTTCGGGGTTGCCGGATCATAACACAATGTAGGTGACTATAGACTTGCAAGACAGGATCAAGAACTCACATATATTCATGAAACCATAATAGGTTCAGGTCTGAAATCATGGCACTCGGGCCCTAGTGACAAGCATTAAGCATAGTAAAGTCATAGCAACATCAATCTCGAACATAGTGGATACTAGGATCAAACCCTAACAAATCTAACTCGATTACATGATAAATCTCATCCAACCCATCACCGTCCAGCAAGCCTACGATGGAATTACTCACGCACGGTGGTGAGCATCATGAAATTGGTGATGGAGGATGGTTGATGATGACGATGGCGACGGATTCCCCTCTCCGGAGCCCCGAACGGACTCCAGATCAGCCCTCCCGAGAGAGTTTAGGGCTTGGCAGCGGCTCCGTATCGTAAAGCGTGATGAATCTTTTTCTCCCCGAACACGAATATATAGAGTTGGAGTTGAGGTCGATGGAGCCTGTGGGGCCCACGAGGCGTGGGCGCGCCTGGGGAAGGCGCGCCCCCCACCCTCGTGGAAAGGGTGTGGGCCCCCTGGCCTTGATTCTTTCGCCAGTATTTTTTTATTTCTAAAAATAATCTCCGTGAAGTTTCAGGTCATTCCGAGAACTTTTGTTTGTGCACATAAATAACACCATGGCAATTCTGCTGAAAACAACATCAGTCCGGGTTAGTTCCATTCAAATCATGCAAGTTAGAGTCCAAACCAAGGGCAAAAGTGTTTGGAAAAGTAGATACGACGGAGATGCATCACACGCGTCGGAGCTGACGAGGCGTCGCTTCGCCACGTTGGCTGGCTACTGGGCTGGCGCGGTGGTGGAGCCTTCACGAAGGGTTGCATGCCACGACGCAGGTGCTTGCTGAGTCGGTGTAGGGGCCGCCTGTCGCCACGTAGGTGCCTGCCCAACTGGTTGAGCTAGCAGCTGCTTGGGGACATCGGTGGAGTCTTGGCTGGTGTGGGCCTGGGAGTGGCCCCGCTGATGCCCCGGCAAGGGTCTTGCCGGGGGCCCGGCAAGGGTCTTGCCGTGGCGTTGCAGTCGTCCTCGGCAAGGCGCTTGCCGGGGGTCTTGTGGATTTCCTCGGCCAGGATCCCGCCGAGGGTCGCTGTCTTCTGGTCCTCATCTGATTTCACATGTTTATGATCTTGACGAAGATTTGCATGCCACCACAGAGGCGCCTCCCGAGCCTTGGTTCCAATGTAGTTGGTTGGGTTGGAACCCGTGGGCTCAAGGGTGGCTTGCTCCGCTGGCATTGGGCAGGCTGCCCCGGCAAGGATCTTGCCGGGGCTGCGGAGGCTGCGTCGGCAAGGTTCTTGCCGAGGGAGTCTACCTCACCCTCTTGTCCTCCTGTGTTTCTGGTCTTGGCGTTGCCTTGGTTGTCTTGTGCTTTGGATTCTCTTTGGCTTCCCTCCTCTGCCCTGCTAAGTGTGGCCGTGGCACGTGGCTCTGACTGCCCGTGCACAACTAAAGGGGCAAAAGGAGAGCTCCTACTTTTGTACACCGACAGGAGCCCCCGGATCTGGGCCACACATAAGCGCGACGCGTTGTTGGGCCAGGCCCAGAACGGTGCACGGGCAGGTGGGGCGGATTTTCACCGTAGTAACTCTTTCTTCCGCAGCGCTTCCCCACGACCCGCGTTGAACGCGCGACGTGGAGGGTCATGTGCGACGTGGGGGCCATGCATGGGGCGGTCTCCGCACGCATGCATCACATCACAGTTAATGGGAAAGGAGGCGGTCGTCGACCCTCCAGCCACGGGGAGAGGGCGAGTCTGCGGCGGGCCAGCTCTGGCGAGCCGGTTCGACCCGGCAGGGCCGTGCAACCCCGGCATGCCCAAGAGACGTCCGCGCGCCAGATGAGGGCTGCGGCAGCGAAGAAATTGGAGAAGGCCGCGGTGGCGAAAAAGAAAGCATCTGCCTCTTCTTCATCTAAGCATGCTCAGACCCCACCTCCTTCCCCTCCTCCGACAGACATCGACGCGGAGGTCGTCTTTGACTTCGGGTCCCTCAGCCCAAGGAGGAAGAGGAAGGCAGCAGAGGAGGAGGAGTACGCTTATTGTTCCCTTCCCCTTTCTGTCATCTTCCTCTCCTCAAACTGTGCCGCTTATCTTGGATTGTTTTCATTTTTGCAGGGACGTGGAGACGCTGGCCCAGAGGGTGAAGAGGGCCAGGTCCTCGGCGGACGGCCAGCCCCCGACGGGCACCTCGAGGGCGCCACTGTTGGTGGTGAGAAGCCCGGACAGCAGCCCCCGGCGCAGCCCCCAGCGTAAGTTCGCCGCTCGCTCCTCGTCGACATGTGTTGGGGGCACGATCCCTTGGTGCTGACCTTGCCGTGATTGCGGGAGGAGGACAACAGCAGGAGGAGCCACAGGGGGCTACCCCCAACACGTTGCCCCCATCGACCACGCCGCCCCGAGGGGCGTCCCTGGCAAGGGCGCCAAGCACCGAGTCCATGCACACGGAGGAGGAGGAGGCGAACTCGGGCGCTGGTGGCTTCGCCTCGGCCCCAAATGTTGGCGGGAAGGGTGTCGGTGTCAAAACCGGCGGATCTCGGGTAGGGGGTCCCGATCTGTTCGTCCAGGCTGATGGTAACAGGAAGCAAGGGACACATATGTTTACCCAGGTTCGGGCCCTCTCTATGGAGGTAAAACCCTACTTCCTGCTTGATTAATATTGAAGATATGTGTAGTACAAGAGTAGATCTACCACGAGATCATAGAGGCTAAACCCTAGAAGCTAGCCTATGATGGTATGATTGTAATTGTGATCGGCCTTCTAAGGACCAACCTCTCCGGTTTATATAGGCACCGGAGAGGGCTAGGGTTTCCATGGAGTCGGTTACAAGGAAGGAAATATAATATCCGGATTGCCAAGCTTGCCTTCCACGCCAAGGTAAGTCCCATCCGGACACGGGTCGAAGTCTTGAGTCTTGAATCTTCACGCTTCCATAGTCCGGACGATGTATACAGTCCGACTGTCCGGATACCCCCTAATCCAGGAATCCCTCAGTAGCCCCTGGCAATCTTTGTGTCCGGACCCACGAGGGGATTCTTACACACCGCTGTAGGGAACATGGCATAAATCTGATCCACTGGCAATCTTTGTACGCCGTGCCTTCGCATCGTGGCCCAGTTCAACATGAACCGGTGCTTCTCGCCCCACCTCGACTCGCGCTGCGAGGCGGTTTTATTGGCACATCCTTCGAAGCAGAGATCGTGTTCCTCTTATTACGGGATCTTCCATTAATGAGGGTGTACGTAGCCCTACAACGGCCATTGGTATGACTCCGTGTGCCGTAAGGTAAACCTCAAGCGGTCACCCTAAGGACTCTTGGTATTCACCCCCTTTATAAAAGGGGCCGAGGCCTATGCCTCTTTTCCACCTCCCTCGCGCCTTTCCGCACCTCGAGTTCTAACACCCGAGATCTAAGCTCCAACACCCAGATCCTTCAATATGTCCGGATCCGACCCTCAAGGCCGGTGGGTGGCCTCCTCGATTCAAGCGGAGGACATTGCGAAGCTTAGGAGGTCGGATACCGACCGCCGACATCCAAAGACAGGCTTCTGCTCCAGGCAGGTCATCCCTACGCCGAGCCCAATGAGTGCGTCTTGTTCGTTCCTCACTTCCTCCGTGGCTTGGGCCTTACCCTCGATCCTTTCGTGAGGGGGCTCATGTTCTATTATGGGTTGGATTTTCATGATCTAGCTCCAGACGCTATCCTCCACAGCTCGTCGTTCATTATAGTGTGCGAGGCCTTCCTCCATGTCACCCCACACTTCGGCTTATGGCTCAAGACCTTCAATGTGAAGCCGAAGATGATCGAGGGGCTACAAGCGGAGTGTGGAGGTGCCATAATAAGCAAGAACGCTGATGCCCCATGGCTAGAGGGTTCTTTCCCAGAAGTATCCGATGTATGGCAATGGAGGTGGTTTTATGTCAGGCTCCTAAAGGCACAAAGTGGGTGGCCGCCCCCGAGTTCCGCTCGGGCCCTCCATCACAACTAGCGTCTTGGACCGACGTAGGACGGAATTGGGGGCCCGCTGGTGATGTTCCAGTACTGCAGAACCGCATACGAGAGCTTCTTGAGAGGGACATTAACCTTGTCAGCATAATGCAAGTGATGTTAATTCGATGGATGTTGCCGTGCCAACGCCGGCCTCTCCAGATGTGGGAATTCAATCCAGAGGGTCCGCGGACTGTCAAGCACTTCTTCGGCCTGAAGCTCGAAGGGATGTGCAAGTTATTCTTTGGACCGAAAGTAAAGTGTCCGTACACCACCGAGGATGCGGGCCTAAGCTGCAATCGCCTAGATACCCAAGTAAGTAAACTTGGTACCGGACAACTTATTTTGTATTTGTCATAATTTTTATTCTGAAAATCATCCGTGGCCAGGAATGGCTTAGCAAGGCGGAGAGAATCAGGTGTCCGGCGCCACTTCCTGATGGCTCGCCTGGTCCCACCATGGCCAAGATGCTTGACCGGCTACTCAGCAGAATGCCCTCAGGGAAAGGCGAGGGGAAGAACGAAGAAACCGAACTTCACACGCTATGCATCCGAACCAGGGGAATTGTTGCCTCCCCTAAGGAGGACAGTCGGGAAGGGGAGGCTAAGGCCTCCTCCCCGCGCGGGAAGAAGAGGGCTGCCTCCAAAGACTCGCAGACGGAGATGCCCAAACTAGGGAAAAAGATAACACCAGGGGGCTCTGCCCCAACGGGCATCCTCACCGCATCGTGCCCACCAACAGGCCAGCCCTCCACCGAGCTGTAAGTTAATTTTTAATTCGAAGGTACTGCGTTCCTCCTAGATCAATAACCAGGATCCGTCTTTCGCAGTCCAGCTAGCAGACCTTCTCAACAGAGTTCGTCTTCGGGGGATCTTCCTTCGGAGATGATGGAGAGCGAGACCCCACCCACCTCTCCGGCTCATGAAGCCGGCGACACCGAGGTGTCGTCACGGAGGAGTCCGGATCTACCGAAGCCGGAAGCCAATGTGTCAGCCGCCCTAAGCCCGGAGCGTTCGGCTCCCACGAGGGGTGATGGGAAGGGTCCGGCACAGTTTGATGTCCAGCCGGACGTCTTCGACGGGCTCTTTGGAGTGAGCTGCAAGATTGGAGGAGCACCGCTCATTAATGAGCGCGGTGCTCAAGAAGATTTCATCCGCTACAAGTGGTTTGAATGAAGCATTTACAAGTCTGCTCAGAGGCTTTCAGGTATGTAGTGAATAATACACTGTTTTTGGCTGTGAGGCACGCGTTAGGTGTGCTCCATATAGATAGTAGCCCCTGAGACTCTGGTTGCCCGCCCTAGGCGGCAAACGGGGGATCAATAAATCGATGACTGTGCTATAAATACGTGCAGGTACCTGTGAGTCCGGCCGCCGACCAGTCCGTTGAAGTTGTCGAACTAACCAGGCAGATTGGATCGATTGATGCCGATATCATGCTGGTGAACGAGCGGCTGGACAAATCACAAGGTATGTGATCTGCCTTCCTTTGTATAGGGAAATATGGAAGTGGCATGATATTAATGTAATATGTTCGGACTGCAGATGGTGTTGCTGCCATGGAGGCCCTGAGGGTAGAACTTGTCCAGGCCAAGGAACAAGCTCAGGTTAACAGTGCGGCTGCCCTAAAGGCGGCCGAAGACTTGAGAGCCGAGCAGGCTGCTCATCGCCGAAGCGAAGAAAAGATAGCTGAAATGGTCAGAGTTAAAAATGTCACGACGGTATGAGCTCCTTAAAAAGGAGCATAAGGATAGTTCGGCTGAGCTGGACAAGGCACTTAATGCCACCAAGGAAATACGGACCGCGCTCAGGGGTGCGCAGGAGGAACTTCAACAGGCCGGTAAAATCACGGCTGGAGGCTCCTACTTGCTGCGAACGAAGTTTTTCGATCCGAAGTACGCTCCCCTGGATGGACGCCGGAGTCCTACGGACGCGTATGCGGATTTGGCGAAGAGTAAAGCTGACGCTGCCAAGTTCTTCAAGGATCAGGGTGATAAGGAAGTGGAGAAGCTTTTCTGGTCGCAACTCAATGCTCCCACTCGCCCGCTGCCGTTAAGTGACAAGATGGTTGCTGTAGCGGAGCTTCACAGGCTGTCTGGGCTTGCAATGCGGGCTGTGATAGACCATCTTTGGCCGAAGGGGCCTAAGCCGGACAGTTATTTTGGCTTGGTGCAGCAATTCCTTGGGGTCGTGCCTCGGATCGACGCCATGAGGAGGTCGGCGTGCATAGAGGGTGCACGAATGGCACTTGCCCGCTTTTGAGGCCTATTGGACGGATATGGAAGCCACCGTTATAGCGACCCAGGATCCGGCGGGGGGCCAATATCCGGACGGATATTCATGACAGTCAGTTTTCGGCTTTCTCTACTGAGGTGCTCGTCCGGAATAACCAGGGCACAATCGCAGTAGTTCTCCTTTTGCCTCCTTAGCCGATAATAACGGAACGTAAGGCGGCAAACCCATGAGCCGGGCAAACCCAACATTTGACAAAAGACATGATTCGGAGCTGCTGCATATAAGGCCAAACTCGTGACGCCGAACACTCCCGAAGGTATTCGGACTTTGTAATAGACGATGGGCTAAAAAATGCCCATTCATTATAAACCATGTGTTTCCAGGTACGTGCGTTAATCTGTCGTGGCGAAATGCCATTAACGGCAGTATCCTCTGTGCGTATTGAACCCATGGGATGGTTAAACAACAAGAGGCAATGTCGGTGCGGGGACGACACCTATGGGATCACAAGAATCCCTACTACGGTTGAGGGGCGCGGGGTCGTGAGAAGAGCGGATAAAACAGATAGCACACGGTTTCTTTATCCAGGTTCGGGCCGCGAGGATGCGTAAAACCCTACTCCTGCTTTGGTGGTTTGTTTATCTGTGTTCTTGAACTAGCTATGGGGCGTGAGGAGCTCCAAAAGCGAATTCTCCTCCTGGCCGCCTTTGGGCCTCCTTTTATAGGGAAAGGGGTTGCCACAAGTGGCACACAGGAGGTGGAAAGGGCATGATGATGCGAGTTTATCCCTCGCATTACATGACAAGGCGCCTTTAATGCGTCTTGCTTAGGTGTCCTTGCTTTATCGGGGACGGGGGAGAGCCCTGTCTCGTCCGTCGTCGCTCCCCTTCGCGTCGACACACGCCCTGGCCAGCTGTGCCCGCGGTGCCACGTGGGCAGGCAGGCAGCTGAGGTGGCGCAGCGGTGGGTCTCCACGAAGATCCGCTTGCCGCCACGCAGGTGCCTGCCCAACTGGTTGGGTCGGAAGCTGCATGCGAACCGTGGTGGAGGTTTGATTGGCGTGGGCCTGATGGTGGACCTACGGGTTCTCTTGGCGAGGGCCTCACCGTAGCCCCGGCAAGGGTCTTGCCGGGGCCCCAGCAAGGGTCTTGCCGTGGCGCCTGCTGTCATCCCCAGCAAGGCTCTTGCCGGGGGCCTTGTGGTCCTCCGTGGCTGGGATCCCGCCAAGGGTCGTCATCTTCTATAGTGTGTATCTGATCTTGAACGTCTTCACAAAGATCTGCATACCACCACGGGGATGCCTCCCGAATCCTTGCCCCATGGGGGCAGTGGACTCAAGGGTGATTCGCTCCGTAGGTGTGGGGCGAGCTGCCACGGCAAGGGTCTTGCCGGGTTTGCTAAAACCGCCCCCCGGCAAGGATCTTGCCGGGGGAGTCCGCTTCGTCCCCTTTGCTCTTTGTGGTCTTGGTTTTGGCGTTGTTCTGCTCCTTTCGAGCTTCGGCCTTACCTTGGCTCACCTCCCTTTCCTTGCTCAGTGCGGTGGTGCCCGCGGCTCAGACTGCCCGTGCACAGTTATAGGGGTACAAAAAGTGTACCCCTCTTTGTAATAACCGGCAGAGCCCCGGGCCTGGGCAACACGTAAGCGCAATCGCGTCGTTGGGCTAGGCCAAAAAACGGTGCGCGGGCAGGCAGGGTGGTTTTTACCGCGGTAAGTCTCTTCACTCGCTGCGCTTCCCATGCCTCCCGCGCGTGGCTCGGCGTGGGGAGGCGTGCGTGACGTGGGCGGCATGCGTGGGGCTGAGCTCTGCGCGCATGCGTCACGTCGTAGTAAAGGGGGCGGTTCGCGCCTTCCCCATAAATGGAGGGAGGCGTGGAGGCGCGGCCCATTTACTGAACGGGGCCGAGGCGTGGTCTTCAAGGCGTCCACTCCCCACGATCACGGGGTGGGGAGAGGTCGCCTCACCCGTCGCCTTGGTCCCGCACGTCCACCACGCGGCTCTCATGCGCTTGGGGTGGCAAACGGTGGAGGCGGGAAACCGGGCCGTCGCGGGCTGGGGCAGCGGGTTGGTCCCAGTTCCCTGCGCCTTCCGTGTCTTGATTGGCTGAGCGGGGCGGCCGAGCCCCCACCCCGTTCCTTTATAAAGAGCGGGAGGGGGGGTATGCGTCCCGCATTCTTCCATCTCCTCCTTTCTTCAGCTTCTGCTCCCCCCTTCCATCCTCCATGGAGAGAGGGAATCCTGGCTCTTCAACGGTGGCGGCGAGGGTCGCCGCTCGACAACGCGCCCTTCCTTCTCCTGCACTTGCGGTGGCAGATCCAGCCGCGAGGGGAAGGGGGAGGGGGCGAGGCCGTGGGCGAGGCCGAGGCGCTCGGGGAAGAGGAGGACGGGGCGGCGCGCCGGTCTCGCCTCCGCCAGTAGTTCCTCCCCCATGGAGGGCCATGTTGGGGATGACCCTTGCGAGTTCTTCGTCAGGCTGCGCCGGCCGCCTCGCCGTCGCCTTCGTCTCCCGACTCCATTCGCGAGCGAGATGGAGCTGGATCCACCGGAGTCATTGCGGCTTCACATGAGGGGCTGTTGGATCAGCGGTACGCGAGTTCGCGTCGACTTCCCAGCCCCTCAGGTGATGTATCTTTGTCGCGGGTGGAAGACATTCGCTCATATCCACCGCTTGACGGCGGGGCTCACTCTCCATTTTAAGCTGATGGAGGGCAGCCTCCTCTCCATCAAGGTCTTCGGGTGCTTCGGGACTCGGGCAAGGTGCTGCGTGGAGAGCTCTTCTGATAGCGAAGACTCCTCCTCGGGCGGGAGTGGCGAGGAGGATAGCGGCATCGACGACGAGGGTAGCAGGCGGCAGGATGACGGGTCCGACTAGGTGTCGGGCGCCGCTCCGTGCGGCACCGGCCCCATCATCCGTGTCGCTGGCTTCCTGAACTTCTCGGGGTCGTCTCCTTGGGCGGCTGGCGTTGGGAGGCTGCAGAAGAGGAAGAGGGCGGGCGGCAAGGCCGTCAAATCGGAGTACGTGGGCACTGATGCCTTCGACGCGTGCTGACGTCCTGCCGCCTCATCTTCGAGCTCTGCTTCCGGCGTCGCCATCACCATCCAGCCTTCGGACGGCCACCGAAATGTTCTCTTGGTGTCTCCTGCCACTCGTAGCTCGCCTAGGCGCCCCTTTTGCCCTTTTCGCCTCCTTGACCTGCCTCCTGAGGAGAGGGACAGGAGAGGGGTTACGGGCACCTTATCTCTTTTTATTGTAAGCCTTTGGGCCTTAGCTGAATTTAAAACTTGTAATCCCATCATTCATGTTTTTCATTCCCCATGGGCTGTACCTGAGTGGAATGTTTTTAATGAAAAAGGGATGCTTGCCGGGTCATTTGTTTGCGGGTAGAACCCACGACAAGGAGTAAATCCTTGATATCCTTAAGATAAACATTTCCTTGCCCGGCAAAAGGACCTGCCGTCTTCCCACTTCGCTCGACCTTTCTCACGCTTTTGGAGGAGGCAGGGATGAGGTGGGTTCAGGCCCCTCGTTTCATCCTTTTGCTGCCGCGACTACGACCAAACCTGGCCCCAGGAACGAGCCCTAGGGCCTAGAGTTTTTAGGGGAGCACGGTAGCTTTGGGAAAAAATGAGGTTTCACATACCTCGGTCCATAAGGGAATGCATGATAAGGGACGAAGAACTTATCTGAAGCTGTAGCCCCCGGCAACTCTTGTTTGCCGTGGGTGAATCTTTGCACTTGTAGCCCCCGGCAATACTGGCTTGCCGGGGTCTAGATGCCGGTCTGCCCCTCTTCTCTTTTTCATCCTCAAGTGATCCGGCAAGGATATCCGAAGTCCTGCAAACCAAAGAAGACAAAAGAACAGCAAAGAGATGCACACTCGACCTCTAAGCTAGGGGTTAGTCGCCACTAAGCACTATCAACCCTAACCAAGGACGAGACTCGACCTAGCATGCATGCTATAACTTAGGGCGCCAGCGCTTCATTTATTTATGCTCAGGGTCTGCGCCTGGCTTTGTACAAAGGGTTACATGCATCATCGGCAATGCTTGTACAAAAGGTGGCTTGCCGGGGCGCCTCACGGGTAAAACTTGCGATGATGCTCAATGTTCCAGGAGTTACTCACCGGAACGACATCTTCGGTCTCCAGGCGGACTGCGCCGGGCCTGGTGACTCGTATTACCCGATAAGGGCCTTCCCACTTTGGCGTCAATTTGTTGGAATTCTTGGCCGACTGAACGCGCCGAAGAACAAGGTTACCTTCCTCAAGACTTCGGGCATGAACCTTGCGGCTATGGTAGCGGCACAAGGCTTGCTGGTAGCGTGCAGCTCGCAGAGCCGCCCGAAGACGATCTTCCTCATGGAGCATTCGTCATCTTGCCGCAGCTTGCTCTTGCTCAAGCTCGTCATAAGCAAGCACTCGAGGTGACCCGTATATGAGTTCGATGGGAGAACTGCTTCGCCCGTATACTAGGGCAAAAGGTGTCTGCGGCGGTGGCTCGATTTGGTGTCGTCTGATCAACCAAAGAACCGCCCGGCAACTCATCAATCCAAAGGCCTTCCACTCTTGTGCAGCCTGTCAAAGGTCTTGGTCCTTAATCCTCGCAAGATTTCAGCATTTGCCCTCTCGCCTTGACCATTCCTTCCGGCGGTGAGCAACGGAAGCTTAAATGCATCACGCCGAGGTCTTGGGTATATTTCATGAAGGTGTGGCTTGTGAACTGTGGTGCCGTTGTCGGTGATAACCTGTTGGGTACGCCAAAAGCGACACACTAGTCCCTTGAAGAACTTGGACGGCTGATCGAGCTGTGACCTTCCTCATCGCCTCCACCTCCGCCACTTTGTGAACTTGTCGATTGCAATGTACAAGTACTCAAAGCCCCGACGGCGCTGGGGAAAGGGCCCAAGATGTCGAGCCCCTGCACCGAGAAGGGCCAAGAGAGAGGAATGGTTTGAAGGGCTTGAGCTGGCTGATGAAGCTTCTTTGAATGGAACTGACACGCTTCACACCAGGTGACTAGTGGCGTCGCATCCTGGAGGGCGGTGGGCCAGAAGAAGCCTTGTCGGCAAGGGCCCTTGACCCAATGTGGGATTCACATATGCCTCCGTGTATCTCCGCCAACAGCTCCAGTCCTTCCTCTCGAGGGATACACTTCAATTTCACACCGTTCAGCCTCTTTTCATGCAGCGGCGCCATCGACGAACCGGTACATGGTAGAGCGACGGGCTACTTTTTTCCGCTTCTTCCTGCTCCTCGTGAAGTTCCCCTGTTTGGAGGAATCGGACGGTATGATGTGCCCACGCTGGAGCCTGGGGCTCGACAGCGAGGACTAAAGGCATTTCCTCCGCTACAGGAGCGGCTGTCTCGACGGCAAGAGCTTGACGCTCTGCCGGAGCCAGTCGTCCCGTGGCGGGTTCAGTATCCCCGGCAACATCCTTGTCAGCGCCTCCGGGAGCTCAAGGGAAAGTACTTGCCAGCCCTGATTTCCTCCTCTTATTCTGCTCTGTTGATGGATCAACGGATGGCTGAGTTAGCTGAAGCAAAAAGGTACCTGGTTCCACAGTAGCTTGAGGCAGCAGCGTTTTGACAGTAATCGGCGATATCGTTCTCCGCTCGAGGAACGTGTTCACCAGATACCGTCGAAACACTCTTCCAGCTTTCTCACTTCATCGACGTAGGCCTTCATCAACGGGCTCGTAATCCTTGTTGACTTGCTTGACGACAAGCTGCGAGTCCCCCCTGACGATGAGTTTCTTGATTCCGAGGTCCGCCACGATCCTAAGACCGGCAAGCAGTCCTTCGTACTCAGTTGTATTGTTTGTTGACACCTCCCTGGGGAAGTGCATCTGGATCACGTACTTGAGGTGCTCTCCGGTGGGCGCGACAAGCAGTACGCCAGCCCCGGCGCCCTGTAAGGAGAAAGCTCCATCAAAGTACATGATCCAATCACAACTTGCCTCCTTGCCGGGGAGAGCAGTCTCTTGGACTTCTTCGTCAGGCGTTGCGGTCCATTCTGCAATGAACTCCGCTAGGACTCGGCTCTGAATCGTCGAAGTACTTTCAAACTTGAGGCCAAAGCTGGACAGCTCCAGTGCCCATTCCACAATTCTTCCCATTGCATCCGGATTGTGTAATATCCTTTGCAGAGGGAAGCGAGTGACGATAGTGATCTCGTGTGCCTGGAAGTAGTGACGCAGCTTCCTCGAGGCCATAAGGAGGCCGAAGAGCAGTTTCTGCACACCGGAGTACCTTGATCTAGCCCCCTGCAGGAGGGAACTAACAAAGTAGACCGGGTGCTGCATCATTTTCTTCTTCGGCAGCACTTCAACAGACTGTGTCATCTCTGCATTGGTGGTGTCGGGCTCTGCCGCTGCCATTACCTCGTCGTCAACCTCCCTCTGCACTACTAGTGCGGTGCTGACCACCTGGTCCGTTGCCGCCAGGTATAGCAGCAATGGCTCCTGTGGCCTAGGCGCAACTAGTATTGGCGCGGAGGAGAGGTACTTCTTCAAACCTTGCAATGCTGCTTCGCTTCAAGGCGTCCACTCCATCGGGCCCGCCTTTTTCAGGATCTTGAAAAAGGGAAGGGCGTGCTCAGCGAACTTGAAATGAACCTGCCCATGGCGGCGACGCAACCAAAGAAGTCGACGCACATCCTTGATTCGCTTGGGTGCTTCAATCTGCTCTATAGCTTTGATTTTGTCCGGATTGGCCTCTATCCCACGCTGTGACACCAAGAACCCGAGAAGCTTGCCGGACGGGACGCCAAAGACGCACTTCTCAGGGTTTAGCTTGAGATTGATCTTGCGCAGGTTTGCAAATGTTTCTTGCAAATCTGGTATGAGGGTTGCCTTGTCCTTGGTTTTGACCACTATGTCGTCCATATAAGCTTCCATATTTCTATGGAGCTGGGGTTCAAAACCAATCTGGATTGCCCTTGCAAACGTCGAACCAACACTTTTCAACCCGAAAGGCATCCGCATGAAACAATACGTACCACATGGGGTGATGAATGTTGTTTTCTCTTCGTCTTCTCTTGTCATGAAGATCTGGTGGTAGCCGGAGTAGGCGTCGAGGAATGACAACAGATCACACCCAGCCGTGGAGTCAACAATCTGGTCGATGCGTGGCAACGGGAAGGGGTCTTTAGGGCAAGCCTTATTGATATCTGTGTAATCAATACACAGTCTCCACTTCTCATTTGCCTTGCGCACCACGACCGGATTGGCCAACCATGTTGGATGGAGCACTCCTCTTACCAAACCTGCTGCTTCCAGTTTCTGGATCTCTTCTGTGATGAACTCTTGTCGTTCCAAAGCTTGCTTTCTGACTTTCTGCTTGACGGGCCTCGCATGAGGGCGGACAGCAAGGTGGTGCTCAATCACCTCCACAGGAACACCGGGATGTCGGAAGCTTGCCATGCAAACACATCGACATTCGCCCGCAGGAAGGTGACGAAGCGCGTTTTCCTATTTGTCGTCAAGGGTGGAGCTTATGGTGAAAGCTCCTCCCATGCCGCCCTCATTGATGTAAACCTTCTTGGTTCCCGGTGGTATGGCCACAGGCTTCTTGTTTCCGCCGGTGGAGCTCTCAAAGACGTCCTCGACGGCAGCTCTACACTCAAGAGGTGCGCTTGCCGGAGTGGGTGCCCGAGGTCTCACCGGTCTTCTTCTTCTTCTTCCCCACGGGTCCCAGTGGCAGAGCAAGTGCCCTAGTGGCGGCAGCTGCGATCGCTTGTTGGTATAGTTGGTCGGTATAAATCAAGCGCATCTTTCTTATCGGAGGGGTGGTGATGATCGTCACAGTCCCGCATCTTCGTGGTGTTGTAGGCGTAGTGTGACGCCGCCATGAACTTGGCTGCCAGCGGCCAAGGATCCCTGCTAGAAGGGCAAGGGATCTTGGCAACATCGAACACGATCCTCTCCATCCTGAAGTTCAGGTCGCTTCCAAAAGTCATAGGAAACGTGATCTTTCCCTTGGGTTGGCTTCTTCCCGGGTTGACCCCCTTAAACGTGCCCGTCTCTTCGAGGTCTCCATCAGGAATCTGCAATTTCTCGACCACGGCAGGCGAGATCAAGTTCAGACCGGCCCCGCCATCGACTAGCATCTTCGTCACCTTGAGGTTGCGTATTTTTGGTGAAACCAACAATGGCAAGCACCCGACCGCAGTAGTGCGATCAGGGTGGTCCTTGGTGTCAAAAATGATATGTGTGCTGGACCCTCTATTGGAAAAGGCAGTGCCTAGGAGGCGCTTAGGCACGCCTTGGCACTAGGCAATGGCCAAACGCCTCGCCTAGGGCATAAATGGAGGTCAAGGCAGGGCAAGCAAGAAATTGCCTACCCAAGCAAGAAATCATGCCACATATTGCATTGATATGCCAAACGGGTTATATTCCAATGGCAGTAGATGGTAATTAACTTATTTATATGCCTTAAACTAATATCAACACCATATAATAATCACAAATACACTACAAGTAGAAACTATATTACCGCCTAGGCCGTGCCTAGGACGCTTATGCACCACCTAGGCACTAGGCGAAGGCCAACCGCCTCGCTTACGCCTACCGCTTTTTTCAACCTTGCTGGACCACTTCAGCGGCCTTTGGGCATCAAATGACGGCTATGCCGCTGTAATCTCTCGCGCCCACTGTTTAAGCCGGCGGTGAGAAGTATGCAATGGCGCCCGCCGTCGGCCTTACATGGCCTCTGTAGCTTTCTGAAACTCATGGTCGCCGGATCCGTCATCCTCTTCGTGATAGTCATCTTCTGGCTTTCTGTCACGGCCCCGGGCGGGCCTCTCCTGTTGCTTATCCTTGCCGCGACGGCCCGCCTGGCCGTCACGCTTCTTGCCGGACCCCTCAGCACCGTCTGGGCCCTTCTCCTTGTCCCGCCTCTCATACTCAGCCCTCGCTTCTCGGCCGAGGAGCTCAACCTGTCGGCAGTCCTGGAGAGCATGGCCTTTGGTGCGATGGATCTTGCAGTATCGCTTGTCGGAGTTTCCTAGCTTCTCGGCAGCTGCCAAGGCCCGGCAGGCAACACATCCGGCGACCTCCTTGCCGGGGTCATCTGCCTTGGTTTTCTTGGTGGAGACGGCGTCATCAGACCCCTCGACGGCAAGCACGGCTTTTCCTTTGCGCTTCCTGTTGCGGCGCCGGCCTTTCTTCGTCGGGGCGGCAATATCCTCATCTCGAGGAGTCGGTTTCCACGCCGCATCTTCGCCGGGTACTTCCTTCCTCTTCAGCCCGGGCACATTTGTCGGCAAGAACATAGAGTTCGCTACATCTCTCACCTTGTTCATTGCCGGCTCTTGGCGCATCTTGCGGTTACGCACGCTCGATGGAATGCGTTGATGATGGCGGCGGGGTGAACATCGAGGACATTGTCTTGTACCGGCTGAACCTCTTCAGATATACTTGCGGAGACTCTCGCCTCACTTCTGGGGAATGACGTGCAGGTCGCTTGCCTGGCCATGGGCTTGGTGGCCTCCAGTAAAGGCGCCCACGAACTCATGGCACAAATCCGACCAGGAGGAGATAGAGTCTACCAGCAAGTGCATCAACCATGACATGGCGTTGGGTTTAAGAGCCAACGGAAAGTAATTCGCAAGCACCTTATCGTCGCGGGCTCCGGCAGCTTGCATCGCGATGGTGTAGACGCTGAGGAACTCGGACGGGTGGGTCTTGCCACTGTACTTTTCGCCCACGTCGGGTTTGAAGGTGCGGTGAGTGGGCCACTGGAACTGCCGCAGCTCACGGGTAAAAGCCGGACAGCCTACCTCGTAAGGTAGGCCTCCAGGGCTCCCCGGTGCCGAGTGGCTCACAGCAGGCCCTGCTACTTTGTCACGATTGGTGGCGGCGCGCTCCGGCGCGCCGATAGTGGTTCGAGCGTCTTCATGTTCTCGTTCCCGAAGAACTTGGCGCTGGTCACAGTGGGCCCGCGGGTCGGACGATGCTACAGAGATCTCGTCGTCCGTAACGTCGCGACGGGCTGGCGTCCGCGGTACCGGGCGAGGAGGAGGCGAGTGCACCGTGGTTGCGGCACCGCCGGCTCTCCTGCCACTGGTGCGTGGGACTCCGTCGGAGCGTCGACCCGGGGGCTCCACCGGACTCGGTTCGTCTTTGTTGGCCACCGCAACAAGGCTTCAGATAGTGGCTCTCCATTCGTCGAGCTTCCCGTAGTGGGAGGAAAATCGAGGAGCAACTTCACGCTGCGCGCCGTGGCTTCGGCGTTGGTGGCAGCGAAACCTGCACGGATCGCGATGCGCCGACTTGACCATGTCGAAGGAGCTCTATCACGACCCAGCGGTCGCATGCCACCCTCACTAAGCGCCTCGGCGGCGGACAGGTCTTCTAAATCCCGGAGTGGCACTCGGGCTATTTCATGGCGACGCCCAGGTCCTTGGCGTGATTACGCCCGTTAAATCGCCGCCGCTTGAGAAGAGCGCGCGCCGTCAGCCGCATGGGATTCTTGGAAGCCCTCGCGTCGCCTGCGAGCGGGGTGGCAGCGATCTTGGAAGGCCCCGCGCCACCCGCGGAGGGCCTGGCTCCGTCTTTGGATTTGGCGGCGTGCGGCCCGTTACCAGGCGCACGAACATCGCCGCCTCCCAAACTTCGGCTGCTGGGACGGTGTTGGTGTTCGCGAACGGCGCCCCGGGTCCTTTCTGCGACTGGTCCGCTGCTCGCCCGCGTCGGGACGGGATGTCCGGCTTCCGACGGGCCAACCGCCACCATCATCTTATTCTTGGGCGCCATGACGATGAAGAAGCGTCGAACTACCTGCTAGAGCAGATTCTCACAATGCACCCCCTACCTGGTGCGCCAAAGATGTCGGTGCAGGGACGACACCTATGGGATCACAAGAATCCCTACTACGGTTGCGGGGCGCAGGGTCGTGAGAAGAGCGGATCAAACAGATAGCACACGGTTTCTTTATCCAGGTTCGGGCCGCGAGGATGCGTAAAACCCTACTCCTGCTTTGGTGGTTTGTTTATCTGTGTTCTTGAACTAGCTATGGGGCGTGAGGAGCTCCAAAAAGCCGAATCCTCCTCCTGGCCGCCTTGGGCCTCCTTTTATAGGGAAAGGGGTTGCCACAGTATCACACAGGAGGTGGAAAGGGTACAGTGATGCAAGTTTATCCCTCGCATTACATGACAAGGCGCCTTTAATGTGTCTTGCTTAGGTGTCCTTGCTTTATCGGGGACGGGAGAGCCTGTCTCAATCCGTCGCCGCTCCCCTTGGCGTCGACACGGCATACAGCCAGCGGTGCCAGCGGTGCCACGTGGGCAGCAGGCGGTGAGGTCTTGTGATGGTGGGTCTCCATGAAGATCCGCTTGCCGCCACGCAGTGCCTCGCCCAACTGGTTGGGTCGGCAGCTGCATGCGAACGGGCGGTGGAGGTTTGATTGGCGTGGGCTCGATGGTGGCCCTCACGGTGCTCTTGGCGAGGGCCTCACCGTAGCCCGGCAAGGGTCTTCTTGGGGCCCCGGCAAGGGTCTTGCCGTGGCGCCGTTGTCATCCCGGCAAGGCTCTTGCCGGGGGCCTTGTGGTCCTCCGTGGCTGGGATCCCGCCAAGGGTCGTCATCTTCTATAGTGTGTATCTAATCTTGAACGTCTTCATAAAGATCTGCATACCACCACGGGGATGCCTCCCGAATCCTTGCCCCATGGGGGCAGTGGACTCAAGGGTGATTCACTCCGTAGGTGTGGGGCAACCTGCCACGGCAAGGGTCTTGCCGGGTTTGCTAAAACCGCCCCCAGCAAGGATCTTGCCGGGGGAGTCCGCTTCGGCCCCTTTGCTCTTTGTGGTCTTGGTCTTGGCATTGTTCTGCTCCTTTCGAGCTTCGGCCTTACCTTGTCTCACCTCCCTTGCCTTGCTCAGTGGGGTGGTGCCCGTGGCTCAGACTGCCCGTGCACAGTTATAGGGGTACAAAAAGTGTACCCCTCTTTTTGTACACCGACAGGCAATAGAAAAGGTTTACACAGGGGCTTAATCTAAAAAGAAACCTGTTGAACGGGGCCCTGCTGCACGTCTGTGCCTTTGTCTCCGTTGTGCCGTATCCTGGAAGGGTATCGCGCGAACGTTGTCTGTGGAAAAAAGAAAACTCGTAGAAGAGTACAACGTAAGTATGCGATGGATAATAAAAGTGTAAGATGTTAGTATGCCCATAAGGTTGAGCCAAGTGTGGGGCTGTATTAAGTATTTATAGCCCCTGGTGTCCACTATGGGATTACGTATACGGTGCCCTGGTTCAATTTTATCCGGGCGACCGGACTCGTCTAACCGTGTCTGTGGTCTTTAATGACCAATCATGTTTTCTGATTTTGGAGGCCGCTTATAGTCCGGCCGCTAAGGCCATTGCGAGTTCCTCTGCGCGTGAAGAGTGCTCTGTGGTTCCGCTAACGGTGATGATGCCACGTGGACCGGGCATCTTGAGTGTAAGGTAGCCATAGTGCGGCAATGCGTTGAAGCGGGCGAAGGCCATTCTTCAAGCAATGCATGATAGTTGCTTTGGAAGGATGCGATGATGAAGAGTAGCTCTTCGCTTCTGGAGTTGCCTAGAGAGCCGAATGTTACCTCCAGTACGACGGAGCCCCTGCTGTGGGCTTCAACGCCTGGTATCACCCCTTCAAAGGTGGTGTTGCTTTGGTTAATTCTGGATGGGTCTATCCCCATCTTGCGGACAGTGTCCTCATATATTAAATTGAGACTACTGCCGTCGTCCATAAGGACGTGGGTGAGATGGTATCCGTCGATTATTGGGTCAAGCACCAAGGCCTTTGATCCTCCGCGCCGAATACTAGTTCGGCCGTCCCAGTGATCGAAGGTGATTGGATAAGACGTCTAGTGGTTAGGTGTGAGTACGATGAGCTTTATATCGAGCGCGTCTCTATGTGCGCGTTCGTGCCTCCTCATGGATGTGTGATTCGCGTGGATCATGTTCACTGTTTTAACCTCTGGCGGGAATTTTTTCTGTCCCCCAGTGTTCGGCTGGTGAGGTTCATCCTCGTCTTCACTTGGTGTTTCCCTTCCCTTGTGTTCGGCATTTAATTTGCCGGCCTGCTTGAAGACCCAGCACTCTCTGTGCGTGTGGTTCGCAGGTTTGTCAGGGGTGCTGAGGGAGTCCTGGATTAGGGGGTGTCCGGATGGCCGGACTATAACCTTTGGCCGGGCTCCTGGACTATGAAGATACAAGATCGAAGACTTTGTCCCGTGTCCGGATGGGACTTTCCTTGGCGTGGAAGGCAAGCTTGGCGATACGGATATGTAGATCTCCTCCCATTGTAACCGACTCTGTGTAACCCTAGCCCTCTCCGGTGTCTATATAAACCAGAGGGTTTTAGTCCGTGGGGACGAACAACAATCATACCATAGGCTAGCTTCTAGGATTTAGCCTCTCTCGATCTCGTGGTAGATCTACTCTTGTACTACCCATATCATCAATATTAATCAAGCGGGAGTAGGGTTTTACCTCCATCGAGAGGGCACTGAACTGGGTAAAAACATCGTGTCCCTTGTCCCCTGTTACCATCCGCCTAGACGCCTGATTCGGGACCCCCTACCCGAGATCCGCCGGTTTTGACACCGACATTGGTGCTTTCATTGAGAGTTCCTCTGTGTCGTCATATTTAGTCCCGATGGCTCCTCCGATCATCAACAACGACGCGGTCCAGGGTGAGACTTTTCTCCCTGGACAGATCTTCATATTCGGTGGCTTTGCCGCTGCGGGCAATTAAGCAGCCATCTGGAGCAGATCGAAAGCTACGCCCCTGGCCATCAAGTCAGATTTGGAAGTTTGAACTACACGGCTGATGTCCGCAGAGACTTGATCTTCGACGGGTTCGAGCCACAGCCAAGCGCCACCGCCTTGTCATGATGGGCATGATCTAGCTCGCCGCCCGAGCAGTGCCACGGAGGTCGCACCGATGTCTGCTCCGACCCTTAGCTTGGAGCCGACTGCGCCAATCGAGGACGGGTGGCTGGACACCGCCTCGGGGGCTGCAATCTCTACAGCGATCGAGCCAAACACCAGCCTTGTCCTTTGCAAAGCTCGTGACTCCAAGGTGCCGGACTCCTCTCCGGACTCTGAACCTTCCGCGCCCTGGCCAATCGAATCCGATTGGGCGCCTATCATGGAGTTCGCTGCCGCGGACATCTTTCAGCACTCGCCCTTCGGCGACATCCTGAATTCACTAAAGTCTCTCTCTTTATCAGGAGAGCCCTGGCCGGATTATGATTAGCAAGGCTGGGATACAGATGACGAAGAAATTCAGAGCCCACCCACCACCCACTTCGTAGCCACTGTCGATGATTTAACCGACATGGTCGACTTCGACTCCGAAGACATCGACGATATGGACGACGATGTAGGAGACGAACAGGAACCAGTGCCTATAGGGCACTGGACAACCACCTCATGTCACGATGTATACATGGTGGACACACCTAAAAGAAAAGATGACCAGGAACAAAAGGACGCAACGAGGGATCGTTCCATCGAAAAGCAGTCAAAGCGGAGGCGTAAGCGCCGCTCCAAACCCCACCTCGACAGAGACAGCAGCCATACAGACCCAGCCACAGAGCAGGGCAAACCGGCGGACGACGAACATGCCATTGAGCAACCGTCTGAACAGGGCAACTTGGATGAACAAACCGAACAACCCGTCCCCGGCGAAAATAACAGTCCTGACGACCGCACGCCGGACAAGTTACTAGAGCAGAAGAACCTCCGCAAAAGGCTCGTCCCCACTGCGCGTAGCCTGAAAAAGCAGAAGCGGAAGCTCAAAACAGCAGAAGATGCACTAAGAATTAGATGGAGCAAAGTACTCAACACCACAGACAAATACGGCGACAGTCGCCACACAAAGAGCTATCCGAAGCGAAAATTACTGCCGGAATTCGATGAGGAGGCCGTAGAGCCCCCGCAATCAAAAAAATAAGGAAGCCACCCGGTCAGGAAAACAACTCCATGGCCAACATAGAGCGGCAAAGGGCGCCGCACACAAGCCGGCACACGATCTGCACAAGGATTCACATCAAAAAGATGGCCCAGCTAGATCTATCTACGGGCCAAGAAAGCAAGCTCTAGTAAGCAATGCAACGTATCAAGTATCCGAACATCACGGTACACCCAAATACAGGGGTGCCGCACACCCCCTATGTTTTGCCGATGAGGTGCTGGATCATGAATTTCCAGCGGGATTCAAGCCCGTAAACATAGAGGCATACGACGGAACAACAGACCACAGATGCGGATTGAGGATTACATCCTCCACATACACATGGCTAGAGGAGATGACCTCCACGCCATAAAATACTTACCCCTCAAGCTCAAAGGGCCAGCCCGGCATTGGCTTAAAAGCCTCCCGAAAAAACCATTGGAAGTTGGGAAGAGCTCGAGGATGCTTCTCGGGAAAATTTTCAAGGGACCTATGTCCGACCTCCGGATGCAGACGATTTAAGTCACGTAACTCAACAACCCGGAAAGTCAGCCCGGAAATTCTGGAATAGATTCCTTACTAAAAAGAACCAGATAGTCGACTGTCCGGACGCCGAAGCCTTAGCAGCTTTCAAACACAGCGTCCGAGACGAATGGCTCGCCAGACACCTCGGCCAAGAAAATCCAAGAACAATGGCCGCATTAACAAGCCTCATGACCCGCTTTTGCGCAGGAGAGGATAGCTGGTTGGCAAGATGCAGTACTAGCGACCCAAGTACATCCGAAGTTAGGGATGGAAGCGGAAACATGACGCAGCAAGGACCAGCGCCGGACCAAGGGAAACAGCCGAAGAAACCTGACGATCAACGCTGAATTCAAAAGTTCTCGGCAGAATCAGAAAAAGCTGCCCCTCAAGGATAACAGGGACGAGCTATCTAACCTAAAGAAAATCTTGGACAAGATATGCCAAATCCACAGTACTCCCGGGAAGCCTGCAAACCATACCCACAGAGATTGTTGGGTCTTCAAGCAATCCGCAAACTCAACGCTGAACACAAGGCTCGACACACCAGCGAGGACGATGGCGAACCCCACAAGCAGAGCACTGAAAACAAAAGAATTTCCCACAAGAAGTCAAAAAGCAGTAAACTCACTTCACGTGACAAAAGGGAAAAACAGAGTGGCGCCTAAAGAGATACGCGCCATACGGCCTATCCTGTGGGAGTCCCGCCAACGGGTTGTTAAAACCAATCACATTCGACCATCGAGGATTACTCTAGAAGTATCCGGAATGCAGGCTGGACTGCCTTGATATTAGATCCGATAATTGACGGACTCCACTTTACACAAGTCCTAATGGACGGCGGCGATGATCTAAACCTGCTATATTAGGACACAATCCATAAAAGGGATAGACCCAACAAAAATTTGCCATAGCAACACTTCCTTTCAAGGGGTAACGCCAGCCCGGATGCCCATTATGCGGGCTCTCTCCTCGCTAGAAGTTATGTTCGGCACCCCGACAACTTCCATCGCGAAAAGCTAACCTTCCACATCGCCCCATTTACAAGTAGCTATCAAGCACTACCGGGGACGAAGCTTTCGCCCGCTTTAACGCAATACCGCATTACGCATCTCTTACACTTAAAATGCCCGGTCCGCGAGGCATCATCTCATTAAAGGGAAATATCGAGTGTTCCTCGAGCGCGGAAGATTGTGCGGCTGCCTTAACAGCCACACACTAAACCGGCTTCGCTAATCAAAGTACCTAAACAGGTCGTTCAGACCCCGGACACGGCTAGACGAGTCCGGCGTAAACATACAAGGGCTTACTAGCCGCATACCCCCGTACAAGGGGCTCCGCGCATGTACAACAAGAGACAATAAAGCTCAATTTTATTCATTTTTTGAATTATACTTTGTTTATTTAATATAAACATACATTTTTGCACGATATTTTTCAACTAAGATCCTCTCTTTTATAGATGAACACCGTGCTACACCCGTCCAGGATACGGCACAACGGAGAAACAGGCGCAGACGTGCAGTAGGGACCCGTTCCAAGGATTCTTTTAAGATTAAGACCCTGCGTAAACCTTTTTTACTGTCTCTTGTTGATACACATCCCCCGGTTTCTTGATATAACCGAGGAGGAGGCTGACGTCTTGGCATGTGGCAACGTCAGAATTTTGCGCGTACCTGGACACCAGGGGCTTATTACCAAGGGCGTTATTCAGCCTGTTTTCATAAAGACCGAATACCTTAGGGAGTGTTCGGCATCGTGAGTTTTGCCTTATATGCATCAGCTCCGAATCATCTCTTTGGTCAAATGTTGGGTTTGCCCGGCTCCTGTGTTTTGCTGCCTTACGTTCCGCTCTATCGGCTAAGGCGGCACCAGGAGAACTACTGCGATTGTGCCCCGGTTCGCCAAAGTAGCACCTCGAGAGAAAGCCAAAATCGACTATCATGATATAGCGTGAGACTGGTCAACCACTCGATGATCCGCCAGAATCTTTAGGATTCCTCCGCATTAGTGAAGGGCCCTTTCCCGGCCAGGCACACACGCGCCCCGAATTCGGGTGAGCGTAGTGCCCCTAGGGGCTATATAGTAGCCCCACTGTCAAACTCCTATGGCTAAGTGAAAGTGATAAAGCATCATAGTCCGGTTGCCTAGTTCGCTGTGCTATCACCTCCTTAATAGGACCAAGACGTTGGATCAAGTGTGAAAATGCGCCTTCTGCGAACGCCCCCGCATTTTATGCGTGGGGGCTGAAGCCGAAGACTGGCATCTTTCAGGTTATATACACATATACATTAACGGCCGCACAGGAGGTATTTTAATTCTTGAAGGCACAAGTATAAAAAGCTTTCATGTTCCCTCGAAACATTGTTTTATAATATTACATGTTATTCGAACATAATATCCTTCGAGCACTGCGTCTCTATTAAACGAGCGCCTTGCAGAACTTCCTGAAAATAGTGCTCGGCGGTACTCGGCTCGTCATTTAATCTTGGGATGCAACAGCGGTGGCCTTCATCTCCGCCCAGTATGTCTTGACACGGGCAAGAGCCATTCGCGCACCCTCTATGCACGCCGACCTCTTCATTGCATTAATATGCGGCACCGCACCAAGGAACTGCTGCACCAAGCTAAAATAACTCTTCGGCTCGGGCCTTTCCGGCCACAGATGACTCACGACACATTTCATGGCGAGTCCGGATAACCTATTCAGCTCCGCCCATGCGGCCAGACGATCGGTTAGTGGACGTGGGCGCTCTGGATTGTGGAAATGCGACCAAAAAATCTTTTCCACTTCGTGATCCTTTTGATCTCAGAAGTGTTCGGCCGCATCCGCAGCACTCGCTGCCAAGTCCAGATAAGGATCCGCCGCACTCCACAGCCGGTCCAATTGAGCATATTTAGGATCCCTGAACTTCATCCGCAGCATAAAGGGCTTTCCAGCCGTGATATCTCCGGCCTGACGTAGCTCCTCCTTCATAGCTCTCAACGTAGAGCGAGCATCCTTGGCCTCGGTAGTGGCCTTCTCCAGGTCCTTCTATTCCGCCCGATCTTCTTTCTCAAGAAGCTTGCAGTGGTCGGCAGCATTCTTCAACTTCACAGCCATCTCGGCCATTTCTTTCTTGCTTCGGCAGTGAGCAGCCTATTCGGCTTTCAGCTCTTCAGCCGCCTTCAAGGCAACCGCATCACTTTTCCTGACCTGCTCCTTGGCTCGGGCGAGTTCCGCCCGAAGGTTCTCCATGGCAGCGGCACCATCTGCATCAAGCATACATGTTGTAAGGCATGGGCATCAAGCCCCCTTACCAGGTGTCCGCGGAGAAATTGCATACCTTGTGACTCGTCAAGCCGCTTGTTGACAAGCGCGATGTCGGCATCTGCCATGTCAAATTGCCACTTTAGTTCGGCAAATCCATCAGTCCGGCTAGCCACCGGACACTTCGCCACCTACATAGGAAGGGCGACATATTATACTGGATTATGATCCTCTGTGGCGCCGTCATTTTTTGACAACGCATGTAGTCTCGTGGGCTACTATCTACACAGACGCATCTTTTATATGCGGAACTGTCAAAAGGTACATCATTTCACGTACCTCAAAACCTGTCAGTAAACTCCTGACGGCCTCGTGCAACCCGCTCTCCGCGGATGAAATCCTTTCAATCACTGTGCCCATCAATGCACGGTGTTCTTCTGAGATAGACGCTCGCCCGAGCAGATCCTTCAGCTCCTCCGACCGTGCACCGGACGGTGCCGGACTCGTCCGATGGCCTTTTTCGAAGGCCGGACACGCAGGGCTTTGGGGGGCCATACGACTTCTTTCCGGCCCTGCCGGATTCGGAGAAACCCTCCGTGGCGACACCTCGTGGTCGCCCGCCGCACAAAGAAGACGATAGGGGAGGCGTTCCGCTCTCCATCATCTCCGACGAAGATCCCTCAAGATGAGCTTTCTGCTGAGAAGGGCTGAGATCCGAACTACAAGGTAAAATTTCGGTTATCTTCCTCAGAAATAGAACAGGGATGTCTCTTATTTTAAAACTCCCCTCTCTACTTACGGCTCGGTGGAGGGCTGATCCCCTTGGGGGCACAGTGCGGCCGAGGCATCTCACGGCGCAGGACCCTCTGTCGAAGATTTGTTCCCCCGCTTTGAGACCATGGTCTCCGGGTCTTCAGAGGCGGTCCTCTTCTTCCCCTGGATGAAGGGATTCTCGATTCCTCCTTTCCTGACAGCCTCCTTCGGGGAGGCGGTAGCTTCCTTGTTCCCCTCTTCGCCTTCTTCCAAAGGCGCAACCTCCAGCATCCTGGTTAGCACGGGATCCCGTGGTCTCGGGGAGGGGGCCGGATACTGATTAGCTTTGCTTTCGCTTATCCACTCCTGTTTAAGGGACAACTCTTTTAAGGGCAATTTTATGATAAATATACGGATAGCGTGTCCGGGTACAGGGCTACTTACTTGAGTATCCGAGCGATTGCAGCTCAGACCTGCGTCCTCGGTCGAGTCCGGACACATTGCTTGTGATCCGAAGAACAATTTGTACATCTCCATGGGCGTCGCGTCCGTAAAATGTTGGAGAGCTCGTGGTCCCTCCGGATTAAACTCCCACATGCGGAGGGGGCGGCGTTTGCAGGGCAAGGTGCGGCGAATCAGCATGACCTGCGTCACTACGACCAGATTGATGTCTCTTTCTAGGAGATCTTGAATGCAACCCTGCAGCAAGGGCACGTACTGGGGCGGCCCCCAGTTAAACCCTTTATTGACCCATGACGCCAGCCGTGGTGGGGGGCCCGAGCGAAAGGCAGGTGGCGCCACCCACTTGGTGCCCCTGGGAGCTGTGATACAAAACCACTCTTGTTGCCATAAGCTGAACTCCTCTTGAAAAGAGCCCTCGGGCCATGGAGCGTCAGCATTCTTGCTTATAACAGCACCTCCGCACTCCGCGTGCTGCCCCTCATCTTCGGCTCTACTTTTAAGGTCTTAAGCCACAATCCGAAGTGAGGAGTAATGCGGAGGAAGGCTTCGCACACGACAATGAACGATGAGATGTGGAGGATGGACTCCGGAGCCAAGTCGTGAAATTCCAACCCATAATAAAACATGACCCCCTCACGAAGGGGTCCGTCGGGAAGCCTAGCCCCCGAAGGAGGTGAGATGCGAACACTACACTCTCACCAGGCTTGGGAGTGGGAATAACCTGCCCTTGAGCAGGCAGCCTATGCGAGATTTCACCGGTTAGATACCTGGCGTCTCTTAGCTTTAGCACGTCTTCTTCCGTAACGGAGGAAGGCATCCACCGGCCTTGAAGGTCGGAGCCGGACATCATCGAAGGTCCGAAGCGCCTGAATCTGGAGCTTTGGGTGTTGGAACTCGAGGCGAGGGGCGGATTCGATTGAGATTGGAAGAAAGGAGTAGAGCCTTGTTCTCTTTATAAAGAGGTTGAATACCAAGAGCCCTCCCCGTGACCGTTTGGGACTCGCCTTCGATAGAGGAGACATGCCAACGGGCATGATTGGGTTACCCACGCCCGTATTAATGAGTATCCCGGAATAAGGGGACACGCTCTCTGCTTCGACAAGACGTGCCAAGGAAACCGCCTCGCTAAACGCGCTGGGGTGGGACAGTAAAAACGATTCGAATAAAGGCTTGGCCGTGGTGTGATGTCACGCCATGGAATACGTCGATGATTGGATTTGTGCAAATATTATTCTCTCTACGGTGGTATGTGGAACTTATTTTGCAGAGCCGAACACTATCCTTGTGTTCAAAATCTTCTATGAAGTATTCGGAGGAGGAACCTTCCTTGCAATGCCGAAGACAATCTGCACGCCGGACTCGTCGTCATTGAAGCCTGGTTCGGGGGCTACTGAGGGAGTCCTAGATTAGGGGGTGTCCGGATGGCCGGACTATAACCTTTGGCCGGACTCCTGGACTATGAAGATACAAGATCAAAGACTTTGTCCCGTGTCCGGATGGGACTTTCCTTGGCGTGGAAGGCAAGCTTGGCGATACGGATATGTAGATCTCCTCCCATTGTAACCGACTCTGTGTAACCCTAGCCCTCTCCGGTGTCTATATAAACTGGAGGGTTTTAGTCCGTAGGACGAACAACAATCATACCATAGGCTAGCTTCTAGGGTTTAGCCTCTCTGATCTCGTGGTAGATCTACTCTTGTACTACCCATATCATCAATATTAATCAAGCAGGAGTAGGGTTTTACCTCCATCGAGAGGGCCCGAACCTGGGTAAAAACATCGTGTCCCTTGTCTCCTGTTATCATCCGCCTAGACGAACAGTTCGGGAACCCCTAGCCGAGATCTGCCGGTTTTGACACCGACAGGTGCCATGAATTTGGCATAGTCTGTCTAGGACTCTATTCAGACCGGACGGTCCCTCTTTACTGCCTTTAAATGGCTTCTTTTGCTGATCAGGTCGAGAGCCCCTGAATCCGGCATGAACCATTGTGTTATCCGGGCTCTCTTCCTTGTTTTGGCGTTTGTTTTTATTACTCCGTGGCTTCCCGTTGCCATTCCTTATTTCGGATGTCTTTGGGGTCATTTGGTGCCTTTACGGGCTAGCCAGCTATCCTCACCCGCGCAAAAGCAGGTCATGAGGCTTGTTAAGGCTGCCATTGTCCTCGGCTTTTCTTGGCCGAGGTGTCTGGCAAGCCACTCGTCACGGATGCTGTGTTTGAATGCCGCTAAAGCTTCGGCGTCCGGACAATCAACAATTTGGTTCTTCTTAGTGAGGAATCTGTTCCAAAGCTTGTGGGCGGACTCTCCAGGTTGTTGGATTATGTGACTTAAATCGTCAGCATCCGGAGGCCGGACATAGGTCCCTTGAAAATTGGCCCTGAAAGCGTCCTCGAGTTCCTCCCAACTCCCAATTGAATTTTCGGGGAGGCTTTTCAACCAGTGTCGGGCTGGTCCCTTTAGTTTGAGGGGAAGGTATTTGATGGCGTGGAGGTCATCCCCACGAGCCATATGTATATGCAGGATAAAATCCTCAATCCGGACACACAGGTCTGCTGTTCGTCAGATGCCTCTATGTTCACAGGTTTAAAGCCCTCGTGGAAATTCATGGTCCAAAGACTTCTTCGGTAAAGCACAGGGGGTGAGCAGCCCCTCTATATCTGGACGTGCTGTGGCATGCCGTCGGCTGTTGTTGTGTCTGGTGTTTATTCCGAACTGGTATTCGATTATCATAATCGTTTTGGTGACCATAGTCCCTCACCGGGGTGTGTCCTTTGGATCCATAAAAGGACGTGGCCACACCAGCTTTCTTATCCAGGTGTTCACGTGGATCGTGTGTGGCGTCGGTAGCCGCTTTGTTGTAGTTATGAAGTGGTACAGCTTCGTCGTCGAATTCTGGCAGTAGCTTGCGTTTTGGATAGCTCTTTGTATGGCGATCATCGCCATATCTTTCTTCAGTGTCTAGCACTTTATTCCATCTACAGTTGGGTGTTTCCTGTGCGGCTTTGAGCCGTTGCTTCTGCTTCTTTAGACTTCTTGCGGTGGCCATAAGCTTTCTGTGGAGGTTATCTTGTTCCACGCGTTTTTCCGGGATGATGAATGCATCATCGTCCGGACTGTTTTCTTGTACTGGTTCGGTTTGATGACTGTCGGTGTCAAAACCGGCGGATCTCGGGTAGGGGGTCCCGAACTGTGCGTCTAGGCGGATGGTAACAGGAGACAAGGGACACGATGTTTTTACCCAGGTTCGGGCCCTCTCGATGGAGGTAATACCCTACTCCCGCTTGATTAATATTGATGATATGGGCAGTAGAAGAGTAGATCTACCACGAGATCAAGGAGGCTAAACCCTAGAAGCTAGCCTATGGTATGATTGTTGTTCGCCCCACGGACTAAAACCCTCCGGTTTATATAGACACCGGATAGGTTAGGGTTACAGTAGTCGGTTACAAAGGTAGGAGATCTACATATCCGTATCACCAAGCTTGCCTTCCACGCCAAGGAAAGTCCCATCCGGACACGGGACGAAGTCTTCAATCTTGTATCTTCATAGTCTTGGAGTCTGGCGAAGATGATAGTTCGCTATCCGGACACCCCTAGTCCAGACTCCTCGGTAGCCCCTGAACTGCACTTCAATGACGCATTTAGTCCGGCACGCATATTGTCTTCGGCATTGCAAGGCGGGTTCCTCCTCCGAATACTTCATAGAAGGTTTTGAACACAAGGATAGTGTCCGGCTCTACAAAACAAGTTCCACATACCACCGTAGAGAGAATAACTTTTGCACAGATCTGCTGACGTATTCCGCGGCGCGACATCACACCACGGCCAGGCCTTTATATGACTCATTTTTTTACTATTCCACCTCAGCGCGTTTAGCGAGGCGGTTTCCCTGACACGTCTTATCAAAGCATAGATCATGCCCCCTTATTCCGGGATTCTCATCAATACGGATGTGGGTAACCCATCCGCGCCATTGATTACGACGCTTGGGAGATAAGCGAGTTTTACCAGGCTGGTGGGGGACGCATAGCTTCGTCCGTCCATATAAGGGGATAAGGATCCACCTTTTCACCTACGCCTTCTTCCTCCTTTGCCTATCCATTTCCGCGCACTTGAGCTCCAGCGCCCAAGTCCGCACACCCCACCTCAACCTTCTCCAACTATGTCCGGAGCGGGACACAGGTGGATGGCCTCCTCCGTCACGGAGGGGCACATCACAAAGCTGCGGGAGGCCGGATACTTGTCCAGCAACATCACGCACCGGCTGCCCGACGCGGGGCAGCTCATTCCAACCCCTGTGCCCCATGAGAGGGTGGTGTTTCTCCCCACTTCCTCTGCGGACTAGGTTTTCCACTTCACCCATTTGTCCGGGGGCTCATGTTCTACTACGGCCTGGACTTCCACGATCTGGCCCCGAATTTTATCCTCAACATCTCGGCGTTCATCATCGTGTGCGAGGCCTTCCTCTGCATCCAGCCCCACTTCGGCTTATGGTCAAGATCTTCAATGTCAGGCCGAAGGTAGTGGGCGGCGTCAAGCGGAGTCTTGGGCGCCATGGTTGGCAACATGGCCAAAGTCCTATGGCTCGAGGGCTCCTTTGTGGAGACAATAAAGGGGTGGCAATCGGGGTGGTTCTATATCACCGAGCATGCGACCCCAAATGGGCGGCCCCGAATTCAGATCTGGCTTCCCACACGGCTCTCATCATGGAAAGAGACGGGCTGGCGTCAGGGGAATTCGGACGAGCTATCCGGACTCCAAACATGCGTCCAAACACGGTGGACAAGAATCTCGTGCTTGTCAACGTAATCCAGGTGATGCTCATCCGCCGGATTCTCCCATGCCAACAACGAGCCTTCAAATTGTGGGAGTTCGATCCAGCACAACACCCAACTCTGAAAAGGCTCTTCGACACTACGTACGAAGATGACTGGAAGGTGTTGTTCAAGGGCGTCGAGGCTCCCACATCCGCTACCGAAGATCGCGGATTCAGCTCGCAGCGTCAAGCCAGCGAGGTAAGTTATTTTACCCTTTACGGGACTCTTTTTTCATAGATTGACTCTATGTGGGATCTAAAACTCCCTAACCTTTAACAGGACTGGCTGAAGGCGTCCGGACAGGTTAACTATCCGGCTCCTTTGCCAGAAGACCCAGCGGACGCCCGATTGACAGGGCTGCTGGCTCCGGTGCCTCATGTGGTGCCGGAGAAGAAGGCCAGGAAGGAGGCAACGGGAACTCGAAGGAGCTCCCGACGCCTGGTGTTGTCAGATTCTGAAGCAGAATCTTCTCCTGAGAACGAGGAGGAGGAAAAGGAAGCCTCTCCCCCAGCGGGGGAAGAGAGGAAAAGGAAGGCTGCCCCAACTGGGGAGGCCGGAGGGTCTAAGAAGGGAAGGACCCTTCCTCCGGACTTCTCCACCAACGTCAACAACGACGAGGAGGAGTGGCCAACAAGGGCCAAGCCCCTGGCGAGATCTTAAGTGTCCGGATACCCATGGCATTTTCACTGCATAGTGTTCTCTAATGCCGAACAATCATGCAGCCCGCCCAAGGGCGAGTTCGCCGCTTCGTCGAGCGGGTCCCTAGGTTCGTCGGAAATGGAGAGTACTTCACTTCCGGCCGCCTCCTCGCCTCACGCTGCGGACGATGCCGAGGTGGTGCCCCAAGGGGGGCCTGGTCAAGAGGCGGTGGCGCAGGAGGCGCCACAAGGCAACCTCCCGGACTCCAGGCACGTGGGGGGCGAGACCCCCAGGGGCTCTAAGCCCGACCCTCGTCCGGACTCCATACCGGAACCTTCAGCGGTTCCGGAGTCCGGCAAGCGGTCCCTTCGTAGGAAGGGTAAGACGCCGATGTCTTCCGTCCAACCGGAGGCACCGGATAACTTACTGGAGGTGCTTAACAGCGCCTCCATCGAGGAGGAGAACCGCACTGCTATGAGTGCAGTGATCCGGACAGTTCAGTCCGCCAAGAGCGGGCTGACCGAAGCATGTACCAGCCTTCTAACAGGCTTTGAGGTAAGTTTAGAATATGTAAAAATATTACCGCATAGACAGTAGCCCTTGATGCTTAGTTCGGTGTTCGGAAAGAAAAGTCGGGCTAAGGATCTAAAAAGATTTACGCATGAGTCTAACATAAGTATGTCAATATGGGAATGCAGGCTCAGCCTGACCTCTGCCCAGACCGATCATGCGGAGGTCGATGCATTGAAGCAGAGCCTCGAGCGGTCCGATAACGAGCTCGGCCTTGCCAAGAAGCAGCTCGAGGACAAGGAAGGTAAGTAATACCTTATTAAAGAATACCTTATAGAAAGGTTTCGGTTGCAAAAATAACAGGAGTAACATGGGTACTGCAGGGGCCACGAGCGAGGTGGCGACCACAGAAGGAAGCGGTGTCCATGGGCCGAAAACAAAGCGGTTGTGGAGCGCACCGAGCGAGAGAAGGGGAGGCGCAGCTGGCGGAGGTGCGGCAAGAGCTCCAGGCTCTCGTGAAAAACACGAGGGTTTGGAGTGTGACTCAAGACCCGAGAGTCCGAGCTTGCCTCGGCTCTTGAGAGTGCCAAAGCTGCTAAGGCCGAGGCCCAAAAAGCCCTCCAAGAAATTGAATCATTAAAGAAGATAGCGGCGGGTAAGGCATTCTTTATGCAAAGCAAGCATGTGAAAGTGAATTACCTGTTACTTACCCGGATTCGGAGCTCTCTAGGAGCATTCGCAGATCTGCCCCGTAGTGTATCTGATGCTGCCGCATTCTACCACGCCAAGGAGGGGAGCTCGACGGAAAAGGTGTTCTGGTCACAGTATGCTGAGGCCGGACATCCGGTGCCCCTAAGCGACCAGCTGAAGCACCTGGTCGAGCTCCACAAGGTCGCCGAACAGGCCATGAGGGGCCTCATAGTTCGGCTGTGGCCATTGGAAGCCATGTCTGGGAGCTACTTTGGGCTAGTAAGGGCGGCCGGTGGACGCCTTTGTCCCACGGATTAAAGTCATCAAGCGCTCCGTCAGCATTGAAGGTGCCCGTCGGGCACTTGCCCGTCTAAAGTGCACTGGGGCAAGCTGGATGCGAGAAGCTTGTGACCAGACGGGCCACCAAAGGGCAAGGAGCATCGCACGCCCGAAATGTACTATGAGGGCCTCCTGAAGGGTGCCCGCCGTATAGCGGATGAGTGCTCCAAAATTGTAATTTTTGAATAGACTCGCATGTGTTATCCTGTATGCTGAAAACTTGTTCATATGCGCTAAGCAACGCTTGTTAATTTAAAATATTACCTTCTGTGCGGCCGATGATCAAATTTGAGAGATGGCAAGTCGTTGGCTTCAGCCCCCATGCCACGAAAGTCTTTGGGGTGTTCAGGATAAACTTGAGCGCTCTTGTTCCCATTCTTGGGTCCATCGAGGGAGGCGTTCAACGCAACGAACAAGGCAACCGGACTTATAATGCTTGAACACTCTCACTTAGCCATAGAATTCTATAATTTTAAATTTTGGCGAAGCCCCTAGTATTCGGAAGAACGAGTTCGGGGCACTATCCACGCCTTGGCCGGAAAATTCCGGTTCCTCGCTCTAAGCGGCATAAGTATTTAGGGACCCGAAAAAACCTCTCGAACAGCGACCGGCTCTCGCCCTATCATGACGGTCAGTTTTGGCTTTCTCCACTGAGGTGCTCAAACCAGCTCAACTGGGGCACAATCGCAGTAGTTCTCCCGGTGCTACCTTAGCCGATATAACGGAACGTAAGGTACCAAAACATGGGAGCCGCAAACCCAACTATTGACCCAAGACATGATTCGAGCCGATGCATATAATGCTATAAGTTCGGGTGCCGCACTTGTGAAAGTGTTCGGACTTATCACACCATAATTTTGGGGTACTTAAGCCCCTGGTGTATTGGCCGTACCAAAGTGTACGGGTGCAACATGTCATGAAATGAACATATATATAGATATAGAAAGGAGTGCAATAATAGGCAAAAGCTATGCATTGGTTATTACAAAGAAACTACGAATAAAAGCAGAACGATACAAATTGTGCGATAAGCAAGGGATGGGACTATTTAACATGTCCCCCTCCAGGGGTAAGCTGCGGGATGGTATGTAAAATAGGTATAATGCTCGTAGTAGAGGCCACCTGGACACTCGACGCAGTTTTCTGCTTCCCTGGCTGTTGCATCATGTATTCGGCGCTAATGCCTGGACATGTCTTCCGGAGAACAGAGTCCCGAAAGTAAGAAAAAGAAAAAGAAAAAGAATGACACAATTGGGAGCCCTAGTGCGGTTGAGCCGCGTGCAGGCGTGTCGTGGTCGTGCCCCTCCTTATGCCCATGGTACCACCAGAGCGTAGTTTATGTACGCCAGTAGTAATCGGGCTTCCGCGGTTTCGCGAGGGTTGGGGTTGGGGCGGATTGCTCTGGCGATGCTTGGATCGTGCCAGGCGGTCTTGTTGTAGGTTACTCCGGGCGCGCTTGATAGTGTCCGGACGTTTAGTGGCCGGACTCAAGAGTTGCTGTGAGAGGCTGCTTTGCACCTCCGCCGCGAGGGCCGCCATGTGCTCCTCCATTCGGAGAGAGCGTTCAGTGTTTCCATTGACCGTGATTACTCCTCGAGGGCCTAGCATCTTGAGCTTGAGGTATGCGTAGTGCGGCACCGCATTGAACTTTTGCAAATGCGGTTCGTCCAAGCAGTGCGTGATAGCCGCCATGAACGGGACTATGTCGAAGATTAACTCTTCGCCGGAAGTTATCCGGGATCCGAAGACCACTTCGAGTATAAGCGAGCCTGTACAATTGGCCTCTACACGGTATGACGCCTTTAAAGGTCGCCTTTGTAGGTTTAATCCTTGAGGGTCTATGCCCATTTTGGCGCACCGTATCCTAATAAAGCAGGTTCAGGCTGCTACCGCTGTCCATCAGGACTCCGGTGAGGTGAAATCCGTCAATGATTGGGTCAAGAACCAATGCGGCGAAACCGCCGTGACGGATGCTAGTGGGGTGGTCCCTTCGATCGAATGTGATTGGGCAGGAATACCATGGGTTGAACTTTGGGGCGACTGGCTCCATCGCATATACGTCTCTTAGTGCACGCTTCCACTCCCTTTTGGGTATGTGGGTTGCGTATATGATGTTCACCGTCCGCACTTGTGTGGGAAAGCCCTTCTGTCCTCTATTGTTCGGCGGCCGGGGCTCTTCCTCGTCATCGCTATGCAGCCCCTTGTCATTGAGTTTGGCACTTAACTTGCCTACTTGCTTGAACAGCCAACAATCCCTGTTGGTGTGATTGGCTGGTTTTCGGGGTGCCATGTATCCGCACAAGCGATCGAGTATTCGGTCCAAGTTGGACGGGCCCTGGGTATTTCTTTTGAATGGCTTCATCCGCTGACCGGGTTTAGAGCCTCTGAATCTGGCATTGACTGCCGTATCTTCATCATTGTCGCCGTTAATGCGGCACTTGTTCTTGTTGCGACGCGACCTGCCATTGTTGTCCTTGGTATCCGAACTACCAGGGTTTTTGGTCAAGTTGTTGCTTCGAGCTAGCCAGCTGTCCTCTCCCGCACAAAAGCGGGTCATGAGTGTGGTGAGGGCTGCCATGGATTTCGCTTTTCTGTCCAAGGTGCCGGGCAAGCCATTCGTCATGGATGTTATGTTTGAAGGCTGCAAGGGCCTCTGCATCCCGGACGATCAACGATTTGATTTTTCTTTGTTAGGAACCGTGTCCGTAATTGTCCGCCGATTCTTCGGCTGCTGAAATATATGGCTAAGGTCATCGGCGTCTGGTGGTCACACATATGTGCCCTGGAAGTTATCAAGGAATGCGGCTTCCGTGTCCTCCCGACAACCAATTGATTCTGGCAGCAATTTGTTGAGCCAATGCCGAGCTGGTCCTTTAAGCTTGAGTGGGAGGTATTTGATGGCATGTAGATCATCACCGCGAGCCATGTGGATATGGAGGAGATAGTCCTCGATCCGCACCGCAGGATCTGTGGTACCATCGTATGATTCAATGTTTACGGGTTTGAAGCCCTTAGGATTTGATGATCCATTACTTCATCTGTGAAGCATAGTGGGTGTCTTGGCGCCTCAGATAATATATCACGGCGTAGCTCATATGAGCTTTGTCTCATCGTGTTCGGCCCGGCCGGGTTTGTCAGATCGCGCGACGGTAATCATCCCGAGTCGTTAGGCGCCCACGCGATCCGTGAGATCGATCTTGTATGTTTTGCCTTATCCTCCAATATATCTACGCAAGTCCGGTCGTTTTCCCGTGCCTTGGTACTTTTTGAGCAGCGTCGGGGTGTGGCTTGAGCGGCGGGCCGAGAGGCTTCTTCATCACGGCCGCAGGGTGGCGATCTGCCATGTCGTCTTGGCTGGTGACTTGGGTGTTTCCTCTTCTTGATCGAGGCAACGGCCTGCGTTTGGGGTAGCTTTTGGAGGGCGTTCGAGTTCATACTCTTGGTACAAGGACTTGGTCCATCTGTCGACTAGCAGGTCTTGGTCAGCTCTAAGCTGTTCTTGCTTTTCTTGAGGCTGCTTGCCGTGGCTATAAGCCAGCGTTTGAAATGCTCCTGTTCAAGGGATCCTCGTGCACGACGAATTAAATGGTCGTTGAGGCTTGCCTCATCTTCGGAGGGAGGCGACAATTATCATCCTCTACCTCTCTTTCTTGACCGTCAGGCGGATTCTGCTTCTCCCTCCTCCTGCGCCGAGTCCTGCTGAGGGGGTTGTCTTCGCACCGTCTGTGGTGTTATTATCTCCCGTGCTGGAATCACCGTTTTTCTTTGTGGCGGGATTTAGAAGCGCCACGGCGCGTCGGTAACCGGTTTCTTCTTGGAGGGTCATCCTCCGTTGTTCCATCTCCGTTCCCATCTTTTGGGATGTCCACCATGTATATGTCGTATGGCGGTGGCCTTCCAGCGTGCCACATGGCGCTGGGTCTTGGTCGCCTCCGGCATCGTCGTCCATACCGTCGATGTCTTGGTCGAAGTCGAGCATGTCGGTTAAATCATCGACAGTGGCTACAAAGTGGGTGGTGGGTGGGCGTTGAATTTCTTCGTCGTCCACATCCCAACCTTCTTGTCCGTAGTCCGGCCAGGGCTCTCCGGATAAAGAGAGAGACTTTAGTGAATTCAGGATGTCACCAAAGGGCGAGTCTTTGAAAGATATCCATGACGATGAACTCCATGACCGGCGCCCAATCGGATTCGATTGGCAGGGGCGCGGAGGGTTCGGAGTCCGGAGAGGAGTCCGGCACCTGGGAGTCACGAGCTTCGCAAAGGACAGGGATGGAGTTCGGCTCAATCGCCGTAGAGATCATAGCCCCCGAGGCGGTGTCCAACCACTCGTCCTTGATCGGGGAATCCGGCTCCGGACTAAGGGTCGGGCCGGATCTTTGAAATGCAACCTCGAGGGCCTTTGTTAATTTGTGGCTCGAATCCGTCGAAGATCAAGTCTCCGCGGACATCGGGCGTATAGTTCAAACTTCCAAATCTGACCTGATGGCCAGGGGCGTAGCTTTCGATCTGCTTCAGATGGCCAAGCGAATTGGCCCGCAGTGCAAAGCCGCCGAATATGAAGATCTGTCCGGGGAGAAAAGTCTCACCTTGGACCGCGTCGTTGTTGGTGATCGAAGGATCCATCGGGCCTATCGGTGACGACACAGAGGAACTCTCAATGAAAGCACCAATGTCGGTGTCAAAACCGGCGAATCTCGGGTAGGGGGTCCCGAACTGTGCGTCTAGGTGGATGGTAACATGAGACAAGGGACACGATGTTTTTACCCAGGTTCGGGCCCTCTCGATGGAGGTAATACCCTACTCACCTTGATTAATATTGATGATATGGGTAGTACAAGAGTAGATCTACCACGAGATCAAGGAGGCTAAATCCTAGAAGCTAGCCTATGGTATGATTGTTGTTCGTCCCACGGACTAAAACCCTCCGGTTTATATAGACAACCCGGATAGGTTAGGGTTACAGAGTCGGTTACAAAGGTAGGAGATCTACATATCCGTATCGCCAAGCTTGCCTTCCACGCCAAGGAAAGTCCCATCAGGACACGGGACGAAGTCTTCAATCTTGTATCTTCATAGTCTTGGAGTCCGGCCGAAGATGATAGTTCGGCTATCCGGACACCCCCTAGTCCAGGACTCCCTCAATGACCTCGTCCGTCGGGATCATTATCCTTGGGCGTCTTCTCCAAACTGTGTTCGGGGTGGCCTGGTTCGCCCTGCTCCATCGCTGGGTCTGTATGGTCGTTGTTGCCTTCGGAGTTGGCTGTAGTATCGATCCCTCTGGCGCTCTTGTCGCTATTTTTACTGTTGCTGGACTTAGAACAGCGTCTGCGCCATCGCTTTGGCTTTTGCCCGGGGGTTTTATCTTCCGGATTGTCGCCTTTGTCCTCTTTGGGCGTATCCACCATGTATACGTTGTGTGACAAGGCAGAAGTCCAGCACCCCATAGATTCTGAATCTTCTCCTGCATTGTCGTCCATATCGCCGATGCCTTCGGAGTCGAAATCAGGCACGTCGGTTAAATCATCGACCGTGGCTATGAAGTGGATGGTGGGCGGGCAACGAATTTCTTCGTCGCCTGCTTCCCACTCGAGCCGGACATAGTTTGGCCCGAATTTTTTGTCAAAGAGAGAGTTTTCAACGAGTTCAGCATGTCGCCAAAGGGCGAGTGCTGAAAGATGTCCGCAGCGGTGAGCTCCATTACCGGAGCCCAACCTGGCTCGACTGGCTCGGGAGTGTGCCGACCGGAACCAACATCTAGGTACGAATCCGGGGGGTCCGGAGTCACAGGCCACCACAGAGGTAAGGCCCGTGTTCGGCTCCACCGCCGATGAGTGTGCGACCTGCAGGGCGGGGTCCAGCCCTCCGTCCTCAGGCAACACAGCCTGCTCCGGATTTAGGTACGAGGCTACTGCGGGGGTGATACCCCGAGCTTTGTTCGACAGCAGGTCTACGTCGTGCTCGTCGTGACTGTCCGGTGCTCCTGGCATAGGCCCGAATCCGTCGAAGATCAAGTCTCCGCGAATGTCCGCCGTGTAGTTCGGATTTCTGAACCTGATCTGGTGGCCAGGGGCGTAGGTGTCGATCTGCTCCAGATGGCCAAGCGAGTTGGCCCGCAGGGTGAAGCTGCCGAACACGAAGATCTACCCGGGGAGAAAGGTCTTACCCGGGATCGTGTTGTTGACGATGACTGGAGGAGCCATCGAGCCCTGTAGCGACGACACAGAGGAACTCTCAATGAAAGCACCAATGTCGGTGTCAAAACCGGCGGATCTCGGGTAGGGGGTCCCGATCTGTGCGTCTAGGCTGATGGTAATAGGAAGCAAGGGACACAGATGTTTACCCAGGTTCGGGCCCTCTTGATGGAGGTAAAACCCTACTTCATGCTTGATTAATATTGAAGATATGGGTAGTACAAGAGTAGATCTACCACGAGATCGTAGAGGCTAAACCCTAGAAGCTAGCCTATGATGGTATGATTGTAATTGTGATCGGCCTTCTAAGGACCAACCTCTCCGGTTTATATAGGCACCGGAGAGGGCTAGGGTTTACATGGAGTCAGTTACAAGGAAGGAAATATAATATCCGGATTGCCAAGCTTGCCTTCCACGCCAAGGAAAGTCCCATCCGGACACGGGTCGAAGTCTTGAGTCTTGTATCTTCACGCTTCCATAGTCTGGACGATGTATACAGTCCGGCTGTCCGGATACCCCCTAATCCAAGACTCCCTCAGAGGGGACCTATGCTTCCCAGCCCGACACGGGTAAGCCACTTGCCTTTCATCCCTGTTCTTTTTCTGCTCTTTCTGAATCTTGGTCTTGGCTTCGCCTTATCCCCTTCTCGGTATCCAGATCCTTCTTCGGTGGATCCGGAGGACATAGATACCGTCATCGAGGATGTCGCCAAGGACGCCGCGGCGGAGGCCGACAAGATCGCTACTGAGGAAGCCTCCAGGGGCGCTGCTGAAGATGCCACCAAGGGGCCCGCCGGGGAGCCCAGCAAAGCTGCTGCCGAGGAGGGCGGCAAGGCCGCTGCCGAGGAGGAGGTGGTTGACGACCAACCTTCCTCCTCCGCTGCCTCTGGCTCCGACAGGTATCTGAGGGTGAGCGATGACCTTTTCGTCCACCTCCCAGGGTCGTCGAGCTCTAGGGCGCCCATCGAGGGAGAGGTGTTCGACGAAGAGGTGCTTGCCACCGCCGGGCTCGAGGTTGTTGATGAGCCGAGCGCCGGTGGCGATGGTTCTCAGGAGAAGCGGCTTCTCCAGGCCATGGGCGCCAACTTTCGTAAGCTCCAAGTGCTCCACCGCGCCCGCCTGGACAAGACCATGTCCAGGATGGCAACGGTGGACAAGGCGGAGGCGGACCTCAAGGGACATGTCACCGAGACGCAAAGTTGGTTCCGCCAAGCTTGTGAGGAGCTGAAGGCCGCCCAGGGTGAGCTGGCCAAGCGCGAGGTGGAGCTCACCATGAAGCGGGCCGACATCGAGAAGGCACAAGAGACGGCGAAGAACCTGGCTGCCGAGGCCGAGGCCGCTCGAACCCAGCACCAGGCCACGCTAAACTCCCAGGAGGAGGACCTTGCCACGCGTGAAGAGAAGCTTGCCGCAACGCTCCGCGGCAAGAATGAGGAGGTGGAGAAGCTCGTTGTGCAGCGGACCCGGGAGCTGGAGCAGAGGCACAAGGAGGCACTCGATGCCCACGCTCTGGTTCATGCCGACAAGGTGAAGGAGCTGGAGGTGGAGAAGGACGGGCTGAAAGACCAGGTCCTGAAGCTGTCCAAGGAGAAGGACACGCTCAACGGCGCCCTGATGGAGGCGCAGGGCGCGGCCCTCAGCAGGGCCAGGCATCTTTCCGAGGCCAACAACTCCATCAAAGACCTCAAGCTGAAGCTAGAGGGCCTCGAGGGGGCATGTCGGAGGCCAAGGACCGGGAGGGGACCCTGGGCAAGAACCTGGAGGACGAAAAGCAGCTGCGGAAGAACGAGACCACCAACCACAAAGACTTTGTGGAGGGTGAGAATCGCTGGATCCGGCGCTGTCGGTGGAAATCAAAACTTCATTTGATTGAGCGCTATAGGTTAAGTTGGTTGGTTAGTGTATCACGACCGGGGACACCTGGCACTGACTCATTCCTGTCTTCTTCAAAACCGCAAAACCGGCGGATCTCGGGTAGGGGGTCCCGAACTGTGCGTCTAAGGCGGATGGTAACAGGAGGCGGGGGACACAATGTTTACCCAGGTTCGGGCCCTCTCGATGGAGGTAATACCCTACTTCCTGCTTGATTGATCTTGATGATATGAGTATTACAAGAGATGATCTACCACGAGATCATAGAGGCTAAACCCTAGAAGCTAGCCTATGATTATGATTGTTGTTGTCCTACGGGCTAAACCCTCTGGTTTATATGGACACCAGAGGGGGCTAGGGTTACACAGAGTCGGTTACAAGGGAGGAGATCTACAGATCCGAATTGCCAAACTTGCCTTCCACGCCAAGGAGAGTCCTATCCGAACACGAGACGAAGTCTTCAATCTTGTATCTTCATAGTCCAACAGTCCGGCCAAAGTATATAGTCCGGTTGTCCGAGGACCCCCTAATCCAGGACTCCCTCAGTAGCCCTTGAACCAGGCTTCAATGACGATGAGTCCGGCGCGCAGATTGTCTTCGGCATTGCAAGGCGGGTTCTTCTCCAAATTCTGAGTACCTGTCGAGTAGTGTCCGGCTTCCCATGAATGTTGTGCTCCTCGGCTTCTGCGCCTAATAATGGCTATCCTCCACGTGTCGAGCGAATGTAATAAGTCGGGGAATTTTTACACTTGCCACCCTAACCATGTAAGTAAATCATCTATTTAAAGAGACGGGGATCCTCACATCCAGATCACACCATCCTCCTGCAGCGAGTATCCATCGGAGCGCGCCCGGAAAAGCCCATCCCATCATGGACGGCCATCACAGCTCCTCCTCTCGCTCTCGTAGCCCTAGGACAAGCAATTGGAAGAAGTGTTCCGTCCCCCACAGCCAATTAGTAGAGTTACAGACCCAGGGATTTCTCCCTCCAGCGTATATGGTCCCCGTTCGAGCCAGACTTGCTACTTACAACAGCGGAGAGCAAGCGGAGAGCTTTCCCAACCCATCCATGGGGGAGTGGGTATGCCTTGTCCCTTAGTTATTAAGGGGGGCTTGGATTTCCAATCCATCCGTTCCTCCGCGGGCTCCTGGAGTTCTACGGCCTCCAGCTGCATAACTTTACTCCCGCATCCATATTACACATCGCTGGCTATGTCGCCCTTTGCGAGCTGTTTTTGGGCTGCGAAGCTCATTTCGAGCTATGGAAGAGGCTATTCTCGCCTCGCACTTCGCATACGTGAGGGGTCAATATATCAAGTGGGTGGAGCCGAGATATGGCGCATCGCCGGGACCGGATACCTGTCCGGTACTCCGAAGAAGACATCCAAAGACTGGCCTTCGGAGTGGTTTTATATGGAGGACGTCACCTTTCCGGACCCTATTCAGATGGGCCTTCCTGAGTTCGACAACGCCCCTTTGAAGAAACGCCGCAGCTAGCACCCTCGGAGCCCCCAGGAGGAAGATAACGGAGAAGTCCTTTACCTGATCGGCCAGATAAAAACGCTGGCCAAATCAGGATTGACAATAATTGAGGTTATGTCAATATGTATAATGCGGGGGGTGCAACCACTTCAATATCGGGGACAACCCATGTGGCACTTCAATGGAGAAGACAATGCTACCCGATGCGGTCCTAAGGGATCGGACTCCATCGCTGCTCTAGCAAAAATACTGTCCGATTTACATAAAGGAGAGGAAGAGGAGTTCATCTGCATTAAGCCACGGGATGGATTCTCCATGTACAACCCTCCGAGCTGGGTGAGCTGCTACTTTTTACTCCGAACCTTCCTGCATTCTTCGTCATAAGTATTTATCTTGCTATTTCATAGCAGGAACTGCGAAAAGCTGTGAGGGAGGTCCACAGCCCGTCTCCACAACCAGAGGACCCTGACCGGGCCCTCGACCCCGGACTCGAAGAAGATCTGGACACATTTGTGGAGCTCATCGACAGGACGTTCTATCAATTAAGCTGCGATGGTGCCTTGGTGGCCATCATAGCCGATTACCCTGGACTGCTCCCTGCATCACATGTAAGTAAAACTGGAGTCCCAACTTCCGAGAAGGATCCCGTTTTTCGCACTTCACCTACCGCACACATTTGGTGTCTTACAGGAAGGTCCTCGGGACGCCATGCCGAACCCGCAGTGACTCACCAACAAGGGGCACCGAAACCAGGTAGTATTACTAGGAAGGTGGTCAGGACTGAGACGCCGTCGCAGAGGTATGAAAAATAACCCCGCTCCGTGGTTGTCGTCTTTTAAAATATAATAACGTCCATGGTTCCTGGCAGGAAAAACGCGCACCGGACCATATCCGGAGAGCCTGCCGGCCACGCCTCCACCAGCCGAGCTACAGAGCCAGACTTAGAGGCAGACGCTAATGTGGGGCCAACACCGGATGTTCCTCCTACAGAGGATGCGGATAGGCTGTCCGCTACGAATTCCGAAGTGGAGAGTGCCATGAATCACAAAGGCGCCGCTGCAGTACTCGCGATGCTTGTTTCTCTCAAGAGGCGGTCGATGCCTTCAACTCGAGAGACGCCAGACACCGAGCTGCTCAAAATGGTCTTGTCAGAGCCACGGACCAGTATGTAAAGGATATACGGGTAAGAAAATCTAATAATTATGTATATCAGTAGCCCCTGAGACTTGAAACAGTTGGCACAACTGATTTAAGGATCGTTGTTTGCGTAGGTTCTTAGGAGAAGACTACCCAGTTCTCTCAAGAGCTGGAGGAGTGCAAAGCCCAGCTACAGGCCGCAGTTGCCGCAATGAAGGAGTCCGAGAAGGCCCCATCTGGTAACACTTGTTTCTATCATAAAGAATGACATGTACCAGTTAGTATTCAGCATGCATGCAAATCTAACAATAGATTCTGCAGATGATCCCGGAGTGAATTCAGAGGTCGTGCGAGGGGATGAGCAACATGCTCAACGATAGCTAAAGGCTGGCGAGCACGTGCTTACACAGGTTAGGCGAGAGAAAAACGATCTCGAAGAAGCCAATACCCGGCTGGGTGTTGAACTGAAAGATGTTCAAGCCCAGCTTGCTCACTCCGTAAAGGAGAATAAGAGGCTTCGACGCGGTATTTTTATTAAGTGCTTGAACGAACTTTTATAGAGTTCGGCGAAGAAACCGGCTAACAGAGTTATATCTGTAGGTATGCTGACGGGTCGTCCCGCGGAGGAGATGCCCGGGTCTACAGGTGATCTTCTGCCAAAGCTCTCACAACTGCACGAACAAGTACGACAGGTGATGCAGGGCATTGCTCAAGCCTTGTGGCCATCCGCCTCCCTGCCAGGAGGCATGGGGAGCTTGTAGAGATGCTCAGGGGAGCACGGCGGCGCTTCCGATTATGGAAGATATCAGCCTGCCGACAAGGTGCAAGGGAAGCACGGGCCATGGTGAAGACGCGATATACCAAGACTGACCCGAACCACATGGCCGAGGTCAGACCTGTGGGGTCTGATGGGAAAGAGATCCCCGTCAGTTTGGTGTATGGCCAAGTGAAATTAGCCGCAAAGTATTACCAACAGGATTGTAGGCTAGACAGCCTATTGGATGGTATAGAGGAAGAATTTAGTCAGTCTAAGTGACTGTGTACTTCAAGTGACATATATTGTCCCTAGCCGGATTGTAAATCATTTGTCATGGCGGAACTTTTAACCCGACCTCTGGACCCGACAGTCCGGAGTGTATCCGAATACGCGCTCAGTTATGTAAAAACCGGGGTACGCGTGGAAACCAGGCGTAGGGGTCATAATTGCTTGAACAGACAAGTACCCAACTAGCTATGTTATATTACATGAATAGTAAGAAACATCTTCCAGGGAGAATAGTTTCGTTAAGGGTTGCTTTCCCTGGGTACGCATGCATTAATGTGCATGTCCGAACTGCGAAAAGAGACGCAGGATATAAACATATGGGGGCATGTATTACAATAAATAAAAGTCATCTTTTGTTCACCGATCGAATATTCCCTTAAGAACGCTAGCTTTCGGCTTCACCCAGCTGAGGTACACATCCGGCTGACCCGGCAGTAACAATCGCAGAGGTGCTCCCCTTATGCCCTAGCCGAATTAACGGGAACGTAGGGCATAAACACAAGAGCCAGGCAACCCAGCTTGGCCAAAACTTAAGTCATATCGATGCATATAATGGCGAAGAAAAGGTACATGTGGAAAAGTAACACATGTGGGGGGGGGGGGGCATAGAGCCCAGAACATAGTTATATTAAGCTTATGTAGAAGAAGCCCCGAGGTATAATGAGCACGCCTAGCGCGACAAGATTGTGTAGTCAAGACACATTTTAACCTTCTAAGGCTGTGAAGAAAAAGGGAAGAAAGAAAGAAAAGACAGATAACGAATATATAAAAAAATTGACAGAGGTAAGGAGACGAACACAGAGTCCGGCACTAGGCGTAGAACCTTCAGAGTCTGGCTGCGTTCCATGGGTTTGGCTCGAGTCGATTGTCCGATGCATCTCGCATATGGTACGCTCCCCCGGTCAGAACTGTGTCAATAACGAAGGGACCTTCCCATTTGGGCTTGAGTTTGTTCTTCTTCTTTTCCGGTAGGCGTAGAACAAGTTCGCCAACGTTATACGTTTTGACCCGTACTTCTCTGCTTTGATACCGTCGAGCCTATTGCTGATAGAATGCGAAGCGGGCTTTTGCCACGTCACGCTCCTCCTCCAGGGCGTCCAAACTGTCCTGCCGATCAAGCTCGGCTTCTTTCTCTTCATACACGCGCACTCAAGGTGAGTCATGAATTATGTCGCAGGGCAGTACCGCCTCTCTGTCGTACACCATAAAGAATGGTGTGTATCCGGTAGTGTGATTCGGCGTGGTCCGCAGCCCCCATAGTACGGAGTCGAGCTCCTCGACCCAGTGCGTATCTGATTCCTTCAAGGATCGCACTAATCTTGGTTTAATGCCGCTTATAGTGAGACCATTTGCCCGTTCGACTTGACCGTTTGTTTGGGGGTGATAGACAGAGGCATAATCGAGCTTAATTCCCATGTTGCCGTACCAAGTTTTTATCTCGTCGGCTGTAAAGTTGGAGCCGTTATCGGTGATGATGCTGTGGGGGACGTTGTAACAGTGTACAACCCCGGATATGAAGTCTATAACTGGTCCGGACTCGGCCGTTTTAACTAGTTTGGCTTCTATCCATTTGGTGAATTTATCCACCATGACCAATAGGTATTTTCTCTTGTGGCTTCCCCCTTTAAGGGGTTCGACCATATCAAGCCCCCAGACCGCAAAGGGCCAAGTAATGGGGATTGTTTGGAGAGCGGTAGGTGGCATATGGCTTTGGTTTGCAAAAAGCTGGCAACCGACGCAACGTTGAACGAGGTCCTGTGCGTCTGCTCGGGCCGTCGGCCAGTAAAAACCGTACGGAAGGCCTTGCTTACAAGGGCCCGAGCTACAGCGTGGTGGCCGCCAAGTCCAACATGAATTTCTGCCAAGAGTTGCCGTCCTTCCTCTTCGGAGATGCACCTTTGAAGTACTCCGGTAGCGCTTTTCTTATAAAGCTCTCCCTCGTGGACCTTGTAGGCTTTAGACCGCCGCACAATGCAACGTGCCTCGTTTGGGTCCTCAGGGAGTTTTGCCTAGTTAGATAGGCCAAGAAGGGTTCTGTCCATGGGGCGATGACAACCATAATCACGTGGGCCTAAGGCGTTATTTCAGTAGCAGAGCCTCCGATTGTGTCAGAGTGTTCACTATCTGGTGTTGTGGCCAGGTCTGGACTGTTGTTGCCGATCTCTCCTTTCCATACCACGGATGGCTTAATTAGCCTTTCCAAGAAGATATTAGGTGGGACAGGGTCATGCTTAGCGCCGATGCGGGCGAGGATATCCGCCGCTTGATTGTTTTCCCGGACCACATGGTGGAATTCAAGCCCCTCGAACCGAGCTGACATTTTGAGGACGGTGTTGCGGTAAGCCGCCATTTTTTGGTCCTTGGCGTCAAAGTCTCCATTTATTTGAGATATTGCGAGGTCTGAATCCCCACGCACCTCTAGGCATTGAATGCCCATGGAGACTACCATCCGGAGACCATGCAACGGGGCCTCATATTCTGCTGCATTGTTGGAGTCTGTGTATAATATTTGGAGTACGTATTGGATCAGTATCTCCGGTGGGGATGTCGTGACGACGCCTGCCCCCAGACCAGCCAGCATCTTTAAACCATCAAAGTGCATGATCCAATTGGAGTACGCACCGTACTCTTTAGGGAGTTCGGCTTCCGTCCATTCGGCGATGAAATCGGCCAGTACTTGTGACTTAATGGCTCGCCGTGGTTTATATGTTATGTCAAACGGGAGGAGCTCGATAGCCCATTTAGCAATCCGGCCCGTGGCATCGCGGTTATTTATTATGTCGTTGAGTGGTACTTCCGAGGCCACCGTAATTGAACACTCTTGAAAGTAGTGTCATAATTTCCGGGATGCCATGAAGACTGCATATGCTATCTTTTGATAATGTGGGTACCGTGATTTGCATGGAGTGAGGACAGTGGATACATAGTATACTGGCTTTTGAAGCGGGAACTTATGTCCGTCCGTCTCTCGTTCGACGACGAGAACCGCGCTTACAACTTGGTGCGTTGGCGCTATATATAACAACATTGGTTCGCCGACATTTGGCGCGGCCAAGATTGGGTTGGTGGCCAAAACGGCTTTTATATCTTCCAATCCGGCCGTGGCCGCATCCGTCCACTCAAAGTGTTCGGTGCGTCGAAGAAGGTGATAAAGGGGTAGTGCCTTTTCTCCTAATCGGGAGATAAAGCGGCTTAAGGCAGCCATGCATCCAGTTAATTTTTGGATTTGCTTGAGGTCTGTTGGGATAGCCAACTGTGACAGAGCTCGGATGTTAGCCGGATTTGCTTCAATTCCTCTATTGGAGACGATGAAGCCCAAGAGCTTTCCGGCGGGCACGCTGAAAACGCATTTTTCCGGATTGAGATTGATGTCATATGTTTGGAGATCGTCGAACGTGAGCCTCAAGTCGTCTATTAAGGATTCGACGTGTCTGGTTTTAATGACCATGTCGTCTACGTATGCCTCCACTGTTTTGCCAATTTGTATTTCCAGGCATGTCTGAATCATGCGTTGATAGGTTGCATCGGTGTTTTTGAGCCCGAAAGGCATGGTGTTAAAACAGAATGGGCCGTATGGAGTGATAAATGCCGTTGCGGCTTGATCGGACTCCACCATCTTAATTTGATGGTATCCGGAGTATGCGTCGAGGAAACACAATGAGTCGTGTCCTGCGGTAGCGCGATAATTTGATCGATGCGGGGGAGGGGGAAGGGATCCTTGGGGCAAGCCTTGTTAAGGTCCTTGAAATCGACACATAGGCGCCAGGATTTGTCCTTCTTTGGTACCACCACCAGGTTTGCTAGCCAGTCCGGATGTTTTATTTCTCTAATGAATCCGGCCTCAAGTAACTTGGCTAGCTCCTCTACCATGGCTTGTCGCTTAGGCTCAGAGAAACGCCGAAGAGTCTGCTTCACCGGCTTGAACCCCTTTAGAATGTTAAGGCTATGCTCGGCCAGCCTGCGTGGGATTCCTGGCATGTCTGAAGGATGCCAGGCGAAGATGTCCCAATTCTTGTGCAAGAACTCCCATAGTGCAGCGTCTACTGTGGGGTTTAACTGTGCCCGATGGATGCTATTTTTGTAGGGTCCGTTGGGTGGACTTGGAATTTGACTATTTCGTCCGCTGGTTTAAAAGATGTGGACTTGGGTCTTTTGTCGAGTATCACGTCGTCCCTGTCCACTGTGGAGAGCAGCGCGGTTAGTTCTTCGGCCGCAAGGGCTTCGGATAACGCCTCGAGGGCTAGTGCGGCGGTTTTATTTTTGGCGCGGAGTGCTATGTCCGGATCACTAGCTAGAGTGATGATTCCCTTGGGCCCGGGCATGTTGAGCTTCATGTACCCGTAATGGGGTATATATTGGAAGGTCGTGAATGCCTCCCGCCCTAGAATGGCGTGGTATCCGCTACTAAACGGGGCCACTTGGAATGTGATTTCTTTGGACCTATAATTCTCCGGCGTGCCGAATACCACATCTAGTGTGATTTTTCCTGCACATCGTGCCTCCTGACTAGGGATGATTCCTCTGAAGGTCATGCTGCTTTGCTCAATGCGGCTCTTGTCTATTTCCATTTTTCGAAGAGTCTCCTCATAGATGAGGTTTAATCCGCTGCCACCATCCATGAGCACTTTAGTAAGCCAAAAGCCGTCCACAATTGGACTAAGGACCAAGACTGCTGGTGCTCGGGCTGTTCGGAATTTAGGTTCGTCACTGGCATTGAAGGTTATAGACGTATCGCTCCATGGATTTATTGCTGCCACGTGGCGTACTTTCGCAAGGTCATGGAGTGCTCGCTTACGCCTATTATTTGAGGTGAAGGTCTCGAAGACTGTCGATACTGTATTGTTATTTTCCACGGGATGGTGCTCTGTTGCATTGTTGATAAGGATATCCTCGCCGCTCTTGGCCACCTGCCGGAGTACCCAACATGCTCGAAGGCTATGTGTTGGCATGATATCTGATGTACTGTGAATTTTGCATGGCCCATTGAGCCATCCCTCCAATACGGTTCCATGCCCTGTAGTGGGCTTTTGTTTCTTTGTAATTGGATCGTATGACTTACGAGAGAACACCCTTTTAGTTCGGGCGGGGGGTTTAGTGAGAGCCGGAGGATCCCAGAATTTTGTTTGGGTTTTCCAGGCGCTTTCCATCGCACAATACTTCTGTACTATGGACACCAAGTCAGCGAAGTGTGCTATGTCACGGCGACTTATGGCGTTGAGGATTCCCTTGTCCGTGCAATTTTTTCAAAAGAATGAAATTGTGTCTTCCTCGCGACAGTCCTTAACCTTGCTCATTACAATGAGGAATCTGGCCCAATAGTGATGTACTGTCTCTTGGGGCTCTTGTCTAATGTGGGAAAGATTACTTATATATGGGTGGGTGGGTAGATTTAGGTCCGAACCCTGACCCGTTCTGAGACCCAGTGGCAGAGGAGCTTCCGAGCTTGGCAGTTCGAGCTCCGGGATGTTGCCCCATAGGTCTGGCCCGCTGTCTGATTCTAGGTTCAAAGCTTGGGCCATGTCCTCCCGTAGACGGGTATCCGGCTCGGAGAGCTCGGGAATCCGGACATAGTTTGTCCTCAAGATAGAGGAAGAATCGCTGCGTTGCTCCTCCACCACCGCTATCTGATGGGTGACCAGCGAAGAGTTAATCTCCCTTTGGTCGGGTTTAAGCCCGATCCGATCATAGTCTGTAGTGACACCCAAGGCAGCGATGTGATCCAAGAGCTCGTTCAAGGAAGAGAGCTCCATTGGATCCATTTGCTCGGCGAATCCCGAGCCGACGTGGAGGCTGTTTTTGATGACCCGAGAAGTCATCGCTTGCAACGAGCAGGCGGTCATGACGAAGCCGCCTAGTCGAAGAGTTTGGCCTACAGCCGTGGCTCCCCAGAGGTGATGTTGTCCTTGACAACAAGGCGAGCCATCAAGCCTTATGATGACGGCACAGGGAACTCTCAATGAAAGCACCAATGTCGGTGTCAAAACCGGCGGATCTCGGGTAGGGGGTCCCGAACTGTGCGTCTAAGGCGGATGGTAACAGGAGGCAGGGGACATAATGTTTACCCAGGTTCGCGCCCTCTTGATGGAGGTAATACCCTACTTCACCTTGATTGATCTTGATGATATGAGTATTACAAGAGTTGATCTACCACGAGATCGTAGAGGCTAAACCCTAGAAGCTAGCCTATGATTATGATTGTTGTTGTCCTACGGACTAAACCCTCCGGTTTATATAGACACCGGAGGGGGCTAAGGTTACACAGAGTCGGTTACAAGGGAGGAGATCTACAGACCCGAATTGCCAAGCTTGCCTTCCAGGCCAAATAGAGTCCTATCCAGACACGAGACGAAGTATTCAATCTTGTATCTTCATAGTCCAACAGTCCGGCCAAAGTATATAGTCCGGCTATCCGAGGACCCCCTAATCCAGGACTCCCTCAGGCGCCTCGAAGACGTCGCCGGCAGGATCACTGATGTCTACTACGCGACCTTCTTCTTGTAGACGTTGTTGGGCCTCCAAGTGTAGATGTTTGTAGGACAGTAGCAAATTTCCCTCAAGTGGATGACCTAAGGTTTATCAATCTGTGGGAGGCGTAGGTTGAAGATGGTCTCTCTCAAACAACCCTGCAACCATATAACAAAGAGTCTCTTGTGTCCCCAACACACCCAATACAATGGTAAATTGTATAGGTGCACTAGTTCGGCGAAGAGATGGTGATACAAGTGCAATATGGATGGTAGATATAGGTTTTTGTAATCTGAAAATATAAAAACAGCAAGGTAACAAATAATAAAAGTGAGTGTAAACGGTATTGCAATGCTAGGAAACAAGGCCTAGCGTTCATACTTTCACTAGTGCAAGTTCTCTCAACAATAATAACATATTTGGATCATATAACTATCCCTCAACATACAACAAAGAGTCACTCCAAAGTCACCAATAGGGGAGAAGAAACGAAGAGACTATGGTAGGGTACGAAACCACCTCAAAGTTATCCTTTCTGGTCGATCTATTCAAGATTCCTTAGTAAAATAACATGAAGCTATTCTTTCCGTTCGATCTATCATAGAGTTCGTACTAGAATAACACCTTAAGACACAAATCAACCAAAACCCTAATGTCACCTAGATACTCCAATGTCACCTCAAGTATCCGTGGGTATGATTATACGATATGTATCACACAATCTCAGATTCGTCTATTCAAACCAACACAAAGTACTTCAAAGAGTGCCCCAAAGTTTCTACCGGAGAGTCAAGACGAAAACGTGTGCCAACCCCTATGCATAAGTTCACGAGCGGAACCCGCAAGTTGATCAACAAAACATACATCAAGTGGATCACGTGAATATCCCATTGTCACCACAGATAAGCATGACAAGACATACATCAAGTGTTCTCAAATCCTTGAAGACTCAATCCGATAAGATAACTTCAAAGGGAAAACTCAATCCATTACAAGAGAGTAGAGGGGGAGAAACATCATAAGATCCAACTATAATAACAAAGCTCGTGATACATCAAGATCTTATCACCTCAAGAACACGAGAGAGAGATCAAACACATAGCTACTGGTACATACCCTCAGCCCCGAGGGTGAACTACTCCCTCCTCGTCATGGAGAGTGCCGGGATGATGAAGATGTCCACCGGTGAGGGATCCCCTCTTCGGCAGGGTGCCGGGACAGGGTCTCGATTGGTTTTTGGTGGCTACAGCGGCTTGCGGTGGTGGAACTCCCGATCTATTCTTCTCTCCGATGGTTTTAGAGTATATTGATATATATAGGCGAAGTAAGTCTGTCAGGGGCCGGGGGCCACGAGGGGCCCACGAGGGTGGAGGGCGCGCCCGGGGGGTGGGCGCGCCCCCTGCCTCGTGCCTTCCTCATTGCTTCCCTTACGTATACTCCAAGTCTTCTGGATTGCTTCCGTTCCAAAAATAACTCTCCCGAGGGTTTCATTCCGTTTGGACTCCGTTTGATATTCCTTTTTCTCACAAACATCAAACAAGGGAAAAAAGTAAACTGCACTTTGGGCTCTGGGTTAATAGGTTAGTCCCAAAAGTAATATAAAAGTGTTTAATAAAGCCCATAAACATCCAAAACAGATAATATAATAACATGAATACTTCATAAATTATAGATACGTTGGAGACGTATCAGCATCCCCAAGCTTAATTCCTGCTCGTCCTTGAGTAGGTAAATGATAAAAGAAAGAATTTATGAAGTGTGAATGCTAGCAGGTGCACAAGTTTGATCAACAATAATTTCAATCACCTTTTCTAGCATTATTATATATCATAACAGTAGCTCAACTCATAGAACTTTTCATGATCAAGTAACAAGCTATTCACATATTAGAGTATAGATCATAAACTTTCTTGAAAACCAACAAACCGTGTTATTAGTCATCAAACAATTACAGTTCATCTTATTTTCAGGAAGAGTGTATGTCAGAGCTTTGATTCCGCAAACTTCACATACTCAACTATCATTTAGTCTTCCATGATTGCTACCACTCAAAGCATATTTTTAGAACAAATAGTATTCATCGAACACAGAGAAAGATAGGGGCTTAATGTTTCGCCTCCCAACCTTTTACCTTAAGGGTAATGTCAACAACAATAATTCATGCTCAAATATATTTGAATGGCCATATATGCTTAGATCTTTCCATCACATGATGCTTGCCAACTAAATAGTAGGTTGGAATGAGAAGGAATACTATTGACTCTTGCATAAAAGTAAAATATAGGTCCTTCGCAGAGGGAAGCAGGGATTTGTAGAGGTGCCAGAGCTCAAAGCTAAAACAGAGATGAAAATAATTTTGAGAGGTATGCTTTCATTGTCAACATAACGACCAAGAGTTCCCAATATCTTCCATACTACATACATTATAGAAAGTTCCCAAATAGAAAGGTAAAGATTTTAATCCCCCTCCACCAACATTCACACTCCACGGCTTGTCCGAAACAACGGGTTCCGTCCAACTTTCAACAATCCTGGGGGAGTTTGTTTAAATTATTTGCGAATTTGTTTTTGATCTTTTGATCATAGGACTGGGCATCCCAATTACCAGCCATTTTCTCATGAATGATGAGCGGAGTCCACTCATCGTGAGAATAACCCACCTAGCATGGAAGATACCGACAGCCCCTAATCGCTACATGAGCGATTCGGGCATATAAAACAGATTATTATTTGAAGGTTTAGAGTTTGGCACATGCAAATTTACTTGGAACGGCAGGTAAATACCGCATATAGGTAGATATGGTGGACACTCATGGAAGAAACTTGGTTCAAGGAATTTGGATGCACAAGCAGTATTCCCACTTAATACAGATGTTTTGGCTAGCAAAGGATTCTAAATAGCAAGCACCACATGTTAGAGGATCCATAACAATATAACTTCTATACAAATATACCCAAGCATAACTCATTATGTTGTCCTCCTTGTCCAACTACAACTAATTTTCTCAGGTTTGAAAATAATTAATGGGGCTCACAATCATAGAAGATGTCCAAGATAGTATATTTATATGTGAAATCTCTCTTCCTTCAATATTCTTTCATGAATTGTTCAAGTGACCAATACAATGTTTGCTAACCTTCAATAAATTTACCACCTCTACTTCTTATATGTGAAGTCATTACTCCCCATTGGATAAGCATATGAAACATATATAATTTCAGATTTATGACATTCAAATCGTTCAACCATTTACTCATAGGATATAAGTGAAGCACACGAGTAAATGACAAACTACTCCAAAAAGATATAAGTGAAGCTCCATGAGTAGTTAAATAATTATTTAGCTAAGTGAAGACTCTCTCTCATTTAAGAATTTCAGATCTTGGTATTTTATTCAAACAGCAAGCAAAGCTAAAGAAAATAAAACGACGCTCCAAGCAAAACGCATATCATGTGGTGAATAAAAATATAGCTCAAAGTAAAGTTACCGATGAACGAAGACGAAAGTGGGGATGCCATCCGGAGAATCCCCAAGATTACGCTCTTGGTTGTCCTTGAATATTATCTTGGGGTGCCTTGGGCATCCCCAAGCTTAGGCTCTTTCCACTCCTTATTCCGTAGTCCATCGAATCTTTACCCAAAACTTGAAAACTTCACAACACAAAACTTAATAGAAAATCTCGCGAGCTCCGTTAGCGAAAGAAAACAAAACACCACTTCAAGGTACTATAATGAACTCATTCTTTATTTGTATTGGTGTTAAATCTACTGTATTCCAACTTCTCTATGGTTTATAAACTATTTTACTAGCCATAGATTCATTAAAATAAGCAAACAACACACGAAAAACAGAATCTGTCAGAAACAGAACAGTCTGTAGTAATATGTAACTAACGCAAACTTCTGGAACTCCAAAACATCTACCAAAATAGGACGACCTAGAAAATTTGTTTGGTGATCTACTGCAATTGGAATCAGTATTTTATCACGTTCTGGTGATTTTTAACAATTGTTTTCATGAATAGAAAGTTTCTGGAATTTTCAGCAAGATCAAATAACTATCATCCAAGAAGATCCTATAGGTTTAACTTGGCACAAACACTAAATAAAACATAAACTACATCTAACCAGAGGCTAGATGATTTATTTATTACTAAACAGAACCAAAAAGCAAGAAACAAAAATAAAATTGGGTTGCCTCCCAACAAGCGCTAACGTTTTACGCCCCTAGCTAGGCATGATGATTTCAATGATGCTCACATAAAAGATAGGAATTGGAACATAAAGAGAGCATCATGAAGAGTATGACTAGCACATTTAAGTCTAACCCACTTCCTATGCATAGGTATTTTGTGAGCAAACAACTTATGGGAACAATAATCAACAAGCATAGGAAGGCAAAACAAGCATAACTTCAAAACTTTAAGCACATAGAGAGGAAACTTGATATTATTGCAATTTCTACAAACATATGTTCCTCCCTCATAATAATTTTCAGTAGCATCATGAATAAATTCAACAATATAACCATCACATAAATCATTCTTTTCATGATCTACAAGCATAGGAAATTTACTACTCTCCACATAAGCAAAATTCTTCTCATTCGGGATAGTGGGAGTATCATATGAAACTCGAATACTATAAATTGTCCCCACATTAAAAGAGTAATGTTCAGAAAAAGGGTAATCATAATCATGACAAGTTTCATAAATATAATCATCATTACTTTTTATAGCATAAGTGTCATCTCAATAATCATCATAAGTAGCAACTTTGTTCTCATCATAATCAATTGAAACCTCTTCCGAAATAGTGGATTCATCACTAAATAAAGTCATGACCTCTCCAAATCCACTTTCATAAATATTATAAGATTCAACATCCTCCAAAATTGTGGGATCATTACTTCCTAAAGTCACACTCTTCCAAACCCACTTTCATCAATATAATCATCATAAGTAGGAGGCATGCTATCATCATAACAGATTTGCATATCAAAACTTGGGAGGCTAAAAATATCATCTTCATTAAACATAGCATCCCCAAGCTTGGAACAAACATTAGTTTCAGCAAATGTATTCTCAAAAACATCATCTTCATCAAACATAGCATCCCCAAGCTTGGTCCTTTTCATATCATAAGCATAATCACTCTCATCATTAATAGTATGGATAGCACCAATAGTATAGCAATTATCATCATCATGATGAGTAATAGGAGCAACATCATTTGGGAGAGATACCTTTTTACCTTTGCTTCTCCGTCTTTTCTTTTTCTTCTTCACATCATGTGTGGGTTCAATCCTCTTTTTGGAGCTCCTTATTAATGAGATTGGTTGAATAGAAGGCTCCTCCTCGTTACCTGATTCATCATAAGAAATAATAGGAGAATATTGGGAATTCTCTTCCCTTTCGTTAGTATTCTCGTCATCTTCTATTTGTTTTATTTTCTTTATGTAATTGTCAATATAAGGATTTTCAATGCAATTCACCGCAAAATACATATAAATTTCTTCTAGATCAATATCGAGGAATTTCTCGAGGTTATATTCTGGAATAATCTTAGTTTGACGTTTCATTTCTTCATAACCCAAAAGCAAAGTAAGTTCATTATAATGTGCAAGGGAAATCAAGTCATCACAATTTTTGGACATGATTCGATTATGAAACAATTTGCATTTGATATTTAAATGACCATGTTCATTGCAAAGTTCACAAGTATGGCTACGAAATTTTGAATTTTCAGCACTAACATTTAGCCTTTCTTGCAACCATTTAGTTTCTAAATGCTTATGCCTCTTGCAATATCTATCTTCCCTATTTGGTGTGTACTTGGAAACCCAATGCACTCCACAAAAATTGACATGTTTATAGGAGACATTTTCATCATAACTAGTGCAATCATCATTAGTACTATGTATATTCAAGGAGTTCATACTAACAACATTGCAATCATGCTCATCATTCAAAGATTTAGTGCCAAACATTTTAATGCATTCTTCTTCTAACACTTTGGCACAATTTTCCTTCCCATCATACTCACGAAATATATTAAAAAGATGAAGCGTATGAGGTAAACTCAATTCCATTTTTTTGTTTGTAGTTTTCTTTTATAAACTAAACTAGTGCTAAAACAAGAAACAAAAAGATTCGATTACAAGATCTAAAGATATACCTTCAAGCACTCACCTCCCCGGCAACGGGCGCCATTAAAAGAGCTTGATGTCTACTACGCGACCTTCTTCTTGTAGACGTTGTTGAGCCTCCAAGTGCAGAGGTTTGTAGGACAGTAGCAAATTTCCCTCAAGTGGATGACCTAAGGTTTATCAATCCGTGGGAGGTGTAGGTTGAAGATGGTCTCTCTCAAACAACCCTGCAACTAAATAACAAAGAGTCTCTTGTGTCCCCAACACACCCAATACAATGGTAAATTGTATAGGTGCACTAGTTCGGCGAAGAGATGGTGATACCAGTGCAATATGGATGGTAGATATAGGTTTTTGTAATCTGAAAATATAAAAACAGAAAGGTAACAAATAATAGAAGTGAGTGTAAACGGTATTGCAATGCTAGGAAACAAGGCCTAGGGTTCATACTTTCACTAGTGCAAGTTCTCTCAACAATAATAACATACTTGGATCATATAACTAACCCTCAACATGCAACTAAGAGTCACTCCAAAGTCACTACTAGCGGAGAACAAACGAAGAGATTATGGTAGGGTACGAAACCACCTCAAAGTTATCCTTTCTGATTGATCTATTCAAGAGTCCGTAGTAAAATAACATGAAGCTATTCTTTCCGTTCAATCTATCATAGAGTTCATACTAGAATAACACCTTAAGACACAAATCAACCAAAACCCTAATGTCACCTAGATACTCCAATGTCACCTCAAGTATCCGTGGGTATGATTATACGATATGTATCACACAATCTCAGATTCATCTATTCAAACCAACACAAAGTACTTCAAAGAGTGCCCCAAAGTTTCTACCGGAGAGTCAAGATGAAAACGTGTGCCAACCCCTATGCATAAGTTCACGAGCGGAACCCGCAAGTTGATCAACAAATCATACATCAAGTGGATCACGTGAATATCCCATTGTTACCACAGATAAGCACGGCAAGACATACATCAAGTGTTCTCAAATCCTTAAAGACTAAATCCGATAAGATAACTTCAAAGGGAATACCCAATCCATTACAAGAGAGTAGAGGGGGAGAAACATCATAAGATCCAACTATAATAGCAAAGCTCGTGATACATCAAGATCGTATCACCTCAAGAACACGAGAGAGAGAGATCAAACACATAGCTACTGGTACATACCCTCAGCCCCGAGGGTGAACTACTCCCTCCTCGTCATGGAGAGGGCCGGGATGATGAAGATGGCCACTGGTGAGGGATCCCCCCCTCCGATAGGGTGCCGGAACAGGGTCCCGATTAGTTTTTGGTGGCTATAGAGGCTTGCGGCGGTGGAACTACCTATCTATTCTGCTCTCTGATGGTTTTACGGTATATGGATATATATAGGCGAAAGAAGTCGGGCAGGGGGGCCACGAGGGGCCCACCTGGGTGGAGGGCGCGCCCAGGGGGGTGGGCGCGCCCCCCTGCCTTGTGCCTTCCTCGTTGCTTCCCTTACGTATACTCCAAGTCTTCTGGATTGCTTCCGTTCCAGAAATAACTCTCCCGAAGGTTTCATTCCGTTTGGACTCCGTTTGATATTCATTTTCTTCAAAACATCAAACAAGGAAAAAAGCAGAAAGCACCTTTGGGCTCTGGGTTAATAGGTTAGTCCCAAAAGTAATATTAAAGTGTTTTATAAAGCCCATAAACATCCAAAACAGATAATATAATAGCATGAATACTTTATAAATTATAGATACGTTGGAGACGTATCAATCACCACGCAGCTGGCTACCATGGGGATGCCAAATGTGAGGTATACCCCGGAGCGCAACGTGAGCCCCAACGCCAAGCTGACCGTCTTCTTCGAGGGCGTCCTCGGGGCCCTGGAGCAGCTCCACTCCAATCGAGCGGCCTCGCTGGCCGATGAGGCCCGGAGGCTTTGCCAGGGTGCCATGACCAAGGTCCTCACCAAGATGGCGTACTGGAACCCCAACCTCGACTTCGACGCCGCGCTGGATAGCTTGCCGGAGGGTGTGGACCTCGCGGTGCTCAAGGAGCGTATCAAGCCCATCATCAACCGCATCGGCGGAATTCAGAGGATAGAGGGCCAGCGCCGGGATTAGGCACCCCGTCTCTCACTGCCGCTGCAGGTTCATGACCAAGACAATTTTTATCTTTAGTTAGAACCGCAGCAAAACTTGATGTAATATAACTCTGCAGTACTTTTGGTATGATGCACGTTATCTTCCTGTTTGATCTTCCTTTGTATGTTCACCCTACGTTAACCGGGTAGGCTTGCTGTCCGTGTCAAAACCGGCGGATCTCGGGTAGGGGGTCCCGATCTGTGCGTCAAGGCCGATGGTAACAGGAAGCAAGGGACACAGATGTTTACCCAGGTTCAGGCCCTCTCGATGAAGGTAAAACCCTACTTCCTGCTTGATTAATATTGATGATATGGGTAGTACAAGAGTAGATCTACCACGAGATCGTGGAGGCTAAACCCTAAGAGCTAGCATATGATGGTATGATTGTAATTGTGATCGGCCTTCTAAGGACCAACCTCTCCGGTTTATATAGGCACCGGAGAGGGCTAGGGTTTACATGGAGTCGGTTACAAGGAAGGAAATATAATATCCGGATCACCAAGCTTGCCTTCCACGCCAAGGAAAGTCCCATCCGGACACGGGCCGAAGTCTTGAGTCTTGTATATCCACGCTTCAATAGTCCAGACGTTGTATACAGTCCGGCTGTCCGGATACCCCCTAATCCAGGACTCCCTCAGTAGCCCCTGAACCAGGCATCAATGATGATGAGTCCGGCGCGCAGTCTTGTCTTCTACATTGCAAGGCGGGTTCCTCCTCCGAATACTCCAAGGTAATTATCGAACACTTGAACCGTGTCCGGATCCACAAGATGATCTTCACGTAGCATAAACCCTATCCGCTGGCAATCTTCGGGCGTCGTGCCCTTGCATCGTGGCCTGGTCCAATGCGGACCGGCATTTCCTAACCCACAACAACTCGTGTTACGAGGCGGTTTTATTGGCACGTCCCGTCGAGGCAGAGATCGCGTTCCTCTTATTACGGGGACTTTCCATTAATATGAGCTGCTGCGGCGACCTCAATGACGGCCGCAGTATTACCCCGCGTGTTTTTAGATAAGCCTCAAACGGCCACATCAAGGACTCTTGATATTCATCCCCTTTATAAAAAGGGTCGAGGCCTATACCTCTGTTCCACCTTCCTCGCGCCTCCTCGCATCTCGAGTTCTAACACCCGAAACCAAGATTCATCCCCCCAGATCCTCCAACATGTCCGGATTGGTCCCTCAAGGCCAGTGGGTGGCCTCCTCAATTCAAGAGGACGACATTGCGAAGCTTAGGGAGGTCGGATACCTGACCGCCGACATCCAACACCGGCTTCCTGCCCCAGGGCAGGTCATCCCCACACCGAAGCCTAATGAGTGCGTCGTTTTTGTCCCGCACTTTCTCCACGGCTTGGGCTTCACCCTCGATCCCTTTGTGAGGGGGCTCATGTTCTATTATGGCTGGATTTTCACGATCTGGCTCCAGACGCTATCCTCCACATCTCGTCGTTCATTATAGTGTGCGAGGCCTTCCTCCACGTCACCCCACACTTCGGCTTATGGCTCAAGACCTTCAATGTGAAGCCGAAGATGATCGAGGGGCGACACGCGGAGTGCGGAGGTGCTGTAATAAGCAGGAACGCTGATGCCCCATGGCCAGAGGGTTCTTTCCCAGAAGTATCCGATGTATGGCAACGGAGGTGGTTTTATGTCACGGCTCCCCGAGGCACAAAGTGGGTGGCTGCTCCCGAGTTCCGTCCGGGCCCTCCGTCGCAACTGGCGTCTTGGACCAACATAGGACGGAATTGGGGGCCCGCTGGTGAGGTACCAGTCCTGCAGAGCCGCATCCGAGAGCTTCTTGAGAGGTCCATTAACCTTGTTAGCATAATGCAAGTGATGTTAATCCGACGGATGTTGTCGTGCCAACGCCGACCTCTCCGGATGTGGGAGTTCAACCCAGAGGGTCCGCAGACTGTTAAGCACTTCTTCGGCTAAAGCTCGAAGGGATGTGCAGATTATTCTTCGGACTGAAAGTAAAGTGTCTGGACACCACCGAGGATGCGGGCCTAAGCTGCAGTCGCCTAGATACCCAAGTAAGTAAACTTGATACCGGACACCGTGTTTTGTATTTGTCGTAATTGTTTATCCTGAAAATCACCCTTGGCCAGGAATGGCTCAACAAGGAGGAGAGAATCAGGTGTCCGGCGCCACTTCCCGAAGGCTCGCCTGGTCCCACCATGGCCAAGATGCTTGACCGGGTACTCAGCAGAATGCCCTCAGGGAAAGACAAGGGGAAGAACGAAGAAACCGAACTCCACACACTACGCATCCGAACCGGGGGAATTATTGCCTCCCCTAAGGAGGATAGTCGGGAAGGGGGGCTAAGGCCTCCTCCCTGCGTGGGAAGAAGAGGGCTGCCTCCGAAGACTCGGAGACGAAGATGCCCAAACCAGTGAAAAAGATATCACCAGGGGCTCTGCCCCGACGGGCACCCTCACCGCATCGTGCCCACCAACGGGCCAACCTTCCACTGAGCTGTAAGTTAATTTTTAATTTGAAGGTGCTGCATTCCTCCTAGATCAATAACCAGGATTCGTCTTTCGCAGTCTGGCTAGCAGCCCTTCTCAATAGAGTTCGTCTTCGGGGGATCTTCCTCCGGAGATGATGGAGAGCGAGACCCCACCTACCTCTCCGGCTCGCGAAGCTGGCGACACTGAGGTGTCGTCACGGAGGAGTCCGGATCTGCCGAAGCCAGAAGCCGATGCATCAGCCGCCCTGAGTTCGGAGCGTTTGGCTCCCGCGAGGGGCGATGGGAAGGGTCCGGCACAGTCTGATGTCCGGCCGGACGTACTGACAGGCCTACTGGAGCGAGCTGCCCTCTCGGAGGAGCACCGCTCATTAATGAGTGTGGTGCTCAGGAAGATTTCCTACGCTACAAGCGGTTTGAATGAAGCATTTACAAGTCCGCTCAGAGGCTTTGAGGTATGTAGTGAAGAATACACTGTTTTGGCTGTGAGGCACGCGTTAGGTGTGCTCCATATAGATAGTAGCCCCTGAGACTATGGTTGCCCGCCCTAGGCGGTAAATGGGGGATCATAAATCAATGATTGCGCTGTAAACACTTGCAGGTACCTGCGGGTCCGGCCGCCGACCAGTCCGTTGAAGTTGTCGAACTAACCAGGCAGATTGGATCGATTGATGCCGATATCACGTTGGTGAACAAGCGGCTGGACAAATCGCAAGGTATGTGCTCTGCCTTCCTTTGTATAGGAAAATATGGAGGCGGCATGATATTAATGTAATATGTTCAGACTGCAGATGGTGCTGCTGCCGTGGAGGCCCTGAGGGCAGAACTTGTCCAATCCTAGGAACAAGCTCGGGTTAGTAATGCGGCTGCCCTAAAGGCGGCCGATGAACTGAGAGCCGAACAGGCTGCTCATCGCCGAAGAGAGGAAAAGATAGCCGAAATGGCTGTTGAGTTAAAAAATGCCACTGACCGGTATGAGCTCCTTAAAAAGGAGCATAAGGATAGCTTGGCCGAGCTGGACAAGGCACGCAATGCCACCAAGGAAATACGGACCGAGCTCCGGGGTGCGCGGGAGGAGTTTCAACAGGCCGGTAAAATCGTGGCTGGAGGTTCCTACTTGCTACGGACGAAGTTTTTCGATCCGAAGTACGCTCCCCTAGATGGGCGCTGGAGTCCTGCGGACGCGTATGCGGATTTGGCAAAGAGTACGGCTAACGCTGCCAAGTTCTTCGAGGGTCAGGGTGATAAGGAGGTGGAGGAGCTTTTCTGGTCGCAATTCAATGCTCCCACTCGCCTGCTGCCGTTAAGTGACAAGATGGCTGCTGTAGCGGAGCTTCACAGGCTGTCCGATCTTGTAATGCGGTCTGTGATAGACCATCTTTGGCTGAAAGGGCCTAAGCCGGACAGTTACTTTGGCTTGGTGCAGCAATTCCTTGGGGTCGTGCCTCGGATCGATGCCATGAGGAGGTCGGCGTGCATAGAGGGTGCACGGATGGCTCTTGCCCACGTTAAAGCCTATTGGACGGATATGGAGGCCAATATTATAGCAACCCAAGATCCGGCGGGGGGCCAATATCCGACCGAGCACTACTTGGCGCAGGTCACAGAAGGTGCCCGCCTAATAGAGGCGCAGTGCTCGAAGAATGTCTTATTCGAGTGATGAATCGAATCATTGTAAGAACAATGTTATTTTGGTTATAAGGCTTATATTTATACTTTTTGCCCGAAAGTATTATTGTGTCCCACTGTATGTCATATATATATATATATATATATATATATATATATATATATATATATATATATATATATATAACATGTAATCCGAAAGATAGCAGTCGTTGGCTTCAGCCCCCACGCCGACAATGCGGGGGTGTTCGCGAAAAATATGCTTAATCACACTTGATCCAACGTCTTGGTCCATTAAGGAGGTGATCGCACGTCGAACTAGGCAACCGAACTATATAGCTGTAACACTTTCGCTTAGCCATGTGAATCTAATGTTGGGGCTACTATATAGTCCCTGGTACCGTCGCGTGTATCCGAATACGGGCGCGTGTGTACATGACCGGGAAACGGTCCTTCGTTAATGCGGAGGGATCCTAAAGATTCTGATAAGTCTTCGAGTGGTTGAACAGTCTCTCCCTGTATCATGAGAGTCTATTTTCGGCTTTCTCTACTGAGGTGCTCGTCCGGATAACCAGGGCACAATCGCAGTAGTTCTCCTTCGGCCACCTTAGCCGATAATAACGGAACGTAAGGCGGCAAACCCAGGAGCCGGGCAAACCCAACATTTGACAAAAGACATGATTCGGAGCTGCTGCATATAAGGCCAAACTCGTGACGCCGAACACTCCCGAAGGTATTCAAATTTATAATAGTCGGTGGGCTCAAGAATGCCCATTCATTATAAACCCTGTGTTTCCAGGTACATGCGTTAATCTGCCGTGGCGAGATGCCAAAAACGGCAGTATCCTCTGTGGGTATGGAACCCATGGGATAGTTAAACAACAAGAGGCAATAGAAAAGGTTTACACAGGGGCTTAATCTAAAAAGAAACCTGTTGAACGGGGCCCTGCTGCACGTCTGCGCCTTTGTCTCCGTTGTGCTGTATCCTGGAAGGGCATCGCGCGAACGTTGTCTGTGGAAAAAGGAAAACTCGTGGAAGAGTACAACTTAAGTATGCGACGGATGATAAAAGTGTAAGATGTTGGCCTGCCCATACGGTTGAGCCAAGTGTGGGGCTGTATTAAGTATTTATAGCCCCTGGTGTCCACTATAGGATTACATATACGGTGCCCTGGTTTGATTCGGGCTACCGGACTCGTCTAACCGTGTCCCTGGTCTTAACGACCGGTCATATTTTTTGATGTTGGAGGTCGCTTATAGTCCGCCGCCGAGGGCCGCTGTGTGTTCCTCTGCGACGAAGCGCTCTGTTATTCCGCTTAACGGTGATGACGCCACGTGGACCGCATCTTAAGTGTAAGGTAGCCATAGTGCGGCAATGCGTTGAAGCGGCGAAGGCCGTTCTTCCGAAACCTTCTGCGCGATAGTCGCTTTGGAAGGGTATGATGATGAAGAGTAGTTCTTCGCTTCTGGAGTTGCCTGGAGAGCCGAATGTTACCTCGAGTGCGACGGAGCCTCTGCTATTGGCTTCAACGCCTGGTATCACCCCTTCAAAGGTGGTGTTGCTTTGGTTAATTCTGGATGGGTCTATCCCCATCCCGCGGACAGTGTCCTCATATATTAAATTGAGACTTCTGCCGCCGTCCATAAGGACGCGGGTGAGACGGTATCCGTCAATTATCGGGTCAAGCACCAAGGCCTTTGATTCTCCGCGCCGAATACTGGTTCGGTCGTCCAAGTTATCGAAAGTGGTCGGATAAGGCATCCAGTGGTTAGGCGTGAGTACGATGGGCTCTATATCGAGCACGTCTCTATGCGCGCGTTCGTGCCTCCTCATGGATGTGTGAGTCGCGTGGATCATGTTCACTGTTTTAACCTCTGGTGGGAATTTTTTCTGTCCTTCAGTGTTCGGCTGGTGAGGTTCATCCTCGTCTTCACTTGATGTTTCCCTTCCCTTGTGTTCGGCATTTAATTTTCTGGCCTGCTTGAAGACCCATCACTCTCTGTGCGTGTGGTTTGCAGGTTTGTCAGGGGTGCCATGAATTTGGCATAGTCTGTCTAGGACTCTATTCAGACCGGACGGTCCCTCTTTACTGCCTTTAGATGGCTTATTTTGCTGATTAGGTCGAGAGCCCCTGAATCCGGCATTAACCATCGTGTTATCCGGGCTCTCTTCCTTGTTTTGGCGTTTGTTTTTATGACGATGTGGCTTCCCGTTGCCACCCCTTATTTCGGATGTGTGGGTCAGCTGGTGCCTTTTGGGCTAGCCAGCTATCTTCTCCGCTCAAAAGCGGGTCATAAGGCTTGTTAGGGATGCCATTGTCCTTGGCTTTTCTTGGCCGAGGTGTCTGGGCGAGCCACTCGTCACGGATCTTTGTGTTTGAATGCCGCTAAGGCTTCGCATCCTGGACAGTCAACAATTTGATTCTTCTTAGTGAGGAATCTGTTCCAAAGCTTGTGGGCGGATTCTCTGGGTTGTTGGACTATGTGACTTAAGTCGTCAGCATCCGGAGGCCGGACATAGGTCCCTTGAAAATTGGCCCTGAAAGCATCCTCAAGTTCCTCCCAGCTCCCAATTGAATTTTCGGGGAGGCTTTTCAACCAGTGCCGAGCTGGTCCCTTTAGTTTGAGGGGGAGGCACTTGATGGCGTGAAGGTCATCCCCACGAGCCATATGTATGTGCAGGATAAATTCCTCGATCCGGACCCACTGGTCTGCTGTTCCGTCAGATGCCTCTATGTTCACAGGTTTAAAGCCCTGTGGAAATTCATGGTCCAGTACTTCATCGGTAAAGCACAGGGGGTGAGCAGCCCCTTTGTATCTGGACGTGTTGTGGCATGCCGTCGGCTGTTGTTGTGTCTGGTGTTTATTCCGGACTGGTATTCGATTGGCTTAATCGTTTTTGTGACCATAGTCCCTCGCCGGGGTGCATCCTTTGGATTCATAAATGGACCTGGCCGCGCCGGCTTTCTTATTCAGGTGTTCACGTGGATCGTGCGCGGCGTCGGTAGCCGCTTTGTTGCGGTTATGAAGTGGTACAACTTCGTCGTCGAATTCTGGCAGTAGCTTGCGTTTTGGATAGCTCTTTGTATGGCGATCATCGCCGTATCTTTCTTCAGTGTCTAGCACTTTATTCCATCTGCGGTTGAGCGTTTCTGTCTTGACTTTGAGCCGTTGCTTCTGCTTCTTTAGACTTCTTGCGGTGGCCATAAGCTTCCTGTGGAGGTTATCTCGTTCCACGTGTTTTTCCGGGATTGCATAATTATCCGGAATGTTTTCCTGTTCTGGTTCATTTTGATGACCTCGTCCGTTGGGATCATTGTCCTCGGCCCGCTCCGAACTATGTTCGTGGTGACCTGGTTCGCCTCGCTCCGTCGCTGGGTCCGTATGGTCGTTGTTGCCTTCGGAGTTGATTGTAGTATCGATCCCTCTGGCGCTCTTGTCACTATTTTTACTGTTGCTGGACTTAGAACGGCGTCTGCGCCGTCGCTTTGGCTTTTGTCCGGGGGTTTTATTGTCCAGATTGTCGCCTTACGTTCTCTTTGGGCGTATCCACCATGTATATGTCGTGTGACGAGGGGGAAGTCCGGCGCCCCATAGATTCTGAATCTTCTCCTGCATCGTCGTCCATACCGTCGATGTCTTCGGAGTCGAAGTCAGGCACGTCGGTTAAATCATCGACCATGGCTATGAAGTGGGTGGTGGGTGGGCAACGAATTTCTTTGTCGCCTGCTTCCCACTCGAACCAGACATAGTTTGGCCCAGAAATTTCTGTCAAAGAGAGAGTTTTCAACGAGTTCAGCATATCGCCAAAGGATGAGTGCTGAAAGATGTCTGTGACGGTGAACTCCATTACAGGATCCCAACCTGGCTCGACCGGCTCGGGAGTGCGCGGACTGGACTCAACATCCGGATACGAATCTGGGGGTCCAGAGTCATAGGCCACCACAAAGGCAAGGCCCGTGTTCGGCTCCACCGCCGATAAGTTTGCGACCCGCGGGGCGGGGTCCAGCCCTCCGTCCATAGGCAACGCGGCCTGCTCCGGATTTAGGTCCGAGGGCTATCATGCGGGGTGATACCCGATCTTTGTCCGACAAAGGTTCTAAGCCGTGCTCGTCGTGGACTGTCTGGTACCATGTTATTGACGATGGTTGAAGGAGCCATCGAGCCCGAGCGACGGCTACGTAGGAACTCTCAATGAAAGCATCAATGTCGGTGTCAAAACCGTGGATCTCGGGTAGGGGGTCCCGATCAAGGCGTCAAGGCCGATGGTAACAGGAAACAAGGGACACAGATGTTTACCTGTGTTCGGGCCCTCTCGATGAAGGTAAAACCCTACTTCGCTTGATTAATATTGATGATATGGGTAGTACAAGAGTAGATCTACCATGAGATCATGGAGGCTAAACCCTAAGAGCTAGCCTATGATGGTATGATTGTAATTGTGATCGGCCTTCTAAGGACCAACCTCTCCGGTTTATATAGGCACCGGAGAGGGCTAGGGTTTACATGGAGTCGGTTACAAGGAAGGAAATATAATATCTGGATCGCCAAGCTTGCCTTCCACGCCAAGGAAAGTCCCATCCGGACACGGGCCGAAGTCTTGAGTCTTGTATCTCCACGCTTCAATAGTCCGGACGTTGTATACAGTCCGGCTATCCGTATACCCCCTAATCCAAGACTCCCTCACTTGCCGGCGCGTATACCCAGGGCGGCACTTTGAGGACGGATCCCCAAAGGCCTGCCGGGTGTGCTTGCTACCAGGCGAAGCACCTTACCGCTCTCAATACGGCCGCTCGAACTGTCGAGCTTGACTCGAGTCAGAGTCGAGAGTGTTGCCAATTGCGGAAGGCCACCCTGCCGTTCTCGACACGGCCGCTTGAGCTGTTGAGCGGACTCGAAACAGAACAAGGGCGTTGCCAATTGCGGAAGGGCCCCTTTGCATGCAGGTTTTCCATACATAGGTAGGACCTTTGAGGACAATAACCTTATATATAAAAAGAAATTGCTCAAAGTTTAGCATGACTTAGCTTTTCTGTCGTCGCACGGGCGTCCACCGCGTCTGCAGACGGTGCCATCAGGCTTGGTCGTCTCCCTCCTTGGGACAACGGCCACGATGGAGCTGCTACTCCGACCAGACCAAATTTCCACATCTGCGCACCCCTACCTGGTGCGCCAAAGATGTGGTTGGGAACGACACCTATGGGGTCGCTAGGATCCCTTCTACGGTCGGCGGGCGCGAGGTTGTGCAAAGAGCAGGTCTAACAGGAAGCACACGGGTCGTTTACCCAGGTTCGGGCCGCGAAGATGTGTAATACTCTAGTCCTGCTTTGGTGGATGTATTGAGTGTTCTTGTGTTCTTGAGCTAGCTACGGGGTGCAACTTGCCCAAAAGAGCCGAAAATCCCCCTCCTGGTCGCCTCGGTCCTCCTTTTATAGGCAAAAGGGCGTGCCGCAGTGGCACACAGGAGGTGGAATGGTCTACAGTTGATAAGCCTATCCTCTGGAACCGTAGGACAAACACATTTAATGCGGTGCCGACATGTCCCCCTTGCTTTATCGGGGACGGCAAGGAAGCACATCCCAGCTGTCGCCACTCACCTGTCCTTGACATGCGTCCGAGCTGACGAGGCGTCGCGGCGCCATGTTGGCTGGCTGCTGGGCTGGCGCGGTGGTGGAGCCTTCACGAAGGGTTGCATGCCACCACGCAGGTACTTGCTGAGTCCATGTAGAGGCCGCCCATCGCCACGCAGGTGCCTGCCCAGCTGGTTGAGCTAGCAGCTGCTTGGGGACGGTGGTGGAGTCTTGGCTGGTGCGGGCCTGGCAGTGGCCCCGCTGATGCCCCCGGCGAGGGTCTTGCTGGGGGTCCGGCAAGGGTCTTGCCGTGGCGTTGCAGTCGTCCCCGGCAAGGCGCTTGCCGGGGGTCTTGTGGATTTCCTCGGCCAGGATCCCGGAGGGTCCCCGTCTTCTGGTCCTCATATGATTTCACATGTTTATGATCTCGACGAAGATTTGCATGCCACCACAGAGGCGCCTCCCGAGCCTTGGTTCCAACGTAGTTGGTTTGGTTGGAACCCGTGGGCTCAAGGGTGGCTTGCTCCGCTGGCATTGGGCAGGCTGCCCCAGCAAGGCTCTTGCCGGGGCTGCAGAGGCTGCCTCGGCAAGGATCTTGGCGAGGGAGTCTACCTTTCCCTCTTGTCCTCTTGTGTTTCTGGTCTTGGCGTTGCTTTGGTTGTCTTGTGCTTTGGCTTCTCTCCGGCTTCCCTCCTGTGCCCTGCTAAGTGTGGCTGTGGCACGTGGCTCTGACTGCCTGTGCAAAAGTAAAGGGGTCAAAAGGAGAGCCCCTACTTCTGTACACCGACACATCGCCATGGGACGCATCAGCGAAGTTTATCACAAGGAGCTTAAGGACACTATCTACCAGATATGTGGGCGCCAAGATGAGCAATGGGAGATGATCAGCATCAGGAGAGACAGGTCCATTGCAACTTTCATCCAGGAGTTAAACCAGCACATTCATCGACAGGAGAACCAGATGTGCACAAGCATGATAGATTTGAAGAAGGCGATGACCAGGAACATGGAGCTAGAAGAGGAACTCAAGTCTACACGCGACGAATATGAGGAGGAAATCGCAATACTAGTGGAGAAGAATGACGACTTGACGAGGAAGCTAGGAGTATTCATGGAGACCCCGCGCCAGGAGGAGATGACGACCATCCCGAGGACTACATCATCATCGACGACACCGACTCTGACCCGACAGTAGTGATGATGATTATGAAGGCGAAGCTAGAGCAGATATCATGGAGTCTTCCACCGATCAAAATTTCTAGATGACCACCATATGATCAGTAGTATTCCCCCACGTACATAGTAGTAGTCCGAGCACTTCTGTAATGATAGTTCTAGACCGATTGTATGCCCTTGCTTGAATTGATTTGGTGTGATATGATTGTGTTTGTCTCATGTGCATATGGGTAGTGCTTTCTCATTAGACCTCATTCTATTCTAATCTCTCCCCTCTAAACCCATCATATGCCTCCGAGACGTGCCCGGATTTGTCTTCCCACTAGAGCTCACTCAGTTGATCCAACAGCAGAATGCCTTAATGCAGCTACCAGTCCAGAACCAAGGCAACAACAACAACAACAACAACCCACCGCCACCACCTCCAGTTGACAACTTAGCCTGTTTTCTGAGGTTGCAGCCGCTGGTGTTTTCTAGTAGCACCGAGCCAATAGTTGTTGATGACTGACTATGCAGGATAGGAAGGGAGTTGACCACCGCAGGTTGCACAGATGCGGAGAAGGTGCATTTTGCCGCACACCAATTGGATGGACCCGCAGCCGCATGGTGGGAGAATTACACGACCGCTTTCCCTATAGCCAATGTCACCTGGGATCAGTTTCAGCAAGCATTCCTCACTACTCATGTCTCAACTGGAGCTATGAGTATGAAGAAGCGTGAGTTTCGCAACTTACGCCAGGGAAATTGTACTGTGGCCCAGTACGTAGATGAGTTTAGTAAGTTATCTCGCTATGCCCCAGATGATGTGGCCATAGATGCCGCAAAGCAGGAGAAATTTATGGAAGGGCTGAATGATGAAATGAGTATGCAGTTAATGGTGGCAACATTTATTAACTACCAGGAGTTGGTAGATAAGGCTCCTATGATTGAAGGGAAGCAGCAGCAGATTGAGAGCCGCAAAAGGAAGTATGGACAAGGGAAGTACAATTCAGGAGCTCAGCAGAAGCCTCGTTTTACCCCGAACTTGGGAGGATTTACCCATAACCATGGAGGCCACACCCACAATGGAGGGAGTTCGCATAGCCACAGTGGCCCCAAGAATGGAAACGGGAATGGAGCAAGTAGCAATCAGAACCGCTCTAACCCAGCCACACCCGCCAAGAAGGATCAACGTCACATTACTTGTTTCAAGTGTGGGAAGGCTGGGCACTACGCCAATGATTGTCCTGAGTTGAAGAATGGCAATGGGCATGGAAGCTCTGGGAAGAATCCCAACCCTTTCAACAGGGGACAAGTGAACCACGTGAACATGGAGGAGGTTGAAGAGCAACCAGACGTAGTGATCGGGAAGTTTTTGGTTAAGTCACTTACCGCTCTCGTTCTTTTTGATACTGGTGCATCACATTCATACATTTCAAGGGGATTTGTGGACAAGTTTAAGTTACCCACCTTAGCCCTTAGGACACCCTTGCTAGTAAGCTCACCAGGTGCAGAGTATATGGCCAGCCGATGGTGCGATCAGATACCCTTAACCATTTGTAGCCATATTTTCCCCTCAGACCTTATAATTTTGGAGTCACAAGGATTGGATGTGATACTAGGAATGGATTGGCTATCGAAGTATGGAGGAAACATTAACTGTGCTAGTAGGTCAATTCTACTCACCACCCCAGAGGGAAAAGGGATCAAGTATATATCCAGGCATTCACCGAGGAGGACCAAAGTAAATTCTCTCACGGGAGTTGTTCAGGAGGAAGTGCCTGTAGTGAAGGATTATCCGGATGTATTTCCAGAGGAATTACCAGGCATGCCGCCGGATCGAGACATTGAGTTTTTGATAGAGCTATTGCCAGGCACCGGCCCGATATCGAAGAGACCATACAGGATGCCCGCAAATGATCTGGAAGAGATCAAGAAGCAGATCAAGGAGTTATTGGAGAAAGGTTACATTCGACGAAGTTCGTCACCATGGGGAGCCCCAGTGCTCTTGGTTGAGAAGAAGGATGGATCATTGAGAATGGTTGTTGATTATCGTGCGTTGAATGAGGTGACGATCAAGAACAAGTACCCACTACCAATGATCAATGATTTGTTTGACCAGCTGCAAGGAGCTAAAGTATTTTCCAAGTTCGATCTGCGATCAGGATATCACCAGCTGAAGATCCGAGAACAGGATATACCTAAGACAGCTTTCACCACAAGGTACGGTTTATATGAGTACACGGTTATGTCATTTAGATTGACTAACGCCCCTGCCTATTTTATGAGCATGATGAATAAGGTGTTCATGTAGTTCTTGGATAAGTTTGTAGTGGTGTTCATTGATGATATCTTGGTATACTCGAAGAATGAAGAGAAGCACAAGGAGCATTTGCGTTTAGTTCTCGAGAAGCTCAGGGAACATCAGTTATATGCCAAGTTCAGCAAATGTGAATTTTGGTTGAAGGAAGTTGGATTCCTTGGACATGTTATATCGGGAAAAGGTATAGCAGTAGACCCCACCAAGGTTCAGTCAGTCACTGAGTGGTTGGCACCCACCTCAGTTGGAGAGATCCGCAGTTTCCTTGGACTCGCAGGATATTATCAGAGATACATTGATAATTTCTCTAAGATTGCGAAGCCCATGACAGAGTTGTTGAAGAAGGACACCAAGTTCAAGTGGACCGAAGAATGTGAAGCAAGTTTTCAGGATCTGAAGAAACGTTTGGTTACAGCCCCAGTGCTGATTCTGCCAGATATATGTAAGGATTTCCAAGTATATTGCGGCGCGTCTCGCTTAGGACTTGGAGGTGTACTCATGCAAGATGGAAGAGTTGTTTCATATGCCTCGCGTCAACTTCGACCGCATGAGTTGAATTATGCCACCCATGACTTGGAGTTAGCAGCCGTAGTGCATGCACTCAAAACCTGGAGACATTTTCTTATTGGAAATCGATGTGATGTGTACACGGATCATAAGAGTTTAAAGTACATTTTCAAGCAGAAGGAGTTGAATCTCAGGCAAAGGAGATGGTTGGAGGTCATAAAGGATTATGATATGAAGTTGCACTATCATCCAGGCAAGGACAATGTCGTAGCAGACGCTTTGAGCCGGAAGAGTTATGCCAATACCCTCATGAGCGGAGGATTACCAAAGGAGTTAGCGGAAGATCTCAAGGAGCTTCGTTTGGAGATAGTTCCTAGAGGCTTTGTTGCAGCAATGGAGGTTCAGTCAACATTATTGGGAAAGATTCGAGAAGCTCAGAAGGATGACAGGGAAATTGCCGAGATAAAGGAGAGAATGATCAAAGGAAAGGCTAAAGGTTTTTGTGAGGACGAGCATGGCACCTTGTGGTTCGAGGACTGTGTTTATGTGCCCAATAATGCAGAGATCAGGAAGTTGATACTTTAGGAAGCTCATAACTCGCCATACTCGATACACCCCGGAAACACTAAGATGTATTTGGATTTGAAGGAGCGTTTCTGGTGGACTTGTATGAAGAAGGATATTGCCGAGTATGTAGCCGTATGTGATGTATGTCAGAGAGTGAAGGCAGAACATCATAAGCCAGCAGGATTACTGCAGCCTATGCCAATACCCGAATGAAAGTGGGACATGCTTGGCATGGATTTCATCACCGGATTACCTAGGACCCGATCGAGATATGATTCTATCTGGGTAGTCGTGGATCATTTGACCAAAGTGGCTCACTTTATCCCAGTGAATACCACCTATACAAGTGCGAAGTTGGCCAAGATATATATGACCAGGATCGTTTGTCTGCAAGGAGTTACGAGGACCATCGTATCAGATAGAGGAACATAGTTTACTTCAAAGTTTTGGCACCAAATGCACTGCACTTTGGGTACCAAAGCTAGAGTTCAGTACAACCTTTCATCCGCAGACAGATGGACATACCAGAGAGTCAATCAGATTCTAGAGGACATGTTGAGAGCTTGTGCGCTAGATTATGCATCTAGTTGGGATGACAATCTGCCCTATGCGGAGTTCTCATACAACAACAGTTACCAAGCCAGTTTGAAGATGGCACCTTTCGAAGCTTTGTATGGAAGAAGATGCAGAACACCGTTGATGTGGGATGAAGTTGGAGACCGTCAGTTGTTTGGACCAGATCTGATTAAAGAGTCAGAAGAGAAGGTTAAGTAGATTCGAGATAGACTGAAGGTAGCTTAGTCCAGGCAGAAGAGTTACGCAGGCTCCAAACGCAAGGAGGTAGTCTATGAAATCGGAGACAGAGCGTATCTTTGTGTATCACCACTGCGAGGAGTTAAACGCTTTGGAGTTAAGGGAAAGTTAGCCCCGAGATTTGTAGGACCATATCGAGTTTTGGAACGTATGGGAGAAGTGGCTTACAAGTTGGAGTTACCCAAAGGACTGTCAGGAGTTCATGATGTGTTTCATGTTTCCCAGTTGAAGAAATGCCATGCCGAGATGGCCGATATTCCTCTAAGAGATACAGTGCCCCTGGAAGCGATTCAGTTGGATAGTGATTGTACTTACGAGGAGAAACCAGTCAAGATTCTCGAGTTTGCCAACCGAGTTACATGCAGTAAGGTTATTAAGTTTTGCAAAGTTCAGTGGAGCCACCATACCGAGGATGAAGCCACCTGGGAACGAGAGGAAGAGCTACGCAAAGACCACCCACACCTATTTTCTAGCCAACCCGAATCTCGAGGATGAGATTCATCTTAAGGGGGGTAGGTTTGTAACATCACAAATTTTCAATTTGGAATGTTATACATAGGACATCATATTGCATATCATATTTTATTTCATTCGGTTTTGTGATCCTAGAAAATCCTAAGCAACTCAAGGACCCACGGAGAGAGTTGGGGATTTCACGACTTTCATATTTGATTTTTTTTCAAATATTGGAAAGATGATCATTTTTTTGTTTTATTATTTTTCTCTCCAAAAATATTTCATAATAAAAATATATGAGAGGAGATAATATGACTTCTCTAAACTAAATGAAATGTTGGAGGAAAATTTCTTAAAATCAAATAAATAATTTTATTTGGATTTTATTGCTATTTTATTTGAATTAGAAAAATATGCATTTTTAAAATTACATTCTTAGCCCAAATAAATGTTAACTTTGTCCGAAATATTATTAGAGGACCGTAAAAATTTATTTCAGGATTTTTCGACTTTGTTTGGTATTTCTTTTATTTATTTTACTCCACCCATTTAAAAAAAATGCACTGACCTAACGGGCCGTGCCCGAGCCGGACTCCGTCCGAGCTCAGGCTTTACGAGCCAGCCCGAGCCCCCCCCCTCCCGAGGCCCAAGCCGCCCCGCTGCCCGAAACACTAACCCTAGCCGCGCCGCCGCCTCCCGCCTCCCGCCGCCGCCTGTCAACCATGCCGCCATCCGCCGTCGCCGTTCGCCGCCGGAGTTCATCGTCGCCGGTGTTTTTGCCGGTTTTCGTCGGTTTTATTTCGTTAAAAACCTAGATCGGTTTTTTTAGATCGGGTTTATTTTAGTTTTATTCGGTTTAGTCTATTTAACGAACGTCCGTTCGTTAGATCTGTTAGTGAACGATCTTCTTAGATTGGTTCTGTTAGCGGACGTCCGCGCCGTAGTTTTTTCTTTTTATTTTCTTTTCTGCCAGGGACCTATCCATGAATATTTTTATCGCAGATTAGCCCTTGATCTTCAAACCCTCGTAACTTTTCAACCGTTTGTCCAAATCCAGTGAAACCAACGCCAAAATCTTCGTCTCGAGCCCCTCTTTCTATTTAATGAACTTTAACAAGGTTTTGATTTTCTAAAATTTGGTTTCAAGAAGATTTGATTTCGAAGTTTTTTTACTATAGTTTCAATTCCGTAGCTCCGATTCGATTGATTCTTATTGCAGATCGAATCTCTTTAGTTGAGTTTTCAGATTCGATCTTCTTATTTGAGTTTTACCCGTGCATCTTTTCTTGATTGCTTATTTTTTTAGACTATGTACAGTAGGGGAAAACACCCCATTGCTTAATTTTATAAAATAAAAAGGTCTTAATACAGCAAGTATCAACTAGAGCTTGAGGGAAGCTCTAAAAGGGCAGCAAAGAAATAAGAAAAGAAGAACAGAAAAGAAAAGAAAAGAAATAAAGAAAAAGAAAGAAATAAAATTACACCAGAGTCTCCAACCAAGCTCTGAAAGCATCGACATGCTTCTGTTTCATCCTGTAGCTTAGCCATTTTAATTCCTCGAAGTAAATATTCTTCCAACCTTGAAATGAAGGTGTAATGCTCTCAAATATTTTGTTGTTTCTAGTTAGCCAGATTGCCTAGGACCCCAGGATTATGATCTCCATAAAGAAAGGAAGTTGTAGCTTGTCCTTCAGATCTTGAAAGGCCTCAAGAACAGACATATTTGGAGTTCTGGTTGGGCAAATGTAATTCCAGCACATTTTGGCAAATGGACAACCCCAGAATAAGTGGTGAAGTGTTTCCTCTAATGCACAAGTGGCCACTACACAGTTGTAGTTTTCTAACACCATGGACTTCCTCCTAAGAAGATTTCTTGTGTTAAGCCTATCATGCAGGAGCATCCAAAAAAACATCTTGTGTTTGGGTTGACAAGATGATTTCCAAATCCATTTGAAATGCGGTGGGGTTACTCTGTGTCCAACCATTGCCTTGTATGCTTTTGCTGAGATGAAGTTACCCGTGACCCAAATGTAACTCCATGTATCTGTATATGTGAAGAACTCAGAATGTCTGACAGAGATACATATATCCTCAAATTGCAGGAATTCAGCATACGCTTGAGTAGATAGAGGTAAATGAAATAGGTCCTCCAAAAACTCAGTAGTAATGAATCTGTGTATTGTCATATGCTGATCCATAGTAAAAGAATATACGTGTGGGAATTTTCTCTCCATTGTTGAGTCAGCCCAAAGATCAGTCCAAAAGAATACTGATTTTCAATCTCCTACATTGCATCTTGCAATTGATTTATAGTCATTGATGAGCTGTGTAATTCGTTTCCACCAGAAAGATCCCACTTGTTGCATTCCTGGTAATTGGCCATCAGAATAATATGTTTCCCAAACAAGGTTAACCTAAGGAATGTCATGTCTATTGTAGAATTTGTGTAAATTCTTGAGCAGAAGGGTTTTATTGTGGAGAAAGATATCCTTGACTCCAAGACCCCCTTGATCTTTAGGCCTACACACAGTGGTCCATGCAACAGAAACAGGTCTTTTGTCTTCCATATCAGATCCTCTCCACAAACAGTGCCTTAAATACTTAATGACTTGTTGCTTGATTGTAACAGGGACATCTATACAGGTCATGAAGAAAATGGTCATGGAAGCCAGCACTGATTTAACCAAGAGGAGTCTTCCTGCAATAGTCATGAAAACAGCCAGCCCTGCTATCTTTTTTGCAATTCTGTCAATCAAAGGTAAACATTGCTCCACAGATGGCTTATGTAGTCCTAGAGGCATTCCAAGATATGTGAAAGGCAAACTACCTCTAGAAGAGTTGAGAAGGCCAGAAAAAAGATGGACTCTGTCTTCTGAAATATTCAGAGGAATCATTGCAGACTTTAAGTAATTAACTTTCAGTCCCGTGGCAGAAGCAAAGGTGTTGAGAAGTGCCTTAAGATAGAGCAGCTGCCTGGTGTCTGCTTGAATTAAAACCAGGGTGTCATCAACATATTGCACCACAGGGAAATCAGGATTGCTTTGGAGTTGCAAAGGTGATGTAATGTGTCCTTGTGACATGGCCTTGTTGAGAATGGACTGTAGAAGATCAGCAGCAAGCACAAACAAGAGGGGTGATAATGGATCTCCTTGCCTCACTCCTCTCCTATAATAAAACTTTTTGCCAGGCACACCATTAAGAAGCACAGATGAGGAGGCAGACTTGAAAAGCATTTGGATCCATGAGATCCACTTCTCCCCAAAACCTTTTGCTCTTAGAATGTCAATGATAGCTTGATGTTCAATTGTGTCAAAAGCTTTTCAAAGTCTAGCTTTAAAATCAAAGTTTCCTTCTTTGATTTGTAGCATTGATGCACTCAAAAGACCAAGCTAAGAAATCCTGAATAACTCTGCCTTTAAGAAACCCATATTGGTTGATGTGAATCAGTTGCAAAATAATCTTTTGCAGTCTATTGGCCAGCAATTTTTTGATAATTTTTAAAACACCATTTAGTAAGGAAATTGGCCTGAAATCATTTGGGCATGTTGGGACTTCTTTCTTTGGAATGAGAGTAATGAAAGAGGAGTTAATACTTTCAATATCCACTGACCCTGCATGAAAAGCATGTATGAGCTATCTGACATCATGTCCTACAATATCCCAACAAGATTTCAGAAACTCATTGTTGATACCATCTGGCCCTGGTGATTTATCTGAAGGCAAGTTCTTGACCACATCATTTATTTCCTCATCACTGAAAGGAAGCTCCAAGTCCTGAAAATTTTGAGGATTGACATTGTTGCCATATAGTTGGGGAAGATCAAAAAACATTTTATGACCCGCAGAATGGCCCAATCTCTTCTTGAAAGAATCCCATAGAATTGCAGCTTTACCTGCATGATCTGAAATCTCAACACTGTCCTCATTGAGCAAAATAGCAATATTGTTGTGCCTATGATTGATTGTTGCTTTAGTGTGAAAAAACTTTGTGTTCTCATCCCCAAATTTCACTCCTTTAATTTTACCTCTCTGCTTCCAATAAATTTGTTGATGCTTCAGCACATCCAGAAGTATATCTTTAAGCAGCTGTCTGCAATTCCAGTCAAAAGTACTTAAATATCTGAATTCTTCAATGAAATCTAGGAGAAAGATGCAATCCTTCAACTCTGCAATTTGTTGTTTCAAGAAGGATAATTTTTTTGCCCAGATTTTAATATCTCTTCTTAGAACCTTGAATTTAGCAGTGATAGTTTTTGCTATGTCTGAACCTCTAACAGTAGTGCCCCAATCTTTCCTCACCACATCTTTGAAATTGTCATGTTTCAACCAATAATACTCAAATCTGAAGATCTTTGATTTGGGGATGGTTGTACCAATCTTGATCATGCAAGGCAAGTGATCTGAAATAGGTCTGACAAGAGGTAGGGAAGTGGTATCAGGAAAGGATGTCATTGTCGGATTTCGGGTTCCGGCAGACCTTCTAGGTTCAAACTCTAGGGTGCGCGCGGAGATGTTGCCCCCTACCTACCTGCACCTTTTCGCCTCGCTAGGATCTAAACTACCAAAAGAACAACTCAAGAGACACAAGGTTTATACTGGTTCGGGCCACCATTGTGGTGTAACACCCTACTCCAATGTGTGCTGTGGTGGATTGCCTCTTGGGCTGATGATGAACAATACAAGGAAGAACAGCCTCGGGAGGGTCTGTTCTTGGCTGGTGCGATGAACTGCTAGGGGGAGTTCAGTCACTTCTCTCTCTCTCTCTCTGTGATTGATCTCTCGATCGGAGTGGATCAAGCTAAGATGAGGCGAGATGTCTGGATCTCTCCAAGATGTCTCCGAGATGCCTCTACCCTGTGGGTGGCTAGTCCTATTTATAGACAGAGGCCCTGGGCCTCTTCCCAAATATTGAGCGGGAAGGGCGCCAACAATTGGCCTTTTTGAAGGGGAACATCTAGTACACTTATCCTGACTAAAGTTGGTCCTCGCCTGTCAAAGGCTCTGGTGGTGACGCAGGCTTGGTCTCCATGATGACTTCCTTCCTGCCATTGCGACGGTCTTGGTCTTGTTGCATCGAAAAGGATGCCTTTGCTTGATGCTCTCGACTGCGCTTGCCCCCTTTGCACCAAAGAGGAAATGAGGACACTGCGCGGGCTGGCGCCTCACCGGGCGCCTCTTGGTCGTCATGGCTTGCGTCATGGTCACCTCGTGAGGTACCCCGCCTAGATTTCTCCGCCTCCTCGCGAGCCAGCCTGACGAGACCGTGCCTGAGGAAGCTTCCTGTCGTCCGCCCCGCGAGGCTTGGCCCCTCGCGAGGGTCTTGAGCTTGTGCTGATGAAGATGGGCCGTGCTGGGCCACCCCTTGAGCCACGCCGCAGCCACAGTGCAGCAAGTCTGGGTACCCTGCTCCTGTAACGCCGACAGTAGCCCCCGGGCCCAAGGTGCGCCTGGACTTGGCTGAGCATAGAAGCGAAGGGGCAAGTGCGAAGCGCTCTGGGCCCTAACAGCCTGCGGCCTTGGACACCACGTGGCGGTTGATTGGACGTGGGCACCTTAGCAACTGCGCGAATCGACAAAAGAGCGGCACCCGCCTAGGCTTTGCCTCCTCCGGTCATTGCTCAGATCCCCTTTCTTGCGCCTTTCCTTCCTGCCTCCGAAATCTCCAGATCTACTTCGACCGCGTGCCCTAGCAAGACATGGCGCCTCGCCAGACCCCGGCCAGAGCTTGGTACTCACCCGCCTTGGACTCGCCGAACGTGTCGGAGAAGGGCCTTGCCCGGGCGCGCCGGATGGTGGCAGCGCAAGGCAATGATGGGGCAACGGTGCTTAGGGCCGGCTCCGCCCTTCCCGAGGGCCAAGGAAGCACCTCCCATCCGCTCTTCGTGAGCGCCATTGCTACCGGTCTGGTGCCTCCCTTTTCTGAGTTCTTCTTTTCTGTCCTCCGCCATTACAAACTGCAAGCTCTGCACCTCCACCCCAACTCTGTTCTTCTTCTGGCGATCTTCGCCTACTATTGTGAGGCTCATGTCGGGGTGCAGCCCTCAGTGGCCTTGCTGCATCACTACTTCTACCTCCAGACCTCTAGCGGGCCCATCACCGCGTGCGCGAGCTTTGTCGCGTATGGCAGCTCCAACGCCACTTCGAAGCCCGGGAAGAGGATTGAGGGCTTTAGGAGCAAGTGGGTCATGGTAGACGCTGGGCGCGTCCACCCTCGGCTGATTCTGCCCACGGAGTAGCCCACGACCTCCGACAATTGGTCTCGCCTGGAACTCGTGGATCCCCGCTGGCCGGTCTTTGGAGAAGATGAACGCGACCTGTGGCCGGGCAACATGGCGACGGGCGGTTGACCGGGGCGTCGCTCTTGAGGGAGTTCCTGGAGCACCAGGTGGCCCCGCTTCATCAGTACTCGCTTCCACTGTGGAGGCCCCGCCCGAGCCCCGCAGTCTTGGCCAACGAAGATCTGGTCGCGGTCCTCCAATCTTTGGTCGGGGGAGACGTGGCGAGGCTGGAGGGCGCTCCTGTACCCCTGTTCCTTCGAGAATATTGGGAGCAGGCGGTGAACTCCATGCTCGTCTTCAATGGGGACGGGCCCGTGCCCGCGGAGGTTCCCGAGGACCCGGCGAACCTGGCGATGGTGAACGTGTCCTCCGGCGACTCCAGCGAAGAGGGGGAAGAAGAGGAGCAGGAAGAGGGGCCTGACTCCGAGGCGACCGACGGGGAGTCCAGAGCGCCCCTCCCCCGGTGCAGGTCCCGCGCTCTCCGCCTGTTGCCGAGCGACGACGAGGATGGCGGTGAGCGGGGCGGCGAGAGCTTGCCCCCGATCCCAAAGAAGGGCAGGACTGGGCTGGTCCTCCGCGGGTCTGCCCCGGCTCTGAGGTGATCCGCAGACGTGCCTCCTACCCCCAGGCCTCTTGAGGCTCATCCCTGCAGCCGGCTCTCGGGCTTCAAGTATGGCCGAAGATTGCTCGAGCTTGCGAGTGATGACCAGTAAGTGCTTGATTCTTGTTTTATTCCTTGCTTTGTCGCTGAGGCTTGATATCTGTATCTCTTGGCTAGGCTGGCGCCTGTGGCGAAGAAGCTGAAGGGAGCTCCCGAGGCTTTGTCTGGGGCAGCCCGCCTCATGTAAAGAAGGTGACGGCAAGACACGTGCCTCTCCTGCCCGGTTGTCCTCGCGAGGCTTGGCGGAGTTAGCTGGGGCGAGCTCAGCCCCCATGGCCCAAGCGACTCCTGAGGTATCCTAGCCTGATGCCACCGCCGCAGCTGTTGGGGCGCAGCAGGTCCCGCCTCAGGATGCTGTGGTTACGCTACCGTCCTCTCCTCCTACTCCACCAACTGTTGTCTCTCTGACTCCTCCCACTGTCCTGGATCGTGGTGCTCCTGAACTGGACCGGCTGCGGCGAGATCTTCTGGGCGCCGACCCTCGCTTGGTGGCCGGGCGCTTGGAGCTGGCCTCTGGCCGGGTTCGCTCTGATGCTTCGATTCGAGCGGTGCTGGTTCAAGCCGCGACGGCTTGTGACAAGGAGAAGCTGGCCGTCCTTGGGGCGAAGGCTGCTCGCGACGCCGCCTTGGGGGAGGTAGCCGACGTCCGAGGTCGCTGCAAGGCGCTAGAGAGCGAGCTGCAGGGCCTGCGTGACCAACTCGCCAAGGAGGCCCGCATTCGCCAAGAGAAGGAGGAAGACATTAAGGCTCGCGAGGCGGCCGTCAAGGACCGGGACGCCAATCTTAACAAGCGCCGTGACCGCCTGGGTGCGCTGGAGCAGGAGTTGGCGGTGAAGAGGGTCGAGCTGGACGGCAAGGTGCGGGTCCTCGCCGAGGATCGCGTGGCCTTCGCGGAGATGGAGGTGAAGGCTCGCACCTGCCGAGGTCGCGACGACAGCCGCCCGAAAGCCCGGGCCGGGCTCCGAGGACGGCCCCGCCAAGCTGCTTCCCTTCCCGATCCGCGCCCTTGAAGATGTCACCCTTGGCCTTGGCCCACGGGTGAGGCCAAGGCACGGTCCCGTCTTCTCGCAGCACCGACGCTGTCCTTACCCACGTCTACCTTCGCGATCCCGACGTCGACCTCGACAGCCTGCTGGAGCCCGTGAGTGGCGAGCTTGCCGCTGCCGCTGCTGAGGCCGTGAAGGGTCGAGCGGAGGCTCTGCTAGCGAAGTTCCGGGCCTTCAGCACCAAGTCGAAGCGAGGCGCTGCCGGTCCTGAGGCTTCACGAGGCGAACCCGCTCAGCGTAGCTCCGTCATCGACAAGTGACTCCCTTGCGGCTCTTGTTCTGCTTTCAGCTCCTGCAACATGCATCATGCCTCGGGGAGGCGTTTAAACTTGCGTTTGGTGTTGTGACAACAGTTATGGACTGTAATATTTGCTTTTGAATTCCTTGAGATTTGCGCTTTTCCTTCCTACTTGCTTATGTTCTACGCCGGCAGAGCCCGGCCCCGCGCATACCTCAGCCGCCATTAGCCCCGACCGGAAACCAGGACGGGACCAAGGAGTGAGGGGCTACGTGACAAGTTAGGCTCCTGAGTCGCGATGCTCGGGAGTCCCCCTTGGCGCATCTAACAACAAGTAAGGAGGTGAGATGTACGGTGAATTTACCATTCTCGTCTGCAGAGCCCGGCCCCACATACCTCAACCGTCGTTAGCCTTTTGGAACTAAGGAGTGAGGGGCTACGTGACCAGTTAGGCTCTGAGTCGCGATGCTCAGAGTCCCTCGACGCCCAAACGGCCTTCAGACCTTGGCTCCGCCGGGAGGGACGGCGACGAACCAAGCCCGAGGGGCCTGGCTGAGTGGCGGCGTCTGGGCGTGACCCAGGCGTAGCCCCTCAGCCCAGCCTCGCTGCACTCCCGAGGGGAGGCGCGGCGATGAGACCAGACATTGAGCTCTGGGCTCCCCGAGGTTGATCCGGCCGGGGCCACCTCGCTTGTTTATCACCAACATGAGCATAGCGCTCAAGCATGTGTAACGGGCATAGCCGCTCCTCGGCGATGTCGTCATAGCGGAGCATGGTGCTTCCAGCAGTGCGTGGGAGGGGCTCCCCTCCGGGAGGAACCCCGGCGTGTACAGCCCCGCCGACACGTGGCTGGCACGGTAGGGCTCGACGAGGTGTATCTGGGCACCCGTGAGCCAGCTGGACTCACGGGCCCTACCTCAAGGCGGGTTGCGCTCGCACTGAGCCTTAACTTGTGATGTGTTCTCGCAAATTTGGTTAGATGCCGACGCTCTACGTCCTCGGTCGGCCTCGAGCGGGTCTCACCTGGCCGCTGGTATGCTGTGTCGCAATGCCGTGGACAAGGCCGGAGGGTGAGGGCTGGAGAGCCAAGAGGAGCCCATGAGTCGTGATGCTCAGTACCCCTTTAACGTGCAAGCGGCCGACATGAAGGAAGAAGGTGTCGTGGACAGGCATCAAATAACAATCATGATGGGTCGAACGCATGACCCGAAATAAAACGCATAAAGAGGGGTACATGTCACCGGTCCGCCCGAGCGACTTGGCGATGATGCAGCCAGAGGGGCGCACCCAACAAAGTAAGCAAGGAACATGAAGTAAAAGGGATACATGCCACAGGGATGGACCCACGCGCCCTGGGAATGATGCAGCCTGGGGCGCCCCACCGAAATGAAACTTGGAGGATGTCACCGATAACATTGAAGACGAAGGATGATGAAGTAGCGGACGTCGTGGGCTGCGTGAAGCCGATCTTCATGAGCCCTCAGCCCTGAGCCTCGGGAGGCTCCGGAGGCGCCGTGGCTCCTCACAGACCATCTCCATCTCCGCCAGATCAGGAACGCCTGGCCTCTTGAGCCTCCAGGATGCTCCTCACGAGGCGCTGGCGCGTGGCGGCCGTGTTCGGCACGCTGTAGGGCATGCGAACGTAGCTGTGGGGTGGACCTTCGCAGCGCACCGCGCGTGAGGGCCAGAAGCGCTCCTGAGAGGCGGCTCGGTTCAGCCCCGGTATGTCGATGGGGAGCTACGGCGGGTAAGCGGCAGCTGCCACTCATGACTCTTGACTCCTGCAGCTCCTGAATGATCTGGCTGATGAACTCCTGAGGGTTTGGCCCTCCTTGCCTTGCTCCTTCCTGAGGGAAACGTGTTCTGAAACACGCCTCCAAGTGGTGCCCAAGCGCCTCCCTCGTGACCTTAGCAAGGTCGGTGGCCCTCCAGGAGAGAGCCCCCGAGCCTTGCTTGAGGAGGGCATGCGACAGAAGGAGGTTCCCCCTGAACAGGCACGGACCCTGAGGGGCCTGCCTCCCGAGGGGTCGAACCTGGCGATGTCTTCTTCTTCTTGGGAGCAGTCTCGGGGAGCCTCCCGCTCCTGCGATCTGGGTCTTCAAGCGACGCGGCTTGAAAAGCTCACCTGTGGAGCACACTACGCCTCTCTCTTCACAAGGCACCGTGATGACTCCACCGCTTTCCTCGGCATCTTGAGGACGTTGTAGCCGTGATGAGTCACGGCCATGAACTTGGCCGTAGCCGGGTACCCGAGGATGGCATTGTATGGCGTGCGAATGTGGACGACATCGAAGTCGATGAGCTCGGTCGGTAGTTGTCGCGCTACTCGAAGGTTCTGTGGAGGCGGACCTGCCCAATTGGAACCGTGGAGCCATCGGTGACTCGGAGAAAGGCTTGGTTGGTCAAGCCGATTGTAAGGCACCTGGAGATTGTTGAACGTCTCTACGGACAGGACATTGAGCCCTGCTCCGCCATCGATGAGGGTTCTGGTGACTTGCACGTTGCTGATGATTGGGGAACAAAGCATCGGGAGGACTCCGGCTGTGGCCGCGCACTTAAGCTGATCCGTTGAGCTGAACGTGATGGCGCACGCTGACCACCTGAGAGGGCGCGTGGCCTCGAGCTTGGGGAGGACTGCATTCACTTCGCGGGCGAACATCTTGAAGATGCGTTGAGAGGCTGGGGCTTGAGCTCCGCCCAGGATGCAAGCGATCGCACGCGGCTCCTGGAAGCCCCCAGCCCCCTCGTCATGATGATGGTCCTCGTTTCTCCTTTGCTGCAGCGGCAGAGGAGGGAGGCCTGCGTTTCCTTGCGGACGATCCTCGCGAGGCTGATCCCTCCAGCCTCCCTCGCGAGGCTGATCCTGCCAGCGATCCTCGCGAGGTCGGTCATGCCACCCTTGGCGAGGGCCACGGTCTTCCCAGCGTCCTGCGTTTCTTCCTCCTCCTCGGCCGTAGCCTCGATCGTTGCGGTCGGGGCGTCGACCAATTCTCCCTTCTCGCACGGCTCGGAGCTCTTGACATTCGTTGGTGTTGTGGGTGTGGAGGTCGTGGTACACACAGTATCGGCTGCCCTTGGAAGACTCGGGCTGATCTCTGCCTCGCTTGGTGTCTGGTTCTGCCGCGAGCACGGCAGCCCCCTTGCGCTTCACATCCTTGGCCTTGGGCTTCTTCTCTTCTGGGTCTGCGGCTGGCAGCTCGAGGAGGGAAAGGCGTCCTTCCTCATCCCTGGCGCACTTGGTCGCCAAGTTGAACAGCTCCAAGGATGTGCACAGATCTTCATGCATCGCCAGCTCCTCCTTCATCTTGACGTCACGCACACCGTCGGAGAAGGCTGAGATGATGGCCTCCTCGGTCACCTTGGGAATCATGAGGCGTGCGTTGTTGAAGCGCTGGATGTACTTCTGCAGGGTCTCCCCTGGCTGCTGCTTGATGCGGCGCATGTCGCTCAAGGTAGGAGGCCGGTCACGAGTACCTTGGAAGTTGGCGATGAAGCGGGTGCGCATCTCGTCCCAGAGGAGATCGTGCTGTGAGCCGTGTTCAGGAGCCAAAAGGGTTCGGCCCTTGAGTGCCATGGGAAACCAGTTCGCCATGACCTTCTCGTCCCCGTTGGCGGCTTCGATGCCCAGCTCGTAGAGCTGGAGGAACTCCGCAGGGTCGGCCGTGCCGTCGTAGCAAGGAGGCAGGTCTGGCTTGAACTTGCCGGGCCACGCGACGCTGCGCAGCTCGGTGGTGAAGGCGCGGCAGCCTGCTGTGGCCACGGGAGGCCTTTGGTGATGAAGAGCCTGGTCTTGCGGGTCCCCATGCGCTGCCGCTAGGAGCAGCGCGGTGTCTTGGCGTGCTGGAGCAGGAGCGTGGTCGTGACGAGCCGATGCAGGGAGCACTCGGGCAGCTTCTTGCGAGCGAGGGACCTCTTGAAAGCTCTGCTCTTGCTGTGCAGGCGCTGGACGAAGTGGATTCCGCCCAGGGGCCACGCGCCTTGGGGCCAAGGCGCCTTCTTGAGGGGGAGGCGGATGAGGCGCCTCGAGTTTCATCGCCGCAGGCGGGCGCGTGTAGCGAGAAGGACGGCGCGGGGGAGCCCCCTGCGGCGCGGACGAGCTCGGCGACGCGGTCGAGCCACTCTTCATAGACATCGCCGACAGGGCGGTAGCGCAGGAGCTCGCTTTGCGCGATGAGCGCAGCTCGAGTTTTCCATGGCGCGCAGAGCGCGCGAGACGAAGAACCAGCTGGGGCGAGTGAAGGAGTAGCAGTACGGTCGTCTCGCCTCACGGACGGGTGCTGGGACGATGCTTGCTGCTCGTTCCCCGCCGGGCCGGAGGCGGCGTTGACGGCAGGCGACGGGGAACGGCGGGGGAGGTCACCGACGGGGGCCGTCTGGGCGATGCGGGTAGCGAGAGCGGCTCGGCACTCGGCGCGGGCCCGACGAGTGTCTGACATGGATGTGATGGTCGGCGAAGAGCAGGGCGGCGGAAGACGAATTCTGGCGCACCCCTACCTGGTGCGCCAAATGTCGGATTTCGGATTCCGGCAGACGCTCTATGTTCGAAATCTGGGGTGCGCGCGGAGATCTCGCCCCCTACCTACCTGCACCTCGTCGCCTCGCTAGGATCTAAACTATCAAAAGAACAACTCAAGAGACACAAGGTTTATACTGGTTCGGGCCACCATTGTGGTGTAACACCCTACTCCAGTGTGTGGTGTGGTGGATTGCCTCTTGGGCTGATGATGAACAATACAAGGAAGAACAGCCTCGCGAGGGTCTGTTCTTGGCTGGTGCGATGAACTGCTAGGGGGAGTTCAGTCACTTCTCCCTCTCTCTCTGCGATTGATCTCTCGATCGGAGTGGATCAAGCTAAGATGAGGCGAGATGTCTGGATCTCTCCAAGATGTCTCCGAGATGCCTCTACCCTGTGGGTGGCTAGTCCTATTTATAGGCAGAGGCCCTGGGCCTCTTCCCAAATATTGAGTGGGAAGGGCGCCAACAATTGGCCATTTTGAAGGGGAACAGCTAGTACACTTATCCTGACTAAAGTTGGTCCTCGCCTGTCAAAGGCTCTGGTGGTGACGCCGGCTTAGGCTCCACGATGACTTCCTTCCTGCCGTTGGGACGGTCTTGGTCTTGTTGCACCGAAACGGATGCCTTTGCTTGATGCTCTCGCTCAAGGCTTGCCCCCTTTATACCAAAGAGGAAATGAGGACATCAGCATGGGCTGGCGCCTCACTGGCGCCTTTGGTCGTCATGGCTTATGCGTCATGGGCACCTTGTCGCACTCCCGCCTTGATCTCTCCGCCTCCTCGCGAGCCAGCCTGACGAGGCCGTGCCTGGGGAAGCTTCCTGTCGTCCGCCCCACGAGGCTTGGCCCCTCGCGAGGGTCTTGAGCTTGTGCTGATGAAGATGGGCCATGCTGGGCCACCCCTTGAGCCACGCCGCAGGCCGCAGGTAGGCAAGTCTGGGTAGCCACGTTCCCAGAACGCCGACACTCATCCAAGAAGCAGATGTGAAGAACCAGTCTAGCTTTTCCAAAAGGGGATTGTGGTTGCATGTTGCTCCAACTGAATTGCCTACCTTTGAGAGGTAATTCTAAAAGACTCAAATTGCTTATTGCTTCATTAAATAAAAGCATTTGGTTAACATCTCCTCCAGGTTTATTTCTATCATCTGGTTTTCTTATGAAACTGAAGTCACCCACACAATCCAATCCACATCATCAGGCATAACTATATTAGAAAACTAAGGAATAAATTCATCTTTGTCTTCCTGGTTGCAAGGCCCATAAATATTAGTTAGAAACCAAGAATGAGTGGTGGTTTTACAAGTGAATTTGATGGAGAGTGAGAATCTGTTTTGGAACAAGAGATCTCTAGAAAAGAGATTACCATTACAAGCTGTGAGCAATCCTCCTGATGCCCCCACTGGGGCAAGAAACTGAAGTTATTTATTCTCTGAGAGCAGAAATTCTTTATGAAGTTTAAATCAAAAGATTCTCTCTTAGTTTCCTGCAAGCAAATAATGCTAGCAGCACTCTCCTCATTTTCTGTTTAAGTGGCAGCCATTTCTCTTTTCCATTGACCCCTCTAATGTTCCAATTCAGAATATTCCATGTTCTGTTGTTATTCATTAATACACCAAGTGATATTCATATGACCAAGCTCCAACTCTTGATCCCCAAGGATTAAAATCACAACAACCAACCACAGATAGATCCACACAAGCATATATATAAGCAAGAAAGCAATTGCAAAAGTTCTGCCAGAAGCAATATGAAGAAGTCTTTGCCACCAGTACATCATACAATAACTTAGTAACCCCAGATATAACAAAAGTAGGCAGGTCCAAGAGCCCAACACACAAAGCAGACACACAACACTGCTAGGGAACACCGACGCACCCTTGGCACTTGAATATTGATTCAGACCCTGCATCATTAGGGACTAGTATTAGGTTTATTGCAATCCATGGCCTTGGACACCTCAGCCATCTCCCCTTGGTCCTTCTTCTTTGGCTTTTTGCTCAGCTTGCCATGCAGTTCTTCCTCAGAGGCCTTGCAAAATTTACTAGTGAGATTCTGAACCACTTTGGGGTTAATAATTGGGGGCATAGCATTGCATGGAAGACATGTACAATTATTCCATGAATTTCTTCTGAAACCTTTATTTTATTTCCTAATTCTGTCACTCCTCCTTACCTCAGTTTCCACAAGTGGCCCCTTATCTCTCCTCTTCCTAGATGTTGCTTCCCCCAGAGGGAGAAGAATTACATTAGGAGAAGCCAGCTTCAGAGGGCTACCCACAGCACTAGAAGAATGTGCAGCTGGACTAATACCCTCATTTTCTTTGTCATTGCCTCCCTGCACAAGTTTACATGCAGGTGCTTGAGAGGTGTTGCAGCAATCAGGTATATGAAATATAAAGCATTCCTCTGATTCACAATTTGCTGTGAGAATTTGCCAGAATTGGGACTTCAATAATTTAAGAGTCCATTCAAATTTATCAGGAGTGAGGAGCAAATTGATAATAAAATTAAACCAACTCACAGGAATAGCAGCTTCAAAGTTATTTCCAGTGGTTTGATCTGCTTCAGCAAAATGTTTCACCCATAGGTCCAGGCCCTCTTCACAAATCAAGTGAGAGTCATCAATTACAGACAGAGCATGATTTTTAGCAATACCATGGATATTTAAAAAGGAAACATCAGCCTCATCTTGTGTCATACCTTTTCCCACTTGGTGCTCTGAACAAATCTGTTTGGTTTCATCAGTGCTCTGCTTTGAGCTTTGCCCAGCCAGAGTCATCTTTGAAGACTGTCTTTTAAGATGTTCAGTTTCTGCAAGCTCCTTCTCAATGGCAATAGAAGCACTAACAACTGGCACAGAAATACTATCTATCCCTTGAATTGGTTGGGTAGGCCCCACATCTTGATCAGCGTCATTCTCTAAGTGACCCACACCCTGGTTGACTTCAGGTTCAGAAGGAGGATTTATAGCACCTAAATCTTCAGAGTCAGGGGGATAGGCCTGGAGAATATTTGTTAGACCAACACCTAAACCCAAGGGTTGTGGTATTGGCACAGAGCAATCTGATTGACTTCCTCAATATTCTGAGCATTGGGCAGTAGTAAGTTGTTTGAAAAATCCCCCTTAGAAAGAGAAACAGTGGTAGTAATGCTGCTATTGGGGACACCATCCTCTCCCCCCATCTGTAACTCATCTTGAACTGCAGCCACATGTTGAATGATTGTTGGCTGTGGGAAAGCCTAGTGATTTTCCTCCCACTGGTCCCATTGCTCATCCTCATCATCATCCTGTGCCATCTGATTGACGGGAGGATTGAAGCCTGGGAAGTCATTAGCATTCTACAGGATTGGATGTGGGTCCACACCCGGTGGAGGAAAAGGGTCTTCATCTGCTGGACCTCCCCCCAACATCTCCTCCAGAAGAACTTCCACGGAAGATGTCCAAGATTCTCCTTCAAAATACTCACCCTCAGACCACCTGATGCTCTTGGGAATGTGAATAAGATCTATCACTCTTGCTTTGACTAGGATCTTTCCTTTTCTAGCCTCCTCTTTCTCCCAACTGATAATCTTACCCCACTTTGCAATGGCAGTAGCAGCATCTTCTGAATTGCAATGATCAAATGGCACCCCCATAAAGAGAAGCCAAACAACCCGGTTAAAGTGAGGTCTTCTCCAATTTCTGCCCTCATCATGTTTCACAAAAGTGATGAACACATCGCCAAATACATGCAGACTCTGCAAAACCAATCTATCTCTGTCTCTGACATGTGCAAAATGCACATACGCTTCACCGAACGGACATGGCTGGATATCCAAAACACCTACTTGTGGATCTAGCTCAAAGTACTCCTGCAGGACTGCTTGAAAGTTCTGAAAATGTACCTCATCAGGGAGCGGCTGGATTGTGGCGATGGCCCAGTCCTCGTGTTTCCTTTGACAGCGAGGAAGGATCACACGAGCAACCTCGTTTCTCCCTTCAATGTGCTGTATCTGGAAGCCGTTGGGGACGAACGACTCCGGATCGATCGGGATGTTCACCATTGTCACATTGTCGACCGTCGCTGGGGTTTGGTGAGCAAGAGGTGGCGAGCAAGACGAGGAAGAAGCAGAGTTATGGGAAGAGGCAGAATGCGAGGAGTCTGCATGTGGTCTTTGTTGAAAATTAGTAAAATATCCGGATACCAGCTCCTTGAATGATGTGGCCTTCCTGAAATGTAATGGCACGTCTGTGGGCTGAAACCAGCTTTCCACCTCTCTAGGGGCCCAGGCCTCAGCAGGTGGGCTTTTGAATGTGGCAAAACGGAAGAAAGGCCAAATCCCAGGGAGTCTAGGTTTGGGACAAAATGCGCAAAATGGCCTGGTTCTCCACACGAGAAACAGACCAATTGCCGCCTTTATAGCACCCACGCCATTATGCGGAGTAACGTTGGGTTGATCGCTTCCCAAGACAAGAACTAACTCTTGATGACCCAAATAATTGTCGTGAGACCCCTGATCACTCTCCGCATTAATGGCCATAGAGAGACGCTGAAAAAAGTGACCAACCATTACTCGCCGGTGCCAGAATAATCCGGCAATCGCCGTCGTTCCTGATCGGCCGACCATGCCTGCCCACTAAGGTCCACTAAGCATCTTCTTCCTTGTAAAAATTTAACTCTTCTCTATGCCAATTAGGACCACCATTGCCCCAAAGACTAAACACGATATCAAACAAATGCTCTGTGACTCTACCAGCATTGTAAATCTGAAAGCCAACTGCTTTGGATACAACAGAAAACTTGAAAGTACGATCTCTGTGGTGGGAAACACGAAAGCCTTGTGGGTAACCACCAAAAGAAGCATGCAAAGCAGTACTAACCATAAACATGTCCAATTTGAAGGAGGCTAGAATGAAAGAGACCACAAGAGTAAACTCTCGCTAACGAAACCCCGGCGAGAAGACCACAGGATGTTCAAACTTGCTTCTCACCTCAGCTTGGAATTCCTTGCCCCTGCTAAAGTTTAGAGCAGGTGGTGCCATGGTGATGGTGATCACACGTGCATGATCTTCTGATCTACAACTGGACCCAAAGTCACGGGAAGAATGCACTTGTAGCCATAGTCAGAGAAAACCACCAGCCAAGGAAGATGGTCACCGTTACCGGAGTAGCCACCGGTGAGAGATGGTGGACGCCGGGGCCGGAGTGGCCGCCGGCGTGAGAAGGTGGCCACCGGGGCCGGAGCGGCCATCGGTGCAAAATTGCCTTGGGAGTCGCCTAGTCACCTAGGAGCCTAGGAGCCTAGCCATCCGAGCCATGAGCCTCTTGGTGCTTGATTGCTTATGTATGATATTGTTTGTTTGCGATAGAATTCCTATAGTGCGAAGCGTGCTACTACGAGTCTCTAGGGTTTGCAGATCGTCAGCAAGACAAGTAACACATTGATCATACTCTTTTCGTACCCAGTTTTTATGCATTAGTTACAACTCTCAAACCTTGCATGGTTTGGATTTGATAACATGTGGCTATTGGGAAGTAGTTGATGAGGTAGAACCTATTACCTGTTTTATTATCAAACCCTTGGGAGTTACTTCTACGTTATGCTTATGTTGCTATGCTATGCTCGTAGATGTGGATTGGGTATGAGTGTATCCATGACAGATGTGAGATTGTTAATTAATGGTTCAACTTAAGGTGGCAACTCTAATACACATCTGAGTGGATTGTTGGTTTGGGCACCTGGGGTTATACCAGTGTTGTCCTAGGAGATCCCAGGGTTATACCGTGTGATCCTCCTATGGTCCGCCACCCAGGCTCAAAGGGATCATAAGATTGTTCATGCTAGAAACTTCCGTGTGCAGCCACAAGCTATTATGGGCTCTAGCACAGTCGAGTATGTCGCATGACCTCTTCCATGGTAGGCTAGCGAGATGTAGGGGATGTAGGTTGGTACTGTCTACCCGGGGTTAGAGTTAATGCTTCTGAAAGACTGTGTCTCGGTCATCCGTTTCTCAAACACCATGTAGTGCGAGAAATCCAACGGAGGAGATCGAGTCTTGTAGGGAAAAGTGTGCAAACCTCTGCAGAGTGTACAAACTAATCATGGTTAGCCGTGTCCCTGGTTATGGACAACTTGAGTATCTGGTTCTTGGATTATCATGTTGATCTCATCACTCTAATTTAATTTATTGGGTTGATAATTACTTTTAATTGGGATTGAGATGGGGGTACCTTCTCAATGTTTCAACTACCCTGATAGTTAAATAAAAATATATTCCTTTGTTGTAGGGAAAAATCAGCTTTTCGCAAAACATTATAACCATAGAGCCTCCACCAGCCATATATGCATGTAGTGATAGCATTTATTCTGTTCATTGCTCTACTGTGTTATATTGCCAGCATATTCCACGTTTTGGCCCGTTTCCGGGCTGCAACATATCATGTTGCAGACTTTTCAGACGAAGAGTAAGGTGCGCTAGGTCATTTGTCGTGCACTCAGTTATGCCGTTGGAGTTGATGGACTCACCTTATCTTCCAAGCCTTCCACTGTTATCTTATTTAGATGGCCTTAAGCCATACTTATTGTAATAAGTTCTCTATTGAGACTATCGATGTAATAAGTGTGTGGTTGCTACTCTGTTATAAATCTATTCAAGTATTGTGTGTGTCAGCATTACCGATCCAGGGATGACACTGAAGCACAGAGATTTAACTGTCTGAGGTCGGATCGCTACACAATCACGGGCGACTCGCAGCTCCTCGTCAACTTCTCCAACAAGGTATACAAGCCGAGGGACGAGCACATGGAGGCATACCTCGCGGAGGTACACAAAATGGAAAGCAGTTCCTGGGCCTAGAGTTGCAGCACGTGCCCCGTGGCACCAACAAGGATGCCGACGACATTGCCAAAAGGGCATCCAAGCGACAATCCCAAGAGCCTAGCGTCTTTGAGGAGCGGCTCTTCAAGCCTTCGGCAGCACCTCCGATTTTGGGGCCGGCGCCACCTCGGGAGGAACTCCCCCAACCACCTGCCTCGGGAGCCCCGGCCTGCGGCTGATGTATACTACACAAGCTTATTCTTGTAGATGTTGTTGGGCCTCCAAGTGCAGAGGTTTGTAGGACAGTAGCAAATTTCCCTCAAGTGGATGACCTAAGGTTTATCAATCCATGGGAGGCGTAGGATGAAGATGGACTCTTTCAAACAACCCTGCAACCAAATAACAAAGAGTCTCTTGTGTCCCCAACACACCCAATACAATGGTAAATTGTATAGGTGCACTGGCGAAGAGATGGTGATACAAGTGCAATATGGATGATAGATATGAGTATTTGTAATCTGAAAATATAAAAACAGCAAGTTAACTAATGATAAAAGTGAGCGAAAAAGGTATTGCAATGTGTTGAAACAAGGCCTAGGGTTCATACTTTCACTAGTGCAAGTTCCCTCAACAATAATAACATAATTGGATCATATAACTATCCCTCAACATGCAACAAAGAGTCACTCCAAAGTCACTAATAGCGGAGAACAAACGAAAAGATTATTGTAGGGTACGAAACCACCTCAAAGTTATTCTTTCGGATCGACCTATCATAGAGTTCGTACTAGAATAACACCTTAAGACACAAATCAACCAAAACCCTAATGTCACCTAGATATTCCAATGTCACCTCAAGTATCCGTAGGTATGATTATACGATATGCATCAAACAATCTCAGATTCATCTATTCAACCAACACAAAGAACTTCAAAGAGTACCCCAAAGTTTCTACCGGAGATTCAAGACGAAAACGTGTGCCAACCCCTATGCATAAGTTCACGAGGTCACGGAACCCGCAAGTTGATCACCAAAACATACATCAAGTAGATCACATGATATCCCATTGTCACCACAGATAAGCACATGCAAGACATACATCAAGTGTTCGCAAATCCTTAAAGACTCAATCCGATAAGATAACTTCAAAGGGAAAACTCAATCCATTACAAGAGAGTGGAGGGGGAGAAACATCATAAGATCCAACTATAATAGCAAAGCTCGCGATAAATCAAGATCGTGCCGAATCAAGAACATGAGAGAGAGAGAGAGAGAGAGAGATCAAACACATAGCTACTGGTACATACCCTCAGCCCGAGGGTGAACTACTCCCTCCTCGTCATGGAGAGCACCGGGATGATGAAGATGGCCACCAGTGAAGGATTTCCCCCTCCGGCAGGGTGCCGGAACGGGTCTAGATTGGTTTTCGGTGGCTACAGAGGCTTGCGGCTGTCGGATTTCGGGTTCCGGCAGACCCTTGAGGTTCGAACACTGGGGTGCACGCGGAAATCTCGCCCTCTACCTATCTGCACCCCGCCGCCTCCCTAGGATCTAAACTACGGAAGGAACAACACAAGAGACACAAGGTTTATACTAGTTCGGGCCACCACTGTGGTGTAATACCCTACTCTAGTTTGTGGTGTGGTGGATTGCCTCTTGGGCTGATGGTGATGAACAATACAAGGAAGAACAGCCTCGCGAGGGTCTGTTCTTGGCCGGTGTGATGAACTGCTGGGGGAGTTCAGTCGCTCTCTCTCTCCGCTGATTCCAGATCTCAGATCCCTCTACCCTGTGGGTGGCTAGTCCTATTTATAGGCAAAGGCCCTGGGCCTCTTCCCAAATGTTGAGCCGGAAGGGCGCCAACAATTGGCCATTTTGAAGGGGAACATCTGGTACACTTATCCTGACTAAAGTTGGTCCTCGCCTGTCAAAGGCTCTGGCGGTGACGCTGGCTTGGGCTCCACAATGACTTCCTTCCTGCCGTTGGACTGGTCTTGGTCTTGTTGCACTGAAATGGACGCCTTTGCTTGATGCTCTCGCCTGCGCTTGCTCCCTTTGCACCAAAGAGGAAAGGAGGACACAGCGCGGGCTGGCGCCCGCCTGGCGCCCTTGGTCGTCATGGCTTGTGAGGGAGTCCCGGACTAGGGGGTGTCCGGATAGCCGGACTATCGTCATGGCCGGACTCCAAGACTATGAAGATACAAGATTGAAGACTTCGTCCCGTGTCCGGATGGGACTTTCCTTGGCGTGGAAGGCAAGCTTGGCGATACGGATCTGTAGATCTCCTACCATTGTAACCGACTCTGTGTAACCCTAACCTATCCGGTGTCTATATAAACCGGAGGGTTTTAGTCTGTAGGAGGAACAACAATCAAACCATAGGCTAGCTTCTAGGGTTTAGCCTCTTTGATCTCGTGGTAGATCCACTCTTGTAACACACATCATCAATATTAATCAAGCAGGACGTAGGGTTTTACCTCCATCAAGAGGGCCCGAACCTGGGTAAAACATCGTGTCCCTTGTCTCATGTTACCATCCGCCTAGACGCACAGTTCGGGACCCCCTACCCGAGATCCGCCGGTTTTGACACCGACATTGGTGCCTTCATTGAGAGTTCCTCTGTGTCATCACCAACAGGCTCGATGGCTCCTTTGATCATCAACAACGACGCGGTCCAGGGTGAGACTTTTCTCCCCAGACAGATCTTCGTGTTCGGTGGCTTTGCATCATGGGCCAATTAAGCAGCCATCTGGAGCAGATCGAAGCTACGCCCCTGGCGTCAGTCAGATTTGGAAGTTTAAACTATACGACCGATATCCGCGGAGACTTGATCTTCGACGGATTCGAGCCGCAGCCAAGCGCCGCCGACTGTCTCGATGGGCATGATCTAGCTCGCGAATCAACAAAGGCCTCGGAGGTCGCACTGTAATCCGCTCCGACCCTTAATCCGAGCCGGATTCCCCGATAGAGGACGAGTGGTTGGACACCGCCTCGGGGCTTTAATCTCTACGGCGATCGAGCCGAACTCCACCCTGTCGCTTTGCGAAGACCTCGACTCAGTGGTGCCGGACTCCTCTCCGGACTCAGACCCTCCGCGCCCTTGCCAACCGAATCCGATTAGGCGCCCGTTATGGAGTTCACGGTCATGACATCTTTCAGCACTCGCCCTTTGGCGACAGCCTGAATTCACTAAAGTCTCTCTCTTTATCCGGAGAGCCCGGGCCGGACTACGAACAAGAAGGTTGGGATGCGGACGATGAAGAAACTCAATGCCCACCCACCACCCACTTCATAGCCACTGTCGAAAGCTTACACGACGTGCTCGATTTCGACTCCGAAGACATCGACGGTATGGACGACGATGTAGGAGACAACAATGAACCAGCACCTATAGGATGCTGGACAACCTCATCCCATGATGTATACATGGTGGATACACCTAAAGGAAATGAAGACGAGGAACAACGGGACGCCACGAAGGATAAATCCCTCGAAGCAGTCAAAAGCGGCAACGTAAATGCCGAACAAAGTCCCGCCTCAACAAAGACCCAGCCATAGAGCAGGGCGAACCGGTGGACAACGAACAAGCTATCGAGCAATCGTCCGAACAAGACAACTTGGATAAACAATCTGTCCCCGGCGAAGACAACAGTCCGGACGATCTCACGCCGGACAAACCATTGGAACAAAATGACCTCCAGAAAAGGCTCGTCGCCACCGCGCGTAGCCTGAAAAAGCAGAAGCGGAAGCTCAAAACAGCTGAAGATGCACTCAGGATTAGATGGAGCAAAGTATTCAGCACCGCAGATAAGTTGTTCGGCGACACTCGCCGAACAAAGAGCTACCCAAAAAGAAAGCTACTGCCCGAATTCGACGAGGAGGCCTTAGATCCCCCACAATTAAAAAGCAAGAAGGCCACCCGGTCGGATGGACGACCTCACGGCAAAAAGAGAGCGGCGAATGGTGCCGCACACAAGCCAATATGCGATCCACCTAAGGATTCACATCAAAAGGATGGCCCAGTTAGGTCCATCTATGGGCCAAGAAAGCACGCTCGTCAAAGCAATGCAACACGCCAAAATTCCGAAAACCACGGCACACCCCCTATGTTTCACCGATGAGGTGCTGGATCATGAATTTCCAGCGGGATTCAAACCCGTAAACATAGAGGCATACGACGGAACAACAGACCCTGGAGTCTAGATTGAGGATTACATCCTCCACATACACATGGCTAGAGGAGATGATCTCCACGCCATAAAATACTTACCCCTTAAACTCAAAGGGCCAGCTCGGCATTGGCTTAAGAGCCTCCCCAAAAATACCATGGAAGCTGGGAAGAGCTCGAGGATGCATTTCTGCAAATTTTCAGAACTACGTCCAGCCCTCCGGACGCAGACGATCTAAGTCACATAACTCAACAGCCCAAGAGTCAGCCCGAAATTCTGGAACAGGTTCCTTACTAAAAAGAACCAAATAGTCGATCGTCTGGACGCCAAGCCTTAGCAGCTTTCAAACACAACGTCCGAGACGAATGGCTTGCCGGACACCTCGCCAAGAAAAGCCAAGAACAATGGCCGCATTAACAAGCCTCATGACCCGCTTTTGCGTGGGGAAGACAGCTGGCTGGCTAGATGCAGCACCAATGACCGAGTACATCCGAAATCAGGGATGGAAATGAAATCACGACGCAGAAAAGATCAGCGCGGAATAAGGAAAATGGCCCAAATAGTACGGCGGTCAACGCCGGATTCAAAAGCTCTCGGCGAACAACAAAACACTGCCCTAAAGGATAACGGTGACGAGCTATCCAACTTAAACAAGATTCTGGATAGATCGTGTCAAATACATGGTACCTCCGGGAAGCCTGCAAACCATACCCACAGAGATTGTTGGGTCTTCAAGCAGTCCGGCCGACTTAACGCCGAACACAAGGGGCTCGACACACCAAGTGAAAGTGACGAGCACCACAAGCAGAGCCCCGGAAAACAAAAAACTTTCCCATAGGAGGTTAAAACAGTAAACTCACTTCACGGGGTCAAAGGGAAAAACAGAGCGGCGCCCACTAAAAGGCGCGCCGCACACTGGTTGTTAAAACTAATCACCTTCGACCATCAGGACTATTCCGAAAATATCCGGAACGCAGGATCGTATAGTCGACGGATTCCAATTTACACAAGTCCTCATGGATGGCGGCAGTGACATCAACCTGATATATCAGGACACAATCCGCAGGATGGGGATAAACCCAACCAAAATTCGCCGTAGCGACACCTCCTTTAAAGGAGTAATGCCAGGCCCATATGCCCATTGTACGGGCTCCATACTGCTAGAAGTTGTGTTTGGTTCATCCGGCAACTTCTGTTGCGAAAGGTTACTCTTCCATGTCGCCCCGTTTGAAAGTAGCCATCAAGCACTATTGGGACGCGAAGCTTTCGCCCATTTCAACGCAATACCGCATTATGCATCTCTAACACTTAAAATGCCCGGTCCACGCGGCATCATCTCGTTAAAAGGAAGTATTAAGTGTTACTCGAGCACGGAAGAACGGGAGACTGCCTTGACAGCCCCATCGCTATCCGGCTCTGCTAGGCAAAGAACCTGAATTGGTCATTCAAACCCCGGACACGGCTAGAAGAGTCCGGCGCCTACTAGCGGCATACCCCCATACGAGGGGCCGCATGCATGTATAACAAGAGACAATAAAGCTCAATTTTATTCACTTCTTCGAACCGTACTCTGTTTATTTAATATTAAGTACATCTTTCGCACGATCCTTTTTCTTTTAAACTAAGTTCCTCTCTTTACAGATGAACAACGTGCTACACCCGTCGAGGATACTGCACAACGGAGACACAGCGCAGACGTGCAGAGGGACCCGTTGCAAGGATTCTTTTCAGATTAAGACCTGCGTAAACCTTTTTCACTGTCTCGTTGATATACATCCCCGGTTCCTTAATATAACCGAGGAGGAGGCTGGTGCTTTGGCATTGGCCGCACTGAATTTTCTTGCGCTGCATTTCTAGACACACCAGGGGCTTAGGGCATTCTTTTGTCCATTTTCATAAAGACCGAATACCTTAGGGAGTATTCGGCATCTCGAGTTAGGCCTTATATGCATCAGCTCCAAATCATGTCTTTGGTTAAATGTTGGGTTGCCCGGCTCCTGTGTTTTGCTGCCTTACATTCCGTTTTCATGGCTAACGCGGCACCAGGAGAACTACTGCGATTGTGCCCCGGTTCGGCCGGGCGAGCACCTCAGTAGAGAAAGCCGAAAACTGACTGTCATGATATAGCGAGAGACTGGTCAACCACTCGATGACTCACAGGAATGTTTAGGATTCCTCCGCATTAACGAAGGACCGGTTTCGGTCAGGCACATACGCACCCCGAATTCGGGAGAGTGCGGTGCCCCCATGGGCTATATCGTAGCCCCACCCTCGAACTCCTATGGCTAAGTGAAAGTGATAAAGCATTATAGTCCGGTTGCCTGGTTTGCTACGCTATCACCTCCTTAACTGTACCAAGACGTTGGATTAAGTGTGAAAAAGCGCTTTTTTGCAAACACCCCCGCACTATGTGCGTGGCGGCTGAAGCCAAGGACTGCCATCTTTCAGGTTATATACACATATACATAAACGACCGCACAGGGAGTAGTTTACTACTTGAACGCACAAGTATAAAAAGCACTTATATTACATTGAAACATTGTTTTCACAAATCATACATGTCATTTAAACATAATATCCTTCGAGCACTGCGTCTCTATTAAACGAGCGCCCGCAGACTTCTTCAAAGTAGTGCTCGGCGGTACTGACCTCTGTCCGAATCCTGGGATGCAACGTCAGTGGCCTTCATCTCTGCCCAGTATGTCTTGACACGGGCAAGAGCCATCCGCGCTCCCTCAATACACGCCGATCGCTTCATTCGTCGATACGCGGCACCGCACCAAGAAACTGCTGCACTAAACCAAAATAGCTCTTCGGTCAGTCCGTCCGCCACAAGTGAGTCAAGACATGCTTGATGGCAAATCCGGACAATCGATTCAGCTCGGACCATTAGGCCACCCGATCGGTCAGCGGCATAGGACGCTCCGGACTATGGAATTGCGACCAATATAGCTCTTCCATTCTGTGCCCCTTCTCGCCCCGGAAGAGCTCAACCGCTGGCCCACGCCGCCGCCAAGTCCAGATAAGCATCCTCTGAACTCCACAATTTATCCAACTGAGCATACTTTGGATCAGATATTTCCTCCGCAGTAAACAGTTTTCCAGCCGCAATTGCCCGGCCTGACTCAGCTCCTCCTTGGCAGCTCTCAAAGCCGATTGGGCATTCTTGGATTCGGCGGCCTTCTTTAGGCCCTCTTGTTCCGCTTTGACGTTCCTTTTCAAGAACAGCAGCGATCGGTAGTATTCCTTAACTTTTTGGCCATATCGGCCATCTCCTCTTTGCTTCGGCAAAGGAGCAGCCCGTTCAAGTTCTAGCTCTTTGGCCGCCTTTTACACGGCCGCATTACTAATTCTGGCTTGCTCTTTCGCTCGGGCGAGTTCTGCTCGCAGCTCCTCCATGGCAGCGACACCATCTGCATTAAGCATACAAACTGTAAGACATGGGCGTCAAGCTCCCTTACAAGGTGTCCGCATAGAGGTCGCTACCTTGTGACTCGTCAAACCGTTTATTGACCAGCGCGATGTCCGCATCCGCCTCGTCAAGTTGCCGCTTTAGTTCGGCATATTCAGCAGTCCGGCTGGCCTCCGGACGCCCCGCCACCTGTTCAGGAGCGGTGATATGTTATAACTGAGAATTTGATCCTCGGCACATTGTCAATTTTGACAACATACCGAGTCTCGTGGGCTACTATCTATACATGGCGCATTTTATATGCATAACTGCCGGAAGGTACATTATTTTTGCGTACCTCAAACCCGTCGAGAAGCTTCGACGACTTCGTGCAATCCGCTCTCTGCGGATGCAATTCTTTCAATCACCGTACCCATTAGAGCACGGTGATCTTACGAGATAACCGCTTCGCCCGGCAGATCCTTCACTCCTCCGACCGCACACCACTTGGCGCGGACCTTCCGCCCGCCGGACATGGGGAACCCTCCGCGACACCTCCGGGTCGTCCGCTTCACATGAGGGTGCGACAGGTGGAGGCGTTTCGCTCTCCATCATCTCAGGAAGAAGATCCCCCGAAGACGAGCTCTGCTGAGAAGGGCTGAGGTCCGAACTACAAGGACTCTCCGACGAAGATTCCCTTCCCCTCTTTGAGGCCTTGACCTCCGGATCTTCCAAAGCGGTCCTCTTCTCTCCTCGGAAGGTGGGACTCTTAATCCCTCCTTCCTTGATATCCTCCTTCGCAGAGGTGGTTGCTTCCCCGCTCCCCCCTTCGCCTTCTTCAAAAGGCGCGACCTTCAACATCTTGGTCAACATGGGATCCTGCGTGGTCTCTGGGAGGGGAGTCGGACACCTTATTAACTTTGCCTTGGCTATCCACTCCTGTTCAAGAAACGGCTCCTTTAAAGGGCATATATACATGAAATAAATGAATGAACAGCTTGTTGATTCTGTGACTACTTACTTGAGTATCCGGGCGATTGCAGCTTAGTCCTGCGTCCTCGGTCAAGTCCGGACACTTCCCTTGTGATCCGAATAACAGTTTATACATCTCCATGGGCGTCGTGCCCATAATATTTTGGAGAGCTCGTGGTCCCTCCGGATTGAATTCCCACAGCGGAGGGGGGCGACGCTTGTGGCTGAAGGCGCCGGATCACCATAACCTGCGCCACTGCAACCAGATTGATCCCTCTTTCCTGGAGATCTCGAATACGACCCTGCAGCAGGGGAACGTCCTTGGACGGCCCCCAGTCGAGCCCCTTGTTGACCCATGATGCCAGCCGCTGTGGTGGACCTGAGCGGAAGGCAGGGAGCGCCGCCCATTTGGTGCCCCTGGGAGCGGTGATATAAAACCACTCCCGTTGCCAACCAAGCTCCTCTTGAAAAGAGCCCTCGGGCCACGCAGCATCAGCACATTTGCTTATGAACGCCCCTCCGCACTCCGCTTGCTGCCCCTTGATCATCTTTGGCTCCACCTTGAAGGTCTTGAGCCACGATCCAAAGTGGGCTGTAATATGGAGGAAGGCCTCACATACGACAATGAATGACGAGATATGGAGGATGGACTCCGGATTCAAGTCATGGAAATCAAGCCCATAATAAAACATGAGCCCCCGCACAAAGGGGTCCGTCGGGAAGCCTAAACCCCGAAGGAAGTGGGACACGAACACCACGTTCTCGCCGGGCTCAGGAGTGGGAATGACCTGCCCTGAAGCAGGCATCCTATGAGAGATCTCGCCGGTTAGATACCTGGCATCTCGCAGCTTTAGCACATCTTCTTCTGTGATGGAGGAAGACATCCATCGGCCGTGCTGGTCGGAGCCGGACATCGTCGAAAGTCCGAAGCGCCTGAATCTGAAGCTTTGGGTGTTGGAACTCGAAGCGCGAGGCGAACTCGATGGAGGGTGTAAAGAAGAAAAGGGCCTTGGTCTCATCATAAAGAGCTTGAATACCAAGAGCCCAACCCGTGGTCGATTAGGACTCTTCTTCGATAGAGAAGGAAGGACAACGGGCATGTTTGGGTTACCCACGTCCGTATTGATGAGAATCCCGGAATAAGGGGGCACGATCTACGCTTTGATAAGACGTGCCAGGGAAACCGCCTCGCTAAACACGCTGAGGTGGAACAATAAAAAACTATTCATATAAAGGCCTGGCCGTGGTGTGATGTCACGCCGCGGAATACGTCAGCAGATCTGTGCAAAAACTATTCTCTCTACGGTGGTATGTGGAACTTGTTTTGCGAGCGGACACTATCCTTGTGTTCAAAACCTTCTATGAAGTATTCGGAGGAGGAACCTGCCTCGCAATGCGAAGACAATCAACGCAGGACTCATCGTCATTGAAGCCTGGTTCAGGGGCTACTGAGGGAGTCCCGGACTAGGGGGTGTCCGGATAGCCGGACTATCGTCATGGCCGGACTCCAAGACTATGAAGATACAAGATTGAAGACTTCGTCCCGTGTCCGGATGGGACTTTCCTTGGCGTGGAAGGCAAGCTTGGCGATACGGATATGTAGATCTCCTACCATTGTAACAGACTCTGTGTAACCCTAACCTATCCGGTGTCTACATAAACCGGAGGGTTTTAGTCCGTAGGAGGAACAACAATCAAACCATAGGCTAGCTTCTAGGGTTTAGCATCTTTTATCTCGTGGTAGATCCACTCTTGTAACACACATCATCAATATTAATCAAGCAGGACGTAGGGTTTTACCTCCATCAAGAGGGCCCGAACCTGGGTAAAACATCGTGTCCCTTGTCTCCTGTTACCATCCGCCTAGACGCACAGTTCGGGACCCCCTACCCGAGATCCGCCGGTTTTGACACCGACAGCTTGCGTCATGGGCACCTCGTGAGGTACCCCGCCTTGATCTCTCCACCTCCTCGCGAGCCAGCCTAATGAGGCCGTGCCTGAAGAGGCTCCCTGTCGTCCGCCCCGCGAGGCTTGGCCCCTCGCGAGGTCTTGAGCTTGTGTTGATGAAGATGGGCCGTGATGGGCCCCCTTTGAGCCACGCCACAGCCGCAGCAGGCAGCAAGTCTGGGGACCCCTGCTCCTGCACGCCGACAGAGCCCCGGGCCCAAGGCGCGCCGGACTTGGCTGAGCAGAGGCGAAGGGGCAAGTCTGGCGCCCATGAGCCCCTAACAGCCCGCGGCCTTGGGCACCGCGTGGCGGTTGATTGGACGTGGGCTGTACTGTTCCCCCACGCCTCCTTATTTTATGCCGTGCTAGGCGGACTCGTAGCCGCACACAGCCGCTCCCCTTTTCGCTGCTCGATCGTCCCCCACTCTTCCTCCTCTCAAACTCCAGCTTCTGCTCCCAATCCAATCTCGGGCCTTCCTCCCCCCCTTCTGTTGCCATGGCTCCGACGAAGAAGGGAAGAGGGAAGAAACCCATGCCTCCGCCTCGCTCACCGTCGGCGGCGGCCCCCGCCGTCGATCGGTCAATCATACTTAATCGAGAGGGCCTGGGCAAGGTCAGCTCGGCTTTGGCCACCATCTTCAACGAATGTGGGCGGACGACGGCCTGGCCCGCGTCCCACTTCGCCATCAACAGGATAATCACTAAGGTCCAGTATTTTGCCGACGCCCTGTGGGCGGGGCTGGTTCCCCCCTTCTCCAATTTCTTCAATGCTGTGCTCTCCCACTATCAGATCCATATGACGCACTTGGGTCCGGAATCCATCACTCTCCTTGCGGTCTTTGCCTTTGTTTGCGAGGCGATGATGGGCATCCTTCCTCGATTGCCTTGCTGCGCCACTTCTTCTCTCTCGCCTTGTTGACCCCACCCAATGTTTGGGGTGTGTGAGCTTCATTGCTGCATCTCAAAGGGCTTGTGGATTGACTTCACCCTTCCTTCGCCCGCGCCTGGGTTCCACGAGCGGTGGTTGTACGTGGACGTGGGGGTGCCCAGCCCCCTGCTGTCGGAGCCAACATCACCCGCTGTCCCCAATTCAGGCTGGGGCCAGGAGACGCTCACGAGCCCCCGGCTCGCCTTCGTCTGGCGTCGCTTCGCGTTCCTGAGGGCGCTCGATGTGACGGCGCCCAAGGTGGTGAAGGAGTTCCTGTTATGCCGCATTGCCCCTCTCCAGCGCCATTCCCGCCGGATGTGGGCCTTCAGCGGGCGTGAAGACCGCATGAGGCTCCAGGAGGAGGACTTGACGCCTGAAGCACTGAGGAAGGTGCTCTTCGTCTTGACTGGGGACCCCACCCCTGGCAGCATCCGGCAAGGGGGTGCTTTGTTGTACTTTTGCTCAAGCAGGGGTGACTTTGTGAAGCAGATGCCCAGCTTCGACGAATGGGGGCTGCGCCCCGCAGGCCTCATGGGGTCTCGCAAGAACCCAGTGGTGGTGACTGCCCTTCAAGTCGTCCATGGCGGCTCTTCCTCGAGTGGCGGAGCAGGGAGGCACGAGCCGCTGGAGGCCGAGGGGGCCTCCGCAGGGGTGACGGTGCCAGGCGGCGCTTTTGAGGGAGCAGCTCCTGAGGCCCAGGCTGCCGCGGCTGGGGGTGGCGAGCAGCTGCCCGTAGTGCCAGCGACTGAGGCCCCTGGGGCCCCAGTTACCCTTCTTGGTGAGGTGACCGGCGGCGTGCATCAGGTAGACGCACCCGACGCGGGTTGTCTCGGCGCTCCTTCCTCGTCGCAGGCTGACCCCTGCGCTCAACTCTTGGGTCGCTTCCGCGTGGACTTTGAGGCTCTCCGGAGAGAAGGGAAGCCTTGGGCGACGATTACCCTTGTCGCCTGCTGAAGCGCAGGAAGTACTTCGCCACCGATGAGTAAGCTTTCCCCTTTTCTGGCTCCTAATTCTTCTGTTGCTTTTACTGATCCTTGCTCTGCAGGGCCCTTCCTGCGGAGCTCACGGAGACGGCTGAGGAGCCATCCCCCTTGGCTCCGCCCTCTCCACCATCTTCGAGCACCCCGAGCAGTAGAGCCCTTGTGGTGAAGCCGATCGGGGGAATGAACCATCCTGAGGCGCACCGCGGCCCCGCGCGCCTCGCGGCCCTCCTTCGCGAGCCTTCTCGTGGCGTAGCCAGCCTGCCGTGGGTTTCTCGTCTGGTCGTCGACCGTGATTGGTTGAGGCATACCCTGCGTTCTTCTTTAGGGGATGGGCTGGCTCCTGGCCGGGCTTCTGGCGAGGCGTGCCTGGCCGTGGCGAGGGCGCCAGCCCCCAGCCCCCTGCCCGGAGGGGGAGCGCTGATTTGTGGCCCCTGGCGCTCGCTTGGGGCAGATGATGGTGTGGAAGACGTACTTGAGCGCGCCCGGGAGCGTCGCGCTCTTCGCCAAGGGTTTCTTCGGAGGGCGGCTGATGCGGTGAGCTTGCTTGGTGAAGAGCTCGCCGATGAAGACGCGCGCCTCGAGGCCGAGGGCCTGCGCTCGCCGCGAGAGGCGTGAGTCAAGGCGGTTGTCGCCTTGCGCGCCATCAGCGTGATCTTGACGATGAGGAGGCCAAGGCGTCGCTGGCGGCCTCTCGGGAGGTCCGTTCTCGGGCCGTTGAAGAGGCTCGGGAAACTGACCGGCGGCGAGAGGCGGCGGAGGAGCGGGCGCGGGAACTCCTGGCTTGATGCCGCTCACTGGAGGAGCGGGTGGAGCTGCGTGAGACGGCCCTTGCGTCGATGAGGGTGGCCTCAGGCGACCAGTGAGCTCGAAGCGGGAGGAGGCGCTGACGCTGGAAGCCGCCGAACGCGCACGCGAGTACGAATGCCTGGAAACAAGGGAGCGCTTGGTGACGAGGGCGGAGGATGATGTCGCTGCACGGGAGGCCCGTGTCCTGGAAGAGGTCGGGCGTCGGGTGGCGACGGCGCGCTTGAACCTCGAGCGCGAGTTCGAGGAAAGGCTAGGGTTTATCCGGGGCGAGGCCGAAGGTAGGACCGCTGCCTTGAGGGCCAAGTAGGAGGAAGCGACGCGGTGGGCCGATGCTTTCCGGGCCGCCCTTGAGGTGGCGCAGGAGGAGTTAACTACCTCCCGTGCCGAGGTGCTTCTTCTTCGCCAACGGGTGGAAGAGGCTGAGGCCGTCGCGCGACAGAATGCGGACGAGATACACCAGCAGCCGATCCTGGAGCATGAGCACGGCCCCATGCTCACCATGCTCCGGGAGAGAGCCAACACAGCCTTGGGTAACATCTGCGAGGCGGCTGTTGGCGAGCCGCACACAGTTAACTACGCCGGCAACCTTCAGTTCTTCACCGACGTGGTGACTTCGGCCGAGGCGCGGTCGGTCGAGCCAACAGGTTGGTGGAGGAGAGGAGCGCCGCTGCTCGAGCCAGTAAGCCTTTTCTCGCGTCTTCAGCCATCTCCGGATATGGACCCCGCCCGACTTCGACGCCGCTTATCGCCCCAATTCCACAGCCGTCCGGACGACTGGCGCGACTGGTGGAGGACAACGTGGACGCCCTTGTCAGGGCCTTTGCTTCAGACAACGATGGCGTGATCGTGGCCGCTGATGAAGGCGGCGCTGAGGCCGCTGGTGATGACGCAGAGAGCGACGGCGAGGCCAGCGACAATTCAGGAGGTGCCCCTGAGGATGCATTGGGGGATATCTGACTGACTGCGCACCGTTCCTGTTTCCTGCACGAATAGAGCTCAGGTTTTGCCCTAATGGTTGTGAGAGCATTTTGGGAGGGGGAGCCCCTCATGTAAAACTTGTGTTATGTGTATTAGATGATGCTATATCACCCGTATGCCTGCGCCAAGTGGCTGGCTAGTTTACCTTTGTCCCGTGCGGGCCCTGAGATAGCCTGTGGAGGGCTGTGGCATCTCGAGTGTCTCCCGATCGAACCCGTAGGATCTGTAGTAAAAGCCTCCTGAGAGGATGCGGCGGCGGCAGTCTGGGCTGCACGCAAGCTAGGCCCAACCCGGCTCATGAGGGGCTCACGAGGGGAGGCAGCTGAGGCAAAGCGGTGACCGGAACGCGAGAGATTGCTCGAACGAGACTAAACACCCCCTTCCCCAAACACACGCAAATCTCAAATTCGAATCCAACTTAAATCCAGCGGGGGAAAGTGACAACCAAAGGGAAAAGCAATGAAAGCAAACCAAAACAGGCGCGTCCAGGCACCTAGTCTAGTCTTGTCGTCTTCTCACCGGTAGCGAAGCTAAGTGCTGCCACTAGGCGTGGGAGGGAGCCCAGGCTGAGGCCGGCACCCCTGAGACTCCGGGGCGTGTACAGCCCCACTCATTATTATGTGAGAGTGTCACGGGGCGGCGAGCTTCATAGGCACTGGGCCTTCTTCACTGGTACCGGCCTTGCTTCATATCGCCAGACGAGGGCCCCGCCTTGCGCCACACTCTAGTGCCATCGACGACGACCGGAAACCAGGACGCCGCCGATGGGGTAGAGCGGTCGCCAGCGGTTCCCCCGACGACCACGGGTCCTCCGCCAGGGGCAGGCCCTGAGACACCTCTCCAGCAGAGGGCTTACCTCCTGATAACGCCTTGCTCCGAACACCGCGGTGGTGATGCCGGATCTCGGCCCCTCTCCTGCAGCCCCCGACGCCCTCCTCCCGAGGTGTAGGAGATCATGAGCGGGCAGCCGCTCACAGCGACCTGCACCTCCTGCGATTCATGATTAACGTATGCCTGCTCCTGAGGAATTAGTGGTACCCGATAATCGTCGCTTCTAGCATGGCAGGTGGGGCCTTCATGGGGCTCTTGGAAGAGCTCAACTTCTGTCGCCTCGTCCCCCCAGCCTGGGCTGAGGAGCGAGCCTTGTTCGCCTTCGTGCTGGTGCCCTTGGTCCATCATGTGGGGCACGTATTCTTCTGGGGCCGTCATCCCGAAGGCCACGCCATAGTGCTCCGCGTGCCATGCGGTTCTGCTTGAAGCGCCCACCTGGGGGTGGTAGCGCGGCGGCCCACTGGGGCCGTGGGTCGCGGCGAGTCCTTCTTCGCTGGCCGGGAGCGGAGGCAGCGCTGCCGCTGGCCCGGTGCTGATAGCTTCGCTGGCGTTGGAGTAGCCTTGGGGCCCGCGGCCGCGTGTGGAGCCCAGCTGGCCGCCTGACCTGAGGTGGGAGCTGGGTGCGAAGGATGAGCCTCGAGGCGGCAAAGCCGAGCTCTCCCACCGCTCTAGCGAGACGTCGTGGCCGCCTTCCAGCAGCCTGCACTGCAGTAGCTCCTGGGCCACCGTGAGCGCGGCCCTCGAGTTCGCCTGCTCCCGGCGGGTGTACGGCGTCGCGGCCGCGGCGTGGTTGGAGGCCCTCGCTGCCGACCGCGCCTGCCGCGGCGTGAGATTTGTCGGCGTGTCTGCGTCGCCTGCTGCCCAAGCGCCTCGCGGACCGCGAGCTGCACAGGGCATGGGGTCGCCCGAGGCGAAGCGGCTCTGCGTCGCAGCCAAGCCACCCAGGGACCGGGGTTGCCTGCCTGGTCACCGGACATGATGAGAACGATGTGACGGGACACGAAGTGGCATCAGGTGGATCCTGGCGCACCCCTACCTGGCGCGCCAAATGTCGGATTTCGGGTTCCGGCAGACCCTTGAGGTTCGAACACTGGGGTGCGCGCGGAAATCTCGCCCTCTACCTATCTGCACCCCGCCTCGCTAGGATCTAAACTCTGAAAAGGAACAGCACAAGAGACACAAGGTTTATACTAGTTCGGGCCACCATTGTGGTGTAATACCCTACTCTAGTTTGTGGTGTGGTGGATTGCCTCTTGGGCTGATGGTGATGAACAATACAATGAAGAACAGCCTCGCGAGGGTCTGTTCTTGGCCGGTGTGATGAACTGCTGGGGGAGTTCAGTCGGTCTCTCTCTCTGCTGATTCCAGATCTCAGATCCCTCTACCCTGTGGGTGGCTAGTCCTATTTATAGGCAAAGGCCCTGGGCCTCTTCCCAAATATTGAGCGGGAAGGGCGCCAACAATTGGCCATTTTGAAGGGGAACATTTGGTACCCTTATCTTGACTAAAGTTGGTCCTCGCCTGTCAAAGGCTCTGGCGGTGACGCTGGCTTGGGCTCCACAATGACTTCCTTCCTGCCGTTGGACTGGTCTTGGTCTTGTTGCACTGAAATGGATGCCTTTGCTTGATGCTCTCTCCTGCGCTTGCTCCCTTTGCACCAAAGAGGAAAGGAGGACACTCCACGGGCTCGCGCCCGCCTGGCGTCCTTGGTCGTCATGGCTTGCGTCATGGGCACCTCATGAGGTATCCCGCCTTGATCTCTCCGCCTCCTCGCGAGCCAGCCTGATGAGGTCGTGCCTGAAGAGGCTCCCTATCGTCCGCCCCGCGAGGCTTGGCCCCTCGCGAGGGTCTTGAGCTTGTGTTGATGAAGATGGGCCGTGATGGGCCCCCCTTTGAGCCACGCCGCAGGCCGCAGACAGGCAAGTCTGGGGACCCCCGTTCCCAGAACACCGACAGCGGCGGCGGAACTCCCGATCTAGGTTATGTTCTGGGGGTTTCTGTATATATAAGAGGTTTTGGCGTCGAGAACAAGTCAGGGGGGTCTCCGGGCTGTCCACGAGGTAGGGGGCGCGCACCCAGGGGGGTGGGCATGCCTCCCACCCTCGTGGGCAGCTCGGGACTCTTCTGGCCCAACTCTTTTACTCCATGGCCTTCTTCTGGTACAAAAATAAGCTCCGTTAAGTTTCAAGTCAATTGGACTCCGTTTGGTTTTCCTTTTCTGCGATACTCAAAAACAAGGAAAAAACAGAAATTGGCACTGGGCTCTAGGTTAATAGGTTAGTCCCAAAAATCATATAAAATAGCATATAAATGCAGATAAAACATCCTAGAAGGATAATATAATAGCATGAATACTTCATAAATTATAGATACGTTGGAGATATATCAGCATCCCCAAGCTTAATTCCTGCTCGTCCTCGAGTAGGTAAATGATAAAAGAAATAATTTATGAAGTGTGAATGCTAGCAGGTGCACAAGTCTGATCAATGATAATTTCAATCACCTTTTCTAGCATCATTATATGCCATAACAGTAGCTCATATCATAAAGCTTCTCATGATCAAGTAACAAGCTATTCACATGTTAAAGTATAGATCATAAACTTTCTTGAAAACTAACAAACAGTTCTCAGTCATCAAACAATTGCAATTCATCTTATTTTCAGGAAGGGTCTATGTAAGAACTTTGATTTAGGAAATCCCACATACTCAACTATCATATAGTATTCCATGATTGCTACCACTCAAAGCATATTTTTAGAACAAATAACATCCATCGAACACAGAGAAATATAGGGGCTTATGTTTCGCCTCCCGACTTATTTATCATATAGTTAATTGTCAACAATAATAATTCATGATCAAATATATTTGAATGGCCATATATGCTTAGATCTTTCTCCACCACATGATGCTTGCCACCTAAAAAGTAGGTTGGAATGAGAAGGAATACTACTGACTCTTGCATAAAAGTAAAAGATAGGCCCTTCGCAGAGGGAAGCAGCGATTTGCATAGGTGCCAGAGCTCGAAGCTAAAACAGAGATGAAAATAATTTTGAGAGGTATGCTTTCATTGTCAACATAGCGACCAAGAGTTCCCAATATCTTCCATACTAGATACATTATAGGCATTTCCCTAACAGAAAGGTAAAGATTTTACTCCCCCTCCACCAACAATCACACTCCACAGCTTGTCGGAAACAACAGGTGCCGTACAACTATCAACAATCCTGGGGGAGTTTTGTTTAAATTATCTGCAAATTTGTTTTTGGTCTTTTGATCATAGGACTGGGCATCCCAGTTACCAGCCATTTTCTCGTGAATGATGAGCGGAGTCCACTCATCGTGAGAATAACCCACCTAGCATGGAAGATACTGACAACCCATAGTCGCTACATGAGCGATTCGGGCATACAAAACAGATTATTATTTGAATGTTTAGAGTTTGGCACATGCAAATTTACTTGGAACGGCAGGTAAATACAGCATATAGGTCGATATGGTGGACACTCATGGAATAAACTTGGTTCAAGGAATTTGGATGCACAAGGAGTATTCCCTCTTAGTACAGATATTTTGGCTAGCAAAGGATTCTAAATAGCAAGCACCACATGTTAGAGGATCCATAACAATATAACTTCTATACAAATATACCCAAGCATAACTCATTATGTTGTCTTCCTTGTCCAACTTCAACTAATTTGCTCAGGTTTGAAAATAGTTAATGGGGCTCACAATCGTAGAAGATGTCCAAGATAGTATATTTATATGTGAAATCTCTCTTCCTTCAATATTCTTTCATGAATTGTTCAAGTGACCAATACAATGTTTGCTAACATTCAAAAAATTTACCACCTCTACTTCTTATATGTGAAGACATTACTACCCATGGGAAAGGCATATGAAACATATATAATTTCAGATTTATGACATTGAAATCATTCAACCATTTACTCATAGGATATAAGTGAAGCACACGAGTAAATGACAAACTACTCCAAAAAGATATAAGTGAAGATCAATGAGTAGTTAAATAATTATGTAGCTTTGTGAAGACTCTCTCTCATTTAAGAATTTCAGATCTTGGTATTTTATTCATACAGCAATCAAAACAAAAGAAAATAAAATGACGCTCCAAGCAAAACACATATCATGTGGTGAATAAAAATATAGCTCCAAGTAAAGTTACCGATGAACGAAGACGAAAGAGGGGATGCCATCCGGGGCATCCCCAAGCTTAGGCTCTTGGTTGTCCTTGAATATTACCTTGGGGTTCATTGGGAATCTCCAAGCTTAGGCTCTTGCCACTCCTTATTCCATAGTCCATCGAATCTTTACCCAAAACTTGAAAACTTCACAACACAAAACTCAACAGAAAACTCGTAAGCTCCGTTAGTATAAGAAAATAAATCACCACTTAGGTACTGTAGTGAACTCATTCTAAATTCATATTGGTGTAATATCTAATTTATTCCAACTTATCTATGGTTCATACCCTCCGATACTACTCATAGATTCATCAAAATAAGCAAACAACACAGAAAACAGAATCTGTGAAAAACAGAATAGTCTGTAGTAATCTGTATCAAACGTATACTTATGGAACTCCAAAAATTCTGAAATAAATTGTTGGACCTGAGGAATTTATCTATTAATAATCTGCAAAAAGAATCAACCTAAAAGCACTATCCAGTAAAAAAAGGCAGCTAATCTCGTGAGCACTAAAGTTTATGTTTTTTACAGCAAGATCGCAAAGACTTCACCCATGTCTTCCCAAAGGTTCTACTTGGCACAAACACTAATTAAAACATAAAACCACATCTAAACAGAGTCTAGATGAATTATTTATTACTAAACAGGAACAAAAAGCAAGGAACAAAAATAAAATTGGGTTGCCTCCCAACAAGCGCTAAAGTTTAACGCCCCTAGCTAGGCATGATGATTTCAATGATGCTCACATAAAATATAAGAATTGAAACATAAAGAGAGCATCATGAAGAATATGACTAGCACATTTAAGCCTAACCCGCTTCCTATGCATAGGGATTTTGTGAGCAAACAATTTATGGGAACAATAATAAACTAGCATAGGAAGGCAAAACAAGCATAACTTCAAAACTTTAAGCACATACAGAGGAAATTTTATATTATTGCAATTCTTACAAGCATATATTCCTCCCTCATAATAATTTTCAGTAGCATCATGAATGAATTCAACAATATAACCATCACATAAAGCATTCTTTTCATGATCCATAAGCATAGAAATTTTATTACTCTCCACATAAGAAAAAATCTTCTCATGAATAATAGTGGGAGCAAACTCAACAAAATAACTATCATGTGAGGCATAATCCAGTTGAAAACTAAAATCAAGATGACAAGTTTCATGGTTACCTTTATTCTTTATAGCATACGTGTCATCACAATAATCATCATAAATAGGAGGCATGCTTTCATCATAATAAATTTGCTCATCAAAACTTGGGGGACTAAACATATCATCTTCATCAAACATAGCATCCCCAAGCTTGTGGCTTTGCATATCATTAGCATCATGGGTATTCAAAGAATTCATACTAACAACATTGCAATCATGCTCATCATTCACATATTTTATGCCAAGTATTCTATGTAATTCTTCTTCTAGCATTTGAGCACAATTTTCCTTCCCATCATTTTCACGAAAGACATTGAAAAGATGAAGCATATGAGACACCCTTAATTCCATTTTTTTTGCAGTTTTCTTTTATAGACTAAACTAGTGATAAAACAAGAAACTAAAAGACTCGATTGCAAGATCTAAAGATATACCTTCAAGCACTCACGTCCCCGGCAACGGCGCCAGAAACTGCTTGGTGTCTACTACACAACCTTCTTCTTGTAGACGTTGTTGGGCCTCCAAGTGCAGAGGTTTGCAGGACAGTAGCAAATTTCCCTCAAGTGGATGACCTAAGGTTTATCAATCCGTGGGAGGCGTAGGATGAATATGGTCTCTCTCAAACAACCCTGCAACCAAATAACAAAGAGTCTCTCGTGTCCCCAACACACCCAATACAATGGTAAATTGTATAGGTGCACTAGTTCGGCGAAGAGATGGTGATACAAGTGCAATATGGATGATAGATATGAGTATTTTTAATCTGAAAATATAAAAACAGCAAGGTAACTAATGATAAAAGTGAGCAAAAACGGTATTGCAATGTGTTGAAACAAGGCCTAGGGTTCATACTTTCACTAGTGCAAGTTCTCTCAACAACAATAACATAATTGGATCATATAACTATCCCTCAACATGCAAAAAAGAGTCACTCCAAAGTCACTAATAGCAGAGAACAAACGAAGAGATTATTGTAGGGTATGAAACCACCTCAAAGTTATTCTTTTGGATCGACCTATCTTTAACGCCCACGATGTGGCTATATCTCCCACGTGTCGAGGCACGACTTGGAGGCATAACAGCATGGTGGTTTTGTCGCAAGAAGGGTCATCTTCACACAATCCCATGTAATGAACAAGAATGGGATAAAGAGTTGGCTTACAATCGCCACTTCACACAATACATAAGTTAAACATACATCATTCGTGAGTACAATCAAGGTCCCGCATGCAGAACCAAAATAAAAGAAGACAACCCCAAATGCTAAATCCCCGATCGTCCCATCTGGGCTCCACTACTGATCATCAGGAAACGAAACATAGTAACGACCAAGGTCCTCGTCGAACTCCCACTTGAGCTCGGTTGCGTCACATGCACTGGTATCCTCGGCACCTGCAACTATTTTGGTAGAATCTGTGAGTCACGAGGACTCAGCAATCTCACACCCACGAGATCAAGACTATTTAAGCTTATGGGTAGGAAAGGGGGAAAATGGTGGAGCTGCAGCAAGCACTAAGCATATATGGTGGCTAACATACGCAAATGAGAGCGAGAAGAGAAGCAACGCATAGTCGAGAAGCTAGAAATGATCAAGAAGTGATCCTGAAGTTACTTACGTTAAAGCATAACACAAGACCGTGTTCTCTTCCCGGACTCCGCCGAAAAGAGACCATCACGGCTACACACGCGATTGATTCAGTTTAGTTAAGTTAAGTGTCAAGTTCTCTACAACCGGATATTAACAAATTCCCATATGCCACATAACCGTGGGCACGGCTCTCGAAAGTTTATACCCTGCAGGGGCGTCCCAACATAGCCCATCACAAGCTCTCACGGTCAACGAAGGATATTCCTTCTCCCAGGAAGACCCGATCAGACTCGGAATCCCGGTTACAGGACATTTCAACAATGGTAAAACAAGACCAGCAAAGCCGCCCGAATGTGCCGCCAAATACCGATAGGATCTGCACATATCTCGTTCTCAGGGCACACCGGATAAGCAGTCCGTACAACTAAAACCAACCCTCAAGTTTCCCGGTAGCGGCTGCAAGGGGCTCTAGTTTGGACCAACACTCGAGGAGCACCGGCCGGGGTTTAAAATAAAGATGACCCTTGAGTCCATGGAACCCAAGGGAAAAAAGGCTTAGGTGGCAAATGGTAAAACCAAGGTTGGGCCTTGCTGGAGGAGTTTTATTCAAGGCGAACCGTCAAGGGGTTCCCATAACACCCAACCGCGTAGGGAACGCAATATCAAGGAACATAACACCGGTATGACGGAAACTAGGGAGGCAAGAGTGGAACAAAACACCAGGCATAAGGCCGAGCCTTCCACCCTTTACCAAGTATATAGATGCATTAAAGTAAATAAGAGATAATAATGATATCCCAACAATATCCATGTTCCAACAAGGAACAAACTGCATCTTCACCTGCAACTAGCAACGCTATAAGAGGGGCTGAGCAAAAGCGGTAACATAGCCAAACAACGGTTTGCTAGGAAAAGTGGGTTAGAGGCTCGACATGCCAATATGGGAGGCATGATATAGCAAGTAGTAGGTAGCACGGCGTAGCAATAGAGCGAACAACTGGCAAGCAAAGATAGAAGTGATTTCGAGGGTATGGTCATCTTGCCTGCAAAGTTCTCAGAGTTGTCGAAAGCTTGATCCTCGTAAGCGTTCTCAACAGGTTGCTCGTTCATGTACTCGTCTCCTGGCTCTACCCAAAGCAAGAACACAAGCAAAGGACCAACAATAAATCACGGTGCAATGCACAAGCAACATGATACAATACATGGCATGATATGCGAGATGTGATATGCAATGCATATGCGTGCTCTGGAAGGGAAAAGATGAACAAGGCATCAACTTGGCAAACCAAGTATGCCGCTGGAAAGATGAGATGATTTCGTTTGAAATCGATATAAAGATCACCGGAATCGGATGCACAGTTTGCAAATGGCAAGCAAAACAAGGATGGCACAATTCTGCGATTAACAGCACGATGCCACCTAGAATGCAACAAGAACCTAAGCTACTGCACTCCAACATATCAACAAGGCATATGACAGTGATGTACTCAAGATGCTTGACAAAACATGAACACTGATCTACGGCTAAATCACACAAGAGCGGGTTCAAACAAGCATGGCAAAAGTGCAAAAGATCAGGAAGCCATGTTTAGAGCAAGCAAACAACATGCTATAGGAACATATCATAGAAAATAGAGGCATGGCATGAATCTACTAAATGCATAGAACAAAAGTCCCTTACTGATCATGAGCCAAAAAGGCACAGAAGATATGATGGCACCCATATAAACATAGCAAGTTTTATTAACAGTTTCAGACTTGGCAGAAAACAGAGCAAGGCATAAACAGATTCATGATAACAACTTTGCGAGCTCGAATCACTCATCAAAAAGAACTGCATGACAAAAAAAGTATACTAACAGAAGTATGACATGTTCATGAAGCTAACCACGGCAAGAACAAGTTCATAGCATGCATGGATCACTAGCAATAGCCGTGGCAAAATTGATTAACATGTGAACAATCTGCCAGGAACATTTTATAGCAAAAGTAGAGCAAGAACAAGACATGCTAGGGCACTCCATAATTGCAAACAGTGGCACTTATGGATATAGAATAACCATATGTTCAAAACACCCTTACTGAAGATACTCAAAACAAGCATGGATCTCACTGTAGCATCAAGTTTACATGGCATAATAATAACAGAAGAACAAGGACTTAGCAAAATCCTAAGTCCCTGAAAACAGCAACATTGCAGAGGCTACTTTGCATGCTTGTGCTAGTCACCACATTGATCACAAAAATGCAAGAAAAACTCCACTGTAAAGATGGCATGTCCTAGTTCAAAACACATGTAGAGCTCATGCCCAGGTGATGCACACATCAAATGCAACAAAAATGACAAAACCTCATGATCTGATAAGTAGCAGCAGTAAACATTTATAGCACTCTTGCATCAATGATTAGGGCATCAAGATGAACTCAAACAAGCATGCCACAATGGAACGAAATGAATAGCATCTCACAATGAACATTTTGATATATCGTGCGCATGAAACAGAGCTACATCCGTGGAGTTATGATGCGATGAACAGGGGCATACAAAGTTGCAGAAAAGGGGACTTAGAGAAAATATACCCCTCCGAAATGGATCTAGGGTTTGACTTTGGCATGGATGTCGAGGCGGTGGCGGATCTCGCCGGAGAACGTCAGGGACGGCGGCCGGAGCTGAGGAGGTGGACACTGGAGCTCGGGCTCGCCGGATCGGGGCCGGGGAGGCCGGAACTGGCCGGAGGAGGCCCGGCGGTGAGGGCGGCGCGAACGCCGAGGCGGCGCTGCTGTAGGCGGCGAGGGCGTGAGCGGGCGGCGCTGAGTTGCAGTGGCGGAGGCGGCGGTCTGGGCGATGGGCTGGGGCCGGGCTGGCTCAGGCCTTGGCGGCGGTGGGCGGCGAGGAGCCACGTGGCATCCCCTCACTGGCTCGGGGTGGCGGCGCAAAGTGTCTGGCGGCGCGCGGACATGTCTGGTGGCGGCGGGGGAAGTTTGCTAGGGTTTTGGACCCGGATTTGGAGGGGTGCACATATTTATAGGTAGGAGGAGGTAGGAGTGTTCAAATGAGGTGCGGTTTTCGCCCACACGATCGTGATCCGACGATGGTGGACATGGAAGGGGTTTGGAAGGGTTGTTGGGCTGTTTTGGGGGGTGTTGGGCTGCAACACAAAAGAGGCCTTTGCGGTTACCCGGTTATCCGTTGGAGCATCAAACGGCCTCCAAATGGAACGAAACTTGACAAGTGGTCTATCGGTGGTGTACCAAGGCCACTTGGAAAATCTCAGTCCATTCCGAGAGCGTCTAACACCCACTCACGAAAAGAGACAAGAGGGTGCGCCGGTGCATGTGGGAGTGTTCGATTGCAAAACGGACAACGGGGAGAATGCTCGGATGCATGAGACGAACACGTATGCAAATGCGATGCACATGATGACATGGAAAGCAATGCATGACATGAAAAAAAATGCAAAACGAAGACAAAACCCATCCACGAAGGGAATCTCGTAACTTAAAGCCGAAAATGGCAAGAGTCGGAGTTGCAAATATGGCAAGTTACATCCGGGGTGTTACACTATCATAGAGTTCGTACTAGAATACACCTTAAGACACAAATCAACCAAAACCCCAATGTCACCTAGATACTCCAATGTCACCTCAAGTATCCGTAGGTATGATTATACGATATGCATCAAACAATCTCAGATCATCTATTCAACCAACACAAAGAACTTCAAAGAGTGCCCCAAAGTTTCTACCGGAAAGTCAAGATGAAAATGTGTGCCAACCCCTATGCATAAGTTCACGAGGTCACGGAACCCGCAAGTTGATCACCAAAACACACATCAAGTAGATCACGTGATATCCCATTGTCACCACAGATAAGCACATGCAAGACATACATCAAGTGTTCTCAAATCCTTAAATACTTAATCCGATAAGATAACTTCAAAGGGAAAACTCAATCCATTACAAGAGAGTGGAGGGGGAGAAACATCATAAGATCCAACTATAATAGCAAAGCTCGCAATACATCAAGATCGTGCCGAATCAAGAACACGAGAGAGAGAGAGAGAGAGAGAGAGAGAGAGAGAGAGATCAAACACATAGCTACTGGTACATACCTCAGCCCCGAGGGTGAACTACTCCCTCCTCATCATGGAGAGCGCCGGGATGATGAAGATGGCCACCGGTGAAGGATTTCCCCCTCCGGCAGGGGTGCCGGAACGGGTCTAGATTGGTTTTCGGTGGCTACAAAGGCTTGCGGCGGCGGAACTCCCGATCTAGGTTATGTTTTGGGGGTTTCTGTATATATAAGAGGTTTTGGCGTCAAGAACAAGTCAGGGGGGTCTCCAGGCTGTCCTCGAGGTAGGGGGTGCACCCAGGGGGTGGGCGCGCCTCCCACCCTCGTGGGCAGCCCGGGACTCTTCTGGCCCAACTCTTTTACTCTATGGTCTTCTTTTGGTCCAAAAATAAGCTCCGTCAAGTTTCAGGTCAATTGGACTCCGTTTGATTTTCCTTTTCTGCGATACTCAAAAACAAGGAAAAAACAGAAACTGGCACTGGGCTCTAGGTTAATAGGTTAGTCCAAAAAAATCATATAAATTAGCATATAAATGCATATAAAACATCCTAGAAGGATAATATAATATCTTGAATACTTCATAAATTATAGATACGTTGGAGACGTATCAGCGGCCCGACCTCGGGAGCGCGCCTACTCCTGGCGCTCGAGCCCCAGGAGGGGTGCTGGACCAAGGAGTTCAAGGAATACCTGACGCAAGGGACGCTGCCGGAGAAAGAGGAGGATGCAGAGCGCGTGGCCCGACAGGCTACGGCATACTGCATCTAGGACGGTGAGTTATACACGAAGCGGCCAAATGACGTTTCCTTGCGATGCATCTCCAGGGAACAGGGGAATTAGTTGCTAGCTGACATACACGGCGGAGACTGCGGGCACCACTCGTCGTCACGAACCCTCGTCGGCAAGGCGTTCTGCAGCGGGTTCTACTGACCTACGGCACTCAATGACGCGACCGAGCTGGTGAAGTCCTGCGAGGCCTGCCAATTCCACGCCAAGCAGATCCATCAGCCAACTCAGGGCCTCCAGACCATCCCGCTTGAATTAAATATGCCCTAGAGGCAATAATAAAGTTGTTATTTATATTTCCTTATATCATGATAAATGTTTATTATTCATGCTAGAATTGTATTAATCGGAAACTTAGTACATCTGTGAATATATAGACAAACTAAGTGTCACTAGTATGCCTCTACTTGACTAGCTGGTTGGATCAAAGATGGTTAAGTTTCCTAGCCATAGACATGAGTTGTCCTTTGATTAACGGGATCACATCATTAGAGAATGATGTGATTGACTTGACCCATTCCGTTAGCTTAGCATCCGATCGTATAGTATATTGCTATTGCTTTCTTCATGACTTATACATGTTCCTATGACTATGAGATTATGCAACTCCCGAATACCGGAGGAACACTCTATGTGCTACCAAACGTCACAACGTAACTGGGTGATTATAAAGGTGCTCTACACGTGTCTCCGATGGTACTTGTTGAGTTGGCATAGATCGAGATTAGGATTTGTCACTCCGATTGTCGGAGAGGTATCTCTGGGCCCTCTCGGTAATGCACATCACTATAAGCCTTGCGATCAATGCAACTAATGAGTTAGTTCCGGGATGATGTATTACGGAACGAGTAAAGAGACTTGCCGGTAACGAGATTGAACTAGGTATTGAGATACTGATGATCGAATCTCTAACATACCAATGACAAAGGGAACAACGTATGTTGTTATGCGATTTGACCAATAAAGATCTTCGTAGAATATGTAGGAGCCAATATGAGCATCCAGGTTCCGCTATTGGTTATTGACCGGAGAGGAGTCTCGGTCATGTCTACATAGTTCTCGAACCCGTAGGGTCCGCACGCTTAACGTTCGGTGACGATCGGTAATATGAGTTTATGTATTTTTTATGTACCGAAGGTAGTTCGGAGTCCCAGATATGATCACGGACATGACGAGGAGTCTCGAAATGGTCGAGACATAAAGATCGATATATTGGATGACTATGTTTGGACTTCGGAAGGGTTCCGGGCAAGTTCGGACAAATACCGGAGTACCGGGGTTACGGAACCCCCCAGGGAGTGTAATGGGCCTATTGGGCCTTAGTGGAGAAGAGGAGGGGCGGCTAGGGTAAGCCGCGCGCCCCCTCCCCCTCTAGTCCGAATTGGACAAGGAGGAGGGCGGTGCCCCCCTTTCCTTCCCCCTCTCTCCTACTCCTACTCTTGGAAGGGTCGGAGTCCTACTCCCGGTGGGAGTAGGAATCCCCTTGGGGCGCGCCTAGGAGGGTCGTCCCCTCCCCCTCCTCCACTCCTTTATATACGGAGGAGGGGGGCACCCATAAGACACAAGTTGATCAGTTGATCTTTTAGCCATGTGCGGTGCCCCCCTCCACCATAATCCACCTCGGTCATATCGTAGCGGTGATTAGGCGAAGCCCTGCGTCGGTAGCATCATCATCACCGTCATCACACCGTCGTGCTGACAGAACTCTCATGCGAAGTTCTGCTGGATCATGAGTTCGTGGGACGTCACCAAGCTGAACGTGTGCTGAACTCGGAGGTCCCGTGCGTTTGGTACTTGGATCGGTCGGATCATGAAGACATAACGCTTCCGCTTACGGTCTATGAGGTGGATGACACTCTCCCCTCTCGTTGCTATGCATCACCATGATCTTGCGTGTGCGTAGGGAATTTTTTGGAAATTACTACGTTCCCCAACAGTGGCATCCGAGCCAGGTTTATGCGTAGATGTTATATGCACGAGTAGAACACAAGTGATTTGTGGGCGATACTAGTCATACTACATACCAGCATGTCATACTTTGATTCGGCGGTATTGCTGGATGAAGCGGCCCAGACCGACATTACACGTACGCTTACGCGAGATTGGTTCTACCGACGTGCTTCGCACACAGCTGGCTGGCGGGTGTCAGTTTCTCCAACTTTAGTTGAATCGAGTGTGGCTACGCCCGGTCCTTGTGAAGGTTAAAATAGCACATACTTGATGAAATATCATTGTGGTTTTGATGTGTAGGTAAGAACGGTTCTTGCTCAGCCCGTAGCAGCCACGTAAAACTTGCAACAACAAAGTAGAGGACGTCTAACTTGTTTTTGCAGGGCATGTTGTGATGTGATATGGTCAAGACATGATGCTAAATTTTATTGTATGAGATGATCATGTTTTGTAACAGAGTTATCGGCAACTGGCAGGAGCCATATGGTTGTCGCTTTATTGTATGAAATGCAATCACCATGTAATTGCTTTACTTTATCACTAAGCGGTAGCGATAGTCGTAGAAGCAATAGTTGGCGAGACGACAACGATGCTATGATGGAGATCGAGGTGTCGCGCTGGAGACGATGGTGATCATGACAGTGCTTTGGAGATGGAGATCAAAGGCACAAGATGGCGATGGCCATATCATATCACTTATATTGATTGCATGTGATGTTTATCTTTCATGCATCTTATTTTGCTTAGATCGACGGTGGCATTATAAGATGACCTCTCACTAAATTTCAAGGTATAAGTGTTCTCCCTGAGTATGCACCGTTGCAAAAGTTCGTCGTGCCGAGATACCACGTGATGATCGGGTATGATAAGCTCTACGTTCACATACAATGGGTGCAAGCCAGTTTTGCACACGCAGAATACTCAGGTTAAACTTGACGAGCCTAGCATATGCAGATATGGCCTCGGAACACTGAGACCGAAAGGTCGAGCGTGAATCATATAGTAGATATGATCAACATAGTGATGTTCACCATTGAAAACTACTTCATCTCACGTGATGATCGGACATGGATTAGTTGATATGGATCACGTGATCGCTTAGATGATTAGAGGGATGTCTATCTAAGTGGGAGTTCTTAAGTAATTTGATTAATTGAACTTTAATTTATCCTGAACTTAGTACGTGATAGTATTTTGCATGTCTATGTTGTTGTAGATAGATGGCCCGTGCTGTTGTTCCGTTGAATTTTGATGCGTACCTTGAGAAAGCAAAGTTGAAAGATGATGGTAGCAATTACACGGACTGGGTCCGTAACTTGAGGATTATCCTCATTGTTGCACAGAAGAATTACATCCTGGAAGCACCGCTAGGTGCCAAACCAGCTGCAGGAGCAACGCCAGATGTTATGAACGTCTGGCAGAGCAAAGCTGATGACTACTCGATAGTTCAGTGTGCCATGCTTTACGGCTTAGAACCGGGACTTCAACAATGTTTTGAACGTCATGGTGCATATGATATGTTCCAGGAGTTGAAGTTAATATTTCAAGCAAATGCCCGGATTGAGAGATATGAAGTCTCCAATAAGTTCTACAGCTGCAAGATGGAGGAGAATAGTTCTGTCGGTGAGCATATACTCAAAATGTCTGAGTATAACAATCACTTGATTCAACTAGGAGCTAATCTTCCGGATGATATTGTCATTGACAGAATTCTTCAATCACTGTCACCAAGCTACAAGAGCTTCGTGATGAACTTGTTGGGGAACACAGTAGAAATTCAAAATTTTCCTACGTGTCACCAAGATCTATCTATGGAGAAACTAGCAACGAGGGGAAGGAGAGTGCATCTACATACCCTTGTAGATCTCTAAGCGGAAGCGTTCAAGAGAACGTGGTTGAAGGAGTCGTACTCGTCGTGATCCAAATCACCGGAGATCCTAGTGCCGAACGGACGGCACCTCGGCGTTCAACACACGTACAGCCCGGTGACGTCTCCCACGCCTTGATCCAGCAAGGAGAGAGGGAGAGGTTGATGAAGACTCCGTCCAGCAGCAGCACAACGGCGTGGTGGTGGTGGAGGAGCGTGGCAATCCTGCAGGCTTCGCCAAGCACCGCGGGAGTGGAGGAGGACTTGGGAGAGGGAGGAGGCTGCGCCCGAGGCAAGGGTGCAGCTCCCATGCGCCTCCCACTATATATAGGGGTGGAGGGGATTATTTCTTGCCCTCCAAGTCCATTGGGGCGTTGGCAAAGGTGGGAGGAAAGAAATCCCATCCTTTCCTTTCCCCACCGATTGTTATCCCCCTTTTAGGGATCTTGATCTTATCCCTTGAGGATATGATCTTATTCCTTTAAGGGGGATCTTGGTGCGCCTTGACCCGGGGGTGTGGGGCCTTGCCCCACTACCCCACGTTCATGTGGGTCCCCCATGCAGGTGGTCCCCACTCCGGAACCTTCTAGAACCTACCCGTTACAATACCGAAAAAACCCGAACATTTTCATGTGGCCAAAATAGGACTTCCCATATATAAATATTTACCTCCGGACCATTCCGGAACTCCTCGTGACATCCGGGATCTCATCCGGGACTCCGAACAACACTCGGTAACCACGTATATCTATTCCCTATAACCCTAGCGTCATCGAACCTTAAGTGTGTAGACCCTACGGGTTCGGGAACCATCTTGAACATGACCGAGGCGTTCTCCGGTCAATAACCAACAGCGGGATCTGGATACCCATGTTGGCTCGCACATGTTCCACGATGATCTCATCGGATGAACCACGATGTCAAGGACTCAATCGATCCGTATTCAATTCCCTTTGTCTAAGCGGTATTGTACTTGCAGAGATTCGATCGTCGGTATCCCGATACCTTGTTCAATCTCGTTACCGGTAAGTCTCTTTACTCGTTTCGTAACACATCATCCCGTGATCAACCCCTTGGTCACATTATGCACATTATGATGATGTCCTACCGAGTGGGCCCAGAGATACCTCTCCGTCAACCGGAGTGACAAATCCCAGTCTCGATTTGTGCCAACCCAACAGATACTTTCGGAGATACCTGTAGTGCACCTTTATAGCCACCCAGTTACGTTGTGACGTTTGGTACACCCAAAGCATTCCTACGGTATCCGGAGTTGCACAATCTCATGGTCTAAGGAAATGATACTTGACATTAGAAAAGCTTTTAGCATACGAACTACACGATCTTTGTGCTAGGCTTAGGATTGGGTCTTGTCCATCACATCATTCTCGCTAATGATGTGATCCCGTTATCAACGACATCCAATGTCCATGGTCAGGAAACTGTAACCATCTATTGATCAACGAGCTAGTCAACTAGAGGCTTACTAGGGACATGGTGTTGTCTATGTACCACATATGTATCTGAGTTTCCTATCAATACAATTATAGCATGGATAATAAACGATTATCATGAACAAGGAAATATAATAATAACTAATTTATTATTGCCTCTAGGGCATATTTCCAACAGTCTCCCACTTGCACTAGAGTCAATAATCTAGTTCACATCGCCATGTGATTAACACTCACAGGTCACATCGCCATGTGACTAACATCCAAAGAGTTTACTAGTGTCACTAAACTAGTTCACATCATCATGTGATTAAGACTCAATGAGTTATGGGGTTTGATCATGTTTTGCTTGTGAGAGAGGTTTTAGTCAGCAGTGCGCAACATTCAGATCCGTATGTACTTCATAAATCTCTAGGTCATATTGTAAATGCTGCTTCCACACTCCTCTTGGAGCTATTCCAAATGGTTGCTCCACTATACGTATCCGGTTTGCTACTCGAGTCATTCGGATAGGTGTTAAAGCTTGCATCGGCGTAACCCTTTACGCCGAACTCTTTATCACCTCCATAATCGAGAAACATGTCCTTATTTACTCCAAGGACAATTTTGACCGTTGTCCAATGATCCATTCTGGATCATTCTTGTACTTAGTGACTCATGGCAGGCACACTTCAAAGTGCGGTACACAAGATAGCATACTATAGAGCCTACGTGCGAAGCATAGGGGCGACCTTTGTCCTTTCTCTCTCTTCTGCCGTGGTCGAGCTTTAACTCTTAACTTCATACCTTACAACTCAGGCAAGAACTCCTTCTTTGGTGATCCATCTTGAACACCTTCAAGATTATGTCAAGGTATGTGCTCATTTGAAAGTACCATTTAGCGTTTTTGATCTGTCCTCATAGATCTTGATGCTCAATGTTCTAGTAGCTTAATCCAGGTTTTCCATTGAAAACACTTTTCAAACAACCCTATATGCTTTCTAGAAATTCTACATCATTTACGATCAACAATATGTCTACAACATATACTCATCGTAAATTCTATAGTGCTCCCACTCACTTCTTTGGAAATACAAGCTTCTCATAAACTTTGTATAGACCCAAAATCTTTGATCATCTCATCAAAGCGTACATTCCAACTCCGAGATGCTTACTCCAGTCCTTAGAAGGATAGCTGGAGCTTTGCATACTTGTTTGCGTCTTTCGGGATTGTCAAAACCTTACGGTTGTATCACATACAACCTTTCCTCAAGAAAAGCATCAAAGGAAACAATGTTTTGACATCCTATATGCAAGATTTCATAAATAATGCGATAGCGCTAATCCAATTCCAACAGACTCTTAGCATCGCTACGGTGAGAAAGCCTCACCGTAGTCAACTCCTTGAACTTGTCTGAAAACATCTTTAATGACAAGTCGAGCTTTCTTAATGGTGATTCTTACCATCATTATGCATCTTCCTTTTAAAATCCATCTTTACCCAACGTCCTTACGACCATCAAGTATTTCTTCCAAAGTCATGGATCCTCTCTCGGATGTTATGGCCTTGAGCCATTCGTCGGAATCCGGGCCCACCATCGCTTCTTCATAGCTCGTAGGTTCATTGTTGTCTAGCAACATGACCTTCAAGACAGGATTCTTGTACCACTCGGTAGTACGCATCCTTGTCACCCCACGAGGTACGGTAGTGACTTGATCCAAAACTTCATGATCACTATCATAAGCTTCTACTTCAATTGGTGTAGGCGCCACAGAACAACTTCACGTGCCTGCTACACACTTGTTGAAGTGAAGGTTCAATAACCTCATCAAGTCTCCACCATCCTCCCACTCAATTCTTTCTAGAGAAACTTTTCTCGGGAAAGGACCTAATTCTAGAAACAATCCTTTTTGCTTCCGGAACTGAGATAGGAGGTATACCCAACTGTTTTGGGTGTCCTATGAAGATGTATTTATCCGTTTTGGGTTCGAGCTTATCACGATGAAACTTTTTCACATAAGTGTCGCAGCCCCAAACTTTCAAGAAACGACAACTTAGGTTTCTCCAAACCATAGTTCAAACAGTGTCGTCTCAACGGAATTACGTGGTGCCCTATTAAAGTGAGTGCGGTTGTCTCTAATGCCTAACCGATGAACGATAGTGGTAATTCGATAAGAGACATCATGGTACACACCATATCTAATAGGGTGAAACTATGATGTTCGGACACACCATCACACTCTGGTGTTCCAGGTGGTATTAATTGTGAAACAATTTCCACAATGTCTTAATAGCGTGCCAAAGCTCGTAACTCAGATACTCATCTCTATGATCATATCATAGACATTTTATCCTCTTGTCACGATGATCTTTAACTTCACTCTGAAATTACTTGAACCATTCAATAATTCAGACTTGTGTTTCATCAAGTAAATACACTCAGTATCTACTTAAATCATCCATTAAGTAAGAACATAACGATATTCACTGCATGCCTCAGCACTCATTGGATTGCACACATCGAAATGTGTTACTTCCAACAAGTTGCTATCTTGTTCCATCTTACTGAAACCGAGGCTTTTCAGTCATCTTGCCCATGTGGTACGATCTGCATATCTCAAGTGATTCAAAATCAAGTGAGTCCAAACGATCCATCTGCATGGAGTTTCTTCATGCGTATACACCAATAGACATGGTTCGCATGTCTCAAACTTTTCAAAAATGAGTGAGTCCAAAGATCCATCAACATGGAGCTTCTTCATGCGTTCTACACCAATATGACTTATATGGCAGTGCCACAAGTAAGTGGTACGATCATTACTATCTTATATCTTTTGGCATGAAAATGTGTATCACTACGATCGAGATTCAACAAACCATTCCTTTAGGTGCAAGACCATTGAAGGTATTATTCAAATAAATAGAGTAACCATTATTCTCCTTAAATGAATAATCGTATTGCGATAGACATAATCCAATCATGTCTATGCTCAACACAAACACCAAATGACAATTATTCTGGTTTAATACTAATCTTGACGGTAGAGGGAGCGTGCGATGTTTGATCACATCAAACTTGGAGACACTTCCAACACATATCGTCACTCACCTTTAGCTAGTCTCCGTTTATTCCGTAGCCTTTTATTTCGAGTTACTAACACTTAGCAACCGAACCGGTATCTAATACCCTGGTGCTACTAGGAGTACTAGTAAAGTACACATTAACATAATGTATATCCAATATACTTCTGTCGACCTTGCCAACCTTTCTCATCTACCAAGTATCTAGGGTAATTCTGCTCCAGTGGTTGTTCCCCTCATTACAGAAGCACTTAGTCTCGGGTTTGGGTTCAACCTTGGGTTTCTTCACTGGAGCAAAGAATCGATTTGTTGTTTCATGAAGTACCCCTTCTTGCCCTTGCCCTTCTTGAAACTAGTGGTTTCACTAACCATCAACAATTGATGCTCCTTCTTGATTTCTACATTCGCGGTGTCGAACATTGCGAATAGCTCAAAGATCATCATATATATCCCTGATATGTTATAGTTCATCACGAAGCTCTAGCAGCTTGGTGGCAATGACTTTGGAGAAACGTCACTATCTCATCTGGAAGATCAACTCCCACTCGATTCAAGTGATTGTTGCACTCAGACAATCTGAGCACAAGCTCAACGATTGAGATCTTCTCCCTTAGTTTGCAGGCTAAGAAAAATCGTCGGAGGTCTTATACCTCTTGACGTGGGCACGAGCCTGAAATCCCAATTTCAGCCCTCGAAACATGTCATATGTTCTGCGACATTTCAAAATTGTCTTCGGTGCCTCAACTCTAAACCATTTAACATTACCGAACTATCATGTAGTCATCAAAACGTGTATGTCAGATGTTCGCAACATCCACAGACCACGTTCGAGGTCCAGCACACCGAGCGGTGCATTAAGGACATAAGCCTTCTCGCCCGCATAATTGCTACATCAACTTTCAACTATATTTTCTCTAGGAACATATCTAAGCAGTGGAACTAAAGCGCGAGCTTACGACATAATTTGCAAAGGGCTTTTGACTATGTTCAGGATAATTAAGTTCATCTAATGAACTCCCACTCAGATAGACATCCTCTAGTCATCTAAGTGATTACATGATGCGAGTCAACTAGGTCGTGTCCGATCATCACGTGAGACGGACTAGTCATCATCGATGAACATCTTCATGTTGATCGTATCTACCATACGACTCATGCTCGACCTTTCGGTCTCTTGTGTTCCGAGGCCATGTCTGTACATGCTAGGCTCGTCAAGTTAACCTAAGTGTTTCGCGTGTGTAAATCTGGCTTACACCCGTTGTATGTGAACGTAAGAATCTATCACACCCGATCATCACGTGGTGCTTCGAAACGACGAACTTTCACAACGGTGCACAGTTAGGGGGAACACTTTCTTGAAATTTTAATGAGGGATCATCTTATTTACTACCGTCGTTCTAAGCAAATAAGATGCATAAACATGATAAACATCACATGCAATCAAATAGTGACATGATATGGCCAATATCATTTTGCTCCTTTTGATCTCCATCTTCGGGGCTCCATGATCATCATCGTCACCGGCATGACACCATGATCTCCATCATCGTCATCGTGTCTCCATGAAGTTGTCTCGCCAACTTATTACTCCTACTACTATGGCTACCGGTTAGCAATAAAGTAAAGTAATTACATGGCGTTTGTTCAATGACACGCATGTCATACAATAAATTAAGACAACTCATATGGCTCCTGCCGGTTGTCATACTCATCGACATGCAAGTCGTGATTCCTATTACAAGAACATGATCAATCTCGTACATCACATATCATTCATCAGATTCTTCTTGGCCATATCACATCACATAGCATACCCTACAAAAACAAGTTAGACGTCCTCTAATTGTTGTTTGCATGTTTTACGTGGCTGCTATGGGTTTCTAGCAAGAACATTTCTTACCTACGCAAAACCACAACGTGATATGCCAATTGATATTTACCCTTCATAAGGACCCTTTTCATCGAATCCGTTCGACTAAAGTGGGAGAGATCGGCACCCGCTAGCCACCTTATGCACCAAGTGCATGTCAGTGGTGGAACCTGTCTCACGTAAGTGTACGTGTAAGGTCGGTCTGGGCCGCTTCATCCCACAATACCGTCGAAACAAGATTGGACTAGTAACATTAAGCATATTGAACAAAATCAACGCCCACAACTACTTTGTGTTCTACTCGTGCATAGAATCTACGCAATAGACCTAGCTCTGATACCACTGTTGGGGAACGCAGTAGAAATTCAAAATTTTCCTACGTGTCACCAAGATCTATCTATGGATAAACTAGCAACAAGGGGAAGGAGAGTGCATCTACATACCCTTGTAGATCGCTAAGCGGAAGCGTTCAAAAGAACGGGGTTGAAGGAGTCGTGACTGCCGTGATCCAAATCACTTGGAGATCCTAGTGCCGAGCAGACGGCACCTCCGCGTTCAACACACGTACAGCCGGTGGCGTCTCCCACGCCTTGAGCCAGCAAGGAGAGAGGGAGAGGTTGAGGAAGACTCATTCAGCAGCAGCACAACGGGCGTGGTGGTGGTGGAGGCGTGGCAATCCTGCGAGGCTTCGCCAAGCACCGCGGGAGTGGAGGAGGACTTGGGAGAGGGAGGGCTGCGCCAGGGCAAGGGTGCAGCTCCCATGCGCCTCCCACTATATATAGGGGTGGAGGGGATTATTTCTTGCCCTCCAAGTCCATTGGGGCGTTGGCAAAGGTGGGAGGAAAGAAATCCCATCCTTTCCCTTCGCCACCGATTGTTATCCCCTTTTTAGGGATCTTGATCTTATCCCTTCGGGATATGATCTTATTCCTTTAAGGGGGGATCTTGATGCACCTTGACTAGGGGTGTGGAGCCTTGCCCCCACTACCCACGTTCATGTGGGTCCCCCATGCAGGTGGGCCCCACTTCGGAACCTTCTAGAACCTTCCCGGTACAATACCGAACATTTCCCGGTGGCCAAAATAGGACTTCCCATATATAAATATTTACCTCCGGACCATTCCTAACTCCTCGTGACGTCCGTGATCTCATCCGGACTCGAACAACACTACGGTAACCATGTATATCTATTCCCTATAACCCTACCGTCGCCAGACCTCAAGTGTGTAGACCCTACGGGTTCGGGAACCATGCGTACATGACCGAGACGTTTCTCGGTCAATAACCAACAGCGGGATCTGGATACCCATGTTGGCTCCCACATGTTCCACGATGATCTCATCAGATGAACCACGATGTCAAGGACTCAATCGATCCCGTATTCAATTCCCTTTGTCTAGCGGTATTGTACTTGCCCGAGATTCGATCGTCGGTATCCCGATACCTTGTTCAATCTCGTTACTGGCAAGTCTCTTTAATCATTCCGTAACACATCATCCCGTGATCAACCCCTTGGTCACATTATGCACATTATGATGATGTCCTACCGAGTGGGCCCAGAGATACCTCTCCGTCAACCGGAGTGACAAATCCCAGTCTCGATTCGTGCCAACCCAACAGATACTTTCGGAGATACCCGTAGTGCACCTTTATAGCCACCCGATTCGTTGTGACGTTTGGTACACCCAAAGCATTCCTACGGTATCCGGGAGTTGCACAATCTCATCGTCTAAGGAAATGATACTTGACATTGGAAAAGCTTTAGCATACGAACTACACGATCTTTGTGCTAGGCTTAGGATTGGGTCTTGTCCATCACATCATTCTCGCTAATGATGTGATCCCGTTATCAACGACATCCAATGTCCATGGTCGTGAAACTGTAACCATCTATTGATCAACGAGCTAGTCAACTAGAGGCTTACTAGGGACATGGTGTTGTCTATGTACCACACATGTATCTGAGTTTCCTATCAATACAATTATAGCATGGATAATAAACGATTATCATGAACAAGGAAATATAATAATAACTAATTTATTATTTCCTCTAGGGCATATTTCCAACAGAACTATAATATGCAAGGGATGGATCAGACAATTTCCGAGCTCTTCGCAATGCTAAAGGTTGCGGAGGTAGAAATCAAGAAGGAGCATCAAGTGTTGATGGTCAACAAGACCAGCAGTTTCAAGAAAAAGGGTAAAGGGAAGAAGGGGAGCTTCAAGAAGAACAGCAAACAAGTTGTTGCTCAAGGGAAGAAGCCCAAGTCTGGACCTAAGCCTGAGACTGAGTGCTTCTACTGCAAAGGGACTAATCACTGGAAGCGGAACTGCCCCAAGTATTTGGCGGATAAGAAGGATGGCAAGGTGAACAAAGGTATATGTGATATACATGTTATTGATGTGTACCTTACTAATGCTCGCAGTAGCACCTGGGTATTTGATACTGGTTCTGTTGCTAATATTTGCAACTCGAAACAAGGACTACGGATTAAGCGAAGATTGGCTAAGGACGAGGTGACGATGCGCATGGGAAATGGTTCCAAAGTCGATGTGATCGCGGTCGGCACGCTACCTCTACATCTACCTTCGGGATTAGTTTTAGACCTGAATAATTGTTATTTGGTGCCAGCATTGAGCATGAACATTATATCTGGATCTTGTTTGATGCGAGACAGTTATTCATTTAAATCTGAGAATAATGGCTGTGCTACTTATATGAGTAATATCTTTTATGGTCATGCACCCTTGAAGAGTGGTCTATTTTTGATGAATCTCGATAGTAGTGATACACATATTCATAATATTGAAGCTAAAAGATGCAGAGTTGATAATGACAGTGCAACTTATTTGTGGCACTACCGTTTAGGTCATATTGGTGTAAAGCGCATGAAGAAACTCCATTCTGATGGACTTTTGGAATCACTTGATTATGAATCACTTGGTACTTTTGAACCATGCCTCATGGGCAAGATGACTAAAACGCCGTTCTCCGGAACAATGGAGCAAGCAATAGATTTGTTGGAAATCATACATACTGATGTATGTGGTCCAATGAATGTTGAGGCTCGCGGCGGGTATCGTTATTTTCTCACCTTCACAGATGTTTTAAGCAGATATGGGTATATCTACTTGATGAAACATAAGTCTGAAACATTTGAAAAGTTCAAAGAATTTCAGAGTGAAGTGGAAAATCATCGTAACAAGAAAATAAAGTTTCTGCAATCTGATCGTGGAGGAGAATATTTGAGTTACGAGTTTGGTCTTCATTTGAAACAATGTGGAATAGTTTCGCAACTCACGCCACCCGAACACCATCACAGTAATGGTGTGTCCGAACGTCGTAATCGTACTTTACTAGATATGGTGTGATCTATGATGTCTCTTACTGATTTACTGCTATCACTTTGGGGTTATGCTTTAGAGACGGCTGCACTCACGTTAAATAGGGCACCATCTAAATCTGTTGAGACGACGCCTTATGAACTATGGTTTGACAAGAAACCAAAGTTGTCGTTTCTTAAAGTTTGGGGCTGCGATGCTTATGTGAAAAAGCTTCAACCTGATAAGCTCGAACCCAAGTCGGAGAAATGTGTCTTCATAGGATACCCAAAGGAGATCAAGGTACACCTTCTATCACAGATCCGAAGGCAAGACATTCATTGCTAAGAATGGATCCTTTCTAGAGAAGGAGTTTCTCTTGAAAGAAGTGAGTGGGAGGAAAGTAGAACTTGATGAGGTAACTGTACCTGCTCCCTTATTGGAAAGTAGTTCATCAAAGAAATATGTTTCTATGACTCCTACACCAATTAGTGAGGAATCTAATGATGATGATGATGTAACTTCAGATCAAATTATTACTGAACCTCGTAGGTCAACCAGAGTAAGATCCGCACCAGAGTGGTACGGTAATCCTGTTCTGGAAGTCATGTTACTTGACCATGACGAACCTACGAACTATGAGGAAGCGATGATGAGCCCAGATTCCGCAAAATGGCTTGAGGCCATGAAATCTGAGATGGGATCCATGTATGATAACAAAGTGTGGACTTTGGTTGACTTGCCCGATGATCGGCAAGCCATGGAGAATAAATGGATCTTCAAGAAGAAGTCTGGCACTGACGGTAATGTTACTGTCTACAAAGCTCGACTTGTTGCAAAAGGTTTTCGACAAGTTCAAGGAGTTGACTACGATGAGACTTTCTCACCCGTAGTGATGCGTAAGTCCGTCCGAATCATGTTAGCAATTGCCGCATTTTATGATTATGAAATTTGGTAAACGGATGTAAAGACTGCATTCCTGAATGGATTTCTGGAAGAAGAGTTGTATATGATACAACCTGAAGGTTTTATCGATCCAAAGGATGCTAACAAAGTGTGCAAGCTCCAAATGATCCATCTATGGACTGGTGCAAGCATCTCGGAGTTGGAATAAACGTTTTGATAGTGTGATCAAAGCATATGATTTTATACAGACTTTTGGAGAAGCCTGTATTTACAAGAAAGTGAGAGGGAGCTCTGTAACATTTCTAATATTATATGTGGACGGCATACTGTTGATTGGAAATGATATAGAATTTCTGGATAGCATAAAAGGATACTTGAATAAGAGTTTTTCAATGAAAGACCTCGGTGAAGCTGCCTATATATTGGGCATCAAGATCTATAGAGATAGATCAAGACGCCTAATTGGACTTTCACAAAGCACATACCTTGATAAAGTTTTGAAGAAGTTCAAAATGGATCAAGCAAATAAAGGGTTCTTGCCTGTGTTTCAAGGTGTGAAGTTGAGTCAGACTCAATGCCCGACCACTGCAGAAGATAGAGAGAAAATGAAAGATGTTCCTATGCTTCAGCCATAGGCTCTATCATGTATGCAATGCTGTGTACTGCACCTGATGTGTGCCTTGCTATTAGTTTAGCGGGAGGCACCAAAGTAATCCAGAGTGGATCATCGACAGCGGTCAAGAACATCCTGAAATACACGAAAAGGACTAAGGATATGTTTCTCGTTTATGGAGGTGACAAAGAGCTCGTCAAATGAAATGGTTACGTCGATGCAAGCTTTGAGACTGATCCGGATGACTCTAAGTCACAAACCAGATACGTATTTATATTGAACGATGGAGCTGTCAGTTGGTGCAGTTCTAAGCAAAGCGTCGTGGCGGGATCTACGTGTGAAGTGGAGTACATAGCTGCTTCGGAAGCAACAAATGAAGGAGTATGGATGAAGGAATTCATATCCGATCTAGGTGTCATACCTAGTGCATCGGGTACAATGAAAATCTTTTGTGACAATACTGGTGCAATTGCCTTGGCAAAGGAATCCAGATTTCACAAGAGAACCAAGCACATCAAGAGACCCTTCAATTCCATCCGTGACCAAGTCAAGGAGGGAGACATAGATATTTGCAAGATACATACGGATCTGAATGTTGCAGACCCGTTGACTAAGCCTCTCTCACGAGCAAAACATGATTAGCACCAAGACTCCATGGGTGTTAGAATCATTATTGTGTAATCTAGATTATTGACTCTAGTGCAAGTGGAGACTGAAGGAAATATGCCCAAGAGGCAATAATAAAGTTGTTATGTATATTTCCTTATATCATGATAAATGTTTATTATTCGTGCTAGAATTTTATTAACCGGAAACTTAGTACATGTGTGAATATATAGACAAACTAAGTGTCACTAGTATGCCTCTACTTGACTAGCTCATTGAATCAAAGATGGTTAAGTTTCCTAGACATAGACATGAGTTGTCATTTGATTAACGGGATCACATCATTAGAGAATGATGTGGTTGACTTGACCCATTCCGTTAGCTTAGCATCCGATTGTTTAGTATATTGCTATTGCTTTCTTCATGACTTATACATGTTCCTATGACAATGAGATTATGCAACCCCCGAATACCGGAGGAACACTCTATGTGCTACCAAACGTCACAACGTAACTGGGTGATTATAAAGGTGCTCTACACGTGTCTCCGATGGTACTTGTTGAGTTGGCATAGATCGAGATTAGGATTTGTCACTCCGATTGTCGGAGAGGTATCTCTGGGCCCTCTCGGTAATGCACATCACTATAAGCCTTGCGATCAATGCAACTAATGAGTTAGTTACGGGATGATGTATTAGGGAACGAGTAAAGAGACTTGCCGGTAACGAGATTAAACTAGGTATTGAGATACTGACGATCGAATCTCGGGCAAGTAACATACCGATGACAAAGGGAACAATGTATGTTGTTATGCGGTTTGACTGATAAAGATCTTCATAGAATATGTAGGAGCCAATATGAGCATCCAGGTTCCGCTATTGGTTATTGATCGGAGATGAGTCTCGGTCATTTCTACATAGTTCTTGAACCCGTAGGGTCCGCACGCTTACCGGTCGATGACGATCGGTAATATGAGTTTATTTATTTTTGATGTACCGAAGGTAGTTCGGAGTCCCGGATATGATCACGGACATGATGAGGAGTCTCAAAATGGTCGAGACATAAAGATCGATATATTGGATGACTATGTTTGGACTTCGGAAGGGTTCCGAGTAAGTTCGGACAAATACCGGAGTACCGAGGGGTTATCGGAACCCCCCCCCCCCCCCCGGGGAGTGTAATGGGCCTATTGGGCCTTAGTGGAGAAGAGGAGGGGAGGCCAGGGCAGGCCGCCTCCTCCCCTCTAGTCCGATTGGACAAGGCGGTGCCCCCCTTTCCTTCCCCCTCTCTCCTCCTTCCCTCTCTCCTACTCCTACTCTTGGAAGGGTTGGAGTCCTACTCCCGGTGGGAGTAGGACTCCCCTTGGGGCGCGCCTAGGAGGGCCGGCCCCTCCCCCTCCTCCACTCCTTTATATACGGAGGAAGGGGGCACCCCATAGACACAAGTTGATCAGTTGATCTTTTAGCCGTGTGCGGTGCCCCCCTCCACCATAATCCACCTCGGTCATATCGTAGCAGTGCTTAGGCGAAGCCCTGCGTTGGTAGCATCATCATCACCGTCATCACGCCGTCGTGCTGACAAAACTCTCCCGCGAAGCTCTGCTGGATCGTGAGTTCGTGGGACGTCACCGAGCTGAACATGTGCTGAACTCGGAGGTGTCGTGCGTTCGGTACTTGGATCGGTCGGATCATGAAGACGTACGACTACATCAACCGCGTTCTCATAATGCTTCCGCTTACGGTCTACTAGGGTACGTGGACGACACTCTCCCCTCTCGTTGCTATGCATCACCATGATCTTGCGTGTGCGTAGGGAAATTTTTTGAAATTACTATGTTCCCCAACACCGCTCTCGTGGCCATTCACAGTCTGGGGGCTGGATATCTTAGGCCCGTTCCCTCGAGCGCCTGGGGGCTACCGCTACCTCTGCGTCTCCATCAACAAGTTCACCAAATGAGCGGAGGTAGAAGCTATCCGCACCACCCCGGCCGGATCTGCGGTCAAGTTCATCAAGGGTCTGGTGAGCCGGTTCGGGGTCCCTAATCGCATCATCATCGACAACGGCTCGCAGTTCACTAGCAGTCTCTTCAAGATATATTGTGCTAACCTTGGAACGCAGATCTTCTACGCTTCGGTGGCACACCCAGGAGCAATGGTCAAGCCGAACACGCCAACGCGGAGGTCCTGAGAGGCCTCAAGACCAGGACCTTCAAGAAGAAGCTCGATGCTTGTGGCAGGGGCTGGCGCGACGAGCTCCAGTCTATGTTGTGGTCCATCCGCACCACCGCCACCAAGCCAACAGGCGAGACCCCGTTCTTCCTCGTCTACGAAGCAGAAGCGGCTCTCCCTCACGAGGTCAAGCATCGCTCCGCGCGGGTCCTGGCATTTGATGAGACGCATCAGAACACCATGCGGGGATGGACCTTGTGCTGGGGGAGGAACGCCACCGTGAAGCCACACTTCGAGCGGCAAGATACCAGAACACGCTGCGGCAGTATCACTGCTGCAGCGTCCGCTCCAGGACGCTCGAGGTGGGCGACCTCGTCCTAAGGCGGGTGCTCTCCAGGGAAGGGCTGCATAAGCTCTCGCCCATTTGGGAGGGCCCGTTTAGGGTCGCAGGACGGGGTCCCCATCCAGAACACCTGGAACATCCAGCACCTCCGGAAGTTCTACCCATGAAGCAAGGCCCAGCGCCTGTGAAGCAAGGCCCCGTGCCTGTGAAGGTCTGATAACCCACAAGTATAGGGGATCACAACAGTTTTCGAGGGTAGAGTATTCAACCCAAATTTATTGATTCGACACAAGGGGAGCCAAAGAATATTCTCAAGTATTAGCAGTTGAGTTGTCAATTAAACCACACCTGGATAACTTAGTATATGCAGCAAAGTATTTAGTAGCAAAGTAATATGGAAGTAACGGTAACGGTGGCAAAAGTAACAGTGATAGTTTTGTAGTGATTGTAACGGCAGCAACGGAAAAGTAAATAAGCGAAGAACAATATGTGAAAAGCTCGTAGGCATTGGATCGGTGATGAATGATTAAGCCGGATGCGATTATTCATGCAACAGTTATAACATAGGGTGACACAGGACTAGCTCCAATTCATCAATGTAATGTAGGCATGTATTCTGAATATAGTCATACGTGCTTATGGAAAAGAACTTGCATGACATCTTTTGTCCTACCCTCCCGTGGCAGCAGGGTCCTAACGGAAACTAAGGGATATTAAGGCCTCCTTTTAATAGAGTACCGGACCAAAGCATTAATACTTAGTGAATACATGAACTCCTCAAACTACGGTCATCACCGGGAGTGGTCCCGATTATTGTCGCTTCGGGGTTATCGGATCATAACACATAGTAGGTGACTATTGACTTGCAACATAGGATCAAGAACTCACTTCTATTGATGAAAACATAATAGGTTCAGATCTGAAATCATGGCACTCGGGCCCTAGTGACAAGCATTAAGCATAGCAAAGTCATAGCAACATCAATCTCAGAACATAATGGATACTAGGGATCAAACCCTAACAAAACTAACTCGATTACATGATAAATCTCATCCAACCGATCCCGTCCAGCAAGCCTCACGATGGAATTACTTACGCATCGGCGGTGAGTATCATGAATTTGGTGATGGAGGATGGTTGATGATGACGATGGCGACGGATTCCCCTCTCCGGAGCCCCGAACGGACTCCAGATCAGCCCTCTCGAGAGAGATTAGGGCTTGGCAGCGGCTCCGTATCGTAAAACGCGATGAATCCTTCTCTCTGATTTTTTTTCTCCCCGAACGTGAATATATAGAGTTGGAGTTGAGGTCGGTGGAGCTCCAGGTGGCCCATGAGGCAGGGGGCGCGCCTAGGGGGCAGGCGCGCCCCCCACCCTCGTGGAAAGGGTGTGGGGCCCCTGGCCTTGATTCTTTTGCCAGTATTTTTTATTATTTCCAAAAATAATCTCCATGAAGTTTCAGGTCATTCCGAGAACTTTTATTTCTGCACAAAAATAACACCCTGGCAATTCTGCTGAAAACAGCGTCAGTCCGGGTTAGTTCCGTTCAAATCATGCAAGTTAGAGTCCAAAACAAGGGCAAAAGTGTTTGGAAAAGTAGATACGACGGAGACGTATCAAGGTCTCCACTCGTGACACTCTCACGTAATAATGAGTGGAGTTGTACATGCCTCGGAGTCTCAGGAGTGCCGCCATCGGGCCTCGGGGGCTCCCTCCCACGTCCTAGTGGCAGCACTTAGCTCCGTGCTGGTGAGAAGACTAGGCTAGGTGCCGGACGCGGCTTTTCATTTGCTTTCCATAGTTGGCTTGCCCCTCTTTAATGGAAGTTCGCATTTTGGTGTTTCTTGTCGTCTTGGTTCGATCGCCTTTTTCCTCTGTTCTTCCCTCGGTTCTTTGTTTTGGCCCGTACTCTCCCTCACATGCCTCGCGAGAGGGCTGGACAGGTGCACACGTGAGTGTTTTTCCTGTTCTTCGCGAGGCACCCTCTCTCAAGCTCGCAAGCTGGCGCACCTCCCTCTTTTAAGTCTGTGCCCCTCGGGTACCGCGACGCGGAGCGCTGGGTCATATCCGGCCACGCCTAGGGCCCTAGGCCTGGAAGAATAAGAGTTCCTTAACAAATTTTTGCAGTTCCTCGACGCCTCCCAAGCCTACGGCAAGGAGGTCTCACCAGGTGCTGGGAGATGCGCGCCTCACGAGGCGGAAACTACTTCAGACACGTCGAGCTAAGTTATCTCTACACGCCTACATAAAACAGTGATGCTGCAACACAATGCAGGAACAATAAACATAACATAGAAACTTGGAAATCACGGTTCGTTGCACGCCCTTGCAGGGCCCCATACTGGTTTCTTTTTCGAATGCAGGAAGGAAGGAAAGAACAAAACAAAAGCGGCGCGCACCCCCATGGCGGTTCGTGAGGGTAGGCCCTTGGTGCCCTCCTGGACTCAACCAAACCTCTCCTCGCGCTTCACTGGGGCGCGACGATGAGACGATCCGCTACCGCCTTCGAAGCGGGCATGACGGCGTGGCGGCTGGTCATAGCCGCCGCTGCTGGAGCTGTCCCCGAAGGAAGAGCCGTCGTAGCTGGACGAGCCGCGGCCAGCACCGAGGACGAGTCCACCTTCACCCTCGTCGTGACCGTCGCATAGCATGAGCACCTCGCCGCCGTCGTTGTCCTCGGGGCAGCATCCGACGCGGCGACCATCTTCCTCGAATACCCGCACGTAGAGGCTCGTGTTGCCGTTGTACTTGAAGTGCAGGGTACACCGCCTGCCCAGGCCGCGTGCGCGGGCAAACGTCTGCTAGCCGCGGGCCAGGGCTGCATTTCCCGCGACCGAGACTTCCACCGCGACCCACGAAGCCTTGCTGCAGCAGACGTCTGCCTGCAGCCAGAGACCGCCTGGACCTGCGGTCGGCAGTTCGCCGACAAAGAAGCACGGGAGCTGAAGCCAGGTGCTGGCAGGGTTCTTCGACCACACGACAAACTTCGGCATCACCTCCGCTGAGTGGAAGCGCAGCCAGGGAGGCCGCGAAACCATGGCGCGCCTCACTTCATCGACGGGACTGCCATGACCTGGGCAGCTCCCACCACGCGAGGAGGCGCGGCCGCGGCCGCGAGGGGCCGTGGCGGGGATCGCGACGTGCTTACGTGGCCGACTGCGCCCCCTCTTGGGCGGTGGCAAGCCGGGCCCCTCCTGGCGGGCCTTCCCCTTCTCTGCGGCTGAGAACCTCTTCACCGGCGCCATGGGTGTCGCTGCTAGTAGTGAAGCAAGGGAGAAGAAGCGAGCAGAGCAAGAAGAGACGGGCGACGGGGGCTCCGCCCCCTCCTCATTTATAGCAGGAGAAGGCCAACCGGCGACCCCCACGATCATAGGTAATGATGGTTTTCTCTGCGTGCATCAGGGACTCATCAAGTCGGATAGTTGCCGAGGCAGCATGAGGAAGCGGAGATGCCCACGCCCCATCAATAGCCACGCGTTAACCGAGGTTGCATGATGTTGGGGCCCGCGGCACTCCGCACTTGCCCCTTGGCTTCGCCTCGAAGCCAAGTCCAAGCGCGCCTTGGGCCCGGGGGCTACTGTCGGCGTCCTGGGAATGGGGGTCCCCAGACTTGCCTGCCTGCGGCCCACAGCGTGGCTCCACCAGCGGCCCTGTACGGCCCATCTTCATCAGCGAACACTCAGACCCTCGCGAGGCGGACGATGCAAGACCTCCTCGGGGCCGGCCTCACTAGGCTGGCTCGCGAGGGGCGGAGAGATCAAGGCGAGGGGCACCTCGCGAGGTCCCTGTGACACAAGCCATGACGACCAAGGCCAGGCGGGCACCAGCGGGCGCAGTGTACTCATTCCCTCTTTGGTGCTAAAGAGGCAAGCGCAGGCGAGGAGTCCCAAGGTAGCAGGCAAAGGTTTCCATATCGGTGCAACGAGACCAAGGCCAGCAGGACGGCAGGACGAAGGTCACCAAGGAGCCCAGGACAACGTCACCAACAGAGCCTTTGGCAGGCGAAGACCACCTTTAGTCAGGATAACTTGTTGAAAGTGCAACTATCCCTGGGTGGTTTTGGTAATTCCTAACAACATATAGCTCATTGGGCTAATGCTATTTCAAGATAAATATTTCAGGAAAGCTCAATGATAGGCATGGATTAGAAAGTGGACCCCTCAAAATGCTAAGGACACATGTTGGCTCAAGCTCAAGACTCTACATTTTACTTCTAGTGATCCAAGATCACATTGAGTCCATAGGAAAAGCCAATACTATTAATAGGGGATGAGGTGTTGCTTAATGAGTTACTTGCTCAAAATGCTGAGTGATATGCCCAAAAACCCTCAACTACTTTCTCATATCCACATATGTCCCGAACCAAAAATCAAACTCGTCCCCACCGAAATTTCCTATCTGCCGCCACCGAGTTCACTTGACATAGCCACTGCCACAAACCCTGGTCACTTCGGTCTCACCGATAGGGATCTCGGTCTCACCGAGATGGGATTGCAACCTCTCTGTTTCCTATCATAAAGTTTCGGTCTAACCGAGATGAGCGATCGGTCCCACCGAGATTGCAATGCAAACTCCCTATTTCCCCTTCGTTAATGTTTCAGTCTAACCGAAATGAGCGAATCGGTCCCACCAAGTTTGCCTGACCAACTCTCTGTTTGCTTATTACCAAAATCGGTCCCACCGAGTTTGTGTAATCGGTCTCACCGAGATTACGTTATGCCCTAACCTAATGGAATCGGTCCCACCGAGTTGACATGTCGGTCCCACCAAAAATCCTAACGTTCACATTTTGAACTAAATCGGTGCGACCGAAGTTTTCGATTCGGTCCCACCGAGTTTGGTGATTTGTGTGTAACGGTTAGATTTTATGTGGAGGCTATATATACCCCTCCACCCACTCTTCATTCGTGAGGAGAGCCATCGTAACATGCCTACACTTCCAAAGATACATTTTCTGAGAGAGAACCACCTACACTTGTGTTGAGGTCAAGATATTCCATTCCAACCACATAAATCTTGATCTCTAGCCTTCCCCAAGTTGCTTTCCACTCAAACCCTCTTTCCACCAAATTCAATCCTATGAGAGAGATTTGAGTGTTGGGGAGACTATCGTTTGAAGCACAAGAGCAAGGACTTCATCATCAACACACCATCTATTACCTTTTTGAGAGTGGTGTCTCCTAGATTGGTTAGGTGTCACTTGGGAGCCTCCGTCAAGATTGTGGAGTTGAACCAAGGAGTGCATGCAGGCAAGGAGATCGCCTACTTCGTGAAGATCTACCCTAGTGAGGCAAGTCCTTCGTGGGCGATGGCCATGGTGGGATAGACAAGGTTGCTTCTTCGTGGACCCTTCGTGGGTGGAGCCCTCCGTGGACTCGCACAACCGTTACCCTTCGTGGGTTGAAGTCTCCATCAACGTGGATGGATGATAGCACCACCTATCGGAACCACGGATAAAAAACCTCCGTGTCTACATTGCATTTGCTATACTCCTCCCTTTACCTTCATATGCAATTGTTTTACATTCCGCTGCTATACTCTTAGAATTGCATGTGTAGGTTGATTACTTGAATTGTGCTAAGCTGCTAAAATCTGCCAAGACTTAAAATTGGGAAAAGGCTAGATTTTTATTTGGTCAAGTAGTCTAATCACCCCCCTCTAGACATACTTTCGATCCTACAAGTGGTATCAGAGCTTTGGTCTCCATTTGCTTTGATTTCCATAGCTTTTGGTGATCATATCCTTGGTTTCACAACCTAGGAGAGTATGGTGTCAAGCGAGGGAAATTACCACCATAGAGGTCCTTATTTTGATGGTACTAATTTGGCTAGTTGGAAGCATAAGATGAAAATGCATATTCTTGGACATAACCCCGCCGTTTGGGCTATTGTGTGTATTGGCTTGCAAGGTGAATTCTTTGATGAGAGAGAACCGAACCGTGAAGCTACCGCGGAAGAGTTGAAGATGCTGCAATACAATGCTCAATCTTGTGATATTCTCTTCAACGGATTGTGCCCCGAAGAATTCAAAAAAATCAGCCGCCTTGAGAATGCAAAGGAAATTTGGGATACTTTAATTGATATGCACGAAGGTACCGGCTCCGTCAAGGAATCCAAATTGGATGTGCTTCAAAGTCAACTTTACAAGTTCAAAATGAAGGATGGTGAAGGTGTCGCCGAAATGTACTCTAGGCTTCCTCTCATCACAAATGAGATTGCCGGCTTAGGAAGTGAAGAGATGACCGATAGATTCATCATCAAGAAGATCCTAAGAGCCTTGGATGGAAAATATGATACAGTGTGCACACTAATCCAAATGATGCCCAATTACAAAGATCTCAAGCCAACGGAAGTCATTGGAAGAATTGTTGCTCATGAGATGTCACTTAAGGATAAGGAAGAGCTCCACAAAGAAGTCAAGTGGTGCTTACAAAGCCTCATGTGAAGCTCCCACATCATCAAGTGAGAAACAAACATTCAATGAAGAATTGAGCCTAATGGTGAAGAACTTCAACAAGTTCTACAAGAGTGGAAGCAAGGAAGAAGCTCCAAGCCAAGGTCTTACAATGACAAGAGATCTGCAAGTCGTGAACGAAATTGCTACAATTGTGGAAGACCTGGACACTACTCCAATGAGTGTACGGCTCCCTACAAAAGAAGAGAAGATTCTCCCAAAAGAAGAAATAGAAGAGAAGAATCACCACCTAGAGAGAGAAGGAGTAGAGATGATCGTTATGAGCGAAGACCCTCTCGGAGAAGCAAGGATTCAGAAAGGAAGGACAAGTCATCAAAGAGCTACACAGAAAGAAGACATCAAGCTCATGTTGGTGAATGGGTATCCGGCTCCGACTCTGACCATCACTCCGACCCCGAATATACTCAAGATGAAGGTGTTGCCGGTCTAGCTCTTGTGTCAACAAACTCCTATGACATATTTGACTCACCAAATGAAGGACTTGGAAGATGCTTCATGGCCAAAGGTCCAAAGGTAACACACCCCGAGTATCAATAGTGATGAAGATGATTTGCTAGGAGATGATGATTTACTTGTTGACAATTCTAGTTATGAAAACTATGATGAACTTGCTATTAATCATGTTAATAAAAATAAAACGAATGACGATGATAAGAAGGAGATTGAGCGTCTAACTAAAGAACTAAATTGTCGGTGTGGAACGACACCTATGGGATCACAAGAATCCCTACTACGGTTGCCGGGGTGCAGGGTTGCGAGGAGAGCAGGGCTAGTAGATAGCATAACGATCGTGTACCCAGGTTCGGGCCGCGAGGATGCATAAAACCCTAGTCCTGCTTTGGTGGGTGTATTTCTGAGAGTTCTTGAGATCTCGAACTAGGCGTGGTCAATGGCGTGGTTGAAAGAGCGAATCCCCTTCAGATCCATGGGCCTCCTTTTATAGTTGAAAGGGCTGCCACAAGGACACACGGGGAGGTGGAAAGGCGTACAGTGCCCTGAGCTTATCACTCGTATTACAGGACAAGACACATTTAATGCGTGGCTTAGGTGTCCCCTTGCTTTATCGGGGATGGGGCGAGGCCCGTCCCATCCGTCGCCGCTCCTCCTCGCTTCAACACGCTCCCCGACCAGTAATGCGTGCGGTGCCACGTAGGCAGGCAGCTGGGTGGCACGATGGTGGAGCCCTCACGAAGATCTGCATGCCGCCACGCAGGCACTTGATGAGTTGGCCTGGGAGCTGCATGTTGCCATGCAGGTGCCGCCCAGCTGGTTGGGCTGGCAGCTGCATGGGAACGGCGGAGCTTGGTTGGCGCAGGTTTGGCGGTGGTCCCGCTGGCGTCCTTGGTGAGGGCCTTGCTGGGTGGCCCGGCAAGGGTCTTGCCGTGGCGTGCTGTCGTCCCCGGCAAGGATCTTGCCGGGGGTTTGGTGGCCTTCCTCGGCAAGGATCTTGCCGAGAATCGTCGTCTTCTAACCCTCGTCTGATCTTGAATATGTCTTCACAAAGATCTGCATGCCACCACAGAGGTGCCCCTCCGAGCCCTGGCCCCACGCTGATCATGGTGCTGGGGGCCGTGGGCTCAAGGGTGGCTCGCTCTGTTGGTGCGGGGCGAGCTGTCCGGCAAGGGTCTTGCCGGGGCCGCTGAGGCCGCCCGGCAAGGGTCTTGCTGGGGGAACCTGCTTCGTCCCTCTGCTCTTTGTGGTCTTGGCCTTGGCATTGCTTTGATTGTCTTGGGCTCCGGCCTTACCTTGGCTCACATCCCCTGTTCTGCTTGGTGTGGTCGTGGGCGCGGCTCTGACTGCCCGTGCACAGGTAAAGGGGTACAAAAGTGTGCCCCTCTTTTTGTACACCGACAGGAGCCCCCGGGCCTGGGCCACACATAAGCGCGACACGTTGTTGGGTCAGGCCCAAAACGGTGCACGAGCAGGTGGGGCGGTTTTTACCGCGGTAAGACTTTTTGCGCGCTCCGCTTCCCACGACCCGCACGCGCGGTGTGGCATGGAGGGGTGTGCGTGACGTGGGCGGCATGCGTGGGGTGTTTTTCACACGCATGCGTCACATCGCAGTAAAGAGGTGGCTCGCGCCCTCCCAGTAAAAAGAGGGAGGCGTGGAGGTGCGGCTCATTTACTGAACGGGGCCGGGGCACAGTCTTCAAGGCATCCACTCCCCACGATCACGGGGTGGGGACGGGTCGCTTCGCCTGTCCCCTCAGTTCTGCACGTCCGCCACGCGTCCCCCATGCACTTGGGGTAACAAGCGGCGGGGGCGGGAAACCGGGCCGTCGCTGGTTGGGGCAGTGGGTCGGTCCCGATTCCGCGCACCTCTGGTGGCTGGATTGGCCGAACGGGACGGCCGAGCCCCGACCCCACTCCTTTATAAGGAGGGGGAAGGGGGGATGGCGTCCCGCACTCTTCTGTCATCTATCTCCTCTTGCTTCTGCTTCTTCCTTTCACTCGCCATGGAGAAAGGGAATCCTGGTCCTTCTATGGTGGCGGCGAGGGTCGCTGCTCGACAATGCGTCCCTCCTCCTCCTGAGCCCGCGGTGGTGGAGCCGGCCACGAGGGGAAGGGGAAGGGGGCGAGGCCGTGGGCGAGGCCGGGGCAGAGGTCGCAGTGCTCGGGGAAGAGGAGGACGGGCGGCGGCTTGGCCGCCCCGCCAATGATGCCTTTCCCGATGGAAGGCCATGTCGGAGACCAGCCCCGCGAGTTCTTCATCAGGCTGCGCCGGCCTCCGCGTCGCTGTGTTCGTCTTCCTGCCCCGTTGCTCAGGAGATGGAGCGTGACCGGCCCCAATCCCTTAGATTGCACATGAGGGGTTGCGGGAACGGGGGCACGCGGGTTGACGTCGACTTCCCGGCTCCTCGAGTCATGTACCTTTGTTGTGGGTGGAAGACATTCGCTCACATCCACAGCCTGACAGCGGGGCTCGTCCTCTACTTCAAATTAATGGAGGACGGTCTACTCTCCGTCAAGGTCTTCGGAGAGTTCGGGGCTCGCCTGAAGTGTTGCGTGGAGAGCTCCTCCGATGGAGATTCTGACGATGGAAGCTCTTCCTCGAGCGAAAGTGATGAGGAGGACAGCGGGGCGGATAGCGGGGACGAGTCCGACTAGGCGTCGGAAGCCCCGCGCCTAGGCGGGTGCAGCAGCAGCAGCATCTGCAGCTGGCCGCTCCTCCGGCAGAGGTTTGCCGAGGGCAGGGCCAGCTCCTTGAACTTCTCGGGGCTGTCTCCTTTGGCGGCTGGCGTCGAGAGGCTGCGGAAGAGGAAGAGGGCAGGCGGCAAGGCCGTCAACTCGGAGTACGCGGGTGCCGACGCCTTCATCGCGTATTACCGGTCCTGCCGCCTCGTCATCCAGCTCCTTTCCCGGCACCGTCATCACCGGCCCGCCTGCATGCGCTCACCGAGGTGTTCTCTTGGTGCTTTCTGCTGCTCGTAGCTTGCCTAGGCGCCTTTGCCCTTTCGCCTCCTTGACCTGCCTCCCGAGGAGAGGGACAATAAAGGGATTACTTGGCATCTTATCTCTTTTTAGTTTGTAAGCCTTGGGCCTTTGTTAAATTTAAAACTTGTAATCCCCTTGCTCATGTTTTTCATCTCGCATTTAACTGTACCTGTATGGGATGTTTTTTAATGAAAAGGGGATGCTTGCTGGGTTTTTTCGTTCATGGTAAATCCCGCGACAAGGAGCGAATCCTTGTTATTGTTTAAGATAAACGTTTTTCGCTCGGCAACAGGCCTTGCCGTCCCCCCACTCCACTCGACCGTTCTCGCGCTCTTGGCGGAGGCAGGGATGAAGTGGGCTTCAGGCTCCTCGTCCCACCTCCTTGCCGTCGCAGCTACGACCAAATCCGGACCCAGGAAATAATCCTTAAGTATAGGAAAAAGGGGAGCACGGCAGCCTAGAGATAAAAACGAGGTTTCACATACCCCAGTTCGGTTCCGAAATGCATGACAAAGGATAAAAGACTTATCTGGATCTGCAGCCCCCGGCAATCTCATCTCATTGTGGTTGGATCCTTGTGCTTGCAGCCCCCGGCAACTCTGGTTTGCCGGGGTCGGGGCGCTGGTCTGTTTCCTTCTTTCCGAGTAGCTCAGCAGAAGTGCTCATGTGCCCTGCGAACCAAAGGAGGACAGAAAAGGAGCAGATAGACGCGCACTCGACCTCTAGGCTAGGGGTTAGTCGCCGCTATGCACTATCAACCCTAGCCAAGGAAGAGACTCGACCTAGCATGCATGCTATAACTTAGGGCGCCCGGCCTTCATTTATTTATGCTCGTGGTCTGCGCTTTGTATTTGTAATGAAGGGTCACATGCCTTTCCGCAAAGCTTGTACAAAAGGTGGCTTGTCGAGGCCCCAAGCCGCGCCGTATGGGTAAAACTTGCAAAGATGCTCGATGTTCCAGGATTTGCTCACTGGGACGGCATCTTCGGTCTCCAAAGTGACAAAGGCGGTGCCTGGTGACTCGTATTACCCGATAAGGGCCTTCCCACTTTAGGCGTCAACTTGTTGGAATTCTTGGCCGATGAGCACGCCCGAAGAACAAGGTCGCCTTCCTCAAAGCTCCGGGCATGAACCTTGCGGCTATGGTAGCGGCGCAAGGCTTGTCAGTAGCGTGTCGAGCTCCTGACCGCCCGAGGACGATCTTCCTCAAGGAGCGTCGCGTCATCTTGGCGCAACGGCTCTTGCTCAAGCTCATCATAAGCGAGCACTCGAGGTGACCTATATATGAGTTCCGTGAGGATAATTGCTTCTGTCCCGTACACCAGGGCAAAAGGTGTCTGGCTGGTGGCTCGATTTGGCGTCATCCTGATCAACCAAAGAACCGCCGGCAACTCATCAACCCAGTGCCTTCCACTCTTGTGCAGCTTGTCAAAGGTCTTCGTTCTCAGGCCTCGCAACACTTCAGCATTTGCCCTCTCCGGCAGCGTTGCTCCGTGGATGTGCCACGGAAGCAAAACAGACCTTGTTGCCGAGGTCTTGGATGTACTGCATGAAGGTGTGGCTTGTGAATTGTGTGTCGTTGTCGGTGATGACTTTGTTTGGCACACCAAAACGGCAGACCAGTGCTTTGAAGAACTTGACGGTTGACTGAGCAGTCACCTTCCTCACTGCTTCCACCTCCGGCCACTTTGTGAACTTGCCGATTGCAACGTACAAGTACTCAAAGCCCCCGACGGCACGGGGGAAAGGGCCCAGTATATTGAGCCCCCAGACCGAGAATGGCCAGGAGAGAAGGATTGTTTGAAGGGCTTGGGCTAGTTGATGAAGCTTATTTGAATGGAACTGGCACACTTCTCACTTGGTTACTAGTGTCATCGCATCCTGGAGGCGGTGGGCGGAAGAAACCTTGCGGAACGCCTTCCGGCAAGGGCCCTCGACCCTATGTGGGAGCCACATATGCCTCCATGTATCTCCGCCAACAGCTCCAGTCCTTCCTCCCGGGGATGCACTTGAGTTTCACACCGTTCGGCCTTCTCAGTGCATTCGTCATCGACGAACTGGTACAGGGCGGACCGACGGGCTACTTTCTCCGCTTCTTCCTGCTCCTTAGGAAGCTCCCCTGTTTCGAGGAATTGGACGGTATGATGCGCCCATGCCGGAGCCTGGGGCTCGACGGAAAGGACCAAAGGCATATCTTCTGCCATGGGAGCGGCTGCCTCTACGGCCAGGGCTTGACGCCCTGTCGAAGCCAGTTTCTCTTGGGCAGGCTCAGCGTCCGCGGCAGCACCCTTGCCGGCAGCCCCAGGGAGCTCGGTAGGAAAGTACTTGTCGGGATCTGATTTTCTCCGCTTGCTCTGCCCCACTGATGGTTCGACGGATGGTTGAGTTAACCGGAGCAAAAAGGTACCTGGTTCCACAGGTAGCTTGAATGCGGCACGCTTTGACAGGTAATCGGCGATGTCGTTCTCCGCTCGGGGGACGTGCTCCGCCTGGATACAGTCAAAGCGTTCCTCCAGCTTCCTCACCTCATCTACGTAAGCTTCCATCAATGGGCTTTGATAATCCTTGTTGACCTGCCTGACAACGAGCTGCGAGTCACCCCTGACGATGAGCTTCTTAACCCCGAGGTCTGCCGTGATCCTGAGACTGGCAAGCAATCCCTCGTACTCAGTGGTGTTGTTGGTGGACATCTCCCTGGGGAAGTGCATCTGGATCACGTACTTGATGTGTTCTCCGGTGGGTGCGACGAGCAGCACATCGGCACCGGCGCCTTGCAGCAAGAAAGCCCCATCAAAATACATGATCCAGTTGCGGTCTGCTTCCTTGTCGGGGAGAGTGGACTCTTGGATTTCTTCCTCAGGCGTCGAGGTCCATTCTATGATGAACTCCGCCAAGACTCTGCTCTGAATTGTTGAGGTACTTTCAAATTTTAAACCGAAGCTTGACAGCTCCAAGGCCCATTCCACAATCCTTCTGGTTGCGTCCGAGTTGTGCAGTATCCGTTGCAACGGGAGGTGGGTGACGACAGTGATCTCGTGGGCCTGCAAGTAGTGATGCAGCTTCCTCGAGGCCATAAGGAGGCCGAAGAGCAATTTTTGCACGCTGGAATACCTCGACCTAGCCCCCTGCAAGAGGGAGCTGACAAAGTAAACCGGTGTCGATCATCTTCTTCTTTGGCACCACTTCACTCGACTGCGCGGGCATTGCCTTGGTGGCACCAGACTCTACCGGTGGCCGCGCCTTATCGGCACCAGGCCCTGCCGGGGGAATCTTTGGCTTCCCATCCGCTGGTTCCGCCGCCATTGCTACCTCCTCGTCGACCTCCCTCTGTGCCACCAGTGCGGCGCTGACCACTTGATTCGTCGCCGCCATATACAGCAGCAACGGCTCTTGTGGTTTAGGCACAACCAGTATTGGCGTGGAGAAAAGGTATTTCTTCAGATCCTGCAGTGTTGCCTGGCTTCTGGGGTCCACTCTATTGGGCCTGCCTTCTTCAAGATTTTGAAGAAGGGAAGGGCGCGCTTGGTGGACTTGGAGATGAATCGTCTCATGGCGGCAACGCAGCCGGTGAGCCGACGCACATCCTTGATCCGCTTGGCTGCCTCGATCTGCTCATTAGCCTTGATCTTGTCTGGGTTTGCCTCGACCGCGCTGCAACACAAAGAACCCGAGAAGCTTGCCGGACGGAATGCCGAAGATGCACTTCTCGGGGTTCAGCTTGAGGTTGATCTTGTGCAAGTTAGCAAATGTCTCTTCCAGATCTTGCACAAGGGTTGGCCCGTCCTTGGTTTTGACCATTATGTCATCCATGTAGGCCTCCATATTTCTATGGAGCTGAGGTTCAAAACCAATTTGGACTACTCTTGCAAACGTTGAGCCAGCACTCTTCAACCCGAAAGGCATCCGTAAAAAGCAATACATACCACACGGGGTGATGAATGTTGTCTTCTCTTCATCCTCTCTTGTCATGAAGATTTGGTGGTAGCCCGAGTAGGCGTCGAGGAATGATAACAGATCACACCCGGCCGTGGAGTCAACAATCTGGTCGATGCGCGGCAACGGGAAGGGGTCCTTAGGACAAGCCTTATTAATATCTATGTAATCAATACACAGCCTCCACTTCCCATTGCCTTGCGCACCACTACCGGATTGGCCAACCACGTCAGGTGGAGCACCCCTCTCACCAAACCTGCCGCTTCCAACTTCCTGATCTCCTCTGTGATGAACTCCCTGCCTTTCCAGAGCACGCTTTCGACCTTCCGCCGGGCAGCGCGTGGGGCAGATAGCTAGGTGGTGCTCAATCACCTCCACAGGAACACCGGGATGTCTGGACGCTTGCCATGCAAACACGTCGACATTCGCCCGCAGGAAGGTGACGAGTGCGCCTTCCTATTTGCTGTCGAGGGTGGAGCCTATGATGAAGGCCCCTCCCGTGCCATCCTCCCCGACGAGCACCTTCTAGGTCTACGGCGGCTCGGCTCTAGATCTCTTGCTCTTGTCGGTAGAGCTCTCTGGCACGTCCTCAACGGTAGCATAACACTCCGAGGAGGTGCGCTTGCCGGAGTGGGTGCGAGAGGTCTTGCCGGGCTCCTTCTTCCCTTCCGGGCCTTAAGTGGCAGGAGTAGGTGCCTTGACGGTAGCTGCTGCAACTGCTTCCTGGTAGAGTTGGTCGGCGCAGATTAGCGCGTCCTTCTTGTCGGAGGGGACGGAGATGATGGTCAACGGCCCGGGCATCTTTAGCATGTTGTAGGCGTACTGCGACGCCGCCATGAACTTGGCTAGTGCCGGGCGGCCGAGGATCCCGTTGTAGGGCAAGGGGATCTCGGCCACGTCGAAGACGATCCTCTCCGTCCTGTAGTTCAACTCTCCTCCAAATGTCACGGGCAGTGTGACCTTTCCCTTCGGCTGGCTCCTCCCCGGATTAACCCCTTGAAACGTGCCCGTTTCCTTGAGGTCTCCATCAGGGATTTGAAACCCTTTGATCATGACAGGCGAGATCAGGTTCTGGACGGCCCCGCCGTCAACCAACATCTTGTTCACCTTGAGGTTGTGTATCATTGGCGAGACCAACAATGGCAAACTCCCGACCGCGGTAGTGCGGTCAGGGTGGTCCTCGGCGTCAAAGATGAGGGGCGTGCTAGACCACTTTAGCGGCTTCTGAGCGTCGAACGACGGCTCTGCTGCTGTAATATCACGCGCCCACTGCTTGAGCTGGCGGTGAGAGGTATGCAGCAAGGCGCCGGCATCGACGCACATGGCCTCCGTAGCCTTCTGGAAACCTTGCTCACCAGACTCGTCGTCCTCGTCGTGATCGTCGTCTTCTTGTTTCTTGTCGCAGCCCCGGGCGGGCCTCTCTTGCTGGTTGTCCTTGCCGGGGCGGCCTCCTTGGCCGCCACGCTTCTTGACGGATCCCTCGGCACTGTCCTGGTCCTTCTCCTTGTCCCGCCTTTTGTACTCAGCCTTTTTCTTCTCAGCAAGCAGCTCGACTTGTCGGCAGTTCTGGAGGTCATGGCCCTTGGAGTGGTGGATCTTGCAGTATTGCTTGCCGGAGCTTCCTGGCTTGTCGGTAGCCGCCAGGGCCCAGAAGGCGGCGCACCTAGCAATCTCCTTGCCGGGGGCGTCTGCCTTGACCTTCTTGCCGGCACCGGTATCGTCAGATCCCTCAACGGCAATCACGGCCTTGCCTTTGCGTTTCCTATTGTGACGCCGGCTCTTCTTCGTCGGGGTGGCGGTGTCTTCATCGGTGGAGTCGGTTTCCGCGCCGACATCTTTGTCGGGGTACTTCCTTCCCTCTTCAGCCCGGGCGCACCTATCGGCAAGAACGTAGAGCTCGGCCACATCCTTAACCTTGGTCATCGCCAGCTCCTCACGTATCTTGCGGTTGCGCACGTTCTGGTGGAACGCGCTAATCACAGCGGTGGGATGAACGTCGGGATGTTGTACTGCACCCGGCTAAATCTCTGGATGTACTTGTGCAGGGTCTCCCCTTCCTTCTGGGGAATGATATGCAGATCACTGGCCTGGCCATGAGCTTGCTGGCCTCCTGTGAAGGCGCCAACGAACTCATGGCACAGATCGACCAATAAGAAATGGAATCCACCGGCAAGTGCATCAACCAAGACATCACATTGGGCTTGAGCGCCAGCGGGAAATAGTTGGCAAGCACCTTGTCATCGCGAGCCCCAGCGGCCTGCATCGCGATGGTGTAGATGCTGAGGTACTCGGATGGATGGGTCTTGCCAGTGTACTTCTCGCCGACGTCGGGCTTGAACGTGCGGTGGGACGGCCACTGGAACTGCCTCAGCTCGTGGGTAAAAGCCGGGCGGCCCACCTCGTAAGGTAGGCCGCTGGGGGCCCCCGGTGCAGGGTGGTCCATAGCGGGTCCCGCCCGCTTGTCTGACTGGCGGCGCGTTTCGCGCCGGCGCTCGACGGTGGTTCGAGCGTCTTCGTGAGCTCGCTCCCGAAGGACCTGGCGCTGGTCGTGGAGGGTCCACGGGTCGAACGACGCTATGGAGATGTTATCACAAGCGTCGTCGCGACGGGCCGACGCCCGCGGCGGCTGGCGAGGAGGAGGAGAGTGCACCGTGGCCGCAGCTCCCCCGGTCCTCCAGCGCCCGGCATGTGGTGGCTCGATGGGCGCGCCGACCCGAGGGCCTCGCCGGTCGCGGATCGTCTTTGTTTGCGACGGCGACGAGGCTCCGGATGGTGGCCCTCCACTCGTCGAGCTTCTCCGCAGCAGGAGGGAAGTCGAGGAGCAGCTATGTGTGCGCCAAAGCTTCCACTGGCGTGGGCGGCGGCGACAGCTGCGTGGATCGCGGTGCGCTTCGACTTCTAACTATGTTAGAAGGAGCTCCATCACGACCCAACGGCTGCGTGCCATTTTCACCAGCGCTTCGGCGAGCGTGTTGAACCCCTTCATCTTGCCAATGACGCACAGGGCTCTTCCCACGGCAGTGCCCAGGGTCACCAACGTGGTGACGCTGCTCGGCGCGCACACCATGGGAAGAATGCACGGTGGTCGCCGGTGTAGGCGTCCTGGAGGTCGCCGCGCCGCCCGGAGTCGGCACAACGACGCCCCTGGAGGGCCCCGCGCCGCCTGCGGGGGACCAGCTCCGTCTTTGGATCCGCAACGTAGCCGTCGTCGGGCGCCTTGAACGACGCCGCTTCGCCAGCTCCGACTGCTCAAGGGCGATTGGTGCTCATGGGCCGAGGCCCTGTGTCCTGTCTGCGACCGGTCTCGCTTCGTCCGCAAGACGCACGGGTCGTTCGGCTCCCAACGAGTCGACCTCCATGGCCGTCTTCTTCTTAGGGGCCATGGCGACGAAGAACGGCTAGGCTGACTACTAGACTAGATTCTCACAATTGCGCCCCCTACCTGGCGCGCTAAAGATGTCGGTGTGGAACGACACCTATGGGATCACAAGAATCCCTACTACGGTTGCCGGGGCGCAGGGTTGCGAGGAGAGCAGGGCTAGTAGACAGCACAAGGAAAGTTTACCCAGGTTCGGGCTACGAGGATGCGTAAAACCCTAGTCCTGCTTTGGTGGGTGTATTTCTGAGAGTTCTTGAGCTCTTGAACTAGCTGTGGTCAGCGCGTGGTTCAAAAGAGCCGAATCCCCCTTCACTATGCCATGGGCCTCCTTTTATAGTTGAAAGGGGCTGCCACAGTGACACACAGGAGGTGGAAAGGCGTCTGAAGGCCACTGAGCTTATCGCTCAGACATGTGACAAGACACATTTAATGCGTGGCTTAGGTGTCCCCTTGCTTTATCGGGGACGGGGCGAGGCCCGTCCCGTCCGTCGCTGCTCCTCCTCGCTTCGACACGCGCCCCGGCCAGTGATGTGTGCGGTGCCATGTAGGCAGGCAGGCAGCTGGGTGGCACGGTGGTGGAGCCCTCACGAAGATCTGCATGCCGCCACGCAGGCGCTTAATGAGTTGGCCTGGGAGTTGCATGTTGCCACGCAGGTGCCCGCCCAGCTGGTTGGGCTGGCATCTGCATGGGAACGGCGGTGGAATATTGGTTAGCGCGGCTTTGGCGGTGGTCCCGCTGGCGTCCTTGGTGAGGGCCTTGCCGGGTGGCTCGGTAAGGGTCTTCTCGTGGCGTGCTGTCATCCCCGGCAAGGATCTTGCCGGGGGTCTGGTGGCCTTCCTCGGCAAGGATCTTGCCGAGAATCGTCATCTTCTAACCCTCATTTGATCTTGAATATGTCTTCACAAAGATCTGCATGCCACCACAGAGGTGCCTCTCCGAGCCCCGGCCCCACACTGATGATGGCGCTGGGGGCCGTGGGCTCAAGGGTGGCTCGCTCTGTTGGTGCGGGGCGAGCTGTCCCGGCAAGGGTCTTGCCGGGGCTGAGGTCGCCTCGCAAGGGTCTTGCCGGGGAACCCGCTTCTGGCCCCTCTGCTCTTTGTGGTCTTGGCCTTGGCGTTGCTTTGATTGTCTTGGGCTTCGGCCTTACCTTGGCTCACCTCCCCTGTTCTGCTTGGTGTGGACGTGGGCGCGGCTCTCACTGCCCATGCACAGGTAAAGGGGTACAAAAGCGTGCCCCTCTTTTTGTACACCGACATAAACACTCTTAAGTTAGCTCATGAAACTACCTTGAAAGATCATCGAGAACTTTTAAAGACTCATGAGAAGCTACGCTTTGAAAATCTCAACCTTGAGCAAGAGCATGAGTTCTTAAAAGCAATCAATGATGATCTTCGCAAGAAAAGTTCTTCTTACATTGCCAAGCATTTACTCTTATCTACTTACATGCCACAAGTTAAATCTAGCAACAAGAACAAGAAAGATTCTTCCTCTAGTAGTAACAACAATCATGCTAAATCCAATGTTGTTGCTTCTAGTAGTTCTCTTGATTCCACTAATGATTCTCTTAGCCAAGTTACACTTGAGAAAGAAAATAGCTTATTGAAGGGAATTATAGAGAAAGGTGTTTAAAAGAGCCTTGCCAGAAGTAAGCAATTTGAGGAAATTGTACGCAAGCAAGGAAGACACCGGAAGAATCAAGGTGTTGGTTTTGAACGAAAGTTCAACACCAATGGAGTTGAGTGGGAAGAATATCAATACCCCAAGACGAAGTTTGTTCCTCAACAAGAGAAGTATGATCCTACTTCTTTCCAAGGAACACAAGCTCAAGATGATCTTCCACCACAAGACCACAAGCTAAAGGGCAAGGACAAGCTTCAAGAGGAGATTGATGCTTTTGAAGAAGCTCCTAAGGCCTTGGTCAAGTGGGTTCCCCAGACTACATCAAGTTCCACTTCATCAAGTACGACTACAACTCCAAGGATTCCCATCAAGATGGTGTGGATCTCGAAGAAGAAGAACTAGAGAGTTCTTGAGGGTGACACCGCCAACATACTTCACTCTTATCATTTTGGCAAGGACAAGTGCAAACAACTTCCATATCTTGCACTAGTTCAAGGAGTCACAAACCCTCTTGTTGGTAAGGCAAGGGACAAGGTAACCTAATGCATTCATAGACATCATCTCATGTGAATATCACTCTATGTCTATGGATATCCTTGTTTGTTCCTTGTGGGACTAACCTGTGTAGGTATTGATAGTGCAACTCACTCCAAAGGATTGCTCCGAATGATCTACATCAACATTGAGCATCTACATCTTCAACACCTACATCAAGTCATCATCGACAAAACCCAAGGTTAGTTGATCCCTCTTAGGGGGGATATCACATCTAGGGGGAGCTTTACTCTAATCAATTGAGATAAAGCAACTCTAATGATGTGAACACAACAATGTTTTATGTAAAAGTGGTAACCCCACTTGTGCTTAAACGATGAGTATGACCTATGATCAAATGTTCTCATTTGACTCCTAAGTCAATATACTCATATATAGATGACCAAGTCATCGCCAAATTGCTTGATAGATTCTAGAGTGATTGTGCATGCTCTCACATATTTCATTTGTCATTTTATTGTGTGAGCATGTTGGATGCATATTTTACTCATTCGAGGACATCCATTTGTTGCTTTGATTGTTTGGTTTTTCTCTTTTTCCAAACGGATGGACAAGAATGCCTAAGAACTCCCTCTAGCTATATTTGCTTTTCTCGTCTCAAACTCTATTCATGATACATCAGAAAGTTTGATCAAGTAGGATTCGAACCACTCTGTGTGAGGAGCACTCGGAGTCCCCGATTCGTCATAGACTTAAACTTCCAAAACCTCTTTGTGCATTTCGGTATGACCGAATCATCCATTTCGGTCACACCGAGATCACTAAGTTGATCTAGGTTTTCAATCTTGGTGCAACCGATTTGAACTTTTCGGTCACACCGAGTTGCAAGAACTGGCCATGATTCGCATCTCGGTGCCACCGAAGTTGTTCCATTCGGTCACACCAAGCGAAGTCGGGATATATAAACCCACGGGTGAGATTTTCGAAATTTCTTCGAAACCTCTCAGCCCGCGCGTATCCTGCTCTGCCGCCTCGGGTCTCCGGATCATCTCCTCGCCGCCAGCGACCTCCCGCCGCTGGTCTCCATTGCCGTCAACGGAATTCTGCCCCTCCATTGCCGCCATAGTGAACTCCGCCGAACTAGGGTACGAGTTCGTCTCTTTGTGCTATTCCTTTAACTCTGATCCGTAGCACATTGCTCTGCCATGATCATCACCACGTATGCAAACCCTCTATCCATTGAAAACATCCTTTAGTTTAGATTGGATTTGAAAATTTAGGGTTAGGTCTCTGCCGAACCCATCTCGGACCGACCGAGTTGTAGAAATCGGTCTCACCGATTTGGCTTAGGCCATAGCACTTGCGATTTTCAGTCTGACCGAAAACTGCAAACCGGTGTGGCCGAGTTCGATTCTCTGTGAAACCCTAGCAGTCTCGGTGCCACCGAACTGTGTCTCGGTCTGACCGAGTTCACTAGTTAGGTTCCATAAGCTGCTTCAGTATCACCAAGTTTAAAAATCGGTAGCTCCGAAATGCTTTCTGTGGAGAACTAACACTAAGTTTTTAAGTCATCTGTTTTGCAAAAACTCTGCACTTTGTGATGCTGATCCACTCTACCTCATCTACATCTATTCACAGGGTCTGCTGTCAGTAAGTTTGTAGAGATGTCTGATCAGAGTGATAGTCAGAATAGGTCTGAGGAACATGGGCAGCTGAGTGAGGGTTCAGATCCCTCAAGCACTTCTGATGATGGCAGCAGGAGCACTCCCATCAACTTGCCAAAGGCAGCCACCAGATCTAGGAAGAAAAGAACCTCAGAATCTGAGGATGAGGATTATGTTGCCACTGAGGAGGAAGTAAGCTCCAAGAAGAAGGTGCTGAAGAAAGAATATGGAACAACTGCTGCAACAAAGCCAGGCTTAAATAAGAAGGCACCAGCAAGGAGGATCCCAGTGTCAAAGCCAAGGAAGGTGGCAACAGGAGAAACAATGAAATTTACCATAGAGTCGGATGATGGTGAAGCAGCAGGAGATGACAAGAAAAAGAAGAGGGCAAGAACCACTACTACTAAAGTTCTTGGCAAGCCCTCCATGATGAGAGATCCTCTGAAGAAGAGGAAGAGGAAGAGGATACTGCACCAGCACCCAAAGCTCAGAAGCTTATGGGAGATGCTATAAAGGCAGGGGCTGCTCCATCAAAGCCCAAGTCTGCTCCCAAAGCTCAAGCTCAGAAGCCCCCAAAACCAAAGAGGAACACCAGAAGTATACTTGCTGAAGAGAAGAACAAGGCCCCGGTGCCTCAAGCTGAAGAAGAGGATGATGATTCACTTGTTTTGAGGAAGTTGAAGCCCAAGATTCCTGACCATAATGATGCTCATCCAGTAGCTGAAGATATGCATATCAGAAAGGATGCTGGACTAAGATTGGGGAGACAGTCTGATCCTTATGTTGTGAGGAGGAGGACAGCAGTTGATTACAGGTTTCACACAAAGGAACAGCAAGACTTTTATGAAACTATTTTGCTTGACAAGAAGCCCATTGTATGTGACATGAGGTGGGTGGATTGGGAATACATCAAGGAGGAACAAGATCACTTTCCATGAGTTTATGACAGCTTCAAGGCATGTGGAGTTGACAAATTTGTTGGGCAGAAGCTCACCAAATGGAATAATGAGCTGATCATGCAGTTTTACTCCACTTCCTATTTATATCCAGATGGGAGGATAGTTTGGATGTCAGAAGGTACTAGGTACCAATCCACTGTTGAAGAATGGGCCAAGCTGATAAATGCCCCTGAAGAACATGAAGATGACTTGGATGCGTATGCCACCAAGAAGAAGGATCACAACACTATGGAAAACATGTACAAGGAGATCCCAGATAAGGCTTTGGAGACTCACAAGCTTGGACCAGTACATTACTTGTTGTCTGGTCTACCTACCATCAACACAATCCTTAGGCACACTCTACTACCCAAGTCAGGAGATCACAAGATGGTCAGAGGGCACTCTATCAACCTGCTACAGCTTTTTGATGTCCCTCAGAAGTTCATGGTTATGAGTTTGATTGTAGAGACAATCAAGAGGACTGCTGCTGACCTGAAGAGAAGTTGTGGGTATGCTCCACACATTCAAGAGCTCATCAACTCCAAGATGGGCACAGGAACATATCTGTTGGATAAGGAGCATCTACCCTTACATCTTGATTTTGAAGACAACACTGTAGTGATGAATGAGGAGGAACCATCATCAGTTCAAGCACAGGAGAAGAGAGCCAAAGCAAAGGCTGAGAAAGCTGCCAAGATGCCCAGTGTTGAAGAGGCATCTCAAGTTTTCCTGAAGAGAAAGAAAGATCAACTTGGATATCTTATCCAATCTACACTGAGGATTGAGAAGGGCTTGGCCACCCTGACTCAAAACCAGGAGAGTTTGGAGAGGATCATAGAGACAAAATTTTATGATCTTGATCTGAAGGTAACTGAGATTCAAACAGCAGTTGAGCAGCTTCAGGAGGAAGCAGAAGAGAAGAGAGGAAAGGCAACTCTTGATGCATTTGAGCGAAGTTCCTAGAGGATGAGGTATGTCAAAGGCATGTATCTCGATAAAAGAGCAACAAAGATCAAGACCAAAGCAGCCACAGCTTCAATGCCACCTCCAGCAGCCACTCCACAAGCTCCAACTACATCAACTGATGCCTTCATCCTTGGAGTTCTCTCTACACCACCTCCCTAAGACCAAGCCTGAGAGACGCATAGCACTATGCATATTTGACCTTTTTGGTAACATGTTGCCAAAGGGGGAGAAATATGTATAGATCATAGGCTTCGAGAGAGTGTTTTGCTTCTTTGCCTTTGGTTGAACTTTTTCTTGTGTGAGATACTCTATGTCCTTGTGTGAGATACTTATTTGATCATGTGTTTGATCATTTTCTACCTTAATGCTTGTTTGGCCAATATTATCTTTTATATCTCACATATGATCATTAACTTGCTTTGTGATGAGTGCATGCTTTTAATTTCTATCATTTTGAGCGCTCCACCAAGATGTATGTGACATGGAAGAGTAACCCATGATCCTAATCAATTGTGCATTTGCATTCAAAAGAAAATTTTAAATAATACAAAAATTTAGGGGAGCTCTTGCTTATCACATACTTCTCAAAGCGATGATGTTTTCAATCTTGTTATCATTTGTCGAAGCTTTGATCTATATGTTGTCATCAATTACCAAAAAGGGCGAGATTGAAAGTGCAACTATCCCTGGGTGGTTTTGGTAATTCCTAACAACATATAGCTCATTGAGCTAATGCTATTTCAAGATAAATATTTCAGGAAAGCTCAATGATTGGCATGGCATGGATTAGAAAGTGGACCTCTCAAAATGCTAAGGACACATGTTGGCTCAAGCTCAAGACTCTACATTTTACTTTTAGTGATCCAAGATCACATTGAGTCCATAGGAAAAGCCAATACTATTAAAAGGGGATGAGGTGTCGCTTAATTAGTTACTTGATCAAAATGCTTAGTGATATGCTCCAAAACCCTCAACTACTTTCTCATATCCACATATGTCCCAAACCAAAAATCAAACTCGGCCCTACCGAAATTTCCTATCCGGTGCCACCGAGTTCACTTGACATAGCCACTACCACAAACTCTAGTCACTTCGATCTCACCGATAGGGATCTCGGTCTCACCGAGATGGGATTGCAACCTCTCTGTTTCCCTTCGTAACGTTTCGGTCTAACCGAGATGAGCGATCGGTCCCACCGAGATTGCAATGCAAACTCTCTATTTCCCCTTTGTAACGTTTCGGTCTAACCGAAATGAGCGAATCGGTCCCACCGATTTGCCTGACCAACTCTCTGTTTGCTTATTATACCAAAATCAGTCCCACCGAGTTTGTGTAATCGGTCTCATTGAGATTACGTTATGCCCTAACCCTAATGGAATCGGTCCCACCGAGTTGACATGTCGGTCCCACCGAAAATCCTAAGGTTCACATTTTGAACTAAATCGGTCTGGCCGAGTTTTCTGATTCGGTCCCACCGAGTTTTGTGATTTGTGTGTAACAGTTAGATTTTGTGTGGAGGCTATATATACCCCTCCACCCACTCTTCATTCATGAGGAGAGCCATCAGAATATGCCTACACTTCCAGCATACATTTTCTGAGAGAGAACCACCTACACTTGTGTTGAGGTCAAGATATTCCATTCCAACCATATAAATCTTGATCTCTAGCCTTCCCCAAGTTGCTTTCCACTCAAACCCTCTTTCCACCAAATCCAATCGTATGAGAGAGCTGAGTGTTGGGGAGACTATCATTTGAAGCACAAGAGCAAGGAGTTCATCATCAACACACCATCTATTACCTTTTGGAGAGTGGTGTCTCCTAGATTGGTTAGGTGTCACTTGGGAGCCTCCGTCAAGATTGTGGAGTTGAACCAAGGAGATCGCCTACTTCGTGAAGATCTACCCTAGTGAGGCAAGTCCTTCATGGGCGATGGCCATGATGCGATAGACAAGGTTGCTTCTTCGTGGACCCTTCGTGGGTGGAGCCCTCCATGGACTCGTGCAACCGTTACCCTTCGTGGGTTGAAGTCTCCATCAACGTGGATGTACGATAGCACCACCTATCGGAACCACAAATAAAAAATCTTGGTGTCTACATTGCGTTTGCTCCCTCCAAAGTCCTCCCTTTACCTTCATATGCAATTGTTTTACATTCCGTTGCTATACTCTTAGAATTGCATGTGTGGTTGATTACTTGAATTATGCTAAGTTGCTAAAATCTGCCAAGACTTAAAATTGGGAAAAGGCTAGATTTTTATTTGGTCAAGTAGTCTAATCACCCCCCCTCTAGACATACTTTCGATCATACACTTGTACTGGTTGTCTCCCTTCAAATTTGTTTGTTGTTGGATCCCTTCCCGCCTACATTTGGGAAGAGGACCAGGGCCTTTATAAATAGGACTAGCCACCATAGTAGGAGGCAACTGATCTGGGATCATTCAGATCATCCTCAACCACACAAGCTCACCGAGCTCAAGAACACCTCTCCTCAGGAGGTTGTTCTTCCCTTGTACTTGTTCATCCTCAGCCCAAGAGGCAATCCACCACACTACACTGGAGTAGGGTATTACACTACATCGGTGGCCCGAACCAGTATAAACCATGTGTCCTTTGTACTGCGAGTTTGATGTGTTGAGCCTTGGGATCATGGGGAGTGAGTGAGCTAGGGAAGGGAGAGATCTTCATGCGCACCCCAGTGTTCGAACCTCGAGGGTTTTGCCGGAACCCTAAATCCGACAGCCCCTATGATCTACTACGTCAACGACGCCCCTTTCTTCTCAACAGAGCTTCCAGGCAAGCAAACCCCCCATTGATCATTTTGATATCACCCGTTCCCTTCTCTCTTATGCTTGCTTTAGAACTACTACTGCTTTTTGTATGACCCTATTCTGATGCATAGCCTGTTTTTGTTACCTGCTTTCATACCTTACCTGCTTATCCTAAATTGTTTAGTATAGGTTGGTTAGAGATCCATCAGTGACCCCCACCTTGTCCTAGTTGCCCCGCTTTATGTTCGATGACTCAATCAACATGATCGATGTCCAGGCCCGACACCGCACATCACCCCCCCCCCCCCCCGAGTTGTACGACTTTGCAGAGTTACTATCGAGTGCCAAGGGTGATACCTCGTCGGCACTTCTGATGTTAACCATGTAGTGTAGCTATTTGGTCATCGTTATCGAGGGTGATTCCTCCATCACCACTCCCAATAACGACTTTGTCGTGCAACCTCTCAAGTGTGGACCATCAAGGGTGATTCCTCCAAGTCCACCTTGATGGTTACATCGAGTGGGAATCCATCGAGGGTGATTCCTTGGGTTACCCCCTTGCTATTTTGGACACACGGTTACTTTGACTTACCACAGAACCATGATGACATTGGGTCAGCCCCGAGGGGTACCCGCGAGTGATGTAAAGTCAGGTTGACCTAGTGGGTACCCGAGAGATAATTACGTGGCACGACCGGGCATTTTTAGCCATTGTCGTAAGTCCATGAGACAGGGCGACGGGGTCACATGATCGTGAGTCTCTGCTTGTTACCGCGCACTACCAAGTCACTAGCGGTTTGGATATTTGATCGGAGTAGGCCTCTGGCCTTTTTCGCACTAACCACCATGCGGGAATAAGTATGGGCACTCTGCATCGTATGTATTAGCCGAAAGCTCAATGGATGTCAGCAATGGAGCGGCACGCGCCCGGGTGGCCCGCGTAAGCACCTGCCTTATTTAAGGAGGTAGACATGACTAATCCCGGTCGTCCACGCAACATGCAGGAGTGTGAAGGGCGATGGGCCCTAGACCCCTGAGCGCTTAGAATGTAGACAGGCGTGTTGGCCTCTCTGTTGAGCCTAGGTAGGATTGCAGTGGTGTTGATCGACCAAGGTCGGTCATGACCTAATGGTGTGTCTAGCCGGAGTTGATCGAGTGTGCTGGGTAAGTTTGTGCACCCCTGCAGGGAACATTGATCTATTCGAATAGCCTTGTCCACGGTAACGGACGCTTGGAGTTGCACTACAAAAAAAAGACACATCCGTGACATTTTGGGCTGAACGATTTTTTTCTGTCATGCTTATGACACTTCTATGATGATAATTGTGACAAAGACCGGTGTCATCATAGATGTGGTGGGCTCCTACTTCTATGACAAAAAATGGGCTTTTCGTCCTGGGCGGGCTAGAGACGCAGTTGCATGAAATTGGTCGTCCATGGCGGAAAAAATCATGGTAGAAGCGAGGGCGAGGAAAATATCACGGAGTTCCCGGTTACGGTGGGTGGTCGGGGCCGAGCGATGCACTGTGGTTTGCATGTTTCTCTCATGTACGCGCGTGTGTGCAAGGCGTTGGCGAACTGAACCCGAGCGATCAATCCCCTGGCTGTTAACTGAACCCGAGCGATTCATTCGCTGCTGACTGAACTCGAGCAATTCCTTCACCGCTGCTGCTAACCAAACCCGGGCGATCAATCACTGCTGCTGCTTACTGAAGCTGATCGAGCCCCCGTGCGAGACGTAGCCAGCCGGTGTTGGGTTGCCTCTTGATGAACAGTGACAGTTGCTACCGTGCGCGCAGTGCTTAGAACGAGTCGAGACGTGGTGAGTCAAGCCGGTTGGTTGGCTATGGATGAACAGTTCTTGGTGGGGGTTGGATGAACAGGACCCCGTGGTAGTAGGCCGTTGTCGCTGGATGAACAGGACCCTGAGGAGGCCGCCACACCCCAGCTGGTTGGGGGTGGATGAACATGACCCCGTGGAGGCTCCATGAACAGCAGCCGGTGGAGGCTGGATGAATAGTAGTCGTGGATGAACAATAGCCCATGGAGTTTGGAGGAGCTCGAGGGTGGATGAACAGTAGCCCATGGAGGCTAGAGCGAGGGAGTAGACGGTGGATGAACAGGACCCCGTTTCGACCGTAGGCGCTCCAACACAAGTCTGTTTCCTCTGTTTTGCTGTACGCCACACCCCTCCAGATCAATAGGACCCCGTTTTGACCGTAGGCACTCGAACACAAGTATGTTTCCTTTGTTTTGTGGTACACCAGACCCCTCGCGATGAATAGGATCCTGTTTCGGTCGTGGCCGGTCTAACAGAAGGTTGTTTCCTCTATTCTGCGGTACGCCTGACCCCCTTTCGACTGTTCCATCCAAGCCGGTTAGTTGCCTCTCGATGAACAGGATGTTGTTCCATCCAAGCCGGTTGGCTCCCGTTGAACAGGACGCGTTCCGACCCAGTTGGTTGCCTCTCGATGAATAGGATGATGTTTCTCGGTTCTGACCCAGCTGGTTCGCTGCCCGATGAACAGGAAGACGTTGCCGCCGTCCGTTGCCTCTCCATGTACACAAGCCCTGGTCGTTCATATATATGCGCGAGTACGCGCTCGAGACCCCGCCCATATGTACGTATGTGGCCGTATTATTTACCCTGTGTTTGTACGTACGTGTATAGGACTTAGACGGGACTGCGTGAACTGCTATGTTGGGTGCTCTACAACGACACGTGTCGTTACTTACTCGGCCACAACTCATACTTGCAGAGAGACCGATCGACCAGTATGTACGTACACGTTCACGACCAGACAGACAATGTTACGTACGCTTTGACCGAGTGGGTCCCAGCGATCAGGGAGGTTAAGGACGCACTTCCTTGCATGCGAAGATATAGCTGGTCTGTCCCAGCTGTCAGGGGGAGGAATCATTTTTATTTTGCGAGTAATAAGGAGGCACTTCCTTGTGTTCGAAGATGTCGCTGGTGGGTCCAGTTGTCAGCCTCATCGCCTAAAGTCCTCTTTCGATGGTTGTCCTTGGTTGACCACGCCGCACCGAGAGCACCAAGGCGGTGGACGACGGCGAGGCCTAGGAAGGGAGCAACGTGGAGCTGGGGAAGACGCAGCAGTGGATGCCCACGCGGAGGGGAGTACGTGGGTTGACTGCTTCAGCTGCAGTGTGAGGATACTGTCGTCGGAGAATAACAGGAGGTGTGGGTGAGTATAGAGGGATGGCATGGCCAGTGGTGGCAGCACAGCCGGACATGGGAGGCAGGAGCAGGCGACACGGCCGGCGTTGGTTTGGGCGGCTGGAGCAAGAAGACCAGGGGTTGAAGAAGCACGACGGTCATTGGATGGACATCGTACGGTCACTGTAGCTAGAATCATTTATATTGACTAAGTTGACAAAACCCTTGGTATGCGTCAACTTAGTAGGCCCACAGGTCAGCCTCCAAAATGGTGCGCCACAGACGTCAGGGGGAGGAATCATTAATTGGGCGGCTGAAGCAAGAATATCCGAGACTGAAGAAGAAGCACGACATCCGTTGGATGGACATCCGACGGCCACTGCTGCTAGAACTGTGTGTTGACTATAAGTTGACAAAGCCTTGCGTGCGCATCAACTTGGTAGGCCCACGAGTGTGTGGAAGAGAACATATAGGCCATTTGCGAACTGTAAGAATGTACAACCCATTTTTGAATTCTAATGGAATTTACTACAGCCCATTTACAGTTTGTTAAAAGTACAGCCCATTTTCTAGCTAGGACAACAATTAATAATTTCAACTAACCGCTCAAAACAGACTTCAATAAAATTTCCCACATTTTGATGGGATCCGAAATATTTTTATCCCGAAATTTCTAGTCAGATTAAATATAATTTCAAAATAAATTTATATTACGTAAAAATCCAACGAAATATTGCGCGCGCAACAAGTAATGAAATTAAAATTTTCAAAATCCAATAATAATATTTTTTAAACTAATTGCATGTTTGGTGCATTTTTATAGTTATTGCCTTGTTTTTATAATTACATCTCATTTATTATTTCTTAAAGCCCATTTTCTTGTTAAGCCTAATGCATCCCTCCTAGGAAAGATTTGCAGCCCAGCGGGGCGGAGAATAACAAGTTGACCCGGATATTGTGTACAACTGTTGGCCCAGTTGCATTGCTAATGTTCAAAAAAAGGCGTGTGTAGTGCAGTACAACTTTACATGGCTACTCAACCCACATTCAGTGACGCCGGAAAGGCCCAAACGAGGCATCTCTACAACTTTTTGAAGTCACTGAGCTCAATTAATAACTTAAGAAAAAAGTTAGAGTACTGTGGAACCTAATTAAAAGTTTTCACGAGCGAAGAAATAATTCAACGGGTCCCACTTGTGTGTGTGTGTGTGTGAGAGAGAGAGAGAGACCCATCGGTCGATGCTCGTAAATACATCTTTTAGCCATATGCATTGCTGATGCTCAGTAAAAACTTATATAATTGACACAATCATATAGAACATCATAGCACATTGAACTTGCATACAAAAATTTCACGCATGCGGCACAATCAGGGTGGAAGCAGTGGATCGCTACGGGTAGGGCTATGTTGAAACCAACGAACTCGTACATAACAGTTCATCATCTTTTTCAATGACGGGGAAATATCTTGAATGTTGTGCAAAGAAAACAGATAGACAACACAATAAGTTCTGCTAGCACATTAAGTTGACGTACAACCCTTTCTAAAAAAGTTCAGGTACAAAAATAGAACAGGTCACAATCAAATGTACTGGCACATCAGTGCTTCACACCCATAGCTCGGATTTAACTAGTATCTGACAAGATTCAGTTCTTACCTCAAATTAGAGCACATCCAGGCAACCAACCCTGCCTCTTCTCCCAAATAAGCAGTGGCCTCCGCCGCGCAGTGGAGTAGGCCTTGTGCCATCCATCGTTCCGAGCAACACGGGGAAAGTCTAACATTGACTCCTGTAATGGACGTCGTCGACGGACCCTGGCACCAGAGGCGGTGGCAGGACTTTGATTGATGGATTGACCACTTCTTCGACAGGCATGGACACTTGATACAGCTACATCCCAAACATGGTCCGCGGCGGCCTTGGTGGCGAAGAATAGTACAACCCCAATTCCTGCACCGGTATCTCAACACCAATCACCTACGGTACGGTGGACGGCTTCTTCATCCATGCCATAACCGTCAGAGCCCAGCTGTCTGGAGGAACATGAGGGAATTTGGGGGAACTGGAGTAGGAATCGAGATTCCAGAGGTGGGGGAGGGGCGGGACATTGGGGATGAAAAGGTAGCATGAATTTCAAACACGCGCCAATATTCTCTCGGCGCGCAAGCGCACGAAAACACCGGTGGCGCCCACATGTCGGCCTAAGAGTCCTTATCTTTCTTTTTTTGGGAGCCCGGCCTTTTTGCGTTACTACTCCCCCATATGCAATGACACCTTGATACGTCTCCAACGTATCTATAATTTTTTATTGTTCCATGCTATTATATTATCGGTTTTGGATGTTTTATATGCATTAATATGCTATTTCATATGATTTTTGGGACTAACCTATTAACCTAGAGCCCAGTGCCAGTTTCTATTTTTTCCCTTGTTTTAGAGCTTCGCAGAAAAGGAATACCAAACAGAGTGCAAGCGGAATAAAACTTTCGCGATGATTTTTCTTGGACCAGAAGACACCTAGGAGACTCGGTTTACAAGTCAGAGGAGCCTCGAGGCGGCCACAAGGGTGGAGGGCGCGCCCAGGGGGTGCCCCCCCCCCCGACCTTGTGGGCCCCTCGTAGCTCTCCTGACATAATTCTTCTTCCTATATATACTCTTATACCCCAAAAACATCGAGGGGAGCCACGAAACCACTTTTCAACCGCCGCAACCTTCTGTACCCGTGAGATCCCATCTTGGGGCCTTTTCCGGCATCCTGCCGGAGGGAGAATCGATCATGGAGGGCTTCTACATCAACACCATTGCCTCTCCGATGAAGCGTGAGTAGTTTACTTCAGACCCATGGGTCCATAGCTAGTAGCTAGATGGCTTCTTCTCTCTCTTTGATTCTCAATACAAAGTTCTCCTTGATGTTCTTGGAGATCTATTTGATGTAAAACTCTTTTGCGGTGTGTTTGCCGAGATCCGATGAATTGTGGATTTATGATCAGCTTATCTATGAATATTATTTGAATCTCCTCTGAATTCTTATATGCATGATTTGATATCTTTACAAGTCTCTTCGAACTATCGATTTGGTTTGGCCAACTAGATTGGTTTTTCTTGCAATGGGAGAAGTGCTTAGCTTTGGGTTCAATCTTGTGGTGTCCTTTCCCAGTGACAGCAGGGGCAGCAAGGCACATACTGTATTGTTGCCATCGAGTATAAAAAGATGGAGTTTTCATCATATTACTTGAGTTAATCCCGCTACATCATGTCATCTTACTTAATGTGTTACTCTGTTCTTATGAACTTAATACTATAGATGCAGGAAGGAGTCGGTCGATGTGTGGAGTAATAGTAGTATATGCAGAATCGTTTCGGTCTACTTGACACGGACGTGATGCCTATATTCATGATCATTGCCTTAGATATCGTCATAACTTTGCGCTTTTCTATCAATTGCTCGGCAGTAATTTGTTCACTCACCGTAATAATTTCTATCTTGAGAGAAGCCTCTAGTGAAACCTATGGCCCCCGGGTCTATTTTACATCTTATTAATTTCTCGTCAACTTGCCAATTTATGTCGCCGTTCCCTTATTTTGCAATCTTTACTTTCCGTTCCATAAACCAAAAATACCAAAAATATTACTTTACTGTTTATCCATCTCTATCAGATCTCACTTTGCGAATAACCGTGAAGGGATTGACAACACCTTTGTCGCGTCGGTTGCAAGTTGATGTTTGTTTGTGCAGGAATTCGGTGGCTTGTTGCGTAGTCTCCTACTGGATTGATACCTTGGTTCTCAAAACTGAGGGAAATACTTACGCTCCTTTGTTGCATCACCCCTTTCCTCTTCAAGGGAAAAACCAACGCAAGCTCAAGAGGTAGCCAGAAGGATTTCTGGCACCGTTGTCGGGGAGATCTACACCAAGCCAAGACATACCAAGTACCCATCATAAACTCTCATCTCTCGCATTACATTATCCATTCGCCTCATTTTCCTCTCCCCCACTTCTAAAACGATTTTCGAAAAGATTTTCCTTTTTATTCGCCCTTCTTCCGTTCGTCTTTTCGTTTGCTATCTTTGCTCGTGTTACCATGTGCCTTCCTTTGCTTGCATCTTCTCTTGCTAAAAGTTTATGGATCCTCATCCACTTGCTAATCTTTTTAAGAGATCCAATTATGATGAACCAATTTCTAGTGATTTGAGTGCCACTAGATTATCTTTATGAGGTTTTGCTTGAAATTCGTGAATCTGGAAATTTTGATGAAGTGCTAAAAGAAGAAATTTATGAAGTGATTCATGATAGTTCCTTCAATGAAAAGCATGATTGCAGTGATGTTACTATAAATTCTATTGATGTCAATTATGCTAATAATATGCAAAACCCTAAGCTTGGGGATGCTAATTTTGCTATGTCTACTACTTGTTGCAATGATCATGATTGGGGTGATTCTTCTTATGATCTTGAAAATTTATTTAAGCCCCATGATGAATATGAGATTGATAATAATTTTTGCAGTAATACTGAAAATGGGTTTGGAAGAGTGTCAACTTTAGATACCACATATTTGGATAATGTTCAATCTTATGAAGTTTTTGATAAAAGTGGGTTTAGAGAGGTCATAACTTTATTTTATGTTAATCCCACTATTTCGGAAGAGTGTCAACTTTGCATGCATGTGGATCATGAAGAGAAAATTTTATGTGATAGTTATATTGTTGAATTTGATTATGATCCTACACGTAATTATGATGAGAGGGGAAAATATGGTTGTAAAAATTTTCATGTTACAAAATTACCTCTCGTTATGTTGAGATTGCTATTGTTTCTTTCTTCTTCCATGCATATGCTAGTTTTTGCTTGCCTTGATAATTTGTTTGCTTATAAAATGCCTATGCATAGGAAGTATGTTAGACTTATATATGTTTATCACATGTTTTATGATGCTCTCTTTGTGCTTCAATTCTTGTCTTTCATGTGAGCATCATCGAAATTCCATTGCCTAGCTAAGGGCGTTAAACAATAGCGCTTGTTGGGAGACAACCCAATTTTATTTTTTGTTTTTGCTTTTTAGGTCATGTTTGCTTTGAATAAATCATATAGCCTCTGGTTAGATGTGGTTTTGTGTTTTAATTAATGTTTGTGCCAAGTAAGACCAATGGGATAACCTACGGTGATAGTTAATTTGATGTTGCTGAAAAACAGAAACTTTTGCGCTCATGGAAACAATTATTATTTTTAGCAAGAGCGTGATAAAATACTGATTCTTTTTGTAGAACATTAATAAACAGACTATCTAGGACTTCCTATTTTCTCAGGAGTTTTGGAGTTACAGAAGTATTCGAAATATCCAGATTGCTACAGATTGTTCTGTTTTTGACAGATTCTGTTTTTCGCGATGCATCTATGGCTAGTATCGGGGGGGTATATGAACGATGGAAAAGTTGGAATACAGTAGTTATTACACCAATATAAATAAAGAATGAGTTCACAACAGTACCAAAAGTGGTGATTTATTTTCTTATATTAACGGAGCTTACAAGATTTTCTGTTGGAGTTTTGTGTTGTGAACTTTTCAAGTTTTGGGTAAGGATTTGATGGACTATTGAATAAAGAGTGGCAAGAGCCTAAGCTTGGGGATTCCCAATGCAAGCCAAGGTAATATTCAAGGATGTCAAAATCCTAATCTTGGGGATGCCCCGGGAAGGCATCCCCTCTTTCGTCTTCGTCTATCGGCAACTTTACTTGAGGCTATATTTTTATTCACCACATGATATGTGTTTTGCTTCGAGCGTCTTGTATGATTTGAGTATTTTATTTTCAGTTTGCCACAATCATCATTGTTGTACACACCTTTTGGGAGAGACACGCATGAATCATGATTTATTAGAATGCTCTATGTGCTTCACTTATATCTTTTGAGCTAGGCAAAATTTGCTCTAGTGCTTCACTTATATCTTTTTAGAGCACGGCGGTGATTTTATTTTATAGAAATTGATGAACTCTTGTACTTCACTTATATTATTTTGAGAGTATCTAAACAGCATGGTAATTTGCTTTGGTTATAAAATTAGTCCTAATATGATAGGCATCCAAGAGGGATATAATAAAAACTTTCATATAAAGTGCATTGAATTCTATGAGAAGTTTGATTCCTTATGATTGTTTTGAGATATGAAGATGGTGATATTAGAGTCATGCTAGTAAGTAGTTTTGAATTTGATAAATACTTGTGTTAAGGTTTGTGAGTCCCGTAGCATGCACGTATGGTGAACCACTATGTAACGAAGTTGGAGCATGAGAAGTTTTTGATTGTCTTCCTTATGAGTGGTGGTCGGGGACGAGCGATGGTCTTTTCCTACCAATCTATCCCCCTAGGAGCATGCACGTAGTACTTTGTTTTGATGACTAATAGATTTTTGCAGTGAGTACGTGAGTTCTTTATGACTAATGTTGAGTCCATGGATTATATGCACTCTCACCTTTCTGCCATTGCTAGCCTCTCTAGTACCGCGCAACTTTCGCTGGTGCCATAAACCCACTTAATATCCTTCCTCAAAACAGCCGCCATACCTACCTATTATGGCATTTCCATAGCCATTCCGAGATATATTGCCATGCAACTTTCCACCATTCCGTTTATTATGACACGCTCCATCATTGTCATATTGCTTTGCATGATCATGTAGTTGACATCGTATTTGTGGCAAAGCCACCGTTCATCATTTTTATACATATCGCTCTTGATTCATTGCACATCCTGTTACACCACCGGAGGCATTCACATAGAGTCATATTTTTGTTCTAGTATCGAGTTGTAATTCTTGAGTTGGAACTAAATAGAAGTCTGATGATTTTCATTATTAGAGCATTGTCCCATGTGAGGAAATAAAAAAAGGCCAAAAAAGAGAAGGCCCGAAAAAAATGAGAGAAAAAGAGAGAAGGGACAATGTTACTATCCTTTTTGCCACACTTGTGCTTCAAAGTAGCACCATGATCTTCATGATAGAGAGTCTCCTATGTTATCATTTTCATATGCTAGTGGGAATTTTTCATTATAGAACTTGGCTTCTATATTCCAACGATGGGCTTCCTCAAACGCCCTAGGTCTTCATGAGCAAGCAAGTTGGATGCACACCCACTTAGTTTTCTTTTTGAGCTTTCGTAAACTTATAGCTCTAGTGCATCCGTTGCATGACAACCCCTACTCACTCACATTGATATCTATTAATGGGCATCTCCATAGCCCGTTGATACGCCTAGTTGATGTGAGACTATCTCCCTCTTTTTGTCTTCTCCACAACCACCCTCTATTCCACCTATAGTGTTATGTCCATGGCTCACGCACATGTATTGCGTGAAAGTTGAAAAGGTTTGAGAACGTCAAAAGTATGAAACAATTGCTTGGCTTGTCATCGGAGTTGTGCATGATTTGAATATTTTGTGTGATGAAGATGGAGCATAGCCAGACTATATGATTTTGTAGGGATAAGCTTTCTTTGGCCATGTTATTTTGAGAAGACATAATTATTCTGTTAGTATGCTTGAACTATTATTGTTTTTATGTCAATATTAAACTTTTGTTTTGAATCTTACGGATCTGAACATTCATACCACAATAAAGAGAATTACATGGATAAATATGATAGGTAGCATTCCACATCAAAAAATCTGTTTTTATCATTTACCTACTCGAGGACGAGCAGGAATTAAGCTTGGGGATGCTTGATACGTCTCCAGCGTATCTATAATTTTTTATTGTTCCATGCTATTATATTATCTGTTTTGGATGTTTTCTATGCATTAATATGCTATTTTATATGATTTTTTGGACTAACCTATTAACCTAGAGCCCAGTGCCAGTTTACGTTTTTTCCTTGTTTTAGAGTTTCACAGAAAAGGAATACCAAACAGAGTCCAAACAGAATAAAACTTTTGCGATGATTTTTTCTTGGACCAGAATACACCCAGGAGACTTGGACTGCAAGTTAGGACAAGATGGAGCTGAATGCACATCCGTCCACTTGCCAAAGTTTTGTGGCCCACCAAACACACTGTAGTCTATAGCATTCTTGGCCATCAGTTGAAAAACAGAAAAAACCACTATGATGTCAAAAGAAATAAGGAGCAGTAACTACAATTCATGGATTGCAAAAGGGAAAAAGGAGCTTCGACAGGGAACGGCGGAGTTGCCATCTGGGGTCAAACATGGTTGCCATGTGCAGATAACCATGGTTGCCAATGTATTTATGACTTGTTAGCCATAAATGGTTGCCGTATGGGGATTTTTTTTCATATTATATCCAACATCGAAATTCAAGAATGACGTGCAAGAAAGAAGGCAGAACTAACATGCAGTTTCCCATATTTCGTATCAGTTATCCAGTCTGCGGCAAGCACAGCCTTAAAAGCATCGTACATCCACACAGAGACAACAGACTTATGTGGAGGCGGCGCGCCTCCTATCTCAGTAAAGTCGACAACAGACAGATCAAGATGATCGACGTACATGAGCTGGTTTACACAATAAAGCAAGCTATGTTAGTTGCCATCATGCTATGTTGAAAAAAGCTTATGCAGTCTCCCTTGAGTCACTAGTTGAAAAAAAGGAAGAAATATTTGCCATCTATCTATGTTAGTTGCCATCATGGTATGTTGGCAGTTGCCATCTTGTCATGCTGGTAGCTGCCACCAGCTCAACATGATGGTTGCCATCCAGATTGTATAAAGAGAATGAATGTAGGAAGTGAACACTATGTGTGTTGTAGGAAAATGTATAATTGCCTTCTAGGCAGCAACTACAGATGCTATGGAACAAACAAAATTCACTTTGACATGTAAAGATTCATAGAAAAATGAAACAAAAGGGCTGCCATGCACGATCGCCTATGGTTGCCATAAAAAAAGGAAAAACAAAATTCAGGTAAAAGCTCAGTCAAAAACTGTTGGTTGTGAGATTATGGCCAAACAGAGATACCGAAAAATGCAAAACAATTTGGTTCACACTTATGAACAGCTGTAAAAATTGATTTAGGAAAGAATGAACCGTGATAAGAGCATTTGCATAAGAGTAGGGGAAAAATACCATTAGGTGCAAGCGACAACCCTTCTGGTACATCTTATTTGAGAATGCATCATGCAGGAAGTCTGCGATGAATTTACACCAATTCATGTTCTTAACGTCTTTCAGCTTCGCCTGCACAACACAAATTCAGGACAAAAAAGATGTCGCATCAGCATTCAACAAAAAACATCAAAACTGGTAGTGACTAGCTTCTGCGTGACATCAAAATCAAAAGATTGTATGGAAAAAAGAATAGAGAGAGAGCATTCACCAGGACGGGGAAGCACTTGTTTCTTGGGCGAAGAGATGTGGCACAAAGACAGCTGAGATCAAGTACATGAGCAGCTTCATCTTAAATACCTCGCCATGTGTTCTCATGCCCTCCAGCGAAGTTGCCAGCACAGTCGTATTAGGCATGGATGCCATTCCAGGAAAAAAACGGGCGAACAAAGCTTCCTCAATCTTATTATTCACCTCATACGGCACTTCAATTTCTCCACGGGGCACACCCAAAGTGCAGAACGCAGATTCCTCATCCAAAGGTAGTCTTCCATGTCCCGGAATCACGAATTCCCTAGACGCAGGCTCATATATCTCACCGAGCCAGTCACATACATGATTTACTAGGTTCTTGCACCGAACATCCATCAGAGCCTGCATCCCCATCTCACCGACAGCTCCCTTCTGCTCATCAGTAAATCCCTCGGTCAATATAGTCAGACGTTCTTGCGAAGCCCTGTTGTGCTGACATTTCTTCTTCTGCATAACACAAAAAGGATCATTTGTTGCCATGTTCAATGTAGTAAAAAAATTAGTTCTAACAGAAGATTGAAAACTCAATGTCAAACTAAAACATAGGGGGAGAGTGACCTCATCGCCATCTTTTGTACGACCAGTCGCATGATTTGCTGGCGGTAACTCCATGAAGTCATCATCATCATCTTGATGGTCACCATGAGCCATTGTGCTACAGTAAGAACAAAAACACGTTAGCGTGAAATGAAAACATAGCTGACAGATACGGAAAGAAATGCATGAAATAACGATTCACTGGATGTCATCGATGAACAAAAATGATAACTGCCATGGTTACCCCAAAGTTTAGGCATCTGAAAAGGAAGTAATTGCCATGTGCTGAACATGCACAAAAAGGCAGAAAAAAATCAAATGAAAAAGCAAATGCAGAAACATGGCAACTGGACGTGTGTGTGCTTCTTAAGGAAGCAGTTGCCATCTAGCAGAATCAAGTTGCCATGTTGGCTCTAATAAAAGTGGCAAATGAGGCGGTACAGAGGAGCACCCAACTAGGATTGTCCAACATGTAATGTGGCAACTAACACATTGGCTTCATAAAAAGTACAGGTCACATCTACTAGGTTAAAGTTGCCATGTTAACAAACAAAAAATGTGGCAGCTAAGGCACTTCAAATAGGACAAACAACTTCCAATGTACAACACATAATGTGGCAACTCGCACTCTGGCCTCGTAAAAAATGAGTTGCCATGTAATGCAATCAAATATGTTGAGCTATCACAAATCAACATGGCAACGTAGTGAGTCTACTGTACACTCAAATTGTCATTACTCTGCATATGACATGGCAACTGGCATAGTTAATTCACAAAATTAGTTGCCCCTTAGAGGATAGTTGTAGGCAAACAAATGCAATGAAACAGCCGTGACTGCCATTATCACACACTTAAATATGCAACTACCTAGATATAGAAACCATACACAAAAATTACTCCCTGACTTGGATCTCATAAACTGACATCCTCCTACAAATGACATGGCAACTGACATAGTTGATTCAGAAAATTAGTTGCCATCAGTGATGATAGTTGGGGACAAAACAAGGTTGTTGAAATTGCCATGACTGTCATTATCCTACACTTTGAGATGCACCTAACTAGATCTAGGGTTCATTCACAACTATCATAACCTAAATTCAACAACAAAAATGCCCTAATAACAGTGATGACCATAGCCTTCGAGGCAAATCAGAACTAACAACTAGAAATCGCTCGCACAGGCACATGCAAATACAGATGTGGTTGCCGACCGGGCAAGCCTCACCGGCATGACTACCACCGCGACAGCGCGGAACTGCGCAATGCCGCCCCTAAATGGCAAACACGCGACTCCACCGCCGACGAGGACACCGGAGCGCCGCAAATCCGCCGGAATCTCGAGAATACTCGAGGGGAATGTGACCATGGAGGGAGGGCGACAGATTTCACATGTTTCACAGGGAGGAATGTGACCATGGAGGAAGCCTTACCTTCTCACTACGGCTGCTCCGGCGACGATGCTCCGGTCTGGTGAACCCCAACAACGGCGGCGAATGTCGTCGCCTCTTCCGCTGCCGCCGCCGCCTCCTCCTCACGACTTCTCTCTCCAATCTAATGGAACTTATGTGGATAGTGGGTTGGGGAGAACTGAATGCGAAGGGGAATAATGAAACCGCGAGGGGAGCGAATGGCGAGTTGTGGGAGACGGCAACCGAAGTCGTGCGTGGCGCGGGTGCAACGGCAGTTCCACCGCACGCCCCGACTCGCAACCGCTATCGTCCGAGGAAGAAACGGCGTGTGGGCGAACTAACTACACACCACACATCGGCCTTGTCCTATGTGGCACACGAAATCTATCTTCTGGTGTCAAGATTCATGCAAATTTGAATCAACGGCGATGCAGGCGTGTGGGCGAGTTGGAGAAGTGCCACACGTGTGGGCGTTAGTGTTTCTGTTATTTTTAAAATACAATGGATTTGTAGAAGGGATAATTAATTTTATTGAAAATTTTCTATGGTTAAGGTTCACAAAGTTTCCATGTGCACGAACAAAGTTCAAGGACGTCGCCCACTTCAACTGTGCTCGTCTTTCTCACTTCACTTTTTTTGAAAAAGTTTTAGGTTCCCCTCTATTTTTAAAAAAAATATGAGCACATAATAGAATAAAATGACTCTCTAGAACTTTTGGGATGTCTCCCATACGACACTTTCTTTAGTTCCATTAAGCTAGGCATAAAGTGCTCAAGTAACTGGTCCACCCGTATTCCAAGGTATATCAAAGCCAATTTTAATGAACAGTGATTTGTAATTTAGTAGTGATCACAAAGCAACATACATCATAGAACAATGCAGTATAACTCTCTTCATATGCATCAGCATGTCATAAAAGAACAATTCATGCACACGTAATAAAGGTCGATACATAGTGTAAGAGGTTTCTTGCAATTTTATCACGCTAGAAACATAGAGAAATGGAGATGTAGTTCCTCTCTCATAATAATTGCAAGTAGAGCAGAAAGCACATGCATATTATATTCATCAAAATCATCATGTGCAATAGTAAAACGCAACCATCAATAATCCTTTAATAAGAGCAAACTTCTCCAATATAGTGTAGTTGGGAGAATTTGAAAAGATAATAGGACTATCATGTGTGGGTGCAATAGAAACAATTCCATTTTTAACATAAGGAACTATAACAAGTTCATCTCCATAAGCATCATTCATATTGGCATCATGTCCATAAGCCTAACAAGCATCAAGTTCATCAAAAAGGGATATTTCAAACTAATCCAAGGGATCATAGCCTTGCACAAAGGTAAATTAAAAGATGTATGAGTTGAAGAGTTACTCTCATTAGAATGTGGGCAAGGGTAGCTAATCCGCTCTTCGTCGTTTTGTTCTTTGCTCTCCTCCTCATCTTTTTCATCTAATAAGCTCATAGTTTTAGCTATTTGTTCTTCCATAGATTCCTGCGAAATGTTATTCTCTTCTTGCACAACGGAGGCTTTCTCAATGTGATCATTAATATAAGCATTAGAGTCATAGTTTTAATAGCAATATCTAAGTATGGAATTTTTTCAGATCCGTAAAGGGCATCATCACACTTTTCATATAATTCAAACACAGAAGCAATTTCATAGGCACCCTTAAGCAACAAATTATTCTATTTGCTCCACATCATAGTAATCCTATACACCATTAGCATAAGAAGCCAAGGTTTCATTAACATTAAATTCACATTGAAAGGGAAGGTGTGGAGCCTCCATATTAGAGCAGTGAGTATAATAATACTTTAAGCACTAATTCCAAGCATACCAACACAATATTTTAATTTGACCATGTAAGTGTTTCCCTTTTTGAAACAAGCGATAATCCCTAAAGTATTCTATGTGATCCAAAGTATCTCCCATTATCAAGTTGAATGGGGATTTACCAGGATTATCAAAGTAGTATTTAATGTTTTCCACATAACCATCATCGAGGGTTTTAGGAGGTTCCCCATCTCCATGAGTAGCAAGTACACCTTTTTTTTGGTATTTTGTGTTCCATATCCATAACTAAAGATATAAAACAACTTAGAATAAGAAATAAAAATCTACTTAGAGATAAAGCCAACAAGCGTACAAAAGAATGTTCACCCTACGCTATTGCTACCCGGCAGCGGTGCCAAAAAAGGCCTTGATAACCCACAAGTATAGGGGATCATTTGGAGCCTTTTTCGATAAGTAAGTGTGTTGAATCCAACGAACAGCTAAAGGTAGAACTTATATTCTCCTCAAGTTCTATCGACCACTGATACAACTCTACGCACACCAATGTTTTCTTTACCTAGAACAAGAATAAAACTAGAAGTACTTTGCGAGATAATAAAAGTTGATTGTTGTTTTAGTAGAGAGTTTTTGTAGAACAATGAGAAGGATTTGTCCACAGGAAATTGATATCTAGATCGGTAATCATTATTCCAATTTTATACGAGGGAGAGGCATAAGCTAACATACTTTCCTTACTTGGATCACATGCACTTGTAATTGGAACTCTAGCAAGCATCCGCAACTACTAAAGATCATTAAGGTAAAGACCCAACCATAGATTTAAGTGTAAAGTCCTCTTTAATCCTATACGCAATAACCTACTTAACTGAGTTGTGTTTCTGTCGCTCACGCAACTCAGCTAGTTTGAAAATTATGAACATATTGCAACACCCTCCAACGGGAATCCCACACGCGTGCGCGGCACGGAGGGCACCATTGGACAACACCAAAATAAAACACGCAACTCAAACCAATCACGATCATTAATAAACCTATAGGACAAAAGGAATGTACTCAAACATCATAGGATGGCAACACATCATTGGAAAATAATATGTAGCATAAAGCACCATGTTTAAGTAGAGAGTACATTGATACGTCTCCAACGTATCTATAATTTATGAAGTATTCATGCTATTATATTATCCATCTTGGATGTTTTATGGGCTTTACTATGCACTTTTATATTACTTTTGGGACTAACCTATTGACCCGAGCCCAATGCCATTCTGTTTTTCCCTTGTTTCGATGTTTGAAGAAAAGGAATATCAAGCGAATTAAACGGAATGAAACCTACTAGAGAAGTTATTTTTGGAAGGAAAGCAACCCGGGAGACTTGGAGTCCACGTCAAGAAAGCAATGAGGGAGGCACGAGGCAGGGGGCGCCCCCCCCCCCCTGGGCGTGCCCTCCACCCTAGTGGGCCCCTCGTGGCTCCCCTGGCGTATTTCTTCCGCCTATATATATCCATATACCCTAAAACCTTCGGGGAACAGAATAGACCTGGAGTTCCGCCGCCGCAAGCCTCTGTAGCCACCAAAACCCAATCGGGACCCTGTTCCGGCACCCTGCCGGAGGGGGGATCCCTCACCGGTGGCCATCATCATCATCCCGGCGCTCTCCATGACGAGGAGGGAGTAGTTCACCCTCGGGGCTGAGGGTATGTACCAGTAGCTATGTGTTTGATCTCTCTCTCTCTCTCTCTCTCTCTCTCTCTCTCTCTCTCTCTCTCTCTCTCTCTCGTGTTCTTGATTTGTCTCGATCTTGATGTATCGCGAGCTTTGCTATTATAGTTGGATCTTATGTTGCTTCTCCCATTCTACTCTCTTGTAACGGATTGAGTTTTCCTTTGAAGTAATCTTATCAGATTGAGTCTTTAATGATTTGAGAACACTTGATGTATGTCTTGCCGTGCGTATCTGTGGTGACAATGGTATATCACGTGATTCACTTGATGTATGTTTTGGTGATCAACTTGCGGGTTTCAACCATGAACCTATGCATAGGGGTTGGCACACGTTTTCGTCTTGACTCTCCGGTTGAAACTTTGGGGCACTCTTTGAAGTACTTTGTGTTGGTTGAATAGATGAATCTGAGATTGTGTGATGCGTATCGTATAATCATTCCCACGGATACTTGAGGTGACATTGGAGTATCTAGGTGACATTAGGGTTTTGGTTGATGTGTGTCTTAAGGTGTTATTTTACTACGAACTCTAGGGCTGTTTGTGACACTTATAGGAATAGCCCAATGGATTGATCGGAAAGAATAACTTTGAGGTGGTTTTGTACCCTACCATAATCTCTTCATTTGTTCTATGCTATTAGTGACTTTGGAGTGACTCTTTGTTGCATGTCGAGGGATAGTTATATGATCTAATTATGTTATTATTGTTGAGAGAACTTGCACTAGTGAAAGTATGAACCCTAGGCCTTGTTTCCTAGCATTGCAATACTGTTTATGCTCACTTTTACCACTTGTTACCTTGCTGTTTTTATATTTTTAGATTACAAAAACCTATATCTACCATCCATATTGCACTTGTATCACCATCTCTTCGCCGAACTAGTGCACCTATACAATTTACCATTGTATTGGGTGTGTTGGGGACACAAGAGACTCTTTGTTATTTGGTTCAGGGTTGCTTGAGAGAGACCATCTTCAACCTACGCCTCCCACGGATTGATAAACTTAGGTCATCCACTTGAGGGAAATTTGCTACTGTCCTAGAAACCTCTGCAC